>CM038225.1:32598832-35571359 GCA_021442155.1 Cymbidium sinense
AAAAAAGAACCCTTTCCACATTGGATCATTCTGAATTGAAAATTTCAAATATCATTCATTTGACAAGCAATTTAGAACTCCATAAAAATAATATGTTATTTCTTTAATCGAGAGTATTCTTAGGAAGAGACCCTTCTTGAGGTGTAATTAACTATAAGGGCTTTTTATTATAGAGAATCATGAACCTAGTTTAAAATAAACCCTGCTCTACTTCCCATGTAGTTCAGGGGAAAACTCTCTGGTACATGAAAGACCATTTGCCTTAGGAGTCTCTTATAAAATGATTGAATCTATTATAGAATAACATGTTTATCTTCTGAGATAATATGTTTGCTCCTTAATGACGCATTTGATCATCTAAATAAGAAATTGCTAAACTTTATGTGTTATCATAAATTTTATCCATAGAGATATTTTCTAGAGACTTCGTTGGGGAATGGTTCTTCTCTCCATCTTTAAAAATAAGTTAATATTTCTATAATCGACAATATACTTATATATTCACAGGTAAAGATTGCCTTTCTTCCCATTGAATATCTCTCCATTTCATTCTTGGTAGAGCATATTTATCATCTACTAAACAAAAGAGAGAGTATAACACTATCAGAAAAATATCTTTTAAAATAAAAGAAAAAAAAATTAAGCCACAAAATTGACTAAAATTTCCTAATGGGTCAAAAGCCTTTCTTTTGACTACATTTTGGTTATTATTCATTAAATTTCATTTAAAATTCATTACTTTTATAAATAAATGATGGTTGGGTAATTAATCTTTTTTGCAATATTTGGAAGAAGCTTCTCAATGCATAGTAGTAGATTGGCCGATGGCTCCATCATTAAGTTTGGAGCCGGCTTTGAAAATTTAAACATTAATACTAATGGACTGACATTAGCTCCTGTTGTTGAGCAGCAGTTAAAAATGAACAACCCATCTCGAAATTCTCTAGTACACCTCTTCTTGCTCCTGTTGAAGGCAAGAAGGTTACTGCCCAAGTTATTGAGAGGGTGAGTCCTGCGTAAAAGAAAGTTAAGCTGCCCACTCTAGAGGCAATGCCAGCTCCTTTCATATCCAACACTGTTGATTACATTTTGGCTAATATTCATTAAATCTCATTTAAAATTGATTATTTTTATAAATAAATAATAGTTGGACAATTAATATTTACTAGTATATCCAGAAGAAGCTTCTCTATGGATAGTAGCAGATTGGTTGATGGCTCCGTCATTAAGTTTGGGGCCAGCTTTAAAAATTTAAACATTACTACAAATGGAGTGACACTAGCTCCTATTGTTGAGGTAGTAGTTAAAATAAATAACCCATCTTGGAATTCTCAAGACACCTCTTGCTCCTGTAGAAGGTAAGAAAGTTATTGCCTAGGTTATTGAGAGGGTCCATAGGGGTCCTACTCAAAAGAAAGTTAAGCTACTGTGGTATTTATTAAAGTGATCATGTACAACATTAAGGTATGATATACCATCTCAAAAGATGGAAACATCACCCTACAATAGACCTGATCACCTAATAAGGACTCCTAAAGTAGATGGGTCTTCATATATACCAGAGATCTTTCCCCTACTTTACATGGAAAAGTAAAGCAGAGTTTATTTTAAGCAAGGTTTGTTAAGTTCCTTATGGAGGCAAGCCCCCATAGTTAATTACATCTTAGAAAATAGGAATTTCTTAAGAAAATTCTCGATTAAAATAGTCAATAAATATCCCTAAAGACTTCAAAGCTAGACTATCAAAAGATTTGATATTTATGAAAGTCAAGTGGGAGGGTTCAAGTAGAAAGACTTATTTATGGATTTCGAAGGAAGATAAGTAAGAAGTACTCATGATACTAGAAAGCCTAGTGAGTGTTCCGGTCTACCATATAGTGAGGCTTTACATATTTGAAAGAGAGGATTTACTTTTTTTTCAAATTGAAATCATTATTAGAATGTTAGGGCTTATAATTTATAAACACAAGATTGTAAAAATACCTAGGAGGTGAGGACTTATACTCATAACGTGAAGGAAATAAATAGCCTTAGATCCTAAATCTAAGATGCTTTAGCATAAGATAGAAGCATCCTAAGTCTAATAGGAAAATGGGATTTCATGGTTTACCTCTACAAGAGAGGATAGACCCATCCTGACTCTTCTAGGTTTATAAATATTTGGAGTGGCTCCCAGCTAACACCTCTTATATTTTAAAACCATGTAGCATGGTCTTATATAAATGCAAGATAGCTAGAATGTTGTTTAATGTGGAAATAAGCTAGAGTCCTAAACTCACTCCCTAAGAGACTAGATCATGACTAGCAGGAAAACACGACTTAGACTAATACAAAAAATTTATAATATTTTTACACCATTTTGACACATTTATTTTGGACATAGTCTTGGGGTGATTATGTCTATTTGCATGATAAAATAAGGTTATGGGATGAGAGGAGGTGTTCTCCACTACAAGGGATGCCCTCAAAGATCAAGCATATCCCATATCATGCAAGAATGGAGACCCTCGCTATTCAAGAGTGAAACAAGATGATATGCATGATGTTATAACATTTAACATTCTGCTAAAGGGTTGCTAAATCTTTTATTTATCATGATTATAAACCTAGGCTTTAAGGTGAGATTATTAGTTGAATTAAAATTTAGTTATGAATTGTTTACTGAGAATAAAAATTTGAATTTTATCTTAAAAAGCCTACCACATCTCAACACATCAAATCATCAAAATTTAAAGAACTTATGAAAAGTATGTCATTTCTATTGCATAAGCTAAACATAACAAACATTTAAATTTTGTAAAGAATAAAATTTGGTACTCGTGCCATACACCTTAGTAAAAACAAATTGGGTAGCCAAGCTCTACCCTTATACTACCTAGATTACAAAAGAATGTCACAATTACAATGAAATAGATGTTATGAGGGTTTTCAACCTCTTGTCTTTCTTTCCTTCTCTTCTTTTGGATTAGTTTTGCTCCAGGATTCACAGGGCCTCCTAGGTCTTTGCCTTTTATCCACTACTCATCCTAAATCTCATAGCGCTAATCCTAATTCTTATTACAAAAATGACATGTTAATGAAAAATAAAATCTAACTGCACCTATAAAATAGATGTTAGCTAAACAAATATACAAGCTAAACAATTATATTTCATATATTTAGACTTACCACTCTGCACATGGGTAACCAAGCCCACATGTCTTAATTAGATTATGCTTAAGGGCATAAACGACTAGCAAGCAAAATTATTTATATTTATTTATTATTTCAGCAGCGCCTTTAGCATAATCCTTTACAAAAAATATCATTAATTTATTAATGACCTAACATTCAGTCTATGCATAAATAACCTTAACATCTAGTCTAAAATATTACATCATAAAATAAAACACAACACCACAACTACATACAATCTAGAGAAGTGGTGCCTTAGTATTCTAATGTGTGCTAAGATTTGGTGTGGTATGTCTTTAAGCTTTAGATGCGATTGTCTAAAATTTGGATTTTCTTAAGTTAGATATTGGGGGAAGTTTCACTTCAAATTATTGAAAGGATTAGTTAGTTTTAATTTACATTTTCTTGGTTTCATTTTATGCCTATTTAACAGCTAATTATTATAAAGAGAGGAAAGAGGTTTGACCTCCTTCATCCCTATCCTAAGTTATTTCATAAAGGTATATTATTATGACTTTGGTTTTTTTAGTGAATGGTTTATTAAATATTTTTATTAAACCTAAGTTTGGGTTAATCTTAAAGAACCTCGTTCAAACATGAAAGACATCTTAGGATTATTAAAACTGAATCTTATCACATGGATAACATTTCATCATTCCTTTTCATCATCAATAGCATACACATCTCTTTATTTTTATTACACATGATATTTAATTTAACATACTTATCTATACATGTAATATATATTTTTTTATTTTTGCATGCTTGATTTTTCTTAATGCATGTATTTTGGTAGAAAAGAGAGATTTCATCCTTTAGTTAGGCATATATACATATGTATTAAAGATTTAAGTAAATGTGTGTCATTGCTAAAATAAGGAAGTGAGATTATCTAAGACCTCCTTGGGGCTACTAAAATCCTAGTGTTCCTGGGATGTCCATACTATATACTTGTTAGCTTAAATACATGTAAACATATACATAAACATAGGAATGAAAATTATGGAAAGGTTACATACTTGTAAATTCTTTATTCATGTGGAGTAAAGTTCAATCCAAATTCTAGTACATGCATACACATGAATGAAATTAGGAAAGTACGTGTTATTGTTAAACTAGGGAACTGAGATTATCTAAGGCTTCCTTGAAAATACTTAAAGCCTCGTGTTCTTAAGATGTCCAGACTATATACTTGCTAATCTTCAAACATATGTAAACATACACATAAACTAAGAAAGTATAACAATCTTTTACCATGTTTAAATTATAAGTGAATGCAAATCTTATTGAATATTTATAGCCAACATTAACTTAGATTTGTTTCATATCATTAATTTATAACTTTGAAAATAATTTGAGATTTATTATAATAGCTATAACATTTAATATTTGTGCAACACATATAATTTAAATATAACCATATTCTTTTTATTATGTTTTGAAAACATGAATGTATGACACCAAATGGCATGCAAATTTATAATGATTGAAAATGAATGACTAAACATTGCCACATAATACATTCAATCACATTAATTCCCAAGGACAATCAAGTCAAATAAACTTCGTTAAAATTAACCAAAGCTTTCATGAAATTAGATTTTTGATGTTTGAATTATCAAAACCTAAAGAGAAGAAATGACATTTAGTGTTTGCCCCATCCCCCATTAGTGACTTAATGTGTTTAAGGAAAGTGATTAAGTAAATTTTATGGATTGATTCAAGTCTTTAAGCAATCAATTTAATTATCCTTCCCTAAGCTTCTTTAATTTAATTAACTACTTAATCATGAGCCTCCAATGATATGCTTATGAGAAATTAAAATTTGCATTGCACTTAAGGGACCTAATGCAGTTAGGCTTATGCTTAAGAGTTAATTATATTAAAGAAGGAAAGAATCTAAGTTAAGTGCTCTTATGGTTTTCCCACACCAATGGGTTAACCATAAATTCCTTAATGACTTTTTATTATTAAACACATAAAGGGAAAAGTAATAAATTACAAGTAAATTATCTGGAACAACCATTAACTCAATTTGATTTTTATTTGATCATTAATTTTTCTAATTAATCCCCAATTATTACATTTGTTAATTAGAAATGTATTTAGAAAAGTAATTAAGAAAGAGGTCCTAATTTTTTTCCCTCACCATTATCACTATTTATAGTGATTAATTATCATTAATCATTTAATTTTTACTGTTTAGTAATTTTAACAAATATTAAATTAATTAAAGAGGGTAATTAGGATTGAAAATTCCACATTCCTTAAATTACATGGCCAATAATTCCAAGAAAATTATGGGAGGTAGAGGACATCCCATAGAACTATTCCACTAAATTTAGAATTAATTAGCCAAGTGATTAAGCCTTAATTAAGGTAATTAACCTAGATTTAAAACTCTAATTAAGCATTATTTACTGATGAAGCATTAAAAATTTTATTTTTATTAAATTCTTCTCTATTTAACCTTTCCAAAATGGGTTTATTTATATATTTGGAATTTTTATACAATTAGTTATGAATTTTTAAAGTTCAAGCCATTTAATTAAACCTTTAAAGGATAATTAAACCTTTAAACCGTCGGCTCCATGCGGCAGCGCTTTCCAAGTGGCGCCATGAGATTGGCTATTTAGAACGTTCAACGCGACAGCTGACTTAGCAGTGACAGACGTGATTTTGTCCTAACCGTCAAAACTAGGATCAGATAGCTGGGATTAATCTCATGGTTTTATATGGATAAAATCAGAGTATCTTGCAGATTAAATCATGGTTGTTCATTATAATCATGCGAAATGGAAGACATATGATCTGTCGTCCCTCGAGTGCAAGAAGATGGAGGTTGTCTATCTTTTGCCACTCAATTTGAGCTTACTGGAGCTCGTTTAATGGTGAAATTAACTCCAAAATGATCAGGGAGAAAATCTAAAGGGATCCTATGATGGAAATTGCATGAAATCACATTTCACTTTGAAAATGACCAACATCTAAGGGGAAAATCTATAGTTGCTAGATTTTTACCTTGCTGGAGCTAAATATTGGAAGTCCATCGACAGAGGTAGATTCATCTCAAAGAGATGAAGCCCAATTAAGAAGATCACGCGTTGCCTCCTTGCCAATTTCTCTATGGATCAAACACCATGACAAAGCTTACTAGAGTTGGTCTAAAGATGCCTTCCCATGATCAAATCACTTGAGAAACAATTCATTTCAGTTCACCAGAGTGTGGTGAAGGTGTGGGAAGAGTTAATTTGGATTTGGTGAAGTTTTCGTGAGGTTGGATGGATGGGGCTCTTTATTTCGCTTGGTGGTTGGTCTCGTCGGTGATGAAGTGTGCAAGGAGCTCAGGGAGAAGGCTTGAACTGTGCGGAATGCTCTAAGAAAAATCTCTGTGATGTTTGAATCAATGGGGAGGAGTATACTCTTCCCCACTTGAACCAAAGGCTGAGATTGGTTCAACCTTTGGCAGCCATTTGACCAGGGTAGGTGGCCGGAGGTGGCAGGGGACTATTGAGGTGGAGGTGCTTGAGTGGCCAAGTGAGTGGCATTGGCTGACATGGGGTGTACCACCTTCCCTAGGTGGACCAATAAGCATGCCATGGGTGAACTCAACCTCTCATGGCTAAAGGTTGAACCTAACAACCTTAGGTTAGGTTGGGTCAGTGGTCCTATTATTCAGGAAGGGCCAAAGGTGGCTACCAAGGCATGGGAAGAGGGAGAACCCATCCAAATGGGGATTTTGTCCCATTTGGGTGGCTTGGTTCAAGGGATTTTACCTAAATCAGGTTCACCATGGGTTAGGTCCACTTGGGCAGGCCCATTATGACCCAAGGATGAGTCATGCCAAGTTTGGTTGGGTTTGACTCAATTTGACACATATGGGTCAATTTGAGTTCAATTGGGTTAAGTTGACCGATTGTCAAATTAGGTTGAACTAAGGGTTTGGGTGAGTTCAATTGGTCATTTGGAATGCATTGGTGTAACTGGTTTGATTCAATTTGAAGTGGATTTGGATTTGGTTCATTTGGGTTCATTTAGGTCATATGGGATAAGTTGACCAATTTGGTCAAATTGGCTTGGGAAGGGGTTATTTTTTGGTTCAATTGATCATTTGGGAATGATTGCAAGTGTTGGTTTGAATTGATTTAGATTAGGTAATGATTTAGTTCAATTTGACTGGGTCAAATTGGGCTAAGTTGATCAATTAGGTTATGTTGACCAAATTAAGTCTAGTTGAAGGTTGAATCATGTTAAATAATCAATTTATGATTGGTTAGAATCATTGGTTTCAACCAATTTGACTTATGATTTGATTTAATTTTAGGTCAAATTGGGTCAACTTGGGTTAAGAGACCAAATTAGCTTGGTTATGTTCAATTGGTGGTTGAGCCATGTTCAATACTCAATTTGTGATTGATGGGAGTCATTGATTGCAATTAATTTAGTTTAGAATATGATTTGGTCTAATGTGGCCTTTTAGGTGAATTGGGTGCCAACTTGGGTTACATGGTCAAATTGGTTTGATTTTGCCAAATTGATTGTAATTAGGTAATCAAGGATGATTAACAATCATTGTGGAAGGGATTGATTGAGTTGATTCAATCCAATTTGGATTGGATTGAATTTTAAATTAAATTGATCATTTTAGTCATAATGTGAATCAATTAGGTTGATTAGGCTTAATTGGGTTGAGTTGGTGTCAATTAGGTATTGAGAGGGGTTCAATGATGGATTTAGAGTTGATTAGTGGCTTTGGTTGCAATTGATTTAGGCTTGATTAGGTTTTGGCTCATTTGAATCTTATAGGTTAAGTGGGATAACTTGGGTTAAGGTCTTAGTTAATTTGGCTTGGAGCTTGGATTAGAAAACCAAATTCAATTATGATTTTTTGAATAGGTTTGTTATGTCTCATTCATGTGAGTTTGGGTTTGGATGAGTGAATAGGTATGGGTTTTGGTTTAGGCCATAGGATAGGTAGAACATATTTGTCCTAAGGTGTATCTTGGGCTTAGGGTTATGTTCTCTAAGTGTTTAAGCTTGGGTTTAGTGTTCCCTAAATCACTAGAAGTGTCTTATCACTAAGGAGACCTATATGCCTAGGAAGATTCATAAGTCTAAGATGAGAAGGGTTAATCCTCACTCCAAAAGTGAGGTCAATAGCTGCCCACTCTAAAGGCATTGTGTGCTCTTAGTACGTTTGAGGTAGGCTCCACTTCTGAGCCCCCAGAGATGACTAAAAGTAAGAAAAATAAAAAATAGAGGTAGAGGACTTAGGAGGATAACCCTCAAGGAGAAAAAACAAAAAGAAATATTGGATATAGAACTAGATAGGATGAGGGATGGCTATGCCCTCTCCGATACTTCCCCTCTCTTTGGTGGAAGTAGATATCATCCACTTTCTACTGCTTAGACAGAGGAGGATGTATTTAGGATTGCAAGTTCGCTACATCGTTTCTTCATTCAAGAAGAAAAGAAAAGTTTTAAAATGTTAAACAAAGAGGCACATGATAAGTTGCATTTGATCCTCCATAGGATCCCGGACCCTCCTCTTACACTAAGAAAAGGTTACTAGGGCTATGAAGGATCATGCATAAAAAAAAACCTAGAAAAAAAAATCTTAGGAAGGCTTACTACTTCCCATTATAAAAGGAAGGAGAAGGCAGTCGTTCCTGTTAGAAGAAACCCTTCTTATTCAGTGCCTATTGTACTAGACTGATATCATCGCCCTAGAAAATCATTGACTTGGCACAGAGAGCAGTCAGTTAGTCTAGGAAGAGATAGAATTCTTTCTAGAAATGAAAACAAGGAAGTTCATATTAGGAAGGTTCCATTGGCCTTTGAGCCTATAATACCTTCACCACCTTCATCTCTAAAGAGAGTACCTATCACTAGGCCTATTCCAGATAGACCTTTGTGAGCTTCACCTAGGCCTCGAGTTGAGGGGCTATCATCATCTTATGTTTCCAGTAAGGAAATAGAGTTTTTTATCCATCTCCTTACATTAGAGAGTTTATTGATGAGCAACACCTCAGATTGGGAGCAACCCTTATGGAAGTCCCTACTGTCCAAGGCGTCACAAAAGGTGAAGAGTCTGAAAGAAGACCCATGGATATGGGTAATGATTTTGATATCATTCTCGATAATAGTGACGCATCATTTCATCTATCAAATTAAGAAATGGAAATCATTATAAAAGAGGATGAAGAAAATGAGAAAAGAAAAAGAATGCAAGAACATTATGATGTAAGGCAAGATGATATATTAGATGATGATTCAGGACTACATGTAGCTCATATCTGCATGGTGGACACTATATCATCAAAAAAATAATAAGATGAATCACAAGAAGATCTTGCAATAGATCCCACTAAGTAATTGATCCTTCAAATATAAAAGAAGGATGATCAGATTTCCTAAATGGAGAAGAGGATGGAGGAAATGATTGCTACTATGCAATCACTTCAAAGCATGATCCCCAACTCTTCACATCCTCATCACATTGAATAACCAATTTAGCACATCCCACTGATGATTTGAGATTTGGTTTAGAGGATTATCATCAGGAACAAAAGCCTGTCAATGATATACCCTCTACAACTAAACTAAAGTAATTGGTGGAACAATAGTTGAAGAAGACCTGGCACAATCACAAGGCACGACCTTAGTTCCAAAGGGTAGACCTTATCCAGAGGAATATGATTTTGTTCCCTATCATAAATGATTCATGCCTCCCTCCTTCAAAGTATTCGATGAGATTGGAAATCCCAGATAGCATTTAGCTCACTTCCGCACAAGCTGTTGTAATGTTGGAGAGAGCGATTCTTTATTATTTTGACAATTCCTTAGCAGCTTAACAAGAGTTACTTCGACTAGTATGCAGATCTGCCTAATGATTCGGTGCATACTTCATTGAACTTCAAGACATGTTTGTAAGAAGATTCACAAGAACTCAACACCACTTCACTCTAGGAAATCTAGTGGTAGAAAAATAAAAGTCTAATGAGTCTTTAGTGGACTATATCATGAGATGGAGAATTCTCAGTCTCAAGTGCGAGCCCCAATTACAGGAGCAGCACACTATTATTATTCTCCTTAAAAACATCCACAGTCCTGTCGCCTTCTTGTTGAAAGTCTTTATAATTAAAACCTTTGGAAAACTTCTAGATAAAGCCTTTAGCCTGTAGGAAGAAGTCCTTAGGATGACTTTCCTAAGAGATCACTCTTCTATAGAACAATTGAAACTTAGGAAGCTTCAAAAATAGGAAGCAGACAATATCTCTACAGTGGATAAGGGAAAGACTCCCCTATAGATATATTTGGAGTAGCCTTTACCCTTTAGGCCACCATAGAAGTAGGTATCATCCTCCCCTAAGAAGGTTCCAACCAGCCCTTTTTTCAGAAAAAATGAACTAAACATATTCTTTCAAAAGAGAGGCGATGTGGGAGATTTTTAAAAATTTCAAAAAGAAGTCAGATTTTAAACTACCTGGTCCAAAAAGGGTAGAGGAAGATGGAAAAGTAACCACTAGATGTTAGGGAATACTATTGAATATTGCTTCACATTTAAGGATTAGCTTGAAAGAAATTACAAGAATGGGTTGGTGGTTATACCAAAGGAATATCTTTTGGACCCTAGACAAAGGTCCATTAAGGTTATCATAGGTGACTCTACTTCTTCCAAGATTCTCCTTCTTTAGATGAATAGGATATACCTCTATCCATTCTTCTAAAAAAGTATTTGATGAAAAATTTAAAAAATGAGTTCAAGATCCAACGTAGACCAGGAGGAATCCAACTCTACCTTCAGCATCTTTATCTATGTAAAAGATTGGAGAGTGTGTGAGGAGGGACATCTATATATGATAGAAATTTGTATGATAAAGATGGAAAGGAAAAGCCTTTTATGCATTTATCCTTTGTACTCATTTGAAAAAATAAATAAAAGTCCACCTCCAAAGCATTTCTTACATTTTTTTTCCATTTCTGATGAATGTATTTCTGAAGATGTTCAAAAAGAAAAGGATAAAAAATAAAATTCTAATAATGCATTTTATGAGCTAGGATCATATACTGATAGTCATATGGAAGACCTACAAGGCAATCCTCTTAGCATAAAGATAAAATTATCAGATTCTGATCAATCTATAGAGAAGGATATTAGTGATGAGGATCAGGTTGACATAACCCTCAGAGATATTACTGAAGTTAATCTACGTAGTGGAAAGTTATACCACCTCGCCTGCCTTCTCCTCTTAAAGACAAAGGGAAGCAAATTGTGGATCAAAGTTAAAATTTAGAACCTTTGCCAAAAGAAATAGTAGTTGAGTCAAATGATCTTAAGGTAGATTACAACATTTTATTCCATCTTAGGAAACTTCCCGTTAGGTTGAGCATTTATGATGCTCTTGTTCACTCAAAAGAAATGAGAGAGTCATTGGTATAGGCATTACTTGACCCAGAGATATGCCTGACCCATCTAGTAGCAACTTCCTCAAATGAGGCTTGCTACTTCAAAGATATCCTTGGAGCTACTTTCTCTGATGATAATCTACTTTGGGGACTACAGATCATAACCATCCCCTTTACATTTCTATTAAAATTGAAAATATTAGGTTGTTAAGAGTTCTAGTAGACCCTAGCGCATCAGTCAATATCATGAACTCTAGAACATTATCATTCCTGATGATAGATACTTGGAGACTCAGTTTAGATAAAATGCTACTGAGGGGTTTCAATAAAACTAGGGAGAAATCTTTAGGTTTGGAAATATAAAGATTTAAAATTGAAGCTAAATTCTACATCATAGACTTAGAGACATCCTTCAATGCCTTCTTAGAATTGAATGGTTCTCTCTTCACTCCATCAGTGTATTAAATATACTAAGGACAAAGTGGAATATACTATAAAAAGTGATATACAACCATTCTCTATTTATAAAATTGAACTTTATGATGATGCGGCTTATTACATGCTTAAAATGCCAAAACATGATTATATGGAATCCAACAATATTGAGGCATCAGATAATGCAACAAATAAAAAAGATAAAAAAGAAAGAAAAGGAAAAAATAGAAAAAGAACCTCCAATGATACAAATTGATTTGGAGTCTAGTTCGGATGAGAATTTCAATAAAAAAAAGCATCGATAAAGTTTGAGATTATATTAGAATCAGGCAGTGATGAAGAACAAATTAGGGCATTAAAGGATAAACCTGGGCTCTCCACATTTGAAAAATTAACGAAATATATGGACACATTGACTTTGACATTCCTTATTCAAAATAAATTATCTTAATTATAAGTCAAAGTGGTCCCTAACGTGTTAGAAGAAGTGGGGAAGTTATCAAAATTTTACTATGTACCTGGACCTTCAAGCTCAGAAGCAGATGTAAAGCTTGAAGATCCACAATTAAGTGAAATAATAGAACTTCCTTTTGATTGGTACTCTGAGTGTGTTAAAAACTATATGAAATGTGGTTTAATTGTAAATACTTGGCCTAGAGATACAGCTCATTGCATAAAAAGCTTGCAGTATACTAAACATAAAAAATCTAAATTCCAAAGCTAGCATTGGGTTTGGTATTGCTGGACCATTAGATGATGTAGAACATAGTTTGATGATAAGAAATTATCTAGAATCAGAATAATTATTTGAAATTTCTTCTAAATCTTTAGAGGAATTATGCATTGAAACAACAAATGAATCTGATGATTGCTTTCTTCTTCTTGAGTTTGCAAAAGAAATCAAGTCTACTATTAATGAGTTAAAGGAGGCTAACCTAAGAACTACTGAAGACCCAAAGCCTACTTTTATTAGTACTTTGCTGGGTCTAGAGATTCTGAAGAGTAATTCACTTTACTCCTTGAATATAAAGATTGCTTTGCTTGGAGCTATGATGAAATGCTAGGTTTATCTTTAGAAGTTGCAGTTCATAAACTAGATATTAAACTTGATGTAATTCTAGTAAAGCCAGCTCCTAGGCGAATGCACCTAGAAATTAAATAGCAAGTGATTGCCAAAGTTAAGAAACTGATTGAAGCTGGCTTTGTGTGAGAAGAATAATACCCTGATTGGCTAGCCAGCATAGTCCCCATAAAAAGAAAAAGAATGGTAAAATACACATTTGCGTTGACTTCAGAGACTTGAATAAGGCTTGTCCCAAAAATAAGTTCTCATTGTCAATACTGAAACTTATGGTGGATATAGCCTCTTCGCATGAGATCTTTTCATTCATGGATGGATCATCTGGGTACAACTAGATTAAGATGTTTTCAGAGGATGAAAAGAATACAACATTCATAACTCCTATAGGGATATTATGTTACACGGTCATACCATTCAGTCTCAAAAATACTAGGGCTATATGTCAGAGATCTATGATTAGAATCTTCGATGACTTGATTCACAATCAAGTTGAATGTTATATTGATGATATAGTCATCAAAACTAAAAGAAAAGAAAATCATTTATATGATTTACTGATCATGTTCGAATGGTTGTCATTATAACCTTAAAATGAACCCATTCAAGTGTGTTTTCGGAGTAACTTCAAAACAATTCTTAGGGTTCATAGTGCGGTGCCATGCGATAGAGATAGATCCAGAAAAAAAAAAAAAAGCCATTATAGAAATGCTGCCACCTAGGAGTCTTACATAGTTAAGATCATTTTAGGGAAAGCTTGCATATTTAAGGAGGTTCATATTGAACTTATCAAGAAGATGTCAACCATTTGTGGAATTAATAAAGAAAGATTTTGTATTTATTTGTGATGAAAATTTCCAAAATGCGTTTGAAAGCCTAAACAATACTTGATGAACCCTTTTGTTTTGGCTGCTCTAATTCTAAGAAAGCCATTGATTTTATACACTACGGCTTTGGATGAATCACTTGGGGCTTTATTAGAAGAAGGAAAAAAATTTCCTTTACTATCTAAGTCATAGACTCATCCTAGCATAAATGAATTATCTGCCTATTAAGAAGCATTCTATGGCCTTAGTCTTCACCACTTAGAAACTAAGACATTACATGCTTTCTCATAGAGTCAATTTAATCTCAAGAGTAAATCCATTACAATAACTCATGACCCACCGATGTTATCTGGGCATCTAACACATTGGTCAATGATTCTAATGCAATTTGAGATCAATTACATTCCTCTTCATGCTATAAAAGGTCAAGTCGTAGCTGACTTCTTAGCAACACATCCCATACCCAGGAGTTCCCCTTTAAATGATGATCTTCCATATGAGTAGATCATAAAATTAGAAAGTGAACCTAATGCCACTTGGGAGTTATATTTTGATGGTGCAGCATCATCTAAGAAAAATAAAGAATTAAATTCATTTATCCTAGGGAAAACATGGATTGGGTTAATTTTTATATAAAAAAATGATGTGATATTCCTATCATCTAGCTGAGCCTTGCACAAACAATGAAGTTCTTATCACTGGATTAGAGATAGCAATCCTTATGGATATAAAAAATATAAAGATCGTTAGAGACTCTCAACAGGTTATAAACCAAGTGAGTGAAGTTTATAAGATTTTGCATCCAAAGCTCTTTATTTATTATCAATACACGATAAAACTACTTGAGAAAATTTTATATGTAACTCTATATAGAATACTTTGTAAGGATAATTCTATAGCAGATGCTTTGGCTAAGCTTGCTAAAGAAATCATATGCCCAAAAAAATAATCAATTTCTATAGAGATTTAAAATCAATAAGTTTTATCTCCTATGGATTTGGATTATATGAATAGAAAAGTAGAAATGTAAATGATAGCCACGCTTACTGAAGGTCAAGTAGAATGTGGTAGAGGTAGCCATTCATTGACTACCTAAATAAGGGAAGGCTTACTAAAGACAAGTCACTGTTAAATCAAATAAAGAAATGTGTCTTGTATTATGCAGTAATTAATGATGTATTATACCATAAGTCATTTGATCAAATGTGGCTATGCTATTTAGACAAGTAGGAAGTCCATAAGATTGAGGAACACTCTGGATTATATGGTGCTCACCAATCCGAACCCAAAATGAAATTGAAAATCAAATGACTTGGATATTATTGGTCATCGATGTTAAATGACTGCATGAAAATTACACGACATTGCCACATTTGATCAAATGACTTATGGTGTAGTCTTACATCAGTCTTTTAATGTACTACACCTTATGATTGCCTCATGGCCCTTTGAGAGTTAGGGTACTAAAATCATAGGACATATTGACCCTCCTTCATCAAAAAGGCATCATTTTATATTAGTTGCTATAGATTATTTTTCTAAATGGGCTGAGCGGTACTATTGAAAGAAGTAAAGGAATATCATGTGTTAACTTTTTTTTAGGAAAATGTCGTATATCAATTTGGTGTTCCTCATCGAATCATATTCGGTAATGGTCCGTCATTCAAGTCCATAAAATTGAATCACTTTATGGCTGGACATAAAATAGATTGGAGATATTTTACCAACTATTACTCAAGGGAAAATGGATTGGCCAAAACATGTAACAAAACTTTTGTACAAATTTTGAAAAAGTACTTGATGAAAATAAACGTCAATGGCATGAAAAGTTGGTTGAAGCCTTAAGAGCCTACCAGACCACATATAGGACATCAAGTTAGTCTACATTGTATGCTTTGGTATATGGCACAACTACCTTCATTAAGAATAGCAATTAATAATAGTATTATAACTGATTAAAATCATAAAATTTGATTGGAAGAACTTATAAACCTTGACAGAAGATGTTTGAAAGCACAACAAGACCATGAACTGCACCAAGCATGTATGGTTCAATCACATGATAAGTTGGTCCGTCCTAGAACTTTCCAAGTAGGAGACTTGGTCTTAGTTCTTAAACGGTCAATCTTAGCTCATCTTAGAATCAACAACAAATTTAAGCCAACCTTGGAAGGACCATTTGTAGTGAAAAATGTCTATGAAGGAGGTTCTTATCAGTTAATTACTTGTAATGGTGAACGTCCAATGCTACTAATCAATGGATGATACCTAAAGAAATGCTATATGTAACTTGTACTCTATTTCAAAAGAATGATAATCAATAAAAATTATGTTTCTCATTACTGCTTTTGCAATGGATATAATTTCTTTATATGCAATGGTTGTTAAAATCTTATATAGTCTTCTTAAATGCAATCTCTTTAGGATAAGAGTAAGCCTCTTTAGGGAACCTTTCTTATACTTACCTTAAGCTGAAATAAATCCTTTCATGACATCCTCCTCATGACTTCTATAGGTTTGAAACAAGCCTTTCTGGACACCATCCCTATTATTTATAAGTTGGAGTAAGTCACCTTCCCTATCAAATTGGCTATTTAGATTATGATTAATTCATGAAGACCCCTATTCTATTAGCCAAAAATATTGAGGATTGGAACAAGTCATTAAGACCCCTTTCCCAAGTTGGATTAAGTCATTGAAGGCCCTATGTTAATAGCTAATCACATAGGTGTAAGCCCCCTAGAAGGCATCTTGTCAAATGATAAAGTTAGGATAAAGCCATTAAGACCTCTTTCATTATCATATAGATTATATAGATTAGGATAAAGTCACTAAGATCCCTTCTTTATTAGGAAAAATTTTGAGGAAAAGGATTAATTCACTAAGACCCCTTTCCCTCATTTAAGCTATTCAGGTTGAAATTAAGCTATTAAAAGCCCCTTTCTATTAGCTAAACTTCATTAGACTAGGATTTAAGTCATTATGACCCTATTCTAGTTTCAAATGAAAAAAAAATGTAGGAATGGAATAAGTCATTGAACACCCCATCCCTATAGGCTACCTAAGTTAGGAATAAGTCATGAAGACCCTTTCCTAAAAGCCAAAATCTTAAGGTTTAGGAACAAGTCAATAAGACCCCTCTTCATCATTATAACTATTCAAGTAGACATAAAGCCATTGAAGGCTTCTTCTTAAAAGTTAACTATATGAGATTAAGTCCCATATTAGGCATCATTTTATGGTGTTTTAATTTCGAGTTGTAGGGATAATACGCAGATCTTAGGGAGTACTTATTAAAGTAATCGAGTGCAGCATTGATGTATGATTGTGGTGAAATATATTCTCATCTTCATCCATCCCTTTTAAAAAAGGATAAATGAAGACAAAAATATACGCCTTGTTGGACTTCAGGCAGATCCGTAGATGTTCTTATTTGGGTGATTGGGTATGACATTGAGGAGAAGTGTACTATCTTGAAAGATAGAAGTCACCGCCCTACGATGGACCTAATCACCTCAATAAGGACTCCTAAGGACTATAGATCTTCAGAATATACAAGATATTCTTCCCCTACTTTACATGAAAAGTAAAAGCAGGTTTATGCGTTCATTAAGTTCCTTAAGCACCCATAGTTAATTACATCCTAGGGGATTCCTTAGGAATACTCAATTAAGATAAATGATCATTGTATCCAAAGATTTTGAAAAGGTTGGACTATCAATTGATTGGTTTATTTTAGAAAACCAAGTGGATGATGAGAGTTCTTATTGAAGCCAAATGATAAGTAGATGCTTAAGATACTAGAAGCCTAAGCAGCTATGGTTAGGCTTTACAGAAATTGAATTAATGTGTTTGAGTTGGATTCTTATTAGAATTCTAGGGATTATAATTCCATGATGCAAGGTCATAAAAATGCCTAAGAGGTAAGGATTTATGCTTATAGCCCATAAAGGGAAGTAGCAACCTCTGAACCTAAATCTATGGAGCTTTGGCGAGGGCCTAAAAGCATGACCTAAATCTAAAACAAAAATGAGTATTTGGTTTATCTCGAGAGGATAAACCACTGATGACTTACAATCAGGGGTGGCCGCCAACTAACTCCTCCTATGATTTTAAATTCATGTAGGCAAGTCATATGTTTATGTAAGATTGTGAGGTTGTTATTTATTTAGAAAGAGATTAATTCCTTAAACACACCACCTAAGAGACTAGATAATGTAGGGCATGATTCAATGACTTAAATCTAATGCAAAATTTTCATATATTTTATTTTCATTTAGGACAATCATTTGACTAAGGCTATAGGATTCATATGCCTAATTCATCAGAAATAAGATTATGGGCCAAAATCAACAAGATGGGAGGTGTATTTCCACCATGGCTCTCAAAGGTCAAGCCAAGTTCTCTGGCACGGGTGGAAGCCCTCCAAATTAAGAGTGAAATAATATGCTTTTATGCATGATGTGTGAAAAGTAATACTCATCTAGTCAAGGGGTTATTAATTCTTTTATCTTAATTTTTAGCCTAAGCTTTAGGTGAGGTTATGTGTTATTTATTTTAAATTTTGAGTTGCTTAATTAGGTATAAGATTTATTTTTTTTCTAAGAGCCTAATCGTCATCCAGGCCATACATCAAGCAAGGAAGAAACTAGAAAAATATGTCATTTCTAGTGCACAAGCTAAACAAAACATCAAATATTTTATAAAGCTAACACAAAGAATAAAAGGACATTTGTGATTGGGCACCACCGCACAAACCTGAAAAACAAATTGGGTAGCCTAGATCAATTTTATGTTTTAGTTTGGTTAAGGTGTACATTAAGTGTATTAATTACCCCTTACCTATACCACCTGAGCATATTTAACCAAATAATTATGAGCTGATGATATGACGTAAAACCACACAAGGAATTTAAATCAGCAATGCACCTAGGAAGAAAAGAGCCTAATGTATTTGGCTCACAATTAATGATTAATTAAGCTAAAGGGTTTAAATTAAATATTCTTATAACCCTTCCCACACATGTGGATTAGGTTTTGATTTCCTTAAGCCACTTATGTTATTAAACACCTAAGCATCTACCCAAGATGGATTGATTAAGTTCTGGAATGTTTTTAAAATTTTATCAAGTTAATTAAGTAAGTAATTTGGATTAACCCTTAATTGAATTTAGATTAAGGAAGAAAGGGGTTTAAGGAATAACTTAGGAAAATATTCCAAAAATTATTCCTAAACCTCATCCCAAATAAAGCTTAATTAACTCAATAAGGGATTAAACCACTATTCACACATTTAATTAGGCTTAATTACATTAAGAGGGTAATTAAGAATGAACCAAGTAATTTTCTAATTAAAACCATTAATAAATCCCAAGAAAATTAGGGAGGTAAGTCATCCCACTAAATGCACATGAAAAGTTTGGGATTAATCAATTGGGATAATTAGAATAATTAGCATAATCACATTCTCAATAAAACCCAAATTCAGGAAATATCACTATTCAAAATCTATTGAAAATAATTTTATATTATTCTACATTGAAATATCTTTCATATGCATTTTACCTCATATTTTTATGATTTTTTCTCATTTAGTTATGAATATTTGAAGTTTTCATAATTTTCCATTAATTAAATAGCCTAATTAAGTGGTTAATCCCATCGGCCACATGGAGGCTGACGCGGCGTGCGCTTTCCACATGGGATGATGGGATAGGCCACTTAAGTTATCACATCATAGCATCACGTCAGTAGTGATGCTATGCGCTTTCTCCCCATCTGTCCGATCAAACATTGGACAGTTGAGATTAGCCCACAATATTAATGGATTAAATCAAATATCCTACACGTCTAGATTATGGTCATCCATCCAAAACACGCGGATGAATGGCCCATGGTCCATCCCTGAGTTCTCCTACAGGAAAGGAGAGTTGTCCACCTTCCATGACAAGATCCGAGCTTGATTGAGCTCGAATTAAACTCAAATCTTACTCACAGCATCTAGGAGTAAAGGGGAATACATCCAATGGTCAAATTCTCATGAGGTAAAAATTTGTTTCACAAAGGACCGCCCCATGGCTAATTTAAGCTCGTGTTAATAGCATACCTCATCGAAGGCTATCACCGGTGCTCAAGTTCAATGAGGTAGCTTCGTCTAGTGGAGATGAAGCCCTGTTGAAGATTTAAAAGTGGTTCGGTTGAGTGTATCTTCCTATGGATCAAGCTCTCCTTCAGTTGGGCTCGGTCTTGATCAATAGCACTCCTCCCTTGCCTTGAGAACTTAGGAAAAAGTTTAGGCAAGTTCGATTGAGTCCTCGATGAAGCTTGCAAAAGGAATTAGCTTGATATAGGTATTGTGTAAGTTGGATTTTTACTTGAGCTCTCCTCAATCTAAGAAAACGAGAAATGGGAAAATGGCTTAGAAACTATGGAGCTTGGAATCACTTCCTCGAGTTCCTATGCTTCAATCCAATAGGGAAGAATGAAATTCAAGTGAAATTAGTATATCTCCCCAGAGGAATCGACGGCCAAGTTTCCTCCTCTATTTTGATCAAATTGACCTGCAATGAGTTGTTATTTGTAGAACACTGCATGGGTGGTTTGGCGGAGAGTGAGTAGTGAAGGTCCTTTGTGCTTAATTCAAGTGGAGGAGGATTCTCAATTCCTCATTTCCATGAGGGTGGTCGGTTTGACCTTGGGTTGGTTGATTGATTAACCCAATGGGTCATGTGCACCATGTCTATTAGTGACCATTTGGTCCACTAAGAGGATGCCAAGTGTCCATGAAAAGGAATTGATCAAATTCCAAGGGGTTTTGATTTTAGGTTACCCTATGGCCTAGGGGTAAAATGGTCATTTGATCTTGATTTTAGTTAAATATGTTTGGTATGATTGAATAATGGGTTAGGCCAAGTTTAATTGAATTTGGAGTTGGTTTGATATGATTTGGCTCATGTTGACCCATTTAGGTCAAAATGGGTCAACTTGGGTCAAGTTGACAAATTGGTCAAATTGGGTCAAACCAAGGGTTGGGTCAAGTTCACATGATGATTTGAAATGTTTTGGCTCATTTGATTTATATTTGGTTTTGGTTCATTTGATTTCATTTAGGTCAAATGGGTCAAGTTGACCAATTTGACCCATTTGACCTATTTGGGTTAGGTCATGGGTTGGTTTATGTTTAGTTGACCATTTGAAATGGATTGGTATCTTTTTTTTCCAGTCAATTTGGTTTATAATTGGATTTGGCTCAATTTGACTCTTTAGGTCAAGTTGGGTTCAAGGTCAATTGGGCTAGGTTAGGTCTAGTTGACCAATTAGGGCTTTGGTCAAGTTCAACAAGTGATTTGGAATGAACTTGACCCATTAGTTTTAATCGATTTGGCTTAGATCAAGTTTTGACACATTTTGATTTTTAAGGTAAAGTTGTGTCAACTTGGGTCAAGTGGCCAACTAGGCTAGGTTAGGCTCAAATGATGACTTGGTCAAGTTTAAACATTGGTCATGAATGAGTTTTGATCAATAGTTTCAATCAATTTGGCCTATGCTGGATTTTGGCTAGTTTAGATTTCTTTTTTGGCTAAGTATTGACTTGGTCAACCCTTAGGTTTGACTTGGTTTGACCCAATTTGAGTGATTGATCATCTCATGATGATTGTTGCTCACAAAGTGAGGCTTAGTTAGGCTTAGTTCAATCCAATTTGGGTAGGATTAGAATTTGGCTCAAAAGGGGTACTTTAGGTCACTTTGGGTCAAGTGAGCCTAAGTGGGTCAAATGGCTTGGTCAAAGCTTGATTTGAGTTTGACTGAACTCACATATTAACTTATGATTGAAATATAAATCCATTTGCAAGTGGTTTGAAGTCAAATAGGTTTTGACTTATTTGACAATTTCAAGTTCAAAGGGTGAACATGAGTTTGACTTGGGTTTGATCTTTGTATTTAGTTTTGGTTTGATGTTTAAAGTTTATGTTTATATTTGGATTCATGATTGTAGAATTGATTGAATCATGAAGAAAAATCAAGAGTTTGGCTTGATTTGAAATTGATTTGGTGAAGTTCAAGAATTTGACTTGAAAGGCTTAGTTAAATTTTGATCAATTTGAGTTTGAGTTTTGAATTTGATTTGGTTTGATGTTTAAAATTTATGTTTATATTTGGATTCATGATTGTAGGATTGATTGAATCATGAAGAAAAATCAATGGTTTGGCTTGATATGAAATTGATTTGACTGAGTTCAAGAATTTGACTTGAAAGGCTTAGGTTGGATTTTGATTGAATTTGGATTTGAATTTTGAATTTATTTTTGGATATTTAAATTTATATTTCATTTATATTTATGAGTATAAATGAGAATATAAATGGGTTATGAGAAAATTCCTTGAAATTAAATTGGTTTTGATTTGATTTAGGCTAAGTCCTAGATGGGAATCAAAATGGCTAAGGAAAGATTTTTGGTTTGAATTTGAATTTTGAATTTGGTTTAATTGATTTGAATTTATATTTCATTTATATATGTGATTATAAATGAGAATATAAATGGGTTGTGTGAAAATTCATTGAATTTGAATTGATTTAGATTTGATTTAGTTTAAGTCCAAGATGGGAATCAAAATGGCTTAAGAAAGATTTTTGTTTTGGATTTGAATTTTGAATTTGGTTTGATTGATTTGAATTTATATTTCATTTATATATGTGAATATAAATGAGAATTTATATGGGCTGTGAGAAAATTCCTTGAATTTGAATTGATTTAGATTTGATTATGCTATGGCCATAAGGTAGAATCAAAGGACTTAGAAAATATTTTGGAGTTTGGAATCCAATCACGGGCTTCAATCATAAGTTTCAATTATTTGGAATTGATTCATGATTTGATAAAATCCATTTAATTGGTTTATGGTTTGAGTTAGAGTTGGAGTTAGTATGGGTTTGGAGTTTAACTTGAAAGAATGAAATGAGGATTTGGTTTAAGCTATAGGGTAAGTTTTCTCACCCAAATATGACCTATTCTATGGTGGAGTTTTAATCATGGGCTTCAATCATAAGTTTCTTGGAATTGATTCATGATTTGAGAAAATCCATTTAATGGTTTATGGTTTGAGTTAGAGTTGGAGTTAGTATGGGTTTAGTTTAACTTGAAAGAATGAAATGAGGATTTGGTTTAAGATATGTAGGCAAATAACACCCAAGGTATGAAATTCCATGGCTAACTCTTCTAAGTGAGGCTAGATGATAATACTAGATGTGTCTTGAGGAACTGGTCTAAGAGAATTCCTATGTCTAAGATGGAGGTTGAGAGCTCATTGCAAAAATGAGGTCAACCAAGGGTGCATAGTGTGACTGATAAGGAACACAGCATTGACCAAAATAATCAACCCAACGATCACAAGACTAACAAAATGGTCTACTCAAAAGGAATACTTAATGCAATGTGACTCTACTCATGTCAAGGACATAAGAGAGAGAAGGAGGAATGCACTAGGGATAGATTATGTGAACCTTCCACTAGGGAAACAGGTTCAAATCATCCACAAGGGGATAAGAGGTTTGATTTGATTTGTTTAATTTATTTTGATTACTTTGATTTGATTGACTCCACTGAGGGAGGATGGTTGAATTTATTTTAGATTTTTTAGATTTTTTAGATTTTGGATTTTGAGATGGGCCCTGTTGGTTTGTAATGGATCGCACTGAGTAGAAGTCACGGAGGATTAGACCTAACTCAGATTTACCAATCCAAAGGGATAGGCTCTTAAATACATAGTAGGACTAGCCAACCAAAGGGATGTCTTTCAGTGTGCAATGGACAAGTTAAGAAAGAAGTGCAGGGACTCACATCTTCAAAACAAGTGACCACTGGGGTGATCGGTTAGCAAGGCAACAGATCGAACCCGACTAGTTATTGAGTGAATGGCACGGGGACTTAAATCAACTTCAAAGATAGTCCATATTAGTTTCATTCTTTAGTTTATTTTGATTATGATGGATCTCTCATGATTTGCGATGGATGCACTTAGTAGGGGGGGGACTCTCAGACTTACCAATCCAAAGGGGTAGTCTACCAACCACAAGGTAAGACTATCCAACCAAAAGGGGTGTCTTTCGGTTTGCAATGGTCAAGTTAAGAAGAAAGCACGGGGACTCACATCTTCTGAAATAAGGAACCATTGGGGTGATCGGTTGCTTTGGGTAACAAATTGAACCTGACCTAGGGTTGACTATTGAGTGAATGTCACTGGGGGACTTAAATTAGCTCCAAGATATTCAAGATTAATTTCATTCTTTAATTTGTTTTGATAGATTCCATTAGTTTGCGAGGGATCACACTAAGAAGGAGCTTATATTAGCCTAGACCTATCTCAGATTTACTGAACCAAAGGGAATAGCTTCCCGATCGATGAGAGAACTATCTGACCAAATGAGTTCTTTTCGGTTTGCAGTGATCAATTCATGTGAAGAAAGCTCATGGACTCACATATTCCACTATAAAAGATCACTGGGGTGATCGGTTGCTTTGGGCAATAAATCGATCCTGACCTAGGGCTGCTCGTCGATTTGCGGTAGTCATGCTAGAAAGAATACATCATAGTCTTACATCTTCTAGAGCAAAATGACTCTCGGGGTAACCTGCTTGAGGAAAAATAGATTGAACCCAACCTAGGCCCATGGAGGAAATGCACTTGGGGATTTATCTCAACTCAGGTAGTCAAGCAATTCCTATAGGGAGTTCTGCTGACACCGCCCTAAAGATAGGATGTCTGCTTGGAAAAAGGGGCCTTTTGGGGGCTTGAATTCCTAATCCACAAGCTAATTAATTTGTTTATTTATTTAGTTTATTTTAATGTGGACCTTGTTAGTTTCTGAGAGATCAATACTAAGAAGGAGATTATATCAGCCTAGACCTATCTCAGATTTACTGAACCAAGGGAGAGTCTGCGCATCTACTGAATAAATTCTCCAACCACATGGGTGGCTACTAGGAAAGGGGGACTGTCCAATCTAAGAGTAACCCAGGTAGTGTCTAAATGGGGTCACAAAGGATGTGATCCAAATAAAATGCCCACAAGGAGAAGGGCCAATAAGATAAAATATATGTGTTTGTTTTTGTGCTTATGTTAAAGGGAATAGGATGCCTCTTGGGTTCTCACTCTTAAACACAGGGGATTTTGATGCAATGGTGCTCTGAGATGGCGATGAGAATTTCCATAAGAAAGAATAATCGCTTGGGTTTATCTCATTCCCTTTGTTGTGCTAGAATTAAAATAGGATACCTCTTGGGTTCTTTCACACCTATTCCCAATAGCTCTAGAAGATTGTGTTTGATTGTGTGTTGTGAAGAGGGATAGGATGCCTTTGGGGACTCTTACACCTATCTAAACACATCGAGGATTCTTGACAAACAAATAATACTTGTGAAGAGAAGATTTTGATGAAATGGAATCAAATTTTTGGTCTTTTGATGATAATTATTTTTCAAACATATTTTATTGGTAATATTTCTTCAAATAGAGCCCATTAATTGGAAGCCTGGGTCTTCCCCTGATCAATAAGCTAATAAGATCCTCCTTGGTAGGCCTTCTTTTTGACATAGGGGCCTCCCAGGTAGTTCAAACTTGTCTCCCCATCTTTTAATGGGCAACAACTAGTCTCCTTAGGACTAACACAAGTTCCCCTACTTGGAAAGACCTAGAGGCGGACTAGCTGTTGTGGAAACATGAATCATTTTGGCTTTGTACAACTTCGGGGTTCACTCCCATAGGCGACTCTCCTCAAACCTTTAAGCTCTTCTAAGCTGCAACTTTTCATTCTACTATGTAGTGATCTTGTTACCCAATGTTATCACTTGTGATGAGAGTTGAACTTCTAAAGGTAGAATGACTTTGGAACCATGCACTAAGAAAAATGGGGTGGGTTGGAGTTCAGTAAGTAGTGCGGTAGGCTCACAAGGCTTCAAAGCTCATTTTCAGCTTATTGTTATCAAAGTCTTCTTTAGTATCTGGATGAGAGTTTAGTTGAATTCTGCTGCTAAGCCATTTGCTCTAGGGTAGTAGATGGTGGAGTATCTCCAATCTTTACCGTGTCTTCTGGAGAAGCTATTGATCTTGGTGCTTTTAAATGCAGTACCATTATCAGATATAATTCATTGAGGCACCTCAAACCTATATACGATATGGTTCCTGAAAAATTGAAGTAGATCTTGATTTGTGACCTCTCACGGTGGGATTTTCTCCAGCCCACTTGGAAAAGTAGTGGTAGCTAAGAGAACCCATGGAAAAGGAGGATGGAGATTGGACACAATTTGGTACCCCAAATGGCCATAAGGCCAATGTAAAGGTGTAAGAATGTTGGGTGGTTGTTGTAGGACCACCAGTGCTTATCGACAGTACACCTCTAGCTACATCCATGTAGTCTGTAATCATCAAAGGTTAGTAGTATCCTAGTCTCTTAATCTTGATCTTCATCTTTAGACCAGATTTATGCACTTCGCATAGACCTAAATGTACCTTGGTTATAATGCTACGAGTTTCATGTTTATCTAAATAACGTATCCACATATGATCAAAAGACCATCGATATAGGGTGCCATCAATTAGAACTTGGAGGCTACATGTTCACGATGGGCTTATGGCTTTTCTTGAGGTAGTTTTCTAGTGTTCAAATAGTCTATGAACGGTTGCCTACTATCTAGCTCCTTGTCCTTATAGGCAATGACAACCTCCCCTTCAAGAGAAAGTCTCTCGATGAGTTCAGCATCAATAAGGGATATGACTTGTCTATTTTGGACCCTTATTGGAATGGACTCATCTTTCAGGACACGCAATTCTTTGGCAAATTTGGTCAACAAGCACTCTGCATGTGTTCTCTTTCAAAGAACTTTTAGATGGTGACTTGAGGATTTGGGCCACTTCACTTCATATGGTAAGCTTGGGTTTCATAACCTAGTAGGACTCGACAATCTGGTTGATGACCAACTGAGAATCTCCAAAGATGTTGATGTTCTTGACACAGACTATGATGGATAACTCTAGACCGACACTCAAAGCCTCATACTCAGCTTCGTTGTTGGTGCAAGGATTGGAAAGATAGTATGAGAATCTCATCACATCCACGATCAGTTAAGAGAACTATTTACTACCCTGCCTTTCTTGGAAGAGTAGATTATGGTGCTTCCCCTTTATGAAAAGATACACCATAAAATACATCTCCCATCGTGGTTATTGACCTCCCTAAGTTCATGAGTGCATTTTATTAGGGACATCATTACTTGCAGAGAAGTGGGTGTCAAAAAAAATCAGCTAGTGCTTGACCTTCCACCTGAGAGGAATGCCCAATGTTATATCAAGCGCAAGAGGATCATGGACACCATTATGCTAAATGTTAAATGTTGGGATAGCGTTAATTAGGTGTCATGATGCTGTGGATTGGTTCTAGAAATTAAGTTTACCTTGAGAAAACATATAGTGTCATAGCTTTTGGGATGCAAGATCAAGGTAGATAATGTTTCTCAATAGGTGTGGGTAGTTCACTTGGTGAGGAATGGATGATGGGTGGTAGAACACTCTCCTTCTCTTCATCGTTGTCTTGGGTTGAGAGAGTCATCCAATCTGATGTAGTGGGATGATTGGCTAGGATAGGAGCTACTAGAGCTGGCGGCTTCACTAAATATTATTTAATATCTTCAAGGCATGTTGGCACTTGTCATCCCACTTGAACTTGGCATCCTTTTTGAAAAGTGCTGAGAATGGCTTGCATCTCCCCAATAGGTTGGAAATAAAGCGTCTCAGATATGCTAACTGTCCCTAGAAAGATCTGAGTTGAGTTAAACTCTTAGGAGGTGGAATTTCTAAGATAGCTTTTGATCTTTTTTGGATCTATTTCTACTCCCCAGTATCAGACAGCAAACTCAAAGAATTTCTTTGAAGCTACTCCGAATGAATACTTCAGGGAATTTATTTTGAGGTTATATTGTCTTAATCATTCAAAAAGTACACTCAAGTCAAAGAGATGATCTTCCTTTCTCTACTCTTAACTACTAGATCATCAACATAGCACTCAACTTGATGATGGATGAGTTACGTTGAAGATGCGAGGTCATGGTCCATTGGTTTGTAGCACCAACATTTTTTTATTCCAAAAGGTATGACCTATAATAATAGATTCTGATCGGGGTTCAAAACGTAGTGTTTCTTTTATCCTCGGGGCCATCTTGATTTGGTTATAGCTAGATGACCCATCCATAAAAGAGAAAATTGTATGAGATGAGGTAATGTCCACCATTAATTTCTAATATAGGAAGAAACTCATCCTTGAGGGCATGCTATTTAAGTCCTTGAAATCTGTATATGCGAATTTGGCCATTCTTCTTCTTCTTAGTGGGATGACACTAGCTAACGGTAGGGTATTTTTTTTTCGATGCTAGCATCAATCAATTTCTTGACTTGAAATGACACATTGTTCCAATTTCTGCATGCATCTAAGAGCCTACACGATAGGGTTAGTGCTAGGATCTATTGCTAGCTTGTGGACTACTACATTGGGAGATAATGTCGGGCATCTCTTCATAACTCCATGCAAAAGTCCTTAAACTCAATCAATAGCTAACTTAAGTTATTAGTTTTTCTTCATTCGACCATTGGCGATGTATGTTGGGCATGAATTTTCTTCCATCCCAAGGTTGATTTTTTTAAGCTTGTCAATAATTATTGAATGAATCTCCTCTTCAAATTTTGCATCTTTGATTTGGAGATCATCGGATCATCACGTGGTTTCTAAACACACATCCTCGTAAGAGTTGATTTGGTGTGAAAGGAACATACTAGACTCAAATAGTTGGCGACAACCAAGTACTAATCATCATCTCATTTTGGACCCATTAATCTAGTCGATCTTGATGGTGCATCCCCTGTGTTGTTCCATAGCTTTTTTGGAAGTACTCCAACCTGCTTAAAAACCATGAATAAGGAATCAAACCTTTCTTTATAGATTAAGAACTCAAGGTGACTGATCAAAGGTAATTCCATTAATTCATTATATGAATTCTCCTCGAGTTCTACATTAACTTTGGACTTGAGGAGGATGATCCCAAAGAATCTCTTTGCCTTCATATCCCTAGAGACTTAGAGGCTTCCTTAACTACTAAACCTTCAGTTTTTTGAGATGAAAGTGAGGTTAGAGCTAAGGTTTCTAACTGTCTCCTGCTAGTTTTATATACATATGATTCGAATACTATGTTTTGTCTTGAGGCTCGATCTTCGTCGTTGTCCAGGTCAAGTGTCACCTCAATGAAAACCGAGAAAGGGGTTGGTTTGGTATACTAATCACATTAGACTCATCCTTTGGTTTGGATTCCAAGTCTATGTGAATAGTAGGGTACTCTATGAACTCGAACATAACATTAGTTGTTGATGGCTAACTAGGGGTCTTCCCACCTCTAAGGCGCCTTTATTTCTACCTCTTTGCCTTTACTGGGTGGAGTCAGTCATCCATATGTCCTTATGATGAATGAGCTGTGGGTGGAATGTGATATCTTGACTCTATTTCTTATTCAATTTCCCTTTTGTTCACTTGGATTTTCATTTTTCTTTTATTTTTTTTTTTTTTGCTTTTTTTGCTTCATTTTCTTTTGCTTTAGAATTTGAATTTTGTCCAAGTTCATGAGAAAGGGTGTTTTGAGAAAGATAGTAGGTCACATCCTCATATATCTCAACCTTTCTAATTAAAATAGCTTTTCATCTCCTTTGACATAGTACTCAATCCCATCATCCCACTTGAACTTGATGCCCAGGGAGGATGGAATTATCTTGATACGATGTATCCAAGGCCTCTTGAGCAAAGCAATGAATGTATTTGAATCAATGATAAAAAAATTGATCTTCGGTCTTTATCTCCAAGGTAACACTATAGAACCTAAAGCCTATTTTATTCATTTGAATCATCTTAATATCATCCAATCTCCTCGAGTGTGAGATGTTGATCATAAATAAGCAGGGTCTTTAAACTCATAATTTTCATCGATGCACTTGGATCGATGAGAACTCTGGCAAATCTGAATATGCCCATATCTACTATAATATAGAGGGGATGGTTGTGCTCTATGTCCCCTAAAAGAAGATCTTTATTTGTGAAAGTGATTCCCTGAGCATCTCTGGAATAATGTGCCTCTCGCCTAATGGTGGTGAGCTAAGCATATCTCGAGTCATCAAAGAGAGCCTTGATTAGTGATTCCCTCATCTCTTTGGATAAGATAAGGGCATCATTATATGCTTAGTTTAGATGGAAACTTTCTTAAGTGACAGATAACATTATAGTCCATTTTGGGCTGATCCTCTATAAGCATATCAAGGTGAAGCATCTGTGGAGGACCTTCTCGATCCCTTTAAACCAATGACTAATTTCCTTTTATCTTGATGTGCGCCATAGGAGGCAGAACTTTGCCACTAAGGAGGTTGATTTGGTGATCCCTTGTGGCAGGTAATGGAAGATTACCGTTAGGCTCACCTGACTTCTCCTATGGGACCCTGAGTCAAATGATTCCAAGTCTATCTCAAGAGGTGAACAGTATTCAAGTGTGAGTGGGAAAATCAACTCTAAATCGAGAGAGGAAGATCAAATTATTACAATTATTGTTTAGACACGAAGAGTTATTAGTAATAGATCCCATCAAAGTGACCCATAAGTGACATAGATAATTCAATTCTTCTTGGATTTGATAGGAGGTATATAGTAGAAATCAGAGTAAAGTAAGAGGGAGAGGGATTCGATGTCCTCATCCGTCAATATAAGATGTCCCTTTAGAGAAGAAGAACAAGAGCTGAAGTAGGGAAATTCGGCGATGTAGTGATGTAGGTTGCAGAGGCAGACTAGAGGCTTCGATTGGGTGGTTCTTGCTTGACTATCTCCATTTTAACAGCTGTGAGCTTTTTCCTTAAGTTGTCTTCAAGAGCCAACTTGATGCTTGATGTTGGAGGTTCAAGCTGCCTCAGGGCTGAAGTTTCTTGATATTTGATATAATTTTCTTAGGGGTTTTGGATAAGGAGATATCCCAACCTTCTTTGGTTTTGGAAGGATGTAAGTATCCCCAAGGATTACCTAATGAAGCTGGATGGTTATTCCACAAGATATTCCTTTTGGATAACTATAGCACCAATCTTGAAGCTATGTTCAAGTCGGTCCTTAAATGTAAAGCAATCCTCTTGAACATGACTAGCACTCGGTGGTAGGGGAAAAAGTTAAGATCATTGCTTTTCCCACTTCCTTGATCTTTTAGGTTGGGTAGCTAAAATCAGACTTCTTTAAGAGATTCTTAAATATCTTCTTAATTATCACCTTCTTAAATGAATAAGGTTTATTAAGTTTATCCAAAAGAGTAGGTGAACCATATCTACTTGACAACGGGTATGTGTACCGCTACTACTGATGATGTGGCTGAGGTGGAGGTGGTGTAGGCCATGGAGGTTACTACGGGGGCTAGTAGGGCTGCCTCCGTGGAGGTAGAGGAGGTGGAAGCGATGGCTGAGGTCTCTCAAAGCGCCTCGGCGGCTATTTATCCATCTATTATCAACTTGCCCCTAGTTTCTTCTCATATACCTTATCGGCTTTGGCTTTGTTTGTTGGTAGATCAGGAGGTGCTTGTTTGGCTTCTCTTTGCAAGCCAGTCGCCTTGTTGATTAGTTTTTCAAACATTTTAATTGTAAAACCTTTGAGCATGAAGGCGACCGGACCATGGATATTCTTAAGCAGAATCTCGATGGCATGCTATTCAGACAACTGAGGTTCACATTTCATACTCAAATTATGCCATCTGGGAATGTAATCAATAAGGGACTCACCATGGTTTTGTTGAGCCACAACGAGATCGCCAATAGTGACCCTTTGCTGAGATCTAGCAAACCTCTTGATAAAAAGTTGCTCCAACTCAACAAAAATCTTCACTAAACTATTGGGAAGTTCAACATACTAGTCAAATGCTATATCGCTAGCTATTTATGAAGAGATAGAAAGTAAATCCCCACCAATGTTGTAATAATTAGCTCGAAATATGTAATGTCTTTGGGTTCCCACCATCAAAACTTATAAAAGAAGGAGGCAAGAAATCCTTAGGATATTGGATTACATCAAATTCTCTAGTAGGGTCTACCTTTTAGATGATCCTCCTGCTTGGCTTCTCTCACCTGCTCCATGCTCTTGATATCTTTCTCTTATATGGAGGTACTATCCACTACCTTCCTATAAATGTTGGTGCTACCCTTGCTCCACTAGAGGTAAATTCTTGGCTTGATCCAAGACATGCACCTTTAGGTGATTATAGATAGGGATTGGGGCTTGGTTTTGAAGTGCTAAGATATAGCGATCTTTGAGCCTCTTCTCCATCTATCTAATTTTTCATCCATCTATTTCTCGATGAAGGAGTTGTTGGGTCAAGTAGGCTATGTCTTCTTGCCCGGCCTCAATACCTTCCATAGTTTGTTGCTCCCTAAGGAGGGATCCCCTGGTGCCTACCATTCAAACTCCTACTGAGTCTCCCAATAAATCATCTTCATTAGTATCAAAGCTGATCTTCTCCTCATGAGACCAGTCATATCCTAGGATCTCTTTCTTCTCCATGAAATAAGGGGCTACTATATTATCTAGAGAATGATTTGTCTGAACTGGCATAAATGACTTTGGTTGACCGATGGTGGGATCATTATCATGTATTGTGAGGCCGGACCTCCCTACTTGGAGAGTTAACCTTGTGTGTTATACCTAGAAGAAATATGCTCACTATCTTGAATTTTCATGGGGTGACACTCCTAGGAGGATTCATCATCGTAGGTGGAGATCACCTTCTCCCACGACAACTCTACAACCATCTCTATGTCTTTGGCGATGACTATGCTTCAGATCACCACTCCTTCTTCACTTCTTCTTGGGTAGAAGGTCGAGCAGAAAGCTCACCTCCATAGTAGGCGTAGATATGGGATGGGATCTTTTGACCATAAGGATCACCGCCCTCTTCTCCCCGGCGGCCTTCATGGCCTTTAGTGGAAATGGAGATCTTGGAATATGGATGAGATGGTGAGGGCGGAGGTGGTGTGGTGGAGACACCTGACTCTCTCGAGCAGAACTCTCTTCCGTGATGGGTAGCCTGGCGAAGAATACCATTGATATAATCTACATGGGTAGTGCGATTAGAAAATCAATGAGTGCAGAGGTCACCACCCAAACCTTCCTCTCCCGGTGATTTGAACGGGTATGGGCCTCCCTGGTCCTCTCCTGTCTAATATGCTTCCCCATGCTGCGGGGGATAAAGGATCTTAGATCAAACTAAGACTCGGACTGTCATTTTACACCTACAGCATAGATTGGAGGCCATATGACCTCTCTCTCCATGGCGGTGGGCACGCTAGTGGTGGGTGAAGCATAAATCCTCTTAACATCTCTCCGAGTTAGAGAATGGAATTGGTTTTGCTATGACTGGGGAAACTAAAGTGGGTAACTCCAATAACATACTTCATGGCTGCCTCCATCTCCAATGCAGTGTGTAGTGCTTTATCATGTGATTCTTGTTTCTCCTTTGGGTCCTAGTAGGGTGAGCAGAGTAAGAGCTAGAGACCTCAAGCAAAGGGAGACAATCCGGGATCGGGGGAGCATTCCCTTTGAGGGTGTTAATGGGTGCTAGCCCTAACGGGACAACAGAACCACAGTGCAGGGCATTGGCATTGACACTTCGCTATGGGAACACACACCTTCCTCTTCATCGAGGGGCATGTCAACTGATCAATGTCTTGCCACTATGTTCCTTCTAATGTTGAGGGAGGTCACATGTAATTTGGGCTCCTCAAAACTCATCCAAAGTGGATGAGGTGGGCATAGTCAGTGGGGAAGGCGCCCAGGGCAGATCCATCCCATGGGAAAAGTGAACACATACTGGTATTATTGAATCAAAACTAAGACTTAAGTACAGAATTGCAATGTTGAAAATAAACCTAAATCAAATTTTCTTTTCTTTGTTGATTCTAAATTTGAATTTAGAATTTGAACCCATACTCAACATCTTAAAAGTATTAAGTCGAGCTGAGATGATTTAGAATGGATTTTGATATTTGAATGGAAAGAAGAATTTTTAGATGCAGAATTCACTTTCAACAAATTTGGGTATGTTGAAAATGGGTTTAAATAATTTTGAAGAGATGCTTCAATTGGTTCATATTTGAATTTCGATTTTGATTTTGAGAACCCTTTATTTAATAAATTTGGGTATGTTAAAGTAAAAGGTCAATTGATTTTGATTTAAGATTTTTGGAATCTACTCACTTAGCAAGTTTGGATATGCTAAGTTGTGTTTGAAAACAATTTCTTCTTTTTCTTTGTTTGCTTTATTTTATGAATCATTTGTGATTTTGAAAATGGAATTCTCATTTAGCAAATTTGGTATGCTAAATGAAATCAAGTGTGTTTTATTTTTGAAATTTTGAAAATAGGACTCTTAGCAAATTTAAGCATGTTAAGAAAATCTTAATGTGCTTCTTTTATTTTTAGAGATTTTGATTTTGAAAATAGGATCCTTAGCAAATTTGGTATGCTAAGGAAATCTTAATGTGTTTCTTTTATTTTGGATTTTGATTGAAATGGAGACTTCATTTTAGCAAATATGGTATGATAAAATGATGTTCCAATATGTTTTGATTTTTTTTTTTTGTGAAATGGGATTTTACTTAGCAAATTTGAGTATGCTAAATGAAATTCCAAAATGTGTTTCAAATTTTTGTTTTGGAAAGGAGACTTCACTTTAGCAAATTTAGTATGCTAGAATGAAGTTCCAATATATTTTGTGAGATGGAGATTTCACTTAACAACTTTAGGTATGCTAAATGAAATTCAAAAATGTGTTTCAAATTTTTGTGTTTTGATTTTTTGTTTGAAAATGGAGAACTCACTTTAGCAAATATGGTATGCTAAAGAATGAAGTTCCAAAAGTGTTTCTTTTATTTTGATTTTTATTTTTGAAAATGGAGGCTTGCCAATGTAATGTATGCTAAAATGAAGTTCCAATGTGTTTTGAAATTTTGCTTTTGTTGATTTTGAAATGAGGGATTTTCACTAAACAAATTTGGGTATGAAAGATGGAAATCAATTATGTTTCATTTTCAAAGATGTATTTTCATGTGTGATTATTGCTTTTGAAATAGGAAATTCTTAATCATATGTGGAATATGTTAAGTGGTATTTCAAAATAATGTCATTTTATTTAGAAATGAAATCTTCATTCAATAAATTTGGGAATATTGAATGAAGATGTTCATACTTTTCAAAGTTTATTTTTGATTTTGGTTGAAAATGAAACTTTCATTCAATAAACATGGGTATATTGAATGGAGAGGTTTCATATGTGCTTTTTGAAAATTTATTTTTAATTTTGGTTGAAAATGAAACTTCCATTCAATAAATGTGGTTATATTAAATGGAGGAGTTTCATATGTGCTTTTTGAAAATTTATTTTTGATTTTGGTTGAAAATGAAACCACCTTGGGATATTTAACCAAATAATTATGATCCAATGATATGACATAAAATCACACAATGAATTTAAATCAATAATGCACCTAGAAAGAAGAAGGTCTAATGCATTTGGCTCATAATTAATGATTAATTAAGCTAAAGGGTTTAAGTTAAGTACTTTCATAACCCTTCCCACACATATGGATTAGGATTTGATTTCCTTAAGCCAGTTATTAAATACACCTAAGCATCTACCCAAGATGGATTGATTAAGTTCTGGAATGTTTTGAAAGTTTTATCAAGTTAATTAAGTAAGTAATTAATGGGCTAACCCTTAATTAAATTTAGATTAAATAAGAGAAAGGGGGTTTTAAAATTAGCTTAAGAAAAATATCCCAAAATTATTTCCTAAACCTTCTGATCACTCAAAAAAAGCTTAATTAACTCAATCAAGGGATTAAACCACTATTCACACATTTAATTAAGCTTAATTACATTAAGAGGGTAATTAAGAATGAACCAAGTAATTTCCCTAATTAAATTATTAATAAATCCCAAGAAAATTAGGGGAGGCAGAAGTCATCCCACTAAATGCACATGAGAAGTTTGGGATTAATCAGTGGGATATTTAGAGAATAATTAGCATAATCACATTCCCAATAAAACCCACATTCAGAAAATATCATTATTCAAACTCCATTGAAAATAATTTTATAATATTCTACATTTAAATATCTTTCATATGCATTTTACCTCATATTTTTATGATTTTTACTCATTTAGTTATGAATATTTGAAGTTTTCATGATTTTCTATTAATTAAATAGCCTAATTAAGTGGTTAATCCTATCGGCGCCACATAGAGGCTGACACGACGCGCACTTTCCACATGGTGCGGTGGGATAGGCCACTTAAGTTGTTACATCATAGTGTCGTGTGAGGTGCTATGCTTTCTCCCATCGTTTGATCAAAGATCGGTTGAGATTAAGCTCATGGTATTAAAAGATTAAATCAAATATCCTACGTGAGTAGATCATGGACATCCATCCAAAATGCATGGATGGATGGCCCATGATCCATCCTTGAGTTCTTCTACGGGAAAGGGGAGTCATCCACCTTCCATGGAAAGATCGATTGAGCTCATTGAACTCAAATCTTACCCACACCATCTTGGAGTAAAGGGAATGACATCAAATGGGCAAATTCTCATGAGGTGAGAATTTGTTTCACAAAAGACCACACCATGGATAATTTAAGCTCGGGTTAATGGCATACCTCGCCGGAGGCTATCACCGACGCTCGAGTTCGATGAGGTAGCTTTATCTAGTGGAGATGATGCCCTGTTGAAGATTTGAAGTGGTTTGGTTGAGTGGATCTTTCTATGGACCAAGCTTTCCTTCAATTGGCATAGGTCTTGATTAAGATCACTCCTCCTTTGCCTTGAGAACTTGGGAAAAGGTTTAGGCAAGTTCAATTGAGTCCTCTGATGAACCTTGCAAGAGGAATTAGCTTGATATGGAGTATTGACTAAGTTGGATTTTACTTGAGCTCCCCTATTTTCAATCTAAGAAAATTGAGAAATGAAAATGGAAGATGCTTAGGAAACCTTGGGGGAGCTTGGAATCACTTCCTCTGAGTTCCAATGCTTCAATCCAATAGGGGAGAATGAAATTCAAGTGAAATTAGGGGGAGTATATCTCCCCCTAGAGGAATCGAACTGTCGAGCTTCCTCCTTCCATTTTGATCAAATTGACCTTATGCAATGGGTTGTTAAGGCTGTTAGAACTTACATGGGTTGGTTTGGGATGAGTGAAGTAGTGAGGTCCCATGTGCTTAATTCAAGTGGAGGAGGGATTCCCACTTGCTCATTTCCATGGGGTGGTGATTTTGACCTTGGGTTGGGTTTGGCTCAAACCCAATGGGTCATGTCTATTAGTGACCATTTGGTCCACTAATAGGATGTCAAGTGTCCATGAAAAGAAATTGACTAAATTCTAAGTGGTTTTGATTTTAGGTTACCCTATGGCATAGGGGTTAAATGGTCATTTGATCTTGATTTCAGTTTGAATATGTTTGGTATGATTGAAAAATGGGTTAGGCCAAGTTTCATTGAATTTGAAGTTGGTTTGTTATGATTTAGCTCATGTTCACCCATTTAGGTCAAAATGGGTCAACTTGGGTCAAGTTGACTAATTGGTTAAATTAGGTCAAACTAAGGGCTAGGTCAAGTTCACATGACCATTTGAAATATTTTGGCATCATTGGTTTGGTTTAATTTGATTTATATTTAGTTTTGGTTCATTTGATTTCATTTAGGTCAAATGGGTCAAGTTGACCAATTTGACCCATTTGACCTATTTGGGTTAGGTCATGGGTTGCTTTATGTTTAGTTGATTATTTAAAATGGATTGGTATCTTTGTTTCCAATCAATTTAGTTTATTTTTGGATTTGGCTCAATTTGACCCTTTAGGTCAAGTTGGGTTCAAGGTCAATTGGGCTAGGTTAGGTCTAGTTGGCCAATTGGGGATTTGATCAAGTTCAACAAGTGATTTGGAATGAACTTAACTCATTATTTTAATCAATTTAGCTTAGATCAAGTTTTGACACACTTTGACTTTTTAGGTCAAGTTGGGTCAACTTGGTCAAGCCATTAAGGGTTAGGCTCAAATGATGACTTGGTCAAGTTCAAATATTGGTCATGAATGAGTTTTGATCAATCGTTTCAATCAATTTGGCCTATGTTAGATTTGGCTAGTTTAGGTTTCATTTTTGACTAAGTGTTGACTTGGTCAACCCTTAGGTTTGACTTGGTTTGACCTAATTTTAGTGATTGATCATCTCATAATGATTGTTGCTCATAATGTGAGGCTTAGTTGGGCTTAGTTCTATCTAATTTGGGTAGGATTAGATTTGGCTCAAAAGGGGTACTTTAAGTCAGTTTGGGTCAAGTGAGTCTAAGTGGGTCAAATGGCTTGGTCAAAGCTTGATATGAGTTTGATTGAACTCACAGATGGACTTATGATTGAAATATCAATCCATTTGTAAGTGATTTGAAGTCAAATGGGTTTTGATTCATTTGACAATTTCAAGTTCAAAGGGTGAACATGAGTTTGACTTGGGTTTGATCTTTGAATTTAGTTTGATGTTTAAAGTTTATGTTTATATTTGGATTCATGATTGTAGGATTGATTGAATAATGAAGAAAAATTAAGAGTTTGGCTTGATTTGAAATTGATTTGGCTGAGTTCAAGAATTTGACTTGAAAGGCTTAGGTTGGGTGATTGAATTTGAGTTTGAGTTTTGAATTGATTTTGGTTTGATGTTTAAACTTTATGCTTATATTTGGATTCATGATTGTAGGATTGATTGAATCATGAAGAAGAAAATTGAGGTTTTGATTTGAAATGGTGAGTTCAAAATTTGACTTGAAAGTCTTAGGTTTGATTTTGATTGAATTTAGATTTGAATTTTGAATTTATTTTTGGATATTTTAAATTATATTTCATTTATATTTATGAATATAAATCCGAATATAAATGGGTTATGAGAAAAATTCTTAAATTTGAATTGGTTTAGATTTGATTTAGGCTAAGTACAAGATGGGAATCAAAATGGCTTGGGAAAGATTTTTTATTTGGATTTGAATTTTGAATTTGGTTTGATTGATTTGAATTTATTTTTTATTTATATATGTGAATATAAATGAGAATATAAATGGGTTGTGAGAAAATTCTTTGAATTTGAATTGATTTAGATTTGATTTAGGCTAGATAAATCAAAATGGCTTAAGAAAGAATTTGAATCTTGAATTTGGTTTGATTGATTTGAAACAATATATGTGAATATAAATGATAATATAAAAGGATTTGGAATAAGTCCATGGTAGAATTAAAGGACTTAGAAAATATTTTGGAGTTTGGAATCCATCATGGGCTTCAATCATAAGTTTCAATTATTCATTGATTCATGATTTAGAAAATCCATTGAATTGGTTCAAGTTTGAGTTAGAGTTGGAGTTAGTATGGGTTTGGAGTTTAACTTGAAAGAAGGAAGTGAGGATTTGGTTTAAGTTAAGGTAGGGAAAATTTTCCTAACACCCCTAAGGCATGACCTATTCTTATGGCTAACTCTTCTAAGTCTCTAAAGCTAGGTTGAGTGTCCACCTAATCACTAGATGTGTCTTAAGACTAAGGAACTCTTAAAGTCTAAGAGAAGTCTTATGTTTAAGATGGAGGGGTTGAGAGCTCATTCCAAAAATGAGGTCAACAATGATGTACTACCTTGAAAGATAAAGACATCACCTGACAATGGAATTAATCACTAATAAAGACTTTTAAGGTAGAGATGTCTATTCATATATATCAGAGATCTTTCCCCCACTTTGCGTGGACAAAGTAGAGTGAGGTTTATTTTAAGCTAGGTTCTTTAGTTCCCTATAGAGGTATGCCCCCATAGTTAATCACATCATAGAAAATGAAAGATTTTTAACAACACTCTCAATTAAAGTAGTCAATAAATATCTCAAAATATTTCAAGGCTAGTTTATCAAAGATTTAGTTGTTATTAGAAGTTAAATTAGAAGAGCTCAAATAGGAAGACTTATTTACAGATTGCACCAGAAGATAAATAGGGAGCATCCAAGATACTAAGAAGCCTATTGAATGCTCCAATCTACCCTATGATGAGGCTTTATATTTTTGAAGAAAATCTATTTTTGTTTAAGTTGAAATTTTATTAGAGTGCTAGGACTTATAAGCCAAGAACACAAGATTGTGGAGATGCCTAAGAAGTGAGGACTTATACTCATAGCAAAAGAGAAACAAGCTGTCCCAAAACCTAAGTCTAAAATGCTTTAGCACAAGCGCAGCATGACCTAAGTCTAATTTAGGAGAAGGGGATACACTGGTTCACCTCCACAAGAGATAATGAACACATCCTGACTCTTCTGGACTTACAACAACATGGAGTGGTTGTCAGCTAACACCTCATAGGCTTTAAAACCATGTAGGCCAATCTTATATAGATGCAAGATAGTTAGTCTGCTATTTAATTAAAAAAGAATCTATAATCCTAAACCCACTCCTTAAGAGACTAGATAATGTTTAGTATGTAAACAAGACTTAAACTAATGTTAAAAATTTATAAGTTTTTGGATCATTTTGACATACTTATTTTGGTCCAAGGCTTGGGACAATTATTCTCACATGCATGATGAAGTTTAGTTGTGGGCTTAATTAGCTAAAAGAGGTGTTCTTCACTACAAGGGACTGCACACAAAGGCCAAGCTTGTCCTTTATTATGCAAGAGTGGAGATCCTCTACATTCAACAATTGAATAATATGACATCCATGTTGTTGTTGCATACAACCTTTCAGCTAAGGGGTTTATAAATCTTTTATTATGTTATTTATATACCTAGACTTTAGAGTGAGGTTATGAGTTACATTAGAATTTAGTTATAAGTTATTTAGTGAGGATGAAAATTTAATTTTATTCTATAGAGCATATTGCATCCAAGCCACACATCAAACATACACACTTTAAGAAACCTATAAAAAGATTATTATTTCTATTGCAGAGTCTAAATATAACAATCAAATATTTAGATTTTGTAAAATAATAAAAAGGTCGGTGCGACCGAGTACCGCCATACACTCCGAAAAGAAAATAAATTAGGTAGCTGAGCTATACTCTTATACAACCTGGATTATAATTAAACTTACAAGTGAAATAAATGCTACGGGGATCTTCAATTATTGTTCTTCTTTCTTTCTTTGATTAGCTTGCTCTAGGCTTCATAGGACCTCCTAAGTTTTCCTTCTAGCCACTATTCATCCTAAACCCCATAGCACTAATCCTAATCCTATTACAAAAATTACACCTTTATGAAAAATAAAATCTAACTACACTTACAAAATAGATGTTAGCTTAAATAAATATACAAAGTAAGCAATTATATTTCACATATTTGGACTTAGCACCCTACAGTTGGGTAACCAAGCCCACCTGTCATAATTGGATTATGCTTAGGGACATAAATAATACTTACAAGCAAGAGCATTTATATTAATTTATTATTACAATGGCCCCTTAAGTACAATCCCCTAGATAGAACATTATTAGGCTAATAACTACCTAACATCCAGTCTATACATAAACAATCCTAACATCCAATCTAAATATTATATCACAAAATAGAATATAGGATCGGTGACTTAGCATTCTAAATTGTGTGCTAATGTTTAGTGTAGTATGTCTTGATTAAGCTTTGGGACTAGGATTCTTTAAAGTTTAGGATTGTTTAAATTTCCCATTGAGGATGGTTTCACTTTAAGTCTGCTAGTAGCTTGATTGAGTTTTAACTTATGCATTTTTATTTTGTTCACTTCTCATTTAAGATCAAATTATTATGAAGAGAAGAAAGTGACATGACTCTTTCATCCCTAACCTAAGTTGATTTCTAAAGGTAAATTATTATTTCTTTAACTTTCTTAATGGATCATTCATGAATTTTATTTGAGCCTAAGTTTATATTAGCCTTAATGAATCTTATCAAAATATAAAAGGCATCTTAAGACCAATGAAATTGAGTCACCATCACAATAATAATACTCTACTACTTCATTTCATTATCAATAACATCCACATTCTTTCTTTTTTAATTTCTTGAATATTTGGTTTAATACATATATATAAGACCTCCTTGGGGTTACTTAAAGCCTCTTATTAAGGATGTCCAAACTATGTACTTGCAATTCAAATACACTACATATATACATAAACATAGAAATAAAACCATGAAAAGGTTGTGAATGAATATATTTTACTTATGTAAAACTTCGGCAAAAGAAAAGGGTTTTACTTTATATTCTAATGTATGGACACACATAAATGAAATTAAACAAGTACATGCCATTGTTAAACTAGGAAAGTGAGATTATTTAAGATCTCTTTGGGACTATTTAAAGCCTCGTATTCTCAGGATGTCTAGACTATATATTTGCCAATTCAAATACATGAATGCATAAATATGAACATAGGAATAAAACCATCATTTTCCATCTTTTGATTACAATGAACATTTCATTTTTCCCATAATTAATTATTTACAATTAGCATTGATTTAAGATTCACAATTTACATATGGTTTCAAAATAGTTTGATATTTACTAATGATAATAGCCACTTCATGTGATAACATTTGTCCAACTCATGTAATTTAAATACAATCATATTCGTTTAATTTTACAACATGAATATATGAAGGACATTTATGATAATTTGGAAGGAAGTAGTTGAGCATCATCACATCACATACTTAATTTCATTAAAACTTAAGGAAAATCAAGTTAGGCAAACATCTTTTAAAGTTAATCAATATTTCTTTAATGCTTAATTTTAATATTCAAATTGTTAAGAACATAAAGAGATTAAATAATGCTTAGAATTCACTCCATCCCATGTTGGTTGTTTAAGATATTAAAGGAAGGAAATTTAACTATTTTATGGATTAATTAAGTTCAACCTATTAATTATATCAATTTGATCACCCTTCCCAAACTGCTTTAATTTAATTAACTACCTAAGCATGAGCCTTCAATCATATGCTTTAGAAAAATAAAAGTTGCAATGCACCTAAAGAGATCTAATGCAATTAGGCTTATGCTTAAGAATAAAATAAATTAAAGAAGGACAAGGTTAAGATAAGCACTATTATGGTTTTCTCACACCAATGGAAAAATCATAATTTTTTTAATGGCATAATGTTAGTAAACACATAAATGAAATAATAGGTTGCACTTAAGTTACTTAAATCGATTTCATTTACATTTCATTATTAATTTTCCTTAATTTACTCTTTATTATTAAGCATATTAATTAAAACTTTTAAGAGAATATAATTGGAAACAATTAGGAGAGGGGGTCCTAATTAATTTTTATGTTATCCCAACTATTTTTATTAACTAATTAACCTCAATTACTTGATTTTACTATTCATTAATTTTAATAATTATTAAATTATTTAAATGGGGGTAATTAGGATTGAAAATTTAGAATTTTCCAAACCACTTGACAAATAATTTAAAAAAAATTATAAGAGGTAGAGGACATCCCATAGAATTAGCATGTCAAATTTGGAATTAATTAATCAAGTAATTTAGCCTTAATTAAAGTAATTAGCCTAAGCTTTAAATCTTAATTAAGCACTATTCATTCAAATCTTAAAGTAATTAGCCTAAACTTCAATGGGTTTGACCCAACCCGAGTTCACCATGGGTTAGGCTCACTTTGGCAGGCCCATGGTGACCCAAGGATGAGTCATTCAAAGTTTAGTTTGGTTTGGCTCAATTTGATTCATGTAGGTCTCAATTGGATTGAGTTGACCAATTTGACCAAATTGGGTCAAAGTGGAGTTTGGTTAAGTTTAATTAGTCATTTGGAATAAGGTAGTTCAATTAGTTTCATTCAATTTGGGTTAAGTTTGGATTTGGTTCATATAGTTCAATTTGGGTCAAATGGGTTATTGCCCTTACTTTTAGATGAGCTTAGTATTATTCATAATCTTAGAAATTATGATCCTTTAATATTAAATTAAGAGCTCCCTAATTAGACACTTAAAACACAATACTTAGTGGCAAGGTAAACAAACTCAAATAAAATAATAAATTGAATCAAATACTAAATTTGAATAAACTAAATTGAATTCAAATACCAAAATAAAAGCCATAAATCATCTTAGTGAACCTTTCTAGGACTTAACATAACCCATTTAGATTGTGTGATTCTAAATAAAATTCAAACTTAATATAAATCTAAAATAAATATATATTTAAATTAAAATTTAATTTCAAGTGAGCTCATTGAGGTAATCGAGTTGATTAACTCAATTAACTTATTTGCTCAAAGTCACTTAAATCCAAATGAAATCAAATAAATCATTAAATTAAATAAAAATGGCATAGAATAAATGCATAAATATAAATAAATGCAAAAAATTCAGAAGAACTTCAAAGTGATCAATCAAGCTATTTGACCTAAAGTTGACCAATGTGAGTCTCACTAAGACAAAAGGTCAACTTATCAAATTTGGTCAAATTAAGCCACCACAAAGGCTTAAAAATATCACATGAGTTTATCCAAATATAAAACTAAATAAAACTAAATTCAATTGAGGTTAATATTGTCTATTTAAGCCACTTAGCTCAAGTAGGCTCAAATAGACTTTAGTAACTAAATTTAAATTAAAATTAACTCAAATTAAATATTCAAAATTATCTTAAATTTCTATATAAAAATAATTCAAATAATCCTTGAATTTAATTCAACCAATTTGATTAGTTGACCTAAATGAACAAATATTAACCCTTTAAATTCAATTTTGGTCAAACTTGGGCCAAATCCAAAATTAAATCAAATTAAACAAGATTAATTAACCTAAATCACTACAAATAATCTATCAAACATGATTAAAGCCTAGTATAAACATAAAGTAATAAATTGAATCATATAAATCAATTTAATCAATTTTAGTCAAAGTTGGTCAAATTTGGGTCAAACATTGGTCAAATCCGAAATTAAGCCAAACTAAATGAAATTAATTAAATGAAATAATCATAAATGATTATTCAAACATAATTGAAGCATAATCAAAACCCAACATGACAAATTAGGGCATGAAAACTCAATTAGATCCACTTTGGTCAAAGTAAATCAAAATGGGCTTAAATCATTTCAAAATCAAACTAAATTAAATTAATTAAATTCGTAGGGATGAAATGAGCAATTGTTATAATTGAACCTTAAATCCAAAGTCAATGAGTTAATGTGGGTTACTTAAACCCAATCCAAATCAATTTGGTCAACATGAGTTGACCTAAATCCAAAATCAAGATAAAAGTCCAAATTGGACTTTGGTAATCCAAAACAATTTACATAAAATGTGAATTAGCTTCAACTTTGGTGGCTTGATATGAGATAAAGTGGGATTCCACTCTTCCACTTGAAAGACTAAGTACACAATCCTCAGTTAATTAACCACCTTCCACAGCAACTTGCAAGCTCCAAATCGCTATGGCTGACCACCTCCAAGCTCCATTAATGGGGATGGGGTTGGCCATCTATAAAATCTCATCTTTAGCCTATTTCAACATTTTTTGAACAATCCCTACACACTTATCATCCTCTAAGAAGAGAAATCGAGCTTTCCCCCACCTTCCCCGACTCCAAATCGACCAAAATATCTTGAGCTTCGGCGAGAGGCAGAGGCGGTTGATGTCCCCAGTGATCGGAGGAGAGGCAAGAGCCCATATTCACTCTAAAGCTTCATCTCACATCCAGGAGTGTGTTCGAATTGACTTGACCACTGGACATTAGCTCCAACGAGGTAACTTCGTCAAACTATAGCCGGCCAACTAGGTATCCATTTTTTGTGAAGTGAGATCGCATGAATTTAGGAAATTTTCCTAGAACCCTCTTGCTCTTACAATTTCTAACCTTCTCAGAATGAAAAACATGAGTTTCTGGCGATGACAGCCGGAAATCAAGCCTAAGGGGTGGTGGTAATGCCGTCCGCCCCTCTCTTTCATCGATTTTGGGGAATAAAGTATAGCAGCCATCTGATCCCTATTAATTAGCATAGACGGCTGAGATTAAAACATTAGGGGTATATAATTTAAGTCGTTAAATCACGATCTCAGATCTGGACCATCTGATCTTTGAATCAACGGTCAGAATCAGATCTCAAATTCCCACTCAAATGCTTGGTCAGCATCACGTGGCCCAATGAGGCTTCGACACGTGAAAGGCAGAGTCCAATCAATGCCACATGGTGTTGATTGGGTTAAATAGAAATAGGGAATTTTCAATTTTAAAAAATGCTTAAAATTATGTGCAACTTCAAAAATCATAAAAATAAAATACTTACTGAAAGGTTGCAAATAAGGGCTTGTTGGATTCATCTTTTTAAGAGGAATCTTATAAACCCAAAATCCCTAAATCTCATTTAGTATTTTGAGCTTAATTTAGGTTTTAGTAAAAACTAAATTTCATTAATTAATCCTAACCAATTACGCAAATTGACCTGAAACTTTGAGAAGGAAAAACGGAATTAAAAACACACCAACCATAAATATTTCAAGTCAAAATAATTTATAGATTGGGAGATACTAAATTTTGAAGATCAAATGGCTTATTTTAAGAAAATAAATAATTTAAAATCATGGAAAATCTATGAAATTGCTCAAAACATTTTAATCAACATTAAAAAGCTTTAAACAATATTTGAACCCCTTTAGAGCTTCATAAATTTAAAATCATTTAATTAAGATTTGATAAATCATATTACCAACACTAATATATTAAAACTTAAATCTCAATAAATTAAATATCAAACTAAAATTATAAATAAAATAGTACTCAAACTTGAATTTAAGTTAAATCAAACAAAACTAAACTTAATTTAATTAAATTAAGAATTAGTTAAGCTTTAAATCTAATTTAATCAAACTAATTTAACATATCAATCATTAATTAATCTAGTTATATCAAAGTAGATTTAATTCATATAAGACTAATTAAGTAATTTAAATCACTTCAAATGCAATAAATCAAGTCAAATTCTAATAGGTTTAATTGAGATCAATCATAGTGAACATATAATTAAACTTAATTAAACCAATTAAAATTGATCTAATAAATATTTTATCATTAAGGCAAGGGAGTTGCTTGATCAATCTTAATTAAGTCTAACATTTCATTAAGGTATTTTGTGATAATTCCAAGATCAAATCAAACTCCTACTTAGTTAATTATTTAATTAGGAAAAAAAATCCAATTAATTGTTAATTTGATCTTAATTAATGAACTACATTTCTAAAATAATTATAATTATTAATCAACTAATCTTTAATCCGATAATTATCTAATTAGCATGAGAATTAAATTTATCATTAATTAAAATCCCAATGAAAATCAATCATTAATTAAGCAAACACAAACAACTAACTACTTAACTATTAACTAATCTTAGTTAGGTCAATCATTTAATCAAATTAACTATGATTAACTTAACTAATCATTAATTAACTTTTAATTAATTATGTTAGTTAATTAATCAAGATAAGCATTTGATTATCTGATGGATGATCACTTAATTAAACATTATTTAATTAATCGTTAAAATAAATTAAAAATTTAATCAAATTAGCCACTTAATAAAATAAAGGCTTAATTAATTATCAATTTTATGTTAATTGAATTAATTATCTAATTAGATTAGATGTAATCCATCAACTTCTAATTAAGAATAACTCTTAACCAAATATGATAATGGAATTCTAAAACTAATTAATTAATCATCTAATTAAACTAATCTTTAAGTTAAGCTTAAATTAAAATAAACATTTAATTAAATTTTTTATCATGTTTCAATCAAAATGAGTATGATTAATTAAATTACTAGTTAATTTATAATTAATCTGAACAAATCATTTAATCAAGTTAATCATACAATTAAATTAATCATATTGAATTTATACCCTTAATTTAGTCTAATTAACCCAACATCCAAAATAATCATAATATGAACAAATTAGTTTTGATAAGATATACTAAGATAACTATTAATCAAACCCCAACTACACCAAGTCAATCAAATTAAACATGAATGCTTAACTGGTTATTAATTAAATTAACCTTGATAGTATTAAAGAAATCTAATTAAGTCAATCATTTACATTAAGTTTTAAATAATTAAATAAAATAATTAGGTTAATTACCATTAATTAATTTATAATTGATTCAATCAAATCTTTTAATCAAGTCAACTACCAAATTGAATTAAATCATCCTTAATTAAAATAAGTTAATCAAACATTTGACAAAGTTAAATCTAATTTGAATAAATTAAGATAATTAAAATAAATCAAGAGAATCATTAATCAAATGTCAATTATCTAAGCTAATTAATCAAGATAATTATAAGTATCCAGTTAGTCATTAAGCTCACTTTGATCAATTTAATGAATTTAGATGATAATAGGCTAAAATGGGTTATATAAAGTAGTAAAACAAATCTATAGCCAAATTGGCTTATTTAATCATTGATCAATCATGAAGTCCTAAGTAAATTGATCATTTAAATTAAATAAATAATAAACTAAACACATCCTGAACCTTAATCAAACAAACAACTTAATCAAATCAAGTAAGACTAAAGTAGATTATACATCAATTCAATTAAATAATTTGATAGGTTAAATTATTTGAATAAAGTAAACAAATGATTGATGAACTTTAAGTGAAGTAATCAAATTGAATACTGAATTGTTATTTAAAAACACTAAACAAACTCCAATTAATATGACAAATGAATTTATTTAAGTGAAATTTTACTCAAATAAACATAGTCAAATTTAATTGAATAATAATTGCAATAAATATTAGATGAATAAATTATCAAATAAACAAATAATATTACATAAATCTTAACCTTAAAACAATTAGCCAAATAATCTAAATCAAATAAAACTCTAATTAATTTGATAAGAAGGCCATGATCAACCCATGATTAAACCTTAATTAAGAAAATCATAATAAAATAATTAATATTTAATCAAAATACTCAGGTAATCTCTAATTAAGTTTAATATTCAATATCCAACTAAATTTAATCATTTAATTAGAAATCAAACTTGATTGATTATTAATCCAATCTCAATTAAATGAATAACTTGGAATATTGATTAGTCAAATCAATAAATCTTCAATTAACAAGAAGTTTAATAAAATATTTGGCCAAGAAAATTATTCCTTGGTTAATGATAATGTAACTATACAATTACCTAATGAGAGTTGAATCAATTGATCATTAAATTCTTAATCAAATCAATAGTTAATCAAATTAAACATAATATAATTATAGTAGTGGAACTTAATCTAGATAAACTAAGTCACTCAAATGCTTATCCAAGTGACACCCAAATTAGATTTATTTCAGACTATTTTAACAAAGGTGAACTAATTAACCATTAAATTTATAAGTTTAAATAATTAAGTTCAACATGAATTATTAATTAAAGACATTTAACATAATAGACGAATCAAAGAAAGTGAAACTCTAATTACAAACAAATAAGTTTAATTGAAATCAAAGTAAGCATTTAATTCACCTAATCTAAGCAAGTCAATAAATAAATAAAATTTAACAAATCAAATTAATTAAATTAAATCAAAGGATTAAATTGAACCAAACAATCATTAAACTACAATCAACTAGTCATTAACTCATTAATAAAAGAATAAGTTTAATCAATCGAACTTTAAATTAAAATTATAAACTAAATTAGAATTTTAATTGAATTAAATAACTTCTAATTAAATCATCCAAACATAACTAAACTAAGCTAAATAATCATTAAACAAAATCAAACATAACTAGACTAAACTAAATAATCAATAAACCAAATCAAACAATTTAAAACATTTAAACTTAGCAAATAATCAAATTAAATTCAAGAAAATGAATAAATTATAACTTGAACCTTAACTAAAGAAATAAAATTAATCAATCTAAGAAATATATGAAATTGAGTAATCACAATAAATCTTTTTAAACCTTAATCAAATTAAATAAACATAAAATTAAATATAACCTCTAAGTCATCATATCACATCCAATCACTCTCAATTTCAAATAATATCAAAATAAAACAATAAAAAGAAAACTCAAACAAAACAAACAAGCCTGTGATAGGAATTAACTAAACTAAATTAAATAGATCATCAAACCAAAAGTGATCAATATATAAACTAAATGACTAAATTTAAGGAACTAAACCCTTAATTGAAATTCAAATAAAAGAGCACATTAAATTCAATTAAATCATAAGTTAATTGGAATATATTCACCAATCCAAATCAAGTTTAAATGAAATGATAAGATTAGTAAATCTAAATAACATTGAAATAATTTAATCAACATTAATCATATAAAGTCTAAAATCTTAAATAGAAACCCAAAGAAAGGAATTATATATTAATTTAAAGGATTTTAAATTATCTAAATTTAATCAAATCAAACTAAATTCTAATGAATCCAAAATTAATCAATCAAAATACATGAAGGTAAATAAACTCAAAATTTTAAATCCAAATCAAATCAAATAAATATTAATCAAATCAAATCAATTCAACTAAATCATTCAAGTAAATGGATTAATTAAGATACTTAGGTTCTTAGTTTGACCCTTAGAATATATTTTCACCTTATGGCAAAAATTTCATTATTATGATTAGAATGTTGAATAGATTTGGTTCTATTCACAAAAAAATTTATTCTATTGATCATTCTTTAAGATCTAAATTCAACTTCAACACAAAAGTAAACCTAAAATTAGAATAAAATCTAAAATCAATTAAATTATTTAAATTGAAAGCATTCAATGGTAAAAATAAATAAATTCTAAATTCAAATCAAATTTAAAATGAAACAAAGCCTAGAATTGACTTGCCACACAAGATTTCTTTTCACACAGTAGAATACTAGGTCTTTGACCCTAGAATTATAGTAGGCCAATGTTGATGTGATGTGCTACGCTTATTTTTTTTTGTACTATTTAGACCGGAAGGCTAGAATTGTTTGCTTGCTAGTCTGGATGTTATGGAGTTCTTTTTAGGCTAAAACTATTTTCTACAAGGGGTTGTGCTTAAAGAGACCACTGTAATAAATATAAAATAAATGATATTTGCTTGCAGGTGCTACTTAAGTCCCTAAGCATAGCCCAATAAGACAAGAGGGATTGACAATCACTAATGCTAGGTCGTATGTTTGAAATATAAACTATTGGTATGCTATATGTTTTTCCTAACATCTATTTTGTAGAGTATAAAATTTTATTTTGGAATTTAAAATGTAATTTGAGCCTAAAAATAGGTTAGGATCTATGGGGTTTAGGGTTAGCAGGAGCTAACTATACCCATTTGGTTATCTCAGTGGAGCTTGAATAGGTCCCTGAAGAAGGTGACAATCCTAAAGTTGATAAAGATCCCATAGATCAAACTTTTAGTTCTAGGCCGGGCTTGTTGACCTCATTTTTAGAATGAGCTCTCAACCCTCCCATCTTAATAATAAGATTCCTCTTAGGCTTTAAGAGTTCCTTAGTCTTAAGACACATCTAGTATTAGGTGGACACTCAAACCTAACCATAGAGACTTAGAAGAGATAGCCATAGGAATAGGTCATGCCTTAGGGGTGCTAGAAAAATTTCCTACCCTTAACTTAAACCATTCCTCACTTTCCTTCTTTCAAGTCAAACTCCAAATCAATTCTATTTAATTTTCACCAAACTCAAATAAAATCCATGATTAAAATCCATGATTGATATCTATGATTGAAAACTCATGATCAAAATCCATCAAAAATTCCTAAGTCCAAATTTTGCCTAAGTCCTTAACCTTCCCTTAAGGACTTAACCAAAATCATGATTCAAACCTATTCAAATCTTTATGATTTTCTCATGATCCATTTATATTCTCATTTATATGCACACTTATAAATGAAATATAAATTCAAACCCTCAAATTAAATTCCAAATTTAAAATCCTAGAAATTCTCCTAAATCCCTTAATTTTCCATTAATGGATTTAACCTAAACTTTGATCAAACCTATTCAAACTCATGGGATTTTCTCAAAACTTCTCATTTATATTCTCATATATAAATGAAGTATAAATATACATCTATCCAATCCAATCCAAAAATTAAATTTCAAATTAAAAATTCTCCTTAATGGATTTAACCCAAATCATGATTAAACCACTTCAAATCCTTAAAATTTTCTCATGATCAATTTATATCTTCATTTATATTCACATATATAAATGAAATATAAATTCAAAAAATCAAAACTAATTCCAAAAATCAAATTCAAATCCACTCAAAGTCAAATCTAAGCTTTTCAAGTCAAAATCTTGAACTTAGCCAAATCACTTTCAAATCAAGCTAAAGCCTTGATTTTCTCTCATGGTTCAATCAATCCTACAATCATGAGCTCAAATATTAATCCAAACTATAGTCAAACAATCAAAACCCAAATCAAAAATCAAACCCAAAACCCTTTCATATTCTTCCTTTGAATATAAAATTTTCAAATGGATCAAAACCCATTTGACTTCAAACCACTTGTAAATGGATTTATATTTCAATCATGAATCCATATATAAGATCAATCAACTTCCAATCAAGCTTTTGACCAAGCCATTTGACCTACTTAGGCTCACTTGACCCAAAGTGACCTAAAGTACCCTTATGAGCCAACTTTTGATCCTAACCAAATTGGATTGAACCAAACTCATATTTGCCTCTCATCGTGATCAACAATCATCATGGGATGATCAATCAATCAAATTGGGTCAAACCAAGTCAACTTGGGTTGACCAAGTCAACACTTAACCTAAAATGAAACCTAACATAGCCAAAATCCATCATAGACAAAATTGATTGAAACCATTGATCTAGGCTAACTCATGACCTATGTTTGAACTTGACCAAGCCAATATTTGAGCCTAACTTAGCCCAATTGGCCCACTTGACCCAAGTTAACCCATTTTGACCTAAAGTGCCAAAATATGTCAAAACTAGATCTAAGCCAAATTGTTTGAAACCAATGGGTCAAGTCCATCCCAAATCACTTGTGAAACTTGACCAAAGCCTCAATTGGCCAACTAGACCCAACCTAGCCTAATTGACCTTAGACCCAACATGACCTAAAGGGGTCATATTGAGCCAAAATTGAACTTCGCCCAAATTGATTGGAAACAAAGATACCAATCCACTCCATATGAGTAGCCTAACCTAAACCTACCCTTGACCTACCTTAAATAGGTCAAATGGGTCAAATAGGTTAACTTGACCCATTTGACCTAAATGAAGTCATATGATCCAAAACCAAATCTATATCAAATTGAACCAAACCAAAGCCACCAAAATATTTCAAATGGTCATATGAACTTGGCCCAACCCTTGGTTTGACCCAATTTGACCAATTGGTCAACTTGACCCAAGTTGACCCATTTTGACCTAAATGGGTCAACATGAGCCAACACTATCAAATGGATTCCAAATCCAATGAAACTTGGCCAAACCTATTTTCATAACATACTAAACATACCCAAAGTGAAAAAATAGCAAAATGACATAGAACAAATTTTGGCCTAACCCATGGGTATTTTGGCCATACCCTCTTCACAATCACTTGAGATTTTTCTAAAAGCTCAAAGGGAATTAGTGATGAGTGGTGCACCCAACCCAATGGGTTTGGGTCAGCCTATTTGGTCCATAGACCAAACCCGACCACATAGCTTGAAATTGAGTTTTCAAATTTCCTCCTAAGCTCAATTTGATGCACATGGGAGGTTGGCATTCCACTCAAGGGATCAAACCAACCATGTGCAATGATCTAACAGCCAAAATAACCCTCCCAATCTGGTCAATTAGATCAAAATAGTAAGGAATGGTTTGATCGTCCGATTGCCATAGAGGGAGATATACTCCCCCTAATTCAATGAAATTTGAATTCACTCACTGTCGATTGGAGCCTAGGAACCCTTATCAATCATCAGAGAGCATTCCCAAGGTCTCTAAAGAGGAATAGAATTCTTCCTTCTCAGTTTTGTACAATGCAAAAATAGGGGAGGTGGAGCAAATTGCTAGCTTCCTCTACATTGTATTCCATCTAAATTCCTTCTACACACTCCTTCTAAGGACCAATCTGAGCTCACTCAAGCTCACATTGGAGTTCCCATAGGAAGGAGAGGATCAATTCAATCAAAGTCGAAGCCCAAGCAAGGAGGAGCTGGTCTTCCCATTAATCCACTCAATCTCAAGGCCTAAGAATTTCAATAGGGCTTCGTCTCCACTAGACGAAGTTACTTCATTGATCTCAAGTGTTAATGATCACATCCGGCGAGGTATGGAATTTTTTGACGACTTAGATTAGGAGGTGTTCATCCTTTGTGAAAGAAATATTCATGGCATGTGAAATCAACTGTTGGATAGGTTGGTAATTGTGCTTAGATGGTGTGGGTTGATTTTTGTATGATTCCATGCTAGATCTTGGATCTTCCCTTAGATCATGGACGGTCTCCATTGATCCTCAGGGAACAACTTGGCTCATCTCAGCCATCCTTTCGTGTATTTTAGATGGACGATTGAGATTATTTAGCATGTTTAGTAATTCATTTCCCCTTTTAAAATCACGGGTGAATCCTTAGCCGTCTGATCTTTGATCGAACGGCCCAAGATATTATCGTGTGCGCCACCACCGCCATTTGGGATGTGATGTTTAAGTCACACCCTTACAGCGTAACACGTGTAAAGCGTGCTGACCGCTGCCACCACGCGTTGCGCCATGAGCTGAGGATTAAGCAGGGATTAGTTAATTACCTAATTAATTCCTAATTAATCCATATAACTTCTAAAATTCATAATTCCCTCTAGAAAAATCAAAAAAATAAAAAGAAAAATGTTATGGAAAGATAATTTCATCTAGAATATTTTTAAAATATTTTCAATGGATTTTGAGTTACTCTTTTATCTAAATTTAGGGTTCTTTGGGAATCTTAATTAGCATATTATCCTCTAATTAGGTTATTAATTAATCTTAAATTTCTAGGGTTTATTTAGGGGATGACCTCTACCTCCCCTAATTTTCTTGAGATTTATTGAGGGTTCAATTTGGGAAATTACTATTTTATTCTCTAATTACCTCTTTCATGTAATTAAGGGTAATTAAGGTGTGATTAGTAGATTTACCCTATGATTATGGTTGATTAAGGTTAGATCTACTAAGTATGAGGTTTATGGAATAATTTTGGGTCATTTCCCCTAAACTATTCTCAAAACCACCTCTTATCTCCTTAATCTCCTTTAATTAAGGGTTAATTCAATAATTATTCCCTTAATCAATTTTCAAAAATTCTAAAAAGTTTCATAACTTAATTAATCTACCTTGGGTAGATGCTTAGGTGTTTAACAGCTTAAGTTTAATTAAGGAAATTAAAACCCCTTTCATAAGTATGAAAGGGTGTTTTAAAAGTACTTAAGCTAAAACTCCTTAGCTTAATTAACTTTTAATTATGAGTCAAATTGCATTAGGCATTTTTCATTATTAGGTGCATTGCAAATTTAAATTCCTTGTGAGTTTTATGTCATCTCATTGGCTCATAATATTTAGTTAATTCTAAGGTGGTGTAGGTAAGGGTTAATTAAGCCACTTAATTCATACCTTAACATAATCAACACTTAAAAATGAATCTAATTACCTAAAAATTAAACAAAAATAAAAAAACACATGTGGGAATAGGTTAAGAACAGTAAACTCGTCTCACCTTTTTAAAATTAAATCAAACTTCAAACTAAATAAAAATCATTTTGAAATTCACTTTGATTTATTCTAAATTTTCTTATTCTATAAGAATGTCTTTAGGATTTAAGTAAAGTGAGTTTGTTTACATGCTTTCATTATTTTGGATCTTTCCAAACATGTTAAGTTGTATGCCATGTGGTTTCATGCATCCATAATTTCATTCTTCAAATTTTAAAATAAAATTATTTACTTTATGTCAAATGTGCATGTGTTAGCTGAAATAAATATGAATGGTTATTATCACTACTAAATCCAAATTATTTTCAAAACTTATAAATGAAATATCAAATCTGAAAGTGTGCTATTTATATTTTAATTATAAGCTTGCATGTGAAGTATTATAAAGGTATGCTTAGTATAGGTTTCTTTTCTTTCCTATGTTGGCATAGTTTTGAATAGGAAATTTGGTGAGACATAAGGTTCATTTGAAAGGACCTAATGCTCACCTAATTCATATCATATTCATCCCTATGCTACCATCTAAGAAGAGTTACCTACACTTACATACATAAGTTACATAAATAAAATAAATTTATTAAACAACTTTTGCATCTTCCTTTTCTACTTCATTTCTTTTATATGCATGTTTATATTTAAGAAAGTGGTATATTAGTCTGGACAACCCCGAGAGTTGTGAGGCTTTAAGTAGCCCTAAGTAGGTCTTATACCTTACACCTCTGGTTAACAATGGCGCTATACTCACTTATGCCTTTCTTACTTTCTTGTATGTATGTGAAATTTTGGATAAAGAAAACATTTTCTACTTAAGAAATATCAAGAATATTCAACTTCTAAATTTTCTTAAATAGATTACTTAGCATGCATCATAAAGTGTGTTAATTACTCTCATTTGCATGTATAGATATGCTTAGGGTCCATCCACATGCATATTATATATGTTGGGAAAGAAGTGAAGTAATGTGTGTTATGTGAATTTTGATTCACTTTATTTAATCTAAAAATGCCTTTATTTTTAAATAGGTTTGTTTAGAGTTTATCTAAACTTAGGATTAATTAAAAGATTTAACCAAAACATTTACCTAAATGAAACTAAAATGTGAACTTACCTTAGAAATTACTTAAGGTTAGGGAAGGAAAGAGAAGTTCTCTTCTCTTTCCCTTTCTTCATAACTTAGTAATTAATTGTAGGTTTCACCTAAACCAAATTAAAACATGAAATAAAACAAACCAAAACACTTAAGCAACTTAAATAAAACCCCCCATCTAAGTTGAACATGTCCTTCACACTTAGAAAATTTGAACCTAAGCTACTAAGCATACCACACAAGCCTTCAAAACACACACATTAGCCTAAGTCACCACTTCTAGCCTTAGGTTAGGTCGGTGCATGGTTTAATATTATATTTTATTTTTTGATATATATTTTAGACTGAATGTTAGGGTGTATGATCATAGAATAAATGGTAGGACGTGCTTAGTCTAACTATTCTTTTCTGCGGAGGATTGTGCTTAAGGGCGTTATCATAAATAAAAATATAACTGCTTCTTGCTTGTAGGTGCTTATACCCCTTTGCATAATCCATAGGCCAGGTGGACTTAGTCACCCATGTGTGGGGTGATAAGTCCAATATACATGCTTGAGATTTGGGTGGTGTGATTTAACTAACCTTTATTTTATAGGTGTTAGTTAGATTTCCCTTTTTCTTTTCATGTAAAAATTTGTATAATTAGGATTTTGGAATAATTTATCATGAGGATTAGGATGAACATTGGTCATAAGATCCCATCTTATGCACCATGTGAAGTCTTGGAGCATTCACCTTCCATCCATCCAAAAAAGGAACCAAAAGAAGAAAGAAGAGAAGAAGAAGAAAGAAAGAAGAAAGAAGAATAAAGCTTGAAGACCCCCATAATAATGAATTCCTTTGCTTAAATTGTAATTTAATTCATTTGTAATCTAGGTTGTATAAGGGTAGAGCCCGGCTACCCAATTTGATATTTTCGGGTTTGTACGATGGTGCCCGACCACAAGCGACCATTTATTCTTTTTGCGATTAGATTTATAAATTGATTGTTGATTTGTTTAGCTTTTGCATTAAGTGGCATGATTTTCCTAGTTTATTCCTTGATATATGTATGGCCTGGATGTGGATTAGACTCTTTAGGAAAAAAAAATCTTCTACCCAACTTAATAACTTAAATAAAAATTAAACTCATAACCTCACCTAAAGCTTAGGTTTAAAATCAAGATAAAAGAATTAGCAACCCCTTAGCTGGATGAGCTTTTCTTTATAATATCATGCACAATAGCATCTTATTTCACTCTTGATTAGAGGGCTTCCACCTTTTCCAGAGAACCTAACTTGACCTGTGAGAGCCGTGGTGAAAACTTACCTCCTCCCTTCTTGCTAATTTTGGCCAATAATCTGATTTCTCATGCATTAGTCATAAAAATCCTATTAGTCTAAGTCAAAATATTTGTCCAAAATAAAAATAAAATGAATTTTAAAATGCATTAGATTTAGGTCATTTGAAGCATGTCCCTTTACATGATCTAGTCTCTTTAGGGATTGAGTTTAAGGACTTAGTCTCTTTATAAATAATAATAGCTTAACTATCTTGCATAAGCATAAAGACTTGTCTACATGTATTTAAAATCATAGGAAGAGTTAGTTGGCGACCACACCAGGTGGTTGTAAGTCCAAGCTGTGGGTGGTTTGTCCTCTCTTGTGGAGGCAAGCCAATGACCCATCTCTCACCTTAGATTTAGGTTTTGCTTCTGACCCTCGCTGAAGCTTGCTAGATTTAGGTTCTGAGGTTGATTTTCCCTTTTGTGGGCCATAAGCATAATTCCTCACTTCTTAGACATTTCTTTAACCTTGTGTTAAGGAATCTTAAGTCCTAAATTTCTAATAAAATATGAAACTCAAACAAACTAAATCAATTTCTAAAATGTAAAGTCCAATTTTATAATAGTTTGAGATGCTCGCTACGTTTCCTAGCATCGTGGGCATCTCCTACTTATTTCCCATTTTGGCTTCAATAATAACTCCCTCTTTTGATCAATCCCATTTGATCTTCAAACATAAAACCAATAGATTGATAGTCCTTCCTATTGAAATCTTCAGAGACAACGATCATTTACCTTAATCGATAGTTTTCCTAAAGGATCTCGTCCCTTAGGATGTAATTAACTATGGGGGCTTACCCTTATAGGGAACTTAATGAACTCAATTTAAAATAAACCCTGCTTTACTTTTCCATGTAAAGTAGGGGAAGAATCTTTGGTACATATGCAGACTCATCATCCTTAGGAGTCCTTATTGAGGTGATTGGTTCCCTTAAAGGGTAGTGACTTCTGTCTTTTGAGACAGTACACTATTCCTTGATGATGTACCCGATCACCTGAATAAGTATATCTATGGATCTGTGTGACATCTTAACAAGATGAATTTCTATAAGGTTTCTTCTTTCTTTTCTCCACAGATTTGAAAGGCAACTCCCCAATATGAATTTATTCACCACAGGGTTGTATAAGGGTAGAGGATAGTTGCCAACTTTTATTTTTTTGGGATTTATAGCGGTACCTGGCCATGTCGACCTATTTTATTTATTTAAATTTGACTTGATTTATTTTAGGGTGTGCAATAGAACTGCATGCTTTTCATAAGTTTATTTACGTGATTATTGTATTTTGTAATAAAGCCCTCTTGCATTAGGCTCATAGAAAAATTAAATTTTTTACTCAAATTTATAATATAAATTAAATTTTAATCAACTCATAACCTACTTAATAAAAAAAAATTAAAATATTTAGTAACCCCTTAGATGAATGGTTGTATATTTCAACATCATGCATACATATTATTTCACTCTTGCAAATAGGGGGTCTCCATTCTTGCATGATAAGGGACAGGCTTAACTTGAGAGTAGTCCTTTGTAATAAAGAACATCTCTTCTTTATGATTTATCCCATAATCTATTTTCATCATGCATTTTGGCATAAATCTTCCCAAGCCTGAATCCAAAAATGGCAAGTCAAAATGAACAAAAGTTATAAATTTTATTACATTATTCTAAGCCATGAAATGCATACCACATATGATCAAGTTTCTTAGAGAGTGAGTTTAAGCTTTTGACATTCTTTGTCTAAACATAACAACCCAGCCATCTTGCATTCAAAAGACTTTGTGTGAATTGCAAATCGCTTAGGTGGTGTTAGCTGGCAACCCCTTCCAGGTGAGAAGTAAGTCCAGAAGAGTTGGGATAGATTTAATTTCTTAAGTGAGAAAAAGAACAGATAATTCCCTAATTTATAAAAATTAGACTAGGTCAAACCTCTAGCTTATGTTAGAAGTACTTTTAAACTTAGGTTGAAGCATCAAACTAGATTAAGTCTTTAAATATTCTTGTGCTATTATAATCTAAGTCCTAAATTTCTAATAAAATACCAACTCTAAATTATAAATATTTTTATATTTCAAAAATATAAAGCCCAATAATATGATAGTTGAAATGTTTATTAGGTTTCTCAGTATCCAAAAGCATTTCCTACTCAATCTCATTTGGCTTTTGAAAAAACACTTCCCTCTTGAAGAGTTCCCACTTGAATTTCTAGATTAACCATCATTTTAATATATACTTTGAAATCCTTAGAGATGAAAGTCAATTTCTTTAATTGAGAGTATTCTAAAGAGGAATTCTTTTCATTCTAAGATGTAATTAACTATAGGGTTTGTCCTTATAGAGAACTGCAAACCCTATAATAAAATAAACTATGTTCTATCTTTCCATGTAGTTCAGAGGAAGAATCTCTAGTACATCAAAGGCCCATCAACCTTATGAGTTCTTATTAAGTAATTAAATCTATTATAAGGTAATATGCTTATATTTTGAGATAATATATTTACCCTTTAATGACATATTTGATTACCTACATGAGTACCCCCAAGATCTGTGTGGTGTTCTAAATAAAATTCTCACATGGGTCATGTTGACCAATTTGACCAAATTGATCAAATTTTCTTGAGCATGGGTTAGGTTCATGTTAAAATAATCATTGGTGATTGATTGGAAGAGTTAATTTAAATTGACTTGGATTAGAGAGTAATTTGGTTCAATTTGACCTTTTAGGACAAATTGGGCTAAGTAGGTCAATTGGGTTGGGTTGACTACATTGGGTCCAATTAGAGGTTGGATCATGTACAAAAACTAATTGGTGATGACTAGAAGCATTGGTTTCAGCCAATTTAGTTTTGGATTTGATTTGGCCCAATTTGGCCTTTAGGTCAACTTGGGTCAACTTGGGTCAAAAGGCCAAATTGGCTTGGTTAAGGTTCAATTGGCTTCAATTTATGGTTGAGTCATGTTCAATATTAAATTTGTGATTGATGAGAGTCATTGGTTGTAATTAATTTGGCTTAGAACATGATTTGGCTCTTTAGGTCAACTTGATTTAAGGGCTTAGTTAAGTCCAATTAATTGTAGTGGAGTGTTCAATAGTGACCTATAATCATCAATGAATGGATTGGATAGCTTGATATGATCCAAAGGGAGTTTGATTGAAGCATGGTCTAATTAGGTTTCTTAAATCACTTTGTGTTAAGTGATTTGGTCAAGTCTATTTGGACTAATTGAGCAATGGATGGTTGGAATATATTTAATGAAGAATTTGAAGTTGATTGGTGGTTTTGACTATAATTGATTCGAGTTTGATTGAGTTTTGGCTCATTTGAACCTTTTAGGTTAAATGGGCCAACTTGGGCTTACTTAAATCTAATTGATTTAATTGTCTTGAATGCAAGTGTTGGAATAGTTTGAAATGATTCATTAGATAATTAGAATGATTGAGAGAAATGAATTGAGTTTGGTTTGCTTGAATTGGTTTGAATGGAGTTATGAAATTGAAGTGGGTTAAATTGGGTTAAGATTTAAATTAATTTGGCTTAGAGCTTGGATTAGAAATCAAGTTCAATCAAGGTCAAATGATCTCAAATGAGTTTGGGTTGGTTTGGTTTCAATCATATGTGTTTGGGTTCAAATGAATTGATGGGTATGAGTGTCTACTTAGGCCTTTGAGTGGATAAAGCTTACTTGTCCTTAGGTCTACTTTAGACTTAGGGCCATACCCTACAAGTCTCTTGGCTTGGGTTTAGTGTTATCTTAACTACTAGAAGTGTCCTAGCACTAAGAAAACCTAAGTGTTTAGAAGAATCCTAGACCTAGGATGGGAGTGATCAATCCTCACTCCAAAAGTAAGGTCAACACTTTTCTAAAACAAGAAATTTTCAGGATCTACCTCTAGATCCCTTCCTTAGGTTCGTTAGTCATTAAAACTACCCCCTTGGCTAATTTATGTAAGAAGATATAATTCCCTAGGCTTTCTTCTTAGCTTAGCCATTTAAAACCTATAGGATTCAAATCTCTGATAGTCAAGGGAAAGTCTCTTGAAGACATCTTCTTTTGCTACCATAACTATGTTAATATTAGGTCTTTCTTTATATCTACCCCTAATGACATCTTTATTCTTCTTATAATTTAGTGAAATTGAGTCTATAGGAATGAATCAATTTAAATTAAAATAAATTTATGCATATTTATGCCTACCTTTCACAATCAAATTAAAATATAAGCTTAAACTCAAAGCCAAAGATAAAACTTCTTCAAGCTTATGCTTGTAGTGTTGACTAGTTCGATCAACATCAATATGCGTATACTTTGCATAGTCCACTTCACATATTGGGGGTCCATTTGTTGACCTCATTTTGATGAGGTTAACATTTTCCTCAAAGACAATAATTAGGACTCCTAATCCTAAATTAGAAGTCTTCTAATTAAGCACCTTGGACACTACACTTAGTATCCTAGAGCATCCTTATTGGATTGATCTAACTTAATGGGTTTAGTTAGATTCAATCCAAATCTCCAACCTAAATATACACCACTTCAAATTTGAAATTAATTAAGCTTAGATTAAGTTTTACTTAGGGAACTAAACCTAATTATCTTCATTAAGCTAAGAATCATATAAACCTAAGAAAATTCAAATTAAATCCAAATAAAGCCAAATAAAATGAAATTAAAAGCATGAAACCATGAAATAAAATTAAATAAATCCAAACCAAAGGTCAAAAATTGGTCAACCCTTTGACATGGGTTTGACTTTTGTGGGTCCCACCAAGTCAAAAGGTCAACCCACCAAAATTTGAATAAATAAAATCATTTCAAATGGTTTAGATGATGATATGAACAAATTTAAATATGAATTTAAAACAAATATGAGTCCAATGTGGCCTTAATTAGGCTAATTAGGTTAAATGGGCCTAAATGGGTCTTATTAGGTTCAAACCTAAATCAAACTCAAATCAACCCAAATCAGTTGTCCAAAATCATTTGAAAATAATTATTGAACATAAACCAACTCATCATTTGGCCAATTTGGTCATTTGACCTAGATGAACCCAAACTTAACCCATTAAGCCTAATTTGGGTCAAATGGGTTAAAATTAAAATAAAATTAAAATTAAATAAATTAATAACTCCAAATCATCTCACATATGTGATTAAACATAATTGGAGTGCAAACATAACTTAATTGAGTTAAAAATGGACATTTTACCTAAATGGATTCAAACTTAACCCAAATTCAATCGATAAGACCAACATGGGCCAAATTAAATTTAAAGCCTTTAATAAATAAAATGATTTGATCCATGCATTCCAAAATGCTTGAATTACCTTAATTAAAAGCTAAATACAATCAAATTTAGTCAAATAAAGTATTTGACTCAATTAGGTTCAACCCAAATCTATATGAATCAAAATGGGTTAAGCCACAAAGTAAGCAATCCATGAACTTTAAAATCCTTAAAACCTTGGTTAGAAAGTTCATTAATGATTGAATGAACATAACCCAAGCATTGAATTAAGGCTAATCTATCAATCAAAGTGATTCAAACCAAGCTAATTAAGTAGATCTTAAATTGCATAATCCTAAAGGGAGTTGACTCAATCACCAACTAATCCACTTAGAAGGCACTTAAATCTCTTCCAAATAGATTAAATGATTTATTCCCAGCTAAAATCAAGCCATGTAATCATACCCAAATAGATCCAAAGCCAAGGAATATTCTATCACAAATCAAAGGCACATGAAGCCAAATCCAAATTTCCTAATCCTATTTCTCATTCCCTACTCCACATTTCTAGCTTAGGACAGATGTTAGAGAGGTAGTGAACCATGGAGCTAGCTTTCAAAAGCTTTGATCACCCATAGACACACAAGAGAAGGACAAATAAGCATATAGCTCTCGACTCCAATGATGAAACCCAAGAGTGACATTCTCAAGAAAATTAATCATCCCATCTCCCCACCTTGCACAAAGACTAACCTGATCTTCCCCCGATCCCTCACCATCGAGAGGTTAGAGAATGACCAAGGCTAAATCTCAAACCGAGGCTTGGTCTAGGAGGTGATCCACATGGAGGAAATTCAATTCCTTTTGCACACAATCTCTCACATCATTCCAAAGCTATTTGAGTTGATTCCACCATCAGAGATTGCAGGGATCAAGGTATGTCATTAACGACCTCTCTAAGCTTTCAATTTTGGCACTTTTTGAAGCGAGTTTGATCTCAAGTGAGTTCAAACTGTTTAGATCATTAGGATTTCATCCACTAATGGATTTGGAATATAAATCATGTGATTTTGATAGTCAAATAGCTGAAAATCATTAGGAGAAACATGGGTCAAATCATGACTGTTCATCTTCGATCTGATGACCTAGAATTAACCACGTGCACTACCAATTTAACATGAGATCCACGTGGATCTCGTGTGGTGCAACGTAGCACACATGTTAGATCTGGATTTAGTATGCTTCTAAAATTCAAGTTTTTAAAATTAAAAAATAAAGGAAAATGCTTAAAAGTTCATAAAAAATAAATTAAATTTAAATTTTATAAACTTGGGCTCTATGGATTCTCCAAAATCTATAAATCCATTAAAATTAAAATCCCCAAATAATGTGGGATATTTTGGCCTTAATTTAGGTTTGAATGAAAATTTTCAAAACTTAAATTAATCCTAAATCATTAAACAAAATGAAATGAAACTTTCTGGAGTTGAAATTGATGTTAAGATACACATTAGGATAATTTTTTATAATTACTGAGTAATAAATCTTAATATTTGAAATTTCAAACTTTAAACCCTAATTTTCATTAATAAATTAATAATAAATGAAATAAATTATGAAAAATAATCAAATCAACTTAAAACATCATAACAGATCCAAATGAACATGAAAAAATTATTGAAACCCACCGAAATATAATGAATCACAAAATCACTTAATTTGGCCATTAATTTAATTAATTAATTTAATTAATCAACCTGAACTTAAATAAATCATAATAAATCAACCAAAACCTCAAAAGTTATGAATAAACCCTCTTTGGATGTATAATCCAGAGAGAAATCAAGAAAAAAAATAAAACCCCTAAATGATCCTCACTAAATTAAACCTAATTTAGATTTTAATAAAATAATTAAAAGCTTAATTACTCTCAAATTATACATCTAATTAAGGTCATATTTTAGAAAAATTAAATTAGCAAGGAACCCCACTTGCCAATAAAGTTCCAAACCCAATTGACCTTTGGATTTGGGAATATTTGAATTTTCAGATCTCTATGTCAATTTAAAGAAAATAATAAATAAAAAAATCACAAAAATTACTCAACCCATAATACAAACATAATAATTGACACCATAAAACTTAAATAAAAAATACCCAAGCAAACTAAAGCAAAGGAACCTAATTAATCCTAAGTTAAGGGTTATGAATAAGTGAAAATATAGAATTTAATCATATTCCAAGATTAATAACCACTTAAACCATAATAAATACACTAATAAACTAACATATAAAGTTCATTAATCTCTAAAATTTATAATCCATCAACATATAAATACATTAGAGCCATTTAGATTAAGGAATGAAGTGGCATAAATGCAAATATGAAATATTAAGTGTAATTGAACTTTAAGGTAGGTTGAATTGAACTCGAAATGACATAAAACCCTAAAGTAACATAGGTCAAGTTTAATGCACATGAAAATAACCTTTTTTTAGACTCCTTAAGTCATGATGAATAAGGGAAATTACATTATGCTAAATGTTCAATTTTTTTTAAAATAACATAATCATCATTCTCCTTAAATTAATTAAAAATAAATTGAACTATTCCATAATGCATGAAATCATAATTTAGAAGCAATCATCTTAATTTAAATTTATTAATAAACACTAGAAAATTTCATGAAATGAATAAATCGAAATAAGAAGAAATCATTGATATAAATGGGTTATAATCAATGAATAATCAATTCAAGATAATAAAAAAGATGTAAATGGGTTATAAAATTGAAACATAATAAATTGAGCAATACTAAACTTAAGATTAAAATGGAAATTTACTTAAGTTAATAAACATCAATGAAAATGAATAAATGAAATTAACTTAAATCAAATAAATGAAATGAGTTTAACAAAAATGAATATTAAACTGAAAATGAATTCAAATAACATAAACATTAAAACCTAATTAATCTAAATTATAAAGTAAGACAAATTTAATGTACAAGTAAAGTAAATCTAATTAAAAAAATTTAAAATTGGAGAGATATAAATCATCATAATCAATAAAGCAAGCATATAAGTAAAGGAATAATGAATCAAATTAAGAAAAGATTGAATATAAAATAAATGATAAAAATATAAAATATCAATAACACAATATTAAGCCAATGAAATTAAATAAAATTAAAATCATCATAATGAATGAATTAAACTTAAAGAGAAAATCAAATTAAATCATAATAATAAATTAATTAAGCTTTAAGTGAAAGTTAATTCAAATTAAATCACAATAATATTATTAATAAAATAACATATCTTAAAGAAATCAAAACACAAAACACTAAGTGAATAAGAATAAATAAATTTAAAATAAAATGATATAAATTAAACTAATTCAAATAATCTAAATTTAAAGAAAGGTTTAATTAAAATACTTAGGTTTTTAGTCAGATCTTTAGGATGAATCTTTACCTTAGAATAAGATATCATCCTATTAGGATTTAGGATGTTGAATAGAATGGGTTTCACCTAAAAGTGGAACTTATTTTATTCATCATTCTTGAAAATTTAAATTACACTTTAAAAAAAAAATGAAACAAAAAAGAAAACAATAATCAATAAATCATTAATTTATTTGAATTGAAACCATCCAAAGATAAATAAATAAATACTCAAATCCAAAAATTAACATTGAAACCCAAAATCCTAATAATGTCTTACCATACAAACCCCTTTTCTTCACATACTAAAATAATTGGTTATGGATCGTAGACTTGGGTCAGGTCATTATGTGATTTTCTGTAATATTCTATGATATTATGATGTGAAATATCTTTTTATTATTTTGTGGTGTACTATTTTAGACTAGATGGTTTGGATTGATTGTTGTTTGTTTGGATGGTAGGATGTTATTTTAAAATTAACATTATCTTCTGTAAGGGGTTGTGCTAAAAGGAACTGCCATCATAAATCAATTATTAAATTATTATTTACTTAAAGGTGTTGAATAGTCTCTTAGCATAGCCCAATAGGACAAGTGAGCTTAGCAAGCAACTAATGCTAAGACTGTATGTTTGTGAAATATAATTATTGTGCATTGTTTGTATTTTCCTAACATCTATTTTGCTGGTCATAGAATTTGTTTTTAAATTTAAAATGTATTGAGCTTAGAATTAGGTTAGGATCTATGGAGTCTAGGATTAGCATGAGCTGACCCTACAAGAAGATGGTTGTAGTGGTCCCCTGTGAAGCCCAACAGGTCCCTAAAGAATGAGATGATCTTGGAAAGAAGACCCATAGATCTAAACTTGTTGTTCTAGGATGGATTGTGTAAGGACAGAGCTCAACTGCCCATTTTCCTTTCTTCCAAGGTGTACAGCGGTACCCAGATGCATTGGCATTTATTTAAATTAAAATTATCTTGATTTATTTTGGGTGTGCAGTAGAATCAATCTACTTTTCTAGGTTTCTTTCTATGTTATACTTTCTATGACGAATACTTGGATGTAGGCTCATAAAAATAATTAAATTTTTTACCCAACTTAAATCTAATCAACTCAATAATAAAAATAATAAAATTCAAAATTTCTCTTAAATTAAAGCCCTAGGGAATAACTTAAAATTAATTATAAATAATTAGTTCTCAAAAATCATGCAATCATAATGCTCTCAACCTTAGAATTGGGCACTTCATCCATTGCACATAAGGGGCATCTGACCCATGAGAATAATTGTTTTCTTGGGGAAGTATGTCTTCCATTATTGATTTGGCCCATGACTTTATTGTAATTACATACCATGTAGGTATAAATTACATACCCATGGCCTAAAATGATTATCAAGTCAAAATGTATAAAAGATAAAAAAAATGTGCATTAGTTAGATGCATTTCATACCCTACATGATCCTAAAGATTAGGGAGTAAGTCTAGGATTCTTAGATTTCTTTTCTAAAAAGACAACAGCCTAGCCATCTTGCATACATAACACTTGGCGTTATGAATTTAAAATATGCTTAGGTGGTGTTAGCTGGCAACCCCTCCATACGGATTGTAAGTCCAGAAAAGTTAGGGGTATATTTGTTTCATCAAGTGGAATGACCAATAATTTCCAAAATGGAACTAAGCCAGCATCTGACTTGGGTCAGAAGCACTTATAGACTTAGGTTATGAAGCATCCTCTTTGGAATAAGTCTTTAACCCTAAGCATTTTGATAGTCTTGTGCTGCTAGAATCTAAGCCCTATATTACTAAGAAAATATTAACTCAAAATCTAAATTAACTCCCAATATTTAAAATCCAATGATAGGATTGCTGAAATGCCTACTGGGCATCCCAATATCAACGAGCATTTCCCACTTCCTATCATTTGGCCTCCTAAAAGAACTCTTTCCATATTGGATCATTCCCAATTAAAAATTCCAAATATCATTCCTTTGAAAACTAACTTCTCCATAAAAAGAATATCTTATTTCTTTAATCGAGAGTATTCTTAGGATGAGACCATTCTTGAGATGTAATTAACCACAGGAGCTTGCTCTTATAGGAAACCATGAACCCAATTTAAAATGAAAGACCCATTAGCCTTAGGAGTCTCTTATAAATTGATCAAATCCATTATAAGATAACATGTTTATCTTCCTAGATAATATGTTTACTCCTTAGTGATACATTTGATCATCCAAATAAGAAATTCTTAAGCTCTATGTGGTATCATAAATGTTTCTCACATGCTTTAACAAAACTTTATTTTAAGAACTATAAGATGAGATATCATTTCTTTAAGAATAGCCTTCAAGATACTTCTTCCATTCATTTTTCTAGAGATCATATCTTCATGTTCCATTAAAAGCTAAATTTACTAAAGAGCTTCTTAAAAGCAATCTTAGTTTTTTTCCAACTATCTCAAATCACAAATTTTTACTTGGAGAAAGCTCAGATTGATATATTTTGCCCTCAAGATATCCTTTTAAATAATAATGCCACTTCCATTGGCAATTAAAATGTTAATCTTTATGCTTATTGGGCTTCTTAGATCACTCGGAGAGCAAAAGCTATGTAGCTCTCAAATGCTCAAGTAGATCCAAGTTTTTATGTAGATTAGAGGTAAGAGAAATGCTAATTTTATTAGATAAATCTTCTCCTTTCATGGCACTTTTATCACTCATGAAGATATTTTAATTGTTGATATTATCTACTTTAAAGATCCCTTTAATTCTACCCTTAGTTATTAAAGACCATATTCTCAATTTTTTATTGATTTTACTATTCCTCCTCATGCCCTTTGGGTCTAGTTGTTCCTATTTTTCCAATTTCTTATCATATTATTCCTCCCCATGCCCTTTCAAGTTTAGTTTCTCCTATTTTTTTTATTTTCGATTAAAGATGTTATTTTTCTACTTAAGGCCATACTCTAGATGATATTTCATTTAAATTTATTTTCAGCAAATAAGATACTATAAGAAATTCACTTTATCGCACCATTATACATATCTTTTTATCTAAAATATTCGAGATATATTAAAGCTATAATTATAGCTTTTATACCTAAACAATCTCATGCTGGTAACATTGCTAATTTTAGACATGTTTCTCTCTGTAACACTTTTTACTAGATCATTTCTAAGACTGTAGCTCATAGGATCAAGAATATCATGCCTTTTATTTTTCATTATAGTCAAGCTAGTTTTATTTCAATTATAGTATCTATTGATAATATCATACTTGCCAATGAATAAAAATTTTCTACTATAAGACTTGAAAATCTATTTTGTGTTAAAATTGACATAAAAAGCCTTTGATTTAGTTAAATAAGAATTTCATGTAAATAAAATGCTTCAAAAGGGGTTTCTCCCATTTTTGTGGACCAGATTAAAGACGCATTGATAGCATTATGTTTTTTTTTTGTTAATGGTTTTCTTGAAGGATTGTTTTTTGCTTTAAATTAGATTTGAGATAACATTTTTCTCTTTCACCATACCTTTTTTTATTGTAATGGATTATTTTTCAAGTATACTAGGCAACAAATAAATATAATATGATTTTGTGGGTATTCCTTTACTTCAACACAAATTTTCTTATTTTCTTTATGTGGATATTATCCTTTTTTCAAGAATTATTTTGGTACTATTATTACCGCTCTTAATAATATTATTATTATTTTTGGAAAGGATTCTAGACTTTTCATGAATAGAGTTAAAAGCTCAATTTCCTTCTCCAATTTATGTGATTAATGCTCAAGTTCTTAATGGCATTATAAATATTCTTTTAATAGGTACCTAGGGCTACCTATAACTTTTGAATAGCTCAAACATTATGACTTTCAGCCATTTCTACATAAGATCATTAGTATTCTTGATTGTTGGAAAGGTAAATTATTGTCATTGGTTAGTAGATATCAATTTTTACAGCTCACTATTTTTATCTCCTAGCTTACTGAACATGTGCCTTACACTTTCCTAAAGTTGAAGATAATTCAAGTGCTTGTGATATTTATGGGCAAGCCTATGGTCGTTGCCATGACTTTGGAAGAGGTCGAGAACATGGATGTAGTGGATATCAAAGGAATAATAAATAAAGTCAAAACTCAATAAATGATGATTTAAAGAAAGCGCAAAGATATCAAAAGTACAATAAATTTCATATTTGTTATTATATTTGCGAGAAAGCTGGTCACTATGCTTCTGAATGTTGTTTTAATTAAGAGAAAGATAACTTGGCCATAAAAAGAAAAGGGACTATGTTTAATTATTATAATTAAAAGGAGTTGAAGATGGAAAGTAAAATAATTAATACTTGAGTACCAGAGCAAGTAATCATATGTGTGGCAATAAAGCATGTTTGTAAAGATGGAGAAAATGGAGAGTCAATTTTATTTTGATGATTCTTCAAAAAAATTTTGTGAAAGAAAAGAAGTAAAAGTGTTAATTTTCTTGAAGATGGAAGTCATCAATTTATTTTTAATATTTACTATATCCTAGATATGAAGAGTAATTTTTTAAGCTTGAGGCAATTACAAGAAAAATGATTTGATATTTATATAAAGGATAAAAAAAGCTCACTTTTAAAAATAATTTGAATGAGTTAATTGTCCAAGTGGGGATGACATGTAAAAAACTATTTATTCTTAATATAAAAAATGGTATAATGGAATGTGTAAAGGCATGTGTAAAAGATCCATTATAGATTTGGTATATGAGGCTTGGGCATTTAAACTTTGAAGATCTAAATAATATGTCAAAAAAAGGAATGATACATAGGTTTCCAAAATATCAATCACCCAAATCAAATTTGTGAAGGTTTTGCATTTGAAAATCAACCTAGAAAAAGTTTTTCAATGAAGCAAGCTTTAGACCGAAGAAGCTTCTTTAATTTATCCACATGGATATATGTGGGTCTATTGCTTCAAACTCTTTCGGTAAGAATTGCAAACTTCTTATTTTATTGATGAATATTCAAGAAAAATAGAAGCTTTTATTTTGAAGGAAGAATCAGAAGCTTTTAATATGTTTAAGAAATTTAAGGAAGTGTGGAGAAAAAATGGTTATTTAGTAAACATCCATTTGTTCTGATTGAAACAATGAATTTACTTCCAAAATATTTGAAGATTATTGCAAAGACCATGGCATTCAACATCAACTAACAATACCTTTCCACACTAACAAAATGGTGTAAGAAAAGAAAATGCACATTATTGTTATTATATTGCAAACATGATTAAAACCAAGAATATGGCTATAAAATTTTGGGTTCGGATAATGGCATGTGTTGTCTATATTCTTGATCAGTGCCCAACTTTAAGTCTAAGAGATATGATGCCACAAGAAGCATTGATAGGGAGAAAGACAAATATCTCCCATTTGAAGGTATTTGAGTATTGCATATGCATATATTATAAATGAAAATGAATAAAGTTGAATGATTGAAGCTTCAAACTCATCTTCATCAAGTATCATTCTAAATTGTATAAATTATTTGATCCTAACACTTCAAAAGTTATTTTTAGTAGGAATGTGGAGCTCGATGAAGGAGTATGGAGAAGTCATTGAAAAGGAAGAACATGTACCTATAGATCTACAAGATGAATATCAATCACCTATAAATTTGCAAAATCTTTAATCAAATTCCCTAAACATAGGTACCTCATTATCAACCTCAGAAAATACTTAAAGGCAAAGGATGACAAGAAGTTTAAGAGTGCATTATGAAGTAATCGACAAGCTCACTTTGTTCGGTTACTTGAAATTAATGAGCCATTAGAATTTGATGAAGTCATAAAAATAGAAAGATGAAGATGCATAATAGATGAAGAAATCAAATCTTTAGTGAAGAATGATATGTGAAGGCTCACAACACTACCAAAATGCTATTGGAGTAAAATGAATATACAAAAAATTTTAAAATTTAAACTTAAAAATTTGAAAAAATTGCAAGAAAATTTATATGTACTTTGTATTTAGAATATAATAATTTTTATATTTACTTTTATATCATTATCAGCTTTTATATATATATATATATATTATAGAAGACTTCGGGTAGCATATCATATACACACATAATATTATACTTAAATTATTTAACTTGTACTATCAATATGCAATACCAATTGTAACAACAAAACCAATAATTTCATATTTTTTTAGATGGTTAAGTTATTTATTTTTTATTTAACCCCAGATTAGTTGAAAATTGGAGAAGCGCAGAAAAGGCTGGAATATATCAGGCTCTCGTTTTTGGGCGGATCGGCTACGTGGTGTGGCGGACGACTTTGGTACGACTACACCGGTTCCGAGATCCCGCGGAACTTTTAGGCGGCACAGGTGCGATCAATGTACTAATGGCCGGATTCTCAGGTGCTGAGGCCGACAGTGTGATAGAGTGTTACGTTGAGCGGGAGAATCTTGTCTTGCATTTTCTTTTTTTATTCCATCCTTCTAACAAATAGATCAGCTAATTTCACTATAATTTTATACGTTCATAGATCAGCTCTCCTCTCCTTTGCTCTCGTTCCTTTCTCTCTTTATGTGTATTTTATTTGTATAATTGGTCATAATTTTGATATTGATATTCAAAAAAATATTATAATAAAAAATATTGATTCATCTCCTCGCTAATAATACATTTTGAGGTACTCTACATATCATATTATGTTTTATGACACTCCCATTCACTAGCTCTCTCTCTCTCTCTCTCTTGATGAATTGCATTGGCTTGAATTTTTTAAAGAAAATGAATTCTATAGCTTAAATGTCTATTAATTAAAATTTTAATTTCATATAAATCAAATAAAATGAGCTAATAATTAACAGCCCATGTTACTCTACCTCCAACACCACCATTATCACCTCACATGCAGCGCATCTCCACCATCCATCAGTGACCACTGAGAGCATCACAACCGACGCCCTCCTGACACCAATATACAACAATAACAAAACCTGCAGTAGTCCATCAATAAATATTCTTATAGCACAATAGCAATGTACACTACTCCCGAAAAAATAAATAGCACTGTACACTTGACAGAATACATTCCATCGTTACTGAATTTAGCTTTGTATTTCTCTCTTGGTGTCAAAGCTTGCTCTGCACATACATCCTCCCAATGTCAGATTCCTCATCTCAGACCAATAGAATGGAAATCACCTAATCACTCAAGACTGCTGGTATTACTATCCCTTCATCCCTCAAATTGTTAATGACCAACATCAAATCCCTAGTAAGCACTCCTCTGTCAGCAGAAAACTATCTCATTTGGAACACTCAAATCCTTAAAGTATTCATGGCAAATGGAATTGAATCATTCCTCGATGGATCTTCCGCCTGCCCTCGCAAATACACATTTGATAGCAACGGCCAACCCACACCTAATCCCAACTAAAGTACCTGGCATACTACCGACTCCAAGCCGTAAGCTTCCCCTATCACTTCAAACATCTTCCACTCTTACAAACATCTGGCATCAGCGCTTGGGACATCCCCATCAAACAATCCTCTTGACCATCGATGAATGTGATGCTCTCCTCTGCTCTGCTCTCGTTCCTTTCTCTCTTTATGTGTATTTTATTTTATATTTGGTCATAATTTTGATATCTTTATCACATATTATAATAAAAAATATTGACACATCTCCTCGCTAATAATACAATTTGAGGTACTAAGCATATCATATTATGTCTTATGACCCTCCCATTACTAACTCTCTCTCTCTCTTTGATGAAATTACATTGGCTTAGATTTTTAAGGAAAATGAATGCAATAGCTTAAGTATTTATTAATTAAAATTTTAATTACATACAAATCAAATAAAATTAGCTAATAATTAGGCATATTTAAATATATAGGTAAGGTAACAAAAAATTATCCCTATTCAGCCACCCTCTCCCTCTTCAACTTTACACATTAAGATTTTTATGCCATGAATCATCTTTTTGTTGGCTAGTCATTCAAAGAATAACTTCACCCATCATATCAATCTACTTAATGGTCTCTTAAACTTGATATAAAACCATCTTCCTAAAAATAACCCAACAAGCCATCATTCTAGTAACTCTCAACTAACATAAAAACTACTTTATAGAAGTCTTCAAAGCCTTGTATCACTTATAGAGGTCCTCACACATTTTTCCATATTAAATACACTTTTTTTTTATTATAGTCTTCTTTATCATTCAATATCAAAACTAAACTGATACAAGACATGCAACATTTTTATAAATCACTTCAAACTGAATAAGGTTTGAAAAAAAATGCACATCTATATTATTTTTTTGTTAATAATGTAAAGAATTTTATGAATTTTCTTTCAACATGACATACAGCATGTAAATTATGAAGGGTCTGGGCGTGAAAGGATTGGTCATAAACTAAGAAAGGCTCATCATATTATTAGTGGCAAATAAAAAATTAAGCTTTATTATATATTACAAATGAAATTATAAGAAAAACAGCAACAATAAGCCTTTATCTTACTACATGGGGTTGGCAATATGAATCTTTCTTTTCCATTGTGTCATATTAAGTGTAAAATTTTCATTTAACTTTAATAAAATAAGTTAATTTTTTATACTTCATAAACAAGTCTTTTTAGGTTTGACTGCCTTTTTTAACATAAGTCAAATCTAGACATCTACTCTCTTAATTGAATCATCGAATGGTTGATATTTTATGCTACCAAATCATCTAAAGCAACTCTCTCTACTCTTGTCTATCACTAGAGCTGCTACAACCTTCTCATGTATATATTCATTTTGTATTTTGTCTCTAAGTTTAAAGCCACATCCACCTAAGCATCTTCATCTCTACAACACTTCACTTTATGCTTCTCTTTAACTAGCTAACAATTTGTGCTATAAAGCATTGTCGGTGTAACCACAATCAAAACTACAAATGCATTTGAATATATCCAAATGCCTCACTAGAAGATAAGTCTATATTGACTAAGAAAACTTCTGTTATCAATACATTTTCAATTTTGCAACCATAACATATCAAATTTCCTCCTAATATACAATCTTTTCGAATCACATTACTCAAAATTTATTATTATTGTTACTACCCATTCCCTAACATAAATTATGTTGCTTACTTACTCATGTATTTGCTATGAAGGTTAGAACTATAATATTTGTTTTAATATAAGATAATTTAGAAAATTTTATATGGACCATCTTGTGATTGAATTTTGTTCAGTAACTTAATTCTATTGTAGTTTTTGTGCAACTTACAAAAGCTTGAATTCCTTATGAAAAAGTTTTTTTGGATCTAAAGAAGTTGAGATAATGCAAGAATAATAATTATTTGAAATCTATTGAAAAATTTACTAAGGTTGAATGGTTTGTAGTTTAAAAAAAAACTAAAAATTAGTCATCCAATTTTTGACCAACTCTTAATATCCACCTAATTAATGTTTTCCAATCCTTAAATAACCTTTCTAGGTCTTCTTATATTTATCAATATAAGTATAATTTCCTACTTTAGTCTCTCACTTCTAAGTTTACAATACATTGTCCATCACCTGAGTAATTAAAACTTCAAAATGAAATTAAAATTAAAAAGAAAAGAGTGAGGTAAGGAAAGCTTAAATATTTATATATTATTGAATAGCCCTCTCACTCAATTCACATCTACACAAACAAACATGAGTGTAGTATTCTGAAGGCACAAAATTGGCTTTAATGATAATCATTGCTTAAAGTCTACCAAAATCTATGTGGGAGTGTCATTAAAAGTTATCATCCTAGCTATTTATACCTTATATTTAAGTTTATGATTATTATTTTGAAAATCACTAATATATACTTGTATGCCCCAATATTTAAACCTATTGTTAATTCAACTATTAGCTAAACTAGTTTAAATTAACATAAAATTATTAATCATGTATAAAGAGTGTACTAAGGTATATTTATGGCTTATGAAAAGTTGGAGCTTGATTAGCTAAAATGAACAAAAACACCATTATAAATCAAGCTTCATGAAAAATAAATAAATTTTTATGAAGTCACAAAATTATTATTTAAACTATTAAAAAGCTAAGGTGACCAGTTCACACTTCTAATTAAAACTAAATATTAATTCCATCAATAAAAATTATTACTTCAAATATCTAGATTTAATCATGTGATATTATAATTGATATATAGATCATATAATAAAATATGCAATAATAATAATTTACATGTGATAATTAAGTAATTATTAAATAAATAATTTAAAATATTAACTAATTATATTATTCCAAAAAATGATCACAAATATGATATATTTTATATCTAAATTAATATATACATACATATATTTTTTGAATATTCTTGTACAAGTAAAATATGATCAAATAATATATTAAAATTGAAGTTTAAATTAGTATCAAATAATGTCTATCTTTGGTTGGAGCTAATGATTTTTATAATGTGCATAATATGGGCATTCTAAGGGCTAAGAATCATGATTTTTCATTTACAAACTATAATTAAAAGATCAAGGGAGTTAGATGTTTAAAAACATTTATTTTTTATAATATGTCTTCTCTTTCATCCTCAAGATTTCACAAACAACAATATGGGTATTCTGATAGAATTTCTAGCAAATTTGATTTGTTAATATATGTATATATATATATATATATATATATATATATATATATATATAAGTTTTGTAGGATATATGTGATATAATTTATGGCAAAAATTTTGCTCAATACTCACCAAAAAATAGTGATTGAAAATCACTGAGAGTGAGAGAGAGATCCCCATTCACCATGCTACCCTCTATGTATGCTTATAATTACTCATTCATTCGCTTCACATTCAAGCAAAATTTGGGTCATTTTTGTACAATTTCTTTGTGAATTTGAAGGTAAAACTTCTTCTTCTTCTCTCTCTCTCTCTCTCTCTCTCTCTCTCTCTCTCTCTCTCTCTCTCCCTCTCTCTCTCTCTTTATGTATAAATATATTTGGATAGTTCTTTAGGCTTAAGAAGTTTAAGTTTATTCTTAAGTTTTCACTTTTTTTTTCTCAAAAATGTATATTTTCAAGAAACTTCATTTATTATCAAACACATGTTTAGGCATAGTTTCACATGTTCATTAGATCTATACATTTATAGATTTATTATTTATTAGATCTACAAATTTTGCTAATCTTAGTTTAATTTTATATGTTATATTGCAAAATATATTAATGTTTTAATTTTAGTGATAGAAAAATAATTTTTAAAAAACTAAAAAAATATTTGCTACAATTTGACCAACTTGTTTAAAAACATTATTAAATAAATAACTTATTAATTAAGTTTAAACATAAATTGATTTAATTGATCTATATATAATGATCATATTGATATGCCTATGCTTTTAGTTAAAGTAGCTAGTTTAGGTTTATAATGACTTTTGCATACCATTAAATTTAAACTTTAAATTAAATTACATACAATATATGGATATCAAAAGTCAAAAGCCATGGATGTATAATATATTACTTCTTAAATGAAAGAGATTAACTAACAAACTTATGGAAGGAGTTGAATGCTTTACTTTTATTTGTCAATTAACTTAAAGAGAAAATTTAGATATTCATGTGGAAATATAAAAATCAAGTATTTATGACTCAAGATGAGTTAGAGTTAATTTATATCAAAGAAAATTTCAATCTAATTATTAGATTTGGTTGTCACATGAAAAGTGTGTACCACTTGTCAACATTAATTATGCTGCTTCAATAAATATAATCCATCTATTGAGGATCAAATTTAAATGTAAAAGAAAATAATACTTAATGTGACTGACATAATTTTAGTCCAAAATTTTTATGATTTATTTAGTGTAATTCAATGATCATCATGACATGTTTGTTCTTGTCACTTTGAGTTATCTAGGTAATTCAGCTATTAAGTATCAAAATAGATTTAAATATATTATCTGATTATTTAAATTAAATCATTGGATAACAAAAAGAAATAAAACATATCAATAATTTTGTTCTTATAACTTATATTGGACAAAAAAGTTGATATCTAAATTAAACTTATGTATTTAAAAGATAGCTTTGTCATATTATTGATTGTATGTCATACTATATGAATGATGTATAGATTAATGAACACAAATATTGTGGTGCACATAGATTTAAATAATAAAGTAAAAAATAGCATATATATATATATATATATATATATATATATATATATATATATATATATATATATATATATATATATATATATATATATATATTCCCAAAAAAAGATTATTTTGTTCACAATTTATTTTACTTCTTCAAAGATTTTGTATTTATATTAGTTTTATTAGGAATATAGGATGGTTTTATAATAGAATTACTGAGACATTTAAGTCATCTATTACTTATAAAAGCATGAACATATTTTGACTGCCGGTATTCAGATTTGTTGCTAAACAACAAAATATAATTTAAAATTAACTTATGATATTTTTTTTGAATCTTAAAATATTTACTTAAAAAAATTTATATTGATAAATAATACTATAATTATATTAATTTATATTTTATTTAGAAAAATTTTATTAATCGTAAAACTAATTTTAACTTAGAATTTTAATAATTAAAAAAAATCTTATTAATTTAAATTATTTGGTGTTTTCCTTCTATAATATATTTTTTGTTTTAAAATCAGTGGAATTTATTTATTAAAATTTTTTTTAAAATATTTTATGTGCAATTTTGTTTAACAAAATTTAAGATTCTCTCCTATATTTTTATATATTAATAAAAGTATGCAATTTACATTTTATTTTATTTAATAAGTTATTATTATTATTATTATTATTATTATTATTATTATTATTATTATTATTATTATTATTATTATATATATATATATATATATATATATATATATATATATATATATATATATATATATATATATATATATATATATTAAATATAAATTTACTTATTATGTATATAATACAAATAAATAAATTAACTTATTAATAAGTAAAATTATATAATATGCATATCAAACAATAACTTATTAAATAAAATTATTAATAAAATGTATATATATTTTTAGTTCTTTAATTTATTAAAAATACGAGAGATAATTTTAGTTTTTCTAATTTAAAATAAAATATTGAAAAATTAAATTAAATTATTTAAATTTTTTTACTAATTCATTAGAAATTAAAATTTTGAAACAAAAAATAAATTACGTATGAAACACTATTTATAATTGATACTAAAAATTTCTGTCGAAAGCAATTTTGATGTGAATCGATTAAGTTACTCAAGCGTTTAAAATATAATTGAAAATTTTTGTGATATCGATTGGCTCTAAATAAGGAGTGTTTATAATAAATTAGCGTCTTGACTGAGATCTAAGCCCAAGATCTCCTAATTCTGACTTCATTTGTACATTCAAATACTTAAAATACATTAGATAATCAAGGAAATCATTTGAGCCGTTCGATGGAGTGGTTTAGATTTTGCACGTATTTACAGAAATATCATGCCTCTAATCTATAAATAGTCCTTTTTCGAGGGAAAGCTAAATAGAAGAGAGCTATAAGGCGAAGATCCTCCGGCATCGCCATCGGCCGGTCGGCGGTTCGCGACCACGCCGCCGCCCGATCGCTGCCATCACCATTATCCTCGCCGTCACCGACTGCCCGTCATACGCTCGACCACCGTATAATGCCACCGCCCGTCGACCATACCATCGATCATCGTCGTCATCGACCACCGCCCGTCATCGACCGCAGCGCCATCCATCAGCCGGCCACCGCGCGGTCATTTTCGCACCCGGCGTCACCGTGTTTAACCATTGTTTTTTCTGCCTATTCATTAACATTTACGTGGTTACATAGTTGTTGTTCCTTCATTCTGGGATTCCCATTATAAGGTTTTCTCACATACAATTCTATAATCCCGTTATCGGGAAAACTTAAATTTTGTACTCCAAAGCAGATATATATTGTAGGATTTTTACTGAGCTAGGCACCGTGGTTTTTCCCCCTTTTTTCTGAGATTTTTCCACGTAAATATCCTAGAGTTTCTTGTTCACTCTTCAAATATTTGTGTATGTGTTGGATTTCAACAAAGCTAAAGTAAACTTTATTTATCTAAGGTTTTCTATAAACAATAATAAATTAATAAGATTTCTTTAAAATTTATAAGAATGTCTAAGTTAAAATTAGCTTTTGTAATTAATATTAATTAATCTTATTTATACAAAAATATTAATTAATATATTTATAATATTATTTCTCAAAATAAAACTATTTTAATAATTATTTTAAGGTTGAGAAAATGTCATAAATTATTTTTAAATTATCTATTTGAAATTATTTTTAATTTACTATTTAATTTTAATTTTATTCTATAGATTTTTTTATACAATTTAAAATAATAAATCGAAATCACATAATTTGCTAATTAAATACATTTAATTATTTATTATTATTTTATATATTTAAACATTCAATAAAATATTATTATTAAAAATTTAAAAATAGAAAATTAGAAAACATGAATAGTAATCAGGTTTTCTGAAAACGTGATTACTATTCACGTTTTCAGATTTTTTTCTTTTCTTTTCTTTTTTTTTTTTTTTTTTTTGAAAACGTGGATGCAATTTACGTTTTTGCTCCTTTTTAAATTTCTTTTTTAGAATGCTCCTTTTGCTAAATTTTATTAATTATATGTTCCTTCGTAAAAATTATCCTAAAACATAATATGAACTGAGTTTAAGTTAGCGAAGAACAATTTGTTAGAGAATTCAATTCTGATGATGTTATATGGCTATACATCTATATTAGCATGATGATATAAGATCAGTAAACTATTCATGTTGAAGAGTCATGAATGTCACATCTTTATGGCATTTTTTATTACCAACATATTCATCACTTTAATAAAAAAATTTAGAATATTTTAACTATTTTGAGCATTTTTTTAACGGATTTGTATTCTACACATTTAAATATAGATTAATTGATTTTGTGTTAATTAACTATTCCGATAATATCATACAAACTTGAATGAATCTTCCCTATATACCATATATATATATATATATATGACTCAATGAAGCGCCAATCAGTATACTACTATATTTCATATTTTTATTTTTTATGTAAGTTTTTTAATTTGTTTATAACTTCATAGATTTTTTATTAAAAGGACTATGAAGAATAAAGCCTATATGGAAGAGTCTATTTGTGTTGCATAACTTGCATAAAGTATTACACATTTCTATCAATCCTTTTTTAACCCAACCAAAGAATATGCTTAAAACATGAGTTGGTCATAATGAAGATGTTAATCGTGAGGACAAAATCTAATCTTAATTTTTATTTTTTAAGTAAATGATAAGCTTCTGCTAAGTGCATATCAAGATTCTTAAATTATAAAGAGCTGACTATAATAATATTATATGCTCTTCTTAATTGTGAAAAAGTTTATATCTCTTTTGTGTATGTCTCTACACACAGACCAATACATGGCATTATTTGGCTTCATACTCTCCCAATTTATCTTAGGTTAATTCAAAAGTTTGAAGTTAATTAAAATAAATTATTGCAACTAGATTAATCTAAGAATTTATTTTCATTTTCGTGATCCCTTAATTATGATTTAAAATTAGGAGGCCTATGACATTAATTGTAACAAAGCCAATATTTATGTTAAATGGATTTAGATTCAACATCTTAGTAGGCTAAAGAGAGAAAATAATATACAATATTGATATATGTTTCAAGGGAAATACAGACATAGAATAAAGAAGACTACAATGATGTCTTACATAAAATGGTGCATTCACAATATCTTAAGGAGCATTAAAAAACTTTGTTATTTAATTGTGATTGGTTTGACTCAATTTGTATTCATAGTTCAAGAGTGCATAACATATATAACATAACTAAAATCATAAAACAAATAAAAAAATGGGCAATATTTGATCCATTTATACTAGCCCAATAAACATGTTAAGTGTACCATGTAAGACACTGATAATAAATAAAAAATAAAAAAAATTGACTACTCAGTAGTTTTTAAAACTAAATTTGGAAGTAGCATATAAATAAAAAATTTTATAAAGGTCCCATAACATGAAGAAATAAAATAAAATAAATGACCAATTCAGTTGATATGAATATTACATATGAAGAACATGAATTTTTTTATTACGAAAATTATTGATGATGATGAAAATCAAGTTGAAAATGAACAAAATTTTTAAACAAACTAATAACAATTAGATATAAAAAATGGTTGATTGGTTGATATGTTGGTGTCGTAAAATTTTCTTATAATTTTCTTTTAGTTATAATTTCTTAAGCTTTCATATTATGAAATGACTTAACATCTATAGGTTTTCCAAGAAGTCCCTAAAGGATATGGAGTGAGTTTGATCAAAGTTATGTGTAGCATGAGGTAGTCCATACTGAACTTAAAAAGAATGCATCATAAATAAAATTTGGCTTATGACTACGGAGGCATGATGAGTCCATTTATATATTGGTCATTTTAGAAAATATATTTTTTATATGATTTGATTGTTTAAGATATTAACTTTCAAATGACTATTATAAAATAAATATTAAGAAGAGAACCTATAATAGTTTTGTTATATATGTGTATGCACAAACACCATGAGGACTAGGAGTGGATGAACAGTTGATTCAAACAAGTACATATGAGTATTATAAAATTTTAATTTAAAAATAAAGTTTTAAAACATTTAAATGTAATTATTACTAATTATAATGTTTCTTAGGATGAACACATATTTAAGGGATATATGGAGCCAAACATTTGAGGAAATCTAACTTCTCAATATGCTGATTTTGATTTTTGATGGCAAGTGGTAAGATAAAAGAAGAAGGGGGAATTAAGAACTAGGCACTGAAGGCATAGCAGTTGATGTCTCATTTGAGGAAATCTTAGATTTCTCATTCTGATTCATTAAAAAATATGATTGAGGAGGTGTTGAGAAGATAGATGAATGCATTTACTGAAGTTATAAATTCTTGTATAATGGTGACACAAACTGAGATGGCAACAATGCACCAACATTAAAAGAAGGGCAAGCAAGTAGCCAACAATAAAAGAAGAGAAAGTAGTGAGGTGAGGAGGATGGAATATATAAAGGACAAGGAGTGAGCGTGTTAATAAATTGCATTTCCATTCTTCTAATTTTGTTGGATTTATATTGTGTATTACTTGCAATGTTGTAGAATAATGTATCATATATAATATATTTTATGCTATGTGATCAATTTAGGTTTTATGTAAATTCTATAAGATCAATTTAATTGTGTTAATTGTATCTATAATTTGAATGTAATGTGATACTACTAGGTAATGTGGTGCATTATTATATGATTTATTTATGCTGGATACTGTAAACTAGTAAAAATATGGTGTACTTCTTTTTTTATACTTTCGGTTTCGGTTTCTTGCTTAATTTTTATCGATAAATGTCGGTACAACTCATCGGGTAAAAAGGTTATGTTGATCTTACCAATGGTCTTTTTTAGAGGATCTTTCCATGAGAAAGTTTTGGCAAAAAATTTGCCGATAAGCTTAGCAGAATTTTCCATCGTTGCGCTCATGTCTTTCGTATTTTCCACTGTTACTATTCATCAAATTTTCTCATCTATTTCCTGTAGAAAAGCCGCTAAAAAGCTGCTAGAAAGCACTTTTCAAGGGATTATTTGTTCGTTCAATATCATTTCCCACGCATATCTTTTAGACGAATAGGAGATTCTACTAAAATTCTACTGGAAAGTTGATTTTTTAATTATTTCTTTTATAATGATTGAGTTTTCCGCTAAAATAGTCACATTTTCTTGTAACGTTAATTATATGATTTTTGAGAGCTTGTTTTCTAATATAAATAGTGTGATATCTAATTATAAAACATATGTTCCTTATAGAAGGATGGAATAGATAAAATGTGGTTAGAGAGTTAAACTGCATGAATATTTCAAATGGTGCCTCTCAGAAAAACAAAACAATGATACACATCAGGTTCAAAGTATAGATCGAGTCATGTCAGAACAAGGATGACCACAATCATAATTTCTTACGCAAACTGTTAGGAAACAATATCACCCAGCTGACTGCATTATGTTTTGCTGCCCGAGCGTGATGTCTGCTCTGCTGTCTGAATGCCGCCAAAAAAGTACTAACATCAAGGTTATTACAAGCAAGAGAAAAGTGATATTTACGACTTTTTGATTGCTTTTGTTTGAAAAGGAAAAGTTTTTTATTATCTTTTTGTGAAAATACAATAGAAATTGTGAGTTACAAATAAAGTTTAATGATAAAAATAGTAAAAATATAAAACACTGAAAACGAAGCATAATGTGAAAATGTAAAAGCGTTTATTGCACTTCCCCAATGTGTTTTAAATGATTAACTATATCCTGGGATTGGGCACAAGATAAAAATAAACTGTTTAGTTCCAAAATCATCCCACATCAACAACATGAAACTGATCAACAATCATAAAATTATGATTCCATGTGATTGGGAAAGTTAGATGTTTAGCTGGCTTTCCAGCAGTGAATTATTTATTTTTTTTGAGCTCCAATTGGTGACCAATAAGATGATGACTGAATAGAGAGAATGTGTCCTATTTTTCTCAAAGAGTGGTTTTACATCTCAAAATGATCATTAAATGATATAAGCGAAGCAGAAATATATAAAAAAATAATACATACGGATTATGTATTCTTCATGATCATAAGTCTAAGTACACATACCCGCTACTTAATATGCACAATACACAATCAAGTTCCTTATATGAAAAGTTGATTATTCATGTCAGTATGTTGACTTCTCAGTACAACCCTTTAGATTTTTGGCCTCCTGGTGCAGTAATAACTTCTTCACAGTTTACTTGGCTGCTGCTATCAAGGTTTAACCCAAAGTGAATATGAGGAAAATGTGCCCACTGCAAAAAATGAAGAGAGTTGATGCATGCATCATTTTAAATCAGAACTGAGTATAACTAACAATACTATATAGGTACAGTACTTACCGTTAAGAAAAGATTACAAGAGTTCCATATTTGGTATTCAAAGCACCATTTTAAATTACAATCATAACATTCTATTTTAAAATATAACAATCAACATGGTTATAAGAAAATCTTGCTTTTAATGAAAAATATTGTCTTCAGCCTGACGGTTCAAGAAGCGTCTTATATCAAATTTTCTATATAATTTGAAAATTAACTTAAGCGAAGTTTTGCCTTCTATAAGAAATGATCAGATAATCTCTGGTCATATCCTGCCATACTGAAGGCATAATCGATGTCTAATATATGATCCATTGCTGCAAATCCTTCCTAAAAAGTTTTCGAAATGATATTGAATCATTTTTTTTTTAATGCTCGAAAATCTGAAGAACAATGGAGGAAAAGAGCACGTAAGTAGTATTGTGGAATCTATAAAAAAATTCAAAACGAAGAGAACCAGAATCATGACTTTAATATAACTATATTAATGATGAATTTCATCTGTCAAGAAACGGCCTTTCACTGAATGTCTCAGAGAATAATATAAAATCATGTTTTCATCAACGAAAATATCACGATTGCCTAATGGCTTCTTCGGTCTTCAAGTTCCAAATTCTAAACACCGGAGGATGGGCGATAAGAGGTAATTTGAAAAAAGGTCCGTATTTGAATTAACTTATTGAATAGTATTGTGTAATCGGAATGAGAAACTATGCTTCGTTTGCTTTTATAAGTCTAATTGACACTGGATGTTTTTTTTTTTTTTTTTTTTTATTCTATTTTCTTCTAGTTATCAACACGATTCATGCCTCAATTGCTATAGAAACATTGAAGTTGGATACTGATGCTGTATTACAGTCAAGCCTCTTTTGATGGGAAAAATATTGTGTTAAAATATTCTAATTTATTTTTGTCAACAAATCAAATGGTAAATATGAACATGGATAAATATGGATAAAAATTTATGTGTTACTTTTAATGCCCAAACATATAAGATCTGAAGGTGATGTTCTTATAAAATCTTCTGTTTATTTCTTGTAGCTTTCATTGAATCGGAGGGAAAGAGGAAATAGAAATATTGCTAGATGACTCTACATTTCGCTAAATCATCAATAAACTCTTTAGAAAGTACTATTCCATTTGAATGAGGTAGTTTCTTTTGCAAGTGCAACTGAGGTTTAAATTTTTTCATTCTTTTAACTCTTTGATCTATTTTTCTAGAATCTTCTCTCATTTCTTATCACTAGGGGATAAAAGTTATTCTGTTAATAAACCTTCTAAGATGACCGTCTCTAATCTTATATGCCATTGGAGCTAAGCCAACCTTATCATGTATATATATTAATTTCTCATATTGTCTCTAAGTGTAAAGCCACTCATCCACATAAGAATCCTTATCTCTACAATGCTAAATTTAATTTTATGCTTCTCTCTTACCGGCCAACATCTTGCTCTATAAAGAATCACACATCTCACCACCATCCAATAAAATTATTGTCTAAGTCAACGATACTTTCCTGTCACAGTAGGTCCAATGCATTCCTCCACTTCAACCATCTAACTTGAATTCTACTAATAACTTTTTCATCATTTGTTGACTTCATAACCCCAAGACATAATTATTTGATTTTAATGATAAGAAACATATGATTGGATGATACTAATTACTTATTTTAATTATTTCTATAAATTCACCTCACTCAGCTTAATCAGTCAAATAAGAAAAGTTAAATCAACTTGGATTGGGACAGTTTGAGAATTTTCATACGAATTACATAATAAAATAAATAAAAAGGTTAAAAAAGTAAAATATTTTAATTTTTGAAATATTTTTCCATATTTAAACTACATTATTTTATAATTTTCATGAAATTATAACTTTTTGATAATTTGACCACTTTCTCTGATTTAAGCCTTGTAAATTGCATCTAAAATTAGGTTTTATTTATTTATCACTTCATTAATTAATTTTCATGCTTGAACTAATTTTTATCCATTTATTTTAGCATGTGATAGTTTATTTATTCAATTATCCTCTCTCTCTCTCTCTCTCTCTCTCTCTCTCTCTCTCTCTCTCTCTCATTATTCTATTTCTCTCTCATAACAATAATTTCATTTGACTTTCATAATTCTTCATATTAGGCCGAATTTTGGATGATTTTGGAATGAGGAATTTTATTTAATTCATTGCATATCATCTTTATTACTTAATACCTTTTAAATTCAAATTTATTTGAATTTCAAATTTAAATATAGCCTTAAATTATTTCCAAATTATTGATAATATTATATGAGAAAAAGTGGCAAGTAAGATTAAACAAAGTGTAAAATATGTGCTTGGAGAATCAAAAGAAAAAAAATTTCTTTTAATAAAAATAGTTGGCGGAGAAAGTAAAAAAATAAGAAATTTTGTTATAAAATTTTATTTAAATGTAAAACCTAGAATTGAGAAAAATATAAAGTGGCTTGTAGAGACTCTAAGAAAGCAATACGTGATACAAAAAAAATTCAACTTTTAATAATTTAGATGATAGATTGGATACCCAAGAGAGTGAAAATGTACATATAAATTATCAAAGCAAAGATATAAGAGAAGTAAAAAATTTAGTTCAAGTGAGATTCATTAAATATAAAAATTAGGAAGTTCTTTTCTTAGAAGAGAAAATTGAACATAGGTGGATGAGATATTTTGATAAACATTTCAATAAAGGTTATGAGAATATGATTGACTTAAGAAACTTTAGTACCCTAAATAAAAATAAACAATTTTATTTTTATCATCATATTAGTAAAATTGAAGTTGGAAAGACTCAGCTTTTAGTGATTTTTATGATATATTGGATACCAAAGAGGGTCAAAGATGTATGTATAAGTTAGCCAAGCAAAGAGATATGAGAAGTAAAGATTTTGTTCAAGCGAGATTCATCAAGGATAAAAATTATAAATTTTTTTTATTAGAAGAGAAAATTGAACATGGGTGGATGAGATATTTTGATAAACTTTTTAATGATGGTTGTAAGAATACAATTAACTTCAAGAACTTTAGTACCCTAAACAAAAATAGAAAAATTTTATTTTTATCACTGTATTAGTAAAATTGAAGTTGGAGAATATAATAAACTTTTCAAGAAATTTCTTGGCTTACTAATCTCATTAATATTATTTTAAAAACAAAAGATGTCAAATGAGTGAGAAAGAGTTTGTTAGTTCTTAATTTAAAAAAATAAAGATGATGCACAAGAGTGTGCTAATTATAGAAGAATTAAATTAATGCATCATATATTAAAATTATGGGAGAGAGTAATTGAGCATATGTTACGATGTGATACAAAATTTCTCAAAATCAGTTTAGTTTCTTGCCAAGTAGTTTTACTATGGATGGTATACATTTGTTGAAAGATTTGATGAAGAGGTATAAAGAAAGTAAGGAGGTCTACATATGATATTTGTTTGTTGATTTAGAGAAAGCATATGATAAAGTTTCAAGAGAAATGCTTTGGAGAGTTCTAAAAAAAAGGAGTTAGTATTGGCTATATTCAAGCATTAATATGTGTACTAGAGCTTTACTTGTGTTTAAATACAAGGAGGATTGAACAAATATTTTAATTCAGTTAGATTACACCAAGGATAGACTTTAAGTCCATATCTTTTTGCTCTAGTTATGGATGTTCTTACTAGACATTTATAGGATGATGTACCTTGGTGTATGCTTTTTGATATTATTCTTGTTGATAAGATTAGAGAGGGAGTTCAAGAGAAACTTGAATAGGAGGTCAACCTTAGAGTCTAAAGGTTTTCATCTAACTAGATCTAAAAGTACATATATAGATTGTAATTGTAGTTGTAGAAGATTTAATGGTGGGTGTAATACTCACATGTATAGTTCTATTTTATAAAAAAAGTGATATGATTTTCTTAAAATATTATTATTAATAAATGACATATAATATTCAAATTTATTTTTTGAATTTATTTTAGGTGTGATCTTCAAACCATCTTTACTACATTATAAGATAATTAACACTCTATATATAATTATTTTCTTTAATTTTTATGAGCACTGCATATATGAAAATATGTAGTAATTGGATTTGGACTTAAAAGGAATTTGCATGTATTCATACAAACGAATTTTTCCATGACCATCTAGTATATATTTTGCAATCTACTTTCATCAAAGTATCTTAGATATACTTTAGTAATCACTAAATACTATTGACAATTTTTTGAATTAATTTCAAGAAAAAAAGTAGTTTTGTTAATAAATATAATAATAAAATAATTCCAATAATTACCACTATATTCTTTTTTATATAAATAAAAAAACATATGCTATTATAAATATGGCTACTATTACCCTACTTAAATTTTCAAAAATTTTACTTGTTTTATAAAAGTTTTTAGTATTTTGTTTGTACAAATTTTGTATAAATCGAGATATCTTGATATCTAGGAAATTTTCACAATGTAACTGTTAGTATGTTGCTACTTTATTATTTTACACATATTAATATAATTATTTTTTAATTTCATTAGGTATTTTGAGTTTTGTGATATTTTGGCAAAATTCTAAAAATTTATAAGATTTATTTTTGATTGTCAAGACTATCATGCTAGTATTATAAAGGCTGTTTGTTGCAATGTTTTGTGATTTATGTATATTGAATTTAGTAAATTGTTAGATCATGTAAATTTTACTGCTACTTTTTATTTGTAAATTTCTTACACATTGTAGTGAGTTACTTTTATTAATAATGCCAATTAATGCATTGTAAATATCTGTGTAAATCAATGGCTTGATTTGCAAGTATATTATGAATTTTATATTTAAAATATATTGGAAGGCATAAGGGCCTGATGATGTACATGTGATGCATATCATATTTCTTCTTAGTCTCTTATACCTCCCAAATATATCACACACACACACACACACACACATGTGTTTGTGTAATATATTTGGGAGGTATAAGGGCGTGAGTGAAAAGAAGATATGAAGTAATTGAAAATATTATTTATTTTAGTATTGTTCTATTATTCAAATGTCATGTTAAACATGAATTATATTTTATAATTTTTACCTATGCTCTTAATAATATTTTTTTCTAATACACTCGAGTGAAAATGAATTGTAATAGGCTTGTCAATTTACTGTATTTGATAATAGTCACTATTTTATTATTGTATATTTTAAAGTATGTCAAAGAATTTTAAATGAACCACATGTCGTTGAATGAAGTTTCTTTAACTTGGAAGTATTTCTTTCAAATTGGATAGAAATTATCACATAATCACCTTTTCTACATTCTTTTATATATCTAATTGTATTCATAGATTCAACATATTTAATTTTATTTAATTAATTAATTAATTTTTATTTTATGTAAGTTAATAAAATTTTTAACAAAAAAATACAAAATTTAGAAACATCTGTTATGAAAATCAATTATACCAAGAGGTCTTTAAGTCTTAAAATAAAATATTATTTCAAATAGTGGTTACATTATTATTTTTGAAACATTAATATTATAAATAAAATTTTGAAATTGTTAAATAAAGCTTTGATAGTGGTCAGTGTATGTAGATACCATTAAATAAAGTGAAGGGTAGATGTATCAAAAAAACTTTATTGATAAACTCTTAAACCTAATATTTTAAAATGGTATATAGCTCTAAATTAAGTATAGTGACACACTAGTCATCATTATGCTTGGGCTCCTTAATAGTATGGAATCCAAGCCTAATCGATTGAATTTTGTGACTCATTTTATTTTGATGACTAAGATGGAGATATAATGTTGATTTATGTGGAGGAGCTACATAGACCTTATCAATTATTTTAAAGAATGAAGTTTTATAATTTTTTCATAAATTTTGAATTTATTTTTCATAAGCATTATACATCTAATTGAGAATGGAAGTAATGTGTGGTCCATTTAGCTCAAAGTAAAGGATGCTAGATGAGGCCCAATCGTTAGGTTTGCCTTTATTAGTGCATAAGTGAAAATTGTATTTGTAGGACTACCTTTATTAATCTCTAGCTAACATCTTTTATCAGTACAAAGAGGTTATGTATCATACTAATAGAGTACTCATTCATATCTTTTAAATTATCATTAAGTAATGATGTCTCATCAATAATCAACTTTGTATCATCGTACTTTAGAACATAATCTTCATCTAAAAATAAGATTTTTTTATTGATGATATATATGCTCATTCTTACTCCATTTGAAATAAATGATATCTTCATTATTCTAAAAGATGGATTTAACAAATGGCTTCAGTGTTGTAGATGCTAACTTACAATGGATTGAGTCTTTAAGTGGACCTTTGTGTAAGATGGGAAGAGAATTGTCATATAGTCTAAGGTGCGTTTGGGACGGTGACCTTTACTTGTATCATCTATTGGCTAAATTCGATAGCGCAACAAAGTTGCAACGATGCTTCTTTACTATTATGGCTTTATTTTCTAAATTGCATTTTAAATGATATCTTGAAAGGATCTATGCCCTCAAAACATCCTTTGTAAAAATGGTTTTTAATCTACTGTAGATATTTCCTTTGTCTCATCCCTTCTTCGGTCTCCTCGTGTTCTTTGCTAGCATAGAACTATGTGCATCTATTGGGTTTGAGCATCCGGAACCCTCATCTATCTCCGACTTCCGCCGCTCCTCAAACCCTTTGATCTTGACTTCATACATTAAGGGAACTGTTTTCCTATCAAGTCCCTTCATGATTTTAGTTTTGTAGATCTGTCTTCATTTATGATTGCTACATTGTGATTGAGATGTTTACTATATCATGAACTTTAACCTTGATGACCCAATTAGAAAGATCTTGAGTTGATTTGCTAGCACTTGTTTATTTTTATCATGCCAGCACTTGTTTGATTTTATCTTGTGTAGATCCGCCCGAATGTTTGTGATTTTCATTTTAGATGAGGTTCAAAGGAAGCTAGTTCTATTGAGGTAAAAACTTTATTGAAGCCAATAATTTTGTTTTTGTTTATTTGATTTTTTTTACATGGAATTAGGTTCTAGAACAAAGTTCAATTTTTTTTGCTTCGATGAAATATTTGAATTTTATCAATTGTGGAAGATTCTGCTTGTGATTTGTTACAAGCTAGATTATCAATTCCTTATGAAGATGTTTTAGAATCCTCTCTCAAAATTAATCCGCATAAAGCCAAAGCCAATTGATATAGGCTGTGCTAATTTAAATTGTTATAGTTTTTGCATCTCACAATATCCTATTGGTTTGACTTCCGCCTTGTAGTTGTTTTGCATGAAGTTTGTTGAAAGTTGTGTTTAGGAGTTAGTTCCCATTTACGATGGTTTTTTCTAGCAGCTAACGCTTGATGGATTTTTTGAAGAACTGGTTGTAAAATTTTTCAAGAGAAGTTGATGTATGCATTGAGCTCAATATTCTTTGTTTTATTGATGGATAAAGATTAGTATTTACATTTTTATATGCATTGCTCATGTTGGTAGATTATAAGATCATATGACCTGCTCTCTTTTTTTCCTTGTTTTAATTTCATGATTCATGTCATGAAATATTGTAAAGGTCAACTAGTCTGTAAGTAGATCTAAACTGAATATATGGAGTGTAATTTTAGTTGTAGAAGTTTTAGTAGTGTTGTGACTTTAGGTGATCAAGTCATTAATAAGAAGCTTGGATATTTATATTGTTCAAAATGATGGTGAAATAGATGGAGATGTTATTAGTAGAATTCAAGTTGGATTGAAGTGGAGGAATGCATCCGCCTATTATGTGAGAAAAGTTCCACTTAAACTTAAGGAAAAATTTTATAAGATGGTGGTAAGACCAATGACTTATGGTGTTAGCCAATTGAGAAGCATAAGACTAAGTGTTACGAGATGATGCTGTGAATGAGGTTTTTTACTTAGAGATAGAATGCAAAATGAGTATGTTGGGAAAGTTAGTTCCCATAGATAAGATTAGGTAGTCGCCTGATGGCTTCAAAAAGCGGCCATATGTGGTGGAGAGTAGATAGATTTTCCTTATGTTAAGAAGTTGAGGTAGACCTAAAAGACTTGGTTAAGATGTATAAAAATGATCTAAGTATTTTTAAATGAGAATATATACATTGACACATGGAGATAAAGAATTCATAATGGACTAGTGGGATTAAGGCTTGTTGTTGTTGTTGTTGTTGTTGTTGTTGTTGTTGTTGTAATTTCATGTGGACCTCTTTCTGTGACCTCAATTCCTGCGGTTTTCAAATCTCCTAATGCTCTTAGGTTTCTTCCTCTGCTCTAGTGAATGATACTAGTTTTACTACTCATTTATGGCTAGTTTGTGGTGAAATTTGTTTCTACAACATGCATGTCTTTTTGCAGTTGATGAACTTTCTGACTAGTACGCCTTTTAAGGGCTGCATACTCCTCAAATTGGGATTCAAAGGGGATTTTTTTAACTAGGTAGGGTCATGGCTTGCATGAAAACTTATTTTTTAATTTGAAGTGATATTATTTTTTAGTTTAACGAGTAAACCTTTGGATCAAGTGGAAGACTTGAATATTATTTGGGCAAAATTATCTCCTTTTGTAAGCCTGAGGTTTGATTCTTTTGACTTTGTGAATTATCTATTATTTATTAATGATTTGCATCCATGATTATTTTATTTTAAATTTAATACATCTAAGTTTCTACGATTGTGTGATAATAATAGGAGCTTCTAATGGGAAACCCAAGGGAAGGTGGAGCAGGTGCCACATGGAAGAGAGAGGTGAAAATAATATTTTGTGATCTTTGTCTCAAGTAGATAGAGTTAGACAATACGACAATCTATTTTAATAAAGAGGGTTGGGAGAATTTAACAAAAAAATTTAAGGAGAGAACTGGAAGGGAGTATAATAGGATACAACTTAAATATAAATGGGATCAATTGAAGAAGGATTGAAAATTATGGAAGGAGTTCAAACAAGGATCAACTAGTTTGGGATAAGATCCAAGAAAGAAGATGATTGACGCATCAGATGATTGGTGGCAAGAGAAGATACAGGTGAAGTTCCAATACACACTTGTACCTTCTAGTTACTCCACAAAGAATTCATATGATCATAATATGTGACCATTATGATAAATTACATATAATACCAAATGCAAAAAAATTTAAATATTGTGGCATAGAACTTAAAATTGAAGAGAAATTACATCTCATGTTTGGTGGTGTGGTTGCAACAGGTGTCCATTCATGGACACCAAATCAAGAAGTTGATGAAAATGTGCATGAACATAGTAACTCTAAGCAAAGGCCGGTTCAAATGATTCAATCTATGAATTATTACATGCCATAGATTACCACACTGAATCCAGTTATGCTAGGCGTCCACCAGCTTCAAGACCTAGAGGTCAGAAGAAAAAGAAAGGAGGTGTTGGACTCCTCCGAAATCAGATATGACAATTAGTTACTACATGCACCAATGTGACTTTTAGAGCAATAAGCCAATTGCAGCACCGTCACTGTTTGAGGCGATCATTATTTTAGATCAAATCATTGAAATTTTTAAAGATATTTCACTTTATCTGCACTCAACGAGGTTGCTTGAAGATGCTAACAAGCGAGAGATCTTTATGGTAATGGCACCTAAACAAAGAGTTCATTTTCTTCGCTACTATTTTGAAAAATATGATGTTTAGCTAGGTTGATATATGATGGTTTAGTATATATTATATCTTAAACTTCTTTAGAAACTGGTAGTAGATGGTTTGCCTTTGATATATGATGTTTTAGTATCTGCTATGTCTTAAACTTCTTTATAAATTGGTAATAGTTGGTTTGCCTTTGATATATGATGTATTTGAATCTATTATATCCTAAACTTATTTAGAAATTGATAGTAGCTTGGTTGCCTTTGATATATGATATTTTGCTATGTGAATTTTAATTAATAGCTAAAGATGTAATGACTAACACATTTACAATAATGTATTGTTGCATACATTTTCATAAAAGATTGCTATGAAGATTGTATTTTTCATTGGTTGTAGTTATAGAAAGTGATGATGAAGATTAATTTGTGATTGCTATTATTGTTGTTATTTTCTTAGTAAATGAATATTATGAGTCTTATATTTGCAAAACTCTGTATATGACTTCGAAATTTATTGGAGAAAAATGGATTAATGAGTTACTCACAAGGCACCCAGGTATATATCATAATATATTTGTATGTCACAAATAATTTTTTCTGATCTCTTGTAAGAGCTAACAAATTTTCATGAACTCCATGGATCATCTATAACCACAACTTGTAAAGTGTTGGCCCTAACACTATATATATTATCACATAATGAATCAATCAGGACAACTAGCAAGAGATTTCAACACTCATCTGAAACCATAAGTAGATACTTCTCTATTGGTCTTGGTGCTTTAGTAAGTTTATCAACTAAAATTATAAAACCAATAGATTCACCTTTTCAGAATATACTAGATGAGATTTCGCAAGATTATTGATATATGTCATATTTCAAGGTGAACATCAATGTTAAGTTTATTCTCAATGCTTATTTTTTATTGTCACATAATTATGTATCAAACTATGATGCAATATTGCATTAGAGCAATTGACGGGATATATGTCGATGCTCGTGTTCCTTTAACTAATATGGTCTCATATATTGGTTGATGTGGCTCACCTACCTAGAACATAATGACAGTATGAGATTTCAATATGTGCTTCACTTTTTAATGGCTGGATGGGAAGGAAGTGTACATGATAGTCGCATATTCAATATTGTCACAAAATATCAAGAAAATAACTTTCAAATGTCTCCTGTATTATTGTTTTGAGTAATTTATTTTCTAAAATAAGTAGTTATTAGAGTTCACCATTATAAATTCAAACAAGAAAATATTATCTTGTTGTTGCTAGTTATCCAATGCAATGAGGGTTCTTGAAGTTTTTTCCAGAAATAAAATATAATATCCTTGAATTTTGAAAGGAGCAATCAAGTTATTAGGGGAAGGAAAGAATTATTTAATAAATGACACTCATCTTTGTGTGGTGTGACCGAGCGATCTTTCGGAGTATGGAAGAAAAAATGGGTTATTCTACGAGTCATGCCTACATACTCATTCAAGAAGCAGATTAAAATAGGCTACAATGGCTCTACATAATTATATACGTCGTCACCCATCGCACCATAACATTGAATTTATTATTGTAGATGAAAAGCAATCATTTGTGCCACCTGAAGCATTTGAATATTGATTGGGCTAGTCGATGGTAGAAATTAGTCAACACACAATAGAGTTTGAGACACAAGATGGAGAAGGAATGAGGAGATGAAAGAATTATGAGAGCAAATTACAAATTCATTAGTTACAAATTAGAATGGAAGTAATGAGTATTTCTAATTAGCTTATGTAGCTCTTGTTTTTAAATGGTAATTTGAACTCTGTATGTTACCATTTCTCATTAGAACTAAATATCTTTGTTGTACTATTTATTTGATAATTTCAAATACAACTATTTACTTATCATTGTTAAATTATTTTGTAATGTTACCATTAACATATTTATATTTTTAATGCTAATATAAATTTATCTCAAGAAATATGAGTTCAAGGATCTCAACTACCTCTAGAGCTATTTATTGCAACTATGGTCTGCAATGTTAGGTATTCACTTCTCGTAGAGAAGGAAATTATGGGAGAAGATTTTACAGGTGTTATAGGAATAGAACAAGTGGTGCTTGCAACTATTTTAGATGGATTAATGAGTACAAGGATGACACTTCAAACAATGATCATGCTTGGAGGTAGCATTGGAAAAAAAAACTAATCGATTTGATCAATAAGATTACAAGCTAAATATTTTGATTGCACTAGTTGTTGTACTTATAATTTTAATATTAATGTTATTTTTTATGTGATATATAATCTCTTAATGTAATTTAATGGACTTATGCTTACATATGAAAATTATTTATCTTATTTATCTTCACTTTGTTTCATAACATTCAATAGATAAGGACATTTTAGTCTTTTAAGTACAAACAGCTGCAACACAGTTGATTTTGAACTGAATTTTTCAAATAGAATCACAGTTTCAGCAACAACAACTTCCTACCACCAGCTTCTTCTGCAGCAGCTTCACAACTGCTTCTCATACACCTGTAGTTGTCCTAAATGCAACCTAAGTGATTGATGAGAACTTTTGATTTTTGGCAAAAAGAATATGATAAAAAGCATCCTTAAACTATATAAAGATATTATAATTTTACATCATTTTTTTCTATCTTTAGGCCTATGAAAATTTTTTTGATAAGTTGCCAATTATTATCATTGCACATCATCCTTGCCACTAAATCCTTAAAAGGAGCTCAATTATTCAGTGATATATTCACTTGTCTAAGAAACATCAAATGTTGATAAAGATTTTTATTGTTATATTTAGTATAAAACTTAGATCTTGGCAATTCTTTCATTGTTATCTAAGTGAGGATTACTCTACCTACTCTTTCTTTTTGCCAAAATATTAGACTATTAAATATTTTTATGGCCTACAAGCTTCAATTTAGTTAAATATACTCCTTCACAAACATTCATTTAACTCCAATAAAAAAAAGGTAATCCATTTGTCTAATCAATAAGAAAAGTTATTAAGATCATGAACTAATTAAATGTTAGAGCTTTTATCGAGCTTTCTTAGTTGTCTTTAAAATCATCTTATTCCATGTTTAATTTTCTTCCTTAAAGTTGTATTTATTCTTTTGGTTAGTCCTAAATAGTAGTTTCCCATTCCATGCATATTTCTAAGTAGGATCATTTGGGTAGCTATTAAAGGTTGAATATATAGCCTAAGATTTGATTGGTTGATTAGTTCATCATGATCTCTAGTATGGTTTAAATTTATTATTATTTTTGGTAAGAAATTTTAAACTTACTCTACCTTTTCTTTATGATTATTTACCTTAGAAATTAATCTATTGATCATCTTGATTACTTCATCAATTTGCTCAATATTAACTAAGTTAGATCTCATATTGCATTGATGAGTTTATGGTGTATAGATAATGCATATGTGTAAGTAAATGCATGAATTAAAATGAGTATAATACTCATTACTTGATCTTATGAGTTGCTTTAAATGATGCAAACTAATATGAAATTTAAAAATATTTAAAGTTAGACTTACAAAAAAAAGTACAACAAACCAACTTAACTAGTAACACAAGTATGTTGAAATAATGAAGTTTATCTAGATTATGCCAAAGAAATAACTTAAGGGTTTACATTTCGATTAATTTTAAAGGTAAACGAACCTTAATTTTTCTTGGAACTCACAGCTCTCTACAATTTTTTGTCACTCAAATTACATTAAAGTTTAGCTAGTTTTTAACTAAATGTATAGGTTTATTTAATAGGGCCAACTAATTAGAGAAATGGTATGCTTTTTATAGAATTTTTCTTTGATAAAGTAAAAGTATTTTCTAATATTAAAATTTACAAAATTAAAAAAAAATTACTTATGAAAAATTACACCCAAGTATCAAATGAAGAAAACTTTCTCTTGTGAGTGGGTTCTTCAAACTTTAACTTCTTTTTAATCTTATGGTTGGATACCAAATTTTGGTGAGGCTTAAGATTTGGCCTCATAATGGAGAGTGAGTAGAAATTTGATTTAAATAACTTCAAATTATATTATTAATAGTGCAGAAGCAATAGGCTAGGATTTGGAGAAGTGGATCTAAGGAAATCTTTATTTAAGTGGTCAATTAAGAGGGAAGTCTCAAACAGAGCCCTCTTAGCTCTATCTTCGTGCTTTAAAATGTGAGATATCTAAGAAACTCTAGAGATTGAAAACATGAAAAATTTTAATTTCATTTGTGTCAATATGATCTAAAAGATTTCATTATTTCTAGAGGTCTTTAATTTTTTTTCTAGTTTTTATAACAAGATTAAATCATGTAAAAATACAACCTAGTTGTGAGCCCTAGGTTAGATGTTGGCCTTGGTAGATGGGCTCGAGGTTAAGAAGAAATTATAGAAATACTTTTAAGTGATAGATAAATGTCTCTTGATTATATTGATCCATATCTTTTCATAATTTTTTAGAAGATATATGTTGCCCAAATGCTCAAAGGAACAAGATAAGCTCTTGTTTCTTCAACTCATGGTAAATCTCACTTAAGTGGGAATAGGTTAGGGTTTCATGAGATCAATTATAAGAAAAGAGTGTGAATAGATAAAGAAAACATAGGTCTATGCTACGACAAGAACACAGGCGATTGCATAAAATAAAATTAATCCTATTACTCAATAGTGCAATAATTTGAAGGAGCACCAAGTCTCAACTTTATAAGAATCAAATCTGTTTTCAAGCATTAACCATTTTTATATTCAACACTCTATCAAATACAAAAGTTAGATATAAAACATTAAAACAAATAAGAAGAGGATTGGATGGTGAGAGTGGCCCAATGTTTGAATTGAAGAATGGAAATAATTACCCCTTTCCTAGCAAAGCAATTATGGGAGAATATATTAAATGCTTGATTACATACAATTAAGCACCTCTCCCAATATATTAGTCCCTCATTATTTAACAAATTTCCCAACACAATCCATAAACTTAAAATATAATATATAGTCTTACAAAATAAAACTATAATAAAAGAAAAAAATAAATCCTATGTGAATATTTTATTTATTCCCTTCAACGTTCTATTCGTCATGGGTCTAATTTCTTCTAGATTTGACGCTTTATAGTTAGTATAGATGCTTCCTATGCTACATTAGGGTAGCTCAAAAGAGCGAGCAAAGCAATTAATTAGAGGCTTGAAAGAGATGGACATCAGCACCCTAAATGCCAACCCTAGAATGCAAGGATACACAAAGCAAAACCAACGAAGAGCCTAGCCATAGAGGTGATTAATCTAGTTGTTCGTTATTTCTTTTTCTTTGGTTATGATTTTTTTACATTTTTGGCACCTTTTTATCTGTTTTTCTTTCTTACTTTTTTTTTTATTTCATATAGACTAAGGTTCTCACTTATTCAAATTTTTTATTAATGAAGATATTTTCTTTTGTTTAAAATATTATCAACATATTACTCATATGGATAAAATAAGTGGCCACTTAACATGCAATGCTTGGTATGATTTCATTTTTTAATCTTTTCTTGCTTTTTTTTCCTTTATGAAATTGTTTCTACACACACATACACACATGCATTATTCTAATTTTATGAAACTTTCTTCTGAAGTTCACATTGACGTGGACCAAAAAACGATAACTTAGACTATCATTTACTTCTCTTTTTCATTTTATTTATTATTTTAGCGCAATAGATCATAAAGAATATAGTGTAGGATTCAGATGAACTTTGGGAGTTGATAGATACAATAAAATTTGTTTTGGGAAGTATTGCTCAGATTTTATTTTCAACCGCTGGACAAAATATGGTATCACAACAGTAGCAAATAAAGCAAAAAGAATCCTGGTTTATATGGGATAAAATGCTAACAATGCTTCTAAATTAGCTCTGTATATTGTCGCTAATTTTTAACAAACCTTGTAACTTACATTCTTTGCTGCCGCACTGAAAGCCTCTCTGTGGCTAATGTCAGGGTTATTTGCTTTAATTCTTTGGATTTCCTCCCTGATAACATGACAATTATTAGACAATATTCATCTATATAAAATGGCAAAGCTGTTCGCAACTAGTTGGGATAAGATTAATAACTCTTAAGTCTTTTTATAATGGGAAATATAATTAGAATCTTTTTTATTTAAGATTTTTTAAAAAAATATTTCTTTTGCAATATAAAAATTAAAGTTATTAAACTTGAAAGAAAATAGATGTTATGAACTTACTTAATGAACTTGTTATATGCTGAAGGTACTCTCTGCCTTTTTTCCGGTGCTGGTTAGACCACAAAAAGGAGTAATTGAACAGAATAATGGTTAGATTAATTGGAAGTTAAAAGATTTAATGTTTTATGAGAAAAACAATTGGTTATTATTTTTTCTTTTCGTTGGAACAATATATATATAGGAAAACATTAAAAATGGCATAATAAAAAATATTTCTATTTTTCGTTTACTGGTACAATTAGTAGAATAATCTTTCAACTTTTTACATAAAAATTTTTCTTTTCAATTTCTTCATTAAAAATAATCTAATTTTCTGTTTCGTGCCAGAAGAAATAATCATTCTACCGTTAAGTCGCAAATACTTTTAATTTATTGCTCTACATTTAGAAAAATTTTGTGCACTGTTACCCTTGACAATATGGTAACACCACAAAACATAAAACACTACAAAAATTAAGGGAGATGATGAATTTCCCTATTATTTTGCATTATAAAACATCTGCCTTGTAACGCTACGAAACAATACGTAAGCTTATTATTTCTCTTAAGCTCGCATACGTAACTCAACCTACATAATACTTTTGAAAAATCTTCTCTCTCTCTCTCTCTCTCTCTCTCTTGTTTTGCAAAAAGCGGTTTCACATTATATATTTTTGCATCTGATGAAGTTTATTTTACCAAATTAATTAACCTTTATCGAAAGAAACCTTAGAACTAGTAATTAAATAATTTAATTTTTAACCCCGTCTTTGCTACACGATGATGTAAATAAAGTTAAACAATAATATAGAAAGACTCATTTAATACATATTTCAATATAAAAAAAGTCGATCTTACGGGGATTAGGCAAGATTCTTTGATGACCCACGTCTACTGTATTGACTGTCCTACTGCATCCAGAAATCGGCCCCGAATGAAGATGTAGATCTTGTGATTTCACACCGTACTGCCACCAAAACAATCTATTTACAGGCGTCATGTATTTAACTGAATCATCTTATTAGTAGATACGTAGAGATTATGTATTTGTATCTATCTTTCATATTTTTATGAAAAGAAAAATTAAGTACATCTTGCAATTCCCACATACACCTTTATGGTTTTACCCTAACAAATATCATTATTCGAAGTGTTGTAAAAAAATTTCATAAAAAAATTGCATAACTTAATCTTAAAAACCACTGAAAATCTTAACGGAGAATAAAATCAAGGGAGGAAAACATTTCTTCTTTCTTCTTTATCACATATCTGACTCATATCATTACCTTTGTTAAAGTAAAGCCATGAGATCCATATGCAGTCATTAAAGAGATAGCGCATTGGTTATGCTTCACATAAATCAACAGCAAGTAAACAACAGAAAACAGACTAAAGCTGACAACATATATTTTTCCATTAGTTGCAAGCTTGAATGCACCGAGACAGAGAAATTAGTACTATGATAGCAGAGATCACTGAGATATTGTTCAAAATAGACATCAAGGCTTGTATATATATAAGCATTACTTACCTGACTATTTTGGAGAGTATCAGTTTGAACCACACCCCCCATATCCACGGATAAAAGATTTGCACAATGCCCGCATCTTACTGTAACAATATTCAACATATTGTTGCTCGGAATATTTACCTGAAATTAAATATATATATTTTTATGAATGTTCTTACAACAGACTCATAAAATTATTGATTTTGATTTTTCATGAAAAATATATCTATTTAAAATCTGCATAAATAAACCTATTCAGCTAAAGTAAGTGTAGGTATTTACATTTCAATTTGTACATAAATAATGTAGTGAATCTATGTATCAAGGGTAGAACCAATCACCTTTTCGAAGGTGGGCAAATAGATAAGATTGATTGAAGCATGGACACTAAGTGAGTGTTTTCCTTTAATGTTGGGCAACTGAAATAAATGAGAGGGAAAAATTATCACAAACTCCTAGAGTATTAAAGAGCAAAGCCTAGGTCCACCCCTAAATCTAACTAACACTTTACAGAGAACTCAAACAAACACAACTTCTCTCTTAAAATCAAGAAGAAATTGCTTTGTTCTTGCACTTTCTTCAATGCACAATAGTTTCAAGAAAAAAAAAAAGAAACAAAAATAGTAATAGAAGCTTCAAAAGTCCTACATGGTATGATTGATATTTAGGGATACATTCACTTTCTTCTCTTCACAAAATGTTTCTCAAGCCACACAAGAGGACTCAATCACGCCAATGTGTCGCTTCTCTCTCTTCCTTTTTAAAAACTCTTATCGCTATTATTTATACAACAACACATACAGGAACTGAGAACACAATATTAAAGACTAACAAAGCATCATTTTTTGGAATTAATTCTTCTACATTATATTCTTGATAATAGAGTTAATTATCCTCAAAACTCTAGATTAATCTTATTTATTAGCTACAACTTATCAATAACCCCAAAGGGATGTTACTTAATCAAACAACAACAACAACACCAACAAGCCTTTATCCCACTAAGTTGCTACATGAACCCTTCGTCTCCATTGTGTCCTATTATGTGTCAAATTCTCATTTAAGTCAAGTATACTAATGTCAGTTTTTATACATCTTAGCCAAGTCTTTTTAGGTCTACCTCTACCTTTCTTAACATAAGACAAATCTAATGCATCTACTCTCTAGGGTCATCGATGTGACGCTTTAAAATCATCTAAGGTGACTCTCACTAATCTTATCTGCCATTGGAGCTACTCCAACCTTTTCTGGAACATATTCATTTCGCATTTTATCTCTAAGAGTAAAGCCACTCATTCATCTGAGCATTCTCATCTCAACAACCCTTAACTTAGTCTTATGCTTTTCTTTTACTGGCTAACATTCTGCACCATAAATCATTGCAGGTCTTACGGCCATCTTATAAAATTTTCCCTTAAGTTTAAGCCGTACTTTTCTATCACACAATAAACCAAATGCATTTCTCCACTTCAATCATCCAACTTGAATTCTACTTGATATGACCCTGAAAATTCCACTAGTCAAAGCACGAATCTTGATGTCGAAAGCAATGTGATTCAGAATCAAGACTAACCGAGATCAAGTGCTTATTATCGATCGACTCTTAAACATGGAGTGTTTATAGTCAAATCGAGCGTCTTGACGAGTCGGATCTAACAAGCTCAAGATCTCATAATTTCGACTTCATTTAAGCATTCAAATACACAAAATACATCAAATGATCAAAGGAATCATTTTGAGCCGTCCGATGGAGTGGAGTGGTACGGGTTTTGCATGTATTTACAGACACGTCACTCATTCAATCTATAAATTGTCTCTCATTCCTCATATGAAGGGAGGCTAAGCAAGAGAGAGGAGAGAGCTCTAAAGCTTGAAAATCCTCCAGGCATAATCGTTACCACTCAACGTCAGCCACCAGGTTACCAAACACCGCCACCGGCCTATCCATCGCCACCACCATCGATCTCGCCGGTCTCATGCCTCATCATGATGACCTTCATCGTGTTGTTTCATTGTCACTATACCACTCAAAACTTATTAAACATGACTATATATTGTTGTTGATTTTGGGATTCCCATTGTCAGCCCTTCTCATATACAATTATGTAATCCCGTTATCGGGAAAACTTGTACTACAAAATAAATATATAATGGAAGCTTTTTACTTGACTAGGCTCCGTAGTTTTTTTCCCTCTTTTCGAGGTTTTCCACATAAAAATTATGGAGTTTTCTTGTTCACTCTTTAAATACCTGTGTGTGTGCTGGATTTCACAACAAGGCTAAAGCGTAAACTTTCACTCTACCGCAACTGGTTTTCTAGCAGCTTACCGTTTGTGGGAAAGCGATTCTCATTATTTCATCTGTGTAATTGACCAAGTTTTCTAACAAGAACAAAACCACCATCGAGGTGGAGCATTTCAAGCTTTTAAAGAGCGCAAGCGAATAATGAAGATTCATCAAACTTCGTTCCTTTAAATTTTGTCAAAAACTGGGGGGCAACTCTTAATCTCGAAAGATTATCCAAATCAATATTCTCGATATCTAATTGATTATCAGATAGAGAAGCAAGTCAATACAATAATGAAAAGACCAAGGTTAGCAACTTTGGCAACAACCACAAACGGATGTTTTGATTCAACCTCTTCCATACAGGTTAACATTATCAAGTAATACTTTGACAAACAACCTCGGATGGGTAAAAAATCCTCGCCGATTCAATTCGATCTTCCCATACGTTAACGCCATCGGGAGACTCGACAAATAACCGGATAGATCAAAACTTGTGACCTACCCCAGGTTAACCTCATCAAGCAAAGACTCTAACAAACAACTTCAGATAGGTCAAAAATTCCGGATTCAATTCGACATCTTCCATAGTTAATGTCATTGAAAGACTCGACAAACAACCTAGATAGGTCAAAAGGTCCTTGGTGGACATCCCACCACCTTTCCATACGCCATCATCGTAATTCTAACAAACAACCTCGGATAGGTCAAAATTAGTGGATTCAATTCGACCTCTTCCATGTTAACTTCATCGGGTAACACTCGACAAACAACCGATAGGTCAAAATCCTCGGATTCAATTAATTCCACACGTTAACCATAACTCGACAAACAACCTCGATAGGTCAAAATTCTCAACAGATTCAATTCAACTTCTTCCACACGCCATCGAGCAAAGACTCGACAAACAACCTGGATAGGTCAAAAGGTCGGTGGATTTTCCATGGCTCTTCCAGTTAACGCCATCGGTAACACTCGACAAACAACCTGGATGGGTCAAAATCTTGGAATCATTTCAACCTCTTTAAACATCATCGTAACACTCCTAAACAACCTCGGATAGTCAAAATCATCACGCTGTTTGCCACCGCTGATATCGCTATCACTAGCAATTATCATTTGCCAAGATTATCGCTGGCCGCATCATCGGCCATCTTCGCATTCTGCCACCACATTCGCCGGGCATCTTCGCCATCGCCGACGCAATACTGCCGACCATGCCGCTGCTTGCCGCCATCACCCTCGCTGGCCGCACCAATTATCGCCGGTCACTATCGCTGAGTATCGCCGAATCTCGCAGCTACCACCATCATCGCCGGGCCATCTCCGCTGATCACCATATGCCCGCTGCCATCCCGCTGATTCATCGACACGCCGCTCGCCATCACCGCCACCGGTCGTTGATCATCACCTCAAACCCCGGTTTGAGGAATTGATCTCTTTTGAGGAAAATGAGCTCAATGAACTACATTTGATTTCCAAACGCCCGGTCCGGTCAGGCGCACATCTTCGAGGAGAATCGCCAGATGAACTACGAGCCTTGATCGCTCCAAACCCTGGCCCCGACAAGTTGGCCCTCTTTCGAGGGGAGAAGCCTCACCTTATAAACTATGGGTCGCTTCTCAACCGGTCGGTCGACAAGCAACACCTCTTTCTAAATCCTCTTGGATGAACTACCTTGATCACCTCCAAACCCGCCGCCCACAATTGACGCTCTTTGAGGGAAAATCGAGCTCCCAGATGAACTATGAGCCTTGATCGCCTCCGAACGACCTCCTCTTAAGAAGAAGAGGGACACTCCATCATATGAGGAGTGTGCCTTCTGACCTTGGGTTTTATAGACCCTTATAGAGGGCAAAAGGTAAAAAATTGCTAAAATCATCAAAACCATCAAAACCGCAAAGAAAATTTCCAAAATGGGCTTTTCGCTGCGGCGCGTATTCTTGAGTGGCGTGAGCCACTGCTGAAGGGGTTCGGCCATGAGCACTGCCTGCGATCGCTGCGGGCCATACATAAACCCACGACCGCGACACCTACTGGCAGGACCCACCAACGCTACTCATGAGAAGGCACGCCTGCACCAGTAAATGGATGGGTCCATAACCCCAAAATCTTGTGCCAACATGTACACACATCCGCTCGCCCGCTTGATCATAATCTTGTTCCCATGAAGATCTGTTCTCTCAAAATGTATGGTTAATGGACCTACAAATTTCATTGAAGAATCTGTTATTTTCAAGTATTCGACATATATATTTTTGGATGATTGAGATAATATCATCCAAAAATACGGAGGCAACTAATATGACCCTGAAAATTTCATTAGTCGAAGCACGAATCTTGATGCCAAAAGTAATGTGAATCTAAATCAAGACTAACCAAGATCAAGCACTTATTATCAATCGACTCTTAAGTCAAATCAAGCGTCTTGATAAGCCGGATCTTACAAGCCCAAGTTCTCATAATTCTGACTTCATTTTAGCATTCAAATATACAAAATATATCAAATGATCAAATGAATCATTTTGAGCCGTCCGATGGAGTGGAGTGGTATGGGTTTTGCATGTATTTACAAAAATGTCACTCCTCCAATCTATAAATAGCCCCTCATTCCTCATATGAAGGGAGACCAAGTGAGAGAGAGGAGAGAGCTCTAAAGCTTGAAAATCCTCCAAGCATAATCATGCCACCACTCGATGGTCGTCGATCACCCCAGTTGGTTACCAACCACCACGCGCCGCTACCACCACCACCGATCCTCGTCCAATCTCCGGTCTCCATCATGATGACCTTCATCGCCGTTGTTCCTTGCTCACCATCATCTGTACTACTGTTACAACGAATAACATGACTATATGGTTGTTGTTGTCTGATTTTAGGATTCCCATTGTCAGCCCTTCTCATATACAATTATGTAATCCCATTATCGGAAAAACTTGTACTCCAAAACAAATATATAGTGGAAGATTTTTACTGGGCTAGGCCCTGTGGTTTTTCCCTCTTTTTGAGGTTTTTCATGTAAAAATTATGGAGTTTTCTTGTTCACTCTTTAAATACCTGTGTGTGTACTGGATTTCACAACAAGGCTAAGGCATAAACTTTCACTCTAGCGCAACTGGTTTTCTAGCACGCAACACTACTAATAACATCTCTATCTATTTCATTTTCATTTTGAACAATAGAGCCTGAATATCTGAATCGCTCAATCTTTTTAATGACTTGTTTACCTAATGTCACAACACTACCATTAAAACTTCTACAACTAAAATTACACTCTATATATTCAATTTTAGATCTACTTAAATGAAAACCTTTAGACTCTAAGGTTGACCACTATAATTTAAGTTTCTCTTGAACTCCCTCTTTAGTCTTATCAACAAGAAGAATGCTATCAACAAAAATCATACACCAAGGTACAACTTACTGTAAATGCCTAGAAGAACATCCATAACTAAAGCAAAAATGATAAGGGCTTAAAGCTGATCCTTGATGTAATCCAACTGAAATAGGGAAAATATTTTGTCAATCCTCCTTGTGTTCGAACACAAGTAATAGCTCCTTGAATTCTACTTAGTAATCAAACAAGATTTCCTTTAATACAAATCTTATTAGCTTCCACCATCTCCTTGACATTATCTCCCTAAGCACATCCATATGCTTAGTCGTTTCTGGAAAAAATTAATTCTATGTCAAATTTATAACTTATTTGTTATCTTTAAAAACTTTAATTATTTTTCCATAAGTATACTTAATCTCTTGAATCAAGCCTTATAATTATAATGTTTGGTTATTTGTTGACAAAGGCATAACACTTTGCAAGTTTGCCTTCTAAAATACTACATGAAAACCCAAAAATAGTCAATGCAAAACTAATAAGTGATTTTTTGTTATCCAAACTACCTACAATTAAAGTGAAAGTCAAAATAGATATCTATAACATTAGATTTTATATTATTCTATTTATTTCCCCTAAAAATAATCCCAAATTAATAGTTATACTGAGGATCTATTTTAAAGCCTATTAATACTTTTTATCTATATTAGACCTAAATCAACCAACTAAAGTAACAAATTAAGCTAGATTAGGACTTGAACATACTATAAATATATAAGAGATAACTACATTAATTACATAAGGGATCTAGCATATCTTAGACATTTCTTTTCAATTTTAGGAGTTTTATCTATAGAGCAATTTAATTAATACCTCTCTCCAACATTTTCCATAGGTATCCCTCGTAACATATACTCAATAGTTTTATTTATTATATTCCTTATGAATTTTATGTCAAATATTCTTTTTGACTTGTATGTTTTATTTCAAACTCATTCCGACTGTAATGCATTAATCTTATACATTTTTTACTTTTCTTACATACCACCGAAATATCATCAACATGCCTCATGAGATATATCAACACAACATTTATGCACTCTTTTACTACACAAAGCTATAAAATGATTCATTTTAAAACTACACTTCAAACATATATTTATCAAAACATTGTTCTTCTATTTATGAGATTAGTCAATACAAAATGCTATTTTGTTAACAAACAAACATAATTCTCTTTCCCACTTGAACAAACTTATAAGGTCATTTCATGTTCAAAATTTTGGATTCATCATGTAGGAAAGTTGTCTTCACTTTCACCAATCAAATTCAAAATAAAACCTAGTTAACAATAAAAGTTGATATAAATTGAATAGGCATGCATTTTATAATGGAAAAAAAATTTCATTAATAAAATATATATGCCCTCTTTTATGTGATCCTCTTGAAACTTACCTAGATTTGTATTTAGGCTTTTCAACTCTAAAAAACTCTTCTTTTTAACTTTGATACACATTTAGAACCTTAAAACTTTGACTAATAAAGTGTATGTACCAATATACATTAATGTATTATTATTTAATTGGATTACATCAAGGATCAACTTTAAGCCTTTATCTTTTTGCTTTAGTTATGGATGTTCTTACTAGGCATTTACAAGAAGTTGAACGTTGGTGTATGCTTTTTGCTGATGACATTCTTCTTGTTGATAAGACTAGAGAGGGAGTCCAAGTGAAACTTGAATTATAGAGGTCAACCTCAGAGTCTAAAGGTTTACATTTTAGTAGATCTAAAATTGAATATATAGAGTGTAATTTTAGGTGTAGAAGTTATAATTGTGGTGTTGTGACATTGGATGATCAAGTCATTAAAAAGAGTGAGTGTTTCATATATCTAGGCTTTTTTTTAAATAATGATTAACCTCACTTTTGGAGTGAGGATTCAATCTTCCCATCTTAGACCTAGGAGTCTTATAGACACTAGAATCTTCTTAGTTATAGGACACTTCTAGTGACTAAGTAACTACTTAATCCAAACCTAGAGACTTAGGAGGACTTGTCATAGGTTTAGGCTATGTATTAGGATCTAAGGAAGCCTACCTATTCTCTAGCCTAACCCTTGACTTATGCCTATCCAATCATACAAAACCAAACCTCAAATTAATACGACCAATCCCAATTCATACCCAAATTCCAAGCCAAATGATTGAAATCCATAACCTAGACCAATCCTACAATCATTCAATCCTATAGACTTAACTAAAATTCCTTTAGTCAAACCTAACTCAATTGATTTTCACAAAAGCACTCCAACCTTACAAACCATCATTTTAAACTCTACCAAAATCTACAATCAAACCCATTGGTCAAAATCAATTTAATCGACCCAAGCTAGCCCATTTGAACCCAACATATCCAAATGAGTCAAAATTCAATTAAATCCAAATCAATTACAATCAAAGCTATCAATCAATCCCAAATTAAGTATCAAACTCAATTCAACCTTATTAAACTTAAAACTAACTCAATTGCCCCTTTAAGTTCACTTGACCCAAAGTGACCTAAATGACTCATTTGAACCAAACTCCAATCCAACCCAAATTGGATTGAACCAAACCATCCAAAATCTTCTATTTTGATTATAGATCATCCTTGATTGAACAATTGCAACCAAGGTCAAACCAAGCTAATTTGATCACTTAATCCAAGTTGACTTAATTAGCCTACATGAATCAAAATGAACCAAATCCCATTTCAATTCAAATCAGTTGAAACTAATGATCCCTAACAACAAAATTGATTCTTGAACATGACTTGATCATGAATTGAGCCAAACCAAATCCAATTGGCCCTTTGACCCAAGTTGACCCAATTTGACCTAAAAGGCCAAATTGGGACAAATCAAGTCCTAATATAAATTGATTACAACCAATGAATCAAATCCATCTCAAATTGATTATTGAACATGATTAAACCCTTGGTTGAACCCAATTGACCCATTTAGCCCAAATTGACTAAAGGGTCAAATTGGTCTAAATCATTCCTAAATCTAAATTGATTGAAATCAAAACCTACCATCATCTTAAAATGATCAATTAAACCTAAACCAACACCTAACCCAAGCTAATTTTATTAATTTAACCAAATTGGTCAACTTAAGCCATTTGACCCATAATAATCCATATGAGTCATATTCAGATCTACTCAAAATCAAATCAAATCAATTGAGCCTAAACATCCCAAGTCATCATTTGAACTTTTATAAACTCATGGTTTGACCCAATTTGACCAATTGGTCAACTTAACCCAACCTAGCCTAATTTGACTTAACATGGGTCAAATTGAGCCAAACCTAATCAAACCAAGCCCAAACACATTCCGACTTGGCATGACCCATTTGTGGGTCACCGTGGGTTAGCCCAAATTAAATTCAACCCAAACCAAACCTGAATTGATCCATTACTCATTGGGTAAAGCACTCTACATATAACAAAATCTATTTTTGGGTGGTCAAACCCCCTCTTTTGTACTTGGCAGCCACCCTCAGCTTAGTTTGGACCCTTAACCCTATGTCTAACCTAACCCAAAGTTGATTGGATCAACCATAGGTCAAGGGAGGTGAACTAACCCACCTCCTCCCATTGGCTCACTTAGGGGAGCAAGGGCACTCCACCTCAGGCCTTGGCAACCCACCTCAGGCCCTCACCCACTCAAATCGAGCCACCTCAGCATCCCTCTAACATTCTTGGCCTCCTGCACTGACCGAACATCTACCCAAAGTAGGACCAATCTAGGCTGTCAGATTTTATGGGGAGGAGAGTATACTCATCCCCATTCCATTCTCACACAAATCCAAGCATTCTCAGATCAAGAATGAGTCAAGATGAGCTCGGGTCCCGAGCATTTTTTTCAACTTCCCTTGGCCTTCCCATCGTCGACGAGACCAAACCCGAGGGGAACAGAGCATCCACTCCATCCCACTTCACATAAACTCAACCATTCTCAACTTAACTTCACCCATACCATCCCTTAGCTCAGGTGATTAAGAACAAATCGATTCTCAATTGATTCGAGCATTGAGACATTCCCAAGACTAACTTCTACAAGGATTTCAATGATGTTTGGCCCATAAAGCCATTGACAAGGAATCAAGGTGCTAGCTTCTCAACAGGGTTTCATCTCTTCAAGATGAAGCTACCTTGGTCGATAGACTGCCGGTCCTGAGCTCCAGTGAGGTAAACTTTGACAAATCATAGAAAAATTCTTAGGAGTTGATCTTTTGTGAAGCATTTCATGTTCTCGTGTGATTTCCACCATTAGATCCCTCTATATTTCTTCCTTGAAGCTTTTGGAGTCAATATGAAGCCTCACGAGCTCCAGGAAGCTCAGATCGAGTGGAGAAGGGTAGATGGTATCCGTCTTCTATTGCTCGGGGGCCGATAGATCATCCATCGTATGTTTCGAGTGATTGGAATGGACATCCGTGATTAATCTGATTATATATGTTTGATTTAATCCTTAGGAATCGTGGGATTAATCCCCACCATCTGATCTGTAATTGGATGACAGGAATGAAAGCACGTCGCCCCACTGACTCAACTACCACGTCAGAAGATTTAAGTGACCAATCCCATTGTGCCACGTGGAAAGCACTACCACATCAGTCTCCTATGTGGCACCTACATAATTAGGGATTAATTAGGGTTTAAAATGTGATTAATTGCCCTGAAACTTCATAAAATCATAACTAATTATAAAAAAATACAAAAAATACAAATAAATACAAGGAAAGGTTAAACATTCATGATTTTAATAAAAAATATTTCATTTAGTTTTGAATAGTAATTAGGGCTTAATAAGAGTTTGAATGTTTTCTTAACTTAATTAAACCCTAATTACTTTGGAAATTAATCCCAAACTTGGCATGTTGATTTTTTTGGGATGTCTTGTGTCTCCAAAATTTTTCTTGGGATTTATTGGCTAGATAATTTGTGGAATTTAAAATCTTAAGCTTAATCACCCTCCTTAATCAAATTAACCCTAATTAAAATTATTAAAGATTGAAATTTCAATGATTAATGATAATTAGTGGCTGTTAATAGTGAGATTGATTGGGGTAAATGATTAAGACCTCTTCTTTAGCCATTTCTAATTACCTCTCCATGGAGGGTTTAATTAACTCATGGTTTAATTTAGAGGTTAATTAATCATTTAATAATGAAGTTCAATAATATTATTTTAAATTTAGGGTTCCTTTTTATCTGTTCAATAACATAAAGACCCTTAAGAAAATAATGATTAGCCCATAAGTGTGAAAAAATCATAAAAGTACTTAATTAGATTCTTTAATCTAATTAATCTCTAATCATGAGCCAATTGCATTAAGTCCTTTAGGAGCATTGTAATTTTATTTTCCTCATGTGCATATCATTTGTGGCTCATGATTATGGTTAATTAAATTAAAGAAGCATATGAAAGGGTAATTAAATGGATTATTTAATGGTTCAACTTAATTAAGTTATAAAAACCACTTAATTATCTTTTCTTAAACAAATTAAAATCATCAACATGGGAATTTGATGGAAAACAACAAATGATCTCTCCTCTTTTAGTTTAATCAAAATTCAAAATCAAATTAATAAAATATTTAATTTTCTTTAAATGATTTTATTTAATGTGATTGTCCTTAAGATTTAGTGTAGTTGAATGAATTATGTAGAAATGTTTGGCTACTCCTTTTCAATTATCTTAAATGTTGCATGTCATGTGATATCATGCATTCATATGTTCAAAATCAAATGAAATTTACTTATATAAAATTGCATGTGTTAGCCTAATCTTATTATATGTGTTGTTATTATCACTAATAATTTTAAAATAATATTTCAAAAGCTATAAATGAATAATAGTATTTGGAGTGATAGTAGCTATGAATATATGTATATGATTCGCATGTGTTTATAGCTTAAGCATGTGAAGCTAGTGGTTTCTTTCCTATATTCATGTATGGATTTACATATGTTTGAATGATAATAAGTATATAGTCTGGACATCCCGGGAATACGAGACTTTAAGTAGCCCCAAAGAGATCATTTGATTACCTCACTTTCCTTGTTAACAAAGGCATGTACTTATTTAATTTTATTCTTATGTATATTTGTATTGGAATTTAGATAGAGCTTTACTTTACATGTATAAATAATTCAACCAAAAATATTATCTTTTGTATAATTTTCATTCTTATAGTTGTCTATACATTCATATGTATTTAAGATAGCAAGTATATAGTCTGGACATCCCAAGAATATGAGGCTTTAAGTAGCCCAAATGAGGTCATTTGATTATCTCACTTCCCTAGTTTAAATAATGGCACATACTTACTTACATTTTTTAGACATGTGTATGTGAATTTGATTAGAGGATGAAAGTCTCCTTTTTTACTAAAAACATATGCATTCATAATAATTTATGGATGCCAAAATGTATAACATGTGTAGGTATACTAATTATTAAATTATATGCATGTTATGGGTGGTGAAAAAAAATGGTTCAACATATTCTATATGATGGTAATTCAACCACATTAATCTTAAAATGTCTTTCATGTTGAATAGGATTCTTTAAGGTTAACCTAAACTTAGGATTAATATAATATTTAATAAATCATGCACTAATAGAATCAAAATTATTAAAATATGCTTTTAGAAATAACTTAAAGTAGGGATGAAGGTGGTTAAGCCTTCTCCTTTTTTTATTACACTTAGTTGCTAAGTGTATATCAAATGAAATAAACAAAACACAAATTAAAACTCACTGATCTCTTAAATAACTTAAAATGAAACCATCCATCATGTTAACTTAAAATAATTTCAAAACTTAGAAAATCATAATTCAAAGACCTAGCTAAGACATACCATATAAAGCCTAAGCACACACATTTGAATGCTAAGTCACCACTTCTAATTTTAGGTTAGGGCGGTGCATGTAGTGATGATGTATTTTGATTTATGATGTAATATTTTAGACTAGATGTTAGGAATGTGGATTTTAGATTGGATGTTAGGCTATTGATATCCTAATATTACTTTTTGTAGGGGATTGCGCTTAAGGGGTTGCTTAAAATAATATAAATATTTTGCTTGCAAGTTGCTTAAGTACATAAGCATAATCCACATTAGGATAGGTGGGCTTGGTTGCCCATGTGTGGGGTGCTATGTTCAAATTATGAAATATAACTTCTTGAGATTATATGCATGTTTAGCTAACATCTATTTTATAGGTATAGTTAGATTTACTTTTCCATATAATGTCATTTTGTAATATGAATTAGGATTAATGTTATGAGAATTAGGATGAGCAGTTGTTGGAAGGCTTAGTCCTGGACTTGGACCAAATCAAATCAAGAGAAGGAAGAGGGGAGAAAGAAGAAATGAAAGATGAAGACCCATAGATCATGTATTCAATTCTAGATTATAATACTAATTTGTAATCCGGGTTATATAAGGGTAGAGCTTGGCTACCCAACTTTTCTCTTTTCCGGGATGTACGACGGTACCCCGCCGCACCAACCTTTTAGTCTTTCATGATAGTCTATAAAATGACTGTTGTTGTTTTTAGCTTGCGCATTAGAACAACATGATTTTCATAGTTTCTTAGTGACTGATGTTTGAAAGTGTGGCCTGGATGTGATAGGCTCTATGAAGAAAATTAATTTTTCTACCCAATTAGTAACTCATAACTAAAATTCAAAATAACTTTCAATCTCAATTTAAAGTCTAGGTTGTAATCAAGATAATTAAAAGATTTACCAACCCTTTAGCTATATATTGTATGTCTAGCATCATGCATATTATATTATTCCACTCTTGAAAAAATGAGGGCCTCCATTTCAGCACTTTAGGTACTGCTTGACCTATGAGAGAAAACCCTTATGATGGAGATTCACCCTCTTTTTCTTTTGATTTGGCCAATAGCCAAATTTCATCATGCATTTAGGCATAAAATATCATAAATCCTTTGTCCAAATGAATGTGTCAAAATAATATAAAAATTATAATATTTGCATTTTAGATAAAGTCATATACTCATGCTAGTCATGCTCTACTCACTTAGGGAGTGAGTCTAGGACTCTATTTTCTTTCCAATTAAATAATAAGCCTAGCCATCTTGCAATTTTATAAGACCATACTACATGATTTTGAATCGTAGGAGATGTTAGCTCACAGCCACTCTAGGCAGTTGTAAGTCCAAAAGGGTCGGACGAGTTTATCCTCTCTTGTGGAGGTAGACCCTCATGTCATCTTTCCGCTTAGATGTAGGTCACGCTTTTAACTTGTATTAAAGCTTCCTAGATTCAAGATCTGAAGTTGCTTATTTTCTTTGGCTTATGAGTATAAATCCTCACCTCTTAGACATTTTCATAATCTTGCGTTAATGGATTATAAGCCCTAGCAATCTAATAAAATTTCAACTCAAACAAAATAAATCCTCTCACTTTCAAACATATAAAGTCTCACCATAGGATAGGTTGGAGTGCTCACTAAGCTTCCTAGTAAGAATTTTCTACTTATCTTCCTTTAGATTATAAAATAAGTCTTTTTAATTGAACATTCTCACTTGATTTTCCAAAAATACCTAATCCTTTGATAGTCTTAACCTTGAAATCTTTATAGATAATAATTGACTACTTTAATCGAGAGTGTTCTTAGAAAATCTTATTTCCTAGGATTTAATTAACTATGGAGGCTTGCCTCTATAGGAAACTAAAGAATCCGACATAAAATAAACCCCACTTTACTTTTTCATGTAAAGTAGGGGAAGGATCTCTAGTATATTTGAAGACCCATCATGCCTTAGGAGTCCTTATTAGGTGATTAGGTCTATTGTAGGATGATGTTTCTATCTTTTGAGATAGTACATCATACCTTAATGTCATACCCGATCACTTCAATAAGTATCTCCTAAGATCTATGTGGTGTCCACCCCCACATGAACATCTAAATTAAAAAACCACAATGATGAAATAGATGGAGATGTTATTAGTAGAATTCAGGTTGGCTGGTTGAAGTGGAGGAATGCATCTAGTCTATTGTGTAATAGAAAGTACCACTTAGACTGAAAGGAAATTTTTATAAGATGGTGGTAAGACTTGCAATGATTTATAGTACAAAATGTTGGTTAGTAAAAGCGAAGCAAAAGACTAAGTTAAGTGTTGTAGAGATGAGGATTCTCAGGTGGATGAGTGGCTTTGCTCTTAGAGATAAAATGAGAAATGATTATGTTCGAGAAAAGGATGGAGTTTCTCTGGTGGTAGATAAGATTACAGAGAGTCGAGTCGCCTTAGATGGTTTGGCCACATAAAGCGTCAGTCGTCCGGTGACCTGGTTAGGAGAGTGGATGTATTAGATTTGCCTTATGTTAAGAAAGGTAGAGGTAGACCTAAAAGGACTTGGTTAAGATGTATAAAAAAATGAATTTATTTTATTAGAATTAAATGAGAATTTGATACATAATAGAACACAATGGCCAAAAAGGATTCATGAAGTTGACCCTACATAGTGGATAAAGGCTTATTGTTGTTATTGCTATTATTGTCATTACTTTCTTCTAATAACAATTTGGCTACTTTCAATAGATTTCATAAAGGGTTTTAGATCTACATCACTTGCCTCCTATACTATGGTGAGAGAAGAAAATATTAAGTCTATATATTTGAATAATAATAGCAATGTTAATTGATTGCTAGCCCTATCACTCATCAAACTTATAATCACAAACACTTAATTGAATAATATAATTATTCTAATCCTAATAGCTAGAACTTCATGTACAATTATCATTATATTCATTTCATGAAACTTATATAAACTCATCGCAATCATGATTCTTAGTGTGTGTGTGTGTTTGTGTACAGGTCACCAAATACAACTTCTTACTAAACACTTTTGAAACCTATTTATAAGTATTATAGCCTATTTTCATCCGCTCATTTAAGACACATCAGAACTAAACATTTTAATAGCATTAGATCTAAATAATACAACATAGGACTCTCAAGTCCCTATAATTTATGCTTAATAAATATTTTCTCTTTCGGTGTATACACCAAAAATGTTAGTGATATATATTAATAAAATAGGTTAATATTAATGAATAAAATATGTTATTATTAATATTGTATCCCTAAATAATTTTTACAAACTAGAACAATTCAACCTACACCTCACTTATTCTAATATTATCTCATTGAACTTCATATTATGCTCATTCTATTGAAAATTACCTTCCATAGTTTATGCCTTACTTTTCCTTCATTATTGTAATATCATTAAATTATTTAGCATAAGATCCTACTCGATATCAATCCTAAGCACTTAACCTTTCCATTGTACAACTTTCTATTAGAATCTTCTAATGATTAAAATAATCAAATGCTTCATTCTTAATTATTAAGAAAAATATTCATAGATTTCTTAAGTAATCATCAATCACAAACATAAAACATCCTAGTCCACCATGAGATTGAGCTCTTGATGGATATAAAAATTAAAATAAATTAAACAATCAAAACTTCACATGATGATTTTTCTTATTGAACTTTTCATGAATTACACACATAACACACAATTAAAAGTTCAATTCTTTAATTTGGTCATCACCTAATAAGTCATCTCTACATAACTCATCCAACCTCATTCACTCACACACCTAAACCTACAATGTCATATTTCAATATTAGTAATAGCACATTATCATGAAGTAGTGCATATGATTATATTATCTTGCTATGAAAAAAAAAAATACTTTTTCTAATGTTCTTCATTACTATAAGAGCACTTTAAACAAGCTCAAAAATTTTAGTTTCATCTTAAACATATATTCATTTGGTCTAATATTCCTAAAAAATTAATTTTCATTTTAACTCAGAAATATGTCTACCACCTTGTAATACTCTTTTCAAATCATTGAACATTATTAATGAAACGGATTCCACTCCAAATATATTATATTCCTTATTATTACCTAATAACATTTGACCTTCATCTATCAGCTAAAACTAATTTCTCACACCTATATTTATTATTATAACTCATGTGAAATGTACAAGTAGATGCACTTATTCATTAATTTGTTTAATTTATATTTAATAATGTCAGCACATTAATAGAGTCCTACCCATCTAATATAAAAATTGCACCAACATTTTCATAGGGTTTCTTTGCATTTCTATTTTTTAGTCTAAGAAATTTGCTCTACAAATGTTCATCTTATGATAGTTGTAATAAACATTTCAACTAAGCCCTTGATTTTATTTTGTTTCTTGAATGATTTTAGTTCTCTTATTGCTTACACTTGTTGCAATGAACAAGTAATTTGATGTAAATTGATCTAATTTATATCAACAAATACAAAAGAGATAGAAAACAAAATGCATTATAATAAGAACATAGACACTTCTAGATTATACAAGCTCTTGATATACTAAAACTTTCTTCACTTATTAGAAAGGTTCCTAGAATTAACTTAGTGTTTCCTTTGGGTCACATCTTTTTAACACACTAATATTATTATTTATATAATAATACAATTAGAATTATAGTAAGCATTATATGACAAAATGCACAATATATTTTTATAATTAGCTCTATCATGTCATTCTTTTAATAAAAATAGATCTAAATCTTCACATACCTGACCTTATTAATTGTTATAAATGTGAGTACATTTATGCATATATATATATATATATATATATATATATATATATATATATATATATATATATATATATATATATATATATATATATATATATCTGTGTGTCGGACTAGCAATGTCTTAAATGCTAAATTTATCAATCTTAAATCAAACCAAACTTTATTAAAACTATGAAGTCAAATATGACTCAAATCAAGGTTAAGCTAGGCATCCTATAATCATAAATTGAGTATCTTACGACTAATAATGTGCTAAATATAATAAAGTAATCCTAAACAGTGATCGGATTGGATCTAACATTGTTTACCATCCGAATAGTCAATAGAACAAAATATGCTTTTTATTATTGTATTATTTAAATTTTCTTTTATATTGTATAGTTAGTCAGACAATTTATTTTAGTAACCTAGCTATATATAGGTCACTTAATGAATTGGAATGCCTTTATATTGTTTTCTTTTTTGATATGAAGATAAAGAGAAGTCCGTGCCAGTTACTCTGAAAAGGAAATAAGTGTGAAAACTACTCGATTTACTTGGTGCATGTGACATCAAGAGAAAACTCATTCTCCTCAATAAATGTAAAGCATCTTTTTTGAGGTAAAAGGCCTGTGTCTCTTCATTACATTCTGCACACTCTTATGTCCTAACATGCCTCTCTTTCACAACCACAAAGTTAATGGAAGTAGCATAAATGATGAAATGGAGAGAGAGAGAGAGAGAGAGAGAGGAAAAACAACTATTTTTTTCACTCACGTCTCATGTTAGTGGAGGCCAAACGGAATGTGGGAGGTTCAAGGTTACTGGTCCTTTTTATGTGTTCAAAAGAAGAGGAACTAAAAAAACCCTAAGCACTTCAGATATTTTGATGGTGGGTGCCTCAACTTGAAATAATATTTTCATATAAGTTCTTTAAGCAGAAGTAACTTTTAGCGAACTTCACGAAGGCGCTCAAGCTGATCTAGGGTTTGAGATCTAGGAGTTACACCCGAATAAAGTTTTTTATTTTTCAACATAGATTTAATCAGTAATTTATTTTATATTATGTGAAATATATTGAATATGATTTTAATCATAAGAAAAGAAATCTTGAATCTCCTGTAGATGAAAACTCATATTGAATGCGACATACATTTAATGTTTGTCATGGAAACATTAAAACATGGAAAAATTTTAGTAGTACCCCTTGGAGCAAGGTATCTCGATATTGACAACATGTCTAGTGAGGTCAGGAAACAATTTAAACAAATTTAAATTCGCATTAATCAAACTATGAAGAAATAAACTCTTCACAAATAATTGAAACACAGCCCTAAAATCATTCAAATCGAGCTGAGCACCAAATTCAAAAGCCCAGAAGATCCCTTAGAACATAGAAATTTTCTTTCGATTTAACATCTGAATAATTCTTACCGACTTCTCAATGAAAGCCAGACTACATACAAATGATATGAAAAACATCACTTAGTGTTCGTTCTGTTTCCATCGAATAAATATATAGTTAAACATTAGCATGTTAATTCAGTATAGACATATAATCCAAACTCTAGGGCAAATTTTATTGCTTGTTGAAAACTTATTTTGTACGTAAAATTAAATTTCTCATTTTAAAATGAGTTTGAAAGCACTTGTGGAGTTTTAAATTCATAGTACTTTCTGACGAATCAATAAAATAATGAAATCTGATAAACTCATCATTTTTACGAATATGTTTTCTAACTTCTACCAACCAAATAAACCTAATATATATAAATACTTTCCTGAAAGATTTATAACAGGCATTTAAAACTAGAAAGTTTGTTCTCTCTTGGGCTTGCCACAGCTACACACCAAGGCATTAAGACTTGAAATTTTGAACATTAGCTTTTAACAATTAAAAATTTTAACAATTTCTACTATATAAAGCATTGCATGAGAGAAAGAAGGTGAGCGGGGGGAAGGGGAAGAGAGAGAGAGAGAGAGAGAGAGAGAGAGAGAGATAGAGAATACTACCGCGAGAATTGTATTGCAGAAATTGCAATGGACATAGCAGACTTGGTCCGGCAACAGTTGGGTGGCTTGAGAAGACATTATTTTTTTATTGCTTTTTCTTCCTCTGTAGTGACGTAAATCCCTCGCAAGTTTAGCCTTTGTGCATCTATGAAATCAGGAAGAAGATGAAGAGACTGTGAGGCAGATGAAACTGGAAGACGAGCTTATGTATATATATCGTATATAACTCGAAAAAGGAGGTTATTTTTATCCTTTTTTTCTTTCCTCCCATTTTCTCTCTCCTGCGTGTTTGTGAGAGTTGAAAGTGACATACAGTAGGAGCTAGGTCGATGGTATTGGAGGAATCAAAAAAATTGAGGTAGAAGGAAAGTACTGCTGTATGAGGAGTGGTGGAAGAAGGATGTGGAAGATTATGATGAATGAATGAGTGGATTCGACTGTACCTTCTCTCTCTCTCTCTCTCTCTCTCTCTTCAGGCCACCATGTGGGGGGTTGGAAAGTGACATTAATGTGTGTTGAAGGGAGAGGTGTGGGTATTCCATGAACATTGCGAAGGCGAGCTTAGAGATATGTATATTTTAATATTTCAATTAAAATATCGGCACATTCTTTTTTTAATCAAAGATAATATTTTATCATTGAAGTAAAAAATACAAAATGAAAACTTTAACATTGCGTAAAACCACCAAATGAAAGTTTAGCCTCATTTGTGAAATCCAAACACACATAGTGATAAAAGTGAAGAAAACAAAAATTTTAACATGAAAAATCTCAAAAGAGGGAAAAATCAGCTACCCAAGAAAAGCTTCCACTATATATTTATTTTTTAAAGATAACTTATTGATAAGAAGAATGACGATAAAAATCCCAAAATCGAACAACAAATATATATGCTCAGTTGTAATAGTGGTAGCAGAATGATGGTGAAAAAACCGATAAAGGTCGATGATGATCATGACGGAGATTGAAAGGACTACGGCATGCGGCGGCCGGTGGTTGACAACCGTCGATGGTGGCACGATGTGCTTGGAGGATTTTCAAGCTTTTCTCTCTCTCTCTTGCTTGGCCTCCCTCATGAAGAATGAGAGGCTATTTATATGGAGAAATGACGCCTTTATAAATACATGCAAAACCCAAACCACTCCACCCCATACGAATGATTCCTTTGATCATGTGATGTATTTCGAGTATTTGAATGCTCAAATAAAGTCAGAATTATGAGATCTTGGGCTTGTTAGATTCGGCTCGTCGAGACGCTCGATTTGATTATAAACATTCTATATTTAAGAGCTATTTAAGGATTTAATTGATATCCCAAAGTTTCTAATGATATTTTAAGTGTTTGATCTTGGTTTCAATCAAGATCTTGCTTTTGTAGTGCTTCGACTAGTAGAATTTTTAGGATCATATCAAGCATAAAAAAACAATAGAAAGAAAACAAAGATTTCAAAGTAGCACAAGTGAAAAATTCCCATCCATAGATATTAGTATCCCTACATTAATATCTATAATTTTTTTTAAAATAGTTTTTAAATTTTAAAAAATAGAAAAGGGAACCTTTACCCCAAAATTAAAGAAATAAAAAGTAAAACAAAAATACATCAAAAAAGAGACGAGAAATAAGAACATACTCAAAAATAAGATAAAAAGTTAATCGTAGTCAATGTCCCATACTGAAGGTTCACTAGCTGAGGTCCTTGTGCAATGTAGAGTCTTCTCATAATATTTCCTTTTGCCCTTTCCTTAGCGATTCAAGTACTTAGTGAAAAATAAAAGAATATATTAGAAGGTCATCTTCTAATTTGTTATTACTATTGATGAAATTATGACCTATCTAAGCATTTAAGACATTAAGCGAGAGAAATTGTCCAAGTGATGACTGATGAACAAAGAGATTTTAATGTGCTATGTCAAGAAAAAGGAGAAGCAAGAAGATCTCCAAGAAAGAAAAAGGTCCCATAAATAGAAGAATTACTTGTATATATTTAGTTTTGATAATCATACTGTTGCGTGCTAGAAAACCAGTTGAGATGGAATAAAACTTTACACCACTTGTTGAAATCCAAAACACATATTTGAAGAGAGAATAAGAAACACCAGGATTTTTACGGCAAAATCCCGTAAAGAGTGAAAAAACCATGGGGCTTAGCCAGGTAAAATTGTTCCACTATATATCTGTTTTGAAGTATAAAGTTTAAGTTCTTCTGATAATGGGATTACAGAGTTGTATGTGAGAAAGCCTGACAACGGAAATCCCAGAATTATGTAACAATAGCTATGCAGCGGTAGTCAATGGAACATACGATAGTGAATGATGACTGTCGGTGATGATCTGACGATTGTCAGGTGGTGGTAGCTGGCGGTGGTGACCGGTGACTATGGTCGGTGGTGACCAACAATAGTGGCCGATGGTGGCGGCTGGTGGTTGTCAGTGGTGGCCGACGGTGGTTAGTGGCGATGGCCAGCGGTGATGACCGACGGCGGTGGTCGACGCCCATCGACTGGTGGAACGATTATGCTTAAAGGTTCTTCAAGTCTCAGAGCTCTCTCTTCTCTTTAACTTGGCCTCCCCTCATGTGAAGAATGAGGGGCTATTTATAGATTATGGGAGTGGCTCCTCTATAAATACAAACAAAATCTGAACCACTCCATCAAAAGGCTCGAAATGATTTCTTCAATCATCTAATGTATTTTAAGTATTTGAATGCTCAAATGAAGTCACAATTAGGAGATCTTAGGCTTGTTAGATCCGCTTGTTAAGACGCTCGGTTTGACTATAAACACTCCATATTTAGGAGCTGATTGATATCGCAAAACTTTCAATTATATTTTAAGCGCTTGATTTAGGCTAATCTTGACTCAGAATCAGATTGCGACATTAAGATTTGTGCTTCTACTAGTGGAATTTTCAATGTCATATTCATTGCCCTCATATTTTTGGATGACATTACTTATTTCAAAGTCCTCACTAGAAAGACTCTAAGAGAGCAAGTGGCTGACAAGGTCTCCACTCATCAAAAATCTCAGAAGGCAAAATCCTCAGAAGGTATGAAGAGTTTCTTTTCTTAAAAGAATGAAGATTCATTGAACTCCGATCCTTCAGCTTTTGTTGGAAATTAGGAGACAACTATTTGGTGCTGTCTATGAGAAATTTAATTTCTCAAAACTCTAATTGATGGTTCAGCAGTTGATAACTGCCAAGGTGGCGGGGAAGCGTTAATTAGAAACCATCCCTAAAAAAACTCAGAAAATCTAGCAGTTAATTTCGGAGTATCATTAGAGAGAAATAGAAATTTTTTTATGATTTCGTATGTATGCCTATATTTTTCATCAGATCGTAGGTGAAAAATTTTATCCAAAAAAAATTGTACGTGAGCAACAAAGTCGAAAAAGGATATACCCAAGTATTGTGGTGAGTGAGTTGCTTTACACAATTTTTCAGACCTTTGTCTTTCTCTCCTTTTTTTGTTTCATATTTATTATATATTTTCATAGGATGATGGCCGGAAGAAAACCAATAGCGTGACTACTATAGATATATCATCCACTATCACAGCTGATAGTTTAATGGTGCTCCGTAGAAAATTTCATTTCCCAAATGAGATGGTGACTCTTGTTGCCAAAAGTTTGATCGGACACGTTCTCCTAAGCAAGGATACATTACTATTTTTGAGATGATTCTTCATGCAGATCTGTGATTTCTTTTGGCTCTTGAATTAATTGAGGTTTTTAAAATATGCGGTGTAGCTTTGTCATAATTTTCATTTCGAGCTTTAATGATCATCGTTGGTTTGACTGTCTTCTTTAGAGAGTATGGTGTGACTTTGAACATCAAGTACTTATGCCGAATGTGTAGGTTCACATGTGATGCTCAGGGATGTGTTTAATATCGAGGTATAAAAAATTGAATAGAATTTTTAGCACGAGATCCTTATAGAAGTTGATCTAATGGGTTCTTTTTTATGAAAAATGAGTGAGGCCTCCCTGAGAGATGGGGATGATTGAATGACCTTCCAGATCCATTACTGATTGAAGAGAATGAAATCCTAACAACTCTCAATATTCCTGATATAGGAAGCTTGCAGCATGAGTTACGTCACATTGGCAATTATATAATTGAAGATAGAATATTCAAGGTTGGCTTTTCCATTCAGGGAGATCTCATGCTCTTCCACTGAAGAGATCAAGTAAAGATAATGAAATTTATCCTATTCACATGATTCTTTCAAGAAGCCCGTTATGAAATCATGGTGACAACAATACTTCTTATTTAAAGAAAAAGAAGACATATGTCGAAGTAACTATGTCAAATATTTGCGGAGAAGATGTTCTCACTTAGTTGGCCTTTGAGAGTTTAGATATCTCAACTCATAATGGGGGGATTCATTTCTTAAAGCCGCATATTCCTGAAGAGGTGTTAAAGCACGTTTGCACTGGACGTCAATGAGCAGATGAATTAGTACATTATCTTCTCTTTCTCTTTCTTTTTTTTTTTATTTTTTTCTTCGTGTAATAGTTGTGATTTTTTTATTATAGGTAACCCAAATATTAGGGCTTATGGCTCATTTAGATGTCACTCTAGATGAGTGGAATACTGTATTTTTGTAGGTAAAATATTTGTAAAGCAAGTACGAAGGAAAGATGAGTGCTAAGGCCAAAGAAGTGGCAGCTCTAGAGGATTAGCTAACCGGGTGTAAAATTGAGTTAGCGAACATATCAACTTCTCTTTCTCTCCAGCGTCAAGAGGTGGAGTGTACTCGTGATGATCTGATTGAGGTGAGGGTAGAGACTCTCCAGAAAAGAGAAAAGACTCAAGGCATTTGCAGCGGAGAAGAAGGCTCTTGAATTAGAGAAGAAAGTATTACATGACCATCTTTCTGAGAAGGAGCTTATAATGTCAAAAGCGGAAGCAAATAAAATCTTCTTGAAGGTAGTGGAAGATTTTAAGAACTCCCTAGCTTATCACGATGCTATCGATGATCATATCCAAGGAGCTCATAATCATATTCTTGATGTTGAAGTGAAGGACTTGGAGCGCTAATGTTTGGAGGAAGGCTTCATCCGGGGATTCCTAAAAGGAATCCACTTAGTACATCGCAAAATTAGGGATAATATTGAGAATCTGTCTCCCAACCAAGTATCTGAAGACCCTTCGCCAGATTCAGGAGATGAAGGTGTTGAATCGAATCCACTGAGGATTTTTTACTCATCCGAGATTATTTGTCAAAGTTTTACTTGATGATATTAATATTTATGGAAGAGATCGAATTGAATCCGTCGAGGAATTTTGACCCATCTGAGGTTGTTTGTCAAAGTGTTACTTTATGACATTAACCTGTATGGAAGAGGTTGAATTAAATCTGCCAATAATTTTTGACCCATCCGAGGTTGTTTGTTAAAGTATTACTTGATGACATTAACCTTTATGGTTGAATCAAATCCGCCAAGGATTTTGGACCCATCTATGGTTGTTTGTCAAAGTATTACTTGATGACAATAACCTGTATGGAAGGGGTTGAATCAAATCCACTGAGAATTTTTGACCCAGCCGAGGTTGTTTGTCAAAGCGTTACTTTATGACATTAACATGTATGGAAGAGGTCGAATCAAATCTGCCAAGATTTTGACCCATTCGAGGTTGTTTGCCGAAGTATTACTTGATGACATTAACCTATATGGAAGAGGTTGAATCGAATCCGCTGAGAATTTTTACCTTCTGAGATTTTTGAAGTGCATGAATCTTCTAAGATTTTGAAGTACATGTATCTTCTAAGATTTTTGATTTTCCTGTACCTTCTGAGGCTTTGTACCTATACCTTCTAAGGCTCTCGCCTACCGAGATTTTTGATGTGCTTGTATCTTTTGAGGCTTTTTTATGAGATTTTTGATGAGTGGAGACTCACGCCACTCAGCTCTCAACCCACCTGGTCAAGCGACCACTCGTTGACCACCGGCGTCAGCCACCACCGTGGGTCCTCGTCACCATCTACCACGCCGTTAGTCACCTCCATCAGTCGACGATCTCCAACCACTGCCGCTGGTCATCGCTGACCATCATCAGCTGCTGTTGTAGGCCATCACCGCCGACCACCACCGGCCACCGCCGTAGGCCATTGCCACCGATCATCATCACTGCCGACCACTGTCATCGGCCACCACCGCTGGTCCTTGCCACCGTCGACCACCATTCGCCATATCAGCGGTCCTCGCCATGGACCGCACCGATCTCACTGCTGATTTATACTGCCGGCCATGCTTGTCGCCACTATTGTTTACCACCGCCGTGTCATCACCACCACCACTACCACCACACCGGATTCATCATTCGACATTTGTCATTCACTATCGCCGACTATCACTAACCACTGTTACAACTCAACTACCGCTGCATAGCTATTGTCAACTGATTTTGGGATTTTCATTGTCAGGCTTTCTCACATAGAACTTTATAATCTCATTACCAGGAAAACTTAAACTTTGTATTTCAAAACAGATATATAGTAGAACATTTTACAAGGCTAGGCTCCATGATTTTTTCTCTCTTTTCGGGATTTTTCCACGTAAAAATCTTGTAGTCTCTCATTCTCTCTTCAAATATCTATGCGTGTGCTAGATTTCTCAACAAGGTTAAGGCGTAAAGTTTTATTCTACCATAATTGGGTTTCTAGAATGCAACACATATAACTAATTATTTATCATTACAAATAAATCTAATTAGACTGAATGTCTAAACTATTTAAGAAGATCATAACTACAATAAAAAAAATGCACCGGCAAAGTGTTTGAAAATTTGGATTTGGAATAATAAATAACACATTATCTACAAAAGGGAGTTAATTAGATATCACTAACTCACATCAATATCCCTCTTGTATACTTATTATTGTAGATTTGAGAATTTAGTCTTTACTTGAGGAGATGAAGAGGTGGTAAGGGCAAAGTGAGTAAGGTAATAGCCATATTTGTACGAATTAGTTAAGAGATATCTATAGGATTTTTTTTGGGGGGAATCCCATATAGGAGAATTTTATTACCACAAAGAAAGGAGTACAAAGCCCTTAAGAGGGGATAAACTCAGAACTACTACTCAAAGAGCTACAATCAGCCTATAGAGTGAATCCCCTATCTAAATACATCCCAAAAAAGAAAAGAGAAAAAAGAAGAAAAGTAAAAAAAGGATACAATGACAACATAAGAAAAAGCAAAGTGCACACAGTGATAGAAAGCTTGAGAAGATGAGAAAAGCCCAACCACCACCAGAATAGTAACCTATAAAGAACCAGAAAAACAGGAAAATGCAAGAAACTATAGAATAAAATTAGCACAGCTATATAAAGAAAGGCTCTATGAACTGAATAAGAACTTAAGAAATAGACAATTAACTATAGTTTGAGAAAGAGGCTCAACTCCACAGTTTCAATGGTAAAACAACATTGGCATTTAGAGGGGAGATGGAAGCCTTTTTTAAGAAGGGTGGCATCAACAAAAGTAGTGCTTTAGATTACGCCAAGTTAAAACCGAGAAAGAGGTAGGAATAGAAATACTCCAGATTTTAGTGAAAACTAACGACTCTTGAGTTTTAAGTCTGAAAGAATGCCAAACATCCTTAAAAACAAAATCTCTGACGAGAAACTTTTCAAGAGGATTTGGTCAGATTTATTAGGTGATGGACAAATATTAAGGATTTTGTTAACTATCACATTTGGGACAATGGAAAGTAATTGAGCTACATCCCAAGTATTAAACGTAATGAACTGATTAACCTTAAGCCACTCAGTGGAATGAGTATTAAGCAAAAAATCAATAGACCCTTGTCCCAGCCAATTATCATGCCAAAAAAAGGAGGATCTCGAATTCACATCTCAAGAGATCAGATTCTTAGCAGCCCATTTGATATTACAAAGTCTTCTCCACACCGGAGAGTCCCCAGGTTTGAAGTAACAAGTGAGGGAGTGTTTCCCCTTACAATATTTGGCAAGCATAAATTACGACCACTAGCTATGGTTGTTTCTAAGATTCCACCACAGTTTGTATGAAAAACATTTAATGGAGTTTTTTAAAGTTTTACAACTTAAACCACCTTCATTCAAAGGCCCACAACAGTTAAGCCAACTAGCCCAATGAACTTTTCTAGAAGAAGAGGTAACCCCAAAAAAATTTGTTAATAAGTCTATTAATCCTTTTAATAATATAACTGGTAGGCACAATAGTGGATAGCAGATAGAAAGGCAAAGAGCAAAGACTACTTTTGATCAGGATAAGTCTACACCAAAGGAAAGTAAGTGGAACTCCCAAGAGGAAGTTTTCTTATAAATTTTTTGAATAACTTCATCAAATAAGGAAGATCTTTTCGTTCCTTGATATAAAGGAGTACCCAGATACTTGGTAGGCAGGGTTTGATGTGCAAAGCCCGTAATATTCTTAATAGCATAAATCCTAGATAATGAAATCGACGAGCTAGAAATAAAACAACTTTTATCCGGGTTAATCTTCAAACCTCTTTCCCTACCAAATAGAGTAAGGAATTTACAACTTTTTAATGTAGAGAGTAGAACCATTGCAGAATATAATGAAATCATCAGTGAAGCTGAGATGAGAAATAGGAAAGCCACCCCTAGTTTTATAGTACATGTTAGGAATTTTACAAAACATCTGCTCAAGACTTCTAGAGAGATATTCCACAATAATAATGAAGAGAGCTGGAGAAAGGGGGTCCCTTTGCCTTAACCTATGAGATGAAGAGAAAAAGCCATGGACTTCGCCATTAATAAGTAAAGAAAACCAAGAGTTCTCAATACCATTCTTAATTAGAGTAATGAATTGACTTGAGAATCCAAATAGAGTCAAAATTTTATATAGGAAAACCCAACCAATGTTATCATAAGCTTTGGAAATGTCCAGCTTAAAAAATAGGTTATCACAATGAACCTTAGTGTTTAAATCATGGATAATTTCTTGGGATAACAAAATATTATCATAAATAGATCAGCCTTTAACAAAACCAGTTTGATTGAGCGAGATAATTTTAGGAAGCAGAATACTTAATCTTTTAGCCAAAATCTTAGAGATGAGCTTATTAAAAAAGGAACAGAAGCTAATTGGCCTAAAATGGCTCCAAAGTTCAGGATTTTCTATTTTTGGGATTAAAATAATGGAAGTGCTAGAAAAATATTTGGGGAGGATACTTCCCTTGAAAAAAAATCCAAAGCAGCTTTAATCAAATCTTCTTTGATGATATGCCAGCATTTTTTTAAAAAATAAGGTAGTAAAGCCATCAGGATCAGCCACCGAATTTGTATTCATATTATGCAAAATGCTAGCAATTTCGGATTCAGAGGGTAATGAAGTAAGCATATTGTTATCTTCATCAGAAATGAGATTAGGAATAAGTTCAGGAAAGAAAATGTCATCATAAGTCACATTTTTATTAAGGAGTTCAATAAAAAATGAAACGCCAGAATTAGTACGCTCTTTATTATCAGTACACAAGATATTATCATTAGTTTTAATTTTTTTAATGTGATTTAGAGCCTTTTTATTTTTAACCATGGCATGGAAATATTTGATATTTCTATCGCCATCAGATATCCAATTTGTAGAAGCTTTTTGCCACCAATAGGTCTCCTCCATGTCTTGGTAACATGTTAACCTATCTTTGGCTTGAGTTTATAAGAAAATTTTGGATGGATCATTAACAATAGCATCTTCTAAAACTATAACCTCATGTTCTAAATCTTTGATGTTGGAAAAAAGATTTTTGAAATAATGTTTGTTCCATAAGTTAAGGCACTATTTGAGCCTTTATAATTTGAACCACAGTCTCGTCATCCCAACAAAAGAGTCATCAGGATGGAGAGGTTTGCTCCAATTAGTAGCAACCACCTCCATAAATCTATCTTCCATAAGCCACATATTTTGAAATCGGAATGGAATATGAGAGGTGGGTTTATCCACACTAACCTTAACAGTGATGAGCAAGGGAGAATGGTCCGATAAGGTTCTACTAAGATGCTCAACAGAGGTAATAGGAATAAGGTTGATCCATAGATCGTTAAAAAGGATCCTATCTAATCTTTGCCATAGTATGTGGTTATTCCAAGTGAAGTGAGATCCAGTAAATCCAATATCAGTAAGATGACAATCAAGGATCATGTTATTGAATTCCTCCATGAAAAATAGGTTAGAGCATTACCACCAACTCATTCAGAAGAGGAAGAGATAATGTTAAAGTCCCCACCCACAAACTAGGGAGCATTGATAGAGGAAGAAAAACTAACAAGATCTTCCCACAGAATCCTTCTACCATTCCTATTACAAGAGGCATAGACAAAAGACCCAAAGAAACACCAATTATCATAAGTAATTTTAGCATTTACAACCTGAGATAAATCCTGCATAACTTGCAAAACAAAGGGACTCTTCTAAAAAATCTAAATTTTATTACTCGAGTTAACAAAAAAATTATCAAAACCAATCATTCTAGTAACAGAAGCAATGTTAGAAGGGAGAATAAAGGGTTCCAAAATGGCCAAGAGAGAAATATTATGAGAACGAACTAAATTACTTATTCTGTTTCTAACAGAGAGGGTACCAATCCCACTCGCATTCCAAAGAAGGAAAGAAATCATTTATTTTTGGGCAGAGGAGCCAGATCGAGTAACTCTAGCAAAGCTAGGAAATCTAGATTTAGAGGATTTGTTTTTCTTTTTAAAAACTGTCTAAAATTTATTGGCCATATCCATAGCATCACCGCCCAATAATGATTGATCAGAAAACTGCTTGGGAAAAGGAGGCCCATTGAGGTCAGCATTGCAGGCCATTTCACCTTCTTCCAAATCATTGTTATGTTGTAAAGTCAGATTAAGAATCAAGTCAAGGTTAGAAGAAGAAGCACAAGAAGTATTAGAAGTGGGCAAAATAGAGATACCTAAGTGAGGAGTAGAAACTATCTCAAAATATTGCACAGCAGCCATCCCTTCATGATCAATCACTTTTCCTTTAATTATAGGTGTCAAAGAGGTAGGAATAGATGCATTGGATAGAGAGTCAGCAACCAAAAGTGATGCAGAACTATTATTAGTAACATTAATGCCAATATTGTTATAGTTCAAGTGAATATTCTCATTAGGAGGGACCACATCATTATTAGCAAGTGTGGCATCCTGTAGTTGACCAGGCATAGCCGCAGCAATATTCCATTGAGGAATAGAAAACTCAAGGTAATGGCCCTCAGATTCTGGTAAGGAGATATTAGAGACCATAGCATTTTCTGGTTTAATCAAGGGAGCCTTAAGAGATGGAGCTAGCTTAGGAGGCACAACAGAACTTTTCTTGAGATGTGGATGAACCATAAAGCATTCTGAAATCCCATGCCGATGAATTTTACAATGAGAACAAAAAACAAGAAAATTTTCAAAATCCACTTTTTGTAAATAACCATATTTCTCTGAGCCTAACCAAATTTCCTTTGGGTATTTTTTAGTTATATCCAACTCAACATGTATCCGAGCAATAGATGACCTTGTGTTAAAAGTAGTCGCCTGATGCAATTGGAGAGGCCGACCAAACAACCCAGCCACGACAAAGAGAAATTCAGGATTAAAGAAATGCACATGTAAGTTGGGAATGGAAATCCAGGCAGGAACAATAGGAGACTCCTCCTTAATGTCAAAATAAGGTGTCCATTTCAATAAACACATCTGACAATTGAAAACAAAATACGATCATCTAGAAATAACTTGAGAATAGTCCAAATCATTTGAAGCTGAATCAGAACATGATGAGTCTATCAATCTAATAGAAAAAAAATACTAGAGAGCTTCAAACTATGAAAAATAGATTTAATATTCTCCATAGTAGGATGCCGCAGCGTAAATTTACCCACCAATGAAAATTCAAACGGTTTAGCAAGCCTTTCCACCACCGAATCAGCACACTTAATCGCGGGTACACCCCGGAAAAAAGTAGAGATAAGGTCAAGTGACTCACCCGTGCTGTTGGCCTTACCCGCAAGAACATCTTTGAACGATTTAGAAGCCAAGGAGGGATTGGAACCAGAGATCCTTGAGGGTTCAGGAAGTTTCGCGTAATAGAAGAAGTAGGGTTTCCCAAGCGGAAATAGAGATCGTATCCATGATCAGCAGACGCGCATGTTAAGCAAACCGAAAACCAACCAGGGCTGTCGAGACGAAAGAGGAGCCAAGAAAGCCACACAACGACGAGGGGAGGAGAAAATCGCCAGAGCAGGGCGACGACTAGGGCTTCTTTTTCAAGTAGTAGATAGCTATAGGATTTGATTGCTTAAAGGAAGGAGTATATCTATTCCATTGATATTTTTGTCTATGTGATTGTTAACACGTCTATAATGAACAAAATACCCGAATAAATGTAGTGTTTATAGAACATAGGTTTTTTTTCCAATACCACACCCACTCGTATTGGCTATTCCATTTTTAATTGCTATGGTTCCACCATTATGAGTATGCAACTTAAAACAAATAAAATATATATTTTAAAATATATATGATTTTGTAGTTATATAACATTTTATCTAAAAGTGTAATTATATTTTTAACATTTGTCATTTAAAATTTTTATGTGATACAAAAGATATTTAAATACTAAACTACACAATAGTAAAAAAAAGTATTAAACAAATAAGCATTTAACTTTAGACACACGCAAAATGTAATTATAAATTAAATAATGTTAAATGATATTAAGAAATTATATATGGCATGTAGTATTGATTTAGTTTTACACATTTGATATTTTTTTAAAATACAATAATTTATGTACTTTTCGAAAAAAAAGGGACAAAATGGTAAAAAATATAAAAGCATTAATCTTATAATAATTATATATAAACCAATAAATCTCTTATACTAAACTAATATAAATTTTATACAGTGCATGATCATCAAATTAGGTTAATTAAGTTAGAATACTATCTTGAACTTGTCTTAAGCTTGAAGCTCTCAAAGGAAGAGTCAACTTAGCCTTAAGGATGAACAGTTCAGGGTGAACTTGGCCCCCATGTGAATTCATCAAAATAGCTATCGTTGCTACAGATTAGAACTCGCCCAAGCTTATTCAAGTAAGCTAGTGATATCTTATGGCTAACTCCTTATTTTTTTGGAATTCATTAACATGCACCTAATATAATCAGATTGAAACAAGAAAATATTTATTTTATAGGAAGATTTCTTTTTGTGTTTATGAAAGTGCTATATGCACTTTCCCGAAAATTAATTTTCTTGTTGAATCATGTCCCTATATATCATAAATAAGTGGTTAGAGGACAAACCTAGGGGAAAAACAGCTTATTCCATGAACTTTCCATTTTCTTGCAATAAGAAATCAGATAGCATCTATTCTCTCTCTCTCTCTCTCTCTCTCTCTCTTGCCCATTCCCCCCGCACATTCCTACCCTCCCCAACACACACTCACACACTTCTTTTTCTCTATTTTTTCTTATTTTTTAGTTAATCTTGATAGTAAGATTCAAGTGTTCCTCACAGATAAAATTGAATTTTGTAAAGTATTAAGATGGATAAAATAAATGATTATCAAGAGTAAAAATATGAAGTAATAATTGAAAGGCAGATATTTGATTTATTTCTATTATTTCAGGCAAATCTAGACAGTTTATAATTTAAAACGAAAAAAGTTGATTCTCTTTTTTAATAGATGTAATTTTTTTATTTGAAGAATATCAACTCCTTTTGAATAGTTCCATATATTAAGTCAAGATTTTATCTTATTTTAATTAGTTGTTTTGCTTCAAATTTTGGTTGGAGCTTGCATCGAATAATTTCTACCAAATTTGTGCTAAAAGAGGTATTATAACCCACAATCAAGATCTACATTTCCTTAAAAAAGATCTATATTCCCTAAAGGGTTAGTGATAAATTCCGTCTTGATTAAGCTATTGAAATGATTATGATTCAAGAAAAGTGGTCGTGATGGTTAATGAAAGACCCACTTGTTATGAGAAGGACATTTCATAATATGCTTTCTTCAAAAAGATGAAGCAACAAATACTCATTATTAAGACGGTTCCTCCGATGTGCTTATTGCTTTTGCTTTTCCCATTGCGTATAGTCGTTCTTAATTATTCATTCATTTTCTGTAGCACATTTTCTTATATAGATCTCTCTCTCTCTCTCTCTTCTTCTTCTTCTTCATTGTTTTTTTTAACATAAGATGTATGAGGTTGATTTTATAGCCAATGGCTTGGATTTGAATTTATGTTACGCACGTTTTGCATGCTAGGGTGAACTCAAATTAAATCTGTAGCTTCAAACAATTTAATGTGTTAATGTGTTTCATGTGTTTTTATTTTTAATTAATTCACAGAATATGTATTTTCAGAAAAGTATGTCATATCTAACATTTTAATATAAGAAAAATAAATAACTATAAAGTTCACATAAATGAAAGCGTCAAAATAATTTGAATAAATATCTTAGAATAAAAAAATCATATGATTCTATGATATCGAGAACATGTGATACTCAATGGCCCTCTTTCTGACAGAAACTCTATGAGATCTCTCAACCTTTTTTCATCTCTTTTATAAAAACTAGAATTATAACTGTTCCATTCTATAAGCAAAGAGAAGGGGTTAAAATCACCTTCATAAAAATAACTGGAGAAAGAACAGAGTTAGTGAGTCTGCCCTAAAGATGTTTTTAACAACTCAAATCAGATGAATACGTAGAGATTAATCTTGTCTAATAAGTAATTGTTTAATTTGATTGCTCTCCTTCAATTCTCTCTTGTTGGTAAATTTCTAATTGGTTGGTCTTTATTGCAAGCTATTAGAGATTATTTGAAAGGTCTTTCTTTTGGAGGTAACTTTTCAATGTCTCCTCAAAATCCCAACAATGTATTGTTGAAAATTGAAAGTGTTAATATTATATTACTATAATTTTTAAAAGTAAAATAATTATCATTAATAATAATGTTAATTATAAATGAACCATAGAAGGCCAACTAAAGGAAATTAAAAATAAATAAAAAAATATCATACTCATTCTCCTTTTCCTATTCAAATGTTGCTTATGACATGAGGGATTCACAATAGGACCATGAATATTAAGTGTACACATTTTTTCCCCCAGTGCATCATCATTAATGTTGGTCATAGATGCTATAATAGTGAATTAGTTCTAATCAAATCTAAAAAAGTTATTTTGAGGCTCCACATAACCACATAATGAAGCTAGAGAGAGGATAGATGTAAAGTTTTTTTGATATCTAGCAATCTTGTTGGGAAGAATGTCAATAGAGTTTTCTTAGGTTTGCAGAGAAGGGTAAAGAAGAGGGAGTACAACTTCTATAGTAAATTTCTCACCATGAGTAGAACCATAACCAATATTAGAGAAGTCAACATCATGAGATGCTAAAGGAATCAAAGGTTTCAGCATAACTACAAAGGTTCAATGACAATTGCAATAGCACCATCAAAAGTGGTTTAATTTAAAACCAGAAGAAGATCTAGTTGTTGAAGATTATGAATGAAGCAATTTGTATAGTAAGCTTAGTATGCAAGTTCTTTAACTTTATGACTTGGAGAAGAATTAGCAATTCTCATGGAAGAGAGAATAAGAGTCTCAATGTTGAATTGAACATGTGAATTGGCATCAATCTGAAAACAAGAGAATCATATATAACCCCACTAGTTGCAAGTTGAGGAATGTTTGCTTCTTTGAAATATTTTCTATAAATTTGAATGTCATGCCCAATAACTTGATGGTGAGAGTAGAAGCTCGATCTCCTCTTAAAGATTTTTTTTTTCCAAATTATTTTATCTAAAGGATCAATCCAAATGGCTTTAGAAAAGTTTTAAGTATCATCAATTTCATAAGGACTCTGGTAATCAATGGTCTAAAAATAGAAGCAGTAAATGAATATAGTCATATATGATTACCAATCAAGAAATTAAAAGATAAAAAAAATGGATTCATCAAAAAAAAAAAACTTAATGTTGTAGGAAAGCAATCAACGGGTATGATGGGGGATTCATTAGAAAATTTAAGGTCAAAAGACCACTTAGATTATCTCATTAATATCCATTCAACCAAAATAGATTTCCTTATAAATAGAGTTGTGTAATCCTCAATCCGAAAAAAAAAAAATAATGAGAATATGTTTCAAAAGGACTAAAGAAGTAAAATAACTACCTACAAACTGATAATTTGTGATGAGGCTTTGATAGATTAAAGAGAGGGTCTAATGGCCATGAACTTTCTTACTTAAGGCCAACGTAAGTAGAACTAGTAACCTTGCAAATAAAACATTAAGGATGAAGAAGGTGGGGTTACCTTGATATGAAAATGATAAAAATCTTGTTGATTTATTGAGAAGGTGGAAGTAACATCACTCCTAATGGAATCCATCAAATGCTAAGGGTGGTTGTAATGAGCATCAATAAAGAAGCGAATAATACAGATTGATGAATGGACAATAGTGAAAGCAGTAGTAATAAGTAAACCCAAAGGACAACCTAAAGAAGGCTTGATAGAAGTCAAAAAGGGTGAATAGAAGAAACCTCTAATATTATTTTATTGGGCTTTTCATAATATATTTAGATGTTATCCATTTCCAAGAGATTCATCATAAATCACATAATTAATTTCTAGTATTATAGATAACTAAAATGCACAAGGTATTACAAAATATAAAGAACCAATGAAAGTATACATTATATGAAAAAATAGTGCAAATAAATGTATACTAGTTTAGCCACATAATAAGCTTATATATGTTGGTTGAGTCCTCTCACCATTCTTACTATCTCATCTGTTCTAATAAAAGGTAGATAAATCTTTTTCTTTTATAAGTAATGGAAAAATTCAAATGACCCTAATTAATTAAGAACCATGTACCTTATAGCAAAATGTACTAGATAATTAACATGCACTTCAAATCTTAAGACTAGCCAAAAAATATCCACTAGGTAATCAACACTTAGTAAAATCACTTACTTGGTTTCATGATGTCCTTTTTAGATCATAAAACAAGCTCTCAAAAGTAAAATATTCAAAACTAAAGAAATAAAATATGTAGGACAAGGAAGACTAAGTGTAGAATATTCATTTTCTTTGATTTTTTTACCCAAATTTTCTATTTAAGATATACAAATGTATGAATTGGTATCATAATTGATAACCACATTCGCAATAATCTCTTATCAATAATCACCAGGCTTCATATTAAACAAATCCTAAATTAATGTTATTTTGAATATTAAATTCAAATAATTAACTCATTATATAACACAATCAATTCAAATTCTAATAGTAAAAGTTAGAAGAATTAATGTATATGTTGATTAATTTAAATTAAAATAAATGTTTATATTGTATGCTATATATCATATAGTATGATTACTTTAACTTTAAAATTAATAAATCAATATTAATTAATTTTATTAATTTTTAAAAATATAATATATCATAGAATATGATATTCAACTCAATTTTTGTCAATTACATAATCTTATAGGTAATTAATTAGTTTGAAAAAATTCAAATGAAAAATAGACCTTTATCATATTGTGTGATCTAAGAATAGATATTTGATTATATTTAAATTAGGCCGCAGACTAAAGCTAGTGGAAAGGTTCACTTGAGCAAATCAATCCACCAACTTCACTTGAATTATAAATGTATTCTAATATGTTTCACTTGGACTTATAATCTTAAGCTTAACCTAAAGTAGTTTAGCTCTCTCCTACAAGAAGCTTAAATATAATTATTAGCACACAAAAAATTATATATTTTTTACCATCAAAATAATAATTATGAGCTTAAGCCTTCGTGTTAGCAACCACCATCTTTTTTAATAATGACAAATATATTTGAGTATTATAAATAGATTTCAAAATAAAATTAACTCTCATGAATGTGTAAGTGTGTATTGAAAATGAATGTTATAGAACATGATCCTAAGATTACATTTTATTAATTACATAATAATTTAAATATTTAGATAGTTTGAATTAATTTAGACAACAATATTATATATGATCATATAATATCGCCCCATGAAAATAAGAAAATTTTGGTGCCAACACTATCGCAAATGTCCATAAAAAAAATTTTACCAATGAATTTTTGACAAGTTATTCATTAATAATTTTGTTGAATATAAGTAGCAAAATTTTTAGTGAAACCTTCATTGAAATTTTCATCAAAATGTGGATAAATATATTACTCGACCCCAAACCTTTTTGCCCTATTTCTTGTCTCTATTTTTCAAGTGTCCATCCACCTCACCCTCTTTGTTGGCACTCATGGTAACTTTTTTTTTTAATTTACCTATAAATTTGACTTTAAATCTTCTTCTCAATCTTCTATATATTTTGCTTTGATATTTCATTTAATTTATAGGCTTCCCTAATTTTTTCTTGTAAAGTTTAGGTTTTATAAATTATAATTTTTATATATTTTTTAGAACAATGCTCTATTTGATATTACTTTTTCATTTTCAACATATAATTGTATATTTATTTTTAGATCTATTTTTTATTTTATTGATCTATAATTTTTGTGTGGTTTATGTTATATTTCTTAAATCAATAATATGTGGATGAGTTAATGTTAAATCATAAGTTATAGAATATAAAATATATATACTTTTAATATTTTATTGAAGAAATAAAATTTTATTCCAAAAGTAATTTTGTTAAGATTGATATTTTTGCACTTTTAATTTTCAATTAAGTTAATTATTTATATATAAGTTTATAAAGATTAATCTTATATTGTGCATTAATAATATTTGACTTTGTTAAAATTTTAAATTAATTAAAATTATAGTTAATTTGATTTTATTGAGGTGAAGTTATAAATATAATTTCTGAAATTTGTTATACATAGCTCTCAAGTAATACAATTTTTAAATATTATTTCATATATGTTGACTCTATGAGCCTCTCGATTAAATTATGTGATTTTGATGAAAATAAATATATGATTGCATTATACTAATATTTCATTTTAAGTTTTAGAATTTACTTTAATTAATTATACATTAGTTAATTATTTTTATTAATTATTTATATCTTTTAAATATAAAATAATAAATTTATTAATTATTATATTATTTTTTTTAAATATTTTTTTTTTTTTTTCATATCAATTTTCTTTGAAATTATCCTCATTTTGAATTTTCAATTACATTAATTAATCATTTATTTATATTATTGTTTATTTTATTCTCATTAATAATCTTATTTTAAAATTTTATAAATCAATTAATTATTAATTTTATTTTCATAATTTGTTTCTCATAATTATTTTGCATTTTATGATTTGATTTGGCCCAATTATTTAATTAATTTTATTTGATTTAATTTTTTGATTTAATACATTAATAATCTTATGTTTAAATTATTTATATAAATCAATTTTAATTTGATTTTATTTGTTTGAAAATTATATTTGGATTTGCCTCTTATTAAAATTCAAATCTAATTTTTATTTTAAAATTTTTTTTTAATTTTATTATTAAATGAATTTATTTTTATTATATAAAGATTAATTCACTATGAAAACTCTACTTCATCCCCTTCACCTTGCTTAATTCAATTTTATTTATATTAATTTAAGTTTAAATGACTTCCTTAATTACTTCCTTGATTAATTAATAAATACACTATTTAATTATCTTGCATTAGCTCATTATTAATTCATTCTTTGAATGATTTGACCATCACATGCATGTTAATTATTTAATTTATTTTATTTTGAACTAATTTCAAACTTATTCCTTATGTGCTCTCTTGATTATTAATAATTTATGGAAAAAAATTCAATTGCATTAAATCTTTCTTCTTCATGCTTGGGTGCCCTATGCTTTTGCTCTCTCATATGACTCAAATTCAAATTCATTTATTCAATTTTTGAATTTAAACTTAAATCCTTTCTAATTGAACTCACACCTCAATTTTCCCTCTTTTTTTTCTTGCCTTGGCCCACTCACCCTAACCTTTTCTATTTAACGAGTTGCATTTGTTCATGAAACTCTCTTGATGAAACCTTAGTTTGGCCGACTTGCTTGCAAAATCATTATAAGTGCTCTTTCATTCAAGTATTTAAATCTACCTCTTCTTGCTTGCTTTCATCCTAAGCTTCCTCAATAGAAGACATTAACATCTTCTTGAAGCCCTCTCCTTGCTTTGGAAGTGAACCATTAAAGTTTAATCTTGCATCTCCACACTTCCTTCAAGAGGCTTGAGTAAGATAATTTCAATTTCAAATTAATTGTGATAAATATCTTTTTATGTTGAATGTTCAAATTAATTTGTCTTTGATCCTTAATCATTCCTTTTTCATGGGCTTTAAATTTTACATATTATCAAGGTTTTATGTTCAACTTGATTGTTTTGTATTTCTAAAATTACATCATAAAAAGTTTTCCCACTTTGATTTTTCCAAGATTTCATTTCAAAGGCTTTTCCTTTCATTTTACAAGTGTTTTCAAATTTGGATTTTGTTTAAGTATTTTACATCAAGATCCTTTTTAAAGTTCATATCATGTATTTAAAATTTCAAAAAGATCAAAATTAACTTATGAGTGTTCTTTTATTTGTCATAATATTGCCTAGTTGGGGTCGAAAGAAAAAATCTTCTTAAAACTTGATAATTAGATTTGTTATCTTGCATTTTTCTTTTTATCTTATACTTTAAAGTTGTTGGAACTATAATTTCCCAATGTAATAGAGTACATAAATTTTTGGTTGCAGCGTCACTTGTTTAGTGTAAGAGAGTGCATGATTTGGGTTGTACCTACTCGATGTAGGAGAGTAGGGGAGATTTTTTGTAATCTTGTAACATTTAGTGAATTCATAGCATAGGCTGTTAGGTGTGGATGTAGACCAATTTTTAGATTCAACCAAACCATATAAAAATTTATGTGCCTCTTATCTCATTACTTTTCTACATTTACTTTTATATACTTATTTTTGGTTTATTGCTTTGCTCTTTGATAATTGAAAAAAAAAATTAAGCTACTAGTTTTTCTACCAAAAATAATTTTAAGTTTTAACTTGAGAAAACTTTTAAATATCAAATTCACCCCCACCCCACTCTTGTGTGTCTTAGCCTTTTAGCAATGTATGATATATATGGATTAAGCTTAAAAATTACATAAAGTATTGACCTCATTTTTGGATTAGGTTAACATCATTTTTAAAACTAGTAACTAGGATATCTAATCCTAGATTAGGAGCATCCTATTTAGACACTTAGGACACTACACCTTGTGACATAGTGCATCCTTCTACGGTTTGATCTAACCTATGGGATTAGGTGGACTCAACCCAAAACTCAAATATAAATAAAGAATTAAATCAAACACATCCCATTTGGAATATGAATCAATTTGGGTTTAAAGTAAGATGATTGGAGTGGTTAAATAATTATCCTACTAAAGCTCAAAGTCACCTAAACTTAAAGAAACTTAAATGAAATAAAAATTAAAATAAAATCAATTCAAATGCATTTGAGTCAATTCAAGAATCAAAATGAATCTAAAACTAAATCCAAATGAAAGTCAAAGATGGTCAACCATTGAACATAAGGTTGACTTTTATGGGACCCACCAAGTCAAAGGTCAATGCACCATAATTTGACCAAACTAAATCATTCTAAAGGCTCCAAATGATAAAATAAACATGTTTAAACATGAAACAAATAAATCCAAAACTAATAGAATCTCAAATGGGCTAATTAGACCACTTGGTCTAAATGAGCCTAAATGAACCTTATTAAAATCCAAATCCAAATCAAATTATAATGAGCTCAATATGATTATCCAAAATCATTTGGAAATCATAATTAAATACAATCCAAATAATCATTGGGTTTAAATTGACCAATTTGGTTCTTAGAGCCAAATGAACTCAACTTAACCCATTAAGCCTAATTTGGTTCAAATGGATTTGAATTAAAATCAATTCTAAATCAAATGAAATTAATTTCTCCAAATAATCTCACACATGTGATTAAATATGATTGGAGTCCAAACATAATTTAATTAATCTAAATTTATCATTTGACTCAATTGAACTCAACTTAACCCATTTAAGTCTAAATGGGTTAAGTTGAAATAAAATCAAAATCAATTTAAAATTCAAAGAAATCAATCAAATTAAAATATCATAAATCATCAAATAAACATACTTGAACCTAAATTTAAATCTTAAAAGACCATTTGAGCTAAGGGTTTCAATTTGACCAATTTAAGGTAAAAAGGTCAAACCTAGTTCAAATCACATTAAACCCTCAGATTGCATGAACCAATTGAACTCTAAATTATGTATAGGATAATTAACAATGATTGAAACTCAAATCAAAGGCCAATTAATCAAAAGAGAGATACTCAAGAGCACTTAAATCAATTTGGCATCAAACCAAGTGCAGTCAATAAACCCAAACCAACATGAAGTTAAGCTAATTCAAAGAGACCTTCAACTTGGCAAGGAGTGAATATACTTTGGTCCAAAATGAAGTGAGAATAGCCATAGAGTTATAAAGGTAAGGGATGAGGTGAAACCATGAGAAAAGAAGGTTTGGAACCCATTTAAATAATTCAAATTCCACTTTCTCTTCTCCATACCTCATCTAACTTTTTACCTTAGCTGATTTGGACTCTCTCCAATCAATTAACCACCCTTTGGAGCTATCCTCCAAAGGTGGCAATCAAAGGAGCCAACCATAGTTGACTTCCCTCTCATGGAAGAATTCCATGGATAACATATTGTCCAAGTTCACGACTAAGGCAAGAAAAGAGAGGAGGAGGCTTCCTCCCCTCAACAAATACATCCAAACATACTCACAAGGGAAGGAGGAACCAAGTTGACCCATTGGCTAATGTATTCACCATCGATGGTTGGATTCTGACCACTTAAACTCTTGTACATATGGCTTTCAGCCATATATGGAAAGAGAGGAAGGGAGATTCCTCTAGGCCATCTTAACACCCACATACACTCCTAAGGTCCAAATGTTCCCCGAGCCTATCACTGCCGACAAGCCTGAAATTGGCCAAAGCGGGTGGCCAAGCTCTCAGCCAAGTATGAAAACATGGCAAATCGAACTCCTCAAGCTCAATTGACATTCTAGTCCGATGCTGCCAGTGAGTTGGAAAACCATCAAACTCAATGGAAAGGCAGTGAGCTTTGGTCTCCATGTTGATCCATGGGGAGGCAAGCTGAGATTTCTTCACCATGGCTTCAACTCATCAAGATGAAGGTGTATGAAAAGTCCCCGCCATCGAGGATCGATGTCAGCTAGGTATGCATCAAAACCAACCACCCTTGCATTTTGGTTTGGTGCTTTGTGAAGGGAAGTCAATCTCCATAAAGATCAAATCATAAGAATCATTTTCAAATCAATCCTTGATCGATTTGTAATCGCACTCTTTGCCGCTTTGATCACTGACGATCAAGGACAAAGAGCCAATGACTCTTGGTTCTCCGATAGGAGGATAAGGTTGAAATCTCCACCGTCTATACCTTTTGTTAGGAGCAGACGACCGAAATCTATCCGCATGATCTAATTTAAATCCCTTAAAGGAACACAGGTGAAATCCTGACCGTCCGATCAAAGATCAAATGATCATGTTGACTCCTGCGATCCCCACCGCCATCTAAGCTAGATCCGCATGGATCTAGCTAGTTGAAGTGAGTGTCGCAACATCGACGCCACGTGGCGCCACCCATTAAAATGGGAAATTCTCACTTTTTGAATTAAATAAATGCAAAAAATATAGGAAAAATTTAAAAATTATAAAAAAATAAAATACCCAACAAAAATGCAAATAAGAGCTATATGGACTCATCTCTGTGAGAGGAATCTATTAAACCCAAAAGTTTCAATTAATTTTGAGTAATTTTAAGTTAATTTGGGTTTAAGTGAAAATAATTAAACTCAAAGTAAAGTCAAACCACTCATCTAGTTAATTTGAAATTTTGGAAAACTGAAATTAAAGTTATGACACACCTTAGAGAAACTTTTCATGATTTATTGGGAAATAAATCTAAAGATATGAAATTTCTAATTTTAAACCCTAATTTTGACAAAATAAATTAATATTAAATTATAAAAATCATAAAAAATTATGAAAATTTTTTAAACCATCATAGTAAACTATAATGAACTTAAACACTTCATTAAAACTCTATGAAATCCAATAAACTATAAAATGGCCTTATTTAATAATTAATCTAATTAATTAATTTGAACTTAAAAAAATCATAATAAATCAATTAAAACTTAAAAAATATAAAGAAATCCTATATGGATGCATCTTCTAGAGAGGAATGTAAAGAAATAAAACCCCTAATTAATTCCTTTTAATTTAGGTTTCTTTTAAAATAATTAAAACTTTAATTAGTCTTAAAAAACTCATATGATGAGAGAAACTTTAGGAAACTTAAATTGGCAAGGAACCCCACTTGTAGAAAAAAATTTCAAAGTTAATTGGCCTTTGGATATGAAGTTATTGAATTTCCAATCCTCAAGTCAATATAATTGAAATAATAATTCAGAAAATCATAAAAATTCTGAAAATTCATAAAATCAACCTAAAACTTTTTCATTAACATTAAAACACTAGAAGATAATTTTCTAACACTATGAAGCCAAGGAATTTAGTTAATCATAAACTTAGGGCTTAATGAAATAAAGAAAATAAAAATTAAATCTTAAGTTAATAACTTATTAAATTCATGTTTCATCAATTAATCAAGTGAAATATGAAACTAATTAACCTTTGAATTTCATATTCAAATATGAAATTCATTGACATAAGAAAAACTTCTTCTATTCATTTAAGTTAATGAATAACATAAATCCAAATATAAATGAAAATGATTAGTCAAATCAAGTAAATCTAAAATAGCTTAGAAATTTAAAATGGCCTAGGTTAGGTTTGGTGCCCAAACCACCTTAAGTCTCCTAGGTTTTGATAAACAAAATTTCATCTAAAAGGATTGAATTGATTAATTAAATCTTAACACATAATAAAATCAAGACCTAAACTAAGATTAAATCAAATCATTTGAGGGAAGTAAACATTAAATTAATGAATTAAATTAATTGAACTAAAATCAAACAAATTAAACAATTCAAACACATGAAATTAAATGAACATTTAATCAAAATAAAAAGAAAACTAAAATATTGAATGAATCAAATCATTTGAAAGTAAATCAAATAAAAAAATATTTAATCAAATTAAATGAAATGAAAAGAAGAATAAATCTTAATTAAATTCCAAAATAAAATTAAAACTTTAATTAAACCAAATCTAGCTTAAAAGAATTCAAAAGAGGTTAATTAAGACATTTAAGATCTTAAGGTTGACTTCCTTAGAATGAATGTTCACCTTATGATGAAAACTTCATTCTATTAAGATTTAAGATGTTGAATAGAATGGGTTCCACCCAAGGTGAAACTTATTTTATTCTTCATTCTTGAACTTAAATTTCACTTCAACACAAAATGAATTTAAAAAATGAAAAAAAATCACAAATCAATTAAATCACTTAAATTGAAATCAACAAATGGTAAATTAAACAAACCTTGAAACATGAAAATTAAAATTTAAAATGCCTAGTAAAGTCATACCACATAAGCCCATTTTTCTTCACACACCAGATTATTAGGTCACCGACCCTAGACTTAGGTTAGGTCGATGTTCTATGTTACTTTGTGATGTGATGTAAAATATTTTTCATATTTTGTGATGTATTATTTTAGACTGGAGGGATAGGATTTCTTGCTTGTTAATTTGGATGCTATGACATTCTTTTTAGGGAAACACTATTTTTTGTCAGAGGCTGTGCTAAAAAAGACTACTATAACATAAAAAATAAATAAATACTATTTTCTTGAAGGTATGCTTAAGTTATGCTAGCCTAATATGACATGTGGGCTTGATAACTAGCTAATGCTAAGCCCACATGCTTGCAAATATAACTAATGGAATCCTTTTTGTATTTTTTAACATCTATTTTGCAGGGATTAGAAAGTTATTTTGAAATTTGAAATGTAAATTGAGCTTAAAATTAGGTTTTGATCTATGGGGTCTAGAAATTGCAGGAGTTGACTCTACTAGTTGGTGGTCCCCTGTGAAGCCCGTGGAGGTCATTGAAGAAGGAGACTATCCTCGATAAAGAACCCCATAGATCTAAATTTTTTGTTCTAGGTCGAGCTGTATAAGGGTAGAGCGAGTACCCATTTTTCTCTTTCTTTCAAGGTGTATAGTTGTACCCAATTGCACTGGTCTGTTCTTTTAAATTAAATTTGATGTCATGTATTTTTGGTGCGTAATAGAATCAACATACTTTTTTAGGTTTCTTTTTGTGCCGTGTTTCTATGATGAAATACCTGAACTTTAGGCTCTTAAGAAAAATTAATTTTTCTAATCAACTTAAATTTAAATAACTTAAACAAAATAAAAAAATTTATAACTTCACACATAAATTAAAGCCTTAGGAATAACCTAAAACTAACTAAAAATAAGTAACTTTTGTGAACCATGCTAACATATTGTTCTAACTTCTTGAATTAGACACTTCACCCATTGCACATAATGGGACATCTGACTTTTGAGGATGAGCACCTTCTTGAGGAAGTGTACCTTTTGATTTTGATTTAGCTCACTACTGCTTTTAAGTGCATCTCATTGTAGGCTTAAATTGCATACCCCAAAAATCTTAAATGAATTCTGAATCAAAAAAAGAAGAAGAAATATACTACATTAGTTAGGTGCATATCATACCAAACATGATCTTCGGGATTAGGGAGTGAGTTTAGGTTCCTAAATTCTTTCCTAAAATGTAATAGTCCAATCATCTTATATAACATAAAGATTGGCATCATGGAGTTAAAAAATTTGCTTAGGTGGTGTTAGCTAGCAACCCTTCTAGGCAAGTTATAAATCTAGAATAGTCAGGGATGGGTTTCTTTCTCAAGTAAGAGAAAGAGCCAATAATTCCCAAAGTCAAACTAAGTCGAACCTCTGACTGTGTCAGAAGCAATTATAGACATAGGCTCTAAAACATTCTTCTAAGAATAAATTTTCAACCCTAGGCATTCCTATAGTCTTGTGTTGTTGGAATCTAAGTTTAATATTTCTAATAAAATATCAATTTAAACCTAAACAAATTTTATCTCAAAAATATAAAGCACAATGGTAGGATAGTTGAAATGATTACTAGGCATCCTAATATCTATAGGCATTTCCTACTTGATCTCAATTGACCTTAAAAAGAACTCTCTCTCCCCTTTGATGGTTCCCTATTGAAATTCTGATTTAACCATCTTTTGGAACCCGCTTTGAAATATATAAGAATAAGAACCTATTTCATTAATCAAGAGTATTCTTAGGAAGAGATCCTCATTCCTAAGATGTAATTAACTATAAGGTCTTGCCCTTATAGGAAACTATGATCCTAGTATAAAATAAACATTGTTATATTTTGTTCATGTAGTTCAAGGAAAGAATCTCTAGAATATTAAGAAGACCCATTAGCCTTAAGAGTCTTTCTTTAAGTGATTAAATCTATTATGGGATAACAAGTTTATCTTCTGAGATAATATGTTAATTCCTTAATGATGAATTTGATTACCTAAATAAAAATTCCTAAAATCTATATGGTGTAAAAAATTTTCTCCACAAGTATAAGGATATTAAATGTCAATGATCATGAATATATAATAGACTACTTTCAAGATGAAAAAAAGGGTAATTGAAGAATTCATAAAAATTGTTGAAAACTTCATATCCATAACTTCTCAATAACATTTCTTTAGTTTTAGAAAAATGTTTACATATCTCTATTCTAAACATAAAAATCAAGAATTTTTAACTCTTAGAGAAGTTTGGATTGATTTGTATGAAAAGATTTCAATATAATTAATGATTTTTGTTTCACATAGAGAGTGCAAGTCACTTATTAATTCTCTTTATATTACATCAATAACTTATATACCATCTAATCAAGAACAAACATAGATATATGAAGAAATAATATTTGATGTTGTTAGTGTGTAGTTTTGAAAAGCTATAGAATTGGCCTATTTAATAGTTAGCATAAAATTTTATGATCAATATAGTGTAGATCAATGGCTGCTATAGCATAGATGTTCCAATCATTTTGTGTTATTTGTTATAGTTAAAATGCTAGCATTAAAATAAACTCCAATGTGTCTCATGAGTATTTCAATTTGTTCCCTGGGTTACTAAAGGAAATAAATTCAACAAATAATTTAAGTACTAACTAATTTATACTAAATAAAAATTAAATATCCAAATTAAGACTAAGTACAAAAAATAAATTTATTGCAGTAATATCTGTGCATTATGAAGATGATGCAATGATAAGTGAATGCAAGTATGATAAAGCACTTATATTCAAACCATAAAGTGAATATAATATGAACAAAAGAATATTTCATGTAAGAAGTTATTTGATTTACCTCTCATTCTATACCTACAAAGATTTTTTATACCTTTGAATTCTACTTAACATATAAGATTGGATCATAAAAGAATTGCTAAGGTATGTATTTTGAGATAACCATCAAATGTAAAGCATGGAAGCACTTTGATCAGACATAATCAAAGTTTACTTTTGAACCATAAAAATGTTATATTAACATATATGTTAGTTTTAAATCACATAGTCAAGCTATCTTGCATTAGTCAAACAAGCTAATAATAATTAAGCTATACAATATTCCTTTAAAGAGTTGCATGATAAGCTTTTTTTAAAAGCAAAAAAAAAAAAAAAGAATTTTGTACTTGCTACTATTAATTACATATATATATATATATATATATATATATATATATATAATATTTTTGTTCTATATTCATTTCTTGCCCATTAAGCCCAATTAAATTTTATTAAAAATTATAACTTAGTTGAAAATAACATTTTATTTCAAAAGGTTATAAATATATTCTAATTGATTTTCAGTAAAGAATATTTTTTTAAGTAACTCTTATTAAGGCATTTGATAGCATATGTATTCTTATTTTAATTAGTGAGTTAAAGCTTTTATTACTATTTTACCTTTTACTATCATAGTGAATTGGGAGCTCTTCAGTTATTTTAACTCAATTAGAGGCCTTAGGAAAAGGTTTCCCTACATTTCCCTTTTGGTTCACTATAATATTACGTTATTTATCTTCAATCTTAGATAAATAGGTGGCTAATGGATCTTTTAACCCACCCTATATTATCTAATCATATTTTAATCAATCATTTTCCCTTTATAAATAATTTATTATATTTAGGAAAAATAATGAGGGCACTCTTCTTTCTCAAGCTCTAAGAACTCTTTTAAATTATATAGGCATGGGAAGTAATCATAATAAGTCTACCATATGAATTTCTACTTTTTGTTGAAGAGGGGAACATGCTATGATCTCTTCAATATCTAACCTTTCTCATACTTCTAATTCTCAAAATATTATTTTACTAAATTTAATTTTACTAATTTGTAAAAGAAAATTAACTTGTTGTGGGAGAGCGAACCCTGCTCACATTGTTTGATATAAGAGGGAAAATTTAAGATATTTAACCCAATTTTGATTGGGGAGCTACATTCGTTTGGGTTAAGGGTTGTTCACTTAAGTTCTATCTTTGCTCTTGCATGGTGGTTTATAAAGGCCTAAAAACTACAAGTAACCTTATTAGGTGTGGTATTATTGTCATGTAGGCATGTTTCTTACGGAGGTTCGAAATTGAAACTCTTTCTCACATTATTTTTTAAATGTGAATATGTGATGCAATTAATTAATGATCTTCTTTATGATGGAAGTTCTTCTTTTTTGAAATGACTTTGTTATCGTATATTTAATAAAGTGATCATCACAATAATATTATCATAAGAATGTATCACCGTAAATTGGATAGCGTTGTAGCTTACTATATTGAGTATGTGTATAATGTAATATTACATCATGATGAAAAATCCCCTTATATTATTATTCACAATTGTATTAAATTTCATGTCTAGCTTATTATTTCAAAATGAAGAAATGCAAGGATACTATACTTCTTATTTTGAGCATTAATGGAATGAGTTTGTATGCAAGTGTGGTGTTTAAAAATGTGTAGGTTTGCCACAAAAATCTTAGGGGGTATTTATTGAGATGATATAGTACAACATTAAGAAATGATATACTCTGTACTTCGTTCAGTTACGTATTGCTACCGGAATAAATGGTCTGCATCAAAAAGGTGAAAAATAATATTAGTGATGCTAGAGAGTTTTGCCCTTCCTTACATGGATTAAGTAAGGCAAGGTTTGTTTTAAGCTAGATTCTTAAGTTTCCTATAGGGGCAAACCCCCTAATTACATCTTAGGGGATATAAATCTCCTAAGAAAAATCTCAATTAAAGTGGTTGGCTAACATCTTTATGGATTTCAAAGTTTAGAGCAAAGGATTGGTAATTTTCTAGGAGAAAATAAGAAAGCTCAATTAGGAATAGTTCTTAATAGAGTCCAAAGAAAGATGAGTAAGAAATGCTTGTGATATTAGAAAGCTTAGTGAACAATTTAGTCTATCTTATGGAGAGACTTTTTATTTTTGAAGTTGAAAATTATTATTATTTACTTAACATTTTATTAGAAAGTTAGGAGTTATATCCCAACAACACAAAATTATAAAAATACCTAAGAGGTGTGGATTTACACTCATAATAATGGAGAAAATAGGCAGCCTCAGATCTTAAAATTAAGCTATTCTAGCATAAGCTAAGAACTCAACCAAGTCTAATGAAAGAAAAATTGGGACGTATTAGTTTATTTTCACTAGGGAGAATGAACCCATCATGACTCTTCTAGACTTATAACTGCTAGAAAGGGTCACCAGCTAATGTTTCCTATGAGTTAAAATCATGTAGCCAAGTCTCATGAATGCAAGATGGCTAGGCTATTATTTATCAATATTGGAACTTCAAAGCCTAAACTCACTCCTTAAGATTATATATCATAATGAGTATGATCAATGTTCTGAACTAATGCATAAAAATTACATCTTTTATTAAATTTGCCTCATAAATTTCACTCAAGCTTTGGTGGACAATTATGCCTACATGCATGATGAAATAAAGTTATGGGCTAATCTGAGAGAAGGGTATTCTTCACTCAAGGGGTCATTATCAATGATCCTATACTCTCCTTTATCATGCAATGAGTGAAGATCTTCTATGTTCAAGGAAAGAAGGCAATGGGTATGCATGATTGTATACATCCATCGTAGACCTAGTTGTTTCAAAATCTTTTAGTTGATTAATTTCTAGGCTTTAAGGTGAGTTATTAGTTGTGTTAATTATTAGTTTGATTGTTCTATTGGGGTAGAAATTTAAGTCTTAAAAGAGCCTGCCAAAATGCAGGCCATATAATAATCAACACATTTAAAGAAACCTAGAAAAGGCATGTAATTCTAATGCACACATTAAGTAAACACACAAAATAATTCAAATTGAAATAATAAAGAATAGGCCAGTGCAACGAGTACTGTTATACACCATAAGAAAAAAAAGAGTGGGTTGCAAGCTCAACCCTTATACAACCCAAATTATAATAAATATTATAATAACATAAAGAAGCTAATGAGAGTATTCAAACCTTCTCTTGATCTCCAATGTGCTAGATCCTCCAAGCATCATAGAGCCTCCCAGGTCTATGCCTATAACCTCTACTCATCCTAAATCCTTGGGCTCTAATTCTAATATTAATAAAAAAATTATATTTGAAAGTTTATTAAGAGAATGCTCCCAGCAGTTCCTTTTTCCAAGAAAACATCTTATCTTTAGGGCAGTGTCAGCAAAACACCTTATAGGAATTGTCTGGATACTCTTAAGTTGAGGTAAGATCCCCAGCGACACTTACTGAGTAGTCGCCTTGGGTCGGGTTCAATTTATTGTACTACCAATAGGTCACCCCAACATCTTCTTAGCACAGCTGTTGCATACCGAAAGGTAACCCTTAGGTCGGTTAGTCTCACCCTTCGGTTGGTAGACTACCCCTTTGGATCGATAAATCTGAGATAGGCCTACGCCAATATATCCCTTACTCAGTGTGGTCCATCGCACACCAATAGGGTCTATCAAATCAAATTAAATTAAATTAATCTTCTGAGTACTCTTGAGCTGAGGTAAGATCCCTAGTGGAACTCACTCAATAGTCACCCTAGGTAGGGTTTGGTTTATTGTGCTACCAATAGGTCACCCTAGTGACTGCTGCTTTGGAAGATGTAAGTCCTCATGCTTTCTTCCTAGCATAGCCATTTCACATCGAAAGGCAACCCTTAGATCGGTTAGTCTCACCCTTCAACTGGTAGACTACCCCTTTGGATCGATTAATCTTAAACAAGCTAGCCAACATAACCCCTTCTTAGTGTGGTCCATCGCACATCGATAAGGTCTATCAAATCAAATTAATCATCTTGACTATTCTGGAGTTGAGGTAAGATCCTCAGCGACACTCACTCAATAGTCGCCCTAGGTCGGGTTCAATTTATTGCACATCCAACAGGTCACCCCAACGACTATTCTACTTTGGAAGATGCAAGTCCCTATGCTTTCTTCCTAGCATAGTCATTGCATACCGAAAGATAACCCTTAGGTCAGTTAGTCTTACACTTCAGCTAGTAGATTGCCCTTTTGGACTAGTAAACCTAAGATAAGCCAAGGCCCCTATGGCTCCTTCTTAATGGGTCCATCGTACACCGAAAGAGCCCATATAAAAATTAAATTAATCAAATTCAACCAAGCTCATATTCCTAGCGGATATGTCTTAAAAGAATAATATCGAATCAAACTCTTCTCCCTAGTGGAACCCATATCATATCAAAATAAATTAATTAAAAATAAATCAAATCAAATCCAATTTAATCTCCCTAGTGGAGTCAAATCACATTCTTCCCCCAGTGGAGCTCAAATTAAATCAAATTTAAACAAATAAATCAATTTCAAAATTAATAAATAAATCAAATCAAATAAAGCCAAATCAAGGTAAATTCAGTCATTATCTCTAGTGGATTCAAGCTTATATCCTTAGCGGATATGCCCTCAATTTAAAACAAACTAAAATAAATCAAATTCAAATCCATATCCTCAGTGGATAGCTCAAACCCGTGTCCCTAGCATATAGTTCACACCTTAATCTCTAGCGAATTTTCTTCTTTTATGCCTTTGGCATAAACCTATCTTAAATCATATCTAATGCATGTGTGGTTCCCAGCAGATCTCTCTTCATGTCCTTGACATGAAATTCTTTCAAACTAAATCTTCTTAGCTCCCTATGCTGAATAAATTTCTATAGAGAGTCTCCTTTAAATATGTTTAGAGAATGAAAAGGCAAGACACTATAAAAATTCATCTTATTAAGATTCCACAAATCCACAAATGTGCTTATTCAAGTGATTGGGTATGACATCAAGGAATAGTGTATTATCTCAAAAGATAGGAATCACTACCCTTTAATGGACTTAATCACCTCAATAAGGACTCCTAAGGATGATGAGTTTGCATATGTACCAAAGATTCTTCCCCTCCTTTATATGGAAAAGTAAAGAGGGTTTATTTTAAACTGGGTTCATTAAGTTCTCTACAGGGGCAAGCACCCATATTTAATTACATCTTAAGGGATGACATCCCTTAGAAAAACTCTCAATTAAGGTAAAGGATTGTTGTCTTTGAAGATTTTAATAAGAAGGACTATCAATCGATTGGTTTATTTTTAAAGATCAAATAAAACGAAGGAGTTATTATCGAAGCTAAAATGGAAGATAAGTAGGAGATACCCACGATGCTAGGAAACCTAGCGAGCATCTCAAACTATCCTATACTTGGGCTTTACATTTTAGAAATTGATTTAGTTTATTTGAGTTGCATTTTTATTAGAAATTTAGGACTTAAGATTCCTTAACACAAGATTAAGAAAATTCCTAAGAAGTGAGGAATTAAGCTTATGGCCCACAAAGGGGAAAGTAATCTTAGAACCTAAATCTAGGGAGCTTCGGTGAGGGCCAGAATCACAACCTAAATCTAAGGAAAAAATGGGTAATTAGTTTGCCTCCATAAGAGAGGACAAACTACGTGATAGCTTGGACTTACAATCACATGGGGTGGCTGCCAACTAACTCCTCCAATGATTTTAAATACATGTAGGCAAGTCTTTATGTTTATGAAAGATAAATATGATGCTATTATTTAGAAAGAGACTAAGTCCTTAAACTCACTCCTTAAAGAGACTAGATCATGTAAAGGGACATGCTTTAAATGACCTAAATCTAATGCAATTCAAATTTCATTTTATTTTCATTTTGGATAATTATTTTTGACTCGGGCTAATAGGATTCATATGACTAATGCATGAGAAAGAAGATTATTGGCCAAAATTAGCGAGAAGGGAGGATGTGAGTTTCCACCACGGCTCTCAAAGGTCAAGCTAGGTTCTCTGGAAATGGTGGAAGCCCTCCAATCAAGAGTGAAATAAGATGCATTTGTGCATGATATTACAAAAGAAATGCTCATCCAGCTAAGGGGTTGCTAATTCTTTTATCTTGATTTTAAACCTAAGCTTTAAGTGAGGTTATGAGTTGTTTAATTTTATTTTGAGTTATTAAGTTGGGTAAAATATTTATTTTTCTTAAAGAGCCTAATCCACATCTAGTCCATATATAAAGTAAGGAAGAAACTAGGAAAATCATGCCACTTAATGCAAAAACTAAACAAATCATCTATCAATTTATAAAGCTAATCGCAAAAATAATAATTGGCGTTGTGGCACCACCAAGACAAACCCAAAATATCAAATTGGGTAGCTGAGCTCTACCCTTATACAACCTAGATTATAAATGAATTAAATTACAATTAAGCAAGGAATTCATTATTATTAGGGTCTTCAAGCTTTATTCTTCTTTCTTCTTTCTTCTTTCTTTCTTCTTCTTTTCTTCTTTTCTTCTTTTCTTCTTTGGTTCCTCTTTTGGATGGTTGGAAGGTGGATGCTCCAAGGCTTTACATGGTGCATAAGATGGGATCTTATGACCAATGTTCATCCTAATCCCTCATAACAATTATTCTAAAATCCTAATTACATAAATTTTTACATGAAAAGAAAAAGTGGAAATCTAACTAACACTACAAAAATAAAGGTTAGCTAAAACACATCACATAAATCCCAAGCATGTATATTGGACTCATCACCCCACACATGGGTGACTAAATCCACCAGGACTATGGATTATGCTTAGGGGTATAAAGCATATGCAAGCAGAAGCATTTATATTTTTATTTATGATAGCGCCTCTTAAGCACAATCCCTTGCAGAAAAGAATAGTTAGACTAAGAACATCCTACCATTCATTCTACGAGCATACACTATAACAAATAGTCTAAAATATATATCAAAAAATAAAACATAACATCAAACCATGCACTGACCTAACCTAAAGCTAGAAGTGGTGACTTTGGCTAATGTGTGTGCTTTGAAGGCTTGTGTGGTATGCTTAGCTATGGCTTTAGGTTCAAATTTTCTAAGTGTGAAAAACATGTTCAACTTAGAGGAGGGTTCAATTTAAGTTGTTTAGTTGTTTTAGGTTGATTATATTTCATGTTTTGATTTGGTTTAAGTTGATCCTACAATTAATTACTAAGTTATGAGAGGGAAAGAGAAGAACTTCTCTTTCCTTCCCTAAGTAATTTCTAAAGTAGGTTCACATTTTAGTTTTATTTAGGTGAATGTTTTGATTATATCTTTTAATTAATCCTATGTTTAGATAAACTCTAAACAAACCTATTCAAAAAGAAAGGCATTTTAAGATTATATAAAATGAATCAAAATTCACATAACACACATTACTTCATTTTTTCCCAACATATATAACATGCATATGGATGGACCCTAAGCATATCTATACATGCAAATGAGAGTATTTAATAGACTTTATGATGCATGCTAAGTAATTCATTTAAGAAAGTTTAGAAGTTGAACATGCATGATTTTTCTTAAGTGGAAAGGATTTTCCTTATCTAAATTTTCACATACATACATGAAAGTAAGAAAGGCATAAGTGAGTACAACACATTGTTAACCAGAGGTGTAAGGTACAAGACCTACTGAGGGCTACTTAAAACCTCGCAACCTCAGAGTTGTCCGGACTAATATACCACTTTCCTTAAATACAAACATGTATATAAAAGAAATGAAATAGAAAAAGAAAATGCAAAGTTGTTTAATGGATTCATTTTTGTTGATGCAATTTACACATGCAAGTATAGGCAACCCTTCTTATGTGATATCATAGGGATGAATAGGGTATAGAATTAAGTAAGTGTTGTGTTCTTTTCTAATGAGCCCTACATCTTACCAACCCCTATTCAAAACTATACCAACATAAGAAAGAAAGAAAACCTATGCTAAAGATGCCTTTATAATTCATCACATGCAAGCTTATAATTAAAGTATAAGTAACACTTTCAAATTTGGTATTTGATTTATGTATTTTGAAAATAATTTGGATTTAGTAGTGATAATAGCCATTCATATTTCTACTTTAGCCAACACATGCAAATTTGACATAAAGTAAACAATTTCAATTTAAAATTTGAGAAATAAAATTATGAATGTATGAAATCACATGGAATACAACTTAACATGTTGGAGAAAGATCCAAAGCAATGAAAGAATGTAAACAAACTCACTTTAGTTAAATCCTAAAGACATTCTTATGGAATAAGAAAGCTTAAAATAAATCAAAGTGAATTTAAAGTAATTTTTGTTTAGTTTGAAGTTTGATTTAATTTTGAAAAAGTGAGATGAGTTTGCTGTTCCTAATCCATCCTCACATGTGTTTGATATTTTTGTTTAATTTTTAGATAGTTAGATCCATTTTTATGTTTTGATTAGGTTAAGGTATGAATTAAGTAGCTTAATTAACCCTTACCTACACCACCTTAGAAGGATTAACTAAATAATTATGAGCCAATGAGATGACATAAAACCCACAAAGAATTTAAATTTGCAATGCACTTAATAATGAAAAGGCTTAATGCAATTTGGCTCATAATTAAAAGTTAATTGAGCTAAGGGATTTAGCTTAAGTAATTTCAAAACATGCTTGCATACTGATGAATGGGGTTTTGATTTTCTTAATTAAACTTAAGCTATTAAACACCTAAGCATCTACCCAAGGTAGATTAATTAAGTTATGGAACTTTTTAGAATTTTTAGAAAATTGATTAAGGGGATAATTAATGAATTAACCCTTAATTAAAAGGAGATTAAGGAGAGAAGAGGGGGTTTAGGGAATAGCTTAGGAAAAATGCCCCAAAATTATTCCATAAATCTCCTACTTATTGGATCTGATCTTAATCAACCCTAATCATAGGGTAAAACCAGTAATCATACCCTAATTATGCTTAATTACATGATAAGGGTAATTAAGGAAACCATATGCAATTACTCTAATAAAGCCTTCAATAAATCCCAAGAAAATTAGGGGAGGTAGAGGTCATCCACTAAAACTTACCCAAGTAATTTGGGATTAATCAAAGGCCTAATAGAAGAGTAATTAGCAAAATACTCTTTCCAATAAAACCCACATTCGGAGAAAATCATAACTCAAAACTCATCAAAATTAATTTTAAAATGGTCTAAGTTTAATTATCTGTCCATTGGATTTTATTTCATATTGTTTTGAATTCTTTAACAAGAGTTATGAATTTTTGAAGTTCTCTAAGTGAATTAGGAATTAATTAATGCATTTTATTAATCCCTAACTAATCCCTAGCTCACGGCACGATGCATGGCAGCAGCGGTCAGTGCGTTTTACATGCGTCATGCTGTGAGGGTAAAACTTAAGTTGTCATGTCCGGTGGCTGGGACACTTTAATCTCGCCATCCGATCAAAGATGGACGGCTGAGATCTCCTGATTAAAAGAATAAATAGATTTATAAATGTGCTGAATAATCTCAGCCATCCATCTAAAATGCGCGAATGGATGGCTGAGATGATCCAAATTCTTCCCCTTGATCAATGGAGACCGTCCATTATCAAGGGGAAGATCCAAGCTCGATCTTGCATGGAATCAAATCAAATTCAACCCACACCATCTAAAGATAGAGAGCAGTAAATCCAATGGTCAAAAATCAATGGGGTGAAAATTTCTTTCACAAAGCTCCACACATATTGAGTTTAGTGATCGAAAAATCCTATACCTTGCTGGAGGTGATCACTGATGCTCGACTTCAAGCTTCATGGTTGAGGCCCTGAAGTTTCACTTGAGGTTGAGTGGATCAATGTATGGACCAGCTACTCCTTACTTGAGCTTTGGCTTTGATTGAATTAGATCTTTTCTTTGCTGTGGGAACTCCAATAGAAGCTTTGGTGCACTCGACTTAGCTCCTAGATGGAAATGTGCAAGAGCAATTGGAAAGAAATCACGTGAGGAAGAAATTGGCTAATGGATTGAGCTCCCCTATTTTTGCATTATGCAAAATTGAGAAATAGGGAATTCTAATCTTCTCTAAGAAGCTTGGGAATGCCTCTAATGATTGCTCTGGGTTCTTTAGCTTCAATCGACAAAGGGCAAGTGAGAATTGAATTGAATTAGGGGGAGTATATCTCCCCCTTGAAGGATCGGCCGGCCGACAATGCTTTTTCCATTTTGATCCAATTGATCATATTGGGAGGGATGTTTGATTTGTTTTGAGTGTGCACATGGTTGGTTTGATCCAAGGAGTGGATTGCCAACCTCCCATGTGCCTTAATTTGAGCTTAAGAGGGAGTTTGAAAATTCAATTTTGAGTTAGAGGGTCGAGTTTGGTCTAGGGACTAAATGGGCTAACCCAAACCCATCATGTTTGGTGCACCACTCATCACTAAGTCCCCTTAAGCTTTTAGGAAAGCCTCAAGTGAATGTGGAGAGGGTATGACCAAATTACTCATGGGTTAGGCCAAAATTTGTTCTATGGATAAGGGGTAGGATGGTTATTTTGCTATTTTTTTCACTTTGGACATGTTGGGTATGTGGAGAAACTAGGTTTGGCCAAGTTTCATTAGATTTGGAATCCATTTGATAGGGTTTGGCTCATGTCAAAATGGGTCAACTTGGGTCAAGTTGACCAATATGTCAAATTGGGTCAAACCAAGAGTTGGGCCAAGTTCATATGACCATTTGAAATATTTTGGTGGCTTTGGTTTGATTCAATTTGGCATATATTTGGTTTTGGCTCATATGACTTCATTTAAGTCAAATGGGTCAAGTTGACATATTTGACCCATTTTACTTATTTGAGATAGGTCAAGGGTAGGTTTAGGTTGGGTTAGTCATATGGAGTGGATTGGTATCTTTATTTCCAATCAATTTGGGTTAAGTTCAATTTTGGCTCAACATGACCCCTTTAGGTCATGTTGGGTCTAAGGTCAATTGGGCTAGGTTAGGTCTAGTTGGCCAATTGAGGCTTTGGTCAAGTTACACAAGTGATTTGAAATAGACTTGTCCCATTGATTTCAATCAATTTGGCTTAGATCAAGTTTTGACATATTTTGGCCTTTTAGGTCAAAATGGGTCAACTTAGGTCAAGTGGGCCAATTGGGCTAGGTTAGGCTCAAATGTTGGCTTGGTCAAGTTCAAACATAAGTCACGAGTGAACTTAGATCAATGGTTTCAATCAATTTGGCCTATGGTGGAATTTAGCTATGTTAAGTTTCATTTTGGGTTAAATGTTGACTTGGTCAACCCTTAGGTTTGACTTGGTTTGACCCAATTTGATTGATTGATCATCCCATGATGTTGTTGATCATGATTAGAGGGATATATGAGTTTGGTTCAATCCAATTTGGTTAGGATCAAAATTTAGCTCATAAGGGTACTTTAGGTCACTTTGAGTCAAGTGAGCCTAAGTGGGTCAAATGGCTTGGTCAAAGCTTGATTTGAAGTTTGTTGATCTTGTATATGGAGTTATGATTGAAATATAAATCCATTTACAAGTGGTTTGAAGTCAAATAGGTTTTGATCCATTTGAAAATTTCATATTCAAAGGAAGAATATGAAGGGGTTTTGGCTAGGATTTTTGATTTAGGTTCTGATTGAGTAACTGAAGTTCAGATTTATATATGAGCTCATGATTGTAGGGTTGATTGAATTATGAGAGAAAATCAAGGGTTTGGCTTGATTTGAAAGTGATTTGGCTAAGTTCAAGATTTTGACTTGAAAGGCTTAGATTGGATTTTGAGTTAATTTGGGTTTGATTTTTGGAATTGGTTTTGATTGTTTGAATTTATATTTCATTTATATATGTGAATATAAATTTATCATGAGAAAATTTCAAGGATTTGAAGTGGTTTAATCATGATTTGGGTTAAATCCATCAAAGGGAATTTAAAAGATTTAAAGAAATTTTTAATTTGAAATTTAATTTCTGAATTGATTTGATTTATTTATATTTTTATTTCATTTATATATGAGAATATAAATGAGGATATAAATAAGTTTTTAGAAAATCCAATGGGTTTGAATAGGTTAGATCAAGAATTAGGATAAATCCATTAAAGAGAATTTAAAGGATTTAAGGGAAATTTAAATTGGAATTTAATTTTTGGATTGGATTTGATTGATCTATATTTATATTTCATTTATATATGTGAATATAAATGAGAATATAAATAAGTTTTGAGAAAATCCCAAGGGTTTGAATAGGTTTAATCAAGATTTAGGTTAAATCCATTAATGGAGAATTAATGACTTAGGATATTTTGGACTTAGGAATTTCTTGATTTGATTTTGAATTTTGAGTTTAGTTGGATTGATTTGAATTTATATTTCATTTATATATGTGAATATAAATGAGAATATAAATGGATTATGAGAAAATCTCAAAGATTTGAATAGGTTTGAATCATGATTTTGGTTAAGTCCTTAAGAAAGGATTAAGGACTTAGGAAATTTGAACTTAGGAATTTTGATGGATTTTGATCATGGGTTTCAATCATAGATCTCAATCATGGAATTGATTTGGATTTTGACTTGGAAGAAGGAAAGTGAGGAATGGTTTAAGCTAAGGGTAGGAAAGTTTCCTAACACCCCTAAAGCATGACCTATTCCTATGGCTAACTCTTCTAAGTCTTCTAGGGTTATGTATGAGTATTCACCTAATCACTAGATGTGTCTTAAGACTAAGGACCTCTTAAAGTCTAAGAGGAGTCCTATGTCTAAGATGGAGGGGTTGAGAGCTCATTCTAAAAATGAGGTCAACACTCTCATATGCCCTTTACATGAGATGAGTTGCATTACACTAAGATCGTGATTCTATCTACCTCTTGGGTTTAGGAATAGATCATTTCCATTAGCGCTTGCAATCCTTTGGGCATTATTGATCACCTCGATCAACGCCAATATTTACGGTGTGCCCTTTGATGTGCCCTTCTGTTGACCTCACTTTTGGAGTGAGGATTCAATATTTCATTATAGATTTAGGAGTCTTTTAGACACTAAGAGCTCTTAATCATAGAATACTTCTAGTGGTTAAGTGAATACTTAACTTAAGCCTAGGGACTTAGAAGGGTTAACCATAAGATTATATCATGCCTTAAGGACTAAGGTGGCTACTTATCTTATGGCCTAACCAAATCCTTGAATATTTCCTTAGCCAAAATCTGATATCAAATTTGCATATCTAAATCTACAATCAAAATAAGCCAATCTCCAACCAAAGTCAATTCAATCAAACCAAACCTAAGTCCATGACTCAAACCTATGGACTTAGCCAAATCCCTTCAAATCAAACTCAATTGGTTTCTCTCATCAATCAATTCAATCCTTCAATCATCATTCTAAACCACATATAAATCTACAATCAAGACAAGCCAATCTTTAAACCGAAATCAATTCAATCAAACCAAACCTAAGCTCATGATTTTAATCTATGGACTTAGCCAAATCCCTTCAAATCAATTTCAATTGATTTTCTCTCAAATCAATTTAACCCTTCAATCATCACTTCAAGCCATACTAAAATCTACAATCAAACCAATCAAGCCAAAATCAATTCAATGAAATCCAACCTAACCCATTTGACTTGAAAATATCCAAATAATCCAAAATCCATTCAAACTCAAATCAATTGTGACCAAGACTATAAACCAATCCCAAATCAATATACAAACTCAACTCAATTCAATTTAATCTAAAATTAAGTCATTTTAGCCCAATTGGTTCACTTGACCCAAAATGACCTATTTGAACCAAATCTCAATCCAACCCAATTGGATTGAGCTAAACCCTCCAAAACCTCATATAATGATTATTGATCATCATTGATTGATCAATTGCATGCAATTGGGTCAAACTAAGTCAATTTGGTCATTTGATCAAGTTGACCCACTTAACCTACATGAGCCAAATTAGCCAAATTTCATCCTGAGCCAAATTAATTGAAACCAATGATTCACATCAACCTAAGATCAACCCTTGAATATGACTTGACCATCAATTGAGCCAAACCTAACCCGATCGACCCATTGACTCAAGTTGACCCAATTTTATCGAAAAGACCAAATTGGGTCAAATGAAAATCTAATCCAAATTGATTGCAACCAATGGCTCAAGTTCATTTCAAGTTAATCATTAAACATGATCAAAGCCTTGATTGAACCCAATTTGACCAATTGAATCCAATTGCCCTACTTAGCCCAAATTGACCTAAAGGGGAAATTTGGCATAAATCATTTCCAAATATAATTTGATTCAAACCAAAGCCTACAATTATCTTTAATTGACCAACTGCACATGAACCAATGCCTAACCCAAGCCAATTTGGCCAAATTGGTCAACTTGACCCATTTGACCTATTTGAACCTACATGGGTCAAATTCAAATCTAAGCCAAACCAATTGCACCAAAATACTCCAAATACTTATTTGAACTTGAATCAACCTTGTTTGATCTAAGCAATTCATTGACAGCTCCAAACCTCCATTTTGGTTCCAAATCACCTAATCTAAATTTACCCAAAATCAAATGTGCCACATAGACAAATATTGCATTTAAATGGTTAAAACTCACTTGCACTTGGACTTCACATAAGCATAAGGGACACTAGATCACCTGACCTAAAGGTGGTTGGGTTGGCCATGAGCCAAGGGGTGGTGATTTCACCTCTCCTCCCTCATTAGAACACGAGGAAACCCAAGGACAGCCACTCCTCCTCACTTGGCCAACTAAACTGTGCCACCTCAAATGATTCCTTGCCACTCATGACCACTTACGATGACCGGATGGCTGCTAGAATCCAAATTGATCAAGGCCATCTTATCCAATGGAGGAGGGGTATACCCCCCTTCATTTCGAGCCAAATCAAGCGCATTCAAAGATCTTCTTGGGTTATTTCAAACTCCATAGAGCATTCTCCAAGCTTCCTAAATCTTCTCATCACCGAAAAATACCAACCTGAGATAGGACAAGCTCCCATTCCATCCAACCTCCTCAAAACTCAATCCCATTCAAATTAACTTCACCCACACATTCACCAAGCTCCAACGAGGTGAAACGAACTCTCCCCCGATAAATTTGACCACCAGAAGTACCTCCTAGGCTAACTCTGGCATGGATTGAAGTGGTGCTTGGTCCACAGAGCAAACAACGGGGAGGCCTCTCACCATCTTCTCAATAGAGCTTCGCCTCATCAAGGCGAAGCTACCTCAGATGGTTCACTGTAGGTCTTGAGCTTCGGCTAGGTGCTATTCCTTCAACTGAGATTTCTCAATTTTTTTTAGGCCTTTCCAAAGTGAAAGTTGATTTCACGTGAATCCAACCATTAGATCTCTTATGATCCTCCTCGTGAAGGTGTGGGATCAATCCCAAGACAATTTGAGCTCCAACGAGCTCAAATTGGGCAATAGAAGGCTAACGATGTCTGTTTTCTATTGCACGGGAGATGATAGATCACCCATTGTCCATTTCACGTGATTGGAATGGATGGCCATGATTAATCTGATTAAATTAATTCAATTTTTCTCCATAAGAAGCGGAGTTTAATCACCACCGATCTTAAAGGACGGCGGACAAAGCACATCCATCAACCATGCCAATAATTTAGACAGTTTAAGTAACTAATCTCATGGTGCCACATGGAAAGTGTACCACATCAGTGATCTGCATGGCACCTACATGATTAGGCTTAATTAAGCTTAAATAATTTATTTTAATGGCTGAATCTTTGGAAAATCATAACAAATGTAAAAAAATTATAAATTATAAATAAATACTCATTTTAAAGATAATTCAAAGAAAAATATTTAAAATTATTTTTATTTAATTTTAAATAGTAATTAAGGCTTAATTATAAAAAAAATTAGCTTAATTAAGCCCTAATTACTTGGGAAATTAAATCCAAACTTTGTGTGTTGGTTTAATGGGATGACTTATTCCTCCCATGATTTTATTGGAATTTATTGTCTAATAATTAGGGGAAATTAATAATTCAAACCTTCATTATCCTCTTTAATTAATTAAGTGATTAATTAATATTTAAAATAAGAAAATTTAATTAATGAAGGCTCATTAACCCCTAATTGATAGTGAATGGAAGAGGGAGAGAAGATTCAGACCTCTTTCCCAATCTCCTTCCTAAATCTATTTCATCTTAAGAGAGTTAATTAAGGTATGGATTAATTGATTAATTAAATGGCCAAATTAAATCAAATTGAAACACAAATCATATCAAATAATTAACAATGAAATTAAGGGTTCCTATTTATGTATTTAATAACATAAAGACCCTTAAGAAAATTATGATTAACCCATGAGTGAGAAAAAATCATAAAAGTTCTGAATTAGATTATTTGACTTAATTAATCTTTAATTATGAGCCAATTGCATTAGGTCTTTTAGGAGCATTGCAGTTTTATTTCCTCACATTTCCATATCAGTTTGTGGCTCATAATTAAGTGATTAGTTAAATTAAAGAAGCATATGAAAGGGTAATTAAATGATTTTCTTAATGATTTAATCTAATTAATTCATAAAATTTATCTAATTATCTTTCCTTGAATCAATTAAGTTTATCAACATGGGAATGTGATTAAAATAAAAAATAACCTCTCCTCTTTCTAAATTAACTCAAATACAAAACCAAATTAATAAGAAACTTTAGTTTTCCTTAAATAATTTTATTTAATATAATTGTCCTTAGAAATTAATTTGGCTAATGAATCACATGTTTATGTTTTATTACTTCTTTCCAATTACTTTAAATATTGTATGTCATGTGGTTTCATGCATTTATCTTTTGAAAATTAAGTGAGTCAAATGAAAGTAATTTATGTAAGCTTGCATGTGTTGATTTAACTTAATTATATTTGTGGTTATTATCACTAATAAATTTAAATCTATTTTTCAATATTTATAAATTGATAATAATATATGGAGTGATAATAGTTATGAATACATATAGGATTTGCATATGTTTATAGTTTAAGTATGTGAAATGAAGCTCTATTTCCTATGTTTATATATACCTAGATTTGAATGTTAATAAATATATAGTCTGGACATCCTGGGAATAGGAGGCTTTAAGTAGCCCTGAGGAGGTCGCTTGATTACCTCCCTTCCATAGTTTAATAATGACACGTACTTATTTGATTTCATTTCTATGTAGTTTTGTATTAAAATTTAAATATAACTTTAATTCATATACATAAATAATTCAACTAAATAAAAATAAATTTTTTGCATGATTTCCTATTCTTATAATTACTTATACATTCATATATGTATTTAAGGTAGCAAGTGTTTAGTCTAGACATCCTGGGAACACGAAGCTTTAAGTAGCCCCAAGGAGGTCATTTGATTACCTCACTTTCCTAATTTAACAACAGTACATACTTGCTTACATCTTTTAAACATGTATATGTGTATTTGATTAAAGAATGATAATCTTTTTTTCCTACTAAGAAAATGCATAGACCCAAAATCAGGGGCGGACTTAGGCATTGATAAATTCTCTTATATAAGGTATCAAATTAGTCACTTGCCCTCCCTAAAAATTTTTTTTTTACCCTTCATTTTTATTCTAAAATATAAATTTGCCCCTCCTAAAAATTGAGGTTGGTTCTGTCCCTGGGCCAAAATCATCTAAGTCATTAAACTACATTACATGTAAAGTTAATGTTCTCTTGCTTATGATTCATATATGAATTTATATGTGTTTGAATGTTAATATGTATATAGTCTGGACATCCCCGGAATACGAGACTTTAAGTAGCCCCAAAGAAGTCATTTGATTACTTGACTTCCCTGGTTAACAAAGGTATGCACTTATTTGATTTTATTCTTATGTATTTTTGTATAAGAGTTTGGATAGAGTTATAATTTATATGCATTAAATAATTCAATCAAATAAGATATAAATTTTAAATGTATGCATTTATCATTCACGGATGCCAAAAATATATTGCATGTATAGATATGCTAAGTGTTAAAGTCATATGCATATTACATGTGATGGAAATGAATGATTTGATATATGTAATGTGATAGCAATTCAATCATATTAATCTTAAGATGCATTTCATATTGAATAAAATTATTTGAGGTTAAGCTAAACTTGGGATTAATAAGAAAATACTTAATAAGACATTCACTAAAGAGAACTAAATCATCAAAATATGCTTTAGAAAATGGCTTAAGGTAGGGATGAAGGAGGGTAATCCTCTTTCCTCTCTTTATAACACTTAGATGCTAAGTGTAAATTAAATTAAACCAAGTAAAACAAAAATTTAAATTCATAAATCAATTAAAAAACTTGAAATGAAACCAACCTTTATGTTAAATTAAATCCTTCCACACTTAGAAATTCATAACTCTAATGCTTAGTTAAGACATACTACACAAAGCCTTAGCACACATATTAGAGTTAAGCCACCACTACTAGTCCTAAGTTAGGACGGTGCATGTGTGATGTATATTTTATTTTATGATGTAATATTTTAGACTGGATGTTAGGGTGCATGCTTCATAGATTGGATGCTAGGCTGTTGTTAGCCTAATCATATTTTATGTAGGAGATTATTCTTAAGGGGTTGCTTAAAAATAAATATAAATATTCTTTATTCAAGTTGCTTAAAGCCCTAAGCCTAATCCAAGTTTGGACAGGTGGGCCTGGTTACCCATGTGCGGGGTGCTATGTCAAATTATAAAGATAACTGCTTGGGATTATGTGTATGTTTAGCTAACCTCTATTTTGTAGGTGTAGTTAGATTTACATTCTTATATAAATATGATTTTTGTAATAGTATTAGGATTAGTGCTATGGGGCATTAGGATGAGCAGTGACCAGAAGGCTAAGTCCTGGGTGCCCTGTGATGTCTTTTGAAGGAAATAAAAAAAATGAAGAAATGAAAAAGTGAAGACCCCCATAACATATACTTATTTCTAATTGTAATTCTTCTTTTATATTTTGGGTTGTATAAGTGTAGAGCTCAACTACCCAAGTTTCTCTTTTTTGGGGTGTACGATGGTATTTGACTGCACATACCTTTTATTCTTTTGCGTTAGTTTATAAAATTATTTGATGTTATGTTTAAATTGCACATTAGGATTGTATGATTTTCATAGTTTCTTTATGATTGATGCTTTAATATGTAGCCAGGATACGGTATGCTCTTAGATAAAATTATTTTTTGTACCCAAATAATAACTCATGACTAAGTTTTAAAGCAATCCATAACCTCACCTTAAAGCTTAGGTGCTAAATATGATAATTTAAAGATTTAGGAACCCCATAGTTGTATGGTTGTATGTCTCACATCATGCACGCATATTCCTTCTTTCTTGAATATGAGGGATCTCCAGCCTTGCACGATAGGGAATGCTTGACCAATGAGCACATCCCTTGTGGTGGAAAACACCCTCTTCTTATTTATCTAGCTAATAACACCATTACATCATGCATTTAGGCATACAAAAATCTCAAAGCCTTTGTCTAAATAAATGTGTCAAAATGAAATAAAAGTTGAAAAGATTTTGCATTTGTAGATTAAGTCATATGCTCATACCACTCATGCTCTAGTCTCTTAAGGAGTAGGTTTAGGACTTAAGTTTCCTTTCCAAAATTAAATAACTACCCTAGCTATCTTGTAATTTCTTAAGACTAGACCACATGGATTTAAAACATAGTAGGTGTTAGCTGGGGGCTACTCTAGGAGATTATAAGTCTAGAAGTCGGATGGTTTATCCTCTCTTATGGAGATAATCCTTTATTTTCACCTGTCGCTTAGATTTAGGTCGTGCTTTAGCCTATGCTAAAGCTCCCTAGATTTAGGATCCGATGTTGTTGTTTGCCTTAGGCTACAAGCATAAATCCTCACCTCTTAGGCATTTCCACACTCTTGTGTTGATGGATTATAAGCCCTAGCAATCTAATAAAAATCCAACTCAAATAAATAAATTTATTCACTATCAAATACATAAAGCCCAACCATATGATAGATTGGAATGCTCATTAGGCTTCCTAGTATCATGAGCATTTCCTACTTATTTTTTTTGGCTTCCAAAATAAGTCTTTCCAATTGAACAATCCCACTTGATTTTCCAAAATAACCAGTCCTTTGATAGTCTTAACCTTGAAACCTTTGGAGATAATAATTGCCTACTTTAATAGAGAGTATTCTTAAGAAATCTATATTTCTTGAGATGTAATTAGCTATGGAGGCTTGCCTCCATTGGGAACTTAAGAACCCTGCTTTAGTTTTCCATGTAAAGTAGGGGAAAAATCTCTGGTATATTCGAAGACCATTAAGCCTTAAGAGTCCTTATTAGGTGATTAGGTCCATTGTAGGATGATGCCTCTATCTTTTGAGATAATACATCATACCTCAATGTTGCACCTGATCACTTCAATAAGTACTCCCTACGATCTGTGTAGTGTCCACTCCGCATCCAAAAATAAATACCATAGATTTTTCTGGTGACTCTGCTTGGGAGAGTTCCTCTCTCCATCTCTAGTAGACAATTATCATCTCCAAGCATCAATAGTGGACTTATATTTTATATAAGCTCAAGACTATCTTTCTTTATGTTGTCAACATCTTTTTAGGTTTTAGGACCTCACTCCAGAGTAGGTCTTAAAACTTCTATTGGGCCTCCAATAGGTAATGATAAATTAATTAAAAAAAGGAGATGACCAAATATAAATCAAATGGAATCTAGAACCTCTTACCACTAGCTTGGTGAAGCAAGGTTCATTTCATATTTAACAAAACTTCGATAAAATCTAAAGTAAAACAAGTGAAATCTTTTATAAAATTTTTAAAGCAAAATCATGTGAACTTCACTTAACATAATAAAATTTTCTAAGTGAAGGTTCTCTTTTAAAACCAAAGTCAAGTAAAACAAAATCAAAATCTTTCAAATACCTTTTCCAAATAAAATTAATTGAACCTCATTTAGCATACCTAAAATTTCTAAATGAGTGTTCTTCTTTTCAAAATCAAATCAAACAACAAACCTTTCTTACAAAGATAAACACACTCAAGCCCTTTTTCAAAGTAAAATTAATTAACTCCATTTAACACACTTAAATTTGTTAAATGAGAGTCCCCTTTTCAAAATAAAACAACACACACACAAAATATTTTCAAACAAATCCAACTCTATTTATCATACCCAAATTTCTTAAATGAGAATTCCATTTCCAAAATCAAATTAAAATCAAAACACCCAACACACATTTGAACTCCATTTAACATAGCTAAATTTGTTAAATGAGAGTTCAATCCTCAAAATCAAAACAAAATCACACATCAACAAACAAACAATCAAACACACAAGTAAGCTCCATTTAACATACCTAAATTTGTTAAATGAGAGTCTCATTTTCAAAACAAAAATCAAACTCCAACTTCAACATCAAACATGTAATTGAACTCTATTTGGCATACCAAAATTTGTTAAATAAGAGTTCCCTTTTCAAAAATCAAAACAACAATAAACATCAAACACATTTTTGAACTCCATCTAACATACCTAAATTCATTAAATGAGAGTTCTTCTTTTTAAAATCAAATCAACACATCAAACAATCAACAATCAAACCATCAAGATAGAAAGCTTTCAAAAATTTTAAACATACAATTAAACTCCATTTAGCATACCTAAATTTGCTAGGTGAGGCTTCCAAAATCAAATTCCAACAAAATACAATAACAAACACATTTTCAAAACTCTCTCCAAAAAAATTGAACCCCGCTCGACATACTTAAATTTGTTAGATGTGGGTTCCAAAACCCAAATCAAATTCAAACATATAACTCAAGGAAAAGTCTCTCCTCTAATCTCTAAATCTCTCCAATAGAACCCCATTTAGCATATCTAAATTTGTTAAATGAGGGTTATAGCTCAAAAGTCAAATCAAAATTAACAACTCAAGTCAACAAGATCAAGAAAAGGATCTAATCCGATTCTATTTTCCAACAATGTAGAGATACCATCCTAGTTCTTTCTTCCTTCCTTCAATTAGCTTGTGCCATGTCATCTAGCAAGTTGATCTTCTCCTTTGCATCTGGTGTCAATTTGGTCATGGATCAGGCCATGCTCACTGATGCCCCGGTCATCAAGTTTAGCCTTGGATTCAAGCAATTCAAGGTCACCTGTGAGGGACCGCCCTCACTATCGTCAGTCAAGAGGAGGTGGTAGGAAGAAGCCACTCCTTCAGTTTGATGTGCACTATGGTTCCAAGTTTCCCTTTTTGAAGAAAAAGGCCACTATGGTTCTCACACCCCTGTTAGTGCCAATTGCATCAGTGCCAATGCCAATTGTGTTAGTTACAATCTGCCGCTAGTCTGCTGCTGTTGGCCGACGAGCTAGTACCTCGTTGGTTCCACTTTAAGGGAAGGCTATCTTGTCCTCTCAGATAGTCTTCTCCACCTTTGAGGTAGGTTCTAGCTCCTGCTCCACCCCATTCACTAAGGCTCAGTGCCACAAGATCAAGTGATAGTATGAGAGTGAGGTGAGGTGGATAGATGATGCCTCTTATGTTGCTGAGGAGGGTTCCCCTCATGAGACCTCTCCATTCTTGGGTGGTAGTAGGTTCCACCGCCTCTTAGCTTCATAGGGAGAAGAGGATTACTGTAGGATTGCTGCATCACCCCCACCACCCGTAGAGTTTGAGACACCAGCTAGGGACAGGATGAAACCCTACGCTGATCTACTTTTTATTCTTCACCAAGTCAATAGAGCTCATGGACTCTCAGAGTATGATACTTTACATGATCTGAGACCTGATCCCTAGGAGCATTAAGGATCAGATACATATAGAAAGGCACTCTAAGGCTAGTTACTACCTAAGTGGGTAAGCATGAGAGGAGGAGTTTTGCTAGACAGTTGGCAGCCTCCACTTTCATGATTTCGACGAAGCTATTAGAGTCAAACATTCTAACTGCCTAGTCCTTATCAGCATCGTCGGTCGTAGGAGGAGATCTCTGGAAGAGAGGTAGTAGGTGTCACCCACACTACACTGCTCCACTCACCATCCACCTTCAGCGTTCAGCATCCATCCCCCAATACCACAATCTTATAGAGAGAGAGCTTCTCCACTAGTGATCCAGCTATAGCCTAAGGGTCCCACTCCATCTATTCCACCCATTGAGTTGAGGCCAAGCTCCCCTGCTCGACCTTCCACTTCAGCTGTGGTTAAGATGGAGCGGAGACCCAAAAGCATCATGGTTGCTCCACCTTCACAGTAGTTGGAGGAAGAGAGGGGAGGGGATATCGACATAGTCCCCATGTCAGTTGAGCTAGTCATAGAGTGCACCCCACTAGCTCAGAGTACTCAGTGCATAGAGTCTGTAGAGCTCAGTCCAGTGGCCAGTCATTCACCAGCCTATCTTCTAGTAGAGAAGGATAGAGTAGATGACCATTCTTTAGAGGACATTTTAAAAGACTACCATACTACAGTTAGATAGATAGTCAGAAGTGACCATTCTGACCAAGAAGGGGGTAAGGTTGACTTTAACCCCAATGAGGATGACATGTTGGATGACTTTGCCGAAGTCCATATGGTTGACACTCGAAGATCCCTACAGAGGAACAACATAACTAGGAAGGTGTTGTAGTTGAGGAAGATGACACCTCTCACTCAACTCAACACCTCCTCCACCAACCCAAGTAGAAGGATGATCAGATAGATAGCATGGAGAAGAGGGTAGAGGAGTTATTGGTAGTAGTTCTAGCCTTGCAAAACTAAGCCCCAGTCTCATAGTCTTCCCTATGATGGTCGATCGGCCAGAGTTGGTACATACCTTAGATCATCCTAAGTGCACTCTCATGGATGATGATGCTTATAGCTTGCATAGGAAGGTCACTGATAGCACCTTCATGCATAAAAAAGGATATCAAATATATGGTAGAGCAGCAGGTGAAGGAAGCGATGGTGCAAGGCAGGAGGAGCTTATCTATGCTAAGGGGTAGAGATTAATTAGAAGAATTGAATGTAGTTCAATACCCTAAGGGTTTTGTGCCACCATCCTTCAAGAGTTTTGATGGCACTGGGAACCCAATGCAAAATATTGCACACTTAAGGGCCAGTTGTTGCAACGCCTGCAGTGATGCACTTCTTTTCTGCCTCTTTATTGGTAGCTTAGCATGCATCGTATTTGATTGGTATGTCAAACATCCCAATGATTTGGTCAAGACATTTTTTGAGTTAGAGCATCTCTGCATCAAGAGATTCACAGGAGCTCTACAAAGGGTAACTGTATGTGACCTCATTGTAGAGAAACATAAACCCTAATGAGTCTCTTATTGATTATATTCTTAGATGGTGCAACTTGAGTGTGAAATGTGAACCACAGCTATCTGAATAGCATGCCATTGAGATTCTAATTAAGAATATCCATGGCCCGGTCACCTCATGCTTAAGGGCTTTACCATAAAGACATTTGGTAAGCTAATTAGCAAGGTGGCTAACCTTCAAGAGGAAGCCAAATAGTTACCCTTTTCAAATCAATCATCTAAGCCCAAGCCTTAGAAGATATTTGAGAAGAAGTTTGGGATAGTTGTGTCAGTGGATAAGGTGAAGCAGCTAGCCAGAGTTCAGTTTGAGAGGCCTAGATTTCAACAGGCTCCACTTCCACCTCTTCCACCACCTCAGCCATTATACCGACCACCACCACTGCCATAATGGCCACCACCACAGCAGCCTACTCAGTAGCAGTATGCATACCCACCACCAGGTAGCTACTTTTCACCTATTCTTGCTGAAAATTTAAGCAAGCCATACTCTTTGAAGAGGGAGGTAGTTAGGAAAATCTTCAAGAATCTCTTGAAGAAACTTGATTTTCAGCTACCCGAGCCTAAGAGGCCAGAGGAACTGGGCAAGAGTGATGATCCTAGCTATTGCCCCTACAACCACATGTTAGACCATATCTTAGAGGATTGCATCACTTTCAAAGACAGGCTGAGAGTAGCTACAAGTCAGGAGCTATAGTTATCCCTAAGGAATACTTATTAGAACACCCATCTGGTTCTTTTAGTGTAATCCTTGGGGATACTTCTGAACTTCTGAAGATCAAAGAAATTTGGAATATTTTTTATCCAGTACCTCTAAGAAAACCATCTTTAAAATTAGGAAACTTTCTCTGCAACTGCCTGAAGTAGTTCAAACCTCCAATACTAAAGAAGGCTTGCTAGTTGTGAGAACAACTCGGGGAGGGTGGGATCCCAGCAGTAGTAGCAGCAGCCTACCAAACTTGCCCGGGATAGATATATTATGCAACAACCATCTAATTAGCACTCCCTCCACTATTGCATCTAATACCACCTCTACTAGCTCTTCTTCTATCGGCAGGAGCATTGTATCCATAGATAAGGGCACCGAAACCCTCACTTTGCTTACTTTACTTATTTTCTATCATGTACCTCGATCCAAATTAAACAAATCAATGAAGAAAGTTGATTCCACTTACATCCTTTCTACTTTTGATGCTCATAGTTTTATTCTTATTGAAAGCTCTCCGAGTCAAAATAATAATAATAACTCAAATAGTTTTGATCCATTCCTTTCTGATTTAGAGTCTGATTTTCCTTCCCTGAATCAATCGGGTTCACCTCTTGAGATTGATTTGGAGTCATCCAACTCTAAAGATCCCATAGGAGAAGTTGTAGGTATACCCGATGAGTAGGAAAAACTTTTCACAAACTCATCATTCTAAGAAGTCACTGAAGTCATCCTACGCAGTGACAAAGTTCTACCTCTTAGGGTAGCACCTCAGGATAAGGGTAAATAAGTTAATGGTTTTAGTGAACAAATAGCCCTTCCACAAGATGCTCTACCTATGAATATGCTTATGGAAGACTAGCCTAAAGTTGATTACAATGTCCCAGCTCATCTTAGAAAGTTGCCAGCTAAGCTAAGTATATATGACACCCTCGTCTTATCCAAAGAGATGATAAAATCTCTAATCAAAGCTTTGCTCAACCTAGAGATATGCTTAGCTCATCTGATTTCTACTAGAGAGGAAGGACACTACTTGAAGGGCATCTTAGGAGTTACATTCAATGATGAAGGCTTGCTTCTAAGGACGATCGAGCATAACCGTCCTCTCTACGTTATAGTGGATGTTGGCAGATTCAGGCTATCTAGAGTTTTGATTGACCCGGATGCATCAGTTAATATTATGAGTCTAAGAACCCTTGCCTACTTAAGGATTGACATCTCTAAACGCCAAAAGGAGAGGATGATGTTGAATGGATTTAATGAGCAAGCTGAGAGGGCCTTAGGCTCCACAGTGTTGCCACTAGAGATAGATGATTGGAAAACTGAAACTAAGTTTGACTTGGATACATCTTTCAATGCTTTACTTGGGAGACTGTGGATACACAAGAATAATATGGTTCCATATTCTTTACATCAATGCATCAAGTTCATGAGAGGTGAAATTGAGTATTGTGTCAAAGGAGATCTCAAGCCCTTTTCAGTTCATGAGGTTAGGATATATGAGGATGTGGCCTACTACATCCCCAAAACTAAAAAATCTATTCTTGTGAACTTAGTCAAAATCCCTATGTGGGAGAAAAAGAAAGAAAAGAAAAGAAAAAGGAAAAGAAAAAGAAAACAAGAAAGAAAAGAAAAAATAAATAGAAAATAAAAGGGAGTGAGAAATAGACTCAAGGGAGGAAGTAGAGCCTGAGATTAGATTCCACCCACAGTTCGTTACTCCATTCGAATATATGGAGGATGACCCAACCTCCACCAGGATGAGGAAGAGGCAAGTCCAGAGGTACTCCCAGGGGTGAAAGATCTCCATACCTATGACCTACCAGGAGATTCATCCTAACTACCAGAAGTACACATGTTATTCATATAGACTTAGAATTTAGTTTAGAGGATGAGTCTTATATGGTTAGCACACCGGCCAGCTCTTATCGATAGCAGATTCCTTTGGAGGTGACACTTGAGCCAGACAGTGATGAAGAGGATTCCTGAGCAAAGCATAAGTGTATCCAAGTCATATTTATGCAAAATTATTAGGCATCAGTTGGGAACCTTAGCTCTAACCCCACTTTCCTAAAAAAAGTTGAGGGTTTAGTAGTTAAAAAGCCTCTAAATCATCCACAATTGTGAAAATTCAGAGGTCCTTCCTGGAGCATCATCCTCAAGTCAAGAAGTTGACGTAGAACTTAAGGATGATTCATATAAAGATTTATTAAAATTATCTTTTGATTGTACTCGCATTCTGTTCATAATTTAGCAAAGAAAGGATTAATTTCATAAGCATGTTCTAAGCATAGGTCGGATTACTTCGAAAGGATATAAAACAACAAACACAAAAGCTATCAATTAAGATTAGGACTAGGGTTTGGCACAATATGCCCAGTTGATGATGATGAATATTGCTTAGTCATCATTAATCTTTTGGAATCTAATATGTTCTTTTCAAATCACATTAACTCATATGAGGTGGTGTGCTTAGAAACTTTAGATGATCTAGATCATTTTCAAATCAAAGATGCACTACCAGAGTTCAAAAAAGAAATCAAATCAACCATCGCGAGCTCAAAGAAATCAACTTAGGAACTGAAGAAAATCAACGTCCGACATACATCAGTTCCTTGTTGAATGAAATTGAAACCAATGTCTTAGTTTGGCTACTCATTGAGTTTAAGGACTGCTTCGCATGGAGTTGTGAAATGCCCATATTGGCTCTGGCGTAGCAGTCCATAAGCTAGCAATACAGCCTGATGATAATCCTATCAAGTAAGCTCCAAGATGCATGTAATTAGAGATTGAACAACAGGTCATTTTTGAAGTCAAGAAATTGATCGATGCTAGTTTCATCTGGAAGAAAAAATATCCCATGGTTGGCTAGTGTTGTCTGAGTTAAGAAGAAGAATGACCAAATTCACATATGCATCAATTTTAGGGATGTAAATAAGGCATGTCCAAAAAGATGAACTTCTTATACCAATACCAGAATTGATGATGGACATTGCCTCATCTCATGCAATTTTCCTTTTTGTTGATTGCTCATCTGAATACAACCAAATAAAGATGGCCCATGAAGATGAGAAGAATACTATCTTTACAACCCCGATCAAAATCTATTTCTATAAAGTCATGCCTTTTGACTTTAAAAATACTTGAGCCACATACCAGTGGTCCATGACTCAAATCTTCGATGAACTCATTCATCATAAAGTTAAATGCTATGTTGATGATCTCATGGCTAAAAGTAAAGAAAAGGAAGACCACCTCTTTGACTTGAGAGTAGTTTTCAAATGGCTAAAATAATATAATCTTAAAATGAACTCCCTGAAGTGTGCATTTGGAGTAGCTCGGAAATTCCTTGGGTTTTTTGTCCAACATCCGTGGATACAAATTGGCCTAGAGAAGATCAAAGCGATATTAGAAATGCCACCCCCTAAAATTCTAATTCAACTCAGATCATTCCAAGGGAGGTTGGCATATTTAAGATGCTTTATATCCAACCTATTAAGAAGATGCTAGCCATTTTTAGTACTTGTCAAGAAGGATGCCAAGTTCAAGTGGGATAACAAGTGACAACGTGCCTTTCAAAATGTTAAATAGTACTTAAAGATGCCATCAGTTCTAGTAGCCCCTATCCTGGGAAAGCCTTTGATCCTCTACACTATTGCATTAGATGACTCCCTGGCAGTTTGTTGGCCCAAACGAATGACGAAGGAAGCAAAATGAGTTATACTATCTCAGCCATCATCTAATCTCTACTGAGGCAAATTATCCACCCATCGAGAAGCATTGCCTACCTTTAATCTTTGCATCCCAAAGGCTACAATATTACATACTTTCTCATAAAGTTAACTTGATTTCTAGAATCAATCCATTATAATATCTCATGATGGCTCTCGTTATGGATCATGATTCTATCATAATTTGACATTACCTTCGTACCCCTCTATGGTGAAAGGACAAGCGCTCATAGATTTTTAAGCAGCACACCGACATTTAGCTAATTCTCCATATAGTGATGATCTCCCCGATGAATAAATCATGAACTTAGGGAATACTAGCATTCATAGCTAGGAAATATATTTTGAAGGTGCAACTTCCTCTCAAAGAGGAGAACCACAATCGACTCTTCCAGGAAATGTAGTGGTAGGAATAGTTCTCCTAACTCTAGACCACGATATGATGAGATTTTCATACCATCTATCATATACTTGTATTAATAATGAAGCCAAATATGAGGCTCTGATTGTCGGTCTGGAGTTAGCTAATTCGCTAAGCATTCATAACATCATCATCTATGGGGATTCCCAACTAGTGGTCATCCAAATCATTAAGTCCTATAAGGTTCTCAAGCTTAGACTCCATCACTACCATAAGTACTTGTTGGCCCAAATATCAGAGGTTACCATCTACAAGATTCTTCTAGGAGAAAATACCATAGTAGATGCTTTAGCCAAGCTTGCTAAGGAATTAGCATGCCCAGAAGATGAGTCTATATAAATAGAGGTCCAAAATAGCTATGTCTTACCTCTTATTGATATTGAACACATCAAATAATACTCTTGAAGGGGAGGTTGCCATTGCCAGAAAGGATGAGGGCTAGATTGGAGGCAACCATTCATGGATTACCTAAACAAAGGAAAACTACCTCAAGAGAAGTCACAAGCACATCAGATGAAGCAAAGGGTGCTTTCCTATGCCCTCGTGGATGGTGTCTTATATCAATGGTCCTTCGATCATATGTGATTATGTTGTTTAGACAAGCACAAAGCTCGAAAGATAATCATTGAGGTGCATTCAGGATTATGTGGAGCTCACCAATCCGGTCCCAAGATAAAAGTCAAAATCTAAAGACTCAAATATTATTGGCCGTCGATAATTACATATTGTATGGATGTAGCTAGACGATGTTATTAGTGTCAAATACATAGTGTAGTCCTACACCTGCCACCCAACATTGGCCTCGTGGCCATTCGAGTATTGGGGTACTGACTTAGTTGGTCCGATTGATCCTCCTTCTTCCAAGGGTCATCAATTTATCTTAGCTAAACTTTTCAAATGGTAGAGTATTCATTCGAGGTCAAAGCATATGCTCCAATTTTTTAGAAACTATATTGTATATAGATTTATGGTGCCTCATTGAATTATATTCGATAATGGTACTACATTCAAGAGCACCAAAATTAACAACTTTGCATAAAGACAATACATATATTGGAGATACTCCACCATCTACTACCTGCAAGTGAATAGGTTGGTAGAAACCATCAACAAAACTCTCTTCCTGATACTTAAGAAGACACTTGATGATAATAAAGGACATGGCATGAGCAGTTAGTTGAAGCCTTGTGGGCCAACCACATCAATTATATAACCCCAACTCAGTCTACTTATTTATCTTTAGTGTATATGACCAAAGTTATTCTACCATTAGAGGTCTAACTCCCATCACTAAAGATAGCTATGGGTAGAAAGATCGCAATGGAGTAGAATGCAAATTTGCAGTTAGAAAAGCTCAAAGGTTTGGAGGAGAGACACCTACGGGCATGCCAAAATCTTGAGTTATACAAAGCCAAAATGATTCAAGCTCACAATAAGTTGGTCTACCCTAGAGCTTTTAAGGTAGAAGAGCTTATTTTAGTTCTAAGGAGACTAATTATTGCTCGTCGCAAGATGAGAGGCAAGTTTGAACCCACTTGGGAATGCCCTTTTGCCATAGAAAAAGCCTACTAAGGAGGATCATATCATCTTATTAATGATAAAGGAGAATCTGATGCTTCCAATCAATAGGCTCTACCTAAAGAAATATTATCCATAAAATCATGTTTGAAAATAATTATCATCAATGAATATAATCAAATCTCTTCAAATTGAAAGCATTTATGTCTACGAATCTGCCACAACGTGTTTAGGGTAGGTGTAAGAGAACCCAAGCGGCATCCTATCCTTTATCAACACAACATGAACACAAATTATACGCAAAATACAAAACAAACATATATCTTTTGTCTCGGGCTACTTTGAATTGAGATAATGCACTCAGCGACCCTCACTCAGTAGCTACTCTAGGTCGGGTTGATCCACTACTTAACTAGTATGTCACCCTAGTGGTCTTTTTGCTCAGGATGCAAGTTTCCCATGCTTTCTTCCTAGCTTAACCACTGCACATCGATGAGCGCCTTATTAATATGGTAGGCCTTACTGCGCATCCGATAAGCTACCCTCATGGTGGCTCTATTTAAGATGTGAGTTTCATACACTTTTTTCTTGGACCAACCTTTGTGTACTGACTAGGTCGAGTATATTCGAGGATTAGGGTAAGTACCCCAACAGCTCCTCTCCTCCCAACTACTTCAAGTTTGGGTCTAGTTCTTCCTTCGGGACTCCTCGCTCAGTAGTCGCCCTAGGTCAGATGGTACATGTCTTGCCCTCAGCGGCTCTCACTCAGTAGACTATCCCAATGATCATTTTTATTTATTAAGATATAAGTCTTCTATGCTCTTTTCCTAGATTGATCGCCACACCCTTTTGGCACCATAGGTTGGTGGTGTTGCACATGACTCACGGTGGATACACCACTCATGGAAAATGTAAGTTCCTGCACTTTCTCCTTGAGTTGGCTACCGTACCTACAGGTTCTTTCTTTTAGGGACCAAGATAACACCCCTAGTGGCACCTCCCCTGTGGGCACTCTATTTGGATCCCCATCTATACACTACCCGTGTTACTATCAGATTAGACAGTTCCCCTTTCCTGGTAGCCACCTCTGTGATTGGAAGATTTGTACTACATATTTGCAGACTCTCTCTTTGGATTGATAAATCTGAGATAGGTCCAGGATGACATAGCTCCTTCTCAGTGCACCCCATCACACATCGATAGGGTCCACTCACATATAAATAAAAAAAATATATATTTTCATTTATAAATTAGGAGAACACCCCCAATGATGCCTTTTTTCCAAGCAGGCATCCTATCTTTTGGGCAGTGTCAGCAAAACTCCCTATTGGAATCACCTGACTACTCTTAAGTTGAGGTAAGATCCCTAGTGGCACTTACTCAATAGTCACCCTAGGTCAGGTTCAATTTGTTTAGCTACCAACAGGTCACCCTTGTGACTATTCCACTTTGGAAGATGTAAATGTTTGCATTTTCTTCCTAGCATAACCGTTGCACACCAAAAGGTAACTTTTAGGCTGGTTAGTCTAACTCTTCATCTGGTAGACTACCCCTTTGGATCGATAAATCTGACACAGGCTCAGGCTGACATAGCCTTTTCTCAGTGTGATCCATCACATACTGATAGGGTCCATTAAATCAAATTAAATCAAATTAATTATCTTATACTCTTGAGTTGATGTAAGATCGCCAGTGGAACTCACTCAGTAGTCACCCTTTGTCAGGTTCAATTTATTGTGCCAATAGGTCACCCCGATGACTTTTCTACTTTGGAAGATGTAAGTCATCACGCTTTCTTCCTAGCATAGCCATTGCATACCGAAAGGCAACCCTTAGGTCAATTTTTCTCACCCTTCGGCAGGTAGACTACCCCTTTGGATTAGTAAATTTGAGATAGGCCCAAGCCGATATGGCCCCTTCTTAGTGCGGTCCATCTCACACCGATAGGGTCCATCAAATCAAATTAATCATTTTGACTACTCTAGAGTTGAGGTAAGATCCCCAGTGACACTCACTCAGTAGTCACCTAGGTCAGGTTCAATTTGTTGTGCATCCATCAGGTCACCCTAGTGACTATTCTACTTTGAAAGATGTAAGTCCTCATGCTTTCTTCCCAACACATTGCACATTGAAAGGCAACCCTTAGGTTAGTTTGTCTTAACCTTTAGCCGTAGACTGCCCCTTTGGATTGGTAAACCTAAGATAGGCCAAGGCCCCTCGGGCTCTTTCTTAGTCCATCACACACTGACAGGGTCCATATCAAAATTAATTTAATCAAATTCAACCAAGCTAATATCCCAATGGATATGCCCTTAAAATAAATCAAATCAAATCAAACTCTTCTCCCTAGTGGAGCCTATATCATATAAAAATAAATTAAATAAAAAAATCAAATCTAATCTAATTTAATCACCATAGTGGAGTCAATTCACATTCCTCCCCTTTAATTGACCAATTGAACATGAACTAATGCCTATCTTAAGCCAATTTGGCCAATTTGGCCAATTTGACCAATTTGGCCAATTTAGCCAATTTGACCAATTTGGCGAATTTGGTCAACTTGATCCATTTGACCCATTTGAATGTACATGGGTCAAATTAAAATCTAATACAAACCAACCCAAACCAATTGCACCAAAATACTCTAAATACTCATTTGAACTTGATTCAACCCTTGGTTTGACCCAATTTGACCAATTGGTCTACTTGACCTCTTTAGCCTAATTTATTGATTGGGTCCAAGTCTTAAATTAAACCACTTCCAAAGCCTCAGATCCCCTAAGCATATAAAGGACTACCACAGATCCAAAGGTGGTTGGGTTAGCCATGAGCCAAGGGGAGGTGATTTCACCACTCCTACCTCATTAGAACACTTGGAAACCCAAGGACAACCACTTCCTCCATGGCAGCCACTCCTCCTCACTTGGCCAACCAAAGCAAGCTACCTTAGAAGATTTGCTACCACCCATGACCACCTACGATGACCAGATAGCCACTAGAAACCAAATAGATCAAGGCCATCTAATTCAAGGGAGGAGGGGGTATACTCCCCTCATTTCGAGCCAAACCAAGCCACAAAGCATTTAGAGAGCTTCCTAGGGTTATTTCAAACTCCGCAGAGCATTCTCCAAGCTTCCTAAGCCTTCCCGTCACTGGAAAACACCAACCTGAGACAAGACAAGCTCCCATTATGTCCAACCTCCTCAAAACTCAACCCCATTCAAATTAACTTCACCCACACGCTCACCAGGCTCTAGTGAGGTGAAATGAACTCTCCCCTGATGATTTGACCATTTGAAGTACCTCCTATGCTAACTCTGATGAGGATTGCAGTGGTGTTTGGTCCACAGAGCAAACAGTGGGGAGGCATCGTACCATCTTCTCAACAGAGCTTCTCCTCGTTAAGGAGAAGCTACCATAGACAGTTTGCCACCGATCTTGAGCTCCGATGAAGTACTATTCCTCAAAATTGAGATTTCTTAAAATTTTCTTGGCCTTTTTAATGTGAATCTTGATTTTACATGAATCCAACAATTAGATCTCTTAAGACCCTCCTCGTGAAGGTGTGGGATTGTAGAGAAAATATTTCTGCCTTCATCTATCCTTTTGAAGAGGATAAATGAAAATAGAAATACATGACTTTTAGTTGGGACATAGACCTACAGATGTTCTTATTAGGGTGATCAGGTATGACATTGAGGAGAGGTGTACTATCTCGAAAGACAGAAGTCACCACCCTATAATGGACCTAATCACCTTTAAGGACTCCTAAGGACAGTGGGTCTGCATATGTACCAGAGATTCTTCCCCTACTTTACATGAAAAAGTAAAGCAGGGTTTATTTTAAATCGAGTTCATTAAGTTCCCTATAGGGGCAAGACCTCATAGGTAATTACATCATAAGGAAGAGGATTCTTTATGAATACTCTCAATTAAGGTAAATGATCATTATCTCCAAAGATTTCAATAGGTAGGAATATCAATTGATTAGTTTATTTTTGGCAAATCAAGTGGGATCGATCAAGAGGAGGGAGTTCTTATCGAAGCCAAATAGAGATGAGTAGGGGATGCTCCTGATACTAGGAAGCCTAGTGAGCATCCCAAACTATCTTATGGTTGGGCTTTACATTTTTGAAATTTGAAAAGGATTTATTTATTTGAGTTAGATTTTTATTAAAAATATAGGCTTATAATTCCATGATGCAAGGTCATGGAAATGCCTAAGAGGTGAGGATTTATGCTTATGGCCCATAGAAGGGAGAAGCAACCTCAGAACCTAAATCTAAGAAGCTTTGGCAAGGACCAAAAGCACAACCTAAATCTAAAGAGAAAAATGGGTATTCAATTTACCTCCACAAGAGAGGACAAACCACCCGACTGCATGGACTTACAACTGCCTAGGGGTGGCCGCTAACTAACTCTTCCAATGATTTTAAATTCATATAGGAAAGTCATATTTTTATGCAAGATAGCTAGGCTGTTATTTATTTTAGAAAGAGACTAAGTCCATAAATCCACTCCCTAAAGAGAGTAGATCATGTAAGGGCATAAAAAATGATCTAGATCTAATACAAAATATATTACATTTTACTTTCATTTTTAGACAATCATTTGACTCAGCTTATAGGATTCATATGTCTAATGCATGAGAAATAAGATTATGGGCCAAAATTAGCGAGAAAGGGGAGGTGTGTTTCCACCATGGCTTTTAAAGGTCAAGCCAAGTTCTCTGGCAAAGGTGGAAGCCCTCCAATCAAGAGTGAAATAAGATGCTTTTATGCATGATGTTATAAAAGAAAGACTCATCTAGCTAAGGGGTTGCTAATTATTTTATCTTAATTTTAACTTAGGCTTTAAATGAGGTTATGAGTTCTTTAATTTAATTTTGAATTATTAATTTGTTAGAATATTTATTTTTTCCTAAGAGCTTAATCCACATCCAAACCATACATCAAGCAAGGAAAAAACTAGTAAAAAGATGCTACCTTAATGCATAAGCTAAATAAATTATCAATCAATTTATATAGCTAACACAAAAGAATAAGAGGCCATTTGTGGTCAGGCACCACCGCACAAACCCAAAAATAAATTGGATAGCTGAGCTCTACCCTTATACAACCCATATTACAAATGAATTAATTACAATTAAGTAAAGAATTCATGTTATGGGGGTCTTCATTCTTCATTTCTTCCTTCTTCCTTCTTTTTTCTTCTTTCTTCTTTTGGTTCTTTCTTTTGGATGGTTGGAAAATGGATGCTCCAAAGGCTTCACATGGTACATAAGACATAGTCTTATAACCAATGCTCATCCTAATCCCCCATAATAATCATTCCAAAATCCTAATTGCAAAAGTACATGAAAAGGGAAAAGTAAATCTAACTAACATCTGCAAAATAGAGATTAGCTAAACAAACCAAATCCCAAGCATGTAGATTAAAAAATTGGACTTAGCACCCCATACATGGGTAACCAAGTCCACCTAACCTATTTTAGATTATGCTTAAGGGCATAAACAACCTACACATCAAAAGCAATTATATTTTTTATTACATCACCTGTTAAGCACAATCTCCTGTAGAAGATAATGATTAGACTAAATCATCTTACCATTCATTCTATGCACATACACCCTAACATCTAGACTAAAATATCACATCATAAAATAAAAGCAAACATCAGAGCATGCATCACCCTAACATAGGACTAGAAGTGGTGACTTAGCCAAATGTGTGTGCCATATAAGGTTTGTGTGGTATGCTTAGCTAAGGTTTAAGGTTAGGATTTTCTAAGTGTGAAAAAGTTCAACTTAGAAGGGTGATCTCATTTAAGTTGTTAAGTTGTTATGGGTTAATTTTATTTGATGATTTGATTTGGTTTGAATGAACATACTTAATTACTAAAGGTAGTAAATAGAGGAAAAAAGAAGAGAACTTCTCTTTCCTCCCTACCTTAAGCGGTTTCTAAGGTAGATTCATTAAGAATTTTTGTATAGTGAATGTTTTATTATGTATTTTAATTAATCCTAAGTTTTAGATTTTCTCTAAACAAACCTATTCAAAAAGAAAGATATTTTAAGATTAAGTAAAGTGAATTACTATCACAAAACACACAACATTTTATTTCTTTCCCACATGTGTATCATGCACATGAATGAACCCTAAAAATATCTATACATGTAATGCAAGTATTTTGCACACCTTAATAATGAATGCTAAGAGAGGTTGCTTAAGGAAATTTGGAATCTTTCATGTATGCATAATTTTGTTAAGTAGAAGAGAGTGATTCTTTTATCCATTTTTTATATGCACATTTATAAGTATAAAAGACATAAGTGAGTGACCATTGTTAACAAGAGGTAAGGTACAAGACCTACTTAGGGCAACTTAAAACCTCATAATCCTGGGGTTTTCCAGACTAATATACCATTTTTCTTAAATACATGTGCATGTACAAAAAGAAATGCATGGAAAGAGAATGCTAAGTGAGTTACTTAAGAAAATTTGAATGCATTATGATGCATGATTTTCTTATTAAATAGAAAAGAGGTTTTCTTATCCATTTTTCACATGCACATATGTATGTATGAAAGGCATAAGTGAGTACAGTGCGATTATTAACCAAGTGTGTAAAATACAAGACCTACTTATGGCTACTTCAAGCCTCGCAACCCCGGGGTTGTCCAGACTAATATACCACTTTCCTTAAATACATGCATGTGCACAAAAAAAATGAATGGAAAAGAAAGATACAAAAGTTTGTATTTATTTGTTTGATTTGTTTACGCAATTTATAGGTGTAGATGTGGATGTCCTTCTTTAAGTAATAACATAGGAATGAATAGGAATGGAGTTAGGAAAGTGTTATATTTTTTTCAAATGAACTATATACTTTGCCAAATCCTATTCAAACTATGCTAAAAGAAAATAAAAAGGAAAAGTACACTATGCACATCTTCATATTTATGTCCACATGCAAGCTTATAAATAATTATAAGTAGCACACTTTCAATTTTAGGCATTTGATTTATAGATTTTGAAAATAGTTTTGGATTTAATAATGATAATAGCCACTCATATTTTTACTTTAGCCAAAACATGCAATTTGACATAAAGAAAATATTTCATTTTGAATTTGATTTTAGAAAAGCATGATGTATGAAACTCATATGACATACACATTTAGCATGCTAGGAAAGAAATAAAGTGATGTAAGAATGTAATTTCATTCACTCTAATTAATTCTTAAAGAAAATCTTATGAAGTAAGGTCATTAAAAGAATCAAAAGTTGTTTAAAGAGACTTTCATTTTGCATTGAGTTTGATTTGAATTAGAAAGTGTGAGAAGGTTTGCTGGTCCTTACCCATTCCCACATGTGTGTATTATTTTAGTTTAATTTTTAGGTGATTTGATTAATTTTAGGCTTTGGTTAGGTGATGGTGTAGATTAAGTTCATTAATTACCTTACTATACCACTTTAACATATTTAATCAAATAATTATGAGCCAATGTATGACATAAAACCACAAGAAATTTAAATCAGTAATGCATCCTAGGAAAGAAAGATACCTAATGCAATTGGCTCACAATTAATGATTAATTAAGATAAAGGGTTTAATTTAAGTACTTTCATAACCCTTCCCACACATATGGGTTAGGTATGATTTTCTTAAGTTTACTTAAGTTATTGAACACCTAAGTATCTACCCAAGAAGGATTAGTTTAGGGTTTCTAGATTAACTTTGGTTTTGAGAATTTGATTTGATTAATTAAGTAGATCATTAGTGGATTAAACCTTAATTAGATTTGGATTTAAGGAAGAAAGGAAGCTTAAGGAATAGCTTAAGGAAAATATCCCAAAGTCATTCCATAAATCTCTTAATCACTTGAACAATTTTTAATTATCTTAATCAAAAACTAAACCACTATTTACATGCTTAATTAACCTTAATTACATTAAGAGAGTGAATAAGGATTCATTAATTAATGTCCCTGATTAACTCATAAATAAATTTCAAGAAACTTAGGGGAGGCAGAAGTCATCCCACTAAACATGTCTGAGAAGTTTTGAATTAATTAATGAAGTCAATTAGGGTTATTAAATTTTTAAATAAATCATAATTAAGAAAAATCTACTATTTAAATTTAATTAGAAAAAATTTTATTGGATTCTACTCTAAATTATCTTTAAATGAATCTGAGTTGATATTTTTTGAATTTTTCTACAATTAGTTATGCATTTAAGAAGTTTCAATTGATTTAAGTGATTTTTATGAATTTTTGCTAATTTATTTTATTAAAATAAATCATTTGACACTCAAAATTCAATATCTTTTAATCTAAAGGTCATTTTGACATGTATTTTAGCATCAATTTTAATCTCTAAAAATTTCAACTTAATCTGACATGTTTTTTTAGTTTAATTAATAAAATTTGATTTTACTAAAATTCCAATTAAGCTCCAAATACTCAATAAAATTTGGGGATTTTGGATTTGTTAGATTCCTCTAGGAAAGATGAATACAACGAGCCCTTGTTTGTAATTTTTGGATAAGTATTTTATTTTCTATGAATTTTTGAAGATTGAGGTGATTTAAAGTATTTTTTAAATCGAAAAAAATCAAATTTTTGTATTTAGCATAGTCAGCGTACCACGTGACATTGATGTGGAAATGTGGCACCCGCAACCATGTTTCATGCAATTGGATTGTGTGTCGGCATGGGCCCGCTGGCACGCGATTGGCTTCAGCTTCGGCTCGGGAAAGAGAGTTAATGGCGGAAAGTGACTGCGATTGCTGGATCGCCATCAGACGGTTGGTCGGTCGCATGATCCGAGGCATACAATCAACATGAGGAAGATGCGGGGCGCGATCGAATGGTCCATATCACATCAAGTGATCTGAAGGCCCAGATCATGCGATCCACGCATGATTCAAGTCATCCAATCCCACGAACTATGGGATCAGATGGCTGTTGCTTCATCGCCGATGGTGAATAGTAAATTCAAAATTTTTTTTTTAAAAAAAAGAAAGTTTCTAAGTGAAAACTTGTCCAAATTGACTCATTTTCACGTCGATTCACACTAAAAAAATTCTATTTTCTAATTGGGATGATTTAAAGTAAAAATGTGGGATTATCTAGGGTAGATTTCTAAAAATCATACAAAAACCATGACAAAATGAAGGATCCTAAGCCGGCTATGGTTTTTAAATGTTACCTAATCGGGGATGATTTTTGGCGGCAGTGATGACTCGAGCAGGCTGTTGAGTGGGGGAAGAGGCCTTAGAATGAACTTTGATCTTCGTCTTCACGTCGAAATGAAGTTTCCTCCGGTGATTGCCATTTTCTCACAGAAATTCACTTAATTTTGAAGTATTTCTCTCCAAAATGAAGTGGAGGTGATTGTCAATGGCCTTGGGAGCTCTAGGAGAGGGAGAATGAGAGGAATGAGGGTTTCCTTTAGCCACTAAAGCCTTGGAATAAAAAGTGAAAAAAATGAACCTTTTGTTTAAAATTTTGGCTCCAAACTCATGTCATTTCTCTTAGGGTGGTTGGGAATGGAAGACAATCATTCTAGGTGGCTCCCTATGGTTGGCTATGGCATGAAAAGTGGCTACCATGAAGGACAAATGGGTGTCTTAGCCAAGGGGAGGTGGGAGTCCTTCATGCCAAGTGTTATAATGGGAGAGGTGAGGTGATTTCACCTCCCCATGAGTCATGGTTGCCCCAACCACTCCTTGGGTCATAAAATCAGTGCCCTTGGTGCCTATGTGGGCTAATGAATGAGTGCCAAGTGGCTGGAAGAGAAATGACCACTTGGGAAAGTGTCTTTTCTCATGGGATGCCCTTGACCTAAGGAAAAGTGGTAATTTATCATTGAATTTTTATTTGGGTAGATTTGAAATGATTCAAAAGTAAGTTGGGCCAAATTTCATGTCTTTGAAGTTCATTTGGTTTAATTTGGGTTAATTTGACCCATTTGGGTCAAATCGGGTCAAAATGGGTTAGGTTGACCATTTGATCAAAGTGGGTCAAACCTAAAATTGGGTCAAGTTTAATGACTATTTGGAGTATATTGGTTCAAGTGGTTTCAATTAATTTAGTTTAATTTGGATTTAAATTGGATTTTGGCCAATTTGATTCTTTAGGTCAATTTGGGCTAAGTTGACCAATTTGTAATAATTGATCAAATTAGCTTGAATCATGATTTGGTTTGGGTTTGGTTGATCATTTAGAATATATTGTAGGTTTTGTTTTCAATTAATTTTTTTTGGTTTAATTTCAAGTTGATTTGACCTTTTAGGTCAAGTTGGGTTCATAGTCAATTGGGCTAGGTTGGGTCTAGTTGGCCAATTGGTCAAATTAGATTTAATTGAGGTTTTGGTCAAGTTCAATAATCAATACTAAGTGAACTTGAGCCATTGGTTGCAATCAATTTGGTTTAGGTTGAAATTTGGCTAGTTTGGGTTCATGTGGGTTAAAGGGTTGACTTGGTTAACAGGTTAGGTTGACTTGGTTTGACCCAATTCATGACAATTGATTAACCTATGATGATCAACAAACATGACATGAACTTTGGATTGGCTTAATTAACTTTGATTTGAATTGAATTGGATTTGATTTGTGTAGGTCAAATTGGCCACTTTGGGTCAAGTGAGCCAATTTGGTTTAGTTGGCTTGATCAAGGCTTGATTCAAGTTTGGTTGAACTCACATATGGACTTGAGATTGAAATATAAATCTATTTACAAGTGATTTGGAGTCAAATGGGTTTTAATTCATTTGATAATTTCAAGTCAAAAGGGTGAATATGGGTTTGATTTTTAAATTTAGTATTAGTTTAGTGATTGAAGTTTGACTTTATATTTGGATTCATGATTGAAGGATTGATTGAATCATGAAGTAAAATCAAGGGTTTGGCTTGATTTGAGTTTGATTTGGCTAAGTTCAAGAATTTGACTTGAAAGGCCTAGGTTGGATTTTGGTTGAATTTGAGTTTGAGTTTTGAATTTGGTTTCAGATATTTGAATTTATATTTCATTTATATGTGTGAATATAAATGAAATATAAATGAGTTATGAGAAAATTTCTTGAATTTGAATTGATTTTGATTTGATTTGAGCTAAGTCCATAAGATAGAACCAAATGGCTTAGGAAAGATTTAATTTGAATTTGGATTGAGATTGATTTGAATTTATATTTCATTTATATATGTGAATATAAATGAGAATATTTGAGAAAATTTCTTGAATTTAATTGATTTGGATTTGATTTGCTAAGTCCATTGAATCAAAAAAGGAAAATTTGAATTTATTTCAATCATGGTTTGATTATTTGGAATTGATTCATGATTTGATAAAATTCATTAAAATTGATTCAAGGTTTGATTTGAGTTGATTTGGTGAAGGAAGGAAGTGAGAGTTGGTTCAAGCTATGTCCTAACACCCTAGGCATGACCTATTCTTATGGCCAACTCTTCTAAGTCTCTAGGATTAGGTTAAGTGTCTACCTAATTACTAGATGTGTCTTAAGACTAAGGAACTCTTAATGTATAAGAGAAGTCCATTGTTTAAGATGGAGGGGTTGAGAGCTCATTCCAAAAATGAGATTAACAAAAGGTGCCCAATAGGTGTGGTGTGACTGACAAGGAACACCACATGTATTGGTGTTAACCAAAATGATCAACAACACTGAATGATCACAAGCTCTAACAGATAATCTACTCCTAACTTGAGGTCTAGAAGGAATCCAGAGCTTAGTGCAATGTGGCTCTACTTATGTCAAAGACATAAGAGAGGGAAGGAGGAATTCATTAGGGATTGAGTATGTGAACCTTCCACTAAGGGAAAAGGTTCAAGTCATCCGCTGAGGGATGAGAGGTTTGATTTGATTTGAGTCTCGTATGGGAGGAATTTGATTTGATTTGTTAAGTTTTGCCAAAGAGGGTTGAATTTGTTTCAATTTGTTGTTCATTTAATTGTGCTTATTTTGACTCCACCGGGGATAGACAAGTGAACCCTCCACTGGGGAGGCAAATTCAAGTCATCCACAAGGGAGGAAAGGCTGTGAAATCCACTAAGGGATTAGAATTCTAAGTCCACTAGAACTAGAAAAATTTGCATCTCACTGAGGAGGAGAAAAAGATTTGATTTTGAATGATTGATTATTTTTTTGTTTCAAATTTTTAATTTTGGATTTTGAAATAGACCCTGTTGGTTTACGATGGATCGCACTGAGTAGGAGCAATGGAGGCCTAAACCTAACTCAGATTTACCAATCCAAAGGGGTAGTCTACACATAGTAGTAGCCAACCAAAGATGTCTTTCGGTATCTGATGTGAACTAAGAAGAACGCATAGTAGACTAACATCCTCCAAAGTAGGGACCAGTTGCAGTGGTGATCCATTGGCAAGGCAACGGATTGAACCCAACCCAGAGCTGACTATTAAGGGAATGCCTCTGGGGGACTTAAATCAGCTCAAAGATAGTCAAATTAATTTTATTTTTAGATTGTTTTGATGGATCCCATTGGTTTATGATGGATTGCTCTAAGTAGGGGCCATAGAGGCCTAGACCTAATTCAGATTTACCAATCCAAAGAGAGTAGTCTACCAACCACAAGGTAGGACTATCCAACCAAGGGGAAGCCTTTCGGCTTGCAATGGTCAAATCTTAAGAAGAAAGCATTAGATTCACATCTTCTAAAAACAAAACCCAGGTGATTTGTTGGCAAGATTTCGACCTAGAATTAGTGAATGCCTTTGGAAGACTTAAAATAGTTCATAGACAGTCAAAGATTAATTCCATTTTAAATTTGTTTATTTTGATGGATTTCGTTGGTTTGCAATGGATCATCCTGAGAAGGAGCTTATATTAGCCTAGACCTATCTCAGATTTACTAAACTAAAGGGAGCAGCTTCCCAGTCGATGGGAGAACTATCACCAAAGGAGTGCCTTTTGATTTGCAATGATCACTTCGAGGGAAGAAAGCTTGGTGACTCACATCTTCCACTATAAAAGACCATTGGGGCAATTAGTTTCTTTGGGCAATAAATCAACCTAAGATGTCGTTGATGTCATGCTAAAAGAATACATCATAGCCATCTTCAAAAAAGAATGAATGCCGATAACACTTGTGGTAAAACTGATTGAACCCAACCTTAAGGTGACTACAGAGTGAGTACCAACCTAGGGATTTATCTCAACTCGTCTTATAGGGAGTTATGCCAACACCGCCTCAAAGATAGGATGCCTGCTTGGCCTTTGGGACTTAAATTCTTAATCGTGCTAATTAGTTTATTTTTTTTATTTTTTATTGTCTCATAGTTGAGGGATCATACTGAGAAGGAGCTTATATCAACATAGACCTATCTCGATTTATCAACCAAGGGAGAATTGCAATCCCTAACAAATTCTCAACCACAGGGGTGGCTACTAGAAAAAGGGGACTGTCCAATCCAAGTGTAACCTGGGTCGTGTCTAAATGGGGTCTCAAAGGACATGATCCAAATTGAATGCCAGTAGGGAGAGGGGCCACTAAGGGTTAATCTAAAACCCTGGAGAAGATGACATGGCTAATCATATATCAAATAGGTATTCAGTGGCCAACTCAAGGTGAAAGTGGGGGGACTCACATCTGCCAAGAGTGGTGTATCCACCGGGTGAGTCATCACAAGATGCATCAACCAACCTAAGGTGCTCATTGCAACAATCGCCTAGAAGAAAGCTCGGGACTCACATCCTTCTATGGAATCGATTGGATAGTCTATCTTCGATAAAGTGCCATCCAACCTAGGGTGACTACTAAGTGAATTCCACTAGGGGACTTAGATCGACTAAAATGTAATCAAGAGGAAAGGAGCCTTTGGGCCTTATCCTAAATCTCAAATATACTCAACCTAGTTAGATCATGATGATTAGTTCAAGTAGAAAGCATGGGGACTAACATCTTCTTAAACAAAATCAACATGGGGTAGCTTACTAGTTGGGTAGTAAAGTCTACCATACTAACAAGCATTGGTTTGTAATGGTCAAGTTAGGAAGAAAGTGCGGGGACTCACATCTTACAAATAAGTGACCACTGGGGTGACAGATTAGTGAGGTAGTATGTTAACTCGACCTAGAGCAGTTAATGAGTGAGTACCATAGGAGGCTTGCTCACACATCAAAATAGCTTGAGATAAAAAATATCTATTTATTTTGTGTTTGTGTAATAGGGAATAGGATATCTCTCGGGTTCTCTTACACCAACCTTAAACACATTGGGGATTTTGATGAAATAGAGTCATAGATGGCAACCAAAATTTCCCACTAAGAAAGGATGCCACTCAGGTTCTCTCCTACACCTAACTTAGTTATTCTAATGGAAATAGGACTCTTCTTGGGTTCTCTCACACCTATTTTAGTAGTGCTTGGGAATGTGTTCATGTTGTGAAGAAGGATAGGATGCCTCTATGGTTCTCTTACACCTAACCTAAACACATCATGGCGAGTTCTCAAGATAAGCAAACAACACTTAGCACGAAGAGAAGATTTTGATGAATTGGAATGGAATTTTTGTTGATTGATAGAATTATTTTCAAAAATGATTTTTTATGGATAATATTTCTTCAAATAGAGCCCATTAATTGGAAGCATCAGGTGTTTCCCTTTACAATCAATAAGCTGATAAGATCCTCCTTGGTAGGCCTTCTCTATGATATAGGGGTCTTCCCAAGTGGGTTCAAACTTGCCTCCCATCTTTCGACAGGCAACAATTGGTCTCTTTAAGACTAACGTAAGTTATCCTACTTGGAAAGACCTAGGGTGGACCAACTTATTGTGAGCTTGAATCATTTTGGCCTTGTACAACTTCTAATACTGCAGGCAACTCTCTCCAAACCTTCGAGCTCTTCTAACCGCAACTTGCATTCATTCGCTAGTGATCTTGCTACCCAATGCTATCCTTAGTGACAAGAGTTGAACTTCTAAAGGTAGAAAGGCTTCGGACCCATACACTAAGGAAAATTGGGTAGATTGAGTTGGAGTATGTGGTGTGCAGGCCCACAAGGCTACTCATTCCACAGCTTTGTTGTCATCAAGAGTCTTCTTTAGTATTTGGATGAGAGTTTTATTGAATTCCTCTGCTAAGTCATTTGCTCTGGGATAGTAGATGGTGGAGTATCTCCAATCTATACCATGTCTTCTGGTGAAGCTATTGATCTTGATGTTTTTGAATGCAGCACCATTATTAAATATAATTCATCTAGCCACATCAAACCTATATACGATATGGTTCTTGAAAAATTGAAGTACATGCTGAGATGTGACCTCTCTGAGTGGGATTGCCTTCGCCCACTTGGAAAAGTAGTCGGTGAGCTAAGATAAACCGATGACCCTTAGAAGAAGGAGGATCGATAGGACGTTAGGCCCTAATGAATGAATGAGGGTGTAGAATGTTGAGTGGTTGATGTTAGGACCACACCGTGTACCTGACATTGATGGCATTTCCTAGCTACATCCATGCAGCTGTAATCCTTAAAGGCCAGTAGTATCCTAGTCTCTTGATCTTCATCTTCATCTTCATCTTCAAACTAGATTGGTGCGCTCCGCATAGACTCAAATGTACCTCAGTTACAATGCCACAGGCTTCGTGTTTGTCTAAACAACATAACCACATTTGATCAAAGGATCTCACAGTGTGCCATCAAGAGAGAGAGCTCTATTTCACCTAATGGGCTTGTGACTTTTCTTGAGATAGTTTGTCGGTGTTCAAATAATCTATGAACAGTTGCCTCCAATCCATCTCCTTTTCCTTATAGGCAATGACAACCTCCCCTTCAAGAGAAAGTCTCTCGATGAGTTTAACATCAATAAGGGATAGGACTTGTCTATTTTGGACCCTTATTAGAATGGACTCATCTTCCGGACATGCCAATTCTTTGGTAAGTTTGGCCAAAGCATCTGCTAGTATGTTCTCTGCTCAGAGAACCTTGTAGAACATGACTTTAGGGATTTGGGCTTCATGTTATACTCGTGATAATGATGAAGCTTAGGTTTGAGAACCTTGTAGGACCCGATAATCTAATTGATGATCAACTTAGAATCCTCAAAGATGTTGATGCTCTTGACACGCACTGTGATAGCTAACTCCAGATCGGCGACCAAGCCTCATACTCAGCTTCATTGTTGGTGCAGGGGTTGGAAAGATAGTATGAGAATCTTATCACATCGTGGTATGGAGTTAAGAGAACTATTCCTACCTTTGCCTTTCCTAGAAGAGTAGATCGTTGTGCTTCACCTTTATGAAAGAAGCTACACCATCAAAATTCATCTCCTAATGATTATTGTTAACCTCTCCTAAGTTCATGATTTACTCATCAGGGAGATCGTCACTAAGCGGAGAATCAGCAGGAAGTGGGTGTGATGCTAAGAAAACTGTTAGTTCTTATCCTTTTACCACACGGAGGGGTATGAATGTGATATCAAACTATGAGATAATCATGGACCATCATGCCAAATGTCCGATAGCATTGGTCATGAGATTAGATTGGAAATCAAGTTCACCTTATGAGAAAGCATATAGTGTCATAGCTTTTGGGATACAAAAATTAAAGCTAGGCAATATTTCTTAATAGGTGGATAATTTATTTAGAGGAATCAAAGATGATGATAGAGCACTCTCCTTCCTTCGTTGTTGGCCAAACACCGGGGAGTCATCCAATGCAGTAGTGTAGAGGATGAGTGGCCTGCCCAGGATAGGGGTTGCTAGAATTAACGGCTTCACCAAATACTGCTTGATATCTTCAAAGGCATGCTTGCACTTGTCTTCCCACTTGAACTTGGCATCCTTTTTGACAAGTGCTAAAAATGGCTTGCATCTCCTCGATAGGTTGGAAATAAAGCGTCTTAGATACGCCAGCTATCCTTGGAAAGATCTGAATTGAGTTAAACTTTTAGGAGGTGGTATTTTTAAGATAGCTTTGATCTTTTCTAGGATCTATTTCTATTCTTCTGTTAAAACAAACCCAGTTTCCAAGCTACAATGCACACTTCGTGGGATTCATTTTGAGGTTATATTATCATAAATTTGAAAACTACTCTCAAGTCAAAGATGGTCTTCTTTTTCTCTCTTGACTACTAGATCATCAACATAGCAACGATGATGGATGAGTTCAAAGATCCGAGTCATGGCGGGTATGTAGCACCAACATTTTAAGGCCAAAGGCATGACCCTATAATAGAAGATTCTGATCGGGGTTCAAAATATAGTGTTTTTTTCATCTTTAGGAGACAACTTGATTTGGTTGTGGCCAGATGACCCATCCATGAAAGAAAAAATTGCATGAGACGGGGCGATGTCCACCATTAATTCTGGTATAGGCAGAGAAAACTCATCCTTAGGACATGCCTTGTTTAAGTCCCTAAAATCGACATATATGCAAATTTGGCCATTCATCTTCTTAACTGGTATACACTGGCTAACCAGGTAGGATATTTTTCTTCTCTGATAAAACCAACATCGATCATTTTCTTGACTTCAGAAATGACCTGTTATTCAATTTCTAATCGCATGCATCTAGAGCTTGCTTGATAGGGTTAGCACTACGATCTATTGCTAGCTTGTGGACTGTTATGTTAGGAGATAATCTGGGCATCTCTTCATAACTCCATGCAAAGCAGTCTTTAAACTTAATCAATAGCTTAACTAAGTCATTAGTTTCTTCTTCATTAGGCAATGAACTGATGTATGCTGGGCATGGATTTTCTTCTATCTTGAGGTTGATTTCTTTAAGCTTGTCAGTTGTTGAATAGATGTCCTCTTCAATTTTGACATTGCATCTTTGATTTGGAGATCATCTAGATCATCTGAGATTTCTAAACACACATTCTCATAAGAGTTGGTGTTGTGTGAAAAGAAACTATTAGACTCCAAATGATTGGTAACAACTAAGCAGTAATCATCATCATCGACTGGATCCACTATACCGAATCCTAGTCCTACTCTTAATTTTGCTTCCCTACCTGTGTTATTCCACAAATTCTCAAAATACTCTGACCTGTGCCTGGACCATGTATGAGGAACCAAACCTTTCTATATTAATGAAGACAAGGCGAGTAAAATTCAAATGGTAATTCCATTAATTCTTTAAATGTATCCTCTAAAAGTTCTACATCAACTTCAGGACTTGAAGATGATGATCCCAAAAAGAATTTCTTCAGCTTCATATCACTGGAAGACTTAGGGGCTTTCTTAACTACTAAACCTTCAACTTTGGGTGAAAGTGAGGTTAGAGCTAAGGTTTCCAACTATTGCCTGATAGTTTTACTTACATATGATTTGGATACTTTGCTTTGTCTAGAGGCCCGGTCTTCATCGCTGTCTAACTCAAGTGTCACCTCCAATGGAACCCACTGAGAGGGGTTGGCTGGTATGCTAATCACATTAGACTCATCCTCTGAACTAGATTCCAAGTCTATGTGAATAGTAGGGGTATTCCTATGAACTGGAACATAACCCCTATTGGCTGATGGCCAATTAAGGGGTCTTCCACCTCTAGAACTGTCTCTATTTTTGCCTCTACCTCTGCTTGGTGAGGTTTAGTCATCCTACCCACATGTCCATATGAAGGAATGAATTGTGGGTGGAATGTGATATGCGACTCTATTTCTTCTTCAATTCCCCTTTCTTGTTCACTTGGATTTTCATTTTTCTTTTCTTTTTCTTTGGCTTTTTCTTTTTCTTTTACCTTTTCTTTTTCTTTTTCTTCTTTTTCTTTTGCTTTTGAATTTAAGTTTTTTTCCAAGTTCATGAGAAATGGTGTTTTGAGGAAGATAGTAGGTTACATCCTCATATATCTCAACCTCTCTAACTGAAAATGGTTTTTCATCTCCTTTGACACAATACTCAATCCCATCCTTCTTGAACTTGATGCACTGATGGAGGGAGGATGGAGTTATCTTATTCTGATGTATCCAAGGCCTACCAAGCAAAACGGTGAATGAAGTATTCAAATCAATTATGTAAAACTTAGCTTCATTCTTCCAGTCACCTATCTCCAAAGGTAACACTATGGAACATAAAGCCCGCTCACCTTATTCATTGAATCCTCTCAACATCAACCAATCTTCTCAGAGTTTGGAGATGTCGGTCCTCAAAGGCAAGGGTCTTTAGACTCATAATATTCACCATGCACTTGGATCGATAAGAACTCTGGCAATTCTGAATCTTCCCATGTCAACTATGATGTAGAGGGGACGGTTGTTCTCCAGGTCCCCGAGAAGAATGTCTTCATCTATGAAAGTGATCTCGTGGACTTCTTTTGTGTAATGTGCCTCCTCACCAATAAATGACAAAGCTAAGAATATCTCTTAGATCAAGGAGAGCCTTGATTAATGATTCATCTCTTGGATAAGAAAAGGGCATCGTATATGCTTAGCTTAGATGGAAACTTTCTTAGATGAGAGAGGACATTGTAGTCCACCATGGGCTGATCCTCTATAAGCATATCTAAGGGTGGAGCATCCTATAGAGGGGCTTCTCGATCCTCTCAACTAATGACTTGTTTCCCTCTATCTTGAGGTGCTACCCTAAGAGGTAGAACCTTGGCACTATGGGGGTTGACTTCGATGATCTCTTATTATAGGGTAATTGAAGATTCTACCTGCATGTCTGGCTCACCTACAGCTTCTCCTATGGGACCCTCGAAGTAGGATGATTCCAAGTCTATCTCAAGAGGTGAACCCATAGTATTTAGACTAGGAAAATCCAACTCTGAATTAGAAAGTGGAAGATCAAAATTGCTATAGTTATTATTTAGACTTGATGAGTTATTTAGAATAGATTTAGACAACCCATCAGAAGTGACACAAATGTAATTCAGGCTAGCTTTATTCTTCAATTTCTTGGATTTGATAGGAGGTACAAAGTAGAAATCAAGTAAATTAAGAGGGATAAGGGATTTGATGCCCTTATCCGTAGATACAAGAGTTCTACTATAAGAAGAAGAAAACTAAGTAACAAGAAACTGGAACTAGACTGATTGGTTGCACTCGCTATCCCAGACGGCACATCACTGCCACTGCGCTATTGAGTTCCCCTTTCCGAAGCACTAGCAACTTGCAAACCTTCCTTGATGTTGAAGGTTTGAGCTGACTCAGGCACCTACAAAGAAAGTTTCTTAATCTTTTGAATAATATTTTTAGAGGTTTTGGATAAGGAGATTTCCCAACCTTCTTTGGTTTTGGAAGGATCGCAGTCATCCCAAAGGATTACCCTAATAGAACTGGATGATTGTTCCATAAGATATTCCATTGAGATAACTATAGCACCTATCTTTAAGCTATGTTCAAGCCAATCCTTGAATGTAAAGCAATCCTCCAAAACATGACCTAGCATACAGTGGTAGGGGCAAAAGTTAGGATGATTGCTTTTGCCCACTTCCTCTAGCCTTCTAGGTTCGGGTAGCTGAAAGTCAGGTTTTTTTAAGAGATTCTTAAAGATTTTCCTAACTACCTCCCTCTTAAATGAATATGGTGTGTTTAGTTTATCCATAAGAGTAGGTGGATGGTATCCACCTAAGTGTATGTGTACTCGTTTATGGATATGGAGAAGGCGGTGCATTGGAGGCAGTTGGTAGGGCTACCTTGGTGGTTGAGGAGTGAGTGTGGGAGCATGAGGTCTCTCAAACTCTCTTTGCTTTCCCTTATCTCGCTATCACTACCCCGGTCTTCTTCTCATAAATCTTCTATAGCTTTGGCTTTGTTGGTAGATCTAGAGAAGGTAATTGTTTGGCTTCTCCTTGTAAGCTAATCACCTTGTTGATTAATTTCTCAAAAGTTTTGATGGTGAAATCTTTGAGCATGAAGGCGATCGGGCCATGGATATTCTTAAGCAGAATCTCGATGGCATACTGTTCAGACAACTATGGTTCATATTTTATACTCAAATTATGTCATCTGAGAATGTAATCAATAAGGGACTCACCATGGTTTTGTTGAGCCACAATGAGATCGCCAACTGTGACCTTTTGCCGAGCTCCAACAAACCACTTGATAAAGAGTTGCTCCAACTCAGCAAAAGTTTTTACTAAACTATTAGGAAGTTCAGTATACCAATCAAAAGCTATCCTTATTAAGCTACTGATAAAGAGACAAAATAATAAAGCATCACTGCCACCAAAGATTGCAATAAGCCCGGGTGTGTCCTTTCACGCCATCAAACTCTTGAAGGAAGGTGGCACAAAACCCTTAGGATATTGGATTGCATCAAATTCATCTGAGTAGGGCCTACCTTTTGGAACTAATGATCCTCCTCGGGCTTGAGCCAATGCTCCTTCACCTGCTGCTCAACCATGGACTTGATATCTTTTTTCTTGTATGGAGATACTATCCACTACCTTCCTCTACATGCTGGTGTTACCTTGCTCTACTAAAGGTAAAGTCTTGGATGGGTCCAAAACATGCACCAATTATGGCTGACTAGTTTCAGCTGTGGTAGGATGAACTATTGGGGCTTGGTTCTGTAATGCTAAGATAGCTATTAACAGATCCTCGAGCTTCTTCTCCATCCTTTCTATCTTTTCATCCTTCTACTTTATATGTGCAAGGAGGTGTTGGGTCGAGTGGGCTGTGTCTTCCTGCTCAGGCTCAACACCTTCCATAGTCTGATGCCCTCTGAGGAGGGATCCCCTGGTATCTATCATGCAAACCCTACTGAGTCTCCCAATAAATCATCTTCATTGGGATCAAAACTAATCTTCTCCTCATTAGACCGGTCATATCCTATGATCTCCTTCTTCTCAATGAAGTAATGAGCTACTATGTCATCAAAAGAATGATTTATCATAACTAACATCAAATGCTTTCGACTGATCGGTGGTGGGATCCACATCATGTACTGTGAGGCATCGAACCTCCCCTGTTGCCAGAGAATCAACCCTATGACGGTTGTATTCGCTAGAAGATATACACTCCTGACTGCCACTGACTCTATACGAGGTGACACTCTTAAGAGGTTCTATGATCATGGGTGCAATTGTTGTAACCATCTCCAAATCCAATTGTAGTGGTGAAGGTAAAGGGATGACCACTATGCTTGATTCCTTCCTACACCAGCGTAAGGTCAAAGCAGAGAGCTCAACCTGCCATAGGGCGGTGTAGATGGAATGGGATACCTTGGCCATAGTCAGATCACCAACAGGGTTCTCTTCTCCTCGGATGTGGCCTTCATGGCCTTCGATGGAATTGGAGATGCTACAACGTGATTGGGTGATGGTGGACGGGGGGTAGAGCGGTGTGGTGGAGAAACCACTGACTCTCTGAAAATAGGGACCCTCTTCCTATGATGGGTCATCCCTATAAGCAAAATATTATCTTTGTGATTGACACAGGTAGCACGATCGTGGAAATCAATGTGGAGGCCAGAACCAAACCTCTGCCAAGTGATTTGCATCAAGTGGGCCTCTCTGGCCCTCTCTTTCCATAGGTGTTTTCCTGCACTACAGGAATAACATATCTCAAATCAAATTGAGTTCCAAACTCAGAACGTTTATGAGCTCCGCCAACCTGGCATAGAACTGATCAAAGGCCGGCATACAAGTCCTTCTTTGGATAATTGGGGGTTGATACTGAATCGCTAGTGGAGGTGAAGTATGGATCCTCCTAGCATTCTCTTTATTAGACCTATAGAGGATGAAACATGTTCACTGTAACAAGCGGGGAAATCAAAGTGGGCACCTCCTCCATAATTGACCGTGTAGTGGCCTCCATCTCCCTGACTATGCATGTGTGGTACCACTTAATCATATGGTTTTTGTTCCTCCTCTGAGTCCTAGTAGGGTGAGTGGAGTAAGAACTAGACCCAACCTTAAAAGTTGGGGAGGCAATCTCTGGGATCAAAGGAGCCTTATTTTTAGAGGGTGCTTATGAGTGGGTGCTAGCCCTTACTAGGGCAGCACGAGAAACCATGGAGAGCGTAGGCGCTATCACTATCATTGGCACTGAGACTATTGGAACTGATGGAACTACCAGTGTCTTCCTCTTTAGTGAGGGGATGTCAGCATCTAATGGAAAGTCAATCAATGATGACCTTCTGACCACCACGGTCCGCTACAGGAGGGGAGTGCCCTCAGAGTGATCCTTGCCCCTCAAACCCCACAAATGGATGATGGGTGTAATCAGCTTGAGGGAGATTGGCCTAATCCAAGGCCAAGTCCATGCCGTAGGGGAAACTAAACATAAACTTCTGTGAAATTGCCATTATAGTCAATTGAAAATTGAAAATTGAACTATAGCTGCAATTGAGACTGATGTTGAGAATCTGCAATGTTGAAATAAACTTGGATCAAATTTGTATTTTGTTGACTTTTGAATTTGAATTTAAAATTTGAACCCACATCCAACATCTTGGAAGTGTTAAGGGGTTTAAATGGATTTAGAGAAGATTTAGAGATTTGATTGGAATGAGTAATTTTTGAATATGAATCCAATTTCAACAAATCTGGGTATGTTGAAAGTGGGTTCAAATATTTTTAGAAAGATGCTTCCATAGGTTCATGTTTGAATTTAAATTTTGATTTGAGGACCCTTTCCTTCAACAAATTTGAGTATGTTAAAGTAAGGGTCAATTGGTTTTATTTTGGATTTGTGATTTTTGGAATATACTCACTTGGCAAATTTGGGTATGCTAAGTGAGATGTTTGAAAACAATTTCTTCTTTTTCTTTATTTTCTTTATTTTGTGTGAATCATGTGAATTTTGAGAATGGGATCTTCACTTAGAAAATTTGGGTATGCTAAATGAAGAATCAAAATGTTTTTTTTATTTTTGAAAAAGGGATCTTTACTTTGCAAATTTAAGTATGCTAAATAAAGGATCCAATGTGATAGATTTTGTTCTCTTAATTTTTTTTTTGGAAAGAGATTTCTACTTAGAAAATTTAGGTGTGCTAAATAGGAGATCCAAGTGTGCTTTTGTTTTGATTTTGTTTGTAAAGAGGATTCTTAGCAAATTTAGGTATGCTATGGAAATCCAAATGTGTTTTGATTTTTGAAAAAGAGGATTTTTACTTAGCAAATTTGGGTATGCTAAATGAAAGATCCAAATATTGTTTCATTTTTGAAAAGGAGGATTTTCACTTAGCAAATATAGGTATGCTAAATGAAAGATCCAAATGTTATTTTATGTTTTGGAAAGATGTTTATTGATTTTATTTTGAAAAGAGGATCTTCACTTAGCAAATTTGGGTATGCTAAATGAAAAATCCAAATGTTGTTTTAATTTTGGAAAGATGATTGTTAATTTTGATTTTTGAAAAGGTGTTTGTTGATTTTAATTTTGAAAAGATGATAGTTGTTTCTTATTTCGAAATGAAATCTTCATTCAGTAAATTGAGTAAATTGAGCATATTGAATGGAGATATTCATTTGTACTTTAGAAAAAAAATGATTATTAATTTTGATTGAAAATGAAAACTTTCATTCAATAAATTTGAGCATTTTGAATGGAAGTGTTCATTTATGATTTTGGAAAATGTGATTGTTGATTTTGATTGAAAATGAAAACCTTCATTTAATAAATTTGAGTATATTGAATGAAAGTGTTCATTTGTACTTTTGGAAAATGTGATTGTTGATTTTGATTGAAAATGAAAATCTTCATTCAATAAATTTGAGTATATTGAATGAAAGTGTTCATTTATGCTTCTGAAAAATTTGACTTTTGATTTTTGATTAAAAAAATGAAAGCTTTCATTCAATAAACTTGAGTATGTTGAATGAAATTGTTCATTTGTGCTTTTAGAAAATATGATTGTTGATTTTGATTTTTGGAAAGTGAAGTCCTAATTTAATAAATTGAATAAGGAAGTTCACTTGAGCTTTTTGAAAAGATTGATTTTGGATTTTATTAATATTTTATTTTATAAAAAGTCATACATATAACAAATCATGAAGATTGTTAGATGAGGTTGGTTTGCAAAATTTTTGTGAAAATATTTTATTATGTGCATTTTGCAAAAGTGCTTTTTGGAAATATGATATTTTTCATAAAAGGATTTATTCTTTCTTTATTTTTGGAATGAACCTTTTCCTTACCATAGAAATAGTAAGGAGGAAGTCTTTAGTTATTTCTTTTTATTAATTTTTTTTTATTTTCACCTATTGGGGAACCTAATATGGGTTTTAAGACCTACATGGAATGAGGTCCTAAAACTTAAAGGTGTTGGCTAGCTTAGCTTAAGAATGAAATAAACTAAGTGCCAACAGAAAAGAAGGATAGACTCAGACTTGTATAAAATACAAATCCACTATCAATACTTGAAGACAATGATGGAGAGAGAAACTTTTCCCAATGGAGTCACCAAAAAAATCTGTGGTGAAAATATTTTCGCCTTCATCTATCCTTTTGAAGAGGAAAAATGAAAACAGAAATACATGCCTTTTAGTTGGGACACCACGTAGATCTGCAAATATTTTTATTAGAGTGATCGGGTACAACATTGAGGAGAGGTGTACTATCTCGCAAGACAAAAGTCACCACCCTACAATGGACCTAATCACCTCAATAAGGACTCTTAAAGATAATGGGTCTGCATATATACTAGAGATTGTTCCCCTACTTTACATGGAAAAGTAAAGTAGGGTTTATTTTAAACTGGGTTCGTTAAGTTCCATACAAAGGCAAGCCCTCATAGTTAATTACAACCTAAGGAAGGGGATTCCTTAGGAATACTCTCTATTAAGATAAATGAACATTATCTCCAAAGATTTCAATAGGTAGGACTATCAATTGATTAGTTTATTTTTGGCAAATCAAGTGGGATCGATCACGAGGAGGGAGTTCTTATCGAAGCCAAATGGAGAGAGTAGGGCATGCTCATGATACTAGGAAGCCTAGTTAGAATCCCAAACTATCCTATGGTTGAGCTTTACATTTTTGAAATTTGAAAAGGATTTATTTGTTGAGTTGGATTTTTATTAGAAATTTAGGGCTTATAATTCTATGATGCAAGGTCATAAAATGCCTAAGAGTTGAGGATTTATTCTTATGGCCCATAGAAGAGAGAAGCAACCTCAAAATCTAAATCTAGGAAGCTTTGGTGAGGGCACGACCAAAAACTAAGGCAAAAAATGGGTATTTGGTTTGCCTCCAAAAGAGAGGACAAACTTTTGCTTGGACTTGGTGGTGCATAACTCCTCCTATGATTTTAAATTCATGTAGGCAAGTCATATGTTTATGCAAGATAGCTAGGCTGTTATTTATTGTAGAAAGAGGCTAAGTCCTTAAAGCCACTCCTTAAAGAGACTAGATCATGCAAGGGCATGAAAAATGACCTAGATCTAATGCAAAACATATCACATTTTACTTTTATTTTTGGACAATCATTTGACTCAGGCTATAGAATTCATATGCCTAATGCATGAGAAAGAAATTTATGTGCCAAAATCAATGAGAAGGGAGAGGTGTGATTCCACCATGGCTCTCAAATTTCAAGCCAAGTTCTTTGGCAAAGGTGGAAGCTCTCCAATCAAGAGTGGAATAAGATATTTTATGCATGATGTTATAAAAGAAAGAGTCATCCAACTAAGGGGTTTCTAATTCTTTTATCTTCATTTTAACTTAGGCTTTAAATGAGGTTATGAGTTCTTTAATTTAATTTTAAATTGTTAAATTTGGTAGAAGATTTATTTTTTCCTAAGAAACTAATCCACATCCAGGCCATACATCAAGCAAGGAAGAAACTAAAAAAGATGCAATCTTAATGCACAAGCTAAACAAATCATCAATCAAATTATAAAGCTAACACAAAAGAATAAGAGGCCATTTATGGTCGGGCACCACTGCACAAACCCGAAAATAAATTGGGTAGTGGAGCTCTACCCTTATACAACCCAGATTATAAATGAATTAATCACAACTAAATAAGGAATTCATGTTATGTGGGTCTTCATTCTTCATTTATTCCTTCTTTCTTTCTTCTTCTTTCTTCCTTCTTCTTTTGGTTTTTTCTTTTGGATGGTTTGGAAAATGGATGCTCCAAAGGCTTCACATGGTATATAAGACATAGTCTTATAACCAATGCTCATTCTAATCCTTCATAATAACCATTCTGAAATCTTGTAAAAGTAGATGAAAAGAGAAAAGTAAATCTAACTAACACCTATAAAATAGAGGTTAGCTAAACAAACCTTACAAATCCCAAAAATGTACATTAACAAATTGGACTTAGCACCCCACACATGGGTAACCAAGTCCACCTGGCCTATTTTGGATTATGCTTAAGGGTATAAGCAACCTGCACAGCAAAAGAAGTTATATTTTTATTACATCGCCCCTTAAGCACAATCCCTTGCAGAAGGCAATGATTAGACTAAATCATCATACCATTCATTCTATGCACATGCACCCTAACAACCAGACTAAAACATCACATTATAAAATAAAAGAAAATATCAAACCATGCACCGCCCTAACATAGGACTAGAAGTGGTGACTTAACCTAATGTGTGTGCCATATAAGGTTTGTGTGGTATGCTTAGCTAAGCTTTAAAGTTAGGATTTTCTAAGTGTGAAAAGGTTCAACTTGGAAGGGTGGTCTTATTTAAGTTGTTTAGTTGATATGGGTTAATTCTATTTGATGATTTGATTTGAAATGAACCTACTTAATTCTAAAGGTTGTGAAGAGAGGAAAAAGAGAGAACTTCTCCCTACCTAAGCGATTTCTAAGGTAGATTCATTAAGGATTTTTGTTTAGTGAATATTTTATTATGTATTTTAATTAATCCTAAGTTTAGATTTTCTCTAAACAAACTTATTCAAAAAGAAAGGCATTTTAATATTAAGTAAAGTGAATTTTTATCATAAAACACACAATATTTTATTTCTTTCCCACATGTGTATCATGCACATGAATGAATCCTAAGCTTATCTATACATGAAATGCAAGTATTTAGCACACCTTAATAATGAATGCTAAGAGATGTTGCTTAAGGAAATTTGGAATCTTTCATGTATGCATGATTTTGTTAAGTAGAAGAGAGTGATTCTTTTATCCATTTTTCATATGCACATTTACAAGTATAAAAGATATAAGTGAGTACGCCGCCATTGTTAACCAGGGGTGTAAGGTACAAGACCTTCTTAGGGCTACTTAAAGCCTCACAACCCCGAGGTTGTCCAGGCTGATATACCATTTTTCTTAAATACAAGTGCATGTACATAAAGAAATGCATGGAAAGAGAATGCTAAGTGAGTTACTTAAGAAAATTTGAATGCTTTATGATGCATGATTTTCATTAAGTAGAAAAGAGGTTTTCTTATCCATTTTTCACATGCACATATGTATATATGAAAGCATAAATGAGTACGACACCATTGTTAACCAGGGGTGTAAGGTACAAGACCTACTTAGGGTTACTTAAAGCCTCGCAACCCTGGGGATGTCCAGACTAATATACCACTTTCCTTAAATACAGGCTTGTGTACAAAAGAAATGAATGGAAAAGAAAGATACAAAGGTTTACATTTGTTTATTTATTTGTTTATGCAATTTATAGGTGTAGATGTGGATGTCCTTCTTTAAGTAATATCATATAAATGAATAGGAATGAAGTTAGTCAAGTGTTATGTTCTTTTCAAATGAACTATATACTTTGCCAAATCCTATTCAAAACTATGCTAAAAGAAAAGAAAAAGGAAAAGTACACTATGCACATCTTCATATTTATGTCCACATGAAAGCTTATAAATAATTATAAGTAGCACACTTTCATTTTAGGCATTTGATTTATAGATTTTGAAAATAGTTTTGGATTTAATAGTGATAATAGCCACAAATATTTTCACTTTAGTCAAAACATGCAATTTGACATAAAAAACATTTCATTTTGAATTTGATTTTATAAAAGCATGTATGAAACACATATGGCATACACATTTAGCATGCTAGAAAAGAAATAAAGTGATGTAAGCATGTAATTTCATACACTCTAATTAATTTTTAAAGACAATCTTATGAAGTAAGATCTTTTAAAGAGACTTTCATTTTGCATTGAGTTTGATTTAAATTAGAAAAGTGTGAGAAGGTTTGCTAGTCCTTACCCATTCCCACATGTGTGTATTATTTTAGTTTAATTTTAAGGTGATTAGATTAATTTTAGGCTTTGGTTAGGTTAAGGTGTAGATTAAGTTCATTAATTACCCCTTACTTATACCACTTTAACATATTTAATCAAATAATTATGAGCTAATGTATGACATAAAACCACAAGGAATTTAAATCAGTAATGCATCCTAGGAAAGAAAGGTACCTAATGTAATTGGCTCATAATTAATGATTAATTAAGCTAAAGGGTTTAATTTAAGTACTTTCATAACCCTTCCCACACATATGGGTTATGTATGATTGCCTTAAGTTTACTTAGGTTATTGAACACCTAAGTATCTACCCAAGAAGGATTAGTTTAGAGTTTAGATTAATTTTGGTTTTGAGAATTTGATTTGATTAATTAAGTAGATCATTAGTGAATTAACCCTTAATTAGATTTAGATTTAAGGAAGAAAGAGGCTTAGGGAATAGCTTAAGAAAAATATCCCAAAATTATTCCATAAACCTCCTAGTCACTTAAATAATGTTTAATTATCTTAATCAAGGAATTAGACCACTATTCTCATGCTTAATTAACCTTAATTTTATTAAGAGAATGATTAAGGGTTTGTTAGGGCTAGTGAGCACTCCAATCTATCGTATGGTTGGACTTTATATATTTGAAGTTGAAGAGATTTATTTATTTTAGTTAAAATTTTATTAGAAATCTAGGACTTATAATTCTACAATAGATGATTATGGAAATGTCTAAGAGGTGAAGATTTATGCTTATACCCTACAGAAAATAATAACCTCAGATCCTAAATCTAGGTAGCTTTGGCAAGGGCCAAAGCATGACCTAAATCTAAGGCAAAAGTGGGTATATGGTTTACCTCTACAAGAGAGAGTAAACCACCAGACTACTGGACTTATAACCACTTGGAGTGGTAGCCAACTAACTCCTCTTATACTTTAAATCCATGTAGGTAAGTCATATGCTTTTGTAGATGGCTGGGTTATTATTATTTAGAAAAGAAACTAAGTTCCTAAACACACTCCCTAAGAGACTAGAGCATGAGGGGCATGAATAATGACTTAAATCTAATGCAAATTTTTATCAAATTTTGTTTAATTTGGGACTCTTTATTTTGACATAGGCTATAGAATTTTATATGCCTAAATGCATGAGAAGTTGATTATGGGCCAAACAAAAAGAGAAAGATGTGTTTTTTCATCATAGGCTCTTAAAGGTTAATCCATTATTATCTGAAAAAGATGGAAGCCCTCCTTAACAAGAGTGAAATACGGTGATTATGCATGATATTAAACATACAACATCTAGCTTAGGGTTGCTAAATATTTTATTATCTTGATTTAATGCCTAGGCTTTTATATGATGTTATGAGTTATTTTAGATGTTTAGTTATGAGTTATTAGTTTGAGTAGAATGATTAATTTTTATCCTAGGAGCCTAATCTCATCCAGGCCATACAATAATCAATAATCATAAATAAACTATGAAAAGGCATATTTTTTCTAATGCACAAGCTAAACAGAACAGTAAATAATTTTATAAAGCTATAAAAGAATAAAGGCTGATGTGATCGAGTGCTGCCATACAACCCAAAAAGAAATATGGGTAGCCGAGCTCTACCCTTATACAACACGAGTTACAAGAGAATAATTACAATTATAAATGATGAATGTTCTGGGAGTCATCATTCTTCATTCTTCATCTCTTCATTGTTCATTTCTTCATTTTATTCGCTCCCTTTCTTTCTTCCTTTTAGCTTGATTTAAATGTGCTTACTCCAAAGACATCACATGGTACATAAGACTTGGTCTTATACCAATGCTCATCCTAATCCCCCATAACACTTATCCTAGTCCTAAATCAAAATTACATTAAAAGAAGGAAAGTAAATCTAGCTATACTTGTAAAACAAATATTAGCTAAACACACCATACAACCCAAGCAGTTATATGAATAATTTAGACTTAGCACCCAACACATGGGTAACCAAGCCCGTCTGTCCTAACTTCGGTTATGCTTAGGGGATAAGCAACCTGCACAGCAAAAAGCATTAATATTTCTATTATAATGTCCCTTTAAGCACAACCCCACTATAGAAAAGCATAATTCAGCTAATCTCGGCCTAACATTAAGACTACGCACATACACCCTAACATCTAGTCTACAACAATACATCACAAAATAAGCATACGTTAAGCCACACACTGCCCTAACATAAAGCTAAAAATGGTGACTTAGTCTAATGTGTGTGCATTAAAGCTTGTGTGGTATGTCCTAACTAGGCTTTAGAATTGTAATTTGTTATGTGTGAGGGATTTAATTTATAAAGGGTTGATTTTTGTTTAAGTGATTTAATTGATTTAAAGATTTTACTTAGTGTTTTCTTTTATTTCATATGGCCTACACTTAATAACAAAGTGTTATAAAGAGAAGAAAGAGAGGGAATCTCTCTTTCATCCCTACCTTAAGTCACTTCTAAAGCAAGTTAATTAATCAATTTCCTTTACTAAATGGCTTATTATATGTTTTAATCAATCCTAAGTTTAGACTCACTCTAAATGACCTTATTTAATAAGAAAGACATCTTAGGATTAATTAAAAGGAGTTACTATCACACAACACATGTTTGTTCATTTCTTTCCATCATACATACAATGTATGTCTCCACACACTTAAATGATGAATGCAAAGAAGTGTATTTGGAATTTAAATATTTCATTTGATTGAATAATGAATGCATGCCTTTTTAATAGAAAAAGATGGATTTTTCATCCATTAGCTAGGTACACATTCACATGTATAAAAGTTTTAAGTGAGTATGGTGCCATTATTCTACACTAGGGGTGTAAGGTACAAGACCTACATAGGGATACTTAAAGCCTCGCAGCTCCAGGATGTCTAGACTAATATACCACTTTTCTTAGATACATATAGATGTATCAACAACTACAAGGATAGGAAAACCCATGCAAAAGTTGTATTTGATTTATTTGATTATGATTCTTATTCATCAGTCACTTCACACATACATATGTATAGGAGTTTTAAGTGAGTACGTGCCATTATTACACTAGGGTAAGTACAAGACTAAGATACTTAAAGCCTAAGCGGTGTCCGGTAATATACCACTTTTCTCATACATGTGAATGTACAAAAAGAACCAAAAGAATGAGAAGTCATTCAAGAATCATATTTGATTTGATTATATGATTTACATATGTGATACAAAATTCTTCCTAAGTCTTAGCATAGAAATGTAGAGGAGTAGATTTAGATAAATGTTGTGTTCTTTTTAAATGAACTATACATTTATAAATGCCATGCAAATCCATATAAGATAAGGAAAGAGCGCTTCATATTGCATATCTTATATTATCAACACATGCAAACTTATAGTTACTTGTAATTAACATCATTACATCTATTATAATTGATTTATGGGCTTTTAAAAATAACTTTTTATTTAATTGTAATAATAGCTACACCTATTTTTAATTTAAATCACCACATGCAATTTGACATAAAAGAAACCATTTCATTTAGTTAATTTTAAAAGTAACGAATGCATGATTACATATGGAAAGCAACATTTAACATGATTGGAAAGAAATAAATGAACATAAGCACATGATCTCATTCATTCCAATTAATTCCTAAGGACAATCATACTAAATAAAGCTATTTAAAATAAATAAAAGTTTTTTAATGACATTTTTAGTTTTGAGTTTGATTTGATTTAGGAAATGAAAGAGGTTTGTTGATCCTAATCCTATTCCCCATGTGTGAGTTAATTTGGCTTAATGAAGAAGTAATTAAATTAATTTTATGATTTAATTAGGTTAGGGTATGAACTAGCCAATTAATTAACCCTTACCTACATCACTTTAAGTTAATTAACTAATTAATAATGAGCCAATATGATATGCAACTACATGAAAAGTAAATTTGCAATGCTCCTAAGAAATGAATGGGGTATAATGCAATTGGCTCATGATTAATAGTTCATTAGGCTTAAGGGATCTCAGTTAACTACTTTTATTGTTTTCTCACACATGTGAGCTAACCATAATTTCATTATCTCTCACTTTGGGTTTTGAACAGAAACTAGATTAGTTAGAGGTTGCTTAGGTATGAAGTGAATTTTAGATTGAGTTAATCAAGTTTTTTAATTAATTAATTGAATACTTTGATTAATTTTGATTAGAATGATGAAATTAACTTTGGGAAAGGGATTAAGGACAAGGCCTCAATCCTTAACCCCTAAGTTACTTCAAACACTCAATTAGGTTCTAATTTTTTTATCTTCGAGATTGATTAATTAATTGAGCAATTAGTTACATCATTAATCATTAACTAATTAAATTTCAAAGAGTGAAGGAATCTTAGGAAATGAATTAAGAAAGGTATCCCAACCACATTCCCTAAGCTCCCTTACTGTTCAACAGAGGTAATTAGGCTTAAATAATTAATTATATCATTTTTCATTCACTAATTATCACTAATTAAATTAGGAAAGTGATTAAGGCTTAATCAATTGATTTCCCTAATTACGCAATCAATAAAATCCTAGAAGATAGGGGAGGCAAAGGTCATCCCCCTAAACATCTACAGAAAGTTGGAGATCAATTGAGTGATTAATTAAGGAATAATTAAACTAATTAGATTTCTAATTAAACCTTAATTAAGCCAAAATCACTATTTAAAATTAATTAATAATAATTTTTCTAGATTATACTCTGAAATATCTTTAAAATGAGCCTAAGTTTATATTTTTTAAATTTTTCTAGAATTAGTTATGAATTTATGAAGTTTTAGGATTAAAAATAAATTAATTAAGCATATTTAAAGGCTTAATCCCATCGGGCCATGTGGTAGCTGGGTGCATTTTCCACATGGAACGACGAGATTCATTATTTAAGTTATCACATCCATAGGGTGACTCGGATGGCGGCGCATAAGGTAACTCCATGGACTGTCCAATATAAGATTGGACGACCATGATTAAACACACAGTTTTAAAGGATTAATCAGAGGTTCAACGTGCAATCAGATCAGAACCATCCATTCCAATCAAACGGAATGGACTGTCATGATCTTTCACCTTTGAGTGGCAAATGATGACAATCGTCCATCGATTGTCGCCCAATCTGAGCTCACTCGAGCTCGGATGGAGATGAAATTTATCCCACACCTTCAGGGAAGCTAAATAAAACAATTCAATAGTGGAAATTGTGTGACATAACACTTTCTTTCATAAAAGACCAAGCTATTTTCATTCAAGGTTTGATTTTAATGGCATACCTCACTAGAGCTTGTGACTGGCGATTCCAACAATTGAGGAAGCTTTATTTGGTAGAAATGAAGCCCTGTTTAGCTGCACGAGCTTTGATTTGGTGTAGTTTGCTCGGAAGGCCAATCCACGACACATTGGTGATCAATCTTGATAGAACTCCTACTTTCAGCCATCAAATGATGGGAAATGATTCATTCTGCTAGTCTAGCTCCAAGGAAGGTGTGTGCAAAGTTGATTGCACTTTGGTGGAGGTTTGAGCAAATGGAAATCGTGGGTGACCTTCCTTATTTTGGTTTCATGTAAAATAGAGAATGGAGACTTTAGGGAGCTCAGAAAGCCTTAGAAATTACTCTAGGATCTCTCTCCTTAGCTACTAGGGTTGAATTGAGTGTGTGTCTATGAGTGTGAATGAGAATGATGGGGTATACCCTCTCATTCCTTGGATTGGATGGCAATGGCTATTTTGGATTTTTGGATCAATGGCCATGGGAGCTGATTTGGGTAGAATCATGAGGCTTCCTTTGAGTGGAGGAGGTGGAGAGTGGCCATGGGAGTAGTGGGTGTCCTATTTCTTTCCAAGTGTTCCAATGGGAATGGTGAGGTGATTTCACCTCTCCATGAGTCATGGCCAACCCAACCACCCTTGGGTCAGGTCAACCTTGGTCCCAGGTGCTTAAGTAGACCTATGAATGGGTGCCAAGTGGCTAGGGATGCCCTAAAACTAAGGACAAAATGGTCATTTCCCTATGAGTTTAATTTAGGAAGATTTGTAATGGGTCAAAAGTGGGTTAGCCCAAATTTCAAGTGGTTTGGAGTTTATTTGATTTGATTTGGCTTAATTTGACCTATTTAGGTTAAATTAGGTTAGGTTGGGTCAAGTTGACCAATGGGTTAAATTGGGTCAAACTAGTCAATAACATGACCAATTGGAGTGTATTGGTGTCATTGGTTTGATTCAATTTACTTTGGATTTGATTATGACTCATTTGGGCTCAAATAGGTCAAATGGGTCAAGTTGACCAATTTAACCACTTTGACCAAATTGGGCTGGGTTAGGTGTTGAGTCAAGTTCAATTGACTAATTGAAAATGATTGTAGGCTTTGGTTTGATTTAATTTGGATTTTGGTTAATTTGACCCTTTAGGTAAATTTGGGCTAAATTGGGTCAAGTTGGCCAATTGGTTAACTTGGGCTCAATTATGGCTTTGGTCAAGTTCAATAAGTTACTTGGAATGAACTTTAGCCATTGGTTGCAATCAATTTGGATCAAATCATGATTTGACCTATTTTGGCTTTTTAGGCCAATTTGGGTCAACTTGGGTCAAATGGCTAATTAGGCTTGGTTTGGCTTAAGTGAGGGTTTGGTCATGTTCAATCATTGATTATGAGTTGGTTTGAATCAATGGTATTAATCAATTTATCATATGGTGGGTTTTGGCTAGTATGGATTTCATTTGGGCTGAATGTTGACTTAGTCAAAGGATAGGTTTGACTTGGTTTGACCAAATTTAAGGTAATTGATCACCTTAGGGTGATTGTTGGTTATGTTATGAGGTTTGGATGGGCTTAGTTCAATCCAATTTGGGTTGGTTAGAAACCTAGCTTAAAAAGATTCCTTTAGGCCACTTTGGGTCAAGTGAGCCTAACTGGGTTAATTGGCTTGATCATGGCTTGATTCAAGTTTAGTTGAACTCACACATGAGCCTAAGATTGAAATATAAATCCAATTGCATGTGATTTGGAACCTAATGGGTTTTAGTTTATATGACAATTTTAAGTCAAAAGGGCTAACTTGGGTTGACTTGGATTTGGTTTGATAATGGTGGTTTAAGTTTATATTTAGGTCAATGATTGTAGGAATGATTGAATCATGAAGAAATCCATGAATTTTGAATTGGTTTGGGTATAATTTAGCCAAGTTCAAGAATTTGGCTAAAAAGAGCTATAATTGGGAGTTCGATTTGATTTTGGGTTTTAATCATTTGATAGTTTGATTTGATTTATGATTTAGAATTTGATTAGGGATTGAATTTGATAATTGAGAAAATCAATTGGATTGGGGTTGATTTGAATTTGGTAAAGGCTAAGTCCATAAGATAAAATCAAAGGGCTTAGGAAGGGATTTGGAGTTTGAATTTAATCATGAGTTTCAATCATTTGATAGTTGGACTTGATTTATGATTTGAATTTGGATTTGAATTTGAGATTTGATTTGGAAGAAGAAAGCAAGGATTTGGTTTGGGCTATAGGGTAGGCAAGTCCTCCTAAATCCCTAAGGCACAACCTATCCCTATGGCTAACTCTTCTAAATCACTAGGGTTAGGTTAAGTGTTCACCTAATCACTAGAAGTGTGTTAAGACTAAGGAACTCTTAGTGTCAATAAGAGTCCTAGATCTATGATGAGGAAGTTGAGAGCTCACTCTAAAAATGAGGTCAATAATGGGTGTCCAATAGGTATGGTGTGACCGACAAGGCATAACGCATGTATTGGTGTGGACCAAAATGATCAACAACATCCGAAGGATCATAAACACTAACAAAAATTATCTACCCCTAAACTCGAGATGTAGAAGAAATTAAGATCTTAGTGCAATCCAACTCCATGCCAAGGGAAGAAGGGAGGATCAAGCATATGATGAGATGTAGTATCTGGGGATTAGAATGTAGCAGGGATAGATGAACCTTCCACTGTGGAGAGGTGTTATCCACCAGGGATAAGTATTTGATGAGATTTTGAGGGTGCACTACTGGGAATGCAAGTTTGGATTGGATTTAATTAACTCCAATGGAGATGATTGATGACTGGGGGAGAAGTTGGTTATTTATTTTAAGTTTAAATTTTGAGATGGACCCTGTCATTTTGTGATGGACCACACTAAGAAGAGGCCATGTCGTCAGCTCTTCCAATCCAAAGTAGTCCACCATGGAAGAACTTTTAATTTTCAATGTACAACAAGAAGTAGCATAGGCATCTTCTCCAAAAGCAAGGGACAACCGCTGATGTTGAATGCAACAAATTAAACCGCACTGGGGAGAGAATTGAATGAATACCGTTGGGGGACTTATATCAGCTCAAAAGTAATCCAGATAATATCATTTGATTGAACTAAATTTATTTAATTTTATTTTTTTAATTTGATGGATCCCATTGGTGTTTGATGGATCCAATAAGAAGGGCTAATATCGCTTAGACTTGTCTTAGATTTACAAATCCAAAGGGATAGTCTACCGACCGTGCGGTAGAGCTAACCAACCTAGGGGTGCTTTTTGGTGTGCAATGGTCAAGTTAGGAAGAAAGTGCAGGGACTCACATCCTCCTACACAAGGATCCATTGTGGACTTATATCTTTCGAAGCAAAGATGATCATCGGGGTGACTCGTTGGGGGTACAACAAGTTGAACCCGACCTAAGGTTGACTATTGAGAGAGTACTGACCTGGTGACTTATCTCAACTCAAGATAGTCAAGCAATTCCTATATGGAGTTTTGTTGACATTGTCCTAAAGATAGGATGCCTGCTTAGGAAAGGGGCCACTAGGGGCTTGAATTCCTAATCCACAAGTGAAGATATATTTTATTTGTTTTGTGTTATCATGAACCCTATTGGTTTGCGATGGATGACATTGAGAAGGAGCTCATATCAGCCTAGTCCTATCTCAGACTTATTGGACTAAGGGAGAATCTGCATATCTGCAAGACAAATTCTCCAACCATAGGGGTGGCTACTAGGAAAGAGGAACTGCCCAATCTAAGAGTAACTAGGGTAGCGTCTAAATGGGGTCACTAAGGATGTGATCCAAATAGAGTTCCAATAGGGGAGGTGCCACTGAGGACATTATCCAAAACCCTGTAAAAGAAAACCTATAGGTATTCGATGGCCAACTCAAGGAGAAAGTGCGAGGACTCACATCTATCAAGAGTGGTGTATCCATTGGGTGGGTCGCTGTCAACATAGCAAACACCAACCAACCTAAGGTGCCCATCGGTTTGCGATAATCAGTCTAGTGAAAAGGTGTGCATACTTACATCTCTCTAAAGCAGAACTAATCATCGATAGTCTATTGTCAGTGAGATAGGAACTATCCGACTTAGGAAGACTACTAAGCGAGGAGTCCTGTGTAAGGGCTAAACCCAAGCTTGAAGTAGTCAAGAGAAAAGGAGCCACTTGGGGACTTACCCTAAACTTCAAATATACTCGACCTAGTTAGTGCATGATGGCTAGTCTAAGAAGAAAGCATGTAAATCCTCTTAAACAAAGTCAACATGGGGTAGCTTACTGGCTGCATAGTAAGACTTACCAAACTGACAAGGTGCTCTTTGGTAGTGGTCAAGTCAGGAAGAAAGCACTGGGACTCACATCCTCCAGATGAGTGACCACTGTGGTGACACACTAACAAGGTAGCATATTGGCCTGACCTAGAGTAGCTAATGAGTGAGTACCACGGGGGTTTCCTCCCACTTCAAAATAGCTCAAGATAAAATATATGTGTTCGTTTATATTGTGAAAGAGGGAATAAGATGCCGCTTGGGTTATCTTACACCTACCCTAAATACATAGAAGAATGGATAAAATGGTGCCACATGGGCAATTGTGACTCCACCAAGAAAGGATGTCACTTGGGTTCTCTTACACCTAACTTAGTTGTACTAGTCAAAATAGGATGCCTCTTGGGTTATCTTACACATAACTTAGTAGCACTAGAGGATTGTTTGTAGTTTGTGTTTGTGTTTGTGTTGTGGAGGGAAAGGATACCGCTTGAGTTCTTTTACACTTGCCCTAACCACGTTGTGACAGATTCATAAGTGAAAGATATTTCAAACACATAAGAGATGTAATTTGATATGAAAAGAGGTTTATTGATGATTATTTTCAAACAATATTTATGGATAATATTTATTTAAGTAGAGCCCATTGATTGGAAGCATCGCTCTCCTTATTTATAAGTGATAAGATCCTCTTGGTAGCCTTCTATATGGCAAAAGGGCCTTCCCAAGTGGGTTCAAACTTGCCTCCCATCTTGCGACGGCAACAATTGGTCTCCTTAGAACTAAAATAAGCTTTCCTACTTGAAAAGCTCTAGGATGGACCAACTTGTTGTGTGCTTGAATCATTTTTGGCTTTGTACAACTCAAGGTTCTGGAATGCCTTGAGGCATCTCTCCTCCAAACCTTCGAGCTCTTCCATCGAAAGTTTGGCGTTCTACTTTGTGGCTACCCATGGCTATCCTTAATGATGGGAGTTAGACTTCTAATGGAAGAATGGCTTCAGATCCATACACTAAGGAGAATGGGATAGATTGAGTTGGAGTTCTGTATGTGGTACGATAGGCCCACAAGGCTTCAACTAATTGCTCATGCCACTATCTCTTATTATCGTCCAGTGTTTTCTTTAATATTAGGATGAGAGTCTTATTGAATGCTTCTGCTAGATCGATTTGCCCTCGGGTAGTAGATAGTAGAGTATCTCCAATCTATACTATGTCTTTTGGCAAAATAATTGATTTTAGTGCTCTTGGATGTAGTACCATTATCAGATATAATTTACTGAGGTAGCCCAAACTATTATACGATATGATTCCTAAAAAACTAGAGCAGATGCTGAGCTATGACCTCTCTAAGTGGGATTGCCTCTGCCCACTTGGAAAAGTAGTTAGAGGTAGCTAGAATGAACCGGTGTTGGAAGAAGGAGGATTGATCAGACCCAGTATGTCAGTACCCCAACACTCAAATGGCCATGAGGCTAATGTTGGATGCAAAATGTTAGGTGGTTGGTGTAAGACCACACCGTGTACCTGACATTGGTGGCATCTCCTAGCTACGTCATGCATGCGTGATCATGGAAGGCTAGTAATATCTTAGTTTTTTTATCTTAGCTTTCATCTTCAGATTAGATTGATGTGCTCTGCATAATCTTGAGTGTACCTTAGTCATGATCCTATGGGCTTCATGTTTGTCCAGACAACGTAACCACATATGATCGAAAGACTACCGGTACAAGGTGCCGCCTACAAGAGCATAGGAAGGGGCTCTCTGCTTCACCTGGTGTGCTAGTGACTTCTCTTGAGGTAGTTTGCCTATATTTAGATAATCCATGAATGGTTGCCTCCAATCTAACTCCTCATCCTTTTTAACAATGGCAACCTCCCCTTCAAGAGAGAGTCTCTCGATGAGTTCTGCGTCAATAAGGGATTAGACTTATCTATTTTGGAACCTTATTGGAATGGGCTCATCTTCTGGACATGCCAACTCTTTGACAAGCTTGGCTAATGCATCCGCTACTGCGTTATCTTCTTAAGAAATCTTTTAGATGGTAACCTTTGGGATTTGGGCCAACAACGCTATGGTATACTCATGGTAATGATGGAGTTTGGGCTTTAGAATCTTATAGGATCCAACGATTTGGTTGATGATGAGCTGAGAATTCCCAAAGATGTTGATACTCTAGATGCATAGAGTAATAGCTAACTCCAGACTAGCAATCAGAACCTCATATTTGGCATCGTTATTTGTGCATGTGTTGAAGAGATGATATGAGAATCTCATCACATCGTGGTTCAGAGTTAGGAGAACTATTCCTACCCCTGCATTTTCTGGAAGAGTAGATTGTGGTTCTTCTCCTTTTTGAAAGGAAGCCGCACCATCAAAATATATCTCCTAGTGGTGAATGCTAGTGCCCCCTAAGTTCATGATTTGTTCATCGGGGAGGTTATCATTAAGCGAGGAATCAGCATGAAGTGGGTGTGCTACTACAAAATCTACTAGTGCCTGTCCTTTCACTATACGGAGGGGTACGAATGTGATGTCAAACTACGACAAAATCATGGACCAATGTACCAACCATCCAAATAGTATGCCATGCGATATTACAGTGGATTGATCCTAAAGATCAGATTCACCTTATGAGTGTCATAGCTTTTGGGATGCAAAGATTAAAGCTTGGTAATGCTTTTCAATAAGTGGATAGTTTGCCTCAGCAGGGGTTAGACGATGACGAAGGTAGTAGAGAGAATTTTCTTTCCTTTCAGTATTGGTTTGAGAAAATAATGCCCCCAAGGTAGTTTTCTAATGCAGTGGTGTACAGGATCAATGGCTTGCCTAGGATAGGGGCTATTAGAATTGGTGGTATCATTAGTAGTGCTTGATATTTTCAAAGGCATGCTGACACTTATCATCCCACTTGAACTTGGCATCCTTTTTGACAAGTGCTGAGGATGGCTGGCATCTTCCTGATAAGTTGGATATGAAGAGTCTTAGATATGCCAACCGCCCTTGGAATGATCTGAGTTGAGTTAGAATTTTAGGGAGTGGCATTTCTATGATAGTTTTGATGTTCTCTGGATCAATCTCTATTCCCCGGTGTTGGACAACAAACCCAAGGAATTTTCCTGAAGCTACTCCAAAAGTACACTTCAAGGGATTAATTTTGAGGTTAAATTATCTTAACTGTTCAAGAAAAAAAAACCCTACTAGTCAAAGAGATGGTCTTCCTTTTCTTTGCTTTTGACTACAAGATCATCAACATAGCATTCAACTTGGTAATGAATTCATTGAATATCTGAGTCATGGCCCGCTGGTATGTAGCACCGATATTTTTAAGACTGAAAGGCATGACCTTATAATAATAGATTCAATCAGGGTTCAAAAATTAGTGTTTCTTTCATCCTCGGGGCCATCTTGATTTGGTTATAGCTAGATGACCCATCCATAAAAGAGAATACTGCATGATATAAGGCAATGTTCACCATTAACTCTGGTATAGAAAGTAGAAATTTATCTTTAGGACATGCCTTATTTAGGTCATTAAAATCAACGCATATGTGAATTTGGTCATTCTTTTTCTTAACTAGAATGTCACTGGCTAACCAGGTATGATATTTTTCATCCTTGATAAAGCCAACATCAATCAGTTTCTTGATTTCAAAATTGACCTACTGTTCAATGTCTAATCACATGTGTCTAGGAGCTTGCTTGATAGAATTAACATTAAGTTTTATTGCTAGTTTGTGGACTACTTTGTCAGGAAATAAACTGGGCATTTCTTCATAACTCCATGTGAAGTAGTCCTTAAACTCAGTTAATAGCCTAACTAAATCATTAGTTTCTTCTTCATTCAACAAAGAACTGATGTATGTCAGACGTGGATTATCTTTAGTTCCCAAGTTGATTTCTTTGAGCTCGTCAATGGTTGATCTGATCTCCTCTTCAAATTTTGGTGGTGCCTTTTTGACTTCAAGCTCATTTGGGTCATGTGAAGATTCTAAACATACATCCTCATAAGAGTTATCATGATTTAAGAAGAATCTATCAGACCCTAAATGAGCAGTGATGATTAGACAATGGTTGTCGTCATCATCTGGACTCACTGTGCCAAATCTAGTCCTGGTCTTGATTGAGAATATTTGCTTTTGTTGTCCCATAACCTTTCAAAGTAATCTGACCTATGTTTAGGCCAAGTATGTGGGATTAATCCCTTTTTTGCTAAGTTAAGAACACAAGGTGAATACTAATCAAAAGGCTATTATATTAAATCTTTTTATGAATCATCCTCAAGTTTTATATTTATTTCTTGACTTGAGGATGATGCTCCAAACAAAAATCTCTTTGGCTTGACATCTGTGGATGACTTGGGGGCCTCCTTAACTACTAAACCTTCAACTTTCTAGAAAGAAAGTGAGGTTAGAGCTAAGGTTCCCAACTATTATTTGACTGTTATACATAATAATTATTAGATACATTCATGCTTTGCTTGGAGACTTGTTCTTCATCACTTTCTAGCTTGAATGTCACCTCCAAAGGGACCCACTGAGAGAGGTTGGTCGGCATGCTAACCACATGAGACTGATCCTATGAACTAGATTCTAAGTCTATGTGGATAGTGAGGGTATTCCTGTGAGTCAGAACATAGCTCCTATTGGGTGGCCAATAGGGAGGAGGTCTTCCACTTCAAGAACTGCCTCAAGATCTACCTCTGCCTTTACCTGGTGGGGGTCGAGTCATCCTACCCATGTGTTTGTATGGAGGAACAAACTGTGGGAGGAATCCAATATCTAGCTCAACTTCTTCCTCGGTGTTTGATTCTCTCTCACTTATATTTTCATTTTATTTTCCTTTTTCTTTTCTTTTTCTTTTTCTTTTTCTTTTTCTATTTATTTTTCTTCTTTTTCTTTTATTTTTTCTTTTATTTTTGAACTTTTACCAAGTTTGCAAGAATAGACTCTTTGATTTAGAGGAAGATAGTAGGCTACGTCCTCATATATCTCGACCTCTCTAACTGAGAATGGCTTCAAGTATCCATTGAAATAATACTCAATTTTTCTTCTTTAGAATTTGATGCACTGATGTAAAGAGGATATAACTATGTTATTTCCATGTATCCAAGGTCTATCAAGAAAAGCAGTGAAAGATGTATTTGAATCTATTATGTAGAACTTGGCTTCTATCTTCTAGTCATCTATCTCCAATGGCAACACTATGGAGCCTAAAACCCTCTCGCCTAACTCATTGAATCCTCTCAACATCATTCAATCTCCTCAGAGTTCAGAGATGTCAATCCTCAAGTAGGCAAGGGTCTTTAGACTCATAATATTTATTGATGCACCTGGATCAACTAACACCCTAGAGAGTTTTAATTTTCCATGTCCACTTTGATGTAGAGGAGACGGTTGTGCTCGATTGTCCCTAACAGAAGGCATTCATCGGTGAATATAACTCCATGGTATTCTCTTGAATAACATGCCTCCTCTTCAATAGTGGTCAGCTGAGCTAATCATATTTCTACATCAAGAAGAGCTTTGATTAATGACTCCCTCCTTTCTTTGGATAAGACAAGGGTGTCATATATGCTTAGTTTAGCTGGCAACTTTCTTAGGTGAGTGAGGACATTGTAGTCAACTCTGAGCTAGTCCTCCATAGGCAGAGCATCCTATCAAGGGGCTATATGTTCGCTTGAACAAATGCTTGTTTACCCTTATCCTGAGGTGCTACCCTAGGAGGTCGAACTTTGCCACTATGGAGGTTCACTTCAGTGACTTCATGAGATGATTTAGTGGAGAGTTCTACCTACTCATCAGGTTCACCTACAACTTCTCCTATGGGATCATCAGAGTTAGATGACTCCAAATCAATCTCAATAGGCGAACTCGAATGATTCAAAAATGGGAAATCCATTTGAAGAGGAGTGATCAGAACTAGAGTTATTATTAATTAGACTTGAAGAGCTATCTAAAGAAATAAACTCAGGAAGATCATCAAAAGTGACACAGATGTAACTATAATCAACTTGCTTCATTGATTTCTTAGATTTAGATGAAGGTACAAAATAGAAATCAAGTAAAGTAAGTGAGTGAGGTTTGGCACCCCCCTCCGCTGATATAATATGATTGCTAGAAGAAGAGCTGGCTGGAGGAACTGTAGCTGTAACTTTGGGAGGAGTGTTGGACTCGATCGGTAGGTTGTGCATATTATCTCAAGTGGAGGGGCACGCTGGCTTCTACCTCCTTCAAGTTGCCCTTGGCAACTTGCAAACCTCCCATAGAGTTGGAGGTTTGAGCTGTCTCAGACACTTATAAGGGAAACTTTTTGATCTTAGAAATGATTTTCTTAGAGGTTCGGGATAGGGAGATATCCCAACCTTCCTCTATCTTAAAAAGATTGCATGTATCCCCAAGGATTTCCCTAACAAAACTAGAGGGTTTTTCTAGTAGGTATTCCTTAGGGATGACAATGGCACCCGACTTGTAGCTACGTTCAAGCGATCTTTAAAGGTAAAGCAATCTTCTAAGGTATGTCCTAGTATGTGGTCATAGGGGCAATAGTTTGGATCATGACTCTTGCCCACTTCTTCTAGCCTCCTAGGCTCTGGTAACTAGAAATCATGCTTTTTTAAGAGATTATAAAAGATCTTTCTGACTACCTCCCTCTTGAATGAATAAGGTTTATTCAATTTGTTGACAAGAGTAGATAAATGATAGCTACCTGACAGTGGGTAGGAATAGTACTACTGATGATGCTGATGAGGATACTACTGAGGAGGCAATGGTGGAGGCTTCTATGGCAACTAAGGTGATCGATATGATGGCTGAGGTGGTGGTAAAGGAGGTGATAGAGGCGACTGCTGAGCTCGAGGCCTGCCTAATGGAATCCTAGTTGGCTGCTTCCCCTTATCAACTATTATGACTACCCCAACTTCTCAAATGCCTTTTGAGGTTTGGGCTTGGCTGCCTGGTCATGGAAAGGCAACTATCTGGCTTCCTCTTGTAGACTAGCCACCTTGTTGATTAGCTTCTCGAAGATTTGGATTTTAAATCCCTTAAGCATGAAAGCGATCAGGCCATGGATATTCTTGAGTAGAATCTCAATGGCATGCTGTGTGGATAGCTGTGGTTCATATTTCATACTGAGGTTTCTACACTTAAGAATGTAATCAACAAGGGACTCATTTGGATTTTGGTTGGTCTCAACGAGATTTCTATAGTAACCCTTCGCTGAGCTCCAATAAACCTCTTGATGAAGAGGTGCTCCAACTCAACAAATATCTTTATCAAAGCGGTAGTTCAACATACTAATCAAATGGAACACCCGCTAGACTGCTAATCAATAATCTAAAAAGAAGAGTGCGCTATCTCCAATGATGCAACAACCAACCTTGAAGTGTGCAATGTGCTGGTGAGGGTTCCCACTGCCATCAAAAATTTTGATGGAAGGAGGTACAAAACCCTTAGAATATTTGACAACATCAAATTCCTCTAGGTAGGGTTTACCCTTTGGAATGGATGAGCCACCTCAGGTTTACGCCAATGCATCCCTCACCTACTGTTCCACCATAATTTTAATGTCTTTCTCATGCATGGAGGTGCTGTCCATCCACCTTCCTATGCAAGCTACCATTATCCCTCTACTAGAGAAGTGCTCTTGGGCTAATCTAGGATATGTGCTAACTCAGGATGATTTATCTCTATTAGTATATGCTTCAAGGCTGAGGCCTAATTTTGAAGTACGTGGAGGGCTGCTAACAAGTCTTCCATCATCTTCTCCATTTGGTTGATTTGATCATCCTTCTGTTTATGCTGTTGACGGAGGCGTTGGGTTGAATGGATGGTGTCGTCTTCTTCAACTACAACTCCTTCCTGACTATGCTGATCTTTATGGAGGGAGCTCCTAGTATCAACCATGTGGACCTTGGCCAAATCCTCAAGAAAGTCATCCTCATTAGGATCAAAGGCTACCCTCTCATTTTCTGAATTGTGGGATCACTGCCTAAGAGTTCCCTCTTTTTGACAAAGTACTATGCTAAAATATCATCCAAGGAGCGGTCTAACTGTGCCAGTATAAACAGATGCTGCTGATCGGTAGAGGGACTGCGTTCCCTAATGGAGATAACACTGCCTACCACTGGAGTGCTGGCTTTGGGAAGGTCATGCTCACTAGAAGAGATATGCTCATGATTGCTCATCGGTGGAGTGGTGTCCCAAGGGAGATCCACTATCATGAGAACTATAAAACTACCCCCTTCCCCCTCTGTAATAGTTGCTACCACTGGGTTTGATGGTGGTGGTGGTGGTGGTGCGAGTATGATGTTGCGGGGTCGCCACTCCTGCCGAACCATAGTTGAGATAAAGGGTCGAGCAGGGGAGCTCAATCTCACCTCAACAAGTGCGATAGATGGAGTAGATCCCTGGTCCATAACTGGATCACCATAGAGGAAGGTCTCTCCCCGGATGGGGGCTTCTGAATCTTGGTGGGAGTGGCTGTGAGCTATACGGGTGATGGTGGATGATGAGGAGAGTGGTGTGAAGGCAACACCGATTGCCCTCAATGGGAGATCTCTACGGTGTACAACTAAGAAGAACAACTATCCGAATGATCGCATGGGGATGATCGAAAATCTATCGAGTGGAGGTTGCAGCATACCTCTCGCTCCTCCGTCTCAACAAATGCTCAAGCCTCCACGGTTCTCTCCTTATGGATCTAACCCTAATACGCTTAGGGATCAATGATTGTAATTCAAATAATGGTACCGACTCGTCAGATGTTCTACCAACTCATGAGATAGTTCTATGCCCGACAAAGGGCCTTTTGTGCTCCCTATCCAATGTCTCATAGTATGCTAATGGTGGAGGAGAACAAGCAATCCTCTGATAATCTTTCTCTCCGTCTGAGGCTGAGAGGGGGTGGAACTTGTTGCTGGTCAGAATTGGAGAGTCCTCTCAAGGAGAACCCTCCTCGGCTACATGAGATGCAGCCTCAAGCTCTCTGACTGCTCGCTTGTGCTTTCGCTTAATCTTTCAATTTTTATTGTGGCACTGAGTATGAGTGAACAAGGCAGAGCAGAAACTAGTACCTACCTCAAAAGTGGAGGAAACTATCTCAAAGGCTAAGATAGCCTTTCCCTTTAGGGTGACCAATGAGGAGGTAGTAGCTCTCGTTGGAGCAATGGTAGGGACAGCTGGATGGGTAGGTGCTGAAATTATCACATAACAGGGCATGGGAACCACTACGGCCTTCCTTTTCAATGGAGGGTACTCAAAATCAGAGGTATGTCAATATGGATGACTAGCTTCTACCCAACCATCTCATCCCGACTAACATTAGTGAGGGTCGCCCCCTCACTGGTAACACGTGCTCCCTCGAATCTGGCCAAAGAAAACCATGTGAGTGGAGTCAATTTCGGGGAGGTTGGCCCAGTCCAAGGCCAAATCAATCCCGAAGGGGAAAGTAAAAATGAACTTCCATGAAGCCATGTGTACTGACTACGAAAGCCAACTGTACTGACCGGTCTGCACTATATCTCTGCATGTGTTGAAATGTAATCTAAGTCAGATTTTTTCTTTAATATTCATCCTAAGAGAGTAATACATATTTGGAATTTTGAACCCACACTCAATAATTCAAATATGTGAAGTGGGGTTCATTGGAGAGATTTTGATGTTGAGGAGAGTCTTTGCCATTTGATTTTGGTTTTAGAACCCATACTCAACCAATTTAAGGGTGGGGTTCATAAATTTAAGGGGAAATTTTCTTGGAGATATTTGTATTTTGTGTATCTTGTTTCAAAATATTGATGATTTGAAAGAACCTCTACTTAGCAAACTTGAGTATGCTAAGAAGAGGTTGTGATTGTGTGCTTGAAATTTTTTTTTTGAAGTACCTTTTGCTTGTGATGAGTGAAATATTGATTTGAAAATGGGGCTTCTTACTTGACAAATTTGATTTGTCAAGTATAATCCACATGTGTTTGATTTATGTTTGAAAATGGTACTCTCACTTAACAATTTTGGTATGTTAAATGAAAGCCAAATGTGATTGATATATGTTTTCTTTTCCTTTGAAAATGGGACTCTCACTTAACAAATTTGGTATGTTAAGTGAAAGTCTAAATGTGATGTGATTTATGTTTTGCTTTTCTTTGAAAATGGGACTCTCACTTAATAAATTTGGTATGTTAAGTGAAAGCCCAAGTGTGATGTGATTTATGTTTTGCTTCTCTTTGAAAATGGGACTCTCACTTAACAAATTTGGTATGTTATGTGAAAGCCCAAGTGCAATGTAATTTATATTTTATTTTTATTTAAAAATGGGACTCTCACTTAACAAATTTGGTGTGTTAAGTGAAAGCTCAAGTGTGATGTGATTTGAAAAAAGAGATTCTCACTTAATAAATTAGGTATGTTAAGCGAAAGTCAAATGTGATTGATATATGTTTTAAAAATGGGACTCCCACTTAACAAATTTGGTATGTTAAGTGGAAGTCAAATGTGACATGGAAATGAGACCCTAACTTAACAAATTTGGTGTGTTAAGTGGGGAGCAGATATGTCATGAAAATGAGATTCTCACTTAACAAATTTGATATGTTAAGTGAAATCAAATATGATTTATGAAAATGAGACTCTCACTTAGCAAGTTTTATATGTTAAGTGAAAATCAAATGTATCATGGAAATGAGATTATCACTTAAAAATTCTAATATGTTAAGCAAGAATTGAATGTATATGAAAGTGAGATTCTCACTTAACAACTTTGATATGTTAAGTGTAATCGATATGACATAATATTGTCACTTAACTGGGTGAAATTTATTTAACAAATTTTAAGTATGTTAAATAAATTTTAATGATATGTTTTTATGCCATGTGAGATTTTGAAAAGAGAGAAACTTCCACTCTAGCATATGTGAAATATGTTGAGTGGAGTTTCAAATTTATGTTATGATTTCAAAATAGAATCTTCATTCAACAAATTTGAGTATGTTGAATGAAGGTGACTATTTCCATAAAAAAAAGTGCTTTTGGTAAGTGTCATTTTTGTGAAAGAGTTTGTTTTCTTAAATTTATGATGAACCTTGCCTCACCAAGCTAATTGTAAGGGGGTCTAAGATTTTTATTATCTCTCCCTTCATTAATAAATTTTGTTTTTTATCTATTGGGGAGCCCAATAGGGGTTTCAAGACCTACACGGAGTGAGGTCCTAAAACCTAAAGGATGTTGGCTAACTTTGCTTAAGAATGAAATAAGCTAAGTGCCAATGGAAGGAAATATAGTCTCAAACTTACATAAATTGCAAGTCCACTATTGATGCTTGGAGACAACAATCATCTACTAGAGATGGAGGAGGAACCTTCCCCAGTGGAGTTGCCAGAAAAATCGTGGTATTTATTTTTGAATTCTTTTGTATAAGGGGGGAGACACCATGCAGATCCGAGGGTGTACTTATTGAGGTGATTATGACATTGAAGAATAGTGTACTATCTTGAAAGATAGAAGTCATTACCCTACAATGGACCTAATCACTTAATAAGTACTCCTAAGGTATGATGTGTCTTTGAATATACAAGATATTTTTCCCCTACTTTACATGGATGAATAAAGTAGAGTTTATTTAGATCGGGTTCTAAAGGTCCCTATAAGGGCAAGCCTCCATAGTTAATTACATCTTAAGAAAATTGAATCCCTTAATAATACTCTCGATTAAAGTAGGTGATTATTGTCTCCAAAGAATTCAAAGATAGGACTATCAATAAATTGGTTGTATTCTAGAAAATCAAGTGGCATGGAATAAAGAGAAAGAGTTATTATCGAAATCAAAGGAGATGACTAGGGAGTGCTCATGATACTAGGAAGCCTAGTGAGCACTCCAATCTATCTTATGGTTCGGCTTTATATATTTGAAGGTGAAGAGATTTATTTATTTGAGTTAAAATTTTATTAGAAATCTAGAACTTATAATTCCATAATACAAAATTCTGGAAATGCCTAAGAAGAGAAGATTTATGCTTGTAGCCCGTAGGAAATAGCAACCTCAGATCTTAAATCTAGGGAGCTTTGGCGAGGGCCAAAGCATGACCTAAATTTAAGGTGAAAGTTGGTATATGGTTTACCTCTACAAGAGAGAGTAAACCACCTTATTCTGGACTTATAATTGCCTGGAGTCGCAGCCTGCTAACTCCTCCTACGTATTAAATCCATGTAGGTAAATCATATGCTTTTGTAAGATGGCTGGGTTATTATTATTTAGAAAAGTAACTAAGTACTTAAACCCACTCTCTAAGAGACTAGAGCATGAGGTGTATCAATAATAACTTAAATCTAATGCAAATTTTTATCAAATTTCAATTAATTTATGACTCTTTATTTTGACATAGGCTATGGGATTTTGTATGTCTAAATGCATGATAAGTTGATTATGGGCCAAATCAAAAGGGAAAGAGGTGTTCTTCCATCCTAAGCTCTTAAAGGTTAAGCCCTTACTATCTCATAAAGATGGAAGCCCTCCTTAATAAGAGTGAAATAAGATTATTATGCATGATATTAAACATACAATATTCAGGTAAGGGGTTGCTAAATATTTTATTATCTTGATTTAATGCTTAGGCTTTTATATGATGTTATTAGTTATTTTAGAGGTTTTGCTATAAGTTGTTAGTTTGGGTAAAAGATTAATTTTTATCTTAAGAGCCAATCACATCTAGGTGATACAATAATCACCAATCATAAATAAACTATGAAAAGGCATGCTTTTTCCAATGCATATGCTAAACAAAATATCAAACAATTTTATAAAGCTATCACAAAAGAATAAAAGGTCGATGGGACAACTGAAAAGAAATGTGGGTATGAGCTCTATATACCCCATTAGATGAGAATAATTACAATTACAAATGATGAATGTTATGGGGGCCTTCATTCTTCATTCATCATTCTTCATCCCTTCATCTTTCATTTTAGCATTTTATTGGCTCCCTTTCTTTCTTTCTTTTGGATTGATTTGAATGTGCTTACTCCAAAGGCATCACATGGTACATAAGACTTGATCTTATAACTAATGCTCATCCTAATCCCCCATAACACTTATCCTAGTCCTAATGCAAAATTACATTAAAAGAAGGAAAGTAAATCTAGCTATACCTACAAAACAAACGTTAGCTAAACACACCATACAACCCAAGAAGTTATATAAATAATTTGGACTTAGCACCCCACACATGGTTAACCAAGCCCACCTATCCTAACTTGGGTAATGCTTAGGGGCTAAGCAACCTACATAGTAAAAAGCATTTATATTTTTATTCTGGCCCCTTAAGCACAACCCCACTACAGAAAGCATAATGAGGCTAATATCGACTTAACATACAAACTACACATACACCCTAACATCCAGTTTATAATAATACATCACAAAATAAGCATACATTAAACCACATGCTGCCCTGACATAAACCTAGAAGTGGTGACTTAGTCTAATGTGTGTGCATTAAAGCTTGTGTGGTATATCCTAACTAAGCTTTAGAATTGTAATTTGCTAAATGTAAGGGAATTAATTTATAAATGGTTGATTTCTCTTTAAGTGATTTAATTGATTTGAAGATTTTACTTAGTATTTTCTTTTATTTCAAATGGCCTACACTTAACAACTAAGTGTTATAAAGAGAAGAAATAGAGGGAATCTCTCTTTCATCCCTACCTTAAGTCACTTCTAAAGCAAGTTAATTAATCAATTTCCTTTAAAAATGCTTATTATATATTTTAATCAATCCTAAGTTTAAGTTCACTCTAAATAACTTTATTCAACAAGAAAGACATCTTAGGATTAATTAAAATGAGTTACTATCACATAACACATGTTTATTCATTTCTTTCCATCATGTATATCATGCATATGATTAAATCCTAAGTATATCAATACATACAATGTATGTCTTAGAACACTTATATGATGAATGCATAGAAGTGTATTTGGAATTTAAATATTTCATTTGATTGAATTATGAATGCATGTCTTTTTAATAGAAAAAGAAGAATTTTTAATTCATTAGCTAGGTACACATTCACATGTATTAAAGTTTTAGGTGAGTATGATGCTATTGTTCTACACCAGGGGTGTAAGGTACAAGACCTACTTAGGGATACTTAAAGCCTAGCAGCCCCGGGGTCTCCAGACTCCACTTTTCTTAAATACATATAGATGTATAAATAGCTACAAGGATAGAAAAACCCATGCAAAAGTTGTATTTGATTTATTTAATTATGATTCTTATTCATTGGTCACATCATACATACATATGTATAAGAGTTTTAAGTGAGTACGATGCCATTATTCTACACCAGGAGTGTAAGGTACATGACCTACTTAGGGTTATTTTAAGTCTCATAGCCCTGGGATGTCCAGACTAATATACCACTTTTCTCAGAAACATGTGAATGTACAAAAAAAACCAAAAAAAATGAGAAGTCATGTAAGAAGTCATATTTGATTTGATTATTTGATTTACATATGTTATTTGAAATTCTTCCTAAGTCTTAGCATGGAGATGTATAGTAGTATATTTTGACAAATGTTGTGTTCTTTTCAAATGAACTATACATTTATAAATCCCATGCAAATCCATATAAGATAAGGAAAGAGCATTTCATATTGCATATCTTATATTATTAACACATGCAAACTTATAGTTACTTGTAATTAACATCATTCTATATATTATAATTGATTTATAATAGCAACAACAACAAGCCTTCATCCCACTAAGTGGGGTCGGCTACATGAATCCTTCATCTCCATTGTGTCCTATTATTTGACAAATTCTCATTTAATTCAAGTATACTAAGGTCATCTTTTATACATCTTAACCAAGTCTTTTTAGGTCTACCTCTACCTTTCTTAACATAAGGCAAATCTAATGCATCTAATCTCTAACGGTGTCACACAGATGTTTTATGTGGCCAAACCATCTAAGGAGACTCTCTCTAATATTATCTGCCACTGGAGCTACTCCAACTTTTTGCTAAACATACTCATTTCACATTTTATCTCTAAGAGTAAAGCCACTCATCCACCTAAGAATACTCATCTCAGTAACACTTAACTTAGTCTTATGCTTCTCTTTTATTGGCCAATATTCTGCACCATAAGTCATTGCAGGTCTCACCACCATCTTATAAAATTTTCCTTTAAGTTTAAGTGGAACTTTTCTATCACACAATAGGCCTGATGCATTCCTCCATGTTAACCATCCAACTTGAATTCTACTAATAACATCTCCATCTATTTCACCATCATTTTGAACAATATAGCCTAAATATCTAAATCACTCACTCTTATTAATGACTTGTTCACCTAATGTTACAACACTACCACTAGAACTTCTACAACTAAAATTACACTCCATATACTCAGTTTTAGATCTACTTAAACGAAAACCTTTAGACTCTAATGTTGACCTCCATAATTCAAGTTTCTCTTGGACTCCCTCTCTAGTATCATTAACAAGAAGAATGTCATCAGCAAAAAGCATACACCAAGGTACATCTTCTTGTGAATGCCTAGCAAGAACATCCATAACTAAAGCAAAGAGATAAGGGCTTAAAGTTGATCCTTGATGTAATCCAACTGAAATAGGAAAATATTTTGTCAATCCTCCTTGTGTTTGGACACAAGTGATAGCTCTTGTATACATATCCTTAATTACTTGAATGTAACCAATATTAACTCCTTTCTATTCTAGAACTCTCCAAAGAATATCTCTTGAAACTTTATCATAAGCTTTCTTTAAATCAATAAATATCATATGTAGATCTTCCTTACTTCCTCTATACTTCTCCATCAAACCTCTTAACAAATGTATAGCATCCATAGTAGATCTACCTGGCATGAAACCAAACTGATGGTGAGAAACTTTTGTATCACATCGTAACCTATGCTCAATTACTCTCTCCCATAATTTTAATGTATGACACATTAACTTAATTCCTCTATAATTTGCACACTCTTGTGCATCACCTTTATTCCTATATATAGGAACCAATAAACTCTTTCTCCACTCATCTGGCATCTTTTTAGTCTTTAAAATAACATTAAAAAGATTTGTAAGCCAAGAAATTCCTTGATCTCCTAAACATTTCCACACTTCAATTGAAATATCATCAGGTCCTACTATTTTTCCACATTTTATTTTCTTTAAAGCTTCTCTAACTTCAGATTTACTAATACGATGATAAAAATAACATTCTCTATTTATGTTAAGGGTATTAAGGTTGCTAAAATCAATTGTACTTTCAGATCCTTCATTAAAAAGTTTATCAAAATACTTCATCCACCTATTTTCAATATCCTTTTCTAAGAAAAGCACTTTATTATTTTCATCCTTAATACACGTCACTTGAACTAAGTCTTTACTTCTCCTATCTCTTTGGTTAGCTAACTTATACATACATCTTTCACCTTCTTTGGTATCTAATCTATTGTATAAATCACTAAAAGCTAAGTTTTTTGCATCATATATTGCTTTCTTAGAATCTTTACAGGCCATTTTATAACTCTCCCAATTCTCCAAATTTTTACATCTAAACTAAGTTTTATAACAATCCTTCTTATTTTTTATCTTTTCTTACACACTATGACTCCACCACTAACTATTTTTACTAAAAGAAGTTTTTTCTTTTGATTCTCGAAGCACATTTTTAGCAACTTACTTAATTTCACTTGCTACCTTTTCCCACATAACATTAGCTTCCTTATAAACATCCCAAATTCTAAGCTCTTGTAGTTTGCTCTTAAAAATATTTTTATTCATGTTTTTAAGTGTCCCCGTCTAATCCTAGGATAATGATTTGATTTATTTTTCTTCTTACAATCTTTTATCTTAAAATATAAAACTAACAATCGATGTTGGGTACTTAAACTTTCACTTGGAATGACCTTGCAATCTTTACAATCTAAATGATCTATTTTTCTTATCAGAAAATAATTAATCTATGTTTTACTAAATCCATTTTTATAAGTAATAATATGTTCATCTCTTTCTTAAATAAAGTATTAGCAACTACAAAATCATAAGCTAAGATAAAATCTAATATAGTCCTACCTTCTTCATTAGTCACTCCAAATCCATAATCACCATGAATACTTTTAAAATCTTCTACCACTCTACCAACATGTCCATTTAAATCTCCTCCAATAAATATTTTTTCTTTGAGAGGTATCTTTTGTATTAATCCCTCTAAATCATTCCAAAAATTTTTTTTGAGCTAACATCCGAACCTACTTGAGGAGCATAAACACTTATAATATTGATAATTTTAGTATCAACAATAATCTTTAAAGCTATAATTCTATCTCTGCATCTATTAATATTTATAACATTATCCTTCAAACTTTTATCTATAATCACACCTACACCATTTCTAGTTTGACTTCTACCTGAATACCAATGTTTAAAACCTAAACTATCAATTTCCTTGGCCTTCTCCCCCAACCCATTTAGTTTCTTGAACACATAAAATATTTATCTTTCTATGAACCATAATATCTACTAATTCCATTAATTTACATGTAAGAGTACCTATATTCCAAGATCCTAACCTAATTCTAGTTTTATGGACCAACTTCTTTGCCCGCATCCATCCATAATGTGGGAACACTTGCTTATTTAACACTGCACCCAGGCACTGATGCAGCGGCCCTTGCACATTTTTTACTGTATTCAAGCCATACAGCACATCGCTTCCAGGGGACGCACTAGCATTAACACAATGATTTAAAGGATTCATGTCATGGTTATTTCGACAAGTTTTATGCTGGCTGTCGGCTACCTAACACAACCTCCACTTTTTACATCCTGACTTGGGGCCGACAGGCTTTTAAAAATAACTTTTGATTTAATAGTAATAATAGCCATACCTATTTTTTATTTAAATCGCCACATGCAATTTGACATAAAAGAAACCATTTCATTTAGTTAATTTTGAAAGAAATGAAGGCATGATTACATATGGAAGCAACATTTAACATGATTGAAAAGAAATAAAGGAACATAAGCACATGATCTCATTCATTCCAATTAATTTCTAAGGACAATCATACTAAATCAAGCGATTTAAAATAAACCAAAGTTCTTTAATGGCATTTTTAGTTTTGATTTTGATTTTATTTAGGAAATGAAAGAGGTTTGATGATCCTAATCCCATTCCCCATGTGTGAGTGAATTTGGTTTAATGAAGAAGAAATTAAGTTAATTTTGTAATTTAATTAGGTTAGGATATGAATTAAGCTAATTAATTAACCCTTGCCTACATCACCTTAAGTTAATTAACTAGTTAATAATGAGCTAATATGATATGCAATCACATGAAAAGTAAATTTGCAATGCTCCTAAGAAATGATAGGTGCCTAATGTAATTGGCTCATGATTAATAGTTGATTAGGCTTAAGGGGTCTCACTTAACTACTTTTATGATTTTTTCACACATGTGAGATAATCATAATTTCATTTTCTTCCACTTTGGGTTATTGAACACCCAAAGAGCTACCTAGGATTAGTTAGAGGTTGCTTAGGTATGAAGGGAATTTTAGATTGAGTTAATTAATTTTTTAATTAATTAATTGAATTCTTTGATTATACTTTGATTAGAGTGATGAAATTAACTTAGGAAAAGGATCAAGGACAATGATTCAATCCTTAACCCCTAAGTCACTTCAAACACTCAATTAGGTTCTGAATTATTTTTGCCTTAGAGATTAATTAATTAATTGAGCAATTAGTTACATCAGTAATCATTAACTAATTAAATTCCAAAGAGTGAAGGAAACTTAGGAAATGAATTAGGAAATGCATCCCAACCACATTCCCTAAGCTAACTTATTGTTCAATAGAGGTAATTAGGCTTGAATAATTAATTAAACTACTATTCATTCACTAATTATTGCTAATTAAATTAAGAAAGTGATTGAGGCTTAATCAATTGATTTCCCTAATTAAGCATTCCATAAAATCCTAGAAAAATAGGGGAGGTAGAGGTCATCCCCCTAAATATCTACAGAAACTTGAAATCAATTGAGTGATTAATTAAGGAATAATTAAGCTAATTAGATTTTTAATTAAACCTTAATTAATACAAAATCACTATTTAAAATAAATTAATAATAATTTTTCTAGATTCTACTCTAAAATATCTTCAAAATGAGCCTAAGTTTGTATTTTTTTTATATTTTTCTAGAATTAGTTATGAATTTAGGAAGTTTCTGGATTAAAAATAAATTAATTAAGCCTATTTAAAGCCTTACTCTCATCGGGCCACGTGCTGGCTGACACGGCGTGCTTTCTATGTGGAGCGATGTGATTCGCTATTTAAGTTGTCATAACCAAAGGGTGACTCAGATGGCAACGCACACGGTAACTCCATGGATCATCTGATCTAAGATCGAATGACCATGATTAAATGCATGGTTTCGAAGGATTAATCAGAGGTTCTACGCGTGATCAGATTAGAACTGTCATTCTCAATCATGCGAAATGGACGATCCATGATCTACCTCCTTTTCACCAACGAAAGATGGCTACCATCCATCAATTATTGCTCGGTCCATGCTCACCCGAGCTCAGATGGAGATGAAATTTATCCCACACCTTTAGGGAAGCAAAACAAAGCAATCCAACGATGGAAATCGCATGACATAACACTTTTTTTTTCATAAAAGACCAAGATATTTTCATTCAAGGATCAATTTTAATGGTATACCTCACCGGAGCTTGTGAGTGGCGGTTCCAATAATTAAGGAAGCTTTATTTGGTAGAAACAAAGTCTGTTGAGCCACACGAGCTTTAATTTTTTTGTAGTTTGTTCAGAAGGCCATTCCACGGCACGTAGGTGATGATCTTGGTCGAACTCCTACTTCCGGTGATTGGGGAAGATAGGAAATGATTCATTCTCACTCATGTAGCTCCAAGGAATGTATGTGCAAAGTTAATTGAACTTTGGTGGAGGTTTAAGCAAATGGCAATTGTGGGTGACCTCCCCTATTTTTGATTTCATGTAAAACCAAGAATGGGGATTTTGGGGAGCTCGGGTTGCCTTAGAAATTGCTCCGAGATCTCTCTCCTTGGTTGCAAGGGTTTAATCAAGTGTGTGTTTGAGAGTGTGAGTGAGAATGAGGGGGGTATACCCCCTCATTCCTTAGATGGGATGGCAATGGCTATTTTGGCTTTTTGGATCAATGGCTCAGATGAGGAGCTCAATTTGGGATAGAGAATCATGTTAGCTGGCTTCGTTTGAGTGGAGGAGGGTGTGAGAGTGGCTGCCATGGGAGTAGTGGTGTCCAATGTCTTTCCAAGTGTTCCAATAGGAATGGGGAGGTGATTTCACCTCCCCATGAGTCATGGCCAACCCAACCACCCTTAGGTTAGGTCAACCATGGTCCTAGGTTCCTAAGTGGACTTAATAATGGGTACCAAGTGGCTAAGGGGAGAAAATGACCCAATGTCCATATGTCTTATCTCATGGGATGCCCTAAACCCAAGGGAAAAATGGTAATTTGGCTATGGGTTTGATTTACTAGATTCAAAATGGGTAAAAAGTGGGTTAGCCCAAATTTCAAGTGGTTTGGAATTTATTTGATTTAATTTGGCTTGATTTGACCAATTTAGGTCAAATTATGTTAGGTTGGGTCAAGTTGACTAATTGATCAAATTAAGTCAAACCAAGGGTTGGGTCAATTTCACATGACCAATTGGAGTGTATTGGTGTCACTGATTTGATTTAATTTTCTTTGTATTTGATTATGGCTCATATGGGTTCATATAGGTCAAATGGGTCAAGTTGACCAATTTGACCAATTTGACCAAATTGGGTTGGGCTAGGTGTTGATTTAAGTTCAATTGGCTAATTTAAAATGATTGTAGGCTTTAGTTTGGTTTAATTTGGATTTAATTTGGATTTTGGTTAATTTAACCCTTTAGGTCAATTTAGGCTAAGTTGGGTCAAGTTGACCAATTAGTCAACTTGGGCTCAATTATGGCTTTGGTCAAGTTCAATAAATAACTTGGAATGAACTTGAGCCATTGGTTGCAATTAATTTGGATCAAATCATGATTTGACCCATTTTAGCTTTTTAGACCAATTTGGGTCAACTTAGGTCAAATGGCTAATTAGGCTTGGTTTAGCTTAAGTGAGGGTTTGGTCATGTTCAATCATTGATTTTGAGTTGGTTTGAGTCAATGTTTAATCAATTTAGCATATGGTGTGTTTTGGATGGTTTGGGTTTCATTTGGGCTAAATGTTGACTTGGTCAAAGAATAGGTTTGACTTGGTTTGACCTAATTTAAAGTAATTGATCATTCTAGGGTGATTATTGGTTATGTTATGAGGTTTGGATGGGCTTAGTTCAATCCAATTTGGGTTGGGTTAGAACTTGGCTTAAAAAAGTTCCTTTAGGCTACTTTGGGTCAAGTGAGCCTAAATGGGTTAATTGGCTTGATCATTGCTTGATTCATGTTTAGTTGAACTCACACATGAGCCTGATTGAAATATAAATCTAATTACAAGTGGTTTTGAGCCAAATGGGTTTTGGTTTATATGATAATTTCAAGTCAAAATGGCTAACTTGGGTTGACTTATATTTGGTTTGATAATGGTGGTTTATGTTTATATTTAGGTCAATGATTGTAGGAATGATTGAATCATGAAGAATTCCATGAGTTTTCAATTAGTTTGGGTATAATTTAGCCAAGTTCAAGAATTTAGTTAAAAGGGCTATAATTGGGAGTTCGATTTGATTTGGGTTTCAATCATTTGATAGTTAGATTTGATTTATGATTTGGAATTTGATTAGAGATTGAATTTGATAATTAGAAAATCAATTAGATTGGGGTTGATTTGAATTTGGTAAAGGCTAAGTCCATAAGATAAAATCAATGGGCTTAGGAAAGGATTTGGAGTTTGAATTTAATCACGGGTTTCAATCATTTGATAGTTGGACTTGATTTATGATTTGGAATTTGAATTTGAATTTCAGATTTGATTTGGAAGAAGGAAGCAAGGATTTGGTTTGGGCAATAGGATAGGCAAGTCCTCCTAAATCCTTAAGGTACAACCTATCCCTATGGCTAACTCTTCTAAGTCTCTATGGTTAGGTTAAGTATTCACCTAATCACTAGAAGTGTCCTAAGACTAAGGAACTCTTAATGTCTATAAGAATCCTAGATATATGATGAGGAAGTTGAGAGCTCACTCCAAAAGTGAGGTCAATAGGAACTTAAGAACCTGACTTAATATAAATCCTGCTTTATTCATCTATGTAAAGCAAGGGAAAAATCTCTAGTATATCCGAAGACCCATCATGCCTTAGGAGTCATTATTAGGTGATTAGGTCCATTATAGGGTGATTTTCTTATGTTTCATGGTAGTACATCATACCTCAATGTCATACCCAATCACTTCAATAAGTATGCCATATGATCTACGTGGTGTCCCCCCTCCCCTGCCTACACACACACACACACACACATATTAAAATAAACACCACAGATATACTGGAGCACTTACTAGGCTTCTTAGTGTCATGAGTGCTTCGTACTTATCCCTCTTTAGAATCTAAAAATAAGTCTTTCCATTTGAACCTTTCATGCAATCTTTCAAATATGCCCATTCTTTGATAGTCTAACCTTAAAATCTTCAGAGATGTTGATTGACTATGTTAATCGAGAGTATTCTTAGAAAATCTTTATTTCTTAGGATGTAATTAATTTTGGAAGCTTGCTTCCATAGGGAGCTAAAGAATTTGACATAAAATAAACTCTGCTATACTTTTCCATGTAAAGTGGGGGAAAGATCTCTGGTATATACGAAGACTCATCTGCCTTAGGAATCTTTATTAGGTGATTAGATCCATTGTAGAGTGATATTTCCATCTTTCTAGATGATATATCATACCTTAATGTCATATCTGATCACTTTAATAAGTACCCCCTAAGATCTACGTTGTGTCCATACGACTCTGAATTAAAACACCATAGATTTTTTTGGCAACTCGATTGGGGATTGTTCCTCTCTCTATTTTAAATAGTCAATCATTATCTCTAAGCATTGATAGTGGACTTATATTTTATATAAGCTCAAGACTATAGTTCTTTCTGCTGGACACCTTGCTCATTTCATCCTTAAGCAAGGGTGGCCAACATCCTTGAGGTTTTAGGACCTCACTCAAAGTAAGTCTTAAAACCCCTATTGGACCCCCAATAGGTAAAATAAAATCAATTAAATAAATCACCCAAAATATAAACCAAATAAAATTAAGAACCTTTTATCACTAGCTTTGTAAAGCAAGGTTCATCCAACATTCTCCAAAATTCTAATGAAGCTCCAAAAAAAAGCAGAAGTTCTTTCTCCAAAAAATTCCAAATCTCTCCAACATAGAAACAAACTCCATTTAACATAATCAAGTTTGTTAAATGAGGGTTCCAATTCAAAATCAAAAGTCAAAGTCAACAAATCAAAGCAAGAGTCTAATTCTATGTCTCTTTCAATAATGAAGTAGAATCCCCATCACTTTTCTCCTTCAAGCACTCAATCAGCACCATGTCTTCTGAGAAACTCATCTTCTCCTTCACCTCTAGTGTGGATTTGGCCCTAAGTCAGGCCATACTCACCACCTCCCCCATCATCAAGTTTGGCCTTGCTTCAAGCATTTCAAGGTCACTTATGAGAGACTACCCTCACCACCATCAGTAGAGAGGAGGTGGCAGATAAAAAGCCACTTCTATAGTTTGACCTGCACTCTGATTTTGAGCTCCCCTCATTAAAGAGGAAGGTTATAAGGGTTCCCCTACCATGAGTACCAGTTGTGCCAGTTGTATCTTCCACTGTTTCAATCTAGATTAGTACCTCCTGTAGTTACCCCGATCTTTAAGGGGAAGTCTATCTTAGCTTCTGAGATAGTCTCCCCCATGTTTGATGTCAGTTCTAGCTCCCACCATGCTCCTCTAACTAAGACCCAACACCATAACAAGAAAAAAAATTAAAAAACATTACGAGTACATGGAGAAGGAGGTCGAGGAAGCCTCCCAGTGGCAGAGGAGGGATCCCCATGTGAGACCTCTCTCCTTCATGGTGGTAATAGATTTCACTCCCTATCAACTTTAGAGGGAGAGGAGGACTTCAGAAAGATTGTTGCACCATAATATGCAAAGTATAAGACACCAGATAAGGAGAGGAGGAAGCCCTATGCTGGTCTACGGTTTGTGCTCAAGAGAGTTGGGAGAGCCCATGAATGCTCGGAGTCCGCTACCTTGCATGACTTAAGATGTGTGATCCCTATAAGTGTTAGGGATCATATCCATAAAGAAAAGGCCATGGAGGCCAAAGTTATAGTTCAAGCGAGTAAGAGGGATAGATGAAGGTTTGTTAGGAAGTCGGGCCTCCTCTTTAATTGATCATTCTGATCGACAGACTGATAGAGCCAATCATTCTAACAGGATTGTACTCACCAGTTCTAGTCATAAGAGGAGATCTCTAGTGGAAATGCAGCCAGTGTTGCCACCTTTACACCGCTCCACTCATCAACCACCTTCACCCATTCATGTTTCACCATTTTAAGTGCCCACTAAGTTCCATAAGTCCACATCTGGAGAGAGAGCATCCCCTTGGTGATACGGCTATGTCCCAAGGACCCTACTTCATCTACTCCACCCATTGAGTTGAGGATGATCTCTCTCGCTCGACCTTCCATCCCAATAGTGGTAAAGATGGAGTGGCGGCCTAAGAGTGTCATGATCGCTCCACCATCACAGTTGGAGGAGAAGAAAGGAGGGGATACCGAAGTGACCCTCATGATTATTGACTCAATTAGGGAGAGCACTCTACCTATCCAACACATTCAATGCATTTCTTCTTCAGCGCTCAGTCTAGTTGACAGTAACCATTCAGCTTATGTTTTAGTAGCATCAGGTTGGGTGGATGATCAATCTTTGGAGGATATTTTGGAAGACTATCATGCTGCGGTGAGGAAAATAACAGGGGATGATCAGTCTGACCAAGAGGAGGGTATGGCTGATTTCAATGCTAATGAAGATGCCATTTTGGATAATCCTGCTGAAATTCATATAGTTGATACTCGAGGATCCTTGCATAGGGAGCAACCTAGTCAGGTAGCCCAAGGCACTATAGTTGAGGAAGGTGAGGCATCCAACTTAATTCAATGCCTCCTCCAACAAATCAAATAAAAAGGTGATCAAGTTGATAGGATAGAGAGAAGGGTAGAGAAGTTGATGGCAGTGTTCTTAGCCTTGTAGAATGAATCCCCAGTTTCACAACCTACTCCTATGGAGGCTGATCAGCCTGAGCTAGTATACATCCTAGATCATCCTAAGAGAGCCCTTATGGATGAAGATACTGGTAAATTGCATAGGAAGGAGACCGATAGCACCTCCATACATGATAAATACATCAGGTAGATGGTCAAGCAATAAGTGAAGGAAGCATTGGCGCAAGCCCAAAGGAGCTCATCGGTTCTAAAAGGTTGACCTTACCCAGAGGAATTTTTTGTAGTTCAATACCCCAAGGGTTTTGTGCCACCATCCTTTAAGGTTTTTGATGGCAATGGGAACCCAAGGTAGCACATAGCACATTTTAGGGCAAGTTGTTGCAACACCGGTAGTAGTGATGCATTACTTTTTTGGCAGTTTGTCGGTAGCCTTTTCAGAGTTGCATTTGATTGGTATGTTGAACTTCCCAATGGTTTGATGAAGTCCTTTGCAGAGTTAGAGTAGCTCTTCATTAAGAAGTTTGCAAAAGCTCAACAAAGGAAAATTATAAAGGACCTTATTGTGGAGAAGCAAAAGCCTAACTAGTCCCTTGTTGATTACATTCTTAGATGGTGCAACCTAAGCAATAAATGTGAACCATAGCTGCAGGAGTTGCATGCCATTAGAATCCTTCTCAAGAATATCAATGGCATGGTTGCCTTCATGCTCAAGGGCTTCACCATTAAGATATTGTGGTGAAATTTTTAAGATTTCTAAAGGATAATAAACTTCCATCTTCACTCTATGCGGGATAAAATGAAGATAGAAATATACATCTCCATTTTATGCATTTTTGACACCACGTAGATTCATAGGTGTTCTTATTGAGGGTGATCAGTTATGACATTGAGGAGAAGTGTACTATCTCGAAAGATAGAGGTCACCACCCTACAATGGACTTAATCACCTCAATAAGAACTCCTAAGGACAATGGGTCTGCATGTGTACCAAAGATTCTTTCCCTACTTTACATAGAAAAGTAAAGTAGGGTTTATTTTAAACTAGATTCATTAAGTTCTCTACAGAGAAAAGCCCCCATAGTTAATTATATCATAAGGAATGAGATCCCTTAGGAATACTCTCGATTAAGATAAATGATCATTGTCTCAAAAAAATTTTAATAGGTAGAACTATTAATCGATTAATTTGTTTCAGAAGATCGAAAGGGATCGATCACAGAGAGGGAGTTATTATTGAAGCCAAAGAAAGATAAGTAGGAAATTCTCACGATACTAGGAAAGCTAGTGAGCATCTCAAACTATCCTATTGTTGGGCTTTATATTTTTGAAATTGAATTATATTTGAGTTGACTTTTTATTAGAAGTTTAGGGCTTATGATTCCACAACAAAAGATTATGGAAATACCTAAGAGGCGAGGATTTATGCTTATAGCCCATATAAGGGATAAGCAACCTCAAAACCTAAATCTAGGTAGCTTTATGTGAGGCTGAAATTAAAGTCGTGGATCTAAGAGGAAATTATGGATAGTACGCATTTTAATCTCGGCCATCCATCCAAAATGTGCGAATGAATGGTCAAAGATTCATCCCTGCCACTCTGTGTGAGCCATGGAGACAATCCATGTTTGAAGCCATGATCCGAGCTTGATTGAGCTCGGATTGGGATGAAAATTAACCCACACCATTTAAGCATTCATACAAGAACATCTAACGGTAAGATCAACCTAGGAATGAAGTTCACTTCATAAAGGACTAACAAACATTGAACTTAAGCTCAGAAAAATGGCATACCTCACCAGAGGTGATCACCGGCGCTTGAATCCCTTGGAGAAGCTTCGTCTGGTTGAGATGAAGCTTTGCTGAAAGTTTGAGCTCATGAAATTGAGTGGAGGCTTCTATGGGTTAACTCCTCCTTTCCTTGAGCTCGACCTTGATCGAATTGGATCCTCCTTCGCCTTTGGAGCTTGGGAAAGAGCTTGAACAACTTCGACTTGGTCCTCTGATGGAGCTTGAAGAAGGAATTGGGTTGAAGTTGAGTGTGGAGTAAATTGAAATTTTAGTCAAGCTCTCTTATTTTCAAGTGATGAAAAATCGAGAGAACCAACTTTCAAATCCTCTCTAGAAAGCTTAGGAAGACTCTCTAAGGTTTGCTCTGAGTTCCTATGCTTCAATCGACTGAGGGAGTGTGAAATTTTTTTTGAATTAGGGGGAGTATATCTCCCCCTTGGGCAATCGGATGATCGAGATGGATTATGCCATTTTGATTTAGTTGACCTCATTGAATCAATTTGTTAGGTCGTTTAGAGTGTCCTTGAATTCAATTTTTGCCAAGGAGTGGAATGGTGAACTTCCCATGTGCTTGAATTGAGTGGAAGGAGGTTTTCATGTGCTCCATTTTAAGGGGAATGGTCGGTTTGGCCATTGGGCTAAGTTGGGCAGACCCAAATCCTTTGGGTTGGGTGCACCATACTCCCTAGTGTTCACTTGATCCACTAAGAGGGTGTCAAGTGGTTATGGAGAGGATTTGACCAAATTCCAAATGGATTTCGCCAAAATTTACCCTATGGCCTAGGGGTAAAATGGTCATTTGACCTTGATTTTAATTTGGGTATGTTTGATATGATGATAAAATAATTTTGGCCAAATTTCATTGAATTTGGAGTTGGTTTGATGTGATTTGGCTCATGTTGACCCATTTATGTCAAAATGGGTCAACTTAGGTCAAGTTGACCAAATGGTCAAATTGGATCAAAACAAGAGTTGGGTCAAGTTCATATGACCATTTGAAATGTTTTGGTGGCTTTGGTTTGATTCAATTTGGTTCATATGATTTCATTTAGGTCAAATGGGCCAAGTTGACCAATTTGACCCATTTGACCTATTTGAGCTAGGTCATGGGTAGGTTTAGGTTTGGATAGTCATATGAAATGGATTGGTATCTTTGTTTCCAATCAATTTTGGTTAAGTTTGAATTTGGCTCAATATGACCCTTTAGGTCAAGTTGGGTTCAAGGTCAATTGGGCTAGGTTGGGTCTAGTTAGCCAATTGGGGCTTTGGTCAAGTTCAACAATCATTTTGGAATGAACTTGACTCATTGGTTTCAATTATTTTGGCTTAGATCAAGTTTTGACACATTATGACTTTTTAGGTCAACTTGGGTCAACTTTGGTCAAGTGGCCAATTGGGCTAGGTTAGGCTCAAATGTTGACTTGGTCAACCCTTAGGTTTGACTTGGTTTGACCCAATTTGAGTAATTGATCATCTCATGATGATTGTTGATCATAATGAGAGGCTTAGGTTGGCTTAGTTCAACCCAATTTGGTTAAGATTAGAATTTGGCTCATAAGGGTACTTTAGGTCACTTTGGGTCAAGTGAGCCTAAGTGGGTCAAATAGCTTGGTCAAAGCTTGATTTGAGTTTGATTGAACTCAAATATGGACTTATGATTGAAATATACACCCATTTGTAAGTGGTTTGAAGTCAAATGAGTTTTGATTCATTTGAGAATTTCAAGTTCAAAGGGTGAACATGAACTAGATTTTGGCTTGATTTTTGAATTCATTTTTGGTTAAGTGATTGAAGTTTGTATTTATATTTGGATTCATGATTGAAGGGTTGATTGAATCATGAAGAAAAATCAAGAGTTTGGCTTGATTTGAAGTTGATTTGGCTAAGTTCAAGAATTTGACTTGAAAGGCTTAGGTTGGATTTTGATTGAATTTGAGTTTGATTTTTGGAGTTGGTTTTGGTTGTTTAAATTTATATTTCATTTATATATGTGAATATAAATGAGAATATAAATGGGTCATGAGAAAATTTCATGAGTTGGAAGGGATTTGAACATGATTTAGGTTAAATCCTTAAGAGAAAATCGAAGTGGCTTAGGAAAGATTTGTGAATATAGATTTTAATTTTGAGTTTAGTTTGATTGATTTGAATTTATATTTCATTTAAAAATGTGAATATAAATGAGTTATGAAGAAATTTCATGAATTTGAATTGATTTAGATTTGATTTAGGCTATGTCCTTAAGAGGGAATTAAGGACTTAAGAAGGATTTTGAATTTGGAATTTAAATTTTGGATTTAGTTTGATTGATTTGAATTTATATTTCATTTATATTTGTGAATATAAATGAGAATATAAATGAGTTATGTGAAAATTTCATGAATTTGAATTGATTTAAAAATGATTTAAGCTAAGTCCATGAAGGGAAATAAAAGGACTTAGGCAAGATTTGGAATTTGGAATTTGAATTTTGGATTTCAATCATGGGTTTCAATCATGTGGCATTGACTTGAGTTTGGAGAAAATCAATTAGGTTGGAATTGATTTAGGTTTGATGTTGATTTGATTTGGAGTTTGACTTGAAGGAAAGAAGTGAGGAATGTGGTTTAAGCTATAGGGTAGGCAAATTTCCCTAATACCCCTAAGGCATGTCCTATTCCTATGGCTAACTCTTCTAAGTCTCTAGGGCTGGGTTGTGTGTCCACCTAATCACTAGATGTGTCGTAGGACTAAGGATCTCTTAAAGTCTAAGAGGAGTCCTATGTCTAAGATGGAGGGATTGAGAACTCATCCTAAAAATGAGGTCAACAGATATTTGAGAAATTAATCAGAAAGGTGGCTAACCTACAAAGGAAGCTAAACAGTTACCCTTATCAGAGAAATCATCTAAGCCCAAGCCTAAGAAAGTATTTGAGAAGAAGCTAGGATTGTAATGGCAGTAGATAAGGGGAAGCAGCCAGTGAGAGCATAGTTTGAGAGTCCTCAAGTTCAACGGCCTCCACTCTTGCCTCCTCTTCCACTACCTCGACCGTCACAACGGCCACCACCACAACAACGATATCAGTATCCACCACCAGGTAGCTACTTTCCACATACTCTTGCCAAAAAACTCAACAAACTATACTAATTCAAGAGGGAGGTAGTCACGAAGATCTTTAAGAATCTTCTTAAGAAGCCTGATTTTTAGCTACTCGAACATAGAAAGTTGAAGGAAGTGGGTAGGAGTGGTGATCCTAACTACTACCCCTACCATCACATGTTAGGCCATGTCTTAGAGGATTATTTAACCTTCAAAAACTAGCTTGAGCATAGCTACAAGTTAGGAGCCATAGTTATCCCTAAAGAATGCTCAGTAGAATAACACTTTACTTCTATTAAAGTATTCTTTGGGGATACATCCAATCCTCTTAGTATAAAAGAAGATTGGGATATATCTTTATCCCATACCTCTAAAAATATAAATTTTAAAATCAAGAAATTTTCTCTGTAGGTGCTTGACTCAGCTCAAACCTCCAACATTAAAAAAGGTCTGCCAATTGTGAGGGACAACTCGAAGAGGGTGGAAGCCCAGCAACATCAGCAGCCATTACTTGCCCAAGATAGTTCCATAGCGCAACCACCATCTGAGTCCAACATTTCTCCTTCCACCATTGCAGCTACCACATATACCAGCTCCATCACAACTAGCAGAAACATTACATCTACAGATGAGGGCACCAAACCCCTCATACCACTTACTTTACTTGATTTCTATCATGTACCACCTCCGAAATTAAAGAAATCAATGAAGAAGAGCAATTCCACTTACATATTATCTACATTTGATAATCTCAATGATTTTATTCTTATAAAAAGCTCTCCAAGTCAAAATAATAACAATCCAAATAATTTTGATCAATTTCACTCTGAATGAAATGGATTTTCATTTTTTGAATCACATGGTTTGCCACTTAAGATTGATTTGGACTCATCCAACTCCAATGATCTTTTAGGAGAAGTTATAGGTACACCCGATGAGCAGGTAGAACTTTCCACAAGCTCCACATCAGAAGAAGTCATTGTAGTCAACCTCTATAGTGGCAAAGTTCTACCTCTTAGGGTAACACCTCAAGATAAGGGAAACTAGGTCATTGGTTCAAGTGAGTATATAGCCCTTCCACAAGATGCTCCACCTTTGGATATGTTTAGGGAGGACCAGCCCAAAGTAGATTACAACATCCTAGCTTATCTTAGAAAATTGACAGCTAAGTTAAGCATATATGATGCCCTTGTCTTATCCAAAGAGATGATGGAGTCATTAGTCAAAGCCTCGTTTGACCCTGAGATATGCTTAGCTCAATTGGCCGCTATTGGAGAGGAGGCATGCTTTTGAAGGAGATCCTAGGAGTTACATTCATAGATGAAGACCTACTTGTAGGGGCGATAGAGCACAACTATGCCTTCTACATTATATTGGATGTTGGCAGATTTAGACTCTCTAGAGTGTTAGTTGATCGGTGCATTAGTAAACATTATGAGTCTAAGAACCCTTGCCTACTTGAGGATCAACATCTCTAAACTCTAAGCAGAGAAGATGATGTTGAAATGATTTAATGAACAAGGTGAGAGGGCCTTAGGCTCCATAGTGTTGCTTTTGGAGATAGAGGATTAGAAGACAGAAGTAAAGTTTCACATAATAGATTATGATACATCTTTTAATGTTTTTCTAGGGAGACCTTGGATACATGAGAACAATATGGTTCCATCCTCCTTACATTAGTTAATCAAGTTCCTAAGGGGTGGATTCAAGTATTGTGTCAAAGGAGATCTCAAACCATTCACAGTACATAAGGTCAAAATTTATGAGGATGCGGCCTATTACCTCTATAAGAAACAAAATATCTTCTCTCACGACCTTCATCAAAATGAAAAGAAAAAAAAGAAAAAAAGAAAGAAAAAGAAAGAAAATAAAAAAGAAAATGAAAAAGAAAAGAAAAAGGAACGAGAAAAGATCTTAGAGGATATAGAGCCCGAGATTAGATTCCACCCATTATTTATTACTCCATTCAAACAAGTAGGGAGGAAGACCCGACCTCCACCAGGACGAGGAAGAGGAAACTCCAGAGGGAGGCCTAGAGGTGGAAGACCTCCATACCTACCACTTACTAGGAGATTCATTCTAGCATCTAGGAGTACACCTACTATCTACATAGACTTAAAATCTAGTTTAGAGGATGAGTCCTATGTAGTTAGAATGTTGGCCAGCTCTTCTCGATAGAAAATTCTGTCGAAGGTGACACTGATCTTGACAATGATGAAGACCGTGTCCCCAAGAAAAGCATGAGTGTATCCAAGTCTCTATTATGTGAAACTGTCAAACACCAGATGGGAACCTTAGCTTTAACCCCACTTTCCTCACAAAAAGTTGAGGGTTTGATAGTTAAGGAAGCTCCAAGAGCATGTACAAGAACAAAGAGCCAGAGGTTCTATCCAGGAGCATCATCCTTAAGTCAATAAGTTTATGTAGTACTTAAGGATGATTCATTTAAAGAATTAGTAGGAACTCACCTTGTGTTCTTAATTTGGTAAAGAAAGGTTTAATTATGCATGCAAGGTTTAAGCACAGGTCAAAGTACTTCGAAAGATTATAGAACAACAAATGCAAGAACTCTCAATCAAGACTCGAACTAGGCTTTGGCATGGTAGGTTCAGTGGATGATGATGATTACTTCTTGGTCATCACCAATTATTTAGAATCTGATAGGTTCTTTTCAAATCACATTTACTCGTATGAGGAGGTGTGCTTAGAAACTTCAGATGATCCAAATGATTTCTCAGTCAAATATGCACCCCCATAATTCAAAGAAGAAATCAAATTAACAATTGATGAACTCAAAGAAATCAACTTGAGGACTAAAGACAACCCATACCCGACATACATCAATTCCTTGTTGAATGAATCTGAAACCAATGACTTAGTTAGGCTACTCACTGAGTTTAAGGACTGCTTTGCATAGAGTTATGAAGAAATGTTCATATTAGCTCCTAATATAGTGGTTCATAAGCTAACAATATAACCTAACGCTAACCCTATCAAGCGAGCTCCTAGATGTATGCAATTAGACATTAAACATCAGGTCATTTCTAAAGTCAAGAAACTAATCAATGCTGGTTTCATCCAGGAGGAAAAATACCCCACCTGGTTGGCTAGTGTCATTCCAATTAAGAAAAAGAATGGCCAAATTCGCATATATGTCAATTTTAGGGATCTCAATAAGGCATGTCCAAAAGATAAATTCCCACTACCAAAACTAGAATTGATGGTTGATATTGCCTCATCTCATGTAGTCTTCTCTTACATGGATGGTTCATATGGATATAACCAAATAAAGATTACACCTTAATATGAAAGGAACACTACTTTTAGAACCCATATTGGAATATATTCTTATAAGGTCATGCCTTTCAGCCGTAAAAGTATTGGCACCACATACCAGTGGGCCATGACTCGATATTTGACGAACTCATTCATCACCAAGTTGAATTCTACGTCGATGATCTCGTGATTAAAAGTAAAGAAAATGAAGACCATCTCTTTGACTTGAGAGTAATTTTTGAGCTGTTAAGGCAATGCAACCTCAAAATGGACCCTCTAAAGTGTACATTCAGAGTATCTACAAGGAAGTTTCTTGGGCTTGTTGTCCTACACCGTAGAATTTAAATCAACCTAGACAAGCTTATAGGATATTAAAAATGTGACCCCTTAAAAGTCTAACCCAACTCAGATCATTCCAAAGGAGGTTGACGTATCTAAGATGCTTTATATCCTACCTATCAGGTAGATACCAACCAATTTCAGCACTAGTTAAGATGGACATCAAGTTCAAGTGGGATGGTAAGTTCCAGCAAGCCTTTGAGAGCATCAAGCAATATCTCATGATGTCACCAATCTTAGCTGCCCCTATCCTGGGCAAATCTATAATACTATTCACTACTACATTGGATGACTCCCTTAGTGCTTTGTTGGCCCAAGCCAATGATGAAGGGAAAAAGAATGCACTCTACTCTTAGCCGTCGTCTAATACCTGTTGAGACAAGTTATCCACCAATTGAGAAGAATTTCCTAGCTTTAATCTTCACATCTTAGAAGCTATGACATTACATGCTCTCTCAAAAAGTAAACTTAATTTCTAGAATCAATCCATTGCAATATCTCATGACATGGCTGATGATATACAGACGATTGGAATGATGGTCCATGATATTATCATAATTTGATGTCACTTTCAAACCCCTCCATGTAGTGAAATGACAGGCACTCATGGATTTCTTAGCAGCACATCTACTTCCAGTGGATTCCTAGCTCAATGATGATCTCCCCTAATGAACAAATCATGAACTTAGGGGATTTAAGCATTTGCAGTTGGGAGATGTACTTTGACGATGTGACTTCCTTCAATGAAAAGAAGAACCACAATCCATTCTCCCAGGTAAGGCAGGGGTAGGGATAGTCCTCCTAACACCAGACCATGATATGATGAGATTCTCATATCATATATCCAAGTATTGCACCAACAACGAAGCTAAAATGAGGATCAGATTATTGGTCTCGAGTTAGCCATTTTGCTAGGTATCCAGAACATCAATATCTTTGAGAATTCACAGCAAGTCATCAACCAGATCACTAGGTCCTACAAGGTCTTGAAGCTAAAGCTCCATCACTATCATAAGTACATCATGGAGTTATTAGCTCAAATCCTAGAGGTCACAATCTATAAGATCCTTTGAAGAGAAAATGTCATAGCTGATGCCTTAGCCAAGCTCACCAAGGAGTTGTAATGTCCAGAAGAGGAGTCCATATCAATAGAGATCCATAATAGATAAGTCCAACCTATTATTAATGTTGAACTCATCAATAAATACTCTCTTGAAGGGGATGTTATTGTTGCCAAAAAGGACAAGGAACTAGATTGGAGGCAACCCTTCACTACCTACCTAAATAAAGGCAAACTACCTCAAGAGAAATCTCAAGCACATCAAGTGAAGCAAAGGGTACTATCCTATGCCCTCGTGGATGGTGTCTTATACCGGCTGTCCATCGATCATATGTGGTTACATTGTTAAGACAAACATGAAGCATGTAAGATCATGACCAAGGTACACTCAAGATTATGTGGAGCTCATCAATCTGGTCCCAAGATGAAAGCTAAAATCAAAAGATTTGGGTATTACTGGCCGATGATGATCACAGATTTCATGGACGTGGCAAAGCATTATCATCAGTGCCAAGTACATGGAGTGTTCCTGTATCAGCCACCCAAAATTCTACATCCAATCTTGGCCTCATGGCCATTCGAGTGTTAGGGCACTAACATAGTAGGTTCTATTGATTCTCTTTCATCCGAGGGTCACTGGTTCATTCTTCCAGCCTTGAATTACTTTTTCAAGTGGGCAGTTGTGATCCTGCTCAGGGAAGTCAAAGTTTAGCATGTGCTCCAATTCTTTAGAAACCACATTCTATATAGATTTAGGGTACCTCGCTGAATCATATCTAATAATGGTACCTCTTTCAAGAGCACCAAGATCAACAACTTCACCTAAAGACACAACATAGATTGGAGATACTATACCATCTACTATCTATGGGTGAACGGTTTAGCTGAAGCCTTCAACAAAACTCTCATCCAATTACTCAAGAAGACACTGACAACAAGCGATAGTGGCATGAGCAATTAGTTGAAGCTTTATGGGCTTACTGTACTACTTATAGAACTCCAACTCAATCTACCCCATTCTCCTTAGTGTATGGGTTCGAGCTATTCTACCATTAGCAGTGCAACTCTCATCACTATGGATAACTGTGGGTAGAAAAATTACAACTGAATAGATCACCAAGTTGTGGTTAAAAGAACTCAAAGGTTTGGAACAGAGATGGTTACGAGCATGCCAAAACCACAAGTTATACCAAGCAAAGATGGTTCAAGCTCATAACAAATTGGTTTTCCCTAGGGCTTTTCAAGTAGGCGAACTTATTTTAGTTCTAAGGCAACCAATTATTGCCCATGGTAAGATGGGAGGCAAGTTTGAACCCACTTGGGAAGGCCCTTTTGCCATAAAAAAGGCCTAGTAATGTGGATCCTATCAACTCATCAACCACAAAGTAGAACGTCTGATGCTTCCTATCAACGGGCTTTGCCTTAAGAAATATTATCCATAAATAATGTTCAAAATGACTTTCCATCAATAAAATTCCTCTTTTATCAAATATCTTCAAATTGGAAAGCTTTTCAATTACCAAATTTTTTGTGGTGTGTTTAAGGTAGGTACAAGAGAACTTGAGTGGCATTTTATCTCTCATCGGCACATCACAAACACAAAATTACACACAAATAAAAATCCATTTGCTTTGGGCTACCTTGAGTTGAGATATGATCCCTAGCGACCCTCACTCAGTAGCTGCTCTAGGTTAGGTTTGATTCACTACTTAGCTAGTGTGTCTCCCTAGTGATCAGTTCCACTTAGGAAGATGTGAGTCACATGCTTTCTCCTAAGCATAACCACTACAAACCAATGTGTGCCTTGTTGGTGTGGTATGTCTTATTATATGACTATTGAGCTACCTCGATGTTGGCTTTGTTTAAGAAGATGTAAGTCCCCGAGCTTTCTTTTTGAACTAGCCACCATGCACTAACTGGGTTTGAGTTTATATTTGAGGATTAGGGTAAGACCCCTAGTGTCTTCTCTTCTTCCTAACTACTTCAAGCTTGGGTTCAGTTCTTCTTTGTGACTATCCACTTGGTAGTCACCCTTAGGTTAGGTAGTAGCTATCTAGCCAATGATAGGCTGCCTCGATGATCAGTTCGGTTAAAAAAAATGTGAGTCTTCGATGCTTTCTTCCTAGATTGATCATCCCAAACTGATGGGCACCTTAGGTTGGATGGTATTTACTTTGTTAATGGAAACCAACCCAATGGATAACACTGCTAATGCAGATGTTAGTCCCCGTGCTTTCTCCCTGAGTCAGTCATTGTATACCTACAGGATTTATTTTTCATGGATTAGGATAAGACCCCTAAAGGCACCTTCCTTGTGGGCATTAGATTTTGATTATGTCATCATGACTCCATCAAGACATGACCCAAGTTACTATTGGATTGGATATTTCCCCTTTTCTAGTAACCACCCTTATGGTTAGAAGCTCTATAATGCGGATGTATAGACTATCCCTTGGGCCAGTAAATCTAAGATAGTCTAAATCCCCGTGGCTCATTCTTAGTGTGGCTCCTCGCAAACCAACAAGGAACATGCTAAACAAACAAATAAAATAAAATCACTTATGGATTAGGATAAGACCCCTAAAGGCACCTCTTGTCGAGTATGCATCCTATCTTTTGGGCGGTGTCAGCAAAACTCCATATAAAAATTTCCTTGACTACTCTAAGTTGAGATAAGCCCCTAGAGGCACTCATTTAGTAGCCACCTTGAGTCAAGTTTGACTTATTGTGCTATCAATAGGTCACCCCAATGGATGATTCTACTTTGGAAGATATGAGTCCCCGAGCTTTCTTCCTAGTATAGTTGTTGTATACTTATGTGTAACCCTTAGTGGATAGTCTATATTGTATGGTCGGTAGACTACCCCTTTGGATTTGTAAACCTGAACAGACCTAAGCTATTATATCCCATTCTTAGTGCGGTCCATCACAAACCGATAGGATCCAAATCAAAATCAAATAAATTAAATTAAGTTAAAACCAAAATTAAAATCCACATCACCAAATTCAAACTAAATCAATCAACAAATTAATTCAAAGACAAAATCAAAACAAATCATCAAACTCAAACAAAATTAATCAACATAATCAAATTTAATCAAACAAATTCAATCAAATCTTGATCCTCAGTAGATTTCCATCTATACCTTGGGTATAAATCAAATCAAATTAAATCAAACAAACTCAATCAAATCTCAATCCCTAATGGATCCCCCTTTATGCCATTGGCATAAATCAACCTATAATCCAACTAATTTTGTGTGCGGACCCTCAGCGAATCTCCCTTCGTGTCCTCGACACGAAATCAATTCTCAATAAATCAAACCAAATCTACTCATCTTTCCCATGCCCCTGACATGAAGCGAATTGCATCATGTTAGGATTCATGGTTCCATCTACCTCTTCACTTGGGTATGGATGGCCATCCTTGATGCTTGTGATCTTCTAGGATGCTGTTGGTCACCTCGGTCAATTCCAATACATGTAGTGTGCCTTGTCAGTTACTCCGCACCTATTGGGGGTCCTTTTATTGACCTCACTTCCAGAGTGAGGACTCATCCTTCCTATCTAGATTTAGGAATCTTTTAGACACTAATATTTCCCTAGTCATAAGACACTTATAGTGATTAAAGGAACACTAAACCCAAGCCTAGAGATTTAAGAAGGAATACCCCTAACTTAGGACACATCCTAGGGTAAATAGGTCATAGCTATTTTATGGCCTGAACTATGACTCATGCTTATCCAAAACCAACCCCAACCCAATACAATAAAACTTAATCAAATTTTTTTTCATATCCAAGCTCCAAGCCAAATTAAGTTAACCCTTAACCTAAATCAATTCCACCATCATCCTATGACTCAAGCATATTCAATTGAATCAAGTTCAATCAACTTTCACAAAAGAACTCCAATCATCCAAATTTCTATTTCAAACCCTTTCAAGACCCACAATCAAGGAAATTGAACTAAGCCAATCTAATCAACCCAAATTAGCCCACTTGACCCAAAGGGTCCAAATTAGCCAAAAATCAAATTAAATTTAAATCAATTGCAATCAAAGCCATCAATCAATCCTAAATCAATCATCAAACTTAATCCAACATAATTCAACCCAATTCAACTCAATTGACCCATTTGGTCCACTTGACCCAAAGTAACCAAAAAGATCCATTTGATCTAAACTCTAATCCAATCCAAATTGGATTGAACCAACCCATCCAATCTCTTCTACAATGATTGTTGATCATCCTTGATTATTTAATTTCAATCAATTAGGTCAAATGAAACTAATTTGATCACTTTATCCAAGTTTACCTAATTAAATCATGGACCAAAATGAACCAAATCTGACTCCAATTCAAATCAATTGAAACCAATGATTCCTACCAACCATAAATTGATCCTTGAACATAAATCAATCATTAATTGAACCAAACCAAGCCAACTTGGGCTCTTGACCCAAGTTGACCCAATTTGACCTAAAGGGACAAATCAAATCCTAAATCAAATTGATTAAAACCAATGACTCAAATCAATCACAAATTGATTTTTGAACATGATCTAACATTCAATTGAACTCAATTTGATTAAGCCGAGCCAATTGATCCATTTAGCCTAATTTGACCTAAAGGGTAAAATTGAACTAAATCATTCTCAAATCCAAATCAATTCAAATCAACACATACAATCATTCTCAAATCATCAATTGAACCTAAACTAACCCTCCACCCAAGCCAATCTGGCCAATTTGATCGAATTTGTCAACTTATCCCATTTGACCCAAATGAACCCAAATGAGCTAAAATCAAATCTACTTCAAATCAAACAAAATTAATTAAATAAATACATTCCAAATGATTAAATGAACCTACCTAAATCGTCAATTTGACCAATTGGTCAATCTAACCTAATTGAACCCATTTTGACCAATATGGGTCAAATTGAGCCAAACCATGTCCAAACTAAACCAAACTTGGCTTAACCCATCCTTGGTCAACCTAAATGAACTCAACCCATGTTTGACCTAGTTTAGTTCAAAACATATTTAGTAAATCCATCCAAATGAGACAAAACCCTCATTTGGATGGTTTCACCTACTCATCAACCCTAAGCAGCCCCCCTTAACTCATTTTGGACATATGGACCGTTGGCTCACCTAACCCAAAGTTGATTGGATTAAGAGAGGGTGAGTTAACCCATGGCTTCCCATTGGAGCACTTGGGGGAGAAAGTCCATACCACCTCAGCCCATGTCATGCCTTCAGCCATTCAAGACCCTCCACCTCAGCCCATCACTAACACCTTCGGCTGCCTACGCCGGTCGGATGACTAGAAAAAGCTAAATTAATCCCAATCATCAAATCAATTGGAGAGGAGGATATACCCCTCCCCATCTAATTCAAACCACAAAGAGAGCTTTCTTGAGAGTTTGTGAGCATCCTTAGAGAATCTTTGAACCCTCTTGTGCTCCCCATCATCGGTGAGACGACCCGAGTGAAATCAAGTCCTTAATCTATCCAACCCCACTCAAACTTTATCAAACTTCAATTAACTTCTCCCAATCCTTCCTCAAGCTCTAAAAAGTCAAATGAATCAATTCTCAATCGATTCGAGCACCGAAGACCACTCCTAGACCAACTCTAATGAACTTCACGATGGCATTTGGTCCACAGAGACTTCATCAGATAAGAAGCTCACGAGCTTCTCAACATAGCTTCATTTCTTTAAGATGAAGCTACGTTAGTCATTGGATCGTCAGTCTTGAGCTCCGATGAGGTAAATTTTGGCAAACCATAGAAAATCCCCTAGGTGTTGGTCATTTGTGATTTCATGTGATTTCCACCATAGGGTCTCCTTAGATCTATTCCTTGAACATTTTAAAGTTGATCTCGATGCCTCATGAGCTCTAGTGAGCTCAAAATAAATGAAGGAGGGTAGATAGTGTCCATCTTTAAGTGCTCAGGGGATGAAGGATCATCCGCTGTCCATTCCACGTGATTAGAACGAACAACTATTATTTAATATGTTAGATTTTTTTTATTTAATCCATTAAAGATCATGAGATTAATCCCTGTCATTCGATCCAAGATCGGATGGTAGGGATAAAATCGCATCTGCCACCACCGCTAACTCAGCTGCCATGGGGGATGATTTAAGTAGCCTATCTCACGGTGCCATGCAGAAATTGAAGCCACGTCAGCTCTCACGTGGCATTGAAGGGCTAATAGGTTAATAAAGGATTAAAAATTTGATTAATTAGTGAGAACTTTAAAAATTCATAACTAATTGTAGAAAAATACTAAAATGTTGATTGACTATTTTAATTGAGAGTATTCTTAGGAAATCCTTATTTCCTAAGATGTAATTAACTATGGAAGCTTGCTTCCATAGGGAGCTAAAGAACTTGATATAAAATAAACATTACTTTACTTTTTCACATAAAGTGGTGGAAAGATCTCTGGTATATACGAAGATCCATCTGCCTTAAGAGTCCTTATTATGTGATTAGGTCCATTGTAGGGTGATATTTTCATTTTTTTGAGATGGTATATCATACCTTAATATCATACCCAATCACTTTAATAAGTACCCCCTAAGATATACGTGGTGTCCACACAACTCTGAATTAAAACACTATAGTGAATTTTTTATGATTTTTGGGGTAAAATACTTTCCTCTATATATGATTATATCTTCTTTTCATTTATCAAGCTTTCTCTTTAATGTGGGCAGGCTCGATGTGTATAGCAAAACAACAAAGGGGTGCAAATTCAAGCTGATATTGACTGAGCAAACACAACCACATCAAAGTACAATATAGGCTCTACACTATGTTAAAAGTTAATATTACCTCATCTAGTCAACTACCTACCCACAAGCATAAATAATTCTTTTTGGCATATTGGCTATCCACCCAAATTCATCAAAAACTTTGAAATTGAACAAACTAGATCTAGCTATAGTAAGGGCTACACTTCTTTTCAATTGTTATTATTATTATTTTCTTTTAAATGCAGCCATTAATATAACATGTGAGGTATTAACCTAAGCCTACAAATAAGGGCTTAGAGGTTAATGCTAGGTCATACAAATCAATATACTCTCACACAATTCTATATACTAAAATCAATTTTCCTTTCAAGAATTAAAAGTCTCAGAGTTTTTTTACTAAGATTCTTTATTTTAATCTTCATTTCCATCTCTCTCTCTCTCTCTCTCTCTCTCTCTCTCTCTCATAACACTTCGATAATCAGTATAGTGTGATTTTATAAATAATTTAGATCCAACATCCTAAAAAATATGATGAGCATGGATCACTTTAAGAACTAGAAGAGAAGTGCCCATTATAGGAAAATTTTAATGACACCACATAGAGTTTAGGAATTTTTTATTTGGATGATCAAATACATCATTAAAGAATAAACATATTATCTTGAAGATAAACATGTTATCATATAATGGATTCAATCATTTAATAAAAGACTCTTAAGGCTAATGGCTCTTTCATGTACCAGAGATTTTTCCCTTGAACTATATGGAAGGTAGAAAAGGATTTAATTTAAACTAGGTTCATGGTTCCTTATAGAGGCAAGCCCCTATAGTTAATTACATCTTAAGAAGGGTCTCTTCCTAAGAATATTATTGATTAAAGAAATAGGTTGTTATTTCTAAAGATTTTTAAGTTGGTTTTCAAAGGATTGATTTTTGGAATTTTAATTGAGATTGATTCAGATTGGAGAGAGTTCTTTTGGAGGCCAAATGGGATGAAGTAGGAAATTCCTATTGATACTGGAAAGTCCAATAAATGCTTCAACTATTTTGTAATTGGACTTTAAATTTTGAAATTTAATTTATATTTTGAGTTGATATTTTCTTAGAATTCTAGGACTTAGGTTCTAGCAGCACAAGACTATAGAAATGCCTAGAGTTGAAGACTTATCCTTCAGAAGGATGCTTCATAACTTGGTCTACAAGTGCTTCTAACATAAGTCAGATGCTCGACCTAGTTTCATTTTGGAAATTATCAGCCATTCCTCTCACTTGAGGGAATTAACCTATCCCTAACTCTTTTGGACTTATAACCTACCTAGAGAGGCTACCAGCTGACACTACCTAGAACATTTTAAAATTCATAATGCTAAGTCTTATGAATGCAAGATGGTTGGGCTATTGCATTTATAAGAAAGGAATCTATAAACCTAGACTCACTCCCTAATCCCTAAGATAATGTAGGGTATGAAATGCATCTAGCTAATGCACATTTTCATTGTGTATGCATTTTTATGTTTAATTCCATGTAACTAGAAATGGTTATGGGTCAAATCAATAATGGGAGAAGTTTTCCATAAAAATGCATACACAATGGCAGGATTTCCCAGGAAGGTGGTCATCCTCACAGGTCAAACGCCCCTTATGTATAATGGAAGAAGTTTTCCAACTCAAGGATTGGAACAATATGATTTCATGGTTTCAAAACCTAATTAGTTTTTAATTGATTTTATGTTTTGCCTAAGGCTTTAATTTATGTGAAGTTTCAAATTTTCTTTTATTTTTATTTCAATTATTTAGATTTAAGTTGTGTATAAAATTTAATTTTTTCTATGAACCTAATCGTCCAGGCATTCAATCACAGGAAAGCACGTCATAGAAAAAAAACATAGAAAAGTAGGATTGATTCTATTGAGCACCCAAAATAAATCAAGCCAATTTAATTTAAAAAAAAAGGTCAGTGTCACTGGGTACCATTGTACACTCTGGAAGAAAGAGGAAGCAAGTAGCTGAGCTATGACCATATATAACCGACCTATAACTACAAGATTAGATCTATGGGCCTTCTTTCTAGGATAGTGTCCTTTTGTAAGGAAATTAATTTGGCTTCATAGGGGACCACTGCACTTATTTGGTGGTGGTCAGGTCCTGCTAATCCTAACTATAGTTCTTAACCAAATTCTAAGCTCAAATATATATTTTGACTTCAAAATTAATTCTTAAGCCCTGCAAAATACAAATAACATACAGTAGTTATATTTCACAAACATACGGGCTTAGCATTAGCTGCTTGCCAAGCCCACCTATCCTATAGGCTATGCTTAAGGACTTAAGCATACCTACAAGAAAATAACATTTTTCTTTAAGTGCCTCCATCTAATTCTAGGATAATAATTTGATTTATTTTTCATCTTTCAATCTTTCATCTTAAAATCTAAAACTAACTGTCGATGTTGAGTACTTAAACATTCACTCGGAATGACTTTACAATCTTTACAATTGAAATGATCTATTTTTCTTATAAATAAATCAATCTGTGTTTTACTAGATCCACTTTTAAAGCAATAATATGCTCATCTATTTTCTTAAATAAGTATTAGCAATTACAAAATTATAGGCTAAAGAAAAATTTAATATAGTCCTACCTTCTTCATTAGTCACTCCAATCCATAGCCACCATGAACACTTTTAAAATCTTCAACCACTCTACCAACATGTCCATTTAAATCTGCTCCAATAAATACATTTTCTTCAAGAGCTATCTTTTATGTTAAACTCTCTAATTCATTTTAAAAAAATTTTTTTTGAGCCTACATCCAAACTTACTTGAGGATCATAAACACTTATAACATTGATAATCTTAGTATCAATAATAATCTTTAAAGCTATAATTCTATCTCCAAATCTATTAATATTTATAGTGTTATCCTCAAACTTTTATATATAATCACACCTATGCAATTTCTAATTTGACTTCTACCTAAATACCAAATTTTATAACCTAAACTATCAATCTCCTTGGCCTTCTCCCCAACCCATTTAGTTTCTTGAATACATAAAATATTTATCTTTCTTATGAGTAATAATATCTATTAATTCCATTAATTTACTTGTAAGAGTGCTTATATTCTAAGTTTCTAACCTAATTCTAGTTTCATGGACTAACTTCTTTATCTGCATCTGTCCATAATGTGGGAACCCTTTCTTATTTAACACTGCTCCCGGGCATCGATGTAGTAGCCCTTGCACACTTTTCACTGTATTTAGGCCATACAACACATCACTTCCAGGGGACACCCTAACATTAACATAATATTTTAAAGGATTCATGTCATGATTATTTTGATAAGTTTTATGCTGGCTGCCGATTTCCTATCGTAACCCTCCACTTTTCACATCCAAACATGGGACTTAGTGATCTAGTGTGTAAAGAAAATATGCTTGTGTAGCAAGACTTTGCTAGCCTCTTTAGTTTAAGTTTTAATTTACAATTTTGAGTTTGTTTGAATTTTACATTTGGGTGGTTTCAATTCAAATGATTTAATGATTTATTTTCATTTTAATTTCACTTTTATTTGGTTAAAATGAAGTTTAGGTTTTCAAGAATGAAAGGTAGAATGAGTCCCACTTTTGGGTGGAATGCATTATATTCAACATCCTAACCCGTAATGGAATGAAACCTTCATCCTAAGATAAAAATCCATCCTAAGGTATAACTAAGATCCATAAGTATCTTAATTAATATTTTTATTTTCCTTTAAATGGTTTGAATTTGAGTTCAAATTGGATTTTTAGATTTATTCTTTTCTTTAGAAATTTGATTTTCAATTTCATTCTTTTGATTTGAATAAAATTTCATTCTTGGTTTAGTTTTCAATTTGGTTTGGTTTGAATTCTTTAATTTAATTTGATTTGAATTGGATCATTTGATTTAAATTGAATTGGTTTTGATTTGAGTTATGTTTAGGTTTATTGAATTTCGTTATTTCATTTATTTTAATTTATGTTAACCTAAGACACTTAAGTTAATGTTTGTCCCATTCTTAAGTTACCTTGATTATGGATTAAGGTTTCATTAAGTGTTTGTTTGAAGCTTAGCATGCATTATTGATTTCATTAACCCTTAAGCATGGAAATGATTAGGTTCTTTGACCTAGGATGTTGGAAAACCATCCTAAATATCTCTATTGTTTGATTAAGATTAATTCAAATTATTTCATGATTTGATGAATTTATGATAATGTTTATTAATTATTTGATTCATATTGACTTTTAGGTGGCCAGATTCCAGTCGCTGGCAATGGCAAGGACGGCCAAGGGGTGGATTCAATCCCCCTTGGCTTTGTGAGCAAGTTTGGATGATCACATGGAAGGGAGGAAGGCATCTACCCTACTTTTATTCCTTGGCCGAGCCTCCTCTTCCCTTCTTTCTCCTTTCTTCTTTCTTGGCTTTTCTTTGGAGGAAGTCAAATGTCTTTTGTCTTGAGCTTGATCTCTCCTATTCTCTGCCTTTGGAATTGTTATCCCAAGAGGCGGTCAAAGTCCAAGGTTACTTGGATAAAATCTAAGTGATTTCATATTGAAAAGGGGAGGAATCTTCCCTTAGTCAAAGATTTCCACCCTTCCTCTTTGGTTTAATTTTTTTTTTCCTTGGATTTAGGCATCACTTATCAAAGTCCTTTGACTAATATGTGGTTGCCTACCTCAAACTCAATATGAGTTTGAGTTCAAATTTAAATCCATTTGACTTGGATTAAAAATTTGAATTGAAATGAAGTATTTGAATTTAAAGTGTTTATTTTTAATTTAACTCTTGTAATTTTGAGTTTAATCATCTTTAATTGATGATTTATTTGGTGTTGGTTTAATTAATTCATTTAGATTTGAATTAAATTGGATTTCATTTTATTTCAACCCATTTAAACCTAAATGGGTTAAGTTTGATTCCAATTGGATTAAAATGATCAATTTGACTCAATTGGATTGAGTTTGGACTCCAATCATGCTTGATCACATGTGTAAGATGATTTGAAGTGATTGGTTTCATTTAATTTCAATTAGATTTCAATTTGAACCCATTTGACCCAAAGTGGGCTTAATGGGTTAAGCATAGGTTTCATTTGGGTCAAATGACCAATTTGATGAAATTGAACCCAATGATGAGTTGAATTATTTTTTATTATCATTTCTAAATGATTTTGAGAAATTAAATTGAGTTGATTTCAATTTGATTTGGATTTGAACCCAATAGGACTCATTTAGGGGTATTTAGACTAAGTGTCTAATGAACTCAATTAAGGCCTAAAGGAATTTGAATTTGTTTAGATTTGTGATCAAACATTTACTTGATCATTTGAAACATTTGGAATGATTTAATTTGGTCAAAATCTTAGTGGGTTGTCCTTTGACTAGGTGGGACCCACTTAAGTCAAACTTATGTCATATGGGTTGACTAATTTTGACTTTGATTTGGTTTTGGATTCATTCATTTTGATTTAATTCAATTTGAGTTATTTGGATTTAATTTAATTTAATCCAAATTTGAAAATTGGGTTGAGTCCATCTAAGCCTTTTAGGTTAGATCAAACCCAAGGAGGGTTGCACTAGGTCACAAAGTATAGTGTCCTAAGAATTGAATTAGGAGATTCCTATTTAAGATTAGACATCTTAATTAGATTTCAGAATTGATATTAACCTCATCCAAAAAATGAGGTCAACGCCCATGGAGCCAACATAAAAGATGAGGAGGTTTTCTTAACATAAAGAATAATCAAGAATTTATTATAATAAGGAAAATAAATGATTTTGAGAAGAGGAAGGAAAGAATAATTTAGAGTGTGTTAGAACATAATCCCATGTGACACCAAGAATGATGATTCTAGAAAGATCATATGACTTCATGGTTTGAAGAAGGCCATTGTTGGCTAAGGCATCGCTATCAACCATAGGAAAAGATGAAACCTATTATCCAAACATTAAAGAACAAGACTCCTCACCTTACGGACAAGGAAAATAGATGATAAATAAGAGGATATCATAGTTAGAGAATGCATTCAACAAAGAGATCATAGAATAAAAATATCTCATAAAGTTCAAAATTCAAATATGGGATCCATACAAGTTAAAGATGGGCACAATAGTTCTCATGGCATACTTTATGTCAGCAGTACTAAACATCAATGATGCTTTGAAGTATATGTTGTTCCATACAACCTCCAAAGTGTCCATGCTTAGGTCTACCATTAAGAGTGCTCACCTCATCTTTTGAATTTAAGATGATGTTCATGACATAGTTTGCTAGTATACAAAATTCACTAAAAAATTTACAAGCAATATGAATGTGACAAAAATTATCAAATCATTAAGGAGTTTCATTATCTGATTCTATAACGAGATGTTAGAAGTTAGAGTTTTAGAGCCACCTATAGATCAAGCATCACTAACTCAAGGCCTATAGGAAGTTCAATTCTGTTATGCACTTAGCCTATAGTAGCCAAAAACCATTGTTGAACTATTTAAGGTTAGATATAGCTACATCAATGCTAAAAAGTATAACTATGAACCAAGTTTATTGAAGAATGGAGTGGGGTGTACTTCAAAAGAAGTTTTCTACCAAATCTTAATGATTGAGATGTCACCTAAATAATCAATATGGTAAAGATAAATTTGATTATAAAGGGTGAACTCATCGATTCATTTGATGGGTGAGTGAAAATCGAAGAAAGGTAAGATGAATGGAGGAATGAAGGATCACTAGTAATCACCTAATACTTATAGTGACTCCACTAATAGTTTGAATAGTTGAACTCATTGAGGCAATTTAAAACAATAAATTTTTCAAAAAACCTAGTTCCAATGAGAGTTGGAAAAAACCATAGGTGCTTAAATAAGTGTTGCACTTATTATAAAGACCACGATCACAACACAAATGAGTGTTGACATATAAGAAGATTTTTCAAAGAACTCATCAAAGTAGAAAAGCTAAAGAGAATGGAGAAATGAACTTTGTCCAATGTAAACAATCACAATTGCTAGAGTTGTGCTTTCAATCCATGGAAAAGATAGAAAAGATGCTTCTCACCAATTAAACCTTAAATGATTGCAATCAACAGAAGAAAATTTAGCAGGAATTGCACTAGGTCCACCTTGGAGTTACTAACAATTACATTCACTGAGAATGATAAACCTCAAAATGAAAAACCCTACAATGATTCTGTAGTTGTAACTTCATTAATATCATGCTATCAATTTGGCAGTAGCTTGATACAAATGATGAGTTCAATGAATATCATATTCAAAAGTGTTTATGATAAGATGAATTTAGGTGCCTCCTACTTTCTGCTATTAGCATGTAGCAATAAAATTCTTTTCAAGAGGTTGTGGAGGCAATAGTTTGTTCTCCACATAGCATGTAGCAATAAAATTCCAAGACAAAGGCCAAGCAATGATAGTTAAAGAAAATTTGTTGTAGTCAAGGTTTTTTTACTTAAAGGACATAAACAACATCCAAAAAAAAATTGTGTAGCATGATGTTCAAAGAGAATGTAGGTTGAGATAGAGGAGGTCATGGAGGAAGTCTCAATTGTGGAGAACAGAGAAAGTTGCATATTTAGACTATGAGTTGTACTTAATTTTGAACCAAGAGTTGAGTTGATATCAACACTTGGATTGCATGTGGATGTATTCACTTGATCAACAAATGAAATGATAGGAGTAGACATAAATGTAGTTTACCACAAATTAAATATGAATACAAGGGTGAGGTCAATCAAGTAGAAGTGGCAGGTTGTAGCTTTGACTTTGGTAGATCCTAGAAGTGAAAAATATTCAAACCATCATATTCATAAGGGAAGTGCAATATCCAAAGCGAGTCAAAAATTCCATAATATTATAAAAGTAGAATAGAAAGTGGTGAATATGTTCAGACTTCAAGATTCTAAATTTAACATATACTAAGAACAACTACTGCTTTCATGTATTGATGCATTAATCGACTCAATAATCTATTCTCTACTGATGAAGTTCCAGAAAGCTTTCAAAATGTACCATCAGATCAAGATGCATCCAACATATTGCAAGAAGATAACCTTTATTACCTTTATTATTAATGATGGTTTATATGATTATAATGCAATGTCATTTGGCTTAAAAATTTTTGGAGCAATATACTAGCATAAGATGGATGTAATTTTCAAGAATTTAAGAGGAAAAAATTTATAAGGTGCATATAAATGATTTACTGATAAAAATTAAAACACTAAAATAATATATAATATATTTAGAAAAATATTCAAAACATTAAAAAAATACAATATGAAACTACATATATTGAAATGCACTTTTAGAGCTAGATAGAGAAAATTCTTAGGTTCTTTAGCAAATTAGAAGGGGCCTAGATGAACTAGAGAAAGTAGGAGCAATAATCGATATGCTTTCACAAAAAAATAAAGAGCTCCCAAAGCTAATAGGCTGAATTATCAAGTTGATCATATTTATCATAATGTCAACTAGAAAGTGTTTGACAAATTTTTTTGAGATGTTAAGGAATGCAAAGTAGTTATTCTGGAATGGAAAGTTGAGAAGGAATTTGGAAGGTTAAAATCTCTTTTATTTTCACCATAATTACTTTAAAGTTCAAAGCTTGGGGAAGACTAACTATAGTATCTCATAATTCGAGAAGAAGTAATAAGTTTGATACTTGTTAGAGAAGAAGAAAAATAATGGTAGATCTACTATGTTATCAAAGTCTTAAAAAAACAAACTAATATAACAATAATAAAGAAATTAGCATGGACATTTGTAACTAATAAGATGAATTTAGCTATACTATCGGGTGCACTCAATATAAGTGGTACTAAATCACCTCTTGAAGTATGTTTTATAAAAAGCAAACCATTCAGGGTGATTTCTAAAGTGGCTTGTTGAGCATGGTGAATTCAACATCATTTATATGTTAAGAACAACAATAAATGGGCATCCACTTGTTTACTTCATAGCCAATTTTATAATAATCATCATGGAGGAAGAGGAGACTGTACAAAAAATTTAACTCTAAACTATGTATATTGATGGAGCTTCAAATAACAAGGAGTCAACATTGGAATAATCTTGATGAGTTCGGATAAAGTGTTAATCTATTGCGCTATCATAGTTATTTTCAGTGAACAATAATTAAGCCAAATATGAAGCAGTCATTGCAAACTAAGGTTTGTAATTAAAATCAATGCAAAAAACCTAGCAGTATTTAATGACATGTAGTTGATATTAAACCAAATCATATGGCAATATGAAGTTAGAGAATATCTACTATAGAGATACTTATTCAAAGTCAAAGCTAGAATAAAAAGTTTTAAATATTTTAAAATTGAGCATATACTAAGGGAGTAAATCCAACCTCAACTTATTATCTAAAATATAGAAGATTAATAGAAGACCAACTTTGGACCTTAATTAATCATCGCACAAATGAAGAAGAAGTCATGAAGGTAGAATGTGAAAAAGTGTTAAGCTAAGTAGATCTAATACTCAAATCCCTCAATCCAAGTAAAATTTTGTTGAATGTAAAAGATCCATGACAACTTAAAATTAATGCATCATAGTGATTAATAGTGAATTATTTGGAAAGTCAATAATAATGATGTACTTAGGGTGCTTGAAGGAAAATGAAGTCATTGATAAATTGATGGTATTCCATTTAGGAAAATATAAGAGATATGTTAGAAGAAGAACTTTGGAAAATAGAACTTAAGACAAACATTTTTTTGTCCGAAGATTATTTGAAACTATGTAATCGATGCCAAAATTTTGCTGTTATTCAACATCAACCATCTCACAAATCTAACCTACTATCAAGTTTATTACCATTCACAATAGAAGGAATGGAATTGATGGGCCCTCTCCCTCCATTAAGGGGACAAAATAAATTCATTATGGTCATGATCAACTACACTACAAAAGTGATTAAAGCAAAGGTGCTTGTGAATATTATAGCAAAGGTTATTCATAATTTTATTTGGACTATCATTATTTATATATATGAATTTTTCATGATAATAATCACAACTAATGGAGCATAATTCTCAAACAAGAAGATTGTTGAATTCTGCCAAAGCAAGGTTATTCAACTTAAATTTCATATGTTCTAACATTAAAATATGAATAAACATGTAGAGGTAATATTGAGATTATTAAAGAAGAAGGTAGAAGGTGCAAAAGGTAAATGAGTCAAATTAATACCATTAGTATTTTGGGTGTTTTGAACTATTCCATCAATAACAATTACAAAAACTCACTGCATTTTATCTCAAAGAGTAGATACATGTATTGCAAACTATGGAGTATAATTTTCATAGTTAAAGGGTAGTTATTGTATCAACTATGGAATAGGAAGAATTAGGCAATAGGATTAGTGTAAATGAAGGAAGAAAGAAAAAAGTCGTCAACTTGGTAGAACTCAAAATATTGTTTTCAATGAAGTAATGAAAAATTAAGAATAGGTTGCTAACCACTACAATTCAAATGTTAAAGAAACACTCTATAAATAAGCTTTCATATCATGAAGAAAGTAGATGCTACCATTTGTCAAAGTGTACCTAACAAACTAAGTTTTACTTAACAAGAACTATACATAGTCTAAAAGTAAGTTAGCCTTAGAGCATACTTGCTATGAATCTACACTAGAAAAGACACACTAAGAGCATGGAGTGAAGAAGACCTCAAAATATTTTACTCATAAGAAACACGTCCCTTTTCTTTTTATTCTAAAAATTTCCTTTTTTACATAATTATGTAATTAATTACTTAATTATTTAGTGATATTTTGAAAAGCTCATTTGATTTCACTATATGATATAAATACCTTTCAGATATAAATTAAAATTTTAGCTAGATGAGTATATGAATACTTTAGGATGATCTATCAAGTAGGAAAATACTCAAGGAGTTGGAGTGATTTATTGAATAGAAGAACACTAACATCATTATGAAAATGAAATTTTTTATTAAATGAATGAACAAACATGGTGACTAAAGTCGATAGCTTTGAAGGTGGCCAACATCAAGTAAAAGCTCTCAATTTACATTAGACAATAATTTCCCTATTTATCATGACAAGTAAGAATAAGAAAATTGTATACTAGCTTAAGTTCATGATCAAGGTGATCTTGACTCAAGAAAAAGCTTAAAAGTAACAAGACTACTTTAGATAAGATTGTGCGACCCCCAAGAAAAATACTTGTAAATAAGCCAAAGCCCTAAGGTAGACGAGTAGTTGAAACTCAGTATAATCACCAATCTTATTTACTTAAAGGTTATTTTGGAAAAGTCATATCAAGTGAGAAACTAAATACTAAATGTACATTAGAAAAAGTAATCTCAGTTAAAGTTGTTCTTAACTATGTATTCACCTTTAAGAAATTCAACAATTAGAATTCAACAATTTCAAGCATTAAAACTTCTTCCTTGGGATATCAATTAAAACATAAGTCCATCCATAAAAACTTACTCCCCTTTGTAATGAATTAATTCCACTTTGAGTAGAGAGAGAGTTTTTTTCTAATGGTGAGCTTAAACTATGATCCCACATAATGTTTAATATCTCATAAAGAGGGGCCATTAAAATTGATGACTTGTCTAGAGATATGTTTAAGTGGAAGAAGAAAATGAGTAAGACTAGAAAAAGCCTAGAGTTATGCAAGACTTAAGATTCATTAGACTCACCATGGTTTTCTATATCATCGATCTTATAATTGAAGATCCTATTTGAAAAAGTGATCGAAGATCATCGTATTTCCATGATATCATAATTAGAATTCAATAATATATTAATATCATCATTCATTAGACATGACCCCATTTGGTGTTCGGTGATCATAAAAAAAAATCCATCCTTATGTGATTGTTAATATTAGTTTAAAGATTAATCTTCTTTATTTAGAAGGAGCATTTTCCAATTCTTAATGAACTTCAAGAGGTGTTCTAGTTTCTCATTATATGAAAGATTACTTTTATATGTTAGCATTCTCAAACAATTATAAGTGTTTCATACTTGGATATCAGTAGTTCTATATTCAGTGCTTCGTACTTTTTTCTATCAATTTATCAAGTTTTGATTTTTAATTTTCTCTACACAAATAATTTTATGATTATTAATTCATCACTCAAAAATGTTAAAATTATGTCTTTGTAATATTGCACTCATTACATTATGTTTATAAAACTATCCACTAATCAACTTATATTCGTCATAATGTGATCAACAAATTGAATTTATTATAATGTTTTTGACTATATCCATCACACTTAGAGAGCTATAATTCATTATTCATTAAAAAAATTAAGTGAATAAAGTAGACTAAGTAAATGAAGAAAACATTTCATTCTATATTAATCCTTTGTGCAATTATAGAGAGAAAAAAAGATAAGAAAAATAAGTGATAACATTTATTCATCATTTGTTGTACTCTTCTCATCATCTTATTCTTCTCCCTCTTTCATACTAAAGCTTGACTCTTTCATTAATGACTAAAAGGTCTATAAATCTTTATAAATGAGAGGAAATAACTTTTTTCACTAATTGGTTAACAAAGGTTGACACTTGCGATGAGCTTTGAAGATAGATTTTCCTTATACTCAATGATTTGAGTCAAGATCTCAAGTATTCACCCTCAACCATTAAGTTCCTCTCTTTCTCTTTCAATGCATAGGTTTAGTTCTCAAGCTCTGTGTTCAGTTATAGGACATCTTTAGGTCTTATTTTCTCTTATCAAACATGGTGACCACCATAGACAAGGTGGAGTCTTTCTGATAGAGCTTATTTAAAATATTGGCATTTGTCCTCCATAAAACCTCTATCTTCAAATCATATTTAGTTCTTAATTTATTCAACTTGGCAATATTATGATTGAGGTTCATTATTATCCTTGTTTGATTAGATAATAGTTTCACAATCTCGTTTAACCATGTATGCTATCAACTTATTGCATTCATCTACATCATCACAAGGATGGAACATTGTAGAAATTTTATTTTCTTATTCCTATATATTTTTGGAAAACATAATAAGGCCAAGTTCAAATGTAGTAGAGTCTAGCTTGTCTTTGAGAAAACAATAGACCATTGCAAAAGAGATTAAGGCCTTCATCTTCTTCTTGTTATAATGCAAAGTGTTTGACCTAATAAGTATAGTAGAAGGTAAGGTAGAAACAATAGTCTATGTAGTTACTCTTGGCATTTTGTATGGATGAGAATCCATTATTCTCTTACCTTTTCCCTCTATTAGTGTTAGAAGTTGTTGAACTTCATTTTCTTACCTCTTCTTGATTGCCTCCTCATATATGTGAATTCCCCCATAGAGGACCTTGAGGACGATCAAAGGATGGATGTAGCAATTCTTCTTATTCTTCTTCTTCTTATTCTTCTTCTTCTGCTTCTTTTGCTTCTTCCTCTTTCTCTACCCCCTATTTGGTGAGCCTAAGTTGTTTTATAGTGCTTTCTTCCTCTCCTTCTAGAGAATGAATTTTCATATCAAAATTGTCTTCCTTATTATCATTAAAGTGAATAAGAAAAAGATGAAGTTTAAACTTCACCCTTACCATAGAACCTTCCTCCTCTTCATTAGAGCCTTCAACCACCTATTCCATCCCCTCTCCACCTTTAAAGTAGTCTATGAAATAGTTTTCTTAAGTAGAAACCTCATCAATATAATTTATAATAAATAAAATATTAAAAAAACAAACTTGGGAAACTTAGAAAATTGGATTAATACAAAATAAGAGGGTACACTAATGAAAGAGTAGATGTTGGAGATAGTTGATGAGGGTGTAAGTTGTGACCTTTAGAGTAATGCCCCTTAGTTGTAGGAAGTGCTTGTGTACCTTCACCAAGGATGACCAAATGAGCTATACTTTTTGGGAATGAAACCTTATTAGTAGAGATTAACCACTTCTTAGCATGCTTATAAAATAGTAACTATATTCTAGCTTTTAATTTTATTCTTTTATTCTCTGATCCCAACATCTTGATACAATTTGATAAAAATAATGAAACTCAATCCATATACACTTTTTTGGTGAAGAGGTGGTAGAACAGCAAGATGGACCTTCAAAAAAGTTTCTTCCACATGTAACAAACCGATGACATTATACTGACAAAAAATTGGCATCACTTATGTGTGCACGACTCCATAACAATTAAATATATCCATAATTCCTTATAAAGCAAGAATCAAAATACAAGGTGAAATTGACAATAGCAACAATAGATTTTGTCCTTGTATATAATGTTAGGGATTGCTTGTAGCTTATATGAATCATTAAAGGCACTTCAACTAAAGGAAATTCCTATTCATAATTGAAATCTTATTGTGAATGCAAATTTAGTTGGTAATGAAGAGTTAACAACATTTCTTAATTGAATCCATCCCAAATTTAATAAAAAAAAATGGGGATTGGACTAAGAGTAAGGATGTATTAACACAAAGAAGAAAAAAAAGCAAGCTAAGGAAACCAAAGGCTATGGAGAAGAAAATTCCAAAGCCTCGATATATATATATATATATATATATATATATATATATATATATATATATATATATATATATATATTCTAATTCATTGAATCATGGCAACCCATATCGTAATTAATGTGTGTCTTTTTAAGTCCTAAAAGTTCACATTTTAAATTTATTGATTGAAATATGTCATCATTACTTTAAACTTTGTTTTTATAGTATAAAAAAATTGCATAATCAAACCATCATATTAGAAAAGAAATTATTTAAAATTAAAATTTCATTATAACCAAAGATGGGAATATAGTTCAACATTACTTACATAATGTGAACATTAGTTTCCCCTTCAAAAGAAATAAGGAATCAAAAAATAATTGAAGAGAATGATACAAAATGACTTTAGAAGAGATCTTCTTAGTATTTAATAGATGCTTTACTACAAATTTTTATCCAATGAGAAACTAATTTTACTAAGAAGACTATGAGTATCTCTAGTTGGCAATTACTTGAGTGTACAAATTGGAAACCTCTTTACAAAGATTTTCATTCATTTTAAGTAAATGTACTCTTCAATTCAACCACTTCATTCATTAAATAGATTTTTTGCAAGTCAAATTTATACTTATTACAACAATAGTGAACTTTGAAGCATGGACCTCAACATTTAATTCTCCAATCCTCTTCAAAGCTTCAATATATGAATTAAAGAATGTCCCCTCAATGATGAAGTATGAGTATTCTAAATTGAATCACTCAAACTCTTTGGTATAACTCATCGTTAACTAGGTGGACTCCAAAATTTAGCTTTAATGGCTTGTTGAGCTAAAAGAATAACAAATATTGAAAAAAATGAATTTTATTCAATTTACTTGGAAAATTATCTTCAATGAATCATAGAGAGATAGATGACATACTCACATTGACAACCTTTGTTCACTTTTCATCACCTTGAATCTTCACACTTCAATACTCAATAGTTTGACAAGAAGTTGCTTGACCTCTTTCTTAATTTTTTCCCTAACATGCATGGAGAATTCAATTTCTATGAAGTGATAACCTAACCAGTGTCAATTTTCCTTTTATAAGAACATTGATATTAGGGATAATAATTAGATTTGTAGGTTGGTCCTCACCAAGTAGCTTGCCAATAAAAAAAAAGGAAATATAAGAAAGTTTTACTGCACATTTTCATGATAAAAATAAGAAAATGAATGAAATTTCAAGTAACCATTCTCAACTTCTTTCTCAAGTGATGTCTCTATGTAAGGAACCCTTATAAGTCCTGAACACCTTCTTGAGAAGATGAAGCAGGCTAATCTAAAGTAGCTTCCACTTGAGCTGTCTGTATACAATTTTTTTTCTATTCTCACTTTTTCCTTTACTCTTGTTCTCTAAATTACCTAACATTTATTGCTTGTTGAAAAGGTTTCCAAGTCTTATTTATTACCTAACATTTATTACCTAACATTTATTACCTAACATTTATTACCTAACATTCCATATCTTCTTATGGAATGTTGAACTTATCCTTCAAAACCTTCATTTACTTTGAAAAATAGAAATGAAAACTTCATCTAGGATGAACATATGAAATGTGCACTCCAAAAAAAAGTTATCAAGTCTTATTTATAGGCCCAAGCTACATTAACATGGAAATAAAATAAAGGCAATTTAGTCAAACAATTATATAATGACATTAAATATCTTAAAATTATATTTATTAATCATTTAATTATTTTATTCATTTTGTGATGAACTTTTAAAAAATTAAGAACAAGGAGAAAAAAATATATGTCAACTAAACACTTAAAGAGGTAAATTCAAGCTGACATTGAATTGCAAACACACCATAATAATGTATATGGTGCTACACTCAGTCGACTATCAACATTCCCTCTCCCATTCGATTAACCACTCACCAATATAAATTGGTGCAGTCACGAAGAGCATCACAGTAGAGGGAGGAAGAAGGAGGGCTTCAGAATTTTCCACTCACCAAAATGAAAATGATGTGAGTTCTACTTATCCAAGTAGAATGGTGATAAGAGATTACCAAATCCCTCAGACAATCAACCACTAAGCTCCAACCTAAAATTTTTTACTCCAAAGTTTCACAAAAAAATAGTCTAAATGTCCTCCATTAAGTCAAGATAAATATTTATATAACTAAAATACTCCAAGGGATGTATTCATTGGGAAAAAACCATTGAAAAATTGTCACAATGCAAAAATAGTCATCTCATAACGCTAAGATGCCATAAGTCAACTCCTAGGCACTATACTAATGATGCACTTCTAACACTTAAACACTTAATGATCTCAACCACAACTCTCATACAACACTTAAACATTACTAAATACATCCTTTACCACATAATACAGCACATGGGATGCAATTATAAAATACTACAACACATAAAACATAACATAAAGCATCATTAGCTTTGGTTTCAGATTGGGACTTTGTAACAAATCATTTTTTTCCCTTCATGTGCTACATCAATTCCTAGACACCAATGAACTTTTTTCTAGAAGTTTGAATTCTAGAGGTCATATAAAAGCTATGGGGCACGTCTTTGCAACTCATCTAAAGTCACCCAAGTATCATCATTTGGTAGTTTGTCTTTTCCATGTAATTAGGAACCTCTGAACAATGCTATCATCAGATGGAGCTTCAGCTATGATGATGTCCTCTAGTTCAAAGAATGGTGGCTGGATAAGTACCTGTAAATGATTTATATTTCCTCCTATAGAACTATCATTTTACAAATTTGGAGGTTAGATAACTCCTTTAAAAGATATTAAATCTTCAACATAGAAAATAAGACTAATAAACATGTGAGGGGGTAATTCAAATACATAAGCATTTGTATCAAGTTTCCTAATAATTTTAAATGGACTGAAAGCTCTCATTTATAATTTTTTATATTTTAATGGAATAAAATCTTATAGAATGGATTCTTTTTTTTTTGGAACCCCATGTAGGGGAATTTTATTTCCACAAAAAAAGGGTTACAAGGTCCTTAAAGGGGATAAACTCCCGAACTATTGTTCAAAGAGCTACAATCAGCCTAGGGAGTAAATCCCCAATCTAAGTACAACCAAAAGCAAAAGAAAGAAATAAAGCAATCAAAAGATACAAATTGATTAACATAATAAGCCAATGAAAGATTAGGGCCAATGCTCTACAGGATGGGAGAATACATGACACTCTGGAGCAAACCTACAAGAGGACAAGAGAGAAGCACAGTAAGAATGTAAGAAATAAGTTTAGAGCAATTAAGGTACTGAGACAAAATGATAACGCATAATCGAGAGATAGTAAAGGATTGTGATAGAGAAGGCTCAGGCTCAGTCACACCATGTTGGGGCAGAGGCAAATATGAGCATCCAGACTTTTGCAGAAGGGTTACATCACAAGAGGTACTACCAAACCAAAAGGGAGTGAAATCATCACAGCCATCATACCCAACAAACCAGTGCATCCATTTGATAAAAGTCTTGATATCCTTAGTACCAAAATATAATCAAAACCATATACGGTAGATAGAGAGTCAAATAAAAGCGAATGAGTAAGAGGTTCCCATCCGGAAATAAGACCCGAGATATGAGACACCATGTCAATGAAGACCCGACACCAAAATAAGTAGTTCATCGATTGATTAGCTAGCTCACTATAAGTGTACCCATTCAAATAGAGCAGGATAAGGTTAGAATATGAATTAGTTAAGAACATCTTAACAGAGGTTTGCATTAGTCTAACAAAGCTAGGCAAAAGATAAGAGAAGCAAGAATTAAAATGGTTTTCAGACTAGCTGCAAAGTCCATAAGTAGTAAACAACAAAGTCAACACCATAATGCCAGCCAGTTAGATTAAGTAAGCTGCAAGAAACCAGAAAGTCGGAAAACCCATTGACCATTACGATTCTGAAGTAGATGGGCTAGATAGAAATAGCAGATAGTAAAAATTAGGTAGAGAGTAGCTCCCCACCACAAAACATTCCAGTAAGAGATAATCAGAGTAAAAAGTTCAGTAACAGGTTGCTTAGTAGCAGAAACAGTGATCCAGTTCTGCCAAAAGCAATGAGAGTAATAACCAGCTGGGTGAGCAATAACCCAACTATCGATAAAATATAAAATAATGATTAAGACCAGGTAAAGCAGAAGAGTACTCATGATCTGCATGTTCTCATCATAATAGCCAAGAGAGGGAAATAATAGGAAAGATCGGACCAGGATATTAGCAAAATAAGAATAAAAGGAAAACAAAGAGCACTTAAACAAGGTACTCTAAAGACCAAAAATAATGGAGGTAATGATACAATTCCATTACCGCAAAGAGATATTAAAGTAGACATGGGATTTCACAAATAGCAAAGTAACAGCAATAAGGAAGGTGACAACCATTTGATGCTCAACAGCTGTCCTACCTTGGACAAAAGTAATTAAGCTGCAATGAACAAGAAAGTCAGCAAAACCCCAACTCAGGTGTCTACAGTTACAGAAAATAGTAGGAATGAGCAGAAAGTAGCAGATAGAGAGGGATAGGTAATGAACAGCTCCCCACCATGAGCCAATCCAGTAAGAGACATTCAGTGCAAATAGTGCAATAGCAGGTTGCTTAGTCACATTAATCAAATTCTGCCAAGGATAATGATAGTAATAACCAGGAGGTTGGCCAATAACCCAATTATGCATATAAGATAAACCATTGATTAAGTTCAAGCAGAACAAAAGAATGATCTTCAAGATTTGCATGTTCCCATCATAACATACAAAGAGAAACCAATGAGGAAGACCATGAAGAGATGTTAGCAAACAAAGAAAGAAAAGAAAAATAAAGAAAGGTACTCATAATTCCAAAAACCAACAATGGAGACATTGTTACAATTTTTACACCCATTAAGAAAAGCAATCTTTAAGAAAAAGGATATAAAATAGAGAATGAATGAGTTCAAGTAATTCTTACCAGAGTAAACAGTAGTACCCACAACCTCAGCAAAGGCAAAATGAAAATCCAGTAAGTAACTCCAAACCTGAGCTTGGGAAACAAACAAATAGCAAGATTATGCCTCAAGGGTCCATATCAGCCAACAACTAAGAAAGGAGGCATCAACAAGTTGACCATAGAATAGCCATTAAGAGTAGGCAGTGCATAAAATGGTTCCCATAATAAAAGAGAAGAATTCTGACTAAGGCTATCAAAACCAAGGATGTAACCAGCAACAACATGTGTGATCAAAATAGCCCAGCTTATAATAACACAAATAGTTGGATAAACGAGAATCAAAAAACATCCATAAATCACAAAGATAGCAATTTGGAAGCAGGTCCCAAAAAACCAATGACTAGCATTGAAAGGAATAATAAGACCTTTCGGTCGAAAATCTGATCTAGCGAGAGAGGAGTAAAACCGTAAAAACAAAAGAGATGCAAACATGAAAACCCATTCTGCGGGGGCAAGAGAAGTCCGACAAAACACATTATCTTAAGGCAAGCGGTAAAGAGATTGACCAAGGCCCCAATCTCAGAAACATCCTGCAAAAAAAGGATCTGCTGAAAAAAAAAAGCTAGAAATAATAAAAACTAATTGTAACAAAATCATGTAAGCTAAATTCTAATATAAGGAAGCCTAGTCTTATCAAGGTTAACCAAACCTTGCAAATGTTTAGGGAGAGTAAGATGATCAAAAATTGTTATTTCATTCAATCTAGCACCTAAATAAGATAATCGCACATGCATTGCCTTCCATATACATGAGTTATTTTATAACAAAATTGAGAAAGAAGAGATCTTGTTTGCTTGAGTAAATAGTATAAATCAGAATTTCTAGATTTATTGGAGTTCAAGAGGTCAATTAGCAGGAGAGCATCCACCTCAATCCAGATATTGAGCCAACCTTTTTGGAGGCAAATCTCAAGAGCATTATACACTGCCATAAGTTCAGCAAAGGGGACAGAGCAAGTATGAAGAGGATAAGCAAAAGCATAGGACATTTTATAGAGTTTTAGAAGATTCCACCATAGCCAGAGGCATTATGAGATACAGAGCCATCAGTATTGATTTTGATAACATTATTATGAGGTTTGGGCCAATAAAAGATCTTGTCATGTTTACAACTTGCTTGGGCCGGCAATTGAAAACCCAATTTAATAGCCACAAAATTACACCCTTTGAAATGCTTATATTTAATCAGATTAGCATTAAACAGATCACAAATTTTGTATTTAGTTCTAGCAATTATCTTCATGTGATTCATAATAATACCGTTGTGTTTAGCATCATTTCTGGCCATCCATATAAACCAAATAATAATAATAGTAGTAATGACTTTAATGTGACCTTTACTATTGTTTTCAAAATAAATTTCAAGGAGCTGATATATTGTTAGAGAACCATTGAAATTGGCATTGTTAAAGAGATCATCATACCAAAGCCAAAGCTTAGATGCAATGGCCCCATTAACAAAAAGATGATTTACATTTTCAATATGAAAGCAACAATGACATTTTGAAGGTAATTGAAAACCTTTGCCCCACATCAAGGAGTCAACAGGAATAAAATTTTTCAAAATATGCCAAATTAGAATAGAGTAAGAAATAGGAATATTATTATGCCAAAGTTTAGCATACACTTTAGAAAAATCATGGGCTTCTTTAATGTGAAGCCAAACATTTTTCAAGTTAAAATCTCCATTATGAGAGAGCTTAAAGAGAATCTGATCCTGATTGTTAGGAGTAATAGATATATTATTAAGTTTGTCTAAAATAGATGGAGGGATATACTCAATGAGCTTAGAATTGTTCCACCTATTATTCTGCCAGAATGATTTAACTTTAATGTTATCAGTAGAATGGGAAGAAAGTAATTCATCAATGGGCCCACTTCCAATCCAATTATTACCTTAAGAAAGAGTTAATGCCCCAAGAAATTAAGGATTAGGCCTTCCATTTGATTCTACAAATTCTTCTCCAAACCGAGAGTCTCGATTTATAGAAGCAAATAAGAGGGTGCTTTTCTTGGCAATATTTGATCATGAAGTTAGCCCAAAGGCTATTGTTACTTCTAAAATTCCACCAAAGCTTGTAGGAAAAGCGTGATGGTATCCCTAATAGTCTTGCAACCAAGACCACCTTCCTCGAAGGTGTCACAACTTTTGTGCCAAGAGGTCCAGTGCATTTTTTTGAAGAGGTGTTAGAACCCCAAAAGAATTTGTTAATAAACCTCTCAATCTTTAATGATAAAATTAGTTGGCACAATGGTTTGAATGAGATGAGGTATAGAATTGAGTTCTCTTAATCGGGTAAGCCTACCACCAAAAGAGAGTAAATGATATTCCCAAGAAGAAATACAATTAGAGATTTTTTAGATTAATTCATCGAAAAGATGTGATCTTTTATGACCTTTGAAAAATGGGGCTCCAAGGTATTTAATCGGAAGATGGTGTTGCTTAAAATTAGTGGTCCTCAGAATATGGTTAATCCTATTAATAGTGATTTTAGAAGAAGGTATGAAGATTTACTTTAAGTTAAGAAAAGGCCACTTTCCTTGCCAAATTTATTAAGGAATTTTGTAATAGTTTTTATGTGTGAAATTGATGCATTGCAAAAGATGATAAAGTCGTCAGCAAAACTAAGATGAGAAATAGGAATACCACCATGGGTTTTATAAAACATGTTAGGCTTATTATAGAAAAGTTCATTCAAACTCACGGATAAATAATCAAAGAATAATAAAAGAGAGGGTGATAGGGGTCTCCTTGTCTCAAGCCATGGTTTGAAGTGAAGAAGCCAGACTCACCATTAATGATAATAAAGAACCAAGCGTTAGTGACACAATTTTTAATGAGGTGAATAAAAGTATCTTAAAAGCCAAGAAGGTGAAGAATTTTAAATAGAAAATCCCAAGATAGGTTGTCAAAAGCTTTAGTAAAATCAAGTTTGAAGACAATATTTCCACCTCTGATAGGAACATCAATATCATGAATCATTTCTTTGAGTATATTATATAGCTCTACCTTTCATAAAGTCGTTTGATTTGGGGAAATAATATTTGGCAGCAGTGGGCTAATTCTATTTTTGATTAGTTTAGCAATTAGTTTATTAAAGAAGGTGCAAAGAATGATTGGTCTAAAGTCACTCCAAGTTTCAGGGTTAGTACTTTTAGGGATAAGAATGATGGAAGTACTAGAAAAGGCTCTAGGAAGAGGGTTGCCATCGAAAAAATCAATAACAGCATCAAATAGATCAGACTTAACAATGGGCCAGCAATGTTGAAAGAATTGAGTTGTAAATCCATCAGGGTCAGCAACAGAATTCGAGTTCATGCTGTTGAGAATATCACCAACCTCAAATTCTATTGGGAGCAATGTAACTAATCTATTTTGATCCTTAGAAATCATAGAGGGAATCAAGTGAGGGTTGGAGATAGCATTAAGGGAAGGGTTATTGTTTAATAAATTTTTAAAATGATTGCCGACAGATTCTTTAATATCATTACTATCAGTGATCCAAAGCCATTATCATTTTTTTTTATTAATAGAATTTAGGACTTTCCTTTTTTTGAAGAGTGGAAGTACTTTGTGTTTTTAACCATCGAATTTGTTTACCAGGCTTTTGGCAATAAGTTTCCTCCATATTCTAATACTTAATCAAGTTATCCCTAGCTTCATTAAGTTCTTCATGTTTGTTAGAATCGGTGATGACTGCTTCTTCTAGAGAGCAAACCAATTGTTCCATATTTTTGAGATTAGCAAATAGATTTTTAAAATGATGTTTATTCCACCAATTAAGGGTTTGTTTGAGTCTTTTAAGTTTAAGCCAAAAATGAATCATACCCTTAATGGAATTGTCAGGATGAATGGGGGCCATCCAATTTATAGAAACAACATTCATGAAGTCATTATGTTGAATCAACATATTTTGGAATCTAAATGGAGTAGGAGAAGGTCTTATTATGGGAGGGTTTTTAATAAAAATTAAGAGGAGCGTGATGGATAAAGTTCTCAAGTGCTCAATGGAGGTATTAGGCCATTAATCAATCCAGAGGGAGTTAAAAAGCATACGATCTAGGCGTTGCCAAAGTTTGGAGTTATTCCGTGAAATTAGAGCCCAAAAGCCAATATCGTCAAATTACAATCAAGGATCATATTAGAAATCTTCCATGGAATGAATGTTAGGGAGGAACCTCCCTTCTTTCCAAAGATGCAAGAATAGTGTTAAAATCACCCCCAACTAACCATGGTTTGTTAACAGAGGAGGCAAATGATCTTAAATTATTCCATAGGATGTTCCTACTAGCTCTATTGCATGATGCATAAATAAAAGAGCCCAACACACTAAAATTCACCCAATGAGATATGGACATGAATCAATTGGTGATGGTTTTCAAGGATAGTGATATTGACTAATGAATTCCAAACACCAAATTTTATTGCTAATATTATGGAAGGAATTATGAAATCCAAGTGCTCTAGCAACATTTGCAATCTTAGAAGAGTGAATAAGTGGTTCAATAATAACAAGGAGGGATATGTTATGAGTGCGACAAAGACTTCTAACCCGGTTGCGGACATTAAGAGTCCCAATATCACGAATATTCCAAATAATAAAATTAATCATAACAATGAGGAATAAAATAAAAGGATGAATGGAAATATAAAGATCAAGAAGTAAAGCATAAAGAGTATAGAAAAAAGTAATTATTTATGAGGATTTGAATTATATCTAGTGGTTCTAGTGGAGCTGTGAGTGGAGCTTCTAGCATTTAGGGATTTCTTTTTGTTTAATACAGTTTGAAAGGGTCTTTCAGTATCCAAAGTGTCTCCATCTAAAAGTGAGTAATTTGAGATATTCATAGTGGTTTCAGTATCAATCAAAGGAATCATGATTGTAATTTCCCTTCTTCCGTGTCTAAAATCTGATGAGTAATTAGGGTAGCATGTGTATCATTAGGGGATTGAAAAAAATTGTTTCATTCTCATTTTTGGATTATTTGATAGATTTTTTGCCAACATCAAGGGATCATCGATGACTTGTTTTGCTCTAGGATCAAAGAGCGCTTTTAGAGATTGTTTTCAAATCACATCCTCATTAGAGTTCTTACGGAAATAAGGGATAGGTTAGATTGAGTCAACATATTATCATTAGGAACGATGGTAGGTAAGTTTTTAATAGCCCCTCCACAAATCACATCATCATGATTTTCAATCATCTCATGATGTATCCCATTGTGCAAATCAGAAGTTAATGAAATATTGGGATTATGTGGATGTGCGCCCTTTTGATTGACTTTAGGCACATAAGTCATTTTGATGGGATGTTCCTTTGGGAGGGAGGTATTAGTGACTGACAACTTATTCTTTTTGAGATGTGGGTGTAAAATAAAGCATTCCAAGTTTTCTTGACCATGGATTTTGCAATGGGTACAAAACACAGGAAAGTTTTCAAATTCTACCTTTTGACTATATTTTTAACCAATCCATACATCTTTTCGATATTTTTAGTAATATCAATTTGACTAATATCCATGCAGGAGGGGTGGATCTCACGTCAGTCGATCTATTTGAAGTGGCGCCAAATATGGCACAAATAGCACTTGATGAGTAACAAAATGGATACATGTTAGGTAATGCAAGCCAAATTGAAACTATTGGGGATTCTTCTTTGACATCAAAACTAGGTGACCATTTAAGAAGTCTCATTTGACAATTGTAAACAAGATATGAGCGACGTGCAAAGACCCATGAATAATCATGATCTTTAAACAGCTGAATTAGAACATGCCTAGGGTTGATCAGTCCAACATTGAAAGCACCCGTTAATTTAAGGCTATGGAAGAAAGACCGAATCTTATCAAGAGTCGGTCTCTTTAATGAGAATTTACCAACCAGAGAAAATTCAAAAGGCTTAGCTAATTTTTCCACATCCAAGTATGAACACATCATAGCTGGAATTCCATGGAAAGCGGTAGAAATTAAGTTTACCGAAGCAATAAGAGAAGAAGTTTTACCAGATAGCGCATCCTTGAAGGATTTAACAGCGGGCAATGAAGCAGAGGATGAAGGATCGAGAGTACCTTGGAGATCAGAAGCCCTTATCGGTTCCTTCAAAGTCAAAGCGCTTGGATGTGCGGAAAAAGGCATTTCTGCCATCAGTAGAAGAAGCGTAACATTAGCGAGAGCAGGGGGTATTGGATGAGATTGGCAAGATCAAAATCATGAGAGCCCCAAGGAGCCGAGAAACTGAAAATCGCCGACGTTAGGTTTTCTCGCGAGGAAAGTCTTGAGGTGTTATGGAACAGATTCATACCAATACATAATCACATATATCGTATTCTTTAAAAGTTTTTTTTGTACTTTTGTTCAGCATACATAACATTTTGTATTTCTAGTTGTTTCTTTATGTCTTTATGAAGACTATGAAAATCACATGCAAATTTATATGTTGAATCAGAAAATGCATGAGTATGTGTGCTAGTTAGGTCAATAGGCATCTAAGGATTATATCCATAAACTATTTCAGAAGGTATTTTGTGTTGACCTTGAAATGATGCTATTGTAGGTAAATTCAAATAAGTCATAATTTCCTATGTTCTTCGAAACAAAACATCTCAATAGGTTCCCTAAAATCCTATTAACAACTTATAAGGAGATTTTTAATCATATTTTCATTAATTTTCATAAAGTTTTTCGAAAATAAGAAACTAATTTATCATCTCTATTAAAAATTTTAGTGGACAGAACACCATGTAGTTTTACAATTTCTCTAAAAAATAACCTTGTTATATAAGATGCATCATTTGATTTTGAACAAGATAAAAAATGTGTAATTTTAAAAAATCTATTCACAACTATCAAAATACTGTCATATCCACGAGGTATTCTAGGTAAACCTAACATGAAGTCTATTGATAGCTCTTTTTATGGTCAAGAAGGAATTGGTAAAGGTGTGCAATGACCTACCTTTTTCTTAACAATTTAAGCTTGACGACTGGTGTAACACTAGGCTATGACATGTTCAACATCGCTTCATAGAGATGGCTAGTAAAATCTTTTTTCAACGAGTTCTTGCATTTTTATTTACCAAAATGTCTAGGTATACCACCTAAATGAAGCTCAAAGATAAAGAAATCTTTAATGGATGTTTTAATGATACATAATCCATTGCCCTAGTAAACATATCCATTAATGATAATAAAGGGACTATGAAAAGTCAAGGATTTGGATTCTTGTTCTAAATAAAGTAAATTAAACTCAGAGAAAGCTTAATAATCTTTTATTAAAGTATTGAATCCAAGGATTTGAAATTCTAAAGATAACATAACTAAAGATGACCTAGATAAAGTATCTACTAGTTTATTTTCTACTCCAGGCTTGTGTTTAAGTATGAAGAAATTTTTTTGATGATATTCAATCCACTTAGCATGTCTTTGATTTATTTTTTTAAGAGTTGATAAATTTTAGTGCTTGATGATTCATATTTAGAATAAGCTTATTATGTAATAGATAATGCAATAGTGCTTAAGAGTTCGAATGATAACATAAAATTCTTGATCATATGTAGAGTATTTTTGCTTAGCATCATTCAACTTCTCACTAAAGAAAATAAATAGATGATTTTCTTGTCTTAATGTTCTACTAATTCCAACACCTAGAATGTCACATGTTACTTCAAATGTTTTATCAAAATCAGTGGGTTTTAACATGGGTGAAGAGGTCATAAGAATTTTGATTTTCCTCATGACCATTTCAACATTTATAGTCTAAGTAAATTTATCTTGCTTTAAGATGTCTATAATAGGAGTTACAAAGGTGTTGAAGTTTATAATAAACCTTCTATATAAGTTCGCTAATATGTGGAAGCTTCTAACATCTATAAAATATTTTGGAGTAGGCCAATTCTAATTGCTCTAATTTTTGTGAAATCTATTTTTAGTCCATCAACAAACACAATGAATTCTAAGAAGATAATTTCATGTTGTTAGTTTTTAAGATTAACATATAATTTTTCCACTCTTATGTTTTCTAAAACCATCCTTAAATGATGCAAATATTACTCCTTGTCAGAACTATAGATAAGGATATCATTGAAATAGACCATATGGAAATGACCAATAAAAAGTATTAGAACAATGTTAATCAATCTCTTGAATGTATTGGGTGCATTTGAAAGTCAAAATGGCATAATTAACCATTCATAAAAACCATCATGAGTTTTAAAATCTATCTTCCATTCATCACTTGGTCTAATTCTTATCTAGTGATATCCACTTTTCAAATCAATCATAGAGAACAAACATGATCCAAAAATAAGATCTAACATGTCATTCAATATAAGTATGGGAAACCTATAATTTATAATCTTGTTTACTACTCTACTTTCAACACACATTCTCTAAGTTCCATATTTCTTAGGGGATATGTTGATCTCACTTTTAGTGAGGTTGAAAACCCTGCTTTTATACCTAGGATTTGATTAAGGCACTAATATTTTAACCTCAAGTGCGATTAATAATAACCCTAATTTTAGTAATTAAGATCTTCAATCTTAGATTAAGATCTTCTTAATTAAGTAGTTAGGATACTATTATTACTAACTAACTGTACAACCTAAACTAAAGTAGAAACAAAAGTAATAAATCAAAATAAAACTACATTAAAAAGCCAACACATTAGAAAGAAAACCTATAATAGCTTAGCGGGCTTGACCTAACCTAATTGGATTAAGCGAACCACCCTAATGAAACTCAAATCTAATAGAACTCAATAGAAGTAAAAAATTAAACATGTTTGAATTGAAATCTAAATTCAACTGAGCTTCAATTGAGATAATTGGGTTTGATTAACTCAATAAACCCATTCAAGCTCAAAATCATCTAAATCTAAGAAAAAACATATAAAGTCAAAACTAAATTAAATAAACCAAACTAAAAGTATAGAATCAATGCATAAATATAAATGAACCCAATAATAAATTTAGATGAGTTTTAAAGTGGTCAATCATGTCATTTGACCTAAGTTGACCTATGTGGGTCCCATTAAGTCAAATTAATTAAAATTTGATCAATTTAATTCATCATTAATACTCAAAATTATCAAATTAATATAATATAATAAAAACAAAAAATTCTAAATTCAATAATGACTCAAATAGCTTAATCGGGTTACTTAGCTTAAATGAACCCAAATAAACCCTTTTGAATCTAAACTCAAAATAAATTCAAATTATGTTAAATTAAATGTTCTAAATACTCTAGAATCATATTTGAATACAATTTAATGTTTTTTGAGTTTTATTTGACCAAATTGTTCATTTGGCCCAAATGAATGACACATTAAGCCAAAGTTAGGCCAAAATTAGTCTAAATCAAAATTAAATTCAAATTAATTAAAATAAATTGCTTCAAATCATTTTAAATTCTCAATCAGACATAACTGAAGCTTAAATACACTTTAATTTAGATCAAATTGTTCATTTGATCCAAGTGAACCCAATTTGACTTATAAGCCTAATTTGGGTCAAAAATGTGTTTAAATCAAAACTCAACTCAACCCAAATTAAATCAAATCAATGTAGCCAATTTGAATTTTAATACTAATGTATTCATAAGTAAATAAATTAATAAATTTCTAGTACATAATCAATTCAAAATAGGAAATGAATCAAAGATAACCTAAATAAATTAGGTTAATATGCTTTATATTAATTCAAATTAAATATGAATGAATTAATTAAACATAAAGAAATGCATAAGTTATATAATTGGAAATTTAGAAAGCTAAGTCCTTAAGAAGAAATGGATTCAATGGACTTAAGCAAAAATTAAACTTAAAAAAGAATGAATAAGTTAGCATAAGAGGAAAATAACTCTCTTAAATTCTTTAAGGCATAATCAAGATGAATATATATTAATTCAAAGGATGAAAGAGAAATTCTCCTAAAATGGTAAAATCATCATTTCAATTAATGGAAATTGAAAATAATTAAATTATTTCAGTTGAATTCATAATACATAAATGGTCATAGAATCATTATGTACTAACTTGAGGGGAAATAAGAAGCTAAGGATAATTGATTCAATCTAAATCTAATAAAGTAACCATATAAACATGATTGAAACTCATAAGTTATACAAACATAAAATTAAATATAAATATAACATAATAAATGAATTTAATTTAAATCAAATAAATGAAATGAGTTTAACAAAAATGAATATTAAACTAAGAATGAATCCAAACAAAATAAACATTAAAACCTAATCAATCTAAATTATAAAAATAAAACAAATTTAATATACAAGTAAAGTAAATCTAATTAAAAGAATTTAAAATTAAAAATCTATAAATAATCATAATCAATAAAGAAACATATAAATAATAGAATAATAAATCAAATTAAGAAAAGATTAAATATAAAATAAATGATAAATTATAAAATGTCAATAAAACAACGTTAAGCCAAAAAAATTAAATGAAATTAAAATCATAATAATAAATTAAAATTAAAGAGAAAATCGAACTAAATCATAAAACAAATGAATTAAACTTCGAATGAAAATTAATTATAATTAAATCACAATAACAATAATATTAATAAAGAAATATACCTTAAAGAAATCAAAACATAAAGCACTAAGTTAGTGAAAAAGAATAAATAAATTTAAAACAAAATGATATAAACTAAACTAATTAAAATCAGCTAAATTTAAAGAAAGGATTAATTAAAATACTTAGGATTTTAGTTAATTCTTTAGGATGAATTTTACCTTTGAATAAAGATATCATCTTATTAGAATTTAGGGTGTTAAATAAAATATGTTTCACCTAAAAGTGAAACTTATTTATTCTTCATTCTTGATAATTTAAATTTCAGTTTAATATAATAAAAAGAATCTAAAATGAAAACAAAAATCAAAAAAATTTTAAATTATTTGAATATAAACCATCTAAAGGTAAATAAACAAATACTCAAATCCAAAATTGAAATTGAAACCCAAAAGCCTAGTAATGTCCTACCACACAAACCCCATTTTCTTTTCACACTAGAATAATAGATCTTGGATCCTAGATTTAGGTTAGGTTGTTCTGTGATTTTATGTAATATTCTATGATATTATGATGTTAAATGCATTTTTTTTATTTTATGGTGTACTATTTTATACTTGATGGCTATGATTGATTATCGTTAGGCCAGATGGTAGGAAGTTATTTTTAGAGTTAACATTATCTTCTATAGAGGGTTTTGCTAAAAGAGACTATCATCAAATAAATTTATAAAATTGAAGTTTGCTTGTAGGTGTTGAATAGTCCCTTAGCATAGCCCAATAGGACAGGTGGCCTCGACAAGCATAATGTTAAGCCTGTATGTTTGTGAAATATAATTATTGTGTGCTATTTGTATTTTTCTAACATCAATTTTGTAGGGCTTATGATTTATTTTTGAATTTAAAATATAAATTTGAGCTTAGAATTAGTTTAGGATCTATGAGGTCTAGGATTAGCATGAGTTATCCCTACTAGAATATGGGTGTAGAGGTCCTTTGTGAATCCCAATGGAGATCCCTAGAGAAGGAGACAATCCTGAAAAAAAAAGACCCATAGATCTAGACTTGTAGCTTTAGGGTAGTATAAAGACAGAGCTCAACTGCCCATTTTTCTTTCTTCTTGGGTGTGCAGCAGTACCCGACCACATTAGAGTTTCTTTGAATTAAATTAGCAAGATTTATTTTGGGTGTACAATAGAATCAACCTACTTTTCTATGTTTCTTTCTGTGTTGTGCTTTCTATGATGAATTCCTAGACGTAGGCTCATAAGAAAATTAAATTTTACCCAACTTAAATCTAATAAAGTCAAACATAAAAATAATAAAATTCAAAACCTTGCACAAATTAAAGCCCTTGGAAAAACTTAAAATTAATTAAAAATGATTAGCTCTAAAAAATTATGCAATCATATTGCTCTGAATTCTTGAATTAGGAACTTCACCAATTGCACATAAGGGGCATCTAATCTGTGAGGATGACCACCTTAATGGGGAAGTCTACCTTCCATTATTGATTTGGCCCATGACTTTCTTCTAATTACATACCATGTATGCATAAATTGCATACCCATGCTCTAAAATGATTATCGAGTCAAAACATATAAAAACTAAAAAATGTGCATTAGTTAATACATTTTATAACCTATATGATCTTAGGGATTATAGAGTGAGGTTATGATTCTTAGATTTTTTTTTCCTAAGAAGATAACAACCTAGTCATCTTGCATACATAAGACTTGGCATCATGAATTTAAAATGTGCTTCGGTGGTGTTAGCTCGTATCCCTATGTGGTGTTTTAATTTGGAGCCATAGGGATACCATGCAGATCTTAGGAGGTATTTATTGAAGTGATCAGGTGTTGCATTGAAGTATCATGTATCATCTTGGGAAATGGAAAAATCACCTAATCAGGACTCTTAAGGCAGATGGGTCTATGTATATACTAGAGATCTTTCCCCCGCTTTACATGGAGAAGTAAAGCAGGATTTATTTCATGCCAGCTTCTTTAGTTACCTATGAAGCATGCTTCTATAGTTAATTACATATTAAGAAATGAGAATTTCCTAAAAACACTCTTAATTAAAGTAGTCAATAAATATCTCCAAATATTTCAATGTTATGCTTTCAAAGGCTTAGGTATTTATGGAAATCAACTAGGAGAGTTCAAATAGGAAGACTTATTGATGGATTTTAAAGGAGAATAAGTAGGAAGCACCCATGATACTAGGAAGCCTAGTGGTTGCTTCAGTCTACCCTATAGTGAGGCTTTACATATTTAAGAGAGAAAATTCACTGTTATTTAAGTTAGAGTATTATTAGAACACTAAGGCTTATAATCCAGCAACACAACTTCGTGGAAATGCCTATGAGGTTAGGAATTATGCTCATAGCCCAAAGGAAATAAGTAGCCTCAAAACCTAAATCTAAAGGCTTTAGCATAAGCTAAAAGCATCTAAGTCTAATGAAAGATGCGATTTGATAGTTCCCCTTCACCAAAGAGAATGAATACACCACGACTCTTTTGGGCTTACACCCGCCTGGAGTGGTCACCAGCTAACACCTCCTATGCTTTAAAATCATGTAGGCTAGTCTTATGTTGATGCAAGATAGCTAGTCTATTATTTAATTAGGAGAAAGCTAGAATCCTAAACTCACTCCCTAAGAGACTAGATCATGATTGGTATAAAAATATGACTTAGACTGAACCATTTAGACACATTCATTTTGGACCAAGGGCTTGGAACAACTATGCCTATATACATAATGAAATTAAGTCATGGCCTAAATCAATTTGAAGAGGTGTTCTCCACTACAAGGGATTGCCCTCAAAGGTCAAGCATATCTCCTATCGCATAAGAGTGGAGACCCTCCCTATTCAAGATTGGCACAATATGATATGCATAGTGTGATAACATATAACATTCAGCTAAGGGATTTATAAATCTTTTATTTATCTTAATTATAGACCTAAGCTTTAAGATGAGGTTATGAGTTATATTAAAATTTAGTTATAAATTTTTAGTGATGATAGAAAATTTAATTTTATCCTAAAGAGCCTACGGCATCTAGAACACACATCCAAATAATCAAACTTTAAAAAACATATAAAAGGCATGTTAGTGAATTTCATAAAAGAATAAGAGGTCGGTGCAGTTTGGTACCGCCATAAACCCAAAAAAAAAGAAATTTGTAGCCGAGCTCTACCCTTGTACAACCTGGATTATAATAAAATATTATAATTATAATGAATGTTATGGGGGGTTCTTCAATCTATTGTCCTTCTTTCCTTCTTTTGGATTTGTTTGCTCCAAGCTTCATAGGGCCTCCGAGGCCTTTGCCTTCTAGCCACTGCTCATCCTAATCCCCATAGCACTAATCATAATCTTATCGCAAAAATTATATATTTATGAAAAATAAAATCTAATTTCACCTGCAAAATAGATGTTAGTTAACCAAACATACAAGCTAAGTAATTATATTTCACATATTTGGACTTAGCACTCTACACTTGGGTAGCCAAGCCCACCTGTCTTTATTGTATTATGCTTAGGGGCATAAGCAACACCTGCAAGCAAGAACATTTTTATTTACTTATTATTACAGTGACCCATTTAGCATAATACCCTGCAAAAAATATCATTAAGCTATTAACGACCTAACATTCACTCTACGCATAAACAATCTTAACATCCAGTATAAAATATTACATCATAAAATAAAACATAACACCACGAAATACACGAGCCTAACCTAAAGACTATAATTGATGACTTAGTATTCTAATGTGTGCTAGGTTTAGTGTGATATGTCTTAGTTAGGCTATAGAAGTATGATTATCTAAAGTTCAAAATTATTTAAATTAAATATTAGGGGAGGTTCCACTTCAAATCTTTGAATGAATAGAATAAATTTAATTTACATTTTTTTTATTTCATTTTATTTCATTTTTTTTATTTCATCCCTATCCTAAGTTGTTTTCTAAGGTATATTATTATGACATTGGTTTCTTTAGTGAATCATTTATTATATATATATATATATATATATATACCTATATTATATATATATAATATATCTTTTATATTAAAGGGATCTTTATTCAAACATGAAAGGCATCTCAGGATTAATAAAATTGAATCACCATTATATGGATAACATTCCACCACTTCTTTCCATCATCAATAGCATACACATTTCTTCATTTTTATTATTCATGATATTTAATTTAATACACATATTTATACATACAATATATATTTGCATTTTTGCACACTTGAATGATCATTAATGCATATATTATGATAATAAATAAATAAATATTTTGTCCCTTAGTTAAGTATATGTAGACATGTATTAGAGATTTAGGCAAGTACGTGTCATTGTTAAACTAGGGAAGTGAGGTTATCTAAGATCTCCTGGGGAATACTTAAATTTTCGTGTTCCCGGGATATCCAGACTATATACTTGCCAAATTAAATACATGTAAACATATACACAAACTTAGGGATAAAAATCATGCAAAAATTATATAATAGCAAATCTTTTTATTCATGCAAAACTTAATGACATGAAGAGAAAAGTTTTATCTCCAATTCTGGCACATGAATATATATAAATGAAATTAAGTAAGTATGTGTCATTGTTAAACCAGGGAAGTGAGATTATCTAAGACCTCTTTAGGGCTATTTAAAGTCTCATGTTTCTGGGATGTCTACTATATACTTACCAATTCAAATGTATGTAAACATGTACATGAAACATAATATAAAACAAAATCCTTACTATTTTTAAAATTATAACTTAAATGTAAACTTTATTGAATATTTATAACATTAACTTATATTTTCATCATTAGCTTATAGTTTTGAAAATAATTTAGAATTTATTAGTGATAATAGCCACACCTTATAATAATGTTCATCCAACACACGCAACTTAGATATAACCATGTTCTTTTGATTCTCTTCCTTTTTTTCTTTTTGAAAATATGAACATATGACACAAATTGAATGCACATTTATGATGCTTGAAAGAAGAATTAAACATTGCCACATAATATATTCAATTACATTAAGTCCTAAGAACAATCAAGCCAAACAAATATTCTTTAAGACTAACCAAAATTCCTATGAAATTTGATTTTGGTGTTTGAACTATTAAAACCTAAAGAGAAAATAAGATACTTAGTATTTACCCCATCCCATGTTGGTGATTGAATATGTTTAAGAAAAGAAATTAAATAGGTTTTCATGACTTTATTAGGTTTAAATAATTGAGCACATTGATTTGATTACCCTTCCCTAAGCCTCTTTAATTTAATTAATTACTTGACCATGAGCCTTCAATGATATGCTTTTAGGAAAGTAAATAATTGCAATGCACCTAAAGGGATCTATTGCAATTAGGCTCATACTTAAGAGTTAATTGGATTAGAGAAGGAAAGAATCTAAGTTAAGTACTCTTATGATTTTCCCATACCATTGAGTCAACCATAATTTCCTTAACAACTTTATGTTATTAAACACATAAAGGGTAACTAATGAATTATATTTGAATTATCTGAACCAATCATCAATATTGTTTGAATTCCATTTTTATTATTAATTTTCTTAATTAATCCCTAATTATCACATATGTTAATTAACCTTCTTGAAGAGATACATCTGGAAAAATAATTAGGGGAAGGGTCTTAATTGCTTCTACTATTTCCATGATTCATAATGATTAATTATCATTAATTATTTAAATTTCATTATTTATCAATCTTAATAATTATTAAATTAATTAATTAGGGTGATTATGATTGAAATTTTAAATCCTTTAAATTCCATGGCAAATAATTCCAAGGAAATTATGGGAGGCATAGGACATCCCATGGAGTCATCCCACCAAATTTAGAATTAATTAGCTCAGTAATTAGTCTTTAATTAAGGTAATTAGTATAAGCTTTAAACCTTAATTAAGTACTATTCATTGGACATAAATCAAAGATTTTATATTTCTTAAATTCTCCTTAATCTAACTTTTCTAAAATGGGTTTATTTGTTTTTTTTTGGATTTTTCACAATTAATTAAGATTTTTTGAAGTAAAGACCATTTAATTGCATTTTTAAGGCCTAATTGATCGTTTGAACCATCGGCACCACGCAGGCGCTAATATGGCAATGCTTTCAATGTGACACCATGGTATTGGTTACTTAAATCATCCGATGTTGTAGTTGACTCAGCGACGGTAGAGGCAGTTTTGTCCTGACCATCCGATCTCGGATCGGACGGCTAAGATTAATCCCATGATTTCAAACAGATTAAATCAATATTTGTAGTGTGATTAATCATAGTCATCCATTGTAATCACGTGGAATGAACAGCTAATGATTTGTCATCCGATGAGCATCAGAAGACAGACACCATCCGCCTTCCGTCGCTCGATCAGAGCTTGTTGGAGCTCGTTCGATGGCAAAATTGACTCTAAAATGATCAAGGAATGAATCTAAAGGGATTCTATGATGGAAATTGCATGAAAATATAATTTACTTTAGAGAAGACCAACACCTAGGGGAACTACGGTTGTTAAATTTCTACCTCACCAGAGCTATAGACTGGCGATCCACCGAAAGAGGTAGCTTTATCTTGAAGAGGCGAAGCCCTATTGAGAAGATCACGAGCTGCCTCTCTACCAAATGCTCTGTGGAACAAGCATCACCATAAAGCTCACAGAAGTTGGTCTTGAGATGTCTTCCATGGTCGAATTGCTCGGGAAATGATTCATTTTGGTTCTTCAGAATGAGGTGAAGGTGTGGGAAGAGTTAATTTGGGTTTGGTGGAGATTTTGGAAACTTGGATGGACGGAGCTCTCGAGTTTGATCGAGGGCTCACTGGCAGTGGACTGTATGAAGAGCTTGGGAGAGGGTATGGGACTATGCAGAATGCTCTGGGGAAGGTGTCTTTTGAGTTTAAACCCAAGGGGAGGAGTATACTCTCCTCCTCAACTGAACCAAGGGCTGAGATTGGTCTAGTCTTTGGCAGCTGTCCAGATGGGGTAGGTGGTCGGAGGTGGCAATGGACTGCTGAGGTAGTTGAAAGTGAGAGGCTAAGGGAGTATAGTGGTCTAGCATGGGGTGTACAGCCTCCCCTAGGTAGACCAATGGGTTTCCATGGGTGAACTCACCCTCTCATGGCCAAAGACTAAGCCCAACATCCTTGGGTTAGGTTAGATCAATGGTCCTCTTATCCAAGAAGAGTCAAAGGTGGCTGCCATGGGGTAAGAGGGTGGATAACCCACCCAAATGGGGATTTTATCACATTTTGTTGGCTTGGTTCAATGTGTTTGACCCAAAATAGGTTCACCATGGGTTGGGCCCACTTGGATAGGTCTATGGTGTCCCAAGGATGAGTCATGCCAAGTTTGATTGGGTTTGGGCTTGATTTAGTTGGGTTTGGCTCAATTTGCCCCATATGGGTCAAATGGGATCAATTGGGTTAAGTTGACCAATTTGACCAAATTGGGTCAAACCAATGATTTTGGTGAGTTTAATTGGTCATTTGGAATATATTGGTTCAATTAGTTAGATTCAATTTGGAGTGGATTTGGGTTTGGTTCATATGGGTTCATTTAGGCCAAATGGGTCAAGTGGATCGATTTGGTCAAATTGAATCAATTGGGTTGAATGAATGGTTGGTCTATGTTTGATTGATCATTTGGTAATGATTGTAGGTGTTGTTTTGAATTTATTTAGATTAGAATGAGTTTTGATTTAATTTGATATTTTTTGTCAATTTAGCCTAAGTAGGTCAATTGAGTTAACTTAGTCAAATTGGCTTCAATAGATAATTTTAGCGTATTCAATAATCAATTTATGGTTGAATAGAGGCATTAGCTACAATCATTTTGGATTGAAATGAGATTTAGCCCAATTTGGCCCTTTAGGTCAATTGGGTCAACTTGGGTTAAGTGGTCAAATTGACTTGATTTGACCCAATTGATTGCAATTGGGTAATCAAATATGATCAACAATCATTATGGAAGGGATTGGATGAGTTGATTTAATCCAATTTGAGTTGGATTGAAGTTTAAATCAAATTGATCATTCAGGTTTCATTGGGTCAAGTGAACCAATTGGGTTGAATTGGGTTGAGTTGGTGGCAATTAAGTGTTGAAAGGGGTTCAATGATGGATTGAGAGTTGATTTGTGGCTTTGATACAATTGATTTAGGCTCAATTAGGTTTAGCTCATTTTAACCCTTTAGGTCAAAGGGCCTAACTTGGGTTGGTCGCTCTTCTTAAGTTTAATTATCTTGATTACAAGTATTGGCATGGCTTGAAATGATCGAATGAATAATTATAGAGGTTGACAAAATTAAGTTCAATTTAGTTTACTTGAACGAGCTTGAATTGAGTTATAAGATTGTAGTGGGTTAACTTAGGTTAAGGTCCAAGTTAATTTGGCTTGGAGCTTGGATTGAAAAACCAAATTAAATTAAGATTAAGTGAATAGGTCTGAGGTTGGTTGTGTTTCATTTACATGAGCTTAAATTTGAATGAGTGAATGGGTATGAGTCTTGATTTAGGCCTTAGGGTAGGTGAAACCTATTTATCCTAAGGAAATTTTTTTTGCTTAGGATTATGTTCTTTAAGTCTCTAAGCATAGGTTTAGTGTTTTCTTAATCATTAGAAGTGTCTTAGCATAAAGGAAATCCAAATGTCTAGAAGGTTCCTAAGTCTAAGATGTGAAAGGATAATACTCACTCCAAAAGTGAGGTCAACACCCCTCCAAGCAGATTGTAAGTCCAGAAGAGTCATGGAAATGTTTGTTCTCTCAAATGAGAGGAATGATCGATAATTTCCAAAATGGAATTAGGTCGAGCATTTGACTTGTGTCGGAAGCACATGTAGACTTAGGCTCAGAAGCATCCTCTTTAGAGTAAGTCTTGAACTCTAAGCATTTCTGCAGTATTGTGTTGCTAGAATCTAAGCCCTAGATTTCTAAATTAAATTTTAAAATTCAAAGCCCAATGATAGGATAGTTGAACTGCATACTGGGTATCTCAATATCAATAGGCATTTCTAACTTCATCCTATTAGGTCTCTTAAAAGAACTCTTTCTACTTTGGATCATTCCAAATTAAAAATTCTAAATATCATTCCTTTGAAAACCAACTTAGAACTCTATAAAATAATATCTTATTTATTTAATCAAAAGTATTCTTCAAAAGAGACCCTTCTTCTTAAGATGTAATTAACTATAGAGGCTTGCCCTTATATAGAACCATAAAGCTAGTTTAAAATAAATCCTACTCTTTTTTCAATATAGTTCAGGAGAAAACTCTCTAGTATATAAAAGGCCCATTAGCCTTAGGAGTCTTTTATTGAATGATCGAACCCATTATAGGATAAAATGTTTATCTTTTGAGATAATATGTTTACTTATTAATGACACTGTTGATCATCCAAATAAGAAAGTCCTAAACTCTATGTGATGTCATAATCCATTTAACGCTAGCTTGAGTGAGGTAATCTCTAAAAAAAACTTTTAGGAAAGCCATAGGTCTTCATGTTTGTTTAAAAGTGATGCGATTCTAAGATTTTTTTTCTTTAGATCCATGTTTCACTTTTATTTTTTGACCCTCCCAACATGAAATAAAGTGAAACTTCTAGCTAAGATCGTTGGAAGATCATGAGATCTGGTGATATTTGGGGAAGACCCCATCTATCTAACCTTATTTAGTCCGCCTCTCATGTGGGAAACAACCTCCGAGCTATCCATCTTACTTTGATAGAATGACGGTCACGATTAGTTCTCATTTTTTATTTATTCTATTAGATCTTACCTAAAACTTCAACAAATCATAAAAAAGTAAAATACTAAACCAAAAAAATACAAATAATGGTTCTATGAATTTGTCATGTTAAGAGGAATCTGATCAACCCAAAATCCTTAATTATATTGTATATTTTAAAAGTAATTTGAGTTTTAGTGAAAATTATATTTCATTAATTACTCTTAAAATACTAAACTAGTTGAGTTAAAAATATCAGAGAAGAAACTTAATATTATTTCCTACCTATCATAAAAATTTCAAGTTAAATAGTCTTTTCATGTAGAAGTTATTAATTTTTAAAGTCAATTGGCTAATTTTAAATAAATAATTAATTAAAAATTATAAAAATTATGAAAATTCATCAAATTAATTCAAATTGCTTTAATAAATATTAGAGATTTTAAAAAAATCGATTAGTCCCTCTAGATCAAACTAAATCACAAAAATAATTAAATTAGGGTTTAATTAAGTATTAATTAATTACTTTAATTACATAGAACTTTAAAAAATAATAAATAATTATAGAAAATATTTAAAAATATAAATAAACCCTCTATAGAAAGCTTAGATAGAGGAGAACCTAAAAATAAAAGCTTCAAAATATATCAAGTGTATAGTGGTTAATTAGGGTTTAAAGTTTTACTTAATTAGAGGTTTATATGATTAGCTTGAAATTTGGTGTGATTATTTTATAGGATGACCTCTACCTCCTATAATTATTTGAAGTTAATTTGCTAAGTAATTTGGGTGATTAAAATTTTTAAATGTAAATTAATTATTTTATGCTTTTAATAAATAATTAAAATTAAAAAAATATGAATTTAATTATGAAAGTCCAATTATGTATTAAAACAGTAAGGGTGATCAAAAAATTAATTAGGACCTCTAGCCTTGATTATTTTTCAAAATCACTCTAAAGGGTTTTATTTAATTAATTAAATTATTAATTACCCTAGTACTTAAAAAATTCATAATAATTAGTGTAAACCTCTAAAAATTTTGACCAAACCCTCTTTGTGCTTACATAACAAAGAAATTTTCAATGAAATCAAAATCTCCAAGTAGTTTGGGGTATTTTAAGTGTAATTAATGCTTTTGGGTTTTCCCTATTTCTTTAATTAATTCCTAATTTTAAGCCCAATTACATTAGAATTTTTAGAACATGTTTATGCATTTTCTATAAATTTCTTATAATTTTTTGGGCTTATACTTAAGGCTTAATTGAATTTATGAGCTCTTTTGAGCGCAATTGATCAAATAATTAATTAACCTTAATTAATTTATGAAAATCATCTAACCACCTTTGAATCAATTAATGAACAGAGATGGGTCAAGAGATAACTTTAATAATTTTCTCTCCTCATTAAGATTAAATGATTTAAATTTTAAAATTCAACCCTTAATGAATTCGATTAGGCTTAATGGTGTTTATCTTCATGTGAATAACTTTAGAAATTAATAACTCCAAATGTGTTATGTGATGATATTTAATTGCTTCACTTCATTCATTCATAAATTTGTCTTTCATACATTTCATACACTCATGTTTCAAAAAAAAAAAGAGATTTCATTTAATTGCATGTTTTGAATTAAATAGTGTGATTATTATCTCTATTAAATCTTGAATTATTTTTTAATTAATAAAAAATATATCTATTAATCTAAATGAAAATTAATATGAAAAATTAAAATTTAAATTTGAAATCCTATATGTATGAACTACAATTTGAAAGGTACATAGTCTAGAAACTTGAGATCGTAGGCTATTGTCCAAAGGAGATCTTGATACCTCGTATCTTTGGTATAACAATAACACGTACCTTAACATTTGTAGTGAATTATATATTAAGATTAAATTATTTTTTATTATATGCATATATAAAACATTTAAAAAATTTTATAATTTCATCCTTATTCTTATATATGTATTCATATGTATATTAATTAATATGTATATAATTTGGACATCCCAGGAGCATGAGACTTTAAGTAGTCCTAAGGGGATCTTTGATTACCTCAGTTCTCTAGTTCAACAATGACACGTACTTGTACAAATTCAATATGTTAATGTGTATGCATATGTACAAGGTATAATTAAATCATTTTCTTCTACAAAATTCATGCTTCATATCTCATATATTAATTATTAATGAAAATATATTAATTCATTCATGCATTAAGCGTGTTATAATCTAATAATATATATACATTTATTCATTAAATCTAGTTATTCAATTAAATATGTTATCTAATTAAATGAATATTATGGGATGATGAAGTAAGGCCAATAAAAATATCATTAAATTATCCATGATTTAGTTTTATAATCTTAAGATGTCTTTCATGTTTAGATAAAATCACTTAAGTCAAACCTAAACATATAGTTTAATAGAAAATTTATAACACTTCATTAAGATGATTAAAAGTCATAAAATTCATCTTTAGATTCAACCTATGGTTAGGGGTTAAGGTGGATCTCACTCCTCTTTTCTCTCTTTAAATTTCTAAGCTTAAATTAAACAAAATATAGCAAAAATAAGAAAACAAAGAAATTAAGAGTTAAGTTTAAAATTCATCTTAAACCATTAATCATTTAAAACATGATCATCATTTAATGATAAACTTGAACATTCATCATTAGCTAAATTTAAACATCAAAGCATAACTTTTCCATACCACACTAAGCCATAGCACACACATTAGAATGCTAAGTCACCATTCATAATTTTAAGTTAGGCTAGTGCTTTATTATGGTGGATTGATATTTTGTTTTATGATGTAATATTTTAGACTAGATGTTAGGATTAGTTGTGCATTATTCTAGATGGTAGGGTGTTATTTATTAGACTAATGATGCCTTCTATAGGGAATTGTGCTTAAAGGACTGTTGTAGTAATAAAAATTATAAATGCCTTCATTTGTAAGTGATGCTTAAGTCTTTAAGAAAAATCCACTATGACAGGTGGGCTTTGTGACCCAAGGCATAGCATTAAGCCCCAATGTGTGAAATATAACTATTTAGTGTGAATGTATGTTAAGTTGACCTTTATTTTGCAGGCGTAGTTAGATTTTTTTTTCATAAAGATGTAATTTTGGCAATAGGATTAAGATTAAAGCTATGGGGTTTATGATGAGAAGTGGCTAGAAAGCTCAAATCTGGAGTTCCTATGATGCCTGGAGTGCTCAATCCATGAAGTGAAGATGAAAACTAAGATTGAAGACTCTCATATCCCTATTTTCATTATAAATTATAATCTAGGTTAAGGGTAGAGCTTGACTACTCAATTTCTTTTCTTCTTTGGAGTGTATGGCGGTAACCAACTACACCAACTTTTTATTCTTTTACGTGGTTAATGTTTGGCTGTTGTGTTCACATTGATTGCACAATAGAAATGACATGTTTTTCATATGTTTCTTAAATGTGAATGTTTGATGTGTAGCCTCGATGAGATAGGCTCTTTTAAAAAATAAAATTTTCTATCCCAACTAATAACTTTAATTAAGATTTTAACTAACTTATAATCTCACCATAAAGCGTAATATTTCCAAGCAAAAAATAAAAGATTTAGCAAACCCTTAGCTGAATGGTTGTATGTTTTAACATCATACATGCATATGATTTCACTCTTATAATAGGGGATCTCCACTCTTACATGATAACGGTTAAGGCTTAGCATTTGAGAGCACTCTCTTGTGGTGGAGAACACCCCATCCCCCTAATTTTGCACATAACCATTTTTTATCATGTATGTAGACATAAATTCTCTTAAGCCTGAGTCCAAAATTAATGAGTCAAAATGAAATAAAATTTGTAAATTTTATTGCATTAATCTAAGTCAGAACTTTCATACCAGTCATGACCTAATATTTTAGGGACTGAGTTTTAGACTAGCTATCTTGCATATACCTAAGACTAGCCAACATAGTTTTAAATCATAGGAGGTATTAACTGGCAACTATTCCAAGCATTTGTAAGTCTAGAAGAGTCAAAATTGGTTCATTCTCTCTAGTGGAAATGAATCAACTTATCTCACTTTTCTCAAGTAGATTTAGGTTAAGATCTTAGCTTATGCTAGAGCATTTCAGATGTAGATTTAAAGGATACTTGTTACTCCTTTGATGCAAGCATAAGTTCTTACCTCTTAGGCATTTCCATAATCTTGTGTTATTAAAATCTAAGTCCTAGCTTTCTAATAAAATTTTAACTCAAATAAATATAATTTCTCTCCTTCAAAAATATAAAGATCATTATAAGATGGATTGAAGCATTCATTAGATTTCCTAATATCATGGATGCTTCCTACTCATTCTTTTTTAAATCTATTAAGAACTCTTCTCATTTAAACTTTTCCCACTCGATTTTCAAAATTGTCAAAACTTTGATACCAAGCTTTAAAATCCACAAAGATGATAGCCAATCACCTTAAATGAGTATTCTTAGGAGAGTCACACCTTTTAAGATGTAATTAACTATAGGCACTTGCTCTATAGGAAACTTAAGAACATGGGTTAAAATAATCCTTACTTTACCTCATCCATATGAAGTATGGAAAAGTCTCTAGTATACGTAGAACCATCAGTCTTAAAAGTCTTTATTAAATGATTTAGTCCATTGTAGAGTGATATCTCTACCTCTTGAGGTAGTATATCACTCCTTGATGTCGAACTCGATCATTTCAATAAGTACCCTCTAAGATATGCATGGTATCCCTCATCACATTTTTAAACACCATAGGTAAGTAGGGCTAACACTGCAAAAAGACTAAAATTTTCTTAGATAAAACTCTTCATCAAGAATTCATCAACTTGTCATTTTGTTTATATATGTTCAGTTGCATTTATCCTATAATGTGGTAAATCAAGTATTTTTGATCTAGGGATTAAGTCTATATCATGTTGTATATATTTTAAAGGTGGTAATTCATTGGGAAAATCATCAAGAGTCAGATCAGTTAACTCAGATAATAGATCTAAAACCACAACAAGTATATGATGATCCTTAGTATCAATGAAAACTTCACGAAGGTGTATGATAAATTGTGAAGTAAGATCAATGAACTCTCCAATTAAGCACCTAAACCCTAAGGATATGGTTTGAATTCAATTCATACATATCAAAATATAGATAAGAATTGTCCTTTTAATTGTTAAATGGTGATATCACGATCAACTAGAGTTTCATATTTTTCTTTTGTTTGAGTTGGGTTTATAGTTCATAATTGGGTTTATGTGGAGGTGTAGAAAGAAATCTATGTGGGGGTGTAATTGGCCTCCTTTCAGTGCTTTTAATAGGGAAATAGCTTAATGGTCTTTTCATTGTACTTGAATACATAAGTTTTTTCATGACCATAATGAAATACATTTAAATCATAAATTCAAGGTCTCCATATTAGTATATATGTGATTTCTATCAGGAGAACATGACACCAAATTTGGTCAACATAACTGCCTATATGAATTGAAATAAAATATTTATTTGTGATAGGTAGAGATATTTGATTCACTTAACTGACATGAAATGGTTCTGGATCAGGTTCAATTGTAAAGTTGGCTCTAATGATAGCACGGATTGATACAATATTCATAGCACTACATCTATCTATTACTAGCTTACACATCTTTTTCTTACATAAGATGTACATTAAAAAAATATTTTACCTCCTCCAATCTTCTTCTTCCATAAAAGCAATCACACACCGCATAATATACATTGAATTATCTCCATTAAGGTCTACTTCTTCATCTGATAGGGTTGTATCATCATATATCTCTTCTATATCTTCTCTTTCTTCTAAATGTTTTAATTCATCTAAGAACATGATTTTGGATCTACACTAATTCTACATATGACTTTTCTTATGATATTTAAAGTAGACTATCTCTTTAATATTTTTAGAAGTAGATTCAATAAAAGTCTTGGAGGTGAGATTAGTTATTAGGAGTGGAGAGATTAGGCTAATAGTAAATCTTTGAGGTTGATATATGGATGGGCATTTAGATGACATTTGAGCTTTTATCTTGGAGGCAAATGTAGATTTCTTATGCTTCTCTAAGAATAAAGTGTAGTGAAAAGTTTCTTCTAAGGTTTTGGAATCATGAAGTTATACCTCGTTCCTAATATCTTCTCTTAGGCCAATGACAATTTATTGGTTAACTGTCAATCCTGATCAATGCCATGTGTCCTTGCTACTAAGTTCTCCAATGTATTTATGTATTTCACTACTCGCATGCTCCTTTGTTGAAAAATTGTTAATTATTCATGAAGCTTCTTATCGTGGTTTCTATGACAATATTTAGCCCTTAGCATCTCTTTCATTTTGGCCCATGTCATAAGATTTCTATAAAACTTCTCCTCCTTAGCTAAAACATTATTCTAATAAATTTTAACATGACCCAACAATTTCATTTTCATAAACATGGTCCTCTTGTAGTCATTCATATGGTACCAATCAAAGAACTCATCCGTTTAGATAAGCTAATCCAAAAACTTATTTTGGCCTTGAACTCCATCATATGTTGGGACTTCTATCTTAACTTATTTTGTTAGTTCAGGTAGGGTTTTATGGACCCTAAGATGGTCTTGCTTAAAGTTGTTCCACATGTTTTGCCTTCTCGCAGGATTGTCATCTCTAGGAAGTTCAATATTTTTCTCTTCTATAGCTTCTGAGGCATTCGGTTATGGGATAGTCAGTAAAGCTTAAACTCTAGTACTCGAGGTTTGAACTTGTGTGGCTATGTTCATGAGAAGGTCTTCTACCCTAGTGAGCTTCTCTTCACTTCACATAGTAATCTCATTTACCCTCATATGGTAACAATCAAAGAACTCATCCATTTAGATAAGCTAATCTAGAAACTTATTTTGGCCTTGAACTCCATCATATGTTGGGACTTCTATCTTGACTTATTTTGTTAGTTCAGGTAGGGTTTTATGGACCCTAAGATGGTCTTGCCTAAAGTTGTTCCTCATGTTTTTCCTTCTCGCAGGATTGTCATCTCTAGGAAGTTCAATATTTTTCTCTCCTATAGCTTCTAAGTCATTCGGTTGTGGGATAATCAGTAAGGTTTGAACTCTAGTACTCGAGGTTTGAACTTGTGTGGCTATGTTCATGAGAAGGTCTTCTACCCTAGTGAGCTTCTCTTCACTTCACATAGTAATCTCATTTACCCTCATACGGTCTTCTAATTAATCCAAGGTAATAAATTTTGGTGGAATAATGTAAACAAAAAAAAAATACAAATATGTCACTCCAAATAAAATTTTAAATATGTGTTATGTGAACTAAAATCTACTACAATGAGATGCACAAATTTTAAAATGATTAAGCTTCAATAAATACAAATTAGTTCTGGATACTACAAAACATTATGTAAACAAGCAAAAGAGACAAACACAAAGTTTTTAAGGATATTAGTTTGATTTTTATGCAAGGTTAGAATCATAAGTTTGTTATCTTCTGTGAGCTTTTCCTTACTCAAGTGGTCACTCAAGTATCATGGTTTATAGATAGGGTTTAAGTAGGGAAAGGTTGTGCTTTTTTTTAATGGAGATAACTAATTAGTAATAAAACAAAATTCCCAAATAATTGTCTACCACATGAGTCTAGCATGCGTTTACTAAGTGAAATCACCAAAATTTATAAAGAAAATTACACAAAATCCAAAATACAGAACCTTGCTTAGATTTGATATAGAACACTTACAAGCACTTTTTCCATACCTCCAAACTTTTAGCTCTAATGCCAAAATGATAGTGTGGTCATGACGAAAGTCATAGTGGAGGGAGGAAGAAGGAATGCTAGTTCTACTCACTCAAGTAGAATGACAATGAGAGATCACCAAACCCCCCAAATGATCATCCACCAAACTCCAACCTAAGAGTTTTCACTCCAAACTTTCACGCAAAATAATCTAAAAGTCCTTCATTAAGTCAAAATTAATATTTATATAAGTGTAATAATCCAAGAGATGTGTTCCTTGGGAGAATACTTTTGAAAAACTATCACAACTCAGAACCCATCGTCTTGCAACACCAAGGTTTCACATGCCAATGCTTAGATGCTATACTGTTGCTCCAGTTCTAAAACTTAAATACTTAATGATCTCAATCAAAACTCTTATACAATACTTAAATATAACTAAATACATTCTTTATCAGATAATACAATACATGGGGCACAAATATAAAATATCACAACATATAAAATACAACATAAGAATCATTAGCTTTGGTTTTTGGATTGGGACCTTATAACATGTCCATTTATGCTATGCTACTTGCAAATACTTTGAGTTGCCATGTTGGCTCTCTTTATAGGGCGATCAACACTCTCTAGAGCAACAACCAACAAGATTTAGCTATAGTACGGGCTACACAAAGGGTAATGACGTAAGCATATAAGGTGTCAACATAAACCTATAAATAAGAGGTCAAAGGTTAATACTAAGTAATATAAGTCTATGTAATCCCAAACAATTCTATGTACTAAAAACCTTTAAAGGATTAAATTTCTCTAAGTTTTATTCTCTTCCAAGATTCTCTATTTTTATCTTCCCATCTTTCTTTCTCTCTCTCCCTCTTATGATATTCTGGTAATTAGTTCGATGCGATTTCATGAATAATTTGTAAAAAAAAAAAAAAACTAGAAAATGATGTCCTCACTCAACTTGATTGTGCTGAGCCTTAGGATACTATGCCACAACACCCCACCCTTCTCACACAATTGTTACATAAAATTCAAAATTGTTGTTAACTCTATCGAATTGTTGACTCTATCCCACCAAACAACCACTGGTGGTCCTCTCTATGTATTTGGATGCCTTTCCCAACTTTTGACTCCTGTATTTGGTGGTCCTCTCTATCTTTGTTTTTTAAAACTTTGAAGCAACTTTTTTTTTAACATTTGGGCATATGATCAAAGTGTAACCTTCTTCAGTTTATAGATATTTAAGCTAATGCTTTCAGTTTCTGATATGATTCTTTTTACGTAATTACTGACAGAGGCAGTGAGCTTGAGTGATTAAATCTTTCGGGAATTGCTGTTCTTTATTCCAGTTCTGTTGTGTAGGAGTCAAGCGGTGAGTGAAATCCTTTCCAATTGAGTCAACTGAGTTAATGAAGGAAAGGAGCTTTTAGATCCGTTGGATCTAGCGCCTTTTATTCTCGGCCGTTGGATGGGCTCCCTTGGATCGTGTTCTTCTTTGCTTCTTGCTTGAGCCGTCTGATGGTCTTTCGTTATCTGCTGCCCTTGGATCTTTGTTTTGATCACGCGGTTTCCTTTCCTTCTGAGGTGAGTGGAAAACAGCTGTTGGCCTCTGATCGGTTTGATCGGTCTTTCGATCAAGGATCGTCGGATGGTTTGAGTGGAAAACAGGTGTCTGTGATCGGTCGGCTGCGATTCGATTTACTGGATTGGATCGCGTAACCCTAATTCATTTCTTTGTTTTCCTTTGACTTTTCGAGGGTTTAGGGAAACCGAGGAAGATGGAGAAGATTAGGGGAGATAGGGAGAAGATCTATCCGGTGAAGATCCACCAGAATGTCGAGGATCCTGGAACCAGCTTGAGAGGCTGGAGGAGTTCCGGAGGTTTCCTGTTTGGGTTTTCCGGTTTCACCGTGAGATTTGCGCTACAGAGGGAGAGAAAGACCTGGAGAAAGAGGGAGAAGACTTGAGAAAGGAGAACGAGGAGTCTTGAGATAATTTCTTCCACCCTTTCATTCCTCTCTCATATTTAGTTTGTCTATGGCCTTTACATTGCATTTGCCTCTGTCGTTTAGTTAGTTAGACTTCATGCTTCATAATCTTACTTTTTTGGATCTTTGTCTTTGGGTTAGATTTCTTGATCTCATGCTTATTAATCTTTGCATTTATTTTTTATATGTTTATACTTCTTGATTCTTCTTGTAATGTGTACTCTGTTGGGACTGTGTGATATTTTCTTTTATGTAGTCTGGAAATCCTCTAAAAGCTAATTATTTTATTTATTTACCTATTGATTTATTCTCTTTGTGCGGATCTTCTTCTGGTTAGTTGTTGATGAAGTCTTTTAGCCAATGTGGCCTTTTTCTGATTCTTTGGTCTCTGTTGATGGCTTGGGGATATGTGTTCATATCATTACTCCCCTTCCCGAGACTGACCTTGTCCTCAAGGTCAAATTCAGGATAAATTTCTTTTATTTCTTCTTCTGAAATCCAAGAGGTATCTGTTTCTGATAGGCCTTCCCCTTTAATACTTCTTTGATTTGTTGATCTCCTCAGTATAATTCTATGATCCAACATCTTGATTGGTCTAATAATCATTTGTCCTTCTCACGAATTGATTTGATAAGTGTGTTGGATGTATAGTTGTATCTTCTTTGTAAGGTTTTGATATATGAAAAAACATTGTGTATCCGTCTTTGTTGGAGGTAGTTCCACTCACGTGCTCTTGTTCCTATTTTACGTAGCACTTTAAAAGGTCCATAATACCTTCTTTGTAATTTGGTGTATTGTATTTGAAATTTGTTCAAGGTTGTATTTTGACCAATACCAAATCATTGACTTGTAATTGAATGTCCATGCCATTTGTTTCATTCGTTTTGGGCTTGTTGTAAATTTGTTTTCGGATCGTATGATTTGGTCTCTTTGTTGTATCTTGTACTTACGGACTAGTACTTGTAGTGCCCTCATATGGAATTAATGTAGGAGGAATTCTACCATAAGCTCTTGGAAAGGAGTCATTTTGGTTGAAGTATTGATGGATGTGTTATAGGAAAACTCTTGAGGAATAAATTGTAACCAAGTCTTAGGTTCCATAACAAAACTCCTTAATCTTGTTCTAATATTCGTTAGTCACCTCGGTTTGTCCATCTGTGGATGATAGCCTTCGCTTAAATGTAATACTGAGTTTGAATATTTCTTGCAATTACTCATGAATATAGGGTCTCTATCGTAATTATTCCTTTGGGTATCCCATGCAATTTGACAATGTCTCAAAACAAATATATGGGCTATGTAAAAGCTGGTTGGTAAATGAGAAATGTGCATACTTTGACAATCATCTACCACCACTAGTATAGCGGTTTTGTTATGAGACTTTTGGTACACGTAATAAAATCCATTGATACTTCTTCCCAAATGTTGGTGGTATAAAGAGGTTGTAACCAGTAACCAGGCCTTTGAGTATCATATTTCATTTGTTGACATATAGGCAAGTTGCTATGAAATGTTGTATATCTTTTTCATTTTTTCCAATAGAATTGTTGAGTAATTCTAGCCCATGTTTTATGAACTCCCATATGCCCTCGGTTGGTGTAGAATGTAATTCTCGATAATTAGATTTCGAGATCAGATTGCATATGACAATCCACTTTTATAGTATATTAGTCCTCTCGAGATATTTATGTTTTGGAAATAATTCGACTATTTGTTCTTCTGCGACTTTTGTAGTTCAGTATTGTTTGTAGTTTCTTCTTTAATTTCTTTGCATAAGACCATTGAATTCTTGAGTATATCTTGAGAAGTTTAATAATGACATTCGAGATCCTTAATCAAGTTTGTCTATGTTAAAATTTTTTACGACGATTACATCTGCTTTGTTTGTAATGCACGGTTTATATTCAATACTATAATCATACCCGAAGTTTGACCAAAATCTTTTCTTTATTCAGGGGTTTGAATTGTTTCTTTGCATTAATTCTCTTATGCTTTGTTGATCGATTCGATGGTAAACTTATTTCTAGTAAGTATTGTCTCCACAACTTTGTTATAGCATATAATTCTCTTGCATATGTTGATGTTTTTTTTAAAGGCGGTGAAAGTTTCTTGAAGTAAGCAATTGGATGTTTGTTTGTGTGAGCTTCTATTCTTTGTACGATGCATCTGTTTCAATGATAAATGGTTGAGCAAAGTTTGGATATGCTATCGGTAATGTTGTCATTACTTGCTTTAATTTGGTAAAAAATTTGATTTGATTCTTCTTCTTGGCTTGTTGCTTAGATGTTAGGGGAAGCAATTCATAATTCTTGACAAATTTTACGTAATAACTGTTAAACCCAAAAATCCTCTTAATTCTTTTGTTGAATTAGTATGACCATGTTTGCAGCTTGAATCTTGTTGGGATCCACTTGTATGCCTTGGGCGATAAGATGTGACCTAAGTAGTCAATTTTCTCTTGTACAAATGAACATTTTGAGGGTTTAATAAACATTGAATGTTGTTTGAGTTGTTTGACACTTCTTGGAGATGATATGTAGTTCTAATGTCTTCGTAGATGAGAATATCATCAAAAATACTAAAACAAACTTTCTTAGGAATGGTTTAAGGGCTGTATTCATTAAAGCTTGAAATGTTGAAGGTGCATTTGTGAGTCCAAAGGCATAGCGAAACTCATAGTGTCCTTCATGAGTTCTAAAGGCTGTTTTATAAATGTCTTCCTTTGCCATTCTTATCTGATATCGACCTTAGATCCGGTTTAGAAAATCGTGGCTCCATATAACTCATCCATGAGTTCTTGAGGAGTTGGAATAGAATCTGTCGGGTATAGTAACTTTATTGAGGGCTCTATAATCTACAGAGAACCTCCGTACCATCTTTCTTTTGATTAATAAAGGGGAAGAGAAAGGGATACTTTCTTTGATTATACCACTTTCGAGCATTTCTTTAATTAATCTTTCAATTTCAGTTTTTAAAATGTGGATACGTAATTTTTCACTCTCGAGTTCCATGTGGCGGATGGATTTGATGGTCTATATTTTGCTTGGGGTGGAAAACTTGTAATACTTGTATTTCCGGCAATGTATTGAATTCTACTATAGAGGATGCCCTTATTTGACTCATTTGAAAGCATGATATCTTTCTCTTTGACTTGATGATGTTGTGGATTCTCATAATGTGTTTCATTGTTTTTGTCATTATTAATGTACATTGACTACTAAATTCTAACATTGAACTAAAGCTTTAATTTATTTTGAATACCAGATTAAACTTTATCCCCATTGCCTACCAATACTTGATGATTTTTAAAATAAATAAATTTTGCTTTGATTTGTATTTTTCAACCTTTATTTCCAATCTTGGGCTGGAATTCTTCTTAATCATTATTCTTTCATCAAGTTTTTGATTTAAAATTTACCTCATCACAATTAAAACATAGTCCCTTCTTCCTTCTTTTTCAATTTGTATGATGTTTTTTTATTGGGAATTCCATTGTTGATTTTCTTTGGCATTAGTGGGGTGTTGGCACGGTGGTTGATAGTTCGGTTTTGTTTACTCTGTTGGGTTTGGTATGTTACTGTTATATCTTGGTATTATATCTTGACATCCTCCATCAATTTAGCTTAAAGCTTCTTTGAGTGAGCTAGCAATGCTCTAACTTCCCTTTTTTATGTCTTGCCACCAGATTCAAAACTGTAGAATTGGGTGGAATTCACGATATTTGGTTTGCTAATTCCTCAAATTTGTTATAAAATTGCTTTTTGCTTTTTGTTGTAATTTTGCAAGTTCACCCCAATCTCTATACAATGAAGGGCCAAATCTGAATAACTTGCTCTTTAAATTGTGTCCAAGAGTGTAATTGGTGATTAAGATGCATCCATTGGTACCAACTTAATGCTGGTCGTCCATGTAAGCAGCTATTAAGAATTTTTGGTCTTCGAGGAGGCTATAATATTGAAAGAATTGGTGCGCCTTAAGCGACCAACCTCAGGATTCTCTCCATTGAATCTAGGCATGTCTACTTTCACTAGCCTATTGTTGTTTTGAGGTTGTTGTCTAGGAGGAAAAGAGATTTGAGTGAGGTTGGGTACATACGATTGTTGTTGTTCTTGCAGTTATTTTCCAATTTTTCTTCAATTGAGGAGAGTCTTACGGATACATCATTGAGTATCATAGTGATGGATTGCATTTGTTCATCGGTTTTGTTTTGTCATGACACATTCCTCAATAGTTTTTTTGTCTTGTGCCTTCAACCATTGTTTGAGTTGTGGGATTCAAGCAGCACCAATGATATGATTCTTTTACGTAATTGGCAGAGCAGTGAGCTTGAGTGACTTTCTGAATTGCTATTCAGAGTTCCTGTGTGAGTCGAAACGGTGGTAATCCTTTCCAATTGAGTCAACCATTAGAAGGAAGAAACGTTGGAGCTTTTAGATCCGTTGGATCTAGCGCCTTTTATTCTCGGCCGTTGGATGGGCTCCCTTGGATCGTGTTCTTCTTTGCTTCTTGCTTGAGTGATGGTCTTTTATTATCGCCCTTGGATCTTTGTTTTGATCACGGTTTCCTTTCCGCCGATGAGTGGAAAAGCATGTTGGCCTCGATCGGTTTGATCGTCTTTCGATCAAGGATCTCGGATGGTTTGAGTGGAAAAGCAGTGTCGTGATCGGTCGATTTGATTCTTGGATCGTAACCTAATTCATTTCTTTGTTTTCCTTTCAGCTTTCGGTTTAGCTCTGCTAGGGTTTCTGAGGGAAACCGAGGAAGATGGAGAAGATTAGGGAGATAGTGGAGATTCTTAGAAGATCTATCGGTGAAGATCCCGTAGGAATGTCGAGATGGAACGGAGGCTTGGAGGAGTTCGGAGGTTTCGTCTGTTTGGGTTTTCCGGTTTCCATTGAGATTTCTGAGGAGAGAAAGACGGAGAAAGAAGACTTGAAAGGAGAAACGAGAGGAGTCTTGAGATAATTTCTTCCACCCCTTTTCATTTCCTCTCTCTATTTAGTTTTGTTGGTGTCTCATGCGATTTACATTTGTTGCCTCCCGTTTAGTTAGTTAGACTTCTTGATCTTCATGCTATTAATCTTACATTTTGGATCTTTGTCTTTGTGATTTCTTGATCTCATGCTTATTAATCTTACATTTTGGGCTAGCTTGTTATATGTTTATACTTCTTGATTCTTCTTGTAATCTGTTGGGATGTCTTCTTTGTGATATTTTCTTTTATGTAGCGGAAATCCTCGTAAAAGCTAATTATTTTATTTATTTACCTATTGATTTATTCTCTTTTGTCGGATCTTCTTACGGTTAGTTGTTGATGAAGTCTTTTAGCCAATGTGGCCTTTTTCTGATTCTTTGGTCTCTGTTGATGGCTTGGGGATATGTGTTCATATCAGTTTCCTTTAAAAAAAAAAGACATAAATTTGCGAACTTAATTTAACCTAACAGTTATGGCCTAAGGATGAGTATTCATCGAAGTATAAAGAAACATAAATTAATCTCACTTAAGAATTGAAAGGTATTATAAAAAATAAAATAAAAAATAGCAGAGTTTTATATTGTGTTTCCTACTTTCTCAGAAAATACCATCAAATTTTATTTAAACCCAGGTTTTTATTTATATATTAAACATTAGGAAATTACTTTATAAAAAAAATACTCAATAAATGAAAATTTAATCAACAGAACGCTAGGAACTACGATGGGATGAAATATATTAATTTCTACATAAATATATTTATACCTATTTTTAATATTTAAAAAAAATGAAAAATTAACTTCCACCATTTAACAAATTATTAATATATTAACACAGATTTTAAATTATTGGGTGAGATCGCTAGTCCCAATACTCTCATACAGCTTAATAAATCGTCTTATAGACATCCTAATCAGGAAATATTTTTCAATTACATTAATGTTGGTCGATTGTCTCTAATCTTAAAAATTTTAAAAGTTTTTAAAATAAATTTAGTGATAATAATTATAATTTATATTGTGCTTATTTCCAAATAATTTTAATATTTTAATTGGAATATTCACATCCATTTTTTTTTGTAATGATATTTTTCACTCTTAATAAAAGGATCACATTTCTATTGTTTTTAAATGCTTTTATTTTTAATGAGCTGTTTTCTAATATATGTTTTGCTTTGATATTTATTGTTTGAATCCAATATAAGCAAGATTTTATGAACATTTTATAATTTTAAGGTACTATTAAAAAAAAGGTAATTTGGGTCTTTTAACAAAATTGATGAATATAATACAAAAATGCTAAATGGACAAACCGGCACAATAACGTGGACAGCAAAATGCAACTTAAAGCATTTTTCTCTTCGCATTGGCCAAATGTGGACATCTCAACTGCCAACTTGAAGTCTTAATTGTTTGATGCACTATGCCTTTATTTGGACCCATAACCATATTCTCCATTTACAACATTATTTGCATAAATTAAATACTTTCATTAAAATTCTTTACATATGTTGAGCCCTTGAAAATGTCATGGACTATATTTTTATTAATTCCTTTGCTTATTAATTTCTTAATTGATATGACTTTCAAAATTGTTGTGGTAATGCATGAATTATAATACAATTTGGAATGTCAAAGCACCAATATATTTAGACAAGAAATATTAAGAATTGATTCAGTAGAATATGGATTATGTATTATTTATTTTTTTTTTTTTGGTAAATTGATAATCAAGATAGACTATTTTGCTGAAATGAATCAAACAATTCTAATTCATCCCAAATGAGGCCGAACAAGCATATATCAATTACAAAAATAAATAAAAATTTAATGAAAGATTATGAAGGGTATTCGAGAGGCCAAATATCTTCTAAATTCTTTATAGTCAAAATGAAATCATGCAATTTCAAGTTCACTAAGCATTTAAATGTCCCAAAAATAGGAAATTATCAAATAGGTATCCATTAAGTTAGTTTGATGAGTCTCTTACATTTTGGTCAAATGATTGGAATACTCTTTTATAAAGCTCTAAGTAGAATTTTTTTCTAAATATTCAGGAGTATCTTTACTTCAGAGAAATGTAAATTTAAAGATAATTCTAGAGATCTTGTTGTGGTATATTAATCTTCTTAACTATTAACCAACATTGACGCCTAACGTCGACCATCAATCATTGCCAAGAGCCTCCTATTGATCTTTTGTTGTCATGTATTCCTACCAGCCATTAACTGGTTTAAGATATCGCCTACTTTTGATTATCAACTGCAATAGGCTATCAATCAATATTAACATCCACTATCACCCATGATCTATCATTGACTGAAGTATGTCATTAGCTAAGGTCAAATGCTGCCATCACTCACCATCCAATGATAATCGCTAATATCTAATGTTATCTTTATAATTGCATGATATCCTATCATGTTTCAAAAATGATAAAGTTGTCCACCATCATCACTCAACCTTGATGTTCTTTTTTTTTGTCACTATATTTTTTGCTAAAGGCTGACATCAGATGGCTACAAGTAATTGATATTAGCAAAACATCTTTCTAATTACATGATATCCATTCCTATAATAATAATGATCAAGTATATTGTCCACAACTAATTGACTTTTGACATCTTTGTAGGGTACAATCTAATATATATATATATATATATATATGACATCTATCTACTATAAACATTTAATGCTTATTTTTCTTAACAGTTATCTTACCTTTATTCTTAGAATGAACAAGCTGATAATCTAGCACAGATATTTTAGTACTCTTTATCAACTATTGCAAAATACTTTCTAGTGGCTAGCATTTGATATTCCTTAGCTAGTGATATTTAGCTCTCATTTTCTAGTTTTCTAATATCTATCAATCATAACATTTATTGTTTATTTTCTTTGTTTTATAAGTTCTCTTTTCATAACAAAATAAATGACCAAACTTAATATACAACATCGCTTGACTTTTAATATATTATGTCGAGCATCATCCAATAACTCTAATGTCCAATGTATGATCTCCACTATCCATTAATGTCTAGTGTTCTTTTATAATCATTTAGACTCCATAATTATCTTATGAATGAATAGAATAACCACTTACCATCTCAACAATTTTAATGTTCCTTGTTAATAATTGGATAACATCTATTAAAACTAAAACTTAGTACCTACTTTTTATGAAAGTCCAATATGTATCTTCTTAATCACTTGATCTCCACTTTTAATAGGTGAATTACCATGCTAACTTTCCACCAACACATAATTAATATCATTTTGTATTAAGTAACCTCATACATATAAAATATTAAAATTTGATCTTTTCCAATCACAAAAATCATGTGCTCATATTCTTCATTTGTGAATGATGGAATATAGCATCTTATGTTGCATAGAAAGAGGGGGTTAAATTGCAAGATTCATTTTATAGTTAGTAAGAAATAATATTAATATGAGTTGTGGATATTATGAATGGAGAAGCAATGGTAGAAACTATTGAATTATAGTCATGTGGTAATGCGGATGGAGGTCTCTAAGACCTTTGGGTTGAGCATTCAAATGCTTCATAGTGGATGCCTACATACCTCTCTAAAAATGTTTAAATATAATAAAAATTATATTAATTGATTAATGATCTTTGGCATTTATAGTCTTTTATCATCTTATATGATCTTTAAAATAGAATAAAAGTTATAACCCATTTTTTTAATTATAAGATAGTAAGGCTGTCTATTGGTACAAGAACATGTAAGCAATTGGACATATTGTTAAGGTTTTTTATGTGTGGTAGCTAAGATTATTTATCATATATAAAATATTTGATATATTTTTACATGCATATCATATGATAGAAAACATGTTGAGATAGCTTGCAGAAAGAATATATTGAGACAATATATTGAGATAGATGGTTAAGTGAATGTGTCAAGCTAAAAATAATAAAAAAATACATGTAACAAGTATTTGTAAAGAAAATATGTTCAAAAGATCTGTAAAAAGAATATCTAAAGAGGATTTGCCTATAAAATATATTGAGAATATCTATTGAGATGAGTAGGTTAATTTAACACAGAGAATATCTTGAAGGAATTTAATAAGGTGTGTTAGAGAATAACCTAATAAAAGAAAAAAAAAACCTCCCAAAATAAAGATATAAGCAATCTCAAGAGGAACGTGCATACTCATGGGAGAGATGAATAAGTGTCTTGAGAATAAATAAAACTACTTACTATATACATCTTAAAATAAATTTTGGAATTTTGATGTATGCACCTAAAAGCCTTCATGCATAATTAAAAAGATTACAAAATAACATCAAAATGCAAAATATATTAGGTTTAAGTTGTTGAAAACATTTTATCATCATCAAAAATAATAACTAGAAGCTATAGTGATAGGGATATTAGTTTGAATTAACAATATGTTTTTTCATGTGTCATACACTTGTGTTTGAACATATATATGTTTTTTTTCATATATTTTTTTAGTGTCCCCTCTCTTGTATTTTATTATTTTAATTTTCTTAAGGAGAAAAAAATATGAAATAATTTTACAAAAAAGCATCCATGTGGAAAGATAGGGGAGAAGTCTAAAAGTACTTATAGATCATTTCTCATACCAACTCATTAAAATTCTAATGGAATACTTCATACTTTAACTAGAAATTATTTCTTTATATTTTTAAGTTCCAGATCTCTCAAAATAATTTTTTTTCTTAAGATTAGTTACATCTTAGGTAATACCCAAGATTACTCTCATTAATTCCAAAACTATCAAGGTTTATCATGGAATAAAAATATCATTTTAATCGGAAAACCTAATATTACAAGACTTAATTGGGCCACAAGATAAAGTGTGAATCATTTCAATGAGTGATCACCTTAAAAGTAATTGTCTACAAAATGACATCTAAGTGATTATATTAAGGAGATGAATGGGTCCAAATGGTTATAAGTATATGTAAGGAATCAAGAAAAGGTAGAAATCTTCTAATCAAGACTTCATAGATCTATCATCATAAATCACCAAGCTTAAGATTCACTTAAAGAGAAGATAGTTGATCCAACTCATCCTTTAGATCATCTATTAGAAATTATGAATTGCATTCTTAAGAAGAGCCTCATGATCTCAAATCAAAAAAAATAAAAACATAATTCCTACATGGATGTCTATTAGATGAATTCATATGGAAGAAAGGGTTTATCTCTCTTAAACTATGAGTGATGGTGGTGGGTAGCCTTTTAGTGAAATTATAGAATAAAAAAGGCTATGAATTTTTATATTAATGTCTAAAGATGAGATCTAGATTTTCTTGGTAAGTTGTTAAGGGGTTTTATGTGGTCTCTTAATGGAACTTGCAAGATAATCTTAGACTAAACTACTTTGACCTGATTTGGAAGATCTCTTTAGGAACTAGATTTTATGTGGAATAATAGTTAGATGTGGTTATGTATGGTTAGCTAATATGTAAACTAATAATTTGAGTAGATAGTTAGATTCAGTGGAGTGTATAAGATTGTTGATGGGAACATAATGAGATTAGGTATTAGTGTGGACTATTTTAGCTGATAACTTTAGGTGAAAGTTTGGAGTGGATGTGAGGCTTAGGATGGGTGATGATTGATCTTAGATGACACTAAGCACGTATGAAAAGGTCTAAGAAAGTTGAAAGTAAGAAATTATGAGAGTAAAAATAAATTAAAAATAGAATAAAGATAACTATCTTATCTCACCAAAGAAAAGGTAAAACTTGAGCACCAAATACCAAGCTAAAAAAAGTGCAATACTCCACTCAAAATAATTCATTCAAAAACTAGAGTTATAAACATTTTAGCACATATTTATATGCCTCATAAGACTCTAGGGCTAATATTTTTATGGCAAAAATGTAGAAAAAAAGGAAGAAAAAAATGTGATGTTGGTGGCCATTTATGAAAGCTCCAACTATGTATTTTTAATGCTTCTTTCATATCACGGCCAACCATACAAGATTCTATATGATTAATAAAAATATGAAAATATAAAAATATAAAATACATTAAAAGTATTTTAGATGATGGACTCTTTATTGGGCTTTTGGTTGTAATCTTATAGTTGGGTTTGCTTTTATCTCTTCATTCGACTTTAGCCTTAGCTTAATAATTAGACATTTAATTTTATTTTGTTGATTAATTGATCTTAATTTTTTTATTCTTCATGATGTGTTTTATCAACTCTCTTATGCTCAATTGAACTCTATTCTATATCAGTGAGCACCTCTTTAATGATGCTATAATTAACTTCTAAAAATAAGAGATTTTGCAAGTGGAAAATTATGTCTCCTACCAAAAAGTTAGGTTGAAGAAATGGAGGTTCACTAAATCTCTCATATGATAGAATATCTTCATATTAACGACTAGAAAAATTAACTTATCAATGGAAAAATCAAGATTATAGGGGTTAGATCCAATTTTCCAATTACTTTGATTAGCTCATAAGCCCTTAGGAGTAATTTTGTAAACTTAGCATTGTGGTATCGCTCACAACAAATACAATCAAAATATGATCACATTCTTTAAATTTTTTTATTGGTCGATTATGATTTATCCAAGAAATGTTTTAATCTCTACTTAAAGTAACTTGTTGTCTCATTATATCATAGAAGCTTTGAAATTCTTTGGCAAATGAGAGTGTTGAATAAAAAAAACATAAGATGAGATATTAACTACATAAATAGGCCTTTTAGGATTATGGTTGTAAACTATTTCAAAGAGTGAAGTTTCAATTTTTTTAATTATACTATTACATGAAAATTCAATTATTAGTAAAGGCAAGTCTGAATTTCTTAAACTTTTTACAAGACATCTATGTTTCCTAAGGTTTGATTTACTACATCAATTTGCCCATCAGTTTGAGAATGAAAAGCATATGAAATTTCAATTTGGGGCAAAGTAAATTTTATAAAGTCTTCTAAAAGTACGCATTGACCTCACTTTTAATGAGATTGACACTCATCACCTTTTAGGATTGTGACTCCATCTAACACTAAGGTTTCCTCATATAGAGTTAAGACACTTCTAGTGGCTAGGGGAACACTAACCCAAAGCCTCAAAACTTCTAAGGTTTGACTAGACCCTAACTTGAATTTGGTGGAACTCAATGATCTCAATTTCAAAGTAAACCCTCTATATCAAAACTAGTTGATTATTTTTCACCAAAAGTCCAAAACCATACCCAATTGGTGTTCAATTTAACCAAGTGACCATGTTAACCCAATGTGACCAATTTGGGCCTAAAGGGGCTATACTCAAAGTTGATTCAAACCAAATGAAAATTAACTCATCTAAACTCCTTAGAACACTATTTAAACTTGATTGAACCTCATTAGGATTCAATTTGGTCGATTAACTCACTTAGCCCAAGTTGGCTTAATTGAATCCAATAAAGTTAAAATCAAATCTAATTTGATTCAAGCTAAATTGACCAAACCAAAGCTTCACAATCATCCTAATCACATATTTGGACATTCCTCTTGACCAATTGCAACCCAATTTGGCCAATTAGCCAATTTGACCCAACTTAGCTCAATTTAACCTTAAAGGTCAAATTGAACAAAATTCAAATTAAATCTGAGTCAAACCAAACCAATCTCTACAATCACTTTCAAAGTGATCATTAATCATATTTCAACATCAAATTGAAGCCAAGTAGGTATATTTGGCTAATTGACCCGCTTAACCCAAATCTTGATTTAAATCAAATTAGATCAAACCAATTGTTGCAATCAATCTCAAGATGACTATTGATCATCACCAACACCCAATTGAGCCAATTCAATCCATTGACTCAACTTGACCCAATTTGACCTAAAGAATCAAACTGAACCAACTCTTGATCCCATTTACATTGGATTGAATCAACACATATAATTAATCATGATGTGATTATTAAACACTTCTCAATGATCATTTAAAGTCAATTTGAGAAACCTAACCCAATTGGCTAACTTAACCCAAATTAGCCTAAAGGCAAATTGAACTCAAACCCAATCTTAAGCAAATTAAATCAAATCAAAGCCTATAATCAATCCTAAATGAATCAATTAAACACAACTTAACTCCTAAATGCACCTAATTTGGCTAATTAAATTGTTCAACTTGACTCATTTGACTCATATGAACTTATGTGTCAAATTCAAATCTACCTCAAATCAAGTCAAACCAATTACACCAATATGTTCCAAATCATTATTTGAACACAACACAATATCCCCTTGGGCCCAATTTGATCAATTGTTCAACTTGACTTAATTGAATCCAAATTGGCTTATATGAATCCAAATGAGCCAAACCCAATCAAATCAAGTCTAAACTTGGCATGACTCATCCTCACGTATCTCCTGACCTACCTAAATGGACCAAACCCATGGTGAACTTAGTTCAACCCAAAACAAGTGAACCAAGAATTTCAAATAAGATAAAATTCTAAAATTAGAAGGTCCAACCCCTCCCTTTGGCCAAGGCATCCCACTTAGCATGCCTTGAGTTCTTCCAACTAACCCAAGGTTGTTTGGTCTAGCTATTAACCAAGGAGAGGTCACACTCACCTTAAGCAGCCCTTATTTTTCCAACCATGGGCTGTTCACTTCACCACTGGCCATCACTAGCCACCAAACTCTCTTAGCCATTAAGGAAGGTCTAGCTCACCAATCCAAAACCAAGTTCGATCAAGCTCAAGTGAACTCGTAGTTGTGTTTAGTCTCGGGGGAGAAAATAATAAGAAGACAGAGGGGGACTTCAACAGTAGGGCTTCGCATCTTAAAAATGAACCTACCTCGATCAATTTTGTTGACAGTCTTAGCTCTGGCGAGGTTATTTCTTCAAAACTATAGAAAAGACCCTATGTGTTGGTCTTTTGTGAAGTGTTTATGTGATTTTATGTGACCAAGCTATAAGGATTTTTTAAAAATTCACTTATTGATCATTTTGGATAAAGTTTCATATGAAATGAGCCTTGGTTGGCTCAGATCAAGTGACGAAAGATGAACAATATTCATATCTCTCTAAAGGAAGATGACGAATCATGGGTCATCTATTTTGTGTGATTAGAATGGACGGTTGTGATTAATCTATGTCAAAAACTCTAATTTAATCCTTTTAGAATCATGAGATTAATCTGATTCATAGATCGAATGGCTCGAGATGAAATCACATGTATCACCATCCGAGCCATTAGCTACGTGGGATTAGTTTAATAACCAATCCGGTTGCACTAAGCGTAAAGCACAGTCATGTCAACATTGATTCTGTAAATAGAATAATTAGGATTTTAAATAGATTTAAATGGCTAAAATTTTAAAATATTTTAACTAATTGTAGAATAATCTAAAAAAATGCAAATAAATACTTTTCAAAAAGTTTAGACAAAGGAGAATTTTAAAAAAAATTTAATTTTTATTAAGTAAATAGAAACTAATTAGGGTTTGAATATTGTCAATAATATTTTAATTAAGCCATAATTATTTGTCCAAATGATTTAAAATTTTTGGTGAATATTCCAAGAGATGACCTCTGTCTCTCAAATCTATTTCAAGTCAATTAAGTGAACATATTGACAAATCCATAATTTTCAAATCTTAATTAGCTATTTTGGTTATTTAATGAATAAATTTAATTTAAAAATTAGGAAAATTATTATAGATGATTAAATATGAATTAAGAGCTTAATGGTAACTAGAAAAAATCATTACGGCCTTTGGTCTTAATAATTTTTTAAAATCACCATTAAGGGGCTTTAAAAATTAAATAATACATTAATTAACCTAAAATTTATAAAATTCATAACTAATTGAAAAAATCTCTAAAAATTACAAATGAAACCTCTTTATGTTGAGTTAATAAAGAGTTAATCAATGAAATTAAAATCCTTAAGTGATTTTGGGTATTGTAAGAGTAATTTCCTAACTAAAATTTTCTATAATTAATTAATTATAAAATATTAGCCCAAATGCCTCAAAAATTTTACTACTTATTTCTCATGTTATTTTTCATGTTCATGAATTTTATCATAATTTTTGGTCTTATATATTATGATTATTTCATTTTGAAGGTCTTTTGAGTATTAATTAGATAAATAATTATGAAATATAATTAATTCATAAAAATCATTATTTCACTCCTAAATATCATTAATAACCAAAGGGCATGTGAGGGATAATTTTGTTATTTGTTCTCTTCTCAATAGGTCTAATCAATTGCAATTAGAATGTATGAATTAAAGAGTTTTGATTAAGTTTAACTGATGTTATTTTCACATGAATGTTCTTAAGGTTTAACAGCCTAAGTAGATTACCATGTGATGTTAATTTGATACTCCTTATTCAGTTATAAATGTGTGACTTATTCATGGCTTATACGTACTTGTGTTTAAAATTAAAATTATTAAGTGCATGATGTATGAATAGTGTGACTATTATCACTATTAAATCAAAAATAATATTTGCATCATATAAGTCAAGATATATTTATAAATATAAATTAATAAAAGTGAGTAAAACCCTTATGTATAATTCATGTGTATAATATGTATAATTCAAAGTATATAGTTGTAAAGTAAATCTTAAAAGATAAAAATAAATACATAATTATTTTAAAATGAATTGCTAAAATGATATAATAAATACATAATTATTTAAAAATAGATTATTAAAGTGATAAAATAAATGAATTATTATTGATAAAATGAATGAATACTTAATTATTTTAAAATAAAATGGTAAAAGTGATAAAATAAATATTTCAAAAATAAAATGAAGTATTAAAGTGATAAAGAGTTGAAGGATATTATTGAGTAAGTCATCACTTATCCCTATTAGCCTTAAAGATCATGTGACTATAATTTCATTTAAGTTTAATATAAACTTAAGAATTAATATAAATCCTAATGCCTCATTAAGAAGGATTAAAAATCATAAAATACATCTTTAGATCTAAGTTTAAGGTAGGATGTAGAAAAGGAAAAAGTTTCACTCTAAGTGAAACTACAAATTTTTACTCTTTGGAACACTAAGCCAAATTTAAATAGAAATTGAATTTGTAAATTATAATTCACCTCTTAAATTACTAAATACTTGAATCAAAACCATCCTTTAGTTAAATACTTGAACTTATCATTCAATTCACAACTTAAATATTAGAACACAACTTTGTCATAAGGTCATCAATCCTAGACTTAGGTTAGGTTGGCGCTTTGTTGTAATGTAATATTTTTTTCTTGTTTGTTGTGTAATATTTTAGACTAGGTGTTAGGATTGTTTGTGCTAGTCTGATGATAAGGCATTATTTATTGACTAATCATATTTTCATTAAGGGGTTGTGCTTAATTAAGATAGCCACTATAATAATAAAAACAAATTAAATTATTTTATTTGCAGGTGTTTCTTTCTCATTTAGCATAGCTCATTAAGTCAGGTGGGCTTGACATGCATGGAGGCTAAGCCTCTATTTTTGTAGGTTTAGTTAGATTCTTTTTTAAAAATTTGAGTGTAATTTTGAAATATAATGGGGTTAGAGTCATGGGGTTAAGCATGAACATAAGTTAGAAGACATAAATCTGAGAAGCCATTGATGCTTGGAGGACCCAAGATTTGGAGGAACAATGAAAATGAAAAACCCCATAGGATTTTCTCATTTATTATTATATTCATTATAATTTAGGATGTATTAGAGTTGAGCACAACAACCCACCTTTTCTTCTTTTTTGATGAGTATAGTGAAACTCAGCAGCACTAGCCTCTTATTATTCTTTTAATTTGATTATTTAGTGTGTTTATGGTATTTGTGCAATAGAAATTACACATTTTTTATAGGTTTCCTTAATTGTGATGATTGTTGTATGTGGCCTGAATTTTGATAGGCTCTTTAAAATCTAAATTTTCCACCCCAACTTAAAATCAACTTTAATTATAGAATAATAACTCATAACCTCATCTTAAATCATAAGAATTAATAAACTAAAAGATTTAGAAACTTTAGGTCTGTGATGGATATAAATAATAGTCATTCATACATCTTATCTTAACTCATTGAATATACAAGATCTTCACTCATTACATAATAAAGGGAGTGCATGACCATTAACAACAACTCCTTTTAGTAAAGAACACTCTTCTCACTGATTTAACTCATAATCTTATTTCAACATGCATGTAGACATAATTGCCCAGCTGAGTCAAATTGATGTGTTCAAAATGAATAAAATATGTAATTTTTATTGCATTACTTTAAAATATGATTTCATACCTGTCATAATCCACACTCCTAAAAGTGAGTTTAGTCTCTTAGGTTCTCCCCTTCTAATAAATAGCATCATAGCCATCTTACATTTATGAGACTTGACCACATAATTTTAAAGAGTGAGAGGCATCAACTGGCAACCACTCCAAGCGGTTGTAAATCTAAAAGAGTCTAGGTTCACTCTCTTTAGCAGAAGTGAACCAACATATCCCATTTTCTTCTTGGTAGGCTAGGTCGAGCTCTTAGCATGTGCAATAGGACTTTAGATATAGCTTTAGATGTAGCTCATTTCTCTTTTGCTACAAGTGTAAATCCTCAACTTTTAGGCATTTCCATAATTTTGTGTTGTTAGAATATAAGACCTAACTTTCTAATAAAAATATCAACTCAAACAATAACAATTTTTTATCTCAAAATATAAAGCCTCACCATAGATTAGATCAAACTACTCACCAAACTTCTTTGTATCATGAGTGCTTCCTACCTATTTTCTCTTGGACTTTATGAATTACTCTTCTTGTTTGAGCTTTTTCACTTACTTCTAAAATTACCAATCCTTTGATATCTAACTTTGAAATCCATAGTGATATTAGCTAATCACTTTAATCGAAAGTATTCTTAGGATATTATTTTTTCTAAGATGTATTTAACTATAGGGGCTTGCCTCTATAAACAACTTAAGAATCTAGCTTAAAATAAATCTTGCCTTACTTCACCCATGTAAGGTAGAGAAAAAATCTCTAATATATGTAGACCCATCAACATTAGGAGTCCATATTAGATGATTGAGTCCATTATAGGGTGATTCTTCTACCTTTCAAGATAGTATATTATTCCTTGATGTCGTACTCTATCATTTCAATGAGTATTCTTAAGATCTATGTGGTGTCACATCACAATTTTAAACACCATAGTATAAAAAAAATATGACATTATAATCAAACATAATGGTTGAAGGATGATTATGGAGATGTATAGTTTTCTTAAAAAATAGCTTGGTGGCATAGTAAGCATCATTAGTGTCGGAGCAATATAATAAATGGGCCATCTTACATGTAAAAAGTGCCATAAAAATGCTATTATTTTCTCAAGTTGGAAGTGGTAATCCTAAGATAGAATTCATTATTAAATCTTCTTATGGCCTATAAGGAATGGTTAGAGAAGTATATTGACTAAATTTTTTTTATTTTGTGGCTTTAGCTTCTTTACATACTAGACATTGGACCACAAGTTTTTCAACATCCTTTTTAAGAGATGGCCCAAAAAAATCAATTGTCCATTAAGACAATTAGCTTATTATTTTCAAAAAGACTAGCAATTCCTCTATGATATAATAGTAATCAAAATTTTCATAAGAGAATATTACAAATGAAAAGTTATTTTCCTCACTAATAATACCCATTAATAATAAAAAAATGTCTTGTTTAAAGTTATAGGTTTGTCTAAATGCTTAGCATAGATTATATGAAAATTATAATAAATTGGTTGCTCATTTTGAATTCTTTTAGACTTTGGAATTTTAAATTTAAATGAAGTGATAGTCAATTGTACCCTTAATAGGGCATCAACAGGCTATCGATGCACTAAGCTTATGTTTAAGAAAAAAAATTCTTGAAAAAGCTCAACCCATTTGGTATGTATATACATATCTTTTGTTGAGTACTAATGAATTTGACAACCTAATGATCTAAGTTAAGAATGAACTCAAAAGTGTCGAAAGGATTAAATGACAGCATATAACTCACTATCATATATTATGTATTGTTGCTATGCTTCATTTAATTTTCACTAAAGAAAGCTATAGGGTAATTTTTCTAACAATATTTCATGAATTATAACTCTAAATGAGTCACAAGCCACCTCAAAAATTTTAAGAAATCAGAAAGACTAAGAATAAAGGCAAAAGTTATTAAAATTCTGATTTGATCTAAGGCCTTTTGGGTAACTAAGGTCTAAGAAAACCTATCTAACATTACTAGATAAGTGATTGGAGCTACAATGGTTTTTAAAACTTTTATGAATCATCTATAATATTGACTAGACTAAGAAAACTTTAACTTTATTAAAAATCTTATGTGTTAGCCAATCTAATATCACCCTAACTTTGATAAGATCAAGTTTTATTCCAATTATAGAAATAATAAATACTAAGAATATCACCTCAGTTTGTAAAAAAAACATTTCTTTAAATTGATTTATAACTTCTCATTTCTAACAATTTCAAAAATATGACTAAGATGATGCAAGTGGTCTACTTTATCATAGCTTAAAATCAAAATGTCCTCAAAGTACATGAGCATAATTTTTCCTATAAAGGGCTTAAGCACTCTTTTCATTAGTGTGGTGTTTTAATTTGGAATCGTAGGGACACCACATAGATCTTAGGGGGTACTTGTTAAAGTGATCGAGTGCGATATTAAGGTATGATGTACTACCCCGGAAGATAGAAACATCACCCCAAAATGGACCTAATCACCTAATAAGGACTCCTAAAGCAAATGGGTCTATGTATATACCAGAGATCTTTCTCCTACTTCACATGGAGAAATAAAATAAGATTTATTTAATGTCATGTTCTTTAGCTCCCTACGAAAGCAAGCTTCATAGTTAACTACATCTTAAGAAATGAGAATCTCTTAAGAATACTCTCAATTATAGTAGTGTGGTGTTTATTTTTGGATGGTTCGTGTGGACACCATGTGGATCTTAAGGGATATTTATTAAAGTAATTGGGTGATCTTAGATTCTTCCCTATAAAATTGACATTAAGGTATGATGTACTATCTCAAAAAATAGAAACATCACCCTAAAATGGACATAATCACCTAATAAGGACTCCTAAGATATGACGGGTCTTCATTTATACTAGATTCTTCCCCTACTTTATATGAAAAGAAAAGTAGTATTTATTTTTTGCCAGGTTCTTTAGTTCCCTATGGAAGCAAGCTTCCATAGTTAATTACATCTAAAAATGTGATTTCGTACGAACACTCTTAATTAAAGTAGTCAATTATTTTCTCAAAAGATTTCAAGGTTAAGACTATCAATAAATTAAATATTTTTAAAAAATCAAATGGGATTGTTCAATTAGAAGACTTTTTTTAGAATTTAAAGGATAATAAGTAGAAAATGCTCATGATACTAGGATGCCTAGTAAGCACTCCAACCTATCCTATGGTGAGGCTTTATATGTTTGAAAATGAGAGGATTTATTTTGTTTGAATTAAAATTTTATTTGATTGCTAGGGCTTATAATCCATCAATACAAGATTGTGAAAATGCTTAAGTGGTGAGATTTATGCTTGTATCCCAAAGAAAATAAACAACCTCAGATCCTAAATCTAAGGAGCTTTACCATAATCTAAAAGTATGACTTAAATCTAAGCAGAAAGGGGACATAATAGTTTACTTCTACTTGAGAATAAACTCGTTTGACTCTTCTATACTTACAATTGCCTGGAGTGGCTGCCAGCTAACACCTCTTATGCTTTAAATCCATGTAGACTATTCTTATGTAATTGTGAGATGGTTTAAGCTACTATTTAATTTTGAAAGAGACTAGAGTCATAAATCACTCTTTAAGAGAGCTAGATCATAACTGCCATGAAATTATAACTTTGTCTAAAAATGCATAATTTATAATTTTTATGTAATCTTGACATAATATTTTGGACAAAGGCTTTAGGATTTCTTATGCTTAAATGCATGATGAAATTTGATTATTGGCCAAATCAAGAGAGAAAAGAGGGTGAAGCTCCATCATAGGGGGTTACTCTTATAGGTCAAGCGATCCGATCTGAGATATACAACATACAACTAATGGTTTGCTAAATTTCTTAGTTATCTTAATTACAACCTAGGCTTTAAAATGAGGTTGAAAGTTTTAAATTTTAGTTATGAGTTGTTAATTGGGTAGAAAAGTTAATTTTTCTCTAAGAGCCTACCACATCAGGCCACACATACAATCATCAATCATTAAGAAACTATGAAAATCATGTTGCTCTAGTGGGAAACTAAACACAACAATAATCATTTTATAGACTACCATGAAAGAATAAGAGGCTGATGTGGCTGGGTACTGCCGTACATCCCAGAAAAGAGAAAAGGATGGGTAGCTGAGCTCTACCCTTATAGCTTGAAATTACAAAATAATATTACAATTTAGAATTGAATACATGCTATGGGGGACTTCACTTCTTCATTTCTTCTTCTTTTTATTTAATTTTGCTCCAAGGCATCACAGGGCATCCCAGGACTAAGCCTTCTAGCCACTACTCATCCTAATCCCATAACACTAATCCTAATTCCTATTGCAAAATTACATTTTATGGGAAAAGTAAATCTAATTACTACACTTGCAAAATAGATATTAGCTAAACATACATACAATCCCAAGTAATTATATTTCATAATTTAGACTTAGCACCCTATACATGGGTAACCAAGTCCACCTGTCCTAACATGGATTATGCACAGGGGCTTAAGCAACCTACAAATAGCACATTTATATTTATTTTTAAGCGGTCCTTAAGCACAATCCCCTATAGAAAATAATATTAGGCTATCAATAGCCTAACATCCAGTCTACAATCTACATTCCTAACATCCAGTCTAAAATATTACATCATAAAATAAAACAAATCATCATTACATACACCATCCTAACTTAAAGCTAGAAGTGGTGACTTAGCATTCTAATGTGTGTGATGAGGCTTCATGTGGTATGTCTTAGCTAGGCTTTTGAATTATAATTTCCTAAGTTTTAAAATTATTAAAGTTAACATAATGGTGGTTTGGTTTCAAGTTGTTTAGATTTGTAAATTTTAATTTGCATTTTTGCTTTATTTTATTTGATTTACACTTAGCATCTAAGTGTTATAAAGATAAGAAAAAGGCTTAACCTCCTTCATCCTATCTAAGTTGTTTCCTAAAATCATATTCTTATAATTTAGTTTCTTTTAGTGAATAATTTATTAGGTATTTTGTTAATACAAAGTTTAAGTTAACCTTAAAGAACTCTATCCAACATGAAAGGCATTAAGATCAATGTGATTGAATTACCATCACATAAAATATGTTGAACCATTCCTTTTCATCACCCATAACATGCATATGATCTAGCATTTAGTATACTTATAAATACAACATTTTTGGCACACTTAAATGATTATGGATGCATATATTTTTAGTAGAAAATGGGACTTTCATTATCTAATTAAATACACATACTCATGTATAAGAGATGTAAGCAAGTACGTGTCATTATTTAAACCAGGAAAGTGAGATAATCAAATGACCTCCTTAGGGCTAGTTAAAGCCTCGTATTCCTGGGATGTCTAGACTATATACTTGCTATCTTAAATAAATTTGAATGTATATACAACTATAAGGACGAAAATCATGCAAAGTATTATATTTTTGGTTGAATTGTTCATACATGTAAAGTAAAGCTCTATCCAAATTCTAATACAAATATACATAGGAGTGAAATTAAATAAGTATGTGCCTTTATTAACTAGGGAAGTGAGGTAATCAAATGACCTCCTTGGGGCTACTTAAAGCCTCATATTCCTGGGATGTCCAAACTATATACTTATTATCATTCAAACATATGTAAATCCATACATGAATATAGGAAAGAAAGTGATACTTTCACATGCTTAAGCTATAAACACATGTAAATCATATATGTATTCATATCTACTATCACTCAAATGTTATTATCAATTTATAACTTTTGAATATTAATTTTGAATTTATTACTGATAACACATGCAACTTTTCATAAGTAAATTTCATTTAATTTTTGAAAATATGAATACATGATATAACATGACATACAACATTTAAGGTGATTGAAAAGAATAGCCAAACATTCCTACATAATTCATTCAAATAAACTAATTCTTAGGGACAATCACATTAAATAAAATTATTTAAAGAAAATCAAAGCATGTTATTAGTTTTGATTTTGGATTTTTAATTGAACATAAAGGGGAGAGATCATTTGATATTTTTTTATCCCATCCCATGTTGATGATTTAATTTGTTTAAATAAAGATAACTAAGTGATTTTTATAATTTGATTAGGTTAAATCATTAAATAATCCATTTAATTACCCTTTCTTATGCTTCTTTAATTTAATTAACCATTCAATTATGAGCCACAAATGATATGCACATGAGAAAAATAAAATTGCAATGCTCCTAAGAGACCTAATGCAATTAGCTCATGATTAAAGATTAATTAGATTAAAGAATCTAATTAAGTACTTCATTGATTTTACCACTATTATGGACTAATCATAATCTTTTTAAGGTCTTTTTATTATTGAACACATAAAGAGAACCCTTAATTTCAATGTTGATTATCTGAAGTGATTACCATTTTGATTTGATTTAATTTATCCATTAATCAATTAATTAATTTTTTAATCAAGTCATATTATAATTAACTCTCTTTAATGAAATGAACTTGGAAAAGTAATTATGAAAGAGGTCCTAATCGCTCTCCCGCATCACCTCACTATTAATAGTGATTAATAAACTTTAATTAACTAATTTTATTATTTATAGCTTTAAATAATTATTAAATTAATTAAGAGGGTAATTAAGATTTGAATTTTACCCTAATTACATAGCTAATAAATCTCAAAAAAATATGGGAGGTAGAGGTCATCTCATTAAATCATCATGTCAAATATGGATTAATTTCCCAAGTAATTATGGCTTAATTAAGCTAATTAAGATAACATTCATACCTTAATTAAACCTTAATCACTGTTCAAAATTAAATTGAATTATTTTTATTAAATTCTCCTCTATTTAACCTTTCCAAAATATATTTATTTGTGTTTTTGGAATTTTTCTATAATTAGTTATAATTTTATGAAGTTCTAAGTAATTAATCACATTTTAAACCTAATTAATCCCTAATCCCATCGGCGCCATGCAGACGGCTGATGTGGTAGCACTTTCCATGTGGCACTGTGGGATTGGCCACTTAAATCATCCGATGAGGCAACTGAGTCTGTGGCGGTGGATCCGCTTTCATCCTCACCATATGATCTAAGATTCGATGATGGGGATTAATCTCATGGTTCCTTTAGGATTAAAATTGATTAATCTAGCAAATTAAATCATGATTGTCCATTCTAATCACATGGAATGAATGGTGGATGAGCCGTCATCCCCCGAGTGATGGAAGACAAACACCGTCTACCCTTCTCCACTCAATCTGAGATCATCGGAGCTCAAGAGGCATCGAGATTGACTCCAAAAGCTTGGGGAAAATATCTAAAGGGATCTAACGGTTGGAATCACATGAAATCACACTTTCCTTCACAAAGGCCCAACAAAAATTGAATTTCCTATAGTTTTCTAAAATTTACCTCATATAGCTCAAGACTGGCGGTCTACCGATCGGTATCTTCATCTTGAAGAGACAAATCCCTACTAAGAAGCTCATACCTTGACTCCTTATCGGTGGCTCTATGGACCAAATGTCGCTAGAATCCTCACTGGAGTTGGTCTTAAATGGGTCTCTGATGCTCGAATTGATCTAGAATTGATTCATTTCTCTCTCGTCGGAGCTAGGGGAAGCTGTTGGTGAAGTTACTTTGAAAATCATGGAGGTTGAGTGAGGTTGGATGGAAATAGGCTCTATCCAATTTTGAGTTTTGTGTTGTCGGTGACGGGAAGGCTCAGGGAACTTGGGGAAGGCTTGGAGGAGTTTATCTTGAGTTGCTAAAGTTCTCTGAATGCTCAACACCTCGATTTGGGTTGAGATGGGGAGAGTATACCCTCTCCCCCATGGGATCCGATGATGGGGATTGGTTCTATTTTTTGTAGGTGTCCATGCAGCTAGGTGTAGGTGGGAGGCGAGGTGGCTCTGCTTGAGTGGGAGGGTTTGAGGTGCCGACTTGTCCTTGATTTTCTATGCCTGCCAATGGGAGGAGGTGGATTAGCTCACTTCCCATGATCGATGGCTAACCCAACCAGCCTTGGGTAAGGTTAGCCATAGGGCCAATGGTCCAAACTAAGATTTGGGTGGCTATCAAGTGCAAAGGAGAGGGTTTGACTACTCAAAAATGGATTTTGTCCTATGTGGAGAGCTTTACCCAATGGGTAATGGGTCAATTTGGGTTTGATTTTAGTTGGGTTGGATTTGTACTAACCCATGGTGACCCATGGATGAGTCATGCTAGGGTTGAATGGGTTTAGGCTTGGTTTGGTTGGGTTTAGCTCAATTTGACCCATGTATGTGAAATTGGGCTAGGTTGGGCTAGGTTGACCCATGGATCAAATTGGGTCAAACCATGGGTTGAGACATGTTCAAAAGATTAATTGGGATGTTTTAATTCAATTGGTTTGATTTAATTTAGCTTGGATTTGAATTTGACTCATATGGGTTCATATTGATCAAATGGGCTAAGTTGACCAATTTAATTAAATTGACCAAATTGGCTTGGTTTAGGTTCAATAGATCATTTAAAGATGATTGTGGGTTTTGATTTCAATCAATTTGGAATTTAGGAATGATTTAGACTAATTTAACCCTTAAGGTCAATTTGTTCTAAATAAGTCAATTGGATTGACTTGGCCAAATAGGATTCAATTAAGGGTTTGATCATGTTCAATAATCTATTTATGATGGGTTTGAGTCATTGGTTGTAATCAATTTGGATTAGGATTTGATTTGGCACAATTTGGCCTTTTAGGTCAAAATTGGGTCAACTTGGGTCAAAGGGCCAATTAGATTTAGTTTGGCTCAATTGATGATCAAGTCATGTTCAAGGATCAATTTAAAGTTGGTATAAATCATTGGTTTAAAGTAATTTGAATTGGGATGGGATTTGGTTTAATTTGATTCATGAAGGTTAATTGGGTCAACTTGGGTCAAGTGACCAAATTGCCTTGGTTTGACCCAATTGGTTGCAATTGATCAGTCAAGGATGATCAATAATTAATATAGGAGATTTTAGATGGTTTGGTTCAATCTAATTTGGGTTAGATTGGAGTTTAGCTCAAATGAGTCCTTTAGGTCACTTTGGGTCAAGTGAACCTAATGGGTCAATTGAGTGGGTTTCAAGTTGAATTGGGTTGAATTGAGTTTGATAATTGATTTAGGATTGATTATTGATTTTGATTGCAATTGATTTTGGATTTAATTGGATTTTGGCTCGAACATTTTGAGTTCAAATGGCCTAGCTTAGGTTAATTGAATTAACTTTTGGTCAATTGGCTTGATTGTAGCTTTTGGTAGAGTTTGGACTGAAAGTTTGAATGGTTGGACTACTTTTGTGAAAATCAATTGAATTGGGTTTGATTGAGGGAATTGTGGTTAAGCCAATAGGATTGGCTAAAGATATTAAGATGGATTTAGGTTATGGGTTTCAATTATTTGGCTTGGAATTTAGATATGAAATGGAATTCAATTGGGTTTTGATTGGATTAATTTGATGTTTGATTTTGCATGATAGGATAGGCATAAGTCTTGGGTTAGGCCATATGATAGGTAAGCTTCCCTGGATCCTAAAACATAGCCTAAACCTATGGCAAGTCCTCTTAAGTCTCTAAATTTGGGTTAAGTGTTCACTTAGTTATTAGAAGTGTCCTATGACTAAGAAGATCCTAATGTCTAGAAGACTACTAGGTTTAAGATGGGAAGACTGAATCTTTACACCAAAAGTGAGGTCAACAAATAGTCAATAAGTATCTCCAAAGATTTCAAAGATAGACTATCAAAGGATTAGGTATTTATAAAAATCAAATGATAGAGTTCAAATAAGAAGACTTATTTATGGATTCTAAAGGAGAATAAGTAGGAAGCACCCATGATACTAGGAATCTTAGTGAGTGTTTTAGCTACCTTATAGTGAGGCTTTATATATTTGAGGGAGAGACTTTAATTTTGTTTAAGTTGGAATCTTATTAGAATGTTAGGGCTTATAGTCCAACAACATAAGATTGTGAAATGCCTAAGAGGTGAGGACTTATACTCAGCTCAAAGAAAATAAGTAGCCTAATAACCTAAATCTAAAATACTTTAGCACAAGCTAAAAGTTTGACCTAAGTTTAATCAAGAAATATAGCATGTCATAGTTTACCTCCACAAAGGAGAACGAACACTCCCCTACTCTTCTAGACTTACAACCATCTAGAGTGGCCACCAACTGTCACCTCCTACGCTTCAAAACCATGTTGGTCAGTCTTATGTAGATGCAAGATAGCTAGGCTATTATTTAATTGGGAAGGAAGCTAGAGTCCTAAACTCACTCCCTAGAAAATTAGATCATGGTTGGTATGAAAATATGACTTAGACTAATACAAAAATTATAACTTTTTAAACCATTTTGACACATTCATTTTGGACCAAAGCTTGGGATAATTATGCCTACATGCATGATGAAGTAGACTTATGGGCCAAATCAGTAAGAAGACATGTTCTCCATTACAAGGGATGCTCGCAACGATCAAGCATATCTCATTTTGTGCAAGAGTGGAGACCCTCCTTATTCAAGACTAAAATAATATGACATCCATGGTGTGATAACATACAACATCCAACTAAGGGATTTTTAAATCTTTTATTTATCTTGATTATAGACCTAGGCTTTAAGATGAGGTTATGAGTTGTATTGAAATTTAGTTATGAATTTTTAGTGAGGATAGAAAATTTAATTTTATCTAAAGAGCCTACAACATCTAGGAAACACATTAAATAATCACATTTTAAAAGAAACCTAAGAAAGCATGTCATTTCTATTGCACAAACTAAACACAACAATCAAACATATGAATTTCATAAAAGAATTAGAGGTCGATGTAGCTGGTTACCACTGTACACCCTGAAAAAGAGAAAAGTTGGGTAGTCAAGTTTCACCCTTATAAAATTTTGATTATAATAGAATATTATAATTAAAATGAATGCTATGGGGGTCTTCAATCTCTTGTCCTTCTTTTCTTCTTTGTATATATTTTATTCTAAGCTTCACAGGGCCTCCCATGTCTTTTCCTTCTAGCCACTATTTATTATAAACCCCATAGCACTAATCTAATCCTATTACAAAAATAATATATTAATGAAAAATGAAATCTAACTACACCTGCAAAATAGACATTAGTTAAATAAACATACAGCCAAGCAATTACATTTCTCATATTTGGACATAGCACTCTGCACTTGGGCAACCAAGCCCAACTATATTAATTAAATTATGCTTAGGAGTATAAGAAACACCTACGAGCAAGAACATTCATATTTACTTATTATCACAGCGACCCCTTTAGCATAATTCACTTCACAAAATATTATTAGACTATTAGTGACCTAACATCCAATCAACACACAAACAATCCTAACATCTAGTCTAAAATATTACATCATAAAATAAAACATAACAACACAACATACACCGGCCTATCCTAAGGCTAAAATTAGTGACTTAGCATTTTAATATGTGTGCTAAGGTTTACTGTGGTGTGTCTAAACTAAGCTTTATAAGTGTGATTATCTAAAGTTCAGAATTATTTAAGCTACCCATTATGGGAGGTTTCGCTCAGATCATTGAATGAATTGATTAATTTTAATGTTCACTTTCATTACATTTGATGCCTACTTAATATCTAATTATTATTAAGAGAATAAATGGGTTTGACCCCCTTCATCCCTATCATGAGTTGTTTTCTAAGGGTATATTATTATGACTATGGCTTTTTAGTAGATCATTTATTGAATATTTTATTAAGCCTAAGTTTGGGTTAGTCTTAAGTAATCTTATTCAAACATGAAAAGAATCTTATGATTAATAAAACTAAATTACTATTACATGATAACATTCAACCACTTCTTTCCATCATCTATAGCATACACATTTCTTCATTTTTATGGTTCATGATATTTGATTTAATACACATATTTATAAATACATTGAATAGTTATATTTTTCACACTTAATGATCATTAATGCATGTATTTTGGTAGAAAATAAAATTTTCATTCCTTACTTAAGCATATGTAATGTGTTTTAGAGATTTAACCAATTATGTGCCATTGTTAAACCAAGGAAGTGAGGTTGTCTAAGACCTCATTGGGGCTACTTAAAGCCTCATGTTCTCAGGATGTCCAGACTATATACTTTCCAAATTAAATACATGTAAATATATATACAAGCTTAGGAATAAAAATCATGCAAAGATTATATAATAGCAAATCTTTTTTATTCATGTGAAGCTTAGTGGCATGAAAAGCAAAGTTTTATCTCAAAATCTAGCATATAAATACATATAAATGAAATTAAGCAAGCACATGTCATTGTTAAACTAGAGAAGTTTATCTAAGACCTCCTTGAGACAACCTAAAGCCTCGTGGTCCTGGGATATCTAGACTATATACTTGCCAATTCAAATGTATGTACACATGTACAGGAATTATAAAGATAAAATAAATTCTTTACTATTTTGAAATTGTAATTAAATGTAAACTTTATTGAGCATTTATAACCAAAATTAGCTTAAAATTTACAACAATAGCTTATAGTTTTAAAAATAATTTTGGATTTATTTGTGATAATAGCCACACCATATAATAATATTTGTCCAACACATGCAACTTAGATGTAATCAAGTTCTTTTGATTCTTTTTCTTTTTATGAAAACATTAACATGTGGAACAAATGACATGCACATTTATGATGACTAAAAATAAGTAATTAAACATTGCCACATAACATATTCAATTACATTAAGTCCTAAGGACAACTAAGCCAAATAAGTATTCCTTAAGACTAATCGAAGTTCTTATGAGATTTGATTTTAATATTGAGTTATTGAAACTTAATGAGGAGAGATGATACTTAACACTTACCCCCATCCCATGTTGGTGATTTAATATATTTAAAGAGGGAAATTAAATGGATTTTTGGATTGATTATGTTCAAGTCATTATGCAAATTAATTTAATTACTCTTCCCTAAACTTCTTTAATTTAGTTAACTACTTGATCATGAGCCTTCAATGATATGCACTTGAGAAAATAAAAGTTGCAATGCACCTAAAGGAATCTAATGCAATTAGGCTCATGTTCACGAGTTAACTATATTAAAGTTTTAAGTTAGGTACTCTTATGATTTTCTCATACCTATGGGTTAAACATAATTTCCTTAATAACTTTATATTACTAAACACATAAATGGAACTTAATGGATTATATTTGAATTATTTGATCGAATCATTGATTTTGTTTTATATCTACATTATCACTAATCCTCCTAATTAATCCTAATTATTGCATATGTTATTTAAGCCTCCTATGAAAATATATTTAGAGAAATAATTAGAGAAGGTCATAATTACTTCTTCTCACTATTCCCACTATTCATAATAATTAACTATCAATAATTACTCAATTTCCACTTTTTATCAATTTTAATAATTATTAAATTAATTAATCAGGGTAATTAGGATTGAAATTCCAAATTCTTAAATTACATGGTAAATAATTCCAATAAAATTATGGGATGTAGAGGACATCCCATGGAATCATCCCACCAAATTGGAATTAATTAGCCAAGTAATTAAGATAATTAACCTAAGCTTCAAATATTAATTAAGCATTTTTCATTGGACATAAATTAGAGATTTTATTTTTCTTAAATTATCCTATGTCTAACCTTTCCAATATGGGTTTATTTGCATTTTTTGAATTTTTTTTACATTTAGTTATGATTTTTTATAGTTTTGGCCATTTAATTACATTTTTAAAGCTTAATTAACCCTTTAAATTGTCGGTGCCACCCGAGACGTTGACGCGATAGTGCTTTCCATTGGCATTGTAGTATTGGTTACTTAAATCATCCGATGTGGCAACTGACTCGAACGATGGACATGGTTTTATCTCGGCTGTCTAATTTTGGATCAGACGACCAAAATTAATCCCATGATTTCAAAGGGATTAAATCAAAATTTTAACATGATTAATCATGGTTTCCCATTCTCATCACACGATACGGACAACCGGTGATTCTTCATCTCCATAACACTAGAAGACGGACACACCGCCTTCTCCTTCGGCTATGAGCTCACCGGAGCTCATTCGATGGTGAAATTGACTCTAAAATGATTAGGGAATAAATCTAAAGGGATCCTATGATGGAAATCACACAAAAACATGATTCACTTCAAAAAAGACCAATACCTAGGGCCCAAAGCTATGGTTTCCAGATTTTTACCTCATCGGAGCTATAGACCAGTCCACAGAGATAACTTCATCTTGCAGAGATAATGCCCTGTTGAGAATATCATGAGCTACCTCTCTCCAATCACTTTTTGGACCAAATGCCATCACAAAGCTCAGAGTTGGTCTTAAGATGCCTTCCCATGGTCAAATCACTCAGGAAATGATTAGTTTCAGGTTGGAGTGAGATGAAGGTGTGGGAAGAGTTAATTTAGGTTTGATGGAGATTTTGGAAACTTGGATGGATGAAGCTCTTGGGTTTGATCGAAAGTTGGTCCCATCAATAATGGGGTGCACAAAGAGCTCGGGAGAAGGTATGGGACTGTGCAGAATGCTCTATGAAGGTGTGTGCTTGGTTTGAATCCATGGGGAGGCGAATGCCCTCCTCCCTAGTTAAACCAAAGGTTAGGATTAGTTCAGCCTTTGGTAGCCATTCGGTTATGGTATGTGGCTAGAGATGGTAGGGGATTATTGAGGTGGCTGAGGGTAAGAGGCTGAGGGAGTGTAGTGGGCTCGCATGAGGTGTACCCTCCTCTTTAGGTGGACCTATGGGTTATCATGGGTGAACTCACCTCTCCTGGTGAAAGGCTGAGCCCAACAACTTTGACATAGGTTGGGTCAGTGGTCCTTTGTCCAAGAAGAGCCAAAGGTGGATTCCATGGGATAAGGAAGTCGAGAACCCATCCAACTGGGTTCACCATGGGTTGAGCCCACTTGGGCAGGCCCATGTAACCCAAGAATGAATAATTGGCCTTGGTTTGGTTGGGTTTGGCTCAATTTGAACTCATATGGGTCAAATAGGTTCAATTAGGTTAAGTTGACCAATTTCACCAAATTGGATCAAAGTGAAGTTTAGCTAAGTTCAATTGATCATTTGGAATGAATTAGTTAATTTATTTCATTCAATTTGAGTTAGATTTGAATTTGGCTCTTGTGGTTCAATTTAGATCAAATGGGTCATGTTGATCAATTTGATCAAATTAGCCAAATTAGCTTGAGCATGGGTTAGGTATATGTTCAATTGATAATTTTTGATTGATTGAAAATTTGATTTGAATTGATTTGGATTATAGAGTGATTTGGTTCAATTTGACCATTTAGGTTGAATTGGGCTAAGTTGGCTAATTAGGTTAGGTTGGCCAAATTGGATCCAATTGAAGGTTGTATTATGTTTAATATTAAATTATTGATTGGTTGAAAGCATTGATTTCTATCAATTTTTTTAGGATTTGATTTGGTTTAATCTGACCCTTTAGACCAATTTAGGTCAACATGTGTAAAATGGTCCAATTGGTTTGATTAGGTCCAATTAATTGTAGTGGAGTGCTCAATAATGATCTACAATCATCAATGAAGGGATTGAATGGCTTTATTTGATCTAATGAGAGTTTAATTGGAGTTTGGTTCAATTATGCCTTTTTGGTCACTTTAGGTCAAGTGACTTGGTCAAGCACCAATTAGGGTTATGGATGGTTAGGGTGTGTTCAATGATAAATTTGAAGTTGATTGATGGCTTTGATTATAATTGATTTGTGCTCAATTAGATTTTGGCTCATTTGAAACCTTTAAATCAAATGGACTAACTTGGTTTGCTCACATTCCCTTGATTCAATTAGCTTGATTGCAAGTATTGGAATGGCTTGAAATGATCTATTGAATAATTAGTGATTAAGAAACTTATGTTGGAATTAGTTTGCTTGAATAGGCTTGAGTTGAGTTATAAGATTATGGTGGAGTTAACTTGGGTTAAGGCCCAAGTTAATTTGGCTTGGATTAGAAAACCATATTCAAGTAAGATTAATTGAATGGGTTGGAGTTGGTTTAACTTCATCTACATAAGCTCAAGTTTGGATGAGTGAATAGGTATGAGTCTTGATTTAGGCCATAGTATGGATGAAACCTATTTTTCCTAAGGTGGACTTTGAGCTTAGGGTCACACCTTTTAAGTCTCTAAGCTCAAGTTTTAGTGTCCCCTTAATCACTAGAAGTGTCCTAGCACTAAAAAAATCTAAGTGTCTAGAAGGTTCCTAAATCTAAGATAAGAAAGGTTAATCCTCACTCCAAAAGTGAGGTTAATAATTAGTCTTTTGAAGTTGGCAAGAGTAATTAAGAATCCAAAGGGTATGATTAACAACTCATAAGTTTTTAAAGAAATATTAGTCCTAGAGATTAAATTTAGCATATAATCTAATGAAGAATATGAACTTTATTTTGATTGTAATCTTATTTATGGCCTAACTAACAACACATATTTTCCATATTTTATTCTCTTAGAAGTTATTAAACTATATTTTACTCTTTTAGGAGTTATTAAAGTAGGGATAACATAGGTACTAAGATTTTCTTGTATAAAACCTTTCCTAAGTAATTCTTCAACTTGCATCTTAAATTTAGTATGTTAAATGGGGCTCATCCTAGAGTTTATAAAGTTTGAAAATTTTAATATGAAATTTATTCTTTTGTTGGCTTGATCAACATTAAAATTAGCTCTTTTAGTGAGATTTTTGGCACAATATTATGAGTTTTTTTTTTTTTTTTAAAAGACATAATATTGATTCTTGATAAATATTTTTTAAGTATTTATAAACTATTTTCACTTCAACTATAGTCTCCTATGACCTTAAGAACATTATTCCTCTAAAAATCATTGAAACAGATTAGATTATAAGGTATTATAATGAATCTTCAAAAAATTAACTAATTGAATACCCAAGAAATATGAGTAAGCTCTGTGAGTAGCTATAAGTAATAGAGGACTAGTAGGAACATCGACAAAAGAGGACAAAAATTTGTATAAATGGATCACCCACCCATGAAGACTCACTCTAAGCAGGATGAACACAATGTGACACCATCTCAATCAGGCAATCAGTGTCCAGCAACCTGCCTCATATAAGAAGACTCACTTTAGGCAAGGCGAATATGAGAAGACTCCATTTAGGCCTGGTGGTTAGTGCCCAGCAACCCTCCTTATACATGAAGACTCACCCACATGCAGGCAATTGTAACTCAATATACATCTGACCAGCACATCTAACTAGCATTGATGACCAAGTTTCTAAGCTCATCACTTCGCATGTGACACTCACCCCTAAGGGTTAGTCCTTTTTCCTATGTAATTGACTTAGCTAATATATACTTTCCTTATGTATTCACCCTTGATCCTACAAAGGGATTTTGAGGAGGGGGAGAACTTTTAGCTCTTTTTTATTTTCAACACTCTTGCACTTTTATTACTTTTGTACTACTTCCTAGAGAAAGAAGGGGAAAATTCTTGTACTTTTATCTTTTGAGATAGTGAATTTTCCCTTATTTCCTATGTTTTTCTTACTTCACTTTTCTTTTATTAATTTACTCGACTTCCCTAATTCTTAGATGCATAAGAGGTTCTACTTTACTTTGCTGATCAATTTAAATTCAATATCCATCTAGGTGTAATGAGCATGGATTAGGTCAAGAACTAGAAGTTAAGGACCTAGAGAAGTAGACCATTCAATATGGGATAACTCGACAGGCATGGGATCAAGTACTCAAGAATTCATCATACAGTAGGATTTGAAGAACATGGAAGATAATATAACTCAGCTAATATAGATGTCTATGAAAAAAGTGAAGAATGAAAGTCTAACAATGAGAGAGAATGAAGGATATTTTGGCTCACCAACTTGCTAAGCATAGTGTCAACGAAGGGAGCTATCCAGGTCACTCAACATTGATGACGAGACTTATCAGGTGAGAAAAGAAGAGAACACTGAGGTGGAGTAGGCGAATACCAATCCTACTCAACAATTCATTATACAGTGGATTTAAGGGATATGGAAGATAATATCACTCAACTAATACTGGCATCTATTTTAAAAGTGAAGAATGAGAGTCCAACAATTTAGGAGAATGAAGGATCTTTCTAGCTCAACTCTCTGAGCTTGATTTCAATGAAGGAAGATTCAGGTCACACATCATTACTAATGAGTCTTATCAAGTGAGTGAAGAAGAGAATACTAAGGAGTAGGCGAATATAAATCCTACTTAGCAATTCATTATACAGTAGGATTTGAAGAACATGGAAGATATCACTTAGCTAATACAGGAATCTATGAAAAAAGTAAAGAATTAAAGTCCAACAATCTAAGAGAATCTAGAATCTTCTAGTTCGACAACTTGCCGAGCTTGATGTCAATGAAAGGATCTATTCAAGTCACTTAGTTGATAATGAGTCTTATCAGGAGAATGAGGAAGAGAATAGGGGGAGGAGTAGGCGAATACCAATCTTACCAATACCTTCTCCAAGAATATCATGGAAACTCCTCCTACCATGTAGAAGGTCAAGATCACACATTTAGAGTCAAACAAATGTAGCATTGACCCTATCGGTCACATAGCTAACTTCAAATCCACTACATCGCTATTGGACTTGGATGATGCGGTGAAATGTCAACTATTCTTTACTTATTTTAGAGAGTCAGATCTCAGATGGTTCTCATGCTTGTCAATGGGAGTCATCAATTCCTATGCAGAGTTCAAAAGAATGTTTCTTACTCAGTTCGCTAGTGCCTAGAAGCCTTTGAATAATTCACAAGCTCTTCTTCAAATGAGACAATATGATATAAGAGTTTGTTGAATCCCTTAAGAAGTTTATCACTCACTTCCAAAGAGATGTTCAAAATTAAAGATCTAAGTATGATGTTGCACTCTCTTAAGGCCTCAAAGAAGGTCTTTTAGGTATGGTCTTTCTAGGTAGTCATCATGGCATTAATCACCAACTATCATATAAGGAGCATATTAATCGACCTAGGGAGCTCTATCAACATTATTTTTAAGTTTGTATTTTACAAAATGAACCTAGTGAGTTAGAAACTTATCCCAATATGAGATGCCCTCTACAGCAACTTTTCTTGAGAAAGGAGGAAGATTGAAAGAATTATCACTCTCCAAATAATTTGGGGAGAAGATCATGGCTGACTTCGTTATTGTGGACACATATAATTTCATTTTTGACCAACCAGCTAAATACATTTAGGGCATGGCAATTAAATTCCCAGTAGAAGGGATCATTGTTAGAGGGAACTTAAATCAATCTTTAGCTTGTTATTTATGAGAAGTTTGTGACTTGCATAGAATAAAGGAAGGGATGAAGTTTAAAGTCACATGCAATGGAGTGGAAATCACTGAATAAATTGAAGAGGTGCTAACTACGCATAACCTAGAGTGAGTCCTGAGGATTAGCTCAACCTTTAGTGGAGAGCAAAAAGATGTTGTTATCTAGGCTCTCCAAAGAGATATATAGACATATTCGCCTAAAAAATTGTCGAGATGTCAGCCATTGACATCAATGTCACTTTCTGCAAATTCAACATTAAGAAGGATACTTGGTCAATTTAAAATAAAATGAGGAAAATATATGCTCTACTCATTAAGCTAATCAAAAAAGAGGCTGTCAAGTTTTAATATCTAGAGTGAATATCAAATGCAATGACTGTACAAAAGTTCAATATCACATGAAGAATGTGCATTAACTTCAAACTTGACTTATTCAAAAGATGGTTAATCGCTGCCTAGAATAGACACACACAATGAATTAGCAACAAATTATTCTATAATGAATTTCTTGGACACTTTTTTCAAGATACCACTAAATCTAGATGCATCCTATCGACTCAAAGAACATGCATTTAACACTAGAGAAGGGTTGTCATAAATAATGCCTTTTGGGTTAAAAAATGTAGAAGCAACTTATCAAAGGATGGTGGACCGAGTATTCAAGAAGCAATAGGGAAGAAATATGAAGGTCTATGCAGATGACTTGCCAATCAAAATTAAGTCATAGGAATAGCACATCGAAGATTTGAATGAGACATTCACCACCTTAATAAAGTATAATATGAGTCTCAACCCTTTGAAATGAACATTCATCATAGGATTAAGTTCTTAAGATTCTTAATCACTCCTAAAGGCATAAAGTTAACCTTGATAAGTTAAAAACTATACTTGATGTGCCTTCACTAAGAATGAAAAAGGAAGTGCAGTGACTCAATGGGATAATCATAGAATTAAATAAGTTTATTTCTAAGGCAAGAGAATGATACTCACCATTGTTCAAAGTATTAAGAAGTGTATAGTTTTTAAGTGGACAATAGAGTGCAAGAAAGTCTTTAATGATCTCAAAAGTTTACTCGCCTCGCCACCATTATTGCAAAGCGTAAAGGAGGTCAAGACACTATTACTACATCTAAGAGTTGGAGAAGAATCAATGAGTAAATCAAAGAGAAGGTGGAAGACAATAGCATGTACTATGTAAGTAAGTCATTGAGAGTTGTCAAATTACACTATCCAATCATGAAAAAACTCACACTCACGCTCATTATATCAACATGATCACTTTGACCATATTTTCATACTAATTAAATTTAAGTCATCACTAATAACCCACTCAAGTTAGTTCTCACTGAGCTAGATCATTTATAGATACTACTAAAATGCTTAGTGGGGTTGAACGAGTTCAATATTTCATATTCTCCTATGATAGCAATTAAAGAATGCTCACTAATTTTTCTGGTGGATTTTACTAATTAGCATAATGTCTCAGTCAACTTGGAGCCTTTGTTGCATAAATATGTGGATGATTCTTCAGATAATCAAAGAAAGGGAGCAAGTATTGTGTTGAAATGCCCAGCAGGAATTTGTTGGTTTAAAATTTTCATAGGAGTCCCCTTCCAATCTGTGGAGAGAAAGAAAAGGCAAGGTATATGAAAATTCATCTTTTTAGAGCATCATCCAGATCCGCAGATGCACTTATTCAGGTGATCGAGTACGTCATCAAGGAAATAGTGCACTATCTTGAAAGACAAAAGTCACTACCCTTTAATGGACCTAGTCACCTCAATAAGGACTCCTAAGAATAATGAGTCTACATATGTACTAGAGATTCTTCCCCTACTTTACATGAAAAAGTAAAGTAGGGTTTATTTTAAATTGGGTTCATTAAGTTCCCTACATGGGCAAGCCCCCATATTTAATTACATCCTAAGGGACTGGATCTTTTAGGAAAACTCTTGATTAATGAAAATGATCATTATCTTTGAAGATTTCAATATAAAATGACTATCAATCGATTGATTCATTTTTGAAAGATCAAATAGGATTAATCAAAAGAGGGAATTATTATCGAAACTAAAATGGAAGATAAGTAATAGATGCCCACGATGATAGGAAATATAGAGAGCATCTCAAACTATCCTATAGTTGGGCTTTACATTTTTGAAATTGATTTAGTTTGTTTGAGTTGCAATTTTTATTGGAATTTTAGGACTTAAGATTCCTTTGCACAAGATTAAGGAAATGCCTAAGAGGTGAGGAATTAAGCTTATAGCCCATAAAGGAGAAAAGTAACCTCAGAACCTAAATTTAGAGAGCTTTTGGAGGGTAAAGCACAACCTAAATCTAAGGTGAAAAATGGTAGTGGTTTGCCTCTAAAGAGAGGACAAACCAGACTTACAACACTAAGGGTGGCTTCCAACTCCTCCTCGATTTTAAATACATGTAGGCAAGTCATTATATTTATGCAAGATAGCTAATTTGTTATTTAGAAAGAGACTAAGTCACTCCCTAAAGAAACTAGATCATGTAAAGGGACATGCTTCAAATGACCTAAATCTAATGCAATTTAAATTTCATTTTATTTTTTTTGGACAATTATTTTGACCTAATAGAGATTCATATGACTAATGTATGAGAAATCAGATTATTGGCTAAAATAAGGTGAGTTTCCACCATTGCTCTCAAAGGTTAAGCTAAGTTTCTCTGGCAAAGGTGGAAACCCTTCAATCAAGAGTGAAATAAGATGCATTTATGCATGATTTTATAAAAGAAATGCTCATTCAGCTAAGGAGTTACTAATTCTTTTGTCTTGATTTTAAACCTAAGCTTTAGGTGAGGTCATGAGTTATTTAATTTTTATTATAGTTATTAAGTTAGGTAAAAGATTTATTTTTCTCTAAAGAGCCTAATCCACATCCAGGTCATACATAAAGTAAGGAAGGAACTTGGAAGATCATGCCACTTAATGTAAAAGCTAAATAAATCATCAACCAATTTATAAGGCTAATTGTAAAAAGAATAAAAGGTCATTGTAGTCGGGCACCACCATACAAATCCAAAAATATCAAATATGAGTAGTCGAGCTCTACCTATATACAACTTGGATTACAAATGTATTAAATTACAATTAAGCAAGGAATTCATTGTTATGAGGGGTCTTCAAGCTTATTTCTTCTTTTTTCTTTCTTTCTTCATTTCTTCTTTCTTCTTTTGGTTCCTTCTTTTGAATGGTTGGAAGGTGGATGCTCCAAGGCTTAACATGGTGCATAAGATAGGATCTTATGACCAATGCTCATCTAATCCCCATAACAATTATTCCAAAATCCTAATTGCATAAATTTACATGAAAAGGAAAAGGAATGGAAATCTAACTAACACTTATGAAATAAAGGTTAGTTAAAATAAACCACACAAATCCCAAGCATGTATATTGGACTTATCACCCCTACATTAAGTACACTATGGATTATGTTTAGGGGTATAAAGCACCTGCAAGAAAGAGCATTTATTTTTTTATTTATTATGATAGCACCCCTTAAGTACAATCCTCTACAGAAAAGAATAGTTATACTAAGAATGTCCTACCATTCATTCGAGCATACACCCTAACATCCAGTCTAAAACTTATATCACAAAATAAAACAACATCAAACCATGCAGACCTAAAAGCTATAAGTGGTGACTTAGGCTAATGTGTGTGCTTTGAAGGTTTGTATTGGTATGGATTTAGGTTCAAATTTTCTAAGTGTGAAGAACATGTTCAACTTAGAGGAGGATTTCATTTAAGTTGTTTAATTATTTTGGGTTGATTTTATTTCATTTTCTTATTTTGTTTGAGTGGATCCTGCAATTAATTACTAAGTTATGAAGAGAGGGAAAGAGAAGGGAACTTTTGTTTCCTTCCCTAACCTTAAGTAATTTCTAAAGTAGATTCACATTTAGTTTCACTTAAGTGAATGTTTTTGTTACATCTTTTAATCAATCCTAAGTTTAGATAAACTTTAAACAAACCTATTCAAGAAGAAAGGCATTTTAAGATTAAATGAAATGATCCAAAATTCACATAACACACATTACTTCATTTCTTTCCCAATATATATAACATGCATATGGATGGACCCTAAGCTTTCTATACATGCAAATGAGAGTATTTAACACACTTTATGATGCATGCTAAGTTATCCATTTAAGGAAATTTAAAAGTTGAATATGCATGATTTTTCTTAAGTAAAAAGGGTTTTTCTTATCCAAATTTTCACATATACACATGAAAGTAAGAAAAGGCATAAGTGAATGCAGTACCATTATTAACCAAAGGTGTAAGGTACAAGACCTACTAAGGGCTACTTAAAGCCTCGCAATCTCGGGGTTGTTCAGACTACTTTCCTTAAATACAAACATATGTACAAAAGAAATGAAATAAAAAAAATGCAAAAGTTGTTTAATGGATTCATTTTATTTTATGCAATTTATGTATTCAAGTATAAGTAACCCTTCTTAGGTGATAGCATAGGGATGAATAGGGTATGGAATTAAGTAAGTGTTGGGTTCTTTTCAAATGAACCCTACATCTTACCTATTCAAAACTATGCTAACATAAGAAAGAAAGGAAACCTGCTAAGCATACTTTATATTCTATACATTAAAATTATAATTGCACACTTTTAGATTTGGTATCTGATTTATGTATTTTGGAAAATAATTTGGGTTTAGTAGTGATAATATTCATTCATATTTCCACTTTAGGCAACACATGCAAATTTGACATAAAGTAAATTAATTTCATTTTAAAATTTGAATTTCAAAATTATGAATGCATGACATCACATGACATACAGCTGAACATGTTGGGGAAAGATTCGAAGCAATGAAAGCATGTAAACAAACTCACTCCACTTAAATCCTAAAGACATTCTTATGGAATAAGAAAGTTTTAAATAAATCAAAGTGAATTTTGTTTAATTTGAAGTTTGATTTAATTTTGAAAAGGTGAGATGAGTTTATTGTTCCTAACCCATTCCCACATGTGTTTGACATTTTTGTTTAATTGTTAGATAATTAGATCCTTTTTAAGGTTAAGGTATGAATTAAGTAGCTTAATTAACCCTTACCTATACCACCTTAGAAGAATTAACTAAATGATTATGAGCCAATGAGATGACATAAAACTCACAAGGAATTTAAATTTGCAATGCACCTAATAAGAAAAAGGCCTGATGCAATTTGGCTCATAAAGCTCCACACCACATTGAGTTTAATGGTCGAAAAATATCATACCTTGCCGGAGGAGATCACCCATGCTTGATTCCCTTGGAGAAGGTTTGTCTAGTTTAAATGAAGCCTTGATGAAGTTTTGAGCACTTAAGGTTGAGTGGATCCTTTTATGGGTCACCTCTTCCTTAGCTTGAGCTCAACTTTGATCCAATTCAATCCTCCCTTGCCTTTAAAACTTGGGAATGAACTTGGGTGACTTGGTCACCTAGGAATGGAAAATAGTGGATTCTTGTGTGTAAGTTGGCTAATGGATTGAGCTCCCGTGTTTTCATTATTTTAAAATTGAGAAATGGAGAAATGGCAAGAGCTCTAGGATGCTTGCTATCACTCCCTAATGGCTTCTATGTCTCACTAACACTCAATTGAATTTAGGAATGATGCATTTGAGTTTGTTTAGGGGAGGATATCTCCCCCTTGAAGGATCGAATGACCGGCAATGGACTTTCCATTTTGATCCAATTGAGCTTAGGCTAAGGGTTGTTTGATCAGTTAGGAGTGTGCACATGGTCAGTTTGAGCCAAGGAGTGGATTGCCAACCTCCCATATGCTTGAATTTGAGCTAGATAGGCAGTTTGATTTTTCAATTTTGACCCACAGGGTCGGGTTTAGTCTAGGGACCAAATGGGCTAACCCAAACATGGGTTAATTTTCCTCTAGATCCCCTTGAGCATTTAGGAAAGCCTCAAGTGAATGTGAAAAGGGTATGACCAAATTACCCATGGGTTTAGCTAAAATTTATTTTATGGTGAGGTAGGATGGTCATTTTGCTATTTTTCCACCTTGGATATGTTGGGTATGAGGATAAACTAGGTTTGGCTAAGTTTCATGAGATTTGAAATCCATTTGATAGGGTTTGGCTCATGTTGACCCATTTATCTCAAAATGGGTCAACTTGGGTCAAGTTGACCAATAGGTCAAATTGGGTCAAACCAAGGGTTGGGTCAAGTTCATTTGATCATTTGAAATGTTTTAGTATCTTTGGTTTGACTCAATTTGGTATAGTTTTGGATTTGGCTCATATGACTTCATTTAGGTCAAATGGGTCAAGTTGACCTATTTGACTCATTTGACTTATTTGAAGTAGGTCAAGGGTAGGTTTTGGGTTAGGTTAGTCATATGGAGTGGATTGGTATCTTTGTTTCCAATTAATTTGGGTTAAGTTCAAATTTAAAAACGACCCCAGGTCATGTTGGGTCAATCAATTAGGTTGGGCTAGTGGCCAATTGAGGCTTTGGTCAAGTTCAACAAGTGATTTGGAATGGACTTGACTTATTGATTTCAATCAATTTGGCTTAGATCAAGTTTTGGCACAATTTGACCCTTTAGGTCAAAATTAGTCAACTTGAGTCAAGTGAGCCAATTGGCCTAGGTTATGCTCAAATTTTGGCTTGGTCAAGTTCAAACATAGCTCATGAGTGAACTTAGATCAATGGTTTCAATCAATTTGTCATATGGTGGAATTTTGCTAAGTTAAGTTTCATTTTGGGTTAAGTGTTAACTTGGTCAACTCTTAGGTTTGACTTGGTTTGACCCAATTTGATTGATTGATAATCCCATGATGATTGTTGATCATGATGAGAGGGATATATGAGTTTAGTTCAATCCAATTTGGTTAGGATCAAAATTTGGCTCATAGGTACTTTAGGTCACTTTGGGTCAAGTGAGCCTAAGTGGGTCAAGGCTTGGTCAAAGCTTGATTTGAAGTTGGTTGATCTTGCATATGGACTCATGATTGAAATATAAATCCATTTACAAGTGGTTTGAAGTCAAATGGGTTTTGATCCATTTGAAAATTTCATATTCAAAGAAAGAATATGAAGGGGTTTTGGGTTTGATTTTTGAACTAGGTTTTGATTGAGTGATTGAAGTTTGGATTTATATATGAGTTCATGATTGTAGGGTTGATTGAACCATTAAAAAAAAATTCAAGAGTTTGGCTTGATTTGAAAATGATTTGGCTAAGTTCAAGATTTTGACTTGAAAACTTAGATTGGATTTTGAGTGGATTTAAGTTTAATTTTTGGAATTGGTTTTGATTGTCTGAATTTATATTTCACTTATATATGTTAATATAAATGAGAATATAAATTTATCATGAGAAAATTTCAAGGATTTGAACTGATTTAATCATGATTTGAGCTAAGTCCATTAAGAAGAAATTTAAGGGATAGGAAATTTTTGGAGTTTAGAGTTTAAATTTTTGAATTTGATTTGATTGATTTATATTTATATTTCATTTATATATGTGAATATAAATGAGAATATAAAATAATTATGAGAAAATCCAATGACTTTGATATGGTTTGATGATGATTTAAGCTAAGTTCATTAATGGAGAATTAATGATTTAAGAAAATTTTAATTTGATGATTTAATTTCTTCCTTTTATTTGATTGATTTATATTTATATTTCATTTATATATGTGAATATATATGAGAATATAAATGAGTTTTGAGAAAATCCCATGAGTTTGAATTAGTTTGATCATGATTTAGGTTAAATCCATTAAAGGAATTTAAAGGATTTAAAAATTGGAATTTAATTTTTGGATTTGATTTGATTGATTTATATTTATATTTCATTTATATATATAAATGAGAATATAAATGAGTTTGAATCAGGATTTAAATAGGTTTGATCAAGATTTTGGATAAGTCCTTTAATAGAAAACTAAGGACTTAAGAAAACTTGCATTAATTAATTTAGAATTTTAAGTTTTGTTTGATTGATTTGAATTTATATTTCATTTGTATATATGGATATGAATGAGAATATAAATGGGCTATGAGATAATCTCAAAGGTTTGAATAGGTTTTGATCATGGTTTTAGTTAAGAATTTAAGATTAAAGTTAAAAAATTTGAACAAGGAATTTTATGGATTTTGGTCATGGGTTTCAATTATAGATTTTAATCATAGATTTCAATCATATGGAATTTAATCATGGAATTGATATGAGGTTGGAGAAAATCAAATAGAATTGATTTGGAGTTTGACTTGAAAGAAGGAAAGTCAGGAATGGTTTAAGCTAAGGGTAGGTAGTTTTCTTAACACCCCTAAGGCATGACCTATTCTTATGGCTAACTCTTCTAAGTCTTCTAGGGCTAGGTTTGAGTGTCCACCCAATCACTATATGTGTCTTAAGACTAAGAAACTCTTAAACTCTAAGAGGAGTCATATGTCTAAGATGGAGGGGTTGAGAGCTCATTCTAAAAATGAGGTCAACAAAGGCCACCCAATAGGTGCGATGACAGGGAACCTTGCATGTATTAGTGTTGATCAACGAGAGATCACAAGCACTAACAAACAATCAATCCTTGGAAAAGAAAGAATCAAAGCTTAGTGCAATGTGGATCTACTTATGTCCAAGACATAAGAGAGGGATGAAGTGTGAACCTTCCACTAGGGAAGTAGGTTCAAGTCATCCACAAGAGGATGAAAAGTTTGATTTGATTAGAGTCTCACTGAGGAGAAAAAGATTTGATTTGAGTTCCACTAGGGAAGAGGGTTGAATTTGTTTCAATTTTTGTTAGGTTTAGATTTTTGAGATGAACCTTGTTGGTTTGCGATGGGTTGCACTGAGTAGGAGCTATGGAGGCTAAGACCTAACTCAAATTTACCAATCCAAAGGGGTAGTCTACTAAACACATAGTAGGACTAGCCAATCAAAGGATGTCTTTCGATATGCAGCAACTATACTAGGAAGAAAGCATAGTAGACTTTCATCCTCCAAAGTAGGGACCAGTTGCTGGGATAATCTATTGGCAAGGCATCAGATTGAACCCAACCTAGGGCTGACTATTGAGTGAATGCCATTGGGGGATTTAGATCAACTCAAGGATATCAATATTGATTTCATTTTTTTTAGGTTTGTCTATTTTGATTATGATGGATCTCGTAGGCTTGCGATGAACTGCATTGAGTAGGGGCCATGGACGCCTAGATCTAACTCAGATTTATCAATTCAAATGGAGTAGTCTACCAACCATAAGGTAGAACTATTATACAATGGTCAAGTTTTATGAAGAAAGCACGGGGACTCACAACTTCTAGAAATAAAGAATCACTAGGATGATTGGTTGCTTTGGGCAACAAATTAAACCTGACCTGAGGCTGACTATTGAGTGAATGCCACTGGGGGACTTAAATCAGCTCAAAGATAGTCAAGATTAATTTTATTTTTAATTTATTTTGGTGGGTTCCATTGGTTTGTGATGGATCTGCTTGAAGGAGCTTATAGAAGCACTATCTGATTTCTTGAACCAAAGGGGTAGCTTCCCTGATGGAACTATCCAACAAAGAGTGCTTTTTGGTTTGCAATGATCAATTGAAGGGAAGAAAGCTCGGGGACTCCCATATTCCACTAGAAAGACCACTGGGGTGATCGATTGCTTTGGGCAACAAATTGAATTCGAGTTGAGGTTGCCTATTAGTTTACGATAATCATGCTAGAAAGAATGCATCATAGTCTTACATCTTTCAAAGCGGAATGATTGCATGGTGCTTGTGGCAAGGATTGAACCCTTGGGAGACTGAGTGAGTGTGGAATTTATCTCAACTCAAGTAGTGCAATTCTTGAGTTCTGACCGCCCTAAAGTTGCTTGGGAGAAGGTAGCTCTTTGGGGGCATTAATTCCTAATCCACAAGCGAATTAATTTTTTATTTTGTTTATTTTATCGTAGACCCTGTTAGTTTGTGAGGGATCAAACTAAAAAGGAGCTTATATCGACTGACATCTGGATCTATTGAACCAAGGAGAATCTATGCATCCGCTAAACAAATTTTCTAACTACACGGGTGGCTACTAAGAAAGGGGAGTGTCCAATCCAAAAGTAACCCGGGTAGTGTCTAAATGAGGTTGTAAAGGACTTGATCCAAATAGAGTGCCCACAAGGGATGAGATCGGTAAGGTCTTAATCCAACACCCTAGAGAAGATGACATGGCTAGTCATATATCCAATAGGTATTCGATGTCCAACTTAAGGAGAAAGCATAGAGACTCGTATCTGCCAAGAGTGGTGCACTCACTGGGTGAGTTGTTGTCAGCATAGAGAACATCAACCAACCTAAGGTGCCCATCGATTTGCAACAATCCTAGAAGAAAGCTTGGGACTCCATCCTCCCATAGCAAATTATTGGGATAGTCTTATCTTCAGGTGCTATCCAAAGCGACTACTAAGTGAATGCCGGGACTTACATCAACTCAAGAGTCAAGAGGAAAGGAGCCTCACGGAGGACTTATCCTAACTCAAATATACTCAACCTAGTTAGAGCATGATGGCTAGTTCAAGAAGAAAGCAAGGACTCACATCTTCTTAAACAAAGTCAACATGAGTGGACTAGATGGGTGAAGACCATACTAATAAGGCACTCTTTGGTTTGAAATTATCAAGTTAGGAAGAAATTGCGGGGACTCATATCTTCCAAATAAGAAACCACTGGGGTGACATACTAGTGAGGTAGCATATAGACCAGACCTAGAGTAACTAATGAGTGAGTGCCACAAGGGGCTTTCTCCCACATCAAAATAGCTCGAGATAAAAGATTTGTGTTTATTTTATGCATGTGTTAAAAGGAATAGGATGCCTTTGGGGACTCTTACACCTACCTTAAAACATCAGGGATTATGAAATGAATGGATGGCAACAAGAATTCCCTAAGAAAAGATGTCGCTTTGGTTCTCTCTAACTTAGTTATTCTAATAAATAAGATGCCTCTTGGGTTCTCTTACACCTATTCTAATAGCATCGATAGGTGTTTGTGTTGTGAAAGAGGGATATGCCACTAGGGGACACTTACACTACCTACAATACGATTCAGAAAATAATACTTGAAAGAGAAGATTTGATGAATGGAATCTTACTTTGTTCTTTTTATAATGATCATTTTTAAACAAGTTTTGTTTCATGGGTAATATTTCTTTAAATAGAGCCCATTAATTGGAAGCATCGGATGTTCCCCTTTACAATCAATAAGCTGATAAGATCCTCCTTGGTAGGCCTTCTCTATGACATAGGGTCCTTCCCAAGTGGGTTAAAACTACCTCCCATCATTTAACAAACAATAATTGGTCTCCTTAAGACTAACACAAGTTCTCCTACTCGAAAAGACCTAGGGCGGACCATCTTGTTGTGAGCTTGAATCATTTTGTCCTTATATAACTCGAAGTTTTGACATGCCCATAGGTGACTTTCCTCCAATCCTTCGAGCTCTTCTAACCACAAGTTTGCATTCTTCTCTATAGTGATCTTGCTACCCAATGCTATCCTTAGTGATGGGAGTTGAACTTCTAAAGGAAGAATAGTTTCAAACACATACACTAAGGAAAATGGGGTAGATTGAGTTGGTTGTATGTGGTGTAGGCCACAAATCTTTTATTCCACTATTATTTATTGTCATCAAGAGTCTTCTTGATGGATGAGAGTTTTGTTGAATGCTTCTATTAAGCCATTTGCATAAGGGGTAGATGGTGGAGTATCTCTAATCTATACCGTGTCTTCTGGCGAAGCTATTGATCTTCATGCTTTTGAATGCAATACCATTATCAAGGCATAATTCACCAGAACCTATATGATATGGTTCTAAAAAGTTAACGTGAGATGGGATGAGTGCACTTAGAAAAGTAGTCAATAGTAAAGATGAATCGATGCCCTTGGAAGAAGGAGGATCGATCGGACTATATGTTGGTACCCCAACACTCAAATGGCCATGAGGGTGTAAAATGTTGGTGGTTGGTGGAGGACCACATGGCATCTCCTAGCTACATTCATGCAGTCTGTGATCATCGAAGGCTAGTAGTATCCAAGTCTTTTGATCTTCATCTTCATCCTTGGACTGGATTGATGAGCTCCACAAAGACTTGAGTGTACCTCGATTACAATGCCATGGGATTCATGTTTGTCCAAAAAATGTAACCACATTTGGTCAAAGGACCAAATGCAGGTGCCATCAAGAAAGCATAGGAGAGCTCTCTTTTACGATGGGCTTGTGATTTCTCTTAAGGTAGTTTTTTTAGTGTTCAAGTAATCTATGAGCGGTTGCCTCAATCTCCCTTATCCATTTTGGCAACCTCCCTTCAAGAAAGTCTCGATGAGTTTAGCATCAATAAGATTTGTCTATTTTGGACCCTTATTGAAATGGACTCATCTTAGGACATCTTCTTTGGCAAGTTTGGCGCATCATTCTTGCTTCTCTCGAGGAAAGATGGTGACTCAGAATTTGGGAAACACTTCATGGTATACTGTAGTAATGATGAAGCTTGGGTTTGAGAACTGGTAGGACCTAACAATGGATGATTGAGAATCCCCAAAGATGTTGATGCTCTTGACATTGAGAGTGATGGCTAACTCCAAATCAATAATCAAAGCCTCATACTCGACTTCATTGTTGGTGCAGGGGTTGGAAATATAGTTTGAAAATCTCATCACATCATGGTTTAGAGTTAGAAGAACTATTTCTACCCTTGCTTTTTCTAAGAGAATAGATCATGGTGCTTCACCTTTAAGAAAAGAAGCAGACCATCAAAATACATCTCCCATTGGTTCTTTGGCCTCCCAGTTCATGATTTGTTCTTGGAGATCATTCACTAAGCGGAGAATGAAGTGGGGGTGTGATGCTAAGAAATTTGCTAGTGTCTGTCCTTTTATAGCATGAAGGGGTACAAATGTGATATCAAACTGTGAGAGTATCATGGACCAACGAGCATCATGGTATCTTGATGGATTGGTTGAGATCAAGTTCACTTATGAAAAGCATGTAATGTCATAGAGATGCAAAGATCAAAACTAGGCAATGTTTCTCAATAGGTGGATAGTTTGTTTTTGAGGATCATATGATGGTGAGGTAGTACAGAGCGCTTTCCTTCCCCTCATCATTGGCTTGGACCAACAGAGCACCGAGAGAGTCTTTCAATGCAACAATGTAAAGGATGAGTGGCTTGCCCAGGATAGGGGCCGTTAAAACTGGCGGCTTCACTAAGTACTCTTTGATTTCCTCGAAGGCATGCTCGCATTTGCCATCCCACTTGAACTTGGCATCCTTTTTGATAAGTATTGAAAATGGTTTGCATCTTCCTGATTGGTTTGAGATAAAGTGTCTTAGATACGTTCATCCTTGAAAGGATCTTAGTTGAGTTAAACTCTTAGGGGGTGTCATTTCTAAGATAGCTTTGATTTTTTTAGGATCTATTTCTATTTCCCAGTGTCGAACAATAAACCCAAGGAATTTTCTTGAAGTGACTCCGAATGCACAATTCAGGGAATTCATTTTGAGGTTATATTGTCTTAATCATTCAAAAACTACTCTCAAGTAAAAGAGGTGGTCTTTCTTTTCTCTGCTCTTTTGTTGCTAGATCATCAATGTAGCACTCAACCTGATGATGGATGAGTTCATTGAAGATCTAAGTCATGGCTTATTGGTATGTAGCACCAGCATTTTTTAAGGCCAAAAGGCATGACCCTATAACAAAAGATTTGGATCGGGGTTCAAAAAATAGTGTTTTTTTCATCTTCAGAGACATCTTGATTTAGTCATAGTCAGATGATCCATCCATGAAAGAGAAAATTGCATGAGATGAGGCAATGTCCACCATTAAGTCTAGTATAGAAAGAGGAAACTCATCCTTAGGACATGCCTTGTTTAAGTCCCTAAAATCGACTTAAATGCAAATTTGGTCATTCTTCTTCTTAACCGGATGATACTAGCTAACCAAGTAGGATATTTTTCTTCCCGGATAAAACCAGCATCGATCAGTTTCTTGACTTTAAAAATGACCTATTATTCAATTTCTAATCGCATGCATCTAGGAGCTTGCTTAATAGGGGTAACGTTAAGGTCTATTGCTAGCTTGGGGACTGCTACATCAGGAGATAATCCGGGCATTTCTTCATAGCTCCATGCGGAGCAGTCTTTAAACTCAGTTAATAGCCTAACTAAGTCATTGGTTTCTTTTTTTCATTGATGCGATGTATGTCGGTGAGGATTCTTCTATCAGGGTTGATTTCTTTAAGCTTGTCGATTATTGAATGAATTTCTTCTTCAAATTGGTGGCCTCTTTGACTTGGAGATCATCTAGATCATCTAAAGTTTCTAAACACATTCTCATAAGAGTTGGGGATGTGTGAGAAGAACCTATCACCAAATGGTTGGTAACTAGGCAATAATCTTCATCATCTGACCCCACTAGTCTTAATCTGCTCTTGATTGTGCTTCCTTATTGTTCCATAGCTTTTTTGAAGTATTCTTTCATGTTTGGACCATGTGTGAGGAACTAAACCTTTATGTAAGATTTTGAACAAGGCAAGTAAAGTCAAAAGGTAATTCCATTAATTCTTTAAAGTATCTTCCTTTCCAAGTTTTAGGGCTTGAGAAAGATGATCCCAAAAAGAACTTCTTCTACTTCATGTCAGTGGAAGACTTAGGGACTTCCTTAACTACTAAACCTTCAACTTTCTAAGATGTAAGTGAGGTTAGAGCTAAGGTTCCTAATTGTTGCATAATAGTTTCACATAAACCAGATTCAAATACTTTGCTTTGCTTGGAGGCCTGGTCTTCATCTCTATCTGAGTCAAAAGTCACCTCCAATGAAACTCGTTGAGAGGGGTTGGTTGGTATACTAATCACATTGGACTCATCCTCACGGTGGATTCCAAGTCTATGTGAATGGTACTCTATGAACTAACACGACCTCTATTGGCAAGGTAGGGGGCCACCTCTGAACCGCCTATTTCGCCCTCTGCTTGGTGGAGTTTGAGCCATTCTACCCACATGTCCATATGATGGAATGAACTGTGGGTAAAATGTGATAAGCTGATCTATTTCTTCTTCAATTCCCCTTTCTTGCTCACTTGGACTTTTATTTTTTTTCATTTTCTTTTATATTTTCTTTTTACTCATTTTCTTTTACTTTTGTATTTTCATTTGAATTTTTTCCAAGTTCACAAGAAAGGGTGTTTTGAGGAAGATAGTAGGTCATCCTCATAAATCTCAACCTCTCTAATTGAAAATGGCTTTTCTCCATTGACACGTTCAATTCCATCTTTTGAACTTGATGCATTGATGAAGGAGGATGGAATGATCTTGTTCTATGTATCCAAGGCCTACCAAGCAAAGCGGTGAATGAAGTATTTCAATGATGTAGAACTTGGCTTTCTTCCAATCACCTATCTCCAAGGTAACACTATAGAACCTAAAGCTCACCTTGATCATTGAATCCTCTCAACATCATCCTATCTCCTGAGTGTAGAGATGTCGATCTTCAAATAGGCAAGGGTCTTTAGACTCATAATGTTCACGATGCACCAATCCATGAGAACCACTGTGAGTTGAACCGTCCATGTCAATGTGTATAGGGGACGGTTGTGCTCAAGTCCCCTAAAAGAAGGTCTTCATCTGTGAAGGTGATCCCTTGAGCTTCTTTTGCATAATATGCTTCCTCACCTATAGTGGTAAGAATATTTCAGGATTAAGAAGAGCCTTGATTAATGATTCCCTTATCTCTTTGGATAAGACAAGGGCATCATATACGCTTAGCTTAGATGACAACTTTCTTAGATGAGAAATGACATTATAGTCCACCTTTGGTCTTCCACAATCATATCCAAGGGTGGAGCATCTGTGGAAGGGCTTCTTGATCTCTTGGTACCAATGACTTGTTTCCTCTATCTAGAGGTGCTACCCTAGGAGGTAGAACCTTGCCACTACGGAGGTTGACTTCGATGATCCCTTGAGGCAAGGTGGTGGAAGGTTCTACCTGTACTTCAGGCTCACCTACTTCTCCTATGGGACTCTTAGAATCAGATGATTCCAAATCTATCTCAAGAGGTGAACCCATAGTATTCAGAGTTGGAAAGTCCAACTCAATTAGAAGAGGAAGATCAAATTATTATAGTTAATTAGACTTGAAGAGTTATCATTAGAATAGAAGAAGATAATCATCAAGAGACACAGATGTAATTCAAACTAGCTTTATTCTTCAATTTCTTGGAATTATTTGGAGGTACAAAGTAGAAAGTCAAGTGAGTGGAGTAAGGGATTTGATGCCCTTATCCGATACAAGAGTTCTACTAGTAGAAACAAAATAGAAAATAGAAATGGAAGAAGTCAGTGTGGAAGCTGGCAAGTTTAGAGGTTGGACACGGTGTGGTTGCTAAAGGGCTATCTGGCATCACACACATTTGTTGTTGAGCTCCCACTTTCCTAGAGTTGGCACTTGCAAACCTTCCTTGGTGTTGGAGGTTTGAGGCTTCAGCACTGAAAGCTTCTTGATCTTCTAAATTATTTTCTTAGAGGTTTTAGACAAAGAAATGTCCCAACCTTCTTTGGTTTGGTAGGATCACATGTATCCCCAAGGATTACCTAATGGAACTAGAAGGTTGTTCCACAAGTATTCCTTTGGGATAACTATAACCGATCTTGAAACTGTTCAAGCCATCCTTGAATGTGAAGCAATCCTCAAAATGTGGCCTAGCATTTGGTGGTAAGGGCAAAGTTTGGATCATGACTTTTGCCTACTCTCTAGTCTCTAGGCTGTAAAATCAGTTTCTTTAAGAGATTCTTAAAGATTTTTCGATTACCTCCCTCTTAAAGAATAAGGTTTGTTTAACTTATCTAAAAGAGTAGGTGGACCAGCTACAGGCGGCTTCATGCGGCCGCTCTTGGTGGTATGGTAAGTGATATGTGCTTCTTGGTGGAGGTCGTAGAGTATGGTTGCCTCGATGGTGGCAAAGGAGGTGGAGGTTACTGAGGTCATGGTCTCTCACCGATCTTAGCTATCGCCTACTCCGGCTTCTTTTCATAAACCTTCTGTGGCTTCTACTTGGGCAACTGATCTTGAAAAGGCAAATGTTTGGCCTCTCCTTGTAGACTAGCCTTGTTGATTAGCTTCTCAAATGTCTTGATAGTGAAGCCCTTAAGCATGAAGGCGACCAGGCCATGGATATTCTTCAAGAGAATCTTAATGGCATGTTGTTCAGATAGATGTGGTTCACACTTCATACTCAGGTTATATCATCAGAGAATATAATCAACAAGTGACTCACAGGGGTGTAGTTGCGCTACAATGAGATCACCTACAGTAACCCTTTGCTGAGCTACAACAAATCTTTTGATGAAGAGTTGCTCTAACTCAGCAAATATCTTTGAACCATTGGTAGTTGATATATCAAAAGTAATACCACTAGGCTACTAACAAAAGTAAAAAGTAAAGCATCCAACAACTGGCCTGAAATATGCTATATGTTTGGGTTTTCCATCAAAGCTTTTGAAGGAAGGAGGCATGAAACCCTTGGATGATAGCATCAAATTCCTTTAGGTAGGTCTACCCTTTGGAACCGATGATCCTCCACGCAAAGCTTCCTTCACTGCTCAACCATGGATTTTATATCTTTTTCTTGTATGGAGGTACTTTCCACTACCTTCTATACATGCTAGTGCTACCTTGCTCAATGGGAGGTAGAGTCTTTTGGGTCAAGACATGCACTACTCAGGACGACATCGACTTTAAGGATGAACTGAGGGCTTATTTCTGAAGCACTGACACTACTACTAACAAGTCTTGTAACTGTTGTGCCATCCTATCAATCTACTCATCCTTCTTCTTTAACTGAAGTCATAGGTGTTGGGCTAATTTTGTGGTGTCCTCTTGATCAACCTCATCACCTTCCATGGCATGTTGTTCCTTAAAAAGAGATCCTCTAGTATCAACCATGCATACTCTAGCTGAATCCCCCATCAAGTCATCTTCATTGGATCGATCGACTCTCTCATGTCGGACCATACCCAAGATCTCCTTCTTCTCCATGAAATAATGTGCAACTATTTCTAAGGAATGATCCCTTCGGTAGGTACAAATAGTTTAGGTTGTGATTGTGATCATTATCGTACCGAGAGGCAGGACCTCACTCCGAGAGTCAATCCTATGCAGATTGTACTCATTGGAAGAATGATACTCCTAACTGCTATTGGATGTAAGAGAAGTAATAATCCTAGGATGTTCCTCTACTACTACTACAGCTGAACTGTCATCTGGAATATCTGTAACAACTATCACCATCTCCACATTCGACTGTATGGGTCGAGTTGGTGAAGGAATGACCACGATGCTTCGGGGTCACCACTCCTTCCGCACCACCACTGGGGAAGAAGGTTGAGCGAGAGCTCCCTACCAATGGGTGGTGTAGGAGAGTAGGATCCTTGGTCATAGAGATCACCAAGCGGGGTGCATTTTCCCCGATGGCCTTCATGGCCTTAGATGGAATGGAGATGAAGTAACACTTGGCGATGGTGAGGGGTAGAGTGGTGGGGTGGAGACACTCTCTATGCACAAACTACCCTCTGTGGTGGTTAGTGAAGAAAATACTATTAGTATGGTTCGGGTAGCGTCGAGCTTGAAAATCAAGCGAGCGGCGACCTGAACCTCCATGCTCTCACGCTAATAATGTGATGTATGGGCCTCATGGGCCTCTCCTGATATTTCTTCCCTGGGGATAATCGAAGGTCAAATTATGTCCTAAACTCACGGCGTCATATGCTCCCCTACTTGGCATAGAATAGGTCGGAGGCCTATGACCTCCCTCTAGAAACTTGCTGAACTACACCACCGGAGGTGATGAATGGATCCTCGGCATCCTCTATTTGGTCAGAGAGGATGGCTGGTTTTATAAGTGGTGAAGTGATGATGGGAGACTCATCCATGGTGATCAGTGCCTAGCTCCCTAGCTATCTGAGTGTGGAACCATTTGATCATACGGTTCTTGTTCCTACATTGGGTACTAATAGGATGGGAGGAGTGTGAGTTATACCCATACTCAAATGTAGGGGAGGCAAGCCCTGAGACCAGGGAGCCTTACCCTTGGAGAATGCAGATGGTGGGGTGCTTGCAGTGCAACATGTGCACTCAGGATGACTACATCAGTACTGGTGCTGCACGTAATAGCAAGTCTACCAGCCAGCTTTCCTCTTTAGTGAGGAGACATCAAAATCGAGGTAAGTCATCACGATGGCCCGGCCACTGGTCACCTTGGTCCTACTGACTGTGGTGAGAGGAATGCCCTCACAAGTGATCTTGGCCCCCTCAAATCTCTGACCAAACTGAATCAGGTGGGTATGGTCCCAAAGTTGACTAGCTAGAACCATACCAGGGAAGGTGAAGACAAATTTCTAGGAACCATTTCAAAACTATAGTGAAACTAAACATCTACTTGTTGAATACAATGAGAAATGAACTTGTATCATATTTGTCTCCATAGATTTTGAATTTTGAATTTGAAAATTTGAACCCACATCCAACAACTTGGAAGTGTTAAGTGGGGTTCAAATGGATTTGAGAAGATTGATGAAAGAGGAATTTGAATATGAATCCAAACTTCAACAAATTTAGGTATGTTGAAATGTGAATTCAAAAGTTTTTGATAGGATTCTTCCATAGGTTCATTGTTGTTTTGAATTTGAATTTTTAATTTTGAGGACCCTTTTTTTTCACAAATTTTAGTATGTCAAAGTAAGGATCAAATTGGTTTTGTTTTATTTGATTCTTTTGGAATCTCACTTAGCAAATTTAGGTATGCTAAGTGAAGTAAAAGTGATTGTTTCTTTTTATGAATTTATTTTGATTTTGGAAAACTTGGAATTCTCACTTAGCAAATTTAGGTATGCTAAATAAGTGTGTTTGTTTGATTTTGAAAATAGTATCTTAGCAAATTTAGTATGCTAAGAAAATCTTAAGTGTTTCATTTGTTTGGAAATGTTTTGATTTTTTTAAAAGGGTAGGATCCTTAGCAAATTTGGTGTGCTAAGGGAATCCTAACTGTTTCATTTTGTTTTGATGTGTTTGAAAGTGGAGATTCAACTTTAGCAAATTTGGTATGCTAAGGATGAAGTCCCACTTAGTTTTGTGAAATGGAAATTTCACTCAGCAAATTTGGGTATGCTTAATGAAATTGCAAATGGTGTATTTAAATGTTTGATTTCATTTTGGTTTTGAAAATGGGAACTTCTCCTTAGCAAATTTGGTATGCTAAGGGAAGAAGTTCCAAAGGTGTTTGAAAATTTTGGTTTTGACTTTGGAAACTTTACTTAAGCAAATTTGGTATAGGTGAAGTTCCAAAATATGTTTTGAAAGAAGTTCCAAAAGTTGTTTGGAAAAAAAATTTTAGATTTTGAATTTGGAGACTTCACTTAACAAATTTGGGTATGTTAAATGAAGTTCCAAATGTTCTTTGAAAATTTTAAAATATGATTGTTTGATCTTTGATTTCAGATTTGGAAACTTCACTTAACAAATTTGATTATGCAAAATGAGGTTTCAAATGTATGTTTGAAAATTTTTGTTGGATTTTGAATTTGGAGACTTCACTTAATAAATTTGGGTATGTTAAATGAAATTCCAAATGTGTTTGAAAATTTTGAATTTTGAATTTGGAGACTTTACTTAACAAATTTGGGTATATTTAAATGAAGTTCCAAATATTTTGTTTGAAATGATGTTGATTTTGATTTTGGATTTGAACTTCAAATTTGGTATGTTAATATGAAGTTCCAAATGTATGTTTGAAAATTTTGTTGATTTAATTTGGAGAACTTCACTTAACAAATTTGGGTATGTTAAATGATGTTTCAAAATGTGTTTGGAAATTTTGAATTTTGGGATTTGGAGACTTCACTTAATGAATTTGGGTATATTAAGTGAGGTTCCAAATGTATTTAGAAAATTTTTTTATTTTGAATTTGGAGACTTCACTCAACAAATTTGGGTATGTTAAATGAAGTTCCAAAATGTGTCTAGAATTTTGAATTTGGAGATTTCACCTAACAAATTTGGGTATATTAAGTGCAATTCCAAATGTGTTTAGAATTTTGAAAGTATGATATTTTGGGTTTGGAAACTTTACTTAGCAAATTTGATTATGTTAAATGAAATTCCAAAATGTGTTTCAAAAATTTTGAAATATGATTATTGAAGTTTCAATTTTTGAAATGGAGACTTCCATTCAACATATTTAAGTATGTAGAATGGAGATTAATCTTTTTTTTTTAAATATGAAATATTTATTTCGTGTGTGATTACTGCTTTTTTTTTAGAGGAATTCCACCTTAAAACATATGTGAGATCAATTCAAGTGGGATTTCATAAAAGATATTTTTAATTGGTAATGAAATCTTCATTTAATAAATTTGAGTACATTAAATGAAGATGTTCATGTGTGCTTTTTGAAAAGTTTAATTTATTTAAAATGAACTTTCCATTCAATAAGTGTGAGTGTATTGAATAGAAAGATTCATGTGTGCTTTTGAAAACTTATGATTATGATTGTGATTTTGGAAAAGATTATTGTTCATTTATTTTGAAAATGAAATCTTCATCAAAGTGAATTAAAAGAATATGTTCATTTGTGCTTTTTGGAAAAATGTTATTTTTTTTTTTGAAAATCCCTACATGTACCAATTATGAGAATTGTTAAATGAGGGTGACAAAATTTTGTGGAAAATAGTTTATTAAGTGCATTTTTGAAAAGGTGCTTTTTTTTTTGAAAAGCAAAGTTCTTATGAAAAATTTATTTGTCTTTATTATTTTAGAACTAACCTTTCCTTATCATAAAAATGATAAGGAGGAAGTCTTAAGATGTTTCTTTTTTATTTAGATCTTTTCATTTTACCCATTGGAGAACGGGGTTTTAAGACCAACAGAGAATGTGGTCCTAAAACCTAAAGATGTTGGCTAACTCAACTCAAGAATCAAATGATCTAAGTGACAACGAAAAGAAGGATAGCCTTGGATTCATACCAAAGTATAACCCACTATTGACACTCAAAGACAACGATCATTTACCAAAGATAGAGGGAGGAACCATCCCATGGAGTCCAAAAAATCTTGGAATATTTCTAGAGTCACCTTCAAACATGGAGAGAAAAAAAAGGCAAGACTATAAAATTCATCTTTTAGGATGTCATGATCGTAGAGATATACTTATTCAGTGATCGAGTACATCATCAAGGAAATAGTGTACTATCTTGAAAGATAGAAGTCACTACCTTTAATGGACCTAATCACCTCAATACTCTAAGAACAATGGGTCATATATGTACCAGATTCTTCCCTACTTTACATGGAAAAGTAAACTAGGGTTTATTTTAAATCGGGTTCGTTAAGTTTCCTATATGAGCAAGCCCCCATAGTTAATTACATCCTAAGGGACGGGATGCCTTAGGAAAACTCGATTAAGGTAAATGATCATTGTCTTTGAAGATTTCAAAGGACTATCAATCGATTGTTCATTTTTTGAAAGATCAAATAGGATTGATCAAAAGAGGGAGTTAGTATTGAAGCCAAAATGGAAGATAAGTAGGAGATGATCACGATGCTAGGAAACATAGCGAGCATCTCAAACTATCCTATAGTTGGGCTTTACATTTTTGAAATTGATTTAGTTTGTTTGAGTTACATTTTTCATTGGAATTTTAGGACTTAAGATTCCATAACACAAGATTAAGGAAATGCCTAAGAGGTGAGAAATTAAGTTTATGGCCCACAAAGGAGAAAAGCAACCTCATAACCTAAATCTAGGGAGCTTTGGCAAGGGTCGAAAGCACAACCTAAATCTAAGACAAAAAATGGGTAATCGATTTGCCTCCACAAGAGACGATAGACCACCAAATAGCTTGGACTTACAACCGTCTGGGGGTGGCTGCTAACTAACTCCTCCTATAATTTTAAATACATGTAGGCAATTCATTATGCTTATGCAAGATAGTTAGGCTGTTATTATTTAGAAAAAGACTAAGTGCTTAAACTTACTCCCTAAAGAGACTAGATTTTGTAAAGGGACATGATTCAAATGACCTAAATCTAATGCAATTCAAATTTTATTTTATTTTCATTTTAGACAATTATTTTGACTTGGGATAATAGAATTCATATGACTAATGCATGAGAAATCAAATTATTGGCCAAGATCAGCAAGAAGGGAGGAGGTGAGTTTCCACCATGGCTCTCAAAGGTCCAAGTTTCTGAAAAGGTGGAAGCCCCAATCAAGAGTGAAGATGCATTTATGCATGATATTATAAAAGAAATGCTCATCCAAAGGGGTTACTAATTTTTTTATCTTGATTTTAAACCTAAGCTTTAGGTGAGGTTATGAGTTATTTAATTTTTTTTGAGTTGTTAAGTTGGGTAAAAGATTTATTTTTTCTAAAGAGCCTAATCCACATCCAGCCATACATAAAGCAAAAGAAGAAACTAGGAAAATCATGCCACTTAATGCAAAAGCTAAACAAATCATCAATCAATTTATAAAGCTAATCACAAAAGAATAAAAGGTCATTGTGGTCAGGCACCACCGCACAAACCCAAAAATATCAAATATGGGTAGGTGAGCTCTACCCTTATACATACCAGATTGCAAATGAATTACATTACAACTAGGCAAGGAATTCATTGTTATGGGGGGTCTTCAAGCTTTATTTCTTCTTTCTTCTTTTCTTCTTTCTTATTTTAGTTCTTTCTTTCGGATGGTTGGAAGGTGGATGCTCCAAGGCTTCACATGGTGCATAAGATAGGATCTTATGACCAATGTTCATCCTAATCCCAATAACAATCATTCTAAAATCTTAATTGCATAAATTTACATAAAAAGGAAAAGGAATGGAAATCTAACATAAAAAACAAAGGCTAGTTAAAACCAACCACATAAATCCCAAGCATGTATATTGGACTTATCACCCCACATATGGGTGACTAAGTCAACCTGTCCTATTGGATTATGCTTATGGGTATAAAGCACCTGCAAGCAAAAGCATTTATATTTTTATTTATGATAGTGCCCCCTTAAGCACAATCCCTAGAAAAGAATAGTTAGACTAAGAACTACCATTCATTCTATGATACACCTAACATCCAGTCTAAAACATATATCACAAAATAAAACAAACATCAAACCATGCACACTAACCTAAGCTGAAGGTGACTTAGGCTAATGTGTGTGCTTTGAAGGTTTGTGTATTAGCTATGACTTTAGGTTCAAATTTTCTAAGTGTGAAGAACATGTTCAACTTAGAGGAGGGTTTCATTTAAGTTGTTTAATTATTTTGGGTTGATTTTATTTCATATTTTGATTTGGTTTAAGTAGATCCTATAATTAATTACTATGTTATAAAGAGAGGGAAAAAGAAGAGAAACTTCTCATTCCTTCCCTAACCTAAGTAATTTCTAAAGTAGATTCACAATTTAGTTTCATTTAGGTGAATGTTTTGATTATATCTTTTAATTAATCCTAAGTTTAGATAAAATCTAAACAAACCTATTCAAAAAGAAAGGCATTTTAAGATTAAATGAAATGAACCAAAATTCACATAACACACATGACTTCATTTCTTTCCCAACCCTAAGCATATCTATACATGAAAATGAGAGTATTTAACACACATTATGATGCATGCTAAGTAATCTAGTTAAGAAAATTTAGAAGTTGAATATGCATAATTTTCTTCTTAAGTAAAAAGGGTTTTTCTTATCCAAATTTTCACATACACATGAAAGTAAGATAAGTGAGTAGCCATTGTTAACCGAGGTGTAAGGTACAACACCTACTTAGGGCTACTTAAAGCCTCACAACCTCGGGGTTGTCCAGACTAATATACCACTTTCCTTAAATACCACCATATGTATAAAAGAAATGAAATAGAAAAGGAAAATGCAAAAGTTGTTTAATAGATTCATTTTATTTTATGCAATTTATGTATGCAATATAGGTAACCCTTCTTAGGTGATAGTGTAGGGATGAATAGGGTATAGAATTAAGTAAGTGTTGGGTTATTTTCAAATAAACCCTACATCTTACTGACTCCTATTCAAAACTATGCTAAAATAAGAAAGAAAGAAAACCTATGCTAAGCATACATTTATATTCAATCACATGCAAGCTTATAATTAAAGTATCACACTTTCAAATTTGGTATTTGATTTATGTATTTTAAAATTTTATTTGGGTTTAGTAGTGATAATAGCCATTCATATTTCTACTTTAGCCAACACATGCAAATTTGACATAAAGTAAACAATTTCATTTTAAAATTTGAATTTCAAAATTATGAATGCATAACATCACATACAACTTAACATGTTGGGGAAAGATCCCAAGTAATGAAAGCATGTAAACAAACTCACTCCACTTAAATCCTAATGACATTCTTATGGAATAAGAAAGTTTAAAATAAATCAAAGTCGATTCAAAGTGATTTTTGTTTAATTTGAAGTTCGATTTAATTTTGAAAAGGTGAGATGAGTTTGTTGTTCCTAACCCATCTCACATGTGTTCAATATTTTTGATTAATTTTTAGATAATTAGATCCATTTTATGCATTGATTAAGTTAAGGTATGAATTAAGTAACTTAATTAACCCTTACCTATAGCACCTTAGAAGAATTAACTAAATAATTATGTGCTAATGAGATGACATAAAACTCACAAGATATTTAAATTTGCAATGCACCTAATAGGAAAAATGCTTAATGCAATTTGGCTCACAATTAAAAGTTAATTAAGCTAAGTGGTTTATCTTAAGTAAATTCAAAACACCCTTTCATACTTATGAATTGGGTTCTGATTTCCTTAATTGAACTTAGGCTATTAAACACCAAAGCATCTACACAAAGTAGATTAATTAAGTTCTAGAACTTTTTAGAATTTTTAGAAATTGATTAAGGTGATAATTAATGAATTAACTCTTAATTAAGAGGAGATTAAGGGGAGAAGAGGGGGTTTAGGGAATAGCTTAGGGGAATGCCCCAAAAATATTCCATAAACCTCTTACTTACTGGATCTGACCTTAATCAACCTTAATCATAGATTAAAATCACTAATCATACCCTAATTATGCTTAATTACATAAGAGGGTAATTAAAGAAACCATATACAATTCTTCTAATCAAGCCTTCAATAAATCCCAAGAAAATTAAGGAAGGTAGAAGTCATCCCCTAAAATATACCCAAGAAGTTTAAGATTAATCAGAGGCCTAATTAAAAAGTAATTAGCAAAATAAACATTTTAATAAACTCTAAATTTAAAGAAAATTATAATTTAACACTCATCAAAAATAATTTTTAATTATTCTAGGTTTAATTACATATCCATAGAATTTTATTTCACACTTTTCTAAATTTTTTAGATAAAGTTATGAATTTTAGAAGATCCTTAACTTAATTAGGAATTAATTAAGCATTTTAAATAATCCCTAACTAATCCCTGGCTCATGGCGTGACGTGTGGCGGTGGTAGTCAGTGTGCTTTACACACGTCATGTTGTGAGGGGATTACCTAAGTTGTCACATCCTGGGTGGCGGCGGCCGTCCACGCGGTTTAATCCTCTGCTGTCCGATTAAAGATCAGATAGCCGGGGATCTCCCTGTGTTTTAAAATGGGTAAAGGAATTTCTAAACATGTGGGATTACCTCAGCCATCCATCTAAAATTGCACAGATGGATGGCTGAGATCTCCCAAGTTCTTCCACTTGATCAACAAAGACCGTCCATGATTAAGGGGAAGATCCAAGCTCGATCTAGCATGGATTCCAATCAAACTCAACCCACACCATCTAAAGACAGAGAGAGTGGCAAATCCAATGGTCAAAAATCGATGGGGTGAAAATTTCTTTCACAAAGCTCCACACCACATTGAGTTTAATGGTTTAAAAATCCCATACCTCGCCGAAGGTGATCACTGGAGGTCGATTCCCTTAGAGAAGCTTCGTCTGGTTGAGACGAAGCCTTGCTAAAGTTTTGAGTACTTAAGGTTGAGTGGATCCTTCTATGGGTCACCTCCAAAGAAGGAACCTGCAAGGAAAAACCCTGAACCTGCAAACAGCTAGAATTAGCATAGGTAAAGAGATACAAATAAAAATTAACTGAAAAATGAGTGAAGGTGTGAGAAATTTATAGAAGTGTGTGAAAGAAGGCTCAGGCTCAGTCACAGTAGAATGGGGAAGCCGTAAATATGAGCATCCAAACTTCAAAGGAAGGGTTACATCATAAGTGCTACTGCCAACCAAAATAAGAGTGAAGTCATCCCATCCATCATCGCCTACAAACCTAGGGGAAGGTAGCTGCCACTGGAGGAAAATCTTATGATCTTTAATACCTGCATACCAAGCAATAGAAAAATACACTCTAGAATGAAAGAAAACACTATTCAGCATGGCAAAGGGATGTCACCCATCTTTTGAAAAAGAAGCATCACCTAAGTATTCCACCATAGCATGAGAATGAACAGCCAATAAAATACCCCTACCCATATGAGGCATCAAGGCAGGGAAAAAACTCCCATAGTGATGAAAGCCAATCGGGAACAACAACCACCTAGTAATAGCTAGAACAGGACAGAAACTAAACAGGTCTAAGAGAGGCAAGAGTAACCTTAGCCAGCAGATAAACATATACAACGAAGCACAAGTAATGAGGCTAACCAAAATGGCAAGCAACAGAAACAAAAAAGGCAGGATTTCACCAGAGATAATCAGCCTGTTGAACATAATAACTTGCTAATCCATTCAACCAATGTACAATACAGTAAACCAAATAATGTAGCCAACATAGAAGAAGGTAGGTAGTGTCATTCCAGAAATGAACCATGTTATGACTCAAAAAAAGACCAACCGAGAAATCCACCATATTAAGGGAAAATAACCAAAATGCTAAGAAAATAGCAACATCAAATATAGTTTGAGAAGGAGACCAAAAGAAGTCCCAACCATGCAGGAAGTGTAGTAATCATCAAAATAAGAAGAAATGTGAAATAGTGAGCATAATCAGCAAAATAACTAATCCATCCATGAGAGTTAAGAAAAAGAGCGGCATAACCCAGTTGTCCTAGAGAAACAGGCAAACCCATAGAATGGCCAACCTGAAAATGGGAAGTATCAAAAAAGGATTGCAAAAAGATCCAGCTAGAAAAGGACACACAATTGGACAAGCAAGTCCCAATACCACCATCTACACAAGAACCACCTGACTAGCATAGAGAATACAAAATAAAAGTAGAAGGGATAAAAGCAGCAAACATCATAGAAATGAAGACTACCCCAAACCACCAGAGGATGAAGATGATAACTAATAGGTCCCAAAGCTTAAGAAAAGCCATATCTCCACACGAAAAAGAATCATAAAAGCTTAAAAATTTCTAACATAAGGCAATCCAGTTTTATCAAGATTCATAAGTCCCCTTAAAAGTGAAGGAATATCATCATTAGAGAATAGATTCAAAGAGGAGGACTTGGCTCCCCAATTAGCAAGAAAATCAGCACAAGAATTACCTTCGATAAATATGAGAAATTTGATAATCTAGGTTGGCAAGAAGCCTCCTAAAATGGTTAAGTAAATAATACACTTCAGCATTTCCATGAGCTCCCAAATTTAATAATTCAAGAAGAAGGAGAGCATCAACTTCAAACCAAATCTTCTGAAATCCTTTCTGTAAGTAGACAGAAATCCCATAGTGCAGACCTTTAAGCACAGCAAATAATACAGAGCAGGGTTCTAAAGGAACAACAAAAGCAAAGATAACCTGACCAATATAATCTCTCAAAATCCCCCCACAACCATAAAAGTCATTAAAAGCTGAGTCATCAGTGTTAACCTTAATGACATGATAATTTATATTCATCCAGTATATAATTTTATGGTTAGGAGCAATACCACAAGAAGGAAGATTAATCCCAAAGTTCAAAGCCATATATTTGTACCCTTTGAAACTATAGGAAGTAAGAAGATCAGCTTTATAAAGAGACATAATTTTACATTTCATTTAGCAATAATATGATGATAGTTCATAGTATATCATGATGCTTAGCATCATTTCTTTCCAACCAAATATACTACAAAAGAGTAGTGGCTAGAATAACTTTCATGTGGCCTTTAGGAGTATAAGAGAAAAAACTTTCAAGAAGTTGCATAATAGAAAATGAGCTATCGAAATGAAAACTATTAAACATACTATCATAACTCCAACTCAACAACAACAATAGGGCCATTCACAAACACATGATCCACAATTTCAATGTGAAAGCAACATTGGCATTTAGAGGGGAGGTGGAAACCTTTTTTTAAAAGGGTAGCATCAATAGAAATGTAGTGCTTTAGAATGTGCCAAGTTAAAATTGAAAAGGAGTTATGGATAGAGATATTCTAGATTTTAGTGAAAACTAAGGACTCTTGAGTTTTAAGTCAGAAAGAGTGCCAAACATCCTTAAAAATAAATTCTCCAGAGGAGGAATTATTGAAGAGGATTTGGTTAGATTTATTAGGTAGTGGATAAATTATAAGGATTTTATCAACTATCACCTTAGGGACAATGGAGATTAATTGATCAACATCTCAATTATTCTAAGTAATGAAATGATTTACCTTAAGCCTGGCAATGGAATGAGTATTAAGCAAAGAATCAATAGAACCTTATCCCAGTCAATTGTCTTGCCAAAAGAAAGAGGAGCCTGAATTCACACCCTAAGAGATAAGATTCTCAGCATTCCACTTCATGTTAGAAAGTCTTTTTCACACCGGCGAGTCCCTAGGTTTGAAAGTACAAATGAGGGGGTGTTTCCCTTTACAGTATTTAGCAAGCATAAATTGAGACCAGTAACTATGGTTATTTCTTAAATTCCACCACATTTTGTGTGAAAAATATTTAATGGAGTCTTCTAAAGTTTTGCAACCCAAACCACCTTTATTAAAAGGCCCACAATAGTTATTCCAACTAGCCCAGTGAACTTTCCTAGAAGAAGAGGTAGAACCCCAAAAAAAATTGTTAATAAGTCTACTTATCCTTTTAATAATAGAGTAGGTAGGCATAATAGTAAAAAAAAGATACGAAGGAAAAGAGCAAAGGGTACTTTTGATCAGGATAAGTCTAGCACCAAAGGAAAGTAAGTGGAACTCCCAAGAGAAAATTTTCTTATTTATTTTCTAAATAACTTCATCAAATAAGAAAGATCTTTTTGTTCCTCGATATAAAGGAGTGCCCGTGATACTTGAAGGTGTGGTTTGATGTGCAAAGCCGTAATATTCTTAATAGCATTAATTCTAGATAAAGAAATAGAAGAGCTAGAGATAAAACAACTTTTGTCAGGACTAATCTTCAAACCACTTTCCCTACCAAATAGAGTAAGGAACTTACATAACTTTTTAATGTAGAGAGTAGAACCATTATAAAATATAATGAAATCATCAGCAAAGCTGAGGTGGGGAATGGGAAAGCCACCCCTAGTTTTATAATACATGTTAGGTATTTTACAAAATATTTGTTCAATACTTCTAGGGTGATATTCCACAACAATAATAAAAAGAGTAGGAGAAAGAGGATCCCCTTGCCTTAGCCCGTGAGAAGAAGAGAAAAATCCATGAACTTCACCATTAACAAGTAAATAAAATTAAGAATTCTCAATACCATTCTTAATTAAAGTAATAAATTGACTTGAAAATCCAAATAGAGCCAAAATTTTATATAGGAAAGCCCAACCAATGTTATCATAAGCTTTGAAAATGTCTAGCTTAAAGAGCAGGTTACCACTATGAACTTTGACATTTAAATCATGGATCATCTCTTCGCTAAAAGAATATTATCAGAAATAGAATGCCTTTTAACAAAGCTTGTTTGGTTGGAGGAGATAATTTTAAGAAGTAGACTACTTAATCTTTTAGCCAGAATCTTAGAGATGAGTTTATTAAAAAAGGAACAGAGGCTAATTAGCCTAAAATGACTCCAAAGTTCAGGATTTTCTATTTTAGGGATTAAAACAATAGAAGTGCTAGCAAAATATTTGGGGAGGATACTTCCCTTAAAAAAATCAAGAACAACATTAACCAGATCTTCGTTAATGATATACCAATATTTTTGAAAAAAATAAGGTGGTGAATCCATCAGGACTAGCCACAAAATCTCTATTCATATTTTGCAAAATATTAGCAATTTCAGGTTCAGAGAGTAATGAGATAAGCATATTGTTATCTTCATCAGAAATGAGATTAGGAATAACTTCAGGCAAGGAAATCACATCATAAGTCACATTTTTATTAAGTAGCTCAGTAAAAAGAGAAACACCAAAATCAGTAAGCTCCTTGTTATTAGTACACCAGATATCATCATTAGTTTTTATTTTTTTTAATGTGATTTAACACCTTTTTCTTTTTAACCATGGCATGAAAATATTTGGTATTTCGATCACCATCAGATATCCATTTTATAGATGCTTTTTGCTACCAATAGGTCTCCTCCATGTCTTGGAAATATGTTAACCTATTTTTGGCTTGAGTTAATAAGGAGTTTTTAGATGGATCATTAACAGTAGAGTCTTCTAAAGCTATAACCTCATGTTCTAATTCTTTGATATTAACAAAAAGGTTTTTGAAATAGTGTTTGCTCCACCAACTAAGGCATTATTTAAGCCTTTTTAATTTGAACCACTCATCATCCCAAAAATAGAATCATTAGGATGGAGAGGTTCACTCCAATTGCTAGCAACCACATCCATAAATCTATCATCCATGAGCCACATATTTTGAAATTGGAATGGGATATGAGAGGAGGGTTTAGTAGCATTAACATTTATAGTGATCAACAAGGGAGAATGGTCTGATAGGGTTCTACTGAGATGCTCAACACAAGTAATAGGGAAAAGGTTGATCCACATATTGTTAAAAAGGACCCTATCTAATCTTTTCCAAAGTCTATGATTATTCCAAGTGAAGTGAGACCTAGTAAATCCAATATCCGTAAGTTAACAATCAAGGATCATGTTATTGAATTCCTCCATGGAAAATAAGTTTGGAGCATTACCACCAACTCATTCAGAAGAGGAAGATATAATGTTAAAGTCTCCACCCACAAACCAAAGCACATTCACAGAGGAAGAGAAACTAATAAGATCTTCCCACAGAAGCCTTCTACCATTCCTATTACAAGAGGCATAGATAAAAGACCCAAAGCAACACCAATTTTCATAAGTGATTTTAACATTTACAATTTGGGAAAAATCCTGCATAACTTGTAAACTAATGGACTATTCTAAAAAATCCAAATTTTATTGCTCGAATTAGTAAAAAAATTACCAAAGCCAATCATTCTAGCAACAGAGGTAATGTTAAAGGGAAGAATTAAGTGTTCCAAAATAACCAAAAAGGAAATGTTATGAGAGCGAACTAAATTACTGATTAAATTTCTAACAGAGAGGGTACCAATCCCTCTCGCATTCCAGATAATGAGACCATTTATTTGGAGGAGCCAAATCTAGTAACTCTGGCAAAGTTAGGAAGTCTAGTTTTAGAAGTTTTATTTTTCTTTCTAAAAACTGTCTAAAATTTATTGGCCATATCCATAGCATCACCATCTGATAGAGATTGATTAGAGAATTGCTTGGAAAAAGGAGGCACATTGAAAATAGCATTACAAGCCATTTCACCTTCTTCCAATTCATTATTTTGTTGTAAAATTGGATTAAGAATCAATTCAAAGTTGGATGAAGAAGCACAAGAAGGATTAGAGCCGGCTAAAGCACATGTACCTAAAATAGGAGCAGAAGCTTTCTCCAAATTTTGAACACCAGCCATTCCTTCATGAGGAATCACATTTTCTTTAACTAAAGGTGGCAAAGAGGCTAGAGTTGAGTCATTTGATAGAGGTTCAGCATCCATAAGTTTAGCAAAACTATTATTAGTTACATTTTTTACCTTTATGATTGTGGTTCAAATGAGAAATCTCATTTGAAGGGACAGTATCCTTGTTAGCTAGTATGGCATCCTATAAACAAAGTGAATCGCGAATATCGATTGAGGAATAGGAAGCTCAAGGCAATGGCCCTCATATTCAGGTAAGGAGATATCAAATAAAATAGCATTTTGTAGTTTAACCAAGGGAGCCTTAAGAGAGGGATCTGACTTAGGAGCAAAATTTTTCTTAAGGTGTGGATGGACCACAAAGCAATATGAAATCCCATGGCCATGAATTTTGCAATGAGAACAAAAAATAGGAAAATTCTCGAAATCCACTTTTTGCATATATCCATATTTCTTTGATCCTAGCCAAATTTCCTTTGGGTATTTTTTAGATATATCCAACACAACTAGTATCCGAGCAATAGATGGTCTGGTGTTAGAAGTAGTCGCCTGGTCCACTTGGAGAGGCCGACCGAACAAACCACCCATGGCAAAGAGGAATTTAGGATTAAAGAAATGAACACATAAATTGGGAAGAGAAATCCAGACAGGAACAATAAGAGACTCCTCCTTAATATCAAAAAAGGCATCCATTTCAATAAATGCATCTGACAATTGAATACAAAATATGATCGTCTAGAGAAAACCTGAGAATAATCTAAATCATTTGAAAGCTGAATCAAAATATGGCGAGAGTCTATCAATCCAACAGAAAAAATACTAGAGAGCTTCAATTTATGAAAAGTATCGATATTCTCCATAGTGGACTGAGACAAATTTTCCCACCAAAGAAAACCACCAAAGACACATAATCACGGTACACCCAAAGGAAGTAGAGATAAGATCAAGTGACTCTCCAAGAAATCTTTAAAGGATTTAGATGGCGGTGAGGGGTTGGAGCCAACCGGTGGGTTAGGAACTGTCCACAAAAGAAGTACCCGGGTTTCCCCAAGGGGAAATAGAGATCGTAGCCATGATCAATAGAAGCTCATGTTAAGCAATAGAGAAAGCCAAGCAAGGTCGTCGAGACGGAAGTGGAGCCAAGAAAACCATAAGACTAAGAGCGCTGCCAAGTGGAAAAGGAAATTTCCAGAGCAAGATGTCTATGAACTTAGGTGAGCTTGACTTGGTCACCTAAGTGCGCTTGGAAAAGGAATTATAGTGGATTGTAGTGTGGATGAAGTTGGCTAATAGATTGAGCTCCCCTATTTTCACTGTTTGAAAATTGAGAAATGGAGAAATGGCAAGAGCTCTAGGATGCTTGCTATCACTCTCTGATGGCTCCTAGGTCTCACTAACACTTAATCAAATTCAGGAATGATGCATTTAAGTTTATTTAGGGAGAGTATATCTCCCCCTTGAAGGATCGAACGACCGACAATGGACTTATCATTTTGATCCAATTGAGTTAGGCTGAGGATTTTTGATCAGTTAGGAGTGTGCACATGATCAGTTTGAGCCAAGGAGCGGATTGCTAACCTCCCATGTGCTTGAATTTGAGGTTGAGAGGGAGTTTGGATTTTTAATTTTAACCCATAAGGTCCGGCTTGATCTAGGGGCCAAATGGGCTGACCTAAACCCAATGGGTTGGGTGCACCACTCTCCCCTAGGTCCCCTTGAGCTTTTAGGAAAGCCTCAAGTGAATGTGAAAAGGGTTTGACCAAATTACCCATGGGCTTAGCCAAAATTTGATCTATGGCCTAAGGGTAGGATGGTCATTTTGTTATTTTTTCACTTTGGATATGTTGGATATGTGGAGAAACTAGGTTTGGTGAAGTTTGGCGTGATTTGGAATCCATTTGATAGGGTTTGTCTCATGTTGACCCATTTAGGTCAAAATGGGTCAAGTTGACCAATAGGTCAAATTGGGTCAAACCAAGGGTTGGGTCAAGTTCATATGACCATTTAAAATATTTTAGTGGCTTTGGTTTGATTCAATTTAGTATAGTTTTGGATTTGGCTCATATGACTTCATTTAGGTCAAATGGGTCAAGTTGACATATTTGACCCATTTGACCTATTTGAAGTAGGTCAAGGATAGGTTTGGGTTAGGTTAGTCATATGGAGTGATTGGTATCTTTATTTCTAATCAATTTGGGTTAAGTTCAAATTTGACTCAACATGACCCCTTTAGGTCATGTTGGGTCTAAGGTCAATTCGGCTAGGTTGGGTCTAGTTGGTCAATTGAGACTTTGGTCAAGTTCAACAAGTGATTTGGAATGGACTTGACCCATTAGTTTCAATCAGTTTCACTTAGATCAAATTTTGACACATTTTGACCCTTTAGGTTAAAATGGGTCAACTTGGGTCAAGTGAGCTAATTGGGCTAGGTTAGGCTAAAATGTTGGCTTGGACAAGTTCAAACATAGGTCATAAGAGAACTTAGATCAATGGTTTCAGTCAATTTTGCCTATGATGGAATTTGGCTAGGTTAGGTTTTATTTTGGGTTAAGTGTTGACTTGGTCAACACTCAGGTTTGACTTGGTTTGACCCAATTTGATTGATTGATCATCCCATGATGATGGTTGATCATGATGAGAGGGATATATGAGTTTGGTTCAATCCAATTTGGTTAGGATCAAAATTTAGCTCATAAGGGTACTTTAGGTCACTTTGGGTCAAGTGAGCCTAAGTGGGTCAAATGGCTTGGTCAAAGCTTGATTTGAAGTTGGTTGATCTTGCATATGGACTCAAGATTGAAATATAAATCCATTTACAAGTGGTTTCAAGTAAAATCAGTTTTGATCCATTTGAATATTTCATATTCAAAGGAAGAATATGAAGGGGTTTTGGGTTTGATTTTTGAACTAGGTTTTGATTGAGTGATTGAAGTTTGGATTTATATATGAGTTCATGATTGTAGGGTTGATTGAACTATAAGAGAAAATCAAGAGTTTGGCTTGATTTGAAAATGATTTGGCTAAGTTCAAGATTTTGACTTGAAAGGCTTAGATTGGATTTTGAGTGGATTTGAGTTTAATTTTTGGAATTGGTTTTGATTGTTTGAATTTATATTTCATTTATATATGTAAATATAAATTAGAATATAAATTTATCATGAGAAAATTTCAAGGATTTGAAGTGGTTTAATCATGATTTGGGCTAAGTCCATTAAGAAGAATTTAAGGGACTTAGAAAAATTTTGGAGTTTAGAGTTTGAATTTTTGAATTTGGTTTGATTGATTTATATTTATATTTCATTTATATATGTGAATGTAAATGAGTATATAAAATAATTATGTGAAAATCCCATGACTTTGATATGGTTTAATGATGATTTAGGCTAAGTTCATTAATGGAGAATTAATGACTTAAGGAAATTTTAATTTGAGGATTTAATTTTTGCCTTTGATTTGATTGACTTATATTTATATTTCATTTATATATGTGAATATAAATGAGAATATAAATGAGTTTTTAGAAAATACCATGAGTTTCAATTAGTTTGATTATGATTTAGGTTAAATCCATTAAAGGGGATTTAAAGGATTTAAGGGAATTTTAAATTGGAATTTAATTTTTGGATTTGATTTGATTTATTTATATTTATATTTCATTTATATATGTGAATATAAATGAGAATATAAATGAGTTTTTAGAAAATCCCAAGGATTTGAATAGGTTTGATCAAGATTTTGGATAAGTCCTTTAATATAAAATTAAAGGACTTAAGAAAACTTGCATTAATTAATTTGGAATTTTGAGTTTAGTTTGATTGATTTGAATTTATATTTCATTTATATATATGAATATAAATGAGAATATAAATGGGCTATGAGAAAATCTCAAATGTTTGAATAGGTTTTGATCATGACTTTAGTTAAGTCCTTAAGGGAAAGATTAAGGACTTAGGAAATTTGAACTAATGAATTTTTGATGGATTTTGGTCATGGGTTTCAATCATAGATTTTAATCATGGATTTCAATCATATGGAATTGATCTGAAGTTGGAGAAAATCAAATAGAATTGATATGAAGTTTGACTTGAAAGATGGAAAGTGAGGAATGGTTTAAGCTAAGGGTAGGTAGTTTTCCTAACACCCCTAAAGATGGCCTATTCATATGGCTAACTCTTCTAAGTCTTCTAGGGCTAGGTTTGAGTGTCCACCTAATCACTACATGTGTCTTAAGAATAAGGAACTCTTAAATTCTAAGAGGAGTCCTATGTCTAAGATGGAGGAGTTAAGAGCTCATTCTAAAATTAAGGTCAACAGGATTACTATAACATAGTCACTGAAGTTCACTTTTCAAGTGAAGAATAATTAATCTGAGTGTGAATCTATACTCATAAGATTACGACTTACTCAAGGACTAGATACCAAGCATATCATAGCTCACTCAGATTGTAGTACATGGTGAATCAAGTTAATGGAGAATATAAATAGAATGAGTCACTACAAAAATACCTAGTCAAGGTTAAAGCAGAAATTGGAAGACTCAAATATTTTAAGATTAAAAAGTCCATATGGACTAAAACCAACTTACTGACCCATTACCAAGAGCACATGAACTTGGGGAGCAGCTTGCCCTCCAACTCATCCTGCCATCCATATAGGAGAGTGAGTCAACACAAATTAAAACTAAAGGCTCGCCTAGTTTGATTAACCCTATCAAAAAGTATTTGAAAACTAGGGAGCTAAAAGAAAGAACCAAAGATCAAAAGAGATTCAAGATCTAAGCCAGACAAGATCTACTAATTGGTGGTGATATATTTCAAAGATTTGTGACTTCACTTAATATAAAGTGTGAACCACAAAGCATATTGATTTGTTTTTCTTGAACAAAGTTCTTCACTCATTACATGATAAAGGGGAGACTCAGACCGTTGAAAATATCCATCCTTGAATGAAGAACACATTTCCAACTCATTAGCTTATAACCTGATTTCAGCATGCATGTAGGTATATCTACATACCTAAGCTTACTAAATAAAATTGAGTCCAAAAATGTCTAAGAATTAAAATTTTTTAAGAGCATAACGTACCAGGCATAATCTTAAGGTTAGAGAGTGAGTCTATATTTTTTGTCTCCTTTCTTAATTAACAAAAACTTAGCTATCTTGCATTTATAAGGCTAGCCTCATAAATTTAAAGCATAGGTGGTGTTAGTTGACACCTCTAAGCTAGATATAAGAAGAGTTAAGAAAGGTTCATATTCTCAAGTGAGAAAAGAATCAACTTATCTTAAATTAAGAATTAAAATTTTTAAGAGCATAACATACCAATCATAATCTTAAGGTTAGGGAGTGAGTCTATATTTGTTGTCTCTTTTCTTAATTAACAACAACCTAGCTATCTTGCTTTATAAGACTAGCCTCATAAATTTAAAGCATAGAAGGTGTTAGTTGACAACCTCTCTAAATTGGAAATAAATCCATAAGAGTCAAGAAATGTTCATATTCTCAAGTGAGAAAAGAATCAACATATCTCAAATTAAAATAATTTAATTAGGTTGAGGTTTTTACTTAAATGATCAGATGCACTTTTAGAACTAAAGTCTGAAGCATCCTATTTCTCATTTATTACATGATTAATTCTTCACCTCTTGGGCTTATCAACAGTCTTGTGCTGCTAGAATTTAAGACCTAACATTAAAATTAAAAATTAACTCATAAAAAAGCTTTTCTTTCAAAACTATAATGCCTAACCATAAAATAGGTTTAAATGCTTATTAAGCCTCCTAGTATCAAAAGCATTTTATGCTTACTCCCATTTGAAATCCAAAAATAATTATTCATTTTGATTTATCCCATTTGGCTCTATAATTAGCAATTTTGAATATAAAGTTTGAAATTCATAGAGATAAAAACCAATTTCTTTAATCAAGAATTTTTTTGGAAGAGTTTGCCCTCTTTCAAGATGTAATTAATTATAAGGATTTTCTTTTATAAGGAACTAAGAATTGGTGTTGACCTCACTTTTGGAGTAAGGATTCATCATTCATATCCTAGGCTTAGAAATCTTCTAGACACTTAAATTTCCCTAGTCATAGGACACTAAAGAACACTAAACCCAAGCCTAGAGACTTAAGAAGGCATGCCCTAATCAACCTTAATTGGGTTTTGTTTTATATCCAAGCTCCAAGCCTAATTAATTAAACCCTTAGCCTAAATCAATTCCACCATCATCCTATGGATCCAACCTAAAGCCCATTTAATTGAACCAAGTTCAATATATTTTCACAAAAGTACTCCAACCATTCAAATCTCTATTCCAAACCCTTTCAAGACCCACAATGAAACCAATTGAACCAAACAAATCTAATCAACCAAAGTTAACCCATTTAACCCAAAAGATCCAAATGAGCCAAAATCCAATTAAATCTAAATCAATTGCAATTAAAGCCATCAATCAATACTAAACCCATCATTAAACTCAATTTAACCCAATTCAACCTAATCCAACTCAATTAAGCTATTTGGTCCACTTAACCCAAAGTGATCTAAAGGACTAATTTGATCCAAACTTCATTCCAACCCAAATTAGATTGAATCATCCCATTCAATCTCCTCTACAATGATTGTTGATCATCCTTGATTGACCAATTGCAACCAATTGAATCAAACCAAGTCAATTTGGCCTCTTGACATAAGTTGACCCAATATGACCTAAAGGGCCAAATTGAGTCAAATCACATCCTAGGCCTAATTGATTTAAACAAATGTCTCCAATCAATCAAAAATTTGTTATTGAGCATGATCCAACATCCAATTAGACCCAATTTGATCAAACCAACCCAATTGATCCATTTAGCCTAATTTGACCCAAAGGGTCAAATTGAACTAAATCATTCTCAAATCCAAATCAATTCAAAATCAACACCTACAATCATTCTCAAATGATCAATTGAACCAAAACCAACCCTCCACCAAAGCCAATTGGTCAATTTGACCAAATTGGTCAACTTAATCCATTTGACCCAAATGAACCCAAGTGAACCAAAATCGAATCCACTTCAAATTAAACCAAACCAATGAAATCAATACATTCCAAATGATTAAATGAACCCATCCAAACCATCAATTTGACCCAATTTGACCAATTGGTCAACCTAACCCAATTAAACATAATTTGACCCATATGGGTCAAATTGAGCCAAACTAACCCAAACCAAGCCCAAACCTAATCAAACTTGGCATGACTCATCCTTGGATCACCATGGGTCACTCCAAATGGGTCCAACCCATGGTGAACCTAGTTTGGGTCAAAACTCTTGAACCAACCCACCCAAATGCGATAAAATCCCCATTTCGATTGTCTAACCTACTCTCCAACCCATGGCAGCCACCCTTAGATCATTTTGGACACTTGGACCACTGACCCATCCTGACCCAAGGCTGTTGGGTTCAGCCTTAGGTCATGAGAGGGTGAACTCACCTAAGGCACCCCATTGATTCACTTAGAGGAGGAGGTACACACCTTGCCAACCCTTGCAGCTCTCTCAGCCTCTCAAGACCCTCCACCTCAATAGTCCATTGCCATCTCTGGCCACCTATCCCAGTCAGACGACCAAGTGGAGGGTATGCTCCTTCCCATTGATTCAAACTTCACACAAAACTTCTCTATGTCATTTCGAGCAGTCTTAGAGCCTTCCTTCATCCCCTAATGCACCCCATTGCCGGTGAGACAAAGCTTCATTCAAAATTGAGAGCCTCATCCAACCAACCTTACCTAAACCCCACCAAACTTCAATTAACTTTTCTGACTCCTTCCCCAAACTCTGGCAAGTCAAAATAAATCGATTCCCAATCAATTTGATCACTAGAGACCACTCCAAGACCAACTCTAGTGACTTTTCCGGTGATGTTTGGTCCATAGAGGCATCAATAGAGAGGCAACTCGTGACCTTCTTAGTAGGGCTTCATTTCTTTAAGATGAAGCTACCTCAGTCATTGGACTACCAGTCTTGAGCTTCGACAAGATAAATTCTAAAAAATCATAGAAAATCCCCTAGGAGTTGGCCTTTTGTGAAGAGTTTTGTGATTACATGCGGTTTCCACTATAGGATCCTCTTAGATCTTCTCCTCACACATTTTAGAGTCGATCCCAACATCCCATGAGCTCTGGCGAGCTCAGATCAAGTGACAAAAAGGAGATGGTGTCCATCTTCTGGCGCTCAGGGGACAAAGGATCATCCGCAATCTATTATGCATGATTAGAATGGACAGCCATGATTTAATCTACTAGTTATTTCAATTTAATCCAATAGAGATCACGATATTAATCTTCATTGTCCAATCCGAGGGTGGGAATGAAACCGCATCGACCGCCGTTGACTCGGCCACCACAGGAGACGTTTTGAATAACCTATTCCATGGCGCCATGCAGAAAGCACTGTCGAGTCAGTATCCGAGTGGCGCCAATGGGTTAAGGGATTAATTTGGTGTTTAAAATGTGATTAATTATCCATGACTTCAAAAATTCATAACTAATTGTAGAAAATTCCTAAAAATATGAATAAACCCATTTTGGAAAGGGTAAACAAAGGAGGATTTAATTAATGAATAATTCTTAATTAAAGTTTAAAGTTTAGAATAACTATCTTAATTAAGCCTTAATTACTTGGCCAATGGGTCTCAAATTGAATAAGTTAATTCCATGGGATGTCCTCGGCCTCCCATAATTTTCTTGAGATTTATTGGCTAGGTAATTAGGAGAATTTAGAATTTTAATCCTAATCACCCTCCTTAGTCAACTTAATAATTATTAAAATTGTTAAATAGTAGACTTTTAGTTATTAACGATAATTATTCACTGTTAACAGTGGAAAGAATGAGGGTAAATGATTAAGGTCTCTTCCTTGGTCATTTGCTTAAATATCTTTCCATAGGAGGGTTAATTAACTTATGGTTTAATTAAAGGTTAATTAGTAAATTAATGATAAAATTAATTCAAATTAAAATGATAATTGCTTCAAATAATTCAAGTTGAATTCATGGGTTCCTCTTTATATGTTTAATAACATAAAGACCTTTAAAGAAATTATGGTTAGCCCATGGGTGTGGGAAAATCATATAAGTACTTAATTAGATTTCTCTTTAATCTAATTAATATTTAATCATCAGCCTAATTGCATTAGGTTACGGTAGGAGCATTGCAAATTTTAATTTCTCATTGGCATATCATTAGAGGCTCATGATTAAATGATTAATTAAATTAAATAGGCTTAGGAAAAGGAAATCAAATGAATTGCTTAATGGTTTGAATTTAATCAATTCATAAATTTCACTTAATCATTATTCCTTAAACACATTAAATCCACTCACATCAGATGGGTAAAATACAACTATTATGTCTCCTCTTCAAGATTTAATAATTCAAATCCAAAAATTAAACTTAATAATAACTTTAGTTAATTTTAAATGATTTTATTTAACTTGATTGTCCCTAGGAAGTAATGTGATTGAATGCATTATGTGATAATGTTTAATTATTCTATTTCAATTATCATAAACTTGTATGTCATTTGATATCATGCATTCATATTTTCAAATAAAAGAATCAAATGAAAATAATTCTTATATGTATAAATTGCATGTGTAGAATCAATCATATTATATGGGTGGCTATTATCACTAATAAATTCCAAAATTATTTTCAAAGTTATAAATCAATAATGAAATTTAAGTGGTGTTAGCTATGAATATTATATGTGATTTATACTTATAGCTTAAACATGTCAAAGTATCATTATATTTTCATAATTCATGTGTATGTGTACATGTGTTTTAATATTAATAAGTATATAGTCTGGACATCCCGGGAATATGAGATTTTAAGTAGCCCCAAGGAGGTCTTAGATTACCTCACTTCCCTGGTTCTAACAATAGCATATACTTACTTAATTTCATTCATATGTGTACTTATGCTAGAATTTGGATAGAGCTTTACTTTACATGAATAAATAAATTTGTTAACTTACAATATTTTGTATGGTTTTCATTTTTATGTTATGAATACATTTATATGTATTGGAGATAGCAAGTATATAGTCTAGACATCCTGGGAATACGAGGCTTTAAGTAGCCCCAAGGAGGTCTTAGATTATCTCATTTCTCTGGTTTAAACAACGGCATGTACTTGCTTAAATCCTTAATACATGTGTATGTATACTTAGCTAAGGAATGGAATCCCCCTTTTCTACCAAAATATATGCATTAATAATCATTTAATATGCCAAAAATATATTATATGTATAAGTAAGTTAAGTTCAAAATCATATGCATGCTATTTAAAATGAAAAGGAATGATGTAACATCACCCTTGTGATAGTGATTCAATCACATTAATCTTAAGATGCATTTCATACTTGAATAAGACTCTTTGAAGTTAAACTAAACTTAAGATTAATAAAATATTAAATAAATCATTCACTAAAAGAAACCAAATCCTAATAACATGCCTTTAGAAAACAACTTAAGGTTGGGAGGAAGAGGATCAAACCTCTTGCCTCTCTTTATAACAATTAGATGCAAAGTAAATATCAATTGAAACAAAAGAAAATTAAAATTAAAATTAATCGACTCTTTAATAACTTCAAGTGAAACCTCCCTAAATATTTAACTTAAACAATTCCAAACCTTAAACAATCATAATTCAAAAGCCTAGCTAAGACATGCCACACCAATCCTTAGCACACACATTAGAATGTTAAGTCATAACTTCTATCTCTAAGTTAGGATGGTGTATATTATGATGTTATATTTTATTTTGTGATGTAATGTTTTAGACTGAATGTTAAGATTATTATGTGTAAACTATATGTTAGGCCGTTGTTAGCCTAATGTTATTTTCTATAGAGGATTGTGCTAAAGGGTCCATTGTAATAATAAATATAAATTCTTCTACTTGCAGGTTGCTTATGTCCCTTTGCATAATCCACATTAGGATAGGTGGACTTCGTTACCCATGTGCAGGGTGTTAAGTCCAAATTTATAGAATATAACTGCTTGGGTTGTATGTATGTTTAGCTAACATCTATTTTGCAGGTATAGTTAGATTTTACTTTTTCACAAATATGTAATTTTGAAATAGGAATTAGGATTAGTGCTATGGGGTTTATGATGAGCAATGGCTAGAAGGTAAAGTCCTGAGAGGCCTTGTGAAGCCTTGGAGCAAAATCAAATTAAATGTAAGAAATAAAAGATGAAGAATGAAGACCTCCATAGCATTTAATTTAATTATAACTATGATATTCTTTTATAATCCAGGTTGTATAAGCGTAGAGCTTGGCTGCCCAAATTTTTTTTTCTTGGGTGTACGGCAGTACCCGACCGCATTGGCCTTTTATTCTTTTTATGAAATCTATGAATATTTGATTATTGTGTTTATCTTGTACAATAGAAATGGCATAATTTTCATATGTTTCTTAAAGCTTTATGTTTGAATATGTGGCCTAGATGCGGTGGGCTCTTTAGGATAAAAATAATTTTTCTACCCCCACTAATAACTCATAACTAAATTTTAAAATAACTCATAACCTCACTTTAAAGCTTAGGTTATAATCAACATAACTAGAAGATTTAGCAACCCCTTAGCTGAATGATGTATGTTCTAAGATCATGCATATCATCTTATTTCGTTCTTGAATATGGAGGGTCTCCACTCTTGCACAATAGGGGAATGCTTGACCTGTGAGGGCATCTCTTGTAGTAGACAACACCTACTCTCATTGATTTAGCCCATAATTATATCTTATCATGCATTAAGGCATAATTATCCCAAGCCTTTATCCAAATGAACATGTCAACATAATATAAAATTTGTAGAATTTTCCATTTAGTATAAGTCATATATTCATGTTAAACATGATCTAGTCTCTTAGGGAGTGAGTTTAGGACTCTAGTCTCCATTCTAATTAAATAACACCCTAGCTATCTTGCACTTACATAAGACCGACCTTCATGGATTTAAAGTATAGGAGGTGTTAGCTAAAGGCCACTCCAGGCGGTTGTAAGTCAGAAGTATCGAGATGGGTTTGTCCTCTTTTACGGAGGCAAACCACTATGTCCCATTTTTTATTAGACTTAGGTCGTGCTCTTAGCTTCTGCTAAAGCATCCTAAATTTAGGATCTGGGGTTGATTTTTTTCTTCGAGCTACGAGTAAAAATCCTCATCTCTTAAGCATTCTCACAATCTTATGTTGATGGACTATAAGCCCTAGCATTCTAATAAAATTTTAACTCAAACTAAAATAATAATCTCTCTTTCAAACATATAAATCCTCACTATATGGTAGATTAGAGTACTCACTAAGCTTCCTAGTATCATGAGTGCTCCCTACTTATCTTCCTTTGGAATCCAAAAATAAATCTTTCCACTTGAACTTTCCCACTTGATTTCCCAAAAATACTAAACCCTTTGATAGTCTAACCTTGAAGTCTTTGGAGATATTGAATGGCTACTTTAATAAAGAGTGTTCATAGGAAATCTTCATTTCCTATAATGTAATTAACTATGGAAGCTTGCTTCTAAAAGAAACTAAAGAACCCGGCATAAAATAAATCCTGCTTTACTTCTCTATATAAAGTAGGGAAAAGATCTCTAGTATATATGAAAACTCATCAGCTTTAGGAGTCCTTATTAAGGGATTAGGTCCATTGTAGGGTGATGTTTCATCTTTCAAGATAGTACATCATATCTTAATATCGTACTCGATCACTTTAATAAATACCCCATAAGATATGTGTGGTGTCCACAATGACTCCAAATTAAAACACCACAATTCAGCATTAAAATAAACCTTATTTTACTTTTTCATCTAGTTTAGCAGGAAAAATCTTTGATATATATAGACCCATTAGTCTTAAGAATCCTTATTAAGTGATTAAATCTAATATAAGATGTTATTTTCATCTTTTGAGATTAGATATTATTTGTTTAATGATGCATTTGATTACATAAATAAGTGCCCTCGAGATCTGTGTTGTGTTCTAATTAAAAACTCCATAGTGTTGGCCAAACTCGCCCATACTTGGGATGGCCCTTATATTATCAAGAAACAAGTAAGTCCAGAAGGATATCAATTACAAACATATTCAGGACAGGATATGTTGCATGCTTGGAATGCAAGAGATTTTAAAAAATGTTTTATCCATGAGATAAGCTCTATCTTTGTACTAATTACCCTTTAGTAAATTATTGTTCTGAATTAATAAAAATTTTTTATTCGCCCAATAAATTATTACTACTTGTAAAATATGAACTCAAAGCTTAAAGAATATGGTGACTAAGATATTCCATGAACTCGTCCAATGACTTGGTGAACCACATAAACCAAAGGCATTCGCTGACTAATAATAATCCGAGATAGCACTCGAGGAGCTTTGTGTTGACTTAGGTCACTAGGCAAGCCACTTTTGGCCCAAGTAATAAGCTTCAGTTGGCAAGTGCATTTGGCCCATATAGGGAACATAAAAACTTGTTAAGCTACTTTTGACCTAATAATATAAGGGTTGACTCGGTAGTTTGATAAAAATAAAATTTAGCCATGAACACTCCCTTGTTTTAAATGCTTCATGAAAATACAAAAGGACTACATAAGGCCAACACTCCATATAGTTGATGACTCAAGTGTAAGATTGACATTTTGTATGGCCGATAATTAAAAATAAAAAGACTAATACATGTGGTTGATGACTCAAGTATAAAAATGACACTTTGTGTGGTCAGTAACTATAAATAAAAAAACTAACAATCCATGTGGCTCAGACTCAAGTGTAAGACCAACACTCCATGTGATTGGTGACTACAAAACAAACAAAAGATTAACACTTTGTGTGGTTGGAGACCAACACTTCATGCCGTTGGAAACATTGTACTCCCCTAATATTGTGAACTGATTACTTAAAATAATTATTCTATAATGAGTATGATCAAAAATATTTAGGGGATGTTTGGTTGGCTGAAAAAGGAATGCATTGTAAACTGAATACAGTAAATTCTGAATACTTTATAGTTGTTTGGTTGTATGTAAAGTAAATACATGAAAATTATATTTTATATTTAGTTGGATATATGTGAAGCAAAGTAAATACCTATATTCTGAATACTATTGTATGTAGAGTAGTTTTAGGATTTTTTTCATTAATTAAATTATTAAATTAATAAATTAAATATATATTAAAATATAAATAAATTATAAATAAAAATTTACTGCTTTGTTAAAAAAAGGATTATGATATACTTATTTTAAAATTAAAAGTAGAAAACTGGACACAATGGAGGACCTCTATGCAACTTCAACTAATAAATGAATTTATTTTAATGATATTTGTCATGTAAATGAAAATATTTTTTTATTTACTTTCATAAGAAGTCGATATATATATATATATATATATATATATATATATATATATATATATATATATATCTTAAAACTATATAAAAGTATTATTTTTGATTACTTTACAACTTGAACCCTAAACCATAATTGATAAAATAAGATGCATACATAAATCAATTATCTACATAATAATAATATTAACTTTTTAAGCCAAAAAATTCTTGAACCATCAAATTAATTTCTTGGCAATAGCACTCCAACATGTTTCTTCGACATGTTGAATTAATTTATTTTTTATCAATTACAAATAATTTATTATATAGTGTTCAAATTGTTCTTGAAAGTAAAATATAGATGTAATTATAATTTGCTATAATTTTAAACCTATCAATCATCTCCTTATCACAAGAATATTAACTCCACTAATGTTTTATTAATTACACAATATTAACAAATTATGCAACAATCAAAACAATATTAACTATACTAAATTATGCAATATCTAGAAACAAAAAAAAATCATGTATGGCTTGTAGAGAAACTTCACGGTCTAATATATTATGATAAGAAAAATAACTAATGCAAAATATAAATAGAGATTTTATTTGAAATCATAAAGCACTATATAATCATAGATTGGCTTCAAACACTGTAATAAAGAGCCAACTCAAACCAATTAGAAAACTTCAACAAGTGCCTAAACAACTCAAGATCTACTTAGCACAACCTAAGTTGAAGCTCACTAAGACACAACAATGTCGTCAATCACCATGTCAAGGGGATGGGCCATAACTTTCATATTCTACATTAAAGTGAATAATGTAGTTCACAATATAAGCATAATGAATGTTTATTGAGCAGATAGTATGATGACTTAGATGAAAGTTTATTACTTCTTATTAAAAATTGATTTCCCAAAACATCAAAATTAACATTGAATACGCAATGCAGAATTTGATAAACTATGAATACCTATGGTCCTATGTGTTCGATTATAAGGTTATCTATAAAAATAGTTCGCATCTCACATATAATTATGTAAGCTTGATTATGGATCAAACTCAATAAGAAAATAAATAGACAATATTATCAAAATTTCAATCCTCGGCTCGCTTACAACAAGCCAAGCATCTACATCAAAAGATCTAGGTAAGGTTTTTTTGTATAATAACAAAATAAAAGTAATTACATTGATGGATTATGTGCATGCTCAGCAATGTAGCATTGATAAAATCAGGCTTCCATGTCAATTGATGCCGACCAACACCATTAAGCAGTGAGAAAAATGCCAATCACAAAATAATATAGCTCAAAAAACTTCTTATTTGATTATTTTTGTTAAAAAAAAGAAATGTGAGAGCAAGATAGCTAATAAGCAAGAACAAAACCAAAATCTATTGGTTGTTCCCTCAATCAAGTCAACTACAAAAGAAGACATCTCTTTTCCTCTCCTCACTTAAGGAGTGGATACGAGTATAGATGAAGGCGATTGGCTTGAGTCGAGTGAACCCACAACCTTACAAGAGGTGTGCTAGAATCCAGCGGTAAAGGCAAGAGAAGACCAGAGATCGACGAGGCTAGCGAGAACAGAAGATAGCTCGAAGATGTTTGCTATAGCGTCAAAAGGTTTGGTGACAGTCACGCGAAGCCCTAAATCAAACCTCCTCACACTATAGTAATGAAGAAATTCTTTACAGATGAAAATGCAGGAAGGAATGTGCAAACTGAAGAAGAAGAAGTGAGGATCGGCCAGGAAGAAGACTCCTGGAAGTGAAGAACATACCTACAATGTTGAAACCCACGCAAGCGGCGACAAGAACTTGAGAATCACTGGAGATTGGCGACGACAGTGAAGAATCGTGCTGGGAGGGAATGCATCGTGAGGTTTTGCGAGAATTTGCTTTTCCCCTACATTCGGTCGAATTCCTAATACACGGGAAATGACTATTTGATGTATTTGAAACCCTCTAATATTTTACTTTACTTTTACAAAGTAATCTAACCAAACACTTAAAATATTAATTTGCTTGTATTCACATTACTTTACTCTAAGAATAAATAAAACAAACAACCCCTTATTACGTATAATTGTTCAATAAATACATCCAACGAGTACATTATTTTGGCTAGTACATTTATATAATTAATGTACTTGTTTGAATAAATGTTTCTCAATGAGTATATTTTGCGAGTATAGTCTATTCAATTAGTACATTCAGCGAATATATTTGTTAAATGAGTACATTCAATAAGTATATTCATTCAACGAGTATATCCATAAGGCGAAACATTCATAAACACAACAAAGAAGAGAGATTATGAAAAAAAAAATTCATTGAGAAAAAAATATTACAAATATGAGTAATGAGTGTACCAAACTTTAATATACATTCACTCTTCTAATTCATAGGTACAAAAAAAATTACAAGTAAAAAAAGAAGAAAAAACTAACTAGCACTCCCTTCCTCATTGTTCTCCTCAAACTCCGACTCTAACAGAGCGAGCACATTATCGAAGTTCAAATACTTAGCAACTTATTAGCAATCCTTCACCAACTTAGCGATGACAAACATAACACGTTCTTTGAACTTCTACTGCAACAAGCCCTTATGCTCATCAGAGTCAAGGAAAATCTTTAGTACGATGAGAAAGTTCCATCTCTAGCTCTTTATTTATCATAGAAAGATGATTCAACTCTTAAAGTGTTCACTCCTCTTCTCCTTCGCTTCACCCCCTCTTGAAGCTCGAATATCTTGGACTCAACTTCTTGAAGCTAGTTCTTAGCTAAATTGAGCTTCGACTTTGCAACTGTAAGATCCTTTAATTTGAACATAATATTTATGTCGAGTTCCCCTACTTGGATGGTCATGATAGCATAAGACATTCGTCCCTCGAGAAGAGTCTCAAGAAGCACGTCCATCTCTTCAAAAAAAAATTTTTGATGTCCCAACACGAAAACCTAACTCATTGGATCGGCTAAGTCGGAGGTGTAGATATTTTCAAAATAATTGTAGATGGGCTCACCCAGTGACTCTTTACCTTTTTCGCCCTTCTTTCTCAGTGGAGTGCGAGGAGTGACACTCATTGGCCTCTTTTAGGACATTTTGGGAGTCGAACTCAGCCCTACTTCATCGACCAACTTCTCTTAGGCAACCTCAACAAAAACATGATAGCTACCACCCTCCTCACCTTCCTCAAACTCGTCAAAAAACTTGACGACCTAAAGTGGGATAAAGCATGGAGACATCATCCCCTGCAAAGAAGTGAGCATGAAAATTAGTACATGCAAGTCAAAAATAACTATGAATCTCAATAAGAATGAGTGCTTACTATAAAGGTACTCATAGATTTTGTCAAATTGAAGAAAATGCTTGATGTTAAGGATCTCCTTCTCCCGAGCACTCGCCGCAGGAACCACCACATTATTTACAGTGAAGGGATTTGGCTCAATCAACAACACTCACTCGATCGATCACTTAATGAAGTAGAGTTTAGAACATCAGTTCTTTACCTTATTCAATAGATTAGTAATCTTTAAGAGGACCATCAAAAATTGGGCAGTGCCATCTTTATGACCCTTAACAGAGAAGATGTATTGAAAAAGAGTTAAACTCTATTGCCAACTTCTCTTACATCAAGTAAAGAAGAAAGGTTATAACACTCACTATGGAGTTTGGGTAAAAGTTTAAAAATTTTACCCACTCAGCACATAGGGAAATCAGAGGTTAAACCAAAGATGATCTAAGGAGATGCACAGCTCATCTACCTTTAAAGTGTTTATTTGATCATATTCACAAGTAACTTGCACCAAAAATTAGAATTAGCATAGCAATATGAGTGGAAGATGGAAGTCTCTATCATCGGCCTAAGGTTTGATGACTCATTCATCATAATTTCTACTATTGAACTCATTTTTGGATGAGATTGACATCATCCCTAATCTTAGAAATTAGAATCCTTAATCTTATATTAGGAGCTTTCTGAATAGATATTTAGAACATTATCTTAGTGACTAAGGTGTATGAACAAATTAAAAATAAATAATAAATTAAATCAAATATAAAAATATAAATCAAAACTAAACTTGAAATTAAATCAAACTCAAATACCATAAAGTGAATGCTCAAGTCATCCTAATGAACCTTTCTAGAACTTGACCTGACCCAATTAGATTAGGTGAACCCAAAGAAAACCCAAATCTAATAAAATTTAATAGAAAGTAAAATCAAAAACATTTAAATAGAAATCGAAATTCAATTGATCTTAGATAGAGATACTTGAGATGATTGACCCAATTGACCCATTTAAGCTTAAAATCATATGAGTTTAAGAAAAATAAAATAACATCAAATAAAATCAAAATTAAATCAAAACAAAAGTATAGAATCAATGCACAAACACAAAGGAACCCAAAAATAAATCTAGATATAAAGTTCAAAGCGGTCAACTAGGCCATTTGACCTAAAGTTAACCAATGTGAGTCACACTAAATCAAATGTTAACCTATCAAACTCTGGTCCAATTGAGCCACTCCAAGAGCTCAAAACTATCACATGAATTTATTGAACACAAAACTAAACTTAAACTAAATTCAATTGAGGCTCATATTGGCTAATTGAGGCACTTAGCCCAAGTAAGCCTAAATAGACTTAATTGAGGAAAATTTAAATTAAATTGAAATTAACTCAAATTAAACATCCAAAATAGTATTAAATTCATGTTTAAACATGATTCAACCAATCCTTGGTTTAATTTAATAATTTAAACATTTGACCTAAATGTACTCATCTTAACCCATATACTGAATTTTGGTCAAACTTAGGTCAAACATAAAATTGAACCTAAATTAAATAAAATTAATTGAACCTAATAACTTCAAATAATCCATCAAATAAGATAAAGCCTAATATAAACTTAAAATTATGAATTCAATCATATAATCAATTGAACATATTTATAATAAAAGTTAGTCAAATATTAGTCAAACTTGAATCAAACTCAAAATTGGTTCAAATTAATACAAATTAATTAACCAAAATCACTTAAAAGATTATTTAAATATAATTGGGTCTAATCCAAGCCTAACATGATCAATTGGGCCAAGTAAACCTAATTTTACTCACCTTGGTCAAAGTGGGTCAAAATGGATTCAATCATCCCAAAATTAAATCAATTCAAATTGATTGAACATAAAGAGATTGAATGATCAATTAGACATAATTGAAGCTTAATTATAAAACCAATATGGTTGCTTAGTCCAATCTAAATTAAGTAGATCAAGATGGGTTAACCCAAATTCAAATTCAAACTACAAGATCTAAATTGGATTTTAACAAGCTAGACCTTAATCCCTCAAAATGTGAATTGGTTCCTTAGCCTTCAAAAGCTAGAGGATGAGTCAAAGAGAAGGTATTAATGACATGGATCTAAGTCATGTGTAGGAGAGCAAGTGGAGATTTTCCAAACTTATCTTCCCTTCCATTTCTCTCATCTAGCCACCAAAGGAGACTTCTTCTCCTAATCCTAGCATTGGAACTTACCAAGCATGCTTATAGCAACCCCAAGGCTAATCCCAATCAAGTGACCACCTCTCCAACCACCATTAATGGGATTTTCAATCATCTATAAAAAGGGAGGAAGAGAGCCTCCAAGCTCTCTTCTTCTGGCACAAAATACATTCATCATCTCTAAAAGATCATAGCCAACCCATTCCCACTTCTTTATCACATAAAATCCGGCCAAATTTTGGAGAGGGGCGGTGGCCATTAGTGGAGAGAGCAATCTAGGAGGAGACAAAAGGGAGAATCATTTGAGAGCTCTTCTTAACCTAAGGTAGAGATCCCAACCAAAAAATCCACTAAACAATGGCTTGAGTGAGGAAATTCCTCCAAACCATAATTAACCATTAGGGCTTTTATATTGTGAAGAGGAGAGGTCAATTTTAGAAATTTCTCATTAAATCCCCTTGCACTTTAATTATTTTAATCCCTCAATGCGAATTGGAGTATTTTTCGGCAAAAATTGCCAAAAAACCATGGATTTGTGGCAAATTTGGACAAATTCCATCTGCCCATGTCTATCCCACCATCTCAGTTCACTAGATATGAGGGAGGAGAGGCGGCAACCGTCCGATCCTACATAAATAGGATGGATGGGTGAGATTAAAACATCAAAATAATTAATTTGAGCCCTCAAATTATGAGCTCTCAAAATTCCACCTTAACTTCATCTAGTCAATCACCGCTTGGCACATTAAAAGCAGAGCCCAATCAGCTCTGACTTAGTGTTAACTGGGTTAAATAAAAAATCAGATTTTACTAGATTTATCAAATATATAAAATTATTTGAAATTTCAAAAACTCATAGAAATTAAAATACTCAACAAAAAATTATAAATAAGATTCATTGGATTCATCTTTTCGAAAGGGATCCAAATAACCCAAAAGCCCTAATTTTTTATAAGTTTTTGAGATAATTTGAGTTTAAATAAAAATTAAATTTTTAAATTAATCCTAAAATAATAATCAAATTGGTCTATAAAATTTTAAAGGAACAAAATTAAGGCTAAGATCTACATACCATAAAAATTTCAAGATAAAATAATGATGGGACTAAGAGCTATGAAATTAAATAATAAAAAATTATGAAAATCATGACAAATCATCAAAATTACTTAAAACACTTTAATTAACATCAAAGAACTTTAAGAAAATATTAAACCCTTTAGAACTTGATAACCTAAATATCCCTAAATTAGTATTTAATAAATCATTAAGATCAACATTAATTAAATTTATTAAAGCTAAATTTCAATAAATTAAATATCAAACTAAAATCATAAATAAAATAATACTTAAACTCTCATTAGCCAAACTCTAAGTTGAATTCAAGCAAATACAACCTAATCATCAAGTTGAATCAAATTAAACTTAAACTTAATTAAATAAGGACTAGAATTTAATCGAATTAATTATATAAAACATAATTAAGTGTTAATTAAACTTTAAATTAAACTTAATCAAATTAATTTAGAATATCAATCATTAATTGAAACATTAATTGAACTAGTTACATCAAACCAAGTTTATTTCAAGTCAAAGCATAATAAATGTAATTAAGATCAATCATAACTAATGTGTAATTAAACCTAATTAAACCAATTAAGATTGATTTAATCAATAGTTAGCAATTGATTAAAGGAATTATTTGATTAATCTTAATTAAGTTTAATACTTAATAAGATATTTTGTGAAAATTCTAAGATCAAATCAAGCTCTAACATTAAGCTAGACTAATTATTTAATTAAGTTAAAGAAATATTAATCATCAACTCAATCATAATAAAATGAATAATTAATCAAATTAATCATAATTAATTTAATCAACTATCAATTAACCTTTAATCCAAGTAGCCATTAATTAAGTTAATAAACATTTAATTAAGTTTGATTTAATTGATCATTAAATAAATCTAATTTCTTAATTAAGCTCTAAATCAAATAAGTCATTTAATAAAGTTAGGTTTAATTAATCTCTAATTCAATGTTAGTTGAGCAAATTAAACATAATCCGTAATTAAACTCTTAATCAAATAAATCATCAAATAAAGTCAAGGTTTGATTAATCACTAAATCAATGTTATTTAAATTAATTATCTAATTAAATTAAATGTAATTAACTCATCAACTTTAAGCTAAGACCAACTTTTAATCAAATTGATAATGAAATTTCAAATTAAGTTAATCAATTATTTAATAAAACTAAATTTAATAATAATATCAAAAATAATCCTTGAATCAAGCTTAACTTAAATCAAACACTTAGTTAATTTCATGTTAAATTTTTAATCAAATCAATCATGATTAATTAAATCATTGATTAATATTTAATTAATGTAATTAAACTTTTAATCAAAAATTAATCAAACCTTTTAATCATATTAATCATGCTAACTCAAATTATCTTTAGTTAAATTAAGTCAATCAAATACTTAACAAAATTAAACTCACTTTGAACAAACAAATTTAAATAGAATAAATAAAGTTAACCATTAACCAAACTTCAATTATCTAAACTAATTAATGAAGATAATTATGAATATTCTAATCAAGTGAGTTATAACAAATTCAAATAATTAGGAATTAAACCCTAGTTAAATCAATCATGTAATTTAATTAATTAAGCTTTAAACAAACTAAAAAAATTAAGCAAGGACATTTAACAATCTTTTATCAAATCTTAACTAAGATAATTATATAACTAAATTGACTTAATTAAACATTGATCAATCATTAATTTGGTGATTCAAATTAAGTGAATAATCAATTAAACATACATTAACTAAAATTGAACCCTATTTGAATTGGTCACTTAAACTTAACTGAAATTTAATTAAACCTTTAATTAAAATAGATACTTAAATGGGTTAACCAAAATTGAAAAAAGTATAACTAAATTTTAACTAGAATTATCATTAAAGTATAAGTAATCAAACAAGATTTTGAAATGAAACTAATCAAAATCTTAGTTATATAAGTTCACATTTTCAAGTATAAGTAATCAAACGTTAGTTAGAGCAACCAACCATTTAATTAAATTAAACTAACCAAGTCACGTAAATAAGACATATCAAAAATGACATTTAATCAAATCATTAAGTCAAACATTCAACCAACTTCTAGCTGAATTAATCATCCAATCAAACTAATGAAACTTAAATAATCTTTAAATAAACTAAAATAAATAAACATTGACTTAGCTTAACCAAGTCACTCAAACATGATGAGTTAAATTAAATAAACTTTAAATATATCAATTAAATTAATTAAACAATAATTAATTAATTGATCAAATCAAATTAAATCACAATTAATTAAATTATATAATTGGATTAAACACAACTCAATCATAGCACCAAACTAAGCAAAATTGAAGTATCACAAAACAAAACAAAAAACTTAGTTGTGTGACAAATTTCAAACATACTAAATGTCATCAAATAAAAAAATGTATATGAATTGAAACATTAAATCAATCTAATCTTATCAAAATATAAACTACTAAATTTAAAATAACAGTAATATTAAATTAATCAACTTAAACTACACAAAACAATAGAGCTTGAAGAATTTAGCAAAAAAAGTATTTAGATGGAAACTAAATAGAAGATTGAAGCATATATTAATTAACTTAAAGTAAAAGCTAACATTCAAAACATATATATATATATATACTATATATATATATATATATATATATATATATATATATATATATATATATATATATATATATATATATATATATATATATATATATATATATATATAATCAACATAAATAATGAAACCTAATGTGTTTAACAAAACTTTAAAACCCAAAGAAAATATTAAACATTAATTGAATTTTCAAGATTGAGTTAAATCACACTAAAACCCAATAAATTACATTCAAAATGCATAATGCTAAAACAATCTTAACAAACTTAATCTTTAAAATCTTAACTAAATTAAATAAACATTAATCAAATCATTTAAATGAATTCAAAAAGGATAATTAAGATACGTAGGTTCTTAGTTTGATCACCTCTGAGTGGAGATTCCATTCTACTAGGATCAAGATGTTGAATAGAATGAGTTCTACCTCAAATAGAATTCATTTTATTCGTCATTCTTTAAAACGTAAATTCAACTTTAAACAAAAAAAAAATCTAAAATTCAAATAAAATAAAAAATCAATTAAATCATTTAAATTGAAACCATCCAATGATAAAATTAAATAAACTCTAAATTCAAATTAAAACTTGAATCTAAAAGGCTTAGTGTGATCACATCACACAAACCACTCTTTCTACACACTAGATTGTTAGGTCACCGACCCTAGATTTATGTTACGCTAATCATATATGTGATGATTCGTGATGTGAAGTGATATTTTTCTTATTTTGTGATGAACTATTTTAGACTGGATGACTAAGAATTATTTGCTCGCTAGTCTAGAAGTTATGGAACTCTTTTTAGGCTAACTCTGTTTTCTATAAGAGGCTATGCTTAAAGGGATCGTTGTCATAAAATATAACAAATATTATTTGCTTTCAAGTGCTATTTAAATCCCAATAAAATAAGTGAACTTAGTAGCCATCGATGCTAAGCTCATATGTTTGGATTATTACTGCTAGTGTAATGTATGTTTTTCAAGGTTTAGGATTTTATTTTAGAATTTTAAAATGCAATTTGATCCTAGAATTAGGTTAGGATCTATGAGATTTAGGATTAACATGAGCTGATTGTACCTATTTGATGGTCCCTAGTAGTGCCTAAGGAGGTCCCTAAAGAATGTGACGATCTTAAAGTTAATGAAGACCCTATAGATCGAACATGTAGTTCTAGACTAGGTTGAATAAGGGCAGAGCTCACTGCCTAATTTTTCTTTTACAGGGTAGAATGGTACCTAGCTGCACCAGCCTGTTCTATTTAATTAATTTTGGCTTGATTTATTTTGGGGTGTGCAATAAAACTATATGATTTTCATAAATTTTTTTCTGTGATTATTGTTTTGTAGTGAAACCTGAATGCATTAGCTCTTAAAAAAATTAAATTTTTTACCCCATTAAATTAATTCAACTTAAATATAAATAAGCAATTCATAACCTCATTATAAATAAAGCTTTGGGCATTGACAACTAAAAGCAACTAGAACTAACTAGATTTGGTGAACCATGCTAGCATATTCTTCATTTCTTGAATTGGGTGCTTCACCATTGCATATAAGGGGACATCTAACTTATGAGTATGACAACCCTTCTTAGAAAAGTGTATCTTCTCTTGATTTGGCCCATAACTTTTTTGTAATGCATATCATCTTAGGCATGATTTTCATACCTAGAGCCTTTAATCAAAACACATAAAAATCAAAAATTATTACATTAGTTAGATGCATAATATACCAGTCATGATCTTTAAAGTTAGGGAGTGAGTTTAAGCTCTTAACTTTTTTCCTAAGTATAACAGTCAAACCATCTTGCATATCATAAGACCCAACTCATAGTTTTAAATCGATTATGTGGTGTTAGTTACCAACCCCCTTCCAAGCAAAAGTAAGTCTAGAAGAGTCAGTAATAGATTTATTTTCTTATGTGAGAAGAATAACTAATAATTCCCAAATTCATAAAATTAAATTAGGTTGAACTTATGACTTATGTCCAAAGTATTTTTAGACTTAGGTTCTGAAGCATCCTATTACAATAAGTCTTCAACTCTTAGGCATTTCTATAATCTTGTGTAGTTAAAATCTAAGTCGTAGATTTCTAATAAATGTCAACTCATAATCTCAATAACTTCAATTTCAAAATTATTAAGCCTAATATTGGAATTGTTGAAAGCTTATTAGGTTTCCTAGTATCTAAAAATATTTTCTACTCATTCCCGATTGACTTACAAAAAGAACTCTTCCTCCTTGAAACGTTCCCTTTTGAATTTTTGAATTTACCATCCTTTTAAGACAAGCATTAAAATCTATAGAAATAAAAATCAATTTCTTCAATTGAGAGTATTCTTGGGAGGAATTTTCTTTCTCTTAAGATATAATTAACTATAGGAGTTTATCCTTATAGGGAACTATAAACTCTATACCAAAATAAATCATATTTTATTTCTCCATATAATTCATGAGAAAAATTTCTAATATAGACAGATCAGCCTTAGAAGTCCCTATTAAGTAATCAAATCCTTAGAGATAATATATTTATTGCTTATTAATATATTTGATTTTCTAAATAAATACCTGAGATCTACCTGGCATTCTAAATAAAATTCCCCACAACTGGAAATGTGGTAAATGTTTTTCTTCAAAGTTGCAATGACTATTGCTTGCAAAGAGAACTTATTGGAGAGTGAGACGATAGATAAAAAAGGAAAAAAAATGCAAAACATAACTTGCTTTCCCTTATGTACTTTTATTACTTTTTATACTATTTTTTATAGAGAGAAGTGAGAGATTTTTGTACTTTGATCTTCTATCATAATGAAATTCTTGTATTTCATGCTATTTTCTTACTTCACTTTCCTTTTATTATCCTACTTGACTTGGTCCTACTTCTCAAGTGCCTAAGAGGTTCTACGAATAAATTTGGATCCAACATTAACCTCGATTAAAATTTTCCTCTCATACATTGACACTAGATTGTCAATGCATCAACAACTTAAAAGCTGACAAGTAGCTATTTACTATGATCTTCAAGTGTTATCATGAGCTATATGTTCAAGGATTTATTTTAAGCAAATCTAAGTTAATTAGTCTAGCTTAATGTGCTTCGCATCTAATTAATCTAGTTGATTGTAACTTTAACTAGTAAATTAGGTTTGATTGGCCATTCTAAATTGAGCCTAGGGCCTAATCAACCTAAATAATGTTAGAAAATAGTTTAACATAAGGACATAAAAAAGAATACTACATCCAAAAAGAAAGTTACTCTGTTCAAGTTAAACTTTGAAGCACATGACAAAACACAAATGCTCTTGATGGAAAATTGGTCTTCAACCACTTCACCACAAGCAGCACAAGCACACAAGCATTGCCCTAAAATTATGACATGTACAGAGTATCATTCAAGCAAAAAAAAAAAAAAAAATAGCATACATTTAATACAATTCTGACATTTCAGGTGCTAATATTTATGTATACATCTAAACCTTATTACATAAAAAAAAAAACTTCTCTAAGTCCAGCCACGTGAGTACGTCTAAAGTGGTACAATTATTTTTTTTAGAATGCTGCATTTGAGTCTCATACAATGGTCGAGGCTGAATGAAGACAAATTTGAATCTGTGGCCAGTTCAAATAAAAAGAATGAGCCAAATAAAAATAATAAATAAATAAATAAAAGAACGAGTCATATATATCGTCAATTGATCTATAGTTACAGTACTTTTCTTATAAAAAAAAATGTGATTAATAGCTCGAATTGATAAAGTATAAAATTATTGCAATAAACTGTATATCCAACGTTACTGTGATTGGTCCGTACCTATAAAGCAGCTTAAGGCATTCATAGAGGTCTAAAGGCTAGAAATGTCAAAGCCATTCAACGACTGCAACTCAACACCAAAATTTTTTAGCAGTATTTTAAAAATTATTAATAATATTTTTTAAATATTTGAATAAATATAATCATAAATTCGTACATATATAATATATATACAAATCTCAAATATAGACTTCTTTGTTGAAAACTTACGCTCTTAAATTACTATTAATAAGAGGGGTCTAAACTACTATACAAAATTACAGTAATTTTAACTGTTGTATTATGCATGCAATAATTAAACGTTTAATATGTGGTTTAGCGCTAATACAACAATAACCACTATTAGTGGCCTATTACCAAACCCCATCCTCCCATTCTTTATTTTTTAACTTGAGCCTTTGAGCATGAGCCAAGGCAAAGAGTCTCCATCAACTACGCCATAACTCAAGGTCCTACTCTGCTGCAAAAGTGAACGAAACCCACATCCCCTCATTGCTTCCTCTACTATGATTAACTAATGCCTCTTGCTCCTACTGGCTACAATCGCTGTCGCCTTTTGCATCCATTGATTTTGAACTAGATCAAGCCAATAATCATTGCAGTTTCAGAAAAGAAATTTGCATTGGAATAGAAATGTATTTTGAGCTAGTTCAATCATCGCAAAGTTGAATCAACTATGATGTTTGAAATAATGCTAATAATTATTCATTTTGATTTTTATCATTATTTTGGCCAAATCTAAATGAGGGGACATTTTAACACCACAGCATATCCCACAGGTAAGGTGAATTATGTTACAATACATGTTTTCTAACTTGAAGAAATCAAATGAGACCATAACATGATAGAAAGAACACACCGAGATTAGGAGGAGAAAGGTGAACTTAAGAGAGAAAAAGTTTAACTGAGATGATTAGATTTAGTTCATAATTAATTAAAGTTTAACATTTAGGTTTGATTTGAATGATCATTAACAAAATCATTTAAAATCAAGTGGGTGGATAAAATACATTATGTAATATAAACGATTATGTGTAATTCATTTAATGAAATCCATAAACAAACAAACAAATTGGTCTATTTAATTTTATAACTAGAATATTAATTAACTAAACTCAAACCAAATTAAATAGAATTGAACTGATTTATTTTCAATGGAATTTTTTATTTAGATGATTTTCTTAGCCACCTCAGTGATAATATTTCTCAATTCATTCTGTTTATGTATAAGATATGATATTCCTTCTAAAAACTGTAAGAAAATGCTTTAAGGATGTGTAACTATGATGTAGTACGCCAAGCAAGCAAAGAACCTGTCACTAGGTCATAAGTCAAAGCATGAACTCATGAAGACTTTTAGAAGACTTTATATGTGAATTTATATTTTAGTGTTGCATTATGCAGTAATACGTATATTTAATCATATGTAAGTATTATATTAAAGTTGTGGTTGAAAACATGTGAGTTTATATATTTAATTTCATAGGTGTATGATGTGTCTAATTTCTTGGATTGAATCCAATTGGATAATTGAGCCCGATGGGTGAGCCTTGAGCTTGGTTCAGTGAGTTGACTCGTTCCTGAGTGGAATGAACCCACCGAGTTAAAGGGTTGAATCTCGGTCGATCGGTGCCTTTTCGACCGTTGGATCCGCCTTTTTCTTAACCGTTGGATCTAACTCGGATCGCGTTTTGAGTCTTGATTTGAGCGCCGATGTCTTGTGATTCCGCTCTTGATCTCGTCGTGCTGAGAGCTTAATCTATTTCTTTCCGTCTTATTTCTCTAGTGGATTACAGGTGTTGGAATACGGAAGACTTGATGCTTCTAGCGTTTGATGGCCGTTGGATTTGTCTAGTGTGATCCTGATGGAGGGCTCTCTGCCCGATGAAGCTATGGAGACGCTACCTTTCAATTGGAAGACAGCGTGGTTTGGCTCATTTGGTCATTCGAGCTTCGGGATGTCTGGGGAGAGTCTGAGAGGAAGAGGAGAGTTCGGAGAGAAGTTGACCGGTCGATCCTCTGGATTAAGGATGATTCCGGCGAAGTCCACCGTGGGAAATACCTGGAGGAAGGAGGAGCAGGTCACAGGAAGGGAGGTTCTCGAGAGATTTCTTCATCCTCTGTTGCTTTTCTCATCTCTATTTATAGTTTTCTTATGCTCTTAAGATCTCTGGTCACTATGTATTTTGTAAATCGATTTCTATTACATTCTATTATGTTTTCGCTGCTCGATATTAGTGGAGCTTGTAGTTCTATTGGCGTTATTTCATGGCCTTGTATTTTATCGGCCGTTCGCTTGGTCTTGCTTTTGAACAGCATATGATTGTATTTAAGTATAGTCCGGTTCTTGGGATCTTATATTGTTATAGCTGTAAAGTATTTATCCTACTGCTCTCTGTTGTTGTAAAAATTGTTAAATTTGTTTTGTGATTGTATTCTTTATTCCTCTCTGGTCTGAGCTAGTAATTTACTCTCTGTTGATGTTATATTTATGGTATATTTGTAAAATCCTTCAGCCATCTTGACCTTCTTCTGTCCCTTTTGCTTCTGTTGTTGATTTGGGGATATGAGCTCATATCAGTGTAGGTCTAGAGCCTCAACTCTATACTCTATAGATTTTAGTGTGCGGAAATCGAGAATATGGTGCCTTAGCACTGGCAAATGGCGCCACAAAGCTAGACAATAGCATTGCGGCGTTAGATTATGATGTCACGACACTGCAAAACAATTGTTTCAATTTTTTTAGTTTTAGTAGTTTTCTCCCCTTATGGTGCAGAATGTTGGCCAATAAAAGAGAAGCATAAGACTAAGTTAAGTGTTACAGAGATGAGGATGCTCAGGTGGATGAGTGGCTTTACTCTTAGAAATAGAATGTAAAATGAGTATGTTCGGAAAAAAGTTGGAGTAGCTCAGGTGATAAGATTAGGGAGAGTTAGATGGTTTGGCCATATAAAGCATCACGTCCATGACCGATTAGGAGAGTAGATGCATTAGATTTGCCTTATGTTAAAAAAGGTAGAGGTAGACCTAAAAAAGAATTGGTTAAGATGTATAAAAATGACCACAGTATACTTGAATTAAATGAGAATTTGACATAAAATAGGACACAATGGAGACGAAGGATTCATGTAGCCGACCCCACCTAGTGGGATTAAGGCTTATTGTTGTTGTTGTAGTAGTTTTCTCCCCAAATGGTGCATCCTTTGGAGTATTATACTTATTCAAACACCTATTCTGACCTAATAAGAAACTTTTGGATTTATATGTGACATTTGGAATGAAAACTCTTTTGTTGGAGTTTGGTGGCCAGCCATTCGGGAGATTCGATGATCTCTCGCTATTGTTTACTTGGGTGAGTAGAACTTCTGACTTCTTCCTCTTCAATGAGTAAAAGATCTTCTCTCTTCCACTTTAGTCAGCTGAAGAACATTGGAGCATCTCTTTCTCCACATCCACTACGACATCGTACTCTCCACAATCAACACTTAACTAATTTTTAGTATCAGAGCCTAAGGTTTAGAGGCGTGGAGAATGTATTTGCAGATAATTCATATCAAATCCAAGCAAGGTTAGTTTTGTACTTTGGAGTTGTGTAATTCATTTTACAGAATTAGTGATTTCACTTGGAAATGCATCCTAAATATATGTGATAGGAAATTTTATGAATATTTGTATTACTACCAACTAATTGTCAGCACTTATAAAGCCTAGTATTTCCCCTACTTAACTTCACTATAAAAATGAGTGGCAACTTGAGTAAATGAGAGTTCACTAAATATTCTACCTAGATACTAACCTTACATAAAAATTAAGATCATATTCTTAAATATTTTATGTTTATTTTTTTTTCTAAGTGTGTTTAATGTTTTGTAGTATCCACATGTCCTTTGTGTTGATTCAAGGTTAATTATTTTAAAATTTATATATCTCATTTTGTGTTAAGTTTAGTTAACCTTTTACATATTTAAAATCATCATTTGGAGATTGCATTTTTGTGTTTACATCATACCGCCTAAATCTGTCAGAGGACTTAACTAGAAGAGTAGATGATATTTCCATGAGAAGTAAAGAGAAATTCACTAAAATAGAAGACATACTCATGAATCTCAACGCATAAATTCAAATCTTGAATACTAGACTTCAAACCTACCAATAATACCCCATTCAGATAATTTAGATCCCATAGGAGAGGAAAACATTGAACTTTCTATAGATGAGTATCCAATGAAAAGGCTAAACCTTAGACAAGAACATCTTAGGATACATGAAACATTATAAAAACCTACAAAACAAGTTAAAATAGAAGCCCCAATATATGACGATGTTGATGATCCCAATAAAGTTTTAATTTGGTTAACCCAAATAAACGACTTCTTTGATTGTTATCATATGGATGATTACCAGCAAACAACATTTGCTAAAATGAAGTTGGTAGGTCATGCAAAGATCTATTGGAATAATATTTTAGCTAAAAAAGATACAATAGAAATCTTATGACTTGGGTAGAAATGAAAGAAATTCTAAGGCCAAAATATTATTCTAAAAATCATGATAAAAGACTTTGCAAACAATTAACTACTCTTAAATAGTAACCATGTCAGTAGTGGAATATATGAACATATTTGAGAGCTATAGTTAGAACCCAATGCATTGATCAAGAGTAGTAAATAGCTAACAAATTTGTCATTAGATTAAGTGAAGATGGTAGGAATGAAATAGAGCTTCTTGATCCCTAAACTTTAGAAGATGCCTTTCATTATGTTTCGCTCTTAGAAAAGCATAAGAAAGCAATATACATAGTTAAAATGAAGGCTCAAATATCATCTAGACATTTACCTACATCTCAACCTCAAAAGCCTATCATTTAGATATAATGATTCTATATCGAACAACCCCTCTAAAGTAAACCCCAATGAAACTACTTTTAAAACTATGAAAGAGATAGTTTATTTTAAATGTCATAAAAAAGGTCATATGAAAAACCAATGTTGAGCAAAAATCATGTTCCTAGATGAATTGGAAGATTTAAAAGAAGAAGGGGATATTAAAGAGACACATGATGATACACCCTTATCTAATGAAGAAGTAGATCCAAATATAGATAATCCATTATCAATTATGAGGTGTCTGACTGCTTCTAGAGAACAAGAAAAATGGAGGAGGAATATTTTCTCGATATATATTCTTTGCAAGAAGAAGAGCTATAAGCTAGTAATATATGGAAGTAGTTTTATGAATATTATATCAACCCATGCTATCATTAGAGCCAATCTTACAACTGAACCTCACCCAGAACCATTCCAAGTTAGTTGGGTAAATCACGCATCATTATCTATCAATAACAGATGTCTTGTTCCAACTAAAATAGGTAGATATAACAATCAAATTTAGTGTGGCATTCTTCCAATAGAAATAACTCATATTTTAATAGAAAGATCATGACTTTATGACTTGAATGTGATCCATTATGGGCATGAAAATACTTATGTATTCAGATATAATGAGAAAATAATCAAGTTATTCCTTTAAAGCCTACTAAAAAAAGGCCAATTATACCCCCTCATAGAATTCTTCACGCAGCTCTCATAAACCCAATTTTGAACTTCAACCCTAATCCAATCAAGGAAGGAATATAAAACTCCAATTAATGGTGATATCACTATCCAGTGAAAGGGAGGATACTTCTGATATACATCCGAATACATGTGGTTCTACTAGAATTCAAAGTACAACTGTAGGGTTTACACGCTTAGCTAGAGAATTCAATGGCCCTACTTTATTTATCTAGCACCTTCGGGAAATCTCTAGTGATATTAAGCATGCTAACATACCTATTGTGGTCTTAAATTTATTATCTGAACTCACTATTTTAATTCTTGATGACTTACCTAATGACCTACCACCATTAAAGGATATGCATCATACTAGTGATTTGATTCTCTGTTCTTAAATACCTAATTTATCTCATTAGAAGATGAATCCAACAGAACATGCAGAGTTAAAACGACAAGTAGATGAACTCCTGAAGAAAGATTTTATTCAAAAAAACTCTTAGTCCTTATGTTGTAACTGCTCTTTTAACTCCTAAGAAAGATGAAACTTAAAAAATATGTATTGATTGTAGAGCAATGAATAAGATCACAATAAAATATAAATTTCCTATACCTATGTTAGATGACATGTTAAATCTTATTTCAGGGTCATCATTATTTTTTGAAATTGACTTAAGAAGTGGATATCACCAAATAAAGATTAGACCAAGTGATGAATGGATGACAACGTTCAAAACTTTCGATAGTCTTTATGAATGGTTAGTCATATCATTTGGTCTTTCAAACGACTCTAGCACATTCATGAAACTAATGAATACTATTTTGAAATATTTTATTGGTCAATTCATTATAGTCTATTTTGATGATATTCTTATCAATATCCCAAATATAAAATTTTATTTATATCATTTAAAAATGGTCTTAAAAAAGTTAAGGTCGGAAAAATTTTATGTAAATCTTAAGAAATATTTTTTCTATCAACGAAAAGTCATTTTCTTAGGATTCATTTATTCTACTAATAAACAAAAGGCTAATCCATCAAAAATCAAATCTATTTTGGAATGGCCAACTCCAAAATCTTTTATAGATGTTAGAAGTTTTGATCGATTGACAACTTTCCAAAAGAGGTTTATAAGAAACATTAGTATTATTGTAGCCCATGCCATGGACATACTAAAGAAAGATAAATTTATGTGGACCATAGAAGCCAAAAGAGCCATACAACAACAACAACAACAACAACAACAACAACAACAAGCCTTTATCCTACTAAGTGGGGTCGGCTACATGAATCCTTAGTCTCAATTGTGTCAAATTATGTGTCAAATTCTCATTTAATTCAAGTATACTAAGGTCATTTTTTATACATCTTAACCAAGTCTTTTTAGGTCTACCTCTACCTTTCTTAACATAAGGCAAATATAATGCATCTACTCTCCTAACCGGGCCGAACGCTTTATGTAGCCAAACAATCTAAGGCGACTCTCTCTAATCTTATCTGCCACTGGAGCTACTCCAACTTTTTCCTAAACATACTCATTTCGGATTTTATCTCTAAGAGTAAAGCCACTCATCCACCTGAGCATCCTCATCTCTATAACACTTAACTTGGTCATATGCTTCTCTTTTATTGGACATTCTCATCATAAATCATCGTCTTACAACCATTATAAAATTATGCCTTAAGTTTAAGCGAACTTTTCTATCACACAACAAAGCCGATGCATTCCTCCACTTCAACCATCCAACTTGAATTCTACTAATAACATCTCCATCTATTTCACCATCATTTTGAACAATAGAGCCTAAATATCTGAATCGCTCACTCTTTTTAATGACTTGTTCAACTAATATCACAACACTACCACTAGAACTTCTACAACTAAAATTACACTCCATATATTCAATGTTAGATCTACTTAAACGAAAACTTTTAGACTCTAAGGTTGGCCTCCATAATTCAAGTTTCTCTTGGACTCCCTCTCTAGTCTTATCAACAAGAAGAATGTTATCAGCGAAAAGCATACACCAAGGTACATCTTCCTATAAATGCCTAGTAAGAACATCCATAACTAAAACAAAAATATAAGGGATTAAAGTCGATCCTTGATGTAATCCAACTGAAATAGGAAAATATTTTGTCAATCCTCCTTGTGTTTGGAAACAAGTAACAACTCTAGTATACATATCCTTAATGACTTGAATATAACCAATATTAACTCCTTTCTTTTCTAGAACTCTCCAAAGAATATCTCTTGAAACTTTATCATAAGCTTTCTCTAAATCAATAAATATCATATGTAAATCCTCCTTGCTTTCTCTATACTTCTCCACAAACCTCGTAACAAATGTATAACATCTATAGTAGATCTACCTGGCATGAAACCAAACTAATTGAGAGAAACTTTTGTATCACATCGTAACCTATGCTCAATTACTCTCCCATAATTTTAATGTATGACACATTAACTTAATTCCTCTATAATTTGCACGCTCTTGTGCATCACCTTTATTCTTAAATATAAGAACCAACAAACTCTTTCTCCACTCATTTAACCTCTTTTTAGTCTTTAAAATAACATTAAAAAGATTTGTAAGCCAAGAAATTTCTTGATCTCCTAAACATTTCTACACTTCAATTGAAATATCATCAGGTCCTACAGCTTTTCCACATTTCATTTTCTTTAAAGCTTCTCTAACTTTAGATTTACTAATACGACGATAAAAACAAAATTCTCTATTTTTATTTAGAGTATTAAGGTTGCTAAAATCAATCGAACTTTCAGATCCTTCATTAAAAAGTTTATCAAAATACCTCATTCACCTATTGTCAATATCCTTTTCTAAGAAAAGCACTTTATTATTTTCATCATTAATACACCTCACTTGAACTAAATCTTTATTTCTCCTATCTCTTTGGTTGGCAAACTTATACATGCATCTTTCACCTTATTTGGTATCAAATCTATTGTACAAATCACTAAAAGCTAAATTTTTTGCATCATATATTACTTTCTTAGAATCTCTACAGGCCACTTTATATCTTTCCCAATTCTCCATATTTTTACATCTAAACCAAGTTTTATAACAATGTATCTTATTTATCTTTTCTTGCACACTTTGACTTCACCACCAACTATTTTTATTAAAAAAAGTTTTTCCTTTTGATTCTCCAAGTATATTTTTAGCAACTTGCTTAATTTCACTTGCTATTTTTTTTCACATAACATTAGCTTTCTTATGAACATCCCAAATTCTAAGCTCTTATAGCTTGCTCTTAAAAATATCTTTGTTTGTGTTCTTTAAGTGTCCCCATCTAATCCCAAGACAATAATTAAATTTATTTTTCCTCTTATAATCTTTCATCTTAAAATCTAAAACTAACAATCAATATTTGATACTTAAATTTTCATTTGGAATGACCTTACAATCTTTACAATCTAAACGATCTATTTTTCTTATCAAAAAATAATTAATCTGTGTTTACTAGATCCATTTTTATAAGTAATAATATGTTTATCTCTTTTCTTAAATAAAGTGTTAGCAACTACAAAATCATAGGCTAAAGAAAAATCTAATATAGTCATCCTACCTTCCTCATTAGTCACTCCAAATCTATAACCACCATGAATACTTTTAAAATTTTCTATCACTCTATCAACATGTCCATTTAAATCTCATCCAATAAATACTTTTTCTTCAAGAGGTATCTTTTGTATTTATCCCTATAATTCATTCCAATTTTTTCTTTTGAGCTTACATCCAAACCTACTTGAGGAGCATAAATACTTATAACATTGATAATCTTAATATTAACAATAATCTTTAAAGTTATAATTTTATCTCTACATTTATTAATATTTATAACATTATCCTTCAAACTTTTATCTATAATCACACCTACACTATTTCTAGTTCGACTTCTACTTGAATACAAAAATTTAAAACCTAAATTATCAATCTCATTGGCTTTCTCCCCAACTCATTTAGTTTCTTGAACACATAAAATATTTATCTTTCTATGAATCATAATATCTATTAATTCTATTAATTTACCTATATACCTATATTCCAAGTTCCTAACCTAATTCTATTTTCATGGACTAACTTCTTTGCTCGCATCCATCTATAATGTGAGAACCCTTGCTTATTTAACACTACACCCAGGCTCCAATGCAGCGACCCTTGCACATTTTTCATTTTATTCAAGCAATACATCGAATGTATCAAGCATTGGAATAAATGGAATAATAAGTCAAAAAAATCATCTCATAGCTTTCTTTAATGAGAAATTAAATGATGTTAAACAAAAATATTTCACTTATAATCGAGAGTTTTATGCAATAATTCAAACTCTAAAGCATTGAAAGCATTATCTATTACATAAAGAGTTTATTCTAAATACTGATCATCAAGCTTTAAAATTTATCAACTCCCAAAAGAAAGTAAATTATAAACATGCTAAGTGGGTCGAATATCTTTAAGACTTTTTCTTTGTGCTTAAATAAAAACTCGTAATAGAAAATAAACCAGCAAACACTCTATCTAGAGTATATTTAATAGTTTCAACCGTTGAGTTTTAAATTCCTGGATTTACAACTTTGAAAGAAGATTACAAAATTTATCTTGATTTTCATATGATATATTTAGAATATGAATCTAAGCCCATAACTTTTCATAGCTTATTTATCATTCTAAGTGGATATCTTTACAATGGCAAGCAATTATGTATTCCTAAAATCTCTCTTAGAGAATTCTTTATCTCTAAATTGCATTCAAGAGGAATATCAACACAATTCGATAAATTAAAGACCCAAATATTAGTTGAGCAAAAGTTTTATTGGTCGTCCCTAAGATGTTGAGCGTATAGTAGCCCAATGTTGCACTTATCGTCAAGCTAAAACCATCAAACAAATTAAAAACTCTTTGTTTGGAGCTTAGTGACTGGCCATCTAGGAGATTCGGTGATCTCTCATTATTGTTCTACTTGAATGAGTAAAACTTCTGACTTCTTCCATCTCAATGAGTGGAAGATCTTCTCTCTTCCACTTTGGTGACTGAAAGAACATTGAAGCATTTCTTTCTCCACATCCGTTGCGACATCTTGCTCTCCGCAATCAACCCTTCACCAAACTATCGTTAGGTTTTGCAAATTTTATTTTTGCATTTTAAAAACTAAAATATTAATCACAGTTGATAGATTTTGCAAATCTTCTCATTATTATACAAGTTTAATGTTTGTTATTCATATAGTAACTACTATTATATTAAAATAGTTAAAATTTATACTAAGCTTAATAGTAGCTACAAAACTACTATCAAGAAATTTTCTAGTGATTTTAGGACCTCTAATCATTTTTGCAAAGATTGAAATCACTTTTAAAGCCCTCCAAAACTACTGCTAAAGCTTTTTAAACAATGGCCACTAAGTAATTGGTAAAGAGATCCACATCTAGTTTTAATTGTTTGTTCAAGCAAGTTTTTTAAACAATGGATTAAACAAATCTATCAAGTGAAAGATGGCTAACACTCAAAGAAGATAAATGCAAAGAAATCTCAAAGTTTAATGGGACAGAAAAAAAAAAAAAAAAAAACAAGAGCAATGCCTTATATTTTCAATGAGAAAGTCACACTTGTTAATGTTGGGCAATCTTGGATTGCTTTTCATAAGATTAATTGTTATGGAAAAATCATTGATAATGTGAATAATAACATTACCTCTTTTCAATCACCACTTTTTGCCAAAATAAATCAATTCTAAAAAATCATGAGAAATATATATATGTGTGTGTGTTTGTTTACTTTTTTAATTAAGTTTTCAACTAAAACATATATAAACAAACCATTACTAGTTAATATGCCACATTGTCGGTCTATCATGTAAAATAAAGGTTTATTTTCTATAAAAAAAAAAGGTAAACCATTCATATAATGCCTCAAATTTTCAGAGCATTTATTTTAAAAACGTCCTGCATATATAGGATAATTCGGCATTTCGTATTCCTGTGGGCTTTAGATCTACAGAACAGAATGGGTAATTTCACTCATGCATTCACTGCTTATGAACAAATAAAATAATAAACATATTATAATAACCTTAGCATTTTTTAAAAAATAAAATATATATAAATTTTCATATGTGGCTCTCATTTTCTTGTATGAACAAATTAACAATGCGAGAAGTAGCCTTTGTAATAATCAATTAATTTCCTGTTGAAGTGGGGTAGCAGCACAGTCAACTTTGTACAGTATACATAGGATTCGAATTTGATATTTGGACTTTTCATAACAGAGTTATATTTAATAAATTCTAGAATATAAAATATTAGGAAGAAGATGAAGGGAAGAGAGTGAAATTAAATAAGTGTAGGACTAAACTTTGCCTAATTTAGATGAAATCATTATTATTAGGTCACTTTTTTCTGTAGCACGATTGAAACCCTCCAATATAACACCACCACATAATCTCCTTCATAAAAATTATTTATTGGACCACATTACCTACATACGAAATAATATCAAATTACATCAATGTCTCAGATTAAACTCTCACCATTATTGCTCTTAATTATTAAAAGCATTAGAATAACAAGACAATAAGATAAATCTATGGGGCATGCATGAGATATGAGGCAATGCATCAGTCCCTATCCCAAAATAAGGCATTTTCTTTTAAATAGAGGGGGTGTGACCCATATCCCAGTGTTATTCACCATGTGAACCGTGGACTAATCTCAGCCAGAAATCCTAAGGTCATCTTCTTCACAATGATTCAATCCTTTATAAGTCGTGATTAATGGAGTTATAAAACCAGCAGGAATACGTAAACAATGTAATCAAAGTTCATTGCATTTGCTCGTCTTTTGTCATGAAAGGAGAAGAAACAGTTAAAGCAAGCCATGTGCCATGAAGACTTGATCCAAGTTGAACATCACATCAGATTAATGGCGAATATGGTCCATCCATCCATATAAATATATATATATATATATGTGTGCTCAGGGTCAAAAAGAAAAGTTTCACTCACTGGTACGGTAGACTTGTGAATCTGAAATAAAGAAGGCATAGAAACAAATTAAGGAAAGAAACTTGAAAGCATATTCACCTTTGCGTCTTCACCAAATGAGAAGGAAAGCTCATCCTACAATAAAGATGCATGGTCACAATCACCATCATCCATAAACTTGTACTAAGATGCTGACTGAAGAATCTGGAACGTGAATTTTGTTCAGAAGGATAATCAACAAAGGTGAGTAGAACCCTTCAGGCAAGTACCAAGGAGATCAACTCTGGCAGCCAAGAAAATAAATTTTCTTTGAGTAGAATAGAATTTGAATGGAACAAGTGATAGAATCGAATAAAGATTCGAGATGGATTAATTGATGTGTTATATTTCATATTATCTCCGCTCAGGAGCATCTAGGCTCCATCAAACTGCACTAAATGTTGCATTTAAAGTATAATGCTCCTGCAGATATACAAACTAATATGAAGTAGAAAGGAATGTGTAAAAATATCAAACTCAGAATACCAAAAAATTGGGGTTCAGAAAGAAATGTCTGAAACCGAAAGTTACAATAAATAGCAAAAAAAAGGAAGAAATCGATTGAAAAAAGTTAAAATAGATAAGTTCTAACTCGTATATTTAGTAATTGGCGCCTTCTCACGCATCATAAGTACATCCTTCAGCCAAGTTTTTCCAGTCTGCCCTGTTTAACATAGTGAAATCAGTAATAATAAGGCTAAGTTCAGAATATTATTCTAATGAAATATTATTATGTGCAGAGTTTGAATATAACTTTTATGTCCGGACTCTAATAAATAATATGATGCTGCCAATACACAATCATATATTATGTAAGTCTACATATTAGTTATGAAGTGATGTGTATTGATATATATATAAATGTTGTGTATTACTATGAAGTTAATATTAATATTATATCAATACATGAACTTCACAATGATGTGTATAGATGTATCAGCTTCTATGTCTGGAGTTAATATTACTGTACAATTAATATTACATTAATACACAGAACTTCATAATCAATACATAAGAAATTGTGATTGACACAGCAATTATATTATTAGAGTCGGATATGATACATCCCACTGCATAATAATCTCTATTCTAATACCTACTTTTGTTTTCTTGAATGGGTAAAAACAGTATTGGGATATTAGGAAAAAAATTAAGAAAAAATGTTGTATGAAAATTGAAAAGCATTTTTTATGATAATTTTGAATGTGGTTGAATAAGTTTTTTCACAACTTCACTTGCATATAGTTGCGAGTCATACATGACGACAACTTTTTTGTTATTTAAAAAAAATATTGATGAAAATCATCTTCTTACAATTAAATCGATAGGGTGTGGTGGATATAAGAAAGTTCAATGTTTTCAAATGAAAAGAAAAATTATAACACCTATAATAATTCTAAAAAAAATCTACTATCCCATCAATAGCCCTGTAACTAAATTTACAAACAGTTATCACCCTAAATCGAAAAGCTTTTTATGGATGTTAGCTTTACTATCTAATTAATTAGTTAACTGATATTTTTTGTGTTAATTAAGATTAGAAATCTTATGATAGTTGTCTGAAATTCATAATATTATTCAATTTACTCTTCCAGTAAACTAATATATAAAGTATTTATTTCAAAGAGCAACAGCTCTTACAACACTTTGATAATAACCCTAAAATAATTTACCTAATAATCATCTACTTTATTCGAAGGCAAGACACAATAAAACATATAAAAATGTTAGTGTCACATAGAGCCTAAGTTTTATTTACTAAAGTTAATTGGTTTCTTCTTGGCTGAAAAAGTTTGCAACTAGAATTCAGCTCTTTCATGATCGAATTTACAGAAAGTAGAGATCAGAAAAAAAAAAAACAACTAATTAACTTTAATTTAAAGAGGACAACCCTTTTTATTTCAGTAATAAATCATCCAGCAGAGGTTGGATATAAATGTTGCATTTCCAGAAGCAACCAAATGGATTTCAATAAATTCCATCATGGAAGAAAACAAAGTGCAAGCTTATGCTGCCATAAAACATGCAGCTGATACTGATAACAATGTATATGCTACATGACTGTTGAAGAAAATAAAACTTTTGGTATTGGTAAAGTAAACTAGAAATGGTGTAGGTGTGATTATAGATAAAAGTTTGAAGGATAATGTTATAAATATTAATAGATGTGGAGATAGAATTATAACTTTAAAGATTATTTGATCTAAGATTATCAATGTTATAAATGTACGCTCCTCAAAAATAGGTTTGGAGGTAAGCAAAAGAAAAATTTTGGAATGAATTAGAGATTAATATAAAGATACCACTTGAAAAAAAATATTTATAGGAGATTTAAATGGACATGTTGGTAGAGTGATAAGATTTTAAAATAATTATATGGATTTGGATGACTAATGAAAAAAAGTAGTATATTAAATTTTGTTTTAGCATGATTTTGTAAGCAACACTTTATTTAAGAAAAGAGATGAACATATTATTACTTATAAAATAGATCTAGTAAAACACGATTGATTATTTTCGATAAAAAAATAGATCGTTTAGATTAGAAAGATTGTAAAGTCATTCCAAGTGAAAATATAAATAACCAACATCGACATTAGTTTTAGATTTTAAGATGAAAGGTTGTAAGAGAAAAATAAATCAAATTATTGTCTAATTAAATGACACTTTAACACAAATAAAAATATTTTTAAGAGCAAGCTACAAGAGATTAGAATTTGTGATGTCATGAAGCTAACATTAGTGGGAAAAATAGAAAGTGAAATTAAGAAGTTCTTAAATGCTTGGAGAATCAAGGAAAAGCTTATTTTAATAATAATGGTGGTGGAGTTAGGTTGGCAAAAAAAGATAAAAATAAAAGTATATAAAACTTGGTTTAGATGTAAACTTCGAGAATTGGGAAAGATATAAAGTGGCCGTAGAGATTCTAAGAAGAAAAAATTTAAATTTTTAGTGATTTATACAATAGATTAGATATCAAAAGAAGGTGAAAGATGTATGTATAAGTTAGCCAACCAAAGAGATAGGAGAGACAGAAGTGAGGTGTATTAAGGATGAAAATAATAAAATTTTTTTTTAGAAAAGGATATTGAAAATATGGATGAGGTATTTTGATAAACTTTTCAATGAAGGATCTGAAAGTAAGATTGATTTTAGAACCTTAATACTAAACAAAAAAAATAGAATTTCATTTTTGTCAACATTAGTAATCAAGTTAGTGAAGCTTTAAAGAAAATGAAATATGGAAAAGCTAGGACCGGATAATATTCCAATAGATGTGTGAAATGTTAGGAGATCAAGGAATTTCTTATTTACAAATCTTTTAATGTCATTTTAAAGACTAAAAGATCTAGATGAGTGGAGAAAGAGTTTGTTGGTTCTATTTAAGAATAAAAGTGATGCACAAGAGTGTACAAATTATGAGGAATTAAGTTAATGTCATACATTAAAATTATGAGAGAGAATAATTATGATGTGATACGTAAGTTTCACAATTAGTTTGGTTTCATGCCAAGTAGATCTACTATGGATGCTATACATTTGTTAAGGGTTTGATGGAGAAGCATGAGAAAGTAAGGAGGATCTACATATGATATTTATTGATTTAGAAAGCTTATGATAATGTTTCAAGAGATGTTCTTTGGAGAGTTCTAACGAAAGGAGTTAATATTGGTTATATGTCATTAAGGATATGTATACTTGAAGTTACTTGTGTCCAAACACAAGGAAGATTGACAAAATATTTTCCTATTTCTTGGATTACATCAAGGATCGCCTTTAATCCCTTATATTTTTTACTATAATATGTTCTTCTAGCATTTACAAAAGATGTACCTTGGTGTATGCTTTTCTAATGACATTCTTCTTGTTGATAAGACTAGAGAGGAGTCCAACAAAAAACTTGAATTATGGAGGTCAACTCTTAAAGGTTTTCGTTTAAGTAGACCTAAACCGAATATATAGAGTGTAATTTTAGTAGAAGTTATAGTAGTAGTTTGTGATATTAGGTGAACAAGTCATTAATAAGAGTGAGTGTTTCAGATATTTAAGCTCTATTATTCAAAATGATGGTGAAATAGATGGGGATGTTATTAGTAGAATTCAAGTTGGATGGTTGAAGTGGAGGAATGCATTATTATGTGATAAAAAGTTCCACTTAAACTTAAGAGAAAAATTTTATAAGATGGTGGTAAGACTGATGACTTATGGTACGAATGTTGGCCAATAAAAGAGAAGCATAAGATTAAGTGTGTGAGATGAGGATGCTTAGGTGGATGAGGCTTTACTAGGTGGCTTTACTCAAAATGAGTATATTCGGGAAAAAGTTGGAGTAGCTCCAGGGGTAGATAAGATTAGGGAGAGTTGCCTTAGATGGTTTAGCCACATAGCGTTAGTCAGATGACGTTAGGAGAGTAGATGCATTAGATTTGCCTTATGTTAAGAAAGGTAGAGGTAGACCTAAAAGACTTGGTTAAGATGTAAAAAATGATCTTAGTATACTTGATTTAAATGAGAATTTGACACATAATAAGACAGATGGAGGCGAAGGATTCATGTATGTGCACCTAGTGGGATTAAGGCTTGTTGTTGTATCCAGGTAATAGCAAAATATATCAAGATCTTAAGGAAATATTTTGGTGTCTATGAATGAAAAGAAGTATAGCTAAATTTGTCTACAAGTGTCAATCATGAGATGGTTATAATTTGAATATTCGAGGCCAAGTGGACTTTTATAGCCTTTGCCATTACTAGTGAAAATAGGATGATATTGCTATGGATTTGTGGTTGGCTTACCTAGATCCGAAAAAGATGCTGATCTATTTGGATTATTATTGATAGGTTGACTAAATCTTCACACTTTATCAACAATCGATCTTGAAAAACCGGAAGAAGTATGTTGATGAAATTATGAAGTTACATGGTATGCCAAAATCTATAATAGAATGGATAGCCGATTTATCTAGGCGTGGAAAAAATTCAAGACACTTTAGGTACAAAGCTTATTTTTAGTACTGCATTTCATCTTCAAACTGATGGCCAATTAGAGAGAACAATTCAAACACTTAAAAATTTACTTAGACTTTGTATCCTTAATTTTGGGAAAAATTGAGAAATTCATTTGCCCTTGATTGAGTTTACCTACAATAATAGCTTTCAAGCAAGTATTGGTATAGCTCCCTATGAAGCATTGTATGGAAGGAAGTGCGACACTACTTTCTTTGGGTGGAGATGGGTGAAAAAAAATATGCACCATGTGCGATGATGATCGAGAAGATCGATTGATTCGTGATAGATTAAAAGTTATTCAAGATAGGCAGAGGAAATACTATAATGCTAAACATCGGTTAGTAGAGTTTGAAGTGGAGAATTTGTATTTCTTAAAGTCAGCACCATGAAAGATATAAAACGATTTGACAAAGTTGGAAAGTTGAGCCCATGCTATATTGGTCCATATGAAATCTTGGAAAGAATTGAGAAAGTGGCTTATAGACTGGCTTTACCTTCTCACACAAAGAGTGTTTTCATATTTCTCTTGCAAAATATATTATGATGAAATGAAGCTATTCGATCCTATTGATATTCAACTGATCTTTATGAGGAGCTAGAAATTATAGATTATGATGTTAAGCATCTTAGGAATAGAGAAATTTCATTTGTCCGTGTACTGTGGAAACATGGATCAGATCGAGAAGCTTTGTGGGAGATGGAATCAGAAATGTGAGGACTTTATCCTCATTTGTTTAATTAAAGGTATGTTTATTTCTATTATTGTCATTAAATTTTGAGGACGAAATTTTTATAAGAGTGAGAGAATAATAAAAAATCGAAAAAAAATAAACAAATAAATAAAATATAAAATCCAACAATTGGCATAAATTGGAAAATCGAAAAGGCTCGATTCTCAACAGACTTGCAATGAGAGAAAAAGAAAAGAAAGAAAGGTCGAGGAAGGGAAACCTTGCGTGTGTGCCGAGGTTTGGTTCTAAACGGAACTACCTGAGAGGGAGCGAGAGGGAGGAGGAGTGACCTCGTCGCGTCCGCGTCAAAACAGTGAGCGGCTCCTACGTCGACATCGGGTTGTCGAGAGGCTCGTCAGAGGAGAGGAGGAGCTCTCTTGTGGGAGGAAAGGAAGACCGTGCATGGCGTGACATTAAAAGGGGGAGGAGGGTCTTAGAATAATAAAGAAAATGAGGAAAGGAGGTAATAATATATATATATATATATATATATATATATATATATATATATAAAGTGAAAATTTGATTTTATTATTAATTCAATCATGATTTAGGATGTTATAAGTTTAACAAGTAATTTAATTGAAAATGTTATTATTTTAATATATATATATATATATATATATATATATATATATATATATATAATTGAAATATTATTATCTCAATTTTGACTTAGGGTTTATAGATTTCAACAAGGAATTTAATTTGGGACTGTGTAGCATAAATCAAATAAAAGTAATTAAGTATTAAATCCTTACATATGAAATCTAATTGCAAATTAAATAAAACTTGAAACATATGCTAAGTTATATTATCGTTAATTAATTAAGAATCATTTTAAAGGAAATGATAAACATTAAATGAAAATAAAATTTTTCTATATGAAGTCACTTTAACATTTAATATTTTTATATTAAGAAAAATAATAGGATTTAGAGAGTATTATATGGCAAATTAAATATGTATAAATATCATTATATTAAAGGAATTAAGGTTATAAACAATTTTGTTATTATATTAGAATTCAACTTGATTTGGAAATACACAATGAAATATTGATGAATGTGAGCGTTAAATAATAAAAGATATATGAAAATATCATAGAGAAGAAAATGAAAAAAAATAATACTACTTTCAAATATTGATAATGTCAAGATTTTCATGTTATAGGTACTCAAATTAAGGAAATGAGTGTTAAAGAAGGAGATTCAAGAGAAAGCTTAAAACTAATGTGAGTAATTATGTTCTTACATTTATGATAAAAATGTCTTTAATTTCTTATGATGAAATGCATTTATATATGATTATGACTTTTTCCTGTACTGCAAGTTGTTATTTATTTTCCTATTTTTTCATAATTGTGATGTAATTTCTATTTCTTCATGTTGAATAATATTGAATCTTGCTCATGTATCTTCATATTTTATAAAGTTAAGCGATTCGTTAGTTATGAATTAATATGCATAGTATAATTATATGTTATATGTGTATATTGAAGAAAGTGGAGTTCATCCCTTATAGTGCTTGGTTGGGGCCGATGTACTCAACCAAAAAAAATGACTAATAAAATTGGCAAATGTAATGGCTACTTGTCCTTTGGATGAGTATTAGTAAAGGTTTTCTTTTGGTAAAGGTTTAAACGGTAACTCTTAAAATGAATGATAAATGTAAATGTAAAAGTTCACACGAAATGTTCATTTGTACATACCTCTCATATATTTGATTATTTGAACAATTTCTTTTATGTACATGTTATAATAAAAATTGGCATACATACTAGTTCTACTTTCTTGTTTACTATAGTATAAGATAATTGACACTAAATTTTATTTAATTGTTAGTTTATTTTTTTGTGTATCATAGATGGTGATAGAAGGAAGGGTTATGTTTATCGCCATAAAGAGACTTCAGGGGATAGGTAATTATGTCATTATGTTGATTTATATTTAAATTATATTTCATATGAATTTTATTAGTATATATATGTGTACAAATTGTTAAAAAAATTTGTGGATTGTAGTAGCTCTTATATGATTGGAGATTTGTTTAAGATCGAAATGTTAGAAAGGTTTTCTTATCCGTCAATTTGTTCCTTGTATTCCAAGCTCGAGTCGTGAAAAGTAAAAGTTCACACGAAATGTTCATTTGTACATACCTCCCATATATTTGATTGTTTGAACAAATTTTTTATACATATTATAACAAAAAATAGTTCTACTCTTTCTTACTAAGTATATGACATAATTGGCCGAATTTTATTAAATTGTTAGTTATTTATTTTTTTCAGGTAACCATCCTAACTAAATGGATGATAGAAGGGGAGGGTTATGTTTATCATCGTAGAGAGCCTTCAGGGGATAGGTAATTATATCAGTTATGTTGATTTATATTTAAATTATATTTCATATGAATTTTTGTATATATATGTGGCAAATTGTTAAAAAAATTTATGGATTGTAGTGGCTCTTATATGATTGGAGATTTTATTTAAGATTGAAAATGTTATGTAAGGTTTTTTTTATCCGTCCAGTTTGTTATTAAGCTGCTCGAGGTGTGACAATCTTAACATAAAAGTTGTCATTAAATCTAAATTGATTTTTTTAAGATTTCATAAAAATTGAGAAAAATACTTGGTACTGAATAATGAAAAATCCCCAAAAGGTTGATGGTAAATCTAATAAAGCTCCATATATGTTTATTTGATATTGAAAATAAAAATAAAAAAAGATTTAGATAAAAATAAAAAAATGGAAGATCTTGAAACCTTTAACTTAAAATTTTTTTAAAAAAAGACGATCTTAATAAAGAGTAGAAATATGCCACTAGCTATGCAAAAGAATTAGTTATATTAGATCCCTCTACTAGTGTAAGAACTAGGAACGCCACTAAAATGCATTAAATCATATTGCATTAGCAAAGCAAGCAAATAAGGAGGTACTATTGGATTAATATTAGTATCTAGTTGTATATGATGAACTTAAGCAATTTGTGAGAAATAATGTATGAGAGTTAATATTTAGGCTCACAAATCATAATGTTATAAGTACAAAATGAATCTTTAAGAATGAACCAAATGATAGTATGATAGTTAGAAGCATAGCCAAATTAGTGCCTAAAGATTTTAGTAAGATTGAAAATTAATCTTGAAGAGAATTTTCCATTGTTCTCGACTTGAGACCATTAAATTATTACTAACATTTTCATGTTTCAAGAACTTTATGTTATATTAGATGGATATTAATGGTTACTTTTAAATGGAATGAAAAAACAAGATAATATATGCAAAGAAATCAACTAGATTTGAGAATCCCAGCTATCAAGTTCATGTGCTTAAACCCAAGAAAGCGTTATATGGCTTAAGACAAGCACCTTGAGCTTATTATGACAAGTTTAGAGAATGAATTTTGTTAAAACAAGCACCATACATAGCAAGAAATCTAGTTCAAATCTTCCAATTATGCAATTATATATTGATGATAGTTTACTTAGAGCCACCAGTGATTTTATGTGTTATGAATTCTCTCAAATCATGGGTAAGAAAATTAAAATTGGTATGATGGAACAATTAAACTATATCCTTGGTTTCCAAGTAAAATAAAATAAAAATGACATGCTTTATGTCAAACCAAATATAGAAGGGAACTAATTAAGTAGTTTGGCATGAAATTATTCAAAACTATGAATATCTCCATGAACTAAAATACACAAGTCAATAAGAAGACAAGTGAAAAAAAATATTATTTGCTATAAAATTATGTCAACTAATAATGGAATCATTATTGTACCTTAATGTTAGCCATCCAAACATTATATTTAGTGTTTGTCGGTGTGCTGAATTTCAAATAGATCCAAAAAATCAAAATTGATTGCAATTATGCATATTTCTAGATATTTTATAGGTACACCTACTCAAGGTGTCTGGTGCCATAGAAATAGCACATCATTTGATCTTAATGGCTGTTCATATTTTTGTTGAATGCAAAATCAGTAGAAAAAGAATATCTAATATGTATTAATTTGTAGGACATTCACTATTATTCAGGCCAAGTGGAAAACAAACTTAAATTACATATCAACAAATAAGCCAAAATACCTTACACCAAAGAGCTATGTTGCTCATCTCCTATGGCTTAAGCAACAAATGATTAATAAAATACCAACTATCTGCAGCAATACTATTGCAAAGGTATAATGAAAATCCAATATAACACTCAAAGCAAGCACATAAATATATAGCATGACTTTGCTAAGATCATGTGTCAAAAAGAAATATCTCAATTCAATTTATTAACACTAAAAATCAACTTGCGGATATATTTGCAATACCATTGGATTATAATAATTTTTTGATATTAAAAATTCAATTAAATATAATTGATATAAATGCATAAGTTTTAAATTTTTATTAATTAATTAAAAAAATATTAATTTTCTAAACAGTATAAAAAGTGATTAAATATCTATGTTTAAGATAACAGAATAAAAATATAAAAAGAAATGATTGCATTTGAATTATTCAAAATCTTGGAATTCAAAATATGGACAATCATACCATACGATACCCAACTGGATGATATGATTAGCTAACAATCAACTGTAATGGATATATAGCTATTAGAAGTGAGATATCTAAGACTCCTAACCATTTTCGTGGAAACATATGATAGATTTAAGCTATAAATAAGCCATCCAATATGCTAACCTCACTCCTAGTCAATTCTTTTAAAAGTTCTTATCACTTAAAAAAGCTTGTGTGATTTCTTAATGGAAAGAAAAAGACCAAGGAGCAGCTTTGCCAACAATTCCACAATGTTATTTAAAATTCATCCAATGGAAAATGAAGCATGTGATCAAACAATAGATCATCCCTTACAAAACCAGAACCGATACTCTAAGAGTATCTCTCTTATGCTATATATATGATTTGTTTTTGGCACTACTCTACAATTTCTAATTTTAGTTGCCCATCCATTTCATTATGAATTTATGTTTATATTCTTTGTGAATCTTGGCACCAATATAAATTAACCATCCTAACTTCACATATTTTTAACATCCAAGTTAAGATGACCGATGATGATTTGCATAATGTTTTGATTGTTTCTAATAATAGAGATTTAGCTACGTGTCATATAAGATGACTCGTCTTTTGATTGGATGAATGTAGCACACTTCTATGATACTCATCGTTATCCTATCATTTGTCATTGGATAGTCGCCTTGTAAGGAATCTGTGTTAACCAATTACAACATCATTTCAATCACTAAGGATAGGATGTGCATTACCCCCTTCTACTTTTGGTTACTACTCCATGAGTCGACATGAATTCAATGGGGCAAATATGATTATTTAGTATTTACTATCATAAAAACTTCTATTTGCAATTCAAAAATCAAACATTGATACAATCTTGCATTAAGATATGTTATTGCATACATATCAATTTTCAAATATGTTAAATGAAAGAGATGAAAATTTTAATCAAATTTTAATCCCTTGATCTTAGCACATTGGCAATCATGTCTCCTAAACGATGAATAAACAAATCCAACCCACATAGATATTTTGCATGAACAAGTTGTATTGTATGAAAAAGATGAACAATCATCAGAAACTTTTCAAGTATCTTTTCTAACACCTTAAGACACAGTAGGTTTCCTCCATTTATTTCAAAATACTACTTTCAAAGCATAATGACCAATCATTTGCACCACAATGAACCTACAACCTCTGAAAAATATGTACTTCAGAATTGGTCAAAACAGTGGCAGGAAACACAAGTGTACGAGACATCATGTTAGCATTAGTAACTTAACGCAATAAATCAAACTGAGATTAAGAACTCTCCTCAATACAGTCTAAATCAGCTCTGACGTACCTTATGCATATGAGAAGCCAAAGGAGTCTATCATTTAAGCTATATATCATCCCAAGCTGCCATTTTCCATGAGTTTTCTAGAACACCCAATGCTCTTCTTCTTTGCGTCGTGGAAAATATTTCTTTTTGGAGACTTGGAGATATACCACCATTCTCTGTAGCTTGACGCCAGGTTTTGAGGGCAAATACTAGCGCTTTTCATGAGGTAAAAACCTACTAATTTTGCCAGCACCACCACTCCAAAGCCTACTTAAATAAATGCACAAACGCAAATAGATCAGAACCATTCCACGTTAAGCAATTAAATCGTAACACCATTACACATTACACAAAGAATTTCAGCCTCACAAGTTATCATTCACAACCTCAACAAACATCTTCAAATCAAAAGTATGAAAAAAAATTATTTTTTTTAACTAAAACCCTAGAGATCGATTCAAGAGACTGTAGTGTTTGCAGGTTTAGTGAAACAATGTTTCACTTAACCTGTACTTTGAATATTGACAAAGCAAGACTGAAGAACGAAAAAAGGAGCAAAAGGGGAAAGTTATAGCAAATGCAAAATGAGCTTGGCCTTCTACAATGGATAGAAATGCCATAAATAATCTAACCGAGATAAGATTCTCATCAGGAATAAGATTTTCCTTTCCAACGGAACACAGCCAACATCCGCAAAGAGCCAACTTAACGTAAAAGAATCCGATAGCTCTTTTAACTTCTAAGCTAAGTACTCGTTTACGATCAAGCCTTTAATCTTGAATCCAGAAGGACGAGATGAAATACGTTTATGGAGAGAGAAAGGGGGGCAGAGATTAATCAGCATTCAGAAGAGGGGAATCACCTTCGGGCTTCGTTTCTGGTTTCAATTACGTACACAGAGAACATTGGAGGGAGAGTTCAAAATTCAAAGCATACCAAGCGCGAAGGAAGAAACCGCTCTCGCTTTCTTAACTTCTTGGGTGGGTTGTGAAAAAATTATGTGGGCTAGAATGCTGGGCTGCAGACCATGGCTCAGGCCTAGTGTCCGAGAGCTTAAAAACGACATCAAAATCATACTTCTCCCAAAAAAATTTAGGAAGATTTACATACATATCACACAATATTTATGTATTTATATATCTAATACCTAAAATTAGATATTTAATTATCTAACACTTTCTATACTTAAAAGGTACAATTCACTTTTAAAAATGAGTGATTATGATATTTTTGATATGATATAGAAGATTATAATGATATATATGTAAAAATTTAAGTTTAGGTATTAAATATATAAGAATTATATGATATGTATGTAAATCCCTCAAAAATTTAAGAAAGATTTGCATGCATATCACACAATTTTTATGCATTTACATATATAACATCTAAAGTTATATATTTACTTATCTAATATTTTCTATCATTAAATATATATAATTTATATTTAAATAGTAAATGATGATGATATTTTTGATGTGATATTAACAATTAGGGTGTTATATATATATATATATATAAATTAAAGTTTTAGGTGTTAGATATGTAAATACATAAGAATTTTGTGGTATGTATGTAAATCTCTCAAAATTTAAATGATATATATAAGATTCAAATTTTTATATTTATTTATATATAACTTTAATATTAAAATCTCATTAAAAATATTATTAATATTTTTATTTAAAATATACTATGTATTTTATATGATTTTGATACTAAAATATTTTATATTTAAATATAAAAATTTAAAAAAGATAGATATATATATATATATATATATATATATATATATATATATATATATATATATATATATATATATAAGATTTTATGATATGTACATAAATTTCTTAATATTAAAATAAAATTATTTTGAATTATTATTTTCAAAGTGCTAATTAATGAGATAATTTTAAAATTAAAATTTAAACAAAAAAACTACAACAAGTCAGATTGGACGCTCAACTAGACACTAGTAGGAGTGTCAACGAGCCGGGATTGAGCGAGCTGAGACTTTGTTCTTATTCGGCTCATTTGTATTAGCTCATGTTTAAAATGATTCGTGAACTCTCTATTAAATGTTCTAAAAATATTCATGTTCATTTTACACATCTCAAAAAATGGCTCATTTTTCATATTTTTAAAATGATAAATTTTAATAAATTAAAATTTTTAAAAGTTTGCCTTTTAATGAGCAAAAAATTGCATTTTATAAGTTCTCTTAACTCATACAATCAATAATCACAATAATAAATTTAACTCAATTTTTTAATACTTTCATCAATTTCATCAATCAAATAACAATTGCTACATTATTACAAATCAAATAAGAAATTTTGAACATTTTATACATTTTTTAATAAAAAATAAACAAATACAATAATTTATAAACATTTACACTTTATAGGCATTACAAGATACAATTTATAAACTAATTAACACGATTAAAAATGATCATTTTAAATCCTTCAAGCTTCAAATAAGTCATTTTGTCTTGAGAATCAATAATTGCACTTCATCCTGCATCATATTAATAAAATTAATAAAAAAATCATATAATAAAAATATCCAATGGACTTAGAAGATTAATCCAAACATTCACTAATGCCTTCATAGCTTGATGGTTACTTATATTAAATACTTAAGAACATAAAGTCATCAAAATACAATAGCAATAGATGTTATAAAGCTTGATTTTATGAGATTTAAATATCAACAAAAAAATCAAAACAATAAGACATACCACAGAACAATAAAAAAATTGGTTGTGATGACTAAGAAACCAAGCAACAGAGAATAAACTAGCAATGTAAATGAACACCTAATAATGGCGTAAATGAGCCAAGCATTAAACCAACTACCCAAGTAACAGTCATTGCAACAAAATAGAAAAAACAAATAGCAAAGCTATTGTTTGTAGAACATAATTAGAAATAGCCAACCAAAAGAACAAACAATAATAAAAGCTCAGAATCCCAAGATTAAACTAAGTGAATTATCTATTATATAAGCAGCTAAATAATAAAACTAAGTTACATCTCTTGTAATAAATCTTATTACCATCATAGCCCATCATCATATAACATTTAGCATAACAATAAGTGCAATATCTATAACTTTAAAAAATTGTAAGTCTTTTTATTAAGGAGGAACACAACAGCAAAAAAAATAGCAATATTAAACCATAAGATTCAATAGTAATATTAAACTACAACATTCAGTAATATATAAATACAGTATTAAACCATAGCATTCAGCAATATATAAATTCCATATTAAACCATGACATTTAGTAGTACCAAACAACAATAAATTAGAATTACAATTAATGAAAACCAAAATCATCCTATGAAGATAGCATCGGAGCATGTCACCAAATCATCCTTCATTTAGAGCTTTTCAAAATACGAAAAAGTCACATATAAGTTTTCTTCTTCCATTAACTCTTACTAAAATAAAAAATGATTGATTAGAAAAGCATATACAGTGACAAATGTGAACACTAAACTTTCAGAGTTGATATAAAGTATTAACTTGAAATTGTGTCTAATCAATAGATTATTAATATTATTTTGACAACCTCTAATCCAACTCGCTGCACAAATAAGTGCATTAACTGTCTTTGAGGATAAAGAGCTCTTATAATCATTAAGAACATTACCACCGACACTAAATGCAGATTCAGATGCAACTATTATTATGGGAATTGTCCTTAGCCATTTTGGATCGACATGGATATTTTAGAGTATTCATCTTCCACCAATCAAGAATTTTAAATTAATCATTATTACACATGTATAAACCTTCTAAATAGATTTGTAAGTTAGATCTCAAAAATTAAATAGAACTTAAAGCTACAACAAAATTAGCAAACTCAAGCATGTAATCAAAACTAGATGAGAAAGATGCATCACATGGTGGTTGTGAGATCCTAAAGCATTTATTGAACTAGAAGTAGCAACATCAATTGCATATTGATTATATATTTCTCAAATAACATCTTCAATAATATTAATCTCATATTATAATTCAATAGAATAGTATATCTTAGGAAATGTGAAATTGATAAACTTCATCTTTAAATGATGATCTAACACATTTGCAAAATTGCATTCACCATAATACTTATCAAAGTTAGTTTTCATTATAATTGTTATTTGCTTAATATATTCATAAAATCAATTGCATTCCTCCATTATCAATTTCTTAACATGCATGACTGTTGAAAGAAATATATTTGTGGTGGGATAAAAAGAACTAAAATCATTTTAGTGACATTATAAAAAATAGCAATAAACTTTCTTAATTGCACATACTTATGTCAATCAAAATCTTGAGGCAACCACCAATAATTATAATCTCGAGCAGCATAATGCATAACAATATTGCGATAAATTAAAAGTAGATTCAAGCATTAAATAGAGGAGTTCCAATGTGTCGGAACATCAATAGACAAACCTTTTAAAATGAAAATTCCTAATTGCTTTACTACTTTAACAAATTTACATAACCTTCTTGGAGACTTTCGAAAAATTTTATCAACTCCCTGATTTTTTGAATTATTTTCTAAACCTCATTCAATCCATTTTTACCCATAATATTTAAGATGTGAGCATAACATCTAACATGAAAAAATGCCCCAAAAAATGCAACTTGCCTCTGGATTGAAAATTAACTTTAAGAGCATTAATAGCAACGTCTATTACTAGCATTATTTAATGTGATAGTGGACACTTTATCTTGAAGATTTCATTCTAATAAATAATCACGTATATCATCACAAACAAAGTACTAGTATGTGATTGCTCAAGCTCAATAAAACTAATTAATTCGCTTATGCAACTTCCATGATTCATCGATGTAATGAATTGTTAGCACATGTATCTAATTATTTGATTGGAAGTCCAACAATCAGAAGTTAATGAGACTATATTATGCATTTAAGATATGTTCTCAACTTATCTCTCTCAGATTCATAAACTTTCATGCAATCATTATTTATAATGTTTTAGAGACCCTCTTATAATTTGGATTAAATACCTTCAATAAAATGTTAAACTACATATGCTCAATAATCATAAAGGGATACTCATGCATAATAATTATTTTTACAATAATTTCTCTAACTTGAAGCTGATCTTAATTTTTTGGGTCATAAATAGGAATCTCAATTTTGCATTGGCATCAAAAGATATAAATTTATTAATTTTTATCTTTTTCAAGAAAATCAATAACTTGTTTATTCTTAGCTTTATTTTCTCACATTCTGTGACATGTCTCAATAGTTGTGAAGTAGTGCCTATTTGGATTTATAATTTTGTATGACAATAAATACATTATAAAGAAGATGAAGAAACTTTTTCAAATATAGATATAGTTTTAATAAAGTATTCTCAAACTGTAAATGTTCTCTTCCAACCTTCTTTAGTAAGAGTTATGTATTTATAGTCACAACTAATTGTGCTTCTAATCTAATTGGTCGTAAAGAAATATTTGAATTTTATTACTATTTTCAACTTTTTTTAACTATGTCATTAGCAAATGATGCACATTGAGGAAGGTCTAAGGTTGACATGGTAACAAACTAAAGAAAAGAATGAAAATATGAATTAAGACTAACTAAAGATAATATCTATAGTCCATAAAATATAACATTTCTTATAGATGGAATGCATAAACAAGTAATTTATATCATTTATGGTAAAATAATACTACAAGAGGTGTTTCACGATATCATTAGTGCATTGGATATTTCAAAATAAAAAGTTAACTAAACAAGTAAATAATAAATTATCAATATTTATGTCATAATTTTCTTCATATCTTACTCTCATTATAGTAGCAACATAAGAAAATATATGTCTTTTGATATAAATCTCATAATCCCACAGGAATTATTACAACTCATAATCAATATGAGAAAGGCCCAATTTTAGAAAGAAGTGAAACCCAAGCCTAATGAATAGGAAATAAAAAATATAAGAAAAAGTTATAGAGAGAGAGAGAGAGAGATGACACCAAGAATGGGGAAAAATTGAATCAATATCTTAAATCAAATTTGTTGAGAATAAATTTTATAATCATGAGATGTATATTTATAAGAATACATTATAAGAATAATCAAGCAAAACTTACAATGAACACACTTTATATCTCAATATAAATAAAAAAAAGTATAAAACACAAAACCCTAGAAGTTTGAAGAGCATTTTTGCTTCATTAGGAACCAAAAATATTCAACACATCTTAATTACTTCACAGATTAAAATGAAAAGTTGAACATTAAACAAAAATCTTAAGATTATGAGCAGAGGGGTTGTGGTGTTTTAATTCAAAAGTCGTCATAGACCGCATAAATCTTAGGGGGTACTTATTAAAGTGATCAGGTACGACATTAATGTATGATATATCATCTCAAGAGATGGAGATATCACTCTACAATGGACCTAATCACCTAGTAAAGACTCCTAAGACAGATGGGTCTTCGTATATACCAGAGATCTTTCCCCTACTTTATATGAGAAAGTAAAGCAGGATATGTTTTATGCTGGAATCTTTAGTTCCTTATGAAAGTAAGCTTCCATGTTTAATTACATCCTAGGAAACAGAAATTTTCTAAGAACTCTCGATTAATGTAGTCAATAAATATCTCCAAAGTCTTCAAAGTTAGATTATCAAAGAATTAGGTATTTTGAAAATCAAGTGGGAAAGTTTAATTTGGAAGACTTATTTTTAGATTCCAAAGAATAATAAGTAGGGAGCACTCATGATACTAGGAAGCCTAGTGAGCACTCCAATCTATATGGTGAGGCTTTATATATTTGAAAGAGATAATTTATTTTAGTTTGAGTTAAAATTTTATTAGAATGCTAGGGCTTATAATCCATCAACACAATATCGTGAAAATGCCTAAGAGATGATGACTTATACTCATAGGCTGAAGGAAATAAGTAGCCTTAGATCCTAAGTCTAGGATATTTTAGTACAAATTAAAAGCATGACCTAAATCTAAGTAGAAATGAGACATAATGGTTTACATCCACAAGAAAGGATAAATCCATCCTGACTCTTCTGGACTTACAATTGCCTGAAGTGGTCGCTAGCTAACACCTCCTATGATTCAAAACTATGTAGGTCGGTCTAATGTAAGTGCAAGATAGTTAGGCTGTTGTTTAATTAGAAAGGAGACTAGAGTCTTAAACTCACTCCCTAAGAGACTAGATCATGTATGGTATGAAAATATGATTTAGACTAAATGAAACATTTTAGCATAATCCATATTAGGACATGTGGGCTTGGTTATCCATATGAAGGGTACTAAAGCTAAATTATGAAATATAATTGCTTGAGATTGTATGTATGTTTAGCTAATATCTATTTTGTAGATGTAGTTAGATTTACATTTCCCATAAAAATGTCATTTTATAATAGGAATTAGGATTAATGCTTTGGGGATTAAGATGAGCAATGGCTAGAAGGCTTAGCCTTGGGGTGTCCTGTGATGCTTTGAGCAAATCATAAGAAGGAAGAAAGACAAAATGAAGAATAAAGAACCCCATAGCATGTATTTAGTTTCAATTGTAATATTATTTTGTAATTTTAGGTTGTATAAGGATAGAGCCCGACTACCCATATTTTCTTTTTCCCAGGGTGTAAGGCGGTACACAGCATCAACCTCTTATTCTTCTACGGTAGTTTATAAAATGATTGTTATTATATTTAGCTTGACCATTAGGATTATCTTTTCATAGTTTCTTATGATTAATTTTTGAATGTGTGGCCAAGATGTGATATGCTCTTAGGATAAAACTAATTTTTCTACCTCAACTAATAAGTCATAACTAAATTTTAAACAACTTTCAACTTCATCATAAAGCCTAGGTTATAATCAAGATAATTAAAAGATTTAGCAACCTCTTAGCTGTATGTTGTATATCTCATATCATGCATGTTATATTGAATCACTCTTGCAAAATGAGGGCATCTATTCATGCATAGGGACTGCTTGACCTATGAGAGCAACCCCTTATGATGAGTGTCACCCTCTTTCTCTTTTGATTTGGTCAACAACCAAATTTTATCAAGCATTTATGCATAAGAAATCCCAAAGCCTTTGTCCAAATGAATGTGTCAAAATAATATAAAAATTATAAAATTTTGCATTTTAGACTAAGTCATATGCTCATGCCAGTCATGATCTAGTCTCTTAAGAAGTGAGTTTAGAACTAAAATCTCTTTCCAATTAAATAACAACCTTGTTATCTTATAATTTCATAAAATAGGACTACATGGTTTTAAAGCATAGAAGGTATTAGCTGGCGGCCACTCCAGGCTATTATAAGTCCAAAAGAGTCGAATGATTTATTGTCTATTATGGAAGTAAATTATTATGTCCCCCTTTTGCTTAGATTTAGGTCATGCTTCTAGCTTGTGTTGAAGCTCCCTAGATTTAAGATTCAATGTTGCTAGTTTCCTTCAGTCTACAAGCATACATCCTCACTTCTTATGTATTTCCATAATATTGTGTTGGTGCATTATAAGCCATAGCAATCTAAAATTTTCATCTCAAATAAATAGATCCTCACTTTCAAAAATATAAAGCCCCACTATAGGATAGGTTGGACTACTCACTAGACTTTCTAGTATCATGAGTATTTCCTACTTATTTTTCTTTGGATTATAAAATATGTCTTCCAATTGAACAATCCCATTTGATTTTCTAAAATAGCCAATTTATTGATAATCTTAACTTTAAAATCTTTGGAGACAATAATTGACCACTTTAATCGAGAGTGTTCTTAAGAAATCTCATTTTCTAAGATGTAATTAATTATGAAGGATTGCCTCCATAAGGAACTAAATAACCTAGCATAAAATAAACCCTACTTAACTTTTTCATAAAGTATGGGAAGATCTCTGGTACATATGAAAGCCTATCATGCCTTAGGAGTCCTTATTAGGTGATTAGGTCAATTGTAGGGTGATGTTTCTATCTTTAAAGACAGTACATCATACATTAATGTCATACCGATCACTTCAATAAGTACCCCCTAAGATCTATGTGGTGTCCACCCGGCGCATCCGAAAATAAACACCACAAAGGCTTAGGACAATTATGCCTAAATGCATTATGAAATTAGATTATTGGCTAAATTAGTGGGAGGAGGTATTCTCCACTATAAGGGATGCCCTCACAGGTCAAGCATTCTCCTATCATGCAAGAGTGGAGACCCTTCCTATTCAAGAGTGAAATAATATGTTATGCATGATATTAAAATATATAACGATTGTTAAATCTTTCAATTATCTTAATATATCTAAGCTTTAAGGTGAGGTTATGAATTATTTTAAAATTTAGTTATGAGTTGTTAATCATAGAAAAAATTAATGTTGTCCTAAAGATCCTACCACATCCAGGCCACACAATCAATCATCAAGCTTTAAGAAATCTATGTAATTCATGCCATTTCTATTACACAAATTAAACATAATAATAAAATAAGTATAGATTCCATAAAATAATAAATGATCGGACCGAACCAGGCCTAAAAAAAAAGAGAAAATTGTAGAACTATACCCTTATACAACTCTGATTATCAAAAGAATATTACAAGTGAAATTGAATAGATGCTGTGAGGGTTTTCACTCTTTACTTCGTTCTTCATTTCTTCATTTGATTTGATTTTCTTCAAGACTTCACAAGGTATTCCAATATTTTTCCTTCTAGCTACTACTCATCCTAAACCTCATAGCACTAATCCTAATTTTAATTGCAAAATTATATATTTATGAAAAGTAAAATCTAACTACACTTGTAAAATAGATTTTAGCTAAACATACATACAAACTTAAGTAGTTATATTATGTAATTTAACTTAGCACCCTGCACATAGGTTACCAAGCTCACCTGTCCTAATCATGTATTATGCTTAGGGCAAAAACAACCTGTAAGTAGAAGCATTTGTATTTATTTGTAGTCATATTAGTATAATCCCTTGCAAAAAATATCATTAGGCTAATAATAGCTTAACATCTAGTCTGTGCACAACAGTCCTAACATCCAATCTAATACATTACATCATAAAATAAAACATAACATTATACTATACACCGTCCTAACTTAGAGCTAAATGTGGTAACTTAGCATTCTAATGTGTGTGCTTAAGCTTAGTGTGGTATGTCTTAGCTAGGCTTTAGAATATAATTATCTAAGTTTGTAATTATTTAATTTAAATATGAAGGGTGGTTTCACTTTAATTTATTTAGAGGATTGGTGGATTTTAATTTGTATTTCCTTTTGTTTCTTTTGGTATTCACTTAAAACCTTAACCCCTTTTATCCCTATCCTAAATTACTTTCTAAAGGCATTCTATTATGGCTTGGTTTCTTTTAATGAATAATTTATTAAATGTTTTATTAATCCTAAGTTTGGGTTAATCTTAAAGAATCCTATTCAAACATGAAAGACATATTAAGATTAATGAGGTTGAACTACTATCACATGAAAAATATTATATCATTCATTTTCATCATCAACATGCATATGATTTTGAACTTAGCATACCTATAAATGTAATGTATTTTTGGCACACTTAAATGATTATTAATGCACATATATATATATATATATATATATATATATATATATATATATATATATATAGGTAGAAAAGAGGGATTTCATTCCATAGCAAAATATAAATACACATGTATTAAAGATTTAAGTAAGTACGTGCTATTATTTAAACTAGAGAAGTGAGATAATCTAAGATCTCCTTGGGATGTCCAGACTATATACTTTCTAACTTAAATACATATGAATGTATACACAACTATGATAGTAAAAATCATGCAAAATGTTGTATGTTAACAAATTTATTCATTCATGTAAATTAAAGCTTTATCCAAATTCTAATGTATGTAAACATATAAATGAAATCAAGTAAGTATGTGCCATTATTAACTAGGAAGTGAGGTAATCTAAGACCTCCATGGGGCTACATAAAACCTCATATTCTCGGGATGTCCAGGCTATATACTTATTAATATTCAAACATATGTAAACACATACATGAATCATAAAGCTAAAATAATACTTTGACATCTTTGGTTTATAAGCACATGTAAATCATATATAATATTTATAGCTAATATCAATTTAACTTTTCATCATTGGTTTGTAATTTTAAAAATAGTTTGAAATTTATTAGTGATAATAGCCACTCCATATAAAAGGATTAAATTCAACACATGCAACTTTACATAAGTATATTCATTTGATTATTTGATTTGAAAGCATGAATACATGATATAAATGGCATACAAAATTTATGGTGATTGAAAAGAATAATTAAATATTTCTACATAATTCATTTAACTACATTAATTCCTAAGGGCAATCACATTAAATAAAATTATTTAAGATCAACCAAAGTCGTTATTAATTTTAATTTTGGATTTCAATTATTAAACTTAAAGATGGGAAATAATGTTTGTTATTTTACCCCATCCCATGTTTGTGACTTAACATATTTAAGGAAAAATAATTAAGTAGTTTTATAGATTGATTAAGTTCAAGTCTTTAAGCAATAATTTATTATCCCTTTGCTGTGTTTCTTTAATTCAATTAATCATTTAATTATTAGCCTCCAAAGATATGCAAATGAAAAATTAAAATTGCAATGCACTTAGGGGCATAATGCAATAAAGCTCATAATTAACTATTAATTAAATCAAAGAAGGATCTAATTAAGTACTTATATGATTTTTTCACACCCATGGGTCAACCATAATTCCCTCATGGTCTATATGTTATTGAACACAAAAAGAGGAACCCATAAATTCAATTTGAGTTATCTGATCTAATCACATTTTAATTTAATTTAATTTCATCATTAATTGCATAATTAACTCTTTAATTAATCCATGCATTAATTTTCCCTTTCTTAGATGAAACGAATTTAAAGAAACAAATAAGAAAGAATTCATAATCATTCATCTCATCATTTCATTATTAATAGTGATTAATTAAATTTAATTAATTAATTTTTACTATTTAACATTTTTAATAATTATTTAAATCACTTAATGAGGGTAATTAATATTTGAATTTCAATTTTCCCCAATTACCTAGCCAATAAATCTCAAGAAAATTATGGGAGGCAAGACATCCTAATAAATTAACACATTCAATTTGAGATCAATTAGCTAAGTAATTAAGGCTTAATTAAGATAATTAGAAAAAAAATCAAACCTTAATTAAGCACTGTTCACTATTCAAACCTTAGAGATTTTATTTTATTAAATTCTCCTATGTTTACCCTTTCCAAAATGGCTTACTCATATTTTTAGAATTTTTCTATAATTATTATGAATTTTCAAAGTTTTGAACAATTAATGACATTGTTAAGCTTAATATTAAATAGAGATTTCTAATGGATTAAATCATGGCCATTTATTCTAATCATGCGGAACAAAATGACGGATGATCCTTCATCCTCGATGGAAGATGGACATTTGCCCTCCCTCGCCGATAACTCATAGAAGCTTGGTAGGCAGATTGACTCCAAAACATGAGGAAGAGATCTAAGGAGATTCTACGATGAAAATCGTGCAATCAAAATTTCTTTCACAAAACACTAACACCTAAGAGAATTTCTATGGTTTGCCAAAAAATTACCTCGTTGGAGCTCAAGACTGGTGGTCCAACGACTGAGGTAGCTTCATCTTGAAGAGACAAAGCCCTGTTGAGAAGCTCACGAGTTGCCTCCCTGCTAGTGGCTCTGTGGACCAAAAGCCACCACAACAATTGCCAGAGTTGGTCTAAGAGTGGTCTCCGGTGCTAGAATTGGTTAGGAATTGATTCATTTTAGATTGTTGGAGCTTGAAGAAGGTGTGAGAGAAGTTAATTGAAATTTGGTGAGGTTTGAGTGGGGTTGGACTGACGGAGGGCTCAGTTTCACTCAAGTTTTGTCTCACCAGGGATGGGGAACTCAAAGGGATCTAGGATGCTCTAAGGATGCTCGTAAAAATCATTAAAGCTCTTTGTGTGGTTTGAATGGGTGAGGAGTATACTCTCCTCCCCAAAGGATAAGATGGCTTGGATGGGTTTAGCTTTTGACCATCATCCAACTAGCGTAGGTGGCCGAAGGTGGCATTAAGGGGCTGAGGTGGAGGCTCTTGAGTGGCTGAAGACATGTCATGGACTAGTAATGTGTCCCCCTCCTTCAAGTGTTCCAATGGGGTGGCTTAGGAGAGTTCACCCTCTCTTGACCCATGGCTAAACTCAATTAGCTTTGGGTCAGGTTAGCCAGTGGTCTAAGTGTCCAAATTGAGCTGAGGGTGGCTTCCAAGGGTTAAGAGGTAGGTAAGACCATCCAAATGATGATTTTGTCTCATTTGGAGGGGTTTGACCAATGAGTTTTGACCTAATTCAGGTCCTACATGGGTTGGGTTTTATTTGATTGACCCATGGTGACCCAAGGATGGGTCATGCCTAATTTGGTTGAGTTTGAGCTTGGTTTGAATGGGTTTGGCTCAATTTGACTAATATAGGTCAAATTAGGTCAAACTAAGGGTTTGAATATGTTCAAATGATGATTTGGGATATTTTGATTCAATTGGTTTGGCTTAATTTGAAGTGGATTTGATTTTGACTCATATGGGTTCATATGAGTCAAATGGGCTAAGTTGACCAATTTAGTCAAATTGGCCAAATTCACTTGGGTAAGGGGTTGATTTAAGTTCAATTAATGATTTTAGAATGATTGTAGGTGTTGATTTAAATTAATTTGAATTAGAAGAGTTTGGTTCAATTGAACCTTTTAGGTTAATTTAGGCTAAATGGGTCAATTGGGTTAGTTTGATCAAATTGGGTTCTATTGAGGCTTGAATCATGTTCAACAATCAATTTGTGATTGATTGGAGGCATTGGTTCCAATCAATTAGGTTTGGAATGAGATTTGACTCAATTTGGCCCTTTAGGTCAAATCGGGTCAACTTGGATCAAGGGGCCAATTAGACCTTGGTTAGATCCAATTGGTGGTCAAATCATATTCAATACTCAATTTATGATTGATTGGAGGTATTGGTTTCAATCAATTGAGTTTAGCATGGAGTTTGGTTAAATTTGGTTCATATAGGCTAATTAGGTCAACTTAGGTCAAGTGATCAAATTAGCTTGGTTTGACCAAATTGATTATAATTGGTCAATCAAGGATGATCACACAATCATTGTAGAAGAGGTTAGGTTGGTTGATTCAATTTAATTTGGGTTGGATTTTTCAATTGGTCCTTTAGGTCACTTTGTTATGAACCAATCTCAATTGAGTTGATTGGTTGAATTAGCTGGTTTGATTAATTGATTTGGGATTTATTGATAGATTTGATTGCAAATTGAGGATTCAATTGATTTTGGCTCTGAACCCTTTAGATTAAAATGGACCAAAGGTTAATTATTTGGCTAAATTGGTTTAATTGTGGGTATTGGAAGAAGTTGAAATAGAGATTTCAATGGTTGGAGTATTTTTGTGAAGATCAATTGGACAATTGAATGTGTTTGATCCATGGGATGATGGTGGTGAGTTTGATTGAATTTTGGCTTGATTTGATGAAAATTATTAAGTTTAATTTGTATTGATTTGAGATTTGATTTAATGAGTGATTGGTATAGGTTTGTTTAGGCCATAGATAGGTAGTTTGGTCCCAAGGTATAGCTAAGTATACCTTGAGGTTTGGGTAGTTCTTAATCACTAAATGATGACTGGAAATCCAAGTGTCAAAAAGATTCTTAAGTCTAAGATAGGAAGGATGAATTCTCACTCTAAAAGTGAGGTAAACATGGAGCATCTTGTGGAGGGACTATTGCTTGAATGAACCAATGAATTTTATTTATCTTGGTGCTTTTATCATGGAGGTTGAATTCAATGATTTCTTATAATGAGGAGCTTATGGAAAGTTCTAACTGCTCATCGAGTATACCTATAGCTTCTCCTAAAGGATCATAAGAGTCGGTTGACTCCAAATCAATCTCAAGTGGTGAACTCTAATAATTTAGAAAAGGGAAATTTATTTTGAATATGAGTGGGATTGATCGGAATTATTTTGATTGTTATTAGTATTATGATTTGGAGAGCCTTCTATAGGATTAAAATCACTTAGATCATCAAATGTAGACAATATGTAAGTGGAATTACTTATCTTCACTGATTCTTTAATTTTGGAGATAGTACATGGTAGAAATCAAGTAAAGTAAGCAGTATGAGGGGTTTGGTGCCCTCATCCACAAATATATGCTCGAATAGAAGTGGATGAATGGTACAACAAGGAAGGGAGGAATGTTGGAGTTTGATGGTGGTTGCACTATGGAACTATCCTGGCAAATGATGGCTGTTGTTGTTGTTGGGCTTCCACCCTCCTCGAGTTGTTCCTCATAATTAGTAGACCTTCCTTGATGTTGAAGGTCTAAGATGAGTCAACCACCTACAGAGAAAGTTTCTTGATTTTAGAAACTATTTTTTTTAGAGGTACGGGATAAAGAGATATCTCGACCTTTTTTTTAAGAGGATCAGATGTATCCCCAAAGATTACTTTAATAAAACTAGAAGGTTATTCTATTAAGTATTCTTTAAGGATATCTATGGATCCTGACTTATAGTTACACTCAAGCCAATCCTAAGGTGAAAAATCAAGACATATAAGCATGTGGTGATTAGGATCCTCATATCTTCTTACTTTCTATAGATAAAAAATTAGTCTTAAGAAGGTTCTTAAATATCTTTCTGACTACATCCCTCTTGAATGAGTATGGCTTGTTGAGTTTGTCAACATTAGTAGGTGGAAAATAGAATGATAGGATCTAGCATATATGTAGGATGGGTGGTGGCCATGTGGATTGAGGTAGTGAAAGAGGAGGCGGAGTGAGGTCAAGGGAACTATGCCTCTCAAACTATGCTATCACTAGCTTCTTCCCCTTATCAACTACCACTACAATCTCTAGCTTCTTCTCAAATACTTTATGAGGTTTCTTAGATAAGAAGGGTAACTATTTGGCTTTTGAAGTTTGTCGATTAATTTCTCAAATGTCTAATGGTGAAGTGAGCATAAGAAGATCTGCCATGGATACTTTAAGAAGAATCTCAATGGCATATTTTTTGTAGTGATTTATTTCATGGTTCCCATCTAAGAATGTAAACAATAGGGACTCATTTGTTTTGTTTACATGGGGTCCTGGTTACCTTAATGAGCTCGCAACTCTTAATGAAGAGCTATAAGTCTACAAAGGACTTCACCTAACCATTGGGTAGTTCAGCGTACCAATCAAATGCAATCCTAAAAAGGCTATTGATAAACTATTGAAAAAGTAATACGTCGCTACCACTGGCGTTGCAACAACTGGCTTTGAAGTGTACTATATGCTGCCTTGGGTTCCCACTGCTATCAAAAACTTTGAAGGATGGTGGAACAAAACCCATTGGGATATTGAAATACATCAAATTCTTTCAAGTAGGGTCTACCCTTTCGAACCAATGAGCTCCCTTGGGTTTGAGCCAATGTTTCCTTCACTTGTTGTTCAACCATCTACTTGATGTCCTTTTCATGCATGGAGGTGCTATAAGTCCATTATCGATGCTTGGAGATAATAATTATCTACTAAAGATGGAGAGAGGAACTATCCTCAGCGGAGTCACTAGAAAAAATTTATGGTGTTTATTTTGGATGAGTGGACACCATCATCATAGGAGGTACTTATTGAAGTGATCAGAACATTGAGGTATGATATACTATCAAAAAGATAGATATCACCCTTCAATGGACCTAATCACCTAATAAAGACTCTAAGGCATGATGGGTCTGAATATACTAGATTTTTCACCTGCTTTACATGGATGAATAAAGCAAGGTTTATATTAAACCAGCTTCTAAAGTTCCCTATGGAGATAAGCCTCCATAGTTAATTACATCCTAAGGAATGAAATTTCCTAAGAATACTCTCGATTAAAGTAGACAATTATCATCTCCAAATATTTTAAGGTTAAACTATCGAAGGATTGGTTATATTTGGAAAATTAATTGGGAAAATTCAAAGAGAAGACATATTTTTGGAATTCAAAGAGGAGGTAGAGAATTCTCATGATACTTGCAAGCCTAGTGAGCATTCCAATCTATCATATTATTGTCTTTATAATTTTAAAGTTGAAGAGATTTATATGTTTTGAGTTATAATTTTATTAGATTGCCAGGGCTTATAATCCTCCAACACAAGGTTACGAAAATGCCTAAGAGGTGAGGATTTATACTTGTAGCCCAAAGGAAATAGCTACCTCGGATCCAAAATCTAGGAGCTTTAGCATAAGCTAAAACACGACCTAAATCTAAGCAACAGGTTGACATGAAGGTTCACTTCCAGAAGAGAGAATGAATCATCTGACTTCTGGAGTTACAACTGCTTGGAGTGGTTGCTAGCTAACTCATCCTATGATTTAAATCTATGCAAGCAAGTCTTATGAATTTATGAGATAGTTGGGCTATTATTAATTTAGAAAGAGATTAAAGTCCTTAAACCCACTCCCTAAGAGACTAGAGCATGAGTGGTATGAATAATGACTTAGTCTAATGCAAAATCTTTAAAAATTTTATTTCAATTTTGACACTTCATTTTGACAAAGGCTTTAGGATTTTGATGCCTATATGCATGATGAAATATAGTTGTTGGGTAAATCAGAAAGAATGGGTGTTTTCTACCACAAGGGATTCCCTCACAGGTTAAGCATTCTCCTATCGTGTAAGGATGGAAATCCTCTATTTTCAAGAATGAAATAATATGATATGCATGTTGTGAAACATTCAACCATTCAGCTAAGGGGTTGCTAAATCTTTTAATTATCTTGTTTAATGCCTAGGCTTTATGGTGAGGTTATGAATTATTTAAAACTTAGTTATGAGTGATTAATTGGGGCAGAAATATTAATTTTTTCCTAAGAGCCAAAGCGCATCCAGGCCACACATTAAAGCATCAATCATTTAAGAAACTAAGAAAAATATGTCATTTCTAGTGCACAATTTAAACAAATCATCAACCAATTTCCATAACTATGAAAGAAAAAGCCAATGCGGTCGGATACCGCCGTACAACCCAAAAAAGAAAAGATAGTTAGCCGAACTCCACCCTTATACAACCCAGAATTATAAAATAATAAGCACAATTTTTATTGAATGTTATGGGAGCCTTCATTCTTCATTCTTCATGTCTTCATTCCTTTCATCATTGCTTCTTTGATTTGGTAGGTTTCAAGGCATCACATGGCACCCAAGGACAAAGACTTCTGGCCAATGCTCATCCTAAACCCCCATAGTATTAGACTTAATTCCTAATGCAGAATTGCATTGAAAATAGAAAAGTGAATCTAACTACACTTGTAAAATAATTGTTAGCTAAATATACATACAACCCAAGCAATTATATTTATAATTTGGACTTAGCACCCTGCACATGAGTAACCAAGCCCACTTGTCCTAACTTGATTTATGCTTAGGGGTTTAAGCAACCTGCAAAGAGATCATTCATATTTATTTTAAGCACCCCCTTAAGCATAACTCATGTAGAAAATATGATTAGGCTAATATCGGCATAACATCTCCACGGCATTCATCCTAACATCCAGTCTAAAAATAATACATTAAAAAATAAAATATACATCACATCATGCACCATCCTAACATAGACTAGATGTGATGAATTAATTCTAATTTGTGTGTTAAGGCTTGTGTGGTATGTCTTACTAGGCATTGAAGTTATGATTTTCTAAGTTTGGAAGGATTTAATTTAACTTAAAGGGTTGGTGACACTTTAAGTTGTTTAGTTGATTTGAGGATTTTAACTTGTGTTTTCTTTTGTTTCATATGATTATACTTAGAAACTAAGTGTTATAAAGAGAAGGAAGAGGATTTTCGTCTTTCATCCCTACCTTAAGCCACTTTTAAAGCATATTAATTTGATTTCATTCTCTTTAGTGACTGGCTTATTATATATTTTTAAATTAATCATATGTTTAGGTTCACTTTAAATAACTCTATTTAATATGAAAGGCATCTCAAGATTAATCTAATTGAATTACTTTCACATGACATATACTAATTCATTCCTTTCCATCATATGTAACATGCATATGATTCTAACCTAAGTGTATCTATACATACAACATGTTTTAACACATTTATATGATGAATGTATATATGTGTATTTAAAGTTTATATTCTTTTATGTGATTGAATTATTTAATCATATTAACTTAAAGCTCTATCTAAATTCTTATACAAAAATACATAAGCATGAAATTAAATAGGTACGTGTCATTGTTAACCAGGGAAGTGAGGTAATCAAATGACCTCCTTAGGGCTAGCTGAAGCCTCATATTCTCGGGATGTCCAAACTATATACCTTTTTGCATTCAAACATATGTAAATTTATATACATGAAGATGAGAAAGAAAGCTTCAAATCACATGACTAATTAATCAAACACTTGATCGGTTATGGATGCATGCCTTTTAGTGGAAAAGAGGGATTTTCATTCTTTAACAACACATACAAACACATGTAAAAAGAAATGAGCAAGTATGTGCCTTTGTTAACCAAGGAAGTGAGGTAATCAAATGACCTCCTCGAGGCTAACTAAAGCCTCGTATTCCTAGGATGTCTAGATTATATACTTATTAACATTCAAATATATGTTAAACTACACATGAATTAAGGAAAAGAAAGCATTACTTCACATACCTAAGTTGTAAGCACATACAAACCTATATGTATTCATAACCACTATCACTCTAATCAATGTAATTGATTTATAAACTTTTAAAAGATAATTTGAATTTATTAGTGATAATAGCCACACATATTATAAACTAATCCAACACATGTAAGTTTGACATAAAATAAAATCATTTGATTTAATTAATTTTTGAAAAGATGAATGTATGATTTAAAATGCATACAACATTTAACATGATTGGAAAAGAATAAATAAATGTAACCACATGATTTCATTCAATCAAATTAATTCCTATATAAAGCCATTTAAAGTAAACCAAAGCTTACTTAATACCATTTTTAATTTCATATTTTGATTTGATTTAATGATGTGAGAAAAGGTTTGTTGATCTTAACCCATTCCCATGTTTGTTAATTAATTTAGTTTAATGAAATGTGATTAAGTTGATTTTATGAGTTAATTAAGTTGTAATATGCATTAAATCCATTAATTAACCCTTTCTTATGTTATCTTAACATAATTACCCAAATAATTTTGAGCCAACATGATATGCATATGAATCAAAAATTAAATTAGTAATGATCTTATTGAAACAAAAGTGACCTAATGCAATTGGCTCATAATTAATGGTTAATTGAATTAAAAAACTTAATTAAGTACTCTTATGGTTTCCCCACACATGTGGGTTAACCATAATTTCTTTAAGATTTTCTTAGGTTGTTGAACACCTAAGGGTCTACCCAAGACTTAATTAAAATTTAATATGATTATGATTTCAATTTAACTAATTAAGTAGTTTAATTAATTAATTAAGCTTTGATTGATTTAATTAATTAAATAAACTTAGGAAATAGATTAGGAAGGAGGCCCTAACCTTATCCCATGGGTTCATTCACTGTTGAACAATGATTAACCACTTAATTAAATTATTTATTTATTTTTCATGGGATTAATTAATGATTAATTAACTTAAGAGAGTAATTAAATATTAATTAGTCAATTTTCTAATTAATTAAGCAATAAATCCTAGATGATTATGGGAGGCAGAGGTCATCCCATTAGATTAACCTACAAAGTTTGGAATTAATTACTTAAGTAATTAAAGGGTAATTAAGTTAATTAATTTTGCTATTAAATCTTAATTAAGCCTTAATTACTATTTAAAATTAATTAAGAATATTTTTAATAAATCCCCCTCTGAAAAAACTTTAAAATGAGTATTTATTTATATTTTTAATTTTTCTATAATTAGTTATGATTTTTGAAAGTTTTAGCCATTAAAACACATTATTTAGGCTTAATAAACTCTTAATCCCGTCGATGCCACATGGCGCACTGATGCGGTGTGCTTTCCATGTGGCGCTGTAGGATTGGTTATGAAAAGTAATCCTAATCAGCGCTTGCGTGGCAGCGGCGGAATGCCCTTTTTCGTGCGTCATTTGATCAAAGATCGGATGACGATGATTAAACCCACGGAGCAAAAGGACCAAATCAGATTGATCTATCAGATATAATCACAATCATCCATTTTGATCATGCGGAATGGACGGTGCGTGATATATCATCACGTGAGCAAGGGAGAATGGAGTCCATCCACTATTGCTTATGTGATCCGAGCTCACCCAAGCTTGGATCAACTCCAAATGAAACCCACACCTTCATGCGAAGGATCCAAGGGGATCCAACGGCTAAGATCACATGGCATGCAAGTTTTCTTCAAAAAGCTCAAACAAAATTTTTGCCCAAGGTCGGTTTAATGGTATACCTCAGTAGAGCTCAAGACTGGTGGCAAATCTGATTGAGGAAGCTTTGTCTAGTGGAGATGAAGCCCTACTAATCAGCACAAGCTCTAATTTGAGTTGGAAGGCTCGAAAGGTCAATACCCAAAGTGTTGGTGGTCGGCGTCAATCGAAATTAGCTCTCTGATCATTGGGAAGCTCAAGGGATGATTTGTTCTTGCTCGATTAGCTCCAAAGATGGTGTGTACAAAGTTAATTGCACTTTGGTGGAGTTTTGAGCAAATTAGATCAAATGGGGGAGTTCCCTATTTTGGCTGAGATGAAAATCGAGAATAGGGAGATTGGGGAGCTTGGGAAACACTCTAGAAAGCTTTTTGAGGCTTGTCTTAGGGTTCTCTAGATATGAGGGAGTGTAAGTGTTTGTTTGGAGTTGGAATGAGAGGGATACACCCCCTTCTTCTTGATCGAATGGCTCATCTTGGTTTTCCATTTTATGGATTCTTGGCCACCGGTGGTGGCTGGGAATGGCAGTGAATCTCCTTAGGTGGCTAAATTTGAGTGGCCAAGGCTTGGGAGGTGGCTGCAAGGATGGAATCATAGGTGTCCTATGGGTTTCAAATGCTCCAATGGGAGAGGTCTGGTAATTTTACCTTCCCTTGAGTCATGGCTGAGCCAACCACCCTTGGGTCAAGTCAGGTGTCCTAGTAGCCTAAATGGACCAATGAGAGAGTGTCAAGTGGCCAAAGAATGGAAATGACCACTTACATGGGTGATTTATCTCATGTGACACCCTTAGCCCAAGGGTATCTTGGTTATTTATTATTGGATTTGATTTGGACGGATTTGGAATGAGCCAAAAATGGGTTGTGCCAAATTTCATGTCATTTGGAGTTGATTAAGTCCACTTTGGCTCAATTTGACCCATTTGGGTCAAATTGGGTCAAACCAAGGGTCGGGTCAAGTTCATATAATCATTTGGGATGTATTGGTGTCATTAGTTTGGTTCAATTTAGTTTAGATTTAGTTTTGGTTCATTTGAAATTAATTGGGTTAAATGAGTCAAGTTGACCAAATTGACCAAATTAGGTTGGGTTAGGCTTGGTTTGGGTTTGGTTGATCATTTGGAGTATGTTGTGGGCTTTCATTGAGTTTAATTTAGATTTTATTGGGTTTTATGTTGGATTGACCCTTTAGGTCAAGTTGATTCAATAGGTCATTTGAGTCTAGTGGGTCAATTAGGCTCAATTGAAGCTTTGATCAAGTTCAACAATCAATTTGGAATGAACTTGAGCCATTGGTTGCAATCAATTTGATTGTATCAAGATTTGACCCATTTTGGCCATATAAGTCAAATTGGCTCAACTTGGGTCAAGAGGACCAATCGAGATAGGTTTGGCTCAATTGAAGGTCAAGTGATGTTCAAATATTGATTTTGGGTTGGTATGAATCATTGATTTCAATGGATTTGGCTTAGGTTGTAATTTGACTAGTTTGGGTTCACATGGGTTAAGAGAATGGGCTTCATCAAAGGGCTAGGCTGACTTGGTTTGACCCAATTTATGATAATTGATCAACCTAAGGTGATCAATAATCATGTTATGAAGTTTAGATTGGCTTAATTTACTTTTGTTTGGATTGAATTGGATTTTGGTTCAGATAGGTCAAATTGGCCACTTTGGGTCAAGTGGACCAATTGGATTTAGTTGGCTTGATTTTTGGTTGAGTTTATATATAAATTTGGGATTGCTATATAAATTCAATTGAATTCAGATTGGTTTGATTCCAAATGGGCTCTTTTGAAGTTAAAATGAGTTAAATGGTTTTGGGACTAGATTGATTTTGGTTTGGCTTGATGATTATTGATTTCATTTATATTTATTAATATGATTGAAGGTATGATTGATTTATGAGAAAATCAATTAAATTTGGGTTTTGAAATAAAAGAATTTGGCTAAGTCCATGGAGTTGGGCCATATTTCTTATGTTCGATTTTGATTTAATTCGATTTAGTTTTGATCATTTGAATGTATATTTCATTTATATTTAAGAAGATGATTGAATATATAATTAATTTATGAGAAAACCAATTGAGTTTAGATTAATTTGGATGGGATTTTGGTTAAGTTCATGAAATTGATTCAAAGGACTTAGGTTTGGATTTGATTTAACTTGGATCTTGATTTGGACTTGGAATTGAGTTTGATTGTAAGTTTGATAGATTGATTCAAGGGTTGAATTAATATTTGAGAGAAAATCAGTTTGGATTGAATTTATTTGAATTTAAGGCTAAGTCCATAAGATAAAGTCATAGGGCTTAGGTTGATTTTGAGTTTGGATTTGATAAGGAGCTTTAATCATTTGGTTTTAGAATTTATTATAGACTTCAATCATCTGATTTTAATTTGGATTTGATGTTTGAATTGAACTTGAGGTTTTGTTATAGCTTAAGAAGATGAACATGGATTGAGTTTAGTCTATAGGGTATGTGGATCTCCTTAGGTCCTAAGACATAGCCTAATCCTATACTTAACTCTTCTAAGTCTCAAGGTTTTGGTTAACTGTTCACCTAAGTGCTAGAAGTGTCTTATGACTAAGGAAGTCTTAGTGTCTAGAAGATCCTAAGTCTAAGAAGAGAGGATAAGAACTCACTCCAAAAGTGAGGTCAATAATGTTAAATGAGGTTTGATTATCTTTATTATTTGAAAAGAGATTTGAAAGTTTTATATTTTACATGCTTTATGTTATGTGAAGTGTATTTCAAAATGATGTTATTTAGAAGTAGTGCTTCTATAAAATTTTTCAATTGATTTTACTTGTTTAGTTTGAATTTTATCAAAATTTCTTGAATATGGGATGAACTTTGCCTCACCAAGCTAGTGGTAAAGAGGTTTTAAGTTTAATCGTCTCCTTTCAATAGTTAGTTTATTTTTACTTATTGGGGGACCTAATATAAGTTTTAATATTTACATGGAGTGAGGTCTTAAAACCTAAAGGATGTCGGCTAGCTTTGCTTAAAGATGAAATAAGCTAAGTGCCAATGAAAAGAAAGATAGACTTGGACTTATATAAAATATAAGCCACCTATCGATGCTTGAAGACAATAGTTGTCTACTAAAGATGGAGAGAGGAATTATCCCCAATGAAGTCACTAGAAAATATGTGGTGTTTATTTTGGATGTATGGACTGGGACACCACATGAGATCATAAGAGTACTTATTAAGTGATCAAGACATTGAGGTATGATATACCATTCGAAAGAGATGAGATATCACCCTTCAATGATAACCTAATCACCTAATAATGACTCTTAAGGTATGATGGGTCTTGAATATACAGTATACTTGATTTTTCCTGATTCAAATTAAAGCTGGGATTATATTAAATTGGGTTCTAAAATTTCCTATGGATGCAAGCCTCCATAATTAATTACATCTTAGAAATTCTAAGAATACTCTTTCTAAAAGTAGACAATTATCATCTCCAAAGATTTCAAAGTTAAACTATCAAAGGATTGGTTGTATTTGGAAAATCAATTGGAAAAGTTCAAGGAGAAGACTTATTTTGGAATTCAAAGGGAGGAGGTAGGGAATGCTCATGATACTAAGAAGCCTAGTGAGTATTCCAATTTATCCTATAGTTGAGCTTTATAATTTTGAAGTTGAATCGATTTATATGTTTTGAGTTGAAATTTTATTAGATTGTTGGGGCTTATAATCTGCCAACATAAGGATGTGAAAATGCTTAAGAGATGAGGATTTATGCTTATAGCCTAAAGAAAATAGCTACCTGGAATTCTAAATCTAGGGACCTTTAGCATAAGCTAAAACATGACCTAAATCTAAGCGACAAGTGGACATAAAAGTTCACCTTCACAAGAGAGGATGAACCGTCTGACTTCTAGACTTACAATCACTTGGACTGGCTGTTAGCTAACTCCTCTTACAATTTGAATCCATGCAGGAAAGTCTTATGAATTTGTAAGATAGTTGGACTATTATTAATTTAGAAAGAGATTAAAGTCCTTAAACCCACTTCTTAAGAGACTAGAGCTAGAGTGGTATGAATAATGACTTAGTCTAATACAAAATCTTTAAAAATTTTATTCTTATTTTTGACACTTCATTTTGACAAAGTGTTGATCTCACTTTTGGAGTCTATTCTCAACTTCCTCATCATAGATCTAGGACTCTTGTAGACACTAGGAGCTCCTTAGTCTTAAGACACTTCTAGTGATTAGGTGAACACTTAACCTAAGCCTAAAGACTTAGAAGGGTTAGCCATATGAATGTTATGCCTTAGGGACTTTGGAAGGCTTACTTACCATATAGCTTAAATCCAATCCATACATTCCTCCTCAAACCAAACCTCAAATCTAACTTAAATACCAAATCTAAATTCAAATTCCAAACTAAATCATTGAAACCCATAATCAAATCCAATATCAACATTCTTCATAAGCCTTTTGATTTCATCTTATGGACTTAGCCTCAACCAAATTCAAATCAATCTCAATTCATCTGATTTTCTCAAAGATAAAATAAATCCATAAATCATTTACCAAATCCAAATCCAAATTCCAAACCAAATAATTCAATCCCTAGATCAAATCTAAAATCAAAACCCCTTCCTAAGCCATTCTATAAACTGCCAAATTTCTCATCCCATTCTAAATTTTACCAATTACTTGATGGATCTCTTCATGAATCATTTATATCTTCATTCATATTCACAAATATGAATTAGATATAAACTCAAGTAGCCAAAACTAAATCAAACTAAATCCAAATCCAATCAAATCCCTTCTTAAGTCTTATGGACCCACCTCCATAAGCTTAGGTAAATATCATAAAAATCAACCTAAAATCAATTGGTTTCTTTACAAACCAATTACCCCTTCATTTATATTCATAAATATAAATGAAACCCACCCTCTAATGACCAAAACCAAAACTAAAATTAATTCTACTTCTTTGACTACATCCTTAAACTTGGGCAAATTTGCTTCCAAGTCACCCCAAACTCAAGTTATTTTCTCATGAATCTTTTATATCTTCATTTAAACTCCCACATATAAATTAAATATAAAGTCACATGACCTAAACCAAGTCCAAAATCAAACCAAAGCCCAATTCAGGCCTTGTTAGCCATTTCCTTGGACTTGGCTAAATCTATCCCAATCAAGCCAAAACCAAAGGATTTTCTCTTGAATCAATCATTCCTTCAATCATTTATCCAAATATGAATAAAACCTATAATTATCAAACCAAACTCAAGTCAACCCAAGTCAAGCCTAAGTTAACCCTTTTAACTTAAAACTTTGAATGAGCTAAAACCTATTGGACTCCAAATTAATTATAGTTGGATTTATATTTCAATCCCAGGCTCGTATATAAGTTCAACTAAACATGAATTAAGCTAAAATTGAACCAATTGACCCCTTTAGGTTCACTTAACTCAAAGTGGCCTAAAGGACCTTTTTGAACCAAGTTCTAATTCAACCCAAATTGGATTGAACCAAGCCCATCCAAACCTTATATCACAATCACACCTCAATGATCAACCACTTTGGGTCAAACCTAAAGTCAACTTGGTCATTGACCAAGTCAACCTTAGCCCAAACCCAAATGTAAAACCTAAACAAGCCAAAATACCACCATACCCTAAATTGATTGAAACCATTGATTCAAACCAACTCATGATCAATGATTGAACATGACTTGACCCTCAATTGAGCCAAACCAAATCTAATTGGCCATTTAACCCAATTAACCCAAATTGAGTATAACTAATGGCTCCAGTTAATTCTAAATTGATTGTTGAACTTGACCAAAGCCATAATTAAGCCCAACTTGACCAATTGGTCAACTTGACCCAACCTAGCCCAAATTGATCTAAATGGTTAAATTGGCCAATATCTAAATTAAATTCAAATTTATTCAAACCAAAGCCTACAATAATTTTCAATTATCTAATTGAACTTGAACCAACACCTAACCCAACCAAATTTGGTCAAATTGATCAAATTGGTCAACCTAGCCCATTTGGCCTATATGAATCCAAGTGAGCCAAAATCAAACTTTAGCCAAATTAATTGAAACCTGTTGAACTAAAACTCTTCAAATCATCATTTGAAACTAACCCAAGCCTTGGTTTGACCCAATTTAACCAATTGGTTAATCCAACCCAACATGAACCCATTTGACCAAATGAAGCCAAAACCCATAAAACCAACCTATGGGCCTTTGGTGGTCCAAATCTGACCCAAATTGACCCTAAGTCAGCCCAAACTCATCCCAAAAGATAAGTGGACCCACCCAAGCCATTATCATATGGTTTAGCCCCCTTCACATAGGATTCCACCCATAAATGGAAAAGGCCACTCTCCCATCATCTTGGTAGCCATCCAACTTCCAAATGAGGAATCCCTAAGCCTCCTAGCCCACCCTAGAGGAAATAGAACTTGCCATGGACCAAAAAAGGTGAGCCAACTCACCTCCCATGCAAGCCGAGTACCCAAGGGATCAAGGAAACCAAATCAGCAAAGATCAAGCCTTGAGCTACCTCCCATGACTTCCTCCAACCCAATCGAGCCACATGGACTCAATTGAGACACCCTAGATGCCCTAATGGTAGTTGCATGTCGAATAATGGGAGGCCATCCTATCCGTCCAACTCAACAAATCAAGGGGGTATACTCTCCCAATTCGAACGGGAAACACAAGAATTCACTTCGTGTAAGCTTCCTAACACCAAGCCGAGCTTCCATGTGAGTTCTACAGTGATTCCAAGTTCCCCACTCTCAACATTCCTTCTTTTCTTGAGGAATCAAAACAAGAGAAGCCACCTTCGATCCTAACTTTGCCAATACCCCACCTCAACCAAATTTCTTGTTCCTACACCATCTCTACACTTCATCGAGAGCACCCAAATCACTTCCTGAGCTCCAAATCAACTCCAAGCTTGAGTTCGATCAAAGCTGAATGCCAAGGAAGAGGATCTCAGCCTCCAAGGTGATCCACACCAAACCAAGGCTCGTGCTGATCAATAGGGCTTCGTCTCAACTAGACGAAGCTTCCTCAAGCATGCAAACTATTGATCTTAGCTTCGATGAGATATTTCTATGAAAATTGATCTTTAGCTTAAGTGTGGTTGGTCCTTTTCAATGAGCATTTTCATTGCATGCAATCTTGACCATTGGATGTGCTCGTCTCATTCCCTTGATGGTGTGGGTTGATTTTGAAGTTCATCAAATCTCGGGTGAGCTCAGATCAAACGATCCCTGGTGAACGGACAATATCATTCATCACTCATAGGAAGAAGGATCACGGGCCATCCATTCTGCATAATTGGAATGAATGGCTTTGATTAAATCACACTAGATCAAAATGAGATTATCCCCTTACACCTCAAGTTTAATCCACACAGTCCGATCTGAGATTGATTAGTGATGTCTTAAAAGATTATATTACTTTTAAGGACTGGCTTGAGCGTAACTACAAGTCAAGTGCCATAGTCATCCCCAAAGAATACCTATTAGAACAACATTCCTATTCTATTAGGATAATTCTTAGAGAAACCTGCGATCCTCTTAAGGCAAAAGAAGGTTGAGACATTGGCTTGTCCCGAACCTTTAAAAAAGTAGTTTCTAAAATCAGGAAACTCTCTTTACAGGTGCCTGAGGTAGCTCAAACCTCCAACACCAAGGAAGGTTTGCAAGTTGCGAAAGACAACTTGAAGAAGGTGACAACCTAGTAGCAGCACTCCACCTTACTTGCCCGGGATAGTTCAGTAGCGCAACCACAGTCCGAGTTCAACACTCCATCCACAGTGGCCACTACAAATTCTTCCTCCACTAGCTCCTCTTTTGCCAGTAGGAGTGTTGTATCAACGGACAAGGGCATTAAACCCCTTAACCCACTTACTTTATTATATTTCTATCATGTACCTCCACCCAACAAGAAATCAATGAAGAAAGCTTTCACTTACATCTCATCCACTTCTGAGACTATAGATTTTGTTCCTCTTGAAAACTCTCTAAGTCTAGAAAATAATGAGCCTCTAGTCATTCGATCCCCTCTTCTTGATTGTAATTGACTTTCCTTTCTCAATCAATTGTTCACCTCTTGAGATTAACTTGGAGTCAACTAACTCCAAGGATCCCATAGGAGAAGCTATAGGTATACCTAATGAGAAGGTAAAACTTTTTACAAGTTCATTATTTCAAGAAGTCACTGAAATCAACCTGCATGGTGACAAAGTTCTACCTCCTAAGGTAGCACCTTAGGAAAAGGGTAAACAAGTCATTGGTTCTAGTGAGCAGACAGCCCCTCCACTGGATGCTCCCCCCATGTATATGCTTGTGGAGGACCAAGATAGAGTTGATTATAACATCCTAGCTCATCTTATAAATTTTCCAGCTAAATTAAGCTTATACAATGCCCTTGTCTTATCCAAAGAGATGAGAGAATCTCTAGTCAAGGCTCTTGATCCACAGATATGCTTAGCTCAACTGACCGCTACTGAAGAGGAGGCATACAACTCAAAAGATATCTTAGGAGTTGCATTCAGTGATGAAGACTTGCTTCTAAGAATGACCAAGCATAATCATCCTCTTTACAATACAGTGGATATTGGCAAATACAGGTTAGCAAGAGTTCTGGTTGACTAAGGTGCATCAGTCAATATTATGAGTTTGAGAACCCTTGCCTACTTAAGGATCAACATCTCGAAACTCCAAAAGGAGATGATGAGGTTGAGAGGATTCAATGAACAAGGCGAGAGGGTTTTAAGCTTCATAGTGTTGCCATTATAGATAAATGATTGAAAGACTAAAACCAAGTTTCATATCATAGACTCGAATACATCTTTCATTGATTTTCTTGGGAGACCATAGATACATGAGAACAATACAGTTGCAAACTCTCTACATCAGTGCATGAAGTTCATTAGAGGTGGAATTGAGTTTTGCGTCAAAGGAGAACTCAAACCCTTCACAGTTCATGAGGTCGGGATATATGAATGCAACCTATTTTCTTCCCTAAAACCAACAAGTCCATTCTCACGAATCTAGTCAAGATTCCCATGAGGGACAAAAAGAAAGAAAATAAAAACAAAAAAAATTAGAAAGAGAAATAAAATAGAGAAAAAGAAAAAGAATAAAGAGAGTGAGACATGGACTCAGGAGAAGATATAGAGCCTGATATTGAGATTCCACCCACAGTTTGTTACTCCATTCGAACACATGGGTAGGATGACCTGACCTCCACTAGGCAGAGGCAGAGGATAATTCAGAAGCAGCCCCTGAGGTGAAAAGCCTCCTATTGGCCACCCAATAAGATATATGACCCAACCACCAGGAGTACACCTACTATCCACATAGACTTAAAATTTAGTTTAGAGGATGAGTCTTTTGTGGTTAGCACACCAGCCAGCTCTTCTCAGCAGTAGATCCCTTTTGAAGTGACGTTTGAGCATGATAGTGATGAAGATAGGGCTCCAAAGCAAAACATAAGTGTATCCAAGTCTGCATATGAGACAGTCAGGAGTCAGTTGAGAACCTTAGTATTGATCTCATTTTTGGAAGAGGTCATTTTAGCAATGAGAAGATTTCAAGTTTAAATAGGGATTTCCTAATTCACTATTCAAGTTATTATGCTTAGTAATTTAGGAAATGCAATTTGAGCTAAATCCAATATACTTGGTTTGATGTAAAATGAAAATTAAATATCCAACATAAATTAGATCAAGTAAAACAATGAAAATAAAATGAAAATTCAAAGTCAAACCTAAAGTCAACTCTAGTCAACCTAGAATTGACTTAAGTGGACCTACTTGGTCAAAACATCAACCCACTAAAATTTGACTAAATTAAATCACCAAAAATATTTTAGATTATCAAATGAATATGTGTGATCACCATGACAAAGAAATTTGAGTCCATGGAGGCCTAGATTAGGTAAATTAAATTCCTTAAATCAAAATAACCTAAATAGGCCACATTGAACTCAAATTCAAGAAAAATTAAAATAAATCTAAATTGATTATTTTAAATCATATGGGGATTGTGATATGACATAGCTCAATTCCCTATTGGGTGTCATTGGGTCAAATGGGTCATTTTCCCATAAGAAATTAAGTTTAATTCACTTAAGCCAATTTGGGTTAAGTGAATTAAGCAAGACAAAAGAAATAAGGAAATGTCGAAACACTTCCAACCAAATCATATGGGATGGAGGTGACACTTCCTTAAACCCTTCTAATGAAGGTTTACATCCCTAATCAAGCTACTTAAACTTCTCTTGCATTATAGCATAAAATCCAAATAAGGAAAACCAATGCAAGCAAAGGAATTGGAGAAGTCAAATTCCTTCTCCCTTCCTACCACCTCTTCACATAGGATAGCTGTGGGATGGAAAAGGAGAGCACTAGCTAGCTTCCAAGATCCTCCATTAGAAAAATTGACTAAGGAATAGCTAGGAAAAAGCTAAAAGGTTTTCGACCATATAAAAAAATGAGAGGAGAGACTTCCCCAAGGAGAATTGAACACACACACACACTTCACACATCAGAACTGTACCTAAACAAAATTTTCCCCTCACCCCAAGAGTCCTTAACCACTATAAACCATCAAAGCTGAAAAGGAGCAATCAAGGGTTGGCTTAGGGAGCAATCCGTAAGGAATTAACCTAATTTATTTGGCAAGCAAGCTCAATTCAAGCATACAAAGCTCTAGGATCAATTGCCAATCGTCCAACGAATCGAGGTATGCCATTGTTGAACTCATGATTTTTCTTCAAAAATTTAGTTGTGGTTAGTTTATTAGGAAATATGATCTTCAAAAATTCAAACCGAATAGAAACATAGGATATTCATCCGCGATTGTGTAGCACTTTAAATCATATGATTTCATTGCCTATATAAAAAACTATTAGCAAAATACCTTCAACAATCCTAGGCTCCTACAGGAATCGAAGGAGATGATCTCTATGTCATCTGATCCGTGTATTTGGATCGTACGGCCCAGATCTAGGTGGACCGGATTGATTTCACCCTTTAGGAATCTCAAGATTGATCTAGACCGTCCGATCAAAGATTAGACAGTCCGTAAGCAATCCCACATTTTGAACTAAGCTAACTTGCATCGAGGTGATGCAAAAGCGCCATATGCGCAACGACACGGATCTTGTGTGGGACCACCCACTTAATAACTGTTAAAATCATTAAATAACAGTTTAATTAATTTTAAAAATGTAGAAAACTTCTAAAAATCATAAAAAATCAAAGAAAAATTAGAAAATTACAAATAAAAGCTCTATGGATTCATCTTGATGAGAGGAATCCATAGAAATTAAAATCCCTAAATTGTATTGGTAAGTTTCCCTTAATTTAGATTTAATTAAAAAACATTAAACCCTAATTACTCTCAAATTAATAACATAATTAATTTGAAACTTTGGGGAAATGAAATTAAGTATAAAATACACCTTAAATAATTTTTTGGGGATTTAATTCTCTGAATTCAAGGAAAATTATAATTTCATATGCTTTACCCTTAAATTAATTAAATTAATTAACCCTTAATGAAATAATTAGAAAACTTTAATCTAACAATCTTAAATCAACATAATGAATATTAATAAATATCTGAACACTCATTAAACCTAATTAAACCTACATGAACCTATAATCCCTAAATTGGCTTAATTAGATAATTAAATGAATTAAATAATTTAATTAAATAACTTGAACTTAATTAAATCATAATAAATCAACTAGTTTGCCAAAAATTATGAATAAACACTCATTGGAAAGGTATTTTAGTGAAGAATAAGTGAAAAATGAAATCCCTTATTGAATATTAATAAATTAGGCTTAATTTAGGTTTTAATGAAATACTTAAAATATTAATTATCCATTAATTATATTCTAATCAAGCTGACATTTTAGGGATATAAAATTGGCATATAACCCTACTTGTTAGAAATATTTCAAGTCCAATTGATCACTAGATTAGGAGTTATTAAATTTCTAAATCCTTAGGTCAATGTTAAGCAAATTTTAGGTTAAGGAATTAATTAATTTATTAAATCAAATGAAAAGCCAAACCAATCTCATTCAAACATTATAAAACTATTCAAAAACTTATCTAAGTATCCTAAATCAATTGAAGTGATCAAATTCAATCTTAAGATAATAAAATAAAACCTTAGGTTAATAAAATATTAATTAACTTAAACATTAAACTTTGAATCAATACATTTAATGAAAACATCCGTCCCCAATGAATTTAAGAATGAATCTAAATATTAGGTCGATTAAGTTAGATCAAATAGGATTAAATAATAAACCTAAGTGCTTTAGGTTATGCATAATCCATGAATAAACCTAAGGTATTAATTGATATTAATGAATTTAAACCTTAAGCTTACAAATCCATGATTTAATAACTTAAATTAAATTGAATGAAATCAAACTTTAACCTAAACTCTTTTAATTAACTTGAACCAAATCAAATAAAACCTATATAACTTCATAAAACAAATCAAACAAGTTAAATCAAACAAAGTAATCCAAACAAATGAAATAATTCAAAATGAAGAAACATAAAACTAATCCAAACATAAATAACATCAAAAGGATTAATTAAGATACTTAAGGATATTAGTTAGACTTTTTGGAAACTTCATTAGGATTTAGGATGTGGAATAAAGTGAGTTTCACCTAAAATATATAATTCATTTTATTTCTCATTCTTAAAAACTTAAATATTACTTTAACTAAATAAAATGAACATAAAAAAATGGGAATTAAACCACTAAATCATTTGAATTGAAATCAATCAAAGGTAAAAATTAAACAAAAATCAAACTTCAAACTTAAACTTGAACTTAAAAGGCCTAACAAAGACTTACCACATAAGCCCAACTTCTACACATAGTAGATTACTTAGGTTATGGACTCTAGATCTAGGTTAGATCATTCTATGATCTTTCTTTAATCTTATGTGATATGCTGTGTTGTGCTTCACATGTCTGTGTGGTGTATTATTTTAGACTGGATGCCTAGGCTTGTTTGTTCATTAGACTGGATGTTAGGGTGTTCTTTCTATAATTAACATTGTCTTCTGAAGGGGACTGTGTTAAAGGGATCGTTGTAATAAATAAATCATAAAAATTTTATTTGCTTGCAGGTGCTAAAAATCTCTTAACATAGTCCATAGGATAGGTGGGCTTGGTAGCAACTAATATAAAGCCGTATGTTTTATGAAATCTCGCTTTTGTGCTTAGGATTTCTTATGAATTTTAAATATAAATTTGAGCTTAGAATTAGGTTAGGATCTATGGGGTCTAGGATTAGAGTGACAACCAAAAGATGTGGTGATGGAACCCAATGGATGTCCCCAAAGAGGAGACTTTCCTAGAAAGAAGACTTATAGATCTCTAGCCAAGTTGTATAAGGCCGGTTTCTTTTCTTTCTTCCGGGGTGTATAATAGTACCCAGCTGCATTGGCCCTTTTCTTCTTTAATTTAATTTAGCTTGATTTATTTTGGGTGCATAATAGAAATAACATGCTTTTTCTAGGTTTCTTTCTGTACTATGTTTGTGCTATGATGAAAGCCTGGACGTAGGCTCATAGGATAAACTAAATCCTAAACTAAAATATAAAAATAAATACAACTCATAAATCCATAACTGCCTTTCTTTTTATTGGATATTTCTCCATTTCATCCTTGGTTGAATTTATCCAACATCTAAAAACAAAATTTGAAAGGAAATAAGAGAGAGAGAGAGAGAGAGAGAGAGAAAATCTTGGCCATATTATTGGCTAAAATATCCTGATAGGTCAAAAAAAACCTATTTTGACCATATTCTGGTTATTTTACATTTTTGATAAAATTAGTTTTATTTCTAAAAATAGGAAAATGGTTGGATTTTGCAACCACTTGCATTAGCTTTTACTACAGTAGTCGCTTGCTTGATGGCTCCATCATCAAATTTGGGGTTGGTTGAAAACCTCAACATTACTATCAGAGTGACTCTTGCTCCTATTGAGGCAACTCAAAAACAAGCAACCTATTCTAATTTTCTTTCTTCTCCACCCTGTTGAGGATAGGATGGGATACTAGCGGCATTTAGAGGGTCCAAAGTGGGGACCTATTCAAAAGAAATCAAAATTGTCCACTTCAGAGGCATTTCCTACTCTAGTTCCCTTTAGCACCTTTGAAGTAGGTTCCACCTATTAATCATTTGAAATGACCAAAAGTTAGAAGAAAAATAAAGGGAGGAGACTCAGGAGGATAGCTCTTAGGGAGAGGAAGCAGAGATATATGCTTGACATGGAGCTAGATATGAAGAGGGATGTATATACTCTTCCTGACACTTCCTCACTCTTAGGTGGGAGTAGATTCTACCCTTTGTCTGCTGCCCTAGAGGAGAAGAATGTGAAGAGGATTGCTAGTTCTCCACCCCGTCCTTTCATCCATCCTGAAAAGAAAAGCTTTAGGCAAGTGAATAGGGAGTCGCAAGGTCAACTTCACCAAACCTTACATGGGATTCCTAGATCTTCTTCCTACACTAAAGAAGATCTACTAAGAGCCGTGAAACATCAGGCATCTCAAAGTCTATCTAGAGAACTATCAAGAAGTCTTGCCACCTTCTATCATTAAAAGGAAGGGAGGGCAATCATGTTTGATAGAAAGAAACCTTCTTATCTTGTGCCTATAGTATCAGGATGATATCCTTATCCCATGCACTCAGTTACATGGCATAGAGATCAATCTACCAGGTTATAAAATAATATGACTTTTCCTAAGAAAAGAATAAAAGTGTTTATATTAGAAAAGTCTCTTATACTTCTGAGCATAAGACTCCTTCACCATCTTTACCTTCTTCACCTTTAGAGAGATCTTTTGTTAGGCCCAGTTCAGAGGTGCCTCTATTCTCATCACCGGGATCTCAGGCTGAGGTACATTCATTAGATGTTCCTAGTAAGGGAAAGGATTATTCACATCCATCTCCTTATACTAGGAAAATTACTAATGACAGTCACTTAGGGCTAGAGCCTTTCTTGAGAGTATCCCTACATCTCAAGAGAATGTGAATGAATTATCTGAAGAAAAGCCTATGGAAATTCATGAACCAATAGATGTCATATTAGATAGTAATGGTGTTCCACTCTGTTTATCCAAAGAAGAGATGGAAAACATTATTAAAGAAGATAAAGAAAAAGAAAAATTGAAAATAAGCTCTGAATATTTTGATCATGAGCAAGATGACCTGTTAGATGATGATTTAGGGTTGCCAGTAGCACATATCTATATGGTTGACACCATATCATCTAAAAAAGAGCAGGAAGAGACACAAGAAGACCTCACTTTAGCTTCAACCCAGTAGCTTATCCTTCAACTTCAAAAGAAGGATGAATAGATTGATTCTATGAGTAAGAAGATGGAGTAGATGATTGCTACCGTGCAATCACTCTAAAGTATGATTCCTTCTCCTTCACGACCACATTAGATTGAGCCTTCAGATTCACTACATCCTAACGATGATTTGAGGTCCAATTTGGAAGAGTACCGATAGGAATCAAAACCTGTAGTTATAGTACCTTCCAATACTGAACTAAAGACATCGGTAGAATAACAGGTGAAAGAAGCATTTTGCGCTTCGAGCACGACTCCAAAGGGTAGACCATACCCTAGGGAGTTTGATTCCATTCCTTATCCTAAAGGGTTTGTGTCCCTATCTTTCAAAGTATTTAACAGGACTGGAAATCCCAAGCAGCATTTGGCTCACTTCCGCACAAGTTGTTGTAATGCCGGAGTGAGTGATGCTCTTTTATTTAGATAGTTCATTAGTAGCTTGAACAGAGTTGCTTTCGACTGGTATGATGATTTACCAAATGATTCACTGTGCGCATTTTCATCGTATTGGAATAGATGTTTATGAAGAGATTCACAGGTGTTCAACATCATATTACCATAGGAGACCTAGTGATAGTACATCAGAAGCCTGGAGAGTCTCTGGTAGATTATATCCTTAGTTGGAGAATCCTCAGCTTAAAATGCGAGCCTCAATTACAAGAGCAGCATGCTGTAGAGATCCTCCTCATGAACATACATGGCTCTATAGCCTTCCCGCTCAAAGGATTTACTATTAAAACCTTTGAGAAACTTTTAAATAAAGCCTCTAGTTTATAAGAGGAAGCTCCTAGGATGTCATTCTTAAAAGACCAATCTGAGTCATCCAAGCCTAGGAAGCCTTTAAAAAAATGAGCAGGTAATGTCTCTACAGTGGATAGAGGGAAACTTCCTATGCAAGTATAACCAGAGCAAGCTTCATCTTATGAACCACCATAGCAGTAGAAATCATCATTCCCTAGGAATTTTTCAACTACCTCTTTCTCAAAAAGGATGAACTAGACTTATTCCTTTAAGAAGGAGGTAGTGAGGAAAATTTTCAAAAGTTTGAAGAAAAAGCTAGACTTTAAACTCCCTGAACCAAAAGGGCTACAAGAAGTAGGAAAAGTAAATGATCCCAATTATTTCCCATATCTTCAGATGTTGGGGCATACCATTGAGGATTGCTTTTTGTTCAAGAATTGGCTGGAAAGAAATTATAAGATGGGATTGGTGACTATTCCAATGGAGTACCTTGTGGACCCTGGACAAGGGTCCATTAAGGTTATAACATGTAGTTCTTTTTTTAATTCTTTATTTCAAAATGAGTGGGATATAGCTTTATCCCATTCTACAAAGAAACATATGATGAAAAATTTAAAACTTGCTATGTAGAATCAGAGTCAAACCCGGGAGGTGAGCACCCAGGTTGATCCACTGGAGTCTAGAGTATGAGTTCCACCTCAGCCCAGTTCAGCATTTTCAACTACATAGAAGATCAAAAAGTATGGTGAGGGAGGGACATCTGTATCTAGTGATAGAACTCTATATGATAAAGATGGAAAGGTGGTACCTTATAAGCCTTTATCTTTATGTACTTATTTCAAAAGAATGAATAAAAAGTCAGTCTCTAATGACATTTCTTATATTCATGCTATTTTTGATGAAAATGAGAATAAAAATATTGAAAAATTTAATATATATATATATATATATATATATATATATATATATATATATATATATATATATAAGAATCTCATGATGTTTTTACATGACTCAGGGTTAGAAACCTATATGGAAGATTTGCTTGGTGATCCGCTTATCATAGATATAGAAGTGTCAGACTCTGAAAAGGATGGTCAAAATGAGGAATAGGTTGATTCGAACCTTGAAGATATTGTTGAAATAAATCACCGTAGTGGAAGAGTCTTACCGCCTCATTTACCTCCTACTCCTCAAGAAGAAGGGAAGCAAATAATGGATGAAAACTCAAGCTTAGATTCCTTACCTAAAGAAATACTAGTAGAAACAAACATTCCCAAAATAGATTATAACGTTCTAGCCCATCTTAGGAAGCTTCTTGCTAAACTAAGCATTTATGATGCTCTCATTCTTTCAAAAGAAATGAGAGAGACACCAGTACAGGCATTGATTATCAAGAGATATGCTTGGCGAAACGACTACTTTAAGAGGCACTTACTTTAGGAGATCCCAGGAGTTACTTTCTTCAATGAGGATCAACTTTTGGGAACCAGTGATCATAACCGTCCTCTCTATATTGCTATAAAAATTGAAAATATAAAATTGTCAAGTAGATCCTAGAGGCATTTGTTAACATCATGAACATTAGCATTCTTAAAAATTGATAGTAGAAGACTTACGATAAGATGTTATTAAGGGTTTTAACAAAATAGGTGAAAAAGCTTTAGGTTCAATCACTCTATTATTAGAATAGAAGGATGAAAACTGAAGCTAAATTTTATATTATAGATTCTGAAACTTCTTTTAATGCTCTCTTAGGCAGACTTTGGATCCATGAATATAGAATGATCCCATCTTCACTCCACCAGTGTATTAAGTACATTAGGGATGGAGTAGAATATGCTATAAAAGGAGATATACAACCATTCGTTATTCATGAGATTGAGCTTTATGAAGATGCTATTTACTACATGCCTAAGAAACCTAGAATTGATTCTATGAAATCCATCATTATTGAAGCGCAAAGTACAATAATCAAGAAAGATGAAAAGAAAGAAAATGAGGAAAAAGAAAAAGAAAAAGAAAATGAACCTCAAATAATTTGTATTTATTTGGAATCCAGTTCAAATGAAGAATCTCATCGTAGAAATGCTTTAATAAAGTTTGAGATTTCCTTAGAATTAGACATTGATGAGGAAGAAATCAAAACATTAAAGGAAGAGTCTGAGCTATCCACATATGAAAAGTTTAAAAAAAATGTGGATACCTTAACTTTGACTCCTCTAAATCAAAATAAAATATCTCAATTAGAGGTCAAAATAGCCCCTAACTTATCAGGAGAAGTGGGGAGGTCAACAAAATTTTATTCTGTACCTGGTCCTACAAGCTTAGAAGGAGATGTAAAGCTTGAAGAACCATCTTTCAATGAAATAATAGAACTTCCTTTTGACTAGTAGACTTGTAAAGAATTACGTGAAACATGGTTTTATCACAAATTTTTGGCCTAAAGATAAATGCATGGAGCTTATGGAATCAAAACATAGAAATTTCCAGGCATTGGGTTTGACATTTGATGATGAATGATAATGATGATCATAGATCAACTTTGAAGTCTCTTCACTTCCAAAAGACACATTTATAAAAACCATGAAGGAATTCAAAGATGATTCACTTTCACTTCTGAGGAAGAGATAAAATCTACTATAGATAAATTAAAGGAGGTTAACCTAGGAACTCTTGAGAACCCAAAATTGATTTTTAGCTCTTTTATGAAGAGTTAATCACTTTACTCTTTGGGAGTTATGATGAAATGCGTGTTTATCCCATGATGTGATTGTACACATACTAGGAATCAAACAGTGCTTTAATTAGAGTAGAACAATAAGTGATTGTTGAAATAAAGAAATTAGTTTGGAACAATACTTTGATTGGGTAGTTCCAAAGGAAGAATGGTCAAATATGCATCTGCGTTGACTTCAGAGAACTAAACAAGGCTTATCCCAAAGATGAGTTCCCTTTGCCTGTACCCGAACTCATGGTCGACATAGCCTCCTTGCATGAGATATTTTCATTTATGGATGGATCATCTGGTTATAATCAAATTAAGATGTCCCCAGAAGATGAAAAGCATACGGCATTCAGAACTCCAATAGGGATTTTCTATTACATGGTCATGCCATTTGGTCTCAAAAATGTTGGAGCTACTTATCAAAGAGCTATGACTAGAATATTTGATGACTTGATTCATAATCAAGTTGAATGTTCTATCGATGATTTAGTCGTTAAAAGAAAAATAAAATAAGATCATTTTTATGATTTACGGGTCATTTTCCAGCGATTGCGCCACTATAACTTGAAGATGAATCCTCAAGTGTGCCTTTGGGTGACTTAGGGTTCATAGTTGCGGATCGTGGGATAAGATATCAAAATGCTACCTAGAAGTCTTAAACAACTAAGATCATTCCAGGGAATGCTTGCATACCTAAGGAGATTCATATTGAATTTATCTTGAAGGTGTCAACCCTTTTCAACATTATTGAAGAAAGATTCCAAATTTGTTTGAGATGAAAAATGCCATGGTGCATTAAAAAACCTAAAGCAATATTTAATGAATCTTCCTGTTTTGGAATCCTCGATTCTAGGTTAGCCATTAATTCTCTATACATCGACTATGGATGAATCTCTTGGGGCTTTATTAGCTCAAACAAATGAAGAAAGTATGGAAAATACCCTTTATTATCTAAGTTGTAGACTTATCCCAATGGAAAAGAATTATCCTCTTATTGAGAAACATTGCTTAGCCTTAGTTTTTGCCGCTAAAAAAATTGAGGCATTATATGCTTTCTCATAAGGTTAATTTTATTTCAAGGGTGAATCTTTCGCAATATCTCATGACCCGTCCAATGCTATCTGGGCATTTAGCATGATGGTCTATGATTTTTTTTCAATTTGAGATCACCTATATTCCTCTTTGTGCTATAAAAGGTCAAATAGTGGCAGATTTCCTAGTGGCACACATTATACCTGAAGGGTCTCCTTTAAATGATGATTTCTTATATGAACAGATCATATCATTAGAAGGTAAACCTAGTGCCACCTGAGAATTATACTTTGATGGTGCATCATCATCAAGAAGACTTAAAGATTCACTATCCTAGGGAAGGTAGGAATTGGGTTAATCTTTATAACCCTAGAAAAAGGAATGATGAGATATTCATATCATTTGGTTGAGCCTTGTATAAACAATGAAGCTGAATATGAAGCTATTATTACTGGTTTAGAGTTGGAAATTCTTATGGAAATTAAAAATATACATTTTTTTTGGAAATTCCCAACTGGTTATAAACCAAGTAAGCGGAATCTATAAGGTTATGCATCCAAATCTCTTCAATTATCATCAATATACAATGAAATTATGTGAAAAGATTCCATATGTAACGCTACATAGAATATCTCACCAATAGAATTCAATAGCAGATGCTTTGGCTAAGTTAGTGAAAGAAATCATATGCCTAGAAAAAGAATCAATTTCTATAGAAGTTCAAAATCAATAGGGTTTGTCTCCTATAGATGCAAGAAGAAGAAATGCAAAGAATAGCCACTCTTACTGAAGGTCAAATATAATGTGATTGGAGCCAACTATTTATTGACTATTTAAGTAAGGGGGGCTTCCTAAAAATAAATCATTAGCAAATCAAATAAAGAAATGTGCCTTATCTTATGCATTAATTAATAATGCTTTATATCGTAAGTCATTAGACCAAAATGAAATTGAAAATCAAGAGGGGTTTGTGGCCATCGATTTTAAATGATTAATTAAATATCGTTATCATCAATGCCAAGTACATGGTGTGGTATTACATCAACCACCCAATATATTACACCCTATAGTTGCCTCCTGGCATTTTGAGAGTTGGGGTACAACATCATAGGGCCTATTGATCCTCCTTCATCGATAGGACATCATTTTATTTTAGCTGCAACAAATTATTTTTCCAAATGGGCTGAAGCGATACCACTAAAAGAGGTAAAGACATATCATGTGTTAAAGTTCTTTCAGGAAAATATCATATATCGATTTGGAATTGCTCACCGAATCATATTCGATAATGGTCCATCCTTTAGATCCACGAAAATAAATCACTTTGTAGCTAGACATAAAATTGATTGGAGATACTTAACCATCTATTACCATAGGGTGAATGGATTGGCCAAGGCATTTAATAAAATATTGATAAGAATTCTGAAAAAGATACTTGATGAAAATAAGCGCCAATGGCATGAAAAGTTGGTTGAAGCCTTATGGGCCTATCAGACCACATATAGGACACCAACTTAGTCTTCACCATATGCTTTAGTTTTTGGGACTGAAGTGGTTCTTCCATTAGAAGTGCAACTGCCTTCATTAAGAATAGTTGTTAATAATAATGTTATGACAGATCAAAATCATAAAATTCACATGGATGAACTAGATAATCTTGAAGAAAAATGATTGAAAGCTCAACAAGACCTTGAACTGTACCAATCACGTATGGTTACGGCATATGACAGATTGGTTCATCCTAGAACTTTCCAAGTAGGATACTTGGTCTAGGTTCTTAGACGACCAATCCTAGCTCATTGAAGAATTGACAACAAATTCAAGCCAACATGGGAAGGACCATTTGTAGTGGAAAAAAATTATGAAGGAGGTTCTTACCAACTTATTGCCTGTGACGGTGAATATCCAATACCACCTATCAATGGACATTACCTAAAGAAATATTATGTGTAACTTTTAACTTGTTGCCAAATAAAGATTAATAAAATAAAAGCTTATTTTTCTTTATTCCTTTTACTTCTACCTGTATCATTAATCTGGAATGTTGTGAACTTAGTTGTAAATGTATGTGAAAATAGAAGGAAACCTTCTATTACTTATTATCAAGTTAAATTAATCAAGTAAAGATCAAGTCCAAGTGACTCTTGCATATTAGTTAAAACTTTTGAAGATCAGGGATAAGTTACTTTGACCCCTTTTCCTCATCCATATCACCTATAGGTTGGGAGGGAGCCCTTTGTGGCACCTTTCCTATACATGACTTGAGATGGGAACAAGCCCTCTATGACACCTTTCTCATGTGTTTCTGGGTTTGGAATAAGCCTTTGTGCACCATTCCCATGAAAAACTATCTTTGTAGGTTTGGAGCATGCCCTTCGTGGCACCATTTCTACTTTTGTGTGCATGATTAGATCAAGCCATCAAGGACTATTTCATGTTACACGGGTGAGTTAGATTGGATCAAGTCTTTATGACCCCTTTCTAATATCCAAAAGATATAATTCCCCTGTCGGCATTCTTTCTAATCATCTAGGAGTAAGTCCTCAGTTAGCATCCTATTTTAAGGATTGGATTATGTCTTTAAGGACCTCTCTCTTCTTTTCAGCTAATTAGGATAGATCATACTATCTTATTAGCTAATCACATAGGAGTAAGTCCCTAGTTGACATCCTATTTTGAGGATTAGATCATGTCTTTAAGGACCCCTCACTTCTTTTTAGCTAATTAGGATGGATCATCCTTTTTATTATCCATCTGAGTAAGTCCCGGTTGGCATCTTATTTTGAGCATTAGAGCATGTCTTTAAGGACCCCTCTCCTCTTTTTAGCTAATTAGGATGTACCATGCCCTTAACGACCCCATCTTATTAGCTATTCACATAGGAGTAAGTCCTCAGTTGGCATCTTATTTTGAGGATTGGATCATGTCTTTAAGGACGCCTCTCCTCTTTTCAGCTAATTAAGATGGATCATGCTCTTAATGGTCTCATCTTATTAGATTGTCACATAGGAGTAACTTGGCATCCTATTTTGGGGATTGGATCATGGGACCCTCTCCTCTTTTAGCTAATTAGGATGGATCATGCCCTTGACCCATCTTATTAGCTAATCACATAAGAGTAAGTCCCCAATTGGCATCTTATTTTGGATCATATCTTTGATCCTCTCTTTTTAGCTAATTAGAATGGATCATGCTCTTAACAGCCCCATCTTATTAGCTAACCACATAGGAATAAGTCCCCAGTTGGCATCCTATTTTGAGGATTGGATCATGTCTTTAAGAACTCCTCTCTTCTTTTTAGCTAATCAGGATGGATTATACACTTAACGACCCCATCTTATTAGCTGATCAAATTGGAGTAAGTCCCTAGTTGACATCCCATTTCGAGGATTGGATTATATCTTTAAGGACCCCTTTCCTCTTTTCAGCTAATTTGGATGGATTATGCCCTTAACGACCCCATCTTATTAACTAATCACATTAGAGTAAGTCCCCCAATTGGCTTCCTATTCAGAAATGGAATCAAGCCATTGAAGGTCCCATTCCTTTGGACTACTCAAACAGGATAAAGTCCATGTGACCCTTGTTTACTAGTTAAAGTGCTATGGATTAGGATCAAACATTTCAAGCCTCTTCTCCCCAACATAGTTTTTGAGGATTAAATCATGTCTTTAAAGACCCCTCTCCTCTTTTTAGCTAATTAGGATGGATCATGCCCTTAACAACCCCATCTTATTAGCTAATCACATGGATTATCATTATTCTCAAGTAAGAGCAAGTCCACTGAAGGCATTTTCCTTGAGCATAGTGATTGCATTAGGGTTAAACCATTCTTTAAAATTCTAATTCTTCATCCTAGAACTTAATGAAAGTTAAGTTTCTAGGAATGAATCACACTCCAAAGCAAAGATAGGTATACATATACCTATCTTTCACAATCAAAATCAAATAAAATTTTAAATTAAAAATCAAAATCATGAATTGGAATCCCAAGTTTATACTTTTATGTTGATCAATCTGGTCAACACCAATATGTGCAGTGTATTCTGACTAATCCAGTACACATATTGGTGGTTCATTTGTTGATCTCATTTTTGGAAGAGGCCATTTTAGTAATGAGAAGATTTCAAGTTCAAATAGGGATTTCCTAATTCACTATTCAAGTTACTATGCTTAGTAATTTAGGAAATGCAATTTGAGCTAAATCCAATCTACTTTGTTTGATGCAAAACCAAAATCAAATATCCAACATAAATTAAATCAAGTAAAATAATGAAAATAAAATTAAAAGTTAAAGTCAAACCTAAAGTCAACTCTAGTCAACTTAGAATTGACTTAAGTGGGCCCACTTGGTCAAAAAGTCAACCCACTAAAATTTGAATAAATTAAATCACAAAAAATATTTTAGATTATCAAATGAATATGTGTGATCACAATGACAAAGAAATTTGAGTCCATGGAGGCCTAGATTAGGTAAATTAAACTCCTTAAATCAAAATAACCTAAATAAGCCACATTGAACTAAAATTCAAGAAAAATTAAAATAAATCTAAATTGATTGTCCTAAATTATGGGGATGGTGATATGACATAACCCAATTCCCTATTGGGTGTCATTGGGTGAAATTGGTCATTTGGTCCATAAGAAATTATGTTTAATTCACTTAACCCAATTTGGGTTAAGTGAATTAAGCAAGATAAAAGAAATAAAGAAATGTGAAAACACTTCCAACCAAATCATATGGGATGGAGGTGACACTTCCTTAAACCCTTGTAATGAAGGTTTACATCCCTAATCAAGCTACTTAAACTTCTCTTGCATTATTGCATAAAATCCAAATAAGGAAAACCAATGCAAGCAAAGGAATTGGAGAAGTCAAATTCCTTCTCCCTTCCTCTCGCCTCTTCACATAGGACAGCTATGAAATGGAAAAGGAGAGCACTAGCTAGCTTCCAAGGTCCTCCATTAGCAAAATCGACCAAGGAATAGCAAGGAAAAAGCTAAAAGGTTTTCAACCATATAGGAAAATGAGATGAAAGACTTCCCCAATGAGAATTGAACACACACACCCCTTCATACAACAAAACCAAACCTAAATGAGATTTCCCCATCCCCCTAGAGTCTTTAACCACTATAAACCATCAAACCTAAAAATGAGCAATCAAGGGTTGGCCTAGGGAGCAATCCATAAGGAATTAACCTAATTCCTTTGGCAAGCAAGCTTAGTTCAAACATACGAAGCTCTAGGATCAATTGTAAGGTCAATCGTCCAACGAATCGAGGTATGCCATTATTAACCTCAAGATTTTTCAATAAAAATTTGATTGTGGTCGATTTAATAGGAAACACAATCCTCAGCAAGATCGAACCTTATAGAAACATAGGATATTCATCCACGATCATGTAACACTTTAAATTATGTGATTTCACTGCATATATCAAAAATTATTAACAAAAAACCTTCAATAGTCCTCGGCTCTCGCAAGAATCAAAGGAGATGATCTCTGTGCCATTCGATCTATGTATTTGGATTGGACAACCCAGATCTAGGTGGACCTGATTGATTTCACCCTTTAGGAATTGCAGGTTCAATCTGGACTGTCCAATCTTTGATCGGAGGGCCTTAAGCGATCCCGCATTTTGAGTTACGCCGACCGCAAAGTAGCCATGCGTGGATCCCGCGGTGGGACCACCCACTTAAAAACTATTAAAACCAGGTGTGTGCATTATTTGGTTTTAACAAAGAACCAAATCGAACCAATGTTTTTGAGTAATTTGGTTCAATTTTAAACTTAGTAATTTGGATTTCAGTTTTAATTAATGAAAATTTTGGTTTTTGGTTCTTGGATTGGTTTGTTAAATAAAATTTTGGATGGAACCAAATAGTCTGAATTTATTCATTACTTGGTATTTTTTCAACCATCATAAAAATTTAAATATTTTTAAGAGCAAGCTACAAGAAATTAGAATTTGGAATGTTCATAAGGAAGCTAATGTTATGTGGGAAAAAATATCAAGTGAAATTAAGCAAGTTGCTAAAGAAGTGCTTGGAGAATCAAAAGGAAAAGCTTCTTTTAATACGAATAGTTGGTGGTGGAGTCAGAGTGTGCAAGAAAAGATAAGAAATAAGAAGGATTGTTATAAAACTTGGTTTAGTTGTAAAAATTTGGAGAATTAGGAAAGATATAAAGTGGCCTATAGAGATTCTAAGAAAGTAATATATGATGCAAAAAATCTAGCTTTTAGTGATTTATATAATAGATTAGATACCAAAGAAGGTGAAAGATGTATGTATAAGTTAGCCAACCAAAGAGATAGGAGAAGTAAAGACATAGTTCAAGTGAGGGGTATTATGGATGAAAATAATAAATTACTTTTCTTAGAAAAAGATATTGAAAATAGGTGGATGAGGTATTTTGATAAACTTTTCAATGAAGGATCTGAAAGTATGATTGATTTTAGCAAGCTTAATATCCTAAAAAAATAGAGAATTTCATTTTATCGTCAGATTAGTAAGAAGTCGAAGCTTTAAAGAAAATGAAATGTGGAAAAGCAGTAGGACCGGATAATATTCCAATAGATGTGTGGAAATGTTTAGGAGATCAAGGAATTTTTTGGCTTACAAATAATTTTAATGTTATTTTAAAGACTGAAAAGATGCCAGATGAGTGAAGAAAAAGTTTGTTGGTTCCTATATTTAAGAATAAAGGAGATGCACAAGAGTGTGCAAATTATAGAGGAATTAGGTAATGTGCCATACATTAAAATTATGGGAGAGAGTAATTGAGCATAGGTTACGATGTGATACGTAAGTTTCTCACAGTTTGGTTTCATGCTAGGTAGATCTACTATGGATGCTATACATTTGTTAAGAGGTTTGATGGAAGCATAGAGAAAGTAAGAAGGATCTACATATGATATTTATGGATTTAGAGAAAGCTTATGATAAAGTCTCAAGAGATGTTCTTTGAGTGTTCTAGAATAGAAAGGAGTTAATATTGGTTATATTCAAGTCATTAAGGATATGTATACTAGGCATTTTGTGTCCAAACACAAGGAGGATTGACAAAATATTTTCCAATTTCTTGGATTACATCAAGGATCAACATTAAGCCCTTATCTTTTTTTACTTTAGTTATGGATGTTCTTAGCTTACAAGAAGATGTACCTTGGTGTATGCTTTCGATGACATTCTTCTTGTTGATAAGACTAGAGGAGTCCAAGAAACTTGAATTATGGAGGTCAACTTTAGAGTCTAAAGGTTTTCGTTTAAATAGATCTAAAACTGAATATATGGAGTGTAATTTTAGTTGTCAAAGTTTTAGTCATAGTGCTATTACTTTAGGTGATCAAGTCATTAATAAGAGTGAGCGATTCAGATATTTAGGCTTTATTGTTCAAAATGATGGTGAAATAGATGGAGATGTTATTAGTATAATTCAAGTTGGATGGTTGAAGTGGAGGAATGCATCGCAATTATGTGTGATAGAAAAGTTCCACTTAAACTTAAGGAAAATTTTATAAGATGGTGGTAAGACTGCAATGACTTATGGCGAATGTTGGCCAAAAAAAAGAGAAGCATAAGACTAAGTTAAGTTACGAGATGAGGATGCTTAGGTGGATGAGTGGCTTTACTCTTAGAGATAGAATGAAAATGATGTAGGAAAAAGTTGGAGTAGCTCGTGGTAGATAAGATTAGGTAGAGCCCTTAGATGGTTTGGCCACATAAAGCCGTAGATGATTAGGAGAGTAGATGCATTAGATTTGCTTTATGTTAAGAAAGGCAGGTAGAGCTAAAAAGACTTGGTTAAGATGTATAAAAATGATCTTAGTATACTTGAATTAAATGAGAAATTTGACACATAGACACAATGGAGAAAAGGATGTAAATAACCAGTGGGATTAAGGTTGTTGTTGTTATTGTTGTTGTATCAAAAAATTTAAATATTTTAATGCATGAAAGCAATTAATTGCTTTCTATATATATATATATATATATATATATATATATATATATATATATATATATATATATATATATATATATATATATATATATATATATATATATATATATATATATATATATATATATATATATAGTTTGCTTATTCTTGTTCATTATATAAAAATAATTATATAATGAATATAAATTTTATAAATAATTCTTAAATATAATAAACTTCGGTTTATCCAAAACCAAACAAAAATAATCAAACCAATTGCTATTTGATTTATTTGGTTTTGTATTTTATTTGGTCGATTTGGTCCAATTTTTTTGGGAATCCAAAACCAATTGGTTTCTAAAATTTATCATCCAAACCATCCAAACAAACCAAATGCACACCCTAGTTATAACCGTTAAATAATAGTTTAATTTATTTAAAAATTATAGAAAACTTCTAAAAATCATAGAAAATCAAAGAAAATTAGAAAATTACAAATATAAGCTCTAAGGATTCATCTTGATGAGAGGAATTCATAGAAATTAAAATCCTCAATTTTTTTTGTAATTTTCCCATAATTTGGATTTAATTGAAAAACATTAAACCCTAATTACTCTCAAATTAATAATCCAACTAATTTGAAGCTTTGGAGAATGAAATTAAGCATAAAATACACCTTTTGTATTTTTTGGGGATTTAATTCTCTGAATTCAAGAAATTGTATTTTAATATGCTTAACCCTTAAATTAATTAAATTAATTAACCTTTAATGAAATAATTAGAAAACTTTAATCTAATATCCTTAAATGAACATAATGAACATTAATGAACATCAATACACTATTTAAACCTAATTAAACCTATCAACCTAATAATCTCTAAATTAGCTTAATTAGATAATTAATGAATTAAATAATACAATTAAATAACCATAACTTAATTAAATCATAATATATCAACCAGTTAGCTAAAAATTATAAATAAACCCTCATTCGAAAGGTATTTTAGTGAAGAATAAGTGAAAAATGAAATCCTTAATGAATCATAATAAATTAGGCTAAATTTAAGTTTTAATGAACAAATGAAAACCTTAATTATTCACTAATTATATCTCTAATCAAGCTGAAATTTTAGGGATATAAAATTAGCATATAACCCTACTTGCCAAAAATAGTTCAAGTCCAATTGATCTCTGGATTAGGGATTAGGGAGTGAGTCTAGGTTCATAGATTTCTTTTCTAAAAATGCAACATCCCAGCCATCTTGCATTCATATGACTTAGCCTCATGATTTTAAAATGCCCTTAGGTAGTGTGCGACCTTCTCCGTGCGTTGTAAGTCCAGAAGAGTCAGGGATAGGCTATTTCCCTCAAGTGAGGAGAATGACCAATGATTCTCGAGGATAGAACTAGGTCGAGAATCTAACATGTGTCAGAAATACTTATAGACTAGGTTCTGAATAATCATTTTAGGAATAAGTCTTCAACTCTAGGCGTTTCTACATCCTTGTGATGCTAGAATATAAGCCCTAGATTTCTAAGAAAATGGCAACTCAAAATCTAAAATTAAAATCCAAATTTGAAGCCCAATCATACAATAGTTGAAATGTCTACTGGGTATCCCAGTATCAATAAATATTTCTGACTTTTCGCCATTTGATTCTTGAAAATAACTCTCTTTAATTTGGATATCTCCCAATTGAATTTTCTAAAAATCAATCCTTTGAAAGCTACCTTAGTAGTCTTTAGGAATAACCACTTATTTCTTTAATCGATAGTATTCTTAGGAAGAGACCCTTCCTAAGATGTAATTAACTATAGAGGCTTGCCTTTATAGGGAACCATGATCCCAGGATAAAATAAATCATATTCTACTTTTCCATGTAGTTCAGAAAATACTTTGGTACACGAAAAACCCATTAGCCTTACAAATCTTTTACTGAAATGATTGAATCTATTATAGGAGAGCATGTTTATCTTTCAAGATAACATGTTTATTCCTTAATGCCATATTTGGTCATCTCAATAAAATATTCCTAAACTCTATGTGGTGTTATTTCTTTTTTCATTCTAGAGAAAATACCAACACTTTGCTCTAACCCCACTTTCTTCTCAGAAAGTTGAGGGTTTAGTAGTAAAGGAAGCCCCTAAGTCATCCATAGATGGGAAAACTCAGAGGTTCTTTTTGGGAGCGTCATCCTCAAGTCAGGAAGCTAATGTAGTACTTGAGGATGATTCATATAAAGAGTTAATACAGTTGCTTATTTTTATACTCGCCTTGTGTTCTTAATTTAGCAAAGAAGGGATTAATCTCATATAGTTGGTCTAAACATAGGTTGGACTACTTTGAAAGGTTATGGGACAACCAAAACAGATATGCTCAATTAAGATGGATTAGATTGATACATAACGATGATGACAATCATTCATCACCAATCATTTAAAATCGATACTCTTTTCAAATCATGCTAACTCATATAAGGAGGTGTGTTTAAAAACTTTAGATGATCCAAATAACTTTAAAGTCAAGGATGCATCGCCAGAGTTTGAAGAGGAGATCGGGTCAACCATCAACGAGCTCAAGAAATCAACTTAAGAACTAAAGACAATCCACATCCGATATTCATCAGTTTGTTGTTGAATGATACTAAAATTGATGACTTAGTTATGCTATTTACTAAGTTTAAAGACTGCTTCACATGGAGTTATGAAGAGATGCCCAGTTTATCTCTTGACGTAGCAGTCCATAAACTAGCAATAGAGCCTAGTGCTAACCTTATCAAGCAAGCTCCTAGACACATGTGATTAGACATTGAACAGTAAGTCTTTTCTGAAGTCAAGAAATTGATCGATGCTAGCTTCATCAGGGAAGAAAAATATCTTACCTGGCTAGCTAGTGTCATTCTAGTCAAGAAAAAGAATGACCAAATTTACATATGCATCGATTTTAGGGATCTAAATAAGGCATGTCCAAAAAGTGAATTTACACTATAAATCCCAGAATTGATGGTGGACATTGCCTCATCTCATGCAATCTTCTCTTTCATGGATGGCTCATTTAGTTATAACAAAATAAAAGTTGCCCCTAAGGATGAAAGAAACACTACATTTCAAACCCCGATCAGAATCTTTTACTACAGGGTCATGCCTTTCGGCCTTACAAATGCCGGTGCTACATACCAGTGTGCCTTGACTCGGATCTTCGATGAACTCATTCATCATCAAGTCGAATGTTTCCTTGATAATCTTGTAGTCAAAAGTAAAGAAAAGGAAGACCATCTCTTTGACTTGAGAGTAGTTTTCAAATAGTTAATACAATTTAACTTTAAGATGAATCCCCTAAAGTGCACATTCAGAGTAGCTTCAGAGAAATTTCTTGGGTTCGTTATCCAGAATTGTGGAATAGAAATCAATCTGAAGAAGATCAAGGCGATATTAGAAATGCCACCCCCTTAAAGTCTAACTCAACTTAGATAATTTCAAGGGTGATTGGCGTATCTAAGACACTTTATTTTCAACTTATCAGGAAGATGCCAACCATTTTGGCACTTTTCAAAAAGGATGCCAAGTTAAAGTGGGATGACAAGTGTCAACATGCCTTGAGACATCCACAACGATGATCAGCTTCTAGCCCCTATCGCAAGCGCTCATCCTATATAATGCTACATTAGATGACTCCCTTGGTACTTTGTTTGCCCAAAATAATGATGAAGAAAAAGAGAATACACTCTACTATCTTAGTTGTCATCTGATTCTTACTGAGGCAAACTATCTACCAATTAAAAAGCATTGTCTAGCTTTTATCTTTGCATCTCAAAACTATGACACTATATGCTTTCTCATAAGGTGAACCTAATCTCCAGGATCAATCAAATACAATATCTCATGACAAGGCCAATGCTATCCAGATGGTTGGCATGTTGGTCCATAATTTTGTCACAGTTTGACATTACTTTCGTACCCCTCCATGTGGCTAAAGGACAAGCACTAGCGGGTTTCTTAGTAGCACACCCACTTCCTGTTGATTCCCCACTTAGTGATGACCTCCCCGATGAACAAATCATGAACTCAGGGGACACTAGCATTCATGACTGGGAGATGTATTTTGATGGTGCGACTTCCTTTCAAATGAGAGAAGAACCATGATCTACTCTTCCAGGAAAGGCAGGGGTATGAATAGTTCTCTAACTCAGGACCATGATGTGATGAGATTCTTATATCATCTATCCAATCCATATACCAACAACGAAGCTAAACATGAGGCTCTAATTGCCAGTCTGGAGTTAGCCATTACGCTATGCATCCAAAGTATCAATATCTTCAGAGATTCTTAATTAGTTATCAACCAAATTGCTGGGTCTTACAAAGTTATAAAGTCTAAGAGCCATCACTATCACAAGTACACTATGGAGTTATTGGCCTAAATCCCAAAGGTTACTTTTTATAAGATTCTTTGAGGAGAGAACGCAGTAGCAGATGCATTAGCCAAGCTTGCCAAAGAGTTGGCATGTTTGGAAGTTGAGTCCATACCAATAAGGGTCTAGATAGACAAGTCTTATTCCTTATTCATGCTAAACTCATTGAGAGACTCTCTCTTAAAGGGGAGGTTGCTATTGCCAAAAAGGAAGAGGAGTTGGATTGGGGTAACGATTCATGGATTATCTAAATATAGGAAAACTACCTCAAGAGAAGTCACACATATCTGAGAAGAGCCCTTTTTAGCCTCATAGATGATATATTGTATCGGTGGTCCTTCGATCATATGTGGTTATGTTGTTTAGACAAGCTTGATGCCCATAAGATTGTGATCGACGTACACTCAGGTTTATGTGGAGCCCATCAATCCAGTTTGAAGATGAAAGCCAAGATCATTATGATACTATTGGCCTTTGATGATCACATATTGTATAGACACAGCTAGGAGATGTCACTAATGTTAGGTGCACGGTGTGGTCTTACACCAACCACCTAATACCCTACATTGCCACACCATTAATGGTGTGAGTGTTTGGGTACGATAGTGGCCCGTCGATCCTCCTTCAAAGGGCCATTGATTCATTCTATCTGCCACTGACTACTTTTCAATGTGGGTGGAGGAAATGGCACTTAAAGAGGTCACGACTTAGCATGCCAATTTTTTAGGAACCATATCGTATATAGGTTTGGGGTGCCTCGTTGAATTATATCTGATAATGGTATTGTATTTAAGAGCACTAAAATCAGCAGCTTTGCCGTGAGACACGGCATAGATTGGAGATACTCTACCATCTACTGCCCAAGGGCAAATGGCTTAGCAGAAGCCTTCAACATAACTCTCATTCGAATATTAAAGAAGACACTCAACGACAACAAATGACAGTGGCATGAGCAGTTAGTTGAAGCCTTGTGGGCTTATCGCACCACATAAAGAACTCTAACTCAATCTACCCCATTCTCCTTAGTGCATGGGTCTGAAGTAGTTCTGCCATTAGAAGTCAAACTCCCATCATTAAGGATAGCTATGGGTAATAAGATCACAATGGAGCAAAATGCCTAGTTATGGTTAGAAGAGCTCGAAGGTTTGGAGGACAGACACCTTTGGGCATGCCAAAACTTCAAGTTGTACAAAGCCAAAATGATTCAAGCTCATAACAAGTTTTTTTGTCCTAGAGATTCTAAAGTAGGAGGGCTTATTTAGTTCTAAGGAGACCAGTTGTTGCATGTTGAAAGATGAGAGGCAAGTTTGAGCCCACTTGGGAAGGCCTTTTTGCCAAAGAGAAGGCCTACCAAAGAGGATCTTATCAGCTTATAAATTATAAGGAGAGCGCCCAATATTTTTATTCAATGGGCTCTAGCTAAAGAAATATTATCCACAAATCTTATTTCAAAATAATTATCAATAAAAATTTTTTCATCTCAAATTCCATCTCTTCATATTGGTGAGAAACATCTTTGCTTGTGAATCTGCCACGATGTGTTTAAGGTAGCTATAAGAAACCCAAGCGGCATCCTATCCTCCAGTAACACAACACCAACACAAACTAAACATATCCACATAAAATATACACATATATTTTTATCTCAGGATATTTTGATGTGGGATAAAGTCCCCTATGACACTCACTCATTAGCTGCTCTAGGTCAGGCTCACATGCTGCCTTGCTAGTGTGTCTCCCCAATGGTTCCTTGTAAGAGGATGTTACTCTACAAGCCTTCTTCTTAACTTGACCATTGTAAATTGATGAATTCCTTTTTAGCTTGATAGGTCTTACCGTGGGGCCGATAAGCTACCTCATGTTGACTTTATTTAAGAGGATGTAAGCCTACACCCTTTCTTCTTGAACTAGCCATCATGCACTAAGTGGGCCGAGTATGTTTGAGGTTTAGGATAAGTCTCCTAGTGGCTCCTTTCCTCCTGATTACTTCAAGCCTGGGTCTAGTCCTTACACGGGACTCCCCACTTGGTAATCGCTCTAGGTCAGATAGCATATATCCTGCCAACGATAGACTATCCCGATGATCATTTCCTACTACGAAGATGTAAGTCTATAAGCTTTCTTCTCAGATTGATCATCACAAATTGACGGGCGCCTTAGGTTGATTGTTTATCTCTATGCTAACAGCGACCCACCCAGTGGATACACCACTCATGACAGATATAAGTATACAAGCTATCTCCATGAGTTGACCACCGTATGCTATAGGCTTTCTTTTATAGGGTCTAGGATAAAGCTCCTATTGGCACCTCCCCTGTGGGCACTCTATTTGAATCATGTCCTCAGCAACTCTATTTAGACACTATGAGGTTACTCTCAAATTGGACAGACCCCTTTTTTAGTAATCCTTATGGTTGGAGGATCCGTCTTGGATATGCAAATTCTCCCTTAGTCTAGTATGTCTAAGATAGAACTAAGATGATATAATCCCCTTCTCAGTGTGGTCCCTCGTGTACCAACAGGGTCCATGCAAACATATAAACAAATTATATATTTTCTCTTATGGATTAACTGGAAACCCCATCGCATTTTTTCCCAAGACATCCTATCTTTAGGTGTCGAAAATCCTTATAGGAATCGCATGACTACTTTTGAGTTGAGAAAAGTCCCGAGGAGGCACTCTCTTAGTAGTCACCTTTAGGTCGGGTTCGACTTGTTGTTCCACCAACAAGTCACCCCGGCAGTCCTCCTTGCTTTGGAAGATGTAATTCTATCATGCATTTTTTAGCATGACTATTACACACCAATGGGCACCTTAGGTTGAGTTTGATTTGTTGTGCTACCAACCAGTCACACCAGCGGTTACTTCCCGCTTTGAAAGATGTAAGTCTACACGCTTTCTTCCTAGCACAGCTGTTGCACATCGAAAGTCACCCATTAGGTTGGTTAGCTCTACCTCGCGGCCGGTAGACTATCCCTTTAGATTTATAAATCTAAGATAGGACTAGGCTGGTATTAGCCCCTTCTTAGTGAATCCATCGCACACTAACAGGGTCCATTTTAAATTAAAATGATATTCTTGGCTTCTCTTGATTTGAGATAAGTCCCAAGTAGGACTCTTTTAGTAGTCATCCTTAGGTTGGATAGTCCTACCTAATGGCCGGTAGACTATCCCTTTAGGATTGTAAATTTGAGATAGGCTTAGGCTGATATTGCCCCATCTCAGTAGATCCATCGCACACTGATAGGGTCCATTTATCAAATCCACTCTTACCCCTAGCGAATACTTCCAAACAAAATCAAGGAAATCCATATATTAAATCCACCTTATCCCCATGTGGATCCGATCTATGTGCCCTCAAAATCAAATCAAATTTCTCCCTAGCGAGGCGCGAATCATATCTTTTCCCCAGTGGATCCCCACAAAATCAAACCAAATCAAATTCCTATCCCTAGTGGATAATTTGAACCTACTTCCCTAGTGGTATGTTCATGCACTCATTCCTAGGATATAAATCCTAATGCCCTACGGATCTTTTCCCCGCAAATCATATTTATGATCAAACTCAAACCCTTATCCTCCCATGGATAATTTGAACCTGCTTCCCTGGTGGAAGGTTCACATACTTGATCCCTCAGTGGATCCTTTCTTCCTCTCTTATGCCCTTGACATAATTTGAGTTGCATTGCACTAAGATCTTGATTTTGTCTACATCTTAAGTTTAGGGGTAGATCATTTCTGTTAGCGCTTGCGATCCTTTGAACATTATTGATCATCTCGATCAATGTCAATATGTGCGGTGTGTCTCGTCAGTTACACCAATCTATTGGGGGTCTTTTTGTTGACCTCACATTTGGAGTGAATTCTCAACTTCCTCATCATAGATCTAGGACTCTTGTAGACACTAAGAGCTCCTTAGTCATATGACACTTCTATTGATTAGGTGAACACATAACCTAAGCCTCGAGACTTATAAGGGTAGGAATAGGTTATGCCTTAGGGACTTAGGAAGACTTACTTACCCTATAGCTTAAACCTAATCAATGCTTTTCCTTAAACCAAACCTCAAATCCAAATTAAATACCAAATCTAAATCTAAATTCTAAACCAAATCATTGAAACCCATAATAAAATCCAAGATCAACATTCTTCCTAAGCCCTTTGATTTCATCTTGTGGGCTTAGCCTTAACTAAATTCAAATCAATCCCAATTCATTTTATTTTCTCAAAGATCAATTTAATCCCTCAATCATTTACCAAATCCAAATCCAAATTCTAAACCAAATAATTTAATCCCAAGATCAAATCTAAAATCAAAATTCCTTCTTGAGTCATATAATCCATTCTGATAAACTAAGCCAAATCTTTACCCAATTCAACCAAAACTTGATTGATCTTCATGAATCATTTATATCTTCATTCATATTGACTAATATGAATGATATATAAAGTCAAATAGCCAAAACTAAATCAAACTAAATCCAAATCTAATCAAATCCCTTCTTAAGTCTTATGGACTTACCTCCATAAAGCTTAATCTCATACAAATCAACTTTAAAATTAATTGGTTTCTTTATAAACCAAATACTCCATCATTTATATTCATAAATATAAATGAAACCCACCCTTCAATGACTAAAAATAAATCAATTCCCTACTTAAGTCCTTTTGACCTACATCCTTAAGCTTGGTCAAATTTTCTTCCAAATCACCCCAAACTCTCAAGTGATTTTCTCATGAATCTTTTATATCTTCATTTATACTCCCAAATATAAATGAAATATAAATTCACATGATCTAAACTAAGTCCAAAATCAAACCAAAGCCTAATTTAGGCCATTTTAGCCATTTCTTTGGACTTGGCTAAATCCTATCCAAATCAAGCCAAAACCAATAGGTTTTCTCTTGAATCAATCATTCCTTCAATCATTTATCCAAATATAAATCAAACCTACAATTATCAAACCAAACTCAAGTCAAGCCCAAGTTAGCCCTTTTAACTTGAAAACTTTAAATGAGCTAAAATCTATTGGACTCCAAATTGATTGCAGTTAGATTTATATTTCAATCCTAGGCTCATATATAAGTTCAACTAAACTTGAATCAAGCTAAAACCAAACCAATTGACCCTTTTGTCCACTTAACACAAAGTGGGCTAAAGGACCTTTTTGAGCCAAGTTCTAATTCAACCCAAATTGCATTGAACCAAGCCCATCCAAACTAATATCATGATCAACAATCACCCTAGGATGATCAACCACCTTGAATTGGGTCAAACCAAGTAAACTTGGTCCTTTGACCAAGTCAACCTTCACCTCAAATGAAACCTAAACAAGCCAAAACCCACCATACCCCAAATTGATGGAAACCATTGATTCAAACCAACTCATGATCAATGATTGAACGTGACTTGAGCCTCAATTAAGCCAAACCAAGTCCAATTGGCCATTTGACCCAAGTTGACCCAAATTGGCCTAAAAGGCCAAAATGGGTCAAATCATGATCTAACCCAAATTGAATGCAACCAATGGCTCAAGTTAATTCCAAATTGATTATTGAACTTGACCAATGCCATAATTAAGCCCAACTTGACCAATTGGTCAACTTGACCCAACCTAGCCCAAATTGACCTAAAGGGTTAAATTGGCCAAAATCCAAATTAAATCCAAATTGATTCAAACCAAAGCCTACAATCATTTTGAATTGGCCACTTGAACTTGAATCAACACCTAACCTAACCTAATTTGGTCAAATTGGTCAAATTGGTCAACCTAGTCCATTTGACCTATATGAATCCAGGTGAGCCAAAATCAAACTTAGGCCAAATTGATTGAAACTGCTTGAACTAAAACTCTTCAAATCATCATTTGAAACTAACCCAAGCCTTGGTTTGACCCAATTTGACCAATTGGTCAATCCAACCCAACATGAACCCATATGAACCCATTTGACCAAATGAAGCCAAAACCCATAAAATCAACCCATGAGACTTTGTTGGCTGACAAAACTCGACCCAAATTGACCCTAGGTCAGCCCAAAGTCATCTCAAAAGCAAAGTTGACAAAGATAATCCATTGGTTAAGCCCTCTTTTGATTCCACACATAAATGGCAAAGTCCACTCTCCCATCACCTTGGCAACCATCCAACTTCCAAATAAGGAATCCTTAAGCCTCATAGCCCACCCTAGAGGGAATAGAACTTGCCATGGACTAAAAGGAGGTGAGCTAACTCACCTCACATGCAAGTCAAGCACCCAAGGGATCAAGGAAACCAAATATGCCAAGATCAAGCCTTGAGCCATCTCCCATGACTTCCTCCAACCCAATCAAGCCACGTGGACTCAATTGAGACACCTCTAATGCTTTGATAGTGGCTGGCCTACCAAAAAAGGGAGGCCATCCTATCCTTCCAGCTTAGCAAATCAAGGGGGTATACTCCCCTAATTCGAATGAGAAACACACAAATTCACTTCGTGCAAGCTTCCTAACACCAAGCTGAGCTTCCTTGTGAGTTCTAGAGTGATTCCAAGTTCCCCACTCTTGACATTCCTTCTTATCATGAGGAACTAAAATAGGGGAGGCCACCTTCGATCCTAACTTCACTAATGCCCCACCTCAACCAAATTCCTCGTTCCTACACCATCTCTACACATCATCGAGGCAACCCAAATCACTTCTTGAGCTCTAAATCAACTTCAAGCTTGAGTTTGATCAAAACCGAATGCCAAGGAGTAGGATCTTGGTCTCCAAAAAAATTCACACCAAATCAAGGCTCGTGCTGATCAACAGGGCTTCGTCTCAACTAGATGAAGCTTCCTCAGTTGTGCAAACGACCAGTCTTAGCTCCAATGAGGTATTTTCATGAAAACTGATATTTAGCTTAAGTGTGGTTGGTCTTTTGAGAATTTCCATGCATGCAATCTTGACCATTGGATGTGCTCTCCTTCCCGATGGTGTGGGTTGATTTTGAAGTTCATCCGAGCTTGGGTGAGCTCGGATCGATCCATGGTAGATGGACGTTATTGTTCATCACTCATGGGAAGAAGGATCACGAGTCATCCGTTCTGCATGATTGGAAAGGATGGCTCTAATCAAATCACGTTAGATCAAATGAGATTATCCCATGCCTCGGTTTGATCTACAATATTGACTGGGGATCAATGTTGTTCGATCATCGACTTCGCGTGGATGTAAAAATACCCAATCTTATGGCACCATGTGGAAAGTGCATGCATCAGCGCGCCACATGGCGCCAATGGGATTAGGTTTAATTAGGGTTATTAATTAGATTTTAAGGCTAAAACTTTCATAATTCATAACTAATAGTAGAAAATCTAAAAAATACAAATAATGACTCATTTTAAAGGTATTTTAGAGAGGAATCCATTAAAATAATTTTAATTTAATTTGGAACAGTAATTTCAGCTTAATTAAGATTTAATTAAAAATTTAATTAACTTAATTACTCTCTAATTAAACATCAATCAATTCCAAACTTTCTAAGGATGTTTAGGGGGGTGACCTCTGCCTCCTTTATTTTTCTTGGAATTTATTGGTTGCTTAATTAGGGAAATTGATTGATTAGCCTAATTACCTTTTTAACTTAATTAAGAGATAATTAAGCATATGACTAATAATTAATTAATTATTTGGACTCTGTAATCACTATTGAACTATAAAGAGATTTAGGGAAGTGGATTGGAGCCTCCCTCCTAATCCTTTTCCCTAATTTTCCCTCTCTTTTCACCCAAAATGCTAATTAATGATTAATTAATTAATGAATTAGAAACTAAGCTTAAGATCCAAACCACATTAAATCATGCTTGTTTAAGTAGGTGGCTTATGCAATTAGGTTGGGACCTCTTTCCCTATATTTTTCCCTTAAGCCCATCTCATTTCGAAGATAGTTGCTTAACTTTGTTAATTAATTAAAGGGAAATGAATTAATGGATTAATCATCTAATTAATAATTTGATTTTCTTATTTTAATCTTGGGTAGAGCTTTAGGTGTTCAAGAACCTAAAGAGGTTAGCTAAATTATGATTAGCTCATATGTGTAAGAAAATCATGAAAGTAATTAAAATAGTTCCTTAAGCTCGATTAATAAATGATTATGAGCTAATTGCATTAGGCCCCTTTCATTTCATAGGAGCATTGTTCTTTACTTTTCATTGTATTTGCATATTGCATTAGCTCATAATTATTTAATCATTTACCTTAAGGTAACATAAGCAAGGGTTTACATAATTGATTTAATTTACACCTTAACCTAATTAATCCATAAAATCAACCTAATTGCTTTTCCTTAAATTAAATTAACTTACACATGGGGAATGGGATTAGGATTAGCAAATCTTTCTCACACCTCTTAAATCAAGTTAAACATAAAATCAAAATCATCATTAAGAAACTTTGGTCTATTTTAAATAAGCTTATTTAATGTGATTGTCCTTAGAATTAGTTGAATTGAATGAAATTACATGCTTGTGTCTCTTTATTTCTTCCCTAACATATTAAAATATTGTATGCCACTTGATTCATGCATTTATTTCTTCAAAAATTTAATTAAACATAAATGATTTCCTTTATGTCAACCTTGCATGTGTTGATTCAAATTAATATATGTGTGGCTATTATCACTATTAAATCCAAATCTACTTTCCAATTCTTATAAATAAGTGATTACATATGCTATAAATGCTAGTTATAAATACATAGAAATGCAAATGATTATAGCTTAAGTGTAAAAAGTAAGCAATTTTTCTTTCATTTACATATATTGATTTATGTAAGTAAGAATATTAATGAGTTTTTAGTCTGGACACCCCATGAATATGAGGCTTTAAGTAGCCCCAAAGTGGTCATTTGATTACCTCACTTCACTTAACAATGAAATGTGCTCCATTTGATTTCATTCTTACATATTTCAATATTATAATTTAAATAGACTTTTCTCCATGTACATAAATTTTCAATAAAAAAATACAACTTTTGCATGGTTTACTCTACTTTACATGTACACCCATATGTATTTGAGAAAGGCAAATAGATGGTCTGGACACCCTAGGAATACGAGGCTTTAAGTAGCCCCAAGGAGGTCATTTGATTATCTCACTTCCCTAGTTAACAAGGGCATATACTAGCTCATGTCTCTTATACATGTGTGTGTGTACTTAGTTATGGAGTCAAAACCCCTCTTTATTTTACCAAAATACATGCATTTGCAACTATTTAAATGATAGAATTAATTAATTATGTGATCAAAAGCTCTCTTTCTTACATCTATGCATTTTTGCATAAGAATTTAGATAGAGGTTTAAATTAATATGATAAAGTAATTTAATCAAAAGAAAATATAAACTTTAAATATACATGTTCATATTCATCATTTAAGTGTGCCAACACATAATATATGTATAGGAATTAATCATATGCATGTTACATATGATGCAAAGAAATGAATAAACATGTATTATGTGATAGTAATTAATTCAAATTAATCTTAAGATGTCTTTCTTATTGAATAAGTCTATTTAAAATGAACCTAAACTTATAATTAATTTAAAATATGTAATAAGCCATTCACTAAAGAGAATTGATTAATTAATATACTTTAGATGTGGCTTAAGGTAGGGATAAGAGAGAGTGATCCTCTCTTTTCTTCTCTTTATAACATTTAGTTGTTAACAAGTCAAGTGGAACAAAAGAAAACATTAAGTGAAAATTCCTAAAGCAACTAAATCATTTAAAGTGAAACCATCCTTTACAATTAAATTTTTTCATACTTAGAAAATTACAAAAAGCCTAGTTAAGGCATACCACACAAGCCTTAATGCATACACCTTAGAATTAAGTCATCACTTTTAGCTTTATGTTAGGGCGGTGCATGAAGTGATGTATGTTTGGTTTTATGATGTATTGTTGTAGAATGAATGTTAGGGTGTATGCTTCAGTGAAGAATGTTGATTAGCTAATCTGTTTCTACAGATTGTGCTTAAGGGTTGCTTAAAATAAATATAAATGCTCTCTTTTGCAAGTTGCTTAACCCAAATGTAAGATAAGACAGTGGACTTGGTTACTCATGTGCGGGGTGCTAAGTCCAAATTATTCATATAATTGCTTGGTTATATGGTGAATTGAGCTAACATTTATTTTAGGTGTAGTTAGATTTACTTGTCCTACTTTTAATGTAATTTTGCATTAAGAATTAGGGTTAGTGTTATGGGAGATTAGGATGAGCAGTGGCTAGAAGGCCTTATCCTGGGAGGCTCTACAATGCCTTTAAAGTAAGAAAACCAAATGAAGAAATGAGGAGATAAAGAATGAATACCCCATAACATTTATTTATTTATTTGTAATTAATTATTCTTTCATATACCGGGTTGTATAAGGGTAGAGCTGGCTACCCATTTCTCTTTTCGGGTTTATGGTAGTACCCGACCGCATCGACCTTTTATTCTTTTACGTTGGATTTATAAATTGTTTAATGTTTTATTTATAATTGCATAATCAAAATAGCATGTCTCTTCTTAGTTTCTTATTTATATGGAGATTTAATATGCGGCCTGGATCCAATTAGGCTCTTAGGAAAAAATAAATTTTGTACCCCAATTACAACCCATAAGTAAATTTTCTAAATAACTCATAACCTCACATAAAGCCTAGGCATTAAATCAAGATAACTAAAAGATTTAGCAACCCCTTTGCTGAATATTGTATGCTTAATATCATGCATCCATATTGCTTCACTCTTACTAAGAGAGGGTTTCCATCCTTGCACGATAGGGGAAGACTTGACCTTTGTGGGTCTCCTCTATGGTGGAAAACACCTCTTTCTTTTTGATTTAGGTAATAACCTTATTTCATCATGCATTTAGGCATACAAAAATTATATATCCTTTTCAAAATAAAAGTCAAAAATTAAATAAAAATTGATAAGATTTGCATTAGATTAAGTCATTGTTCATACCACTCATGCTCTAGTCTCTTAGGGAGTGGGTTTAAGGACTTTAATCTCTTTCTAAATAAAAATAAACTAACCACCTTGCAAAATCATATGACCTGACCACATGATTTTAAAGCATAAGGAGGAGTTGGCTACCACTCCAGGCGATTATAAGTCTAGCAGTCGGGTGGTTTACCCTCTCTTATGGAGGTAAACCATATACCCATCTTCTCTTAGATTTAGGACATGCTTTGGCCCTCACTAAAGCTCCTTAGATTTAGGATTCGAGGTTACTATTTCCTTCAAGCTACAAGCATAAATCCTCATCTCTTAGGCATTTTATAACCTTGTATTGTGAGATTATAAGTCCTAGCTTTCTAATAAAATTCTAATTCAAATATATAATTCTCCTAAACTTCAAACATATAAAGCCCAGCCATAGGATAGGATGGAATGCTCACTAGATTTCCTAATATATTGAGCATTCCCTACTCATATACTTTTGGCTTCAACAATATGTCTCTCCTTTTTGATTTAACCCATTTGATTTTCTAACATACCCTATTTATCGATAGTCTTATTCTTGAAATCTTTGGAGACAATAATTACTTACTTTAATCGAGAGTATTCCTAAGAAATTCATCTTCCTTAGGATGTAATTAATTATGGGGGCTTGCCCCTCTAGAAAACTTTAGAACTCGATTTAAATAAACCTTGCTTTATTCATCCATGTAAAGTAAGGGAAAAATCTTTGGTATATTGAAGACTCATCATGCCTTAGGAGTACTTATTAGGTGATTAAGTCCTTTATAGGGTAGCTATTTCTATCTTTCAAGATAGTGCACTATTCCTTAATGTTATACCTAATCACTTCAATAAGTACACACTCGGATCTGTATGTCCTCCATACATAAAAAATAAACACCACAAAGGACTTAGGATTTTTATATGCCTAAATGCATGATGAAAGTAGGTTGTTGGCTAAATCAACTAGAAGGGGTGTTTTCCACCACAAGAGATGCCCTCACAGGTCAAGAATTCTTCTATCGTGCAAGGATGAAAATCCCCTATTTTCAAGAGTGAAATAATAGGATATGCATATTGTGAAACATTCAACCATTCAACTAAGGGGTGTTAAATCTTTTAATTGTCTTATTTAATGCCTAGGATTTATGGTGAGGTTATGAATTATTTAAAATTTAGTTATGAGTGATTAATTAGGGTAGAAAAATTAATTTTACCCTAAGAGCCTAATCACATCTAGGCACACATTAAAGCATCAATCATTTAAGAGACTTTAAAAAGAAGAAATTTTTATTGTGCAAACTAAACATGACATCAATCAATTATATAAACTAATGCAAAAGAGTAAAAGGCCGATCTTATGCTCTTTTACAACTTTAAAGAAAAGATGGTATACACTTTATAAAATCTAAAATTACAAAATAATAATTACAATTTATAATAAATGAATGATATGGGTGTGTCTTCATTCTTCAATCTTCATGTCTTAATTTGGTTCCTCCTTGCTTTTTTGATTTGGTAGGTTTCAAGGCATCACATGGCACCCCAAGACAAAGCCTTCTGACCACTGCTCATCCTAATCTCCCATAGCATTAATCCTAATTCCTAATACAAAAATATATTAGAAATAAGAAAAGTAAATCTAACTATACCTGCAAAATAAGTGTTGGTTAAACATACATACAATCAAAGTAGTTATATTTATAATTTGGACTCAACACATATAAAAATGTCTAACTTAGATTATGCTTAGGGGTCTAAGCAACCTACAAAGAAAGTAATTTATATTTATTTTTGAGCACCCTCTTAAGCATAATCCCCTATAGAAAATATAATTAGGCTAACAGCAGCCTAACATCTAGTCTACGAGGCATAAACCAACATCCATTCTAAAATAATACATTATGAAACAAAGCATACATCACATCATTTATCATCCTAACATAGAACTAGAAGTGGTGACTTAATTCTAATTTGCATGTTAAGGCTTGGGTGGTGTGTCTTACTAAGCATTAGAGTTATATTATGCTAGGTGTAGAAAACATTCAAATTATCATGAAGGTTGGTTTCACTTTAAATTATTTAATTAAACTGTAAATTTTAATTTATATTTTCTTTTGTTTCATATGATTACACTTAGGAACTAAGTATTATAAAGAGAAGAAAGAGGATTTCCCTCTTTCATCCCTACCTTAAGCCACTTTCTAAAGCATGTTAATTTGATTTAGTTCTCTTTATTGAATGGCTTATTACATATTTTTAAATTAATCCTAAGTTTAGGTTCACTTTAAATAACTCTATTCAATATGGAAGGCATCTTAAGATTAATTTAATTTAATTATTATCACATGACATATGCTAATCCATTCCTTTCCTTCACATGTAACATGCATAAGATTTTAATTCTAAGTGTATAACATGCAATATATTTTAGCACACTTATATGATGAATGTATATATGTGTGTTTAAAGTTTATATTATTTATATGATTGAATTATTTAATCATTTTAGTTTAAAGCTCTATCTAAATTCTTATACAAAAATATATATGGAAGAAATTAAATAGGTATGTGTCATTATTAACCAGGGAAGTGAGGCAATCAAATGACCTTCTTAGGGCTAGCTAAAATATCGTATTCACGAGATGTCCAAATGATATACCCACTTACATTCAAACATATGTAAATTTATATACATGAAAATGAGAAAGATAGCTCCAAATAACATGACTAATTAATCCAAACACTTGATCGATTATGGATGCATGCCTTTTAGTAGAAAAGAGGGATTTTCATCCTTTAACCACACATACATACACATGTAAAGAGAAATGAGCAAGTATGCGGCTTTGTTAATCAGGGAAGTGAGGTAATCAAATGACCTCCTCGGGGCTACCTAAAGACTCGTATTCCGGGATGTCCAGACTATATACTTTGCTATCTCACTATAAATGAATGTATACGTAAATGAGAGGAAGAAAATCATGTGAAATCATATTTTCTTTGATTAAGACATCTATGTATGTGAAGCAAAATTCCATCACAATTCTAATGTAGGAACATATATGAATGAAATCAAATAAGTACATGTCATTGTTAACTAAGGAAGTGAGGTAATCAAAAAACCTCCTTGGGGATAACTAAAGTCTCGTATTCCCAGGACATCCATACTATATACTTATTAACATTCAAATACTAAGTAAAACTACACATGAATTAAGGAAAGAAAGCTTTACTTCACCTACCTAAGTTATAAGTTTATTGTCATTATGATTTTAATTTAATTAATTAAGAAATTTAATTGATTAATCAAACCTTGATTAATTTCCTTTTTAAAAATGAAGTGAACTTAGGGAAAGAGGCTAGGAAAGAGGTCCCAATCTCATTCCATTAGCCCATTCACTATTAGATAGTGATTAGTGAACTTAAATAACCAATTTATTATTGTTCATGGGATTAATTAATCATTAATTGAATTAAGAGAGCAATTAGGGCTTACTTAGTCAATTCCCTCAATTAAGTAAGTAATAAATCCCAAAAAATCATGGGAGGCAGAGATCATCCCATTAAATTAACCCACAAAACTTGTGATTAATTCTCAAGTAATTAAAGAGTAATTAGGCTAATTAATTTTTTAATTAAACCTTAATTAAGCCTTAATTACTATTCAAAATTAATAATATCATTTTGAATTTATTCTCTATGAAATACCTATAAAATAAACATTTATTTGCATTTTATAATTTTTCTATGATTTTTATGATTTTTTGAAGTTTCAGTAATTAAAACACATTAATTATGCCTAATTAATTCTGTCTGCCATGTGGCGTCTTTGGTGCGTTAACTTTCCATGTATGGTGGGATTGGTTATTAAAAATAACCCTAGTTAGTACTTGCGTGGCGGTAGTAAAACATACTTTCTCATGCACCATCCGATCTAAGATCGGACAACCACGATTAAGCTCACATAGCAAAAGGATTAAATCAGATTGATCGATCTAAAACTATCTCAATCAAGATGGATGGTGTGTGATCTATCATCATTTGAAAGAGGGGGAATGGAGTCTATCCACCATTGCTCGCATGATCCGAGCTCACCCGAGCTCAGATTGAATCAAAATAGATCCCACACAATCATGCGAAGGATCCAACGAATAAGATCACACAAACTAGAAGTTTTCTTTAAAAGCTCTAACTCATTTTCACTCAAAGCTTAGTTTTAATGGAATATCTCATCGGAGCTTATGATGGAAATCTCGATTGAAAGCTTCATCTAGTAGAGATGAAGCCCTGTTGATCAGCACAAGCTTCAATTTGAGGTGGATGGCTTGGAAGATCAATACCCAAAGCGTGGGAGGATGGTGTTGATTGAAATTAGTCTTTAGTCATCAAGAAGCTTGGGGAATGATTCATTCTTGCTGGACTAGCTCTAAGGATGGTGTGTACAAAGTTAAATTCACTTTGGTTGAGCCTTGAGCAAGTGGGAGTGAAAGGAAGGTTGCCCTATTTTGGCTTCAAGGAAACCAACAATGGGGGTTGTAGGGAGCTCGAGAAATGTACTAGGAAGCTTTAGGATACTCTCCTTAGGGTTCTCTAGCTCACACTAAGGCTCTCTCTCTCTAATTTGGATGAAATGAGGGGTATACCCCCTCATTCCCAAGATCGGATGGCCCAGCCATGTTTAGCTCTTTATGATCGTCTGGGCACCGATGGAGGTTAGGGATGGCATGGAATCATCCTAGGTGGCTGGTTTGTTTGGCCAAGGCTTGGGAGGTGGCCGCTAAGGGGGATTAGTGGGTGTCCTTGGTGTTTCAAGTGCACCAATGGGGGAGGTGAGGTAATTTCACCTCCCATAGGCCATGGCCGACCCAACCAGCTCTTGGGTCAGGTAATGTTCTTAGTGCCTAGGTGGATCATTGGGAGGGTGCCAAGTGGCCAAAGAATGAAAATGACTACTTATATGGGTGATTTGTCTCATGTGATACCCCTAGCCTAAAGGTATCATGGTCATTTGATAAGTGATTTGATTGAGGCATATTTGAAATGAGTCAAAGTGGGTTAGCCCAAATTTCAAGTCATTTGGAGTTCATTTGGTTTGATTTGGCTCAATTTGACTCATTTAGGTCAAAGTAGGTTAGGTTGGGTCAAGTTATCCAATTGGTCAAATTAGATTAAACCAAGGGTTGGGTCAAGTTCATATGATCATTTGGGATGTATTGGTGTTATTGGTTTGGCTTAGATTTGATTTTGGCTTATTTGAGTTCATTTGGGTCAAATGGGTCAAGTTGTTTGACCCAATTATGTACTTGGTCATGGCTTGGTTTGGGTTTGGTTGATCATTTGGAATATGTTTATAGGCTTTGGTTGAGTTTAATTTGAATTTTATTGGATTTCATGTTTGGTTCAATAGGTCATTTGGGTCTAGTGGGTCAATTGGGCTCAATTGAGGCTTTGGTCAAGTTCAACAATCAATTTGGAATGACCTTGAGCCATTTGTTGTAATCAACTTGGATCATATTTTGATTTGACCCAATTTATTCTTTTAGGTTAATTTGGGTCAACTTGGGTCAAGAGGGCCAATTAGGTTTGGTTTGGCTCAATTGAAGGTCAAGTCAAGTGGAATTTGGCTTAGGTTGCAATTTGGCTAGTTTGGGTTCATATGGGTTAAGGGGTTGACTTGGTCAAAGGACCAAGTTGACTTGGTTTGACCAAATTTATGATAATTGATCAACCTAGGGTGATCAACAATTATGATAGGAGATCTTGGTGGGCTTGGTTCAATCCAAATTGGGTAGGATTAGAACTTGACTCAAATAAGTCAAATTGGCCACTTTGGGTCAAGTGGACTAATTGGGTTTAGTTAACTTGATTTTGGATTGAGTTTAATTTAGTTAAGTTTATATATGGATTTGGGATTGATATATAAATTCAATTAAAATTGGTTTGAGTTCGAATGGGTTTGGTTCATTTGGATACTTCAAGTCAAATGGTTAAGTTGGGTTTGACTTGGGTTGATTTTGGTTTGGTATGATGATTGTAGATTTTATTTATATTTATGAATATGACTAAAGATATGATTGATTCATGAGAAAATCAATTTAATTTGGGTTTGTAATGAAGGAATTTGGCTAAGTCCATGGAGTTAGGTCGTGCGGCTTAGGTTTGGATTTTGATTTAGTTTGATTTAGTTTTGGTCATTTAATGTATATTCCATTTATATTTATGAAGATGATTGAAGATATAAATTGATTATAAGAAAATCAATTGAGTTTGGATGGGATTTTGGCTAAGTTCATGAAATTAGTTCAAATGACTTAAGAAGGATTTTGGATTTGATCATGGCTTGAATCATTTGGTTTTGGAATTTGGATTTGGATTTGGTATTTGAATTGAATTTGAGCTTTGGTTATGGCTTAAGAAGGTGAACAAGGATTGGTTTAGGCCATAGCTAGGTGGATCTCCTTAAGTCCCAAGGCATAGCCTAATCCTATGGTTAACCCTTTTAAGTCTCAAGGTTTAGGTTAAGTGTTCACCTAAGTGCTATAAGTGTCTTATGACTAAGGAAGTCTTAGTATCTAGAAGACTGCTAAGTCTAAGAAAAGGTTGATGATAACTCACTCCAAAAGTGAGGTCAATAGCTGAGCTCTTACAAATCTCTTAATAAAGAGCTACTCTAACTCTATAAAGGACTTCACCAAACCATTAGACAGTTCAGCATACCAATCAAATGCAACCCCATAAATGTTATTGACAAACTACCGGATAAGTAATGTGCGTACCACCACGGCATTACCGCTCTAAAGTGAGCTATGTGCCTTGGGTTTCCATTACTGAAAAACCATGAAGGATGGTGGCATAAAACCCTTGGGATATTGAACTATATTGAATTCCTCCAAGAAGGGTCTACCCTTTGGAACAGATGAGCTCCATCAGGCTTGCACCAATGTTCCTTCACTTTCTACTCAACCATCTACTTGATGTCTTTTTAATGCATGGAGGTGCTATCGAATCACCTTCCTATGCAAACTACTGACGTCCTTGTCTATAGGAGTGCTATTAGATGATCTATGATGTGTACTAGCTTAGGCTGATCGGCCTCTATAGGAGTAGGTTATGAAACCAAGGCTTAGTTCTGCAAGGCTAAGACCACTGCCATCAACTCCTCTACCCTTTCCTCCATCCTATTAATTTGGACATCTTTAAGCTTGATTTATTGGAGGAGGCTTTGAGTTGAGTCTGCCTCACCTTCCTATCCTACAATGCCTTCCTAGCTAGGTTGCTCTCTATGCAAGGATCCTCAAGTACCTACCACCTGGACTTCTACAATGTCATCCAACATGTTGTCTTCAGAGTTGAAATCAACCATACCCTCTTCTTGGTCGGACTAATCATCCCGACTATCTGCCTCACTGTGGCATGATAGTCCTCCAAAACCTCATCCAAGGATTGGTCATCCATACGACCCGGTGCTACTAGGACATAAGTTGAATAGTGACTGTCAACTTGACTAAGATCTAAAGAAGAAATGCACATAATGTTTTGGATAGGTGGAGTACTCTCCATAACTGGCTCCACAATCATGGGGGTCACCTCAGTATACCCTCCTTCCTTCTCCTTCGGCTATGGTGGTGGAGTGACCAGGACGCTATTGCTACTCCTTCCTCTCTACCATTGGGATGGAAGGTCGAGCAGGGGAACTCAGCCTCATCTCAGATGGGGTGGAAGAAGTGTGGTCCTCGGGATGTAATCGTAACCATGGGGTTGTTCTCTCTAGATGTGGAGTTGTGGAACTTAGTGGGGACTTGACGGTGGAACATGAACAGGTGAAAGTAGTCGGCGAGTAGAGTAGTGTAATTTGGGTGACACCGATTGCCTCTCCATCGGATATTTTTCTCTATGGCTGGAACTGGTGAGTACAATCTTTTTAGAAAGATTGACCTTATTGGCCTGCTAATCAGAGTGGTCTATCAAAGTTGAGGCCACTGACAGTTTAGCAAACCTTCATCCCTCTTGCCTGCTTGGGCTGTAACCTTCGCCTTCATGAGCTTCTCTCTATGGATCTAATCTCTAACACTCTTAGGGATCACACATCTCAAGTCATGCAAGGTAGAGGACTCCAAGCATCCATGGGCTCTCCCAACTCTCTTTAGTATGGACCATATACCAGCATAGGGCCTCCTCTTCTCCCAATATGGTGTCTCATACTTTATAAATCATGGGGGTGATACAAAATCTTCCTAAAGTCCTCCTCTCCCTCTCCAACTGAAACGGGGTGAAACCTACTGCTACCAAGAAGGGGAGAGGTCTCACGAGGGAATCCCTACTCAGCCACACGGTAGGCTTCCTCGACCTCCTTCACCATACACTTATAATGTCTCTTAATTTTTTAGTTCTTATTATGGTGTTGGTCTTGGTTAGTGGAGCAAGACGAGACCTAGAACTGACCTCAAACATGGGGGAGACTATCGTAGAAGCCAAGACAGACTTCCCCTTAAAAACTAGGGCAACTGTAGAGGTGGTACTAGTCTTGACCAGCGACTCATGGAAGGGGAACCTTCTGACCTTCCTCTTTGAGGGGAACTTAGTGTCAGTGTGTCAGGTTATTAGCCACCTGCTCCCTACTAACGATGGTGAGGGCAGGTCCCTCGAAGGTGACTTTGAAGTGTTAAAAGTGAACGATGGTGGGGTGAGTATAGCGATCAGGCCATCCACACCAAATGAGAACATGAGCTTGCCAGAAGACATGATGGTAGACCGCTTGAAAGAGAAGAGAGATATGGGATTTCTGCTTCACTCTTGAAAGAGACATAGAATTATACTTTTGCTTTGTTGTTGTTGACTTTGATTTTTGATTTTAAATTGGAACCCTCATTTAATAAATTTGATTATGTTAAATAGGGTTCTTTTATATGATGGAGAAATTTAAAACTTTTTGGAGAAGAATCTTTTGCTCTTGAACTTCATTGGAATTTTGAGAATGATGAATGAACCTTACTTCACAAGCTAGTGGTAAGAGGATCTTGTTTTTTTTTGATTTATTTTTGAGTGACTTCTTTAATTAATTTTCTTATATTGGAGGTCCAATAGGGGTCTTAAAACTACTTGGAGTGAGGTCCTAAAACCTAAAGAATGTTGGCTACCCTTGCTTAAGGATGAAATAAGCAAGGTGTCCAATGGAAAGAAGGATAGTCTGGGCTTATATAAAATATAAGTCCACTATCAATGCTTGGAGATAATGCTTGAATACTAAAGATGGAGAGAGGAACTCTCCCCAGCGGACTCACTAAAAAAAGTTTATGGTATTTTAATTTGGAGTCATTGTGAACACCACATAAATCTTAGGGGATACTTATTTAAGTGATGAGGCTCAACATTAAGATATGATATACCATCTCAAAAGATGGAAACATCACCCTACAATGGACCTAATCACCAAATAAAGACTTCTAAGGCAGATGGGTCATCACATATACCAGAGATCGTTTCTCTACTTTACATGGAAAAGTAAATTAGGGTTTATTTTATGTTGGGTTCTTTAATTCCTTATGCAATCCTATGGAAGCAAGCTCCATAGTTAATTACATCCTAGGAAGTTATAATTTTCTAAGAATACTCTCGATTAAAGTAGTCAATCAACATCTTAAAAGATTTCATGGTTAGACTATCAAAGAATTGGCTATTTTTGGAAATCAATTGGAGGAGTTCAAAAGGAAAGACTTATTTTTGAATTCCAAAAGAAGATAAGTAGAGAGCACTAATGATATTAGGAAGCCTGGTAAGCACTCCACCCTATCCTATGGTGAGGCTTTATATGTTTCAAAGTGAGAGTTTAGTTTAGTTTGAATTTGAATTTTATTATAATGCTAGAGCTTATAATCCATCAACACAATATTATGGAAATGCCCGCCTGAAGGAAATAAGCAACCTCATATCCTTAATCTAGCATTAAGCTAAAACACAACCTAATCTAATCAGAAAGTGGGACCTTATGTTTTACCACACAAGAGAGGGTAAACCCATCATGTCTCTACTAGGCTTACAATCACCTGGAGTGGCTGCCAGCTAACACCTCCTGTGATTCAAAACCACATAGTTGGTCTCATGTGTGTGAAAGCTAGAAAATTATGTAATTAGGGAGGATATTAGAGTCCTAAACTCACTTTTTAAGAGGCTATATTATGAATAGCATGAAGACATGACTTAAACTAAAATGCTAAAATTTTACAATTTTTCACATCATTTTGACACATAGATTTGGACAAATGCTTGGGATAGTTATGCTTACATATATGATGAAATATTATTATTAGCTAAATCAGCGGAGGAGGTGTTCTCAATACAAGGGATGCACTCATAGGTCAAGCATTCCCCTCTCGTGCAAGAGTGGAGACCAATATTAGAACATACATCATTCACTAAGGGTTTCTAAAATATTTAATTATCTTGATTATAGCTTAAACTTTAGAGTGAGGTTATGAATTATTTTAAAATTTAGTTATGAGTTGTTAGTGAGGGTAGAAAAATTAATTTGGTCCTAAAGAGCCTACCGCATCCAAGCCACACATTCGAACATCAAGCTTAAGAAACCTATGAAAATTATGTCATTTCTATTGCACAAGCTAAACATAGCAATCAAACATTCATAGATTTTGTAAAGTAAAAAGGTCAGTGCGGCCAGGTACCACCTTACACTCCATAAAGAGAAAATTTGGGTAGCCAAGCTCTACCCTTATATAACTATATTATAATAAAATTTTACAATTATAAATAAATGAGTGTTATGGGGGTCTTCATTCTTCATATTTCTTTCCTCCTTCTTCCTTTGGTTTGATTTTGCTCTAAGGCTTCATAGGGCCTCCCAAGACTTTGCCTTCTAGCCATTGCTCATCCTAAACCACATAACACTAATCCTAATACTTATTGCAAAATTACATATTCATGAAAAGTAAAATCTAGCTACACCTATAAAATAGATGTTAGCTAAACAACCATACAACCCAAGCAGTTATATTTCTTAAGTTTGGACTTAGTACCACATGGGTAAACAAGCCCACCTGTCTTAGTGTGGATTATGAAAAGGGGCATAAGCAACCTGCAAGCAAAGGCATTTATATTTATTATTATAATGGCCCACTTTAGCATAATCCCATGCAAAAAAATAACATTAGGCTAATAGCACCCTAACATCTAGTCTATGCATAAATAATCCTAAAATTCAGTCTAAAATATTACATCAAATAAAACACAACATCACAACATACACCGTCCTAACTTAGAGTTAGAAGTGGTGACTTAGTATTATAAAGTGTATGCTTAGGCTTAATGTGGTATGTCTTAGCTAGTCTTTAGAATTATGATTGTCTAAGTTTGAAAATTGATTAAGTTAAGCATAATGGGTGAATTTATTTCAAGTTATTAAGAAGATTGGTGGATTTTAATTTATATTCTCTTTTATTTCACTTGATGTTTATTTAGCATCTAATTATTGTAAAGAGAATAAATGATATCTTAAGTCATTTTCTAAAGGCACGTTATTATGATTTTGGTTTCTTTTAATGAATGATTTATTACATATTTTATTAATCCTAAATTTGGGTTAATCTTAAAGAATCCTATTCAAGCATGAAAGGCATCTTAAAATTAATGAAATTGAATTACTATCACATGGATAATGTTACATCATTCCTTTTCATCATCAATAGCATGCATATAATTTTAAACTTAACATACCTATACATGCAATGTATTTTTGGCACACTTGAATGATTTCTAACATATATTCTTAGTAGAAAAGAGGGATTTCATTCCTTAGCTAAGTGTACATACACATGTATTAAAGATTTAAGCAAGTACATGTCATTGTTAGACTAGGGAAGTGCTGTAATCTAAGACCTCCTTGGGGATACATAAAGCCTCATGTTCTTGAGATATCCAGACTATATACTTGCTATCTTAAACACATATAAATGTATACATAACATAAGGATGAAAAACCATGCAAAAGATTATAAGTTAACAAATTTATTTATTCATGTAAAGTAAATATTTATCCAAATTCTAATGTATGTAAACATATGAATGAAATTAAGTAAGTATGTGTCGTTGTTAAACCAGTAAAGTGAGGTAATCTAAGACCTCCTTAGGAATACTTAAAGCCATGTATTCTTGGGATGTCCAGACTATATATTTACTAACATTCAAAATGCATGTCAAACATATATATGAATCATGAAAATAAAATAAAACTTTAACATGATTATGCTACAAGAAAATGAAAATCACATGTAATATTCATAGACAATATCAATTTAAATCTTCATCATTAATTCATAATTTTGAAATTTATTAGTGATAATAGCCACACATATAATAGGATTAATTCAACACATGCAACTTGTACATAATTAAATTCAATTATTCTTTTATTTGAAAACATGAATGTATGTTATCAAATGGCATACAAATTTAAAATGATGAAAAAGGAAAAATTATACATTGCCACATAATACATTCAATCCCATTAATTCTTAAGGACAATCTAATCAAATAAAATTATTTAAGATTAACCAAAGTTATTATGAAGTTGGATTTTGGATTTGAACTATAAATCTTAAAGAGGAAAAATAATATATGATCTTTAGCCCCATCCCACATTAGTGACATAATGTGTTTAAGGAAAAGTAATTAAGTGTATTTTATGGATTGATTAGGTTCAAATCCTTAAGCAATTAATTTAATTTTCTTTCTATGCTTCTTAATTTAATTAACCACTTAAATATGAGCCTCCAATGATATGCAAATGAGAAATCAAAATTTGCAATGCTCCTAAAGGGACCTAATGCAATTAGGCTCATGCTTAAGTGTTAATTACATTAAGGAAGAATCTAATTAAGTACTTATATGGTCCTCCCATACTCATGGGTTAACCATATGATCCTTAAGGGTCTTTATGTTACTAAACACATAAAGAGGAACTCATGAATTCAATTTGAATTATCTAATCTATTTATCATTTTATTTTTATTTAATTTCATTATTAAATTACTTAATTAATCCTCAATTAAGACATGCATTAATTAACCCTCCTATTGAAATAGATTTAGGAAAATAATTAGAAAAGGGGTCATAGTCATTCTTCATCATCATTTCACTGTGAGTAGTGATTAGTAATCTTTAATCACTTAATTTTTACTATTTTAATGATTTTAATTTTTATTAAATTGATTAAGAGGAGTAATTAAAATTGGAATTTTAATTTCTCCTAATTACATAGCTAATAAATCCTAAAATAATATGGGAGGGAAAGGACATCCCATGGGATTAACTCACCAAAATTGAGATCAATTGGCCGAGTAATTAGCATTAATTAGAGTAATTAGCCTAGACTTCAATTCCTAATTAAATATTATTAATTAATGAAAATTTAGGGATTTTAATTTTATTAAATTCTCCTCCATTTACCCTTTCCAAAATGGGTTTATTTATATTTTTAGATTTTTCTACAATTAGTTATGATTTTTCAAAGTTCTAGGTAATTAATCAATTTTTAAACAACTAATTAACCCCCTAACCCATCGACACCACGCGGGAGCTGACGTGGCAATGCTTTTCATGTGGTGCCATGGGATAGGATATTTAAAATGTCATCCTGGCGGCTGAGTCAGCGGCGACGAATGCAGTTTCGTCCCCACCATCCAATCCAGGATTGGATGGCTAAAATTAATCTCATGATTCCTATTGGGTTAAATAAAGATTTCTAGCAAATTAAATAATGCGTCTATTCTAATCATGTAGATAGGATGGCCAATGATCCATCATCCCCCGAGCATCAAAATACAGATACTATCCGCCTTTCACCGCTTGATCCAAGCTCGCCGAAGTTCGTGAGACATTGGGACCGACTCCAAAATGTGCGGGGAAGAGATCAAAATCTTATGGTGGAAATTGCATGCAATTACACTTTCTTTCACAAAACACTAACACCAAATGGACTTTTCTATGATTTGATAGAATTTATCTCATCGGAGCTCAAGACCGGCAGTCTATCGATTGAGGTAGCTTCATCTTGAAGAGATAAAGCCTTGTTGAGAAGCTCTTGAGTTTCCTCCTCATCAATAGATCTATGGACCAAACGATGTCATGAAGCTCGTTGGAGTTAGTCTAAGAGTATCTTCCGGTGATTGAATCAATTTGGAATCAATTCATTTCGACTCATTGGAACTTGTGGATGGTGTGGGAAGAGTTAATTTGAGTTTGTTGAAGTTTAAGGAGATTGGATAGACAGGGTGCTCAATTTTTCATCTTAGGTCTCGCCAATGATAGGGAGCAAGGGGGGAATGGGAGAAGCTCTAAGAATGCTCGTAATCACTCAAGAAAACTCTCTATGTGGTTTGAATTGGATGGGCATAAGTACCCTCATCCCCAAGTGATCTGACGGCTTGGATGATTTTAACTTTTGGTAGTCATCTTGCCGGAGTATGCCAGAGATGTTAGTGAAGGGCTGAGGTGGAGGCCCTTGAGGGCTAAGGCAGTGGCATGAGATGGTAAGGTGTGTACCTCCTCCCCAAAGTGTTAATGTGGAGCCATGGGTGAACTCACTCTCTCTTGACCCAAGGCTGAATCTACTAGCCTTGGGTCAGGTAGGTTAGTGGTCCTATTGTCCAAAATGAGCTAAGGGTGGTTGTCATGGGTTGGTGAGTAGGTGATACCATTCAAATGGATATTTTATCCCATTTGGATGGGTTGGTCCAATGGGTTTTGACTCAAATAGGTTCACCATGGGTTGGGCTCATTTGGACTGAGCTATGGTGACCCAAGGATGAGTCATGCCAAGTTTGGTTAGGTTTAGACTTGGTTTGGATGGGTTTGGCATAATTTGACCCATATGGGTCAAATTATGTTCAATGTTAGGTTGACCAATTGATTAAATTAGGTCAAACCGATGGTTTGGGTAAGTTCATTTGATCATTTGGAGTGTATTGGTGTCAGTGGTTTGGTTTAATTTGAAGTGGATATGGATTTGGCTCATATGGGTTCATTTGGGTCAAATGGGTTAAGTTGACCAATTTGGTCAAATTAGCCAAATTGGCTTGAGTGGAAGGTTGATGTGTTCAATTGATCATTTGATAATTATTGTATGTGTTGGCTTGAGTTAATTTGGGTGTTGGATTGTGTTCAATAATCAATTTATGATTGATTGAGGCATTGGTTTCAATCAATTTGGCTTAGGATGAGATTTGGCCCAATTTGGCCCTTTAGGTCAAATTGGGCCAACTTTAGTCAAGAGAACAAATTGGCTTGGTTTGGCTCAATTTATGGTTGATGAGAATCATTTATTTCAATTGATTGAGGTTGGAATGAGATTTGGCTCATTTTTGTCCATGGGTTAATTGGGTCAAATGGGTTAAGTGATCAAATTGGTTTGGTTTGACCCAATTGATTGCATTTGACAATCAAGGATGATCAACAATCATCACAGGATAGATTGGATGGGTTGATTTAATCCAATTTGGATTGGTTTGAAGTTTGAGTAAATTTGGTCATTTAGGACACTTTGGGTTTAGTGGACTAAATGGGTTGATTAGGTTGAATTGGATTGAATTGAGTGTTGGGAAGGTTTAATGATGGATTTATAGTTGATTGATGACTTTGGTTACAACTGATTTGGGTTTGATTGAATTTTGACTCATTTGAATCATTTGGGTCAATGGATCCACTTAGGTTAATTGGATTCATTTGATTAGATTTGTTTGACTTCAAGTGTTGGAAGGGTTTGAAATAGAGTATTGAATAATTAGAGTGCTTTTGTGAAAAGCAATTTGATTGGTTTCAATTGAAGGCTTGAGTCATAGGATGATTGTAGAATTGATTTAGGTTAAGGGTTAAGTTAATTTTATTGGCTAAATTAAAGAGAGAGATATTTTACACCATGAGGAGACCCTCAAAGGTCAAGTCTTCCCCTATCATGCAAGGATGGAAACCCTCTCTTAACAAAAGTGAAATAAGATGACATGCATGATATTAAGAATACAACATCCAGCTAAGGGGTTGCAAAATATTTTAATTATCTTAATATAATACGTAGGCTTTAAATGAGGTTATGAGTTATTTAAAAAATTAGTTATGAGTTATAGTTGGGGTAGAAAGTTTATTTTTTCCTTAAGAGCCAAACTAGATCTAGGCCACACATTAAATCACCATACATGAAGAAATTAAGAAAATACATGTCATATCTATTAGACAGTTGTAAATAAAGAATCAAATAATTTATAAACCCAACATAAATGAGTAATAGGCTAGTGCAGTCGGGTACCACCGTATAACCCAAAAAGAGAAATGGGTAGTCAAGCTCTACCCATATACAACCTAGTATATGAAAGAATAATTACAATTATATAAATGAATAAATGTTATGGGGGGTCTTCATTCTTTATATCTTCATTTGGGTTTGCTTGCTCCAAAGGCATCACGGGGGCCTCCCAAGATAAATTCTTCTAACCACCGCTCATCCTAATCCCCCATAACTCGAATCTTAATTCCAAGCTAAACACACCATACAACCCAAGCAGTTATATGTATAATTTGGACTTAACACCCTATAGATGGGTAACCAAGTCCACCTATCTTAACTTAGATTATACTTAGGGGTTAAGCAACCTATAAAAGAGATAATATATTTATTTTTAAGCACACTTTAAGCATAATCACTTGCATAAGACATAATTAGGCTAGTCACGGCCTAACATCCAGTCTATGAAGCATACACCCTGACATCTAGTCTACAATAATGCATCATAAAACCAAACATACATCAAACCATGCACTGCCCCAACATAAAGCTAGAAATGATGACCTAATCTAATGTGTGTGTATTGAGGCTTGTGTGGTATGCCTTAACTAGGCTTTGTCATAATTTCCTCAGCATTAAGAGATTTAATTATGAAGGGTTGGTTTCACTTTAAATGACTTAATTGATTTGTGAGTTTTTCTTAGTGTTTTCTTTTATTTTATTTGATTTATACTTAACAACTAAGTGTTATAAAGAGAAAAAAAGAGGGTCATTCTCTCTTATCCCCACCTTAACACACATCTAAAGCCAATTAATTAATCAATTCTCTTTAGTGAATGGCTTATTACATATTTTAAATTAATTCAAAGTTTAGGTTCACTTTAAATAATCTCATTCAATAAGAGAGACATCTTAAAATTAATTGGAATGAATTACTATTATATGACACATATCCATTCATTTCTTTCCATCATATATAACATGCATATGATTAAGCCTTAAACATATCTATATGTACAAAATATTTTTGACACACTTAAATGTAAGATGCATAAAATGAGTTTTATAGAAAAGAGGATTTCATTCATTAGCCAAATACACATTCAAATGTATAAAAGTCTTAAGCAAGTAAGTCACCATTATTTTGCACAAGGGGAGTGAGGTAGGAACCTCCTTGGGGCTACTTAAAGTCATGCATCCCCAAAATGTCTAGACTAATATACCCACTATTCTTAAATACATATGGATGTATAAGTAACTATAAGAATAGAAAACCATGCTAAAGTAGAATTTAATTTATTTGACTTATTTGTGTGAATGAATTAAAGCTCTATCTCAATTCTAATGTCAAGGTGCATAAGAATGAAATCAAACGGATATGTGCCTTTGTTCTACACCAGGGGAGTGAGGTAGGAACCTCTTTGGGGCTACTTAAAGTTGTGCGTCTCCAAAATGTCTAGACTAATATACCTATTAACATTCATACTTATGAAAATCAATATATGAATGAAAGAAGGGAACTTCACTTCATACACTAACTTTATATTCACATGCACCTCATATGTATGTGTAGCTAATGTCACAACATATATTATTATTCATTAATAAGCTTTTGAAAATACATTTGAGATTTAATAGTGATAATAGCCACACATATTTCTAATTAAGTCAACACATGCAAATTTGACATAAAAGAAATCATTTATTTTTAATTGATTTTTGAAGAAATGAATGCATGAATCAAGTGGCATACAACACTTTAATATAATTGGAAAGAAATAAAGAAACATAAGCATGTAATTTCATTCAATCCAACTAATTCCTAAGGACAATCACATTAAATAAGCTTATTTAAAATAAACCAAAGTTTCTTAAAGTCACTTTTGCTTTATATTTTGGTTTGAATTTTTGAAATTGAGGCTTATTTTTCTAGTCTTAACCCATCCCCAATTATGTAAATTAATTGGGTTTAATGAGGAGTGATTAAGTTGAATTTTATGGATAGATTAAGTTAGATAGAATTAAATCAATTTAATTGTTACATCACCTTAAGTTAATTAACTAAATAATGATGAGCCAACATGATATGCAACCACATAGAAAAGTAAATTAGCAATGCTTCAAAGAATAACTAATTCATAATTAATTAATTAAGCTTAAGGATTTATTTAATTACTTTTATGATTTCTCTACGCATGTGGACCAATCATAATTTCATTAAGCTTCTTTAGATTATTAAACATATAAAGATCTACCCAAGGTTTAATTAATCCAATTAAAGATGATTTGAAATTAGAGTAATATTAATTAAACCATAATTCAATTAATTAAGCATTAACCATCCTTCATTAATGAGAGAAAATTTCTTAAGGAAAGAGAGCAAAAAAAAGGCCTCAATCCTTTTCCCCAAGTCCTTTGCTTAATTAATTATATTTTATAGCAATCCAAATTTAAATTAAGTTAATTGGTTAAATATGTGATTAATGAATTCTTGATTAACTCTTTAAAGAAAATGATGGGGGCTTAAGGAAAAGATTAGAAGAATGGACCCAATCCATTCCCTTAAGTCCCTTCACTGTTAACAGAAGTTATTAAGCTTAATTAATTAACTAATTTACTATTCATTTGACTAATTATCCTTAATTAAGCTAAAAGGGTAATTAAAGCTTAACCAATTGATTGCCACGATTAATTAGCTAATAAATTCCTAGAAAATTGGGGGAGGCAGAGGCCATCCCCTAAACATCTCTAGAAAGTTTGAAACTAATGAGATAATTAATTAAAGAGTAATTCTATTAATTAAATTTTCAAATAAATCTTAATTAAGAAAAAAATTACTATTTTAATTTAATTAATATGATAATTTTATTAGATTCTCCTAAATACAAAATGAGCCCTCATATATATATATATATATATATATATATATATATATATATATATATATATATATATATATATATATATATATATATATATATATATATATATATATATATATATATATATATATATTATTTTTCTATAATTAGTAATGAATTTTTGAAATTTGAGCATTGAAAATTAATTAAATAGCCCTATTTAAGAATAATCACATTGGCATCATGTGGTGCGCTTTCCACATGAAGTCGTGGATTTGCTCTTTAAATTGTCACATCTGCACACCTCATCAACTGGCGATGGATGTTGATCCCCACCGTCCAAGCTTGGATCGAACAATGCCGATCAAACTCAAGGCTTAAGGGAGGAAATATCATGGCTATAGTGTGATCTAATTAGAGCCATCCATTTGGATCATGGAAATGGATGGCTCGTGATCCTTCCTCTACACAGGAAAGATGGAACCCGTCCATTGTCTCTCATACATCGAGCTCACTAGAACTCAGATTGGCTCAAAATCAAGTGCAAAACTTTGCACGAAGGATCCAAAGGGATCCAATGACTATGATTGACTCACATTCACGTTAACTTCACAAAAGACCAACCAAAAATGAGCTAAGCATCAATTTTATTGGCCATACCTCACCGGAATAAAGACCGGCGATTCGAGTGATTAACGAAGCTACTTATAATAAAGACGAGGCCCTGCTAAGCGGCAATTCCTTTAGTTTGAGGTGGATTGCTCTAGAGACCAAGATCCTCCCTTTGAGAGTTCAATTTGGTGAACTCTTATCTCCGGCAGCTTTGGAGTTTGAAGGAAGATTTGAACGGCCTCGACGAGTCAATGAGATGTTGATGAAAAGGGGAATTAGAATTTGATGGAAGAATGGAAGTGGTGGCGAATGGGGTTGCCCATTTCATTTTATGAGGAAGAAGAAATTTTGCAGAAACTTGGGAAGCTCAGGAAGGCTCGAGTTTTGAAATCACTCTAGAGTCTCAATTCAGTTGAATGCCATCACTTCTCATTCGAATTGGGGGAGTATACCTTGAAATTGAACGTGATGGATGAACAGGATTGAGCCTAGAATTTTAGATAGCCAGTCGCCGCTAGGGCACCGGACTTGTCTCCATCGAGTCCATGTGGTACGACCTGAGTGGGGAAGTCTTGGGAGGAGTCTCCAAGGCTGATTTGGGAAAGTGGTGGCTGATTTCCTCCTCCCTTTGTCCATGGGGTTTGGCTTGGAGTGAAGGGGATGAGGTTGGGTTTCCTTTGGTCCATGGAGGATCCTAGTGTGCTTAGAGTGGGCTATGGGGCAGATGATACTCCAAATAGCAAAGTTTAGGGCTGCCAAGGAAAGGGGAGAGTGGACTTTGCCTTTTTTTTGGATGGAATCTAATACAAAGGTGTTTATCCAATGGCTAATCCCATGGGTGGTGCCCACTTTACTTATGGGCAAATTTTGGGTTGAATTAGATCAATTTGGGTTGGGTTTGGTCAGCCACCAAAGCCCCATGAGTTAATTTTGGGTGCATAGGCTTCATTTGGTCAAATGGGTTCATAGGAGTTCATGTTGGGTTGGGTTCACCAATTGGTCAAATTAGGTCAAACTAAGGCTAGTTAGGTTCAAATAATGATTTGAAGAGTTTTAGCTAAAGTGGTTTCAATTAATTTGGCTTAGGTTTGATTTTGGCTCACTTGGATTTAAATAGGTCAAATGGACTAAGTTGACCAATTGATCAAATTGGGTTATGTTAGATGTTGGTTCAAGTTCAATTAGTTAATTAAAGATGATTGTAGGCTTTGATTTGATTTAATTTTGAATTTAATTTAGATTTTGGCTATTTTGACCCTTTAGGTCAATTTGGGCAAGGTTGGGTCAAGTTGACCAATTGGTCAAATTGGGCTTAATTGTGGCTTTGGTCAAGTTCAATAATTGATTTGAAGTGAACTTGAGCCATTGGTTGCAATCAATTTGGGTTTAATCTTGATTTGACCCATTTTAGCTTTTTAGGTCAATTTGACTTGGTTTGGCTCAATTGAGGGTTTGCTCATGTTCAATCATTGATAATGAATTGGTTTGAATCAATGGTTTCAATTAATTTGGTATATGTTTGGTTTTGGCTAGTTTAGGTTTCATTTGGGCTAAAGGTTGACTTGGTCAAAGGACCAAGTAGGCTTGGCTTGACCCAATTCAAGGTAGTTGATCACCCTAGGATGATTGTTGATCATGATATGAAGTTTGGATGGGCTTGGTTCAATCCAATTTGGGTTGAATTAGAACTTGGCTCAAAAAGGTCCTTTAGGTCACTTTGGGTCAAGTGGACCTAAATGGGTCAATTGGTTTGATTTTGGCTTAATTCAAGTTTAGTTAAACTCATATATGAGCCTAGGATTGAAATATAAATCCAATTACAATTAATTTGGAGTCTAATGAATTTTGGCTCATTTGAAGTTTTCAAGTCAAAAAAGCTAACTTGGGCTTGACTTGGGTTGATTTGAGTTTGATTTGATAATTGTAGTTTATGTTTATATTTGGCTAAATGATTGAAGGAATGATTGATTCAAGAGAAAATCCATTAATTTTGGCTTGATTTGGATAGGATTTGGCCAAGTTCAAGATATTGGCTAAAAGCTTGAATTGAGTCTTGGTTTAATTTTGGATTTGATTTTAGCTATTTGGATTTATATTTCATTTATATTTAGGGATATAAATAAAGATATAAAATATCCATGAGAAAATCACTTGAGTTTGGAGTGATTTGGAAGCAAAATTTGACTAAGCTTATGTATGTATGTCAAAAGGGCTTAAGTAGGGAATTGATTTAGTTTGCTTTATTTTTGGTCATTGGAATATGGGTTTCATTTATATTTATGAATATAAATGATTGAATAATTGATTTATAAAGAAATCAATCTAGCAGGATAATTTGGGTTAAGATTAAGCTATGGAGGTAGGTCCATATGGCTTAAGAATGGATTTTGGCTTGGTTTGATTTAGTTTGATTTGGTTTTGGCTATTTAGTTTGGATTTTATTTATATTTGTGAATATAAGTGAAGGAATAATTGATTTAAAAAGAAATCAATCCAAGTTTGGGATAATTTGGGATGATATTTGGCTAAGCTTATGAGAGTGGGTCATAAAAGCTTAAGAGGGAAATTTGATGTTGGATTTGATTTGAGATTGATTTGGAATTTGGATTTGGTAAATGATTGAAGGATTGAATTGATCTTTGAGAAAATTTATTGAATCAAGATTGATTTGAATTTGGTTAAGGGTAAGTTCATAAGATGAAATCAAAGGGCTTATGAAGGGCTTTGAATTTAATCATGGGGTTTTATGGAGAAATCTTGAGCTTCAATTTGATCATGAGATTGATTATAAGTCTTGAAAATTTGGTTTGGTATGAATTTGAGATTTGGTTTGAGAAGAAAAGGATGGAAGAGGTTTAGCCTATAGGGTAGACAAGTTTTCCTAAGTCCCTAAGGCATAACCTATTCCTAAGGCTAACCCTTCTAAGTCTCTAGGCTTAGGTTAATTGTTCACCTAATCATTAGAAGTGTCTTAAGACTAAGAAACTCTTAGTATCTATAAGAGTCCTAGATCTATGATGAGGAAGTTGAGAACTCACTCCAAAAGTGAGGTCAACAGATACTTTGACTCAAATTTAATCCAAAAAATATTCATATCAACTTGAACCCAATTTTTTTGATTCAAGTTCATATTAGGATGTTAAGTCACATCAGTTATTGGCACTTTCAATTTTACCCGCTCTTAGTACACATGTTAGTATCTTATTAAAAAAAACTAATTTATTTGAGAAAAAAATAGTACCAGTGTGATGAAATTCATTATACTTATCACTCTGCCTAATAAAAAAAACTTAAAATGTTTCAAGAGATCATGTGATAGCTCATAAATAAAAAATATCTTTTAAGATATTGAATATTTTTCATTAATTTTGAGTATGTAATAAAATCAAGATGATTTTAATATCTGTTTGAAATGTGAAACTAATACTAATATCTAAATGCCCTAAGTAGGGCTATAAATGAATCATGCATTCGACAAGCTACTTGTGGCTCTGCTCGATTAGAGCGCATTCATGTTTGTTTGATTAACTAATCAAATAAACCTGAACACTTTTTTAAATACTTGATTGCTAAATGAAAAATCTTGAACTGCTTGTCATTTGATTCATTTATGTTCATGAACATTATCATTTAAAGCTTCTGAACAAGCTCACTAAAGAGGTCGATTATGGCTCGATTAAGCTTTGTTTATGAATAGTATTGTTCAAATTATTATTATTTTAGGCTTAATAAGCATTATTTTATACAACTCATATATATTTCTCAACAATCTACTCATGAACAAGCTCGATTAAGGCTTGATTAAAGCTCATTTATTTTATTAAACGAGCTGCTTGTTAACAAAACTTCGATAATCCAAAACTGGTGAACAAACTCGAATCAAGCTCGAGCTCGATAACAATAAACAAGCTCAAGCTTGAACACTATTCTTAAAAGCTCAAATCAAACTCAAACTCGATAATATTAAATAAACTCAAGCTTGAACACATACATGCTAGATATGTGTTATGGATCTCCTAAACTAAAATTTTAATAAATATTATTATTTCTTAAAAATATAATTTTTACCTTCAAACAACCTAATGAATCATAAAAAAGTATTATATTTGGAGGTATTCCATTTATGTCATGCTAGATAAAAATATAATTATATCTTGTAGACTTACATCCTCCAAAATAAGGAACCACTAGGGTGATGGTTGATAGCACAACAAATCAAACCCGACCTAAGGTTTTGTCGGTGTGCAATGAGTCTTTGAGAGAATGTGATAGACTTATCTTTCAAAGCAAGGATGACGGTGACCGTGGTGGCAACAAGTCAAACTAGACTGGGGAGACTATTAAGAGTGTACTGGACTTATCTCAACTCAAAAGTAATCAGGCGATTCTTATAGTGAGTTTTACTGACACTGCCTTAAAGATAGGATGTCTGCTTGGAAACTTTTCTCTTAATCTACAAGCAAAAATATATATTTATTTTGTTTTGTTTATGGACCTGTTGGTGTGCGAGGGACCAGAGAAGAGCTTATATCCTAGTCTTATCTCGACTTATTGGACCAAGGGAGAATATGCATATTAAGATAAATTCTCCAACCAGGATGACTACTAGGAATCAATTTACAAATCAATCGAGAGGAAGGCTTGTAGACTTACATCTTCCTGAGATGAAATGATCATGGGATAGTCTATCATCGATTGGGCAGATGTTATATATAGGTGGACTAGTGGGAGTCCATGTAAGGACTAGACCCGGACTTGAAGTAGTCGAGGAAAGGAGCCACTAGGGGACTTATCTTAAGCCTCAAATATACTCGACCCAATCAGTGCATGATGGCTAGTTCAAGAAGAAAGCATGTAGGCTTACATCCTCTTAAACAAAGTCAACATGAGGTAGCTTACCGGCTGTGTAGTAAGGCCTACCAAACTAACAAGGTGCTCATCAATTTGTAATGGTCAAGTTAGGAAGAAAGCTTGTAGACTTACATCCTCCAGACAAGTAACCACTAGGGTGACACACTAGCAAGGTAGCATCGCCCGACTAAGTAATTAATGAGTGAGTGCCACGGGGCTTTATCCACATCAAAATAGCAGAGATAAAAGATATATTTTTTTTTGATGTGGTTGTGTAGTTTATGTTGGTGCTGTGTTGCTAAAGGATAGGATGTTGCTTGGGTTCCTTACACCTACCCTAAACACATGGTGGATTTAAAGATATTTCTAACAAACATGAAGAGATGGAGTTGAGATGAAAGAAATTTTATTGATAATTGATTTGAAACAAGATTTTTGGATAGGATTTCTTTAGGTTAAGCTCATTGATTGGAAGCATTGGGTTCTTTCCTTTATAATTTATAAGCTGATAAGATCCTCCTTGGTAGGCCTTCTCTATGGCGAAAGGGTCTTCCAAAGTGGGTTCAAACTTGCCTCCCATCCTTCAACGGGCAACAATTGGTCTTCTTAAAACTAAAACAAGCTCTCCTACTTGAAAAGCTCTAAGACTAACCAACCTATTATGAGCTTGAATCATTTTGGCTTTATACAACTCAAGGTTATTAGCAGGCATCTCTCCTCCAAACCTTCGAGCTCTTCTAACCAACTTGGTGTTCTACTGTGATTTTACTACCACAACTATCCTTAATGATGGGAGTTGGACTTCTAATGGTAAGCCCATACACTAAGGAGAATGGGGTAGATTGAGTTGGAGTTACGTATGTGGTGCGGTAAGCCACAATGAGGCTTCATACTTTATTTGCTTGTTTGTTGGGTGTCTTCTTTAATATCTGGATAAGAGTTTGTTGAAGGCTTTTCTAAGCCATTTTCCCTTGGGTAGTAGATGGTAGAATATCTCCAATCTATGCTGTGTCTCCAGGCAAAGCTATTGATTTTAGTGCTCTTGAATGCAATACCATTATCAAATATAATTCATCGAGGCACCCCGAACCTATATACGATATGGTTAATAAAAAATTAGAGCACATGCTGTTGTGACCTCTCTTGGGATTGCCCTACCAAAAAAGTAGTCGTGGCGGCTAGAATGATCGATGACCCTTGGAAGAAGGAGGATCGTCAGACTATGTCGGTACCCAACACTCAAATGGCCATGAGGAGGCCAATGTAGGATGTAGAATGTTGGGTGGTTGGTGTACCACCCGTGCACGGCATTGGATCTCTAGCTATGTCCATGCGATCATGATCATCGAAGGCAATAGTATCTAGTCTCTTGATCTTGGCTTTCATCTTGACCAGATTGATGCACTCACATAAACTGTACCTTGGTCATGATCTATGGGCTTCATGTTTGTCCAAACAACATAACCACATATGATCGAAGGACCAATTGATATAAGGCCATCCACGAGTGTAGAAAGAGGGCTCTCTTCTCATGTGACTTCTCTTGAGGTAGTTTTCCTATATTTAGATAATCCATGAATGGTTGCCTCCAATCACTCCTCATCCTTTTTTGGCAACAACAACCTCCCTTCAAGAGAGTCTCTTGATGAGTTCAACATCAATAAGGGATAAGACTTGTCTATTTTGGACCCATTATGGTATGGACTCATCTTTGGACATGCCAACTCTTTGGCAAGCTTGGCTAATGCATCTTGCATGTTCTCTCCTCGAGGAATCTTAAAAATGGTAACCTCTAGGATTTGAGCCAACAACTCGATGGTGTACTTATGGTAATGATGGAGCTTAGGCTTTAGAACCTTATAAGATGCAGCAATTTGGTTGATAACTAATTGAGAATTCTTGAAGATATTGATACTCTAGATGCATAGTGTAATGGCTAACTCTAGACCATCAATCAGATCCTCATATTCAGCTTTGTTGTTAGTGCATGGATTGGACAGATGATATGAGAATCTCATCATCCGATCAGGAGGAGAACTATTCCTACCCTTTTCGGAAGAGTAGATCATGGTTCTTCTCCCTTTTGAAAGGAAGCGCCATCAAAATACATCTCCCAATGGAATGCTAGTGTCCCTAAGTTCATGATTTATTCATCGGGAGGTCATCACTAAGTGAGAATCAAGAAGTGGGTGTCTTGCTAAGAAATCGCTAGTGCTTGTCCTTTCACCATAGAGGGTATAAAGTGATGTCAAATTATGGTAAAATCATGGACCAATGTGCCAACCGTCTGGATAGCATTGGTCGTGTCATGAGATATTGTAGTGGATTGATCCTAGAAATCAGGTTCACCTTATGAGAAAGCATGTAATGCCATTGCTTTTGGGATGAAAATATTAAAGCTAGTGTATTTTAATAGGTGGACAGTTTGCCTCAGGGATTAGATGATGACTAAGATAGTAGAGTGCATTCTCTTTCCCTTCATCATTGGTTTGAACAAAGTACCAAGGGAGTCATCTAATACTATATATGGTATATGCTTGAGGATAAGTGCGCATCATCAAGTAGTGCTTGATGTCTTGAAAACATGTTGACACTTGTCATCCCACTTGAACTTGGCATCCTTTTTGACAAGTGCTGAAAATGGTTGGCATCTTCTTGATAGGTTGGAAATGAAGCATCTTAGATATGCCAACCACCCTTGAAATGATCAAGTTGACTTTTAGGGGTGGCATTTCTAATATCTTGATCTTCTGATCAATTTCTATTCATGTGACAACAAACCCAAGAATTTCTGAAGCTACTCCAAATGCACACTTAGGATTCATTTTAAGGTTAAATTATCTTAACCATTTGAAAACTACTCTCAAGTCAAAGAGATGGTCTTCCTTTTCTTTACTTTTGACTACAAGATCATCAACATAATTCAACGATGATGAATAAGTTTGAAGATCGAGTCATGTTTGTATGTAGCATAACATTTTAAGGCGAAAGGCATGACCTATAGCAAAAGATTGATCGGGTTCAAATGTAGTATTTCTTTCATCTTCAGGGGCCATCTTTATTTGGTTATAACTAGATGATCCATCCATGAAAGAGAAGATTGTGTGAGATGAGGCAATGTCTACCATCAGTTCTAGTATTGGTAGTGCAAATTCATCTTTTGGACATGCCTTATTTAGATCCCTAAAATTGACGCATATGCTAATTTGGCCATTCTTTTTCTTAACGGATGACAACAACCGTAGGATATTTTTCTTCCTGATGAATAGCATCAAGTTTCTTGACTTTGATTTACTATTCAATGTCTGTCATGCATCTAGGAGCTTGCTTGATAGGGTTAGCACTAGGTTCTGCTAGTTTGTGGACTGCTTATCGGAGATAAACTAGGCATCTTTGTAACTCCATGCGGCGTCCTTAAACTTCAATAGCTAACTAAGTCATCAATTTTTTATCAACAAAGAACTGATGTATGTGATGGATTGTCTTGGTTCTAAGTTGATTTCTTTGAGCTCGTCGATGGTTGACCTGATCTCCTCTTTGAACTCTGGCAGTGCATCTCTGACTTCAAGATCATTCGAATCATTTGAAGTTTCTAAACACACCTCATCATATGAGTTAGCATGGTTTAAAAAGATCCTATAATATTTTAAATGATTGGTGATGATTAGGTGTTGATTATCATCATCAATTAGACCCATTGTACCGAATCCTAGTCCTAATCTTGATTGAGGAAGTTTGCTTTGGTTGTCTCATAACCTTTCAAAGTAGTCTGGCCTGTGTTTAGACCAAGTATGTGGGATTAATCCCTTCTTTGCTAAATTAAGAACACAAGAAAAATAACAATTAAAAGAAAATTGTATTAAATCTTTATATAAGTTATCCTCAAGTTCTACATCAGCTACTTGACTTGAGGATGATGCTCCCAAAAAGACCTAGTTTTCCCATATGGATGACTTGGGGCTTCTACCAAACCCTCAACTTTGAGAGAAAGTGGGGTTAGAGCTAAGGTTCCCAACGACTCACTATCTCATATGGACTTGGATACATTTATGCTTTACTTTGGAGCCGGTCTTCATCACTATCTAAAATGTCACCTCAAAGGGATCTACTACTAGAGGGTGGTGTCTTGTACATAAGACTCATCCTCAACTAGATTCTAAGTCTATGGATAGCGGGTGTACTCAGTGGGGGACATACCTCTGTTGGCCAATAAGGAGGCTTTCCACCTCAGGGGCTGCCTTTGAACTGTCCTCTACCTTTGCTTGGTGGAGGTTGGGTCATCCTACCCAGGTGTTTGAATGGAGTAAATGTGGGGAATCTAATGTCTCTGTCCCTCCACATCTCGCTCTCTTTTATTTTCATTTTCTATTTCTTTTTTCTTTTCTTTTTCCATTTTTTTCTTTTTATTTTCTTTTATTTTGTCCATCTTGGGGATTTGGACTAGATTCACGAGAATGGACTTGTTAGTTTTGGGAAAGAAAATAGGTTGCATCCTCATATATCCTGACCTCATGAACTATGAAGGGCTTGAGATCTCATTTGATGCAATACTCAATTCCACCTCTCATGATCTTCATGCACTGATATAGAGAGGATAGAAATGTGTTGTTCTCATGTATACATGGTCTCCCAAGCAAAGCATTGAAAGATGTATCTGAGTCTATGATATGAAATTTGGCTTGTCTTTCATTCTCTAATGGCTCCCATGGACTAAGGCCCTCTCACTGTTCATTGAATCCTCTCAACATCATCCTCTCCTTTTGGAGTTTAGATGTTGATCCTCAAGTAGGGGGTTCTTAAACTCATAATGTTCGATGCACCTTGGTCAACGAACTCTTGATAACACAGTCACCAATGTCCACTATAATGTAAAGAGGGTGTTGTGCTTGGTCACTCCTAGAAGTAAGTCTTCATCATTGAATGTAACTCCTAAGATGTCCTTTGAGTTGTGTGCCTCTTCTTCAGTAGTGGTCAACTGAACTAAGCATATCTCTAGGTCAAGAAGAGCCTTGACTGGAGATTCTCACATCTTTGTGGCAAGATAAGGGTGTCATATATGATTAACTTAGTTGAAAACTTTCTAAGATGTGTTAGGATGTTGTAATCAACTCTGACTTGGCACTCCACAAAAATATCTATTGGTGGAGCATCATGTGGAGGGGTTATCTGCTCACTGGAACCAATGGCTTGTTTACCTTATCAAGAGGTGCTACCCTAGGAGGTAGAACTTTGCCACTATGTAGGCTGACTTCAATGACTTCTTAAAATGAGGAACTTGTGGAATGTTCTACCTTCTCATTACATACCTGACTTCTCTATGGGATCCTCAGTTATGACTCAGTCAATCTCAAGAGTGAACCATTGATTTAAAAAGGAAAGTTTGAGAATCGAGAAGAGTGGATCGAATGACGCTATTATTATTTTCTAGACTTGGAGAGTTTAGAATAAAATCTAAAATATCATAAGTGGACAAGATGTAAGTGAATGCTTTCTTCATTGATTTCTTTTTTTGGTGGAGGTACATGATAAATCAACAAAGTAAGCGGTAAGGGATTTAATGCCCTTGTCCACTGATACTCTCTAGTAGAAGAGGAGCTAGTGGAGGAAGAAGTAGTAGCTACAACTATGGATAGTGAGACTCGATGGTTGTGCTTTAAACTATCTAGCAAGTAAGTGGAATCATTTGTTGCTGGGCTCACCTTCTTCATGTTGTCTTTGACAACTTACAAACCTTCCTTGATGTTGGAGGTTTGAGCTACTCGGGCACCTAGAGAGTTTCTTAATTTTAGAAAACTTTTTTAGAGGTTGGGATAAGATATATCCCAACCTTATCTTAGAGGATCATTTCCCAAGAATTATCCTAATAGAACTACAAGGTTGTTCTACTAAGTATTCCTTGGGGATAACTATGGCACCTGACTTATAGCTATGCTCAAGCCAGTCCTTAAAACTAATACAATTCTCTAATACATAACTAACCATGCGGTGGTAGGGGTAATAGTTAGGATCATTACTCTTGCCCACTTCTCAGCCTCTTGGGCTGGTAACTAAATTCAGGTTTCTTTAAGATTCTTAAAGATTTCTAACTACCTCCTCTTGAATGATATGGCTTATTTAATCTATTAAGAGTAGGTGGGTAATAGTTACTAGTGGGATAGGAATACCTTTGAGGTGGAGGCGGTGGGGAATGACCATTATGGAGAATGTGGGTGATATGATGATGGCGAGGTGGTGGAGGAGGTGGCAAGGAGGTTCTTGAGCTTGAGTCTCTCTAGACTCTGGCTCTTCCCTCATCTAATCCTTGGCTTCTTCTCAAACACCTTCTATGGCTTGGGCTTAGATGATTGGTCGTGAAGGTAACTGTTTGGCTTTCTCTTGCAGGTTAGCCACCTTATTAATTAGTTTCTCAAATATTTGGATGAAAAAGCCCTTAAGCATGAAGGCAATCGGGCCATGAATATTCTTGAGGAGAATCTCAATGGCATATTATTCAGATAACTGTGGCTTGCATTTCATGCTCAGGTTGCACCACCTGAGAATATAATCAAAGAGGGACTCATGGGGAACTTGTGTTGCTACAACAAGATCGCCTATAGTCATTCTTTGATGAGCTCCAACAAACCTCTTGATGAAAGGTGCTCCAACTGACAAGTCTCGAACCATTGGCGGTTACAATCAAATGCAACCCTAGGCTCTAAATGCGAAAATAGTGTCACTACCAGCATTATAACAAGCTCAAATATATGATGCGATGTGGGTTCCCACTACTATCAAAGATTTTGAAGGAAGGAGGCACAAAATCCTTAGGGTATTGAACTAAAAATTCCTCGGGGATGGTCTACCCTTTGGAATAAATGAGCTCCCCTGGTCTTGCGCCATCACTTCCTTCACCTACTACTCTACCATATGCTTGATATCCTTATCATGTATGGAGGTGCCATCTATAACCATCCTATGCAACTACCACATCATCTCTGCGAGTGCACTAGGATGCTAAGGTATGTACCAACTCTGATTCAATTATCATGGGAGAGGGCTATGGCTGAGGCTGGTTTTGTAATAAATTACCATCAACTCCTCAATCTTCTTCCCCATCTTGTCAATGTGATCATCCTCTATTTGTGGTGGAGGAGGTGGGAGTTGAGTGAAAATGTCACCTTCTGAGCACACCTTCACACTAAGTTGATCCGTTGAGGATCCTTGTATCAACCATGTGGACTTTGTATCATCCAACATGTCATCCTCATCGATGACCCATCCTCATCGATCAGTGGTCACTCTGAGAATTTTCTTCTTGACAAAATAGTCCTAATATGTCATCATATCGATTACTATGCTGGTGGACTAAAACAAATACTCACTAACTGCTAGCTGTAGAACTATGCTCCTCTACCTCTATGCAATGGACATCGCCAACTGTCAAGACCTCCTCGCTGAGAGGATCAATTATCATGGGGAATGTGTGTCCACTCCCTCTATCTCACTATCTATGGTGGAGGTGGTGCGATGACACTCTTGGGTCACCACTCCTTCACCACAATTGAGGTGGGGATCAGAGGAGCTCAATCTCACCTCAATAGGTGGAATGGATGGAGATCCTTGGGATAGGATCACCAGGGAAGGTCTCTCCCGGATGGGGGCTTGAAAGTGGGAGTGGTAATGAGTGAGCTAAATAGTGATGGTGGGTGAGAGGAGTGGTGTGATGGAAACACTGACTGCCCCTCAACTGGGGATAATGGGTTACGCTAGTAAGAACAATGTTATCGAATGACAACTTGATGATCAGAAAATCCATCAGTAGAGGATGTCTTGCTGCATACCTCATGTCTCTCTCCTGCACGCGATACCCTCCATGACTCTCTCTCTCTATGGTCGACCCTAACACTCCTAGGGATCATGGATCTTAAGTCAAACAAGGTACTAGACTTTGAGTGTCTAGCTCTACCTGTGCAGAATAGTCCAGTCGGCGTAGGGCCTCCTCTCCCCAGTGTGTCTCATGGTATCTTTGGTGGTGGAGATGTAGTGATCCTGGTGTCTTCTCTCCATGGGAGGGGGGGTGAACCTACACCACTCAGTGGAGAGGTCTCAGGGAGAACCCTCCTGCTACATGGGAGCAAGCTCTCAGCTTGCTCATGACCTCACTTAATCTTTCATTTTTTGTTGTGGCGCAGTGTGAGTGGCTGAGGAGCGAGCTGGAACCTACCTCAAGGTGGGGAGACTATCTCAGGCCAAGACATCCTTCCCCTTTGGGGTGACCAAAGAGGAGGATGACTCTCCAGCTATGGCAGGGGAACAGGATGGGCTACTTGAAACCAGTGGGTGGGAACCACTGTCTTCTCTTGAGGGAAAACTGAGTCAGATGGGATATCCAAGCGGATGAGTGGCATCTCTCCTGCCACCTCCTCCCTACTAATGGTTGTGAGGGCTTCCCCTCACAAGTAATACAGACCCCTTAAAGCCATAACCAAAATAGATCAAGTACGCAGCGTCAGTCATGGTGAGATTGACCTAATCCAAGGCCAAATCTACACCATAAGGAAAAGAGAAGATGAACTTGCTAGGAACCTTGATCCATTGCTGAATGAAAAAAACTGCTAAAATCCATTTGTTGAAAACATAATTGAGTCACCCTTGCCTTGATGTTTGCCTTCAATCATTCTATACTTAATTTGGAATTTGAACCACACTTAACAAATTTAGGTATGTTAAGTGGGGTTCATTGAATTTTGGAGAGATTTTGATATTTGGAGGAGACTTTGCCATATGATTTTGATTTAGAACCCATACTCAACCAATTTAAGTAGGTTGGGGTTCAAATATTTGGAGAGACTTTTAAAGATATTTGTGTTATGTATCTTGTTTGAAAATTTTGATTTGAAAGCACCTTTACTTAGCAAATTTAGGTATGCTAAGAAGAGGTTTTGATTATATGTTTGAAGATTTTGTGAAAGTATCTTTGCTTATGATGGTTGGTTATGTGTATGACATATGTTGATTTGAAATAGGGCTTCTTACTTAACAAATTTGGCATGTCAAGTAGAGGCCAAATGTGTTTGATATGTGTTTGAAATGAGACACTCACTTAACAAATTTGGTATGTTAGGTGGGAGTCAAGTGTATTTATGATTTGAAAATGAGACTATTACTTAACAAATTTGGTATGTTAAGTAGGAGTCAAGTGTGATATGATTTAAAAATGAGATTCTCACTTAATAAATTTGGTATGTTAAGTAGGAACCAAGTGTGATTTGATTTGAAAATGAGATTCTCACTTAACAAATTTGGTATGTTAAGTAGGAATCAAGTGTGATTATGACTTGTGTTTTGAAAATGACTTAACAAATTTGGTATGTTAAGTGGAAGCCAAGTTTGATTTAATTTGCTTTTGAAAATGAGACTCTCACTTAACAAATTTGGTATGTTAAGTGAAAGTCAAAAATGTGATATGATTTGTGTTTTGTTTTCTTTTTAAAAAAAAAAATAAAGAGGTTCTTACTTAACAAATTTGATGTGTTAAGTAGGAGACCAAATGTGATTTAATTTTCTTTTGAAAATGAGACTTCACTTAACAAATTCGGTATGTTAAGTGGGAGCCAAATATGATTTGATTTATTTTTGAAAATGAGATTCTCACTTAGCAAATTTGGTATGTTAAGTGGAAGCCAAAAATGTGATATGATTTGCTTTTGAAAATGAGACTCTCACTTAACAAATTTGGTATATTAAGTGGAAGTCATAAATGTGATATGATTTAATTTTAAAAATGAGACTCTTACTTAACAAATTTGGTATGTTAAGTGGAAGTCAAATGTGATATGATTTTGTTTTGTTTATTTTTTTTTAAAATGAGGTTCTCTTAAATTTGGTATGTTAATAGGAAACCAGTTATTTATGATTTGAAAATGAGACTCTTACTTAACAAATTTGGTATGTTAAGTAGGAGTCTAGTGTATTATGATTATTTTATTTTATTTATTTATTTTTGAAAGAGGGGAAATCTTTTTAACAATTTTGGGTATTTAAATAGAGTTAAATTTGTTTTGTGACTTTTGGAAATGGGGCTCTCATTTGACAAACCTGGTATGTCAAATGGAGTCCAAAATATGTTTTAATTTCATGTGTGTGATTTCTTGCTATTGAAAAAGAGGGAAACTCCAACTTTAGCATATGTGAAATATGTTAAGTGGAGTTCTAATTTTCATGCTATGATAAAATCTTCATTAAAAAAATTTGAGCATGTTGAATGGAGATAACTATTTCCAAAAAGATATTTTTTTAAAAATGATTTTGATTTTTATTTTGATTTTGAAAAGAACCTCCATGTAACAATCATGGGGATTGTTAGATGAGGTTTGGTTATATGAGTTCTATACTTTTTGAAAGTTTCTTATGAATTTTGTGCAAGATCTTTTGTTATGTGAATTTTGAAAAAGTGCTTTTGGAAAGTGACATTTTGCAAAGAGTTTATTTTCTTAAATATTAAAATGAACCTTGCCTCACCAAGCTAGTGGTAAGGAGGTTCTAAATTTTTTGTCATCTCCTTTCATTAGTTAATTTTATCTTTCACCTATTGGGAACCAATAGGGGTTTCAAGAACTAGTGAGGTTCAAAACTAGAGGATGTTGGCTAGCTTTGCTTAAGAATGAAATAAGCTAAGTGCATGAAGAAAGATAGTCTTGGACTCATATGAAATACAAGTCCATTATCGATGCTTGGAGACAACAATTGTCTACTAGAGATGGAGAGAGAGGAACCATCCCTAGTGAGTTGCATAAATTGTTTGTTATTTGTGTGTATGGGGAACACCATGATTTGAGGGTGTACTTATTGAGTGGTATGACATTAAGAATAGTGCACTATCTCGAAAGATAGAAATCACTACCTATAATGGACTAATCACCTAATAAGGACTCTAGGCATGATGGGTCTTGAATATACCAAAATTTTTCCTACTTTACATGGATGAATAAGGTTTATTTAAAGGTTCTAAAGTTCTCTATGGGGGCAAGCCCCATAATTAATTACAGGAAGGTGAGTTCCTTAGGAATACTCTCGATTAAAGTAGGCAATTGTCCAAAGATTTCAAAGATAGGACTATCAATAAATTGGCTATGTTTCTAAAATCAATCGGGATATATCAAAAAGGGGAGACTTATTATTGAAGCCAAAGGAAACAAGTAGGGAGTGCTCATTATACTAGGAAACCTAGTAAGCATTCCAACTTATTCTATGGTTGGCCTTTATATGTTTGAAATTTAGGAGGATTATTTATTTGAGTTAAAATTTATTAAAAAATTAGGACTTATAATCCCACAATACAAGATTGTGAAAATGCCTAAGAGGTGAGGATTTATACTTATAGCCCGAAGGGAAAAAAACAACCTCAGATCCTAAATCTTTGGAGTTTTAGTAAGGGCTAAAGCATGTCCTAAATCTAAGGTGAAAATGGGTATATTATTTATCTCCACAAGAGAGGGTAAATCACCCGACTGCTAGACTTATAACTGCCTGGAGTTACAACCAGCTAACTCCTCATACATTTTTTTTAAAACCATGTAGTCAAGTCATATGTTTTTCAAGATGGTTAGGTTGTTATTATTTAGAAAGAAACTAAAGTCATTAAACCCACTCCCTAAGAGACTAGAGCATGAGTGGTATGAATAATGACTTAGTCTAATGCAAATTTTATCAATTTTTATTTGATTTTGGACTCTTTATTTTGACCAAGGCCATAAGATTTTTACATGTCTAAATGCATGATGAAATGAGATTATTGGCTAAATCAAAGAGAAAGATGAATTTTCCACCACAGAGGAGATCCTCAAAGGTCAAGTTTTCCCCTATCCTGTAAGGATGGAAACCCTCTCTTAGCAAAAGTGAAACAAGCTTACATGCATGATATTAAGCATACAACATCCAGCTAAGGGGTTGCTAAATCTTTTAGTTATCTTGATTTAATACCTAGGTTTTAAATGAGGTTATGAGTGATTTAGAAAGTTAGTTATGAGTCATAGTTGGGGTAGAAAGTTTATTTTTTCTCTAAGAGCCTAACCAGATCCAGGCCACACATTAAATCACCGTACATGAAGAAACTATGAAAATACATGCCATTTTTATTACACAATTGTAAATAAAGCATCAAACAATTTATAAACCCAATGTAAAAGAATAATAGGTCAGTGCGTTTCGTCGTACAACCGAAAAGAAAATGGGTAGCTCTACCCTTATACAACGATATATGAAAGAATAATTACAATTACATAAATGAATAAATGTTATGGGGGTCTTCATTCTTCATATCTCCTCCATTTCTTCATTTGGGTTGCTTGCTCAAGGCATCACAGGGGCCTCCGGAAAGCCTTAGCCACTCATCCAAATCTTCCATAACTAATCCTAATTCTAATGTAAAATTACATCAAAATAGAAAAAGTAAATCTACCCATAAATAAGTTATTAGCTAAACACACCATATAACTCAAGTTATATGTATAATTTAGACTTAGCACATGGGTAACCAAGTCCACCTATCCTAACTTAGATTTTGCTTTAGGATTAAGCAACCTTCAAAAGAGAGCATTTATATTTTTTTTAAGCACCCCTTAAGGACAATCTCCTGTAGAAGACATAATTATGCTAATCATGGCCTAACATCTAGTCTACGAAGCATACACCCTAACATTTAGTCTATAACAATCCATCATAAAACCAAACATACATCAAACCATACCCCCTAACATAAAGCTAAAAATGGTGACCTAAACTAATGTGTGTATTGAGGCTTATGTGGTATGCCTTAACTAGGCTTTGTCATAATTTCTAAGTATGAAGGGTAATTATAAGTGGTTTCACTTTAAATGATTTAATTGATTTGTAATTTTACTTAATGTTTCTTTTATTTCACTTGATTTATACTTAACAACTAAGTATTATAAAGATAAGAAAAGAAAGGGTCACTCCCTCTTATCCCTACCTTAAGCCACATCTAAAGCCAATTAATTAATCAATTCTCTTTAGTGAATGTCTTATTATATATTTTAAATTAATCCTAATTTTAAGTTCATTTTAAATAATCCCATTCAATAAGAGAGACATCTTAAAATTAATTGGAATGAACTACTATTATATGACACATATCCATTCATTTCTTTCCATCATATATAAAATGCATATGATTAAGCCCTAAACATCTATACATGTAATATGTTTTGGCACATTTAAATGTAAGATGAATAAAATGAGTTTTATAGAAAAGAGGATGTTCATTCATTAGTAAATACACATTCAAATGTATGAAAGTTTTAAGCAATGTCACATTATTTCACCAAGGGTGAGGTAGGAACCTCCTTGGGGCTACTTAAAATCGTGTGTCCCTAGAATGTCCAGACTAATATACCCACTATTCTTAAATACATATGGATGTATAAGCAACTATAAGAATAGAAAACCATGCAAAAGTAGAATTTAATTTATTTGGTTTATTTGTGTGAATGAATTAAAGTTATATCCTAATTCTAATGTTAAGAAGCATAAGAATGAAATCAAATGGGTACATTGTCATTATTTTCTACAGTGGGAGGGAACCTCCTTAGGCTACTTAAAGTCGCAAGGCCCCGTAATGTCCGTGAATATACCCATTAATATTCATACTTATGCAAATCAATATATGAATGAAAGAAAGGAACTACTCTTCATACACTAAGTTTATATTCACATGCACCTCCTATGTATGTATAGCTAATATCAAACATGTATTATTATTCATTAATAAGCTTTTAAAAATATATTTCAGATTTAATAGTGATAATAGCCACATATTTTTAATTAAGTCAACACATGCAAATTTGACATAAAGAAAATCATTTATTATTAATTGATTTTTGAAGAAATGAATGCATGAATCAAGTGGCATACAACACTTTAATATGATTGGAAAGAAATAAAGAAACACTAGCATGTAATTTTAATCAATCGAACTAATTTGTAAAGATAATCACATTAAATAAGCTTATTTAAAATGAACCAAAGTTTCTTAAAGTCACTTTTGCTTTATATTTTGGTTTTGATTTATGAAATTAAGGCTTAGTTTGCTGATCTTAACCTATCCCCAATTATGTAAATTAATTGGATTTAATGAGGAGTGATTAAGTTGAATTTTATGGATAGATTAAGTTAAGATAGGAATTAAATTAATTAATTAACCCTTACCTACATCACCTTAAGTTAATTAACTAAATAATGATGAGCCAACATGATATACAACCACATAGAAAAGTAAATTAGCAATGCTCCTAAGAATTAGAGGGGGGTCTAATGCAATTGGCTCATAATTAATAATTAATTAAGCTTAAGGGATTTGTTTAATTACTTTTATAATTTCTCTACTCATGTAAACCAATTCTTAATTTCCTTAAGCTTCTTGAGATTATTAAACATCTAAAGATCTACCCAAGGTTTAATTAATCTAATTAAAGATGATTTGAAATTTGAGTTAGATTAATTAAACTATAAATCAATTAATTAAGCCTTAACCATCCTTGATTAGTGAGATAAAATTGGCTTAAGGAAAGAGACCAAGAAATTGGCCTCAATCCCCATCCCCAAGTCCTTTGCTTAATTAATTAAATTCTCAACAATCCAAATCTTAATTAAGTTAATTGGTTAATTAAGTGATTAATGAATTCTTGATTAACTCTTTAAAGAAAATGATGGGGGCTTAAGAAAAAGATTAGAAGAAAGGTCCCAATCTATTTCCTTAAGTCCCTTCATTGTTAATAGAAGTCATTAAGCTTAATTAATTAACTTATTTACTATTCATTTAATTAATTATCCTTAATTAAGCTAAAAGGGTAATTAAGGCTTAACCGATTGATTACCCCAATTAATCAGCTAATAAATTTCAAGAAAAATGGGGGGAGGTAGAGGTCATCCCCCTAAACATCTTTGAAAAGTTTGAAATTAATCAGATAATTAATTAAAGAGCAATTATGTTAATTAAATTTTTAATTAAACCTTAATTATGCAAAAAATTACTATTTTAAATTAATTAATGATAATTTTATTGGATTCTCCTATGAAATACCTTCGAAACGAGCCCTCATTTGTATTTTTTGAATTTTTCTATAATTAGTTATCAATTTTTGAATTTCAGCATTAAAAATTAATTAAACAACCCTAATTAAGCCTAATCCGCCGGAGCCATTGGCGCGCTAACGCGGTACGCTTTCCACATGGTACCATGGGATTGGTTATTTAAATTGTCACATGCCTCGTCATTTAAACGGTGATTGATCCATCTTGGATGGATCTTGGATGGACGATCAAAGGCTTAAGGGGAAATATCATGGTTCTAGCGTGATCTAATCAGAGTTGTCCATTCTGATCATGTGGAATGGACAGCACGTGATCCTTCCTCTATACGGGAGGCAGAAGACGGAACCCGTCCATTGTCTCACGTGCGATCCGAGCTCACTAGAGCTCGGATTGGCTCCAAATCGAGCCCACACCTTCGCATGAAGGATCCAATGGGATCCAACAGATATGATCGACTCACATTCATATTCACTTCATAAAATACCAACCAAAAATGAGCTGAGGATAGATTTTATACCATACCTCCGGAGCTTGGGCCTGATTTGAGCGGGAGGATGCTTCTAGTAGAGGCGAGGCCCTGCTACTTTGGCTTTGGCTTGAGGTGGATTGCTCTAGAGACCAAGATCCTCCCATTGAGCATTTGGTTTTGGTCGAACTCCTATCTCCAACGGCTTTGGAGTTTAAAGGAATATTGAACGGCCTCGACGAGTCATGGAGATGGTGAGGAAAGGGGGAATTAGAATTTGATGGAAGAATGGAAGAGTAGAAATTGAATAAGGGTTGCCTTATTTCAGTTTCGCATGGGAAGAAAAACTTATGGTGAGGGGAAACTCGGGAAGGCTCTAAGGAAGGATCTAGGTTTTCAAAATCACCCAAGAGGCTCAAGTTAGTCAAATGCCATCACTTCTCGTTCGAATTGGGGGAGTATACCCCAGAATTGAACGTGATGGATGGATGGGATTGAACCTAGAATTTTGGCCTATCAGCCATCGCCAGGGTGCCAGACTTTTCTCCATCGAGTCCATATGGCATGACCTGAGTGGGGGACGTCTTGGAGGAGTCTCCAAGGCTGATATGGGCAGGTGGTGGCTGATTTCCTCCTCCCTTTGTCCATGGGGTTCAACTTGGAGTGAAGGGGATGAGGTTGGGTTTCCCTTGGTCCATGGCTGATCCTAAGGTGCTTAGAGTGGGCTATGGGGTAGATAATACTCCAAATAGGAAAGTTTAGGGCTGCCAAGGAAAGGGGAGAGTGGACTTTGCCTCTTTTGGATGACATCCAATGAAAATGTGTTTTCCAATGGCTAATCTCTTGGTGGGGCCCACTTTACTTATGGGCATATTTTGGTTGAATTAGGATCAAATTAGGTTGGGTTTGGTCAACCACCAAAGCTCCATGAGTTGATTTTAGGTGCTTGGGCTTCATTTGGTCAAATGAAAATTGGGTCAAATCAAGGCTTGGGTTAGGTTCAAATGATGATTTGAAGAGTTTTAGTTCAAGTGGTTTCAATAAATTTGGCTTAAGTTTGATTTTGGATCACTTGGATTCAAGTAGGTCAAATGGGCTAAGTTGATCAATTTGACCAAATTGGATTAGGTTAGGTATTGGTTCAAGTTCAATTGATTAATTGAAGATGATTGTAGGCTTTGGTTTGATTTGATTTGGATTTAATGTGGATTTTGGCTATTTTGACCATTTAGGTCAATTTGGGCTAGGTTGTGTCAAGTTGAGCAATTGGTTAAATTGGGCTTGATTATGGCTTTGGTCAAGTTTAATAATTGATTTGAAATGAACTTGAGCCATTAGTTACAATCAATTTGGGTTTAATCATGATTTGATCCATTTAGGCTTTTTAAGTTAATTTGGGTCAACTTAGGTCAAATGATTGATTGGACTTGGTTTGGCTCATTTGAGGGTTTGATCATGTTCAATCATTAATTATAAATTGGTTTGAATCAATTATTTCAATCAATTTGGTATATGGTGGGTTTTGGCTAGTTTAGGTTTCATTTAGGCTAAAAGTTAACTTGGTCAAAGGACCAACTTGACTTGGTTTGACCCAATTCAAGGTAGTTGATCACCTAGGATGATTGTTGATCATGATATGATGTTTGGATGGGCTTGGTTCAATCCAATTTGGGTTGAATAAGAACTTGGCTCAAAATGGTCCTTTAGGTCACTTTGGGTCAAGTGGACCTAAATGGATCAATTGGTTTGGTTTTGGCTTGATTCAAGTTTAGTTAAACTCATATATGAGCTGAAATATAAATCTAACTAATCAATTTGGAGTCTAATGATTTTGGCTCATTTGAAGTTTTCAAGTCAAAAAGGCTAACTTGGGCTTGACTTGGGTTGATTTGAGTTTGATTTGATAATTGTAGCTTATGTTTATATTTGGCTAAATAATTGAAGGAATGATTGATTTAAGAGAAAATCTATTAATTTTGGCTTGATTTGGATAGGATTTGGCCAAGTTCAAGAAATTGGCTAAAAAAGCTTAAATTGAGTCTAGGTTTAATTTTGGATTTGATTTGGCTATTTGGATTTATATTTGGGGATATAAATGAAGATAGAAAAGATCCATGAGAAAATCACTTGAGTTTGGAGTGATTTGGAAGCAAATTTGACCAAGCTTATGGATGTATGTCAAAAGGTCTTAAGTAGGGAATTGGTTTAGTTTGATTTATTTTTTATCATTGGAGGATGGGTTTCATTTATATTTATGAATATAAATGAAGGAATAATTGATTTATAATGAAATCAATCAAGCTTGGGATAATTTAGGTTAAGATTTGATTAAGCTTATGGAGGTAGGTCCATATGGCTTAAGAAGGGATTTTGGCTTGGTTTGATTTAGTTTGATTTAGTTATGGCTATTTGAGTTTGGATTTCATTTATATTTGTGAATATAAGTGAAGGAATAATTGATTTATAAAGAAATCAATCAACTTTAGGATTATTTGGGTTGATATTTGGCTAAACAAGAGGTCAAAAGACTTAAGAGGAAATTTGATCTTGGATTTGATTTGAGATTGATTTGTTGTTTGGATTTGGATTTGATTTGATTAAATGATTGAAGGATTGATCTTTGAGAAAATCATTGAATAGATTGATTTAATTTGATTTAGAAGTCCATAAGATGAAATCAAAGGTTAGAAGGGTTTTGAATTTAATATTGGGGTTTTATGGAGAAAGCTTGCATTTGATCATGGATTGATTATAAGTCTTGGTATTTGGTATTGGTTTGGTTTAAGAAGGAAAGCATGGATTGGGTTTAGATAGGTAGTGAGTTTTCCTAAGTCCAAAACACTTTATAATTTAACATTTCTAAGTCTCTAGGCTTAGGTTAAGTGTTCACTTAGTCATTAGAAGTGTCATAAGACAAAGGAACTCTTAGTGCCTATAAGAGTCTTAGATCTATAATGAGGAAGTTGAGAACTCACTCCAAAAGTGAGGTCAACCCATACTTTGACTCAAATTTAATCCGAAAATTATTCATATCAACTTGAACCCAATTTTTTGATTCAAGTTCATATTAGGATGTTAAGTCACATCAGTTATTGACACTTTTAATTTTACCCGCTCTTAGTACACATGTTAGTATCTTATTAAAAAACTAATTTAGTATTTGATCAAAAATAGCTTTACCCATTTTTTGTGTGATGGAATTCATTATACTTGTCACTCTGTCTAATAAAAAAATTTAATGTTTCAAGAGATCATTTGATAGCTCGTAAATAAAAAAATATCTTTTAAGATATTGAATGTTTTTCATTAATTTTGAGTATGTAAATAAAATCAAGATGATTTTAATATATTTTTTTGAAATGTGAAACTAATTATTAGAAAACCGGTTCATAGAGTAAAGTTCTTCTTTTGGAGTCACATACACAGGTATTTAAAGAGCGAATAATGAAAGCTTAATTTTTACGTGGAAAATCTCAAAAGAGGAAAAAACATCAATAAAAGCTTCCTATGTATCGTCTCATAGTACAAGATCTTCGATCGGGATTACGAATGGTATGTAGTGAACATTCTTTAGTAATAAACACAATGTTGGCCAAAAGTTAAGATAATGTTAACGAAGTTGGCGATGATGTCGACAAGTTAATGATGATATTATGGCCAATGATGGTTGGCAACAGCGAGGATCATGTGGCGTGATACGGCTGGTTAATGACCGTCATGGTTTCTTGGAGGATCTTTTCTCCTCTCTCTCCCTTCACACTCCTCATAAGGAATGAGAGGTTTTATTGACGTCTGTAAATACATACAAACTCATATATTCATAGACGCTCAAATGATCCCCTTGATCATATGATGTATTTATATATTTGAATGCCCAAATGAATTGTAAGATCTTTGGCTTGTTAAAATCGTCGAATTCTTGACTATAATAAGTTATTTGATTTAGCGATATCTCAAATTTTGATATTTTGAGGCTTGATAATTTATTTTGGATCTTTGCTTTTAACATCAAGATTCGTGCTTAACTAATAGTTTTAAGTGTCATATCAATACTAATATTTAAATTCATGTAAATAGAATTATAATTTTATAAATTAGAGCTTTTTTTTGATTAACTAATCAAATGAGCCCATTTTGAAATACTTTATTCTAAATGAACAAAATATTTTCATTTATGTTCATAAATTATCATTTATAGCTTTCAATCTAAAAATTTCGATTATGGCTCGATTAAGCTTTATTTGTGAACAATATTATTCAAATTATTATTATTTTAGGATTAATAAGCTTTATTTGATATAGCTCAACAAGCCCGATTAAGGCTTGATTAAAGCTCGTTTATTTTATTAAATGAGCTATTTGTTAACAAGCTCGATAATCCAATTTGAACCAAGCTCGTGGACAAACTTCGAATATTTAGCAGATAATGATAAAAGCTCAAGCTTGAACACTATTCTTAAAGCTTGGTCAATTTGAACTCATAATATTAAACATACCAGCTTTGAACATACTATTTTGCTCTGCTTTGGTTGTTTGCATTTTCTCTAACTAAACTAAAAATTTAATTAATATTATTATTTCTTAAAATATAATTTTTACCTTCAAACAACCTAATGAATCATAAAAAAGTACTATATTTGGAGGTATTCCATTCATGTCATGCTAGATAAAAATATAATTTTTCTCACACTTGACATGAATTGATTTCCTTGTGCAAGTTCCTCTTAAGACATCTTTGATGGCTTTTTCTTTCCAAATATTTGCTTAATGAAATGATTATGCTAAAAGATAGAGGATATAATGAAATTAGCTTCCAAGTCCAACTTCGTCAAAGTGAAAATTGTTAATGTTGGTTGATGATAGGCAATAATTACCAAGAGGAGATCATTAGAGAATAATGTTAACATTGAAAGGTCATTTGATTTCTCAAATAATGTCATGTACATTTTAATTATAATTTTGAGTACTTGATTTGGGATCATTTTGACTCAAATCATATCAAATTTAATGATATTGATTTCATTTCTTCAAAACATCAATTTATGCTATGTGTTTATTTAAGATAAAGTTCAGATTACTTCAAAGTTAGTTCTAAAATTTCTAAAATACATTCTTGCATCATGATTACTGTGTGAATTTGGATGGATTTTTTTCTAGATGATTCTCTTTTTTTTCAAATGTCAAAGCTTTCAAATCTAAAATAATATAGTTACTTAAAATATGCTACATGAAATCACATTTTAAAACCAAATTATATTAAGAACAATCACTCTCTTAACATTAATGTGAGCAACTTCTCCTCAATTGTAATTTTACCCTCCCACGAAAGTAAATATTTGTTTAGTAAAAAAATTATCAATTTTTAAACTCTCTTTAATATTTTAAAACGTTTAGAATAGACCCAATTTATGCACAAAAAGTATCAAAATTAAGCGATGAAAATAAAATAAATAAGTACATAAAAAATAAAAAAAAATTTATTGAGCCAAAAAAATTGAAAAAGGTTTGTCTAGGGCTAAAGATCAAGCCTAGAAGCTATGGTTGGTCAAGCTGGTCAACCGCTCTCTTTGGGCACTTAACGCATTAGTAAGCCCACCTTATAAGAACTTATATTTTTTAATACCATGATACTAAAATTATATTATGTTGTCTTTGATGAAAAAAAAAATTAAAAACTATTACTTTATCAAATCTTCCTGTTACTAATTGAACAGTTCAAATATTTTTTTTTTTTTTTGTGACATATATGTTCATAGAAATTAGCTTAATTTTTAAAAGCTCTCCTTGATGTATAATTCATTAAAATAATTTAATTTTTTTTAAAATAAAGTACAAATTACTACTAATTGTTAGTTAATAATTCATATACTAGATTATTATTATTATTATTAGAACAAAAATCATTAAGGTGTTATACAATGGAATTATCAAGTATTCTTGATACCATTAAAAAACAAATTTTTAATCCTAGCAATATGCAAAGATTCACACATGCATATATAAGAGAAGCTCATAAGAACTATAAGATTTTTTATATAAAAAATTTTAAAAGATAAAAATGTTAGGGCCTAAGTAATTTTGAACTTGTTGAATTCTTTTTGTTAAGATGCTCATTTTACATGTAAGCACATATTATCAAAAACTAAGGGCTTGCTTAGAATTAACTCCATTTTATATATTTTTATGTTATTTTAAAAAAATATATTTATTTAGTATATTTTTAAGCACTTTTTTATTTTAAAAAATAAATAATATTATTTTTAAAAACATTCAGAATAATTTTTAAATATTTTAAGTACTTTTTTTAAAAGACTATCAGCATCAGATACTTTTATTTTAATTCAAAATATTAACAAATAAAATAAAATAAAATAAAAAATGATCTCAAATAGCCCTTAGAAAATGCTCCTTAAAATACATTTTTCTCATCACATTCATAAGATTATAACCTTGAAAAATTACTCATAGAATAGCATCATTGACATCATATATTATTTTTCCTCACAAATTATTAAAAAAAAAAGAAACTTGAACACAATATAACCGGAAGCACAAATAAAAAGAAATAAAATCTTCTTGACTTAGTCTCTTAACCGAGTCAACACAGCTTACTTTGGTTAAATTAGGCGCTAATCTTGATTAATAAGATGGTGAGTCAACTCATTAAAATATCATTATGGGATCCACCATATCACAACTTGCTTAAAGTCAAAGCAAAATGTGAACTTCATAAACTTCACAAATACCTTTTTTTAATGATTTATTATTTTATTTATTATTTATTATTTTTAAAGATAAACTTATTAAATCTTTTTCACTCGATCAAAATACCCTCACACAAAACTAAACTCAAAGCTAAAAGCCACAAGTAGTCAACATCATGCAACCATTTCTTCCATTAGCACCATCAATTTTTTTTTGGGCTTTTATATCCATAGCCCATTATGATTCATATATATTTGCATATCTAACATCTAAAGTTTTTTTATATTTATATAAATAGTACACAAATATTAATATTATAACAAAAATAGCTCTATCATATATTTTTAAAATTAAATGCTCTTTCTCATAAAAATGTTATTTTATAAATATCAATTTTTTAGAATAGATATGTAAATGCTTAAGAATTGCTATGTACGTAAATCTCCCTTTTTTACTTATTGTTGAGGGACTCCTTGTTTTTTATGATTAAGAAAAATATTGCATTAATGAGACTATAAAACTAAAACTAAAATAAAATATAATTTTGAAAACAAAAAAAATTCAATATAAGACTCAAAATCTTATAAAATATATTGAATTAAAAAGTCATTTTTCGATCCCTTCACAGCTAAAGAAATAAAAAACAGGGGCAACTTACGTAAAGCTTAAGTAAAATAATTTTATTTATATATTTCTGATGGCATCATTATAAAAAAATTGACTGCTAATATAAAAATAATATTTATTAAGCTCTTATGAGAATATTAAAAATTTTAAAAAGGAATTAATAGCTTCTCCTGCCATTGTTGTAGTGTACGAGTTGATCTGAACTGCACTCTTTTGGTGGCAGGTTGTTGGGATTTTCTATCTTTATTTTGAAGGTTTAATCCAATTAAATAATTTTTTTTATTTTCTTATTTCTTGCAAAGCATCACCATAAAAATAAATAAATAAATTTTAAAACTAACAACTAAGTCATATATATATATATATATATATATATATATATATATATATATATATATATATATATATATATATATATATATATATATTATATATATATATATATATATATATATATATATTATTCATCTTTAGCATTGTGGTAGAGTAAAAGTTTCAAATTGTAATCAAGCACTGTAGGTATTTAAAGTGACAACTCATAATTTTTTAAAATGAAAAGAGGAATCAGAAGCGATTAACTTATGTGTATTTGAGTCTGAATACAAATCTTGGGATCGATTAATATATATGAGAAAGGACAATGTATGTAATGTGACAGTTGTAACGATTCTTAGTAGTAGAGATGATGGTAAATGTGAAGCAATCAGCGGTAAATCGAGAAACATATGTAGAAGTCATCATGATGGCAAGCCAATTGGCGGCAGGATCGGCGGTGACGGCGTGGCGTGGCGGCGTCAGTGTGCGGCACGATTGTCTTTGGAGGATCTTTGCTCTCTCCTCTCTGGCTCTCATATGAGGAATGAGGTATTTATGAGAGGAGTGGCGTCTCGTAAATACATGCAAAACCCGCATCACTCCATTGGGGCTCATGATTCCTTTGATCATTTGATGTATTTTAAATATTTGAATGCCCAAATGAAGTCAAAATTTTGAAATCTTAGGCTTGTTAGATCGGCGGCATTGATTTGACTATAAACACTTCATGTTTAAGAGCTTTTAGGGATTTAAGCGATATCCCAAAGTTTCAATAATATTTTAAGTGCTTTCTAGGTTTCAACGATCGGTTGCTTTTAGATTATCTTGCTTAGTAGTATTTTAAGTGTAATATCGTTATATTTTGGATATAATTATTCAAAAAATATATGTCAATACTTGAAGATAATTCTTGATGAAATTTGAGCATCCATTAACATAATTTTAGAGAGCAGATCTTTAGACATATTATGACTAGAAAGCGATCAGAGGATGATGTATAAGTATCTGCATGAGATGAGGGTTCTGCAGAATATTCGGAGCTTATGGGCATCCATGGCACTGAGGCGTGGTAGCGCGCATGGCGGTGTCGTAGCTAGAGCCATACAAGCGGCCATGAATCAGCGTCGCGGCGGTATGACGGTCGGCATGGAGTGCTGGCACCATGAATTGAGCACTTTGAAGGCCAGGGTGAGTTGGCCGACGGCCGGGTTATGCATGGTGGCCAGCGGAGGTTCTTGTATGCGGCAGATTCTGTATGATGCGGCGATGATAGCGTAGCGGTTAGCGCCCATGAGCTTGGAGCTTTTAGCAGCATCAGTGGTTTTGATAGTTTGAGTTTTGGCGGTTTTAGGCGGTTTGATGATTTTTACCCTTTACCCTGAAGGGTCTATAAAACCCTCAAGCGAGGAAAGGCACTTCTTCAATGCTTTTGTCTTTCTTCTTCTTGAGTGAGGTCGTTTGGTCGATCAGGCGTACTACGTCGTTGTTTCAGTTTTCTCGAAAAGCGTCAAGCTCGTCGGGCCGTCCGGTTTGGAATCAGACCCATGGTACTTCGTCGTTGTTCCGGTTTTCCTCGAAAAGCGTCATGCGCCTCGGACCGTCCGGTTTGGAGGCGATCAAGCAGACCCATTAGGAATTGGATTTCACTTTAATGGATGATTCAATTGATAATGCCAAGATGAGGAGCATTAGCGAACCATCGTTCAAATCGAAAGTTTGGCGGTAATTTATAGCATCATGAGGAATATCTTATCTCTCCTCTTTTTTGTCTTTTTCTCATTTGTATGTGTATCCTTTTTGTCGGATCATGAAAAAATTTTATCAAGCTATCATGGCGAGAGTCAAAAGGAGGCGCAGTATTGGGGTGAGTGAGTTGCTTTACAAAATTCAGATTTTTTGTCATTTCTCCTCTTTATTTATTATGTATTTTCACGGTGATGGAGAAAACCCATAGTGTGGCACTGACGATATACCATCCACTATCACATCGAGATAGTTTAATGGTATTCAGAAATTTTTCTTCCTAATGAGTTGGTGGCCATTGTTGCCAAAAGTTTGATCGAGCATGTTCACCTCAGATACTTTCTTGTTTACGAGATGATTCTTCGTTGGTGATTCCCTTTGGCTCGAGTTGATTGAGATATTCAAAATATATGGTGTAGCTTTGTCATTTTCATTTTGAGCTTTAATGGTCATCGTCGGTTTGGTATCTTCTTGAAGCGTGGTGTTACTTTGAACATCAAATACTTGTGTCGAATGTGCGATTTACATGTGATACCAGGGGCGTTTCTTATCCTATAAAGAATAGATAGAATTTTTATTACAATTAAAATTGGTCTAATGGATTCTTTTTTTGTGAAAAATGAGTGGGGCCTTCACGAGAGATGGGGAAGATTGAATGACCTTCCGGATCCATTCGATGTCGAGAATGAGATCACAGCAACTCTTAATATCCCGATGTATAAGCTTTGCAACATGAGTTACGTCACATTGGCAAATATATAGTTGAAGATAGAATGTTCAAGGTTGGCCTTTCTATCCAGGGGAGATCTCATTCTTTTCCATTAAAGAGGTCAAGTAAAGGTGATGAAAGGTCTCCTCATATTCATAGGGTTCTTTCAAGAAGCCCGTCAAATCAGGTGGTAGCAATGTTTCTTCTAAAGAAAAAAAGAAGACATGTGCTGAAGTGACTTCGTTAGATATCTGCGAAGAAGATGTTGCCCTGTTGACCTCGAGAGTTTATTTCAACTCATGATGGGGAGTTCATTTCTCGGCGCACATTCACGAAGAGGTGTTAAATCACATATATGGGCATGTGGCGGATGAATTGTACGTTGTCTTCTTTCTTCTTCTTCTTCTTTTTTTTGTGTAATATTTGTGATTTTTTTTATAGGTAACTCAAACATTAGGGAGATGGCTCATTTGGGTGTCGCTTTAGATGAGTGGAATCTTGAATTTATGAAGATAAAATATCTCAAGGCAGTATGAGCGAAAGATGAGTGTAAAAACAAAGAATGGCGACTTTGGAGGATCAGCCGGTGCGAACGAGCTAGATATGTCGACTTCTCTTTCTCTCCGGTGTCGAGGAGGTGGAGCGCACTGTGATGATGGTGAGGTGAACGAGACTCATAGAAGAGAAAAGACTCAAGGCACTTGCGGAGAAGAGCTCTGGGAAGAAAGCATTACAGATCATCTTTAAGAAGGAGCATATAATGTCGGAAGAAGCAAATGAAATCTCCTTGAAGGCGGTGGAAGACTTTAAGAACTCTCGGCTTATCCGGTATTTCGAAGACCATGTTGAAGCTAATCATATATACTTGATGTTGAAGTGAAGGACTTGGAGCACCAATGTTTAGAGGAGGGCTTCATCAGAGTTCTAAAGGAATCGCTTAGTACATCAAGACCGGAGCTAGTATTGAGGATCATCTCCCAAGTATCAAGACTCTTCTCATTCGGAGATGAAGGAGTTGAGAGTGAGTCAGGGAGTATCTAGTGGTGAGGAGAGGGCGTTGATATCCGATATGATGTAGCATCACTTGAATGCATTTTTTTATATGTATTATTATGTGTATAGAATCTTGATTCTTTCTTATATCATCATGTTAATGCTATTAAATTTTTTTTTAGATGATTTTGTTTTATTCGGGGTAATTGGTGAATATTATTGACGATCGCTAACATCGGATGAGGTTGAATTGAATCCACTCGGATTTTTGACCTATCAGGTTGTTTGTCAAAGTCTACCGACGTTAACTGTATGGAAGAGGTTGAGAGTCCACCAAGGACTTTTGACCTATCCCAGGTTGTTTGGAGTCTTATTTCGATGTTAACGTGGAAGAGGTGAAGTCCACCAAGGACCTTTTGACCTAGGTTGTTTGTTAGAGTCTTCGCTCGATGACATTAACCTGTGTGGAAGAGGTCATGGAAAGTCCCCTTGGGATTGATCATGCTCCGATTGAGATATAACATGAGTTGTATATTTCTCAAGTGGGAGGATTAAATGAAGAAGAAACAAGTTTGTAAGAAGAAAGCTATAAATTCATTACTCTGATAAGTTCAGTGATACAATCATAAGATAATTTTAACACGGATATGAGTTTTAAGAGAAAATGACAACAACAACAACAACAAGTCTTTATCCCACTAAGTGGGGTTGGCTACATGAAGAGGAAATGATAAACGAGACAAAATAAAAGTTACGATAATTATGCAGTAGGAATTACTGATAATATTTTTAGATTCTCGGTGTTCCAAGTTGAGGTAAAGTTTTTCCTCTCATCCTTGAGCTTGAAAGTTCTAGCTTCACCATATAACCACATATGGGTCATCCCAAAGAGGTGAGAGTTTATTACGTTGAGGGCCCTGCGGCTTGAGAGGACCAAGTCATAGATAGATATGACGAGGTTTTACTCTTACGTTGAAGTGACGCTACCCTTTGGTGATAGAAGCGGTCAGTAGAGGGCCATGTCACGGGTTTCGGGGAGCAGGTCCAGGTGCTATCGGAGTTTTTCTTCATTACCATCATGATCGAATAATTGAACTCTTGGACTTGGAAACGATATCTACTTGGTATAATAGCTTACGTGTGAAACACAAGTTATATGGTGTCTCACCCGAGTCGTGATGTAGTAAGCCAAAGAACATTAGAAAGCTCATCAATTGCCCCGACCTTCTCGAGATGTGTTTTAGTCCTTTGAGTATAGTCACTGTTGGTAGCTTGGTCGTTAGTTTGAGGATGTGCTACACCGTATCTGCGGCGTGAATGTGAAGATCTTTGCAAAAAGACATAAAGACTTTTCCAGTAAATTGGGTTCCGTTGTCAGTGATGATCTTTGCAGGAAGACCGAATCGACATACTATATTTTTCCAAATAAATTGTTTAGCATTTGCCTCCATAATTTTAGCGAGTGGTTTGGCTTCCACCCATTTAGTGAAGTAGTTCGGCTAAAATGATGAACTTTCGTTGCCACGATGCTATCGAAAAGGTCCATGATATCAATCCCTCATTGAGCAAAAGCCACGGCTTTGAATGGATGAGAGCTCATGCGCATGTGAGGGAGGTTAGAGTGCAAGCGACAACTTGCACATTTTTTGTGAACTCAAGGTCTTGTTTCATCGTAGGCCAATAGAACCCTTGCCTTATAATTTTAAGGGCTAGTCTTCCTCCTGTTCTCCACATATCCACAGTGAACCTCTCTTAATTCATAATGTCTCGAAGGTGAGAGACATTTGAGTACGGTCCAGAAAGCTCGTTTGTATAGTTCACCTCGATAATAGTAAAGTTTGAAGCTTGTCTTGAGGAGAGTTGAAGTTGGGTCTTGGGAAGAGTTCCTTCTTGTAGAAAAGAGATGGGGTCCATCCACAATGTTCCTTTATCTCATCAATTGCTTGAATTACCCATGACCCTTGGATACTGAAAATGTATTTCTTCAACATGCTTCTCTTAAATAGATCCCAGTAGCGGATGAAGCAAGCTTAGCGAGGCGTCGGCTCAGTATTCTTCTCTCATATGTGAATGATTTGATGTGTCTTGAAATGGGCAGAAGAGACTTCACCAAGTGGAGGTATTGTGCAGTTGAGATTATGAGCATTAAAGTTTCCCTCAACTTGGGAGGCGACAAGTTGAGAGTAGTGTGTCACTAAGTCTTGAGCTTCACGTCAATGGAGTCTCAACCCCTGCTATGAGAGCCTCATATTATATTAGTTGTAGGAAATTTTAGGCAGTCCATACTCTAGGTATTCTGGGGGAAATAAGTAAGATTCTCCCGGCCGACTTCTAAGCTCCATCAACATAGAGGGTCCATTGAGGAGGCAGGCGTATAGCGATAGCTCCTCAGTTGGGGCGGTCATTCCACTATAAAGTCTGCGAGAGACTTTATAGCGAGGTGAGTAGAAAATTTATATCAAACTCTCCCAATTCTCTGAGACCATTTGATTAACCTCTCCCGGATGCTTACGGTTTTACGTAGATGGCCCTTAATGTAAATGAGTGTAAACGCGATAGTGTGAGCTTGGAAGTATGGACCAATTTTGCTAAAACTAAAGCGAGCCACCTTATCGCAAGTGGATAACGACTTTCTATATCGAGAGAGAATTTCTTGACATAATAAATTGGTTGTATCCCATTTCTTCTCAAAGCAGCTTATTATGGGAAGAGAGCGAGATATAAGTATAACATCTCTCCTTGAATAGGCTTGGATAGTAGGGGTGGAGATGCTACTCCTTAGTCTCAAAAGCGGTGACATTCATCGGTCCAAAATTATTATTTTTAGCTCCCTTTAATATTTTAAAGAATGGCAAGTATCATCCCAGGCGGCTAGGCGGATAACGCAAATTCATCCATTCAAACGTTGAACTTCCTTAATATTCTTTGAGGAGTCATATCTTTGAGAGCTTTGATTTTCTCGGGGTTGGCCTCTATCCCACGGTGGGTTACCATAAATCAAGAAATTTTCCGAGTAACCCAAAACACATTTGGTGGGTTGAGTCATGTTATAATGTCGAAGAAGGTTAAAGCATATTTCTAAGTCGAAATATATTGTGATTCTTCAAGCTTTTCACTAACATGTCATCCATATATATCTTCATTATGCTAATAGGTCTTTAAAACCTTATTCATAAAAGTGATAGGTAGCACATTTTTAATCGATGGCATAACTTGGTAGATATAAACCTTTATATGTTTGAAATGCTGTAGCTTCTTCATCCGTTGGGTTCATTTTTATTTGGTTGTAACAAAGTAAGCATCAAAAGCGAGCATTTGATGTCGGCGTAGCATCAATGATCAATTCGAGGAAGAGGAAAACTATCTTTTGAAGCCTTGTTAAGGTCGATGTAATCAATACACATTCTCCATGTTCCATTTGTTTTCTTAACCATGACAACATTGCATGTAGGGTAATGTACCTCTCGTATGAATCCTTAGAAGCTTGTTAACTTCTTTCAATAGCGAGCGTCGGGCAAAACTCTTCTTGGATGATCGGTTTGAATGTGGATCGATCTTGAGGGAGTGCATGATCACATTAAATTCGACCCCGGCATGTCGGACTCAAGCGAAGATGTCTTGATTTACTGAAGTCTATGTATTTTTCCTTTGTTCTTCGAGCAGATCCAACTTGCACCGTAATGGTTGGTCATCGATAATGCAAAACAAGTCTTCAGGTGAAGCTTTACGGGGTACTTCATCTCAAAATTAAAATCTTGATGTTGAAGGTCGAAGAAGAGCGTGGTTGAGCTTATGCAGATAACATGATTGTCTTTATCTTGATTTTCCACGACCACTCCAACTAACGGGGTTGAAATTTCATCTTAAGATGAGATCTTGAAGTGCAGAAAATTTATTGGAGGGGCCTTCCAAAGATAGCGTTATATGTTGAATCTGACTTAACCACCATGAATTGGATTAAATGAGCTACTTGTTGAAGAAATTCACCAAGGACAACGGGAAGGGTGATTGTCCCTCTACTGAGGCGATTATCAAACCCGTCTAATGGTCCTGGGTTGGAGCTTTTCTAACGGATATTAAGAAATGTGAGTAAAATAAGACATCAAGAACTCCCATTGTCAATCAAAATTCTCTTAACATTATAGCATGGGTCACATCCTTTACGATGAGTGGATCTTGATGAGGAACATGTACTCCTTCTAAGTCGAGTCATTAAAAGTGATGGAATGATCTACAAGACTTCTTTAACTCGGCTCTTGAGATGGTAATGAGAACTTGATTAGATAGTATTGGTCCTCTGATTGTTTCAATTTCTCCAATTTGTTTGATGATTATTTTATTATTTACGTGATGATTGTCTGTTTCCCCAGTTGGAGGTATGTTTGTTTGAGTCGATTGATTCTTCAAATCGATGTAGATATCCTTGTTGAATGAGCCTCTCAATTTCTTCTTTGAGTTGTTTGCATGCCGATAGTATGTCCACGACTTGATGGAAGTGATAATATTGCTCGATTTCACGAATTTGGTTTTGATGGATGCGGCCACTTGATATTTTCTTCATCTCGAATAGCCATTAGGTTAACACGAGATGTGTTGGTGGCGTGTATTCTTTTTGCGTGGTTCACGTCGTTGATATATGGGGGGTCATGGAGGAGATCACATTGCTGTTGCTTCTTTGATAGGGTCGGTCCGCATTCCACAGGGGTGCTTTTATGTTTTCACGTAGATTGCAAATTATTTGCGATGCATTAATAGCTCATCGAGAGATTTGTGCTTCCATGAACAAGTGACATATGAGTGGGCCGTGTCTCATTAGTGATGAGTAAAAGGCCACAGGGGAGTCCTCAAGGAAAACTCCTCTTAATAGTTGAGGTCTACACTCATTTGAGCTTAAGGAGAACTCGAAGTATTCCTTAAGTGATTCACCCTCATTTTGATGAATGCGAGAGATGGGAGGAATCTTTAATGATCCTCAGGTTTGCAATGAATTTACAAAATCTTGGCGAGTTTAGTATGGATGGATTCCCTTGGAAGGGAGTATAGTGCGAGCTTGTCGAGGAGTAGGGAAAGACGACAAGCGTATGAGCTCTCATGATAATAGTCTGTAATGTGTTCATGTGGTGTCGCTCATGGAATCAATGTTGGAAGCTTGAAACCCAGGATGTTGAAGAATAGCTTGCTAAAGGTGAGATTCCTCATAGCGTGGAGGAAGATGATTTTATCTTAAAGGTGAAATTCATCTTGCATTAAGCATCGTAATTTTACGTATATAAGATGAGTGGGGTCAAACGAATGTCAAGCTATAATTAGTGGATTAGCGTTGTTGAAAACGTGATGGATGAGTAGAACCGCGGTGTAGATGACATCACGGTCTCTATCACGGAGGAACTTCGTCAAGGAGATTAGCATTTTGACCTCCCATTGCTGATCGATCTTGGGGAGATGTGTTTTCCTGGTAGTGGTTGTTGTGTTCCTCGTAAAAGTCAGATCATCTCATTTTGAGACTCTTCCATTCGGTGCACATGATCTTCTAAAGAGATTTCTCAGCGCCTTCAGATGTCATACTATCGGGGAAGTGAGGTGAAGGTTGGCATCCTTGGTTCAAGGATTGGTTTTGAGAGTGGAGTTGGGCGGGAGGCTCCGTTATTACAGTGTGTTGCTTTATTGGCCATGTGAGTGTTCAAGGAATTGTGATTGAAGGGTTCTCTTCCCAGAGCGGTGGCATTGCGTCTAGAAAACCGGTTGTGGTAGAGTAAAGTTTTGCCTTTATTGTAATACACACGTTTTAAAGAGTGAACAAGAAAACTCTAGAATTTTTAATGGAAAAACTTCAAAGAGGGAAAATCATCACCTAGCCTGAAAAGCTTTCACCATGTATCCGTTTCTTTAGTACAAGATCTTCCAGATATCGGGATTACTGTAAGAGAAAGGAACAACAACTATGTGACAACAATCGACCGTTACTTGTAGTAGTGATGATGGTGAACTGTGGAGCAATCACCACCTGAAATGCGGAGAACAACACCGCGTAAATGCAGGAATAATCATCGCGTAACGCAGAACAATCACTAGTAGAAATACAGGGAACAATCACTGGTAGAAGTCATCATGATGGAGACCGATAGAGATTGACGACGGCAAGGATCAATGATGGCGGCTGACGGCGGCGGCTGGCGGCGGTGGTTGATGACCGTCGAGTGGCAGCACGATTGTGCTTGGAGGATCTTTAGAGCTCTCTCCTCTCTCTTGCATGACATCCCTCATATAAGGAATGAGGGGCTATTTATAGATTGGAGAGTGACATCTCTCAGTAAATACATGCAAAACCCGCACTACTCCAATTTCATCGGACGCTCACAATGATCCCTTTGATCATTTAATGTATTTTAAATATTTGAATGAACAAATGAAGTCGAATTTTGAGATCTTGGGCTTGTTAGATCCGTGCCGAGACGCTCGATTTGACTATAAACACTCTATGTTTAAGAGCTTTTTAGGGATTTAACTGATATCCCAAAGTTTCCAATGATGTTTTAAGTGCTCGATCTCAACCAATTTCAACTGGATCAGCTTGCTTTTAGCATCAAGATTCGCTTCACCTAGTAGTATTTTAAGTGTCATATATATATATATATATATATATATATATATATATATATATATATATATATATATATATATATTTCCATAAATCAGAAAAAACACAATCAAATGAAGGATTATTTATATTCAGCCTTTTTATAAATCGAAGCGAAATATTTGTTCGCCTTCTACTGCTTACTTAAAGAATGAATCAATGAGTTCATGAACAACGAGCTTTTTTGACTGCCCCAAATTTTCAGACGAAGGCATGCAAGTTAAATCCAATTAAACTAATTTTTTTTTTATTTTTGGCAAAGAATCCCACAAAAAATATATATATTTGACAGCATTACTGCATTGTTCAGCCTTTGTTCACATGCTATATATATATATATACAACGAGAGAGAGAGAGAGAGAGAGAGAGAGAGTCAATCATAAAATTGAAGTTGGAGGATAAAGGATCATTTTCAGTGGGAAGGATCCAATCAACCCTCTCTAATTTCATGGGATATTTATATATTGAGCTGGAGAGTTATGGTGGATAATCACATTTAGTTATGGTTCAAGAAACAGTTTGGCCGTTTGATTCAATGCATATTTGATCAAGATCAAATCTTAAGAACCAAAGGCTAATTACCTAAAAAATGCAATCAGGGTTAATCCAAATTGGGTTAAGCTAATTGAATTAGCTAGTCTAGGCCTTACCTCCATAGTTAATCAAATTTTGATAGAACTTGGTTGTGGTTTGAGTAGTGTTAATTCATTACAACTTTAATGAGCCAGCTTAAGTCACTTAGCTATTAAGATGAATATAACTTACTTGGGCTTGATTTCAATTTGATTTAAATTTTAAATGAGTTTAACAGAACTAACATGGCAATAGTTAAATTTAGTTAACCATGTAGATTAATTTAATTAGCTATGGCTGAATATGATCTTTATAAATTACAATGAGTTAGTTAAGCCATTAAATTTCAATCTAAATTTGTTTTATATCGGGGTGCTTTAACTAACTAGCTTGGATTTTTATAAGAATTTTAACCAAATTTAGCCTTCATTAAAAATGATTTTCATAAACTGAACTTAACATGACCCTTAATGGGTTTTAGTAGGTTAATAAACAATTTAAGAAAAGTTAGGCTCATTCATATTTGAATTTTAGTCTCAGACAATTAATTTGAGATCATTGAAGAGGATGATTGTTGATCTCATTTTTAATGATGTTAGTATTCTTTCTAATCTTAGTAATTTAGATTCATAATCCTAGATTAAGATCACCTAGTTAAACACGTAATATATTTTAAAGTTATTAAGTGTACAATCAATCTAAAATTGAAACAATCAATACCCATAATCAAATGAAATACAAAAGGTGAAGCCAAAACTAAATTGAAATCAAAATCCTAGAGTGAGACCTATGTCAAGCCAGTGGGCCTCTCTTGAACCCATCCAGCTAAATGGGGTAGATAAGTTCGATCACTTTCAAATTCAACAAAATTGGACTCAACACTAAATGAAATATAATTGGACCAAAATCTAAATCCAATTGACCTTTAAAATGGGTTAATTAGGTTGATGCACCTAATTAACTCATGCTTAATTTAAATTCAAATTCAAATTCAATTAAATTAAATCAAAATTAAATCAAATTGAATCTATCCAAAGGCTTAGGATTCTAATTCAAACTCAATTAAATATAAAATTGAATCCAATTAGGGTTCAAAGTGGGTAATTTGGTCATTTGACCTAGGTGGGTCCCACCAAGTCAAAATAAAATCTAATCATAACTAAATCTAATTGAGTTCTCCCAAAGGCTTAAAATTATCATATGCATTTAACTAAACACAAGATTAAATTTAATTGAAGTTTAAACTAGCAAATTGGGTCACTTAGTCCAAGTAGGCCCAAATATACCTTATTGTGCCAAATTAGAATTAAATTAAAATTAAATCAAATTAGCAATCCAAATCACTTCAAACACATAATTGGATATAATCTAACTCTTCCTTGGATTTAATTTGATCAATTTCATCCATGAATCCAAGTAAGCCCAAATAAGCCCAATTTGATTAGTTTGAACCAAATCCAAAACTAAACCCAAATTAATTACAATTGATCACCCAAATCACTCTAAATAATTCATCAAACATAAATAAAGACTAATCTAAACCCAAAAGATCAATATGTTCAATTGAATCAAATTGACCCACTCAAGTCAAAGTGAGTCAACCTAAGCTTAAACTATAGTCAAACTAACTAATTCATATCAATTGATTCAAATTTCTTTGAATAATCAATCGACATGATTCAAACTTAATTCCAATGAAATTGAGCCAATGAAAATACCCAATTCAAATAATTTGAGTTAACTTGGGTTAATTCAAATTCAAAACCAAAGCTATATAGTCCAAATTGGACTTTAAAAAAGCCTTAACCCAATCCCCTTGAACTTTTGCAAGTTTAATTGAGCTCACATAGCAATAGTTAAATTTAATAACCATAAAGATTAATTTAATTAGCTTTGGTTGAACATGATTTCAGTAAATCATAATAACTCAATTAAGCCTTTAAATTTCATTCCAAATTGGTTTTATAGTTAGGGATGCTTTAACTAGGTGGCTTGAATTTTCTACATGAATTTTAACCAAATTTAGCCTTCATTAAAAATGATTTTCATAAATTTGAATCAACATGACCCATAATTGGTTATAGTAGGTTAATAAACCATTTAAAAAAAGTTAGGCTCATACATATCTGAATTTTAGTCTTGGACAATTAATTTGAGATTATTGTAGACATTGGCCTTATTTCACTTCAATTGGATTTAATTTTGAACTATCAATATAGTCTTTAGTGGGTTTAAGGGACTATCAAGATTTTTAATAGAATTGAGTTTAATTGGATTCATAGTTATTTGAAAGGTTTATTTTTAAACTTTTAAGCAATGTGTAAATAAGTTTGATTTAAATTAGGTTTAAATTTGTTTGGATTAATCTTTAAATTATCCATAATGGGCTATTAGGTCAATGGATTTGATTATGTAGGTTTGAATTTCTAATTACACTTTAAGTATAATTTTAATGTTCTTCATGCTGATTAAGTTCACTAAAAATCAAATTCTTGAACAAAATCAAAATTTTTATTATGTAAGGCTCACTAAGTCAACTAGATTTGACTTAGTCAAGCCTAGTCAACTAGGAATCAAAATAGCTCCTAAATGATCTAAGAACTATCCTAAAACATTGGGAAGTGAGCTTAGAATTAATTTTGCATTTAGATTGAATTATTTTTATTTATGTTAGTTAGTTAAAATGACTTGATCATAGTCCAAATTTGGTCCAAATGCTTCACAATGGTCTTGATCAAATCAGCTAAAAGGGGAGGCCATATATGAGATTTATTTTGATTTTTAAGGGGTATTTTAGTTATTTTGGGAAACTTTATTTAATTTGACCAATTGAACTTCCTAGGGAGATTATAATTTTATTTTAACTAAGTTTATCTCATTCTAAAAATGAGATCAATAAGGTGTTGATAACCTTATTTGTAATAAATTATGCCTTCACAGTAAATAACCCTAGTAGAGAGAGAGTAAAATGATGTGCAGGGTTTACTATTGATGGTGGTTGAGAAAATTTGATAAAGGAGTGCATAAGAGGCCTGTTCAATATATATGATAGTTCTGTAATAATAGCTATCTCATAAGGATTGGAGGACCAATAATAAAGATCATTGATAAATAGTTTGAATTTTACTAGAATGTGATGGTGAAGGATAATATCAATAAGAGATAAAGACTCTTAAAATTTAAAATAAGAAAGAACTTTATTTTTATCGCCCAAGAAGAATTTATCTAAACCAAGCATTATAGCTCATCTTGAAGAACATCCTGCGGGGTGTCAATTAGGTGAGGATGGTTATAAGAGCTGTAGGATTGAGTTTGAAGCTCCTTCATTTTGTAAATATAACCTTGCTAAGTTAGATTTTAGAGGCTTTCACAAATTAGATTATGATGTCCTTGATTGAGGGGTTGGTTCCCAAATTGATGAGTATTTGAATGAAATACTCCATTATTATAGGCATTATGTCTATCAAGCATTGAATAAGGGATGTAGCATAAGCAACACGAGCATAGTCATATGGGGTTAGAGCAACAAATTAATTGGATCAATCATATGAAGCATGAAAATGTTTACCTAAATCAAGATTTTAAGATTTTTATTGTAAATTTTTTAATTTATATAAATTATACTTAGATTTAATATTTTAGACTTAAATGAAAGTTTGAAATTTTAAATCTTAACAAAATTAAAATTTCAAATTGTAGATGAAAATTTTAAATTTTCATGAAAACTATTATTAATTAATTTCATGTAAATAATATAATTAATATTTTAAGGTTTCAAAGAAAGAACATTGGCCCTCCTCTTTCTCTCTCTCTAGCTTGTCTTTTTTAAACTTTTGATCTACTATAGAATTATATATTTTTTATTTTTAGCTAAGTGAAGGATAGTTAAGTTGAGAAATAATATTAAAGTTATTTCAAGATATGTAGACTTGTTGTTCAACACTAAAAAATATGTAGATTTTGTGATATTCCACCATCTTATTACATCGGCGAGTGATAGTTTATTTACCTTTGTTCTTTTAATTTACTTTTACTGTGAAAGATTTTTTTACAAGATTATTGAACTTTTTTCTCTACACCACTTACAAGTTTTTCTCACCAAATATATCACAAAACCCTCTTCTAATCTCACCTTGAAGTGATCAACCAAGATTAAGTTGAATTGAACCTAATCTTGTTCCTTTGACTACTTGACCCTTTTAAAACCTTTGAAAATTATGAAAAGTCTAATAATTGATCTAAACACATTATTCTATCATTATCAAGAGTTTTCTTATTTTTCATCAAGCTCTATATCCCTCCACCAAGGCTAAGAATTCATCCAAAAGTTGTTTCCATATTAAGTTCTTATATGACCTAGTATCTAAATAAAATCCTTAAGAAAATAAAAACTCAAAAAATCAAATTGTAATATTTTTAAATCACATTTAGACATTCCAAAATAAAATTTTCAAGTTGTTTCAAGCTATAGGGATACATAATTTTCCACACAAAAGCATAAACTTAGATAAAAGTTCTTCTATTTTGGGGATGCACCTTATATGGCAAACCCATATGTTGGGTTATTCTCTTGCTTCTTCCATACAAACCTAATCCTTTACTTCCTACATTTCTTATTGTCTTTTGAAACCTCCTAACCTAAAGGACCCATCACTTCCAAGTAAACTCAACACAACTCCACCAATAAATGTTTATATAGCCTGTGATGGTGGATCAATTTTCCATAAATGGCACTAAACTATTGCATGATAGAAAATTTATAATTATTTGGTAAGTAACTTATATTCTTAGCATTATATAAATATATTCACACACACACACACACACACACACACACACACACACACACACACACACACACACACACACATATATATATATATATATATATATATATATATATATATATATATATATATATATATATATATATATATATATATATATATATATATATATATATATATATATATATATATATATATATATATAAGACTTTGTGAAAAATCTAAAAAAGAGAAAAATCAAAAGGCTTGGGTTGATTGAAATAAGCCATTATGCATATAAAAATTACACAAATTCACCCTTCTCCCTAAGCATTTAAGGTGAAAGTATAATGCCCCCATTTAGACTCAAATTGAAGTAAAACAAATGTTAGAAAATAGTGAGGACTAATATACATTAGTGTTAGTTGACAAATAACAAAGTTGGAGTGATGATGGTTGTCGACATTGGTTAACGATGAATAATAATGGTCTAGAGGCACTCGTCTGCTGATGATGGATGTCAAAGATATGAGATGATAGTTGGGAGATGATATATTTTAATAATTATTGACATAAGGTTATAATTTGGGGGATGAAAGGGCGTTAGAGGCCGAATGTCATTTGTTGGGTGATGACAGTTGTTAGCAATTATTGCCATAGTTGATTGTTGGGCAGAGCTAAAGAATTTTTCACATCTACGAGCTCGCTCTATCATCACATGCAAGGAATGAGGATCTACTTGTAGATTATTTTAGAGTTTCATTTTTGTTTAGAAACTCCAAACTCTCAATCAAACAGTTCATATTAATTTTTCAATTTATAGACCATTCTTTAGACATTTATGTACATTAAGAATATAATGAATCACATTGTTAGTTATTGATCCCATCACAGCTAAGAAACAACATAGGTTACTTATGTAAAGCTTACGTACAATAATTTTATTTATATATTTCTGATGACAATATTATAAAAAATTGACCGTTAATACAAAATTAATCTTTATTAACATATTATGAGCATTAAAACATTTTAAAAGAAATTAATAGCTTCTCCTGCCATTGTCGTAGTGTACGAGATGATATGAACAGCACTCTTAGAGAAAAATAAGCCCATCTTTGTGGCTTGGTAGTTGAGATTTCTATACAGATGATGAAGGTTTGCTTTCAGTAGCTCTCGAGCGTAGACTGCAAGCTTAATCCACAAACGAAATTTTTTATTTTTTTACTTTTGGATAAGCATACAATAAAAACAAAATTGACGCCAATTTATTTATCTAATTTTATAGATAAAAACTTGAAACATATATTATTTTAAAAATGGGTTTATCAATGATTATAAATTATATGATCCATCGATCCTTACATCAAGATGTGAGTAAATATGAGAACACACTTAGGGTATGTTTGGCTATCAACTTTTTGGTTATTTTTTAAAAATTTTTGTGGTAAAAAGTTACTTTTGAGAGCTAGAGTTGTTAGATGTGGTGACTATCATAAAATTATTGTTTGAATTTTTTTTTTTAAATATTTATAACACATACAACAGTTTTTCAAAAAGCAACTTTCCCACAGCAATTTTACTACTAGCTTTTCAAAAAGCTACCACTACCCTTTAAAATGAAGCATTATATATGATATGGATTAATATGACTATTTGATCTATTGAATGATTAAGAATATCTTCGATCATCTTTTATAAATGTCACATCATAAGATACGATAAATGAATTAAGTTCTATTCAATTTCTTCACTTAAGAAAAAATATTATCAAGTTTTTTATGTATTCCTATCATGATGATAAAATTTTTGAAAAGCCTTATAATGATTTCTTGAGGACACATCTTTGAGGTAGGTTGTGACATCTATTTGACTAATTATATCAAAAACTTTTTAAAGATATTTGTGAGCTTGTTCAAATGCTCCATCAACATAAACGACTTATGGTTTGATATCATTAGTGGAATCTTTGAATCATTTGCTTTGAAGGACTAATCCTTTACATATTAATTAATTTCATTATGTACTCAAACATGTATACCATAAGCATGTTGGAAGAAGAAATCCTCAAATGTTAAGGTGGAAAGATTGAAGAGAGCCTTCTTGATATGGCCCTATTGTAAACAAAATATTCAAGATCAATCTTCCCAATGAGACTACCAACATATATAAGCATTGGACCACTTTCAAATAATATTTTGAATTATATAATTTGTTAATGTCATTTTTTGTTGAGTGCCTATAGATTGAGGAAGAGCATGATTTATTTAAGTCTTATGCAACACAATGTGCAAATTTATTGGACTTGTTGACCCCTAAAACCTTTTATAAGAATATTGATTTCTCATTAGTTTCTGGCCTATTGATCTATTATGGTCCTCTAATAAAAGAGAAGCTAAACCTAAATATTTTCATTCAAGATAAATCTATTAAGATACAATACTTTGCATATATATAATACAATTATATTATCATATGGTCCTCATTATAATATATCTCTAAATAGACACTATAACTCCACAAGTCCAACAGACTACATAATAATGCATTTGACCAAATATGATCCAAAAATTATATTATACATATATCATAGTTTCATATGGTTCTAATTATAAGTACTTTTCATCATCTATATATATAATTTTTTTTCTATATTTACTCTATTGTATGTTTTCTAAAAAATAATAATCAATTAATATGCATTTAATGAGTAATTAACATAATGTGAATTTAATAATATGAATGCTAACCACTTAATATTTAAAGGATCTAACATAGTAATTAGTTTCATGCATAAATTATAGAATGATCATAATAGCTTTTAAGATGTTGATGTCATAAACAAGATCATTAGCTTTTGAATTTTATCATCATCATGAATCTTAATATAAAATGATAGTATTTGAATTACATGATAAATCACTATGTATTCTATTTTAAAAGCCCTTATAATGCTAATTTGTTCTAAATCTAATCTATCATTAGCTAATGTATCTCTTATCATCATAAGATGGGAGTATCTCATATATGTCATTCTTGATCATAAAAAATACATAATGCGCCACTACTGAATACATCCCTCATATGAATCAGTAGGGCACAACTCATAAGCATTTCATCTTAATGGTGATATGGCAAAGTCATAAATGCATCTGCGATCATAAGGATGCATATCAACAACACATATACATATAATTAAAATTAATCATAATATTAATTTAGAATATTAAATAATATATGAATAAGAACTTAAATAAAATAGAATAGATCAAGAGAAAGGAAATAATACTCTTAATCAAAGCCAACTTTAAAATGGATTTTAAATGAACTAACTCTTTATCTCAACACTATATCACCATTATTTAATTTCTATAAGTCAAACATAAGGCATAGAATTAATAAAATTGCTCTAATTTTTCATGCAATGTAATCTAAATTCTATAATTTTAATAAATTCTCATATGGTAGCATGCATAAACAGATTAATGGAAAACCTTGATTTGAACACCTATTTATACTAATTTTAAATCAACTATTTACTTGGATAAACTTTGAAATAGATTTTTAAATTATTAGAAAAAGAAAGAAGAAGAATCCATGTGACTCCTTGATCTCTTCCCTTTAAGCCTAATCATCCTCCCTTAATTGTTGCCAAAAAGAACACCCTTTATAAGTGCATTTCAATCATTCCTCTCAACGAGCATTAGGAGTTGCTCTTCCTCACTTTACCTTGTGTTTGCTGTATGGATTGCTTAACAACTCATTCACTAATTCTCTTCTTCCTTATCTTCATAGCACTTGCTTTACATTGATCACTTTTAGCTCTTGCTCTCTCTCTCTCTCTCTCTCTCTCTCTCTCTCTCTCACACACACACACACACACACACACACACAACACATAAAACAGCTCATTTTTAATTGAAAATTTTATCAAAATGCACATTTCTAGTGGATTCTAACGGAATAAGTTATGTCAGGAATAAGTTATGTCAACAAATCATTGGTTAAAAATGTATTCTGATAGAAAAAGAAATCGTTGGAAAATATTTTTGATGGATTTCAATTGGCAATTCTATCATAAATCAATTTAAATGAAATGATGGACATAGACATCAAAAAATCCGTCAGAGGTTGAAAATTCTACCATAAAATTATGATGAAATTTTTTTGATAGAAAACCTATCGAAAATTTCTGTTGAAAAACTCTTCGTTGATTTTTTTTTGCCATGATGATTCATACCGAAGTAAGTGATAGAAAGTCATCGAAAACCTATATAGAGAGGAAAAAAATAAAAAGAGCTTCACATACTTTTCTATTTTTATACCTGCAAACACTAAACAACATGTACATTTAATATTTTTGCAAAACAATATAAAATTGGCTACTATGAGATCACATCAACCACACAAGAAAATAATATTATCAGAAGATAAACTATCAATCATAAATTTTATTTAAAATTAGAAAAATATTAATATTGAATAAAAATGTTCAATAACTAAAGTTGCACATAAATAATAATATGATGCAAATAGAAAAGTAATCATCGCCATTCTCTTTTTTATTATCGTCCTCCTCTTGTTCTTTCTCCACTACCTTTTTTTCCTTTATGTTTGTCTTAGTGTGTCTTTTCATTCTTGCTTCAATTATAGCCATTTGAGTTTTCATTTGAGTAATCATTTGAGCCTCTATATCCTCAGCAAATGCAACAACATGCTTTCTAACTAACTCGTTGATGGAATTAGTGCTTGATCTAGATAAAGAATGGCATAAATCGTATGCTAAATCATGTGAATCTAAGCTAAATATTCTTCTCTTTTTCTTACCTCTATTTAACATCTTTACATAAGTCAAATCTGACTATTCATTCTGTCAACTTGAACTTCTAACACAAGTATAATTTTGACTCTATATCTTCTTCAGCATCATATACTCATCCCATGAAATATTATTATGTTATTTAAATGTAATACATTTTCAATTGGATTATATTTTAAATATAAAAATTTTACTTACATAAGCCCTCTGTGATCCAATGTCAATCTATCATTGCTCCAGCTAGTGTTCATATATTTTACTATGCAACTATTGATTCTCATATGAATACTTGTTTCTATAAATATATCAATGAAGTTAGTATATAGTGCTTACAAATTTAATTAACATACATAGCTAATGACATACCAATCTTCTCCTATACTTAGTATGAGGAATTGAGCCTTCAATATATTTCGCGTTGCCCATGCCCTCACAATCAGCTTAAGTGTATAATTTTTTGACTTGCAAATATTCAATATAACATACTAATCTTACAAGTAGCTCCTATGCACACTATGCACAAATCCTTCTATGAGAAGATCTTAATTGTCCCCTAGCTTTTAAGTATCTCAATATACTTGTTTCATTAGTATTATGTCACACTTTACATTTAAATAAATTTGATCTAAATGGCTTCCAGTAATAATCCTAAATAACTACCATTTTAATTTATTAATTAGTCATTATTTTTAATAAGACTACTTGATTAACTTAATGATCTTAGATCCTTAAAAGTTATATTTTGATTGAAATGGTTGCATTCAAATATATTAAAATGAGGAAGCAAGCAGGATTGGATAAGAGTAGAGTCTGAGATGAGTGAAGATTAGTAGTAATAATAATGATGATGATAATTAGCAATGATAAATTACAATAAGTGAATTACAACCCAGCTTAGATTGAGATTTGAAAATCATCTCATCAGAATAATTTTAAAATATATGAAAAATATAAAAAAAAAATTTGAAGCTCTTAAAATTACTTAAAATTTCACTTTTTCTTAATTTTATTTCAAAACAAATAAAATATTAAAAATATAAATCTCTATAAATACAGGCATCACTTTAATCTAGCGGCGAGTTTAGGATTTTACATGCGTTATATGTAGGAGGACATAATGATTTGAAGCTGCATCTGTTTGGCGTACGTACTTCAATACCCTCTGGGCACTCAAAGCCTTCGCGGCCTGCATTCCAAGATGCAGGAGCACACACACCGACGCACGTAAAGTGCGAGAAATTATTATGTATAAAATCTGAAAATAAAGAGAAACATTCCGATTTTTATTATATTAATGTATATATTATATATATATATATAAATTTTCTTTAATTTAGAAAATATTTTAAATATTTCTAATATCAGTATAAATATATATATTGAAGGCATAAAAAAATTAAAAATAGCTAAAAAATTAGGTATTTTAGCAATTTTTATTTTTAAAATTATGTTATAAATATTTATGTATATATATATACTATATAATATTATTACAGATATTTAAGATATCTGTTAAAGAAAAAAAATGAAATATATGCAGGCGTCTCCTACACGCAACCTGTAGACACTTCCCCATGCTCGAGCTTTTTTTTCAACTTTTGTTTGGCAAAAGTAGGAATACTGTTTTCAGGTAAAGCTTATGAATGGCTCTGCATGGTGTGGACTTTAGAAAGAAGGATCTAAATGCTGATGCTATGGGATTTTTCTTCGGTGGAACAATGTTTTTCTTTTCCTAGGTGCGCCGAAGAGGACCTTTTGTTTCTCACCACAGGAGTATTAAGTATATGAAAAAGTCAAAATTTTTAAATTGAGCATCTTTTAAATTTTAATTAATGAAATCAGCTTAATAAAAAAAAATTTTCAAAATAGGCACAGTCACCCATTTAACGGGCGACTGAAGCTGACGGTATGTACACAGAAGAACTGGCCTAAAATTTTTTTTAAAAAAAGAGAAATTTATATACATATCACACAATTCTTATGTATTTACATATCTAATATATAGTTAGCACATAAAATATTTTTTGGTCCAAAATATTTTTTTTTTTAAAAAAAGAAGAATTTACATACATATCACACAATTCTTATTTATTTACATATCTAAAAAAAAATTTTTTTATTTAAAAAAAAGGAATTTACATACATATGACACAATTCTTATGTATTTACATATCTAATATCTAAAATTAGATATTTACTTATCTAATATTTTTATCTAATATTTTTTAAAAAGTAAATAAAGTGATATTTTTGATGTGATATTGAAGATTAGAGTGTTATATATGTAAAAATTCAAATTTAGGTGTTAGATATATAAATACATAAGAATTGTGTGATATTTATATAAATTCCCTCAAAAAAATACAAATTTTATACCTCAACTTTAATTTATTTATTTTAATAAATATCTAAATTTTATATTTAAAATATATTTATTTTATATATATAAAAGAAATTTTATTAAAATTTAATAATCTTTTATATAAAATTAAAAAAATTTATAATATTTATGTAAATATAAAATTTTAAATTTAAATGTATAAAAATACAAGAACGAAATTCTCTGTATAAAATTAAAAGAATGAAGTTCTCTGTTAAATATAAAAAAGATTATTAAATTTTAATAAAATTTATCTTATTATGTATATAAAAATAAATATATTTTAAATATAAAATTTAGATATTTATTAAAAAAAGTAAATTAAAGTTGAGGTCTCTCAAGCAAAATTATAAAATTTGTATTTTTTTTAGGGGATTTATATAAATACCATATAATTTTTATATATTTATATATCTAACACCTAAACTTTATTAACATTTTAAAATGAAATACATCTTTTTAAACATAAAAAAATATTAGATAAGTAAATATCTAACTTTAGATATTAGATATATAAATACATAAGAATTGTGTGATATGTATGAAAATTCCCTTTTTTTAAATAAAAAAAATATTTTACGGTGATGTTAGATATGTAAATAAATAAGAATTGTGTGATATGTATGTAAATTCTCTTTTTTTTAAAAAAAATATTTTCGGCCAAAAAAAATATTTTCGGCCAAAAAAAATATTTTATGCCCTAATTGTGATGTTAGATATGTAAATACATAAAAATTGTGTGATATGTATGTAAATTCCCTTTTTTTTAATAAAAAAATATTTTACGGTGATGTTAGATATGTAAATAAATAAGAATTGTGTGATATGTATGTAAATGGTCATTTTTTAAAAAAATATATTTTCGGCCAAAAAAATATTTATTTTATGCCCTAATTGTGATGTTAGATATGTAAATACATAAGAATTATGTGATATGTATGTAAATTCTTTTTTTTAAAAAAAATATTTTAGGCCAGTCGCCCGTTTAAACGACTGTTATATGTATACAGTCATTTAATTCGCTATATTTAATTTTTTTTGTTAAGCCTATTTCGCTAATTAAGATTTAAAAGATGCTTAATTTAAAAATTTTGCCTATGAAAAATATAATAATAATAATATGATTTCAGTGAATAATGCATCTCACATCAACTATTTAATCGACATAACAATCATATAATATATGTTAATTCTAAAAAAAACACTTTTGATTATAGCCATCATTAATATTTAATTTTTAAATTTTGGTTTTCAAAGATTTAGATTTAGTATTTTTTTTATAAATGATTGACACAATTTGATGAACACAATTCTTTTATATTTATATATTTAATATCTATAATTTGATATTTATATAAATAGCATCTAACTTTTTAATATTACATAAAAAATAGTAATATCATTAATTTTTTAAAGTAAAATATATATTTTCATACATATAAAAAATATTATATTTATACATATTTAATTTTAGGTATTACATATATAAATAAATAAGAATTGTGTGCTATGCATGTAAATTTCTCAAAAAAAAAAAAATTTTAATAATAATAATATGAAAGTTCAGCTATTACTTGAATTATACATTCTTCTATTATCCAACAACACCATAGTTAACTTTCATAGTTATATTCAACTTGACTTATACATTCAAACGTACGACCCTATTACTATTCAAGCTTTATGTGATATAGATAGTGATATCATCGTCTGTAAATGTTGTATACTTCCTCCACATATTCTTCCTCAACAAGACAACTTAATCCTCAATACATTCAATGGTCTCCGTACAATTACTCTTTATTGGCCAAATCAATATATCTTACTCTTTGAAACACTTATTAAAATACCTTGTCTCTGGTGTATGGATGATCCCGGCCCCGACCTCATCCTTGGGAATAACTTTTTTTAGTCCATGTATTCTTTTACCCAATATTCTGACCGCATCAAATTAATTACCCCATGTAAACATACCCTTATTTGTCCCTTTATTCCTACACCTATTTACCACGATTCCATTCATTCGCCTATCTTTCGCAGCCAACGTGGTGCTTTAGATAAAATTATTCAAACACATCTTTCGTTCCCCTGCACATTTAGACTTTTCTACCGACTTTAAAAAACTTCAATAAATAAAACATTTAGAAGAACATTTGTTTTCCAAAAATATTTTCTGAAAATCCATTACAATTTTGGGCCAAAGATGAACCTGTTGCCCGCATTGAACTAATTAATCCTACTCTTACTATTCGAGTCTGACCAATGAAGTATACAATCAATGATAAACATGAGTTCAAAATTCGAATATCTGAGTTATTGCAACTTAAACTTATTGAATCAAGTCATAGTCCTCATAATAACCCTATCTTTTTGGTTAGAAATCATGCTAAACACATATGCGGAAAAGCTAGAATGGTAATTAATTATAAAAAGCTAAATGATAATACTAAATTTGATGATCATGTCTTACCTAACAAAGAAGTCTTGATCAATCAAATAAAAAATACAAGATGGTTTCTAAATTAGATTGTAAATCAAGATTTTGGCAAATTAAAATGCATAATGACATTAAAGAATTAACAACATAGCACACCACGAGAATACTATCAGTGGAATGTAATACATTTTGGTCTCAAAAATGTACCACAAATATTCCAATGATTTATGGATTATTTATTTGTTAAATTTAATACTTTTGTTTTAATATATGTTGATGATATTCTTATTTTTAGCAATACACTCTCTTTACATTTAAAACATTGAATATTATTTGCACAAAAAGCTAATAAACATGACAGTCTTAAGCAAGAAAAAAAATAGTCTTTGTAACCCAAAAAATAGACTTTTTGGGGTTAAAATTAGATCAAGGAGCCATTGAATTACAAGTCACATTTTACAAAAAAATTGATTAATTTTCTACTATTAATAATAAAAAAGAATTACAATGATTCTTAGAATATATTAATAATGCTGAAGCTTTTATAAAAAATTTAGCTACTATACGAGACCCTCTCCAAAAGAATTCAAGAACAAAAATATGACATGGAATTAGAATAAAAATGATGACGATATTTTATAAAATATTAAAATAGCCTGCAAAAACCTCCCTAAATTAAACCTTCACAATAATGAAAAAAATTAATTATTGAAACCGATAGCTCCGATAGGTGTTGGGGTGCTATTTTAAAAACACAAAGAATTGATACCGAGATCCTATGTAGATATGCATCAAGGACTTACAATTCAACAGAACAAAATTGTCATATTAATGAAAAAGAACTCTTAGCTATTAAAAATAATCAAACATTTTGAAATATTTTTAAATAAACATTTTATTGTAAGAACTGATAATAAAATTGATATTTCTTTTATTAAAGGAAAAATAGTTGATTCACTATCAAATAAAAACTTATTCGATGACAAAGTTAATTTACTGCATATAATTTTGATATTAAATATATATAAGGAAAAAATAATTGTCTTACTAATACACTAATACGAGAATTTTGTAGGATATGAGCACTGAACAAGATATCGAACTACAAATTTCAAATATACCGGAACATATGGAGGAACCATATTTAACTGTAGATAAAATTTCTACAAAATCTAATGATCAACTTATCGATAATTATATTCAAATACTCAAATTTCAGATGTAAAAATTAGAATGTGAAATATCTTACAGTAATAAGATATTAGCTGAACTACATAAAGTAAAAAAAATTATCTCAATGGTGAAGTAGATGAAGAAGAATTATCTTCTATTTCACAATTAAGGATTTTATGTAATTATAAAAAGGATACTCCTACAAGTACTGGTATCACCAAAAAACTAGATGCACATACAGTCTCTTACTCTTCGGTTCTACTCAAAGAATCAAAGAAATAAAAAAACATACGTGAAACAGCACATGAATAACAACAATTCTCTTTATTTCAAGAACGAATTAACTCTCAAATATATTTTTACACACAAGAAAATATAAATGTATGCTACATTTATGGAGATACTGATCCAAAATTAATCAAAAATTTATATCTTAGCGGAATGACAAAATTAATATATTTGGAAAGTCTCCAGACAATTAGCAAATTACCCAAAATAATTATTGAAGCAGTAGAGGCATTCCAATTGATTTTAAAACATTGGAATATTTATGCCAAGTTATTCTAGACATATCCAAAACTAAATGAAGGAACATTTAATAATACACTCAATATTAGCAATGAATTATATCTGCCTAACTATACAGAAAATGAGAAAGCTATTAAAAGGAATAAAGAAGATCTTTATCAGATATGGATGGATACTAAGAAGATAGATGCATCAAACATATGAGTTTATCATTGTTTAGATACGCTATTTATCTACAGTCACAACAGACAGAGAACAAAAAGAATCTATAAAAAATGTATAAAAAATGGAATAACATACTCTTAAAAAATATTGTACATGCAAGCATGAAAGTAAAAGAAAAATTATGTAAAAATATGTAAATCAAAAAATTATACAACTGTGTATTCTGCAAAAGCAAAAATACCTTACAATCAGTAAAAGAAAAATTAGAATCCAATCTTCTCAAAACTTAAGACATCAGCCATGACCTTAGATAGATAATAACGGAAGCAATGATGTCAGCAATTAAATGACGTAAGCACTTACTTCATACTCAATTAACACAGATACTTCACAAAGTCTATATAATTGGGAGAAATAGAGGAGAAGGGAGAAGCTCGAACACATCTCTTCTTCTAAATATATCTTTAGACTTCTAAAAGAAATTATGTAGAGCCGTATACGCTAAACTTATCTTTTCTCTAGTTCATATATGTAAGTATGTTTTGATTATTATATCTGTATGTAAGTCTATTATGTGTATGCAGTTTAATCTGATCTAAATAATATCTTATGTTTTTATCATTACTATCTGATCTGGTCTTGCTTAATGTAGGAAATGAACTAAAGTTGTGCTGTGATTCTTTGAAATAATCATATAACTTTGTGGCTTTTGTTGAGCCTGTATCTCCTTGGAAAGCCACGATTAGGAGTATATGATATGAACTTGAGAATTTATTCTCAAAATCTAGGTCAAATATGAAGGATGATAGCACAAAATATTGTCTATGATCAAAATACTCGGAAGCATGATGGACCCGTCGTATAGATAAAATTGGAAAACAATAGTTTATGGAGGCAGCTAGAGAAAAGACTATTTCTAATGGATTCCGATCTTGAAGCACTTAGAAGTAAACTTAGCAATATAGAGAAACATTTGGAAAAATATAAGAAAATCGAACAAAATTCTACAAAATATAAGGTAGAACCGCTCGCTCAACCCTCCTCATCCAACATTATTGAGCCTGGTCAAATTGATTCAAATTAAATGCATTGAAATATTTTTATTATTTATTATGATATATTTCAAATATATTGAAATGAGAAAGCAATATTAGATGTAGAGAGGTACATTCGGATTTTCATTATATATTAGTGTACAAATAATATATATATCAAATACTATTTTTTTTTTTTTTTAAGTTTAAGGAATATTTTAAACACTTCTAATACCAGTACACAGTTTATGTATATGAATATTTTGAGTGCACATAAAAAAATTAGAAAAATTAAAAAATTAGGTATTTTAGCAATTTTTATTTTTAAATTATGTTTAAAATATTTATGTAGCATATATAATATATATAATATATATATATTATATATATATAAATATTATATATATATATATATATATATATATATATATATATATATATATATATATATATATATATATATATATATATATATATATATATATATATATATATTTATATATTATGTGTTTATTAGTACATAATAAAATACAGATGTAATTCTATATCGAGCGGCATGAAATAAAGTCTTCAGAATTCTCCATGCAAGCGACCGCCTCCTACGAGAAAATATGACGGACGCGTTTTACGCCCTAATCAATCTACGCCACACGTGTCCAATATAAAAATATGAACTTTTTACTTAATAGCCAGAATCGACGGCGCCTTTAACGACGCTTCGTTACGCTTGCCCGCCATCCGTTAGACAAAAGAAACGGCGTTTGAATGCGCGGGAGAAATTTAAAAGGAATATATAAATAGATTTATGGCATAATATATATATTTTTTTTTAGACAAACTGAGCTCACAGAAAGAAACGAAAAATCTCATTTCGTTTTTTAGGAAGAACCGTGAAGATGGAGAACGAATTTGGAAGTTGTGGCCTTGATGATATTACGCCCAATTTAGCAGATGATGTATTAAATAAAAATACATCAGTATATTTTCTTAACTGTTTTATATGTATAGTTTTTTCAGGATTTATTAGTGATATTCTTTGAAATTCTTTTATTTAATATATATTTCCTACACTATTAGGAGTTCTTTACAATATGATTTTACTTATTTTAAGAACTATTTTATATGTGTACTCTCTGTACTCTCATGAGAGTACAACCCATTTTATCATTTTTTCAAATTTTTGACCCTCTTTGGATATAATATGTTTAGTATATGGCATTACAAGCTATTTGGAGGCTGATTGGTTGATTTTTAGGGCTATTTTGCATGTGCACTCTTTGTACTCTCATGAGAGTACATCTCATTTTCTCATTTTTCAGCTATTTAACCATGTTTGGAGTTAATATGTTTATTAGATAACTTCAGAAATAGTTTGAGACTGATTGGTTGATTTTTAGGACTGTTTTGCATGTATACTCTTTATACTCTCATGAGAGTACATCCTATTTCCTTATTTTTTTGTCAGCTTTTTTGGCCTGTTTGGAGATAATATATTTAATAGATTCCTTTAGAAGTAATTTGGAGGCTGATTAGTTAGTTTTGGAGGTAGATTTACATGTGCACTCTTTGTACTCTCATAAGAGTACATATCATTTTCTCATTTTTTTTTTCTAGATTTTTTGGCCTGTTTGGAGATAATATGTTTATTAGATTCAATTAGAAGTAATTTGGAGGCTGATTGGTTAGTTTTGGCAGCAGATTTGTATGTGTACTCTCTGTACTCTTATGAGAGCATAACTTATTTTTTCAGTTTTTTTAACTGTGAAGCTTGTCATATGTTTATCATAAGCTAATGTAAGATATTTTGAGATGTTTCATGCAAAGTTTGCTGATTTTTGGAGCTATTATATGTGTGTACTCTCTGTACTCTCATGAGAGTACTCCTCATTTTTTTTAAATGTTTAATAGTGGGGCTTGCAATTTATTTACCATAACTTATTGGAAGATATGTGGAGAGGTTTCATGAAGAATTTGCTGGTTTTAAGGGCTGTTTCATATGTGTACTCTTTGTACTCTCATGAGAGCACATCCCATTTTTTCAATTTTTTTAACTATGAGGCTTGTCATATGTTTAGGATATCTCATTGTAAGATGTTTTGAAGTGTTTCATGAACAATTTGTTAGTTTTTGGGGCTATTTTGCATGTGTACTCTTATGAGGGTTTATCCTATTTTTTAAATTTTTTTAATTGTGGGCTTATCATATGTTTGGTATATCCCATTATAATCTCTTTGGAGATATTTCATGAAGAATTTGCTGGTTTTTGGAATTATTTTGCATGTGTACTCTATGTACTCACATGAGGGTGCATCCCATTTTTCTTAAATTTTTAATTATGGGGCATGCCATATTTTTATTATATCACATTGTAATCTATTTGGAGATGTTTCATGAAGAATTTGCTAGTTTTTGGAGTTATTTTGCATGTGTACTCTCATGAGAGTACACCCCAGTTTTCTAAAATTTTCAGTTGTGGGGCGTGTCATATATTTATTATATCCCACTGCAATCTGTTTGGAGATGTTTCATGAATAATTTATTAGTTTTTGAAGCTATTTTGCATGTGTACTCTATGTACTCTCATGAGGGTACATCCCATTTTTCTTAAATTTTTTTAATTGTGGGGCATGTCATATTTTTACTATATCTCATTATAATATGTTCGGAGATGTTTCATTAAGAATTTGTTAGTTTTTATAGCTATTTTGTATGAGTACTATGTGTACTCTCATGATGATACACCTCATTTTTCTAAAATTTTCAGTTGTGGGACGTGCCGTATGTTTACTATATCCCATTATAATCTGTTTGGAGATGTTTCATGAATTCATGAAGAATTTGCTAATTTTTGGAGTTATTTTGCATGTGTACTCTATGTACTCTCATGAGAGTATACCCCATTTTTCTTAAAATTTTAATTGTGAAATGTGTCATATTTTACTATATCCCTTTATAATCTGTTTGGAGATATTTCATGATGAATTTACTAGTTTTTGGAGTTATTTTGTATGTGTACTCTCATGAGGGTACATCCTATTTTTCTAAAATTTTCAGTTGTGGGGCGTGTCATATGTTTACTATATCCCATTGTAATCTGTTTGGAGATATTTCATGAAGAATTTGCTAGTTTTTAGAACTATTTTGCATGTGACATATTTATGTTTGAGCAGATGAATGAGGTAAATGACCAGTGCGATGATGAAGCCGTTATGTCTAATGACCCAAATGTGGGGAAACTCTTTGGCACCACTGTTCACAATGAAAAGGAGGCTATGCACTATACTGTGATTATGCACATCAAACTGGGTTCAGTGTTAGGAAGGATCATACTAGTTATTGGCCAAACTCTAAAAAATTGAAATCAAAGGATTTTTTATGTGCAAAAGTAGGACGAAGAAAGCTGTCAGTCTAAACTGCTCAGTCAAATTTCAAAAAATAGATACAAGGAGTGGTTGTCCGACCATGATTAGATTTTTTGTTGATTTAGATGAGAATTAGAAGGTTAAAAATATATAGAAAGTCACAATCATTCATTGGCAAAGCCGGGTGACCTACATCTTCTTAGATCATACATGAGACAATATTAGAAGCAATGGTAGAAGAAATTAAAGCAACGAGCGATGTGTTTAGTTATCTAAGTGAGGAAGTTGGCGGCGTAGAGAATATTGGCTTCATAAAAAGAGATGCTTTAAATTTCATCTAAAAATAGAGAAGATCGAGGATTGCGAATGGTGATAGTAATGCCTTAATATAACTGTTCAAGGAAAGGCAAGCGGAAGATGGGATGTTTGCATGGGATGTCCAAGTTGATGAGTCAGATAGCTTGGTTAGTTTTTTTTGGAGCAATGGCATGTCAAGGATAGAATATGATTATTTTGGGGATGTCATAATTTTTGATACAAGCCATCGACTCAATAAATATAATCTTGTCTATGCCCCTTTTGTTGGAGTGAATCATCTCTGATAAAATATCTTATTTGGAGTAGCCTTTTTATCAAAAGAGATAATTGAGTCATTCACATGGCTATTCAAAATATTTCTTCGGTTAATGAGTGACAGACATCCTATAACAATATTCACTGATCAAGATCAGACAATGGCGAGAGCTATCAAAATTGCATTATCACATACTCGCCATAGGTTGTGCCAATGGCATATTTCGAAGAAAGCTCTTTCGAAGGTACATTAGTTTAATAGTAATAAGATAGTACAAAGTCTATTCTATACATGCATGAGTAAGTGTGACTCACAGGAGGAGTTTGAGTAAGCTTAGTCTACCATGCTAGATGAAGGCAATTTGCATGATCATGCTTGGCTGTCTGAGCTTTATAAAATTAGATACAAGTGGTCCACTGTATTCTGTAAAGACTCATTCTATATTGGTATCTTGTCAACGCAACTTAGTGAGTCGACAAATAATGTATGTCATGAAATCTATAAATCAACAAGTTCAATCACAGATTATTTCTTAGGATTGGAGAAGGTTATGGATACATGTCGCCAGAATGAACATGATGAAGATTTCAAGTGTAGCCAGTCAGCAATTATTCCTATTGTTAAGACCAGTCCAATTCTGAAACAAGCTGTTATGTTTTATACAAAAAAGCTTTATACAATATTTGAGGAAGAATTTTTGCATGACTTAGAGGTTCAGCTGATAATCTCATGGAGTATTTGGTGAGAAGTTTAGAAAATAAACATGCTTCCAAAATATGGACTGTCCATTTGGACAAGATTTACCTAAATGTAACTTGGAATTGTTAAAAATTTGAAATAATGTGATTGCTTTGTGCCCACATTCGAGTTCTTAGTCAAGAAGATATTGTGCGCATTTCGGATAAGTATCTTTTCATTTGATGGTCAACCAGAGCAAAGAGGGATATTTACTTTGATAGTGCTTACAGGAACTTAAAAGATGTATAAAGCAATGATGAAAATGAAAATGACATTATTTTCTAGAACCACATTAGTCGATATGCATATCAAATAAGCACTAGGACACAGGATAATAAGATAGCTAAGGAGTATATGCTGGGATCCTTAAAAATACTATATGATAATGTCAACCCTATATTATGTGGGAATTCACCTCCAAGTGACAGAACAACTAAGATGAAGAAATCAACCACAACAGATAAAGAAAATGATGTTTTAAAGGATCTAGTTAAGCAGCGGCCAAAGGGTGTTTCAAATGCAAGGCTTAAGGGATATTGGGAGAGAACCAAGAAAGTCAAGAGTAATTCTTTATTTGCCTCTGAAGTTATAGTATTTAAATATCACTTTTAAACTTTAAACCATCATATTTTTGTTGTTATAGAGACGAAAGAACAACCTGAGAGGGGCTGAGAACATGTAGGGTCACCCATTGCAACACCTTTTTCTGTTATGCTAGAGTGCTTTTCAGAGGTATGCATGAAAAACCCGTCAGTCATGCTCTTACATATCATTAACTAATACGATGTTCTATTCTAGGAATTTAACGCAAACTCAACAATCAATCTGTCGGCTGAAGGGTACACTAAGCTGATGATGGATATCATTACAAGGAAATATTTTAATGCATGATATCATTTAGTTGTGTGTTCTTCGACTGTACTTACTTTAATGTCGAATTGATTGAAAATGTGTTAGATAGTAGATAGTATGTTATACTTGGTGACTATTCTTTGTACTTTGACATCTGCTGGATTTATTTTTAATGTGGTGGTGATATTCTATGGTATAAACCACTGAAAATTTCCATCAACGGATTCTGCGTTCTATAACCAAAATTTATTGAACATTTTATCTCCAAACATACAAAACAACCTCCAAACACCTTGTATTTTCATCTTCAAAATTTTTTATCTGCAAATAGGGTAGATCATTTGACATAAAAGGAGAAAATTGAGTGTACTCTCTGGAGAAGAAGAACCTCCAAACAGCTTGCATTTGCATCTGCTTACTATTTTATTAGAAAACAGGGTTAAATAACTAGCAGAAAAGGGGAAAATAGGGTGAACTCTCTGGAGAATACATTGATTACACATGCTAAACAACCCTAAAATTGGCAAAAGAACCTCTAAACATATTGCATTTGCATCTACTAAATATCTTATCTATAAATAGGACAAAACATCTAATAGATAACGAGAAAATGGGGTGTACTCTTTGGAGAGTACACATGCAAAGGTGTTCTGGAACTCCCCAATTTAAAAGAAAGAATTAGTGAAAATGCTGGAGAAAAATGCCAAAAAACAAGTGTACTCTCATGAGAGTATATAGAGTCCAGGTGCAAAATAGCCTCTAAAATCTACCAGGAAGCCAATCAGATTCGAAAGAGAATTTCCTGAATTTTTGTAGAACTTTCTATTAGATTTTAGCTCTCTGAGCAAAACAATAATTAATATTTTATAAATTATTAGAATATATTGGACTATGGCATTGAGTTTCGATAAATGGTAGTGTTCTTAAACTGCTTTCCTTTAAAAAAAAAATAAAAACAAAATAAAATAAAGCATGATTTTCACCAATTAGTAGAAATGGAATTTTTTATAAGACATGATTGGAATGATTATAAGTTTGGATCCAAACTATTTTGACTAAACGATACTACTCTTATCACGCACGTATTGCGTTTACATATTTTTATCTTAAATTTAATATTTTATAATTAAAAATTCAATTAATTAGTTTATATGTACTGTATCATTTATTGCTATTTTTATAAACAAAGAATAGTTTTAGAAATATTCAAAATATTGTTAATGTAAATTGTTTTAAAAAGAACTATTTTACCTTCGATCAGTGTTAGATATCATTATTTTATACAGATAATTTATGTAATATATATTGACACTTCAAATACATTTCTAGTATCTCAAATTTATTTTATTTCAAATTACAATCAGTGTCAAATAAAATAAAAACTCAGAAAATCTGAAAAAAAAAAAAAGAGAAATAGTTTGTACTCTCATGAGAGTACTCCTGCAAAATAGCTCAAAAAAAGCTAACAATCAGGCTCCAAACAGCTTCTAATAAAATCTATTAAACATATTCTTTTCAAACAGACAAAAAATTCTGAAAGAAAATGAGAAAATGATTTGTACTCTCATGAGAGTACAAAGAGTACACATGTCAAACTGCTGGAAAAAGCTACTCATCAGCCTCCAAATTGCTTCAAATGGTATGTAATAAACATATTTTTTTCAAACAGGCCAAAAAAAGTGAAAATCAAAATGAGAAAATAGTCTGTATTCTCAAGAGAGTACAAAGAGTACACTTGCAAAGCAGTTCAAAAAAGCTAATATTCAGGCTCCAAACAATCTGTAATGAAATCTACTAAACATATTCTCTCCAAATAGGCCAAAAAATTTGGAAAAAAAGAGAAAATAATATGTACTCTTAGGAGAGTACATAGAGTACACCTACAAAACAGCTCAAAAAAAGCTAATATTCATGCTCTAAATAACCTGTAATGGAATCTACTAAACATATTATCTCCAAACAGGCCAAAAAATCTGAAAAAAGGAAAAAAATAATATGTACTCTTAGGAGAGTACAGATAGTACACCTACAAAGCAACTCAAAAAAGCTAAAATTTGGGCTCCAAATACCTTGTCATGGAATCTATTAAACATATTCTCTCAAAATAGGCCAGAAAATCTAGAAAAAAAATGAGAAAATAGTCTACACTCTCATGAGAGTACGGAGAGTACACATGCATAGCTGCCTCCAAAACCAACCAATCAGCTTCCAGATCACTTCTAATGGAATCTATTAAACATATTCTCTCAAAACAGGCCAAAATTCTAGAAAATAAAAATGAGAAAATGGTATGTACTCTCATGAGAGTATAAAGAGTACACATACAAATCTGCCTCCAAAACTAACTAATCTGCCTCCAAATTACTTCAAATGGAATCTAATAAATATATTCTCTCCAAATAGACCAAAAATTCTGGAAAAAAATAAGAAAATGGTATGTACTCTCATGAGAGTATAAAGAGTACACATGTCAATCTGCCTCCAAAACCAACCAATCATCCTCCAAATCACTTCTAATAGAATCTAATAAACATGTTCTCTCCAAACAGACCAAAAAAATATGAAAATAAATGAGAAAATGGTATGTACTCTCATGAGAGTATAGAGAGTACACATGCAAAATCAAACCAAAATGCATCAAGCAACCTATAAATTGCTTATAAGGCCATCTACTGAATATATTATATCCAAATAGGTTAAAGAGGCTAAAAAAATAGTTGAAAAAAGGGTTTAAATGCTCCACACATGTTATCTACTAAAAATGACATCTACTGGACATGTTATCTCTAGAAAGGGTTTAAAAGCAGAAAAAATAGATTCTAATGACATCCATAAACACACCACGTAGATACATTTCTAAAGCAATTGATTTCTAACATATTAAACTTCAATTCAACATTCATCTAATCAATTTTTTCATACCCAAACAGAAGATAGTGTAACTCAAAGACCTAAGTAATTCATCTTCTTTGGCCAATCTGGTCAACCCAAATTAATTTGAGGTTTGTTGATTGTTGTCTCCATATATTTGCAGACAAACATCCCATAGTCGACACTATTTTCTTGGACTAGTAGCCCACTCATCACATTGATTGGCCATTCTGTGAGATCGCTTTGGAAAGACTGGCTAGCATCTTGGACAAATAATTTGATCTAAATAGTAAAAAAATATAGTCGATAATTAGGCAAAAAATATGCAGTTTAGGCAAACCAAAATGAGAAAAATTCTTACAATCTCAGGAAGAATGGCCTTATGAGTTGGATTTAACAATGAATCATAAAAATACCAAGCTCATTGCTGAGTATGCCCAACCAGGAGTGCCCAATGCTGATTATTTATAATTAGACGTAAGAGTAACTCAACCCTTGAAACACTATCTACAGTGACATGCTAGATGAACATTTTGCTTTCCTTTTGTAGACCATATTTAGCATAACTCTACAAGAAGTGAAGAGAAAGTTTATAATTAGTGGCTTCTAACTATCTAAATCAGGAATGGATCATATTACCTAAAGTTTTGTGGAGTAACTTACCCAGTGCAGGCATCAAACATATAGATAGGGGACATATATCCCAGGACATAGATAGTACTTCTCAGCTAGTAAATAGGCGAAGGGATCGACGTGTGCATCTAATAGATACTAATCATCAGCTCATCAATCTGGCCTCGCACAATGATGATATTCCTAGCTCAAATACGCTATCACCCATGCATGTGAGAAGTATGGGTATGTGAGCCTAATTAAATGAATATGTGATTTTATGTATACAGAAGGAGTTGAATGAAAAATGACTTACTTGTCCTTGAATTGGAGCACGAGGTATCAATGAGCTACAGCATTGACTTGGGCAGTACATCTCTTGATGAGAAGTCAACAGTATGATGTTCCTCAAATGGCTACAAAAAAATTAGTGATGAAGAGCTAGATTCATTATGAATTAAAGCTTAATCTGCTAAGATGATGCATACCCTTCCTCAACCACCTGACAGTCGGTGGTTCATCCACTGATATTGGAGCATCTTTGCTAACCTACATAAAAAATTAGTGAAATCAGCTACTATTAGGATAAATTAAAAAGAAAGCAAAGTAATACCTCTTCCTCATCCCAAGAGTTATTCTGCACCATGACTTCCTGTAAGTTTGTATGAAGGGAGAAGATATAGCTTTCCTCTTCTTCATCCGTCTCTCAAACCAAAGTCTCCAGCCAGTAAAGGTCGTGCAACATCTTCAAGAAGCCTTCATGAGCCTTCCCTTCTTGAAGCCTCCACAGAGTCTCCAAATCTCTATAGGGAAGCTCTAGCCTCCACAGAGCCTCCCTCTCCATAGAGCTTCCTCTAGCCTCCATATTCCCTCCTCCATGGATCCTTTTCCCCATGGGACCTCCCCAGACCCCCCATCACTCCCCTTAGTTATTTATGCTTCAAACGATGATACTCTCTCCCAGGGCCCACAAGTATCCTCTCACCCAAAGTTTCTAAATGGGTACTAGTAGAGGGCGGCTGGGGAGAGATATCGAGGGAGATGGAGATTCGGCGCACTCCTTGGACCATCAGCTCAAGCTCGACATAATGTTTTCAAGGAGCTAGGTCTCCTTCTGATATGTCCTCAAATGAAAGGCAGACATGTGTTACACTAATAAAAAATATGATGATTTACAATATGAATAAATATATTTTAATATAAATAAAGTGAAATTATTTTGTGTCACCTGGTGTCCTCCCAAACGAGTGAAGGAGTTATCTGCAAACTTTATTTTTGGTCATCGTAACATACGTGGCTTTGCAAAAGGAAAGGGCAGACTTATGATGCCTATGTGCTCTGCCACCCAGATCTAGAATGAATATTTATATAAGTTAACTTCAATGCATCAAATAATACAAATCTAAAGATATAGAATGTACCATTAGAAGAGTGACAAAACCACTCATGTGCCCTCAGACGTAATCTTTGATGTAATACCATCAAATTGAAACTAGAAAACCCAAATGGCCTCCTTAATTGTACCAACAAATTTGTCATGCGCGATAGCAATTCAAGCCACTCTATAGTTGTGATATATAAAAAAAAATTTGAAAGCAAAAAATGTATGTACACTGCACAAATTGTGTTGCGGTCAACGAGCGATCCAAATTCTAAAGTTTATTCTTAAAATCTATTGAGCTGAACTTCGACAGTGGGGATTTCTACTATATGACCTTCTCCCCTCTGTTTAGCATCCTTAAAAATTAATACAACTTCATTAGGGGTGAAAGAAATGCATTGGCTACTAAAAAAGAATGCTTGCTTCTCTATATCCCAAGACAGATGATGATGAATGAAGTCTCAATTCCATGCAGTCTAATAAATTGATGCAAATGAAGCCTCCTTAAAATGTCAATAACTTCATCAGTAAAGCATGCTGAAATATTGTTGAACACCGCTTCAATGGTGGTAGGCATGCATCTAGAAGTTATCCTTTTTCCAAACATGTTAAACTTCAAAATGAAAAGACAATTAATAAGACCATTATCAGGAGAATGGAGGCCCAGAGAGTACACAAGCAAAACAACCACTAAAACTAGCAAATTCTTCATGGAACATATAATAAACATATGACAAGATCCACAGTTTTACAAACTGAAAAAATATGGTGTACTCTCATGGGAAATAGACAGAAAACATATTATATTTAAACTAGGAGTAATAGCTAAAAAAAATGAGAAAATGATTTATACTCTCAGGAGAGTACAGATAGTACACATAAAAATATGCCTCCAAAACTAACCAATCAGCCTCCAAATTGCTTCTAATGGAATCTAATAAATATTTTCTCTCCAAATAGACCAAAAAATTTGAAAAAAAAATGTGAAAAATGGTCTGTACTCTCAAGAGAGTATAGAGAGTACACATATAAATTTGCCTCCAAAACTAACCAAGTAGCTAACAAATTGCTTCTAATGGAATCTATTAAAACATATTCTCTCCAAATAGGGTTTAATAGCTGAAAAAAATTGAAAAAATAAGCTGTACTCTTAAGAGAGTACAGAGAGTACACATACAACTCTGCCTCCAAAACTAACCAATTAGCCTCCACATTACTTCTAATGGAATCTAATAAACATAATCTCTCCAAACATGCCAAAAAATCTAGAAAAATAAATGTGAAAATGGTTTGTACTCTCAAGAGAGTACAGAGAGTACACATGTCAATCTATCTCCACAACCAACCAATCATCCTCCAAATTACTTCTAATGTATTATATTAAATATATTCTCTCCAAACAGGCTAAAAAATTTGAAAAAAAAAATGTGACAATGGTCTGTACTCTCAAGAGAGTACAGAGAGTACACATGCCAATCTGCCTCCAAAATCAATCAATCAGCCTCCAAATTACTTCTAATATAATCTATTAAACATATTCTCTCCAAATAGGCTAAAAAATCTTGAAAAAAATATGACAATGGTATGTACTCTTAAGAGAGTACAGAGAGTACATATGACAATCAGCCTCCAAATTACTTCTAATGGAATATATTAAACATATTCTCTCCAAATAAGATTTAATAGCTAAAAAAATTAAAAAAAAAAAAAGATGTACTCTCAAGAGAGTATAGAGATTACACATGCAAATCTGCCTCCAAAATCAACCAATCAGCCTCTAATGCTTCTAATGGAATCTATTAAATATATTCTCTCCAAAGAAGCCAAAAAATTTGAAAAAAAAGTGAAAATGGTCTGTACTCTCAAGAGAGTACAGAGAGTACACATGCAAAGCTGCCTCCAAATTGCTTCAAGTGGAATCTAATAAATATATTTTCTCCAAACAGGCTAAAATATTTGAAAAAAAATAGAAAATGATTTATACTCTCATGAGAGTATAGAGAGTACACATACAAATCTGCCTCCAAAACTAACTAATTAGCCTCTAATTTACTTCTAATAAAATCTAATAAATATATTCTCTCTAAACAGGCTAAAAAATCTGGAAAAAAAAAGAGAAAATGGTCTGTACTCTCATGAGAGTACAGAGTGTACACATAGAAATCAGCCTCCAAATTACTTCTAATGGAATCTAATAAACATATTCTCTCCAAACAGATGAAAAAATTTAGAAAAATATTAGAAAATAGTCTGTACTCTCAAGAGAGTATAGAGAGTACACATGCAAATCTGCTTCCAAAACCAATTAATCAACCTCCAAATTACTTCTAATGGAATCTATTAAAGATGTTCTCTCCAAATAGGGTTTAATAGTTGAAAAAATTGAAAAAATAAGCTGTATTCTCAAAAGAGTATAGAGAGTACACATGTAAACTACCTCTGAAATCAACCAATGAGCCTCCAAATTGCTTGTAATGTCATCTAATAAACATATTCTCTCCAAACAGGCCAAAAAATTTGAAAAAAAAGTGAAAATGGTCTGTACTCTCAAGAGAGTACAGAGAGTACACATGTCAATCTGCCTCCAAAACTAATCAATCAGCCTCTAAATTACTTCTAATATCCTCTCCAAACAGGCCAAAAAATCTGGAAAAAAAAATGTAATAATGGTTTGTACTCTACAGAGAGTACATATGACAATCTGCTTCCAAAACTAACCAATTAGCCTCCAAATTGCTTCTAATAGAATCTATTAAACATATTCTCTCCAAACAGCCAAAAAATCTAGTAAAAAAAATGTGATAATGGTATGTACTCTCAAGAGAGTACAAAGAGTACACATGACAATCTGCCTCATAAACCAACCAATCAGCCTCTAAATTACTTCTAATGGAATCTAATAAACATATTCTCTCCAAATAGCATTTAATAACTAAAAAAACTAAAAAAATATGATATACTCTCAAGAGAGTATAGAGAGTTCACATACAAATCTACCTCCAAAACTAACCAATCAGCTTCCAAATTCTCTCCAATGGAATCTATTAAACATATTCTCTCCAAATAAGCCAAAAAATTTGAAAATAAAAAAAATGAGAAAATGGTTTGTACTCTCAAGAGAGTACAAGGAATATATATGCAAATTTGTCTCCAAAATCAACCAATCAGTCTTCAAATTGGTTCTAACGAAATCTAATAAACATTTTCTCTCCAAAGAGGCCAACAAATCTGGAAAAATAAAATGAGAAAATAGTATGTACTCTCTCGAGAGTACACAGAGTACACATATAAATCTACCTCCAAAACTAATGATACAGCCTCCAAATTACTTCTAATGGAATATATTAAACATATTATCTCTAAATAAGGTTTAATAGTTGAAAATAACTGAAAAAATAAGTTGAACTCTCAAGAGTGTACAGAGAGTACACATGCAAATCTGCCTCCAAATTGCTTATAATGCCATCTAATCAACATATTCTCTCCAAACAAACCAAAAAATCTAGAAAAAAAAATGTGAAAATGGTTAGTACTCTCAAGAGAGTATAGAGAGTACGCATGCAAATCTGCCTCCAAAACTAACCAATCAGCCTCCAAATTACTTGTAATGCCATCTAATAAACATATTCTCTCCAAACAAGCCAAAAAAATTTGAAAAAAATGTAAAAATGGTCTGTACTCTTAAGAGAGTACAAAGAGTACACATGTCAATCAGCCTCCAAATCTAATCAATCAGTCTCCAAATTACTTCTAATAGAATCTATTAAACATATCCTCTCCAAACAGGCCAAAAATATGAAAAAAAAATGTAATAATGAATAATAATCCTCCAAACCAACCAATCACCTCCAAATTACTTCTAATAGAATCTATTAAATGTATTCTCTCCAAACAGGCCAAAAAATTTAGAAAAAAAAATGTGACAATGGTTTATACTCTCAAGAGAGTACAAAGAGTACACATGCCAATCTGTCTCTTAAACCAACCAATCAGCTTCCAAATTGCTTCTAATGAAATCTATTAAACACATTATCTCCAAATAGCAAATTTAAAAATTGAAAATATGTTGTACTCAAGAGAGAGTACAGAGAATACACATGCAAACTAACCAATCAAATCTCCAAATTAATTCTAATGGAATCTATTAAACATATTCTCTCCAAATAGGCCAAAAAATCTAGAAAAAAAAATGAGAAAATGGTTTGTACTCTCAAGAGAGTATAGAGAGTATATATGCAAATATGCCTCCAAATTGGTTCTAATGGAATCTAATAAACATATTCTCTCCAAATATGCCGACAAATCTAGAAGAAAAAAATGAGAAAATAATATGTACTCTCGAGAGAATATAGAGAGTACACATACAAATTTGCTTCCAAAACTAACCAAATAGTTTCCAAATTGCTTCTAATGGAATCTATTAAATATATTCTCTCCAAATAAGAATAGCTGAAAAAATTGAAAAAATAAGTTATACTCTCAAGAGAGTACAAAGAGTACACATATAAATCAACATCCAAAACCGACCAATCAGCCTCCAAATTATTTATAATGTCATCTAATCAACATATTCTCTCCAAGCAAACTAAAAAATCTAGGAAAAAAAAATATGAAAATGATTTATACTCTCAAGAGAGTGTAGAGAGTACACATGTCAATTTTCCTCCAAAACTAACCAATCAGCCTCCAAATTACTTTTAATGGAATCTATTAAACATATTCTCTCCAAAGAGTCCAAAAAATATAGAAAAAAATGTGACAATGGTCTGTACTCTGAAGAGAGTACAGAGAGTATACATGTCAATCTGTCTCCAAAATGAAACAATCAACCTCCAAATTGCTTCTAATAGAATCTATTAAACACATTCTCACCAAATAGGGTTTAATAGCCAAAAAAATTAAAAAAATAAGATGTACTCTCAAGAGAGTATAGAGAGTACACATGCAAATCTACCTCCAAAACTAACCAATCAGCCTCCAAATTGCTTCTAATAGAATCTATTAAACATATTCTCTTCAAATAGGCCAAAAATTCAAGAAAAAAAAATGTGAAAATGGTTTGTACTCTCATGAGAGTACAGAGAGTATACATGCAAATTTGTGTCCAAAACTAACTAATCAGTCTCCAAACTACTTCTAATGAAATCTATTAAATATATTCTCTCCAAATATGGTTTAATAGCTGAAAAAATAAGCTGTACTCTCAAGAGAGTACATAAAGTACATATGTAAATCTATCTCCAAAACTAACCAATTAGCCTCCAAATTACTTATAATGCAATCTAATAAATATATTCTCTCCAAACAAGCCAAAAAATCTAGAAAAAAAAATGTGAAAATGATTTATACTCTCAAGAGGGTACAGAGAGTACACATGTTAATCTGCTCTAAAACTAATCAATCAACCTCCAAATTGCTTCTAATGGAATCTATTAAACATATTCTCTCCGAAGAGACCAAAAAATCTAGAAAAAAAAATGAAAATGGTCTGTACTCTCAAGAGAGTCCAGAGAGTACACATGTTAATCTACCTCCAAAATCAGCCAATTAGCTTTCAAATTGCTTCTAATAGAATCTATTAAACAAATTATCTCCAAACAGGCTAAAAAATTTAGAAAAAAGATGTGAAAATGGTCTGTACTCTCAAGAGAGTACAGAGAGTACACATAACAATCTGCCTCCAAAACTAACAAATCAATCTCCAAATTGCTTCTAATAAAATCTATTAAACATATTCTCTCCAAATATGCCAAAAAGTTTGAAGAAAAAAAATGTGAAAATGGTTTGTACTCTAAAAAGAGTACAAAGAGTACACATGATAATCTATCTATAAAACCAACCAATTAGCCTCTAAATTGCTTCTAATGGAATCTAATAAACATATTCTCTCCAAAGAGACCAAAAAATTGTGAAAAAAAAATGAAAAAATGGTCTGTACTCTCATGAGAGTACAAAGAATACACATAGAAATCTGCCTTAAAAACCAACCAATCAGCCTCCAAATTGCTTGTAATGCCATCTAATAAATATATCTCTCCAAACATTAAGAAAAAAAATGTGAAAATGGTCCTCAAGAGAATACACATGTACCTTCCAAAATCAACCAATCAGTCTCTAAATTATTTCTAATGGAATCTATTAAACATATTCTCTCCAAATAGGCCATAAAATCTGGAATACACAAAATAGTCTGTACTCTCTAGATTGGCATACGGATGTAAAGCTACGTCCTGACGTAAATCCATATTTTCATATATATATTATATATAATGTGTTTATTAGTACATAATAAAATAGAGACGTAATTCTACATCAAGCGGCACATAATAAATTCTTCGTAAATTCTCCACTTAGCAGCCGTCTCCTACACGCAATCTGTAGCCAGTTCCCCATGCTTGAGCTTTTTCTTAACGTTTATTTGGCAGAAGTAGGAATACTGTTTGCAGGTAAAGCTTACAGCTCTTATATGCATGGCTCTGCATGGCGTGGACTTTAGAAGAAGGATCTGAATGCTGATGCTATGGGATTTTTCTTTGGTGGAACAATGTTTTTCTTTTCCTAGGTGCACCAAAGAGGACCTTCTGTTTTTTTTTTTTTTGGAAAATACCCCAATTTCATTCCAGTAAGATAATCATATACAATAACTAACAGTAATCCATAAAGCACAGAAACGATCAAGAAGAACTAATATAACTGATCTTCTAGAAAAACAGTAAAGACAAAAGATACACAGATATAGAAAAAGAGAGAAAAATAGTAAAGACTCAGATCACAAAATTTATCCTAAATCAGGATCGTGCCAAAAAAATCAATATTCACCGGTTGCCGAAGTTGCCGTCCATGAACCAAAAAAGTAACAAAATATTTTTGTTTTGTCAACTTGAACTGAGCAGACAGAGTAAGGGTCCAGGTTGCAATAAAACCATCCAATGTGAATCTAGCAACCCGAAGCCGCAAAAACAGGCACCACAATCCTCATCGTCCTTCCAAAAATTGAGCATATAGGAAAAAGAACACATCCAACTAGAAACCACGCATAGATATAGCCATCCAATGTAAATCTAGCAACCCAAAGCCACAAAAAAAAGGCACCACAATCATCAACGTCCTTCCAAAAAAAAAAACGAGCATATAGAAAAAAAAAGAACATATCCAACCAAAAAACCAATCTTAGATATACTCATTCTGCTTCCATTGTAGAAGGATCTGAGTGATGTTTTCAGACCAATGATCCTTAAAGATCCACTTTCTTAGCTTGTGTGCAACAATATTTCTGATCTGGCACTCCATCCAAAAGGAAGACTTAGCCACTTGCTTGAAAAACTGAGAATTCCTTTCCTTCTAGATAATATAAATAGAAACAGCTATGATTAAATATAATCTAGCCAAAACCATATTTTCCATATTACTTATTTCACTAAGTAATTGTGGGAGAGAGGCATGCATAAGTAAATGATTGCCTTGAGGTAATAACTTTCTCATCAAAGCCATGGATTCATAACATTCAAAGAAAAGATGTGTATGAGATTCCAGATTCACATTACAAAAATAGCAAAGGTGGATAGGACCTAATCCCCTAGCATGAAATAGATCGGAAGTCTTAAGCCCTTTCAATAGTGACATCCAACAAAAAATTGCGTAATTAATGACGTAACCCTTAAACCATACTTCTTTATACCAATTCACCTTAGGGGTATCTTGGAACAATGCTTTGAGTATAATCATAGAAGTAAGTTTCGGCATTTTATCCCAGAGAACCAACCTTTCAGACTATATAAACGTAGTTTCATAAAAAAAATTCCAGCACATTAGGATAATAGGCAAGCAGCTTAGCCGATAAAGAGAAAGTACCATTTAAGAAAATCGATTTTACTCTAGCATTCAGCGGTTTATCAAAAACAGTAAAGGAGTCATTCCCCATAATTTCGTATAAAGATAACCCATTACACCAAGGATCGAAGTAGAATGATAGTAACGATTTATCATCAATCTTAAAAGAGATCAACTGACGAAATCTGGAAGCATGAACTTTCAAATCTCTCCATAGAGGAGAAATACGATCTCCCTTTTTGAACCATAAAGAAATATATTTACTTCGGCACCATTCAGCAAACTGAGAAGCATTGTTTAAGTATCTCCATAGACATTTAATTTTACATAGAGAGTTAAGTATAGAAGCAGAAAAAAGCCTGATACCTCCTCTGCTCCGAGGGATAGTAGTCTTTGCCCAAGAAATCATATGAAGTTTACGCTCTTCACCATTATGATAAAAGAAGTTAGCCATAATAGAAGAAACCTTTTTTAAAATACACTTTGATATAGAAATTTATCTAAACCAATATGACAAGCATCTGTTTACCGTAGCACGCAAAAGTTGGAATCTACCACCATAGGACAACATTTTACTCTTCCAACCCGCCAACCAATTATAAAGTTTATCAAAAAGAGCTGAAAAATGATATGACTTTAAACTTCCATTAATAGGAATACCTAATACTTAAAGGAAAACTTCCAGCTTCAATGTTGAGCATGCATAAGGGCTCCATTTGAGTGAAGTTTTTAGAAAAATAAATAGTAGACTTATCCACATTAATCTCACCAAAGTAATCAGCCATAATATTAAGAGAGTATTTAAGAGAATTAATAGTTTGCCAACTAGCAGAACCAGAAATTAAATGATTTTAGTGGATATCAGGAACAAATACTCCAATCTAGAAAGAAACTTTTATCCTCAAATTGATTCATTTTTTTAATATAAAACTTACAATTTTATTATTATTATTATTATTATTATTATTATTATTATTATTATTATTATTATTATTATTATTATTATTATTATTATTATTATTATTATTATTATTATTATTATTATAAATTCAAGCGATCTTAGTCTCATATGATAAGATAAGCTATAATTTATAATTTAGAAAATTGGGATTCATTATTTTGTCATTGTAGGCTAACTTGATTCATGAATGTGGATGTTGCTACAAAAATCTATGCAAATTTATTTTATCATTTGACTAAATATGCGATCATTAATTATATCATGACCTATGAGGCATATAGATTGAAAACTTGTTTATTTTGAAAGCCTTGAACAAAAGAGTGGTCTTTTTTTTTTTTCTTATAAAAAAAAATCCTAAGGATAATTTAATTGAATTTATTTCGAAGGGTAAAACATTTAATTCTAAGAGCCTAAAAAATCAATCCATTAGAACAATAATAAGAAAAATAAAATAATCATTTGCATTGCAAATAAAGCATAAAATTTCATATAATCACATAATGACCATTATTATAATTGTGTTCACTTAATACACCAAAAAAATAAATAAACATAAAAAATATAACCCATATCTAAAATGTATAAAATTGAAATGATCTTTATGATAACTCCAGGAATATGTATAGAAGATCTTAAAATTTTAAGAGCATAACACTATAACTTTACACTCCAGATATAGCTCTATGTTTAGACTCCAATAGCATTACCTTAAGTGGTGGGTATATTGTGTACATAATATATAGTATGTTTACAAATTATGTACATTTATTATATGTAATGTTATTGGAGTCCAAACGTAGAGCAATATCTGGACTCCGCATGTAATAATTTCTCCTCGCTATGATTCTCATAAAATATGAGCCATCACTGTTAAATTGATTTAAATAAAGAAAAGAGATTGATCCAAGGTAGAGTCACAATTATCATTTAAAATTTTTTTTTACATTTCCATCACTCTCTCCATGCATCTGATGTAGGATTATGCCATGCCAATGCATGAGTCATCCATCACCTCATCCATCAAAAGCCATTAGAATAGAAGAAAGAGATTGATCTAAGCCAAAGTCACAAATATCATTTATAATAACTTTTCATTTAAAAAAAAACAAAGTTAATATTCTTGTAAGTGGCATGCATTTAATTAAATTGCATTTTTGTTGAAAATAAATTTTAAAAGGGTCGAGTTGGTCAAATTAGTGGACTAGAGGACCAACATATAAGCTTTGGGTGCCAACCTTTAGCTGAATAAAAGTCTTTAGCTTCTTTCTACTGTCCTTAATAAAAAAAAATATAATAAAAATAAGAAATTACATACATAGCACACAATTCTTATATATTTACATATCTAGATCTTAAATTTAATATTTACAAATATAATATCTTTTCTATGTTTCGAAAGGTGAACTTTACTTCAAAAAATTAAGAAAAATACTATTATTGTTGTAATAATAAAGATTTGAATGTTATATATATAAATATTTATATTTGGATGTTAGAGATATAAATATATAAGAATTGTGTGCTATGTATATAAATGTCCTTAAAAATAAATAAAAAAACAAAAATAAAAATTTAATTATTTCATTATAAATCATACTATAAATATTTTCTTTTTTTTCCGCAATTCATGCCAATAGTTTCATATATGAAACGTTATCATACATATTATGTACATGAAAGATTTTTATTTTATTTTATTTGATTTAATTTGGCCATTTTTAATTAAATAATAATAAATTTCTTTTCCATTGGAAGAAGACATCCGAACCAAACGCATGAGCAAAGATTTCAGCTTTGGCCGACCAACCGGCCATGATTTAATTAATTCTCTCCCCTTTTTTTTCTGTTTTATATTATATTTTATTTTGTTTCACTATAAGACATATTTGATGATGGTATTTATTTTTAAAAATATTCAAATTATCTTTAAAATATTTTGAGTGTTTTAAAAATGATATTATTTATTTTTAAAAATAATATAAAATTAAAATATTAAATAAAATTGATCGGAAATTTGTTTGGTTAATTTAGTTCGATGATGGTGATGGGACTAAGTAGTGGAGGGGCAGGTATGGATGCTTTTGGCCGGTTCTTGTTAGGTTCCAATGGCAATTTTGGAGATATATTCTTCATTAATCAATTTCACTTATGGACAATAATTCAATCAACTTCTTGTATTTTTTTAATTACATTATTATTTTTCTTCATACCTCTTAATTTCAATCAAAATTATAAAATTTATTTAATCAAAGCATCTCGAGAAAATTGAATCGATGTCTAATTTTTTTAGAAACAAATGCGTCAAAGACTAATCAAATTTAGATTGATAGCATCGCACGAGTACTTGAAACAAATCGATCAAGATGAAATCGAATTGATCGAAACAACCAGTTTAGCTAAGACCAGTTGACTTCCTTTATTGATGCAACTAATCCTCAAGAAATAGACATGGAATTACTTTGACTCGAGTAGCTCGTAAGTACCCTCGAATCTCACTAGTGTGTGTATGTGTGCTTGCTTATTTTTGTGCACTTATTGTTTAGTAACCAATGGGAACAATTAGTAGCCATTAATTGAAGCAAATTAATGTTGAATTCAAACTCTAGCTCATTGTATAGTTCAAATACTTTCATTTAGAATATTTTAGAATATGAACTTTGGATGATACAATACAAGCTACATTATATAATATGATTCATAGGTAGATTTGATTAAAGTGAGTGTGATTTAATTGATCTATAGAACATTAATTTGAATTAAATATATTTCATATTGTTTGATCCAAAGTAGAACATTATGATCTATAAATATTTCAAATTAAATTATTTTTTTGATTGATAGGCTTATTTTAATTATAGAATAAATCATATCACATTGTTTGATCGACTTCATAATATACAATCTTTTAGTTGATTTAACCACAATAAGATTATTTATTTTACATGCTTGATTGAATCAAAATTCCATACAAATTGCATTGTACGATAAGCTTTATATGATATGATTAGTTCAAAGATTTTTCATATATATTTTTCTTTGATTAAATTAACTCTTTATTTTTAACTAAGTGTTTGCAAGTTCTTCATAATTTTCTTGACATTTTTAAATAAAATGACATTTGATTCAAAAATGAAATATTTTAGCTTGAAACTTAACTTTTTATATGGCCTTCAATATGTAGTTAAGTTTATCTAATCTCTAGTTTCACTTGAGTCATAAATAGACTTTAATTTGCTCATTGCATGTTTTATTATTAAGCTTTTATTGAAGTACCTTGCATCTACACTAACCTTAGCTAGAAATATATATTAACACAAATCAAACTATATTCACGATCATTAAAATTAGAATTATAAGATTAAACTTTTGGTATTAACAATCACCCTTTTTAATGATGACTAAATTATTCTAATTTATAAATATAATATGATGTAAAAGATGCACCCTCATAAGTTTGTGCATATATATTGAATTTTAAATGAATTTAAAATTTTAAGTAATTAATAATTTGAGGAATGGGATAGTAAAATGTTTAACATGCGAGTAAGTGAAAAATACAAGAATATGCTTAAATATATTTAAAATAAAAGTAGATAAACATCCTGGTAATCACTAATGAGCATGAAATTAAAACAAGAAACTTGATCTAATATTATAATTAGGAAAAATATATTATAAATAGCAACTATTTTACATAACTACAAATTCAAACATAAATGTGTAAGCAAAATCAAACACTAATAAACCTACCAAAATAACACTAAATTCTCCCAATTTTGATATAATAAGAAGGGATACAAGTAAACACTAAGACAAAATAGAAAACTAAGCTCCAGATTATCCTTGGTTAAATGAACAAACCCAGTGGTGATGTTAAAATTCTCTAAGATAAATAAATTTCCCTCATAATAAAAAATAATCCACATCATGAGGCTGCTACTACTGTTGTTCAAATTTTTTTATAAAATTTATTCTCTAGTGCTTATGATTATGAAGTTTCAACATAAGATGAGAAAAATGCTCCATCAAGCATCCTATAGATAGGTATATTTATTTGGTGCTTGAGGAGATGGTGATGGACCTACATTTTCTTCTTATTCTTCCATACTACCATAAACATGCATAATCCTCATTTCTCATTAATGTAAAGGTGAAGTAAATGAGTATAGAAAAGATTGAGAATGTAAGTTTGATGATCCATGCATGTGAGATTGTATCTGACTTCTTATATATATGCAATAGTATGGCTTAAATCTAGAATTAGTTGATGTTTTACTTTGAGATAGTCATGTAGTAATATGGGATAAGAGAGAGTAATGAGGTGATAATTATCATGTCCTCAGCTTTTGATATAACATTATAATTAAATATGTATTGGTTAACATAGATATTCTTTATAAGGACACTATCAATATGTAAGTGGCGGGATAAGGGTGAATTTCATAAAACATTATTAGTGTTAATCTAATTATAATATTGATTAATACACTTTGTGGATGAAGACCCAAATTTGAAGCATATAGATAAATTTGAAAATCACCAGTAATAAATTCAACCAGATGATTGCACACTATGGTGTTTTAATTTGAAGTCATAGGGATGCCACACAGATCTTAGGGGGTGCTTATTAAAGTGATCGTGTATAACATCAAGGTATGATGTACCATCTTGAAAGATAGAAACATCACCACAATAAACCTAATCACCTAATAAAGATTCCTAAGGCAGATGAGTCTTCGTATATATCGTAGATTTTTCTCCTACTTTACATAGAGAAATAAAGCATGATTTATTTTATGTCAAGTTCTTTAGTTTCCTATGAAAGCAAGCTTCCATAGTTAATTACACCTTAGGAAATAGGAATTTCTTATGAACACTCTCGATTAAAGTAGTCAATAAACATCTCTAAAGATTTCAAAGCTAGACTATCAAAGAATTTAATATTTTTAAAAATCAAGTGGAAGATTTCAAATAGAAAGACTTATTTATGGATTTCAAAGGACGATAAGCAGAGAGCACTCATAATACTAGGAAGTCTAGTGCGCACTCCAGTCTACCCTTTAGTGAGGCTTTATATATTTGAAAGAGAGAATTTATTTTTATTTGAGTTGAAATTTTATTAGAATGCTAGGGCTTATAGTCCATCAATACATGAATGTGGAAATTTCTAAGAGGGGATGACTTATACTCATAGCCCGAAGGAAACAAATAGCCTTGGAATATAAATTTAGGATGCTTTAGCACAAGCTAAAAGCATGACTTAAGTCTAATTGAAAGATGGGACATAGTGGTTTACCTCCACAAGAGAGGATAAACCCATCACGACTCTTCTAGACTTACAATCGTCTGATTTTAGCACGCCTAAAAATTATGTGGTCTTATGTAAATACAAGATAGCTAAGCTATTATTTAATTAGGAAGGAAACTAGAATCCTAGACTCACTCCCTAAAAGACTAGATCTTGATTGACATGAAATCATGACTTAGATTAATGTAAAATTTACAATCTTTTACACCATTTTAACACATTTATTTGGACAAAGGGTTGAGATAATTATGCCTATATGCATGATGAAATAAGATTATGGGCTAAATTTGCGGGAAGAGATGTTCTCCACTACAAGGGATGCCCTCAAAGGTCAAGCATTCCCTTATCGTGCAAGAATGGAGACTCTCTCTATTCAAGAGCAAAATAAGATGTTATGCATGGTGTTATAACATTCAATATTCAGCTAAGGGGTTGTTAAATCTTTTAATTATCTTGATTATAATCTAAACTTTAAGGTAGATTGTGAGTTATATTTAAAATTTAGTTATGAGTTATTTAATGGGGGTATAAAAATTAATTTTTATTTTAAAGTGCTTACCACATACAGGCCACATACTCAATCATCAAACTTTAAGAAACTTATGAAAAATATGTCATTTCTATTACGTAATTTAAACACAATAATTAAGCACATATATTTCATAAAAGAACAAAAGGTCGATGCAGCCGGGTACTGTCATACACCCTAGAAAATAAAAAAAGTTAGGTAGCCAAGATCTACCCTTATACAACTTGATTACAAAAGAATATTATAATTATAATAAAATAAATGCTATGGGGTTCTTCATTCTTCACTTTTCGCTCCTCCATTTTGATTTGGTTTTGCTCCAAGCTTCACAGGGCCTCCCATGTCTTTACCTTCTAGCAACTGCTCATCTTAAACCCTATAACACTAATTCTAATTCTTATTTCAAAATTAGATATTTAGAAAAGTAAAATTTAACTACACCTACAAAATAGATGTTAGCTAAACAACTATTCAAATCAAACAATTATATTCTATAAATTTGGAATTAGCACCCTACATATGGGTAACCAAGACCACCTGTCATAGCATGGATTATGCAAAGGGAGATAAACAACTTGCAAGCTAAAGTATTTATATTTATTTTAATTTCAGCAACCCCTTTAGCATAATCCCCTACAGAAAAATATTGTTAGGCTAATAACAGCCTAACATCCAGTCTATGTACAAATAATCCTAATATCTAGTCTAAAATATTACATCATAAAATAAAACACAATATCACAATATACACCATCCTAACTTAGAGCTAAAAGTGGTGACTTAGTATTCTAATGTGTGTCCTTAGGCTTAGTGAGGTATGTCTTAGCTAGGCATTGGAATTATAATTGGCTAAGGTTTGGAATTGTCTAAGTTAAACATTAAAGGAGGTTTCACTCCAAGTTATTAAAAGAATTGGTGGATTTTAATTTTAATTTTCTTTTATATCATTTGATATTTACTTAGCACCTAATTGTTATAAGAGAGGAAAGAGGTTTTCCCCCCTTCATCCTTTCCTTAAGTTATTTTCTAAAGGCATGTTATTATGATTTTTGGTTTCTTGTAGTGAATGATTTATTAAATATTTCATTAATCTTAGGTTTGGGTTAATCTTAAAGAATCCTATTCAAACATGAAAGGTATCTTAAAATTAATGAGATTAAATTACTATCATATGTATAATATTACCTCATTCATTTTTATCATCAATAGCATGCATATGATTTTGAACTTAACATACCTATACATGTAATGTATTTTTGGCATATTTAAATGATTATTAATGCATATATTTTGGTAGAAAAGAGAGATTTCATTCTTTAGCTAAGTATAAATACACATGTATTAGAGATTTGAGTAAGTACGTGCCATTGTTAACTAGGGAAGTCAGGTAATCTAAGACCTCCTTGGGGCTACTTAAAGCCTTATGTTCCTGGGATGTCCATATTATATACTTGTTATCCTAAATATATATAAATGTATACATAAACATAAGAATGAAAATCATGCAAAAATATTACATATTAGCAAATTATTTACTCATGTAAAGTAAAGTTATATCTAAATTCTAATGCATGCATACATATGAATGAAATTAAGCAAGTACGTGTAATTGTTAAACTAGGGAAGTGAGGTAATCTAAGACCTCCTTGGGGCTACTAAAAGCCTCGTGTTCCCAAGATGTCTAGACTATATACTTGCTAACATTCAAACGAATATAAATATACACATGAATCATGAAAATAGAACAATACTTTAACTTATTTAAACCAACATCACTCTAAATCTTTGTCATTAACTTATAATTTTGAAAATAATTTTTAAATTTGTTAGTTATGATAGCCACACCATATAATAAGATTAATTCAACACATGCAACTTATACATATATAACCATATCCATTTAATTCTTTTATTTTAAAAACATGAGTACATGATGCAAGTGACATACAAATTTAAAATGATTGAAAAGGAATAATTAAGCATTGCCACATAATACATTCAATCACATTAATTTCTAAGGACAATAAAGTTAAATAAAATCATTTAAGATTATCCAAAGTCGTTATGAAATTTAATATTGGATTTGAATTATTAAACTTAAAGATGAGAAAAAAAATATTTATTATTTTGCCCCATCCCATGTTAGTTGTTTAATGTATTTAAGAAATAATAATTAATTGAATTTTATGGATTGATTAAGTTCAAATCATTAAGCAATCTATTTAAATTCCCTTTCCTAAGTCTCTTTAATTTAATTAACCATTTAACCATGAGCCTCTAATGATATGTCAATGAGTAACTAAAATTTACAAAACACTTAACAAGACCTAATGCAATGCGACTCATACTTAAGGGTTAATTAGGTTAAAGAAGAATTTAATTAAGTACTTACATGATTTTCCCTCATCCATGAATTAACCATAATTTTCTTAAGATTCTTTATATTATTAAACACATAAAGACAAACCTATGAATTCAATTTGAATTATTTGAAATAATTATCATTTTAATTTGATTTAATTTGGCCATTAAATTACTTAATTAATCCTTATTATTAAACCCTTATGGAAAGGCTACTTTTCCTCATCATTCCCACTATTAATAGTGATTAATCATCATTAATTATTTAAATTTTTATTGTTTATCAATTTTAATAATTATTGAATTGATTAAGGAGGGTAATTAGAATTAGAATTTCAAATTCTCCAAATTATATGGCCAATAAAACTTACGAAAATTATGGGAGGCAGAGGACATCCCATGGGATCAACCTATCCAATTTTAGATCAATTGACCAAGTAATTAAGGCTTAATTAAAATAATTATCCTAAAATTCAAACCCTAATTAAGCAATATTCACTAATCCATTTTAAATTCTCTTATTTACCCTTTCAAAATGAGTAAAATTCAAAAAATTGTTAAAAGTTATGATTTCAATTAAATTTTAACATATACCCATAAACCCAGATGCCACAAGTTGACCTTCCACATGGCACCATGGGATAGCAATTAAAAAACCCCCATGGTTTGAGTCGCAAGCAACGCAGCTTAAACCTAAATCTTGGATCGATGGAGATGCCCACCGGATTAAATCAATCATTTCTTCATAAATCATAAAACAGATCAATGATCTGCCCTTTGAATGTTGAAAGAATCAAAATCTTCAAATCCAATCAAATCAAATCCAAAATTAAAATAGAGAAGAGTCTAAAGATCCATTTTAAATCAAACACTTTTTCAAAAGACCAAAACCTAGGGGATTTTATATGGTTTGATGGATTTTACAATTAAGATAACCATTTAGCTCTTGAAGAGATAAAAATAAACAACCATGTTTCAGTTCAAATCCTCAAAATCCAGATTCAAACCAAATCCATTGAATTGACTCAGGAAGTTTTAAATGAGGATCATTTTCTCTTAAATTCAGGATTAATACGAAAATCTAATAAAATGGATAAAAAATTCCTCTTTAATAAAAAATTCAAGAAATTAAATTTAATCACTTCCTTTGACCATCCAATTCTAAAATCAAATTAACCCAATCTCCTTTTGTTGATCTTCTTAAAATGAACATCTTCCTAATCAAATATTAGAAATCTCAAAACCAAAAATAAATCAAATCAAAGAAAATTAAGCTCTTTCCATTTTATTCTTTGACTTCTGGGAAACTAAATGACCAATCAACTCAGTCTTCCAAATCATTTGAAAACTATCAAAATAAACTAAAATCAAATCATAATTCAATTCATCAAAAATCAAATCAAACTTAACCCAACCAATTTTAGCTAAATTGACCCACTTACCATAAATTCTTGAATTTGATTTACTCTTATAAATCAATACTTAATCAAGTCTAACATCATGATTATAATCACCAAACATCAACCTAAAAATCCAAATCTTTAAAAACCAAAATCATTGACCTATCATCTCAATCTATCTGAATTCCAAAAACCCAAATAAACCCAAATCAAGTCAAAAACTATTTAATATCATTGATCATGAATCAATTCCAAATCCCTGATCCAAATTTAAATTCCTGCTCCATTTTTCTGATAAATCTTAATCACCAATTGACAATCAAAATAATTAATTTGACCAAATCCATCCAAAAATTATTAAACCCATGATCAAATAAACCTATCAATCCAGCCATTATTTGACCAGCCAATAAATCAACCATCTTCCAATCATGACTTTCATTCAAATCACCCAAATCACTTCTCTCAAAATCAAAACCAAATTGAACAACCCATAAACCCTTTAACCATGGTAAAAAATCCTTCCCCATATCTCTTGAACCCAAAATGATCAATTCTTAAAAAATTAAATTCAAATATCATCAAAACATCAAATCCAACCAAAATGGTCAAATCCACCAATAGAAATTAACTCCTATCCAAATCTCACCTCAAAAACTAAATCAACAAATTCCCCATGATCTTGGATCTTGAATTTGAATATTCAATCTTGGATTTTAAATAAGCAAAATCATTTTCCAAAGCAACATCGCACTGACTTGAATATCAAAGCAATTCCATGATCTTGAAAATCAATGATAATTTCATCAAACTTTAAACCCATGAGTTTCATAATGTATGTGTGATTTTAATTTCAGAATTTCAGACAACCATGCCAATACATTTTGGACATTGTCCACAAAGAGAAAATTGATTAAATAATCCAATCCAAGTGGTTTGGATCCTATTTTTACTATTCACATGACTATATCCGGGAGGAATACGCCAGCCCATCCGATCTTTTAGACTGACAGATTGCCAAAATCACCAAATTTCATCCACTAGATCATCCCAAGATTGGTCTATCGCAGATAGACATGATCTCGATCCATGGAACATGAAGTTTTGCCAAATGAAAACAAATTGCGCCACTATAACCATTTGGTCACGCTGAATTGCATTGGCGCCAGTGGAAAATCACCTATTTTCGATTTTAAGAATTATTTAAATTGATTCAAAATTCACCCATTCAATTTACATACTATGATTAATTTGAGCTCAAAAATCTAAATTCAAGTACTCTTAATATTATTGAGTTGAACAAGAATTGAAATTGAATCAACCCTACTATAATATTTTGAAATTACAATGACTTTTGAAGTGGAAGATATTGAATTTTGAAGCTCAAATAGTTTATTTTAATTAAATAAATTAATGGACTTTATGAAAATCATCTTAATGGCTGAACATCTATAACCAAAAATCATAATAGAAAAATCAAATAATGCAAATAAATGCTGATTTTGAAGGTATTTTAAAAAATATAATTTAGGAATAGTATTCCTTTAACAAACTTAATTGTTCCTAATTAATCATGAGATTAGTCCCAAACTTTCTATTTATGAAGGGATTTAACTTACTGGAATTAATCAGTTTAATTCCAATTAATTTGACACTAATCACATGAACATTAATGAATCAGTTAATTAAGTGATTAATCCTTTGAGTGACAGTGAATGAGCCCATGAGATAAGATTTAAATCTCCTTTTATTCTATTCCTTCAAGTTCATTTAATTAATTTCCAAGTTTTAAGAATCAATTGAATGATCCAAATCCAAAGAGTTATAAGAGTACTTAATTAAACCTTTTTTATCTTAACTAGTAATTAAGGAGTCAATTGCATATACCCTTTATTTTCATAGGATCATTGATTTTATTTTCAAAGTATGTGTATATCATTTTGGCTCATAATTACTTAGATAATTATACTAAAGTGGCATAGGAAAGGGTTAATTAATGTACTTAATGCATGTTATAACCTAATTAACTCATAAATCAACTTAACTTCTTTTCATCGATACAAATTAACAAATATGGGAATGAGTTAGAAGCAACAAATAATTGAATCTCCTCTCTTCTTTAAATCAAATCAAACATAAAAAACTAACTTAATAATAAACTTTGGTTTATTTTAAATGATTATATTTGATATGATTGTCCTTAAAAAATAATTTTGGTTGAATGAAGTCATGTGTTTTATGTTGCTTATTCCTTTCCAATCGTATTAAATGTTGTATGTCACTTGTAATCATGCATTCATTTTTTTCAAAAATCAATTAAATGAAATGATTTTTTTATGTCAAGCTTACATGTGTTGATCTAATTTAATATATGTGTGGCTATTATTGCTAATAAATCCAAATGTATTTCCCAAAAGTCTATAATTGAATAATGTATGTTAAGATGCTTATTATAAATACATAAAAAATTATAAATAAGGGCTTGTTGGATTTGCCTTTCCGAGAAGAATCCAAAAAACCCAAAATCCCCAAATTTTACTAAATAATTTGAGCTTAATTTGAGTTTTAATGAAAATTAAATTTTATCAATTACTCTAAAAATATATATTGGATTGAGTTGAAACTTTGAAGAATTGAAATTGAACATAAAATACACCTACTATAAAATTTTGAAATTAAAATGACTTCTGAAGTGGAAGATATTGAATTTTGAAGCTCAAATAGTTTATTTTAATAAAATAAATTAATGGACTTTATGAAAATCATCTTAATGGCTGAACATCTATAAAAATCATAACAAAATCATTGGAAAATCCAAATAATGCAAATAAATGCTGATTTTGAAGGTATTTTAGAAGATAATTTAATAAAAATATTTTCAAATTATTTTGAATAGTAATTAAAGCTTAGTTAAGGTTTAATTACAAATTTAATAAACTTAATTACTCCTTAATTAACCATGAGATTAGTCCCAAACTTTCTTAGTTTGTGTAAGGGGATGACCTCTACCTCCCTTAATTTTTTTGGGATTTATTGCTTGCTTAATTAGTGAGATTAATTAATTAACCTTAATTGCTCTTCTAATCTAATTAATGATTAATTAATCACATGAACATTAATGAATCAGTTAATTAAGTGATTAATCCTTTGAGTGATAGTGAATGAGCCCATGAGATAAGATTTAGATCTCCTTTTAATCTATTCCTTCAAGTTCATTTAATTAATCAGGTTAATTATGGCTTAAGTAATTAATTGAATCTTTTAATCAATGAAACTAAGATCCAAATAATTCCAAAACTTAATCATTAAAGTCTTGGGTAGAATCTTAGGTGTGCAATAACCTAAGAGAATTCTAAGAAAATTATAACTAACCTACATGTGTGAGAGAGTTATAAGAGTACTTAATTAAACCATTTAGCTTAGCTAACTAGTAATTGTGAGTCAATTGCATTATACCCCTTTTATTTTCATAGGATCATTGCTGATTTTATTTTTAAAGTATATGCATATCATTTTGGCTCATAATTACTTAGACAATTATACTAAAGTGGCATAGGAAAGGGTTAATTAATGTACTTAATGCATGTTACAACCTAATTAACTCATAAAATCAACTTAACTTCTTTTCATTGATACAAATTAATTAACAAATATGGGAATGAGTTAGAAGCAACAAATAATTGAATCTCCTCTCTTCTTTAAATCAAATCAAACATCCAAAACTAACTTAATAATAAACTTTGGTTTATTTTAAATGATTGTATTTGATATGATTGTCCTTAGAAAATAATTTTGGTTGAATGAAGTCATGTGTTTTATGTTGCTTATTCCTTTCTAATCATATTAAATGTTGTATGTCACTTGTAATCATGCATTCATATTTTGTTCAAAAATCAATTAAATGAAATGATTTTTTTATGTCAAGCTTACATGTGTTGATCTAATTTAATATATGTGTGGCTATTATCGCTACTAAATCCAAATGTATTTCCCAAAAGTCTATAATTGAATAATAATGTATGTTAAGATGCTAATTATAAATACATAAGAAATGCATGTGATTATAACTTAAGTGTATGAAGTGAAGCTTCCTTTCCTTTATTCATATGTTGATTTTAATAAGTATGAATGTTAATGGGTATATAGTCTGGACATCCCGGGGAATACGAGGCTTTAACTAGCCCCAAGGAGGTCATTTGATTACCTCACTTCCTTGGTTAACAAAGGCATGTACCAATTTGATTTCATGCTTATATATTTAAACATTAGGATTTAGATAAAGCCTTAATTCATATACATAAATACTTCGAGTAAAGAAATTACAACATTAGCATGATTTTCACTCTTTAATTGTGCATACATTCATGTGTATCTAAGCAAGCAAGTATGTAGTCTGGACATACTGGGAATATGAGGCTTTAGCTAGCCCCAAAGAGGTCATTTGATTACCTCACTTTCCTATTTAACAGTGACATGAACTTGTTTATGTCTTTATACATGTGTATGTATATATGATTAAAGAATGGAAATCCTCTTTTCTATTAAAAATACACGCATTCATGATTGGCTAAGTCATTGAATTAATTGGTCATGTGATTTGGAGTTCTCTTTCTTATGTTCATGTATGCAAATTTATATATGTTTGAATGTAAATGGGTATATAGTTTGGATATCCTGGGAATACGAGGCTTTAGTTAGCCCCAAAAAGGTTATTTGATTATTTCACTTTCCTGGTTAATAATGACACATACCTATTTGATTTCATCCCTATGTATTTTTGTATAAGAATTTAGATAGAGGTTTAAATTAATATAATTAAATAATTTAATCAAAAATAAAAATATAAACATCAAATACATGTCTACATTCATCATATAAGTATGCTAAAATGTGTTGCATGTATAAATACACTTAGGATTAAATCATATGCATGTTACATGTGATGGAAATTAATGATTTAATATATGTCATGTGGTAATAATTCAACTAAATTAATCTTATGAAGCCTTTCACTTTGAATAGAGTCATTTAAAGTGAACATAAACTTATGATTATTTAAAATATGTAATAAGCCATTCACTAAAGAGAACTAAATTAAATTAATATGCTTTAGAAAGTGGCTTAGGGTAGGGATGAAAGAGGGCAACCTCTTTTGTACTCTTTACAACACTTAGTTTCTAAGTGTATGCCATATGAAACAAAAGAAAACACTAAGTAAAATTCTAAAATTGATTAAATCACTTTAAATGAAATCTACCTCCTATGACTAAACATCATTTCACACTTAGAAAATATTAACCTTAATTCCTAGTTAGGACATACTACACAAGCCTTAGTACACATACATTAGATTAAGTCATCACTTCTAGCTTTATGTTAGGATGGTGCATAGTGTGATGTATGTTTTATTTTATGATGTATTATTTTAGACTCGATGTTAGGGTGTATGCTTTGTAAACTAGATGGTAGGCCGTTATTAACCTAATCATATTTTTACAAGAGATTGTGCTTAAGGAGTCGCTTAAAAATAAATATAAATGCTCTATTTTGCAGGTTGCTTAAGCCCCTAAGAATAATCCAAGTTAGGATATGTGGGCTTGGTTACTCATGTGCAGGGTGCTGAGTCCAAATTATAAATATAAATGCTTGGGTTGTACGGTGAGTTTAGCTAACCTCTATTTTACAGGTGTAGTTAGGCTTACTTTTCCTATTTTTAAAGTGAATTTGCATTAGAAATTAGGATTAGTGTTATGGGGATATAGGATGAGCATTGGCTAGAGGGGTTTATCCTAGGAGGCCATATGATGCCTTTGGAGTGGAAAAAATCAAATCAAATAAAAACATGTATGAAATGAAGAAGAGATGAAGACTTGAAGATTTGAAGACCCCCCATAACATTCATTTACAAATTATAATTATTCTTTTTAGCACCGGGTTGTATAAGGGTAGAGCCGGCTACCTATTTTTCTTTAAGAATTGAATGGAAGTACCTAACTGCACTGGCCTTTTATTCTTTTGTGCTAGTATTATTAAATTATTTGATGTTATGTTTAGTTTGCTCAATAGAAATGACATGCTTTTCTTAGTTTCTTTAATGTTTGATGTTTGAATATTTTGCCGGATATTATTCTCTTAGGATAAAATTAACTTTTCTACCCCTATTAATCACTCTAACTAAAATTCTTCATAACCTCATCATAAAGCCTAGGTTTTGAGCAATATAATTATAAAATTTAGCAACCACTTAGTTGAATGTTGTATGTTTAACATCATGCATTCATATTGTCTCACTCTTGTTAAGAGAGGGTTTCCATCCTTGCACGATATGAGAAGACTTGACGTTTGAGGGTCTTCACTACGTCGGAAATCACCTCTTTCTCACAGATTTAGCCCATAATCAACTTTATCATGCATTTAGGCATAAGAAATCAAATGGCCTTTATCAAAATGAAGTGTCAAAAATTAATTAATATTTGAAAAGATTTCTCATTAGACTAAGTCATTGCTCATACCACTCATGCTCTAATCTCTTAGGGAGTGGGTTTAAGGACTTTAGTCTCTTTCTAAATTAATAATAGCCCAACTATCTTGCAAATTCATAAGACTTGCCTACATGGATTTAAAGCATAGGAGGAGTTAGCTAATAATCACTCCATGCAATTATAAACCCAATAGTTGGGTGGTTTATCCTTTCTTATGGAGGTAAACCATATACCCATCTTTGCTTAGACTTAGGTAGTGCTTTGGCTTATGTTAAAGTTGTTTCCTTTAGGCTACAAGCATAAATACTCACCTCTTAATTATTTCCATAATCTTGCGTTGTTGGATTATAAGCCCTAGCAATCTAATGAAAATTTAACTCAAACAAATTAAATTTCTTAAATTTCAAACATATAAAGCCCAACCATATGATAAATTAGAATGCTTACTAGGCTTCCTAGTATCATGAGCATCCCCTAATTTTTTCTTTGGATTCCAAAAATAAGCATTCTCCTTAAACTTTCTCGTTTAATCTTCTAAATACAACCAATCCTTTGATAGTCTAGCCTTGAAATCTTTAGAGACCCTAATTGTCTACTTTAATCGAGAGTATTCTTAAGAGATTTCATCTCTTAGGATGTAATTAACTATGGGGGCTTGCCTCCATAGGAAACTTAATGAACCCGCTTAAAATCAACCCTGGTTTACTTTTTCATGTAAAGTAGAGAAAAAATTATTGTTACATTTGAAGACCCATCATGCTTTAGGATTCCTTATTAGGTGAGTATATCCATTATAGGGTGGTGATTTCTATCTTTCAAGATAGTGATTCATTAATGTCATACTCGATCACTTTAATAAGTATCCCCTAAGATCTGTGTGGTGTCATACATCTAAAAAAGAAGCACAACATATTTTTTTCTGGAGACTCCTTTGGAGAGAGTTCTTCTCCATCTTTAGTAGACAATTATTATCTCCAAGCATCGATAGTGGACTTATATTTTATATATAAGTCTGAAACTACCTTTCTTTCTAGTGGCACTTTGTTTATTTCATCCTTAAGCAAAGGTAGCCAATATCTTTTAGGTTTTAGGACCTCACTCTATGTATGTCTTAAAACTTCTATTGAGTACCCCCAATAGGTAAAAATAAATTAACAAAACTAAAGGAGATGACTAAAAATTTTAGAACCTCTTTACCATCCTCTTGGTGAGGCAAGGTTCATCCCATAATAAATCCTTTACAAAAATATTACTTTTAGAAAGCACTTTCCAAATTAATTAAAATTTCACATGATAAAAGATTTGCATAAAATTTTTAAAAGAATTAAAGATAACCAAACCTCATGTTACAATATCTATAATTGTCACACAGAGGTTCTTTTCAAAAATTAAAATCAAACAATTTTAAAATTCCTTTTTTTTAAAGCATATTTTTGAAAATAGCTATCTCTATTTAATGCACCTAGCTTTATTGAATTAAGATTCTATTTTCAAATAAAATCATGACATAAAAATTGAAATCCCATTTAACACATTCCACATGTGCTAAGTTGGGGTTCCCCTTTTCAAAGAGTAATATCACACATAAAATTCCATCTTTGAAAAATAAAGTATGAACAATTGAATTCCATTTAACAATACCTAAATTTGTTAAGTGGAATTCCCCTTTTCAAAATCAAAACACATTGGACTCTGCTTAGCATACCCATATTTCCTAAGTGGAGTTCTCTTCTTCAAATCAACATTAAAACACATTTGGATCTTACTTAACATATCGCATTTGTTAGGTAAGAATCTCACTTTCAAGAACATTAAACACACTTGAGCCATACTTAACATACCAAATTTGTTAAGTAAGGGACTCATTTTTTTCAATCAAATCAAAATACATCAAACACATTGGGCTTCACTTAATATACCTAAATTTGCTAAGTAAAGATCCCATTGTCAAATCAAAACAAATCAAATACATGATAAACAATCATTGCAAACAATAAAGATATTTTCAAAAATATTTTCAAACACGTACTTGGATCCCTCTTAGCATACCTAGATTTGCTAAGTGAAAGCTCCAAAATCAAAATCTCAAAAATAGAGGATTAGCAAAATAAAATCTTCTCCAAAAATCTCTCCAAATGGTGAAACCTCATTCAAGATATCATAATTTATTAGATGAAGGTTCCAAAATCAACAAACCAATTCTTATGGCAAAGTCTCTATTCAAAATTCTAAATCTCTCCAAATCAATGATCCCCACTTAGCATTACTTAAATTTGTTAAGTGTGGGTTCAAATTCCAAATTCAAATAAAAAATCAATGATTGAAGGCAAATATGAAGGTCAAAGTTTGATTCAATTATATTTTCAGATGTAGAGATATTAGAGTAGTCAGTTCAATTTAGACTCCAGTCATTATAGTTTCCATGGCTCCTTGCAAGTTTATTTTTTCTTTCCCCTCTAGTGTAGATTTGGCCTTGGATTAGGCCAATCTCACCTTGACCGAGGCCACCCACTTGATTTACTTTGGTCGTGGCTTCAAGGGGGTAAGAATTACATGTGAGGGGGCAGCCCTCATAACTATTAGTAGGGAGGAGGTGACAGGGTAGAAGCCACTCCTCCACTTTAATGTTGAGTTTAACCTCGAGTTTCCCTCTCTAAAGAAGAAGGCTGTGGAGGTCCCTGCCACACTGCTAGTGCCAGTTCAATCTACTTCTATTGTTCCTACTGCAGCTCCATTGCGAGCTGTTACCTCCTCCTCGGTCCCCTCAAGGTGGAAGGCTTTCTTTGCATCTGAGATAGTCTCCTACCTTCGAGGTAAGTGTTAGCTCCCGCACCAAACACCACAACAAAAATAGGAAGATTAAGCGGCACCACAAGAGAGGGACTAGGGAGGTAGAAACCACATCACTTATTACTGAAGAGGGTTCTCCTCGAGAGGTCTCTCTTTTCTTGGGTGGTAGTAGATTCCACCACCTCTTCGGTTCATATAGAGAGGAGGATGTTAGGAGGATTGCTGCATCTCCTCCACCACCTGGGGTACCATCTGCATATGAAAACCCTATGCTAGCCTTAGGACGCTTCTTGAGTTGTGAGCCTCGATGCTTAGAGTTAAGTGCATTATTCGATCTGAGGTTTGTGATCCCTAGGAGCGTTAGTTCCCAGATCCGTATAGAGAGACCACGAGGCCAAGGTTACGAGGTGCTATGAGAGATGAAAGTAGGCGGCGTCCTCGCCCTTGATTCCCCGGTCGGCCACCAGCCGATTACGCAGAGAGTGTAGTACTCACTAACACCACCAGCCATTGGAGGAGAGCTCCAGCAAAAGGGTAGTTGGTGTTACCCGCATCACACTGCTCCATTCCCCATCCATCACATGTCCAAGTCCCTCCTTCCACTGTTCCTACCAAGGTTCTGAGATCTACATTCGAGAGGAAGTCCCATTCATTATCCGACTACAGCCTAAGGATCCCAGTCCATCTACTCAACATACTGAGGTGAGGTCAAGCTTTCCCATTTAACCTCCCACTTTAGTTGTAGCAAAGAAGGAGTGGCGACCCAAAGTCATCGTGGTCGTGCCACCACCATAGCTGCAGCAGCCATAATAGTCACCACCAGCAGTAGTGACAGTTGCAGAGGAGGGAGGGGACACCAATGCAGTTTCCATGGTAGTTGATCCTCCTAGTGGCCATGTCCCGTCAATAAGTAGCATCTGTTGCATAGATTTAGATGAGCATAGTTTCATAGTTGGCTGTCAATGAGTCTTTGTGCTAGTCTATCCTAGTATAGTAGGAGATCATTCTTTAGACGACATCCTAGAAGACTACTTTTTCGAAATAAAATGGATCCTTGGGAGCGATCATTCAGATCAAGAAGAGGCTAGGGCAACCTTTGACTCGATGAGGAAGATCTATTTAAGGACTCAGCATAAGTCCTTATGGTCGATACCTGAAGATCCCTTCTTAGAGACCATCATAATTAGGAAGGTATTATTGTTGAAGAGGATGACACCACTCATTCAACCCAGCACCTCCTCCAATAGCTCAAGCAAAAGGATGAGCAGGTTAGTAGAATGTAGAGGGGGATTGAAGACTTGTTAGCTACAGTTCTAGCATTTCAAAACCAAGCTCCAACATCACAGCCTGAGCTATGGAGGTCGATCAGCCTGAGCTCCTACATGTTTTAGATCCTCCCAAGAGTGCATCTCCCATGGATCAGGATAATGGAAGCCTGCATAGGAATGTCATAGATAGTACCTCCATGCAGGAGAAGGACATCAAACAAATGGTGGAACAACAGGTTAGAGAAGCGTTGGCACAAGATTGGGGTATCTCATCTATTCCAATGGTAGAACCTACCCAGAGGAATTTGACATAGCTCAGTATCCCAAAGGGTTTGTGCCACCTTCTTTCAAGATTTTTGATGGTAGTGGGAACCCTCGATAGCATATAGCGTACTTTAGAGTCAACTGTGAAAATGTCGGTGGTAGCGATGTACTTCTCTTTCCCTTATTCATCAGTAGTCTTTCAGGGATTGCATTCGACTGGTATACTGAACTGCCCAATAGTTCAAAAAAGATATTTGCTGAGTTGGAGCAACTCTTCATTAAGAGGTTTGTTGGAGCTTAGCAAAGAGTGACTGTGGGCGATCTCATTGTAGCACAACAAAACCCCAGTGAGTCCCTCGTTGATTATATTCTTAGGTGGTAAAACTTGAGTATGAAATATGAACCATAGCTATATGGATAGGATGGCATAGAAATTCTTCTTAAGAATATTCATGGCCCGGTTGCTTTCATGCTCAATATATTTACTATCAAAATCTTTGAGAAGCTAATCAATAAGCCAGTTAGTCTATAAATAAAAGCCAGACAGTTACCTTTCCAAGATTAGTCATCCATGCCTAAACCATAGAAAGCTTTTGAGAAGAAGCTAGTGGTAGTGGTGTATGTTGATAGGGGGAAGCTATAGTTCAGTTTGAGAGACCTAGAGCTCAATAGCCTCCACATCCACTACCTCTACCCCCACCTTGGCCATGATATCACCCACCACAGCCACCTCAATGGCCATCACCACCACCTCCTTAGTAGTATACACAGTAGTGGTACTCATATCTACTGCCAGGTAGCTATTATCCACCTACTCTTTTGGACAAGTTAAACAAGCCCTATTCATTCAAGAGGGTGGTAGTCAGGAAAATGTTTAAGAACCTCTTAAAGAAACCTGATTTTCAGCTACCAGAGCCTAAGAGGCCGGAGGAAGTGGGAAGAGCGATGATCCTAACTTTTACTTCTACCACTGTATGTTAGGCCATATCTTAGAGGACTGCATCACTTTCAAGGACTAGCTTGAATGTAGCTACAAGTTGGGTGTCATAGTTATCCCCAAAGAATATTTATTATAATAACCCTCTAGTTTTGTTAGGGTAATCCTTGGGGATACTTGTCATCCTCTTAAGACTAATGGAGGTTAGGATATCTCTTTATATCGAACCTCCAAGAAAATTATTTCTAAGATCAAGAAACTCTCCTTGCAGGTGCTTGAGGTAGCTCAAACCTTCAACATCAAGGAAGGTTTGCAAGTTGTAAAAGATAACTTGGGGAAAGTGAGAGCTCAGTAGCAGCAATAGTAATAGTAACCCACACTTGCCCGGGATAGTTCAGTAGTGCAACCACCGACAGAGTCTAACATTCCCTCCACCATTACAACTACCACTTCATCCATCTCTTCTTTCAGCCAGAGTGTTGTATTAGTGGATAACAACATTAAAACCCTTACCCCGCTTACCTTACTTGATTTCTATCGTGTAACTTCACCCAAAAAGAAATCAACGAAGAAAGTAGATTCTACTTACATCTTGTCCATTTATGATGCTCTTGATTTTGTTCCAATTGAAAGCTCTCCAAGTCTAGAAAATAATAATAGCTCTAATAATTCCAATCACTTCTCTTCTAATTAAGAATTAGACTTTTATTTTCTGAATTAATCAGATTCACCCATTGAGATGGAGTTGGAGTCGACCAACTCCGAGGGTCTCATAGGAGAAGCTGAAGGTATACCTAACAAGCACATAGAACTTTTTGCCAACCTATCACATGAAGTCACTGAAGTCAACCTATGCAGTGGCAAAGTTCTACCTCCTAGCGTAGTACCTCAAGATAAGGGTAAGTAAGTCATTGGTTCCAGTGATCAAATAACCCCACCACAGGATGCTCTACTATAGATATGTTTGTTAGAGGACTAGCCCATAGTTGATTAACATCCTAGCTCATCCTAGAAAGTTGCCAGCTAAGTTAAGCATATATGACACCCTTGTCTTATTCAAAGAGATGAGGGAATCTATAATCAAGGCTCTTCTTGATCTAGAGATATGCTTAGCTCAGCTAACCACTACTGAAAATGAGGCACACCACTCAAGGGATATCTTAAGAGTTACATTTAATGATGAAGACTTGCTTCTAGGAACAATCGAGCACAACCGTCCCCTCTACATTATAGTGGATATGGGTAGGTTCAAACTGTCAAGGGTGTTGGTTGACCCAAGTGCAGCAATCAACATTATGAGTCTAAGAACTCTTGCCTACTTAAGGATCGACATCTAAACTCCAAAAATAAAGGCTGATGTTGGAAGGATTCAATGAACAAGGTGAGAGGGCCTTAGGAACCATAGTGTTGCCACTAGAGATAGGTGATTGGACGACTGAAGCTAAGCTTCACATTATAGAGTCAAATACATATTTTAATGCTTTACTTGGGAGACCATGGATACATGAAAATAATATGATTCCATTCTCTCTACATCAGTGTATGAAGTTTGTGAGAGGTGGATTGCCTACTGTGTCAAAGGAGATCTCAAGCCATTTCAGTTCACAAGATCAACATATACGAGGATGCGACCATGTACCTCCCTCAAAATTAGCAAGTCTATTCTCATAAACTTGGTCAAAGTTCAAAAATAAAAGAAAAATAAAAAGAGAAAGAAAAGAAAAAGAAAAATGAAAAAAAAATGGGAGCGAGAAATAGACTTGGAGGAGGAAGTGGATCCCAATATTAGATTCTACCCACTTCATTACTCCATTCTAACATCTGGGTAGGATGACTTGACCTCCACCAGGCAGAAGAAGAGGCCAATTGAGAGATAGTCCTAGGGGTGGAAAACCTCCCTATTAGCCACCCAATAGGAGATATGTCCCAACTATTGGGAGTACACTTGCTACCCATATAGACTTAGAATCTAGTTTAGAGGATGAGTCTTATATGGTTAACACACCATCCAGCTCTTCTCAGCAGTAGATTCCTTTTGAGGTGACACTTGAGCTAGACAGTGATGAAGATCGGGTTTGAAGCAAAGCATGAGTGTATCCAAGTCTATATGAAAAATAGTTAGGCATCAATTGGGAACCTGAGCTCTAACCCCACTTTCCTCACAAAAAGTTGAGGGTTTGGTAGTTAAGGAAGCCCCTAACTCATCCACAGATGTGAAGACTTAGACGTTCTTTCTAGGATCATAATCCTCAAGTCAAGAAGTTGATGTAGAACTTGAGGATGATTCATATAAAGATTTAATAGAATTATCTTTTGATTGGACACTCACCTTATTTTCTAAATTTATCATAGAAAGGATTGATTCCACATACATGGTCCTAGCACAGGCCAGATTACTTCATAAGGTTATCGAACAAAAAATACAAGAATTCTCAATCAAGACCAATACTAGGATTGGGTACAGTGGGTCCAGTCATTGATGATGATTATTGCCTAGTCATCACCAATCATTTAGAATCTGATAGGTTCTTTTTAGATCACATTAACTCTTATGAGGAGGTAAGCTTAGAATCTTTAGATGACCAAGTCAAGGATGTACCGCCAGAGTTTGAAGAAGAAATCAAATCAACCATTGATGAACTCAAAGAAATCAACTTAGGGAATAAAGAAGATCCGCACCTAACATACATGAGTTCTTATTGAACCAAACTGAAACCAATGACTTAGTTAGGCTATTGATTGAGTTTAAGGACTGCTTCACATGGATTTATAAAGAGATGCTTAGTTTATCTCCTGACATAGCAGTCCACAAACTAGCGATAGATACTAGTGCTAACACCTATCAAGTAAGCTGCTAGATGCATACAATTAGACATTGAACAACAGGTCATTTCTGAAGTTAGGAAACTGATCAATGCTGGCTTCATTATTGAAGAAGAATACCCTACCTGGCTGGCCAGTGTCATCTCAGTTAAGAAGAAGAATGGATAAATTCACATATACATCAATTTTAGAGATATAAATAAGGCATATCCAAAAGATGAATTTTCACTACCAATACCAGAGTTGATGGTGGACATTGCCTCATCTCTATGCAGCCTTCTCCTTCATAAATGGTTCATCTGGATACAACCAAATAAAGATGGCCCCTAAAGATGAGAAAAATACTGCCTTTTGAATCCCGTTGACCTCACTTTTAGAGTGAGTTCTCAATTTCTTCTTCATAGATCTAGGACTCTTATAGACATTAAGATCTCCTTAGTCTTAAGACACTTCTAGTGAATAGGTGAACACTTAACCTAAGTCAAGAGACTTTGAAGAGTTAGCCATAAGAATATGTTATGCCTTAGGGATTTAGGAAGGCTTGCATACTCTATAGCCTTAAACCCAATCCTTGCTTCCTTATTCAAGCCAAACATTCAAATCAAATTCCAAATCAAATTCCAAACCAAGTGAACCCAAAACTAAATTCAAATTCTAAAACCCTTCCTAAGCCTTTTGATTTTATCTTATGGACTTAGCCTTAACCAAATTCAAATCAACCTCAACTCAATTGATTTTCTCAAATATCCATTCAATCTCAAATTAAATCCCATCCCAAATTTCAAATCAAATGATTGAAACCCAAAATCAAATTCAAATTCCAAAATCTCTGCCTAAGCCATATGAACTACCTTCATATGCTTAGCCAAAATTCCCTTTAAACCAAATCAAACTTGGTTGATTTCTTTATAAATCAATCATTCCTTCATTTATATTCATAAATATAAATGAAATCCAAATTCAGCTAGCCAAAATCAAATCAAATCAAACCAAATCAAGACTTTGCTTAAGCCATTTGGACCTACCTCCATAAGCATAATCAAATCTCAACCCAAATCAACCCAAGCTTAATTGATTTCTCTATAAATCAATTAATATTTCATTTATATTCACAAATATAAATGAAATCTACCCTCTAATGACCAAAAATAAATCAGACTAAATCAATTCCCTACTTAAGCCCTTTTGACCCACATCCTTAGGTTTGGTCAAATTTGCTTCCAAATCACTCCAAGCTCAAGTGATTTTCTTATGAATCATTTATATCTTCATTTATATTCTCGAATATAAATGAAATATGAATCCAAATAGCCAAAACCAACCCAAATCAAATTAAAGTATAATTCAAGCCTTTTTAGCCAATTTCTTGGACTTAGCCAAATCCCATCCAAATCTACTAAAAACCCTTGGATTTCTTCACGAGTCAATCATTCCTTTAATCACTTACCCAAATATAAATATAAACTACAATAACCAAGCCAAAATTAAGCTAACCCAAGTCAAACCTAAATTAGCCCTTTTGGTTTGAAATTATCATATAAACCAAAATTCATATGGATTCAAATCACTTGCAATTTGATTTATTTTTCCATCTCAAACCCTTTTATCAATACAACTAAACTTGAATCAAGCCATGATCAAAGCAATTGACCCATTTAGACCTAAAGACACTTTTGAGCTTAATTTTAATATAACCCAAATTGGTTTGAACTAAGACCATCCAAACCTCATATCATGATCAACAATCATCCTAGGTTAATCCATTGTCTTGGATTGGGTCAAACTAAGTCAACCTAACCCATTGTCCAAGTCAACTTTTAGCCCAAATGAAGCTAAAACTAGCCAAAACACACCATATGCCAAATTGATTGGAACCTTTGATTCAAACTAATTCATAATCAATGATTGAACATGACCAAACCCTCAATTGAGCCAAACCAAGTTCAATTGGTCATTTGATCCAACTTGACCCAAATTGGCCTAAAAAGCCAAAATAGGTCAAATCATAATCCAACCTAAATTGATTGCAACCAAAGATTCAAGTTCATTGAAAATTGGTTATTGAACTTGACCAAAGCCATTATTGAGCCCAATTTGACTAATTGGTCAAGCTAACCTAACCTAGCCCAAATTGACCTAAAGGGTCAAATTAGCCAAAATCCAAATTAATTCCAAATTAAACCAAACTAAAGCCTACAATCATTTTTACTTAGACAATTGAACTTGACTCAACACCTAAGCCAACCCAATTTGGTCAAATTGGTCGACTTAACCCATTTGACCTATATGAACCCAAATGAGCTATAATCAAATCCAAAGCAAATTAAATCAAACCAATGACACCAATACACTCCAAATTAGTCATGTCAACTTGACCCAACCTTTGGTTGACCCAATTTGACCAACTGGTCAACTTGACCCACCTAATCCAATTTGACCTAAATAGGTCAAATCAAACCAAATGAACTCTAAACTACTTGAAATTTGGGTAACCCACTTTTGACTCATCCCAAATGTCCAAATAAAATCCATAGCCAACTGACCAATTTGCCCTTGGGTCTAGGGCATCCCGTGAGATAATACACTTGCATTTTTGGTCATTTCCTCCCCTTGGACACTTGGCACCCATTCATAAGTCCACTTAGGCACCAAGGACTATGGCCAACCTGACCCAAGGGTGGTAGGGTCAGTCGTGATGCATGGGGAGGTGAAATCACCTCCACATTCCCATTGTGGCTTTCTCTCTTTCTCTATGATATTGGACTCAACATTTCAAACCACCAAAGACACCCACTACTCCCATGGCAGTCACCTCCCACCCTTCTTCCACTCATGACAGGCCAAGTGGAATGATTCTCTGCCCAAACGAGCTCCCCATGGTGGCCATCTGATCAAAGATCCACAACAATCATCATCGTCCAAACCAAGGAAGGAGGGGGTATCCCCCCCCCCCCAATCTCACTCAAACACACACACTCACACTCGATTTAACCCTAGATGCCAAGAGATCCCAGAGCTTCCCCTTGCATTTTTTTGGCTCTCTGAATTCCCCATTCTCAATTTTATGTAAAATCGAAATAGGGGAGCATACCAATGATTTCCATTTTGTAATCAAAGTGTAATTAACTTTGCACACACCATCCTTGGACCTAGATGAGCCAAAACAAATCATTTGCCAAGCTTCCCGATGACCGGAGGGTGGAGTCGATCAAGGCCAATCACCTACGTGTTGTGGGTTGGTCTTCCGAGCATTCTACACCAAATTGAAGCTCGTGCGGCTCAATAAGGCTTTATTTCTACCAAATGAAGCTTCCTTAATCATTAGAACCACCAATCATAAGCTCTGGTGAGGTATGCCATTAAAATTGATCCTTAGCTTAAAATGATTTAGAGCTTTTTGAAGGAAACTTCCATCTCGTGTGATCTCCACCGTTGGATATGTTTGTTCTACTTCTCAAAGGTGTGGGATCAATTTGATCTCCATTCGAGCTCAGGTGAGCTCGGATCAAGCAATGATCGATGGACGGTATCCATCTCTCATTGCTCGGGAGGAGATAGATAGTGGACCGTCCATTCCATGTGATCAGAATGGACGGTCCTGATCTAATCATGCTTAGATTCATCTTTTTAATAGTTTAATCTGTGTATTTAATCATGGTCGTCCGATCATAGATCGGACAACCCATGCAAAAATGTGTTTCACCGTCGTCCGTGTCAGCATTTGGATGTGATAACTTAAATAACCAATCCCATCTTACCACATGGAAAGTGCGTAGCGTCAGTAACCACATGGCGTCGACGGGATTAGGGGGTTAATTAGGTTAATTAATCCATTTTTAATGTTGAAAGTTTCTAAATTCATAACTAATTATAAAAAATTTAAAAAATACAAATGAGTACTCATTTTAAAGGTATTTCAGAGGAGAATCCATTAAAATTATAATTAATCAAATTTGAATAGTAATTTTTACTTAATTAAGGATTAATTAAAATTTTAATTAGCATAATTACTATCTGATTAATTATCTAATTAATTTCAAACTTTTTAGAGATGTTTAGGGAGATGACCTTTACCTCCCCTATTTTTCTTGGGATTTATTGGATAATTAATTTAAGAAATCAATGGATTTAGCCTTAATTACTCTCCTATCTTAATTAATGATAATTAAGTAAATGAATAGTAAATAATCAATCAATTAAGTAGATTAACCTTTATTAATGGTGATGATGTTTAGGGAAATAGATTGGGACCCCCTCTTCCAATCTTTTTCTTAAGTCTTCTCCATTCCCTCTTAAATAATTAATTAATTAAAACTTATTAGATAATTAATTAACAAAATTAGTCAAAATCCAAATCTTACCTGAACTTTAATTAACTAATTGAAAGGATTTAGAAATTGAGACTTAGGCTCTCTTCTTTTTCTCTTTTCCTAAGTCTATTTCATATTGTTGATTAAGGGCAATTAAGATTTAATTAGATAATTAATGAACTTAATTAATTTGATTGAATCTACTTTTCTAATTAACTCTTGAGTAGCTCTTTGGGTGTTAAATAACCAAAAGAGAGAGCTAATGAAATTATCGTTAGCTCACATGTGTGAAAAATTACAAGAGTAGTTAAGTGAGCTCTTTAAGATTAATTAATTAGTAATTAAGCCCCTTTCATTTCATAAGAGCATTGATATTTACTTTCCTATGTGGTTGCATATCATGCTAGCTCATAATTATTTAATTAATTACCTTAAGGTGACATAAGTAAGGGCTAATCAACTGATCTAATACATACTTAACTTAATAAATCCATAAAGTCAACCTAATTGCTTTTCATTAAATCATATTAACTTGCACACATGGGAATGGGATTAGGACCAGCAAACCTCTTTTACATTTCATAAATCACATTAAATATGAAATCAAAAATGGCTTTAACAAACTATGGTTTATTTCAAATAAGCTTGTTTAATATAATTGTCCTTAGGAATTAGTTGGATTGAATGAGATTGTATGCTTGTGTTTCTTTATTTCTTTCCAATCATGTTAAGATATTGTATGCCACTGGTAGTCATGCATTCATTCTTTTCAAAAATTAATTAAAAATAAATGATTTCGTTTATGTTAATTTGCATGTGTTGACTTAATTAAAAATATGTGTGGCTATTATCACTACTAAATTTCAAACATATTTTCAAAAGCTTTTTAATGAATAAGAATATGTGTTTTGACTTTAGTTATATATATATATATATATATATATATATATATATATATATATATGAAGTGCATGTGATAAAAAACTTAGTGTATGAAGTGAAGTTTCTTTCTTATATTCATATATTTATTTGAATAAGTTAGAATGTTAGTGGGTATATTAGTCTGTACATCCCAGGGATGCACAGCTTTAAGTAGCCCTAAGGTGGTTCCTACCTCATTCCCTTGGTGCAGAACAATGGTGACGTACTTTCTTGATTTTGTTCTTATGCGTCTTTAACATTAGAATTTAGTTAAAGATTTAATTCATTTACACAAATAAATCAATTAAATTGAATCCAAATTTTGTATAGTTTTAATTTCTATAGTTTCTTGTACATTCATATATATTTAAGAATGGTGGGTATATTAGTCTGGACATCCCATGGACGCATGGATTTAAGTAGTCCTAAGAAGGCTCCTACCTCATTCCCTTAGTGCGAAATAATGGCATTGTACCTACTTAAAATTCTCATATATATGCAAGTGTGACACAACTAGTGGATGAAAACTATAATTTAATCAAATCAATTCTACTTTTGCATAATTCTCATTCTTATAGTTGCTTATACATCCATATGTATATGAGGATAGCGGGTATATTAGTTTGGACATTCCAGGGATGCACGGCTTTAAGTAGCCCTAAGGAGGTTCCTACCTCAGTCCCTTGGTGTAGAACAATGTCGACGTACTTGCTTAAAACTCTTGTACATTTATGTGTACATTTGGCTAATGAATGAAAATATCCTTTTCTATTAAAAAGAAACATGCATTCATACTTTGTTCAAGTGGTTGAATTGATTAATCATGTAATTTAAAGCTCTTTGCTTATGCTTTTGCATAAAAATTTAGATAGAGCTTTAAATTAATATGACAAAATAATTCAACCAAATGAAACATCAATTCCAAATACATTTTCTTACATTCATCACTCAAGTATGCTAAAATATAAATTGCATGTATAAGTATGCTTAGGACTTAACCATATGTATGTTATATATGGTGGAAAGAAATAAATAAACATGTGTCATATGATGATAGTTCATTTCAATTAATCTTGAGATACTTTTCTTATTGAATGAGTTTATTTAAAGTGAACCTAAACCTAGGATTAATTAAAATATATAATAAGTCATTCACTAAAGAGAACTATTTACTTAATTGGCTTTAAAAGTGAGTTAAGGTTGGGATGAAAGAGGGTAATCCTCTTCCTTCTCTTTACAACACTTAGAGATTATGTGAAGGTCATATGAAGCAAGGCAAGTTACAAATTAAAACTTGCAAATCAACTAAACAACTTAAAGTGAAACCACCCTTTAAATTGAATTTTTCTACACTTATAAAATTCTAACTCTAAAGCCTAGTTAGGACATACCACATAAGCCTTAACACACACATTAAAATTAAGTCACCACTTCTAGCTTTATGTTAGGGTGGTGCATGATTTGATGTATGTTTTATTTTGTGATGTATTATTTTAGATTAAATGTTAGGGTGTATGTTTTGTAGACTGGATGTTAGGCCGCTATTAGCCTAATTGTGTTTTATATAGGGATTGTGCTTAAGGGACACTATAAAAATAAATATAAATGCTCTCTTTGCAGGTTGCTTAAGCCCCTAAACATAATCCAAGCTAGGACAGGTGGGCTTGATTACCCATGTGTAGGGTGCTAAGTCCAAATTATAAATATAATTGCTTGGGTGGAATGTATGTTTAGCTAACCTCTATTTTGCAAGTGTAGTTAGATTTACTCTTTCATTTAAATGTAATTTTGCAATTAGAAATTAAGATTAGTGTTATGGGAAGGATGAGCATTGGCTAAAAAGATTGTGTCTTGTGTGCCAAGTGATGCCTTGAAGTGAGTCAAATCAAAGAAGTAAAGAGGAGGAAAGAAGACATGAAGATTTGAAGAAGATGAAAACCCCCTTACCATGTATTTATTATTAATTATAATTATTCTTTTATAATTCAGGTTGTATAAGGGTAGAGCTCGGCTACCCATTTTTCTTTTCGGGTTGTACTGGTACACCCGACTATATCGACCTTTTATTCTTTTATGCTAGTTATAAAAATATTTGATGTTATGTTTAGTTTGTGCAATAGAATTGGCATGCCTTTTCATAGTTTTTTTATGATTGGTGTTTGTTGTATGGCCTTGATGCGATTAGGCTCTTAGGAAAAAATAAATTTTCTACCCAACTACAACTCATAATTAAACTTCCAAATAATTCATAACCTCACATAAAGTCTAGGATATAATCAACATAATTAAAAGATTTAGCAACTCCTTAGCTGAATGTTGAATGTTTCACAACATGCATATCATATTATTTCACTCTTAAAAATAGGGGATTTCCATCCTTGCATGATAGGGGAATGCTTGACCTTTGAGGGCATCCCTTGTAGTGAAAAATACTCCTTCTAGCTGATTTAGCCAATAATCCAATTTCAACAATGCATTTAGGCATACAAAAATCCCAAAGTCTTTGTCAAAATGAAGTGTCAAATATAAATAAAATTTGAAAAGATTTGCATTAGTCTAAGTCATTACTCATACCACTTATAATCTAGTCTCAGGATTGTGTTTAAGAACTATAGTCTCTTTCTAAATAACAACAACCTAACTATCTTGCAAAATCATATGACTTGGCCACATGGACTTAAAGCGTAGGAGGAGTTAGCTGGCTGCCACTCCATCCAGTTATAAGTCCAGCAGTCAGGCAGTTTACCCTCTCTTATGGAGGTAAACTATATACCCATCTTAGCTTAGATGTAGGTCACACTTTGGTTCTTACTAAAGCTCCCTAGTTTTATGATATGGGGTAGATGTTTCCTTCAGGCTACTAGCGTAAATCCTCACCTCTTAGGCATTTTCACAACCTTAAGTTGTAGGATTTTAAGTCCTAGTTTTCTAATAAAATGTCAACTTAAATAAAATCAATCCTCTCAATTTCAAATATATAAAGCCCAATTATAGGATAGGTTAGAATGCTCACTAGGCTTCCTAGTATCATGAGCATTTCCTGCTCATTCCTTTTGGCTTCTCAAAATAAGTCTTCTCCTTGATCTATCCTATTTGTTTTTCCAAACATAGCCAATTTATTGATAGTCCTATCTTTGAAATATTTGGAGATAATAATTGCATACTTTAATCGAGAGTATTCCTAAGGAACTCACCTTCCTTAGGATGTAATTAACTATGGGGGCTTTCCCCATAGGGAACTTTAGAACCCAATTTAAATAAACCCTACTTTATTCATCCATGTAAAGTAGGGGGAAAATCTCTTGTATATTCGAAGACCCATCATGCCTTAGGAGACCTTATTAAGGTGATTAGGTCTATTATAGGATAGTGATTTCTATCTTTCGAGATAGTGTACCATTCCTTGATGTCGTACCCAATCACCTCAATAAGTACACCCTCATATCTCGTGGTGTCCCCCATACCCATCTCCAAAAATAAGCACCACAAGCCCCGATCGAAATATATTACTATAAGGTCATGCCTTTCAGCCTTAAAATTGTCAATGCTACATACTAGTGGACTATGACTCAAAACTTCGATGAACTCATTCATCATCAAGTCAAGTGATATGTTGATGATCTCGTAGTTAAAAGTAAAGCATAGGAAGACCACCTCTTTGACTTGAGAGTAATTTTTGAATGGTTAAGACAATTTAACCTCAAAATGAATCCCATGAAGTGTGCATTCGGAGTAGCTTCAAGGAAGTTCCTTAAGTTTGTTGTCTGACAACGGGGAATCAAGATTGATCCGGAGAAGATCAAAGCGATATTGGAAATGCCACCCCCTAAAAGTATAACTCAACTCAGATCATTTCAATGGCAATTGGCATATCTAAGATGCTTCATATCCAACCTATCAGGAAGTTACCAGCCATTTTCAACACTTGTCAAAATGGACGTCAAGTTCAAGTGGGATGACAAGTGTTAGCACACCTTTAAAGACATCAATCACTACCTAATGACACCGCCAGTTCTTGCAGCCCCTATCCTAGGCAAGCCGCTCATCCTCTACACTACTGTATTAGATGACTCCCTTGGTGCTTTGTTGGCCCAAGCCGATGATGAAGGGAAAGAGAATGCTCTCACTATCTTAGTCATCATTTAATCCCTACTCAAGCCAATTATCCACCCATTGAGAAACATTGCTTAGCTTTAATCTTTGCATCCCAAAAGCTATGACATTATATGATTTCTCATAAAGTCAACTTGATCTACAGAGTCAATCCACTACAGTATCTCATAACACAGCCGATGCTATCCGGATGGTTGTCACGTTGGTCCATGATTTTGTCATAGTTTGATATTACTTTCATATCCATCCATGCGGTGAAAGGACAAGCACTTGTGAATTTTTTAGCAGCACACCCACTTCCTGTTGGCTCTCCACTTAATGACGATCTCCTTGATAAAAAAATCATGAACTTGGGGGACACTAGCAGTCGCTGATGGAAATTATATTTTGATGGTGCGGCTTCCTCTAGAAAAGGAGGAAAACCACAGTCTACTCTTCTAGGAAAGGCAGGGGTAGGAATAGTCCTTCTAACTCCAAACCTCAATGTGATGAGATTCTCATACCATCTATCCAATCCTTGCACCAACAATGAAGCTAGGTATGAGGCTTTGATTGTCAGTCTAGAGTTAGCAGTCACACTATGCATCCATAACATCGACATCTTTGGGGATTCTCAGTTGGTCATCAACCAAATTATTGGGTCCTACAAAGTCCTGAAGCCTAAGCTCCATCATTATCACAAGTAGACTATGGAGCTGTTAGCCCAAATCCTAGTAGTTACCATATACAAGATCCCTCGATGAGAGAACGCAGTAGCGGATGCACTAGCAAAGCTTGCCAAAGAGTTGGCATGACTAGAAGATGAGTCCATATAAATAAAGATTCAAATCAAGTCATACCACTTATTGATAATGAACTCATAGAGAGACTCTCCCTTGAAGGGGAGGTTACCATCACCAAAATGGATAAGGAGATGGATTGGAGGCAACCATTCATAGACTATCTAACTAATGGAAAATTACATCAAGAGAAGTCATAAGCCCATCAGATGAAGCAGAGAGCCCTTTCTACTGTCATCAATGGCACCTTATTCCGACAGTCTTCGATCATATGTGGTTATAATGTTTAGACAAGCACAAAGCCTATAAAACATCATCGAGGTACACTTAGGATTATGTGGAGCTCACCCAATCCCATCTGAAGATGAAGGCTAAGATCAAGAGACTAGGGTATTATTGGCCTATGATGATTACCGACTGCATGGACATTGCCAAGTGTTATCACCAATGTCAGGTGCATGGAGTGGTCCTACACCAACCACCCAACAATCTACATCCAACATTGGCCTCTTAGCCATTCAAGTGTTGGGGTACTAACATTGTGGGTCAGATTGATCCTCCTTCCGTAGGTCATTTATTCATCCTTGTGACTACTGATTACTTTTCCAAGTAGGCATAGGTGATTCCTCTCATGCAGGTCTAAGCCTAGCATGTGCCCTAGTTTTTTAGGAACCATATCGTTTATAGATTTAGGGTGCCTCAATGAATTATATCTGATAATGGTACTACATTTAAGAGCACCAAGATCAACAACTTTACCAGCAGACACAACATAGACTAGAGATATTCTACCATCTATTACTCAAGAGAAAATGGCATGACAAGAGCCTTTAACAAAACTCTCATCCAAATATTAAAGAAGATGCTCGATGGTAACAAACAACAGTGGCATGAACAGTTAGTTGAAGCCTTGTGGGCCTACCGCACCACATATAGAGCTATAACTCAGTCTACTCCTTTCTCCTTAATGTATGGGTCTGAAGCTATTCAACCATTAGAAGTTTAACTCCCATCACTAACAATAGCTATGGGTAGGAAGATCACAATATAATAGAATTCCAAGTTAAGATTAGAAGAGGTCAAAGGTTTAGAGGTGAGATGCTTACGAGGATGCAAGAACGTCAAGTTATACAAAGCCAAAATGATTCAAGCTCACAACAAGTTGGTCCTCCCTAGAGCTTTCCAAGTAGGAGAGCCTATTTTAGTTCTAAGTAGACCAATTGCTGCCCGTCGCAAGATGGGAGGCAAGTTTGAACCCACTTGAAAAGGCCTTTTTTATATATAAAATGCCTACCAATGAGGAACTTATCAACTTATTTAACATAAAGGAGAGCGCATGATACTTCTGATCAATGGGCTCTATTTAAAGAAATATTATCCTAAAAATAATGTTTAAAAATAATTATTATCATTACAAATTCTATCTTTCCATTCATCAAATCTTCTCTTCATTTGAAGCATTTTTATTTGTGAATCCACCACGGCGTGTTTAGGATAGGTGTAAGAGAACCCAAGTGGCATCCTATCCTTCATCAACACAAACATAAACTACACACAATGCTCCAGTGCTATTAGGATAGGTGGAAGAGAACCTAAGAGGCATCCTATTTCGACTAGCACAACTAAGTTAGGTGTAAGAGAACCTGAGTGGCATCCTACCTTAGTGGAATCACATTACCCCTGTGGCACCATTTCATCCATTCTTTGATGTGTTTAGGGTAGGTGTAAGAGAATCCAAGTGGCATCCTATCCTTCATCAACACAACACAAACACATATCAAACAAATACACATCTTTTGTCTCGAGCTGCTTTGATGTGGGATAATTCTCCCTATGGCACTCACTACTCTAGGTTAGGCTAACGTGTTACCCTGTTAGTGCATCACCCTAGTGGTCTTCTTATTTTGGAGGATGTAAGTCTGCTATGCTTTCCTCCCATACTTGAACACTGCACACCAACGAGCACCTTGTCAGCATGGTAGGCTTTGTTGTGCGATCAGTAAAGCTACCTTCATGTTGGCTTCGTTCAAGAGGACAAAAGTCTGCTATGCATTCTTCTTGAACTAGCCATCAAGAACTAACTTGGTCAAGTTGAGGATTAGGGTATGTCCCTCAGCAGCTCATTTCCTCCTGACTACTATAAGTTTGGGTCTAGTTCTTCTTTGTGACTCCCTTCTTGGTAGTCGCCCTTAGGTCAGGTTTGATCTAGTGCACCATCAACGAATCATCCCAGCGGTTGATCCCTACTTTGGAAGATGTAAGTTTGCTACACTTTCTTCTTAAGTACAATCGTTGCACACTGAAGGGCAGCCCTAGGTCAGATAGCACCTGTCGAACCAAAGATAGACTATCCCGGTAATCAGTTCTGCTTTAGAGAGATATAAGTCTTCACACCTTCTCTCTAGACTGATTATTGCACACTAACGGAGACCTTAGGTTTGTTGGTGTTTTCTATGCTGACAGCGATCCACCCGGTGAATACACCACTCTTGGCAGATGTAAGATTGCTACGCTTTCTTATTGAGTTGACCACTGAATACCTACATGCATTATTTTCTTCTGGATCAGGATAATGTCTCTAGTGGCACCTCCCCTAGGCACTCTACTTGGATCATCCTTTGCAATCCCATTTAGACACTACCAGGGTTACTTTTGGATTGGACAATCCCCTTTTCCTAGTAACCACCCCTGTGGTTGGAGATTCTGTTTAGCAAATGCACAAATTCTCCCTTAGTCAAGCAAATCTGAGATAGGTCAAGGCCAATATAGTCCCTTCTCAGCATTATCCCTTGCACACCAATAGGGTCCACGATAACAAACAAATAAAATATATTTTCTCTTATGGATTAGGAATTAATGCCCTAGCGACACCTTTCCCAAGCAAGCAACCTATCTTTAGGGCAGTCTCAACAAAACCCCTTGTAGGAATCGCATGACTACTCTTGAGTTAAGATAAGTCTCCTATGACACTCTCTCAGTAGTCTCCCTTAGGTTGGGTTCAATCTATTCTACCACCAATTACCTAGTGGTCATCTTGCTTTGTAAGATATAAGTCTGCTATGTATTCTTTCCAGCATGACTGTTGCACACCAATGGGCAGCCTTAGATAGGGTTCAATCTGTTGTACATCAATGGGTCACCCTAGCTACTGGTCCCTGCTCAAAAAGATGTAAGTCTGCTACGCTTTCTTCTTAGTACAATCATTGCACACCAAAAGGCACCGCTTAGGTCAGATAGTCTTACTCTTCGGCTAGTAGACTACCCCTTTGGACTGATAAATCTGAGATAGGCCAAGGCTGACATACCCCTTTCTCAGTGTAGTCCATCGCACACTGATGGGATCCATCAAATGAAATTAATCTTGACTACTTTGAGCTGATATAAGTCCCCCAATAGCATTTACTCTATAGTCGACCTAGGTCTGGTTTGATTTATTATGCATCTAACAAATCACCCTAGCAGTTGATCCCTGCTTTGGAAGATATAAGTCTGCTACACCTTCTTCCTAAGTACAGCCATTGCACACTGATGAGCAACCCTAGGTTGGGTTTAATTTGTTGTGCCATCGATAGAACACCTTAATGGCAGATCCCTACTTTGGAAGGTCTGAGTCTGCTATGCTTTTTCCTAGTACATCTATTGCACACTGAAAAGCAACCCCTTAAGTTGGATAGTCCTACCTTGTGGCTAGTAGACTACCCCTTTAGATCAATAAATATGAGATAGGCCAAGGCTGACATAGCCCCTTCTTAGTGGGTCCATCGCACACCAACAGAGTCCATAACATAACACACCAAATTAAATTAAATCAAATTGCATCAAATCAAATAAAATTAAAATCAAATTAATCATCAGATAACTCTGGAGTTGAGATAAGTCCCCATAGCACTCTCTTAATAGTCACCCTTAGGTCAGGTTCAATATGTTTTGCCACCAACTAGTTACCCTAGCGGTCATTCTCTTTTTGAAAGATGTAAGTCTATTACACATTCTTTTCAGCACGATCGTTGCACATCGACGGGCAGCCTTAGGTCAGGTTTGATCTGTTATACATCAATGAGTCACCCTAGAGGTTGGTCCCTGCTCAGGAAGATGTAAGTTTGTTACGCTTTCTTCCTGGCGTAGCTGTTGCACACCGAAAGGCACCCTTTAGGTGGGATAGTCCTACCTTACGGTTGGTAGAATACCCATTTGGATCAGTAAATTTAAGATAGGTCAAGGCCAACATAGCCCCTTCTCAGTGTGATCCATCGGACACTGACAGGGTCCATCAAATTAAAATGATATTAATCTTGGCTGCTTTCAAGCTGACATAAGTCCCCTAGCGACATTCACTCAATAGTCGCCCTAGGTCAAGTTTGATTCATTGTGCATCCAACGGATCACCCCAGTGATTGATCTCTGCTTTGGAAGATGTAAGTCTTCTTTGTTTTCTTCCTAAGTATAGCCATTGCAAACCGACGGGCAGCCCTAGGTTTGGTTAAATTTGTTGCGCCATCAACAGATCACCCCAATGGCTGATCCCTACTTGAGAAGATGTAAGTCTGCTATGCTTTCTTCCTAGTATAGTCATTGCACACTGAAAGGCAACCCCTTAGGTTAGATAGTCCTACCATGTGGATGGTAGACTACCCCTTCAAATTGCTAAATCTAAGATAAGCCAAGGCCAATATTGCCCCTTCCTAGTGGGTCCATCACACACTAATAGGGTCCATAACATAACACACCAAATTAAATTAAATTAAATCGCATCAAATCAAATAAAATTAAAATTAAATTAATCATCAGGACTACTCTAGAGTTGAGGTAAGATCCCCAATAGTGCTCACTCAATAGTCACCTTAAGTCAGGTTTGATTTATTGCACATCCAATAGATCACCCTATTGGTTATTTTTTTGCTTTAAAAGATGTAAATCTGCTAAGCTTTCTTCCTAGTATAGCCATTGCACATTAAAAGGCACCCCTTAAGTCGGATAGTCCTATCATGTGGCTGGTTGACTACCCCTTTGGATCGATAAACTTGAGGTAGGCTAAGGCCGACATAGCCCCTTCTTAGTGGGTATATCACACACCGACAAGGTCTATAACAAACCAAATTCAAACCAACCTCCCTTGTGGAGTCAAATTAAACATATCGAACAAACCAAACTTCTCCCCAGTGAGATGCAAATCAAATTAGTCTCCCCAGTGGAACCTAAATCACAATATAAATCTAACAAATTCAATCAGACTTATATCCCCAATGAATGTACCCTCAATTCAAAAATCATTCTTCCCAGTAGAGCCATAAGAAATCCAATCAAACTCTTATCCCCAATAGATAGCCCAAACCTGCTTCCCTAGTGGAAGGTTCACATTTCCAATCCCTAGAGGATCAAATCCATATCCTTAGTGGATACGCCTCCTCATGAATTAAAATAAAATAGATTAAAATTAATTTGATTTTGATCCCCAATGGGTTATAAATTCTTATCCTCAACTGATACACACCCAAACTAATTATATTCATAATTAAAATTGAATCCATATCCATAGTGGATACCTTAAACTTGCATCTCTAGTAGAAGGTTCATGTACTCGATCCCCAGCGGATTCCTTCTGACCCTCTTATGCCCTTGGCATAAAGAGAGTTGTATTGCGCTAAGATTATGATTCTATCTACCTCTCAGATCTTAGTATAGATCATTTTTGTTAGTGTTTACAATCTTCTAGATGTTGTTGATCATTTTGATCAATGCCAGTACGTGTGGTGTGCCTTATCAGTTACACCACACCTATTGGGGGTCCTTTTCTTGACCTCACTTTTGGAGTGAGCTTTCAACCTCCTCTTCTTAGACTTAGGACTCTTATAGACACTAAGAGCTCCTTAATCATAAGATACTTATAGTGATTAGGTGAACACTTAACCTAAGCCTAGAAACTTAGAAGGGTTAATCATAGGATTAGGCTGTGCCTTAGGTCTTAAAAAAATCACCTATCCTATAGCCTAAACCCAATCCATGTGCACCTTCTTAAATATAATCAAAATCCAAATCTCAAACCAAACCTCAAATTCAAATACAAATTCCAAATCCAAATCTAAATTCCAAATCAAATGTTTGAAATCTATGCTGAAATCCAAATTCAAAATCCTTCCTAAGCCCTATGATTTTATCTTGTGGACTTAGCCTTAGCCAAATTCAAATCAACCCAAACTCAATTGATTTTCTCAAATACCAATTCAATCCTTTAATCAAGCAATCAAATTCCAATTCAAATCTAGTCCCAAATGATTTAAGCCCATGATCAAACTAAAACCCCAAAATCCTTGTTAAGCCATTTGAGTTGGAGCCATGAACCTGGACAAATATTAACCCAATTCAACCAAATTTGATTGATTTCTTTATAAATCAATCATATCTTTAATCATATTCACAAATATAAATAAAATCTATACTCAAATCATCAAAATTAAAACAAACTAAATCAAATCCTTTTCTAAGCCCTTTGAACCTACGTTCATGAGCATATACAAATTTTCCTTCAAATCACTTCAAAGTCAATTAATTTTTTTATAAATCAATTGTTCCTTTGATTATCTTTCTAAATATCAATGAAATCTACATTCAAATGACCCTTTGAATTAATTCTTTGAAAATGGCCAAATCCTACCTAAATCAAGTCAAAACCAACAAATATTCTCTTGAGTTAATCATTCCTCCAATCACCTATCCAAATATAAATGAGACCAACAATCATCAAACCAAATTCAAGTTAACCCAAGTGTGTTGTTTATTTTTGGGATGTTTGTGATTGTGTATATGGGGGGACACCATGTAGATCTGAGGATGTACTTATTGAGGTGATCAGATACACCATTTAAGAATATTATACTATCTCAAAAGATAGAAGTCACTACCCTATAATGGACCTAATCATCTAATAAGGACTCCTATGATATGATGGGTCTTCGAATATACTAGAGATTTTTCTTTACTTTATATGGATGAATATACTAGAGATTTTTCTAAAGTTCCCTATAGGGGCAAGCCCCCATAGTTAATCACATCTTAAGGAAAGTGAATTCTTTAAGAATACTTTGACTGAATTAGATGATAATTATCTCCAAAGAATTCAAATATAGGACTATCAATAAATTGGTTGTATTTTAGAAAATCAAGTGGGATGAATCAAAAGGAGAGAGTTATTATCAAACCCAAAGTAGATAAGTATGGAATGTTCATGATACTAGGAAGCAAAGTGAACATTCAAATCTATCCTATAGTTGGGCTTTAAATTTTTGAAATTGAAGAAATTGTATATGCTTTGAGTTAACATTTCATTAGAAAGCTAGGACTTATACTTTAATAACACAAGATTATTAGGATGCCTAAGAGGCGAGGATTTATGCTAGTAGCCCAAACAGAAACAACAACCTCTGATCCTAAGTCTAGGGAGCTTTGGCAAGGGCCAAAGCATGACCTAAGTCTAAGGCAAAAAATAGGTATATTATGTACCTCCATAAGAGAGAGTAAACCACTGTGTTGTTATTCAAGTGGCGAGACTATCTCCTCCTACGCTTTAAATCCATGTAGGCAAGTCTTACGCTTTGCAAAATGATTAGGTTGTTATTATTTAGAAAAGAAACTAAGTCCTTAAACCCACTCCCTAAGAGACTAGAGCATGATTGGTATGAAAAATAACTTAATCTAATGCAAATCTTATCATATTTTATTTGATTTTGGACTCTTTATTTTGACACCGGCTATTGAATTTTATATCTTTAAATGTGTGATGAAATTGATTATGGGCTAAATCAAAGGAGAAAGAGGTGTTCCCATCATAGGTTCTCAAAGGTTAATCCATTACTATCTAGTAAAGATGGAAGCCCTCTCTTAGCAAGAGTGAAATAACATGATATGCATGATGTCAAGCATACAACATCCTGCTAAGCGGTTGCTGAATATTTTATTATCTTGATTTAATGCTTAGGAAATTATGTGAGATTACGAGTTAGTTTACAAAATTTAGTTATGAGTTATTAGTTTGGGTAGAAAATTTAATTTTTATCCTAGGAGCCTAATCGCATCCAGGCCACACAATAATCGATCATAAACAAACTATGAAAAGACATGCTTTTTCTAATGCATAAGCTAAACAAAATATCAAATAATTTTATAAAGCTATCAAAAATAAATAAGAGGCTGATGCGATCGAGTACCACCGTACAACCCAAAAATAAATTTGGGTAGCCAAGCTCTACCCTTATACAACTTGGATTACACGGGAATAATTACAATTACAAATGATGAATGTTATGGGGGTCTTCATTTTTCATTCTTCATTTTTTTTTCTTTTGATTTGATTTGGATGTGCTTACTCCCAAGGCTTTAAATGGTACATAAGACTTGGTCTTGTAACCAATGCTCATCTTAATCCCCCATAACACTTATCTTAATCCTAATACAAAATTACATTAAAGGAAGGAAAGTAAATCCAGCTACACTTACAAAACAAATATTAGCTAAACACACCATACAACCCAAGAAGTTATATGAATAATCTGGACTTAGCACCCCGTACATGGGTAACCAAGTCCACCTGTCCTAATTTGGTTTATGCTTACGGGTATAAGTAACCTACACAGCAAAAGCATTTTTATTTTAATTATAGTAGCCCCTTAAACACAACCTCCTACAGAAAATATGATTAACTAATATCAGCCTAGCATCTAGACTACGCACATACACCTTAACATCCAGTCTACAATAATACATCAAAAAATAAGCATACATCAAACCATACACCATCCTAACATAAAACTAGAAGTGGTGACTTAATCTAATGTGTGTGCATTAAAGCTTGTGTGGTATGTCCTAACTAGGTTTTAGAGTTGTAATTTTGCTAAGTATGAAATATTTAATTTATAAAGGGTTGATTTCTCTTTAAGTGATTTAATTGATTTGAAGATTTTACTTAGTGGTTTTCTTTTGTTTCATATGGCTTACACTTAACAACTATGTGTTATAAAGAGAAGAAAGAGGGGGGACCTCTCTTTCATCCCTACCTTAAGTCACTTCCAAGAAAAATTAATTAGCTTGATTCTCTTTAGTGGATGGTTTATTACATGTTTTAATCAACCCTAAGTTTAGGTTCACTCTAAATGACCTTATTCAATATGAAAGGCATCTTAAGATTAATTAGAATGAATTACTATTACATAACAAATATTTATTCATCTCTTTCCATCATGTGTATCATACATATGATTAAATCCTAAGCATACATCGCTATTATTCTACACCAAGGGCATAAGGTACAAGACCTACTTGGGGCTACTTCAAGCCTCACAGCCCCAGGATGTTTAGATTAATATACCACTTGTCTTATATACATATGTATATATAACAACTATAAGAATAGAAAAAACCATGCAAAAATTATATTTGATTTCTTTGATTTATGATTTTTATTCATTGGTCATATTATACATACATATGTATAATAGTTTTAAGTAGGTACGACGCCATTGTTCTACACCAGGCGTGGGCAACCTACTTAAAAAGCCTCGACCACAGGATGTCCAGATTAATATACCACTTTTCTTATATACATATGAATGTACAAAAAGAATCATAAGAATGAGAAGTCATGCAAGAAGTCATTTTTTTATTTGATTATATGATTTACATATATTTGATATGAAATTCTTCCTAAGTCTTAGCATGGAGATACGGGGGAATAGATTTAGATAAATGTTGCATTCTTTTCAAATGAACTATACATTTGTAAATCCCATGCAAATCCATATAAGGTAAGGAAAGAGAGCTTCATATTATATATCTTAGAATATGAACACATGCACACTTATAGATACTTGTAATTAAAACCACTCCATATATTATAATTGATTTATAGGCTTTTGAAGATAACTTTTGATTTAATAGTAATAATAGCCACACCAATTTTTTAATTTAAATCAATACATGCAATTTGACATAAAAGAAACTATTTCATTTTAGTTAATTTTAAAAGAAATAAATGCATGATTATTAATGGAAAACAACATTTAACATGATTGGAAAGAAATAAAGGAACATAAGCACATGATCTCATTCATTCTAATTAATTCCTAAAGACAAGCATACTAAATAAGGCTATTTAAAATGAACAAAACTTCTTTAATGAAAATTTCAATTTTGAGTTTGATTTGATTTAAAAAATGTGAAAGAGGTTTGCTAATCCTAATCTCATTCCCCATGTGTGAGTTAATTTGGTTTAATGAAGAATATTTAAGTTGATTTTATGTTTTAATTAAGTTAAGGTATGAATTAAGTGGATTAGTTAACCCTTACCTACATCACCTTATGTTAATTAACTACTTAATAATGTTCCAATATGATATGCAACCACATGAAAAGTAAATTTGCAATGCTCCTAAGAAATGAAAGGAGCCTAATGCAATTGGCTTATGATTAATAGTTAATTATGCTTAAGGGATCTCTCTTAACTACTTTTATGGTTTTCTCACACATGTGAGCTAACCATAATTTCATCATCTCTCACTATGGGTTATTAAACACCTAAAGAGATACTTAAGATTAATTAAAGGTTGCTTAGATGTGAAGTGAATTTTAGATTGAGTTAATCAAGCTCTTTAATCCATTTGATTAAGCATGCTCAATTAATGAAATGAAATTGACTTAAGGAGAGAGATCAAGAAAGAGGTCTTGATCTCAATCCCCAAGTCCCATATTTGATCGTTTAAGCTCTGATTTTTATCTTTGCAATTAATTGATTAATTAAGCAATTAATAGTCTCATAATCATTAACTAATCAAATTGCAAAAAGTGAAGAAAACTTAGGAAATGAATTAGGAAAAATATTCCAATCACATTCACTAAGCTCCTTTACTATTCAATAGAGGTAATTAGGCTTAAATAATTAATTAAACCACTCTCATTCATTAATTATCACTAAGTAAATTAAGAAAGTGATTAATATTTAATCAATTAATTTCCTTAATTAAGCAACTAATAAAATACTAAAAAATAGGGGAGGCAGAGGTCATCCCCCTAAACATCCACAAAAGTTGGAGATCAATTGGGTGATTAATTAAAGAATATTTAAGCTAATTATATTTCTAATTAAACCTTAATTAAGCCAAAACTACTATTCAAAATCAATTAATAATAATTTTCCTGGATTCTACTCTAAAATATCTTTAAAATGAGCCAAGTTTGTATTTCTTGTAATTTTCTAGAGTGAGTTATGTTTTTTAGAAGTTTTAGTATTAGAAATAGGTTAATTAAGCCTAATTAAAGAGTTAATCCCATCGGGCCATTCGGCGACTGATGCAGCGTGCTTTTCATGCGGCGTGGCGGGAGTGGCTATTTATGTTATCACATCTATTGCTGACTCGGATTAAGAGGGCTAACTCTGTGGATCGTCCGATCTAAGATCAGACGACCACGATCAAATTCACAATTTGAAGGAATCGGGATCTACGATCTAATCGTGATCATTTTGATCATGCGAAATGGGCGATGATCCATCCCATTTGAAAGTGGCAAAAAACATATTTCATCCATCTTCCCCCATTCGATCCAAGCTCACTCAAGCTCAGATTGCCTCCAAATCAACCCCACACCATTGGGGAGGAGAGGGGCACACATCTAATGGTCAAAAACTCATGATGTTCAATTTTACTTCACAAAGGACCAAGCTATTTTCAGTATAAGGCTCAATTTATAAAATTACCTTATCAGAGCTAATGTACGGTGGTGGGATCGACGGAGGTAGCTTTGCCTAGTTCAGGCGAGGCCCCGTTGAGAAGCTTTGAGCTTGATTTGGGGTGGAGTGCTCGGTTGACCAATCTATGCACATAAAGGCTTCAATTCTGATCGAACTCTGATCTCTGGTGCTTAGGAAGGTTTGGAGAAGATTCGGTTGGCTTCAACGGAGTGTGAAGATGGTGTGGGAGCAAGGAATTGAAGTTTGATGGAGTGGAGGAGGAGTATTGATCGAAGGATGGCTGCCCTATTTTTAATTTCTCACACAAAGAGGAAATTCAATTGAGGGAGGCTTTGGGAATGCTTAAAATTGCTCTAAGGGGTTTTAGAATTGGCTTCGGGACTCACACGATGTCGAATGACTCCCTTTTCCACTCGTAATGGGGGAGTATTGGCCGAAAACATGTGTGAAGGATGGACGAAATGGGTTGGCTTGTTTTGACCGGTGGACCACCGTCAAGGAACCGGAGAGGTCACATCCAACTCCACATGGCTCATCTTGAGTGGAGGGAGTCATGGGAGGAGTCTCTAAGGCTAGTGTGCAAAGTTCCCTTTTGGTTTGTCCATAGGGTGCTCAGTTTGGATTGAGTGAAGAAGAGTAGAACTTCCATTGGTCCTTGGCTAACCTAGGTTGGGTTAGGTGAGCTTGGTGGGTCAAGTGGAGCCTCACTTGAGTGCTTGGAGGCTGCCATGGTGATGGGGAAGTCATTTTTGCTTGTTTGAATGAAGATCCAATGGAAAGAGGGTTTGTCCAATGGCTAATCCCCTTGGTGGGGTCCACTATAGATTTGACCTAATTTGGGAATGAATTAGGACATGTTTGGGTTGGGTTTGACCAAGTCCTAGGTTCCCATGAGTTGGTTTGGAGTGATTCGGCTTCATTTGACCAAAATGTGTTCATTTGGGTTAGGTTGGGTTGGGTTGACCAATTGGTCAAATTATGTCAAACTAAGGCTTGGGTTAGGTTCAAATGATGATTTGGGATGTTTTGATTCAATTAATTTGGATTGGTTTGGCCTAAGTTTGGATTTGACTCATTTGGATTCAAAAGGATCAAATTGGTCAAGTTGACCAATTTGACCAATTTGACCAAATCAGGTTGGGTTAAGTGTTGAGCCAAGTTCAATTGGTTGATTGAAAGTAATTGTAGACTTTGGTTTGGTTTAATTTGGATTAATTTGAATTTTAGCTAATTTGACCCTTTAGGTCGATTTGGGCTAGGTTGGGTCAAGTTGACCAATAGTCAACTTGGGCTCAACTATGGCTTTGCTCAAGTTCAATAAGTGATTCAAAATGAGCTTGAGCCCTTGGTTACAATCAATTTGGATCAAATCATGATTTGACCCATTTTAGCTTTTTAGGCTAATTTGGGTCAACTTGGGTCCAATGGCCAATTAGGCTTAGTTTGGCTCAAGTAATGGTTTGGCCATGTTTAATCACTGATTATGAATTAGTTTGAATCAATCGTTCTAATCAATTTGGCATATGATGAATTTTGGCTAGTTTGGGTTTCATCTGGGCTAAATGTTGAATTAGTCAAAGACTAGTTTTGGCTTGGTTTGACCCAATTTAAGGCAATTGATCACCCTAGGGTGGTTGTTGGTTGTGTTGTGAGTTTTAAATGGGCTTAGTTCAATCTAATTTGTGTTGGATTAGAACTTGACTCAAAAAGGTCCTTTAGGTCACTTTAGGTCAAGTGAGCCTAAATGGGCCAATTGGCTTGATTATGGCTTTATTCAAGTTTAGTTGAACTCGCACAAGAGTCTAGGATTGAAATATAAATTCAATTGTAATTGTTGTGGAGACAAATGGGTCTTGGCTCATATGGCAATTTCAAGTAAAAAGAGGTCAACATGAACTTGACTTGGGTATTGATTTGATTTGATTTATTTTGGTTTGATTCGAATGGTTTGAACTTGGATTTCATTTAGAATTGTGAATATAAATGAATGAATGGTTGATTTATAAAGAAATCAACCAAATTTGGGTTGGTTTGAAGAAGGTTTGGCTAAGCATATGAAGGTGGTTCATATGGCTTAGAAAGGATTTTAGTTTTTGGAGCTTAATCATGGGTTTCAATTATTTGAAGTTGGATTTGATTTTAGAATTTGGATTTGAATTTGAGGTTTGGTTTGAAAGAAGGAAGCAAGGATTGGGTTTAGGCCATAGGTTAGGCAAGTCCTCCTAAATCCTTAAGGCACAACTATTCCTACGACTGACTCTTCTAAGTCTTTAATGTTAGGTTTAGTGTTTACCTAATCACTAAAAGTGTCTTAAGACTAAGAAACTTTTAGTGTCTATAAAAGTCTTAGATCTATGATGAGGAAGTTGAGACCTCACTCCAAAAGTGATGCCAACAAAAGGTCACCAAATAGGTGTGATGTGACTGACAAGGCACACCGCATGTATTGGTGTTGACCAAGATGACTAACAACATCCAAAAGATCATAAACACTAACAGGGATGATCTACTCCTAAACTTGAGATGTAGAAGGAATCAAGATCTTAGTGCAATGCAACTCCACTCATGTATAGGGCATAAGGGAGGAAAAATGGATCCACTAAGGGATCAAGTATATGAACCTTCCATGGGAAGCAGGTTCAGGTTATCTATTAGGGATAAGAGGTTTCAATTTGATTGCAAAATATGATTTGGGTAGAGTATCCACTGCGGATTAGAATGTATAACTTGCTAGGGATAAATGCATGAACCTTCCACTAGGGACGAAGGTTCAGGTTATCCATTAAGGATAAGGATTTGATGAGATTTCTTTTGAGGGTGCACTCGCAGGGGAATGCAAGTTTGAATTGGATTTAATTGACTCTACTGGGGAGGTTGGGATGATATATGTCTTATTTGGGAGAAGTTGGTTGACTGTTTATGTAAGTTTAAATTTTGAGATGGACCCTGTCAGTTTGCGATGGACTGCACTGAGAATGGGCTATGTTGGCCTTGGCCTATCTCAGATTTACCAATCCAAAGGGGTAGTCCACCAGCCACATGGTAGAACTATCCAACCTAAAGGGGTTTCCTTTCGGTGTGCAGTGATTATGCTAGACGGAAAGCGTAGCAAACTTACACCTCCAAAAGCAAGGGACAACCATTAGAGTGATCTATTGGATACAACAAATCGAACCCAACTTAGGGAGACTATTAAATGAATGCTACTGGGGGACTTATATTAGCTCAAAAGTAGTTAGGATAATGTCATTTGATTGAATTATATTTGTTTTAATTTGATGAATCCCTTTGGTGTATAATGGATCCAGAAGGCTAATATCATCCACATCTTTTACAAATCCAAAGGGATAGTCTACTAGCCGTGAGGTAGAACTAACCAACCTAAGGGGTGCCTTTCAGTGTGCATTAGTCAAGTTAGAAAGAATGCTTGTAAACTTACATCCTCCTAAATAAGGAACCACTGGGATGATCGATTGCTTGCATAACAAATCAAAACTGACCTATGGTGGCCCGTTAGTGTGTAACGGTCATGCTGGAAAGAATGGGTGATAGACTTATATCTTTCAAAGAAAAGACGATCATTGGGGGAACTTGTTGGTGGCATAACAAGTTGAACCTGACATAGGGTGACTACTAAGAGATAGTACTGACTCGGGGACTTATCTTAACTCAAAGTAGTCAAGCAATTCTTATAGGGAGTTTTGCTGACACTGCCCTAAAGATAAGATGTCTGCTTGGGAAAGGGGTCACTAGGGGCTTTAATTCCTAATCCAAGATATATTTTATTTGTTTTATATTATCGTGGACCCTATTAGTTGTTGAGGGACCACACTGAGAAGGAGCTCATATCATCCTAGTCCAATCTCAGACTTATTGGACCAAGAAAAAATCTACGCATCCGCTGAACAAATTCTCCAATTATAGGGGTGGCTACTAGGAAAGGGGGACTGTCCAATCCAAAAGTAACCCGGGTAGTGTCTAAATGAGGTCACTATGGATGTGATTCAAATAAAGTGCCCACATGGGAGGTGCCACTGAGGGCGTTATCCAAAATCCTGTTAAAGAAATCCTATAGGTATTTGGTGACCAACTCAAGGAGATAGTGCGGAGACTCACATCTGCCAAGAGCGGTGTACTCACCGGGTGGGTCGTTGTCAACATAGCGAACACCAACCAACCTAGGGTGTCCGTCAATTTGCGATAATCAGTATAGAAAGAAGGTTTGTAGGCTTACATCTCCCTAAAGCTAAATTGATTATCAGGATAGTCTGTCTTCAACTCGACAGGGGTAATCCGACCTAGGGACACTACTAAGCAAAGAGTCATGTGTAGGGACTAAATTGAAGCTTGAAGTAGTCAAGAAGAAAAGAGCCACTATGAGACTTACCCTAAGCCTCAAATATACTTGAAACAGTCAGTACATGATGGCTAGTCCATGAAGAAAGCGTGTAGGCTTACATCCCTTAAACAAAGTCAACATGGGGTAGCTTACTGGCTGCACAGTAAGGCCTACCAAACTAATAGGACTGTCATTGATTTGCAATAGTCAAGTCAGGAAGAAAGTGTAGTAGAATTAAATCCTCATGAATGAATAACCACTAGAGTAACATACTAACAAGGTAGCATGTCAGCCTGACATAGAGCAGCTAATGAGTGAGTGCCACAAGGGGCTTGCTCCCACATCAAAATAGCCATATATAAAAGATATGTGTTTTTTTGTGTTGTGAAAAAGGGAATAGGATGCTGCTTTAATTCTCTTACACCTGCCCTAAACACATAGAAATGTGATTCCACCAAGAAAGGATGTCGCTTGGGTTCTCTTACACCAAACTTAGTTGTGCTAGTCAAAATAGGATGCCTCGTGGGTTCTCTTACACCTAACATAGTATCACTGGAGGTTGAATGTAGTTTGTGTTTGAGTTATGGAGGGATATGATGCCGCTTGGGTTCTCTTATACTTACCCTGAATGTGTCATGGTGGATTTGCAAGAAAAAGATATTTTTAACACATAAGCATCTTGGGAGCTGATCAAACCCAACCCAATCCCACTTGGGATCAGCCCAAAATCAGCTAAACCCAATCAAATTTCTCATGGATCCTCCCCCACATAAGATTCTACCCATTTATGGCAAAGTTCACTCTCGCCATCACTTTCATTCAATGGAGACTAACTCCACAGCCCTAAAGGAGGACTTTGGAGCTAAATCCAAAGTCTCTAATCAAGCCATCACCTCCCAACCATCTCCCCATCACATTTAATGGTAATTTTTTGCCATCCCAAAAAGAGAAGAAATTACAGCCTCCAAGATTTCTCTCCTGCCAGTATTCAGCTCCCAAGAGCTTCCCCAAGAAAGAACATCCTTTCCCCCACTTACTTTGAGCCATTTGGACTAAAAAATATCAAAGCTAAGTGGATTCCAATGAAAATGCATCGAAGGTTGGTGATCACAATGTTCCAAAGCAAAGCAAAGGTTCAAACTTATTCCAAGGCTTCCTCTCACACCCATGACCTCGCTCGGATATTTACCGCCACCAGAAACTATCCCCGGTGAGGTAATTTCATCAAACTTTAGCGAACCTTAAGGAGTTTTTTTTATGGTAATATATGTGTGATTTTAGAAATTTTTCTTAGATTGCCCTTATATTTTTCATTTTTACATCATCCCCACACGTTTTGGGTCATTTTTCGATGAAGATCGCTGGAAAATTGAGCCCAAATAATCCAAATCGAGTGGTTTGACCCCATTTTTACTGTTCAAGTGACTGTACCGTCAGCTGGGAGGAAGTCGAAATAGTAGTTGTCTGATCTCCCATTCATGGAGACAGATGGCTGAGATTAGAAGCCAAAATTACCCAATTTCTTCCACTAGTTCATCCGACGCAATCGGACGGTCAGATCACAGATCGGGCAGGCCAATTGCGATCCCGTAGAATAGATACTTTTTTCGCTAGCAAAAATGCATTAGCCAATAGGCGCGCAACATGTGGCATCGCGTCGTCTGATAGATCGCAGACCGCGATGAAGGCACGGCCACGCGAACCGAAGAATCATCATGCCGCGATGCATGGCATCGCCACATCAGCGTTGTGTGGCACTGACTGGTTTAAGTGAGAATATTGCATATTTCCTATTTTAATAATTATTTAAAATGCCTAAAGCTTCAAAAATTCATAAAAACTAAAATACTTACCAAAAAATTACAAATGGGCTCGTTGGATTCGTCTTTCCGAGAAGAATCCAACAAATCCAAAATTCTTAAATTTTACTAAATACTTTAAGCTTAATTTGAGTTTTAGTGAAAAATTAAATTTTATCAATTACTCTAAAAATATAAATTAGATTGAGTTGAAACTTTCAGGAATGAAATTGAATTTAAAATACACATACCATAAAATTTTCAAGTTAAAATGACTTCTGAAGTGAAATAAATTAAATTTTGAAGCTTAAATAGTTTATTTTAATAAAAAAAATTAATGGACATTATGAAAATCATCTTGATGGCTGAAAATTTATAAAAATCATAACAAATCATAGAAAAATCTAAAAAATGCAAATAAATGCTCAATTTGAAGGTATTTAAGTGGAGAATTTAATAAAATATTTTTAATTTATTTTAAAGAGTAATTAAGGTTTAACTAGGGTTTAATTACAAACTTGATTAATTGAATTTCTCTTTAATTAACCATGGGATTAATCCCAAATTTTTTGAGATTGTCTAAGGGGATGACCTCTGCCTCTCTTAATTTTCTTGGGATTTATTGCTTGCTTAATTAAAGAGATTAATTAATTAACTTTAATTGCTCTTTTAATCTAATTAATTATTAATTAATCACATGAACATTAATGAATCAGTTAATTAAGTGATTAATCCTTTGAGCAATAGTGAATGAGCCCATGAGATAAGATTGAGACCTTCTTAATCTATTCCTTCAAGTTCATTTAATTAATCAAGTTAATTATGGCTTTATTAATTAATTGAATAACTTAATCAATGAAACAAAGATCCCAATCATTCTAGAACTTAATCATTTAAGTCTTGGGTAGACTCTTAAGTGTGCAATAACCTAACAAAATTCTAAGAAAATTATAACTAACCTACATGTGTGGGAGGGTTATAAGAGTACTTAATTAAACCCTTTAGCTTAACTAACTAACGATTATGAGTCAATTGGTTTACATCCCTTTTATTTGCATAGGATCATTATTGATTTTATTTTCAAAGTATGTGCATATCACATTGGCTCATAATTACTTGGATAATTATGCTAAAGTGGCATAGGAAAGGGTTAATTAATGTACTTAATGCATGTTACAACCTAATTAACTCATAAAATCAACTCAAGTTCTTTTCATTTAACCAAATTAAGTAACCAAAATGGGAATGGATTAGGAGCAACAAATAATTGAATCTCCTCTCTTCTTTAAATCAAATCAAACTTCCAAAACTAACTTAATAATAAACTTTGGTTTATTTTAAATGATTGTATTTGATATGATTATCCTTAGGAAATAATTTGGTTGAATGAAGTCATGTGTTTTATGTTGCTTATTCCTTTCCAATCATATTAAATGTTGTATGTCACTTGTAATCATGCATTCATCTTTTTCAAAAATTAATTAGATGAAATGATTTCTTTTATCTCAAGCTTACATGTGTTGATCTTATTTTATATACATGTGACTGTTATCATTACTAAATCCAAATATATTTCCCAAAAGTCAATAAATGAATAATAATGTATGTTATGATGCTAATTATAAATACATAAGAAATGCATGTGATTATAACTTAAGTGTATGAAGTGAAGCTTCCTTTCCTTTATTCATATGTTAATTAAGTATGAATGTTAATGATTATATAGTCTAGATATCCCAGGAATAAGAGGCTTTAACTAGCCCCAAAAAGGTCAATTGATTACCTCACTTCCCTGGTTAACAAAGGCATGTGCCCATTTAATTCCATTCTTATATATTTCAACATTAGGGTTTAGATAAAGCCTTTATTCATATACATAAATACTTTGAGTAAAGAAAATACAACATTAACATGATTTTCACTCTTTAATTGTGCATACATGCATGTGTATCTAAGCAGGTAAGTATATAGTATGGACATCCCAAGAATATGATGCTTTAGCTAGCCCCAAGGAGGTCATTTGATTATCTCACTTCCCTGGTTAACAATGACACATACTTGTTTATGTCTTTATACATGTGTATGCATATATGATTAAAGAATGGAAATCCTCTTTTCTATTAAAAATACACGCATTCATGATTGGCTAAGTCATTGAATTAATTGGTCATGTGATTTGGAGTTTTCTTTCTTATGTTCATGTATGCAAATTTATATATGTTTGAATGTAAATGGGTATATAGTTTGGATATCCTGGGAATATGAGGCTTTAGTTAGCCCTAAAAAGGTTATTTGATTACCTCACTTTCCTAGTTAATAATGACACATACCTATTTGATTTCATCCCTATGTATTTTTGTATAAGAATTTAGATAGAGGTTTAAATTAATATAATTAAATAATTTAATCAAAAATAAAAATATAAACATCAAATACATGTCTACATTCATCATATAAGTATGCTAAAATGTGTTGCATCTATAAATACACTTAGGATTAAATCATATGCATGTTACATGTGATGGAAATTAATGATTTAATATATGTCATGTGGTAATAATTCAACTAAATTAATCTTATGAAGCCTTTCACTTTGAATAGAGTCATTTAAAGTGAACCTAAACTTATGATTATTTAAAATATGTAATAAGCCATTCACTAAAGAGAACTAAATTAAATTAATATGCTTTAAAAAGTGGCTTAGGGTAGGGATGAAAGAGGGCAACCTCTTCTGTACTCTTTACAACACTTAGTTTCTAAGTGTATGCCATATGAAACAAAAGAAAACACTAAGTAAAATTCTAAAATTGATTAAATCACTTTAAATGAAATCTACCTCCTATGACTAAACATCATTTCACACTTAGAAAATATTAACCTTAATGCCTAGTTAGGACATACTACACAAGCCTTAATACACATACATTAGATTAAGTCATCACTTCTAGCTTTATGTTAGGATGGTGCATAGTGTGATGTATGTTTTATTTTATGATGTATTATTTTAGACTCGATGTTAGGGTGTATGCTTTGTAAATTGGATGGTAGGCCATTATTAACCTAATCATATTTTTACAAGAGATTGTGCTTAAGGAGTCGCAAAAAATAAATATAAATGCTCTATTTTGTTGCTTAAGCCCCAAGAATAATCCAAGTTAGATATGTGGTTACTCATGAGTCCAAATTATAAATATAAATGCTTGGATTGGGTGAGTTTAGCTAACCTCTATTTCACAGGTGTAGTTAGGCTTACTTTTCCTATTTTTAAAGTGATTTTGCATTAGAAATTAGGATTAGTGTTATGGGGATATAGGATGAGCATTGGCTAGAGGGGTTTATCCTAGGAGGCCATATGATGCCTTTGGAGTGGAACAAATAAAATCAAATAAAAACATGTATGAAATGAAGAAGAGATGAAGACCTGAAGATTTGAAGACCCCCCATAACATTCATTTACAATTATAATTATTCTTTTAGCAGGGTTGTATAAGGGTAGAGCCGGCTACCTATTTTTTCTTTAAGAATTGAATGGAAGTACCTAACTGCACTGGCCTTTTATTCTTTTGTGCTAGTATTATTAAATTATTTGATGTTATGTTTAGTTTGCTCAATAGAAATGACATGCTTTTCTTAGTTTCTTCAATGTTTGATGTTTGAATGTTTCGCCTGGATATTATTAGGCTCTTAGGATAAAATTAACTTTTCTACCCCTATTAATCACTCTAACTAAAAATTCTTGGTAACTCATAACCTCATCATAAAGCCTAGGTTTTGAGCAATATAATTATAAAATTTAGCAACCACTTAGTTGAATGTTGTATGTTTAACATCATGCATTCATATTATCTCACTCTTGTTAAGAGAGGGTTTCCATCCTTGCACGATATGAGAAGACTAGACCTTTGAGAGTCTCCTCTGTGTTGGAAAACACCTCTTTCTCATAGATTTAACCCATAATCAACTTCATCATGCATTTATGCATAAGAAATCATATGGCCTTTGTCAAAATGAAGTGTCAAAAATCAATTAAAATTTGAAAAGATTTCTTATTATACTAAGTCATTTCTCATACCACTCATGCTTTAGTCTCTTAGAGTGGGTTTAAGGACTTTAGTCTCTTTCTAAATTAATAACTGTCCAACTCTTGCAAATACATAAGACTTGCCTACATGGATTTAAAGCATAGGAGGAGTTAGCTGGCGGCCACTCCAGGCGGTTGTAAACCCAATAGTCTGGTGATTTATCCTCCCTTGTGGAGGTAAACCATATACCCATCTTTGCTTAGACTTAGGTCATGCTTTGGCTTATGCTAAAGCTTGCTAGATTTAGGATCCGAGGTAACTGTTTGCTTCATGCTACAAGCATAATTCCTTGCCTCTTAGGCATTTCCATAATTTTGTGTTGTTGGATTATAAGCCTGTTGACCTCAATTTTTGAGTGAGCTCTCAACTTTCATATTATAGATCTAAGGCAATCATAGACACTAAGAGTTTTTTAGTCTTAGGACAATTTTAGTGATTAGGTGAACACTTAACCTAACCTTAGAGACTTAGAAGAGTTAGCCATAGGGATAGGTTGTGCCTTAGAGATTTAGGAAGACTTGTCTACTCTGTAGCCCAAACCAAATCCTCGCTTCCTTCTTCCAAAATAACATTCAAATTCAAATCCAAATTCCAAAATCAAATCCAACTATCAAATAATTGAAACTTATGATTAAATTCAAACTCCAAATCCCTTCCTAAGCCCTTTGATTTTATCTTATGGACTTAGCCTTAACCAAATTTAAATCAACCCCAACCCAATTAATTTTCTCAATTATCAAATTCAATCTCCAATCAAATTCCAAATCATAAATCAAATCAAATCAATTCCCAAGTCAAGCCCTTTTGACCTACATCCCTAGATTTGGTCAAATTTGCATCCAAATCACTCCAAACTTAATTGATTTTCTCATAACTCATTTATATCTTCATTTATATTCACAAATATAAATGAAATATAAATTCAAAAGGCCAAAACCAAACCTAAATCAAATCAAATTCTCGATTTTAGCCCTTTTAGCCAAATTCTTGAACTTGGCTAAATGATACCCAAATCAACACAAAATACATGGATTTCTTCATGATTCAATCACTCCTTCAATCATTGTTCCAAATATAAACATAATCTGCAATTATCAAACCAAATCTAAGTCAACTCAAGCCAAACCCAAGCTAGCCCATTTGACTTGAAATATTCAAATGAGCCAAAACTCATTTAAGCCTAAACCAATTGCAATTGATTTTATATGTCAATCTCATATATAAACTCAACTAAATGAAACCCAACTCAAAATTAAGCCAATTAAACCCAATTGGCCCACTTGACCCAAAGTGGCCAATTTGACCTACATGAACCAAAATCCAAATCAATTCAAATCAAAGTAAATTATGCCAATCCAAACTTCATGTCATGATTATTGATCATCCTAGGTTAATCAATTATCACGAATTAAGTCAAACCAAGTCAACCGAGCCGTGATTGTCAACCCATTAACACATATGAGCCCAAACAAGCCAAATTGATTGCAACCAATGGCTCAAGTTCACTCCAAATTGATTATTGAACTTGAGCAAAGTCTCAATTGAGCCAAATTCGACCAATTGGTCAACCTAACCCAACTTAGCCCAATTTGACCTTAAGGGTCAAATCAACTTAAACCCCAATCAAATCCAAATTGAACTTAACCAAAGCCTATAATATATTCCAAATGATCAACCAAACCCAAAACAAGCCATGATTCAAGCCAATTTTGTCAATTATGTCAAATTGGTCAACTTAGCCTAAATTGACCTAAAGGATCGAATTGGCCAAAATCCAAATTAAACCAAATTGATTGAAATTAATAGAACCAATATACTTCAAATGATCATTTAAACTTGACCCAATCCTTAGTTTGATCCAATTTGACCAATTGGTCAACCAAACCCATTTTGACCCATTTTGACCTGATTTGACCCAAATAGGTCAAATTGACCCAAATTAAATCAAATGAACTCCAAATGACATGAAATTTGGTCCAACTTACTTTTGACTCATTCAAATCTGCTCAAATCAAATTCAATGTCAAATGACCACTTTGCCCTTGGGTCAAGGGCATCCCATGAGAAAAGATGCTTGCCCAAGTGATAATTTCTCTTCTTTGGTCGCTTGACACTCATCCATTAGTCCACATAAGCACCAAGGACACTAATTTTCTGACCCAAGGAGTGTTTGTGGCAATCATGACTCATGGGGAGGTGAAATCACCTCACCTCTCCTATTTGAACACTTGGTATGAAGGACTCTCACCTCCCTTTTGCTAGGACACCCATTTGTCCTTAATGAAAGCCAACCAAAATAAGCCACCTAGGATGATTCCCTTCATTCCCAACCACCCCAAGCCAAATGACAACACTTTGGAGCCAAAAATTCAAAGAAAAGGTGGATTTTTGGCCACATTCAAACCAAGAGAGTTAGAAGCAGCAAAACTCATTCTATTCCTCTCATTTTTATCCCTTAGAGCTCCCAAACCAACCAGCAATCATTTTCAATTGAGTTTTGGGTGAAAAACACCAAAAATAAATGGATTTTTGTGAGGTGATGATGATTGGACAACGCATCATCCTAGAGTGAAAGCAAAGATCTATGCTCATTCAAGGCTTCTTCCCCCACTCAAAAGTGTGCTCGGATCATCACCGCCATCAAAAATCATCCCCAGTGAGGTATTCTTCAAAAACCCATAGCCGGGCTTAAGATTTCTTACTTTTTTGTACGATTTTCTTAAAATTTAAAAATTTCCCTTAGATAAACCTTGCATTTTTTTTATTCAATCTCACTACAAAATAGATTTTTCTGGTCGAAGATCGATGCAAAAATAAGCCCAATTAGGCCTCATTCCACATTTTTTGTGGTTTTTTTACCAATTTTGCCGATCAGAGAGCAACCACTGTCCGATCCTACGTTCAAGGGATCAAATGGCTAAGATTGCATCGGTCCCACATCCATCCAACCCCCCGATCATGCAATCACCCTTCAGATTCTGCGGATCGGATCTGGACCGTCCGATCTACGATCAGATCTGAAATCAGATGATCCGGATCGATATGTGCATCGCTCTTTCCATCCCCACATTTTCCTCGCTCAGAAGGCCATCACGTATGTGTAGCCAACCACTGTCATGTGGTAACCGCACACGAGACCGCAGTCAATCCGACTGTGGCAACACGCTACCAGCAACGCTTTGGTCGACTAGGTTAAGTGAAAAAATTTAGTTTATCTGATTTTAAAGATTATTTAAATCACGTGAAACTTAAAAAATTCCTAGAAAATATAATGCTTAATAAGAAATTGCAAACAAGTGCTCGTTGGATTCATCTTTCCGAGAGAAAGCTAATAAAACTAAAATTTCCAAGTTTCGCAGAATATTTTGAGATTAATTTGAGTTTTAGTAAAAATCAAATTTCAAAAATTAAACTAAAAATACACATCAGATTAAGTTGAAATTTTCAGAGGTTAAAATTGAAGTTAAAATACAACTACAATAAAAATTTCAAGTCAAAAGAATATCTGAATTAGAAGATATTAAATTTTTGAGTTCAAACGATTTATTTTAATAAAATAAATTAAAAGACTTCACGAAAATCACTTAAATCAATTGAAACTTTTAAAAAAATCATAACTAATTGAAGAAAAATTTAGAAAAATATAAATTTAGGCTCATTTTAAAGATATTTCTTAGTAGAATCTCGGAAAAGAATTATTAATTGATTTTGAAGAGTGATTTTAGCTTAATTAAGATTTTATTAAAAATTTAATTAGCTTAATTACTCATTAACTAATCACCTAATTAATCTCAAATTTTTTGTGTATGTTTAGGGGGATACCTTCTGCCTCCCTGATTTTTTTGAAATTTTATTGATTACTTAATTAGAGAAATTAATTGATTAAGCCATAATCATTTTCTTAAGTTAATTAATAATAATTAGTAAATAAATAATTTTTTAATTAATCATTTAATCCTAATTACATCTATTGAACAGTAAGGGAGCTTAGGAAATGTGTTTGGGATACTTTTCTAAATCCATTTCCTAAACTTTCTTCACTTTTTGGAATTTCATTAAGCTAATGATTAATGAGGTAATTAATTACTTAATTAATTAATTAATTCTCAACACAAATATTAGAGCTTAGGTGATCAAATATGGGACTTAGAAATTAAGATTAAGACCCCCTTTTCTTGATCTCTCTTCTTAAGTTACCTTCATTTCATTAATTGAACATGCTTAATCAAATGGATTAATAAGCTTAATTAAATTAATCTAAAATCCACTTCACACCTATACAACTCTAATTAACTTTTGGGTAGCTCTTTGGGTGTTCAATAACCCAAAGTGAGAGATAATAAAATTATGATCAGCTCACATGTGTGAGAAAACTATAAGAGTAATTAAGTGAGCTCCTTAAGTTTAACTAATTAACCATTTATGAGCTAATTGCATTATGCCCCTTTCATTTCTTAGGAGCATTGCAAATTTAATTTTTATGTAGTTGCATATCATATTAGCTCATAGTTATTTAATTAATTAACTTAAGGTGATATATGTAAGGTTTAATTAATTCATTTAATTCATACCTTAACCTAACTAAACCATAAAATCAATTTAATTACTCTTCATTAAATCAAATTAACTTACACATGGGGAATGGGAGTTAGGATTAACAAATCTCTTTTACATTCTTTAAAACAAACTGAACTTAAAATTAAAAATGATATTAAAGAACTTTCGTTTATTTTAAATGACTTTATTTAGTATGATTGTCCTTAGGAATTAGTTGGAATGAATGAGATCATGTGCTTATGTTCATTTACTTCTCTCCAATCATATTAAATATTATTTGTCATTTGTAATCATGCATTCATCTCTTTCAAAATTAATTAAAATGAAATGATTTCTTCTATGTCAAATTGCATGTGTAGGTCATTGTGGTGAAAATATTTTTTATCTTTATCTATCTTTTGAAAAATAAATGAAGAAAAAAATACACGCCTTGCTGGACACCACATAGATCCACAAATGTTTTTATTAGAGCGATCTTGTATGACATTAAGGAATGATGTACTATCTCGAGAGACTGAAGTCATCATTCTACAATAGACCTAATCACTTAATAAGGACTCCTAAGAATAATGGGTCTTCATATGTACCAGAGATTTTTCCCCTACTTTATATGAGATAGTAAAGCAGGGTTTATTTTAAACCAGGTTCATTAAGTTTCTTATGGAGGCAAGCCCCCATAGTTAATTACATCTTAAGGAATGAGATTCTTTAAGAATACTCTTAATTAAGGTAAATGATCATTGTCTCCAAAGATTTTAAAGTAGGACTATCAATAAATTGGTCATTTTTGGAAGATCAAGTGGGATTGATCCAAAGGAGGGAGTTATTATCAAAACTAAAGGGAGATGAGTAGGGGATGCTTATGATACTAAGAATCCTAGTAAGCATCTCAAACTATTCTTTAATTGGGTTTTATATTTTTGAAATTTAAAGAGAGTTAGTTGTTTGAGTTGAATTTTTATTAGAAATCTAGGGCTTACAATTCCATAATACAAGATCATGGAAATGCCTAAGAGGCAAGGATTTATGCTTGTAGCCCGCAAAGGGAAACAACCACCTCATAACCTAAATCTAGGGAGCTTTGGTGAGGGCCAATGCACGACCTAAATCTAAGGAGAAAAATGGGTATTTGGTTTACCTCCATAAGAGAGGATAAACCACCCGATTGTTCGACTTACAACCACTTGGGGGTGGCTGCCAACTAACTCCTCCTATGATTTTAAATACATGTAGGAAAGTCTTATACTTTGTAAGATAGCTAGGTTGTTGTTTATTTAGAAAGAGACTAAGTCCTTAAGAACACTCCCTAAGAGACTAGATCATATAGGGCATGAATAATGACTTACATCTAATGCATATTTTGTTAAGTTTTTATTTTTGTTTTTGGACAATTCATTTAACACAGGCTATGGGATTCATATGCCTAATGCATGAGAAATTGGTTATAGCCCAAAATCAGCAAGAAAGAGGTGTGTTTCTACCATGGCTCTCAAAGGTCAAGCCAAGTTCTCTAGTAAAGGTGGAAGCCCTTCATAAGTAAGAGTGAAGCAAGATACTTTTTATGCATGATATGAAAATATACAACATCTAGCTAAGGGGTTGCTAATTCTTTTATTTCTTGATTTATGTCCTAGGCTTTACGTGTGATTATGAGTTGTTAATTTTTAATTTTGAGTTGAATAATTGGATAAAAATTTATTTTTTCCTAAGAACCTAATCGCATCTAGGCCATTCATCAAAGCAAGGATGAAACTAGGAAAATCATGTCATCTTAATGCACAAGCTAAACAAATATCAAACAATTTTATAAAGCTAGCGCAAAAGAATAAAAAACCAATATGGTCGGGCTCCACTACACAAACTCAAAAATAAATATGTAGCCAAGCTCTACCCTTATACAACTCGGATTACAAATGAATAATTACAATTTAAAAAGAATTCATGTTATGGGGGTCTTCATTCTTCATTTCTTCATTTCTTCTTTTCTTCTTTTCTTCTTTTCTTCATTTCTTTCTTTCTTTCTTTCTTTATTCTTCTTTCTTTCCTTCTTTTGGCTGGTTGGAATGTGGTTGCTCCAAGGCTTCACATGGTGCATAAAACTTGATCTTATGACCAATGTTCACCTCAATTCCCCATAACTTTCATTCCAAATCTTGATTGTAAAAAAGGGAAAGTAAATCTAACTAAATCTACAAAATAGAGATTATCCAAACATATCACACAATCCCAAGCATGTATATGAATAAATTGGACTTAGCACCCCACCATGGGTAACCAAGTCCACTATCTTAATTTTGATTATGCTTAGGGGTATAAGAAACCTGCACAGTAAAAGCATTTATTATTTTTATTATAGCTCCCCTTAAGCATAATCCCCTATAGAAGATAATGATTAGACTAAGATCATCCTATCATCCAGTCTACGCACATGCACCCTAACATCCATAAAACATTACATCATAAAATAAAATCAGGCATCAAACCATTCATCGTCCTAACATAGAGCCAAAAATGGTGACTTAGTCTAATGTGTGTGCCATTTAAGGCATGTGTGGCATGTCTTAGCTAAGCTTTAAGGTTAGAATTTTCTAAGTCTAAAAGATTCAACTTAGAGGGTGGTTTCATTTAAGTGATTTAGTTAATTTATTAATTTTATTTGATGATTTGATTTGGTTTGAATGAACCCACACTTAATTACTTAATGTTGTAAAGAGAGGAAAAGAGAAGAAAACTTCTCTTTCCTCCCTACCTTAAGTAATTTCTAAGGTAGATTCATTAATAACTTTTCTTTAGTGAATGTTTTGTTATGTGTTTTAATTAATCCTAAGTTTAGATTTACTCTAAATAAACCTATTCAATAAGAAAGGCATCTTAAGATTAATTAAGGTGAATTACTATCACAAACACACACCATGTTATTTCTTTCCAACGTAATACCATGCATATATGAATGATCCTTATAGCTATACATGTAAATGCAAATCTTAGCACATCTTAGTGATGAATGCAAAGAGATATTGTTTAGGAAAATTTAGATATTCCATGATGCATGATTTTGTTAAGTAGAAAAGGGAGAGATTCTTTTATCCATTAATTAAATGCATATTTACATGTATGAAAGCTATAAATGAGTACACGCCATTGTTTTATATACCAAGGGTATAAGGTATAAGACCTTCTTAAGGCTACTTAAAGCCTCACAATCGGGATGTCCAAACTAATATTCCACTTTTCTTAAATACATCTGCATGTACAAAAAGAAAATAAATGGATGAAGAATCATGCAAAAGATTTTTATTTGTTTGTTTGATTTTAGTTGTATGATTTACATGTGTGATGTGAGGATACTTCTAAAGCCATAACATAGAAGTGTATAAGAATGGATTTAAGCAAGTGTTATGTTCTTTTCAAATGAACTATACACTTTGCAAATCCTATACAAATCTATGTTAAGAAAAGAGAAGAAAATCACATAATAAATTTTATGCTATAATCATATGCAAGCTTATAAGTATTTATAAGTAGCATACTTTCATTTATAATCTTTAATTTATAAGTTTTGAAAATAATTTTTGATTTAATAGTGATAATAGTCATTCATATTCTTACTTTATTTTGGATTTTCAAAAGATATGAATGCATGATTTCATATAGCATACAACATTTAGTGTGCTTGGAAAGAAATAAAGTAATGTAAGCATGTAACTTCATTCACCTAAATTAATTTCTAAAGACAAACCTATGAAATAAGGTCATTTAAAGTGAATCAACATTCTTTAAAGTGATTTTTATTTTTATTTTGAGTTTGATTTGATTTAGGAAATGTGAAGAGAGTATGCTGGTCCTAACCCATTTCCCCCATGTGTGAATTGATTTAGTTTAATTTTAGAACAATTAGATTGATTTTATATTTTATTTAGGATAGGGTATGAATTAAGTATATTAATTATCCATTATCTAAACAATTTTAACATAATTAACCTTGTAATTATGAGCCAGCATATGATATGCAACCACATGGAATTTAAATCAGGAATGCACCTAGGAAAAAAAGGGGCCTAATGCAATAGGCTCATAATTATTGATTAATTAGGCTAAAGGGTTTAATTAAGTACTTTCATAACCTTCCCACACATGTGAGTTGGAAATAATTTCCTTAAATTTACCTTAGGCTTTTGAACACCTAAGGATCTACCAAACAAGAGATTGATTAAGTTCAGATTAGCTTTGAAAGTTTAATTAGATTAATTAAGTAGATCATTAGTGGATTACCCCTTAAATAGGTTTGGATTAAAAGAAAGGGGGTTTAGGGAATAACTTAGAGAAAGTACCCCAAACTTATTCCATAAACCTCCTCTTCACTTAAATAATATTTAATTATCTCAATTAAATGATTAAACCACTATTCAAATGCTTAATTATTCTTAATTACATTAAGAGGGTAATTAGGGATTCATTAATTTATTTTACTAATTAGCACATTAATAAATTCCAAAAAAATTCGGGGAGGCAAAAATCATCCCCCTAAACATGTCTTAGAAGTTTAGAATTAATTAATATATTGATTAGGGAGTAATTAAGGTTATTAAGTTTTTGATTAAACATTAGTTAAGGATAATTCACTATTCAACAACAACAACAACAACAACAACAAGCCTTAATCCCACTAAGTGGGGTCAGCTACATGAATCCTTCCTCTCCATTATGTCTTATTATGTGTCAAGTTTTCATTTAATTCAAGTATACTAAGGTCATTTTTTATACATCTTAACCAAGTCTTTTTAGGTCTACCTCTACCTTTCTTAACATAAGGAAAATCTAATGCATCTACAATCTACGGGTCATGGGTGGGCTCTATGTGGCCAAACCATCTAAACTCTCTTTAATCTTATCGCTTGGTGCTACTCCAACTTTTCTCGACATACTCATTTTGCATTTTATCTCTAGAGTAAAGCCACTCATCCACCTAAGCATCCTCATCTCTATAACACTTAACTTAGTCTTATGCTTCTCTTTTATTGGCCAACATTATGCACCATAAGTCATTGCAGGTCTTACCACCATCTTATAAAATTTTCCTTAAGTTTAAGCGAAACTTTTCTATCACTATAGGCCAGATGCATTCCTCCACTTCAACCATCCAACTTGAATTCTACTAATAACATCTCCATCTATTTCACCATCATTTTGAATAATAGAGCTTAAATATCTCGCTCACTCTTATTAATGACTTGTTCACCTAATGTCACAATATCAGAACTTCTACAACTAAAATTACACTCCATATATTTAGTTTTAGATCTACTTAAATGAAAACCTTTAGACTAAGTTGACCTCCATAATTAGTTTGGTGGAGTCATCAACTAAAGTAAAAAAAGTTAAGGGCAGTGATGATGTAATCCAACTGAAATAGGAAAATATTTTGTCAATCCTCCTTGCGTTAAGACACAAGTAATAGCTCTAGTATACATATCCTTAATGACTTGAATATAACCAATATTAACTCATTTCTTTTCTAGAACTCTCAAAGGAACATCTCTTGAAACTTTATCATAAGCTTTATCTAAATCAATAAATATCATATGTAGATCCTCCTTACTTTCTCTATGCTTCTCCATCAAACCTCTTAACAAATGTATAGCATCCATAGTAGATCAACCTGGCATGAAACCAAATTGATTGTGAAACTTTTGTATCACATTGTAACCTATGCTCAATTACTCTCTCCCATAATTTTAATGTATGACACATTAACTTAATTCCTTTATAATTTGCACACTCTTGTGCAGCACCTTTATTCTTAAATATAGTAACTAACAAACTCTTTCACCACTCATCTGGCATCTTTTTAGTCTTTAAAATAACATTAAAAAGATTTGTCAGCCAAGAAATTTCTTGATCTCCTAAACATTTCCACACTTCTATTGGAATATTAGCAGGTCCTACAAATTTTTCACATTTCATTTTCTTTAAAGCTTCTCTAACTTCAGATTTACTAATACGATGATAAAAATGAAATTCTTTATTTTTGTTTAGGGTATTAAGGTTGCTAAAATCAATCATACTTTCAGATCCTTCATTGAAAAGTTTATCAAAATACCTCATCCACCTATTTTCAATATATTTTTCTAAGAAAAGCACTTTATTATTTTCATCCTTAATACACCTCACTTGAACTATGTCTTTACTTCTCCTATCTCTTTGGTTGGCTAACTTATACATACATCTTTCACCTTCTTTGGTATCTAATATATTATATAAATCACTAAAAGTTAATTTTTTTAGCATCATATATTGCTTTCCTAGAATCTCTACAGGCCACTTATATCTTTTCCAATTCTCTGAGTTTTTACATCAAAACCAAGTTTTATAATAATACTTCTTATTTCTTATCTTTTCTTGCACTCATTTCCAATTATTCTTATTAAAAGAAGCTTTTCCTTTTGATTTGCCAAGCATATCTTTAGCAACTTGCTTAATTTCACTTGCTACTTTTTCCCACATAACATTAGCTTCCTTATGAACATCCCAAATTCTAATCTCTTATAGCTTGCTCTTAAAAATATTTTTATTTGTGTTCTTTAAGTGCCCTCATCTAATTCTTGAACAATAATTTGATTTATTTTTTCTCTTACAACCTTTCATCTTAAAATCTAAAACTAATAATCGATGTTGGGTACTTAAATTTTCACATGGAATGACCTTAGAATCTTTATAATCTAAACAATCTACTTTTCTTATCATAAAATAATCAATCTATGTTTTACTAGATCCATTTTTATAAGTAATAATATGTTCATCTCTTTCTTAAATAAAGTATTAGCAACTACAAAATCATAAACTAAGGCAAAATCTAATATAGTCCTACCTTCTTCAATAGTCACTCCAAATCCATAACTATCATGAATACTTTTAAAATCTTCTACCACTTTACCAACATGTTCATTTAAATCTCCTCCAATAAATACATTTTTCTTCAAGAGGGATCTTTTATATTAATCCCTCTAATTCATTCCAAAAATTTTCTTTTGAGCTTACATCCAAACCTACTGAATCCATTATAAATAATTTTATTGAATTCCCCTCTGAATTATCATTAAAATGAAGTTGAGTTTGCATTTTTTTTTTAGATTTTTCTATATTTAATTATGAATTTATGAAGTTTCAGTGATTAATAGGTAATTAAATAACCTAACTATATCACAAATCTCATCGGCATCATGTGGGCTGCTGATGCGCATGTGCTTTCCATGTGGCGTGATAGGATTGGTTATTTAAGTCATCAAATCGACTGCCATGTCAGCCAGTAGTGTTATGAGCTTTCCCCTAGGTTGTATGATCAAGGATCAGAAATTGACTGTCGTGTCAGCCAGTAGTGTTATGAGCTTTCCCCTAGGTTGTATGATCAAGGATCGGACGGTCAGGATCAAACCTATGGTTATAAAAGGATTAAATCAATGGATCTATGTGGATTAATTAGGACCGTCCATCCAAAACATGCAGGATGGATGGTCCATGATGCATCTCTGCCTTTGCCTGCAGGAGACAAAGACTATCCAACCTCCATGGCTTGATCCGAACTCACTTGATCTCAGATTAGGTTGGGATTCAACCCACACCATCAAGGAGCATAGAGAAGAAGATCCAATGGTGGAATTTCAATGGGATTACAATTCCTTTAATAAAGAACCAAAGATTTTTCAACCTAAGCTCGATTTTGATTAATACCTCGCTAGAGGCTATCACTGCTTCCAACGATGGAGGTAGCTTCATCTAGTTGAGACAAAGTCCTGTTGAGAGTTTGAAGGTTCAATTTGAAGTGGATCTCCTATTTGACCAAGGCTTGCTTCAATATCTTGCATCTTTGGTCTAGGTCCCCCTTCTCATGGCTTGGATGCTTGGGAAAAGCTTTGGGTGAGCTCTACTTGCCTCCTTGATGGTGCTTGCAAAGGGAATTGAACTTTGGTTGCGTATTGAGTTTGTTGGAAAATCCTCACACCTCCATAATTTTTGGCTTAAGCAAAACGAGAAGAGAGAAAAGCAATAGGAATGCTTAGGGAAGCTTGTGGATGCTTGCCTTTGATCCTCTGAGCTCAATCAAATGCAAAGAAGCTTGTTTGACTAGAAATGAGGGGGAGTATATCTCCCCCTAATAGATCAGATGGCCAAAGCTTGCCTTATCATTTGGATCAATTGATGGGTTATTTTGGCTATTAGGGATGCCATGTGCTTCAGTTTTGGCAAAGGAGTAGAATGGAGGAGGTGCACATGTCTAGGTGAGTGTGGGAGGTGATCCAAGTGGAGAAATTTGATTGGAGGGGTCGGTTTGGCCTTGGGTTGGGTCATGTGCACCACCCTCCTTGGTGTCCAAATGGTCTATTAGGAGGATGCTAAGTAGCCATGAAAAGGAATTGACCAAACTCCAAGTGGATTTGGTCATAGGTTACCCTTTGACCTTAGGGTAAAATGGCCATTTGGTTTTAATTTTGATTTGATATGATTGAAATAGGTTGTGCCAATTTTCAATGAATTTGGAGTTTATTTGATATGATTTGACTCAAGTTGACACAGTTAGGTCAAAATGGGTCAACTTGGGTCAAGTTGACCAATTGGTCAAATTGGGTCAAACCATGGGTTGGGTTGAGTTCATATGACCATTTGAAGTGTTTTGGTATCATTGGTTTGGTTCAATTTGATTTATATTTGGTTTTGATTCATTTGAGTTCACTTAGGTCAAATGGGTCAAGTTGACCAATTTGACCCAATTAGGTTAGGTCATGGGTTGGTTTAGGCTAGGTTGATCATTTGAAATGTTTCGTAAGCTTTGATTTTAATCAATTTTGATTTGGTTAAGTTTCAAGTTGATTTGACCTTTTAGGTCAAGTTAGGTTCATGGTCAATTGGGCTAGTTTGAGTCTTATTAGTCAATTGAGGCTTTGGTCAAGTACAACTAGTGATTTAGAATGAATTTGACCCATTGGTTGCAATCAAATTAGCTTAGATCAAGATTTGACATATTTTGACTTTTTAGATCAACTTAGGTCCACTTGGGTCAAGTGGCCAATTGGGCTAGGTTTGGCTAAATTGATGTCTTGATCATGTCTAATAATTGGTCATGAATTGATTTAGATCTATGATTTGAATCAATTTAGCCTATGGTGGATTTTGGCTAGTTTAAGTTTCATTTGGGTTAAGTGTTGACTTAGTCAAAGGATAAGTTTGACTTGGTTTGACCCAATTTGTGATTGATCATCCTATGATGATTGTTGCTCACAATGTGTGGCCTAGATGGGCTTAGTTCAATCCAATTTGGTTGGATTAAAATTTAGGTCAAAAAGGTGCTTTAGGTCACTTTAGGTCAAGTGAGCCTATGTTGGTCAATTGACTTGATCAAGGCTTGATTCAAGTTTGGTTGAACTAACATATAAACTTATAATTGAAATATAAATCCAATTGCAAGTGATTTGGAGTCAAATGAGTTTTGATTCATTTGACAATTTCAAGTTCAAAGAATGAACATGGGTTTGATTTGGGTTTGAGTTTTGAATTTAGTTTTGGCTTGATGATTGAAGTTTATATTTATATTTGGGCTTATGATTGAAGGTTGATTGTTTAAAGAGAAAATCCAAAAGTTTGGATTGATTTGAATTTGATTTGGCTAAGTTCAAGAATTTGACTTGAAAGAGTTAAGGTTGAATGTGAGTTAGATTTGGGTTTGAGTTTTGAATTTGGTTTGATTATTTGAATTTATATTTCATTTATAGTTGTGAATATAAATGAGAATATAAATGACTTATGAGAAAATCTTTTGAATTTGAAGTGATTTGAATTTGATTTGAAGGAGTTCAAGGATTTATCTTGAAATAGTTTAGATTGGATTTGGATTTGAATTTTGAATTTAGTTTTGACTATTTGAATTTATATTTCATTTATATTTGTGAATATAAATGAGAATATAAATGGGTTATGAGAAAATCTTTTGAATTTGAAGTGATTTGAATTTGTTTTGAGCTAAGACCAAAAGATCAAATCAAAGGGGCTTAGAAAAGATTTTGGATTTGGAATTCAATCATGGGTTTCAATCATTTGGAATTGATTCATGATTTGAGAAAATCCATTGGGTTGGATTTGGTTTAAGATTCGATGGAATTTATTTAAACTAAGTCTAGAGGATGAAATCAAAATGACTTAGAAAGGTTTTGAATTTGAGGTTGCTTTGAATTTGAAGTTGATTTGAATTTGAAGTTGATTTGAATTTGATGTTGATTTGAATTTGAAGTTGATTTGAATTGAAGTTTGACTTGAAAGAAGAAAGTAAGGATTTGGTTCAAGCTACAGGGTAGGCAAGTTTTCCTAACACCCCTAAGGCATAACCTCTTCATATGGCTAACTCTTCTAAGTCTCTAGGGTTAGGTTAAGTGTTCACCTAATCATTAGAAGTGTCTTAAGACTAAGGAACTCTTAATGTTTAAGAGGATTCTTATGTCTAAGATGGAGAAGTTGAGAACTCTCTCCAAAAGTGAGTCAACAAAGGGCGCTCAATAGGTATGGTGTGACTGACAAGGCATACCGTACGTATTGGTGTTGATCGAGATGATCAACAATGTCAAATGATCACAAGCACTAATAGAAATGATATGCTTCTAACCTAAGGTGCATAAGGAATCAAAAGCTTAGTGCAATGTGACTCTACTCATATCAACAACATAAGAGAGTAAAGGAGGAATCCACCATGGATTGAGTATATGAACCTTTCTACTAGGAAAAAGGTTCAAGTCATCCACTAGGGATGAGAGGTTTGATTTGATTTGCATCTCACTAGGGAGATAATTGATTTGATTTGTTGATTTATGATTTGGTGTTCCACTAGGGATGAAAACATGAACTCTCCACTATGGGAGCAATTTCAAGTCATCCAACGGGGATGAGAGGTTATGAAATTCATTAAGGGATTAGAATTCAGGATCGCTAGGGATAGAATATGTGAACTCTCCACTAAGGGAGCAAGTTTGGGTTGGATTGAATTGGTTCCACTGGGGAAACTAGAAAGATTTGCATCTCACTAAGAAGAAGTGGATTGATTTGATTGATTTAATTATTTTTATTATTTGATTGTTTGACTCCGCTATGGAGGTTGATTGAATTTGTTTTGTTTATTTAGTTTGACTCCACTAGGGAGAAGGGTTGAATTTATTTCAGATTTTAAATTTTTTGAATTTTGAGATGGACCCTTGTCAGTTTGTAATGGATCGCACTAAGTAGGAGCCATGATGGCCTTGACCTACTTCAAATTTACCAATCCAAAGAGGTAGTCTGCCAACTACATAGTAGGACTGTCAAACTAAAGGGATTGCCTTTCGATGTGCAGCAGCTATACTAGAAAGAAAGCGTAATAGACTTACATCCTTCAAAGTAGGGATCAGTTGCTAGGGTGATCTGTTGGCAAGGCAATGGATTGAACCCAACCTTAGGCGGACTACTAAATGAATGCCATTAGGGGACATAAATCATCTCAAACATAGTCAAGATTAATTTTATTTTTAAATTATTTTTTATGGATCCCATCGGTTGCGATGGGCTGCACTGAGTAGGGGCCATGTGGACTTGATCTACTTCAGGTTTAACAATCCAAAGGGGTAGTCTACCAGCCACATAGTAGGACTATCCAACCATAGGGATTGAATTTTGATTTGCAATGGCCAAGTTATGAAGAAAGCATGGGGACTCACATCTTCCAAATTAAGGAACCACTGGGGTGATCGGCTACTTGTGCAATAAATCAAACCCGACCAAGGGCTGACTATTGAGTGAATGCCACTGGAGGACTTAAATCAGCTCAAAGATAGTCAATTAATTTTATTTTTGATTATTTTTTATTTATCCAATATGCTTGCGATGGACTGCACCGAGTGGGGCCCATGTAAGCCTTGGTCTACTTCAGGTTTACTAATCCAAATGGGTAGTCTACTGGCCACATAGTAGGGCTATCCAACCAAAGGGATAGCCTTTCAGTTTCCAATGGTCAAGTTAAGAAGAAAGCACGAAGACTCACATCTTCCAAAATAAGGAACCATTAGGGTGATCGGCTACTTCTGCAACAAATTAAACCCGACTTAGGGCTGACTATTGAGTGAATGTTGTTGGGGGACTTAAATCAGCTCAAAGATAGTCAAGATCAATTTTATTTTTTTAATTATTTTTTATGGATCTCATTGATTTGATGGACTGCACTAAGTAGGGGCCATGTATGCCTTGGTCTAACTTTAGATTTACCAATCCAAAGGGAGTAGCTTCCCAATCGAGGGGAGAACTATCCAACCAAAGGGATACCTTTTAGTTTGTAGTGGTTAATTCAGGGAAGAAAGCATGAGGACTCTCATCTTTACTGAATAAAAGACCACTAGGGTGACACATTAGCAAGGTAACATGTCAACTTGACCTAGGGATGCTCATCGGTTTGCGACAATCATGATAGAAAGAATATGTAGTAGACTTACATCTTCCAAAGCGAAATGTCTGTCGGGGCAACTTGCTTGTGGCAAAACAAATTAAACCTAAGATAAGGGAGACTGCGGAGAGAGTGCTAACCCGAGGACTTATCTCAACTCAAGCATAGTCAGGCAATTCCTATAGGGAGTTATGCTGACATTGCCCTAAAGATAGGATGACTACTTGGGAAAGGGGCCGCGGGGGGTTTAAATTCATAATCCACAAGTGAATTAATTTGTTTGTTTGTTTATCATGGGCCCTGTTAGTTTGCAAGGGATCATACTCAGAAGGAGCTTATATCAGCCTAGACCTATCTCAAATTTATTGAACCAAGGGAGAATATGTGCATCCGCTGAACAAAGTTTCCAACCACAGGGGTGGCTACTAAGAAAGGGGGACTGTCCAATCCAAAAATAACCCGGGTAGTGTCTAAATGGGGTCGCAAAGGATGTGATCCAAAAAGAATGCCTGCAGGAAGAGGGGTCGCCAAGTGCTATATCTAAAACCCTAGAGAAGACAATATCTATAGGTATTCGATGGCCAACTTAAGGAGAATGCTCGAGGACTCATATCTACCAAGAGTGATGTATCCAACGGTGAGTCGTTGTCAGCATAGTGAGCATTAACCAACCTAAGGTGCACATGTGGCAATCAACCTAGGAAGAAAGCATTGGGACTCACATCCTCTTATAGTGGAATTGATTGTCGGGATAGTCTGTCTTCAGCTCGACAGGTGTTATCTGACATAGAGAAACTACTAAGTGAATGCCACTGAGGGATTTATATCAAATCAAAAGTAGTCAAGAGGAAAGGAACCACTGGGGGTCTTATCCTAAACCTCAGATATACTCGACCTAGTCAGTGCATGATGGTTAGTTCAAGAAAAAAGCGTGAGACTCATATCTTCTTAAACAAAATCAACATGAAGTTGCTTACTGGATACACAGTGAAGTCTACAAAACTAACAAGGCGCTCATTGGTTTGCAATAGTCAAGTCCAGAAGAAAGCGCAGGGACTCACATCTGCCAAATAAATGACCACTGGGGTGACACACTAGCAAGGTAGCATATCAGTCCATCCTAGAGCAGCTAATGAGTGAGTGTCATAGGGGGCTTGCTCCCACATTAAAATAGTCCAAGACAAAAGATTTGTGCTTATTTTTATTTGTGTTTGATTCTGATATAGGAAGTGGAAATTCATCCTTAGGACATGCCTTATTTAAGTCCCTGAAATCGACACATATGTGAATTTGATCATTCTTTTTTTTAACTAGCATGACATTGGCTAACCAGATAGGGTATTTTTTTCCCCAATGAAACCTGCATCAATTAGTTTCTTTACTTTAGAAATGACCTATTGTTTTAGTTCAAATCGCATGCATATAGGAGCTTGCTTAATAGGGTTAGCATTAGGATCTATTACTATTTTGTGTACTACTATGTCAGGAGAAAATCCAAGCATCTCTTCATAGCTCCATGCAAAGCAGTCCTTAAACTTAGTCAATAACCTAACTAAGTCATTAGTTTTTTCTTCATTTAGTAGAGAATTTATGTACGTAGGGTGTGGATCTTCTTCTATCCCAAGGTTGATTTCTTTCAACTTATTAATGGTTGAATGGATTTCTTCTTTAAATTCTAGAGCTGCATCTTTGATTTGAAGATCATCAGAATCATCTGAAGTTTCTGAACACACTTCCTCATAAGAGTTAGTGTGATTTGAGAAGATTCTATCAGACTCCAGATGATTGGTGACAACTAAGTAATAATCATTATCATCGACTAGACCCACTATATCGAATCCTAGTCATGGTCTGGATTGTGTATCCCTTCCTTCATTGTACCACAGCTTCTCGAAATACTCGGACCTATGCCTAGACCATGTATAAGGAATCAAACCTTTCTTTGCAAGATTATGAACACAAGGTGAGTACCAATCAAAAGGTAATTCCATTAAATATTTATATGAATTATCCTTAAGTTCTACATCAACTTCTGGACTTGAGGATGATGATCCCAATAGAAATCTCTTTGGCTTGACATTCATGGAAGACCTAGGGGCTTCCTTAATTACTAAACCTTCAACTTTTTGAGAAGAAAGTAATGTTAGAGCTAAAGTTCCCAACTGCATCTAATATTTTTACATAAATTTGATTCGAATAAATTCATGCTATGCTTGGAGGCCTAGTCTTCATCACTGTCTCACTCGAGTGTCACCTCCAATGAAACTCGTTGAGAGGGGTTAGCTGGTATGCTAATCACATGATACTTGTCCTCCGAGTTAGATTCCAAGTCTATGTGAATAGCATGAGTTCTCCTATGAATTAGAATAAAACCCCAGCTGGTTGGCGGCCAACCAGGGGGTCTTCCATCTCTGGAATTGCCTCTGTGTCTACCTCTACCTCTACCTGGTGGAGGTCGAGTCATCTTACCCATATGTCTGTATGGTGGAATGAATTATGGGTGAAATGTAACATGTGACTCTACCTCTTCCTTAGTGTCCCTTTCTTGCTCACTTGTACTTTTCTTTTTCTTTTTCTTTTTCTTTTTCTTTTTCTTCTTTTGTATTTGAGTTTTGGCCAAATTTTTGAGAAAGGGTGTTTTGATTTTGAGGAAGATAGTATGTCGCATCCTCATATATCTCAACCTCTCTAACTGAAAATGGATTTTCATCTCCTTTGACACAGTATTCGATTCCATCCCTCTAAAAGTTGATGCACTGATGAAGGGAGGATGGAATCATCTTATTCTAGTGTATCCAAGGCCTACCTAGCAAAGTAATGAATGATGTATTTGAATAAATTATATAGAACTTGGCTTCAATCATCCAATTGCCTATTTTCAAAGATAACACTATGGAGCCTAAAGCCCTCTCACCTTATTCATTGAATCCTCTCAGCATCATCTGATCTCCTCAAAGCTTAGAGATGTCAATTCTCAAATAAGAAAGGGTCTTTAGACTCATAATGTTCACCGATGCACCTGGATCAACTAAAACCCTAGAAAGTCTAAATCTGCCCATATCCACTGTGATATAGAGGGGACAGTTGTGCTCCTTGTCCCCCAAAAAAAGGTCTTCATCAATGAATGTGACTCTTTGGGCTTCTCTTGAATAATGTGCATCCTCTCCAACAACGATCAGTTGAGCTAAGCATATCTCTGGATCAAGAAGATCCTTGATTAATGATTCTCTCATTTCTTTGGATAAGACAAAGGCATCATATATGCTTAGTTTAGTTGATAACTTTCTTAGGTGAGCAAGGACATTGTAATCAACCTTGGGCTGATCCTCCACAAGCATATCCATGGGTGGAGCATCCTGTGAAGGGGCTTCTTGCTCATTAGTACCAATGACTTATTTTCTCTTATCTTGAGGTGCTACCCTAGGAGGTAGAACCTTGCCACTATGGAGGTTAACTTCGGTGATCTCTTGTGGTGGGTTAATGGAAGATTCTACCTGCTCGTCAAGAACACCTATAGCTTCTCTTATAAGACCCTTGAAATCATATGATTCCAAGTCTATCTCAAGAGGTGAACCCGTAGTATTCAAAAAAGAAAAGTCCATTTTTGAATTATAAAGAGAATCATCAAAGATGTTATAATTATTATTAAGACTTGAAGAGTTTTCTAAAAGATTAAAGTCAAACAACTCATGAGAAGTGACACAGATGTAATTCAAACTAGCTTTATTCCTTGATTTCTTAGATTTAGAAGGAGGTACATAGTAGAAATCTAGTAAAGTAAGTGGGGTGAGGGATTTGATTCCCTCATCTGCTGATACAAGATGTCTAGTAGAAGAAGAGCTAGCTAAAGTAGAAATGCCAGCTGAAGTAGTAGTAATGATGGAATAGAGGCTGAGCTCAGTCGATGGTTGCGCTACTTGGCTATCCCAGGCAAGTATGAGCTGTTGCTGCTGCTGCTGAGCTCCCACTTTCCCCAAGTTGTCTTTGGCAACTTGCGAACCTTTCTTGATGTTGGAGGTTTGAGCTTCCTCAGGCACTTTAGAGGTTCAAGATAGAGAGATATCCTAACATTCTTTTATTTTGAGAGGATCACATGTATCCCTAAGGATTACTACAAAAGAACTAGATGGTTATTCCACTAGATATTCCTAAAGGATAACTATAGGACCTAACTTGAAGCTATGCTCAAGCCAATCCTTAAATGTAAAGCAATCCTCCAAAATATGGTCTAGCATGGTGGTAGAAGCAAAAGTTAGGATCATTGCTCCTATCCACTTCCTCCGACTTTCTAGGCTCGAGTAGCTAGAAATCAGATTTCTTTAAGAGGTTCTTAAATATTTTCCCGACTACCTCCCTCTTAAATGAATAAGGTTTGTTTAATTTATCCAAACGAGTAGGTAGATGATTGCTACCTGGGGGCGGGTATGTGTACTATTGTTGTAAGTATTGCTGAGGAGAAGGCGATGATGGTCATGAAGGCTACGGTGGTGGCCAACAAGATGGCCTAGATGGTGGTAAAGGAGGTGGAAGTCATGGCTGTGGAGCTCGAGGTCTCTCGTACTGATCTCTAGCCGGTTGCTTCCCCTCGTCCAATATTGTTGCTGCCCCTAGCTTCTTTTCATAGGCTTTCTATGGCTTTGTCTTTAAAGATCGATCTTGAAAAGGCAGTTGTTTGGCCTCTCCTTATAGACTAGCCTCCTTGTTGATTAACTTCTCAAATATCTTAATGGTGAAACCTTTGAGCATGAAGGCGACCGGCCCATAAATTTTCTTTAGTAGAATTTCAATGGCATGCTGTTTAGGCAGTTGTTTACATTTCATACTAAAATTATGTCATCTAAGAATATAATCAATGAGGACTCATTAGGGTGTTGTTGTGTTACAACAAATTGCCCACAGTTATCCTTTGCTAAGTTCCAGCAAACCTCTTAATAAAGAGTTGCTCCAACTTAATAAAATTCTTCACTAAACTGTTGGGGAGTTCAACATACCAATCAAAGGCTATGCCTACTAAACTGCTGATAAAAAGATGGAACAATAGTTCATCGCTTCCACCAGTGTTACAACAGCTGGACCTGAAGTACATTATGTGCTGGCGAGGGTTCCCACTACCATTAAAAATCTTGAAAGAATGAGACACAAAACCCTTAGGGTATTGGATAACATCGAATTCCTCTGGGTAGGGTCTACCCTTTGGAACCTATGAACTGCCTCGGGCTTGCGCCAGTGCTTCTCTCACTTCTTGTTCAACCATGAGTTTAATATCTTTTTCTTGTACTGAGGTACTGTCCACTACCTTCATATACAAGCTAGTGCTGCCCTACTCTACCAGAGGTGAACTCTTATGTTGATCCAAGACATGCAGTAACTCAGGCTGCCCAGTCTCCATAATAGTAGGATGTGTTACTGGAGCTTGATTCTAAAGTGCCAGAACTACCGCTAGCAAATCTTCAAGCCTCTTTCTCATCTTGTCAATCAGTTCATCTTTGAGTTGTTGAAGGAGGTGTTGGGTCGAATAGGCTGTATCGTCCTGTTCGGCCGTAACACCTTCCAAACTCTTGTGATCCCAAAGGGGAGTACCTCTGGTATCAACCATATACACCTTTGATGAATCTTCTAATAATTCATCTTTATTGGGATCAAAGCTAACCTTCTTTTCCTCGAGGTCAGTCTAGTCATACCCTAGGATTTCCTTCTTCTCAATGAAATACTGTGCTACGATTTCATCTAGGGAGCGGTCCAATTGTGCAGGCACAAATGATCACGGCTGATCGGTGGTGGGATATGTCATGAACAGAGATACATGTGACCTCCCCTGTTACCAGAGAGCTAACCCTGTGAGGGCTATGGTCACTAGAGGATACGTGCTCGTGGTTGTCAACTACCATGGGTGGAGTGCTACTCCTGAGAGGATCTATTGACATGGGCACAATGGAATTGTCTCCTTCTCCCTCTACTGCTGCCTGTCACTCCAGGCGATAAAAACTCCAGCAGTCAGGTGGTTTACTCTCTCTTGTGGAGGTAAATCATGTACCCACTTTCTCCTTAGATTTAGGTCGTGCTTTGGCCCTTGCCAAAGCACCCTAAATTTAGGATCTAAGGTTGTTGTTTCTCTTTACGGGCTACAAGCATAGATCCTCACCTCTTGGGCATTTTCACAATCATGTATTATGGAATTATAAGTCCTAGATTATAATAAAATTTCTAATCAAATAAATAAATATCCTCAATTTTAAATATATAAAGCCCAACCATATGATAGATTGGAGTGCTCACTAGGTTTTCTTGTATCATGAGCTCTCTCTACTCATCTCCTTTGGTTTCAATAATAATTCTTCCCTTTTGATCCATCCCACTTGATCTTCTAAAACACAATCAATTTATTGATAGTCCTATCTTTGAATTCTTTGGAGACAATAATCACTTACTTTAATCAAGAGTATTCTAAAGGAATTCACTTTCCTTAAGATGTTATTAACTATGGGGGCTTGCCTATATGAAACTTTAGAACTTGATTTAAATAAACCCTACTTTATTCATCTATGTAAAGTAGGAGAAAAATCTCTAGTATATTTGAAGACCCATCATGCCTTAGGAGTCCTTATTAGGTGATTAGGTCCATTATAGGGTTGTGACTTCTATCATTCGAGATAGTATGCTATTCCTCAATATCATACACAAGCATCTCTATAAGTACACCCTCAGATCTGCATGGTGTCCCCCCCCCATACAAATGAATCAAAAATAAACACCACAAAGCCCTAACAATCTAATGAAAATTCAACTCAAATAAAATAAATCTTTTCAATTTCAAACATATAAAGCCCAACTATAGGATAGATTAGAATGCTCACTAGACTTTCTAGCATCATGAGCATCAACTACATTTTCCCTTTGAATTCCAAAAATAAGTCTTCTCCTTGAACTTTCTCATTTGATCTTCCAAATATAATCAATCCTTTGATTGTCTAGCCTTGAAATATTTGGAGACCCTAATTGTCTACTTTAATCGAGAGAATTCTTAAGGGATTTCATCTCTTAGGATGTAATTAACTATGGGGATTTGCCTCCATAGGGAACTTAAGGAACCCGGCTTAAAATCAACCCTGCTTTACTTTTCCATGTAAAGTAGATGAAAAATCTCTAGTACATTTGAAGACATATCATGCCTTATGAGTCTTTATTAGGTGATTAGGTCTATTATAGGATGGTGATTTTATATTTTCAGATACTGCACCATTCATTAATGTCATACCCAATCACTTTAATAAGTACCCCCTAAGATTTGTGTGGTATCCCACATCCAAAAATAAATACCACAGATTTTTCTGGCAACTCTGCTGGGGAGAGTTCCTCTCTCCATCTTTAGTAGATAATTATTGTCTCCAAACATCGATAGTGGACTTATATTTTATATATAAACCCAAGACTATCTTTCTTTTTGTTTGCACTTTATTTATTTCATCTTTAACCAAAGCTAGCCAACATCCTTTAGGTTTTTGGACCTCACTCTATGTAGGTCTTAAAACTCCTATTGGGTTCCCCCAATAGGTAAAAATAAGTTAACTAAATTAAAGGAGATGACTAAAAATTTTAGAACCTCTTTACCATCCTCTTAGTGAGGCAAGGTTCATCCCACAATAAATCCTTTGCGAAAATATTACTTTCAAAAAGCACTTTCCAAATTAATTAAAATTTCACATGATAAAATATTGCATAAAATTTTCAAAAGACTTAAAGATAACCAAACCTCATGTAACAATATCTATAATTGTCACACAGAGGTTCTTTTCAAAAATTAAAATCAAATAATTTTAAAATTTTATTTTTTTAAAAAGCATATTTTTGAAAATAACTATCTCCATTCAATGCACCTAGGTTTATTGATTTAAGATTCTATTTTCAAATAAAAGCATGACATAAATATTGTAATCCCATTTAACACATTCCACATGTGCTAAGTGGGGTTCCGCTTTTCAAAAAGTCACACAAAATTCTGTCTTTGAAAAATAAAGTATGAACAATTGAATTCTATTTAACAATAACTAAATTTGTTAAGTGGAATTCCCCTTTTCAAAATCAGAACACATTGGACTCTGCTTAGCATACCTGCATTTGCTAAGTGGAGTTTTCTTCTTCAAATTAAAATTAAAACATATTTGGATCTTACTTAACATATCACATTTATTAGGTAAGAATCTCACTTCCAAAAACATTAAACACACTTGAGCCATACTTAACATACGAAATTTGTTAAGTAAGGGTATTTTTTTTAAATCAAATCAAAATACATCAAACACATTGGGCTTCACTTAGTATACTTAAATTTGCTAAATAAAGATCTCATTGTCAAATCAAAATAAATCAAATACATGATAAACAATCATCACAAACAACAAAGATATTTTCAAATATGCACTTGGATCCCTCTTAGCATAACCAAATTTGCTAAGTGAAAGCTCCAAGATCAAAATCACAAAAATAAAGGATTAGCAGAACAAAATCATCTCCAAAAATCTCTCTAAATGGAGGAACCTCATTGAACTTATCCTAATTTATTCGATGAAGGTTCCAAAATCAACAAACCAATTCTTATGGCAAATTCTCTCTTCAAAATTTTAAATCTCTCCAAATCAATGAACCCACTTAGCATACTCAAATTTGTTGACTGTGGGTTCAAATTCCAAATTCAAATAAAAAATTAGTAATTGAAGGAAAATATGAAGGTCAAAGTCTGATTCAATTATATTTTCACATGCAGTGATATCATAATAGTTAGTTCAATTTAGTCTCCAATCATTACAATTTCTATGGCTCCTAGCAAGTTTGTTTTCTACTTCCCATCTAGTGTAGACTTGACCTTAGATCAGGCCAATCTCACCATCACTGAGGCCACCCACATGATTTACTTTGGTCGTAGCTTCGAGGGGGTTACGATTACTTGTGAAGGGCCAACCCTCACAACTGTGAGGAGGGAGGAGGTGGTAGGGTAGAATCTACTCTTCCACTTTGATGTTGAGTCCGACCCCGAGTTTCCCTCTATGAAGAGGAAGCTGTGGAGGTTCATGCCATAGTGCTAGTGCTAGTTCAGTCTACTTCTGTTGTTCCTACTATAGCTCCGGTGTGAGCTGTTACCTCCTCCTTGGTCCCCTCAAAAGGGAAGGCTATCTTAGCATTTGAGATAGTCTCCCTTACCTTCGAGGTAAGTTTCAACTCCCACACCGCATAATTATCCCGCACCCAACACTACAATAAAAATAGGAAGATCATGCGACACCACGAGAGAGGAACTAGGGAGGTAGACACTACATCACATATTCTTGTGGAGGGTTCTCCTCGAGAGGTCTCCCTTTTCTTGTATGGTAGTAGATTCCACCCCTCTCCAGTTTAGATGGAGAGGAGGATGCTAGGAGGATTACTGCATCTCCTCCACCACCAGCTTACTACTAAGTACCAACTAGGTAGATGAGAAAACCCTATGCTAGCCTCGGGACAGTTCTTCACCAGGTTGGCAGAGCTTACAAATGCTCAGAGTCTAGTGCATTATTCAATCTGAGGTTTGTGATCCCCAGGAGTGTCAATTCCTAGATCTGTAGAGAGATGGCCAATGAGGCCAAGGTTGCAGCCTAGGCGGGTAGTATGGAGAGATGGAAGTAAGCCAGGCAGTCAGTGGCCTTCACCCTTATTGATTTCTCTGACCGGCAGGCCACCAGGGCCGATCGCATAGACAGTATAGTACTCATCAACACCACCAACCATTAGAGGAGAGCTCTAGCGAAAGGGTAGTTGGTGTTACCCCCATCACACCGCTATGTTCCCTATCCACCATTACTTGTCCAGGTCCCTCCTTCCACTGTTCCTACCAAGGTTTAGAGATCTGCATTCGGGAAGAGGAAGTCCCCATTGGTGATCTAGCTACAGCCTAAGGATCTCACTCCATCCATTCCACCTGCTAAGGTGAGTTCGAGCTCTTCTATTCGACCTCCCACTTCAGTTGTAGCGAAGAAAGAGTGGCAACCCAAAGTCACCGTGGTTGTTCCACCACCACAGTCGCAGTAGCCACAACAGCAGTGATAGTTGCAGAGGAGGGAGGGGACACTAGTGCAGTTCCCATGGAAGTCGATCCTCCCAATGAGGGTGTCTCATCAGTAGGCAGCATCTGTTGCATAGATTCAGATGAGCATAGTTCCACAGTTGGTCATTAATGAGCCTTTGTGCTAGTCCAGCCTGGTAGAGTAGGAGATTGTTCTTTACACGACATCCTAGAAGACTACTTTGCCGAAAAGAAATAGATCCTCAAGAGCGATCATTCAGACCAAGAAGAGGGTAGGGTAGCCTTCGGCCCCAATGAGGAAGATCTATTTGAGGATTCAGCATAAGTCCTTATGGTCGATACAAGAGGATCCCTTCTTAAAGACCATCAAAGTCAGGAAGGTATTGTGGTTGAAGAGGATGACACCGCTCATTCAACCCAGCACCTCCTCCAACAACTCAAGCAATAAGATGAGCAGGTCAGTAGAATAGAGAGGAGGATTAAAGACTTGTTAGCTGTAGTTCTAGCACTTCAAAATCAAGCTCCAACATCACAGCCTAGTCTTATGGAAGTCGATCAGCCTGAGCTCCTACATGTTTTAGATCCTCCTAAGAGTGCATCTCTTGTGGATTAGGATAGTGGAAGCATGCATAGGAATTTCATAGATAGTACCTCCATATAAGAGAAGGACATCAAACAAATGGTTGAACAACAAGTCAGAGAAGCGTTGGCACAACATGAGGGTATCTCATCCATTCCAAAGGGTAGACCCTACCCAGAGAAATTTGACACAATTCAATATCCCAAAGGGTTTGTGCCACCTTCTTTCAAGATTTTTGATGGCAGTGGGAACCCTCGACAGCATATAGCACACTTTAGAGTCTGTTGTGGTAATGCCAGTGGTAGCGATGCACTTCTCTTTCGCTTATTCATTATTAGTCTTTCAGGAATTACATTCGATTGGTATGCCTAACTACCCACCAGTTTGTTAAAGACATTTGCTGAGTTGGAGCAACTCTTCATTAATAGGTTAGTTGGAGCTTAGCAAAGTGTGATTATGGGCATTCTTATTGTAGCACAACAAAACTCTAGTGAGTCCCTCATTGATTATATTCTCAGGTGGTAAAACCTGAGTATGAAATACGAACCATAGCTATCTGAACAGCATGCCATTGAAATTCTTCTTAAGAATATTCATGGCCGGTTACTCTCATGCTCAAAGGATTTACTATAAAACCTTTGAGAAGCTAATCAATATGGTGGCTAGTCTATAAGGAGAAGCCAAAAAGTTACCTTTCCAAGCTCAGTCGTCTAAGCCTAAATCGTAGAAAGCTTTTGAGAATAAGCTAGTGGCACTGGCATTAATTGAGCAGGTAGTTAGAGTTAAGTTTGAGAGACTTAGAGCTTAGCAGCCTCCACATCACTACCTCGGCCATCATATCGGTCACCACAGCCACCTCAATTACCATCGCCACCACCTCCTCAATATTATACACATCAGTTGTACTCACATCTTCTATCAGGTAACTATTATTCACTTATTTTAGATAAGTTAAATAAGCACTATTCATTCAAGAGGGAGGTAGTCAGGAAATTCTTTAAGAACCTCTTAAAGAAACTTGATTTTCAACTACTAGAGCCTAAGAGGCCCGAGGAAGTGGCAAGAGTTATGATCCTAACTTTTGCCCCTACCACCGCATGTTAGGTCTGTCTTAGAGGACTGCATCCCTTTCAAGGACTAGCTCGAACATAGTTACAAGTCGAGTGTCATAGTTATTCCCAAGGAATATCTATTAGAATAACCCTCTAGTTCTGTTAGAGCAATCCTTGGGGATACTTGTGATCCTCTTAAGACCAAAAAAAGTTAGGATATCTCTTTATCCTGAACCTCTAAAAATTTTATTTCTAAGATCAAGAAACCTCCTTGTAGGTGCCTGAGGCAGCTCAAACCTTCAACATCAAGGAAGATTTGCAAGTTGCTAAAGATAACTTTAGGAAAGTGGGAGCTCAGTAGTAGTAACAGCAGCTGACACTTGCCCAGGATAGTTTAGTAGCGCAACACCGACCGAGTCTAGCATTAGCTCTACCATTACAACTGCCACTTCATCTAGCTCTTCTTCTAGTATGAGTGTTGGATCAGTGAATAAGGGCACTAAAACCCTTACCATGCTTACTTTACTTATTTCTATCATGTACCTCCACCTGAAAAGAAATCAATGAAGAAAATAGATTCTACTTTCATCTTGTCCATTTATGATGCTCTTGATTTTATTCCTATTGAAAGCTCTCCAAGTCTAGAAAATAATAATAGCTATAATAATTCCAATCCCTTCTCTTCTAATTCAGAATTAGACTTTTCTTTTCTGAATCAATCAGGTTTGCTCATTAAGATTGACTTGGAGTCGACCAACTCCAAGGGTCCCATAGGAGAAGCTGTAGGTATACCTGACGAGCAGGTAAAACTTTTTCCAACCCATCATATGAAGTCACTGAAGTCAACCTATACAGTGGCAAAGTTTTACCTCCTAGGGTAACACCTCAGGATATGGGTAAGCAAGTCATTAATTCCAGTGAGCAGATAGCCCCACCACAAGATGCTCCACCTATGAATATGCTTTAGAGTTGATCACAATGCCCTAGCTCACCTTAGAAAGTTATCAGTTAAGTTAAGCATATATGATGCCCTTGTCTTATTCAAAGAGATGAGAAAATCTCTAATCAAGGCTCTTCTTGATCTAGAGATATGCTTAGCTCAGCTGATCGCTACTAAAGAGAAGGCACATCGCTCGAGGGATATCTTAGGAGTTACATTTAGTGATGAAAACTTGCTTCTATGGACGATTGAGCACAACCGTCCCCTCTACATCACAGTGGATATGGGTAGGTTTAAACTGTCAAGGGTGTTGGTTGATCCAAGTGCAGTAGTCATATGAGTTTAAGAACCCTTGCCTACTTAAGGATCAACATCTCCAAACTCCAAAAAGAAAGAATGATGTTGAAATGACTTAATGAACAAGGTGAGAGGGCTTTAGGAACCATAGTGTTGCCACTATAAATAGATGATTGGAAGACTGAAGCTAAGTTTCGCATTGTAGACTCAGATACATATTTTAATGCTTTGCTTGGGAGACCGTGGATACATGAAAACAACATGGTTCCATCCTCTCTACATTAATGTATGAAGTTTATGAGAGGTGGGATCTCCTACTGTGTCAAAGGAGATCTCAAGCCATTTTCAATTCACGAGGCTGGCATATATGAGGATGCGGCCTACTACCTCCCTCAAAATAAGCAAGTCTATTCTCGTGAATTTGGTTAAAGTTCAAAAATAAAAGAAAAAAAAGAGAAAGAAAAAGGAAAATGAAAAAGAAAATAAAAGGGAGTGAGAAATAAACTTGGAGGAGGAAGTGGAGCCCGACATTAAATTCCACCCATAGGTCGTAACTCCATTCGAACATGTGGGTAGGATGACTCAATCTCCACCAGGCAGAGGAAGAGGCCAGTTCAGAGACAGTCTTAGGGGTGGAAAACCTTCTTATTGGCCACTTAATAGAAGATATGTGCCAACTACCAGGAGTACACCTAGTACCCACATAGACTTAGAATCTAGTTCAAAGGATAAGTCTTATATGGTTAGCACACCAGCCAGCTCTTCTCAGCAGCAGATGCCTTTCAAGGTGACACTTGAGCAAGACAGTGATGAAGACCGAGCATTGAAGCAAAGCATGAGTGTATCCAAGTTTATATCTGAAATAGTTAGGCATCAATTGGGAACCTTAGCTCTAACCCCACTTTCCTCACTCAAACACACACACTCACACTCGATTCAACCCTAGCAGCCAAGGAGAGAGATCTGAGAGCTTCCCCTTGCATTTCCTGAGCTCCCCAAATTCCCCATCTCGATTTTATGTAAAATCAAAATAGGGGAGCATACCAATGATTTTCATTTCCACATTTTACAACCAAAGTGCAATTAACTTTGTACACACAATCTTTGGACATAGACGAGCCAAAATGAATCATTTCCCAGCTTTCCGATGATTGAAGGGTGGAATTCAATCAAGGTCGATCACTTACGTGTCGTGGGTTAGTCTTCCAAGCAACCTACATAAAATCAAAGCTGGTGCAGCTCAACAGGGCTTCGTTTCTACCAAACAAAGCTTCCTCAATCATTGGAACCGCAGGTCATAAGCTCCGATGAGGTATGCCATTAAAATCGATCCTAGCTTAAAATAGTTTGGAGCTTTTTGAAGGAAACTTCCATCTCGTCGATCTCCACCATTGGATATGTTTGTTATGCTTCCCTGAAGGTGTGGGGTCAATTTGATCTCTATTCAAGTTGGAGTCAGCTTGGATCAAGCAACAATCGATGGACTGTATCCGTCTCTTGCCATTCGGGAGGAGACAAATCATGGATCGTTCATTCCACGTGATCAGAATGAAACTGATTTAATCATGCTTTGATTCATTTGTTTAATCCTTTAATTCGTGCATTTAATCGTGGTCGTCCGATCATAGATAGGATGGCCCACACAAAAACACATTTCATCGCCGTCCATTTCTGCATTGGATGTGACAACTTAAATAACCAATCCCGTTGTGACATGTGGAAAGTGCTCGTTAGTAGCCATGTGGCACCAACAGGATTAGGGGGTTAATTAGGTTAATTAATCCATTTTTAATGTTGAAACTTCCTAAATTCATAACTAATTATAAAAAAAATCTAAAAAAATATAAATGAGGGCTCATTTTAAAGGTATTTCAGAGGAGAATCCATTAAAATTATAATTAGTCAATTTTGAAAAATAATTTCTACTTAATTAAGGTTTAATTAAATTTTAATTAGCTTAATTACTTTCTGATTAATTATCCAATTAATTTCAAACTTTTAGAGATGTTTAGGGGGATGGCCTCTGCCTCCCCTATTTTTCTTGGGATTTATTAGATAATTAATTGAAAAATCAATGGATTTAGCCTTAATTACTCTCCTATCTTAATTACTGATAATTAAGCAAATGAATAGTAAATTAATCAATCAATTAAGCTTATTAGCCTTTCTTAATGGTGATGTTTAGGGAAATGGATTGGGACCCCCTTTTCCAATATTTTCCTTAAGTCTTCTCCATTTCCTCTTAAATAATTAATTAATTAAAACCCATTAATTAATTAATTAATAAAATTAGTCAAAATTCAAATCATACGTGAACTTTAATGAACTAATTGAAAGTATTTAGTGATTTAGACTTAGGCTCCCTTCTTTGTCTCTTTCCCTAAGTCTATTTCTTTAAGGATAATTAATAATTAATGATAATTAATTAATTAATTGATTGAATGTACTTGAAAAAATAATAAAGAGAGAGCTAATAATTATAGTTAACTCACATGTGTTAAATAAGTAAGTAAGTAATTAAATATAATTGCAATAGTTTAGATCACAACTCTTACCCACATCCTCTGGCCTCCTAGGCTTTAGTAATTAGAAATCAGGCTTCTTTAAGAGATTCTTAAATAATTTTCTGACTACCAATCTCATGAATGAATCAAGTTTAATCAATTTGTCGACAAGAGTAGGTAAGGAGTAGCTCTTTGGTGGCGGGTAGGAGTACTATTGTTGATGCTACTGATGAGGAGGCGGTGGTGGTGGCCACTATGGCAACTAAGGTGGCCGGTATGATGGCTGAGGTGGTGGCAAAGAAGATGGTAGAGGAGATTGCTAAGCTTGAGGCCTATCTAAATAAATCCTAGCTGGCTACTTCCCCTTATCAATTGTTGTGACTACCCCTAGCTTCTTCTCAAATGTCTTCTGAGATTTAGGCTTGACTATGTGGTCTTGCATAGGCAACTGTTTGGCTTCCTCTTGTAAGCTAGCTGCCTTGTTGATTAGCTTCTCGAAGGTTTTGATTGTAAACCCCTTAAGCATAAAAGCAACCAGGCCATGGATATTCTTGAGTAGAATCTTAATGGCATGCTGTTCGGGCAGCTATGGTTTACACTTCATACTTAGGTTTCACCACCTGATAATGTAATCAATAAGGGACTCATTTGGATTTTGCTTTGTCACAACGAGATTGCCTATAGTAACCCTTTGCTGAGCTCCAACAAACCTCTTGATGAAGAGGTTCTCTAACTCAACAAATGTCCTTACCGAACCATTTGGGAGTTTGGCATACTAATCAAATGCAACACCTGGTAGACTACTGACAAACAATCTGAAAAGAAGGGCATCACTACCTCCAGCATTGCAACAATCGGACCTAATGTGTGTAATGTGCTGGCGGGTTCCCATTGCCATCAAAGATCTTGAAGGAAGAAGGTACAAAGCCCTTAGAATATTGGACACCATCAAATTCCTCTGAGTAGGGTCTACCCTTTGGATCACATGAGCCACTTCGGGCTTGTGCCAATGCATCCCTCACCTGCCGCTCCATCATGTGTTTAATGTCTTTTTCATGCATGGAGGTGCTATCCACCACCTTCCCATGCAAGCTACCACTATCTTCCTCTACGGGAATAAACCTAGGATGATCTGAGGTATGTGCTAACCCTACTCTATCGGCTGCTATGTGAGAAGGTTGTGACACCGGGGCTAAATTCTGTAATGCTGACATCACTGCCATCAACTCCTCAATCTTCTTCCCCATTTTATCAATATGATCATCCCTCTGCTTAAGCTGGTGGAGGAGGTGTTGAATTGAATGGACGACATCATCCTCTTCAACTACTACCTTCTTAGCTCTGTGATCTCTCTGAAGGGAGCTTTTAGTAATGACCATATGGATTTTTGTGGAATTCTCAAAAGGTCATTCACATCAGGATCAAATGGTACCCTCTCATCCTCAAAATCTATGCAATCACTTCCTAAGAGTTCCCTCTTCTCGCAAAGTAAGCTGCTACGATCTCATCCAATGAATGATCTCCTACCTTGCTCTGCTAGAATAAAGATTAATGGGTGATAATGGGGTGGTCCGACAATACATCTTTGCCTGTTAGAGTGTTGTCTCTATGAGGACTGTGCTTACTAGAAGATACATGCTCATGACTGCCTACTATCGGTAGAGTGCCATCTCTAAGGGGTCCATTGCCATAGGAACTACAAAATTGTCTCCTTCCCCCTCTGCTACTGCCGCTATCACTGGTTCTGATGGTGGTGGTGGTGTGGTGTGACCATGATGGTGTGGGGTCACCACTCATATTCCCAAGAAGTAAAGTAATCAAATGACTTCCTTGGGGCTAACTAAAGCCTCGTATTCCCAGGATGTCTAGACTATACACTTACTTTTCTCAAATACATACGGATGTATACATAAATGAAGGAAGAAAAACTATGTAAAGATTGCATTTTTTTTTTATATTCAATTAAAGCATTTATGCATATGGATTAAAGTTCTATCCAAATTCTAATGTAGCAATACATGTAAATGAAATCAAACAAGTATGTGTCAATGTTAACCAGGGAAGTGAGGTAATCAAATAACCTCTTTGGAGCTAACTAAAGCCTCATGTTCTAGGGATGTCTAGACTATATACTTATTAATATTCAAATACATGTAAAATCACACATGAATTAAAGAAAAGAAAGCTTCATTCCATATACTTAAGGTATAATCACATACATCTCTTATGTATTTATAACTAGTATCACAACATATGTTATTACTCATTTATAAGCTTTTCTAAAAATATATTTGGATTTAATAGTGATAATAGCCACACATATATTAAATTAAATTAACAAATGCAAGCTTAACATAAAGGAAAACCATTTGATTTAATTAATTTTAAAAATATGGATGTATGATTTCAAGTGACATACAACATTTAACATGATTAGAAAAGAATAAATAAACATAAACACATGATTTCATTCAATCAAATTAATTTTTAAGGACAATCATGTCAAATAACACCACTTAAAATAAACCAAAGCTTTTATGTATCATTTTTTGAGTTTATGTTTGATTTGATTTAAGGATGTGAGAAGAGATTTGTTGATCCTAATCCATTCCCATGTTTATGAATTAATTTGGTTTAATAAAATGTGATTAAGTTGATTTTATGAGTCCTAAACAGTCGAGTATATTCTATCCTGTTAAGTTATAATATGCATTAAATTCATTAATTAACCCTTTCTTATGTTACCTTAACATAATTACTCAAATAATTATGAGCCAATATGATATGAACATACATTGGAAATTAAATTAGCAATGATCCTAAGAAATGAAAGGGGCATAACGCAATGGTCTCATAATTAATGATTAATTAAGTTAATGAACTTAATTAAGTACTCTTATAATTCCTCCACACATGTAAGTTAACTATGATTCTCTTAGGATTTTCTTAGGTTGTTGAACACCAAAGGGTTAGCCCAAGACTTCATTAACTGAGATTCCATGTGATTATAATTTTAATTTGATTAATTAAGCAATTTGATTAATTAATTAAGCCTTGATTAATTTAATTAATAAAATAAACTTAGGAAAATAGATTAGGAATGAGGTCCTAATTTAACCCATGAGTTCATTCACTGTTAAGCAACAATTAACCACTTAATTAATTAATTTAGTATTGTTCATGGGATTAATTAATTATTAATTAATTCAAAAAAATAATTAGAGCTTAATTAGTTAATTTTCTTAATTAATTATGCAATAAATCCCAATAAAATCATGGGAGGTAGAGTTCATCCTATTGAATTAACACACAAAGTTTGGGGTTAATTACTTAAGTAATTAAAGAGTAATTGAGTTAATTTTGCAATTAAGCTCTAATTACTATTCAAAATTAATTAAGAATATTTTTTATAAATTATCCTCATGAATACCTTTAAAATAAATATTTATTTGCATTTTTATGATTTTTCTATGATTTGTTATGATTTTCTAAAGTTTCAATTAATTTAAATGAGTTTTCATGATTTTTATGAAGTCTATTACTTTATTTTTGGGAAATTTACATACATAGCACACAATTCTTATGCATTTACATATCTAATACCTAAAGTTTGATATTTACAAATATAGTACTTTTCCTATGCTTCAAAAGGTGGATTTAACTTCAAAAAAGTAAGAAAAGTGCTATTTTTGTTGTAATGATAAAGATTTAGGTGTTATATATGTAAATATTCATGTTTGGATGTTAGATATACAAATATATAAGAATTGTGTGCTATGTATGTAAATGTCCCTTTATTTTTATTAAAATAGACTATTTGAGCTTCATAATGCAATATCTCACAATCCAGAAATCCTTTTGACTTGAAATTTTTATGGTAGGTGTATTTTAACTTTATTATCAATTTTTGAAAATTTTAAATCAATCTGATGTGTATTTTTGATTTAATTAATAAAATTTTATTTTGATTAAAACCTAAATTAATGTTAGAATAATCAGTAAAAATTAGGTATTTTAGATTTATTAGATTCCTCTCGAGCCCTTACTTATAATTTTTTATTAAGTATTTTATTTTTTATAAATTTTTGAAGTTTCAGGTGATTTAATTAATTTTTAAAATTTAAAAGATTCTAATTTCTTACTTAACCCAATCAACACCGCATGGCGCTGCTTGGACCATGAGGCCATCGTCATGTGATTGGGCCACACAATTTCACATGGCACATGGTGTCATGTGGCTGTGTGTGATTGGGTGCTCCGTGCTAACACGGCAAATGAGCTGGAAAAGGCGGAACCGCACGGGGTTCTATCTAATCTTCCGATCATGAATTGATTGGTCTAGATTGATTCGTGCAATCTAGTGGATGAAATCAGGTAGATCTAGCATTTAATCACGGACATCCATCCCTATTGAAGCAAGATCGAGCAGTTGCTGCTTCATCTGCTTCCCAGTCAGCGAAGCTAACAAACTGAAACCTAGAAAATACAAAAAAAAATGCACGGGAGAGTCCATTTTGAGCTTGATTTTACATCAATTCTCGTCAAAACTTCTATTTTACATTAGGATTATGTAAAATGAATCATGCAAGGGTTTTCTAATAGAAATTCCTAAAATCGAGCAAACATCATCACAAATAAAAAATCCTATGGCCGACTAAAGGATTTAAAAATTACCTCACCAGGGATGATTTCTAGCACCTGTGTTCATCCAAACACACTCCTAAATGCGAGATGAAGCCTTGGGATGAACCTAGACCCTTGCATTCACTTAGAATGTTGTATCCACCAATGGTCACCGCATCCTTGCCAGAATCCAGTTGGTTTTTGTATATTTTTTTTGTTGAAAGGAAGTGGGCAATGGGTTTCTCTCTTTCACTAGAGTTCCTAGAGTTTCTCTAATGCAAGAATTGACTGAAACGAGTGCCTCTTTTTCTATGTGCTTGGTGGTGGCCGAAAATCACCACTAATGGTGATTTTTGGCTCCTATTGGATGTCTTATGGCTTGGGGTGGCTGGAAATGGCAGGGAATCATCCTAGGTGGCTTGGTTTGGTTGGCCAAGGCTTGGGAGGTGGCCTCAAGAGGGATTAGTTGGTGTCCTATGGGTTTAAATGCTCCAATGGGGGAGGTGAGGTGAATTCACCTTTCCATGAGTCATGGATAACCCAACCACCTCTTGGGTCAGGTTGGGCAATGTCCTTGGAGCCTAGGTGGATCAATAGAAGGGTGTCAAGTGGCCAAGGAATGGAAATGACCACTTACATAAGTGATTTGTCTCATGTGATACCCTTGACCCAAAAGTAGAATGGTCATTTGACACTAGATTTGATTAAGGCAGATTTGAAATGGGTCAAAAGTGAGTTAGGCCAAATTTCATGTCATTTGGAGTTCTTTTGGTTGGGTTTAGCTCAATTTGACTCATTTAGGTCAAATTGGGTCAAAATGGGTTAGGTTGATCAATTGATCAAATTGGGTCAAACCAAAGGTTGGGTCAAGTTCATATGATCATTTGAAGTGTGTTGGTGTCATATGTTTGGTTCAATTTAATTTAGGTTGGGTTTTGGATCATTTTAGCTCATTTGGTTCAAATGGGTCAAATTGATCAATTTAACCAAATTGAACAAATTGGCATAGGTCATACTTGGCTTGGTTTTGTGTTAATCATTTGGAATGTGTCATGAGCTTTAGTGTAGTTCAATTTTGATTTGATTGGGCTTTAAATTAGCTTGACCCGTTATGTCATTTGGGTCGAGTGAGTCACTTGGGTTAGGTTTGGCTCAATTAAAGGTCAAGTTATATTCAAGTGTTGATTTTGGATGGGTATTAGTCATTAGTTTAAAGATATTTATCTTATGTTATAATTTGGCTAGTTTAGGTTCATATTGGTTAAAGGTTGACTTTATCAAAGGGTTATGTTGACTTGGTTTGACCCAATTTATGATAATTGATCAACCAGGATGATTAACAATCATGTCATGAAGTTTGGATTAGATTAATTCACTTTGATTTGGATTGAATTGGATTTTAGTTCATGTATGTCAAATTGGCCACTTTGGGTCGAGTGAACCAATTAGATTTAGTTAGCTTGATTTTGAGTTGAGTTTAATTTAGTTGAGTTTAAATATAGATTTGGGATTAATATATAAATCCAATTATAATTAGTTCGGGTTCAAATGAGTTTTGGTTCATTTGAATATTTCAAGTCAAATGGGTTATCTTAGGTTTGACTTGGCTTGATTTTTACTTGGCTTGATAATTGTATATTTCATTTATATTTAGAACGATAATGGAAGGAATAAGTAATTCATGAAAAAATCAATCAAATCTGGATTTTGGAATGAAGGAATTTGGCTAAGTCCATGGAGTTGGGTCATGTGGCTTAGGAAGGGTTTTGATTTAATTTGATTTAGTTTTGATCATTTGAATGTAGATTTCATTTTTATTCATGAAGATAATTGAAGATATAAATTAATTATGAGAAAATCAATTGATTTTGGATTGATTTAGATGGAGTTTTGGCTAAAGTCATGAAATTGATTCAAAGGACTTAGGAAAGATTTCAAGTTTGGATTTGATCATGAGCTTCAATCATTTAGCTTGGGATTTGAATTTGGATTTAGATTTGGATTTGAATTGAGTTTGATTGTAGGTTTGATAGGGTGAATCTGGATTGGATTTGGGTTGTGGGGTAGGAAGGTTATTCTAATCCATATGGCATAGCCTAATCCTTTGATTAACCCTTCTAAGTCTCTAAGTTTAGGTTAAGTATTCACCTAATTACTAGAAGTATCTTATGACTAAGAAAGTCTTAGTGTCTAAAAGACTCCTTAATCTAAGATGAGGAGGCTGAGAACTCACTCCAAAAGTGAGGTCAACACATTGGAAGTACCTTTTTGATTAGTGCTGGCTTGCAAAGTGATGGTGCTTGGTCCACCGAGCAAATGATGAGGAATCACCATGTGAGCTTCTCAATAGGGCTTCGCCTCATCCAGGCAAAGCTACCTCAAGCATTGCACCATCGATCTTGAGCTCTGGTGAGGTAAATTCCTTCAAACTGAGCTTTTAGTAATTTTTCCAAGCCTTTTTGAAGAGAACATAAACATCATGTGAATCCGACTTGTAGATTCCATTGGATCCTTCTTGTGAAGGTGTGGGATCAATCCCCAGTGAATTCGAGCTCCGGTGAGCTTGAATTAGGCGGTGGTAGGCAGGCGTTCTTCATCTCCCGTGGCTCTAAGGACAATAAATCACTCGCCGTCCATTTCACGTGATTGGAATGGATGGCTATGATTAATCTTCTAGATTTTATCTGATTTAATCCTTAAGAACTGCAAGTTTAATCCCTACCATTCGATCTTAGATCGGACAACAGGAACGAAATCGTGTCCGCTGCCAGCCATGTCAGCACTGACTCGAACATGTTTAAATAACCAATTCCACGATGCCACATGGAAAGCGCACCATGTCAACGCTCCATTTGGTGCCGACAGGATTAGTTTTAATTAAGACTTAATTAATTATTTTAATAGCTGAAACTTTGAAAATTTTTAACTAATTGTAGAAAAATCTAAAAACTACAAATAAACATTCATTTTAAAGGTAAAATAGAGGAGAATTAATAAAAAATAGTTCTAATTAATTTTGAACATTAATTAAGACTTAATTTAGGTTTAAGTGTAAACTTAATTAGCTTAACTAAGTCCTAATTATTTAGGTAATTAATTCCAAACTTTCATTGTTGATTTAATGGGATGATCTCTGCCTCCCATGTTTTTTTTGGAATCTATTGCTTGATTAATTAGAAAAATTGATCATTTGAACCCTAATTGCTCCTTTAATTAATTTAATGGTTAATTAACACTCTAAACAATAATAAATTAATTAAACTTACTAATCACTGTTCAACAATGAATGGATAAGGCAATGGAATTAGGACCTCTTTCTTAATCTTTTTTCCCAAGTCCATTCCATCTTAAAGAGGGATAATTAATATGAAAATTAATTAAGGATTTAATTAATTAATTAAGTAGTCTAATTAATCAAATTAAAATTATAATCACATCAGATAATTAACAATAAAATTAAGGGTTCCTCTTTATGTGTTTAATGACATAAAGTCCCTTAAAGAAATTATGATTAACCCATAAATATGGGAAAATCATAAAAGTACTTAATTAGGTTCTTTAACTTAATTAACCTTTAATCATGAGCCATTTACATTAAGCCTTTTAGGAGAATTGTAATTTTATTTTCTCACATGTCCATGTCATTTGTGGGTTATAATTAAGTGGTTAATCAAATTAAAGAAGCATAGGTAAGGGTAATTAATTGATCTAATTAGTGATCCAACTTAATTAATTCATAAAATCTACTTAATTATCTTTCCTTAAACTAAATCAAATTACCAATGTGGGAAAGCAATTAAAACAGCAAATGATAAGTGCTCATCTTTAAATCAACTCAACTCCAAAATAAAAAATTAATAATAAGCTTTGGTTTTCTTTAAATGATTTTATTTGATGTGATTTTTCTTAAGAATTAATTTAGCTGAATGCACAATGCGTTTATATTTAGTTATTTCTCTTCAATCACTTTTAAATGGTTTATGTCATATGAATCCATGCATTCATATTTTCAAATTTATATGAATCAAATGGACTTTATTTATGTAAGCTTGCATGTGTTGATTTAACTTAATTATATGTGTGGCTATTATCACTAATAAATTCAAATATATTTTCTAAAGTTTATAAACGGATAATAATATATAGAATGATGATAGTTATGAATACATATAGGACTTGTATGTATTTATAGTTTGAGTATGTGAAATGAAGCTCTCTTTCCTATATTTTCATAGATTTGAATGTTAATGAGTATATAGTTTGGACATCCTCGGAATTCGAGGCTTTAAGTAGCCCCAAGGAGGTTATTTGATTACCTCACTTTCCTGGTTTAACAATGACATGTACTTATTTGATTTCATTTCTATGTATTTTTATATTAAAATTTGGATAGAACTTTAATTCAAATACATAAATAATTCAACTAAATAAAAATATAATTTTGCATGATGTTTTGTTCTTATAATTACTTATACATTCTTATGTATTTAAGATATCAAGTGTTTAGTTTGGACATCCTAAGAATACAAGGCATTAAGTAGCTCCAAGGAGGCCATTTGATTACCTCACTTCCCTAGTTAACAACGACATATACTTTCTTTCATCTTTTATACATTTTCATGTATAGTTAATTAGAGAATGGTAATCCCCTTTTCTACTAAAAATGTATGCATCCATGATCATCTAAGTCATTAAAATACATTACATATAAATTATTGCTCTCTTTCCTATGTTTCTATATGGATTTACATAGATTTAAATAATATTGGGTATATAGTTTGGACATCCCAGGAATACGAGACTTTAAGTAGCCCCAAGGAGGTCATTTGATTACCTCATTTACCTAGTTTAACAACGGCATGTACTCATTTAATTTCTTTCCTATGTATATTTGTATTAGAATTTGGACAAAGCTTTAATTTATATGTGTAAATAATTCAATCAAGTAAAATATAACTTTCAAACATATGCATCCATCACCATTTAAGTGTGGTAGAGATATATTGCATCCATAAATATGCTAAGTGTTAAAGTCATATGCATGTTACATGTGATGAAGATGGTTTGATATATGTCTTGTGATAATAATTCAACCAATCATAAGATACCTTTCATATTGAATAGTATTATTTAGAGTTAACCTAAACTTAGGATTAATAAAATACTTAATAAGCCATTCACTAAAGAAAACTAAATCACAAAATATACTTTCGAAAGTGGCTTAAGAAGGGATGAAAGAAGGCAATCCTCTTTCTTCTCTTTATAACACTTAGACGTTAAGTGTAAATCAAGTGAAACTAAACAAATTATAAATTAAAATTTACAAATCAATTACACAACTTGAAATGAAATCAAACTTTTTGTTAAATTAAATCTTTTCCATACTTAGAAAATTATAACTCTAATTCTTAGTGAGACACATCACACAAAGCCTTAGAACATACTATAAAACTAAGTCACCACCTCTAGTGCTAAGTTAGGATGGTGTATGTGTGATGTTATATTTTATTTTATGATGTAATATTTTAGACTAGATGTTAGGGTGTATGTTTCATAGACTGAATGTTAGGCGGCTCCTAGCCTAATCAAGTATTTATAGGGGATTATGCTTTAGGGGTTACTTAAAAATAAATATAAATGCTCTCTTTGCAGGTTGTTTAAACCCCCAAGCATAATCGAAGTTAGAATAGGTGGGCTTGGTTACCTATGTGTAGGGTGCTAAGTCCAAAAAATATATATATCTACTTTGGGATTGTATGTATGTTTAGCAAACCTATATTTTACAGGTATAGTTAGATTTAGTTTTCCAATATGAATGTAATTTTTGCATTAGGGATTAGGATTAGTGCTATGGGAGAGTTAGGATGACCAGTGGTTAGAAGGCTTAGTCATAGGATGCCTTGTGATGCCTTTAGAGCATAATCAAACCAAAGGAAAAAGGAGAAGGAAGTGAAGAAATGAAGAATGAAGACTCCCATAGCATGTATTCATTCTAAGTGTAATTATTCTCTTATATTATGGGTTGTATAAGGGTAGAGCTCAGCTACTAACTTTTTATTTTTTTGGGTTGTATGGCGGTACCCGATCGCACCAGCCTTTTATTCTTTTGTATTATATTATAAATTATTTGATGATTTGTTTAAACTTGTGCATTATAAATGACATGCTTTTCTTAGTTTCTTAATGATTGATACTTTAATGTGTGGCTTGGATACGATAGGCTCTTAGAATAAAAATAATTTTTCTACCCAACTAATCACTCATAACTAAGCTTTAAAATCACTTATAACCTCATCATAAAGCCTATGCTTTAAATAAGATAATTAAAAGATTTAGCGATCCTTTAGTTGAATGTTGTATGTCTCACATCATGCAAGCATTTTCTATCACTCTTATAAAAATGAAGGCCTTCGTCCTTACATAATAGGGACCGCATGACCCATGAGACCAACCTCTGATGATGGAGCTTCACCTTTTCTCTTTTGATTTAACCAATAATATTTTCATCATGAATCTAGGCATAAAGAAATTCTAAATCCCCCTTTGTCTAAAATATTAAGTCCAAAAAATGAAATAAAATTCAAAAAAGATTTTGCACTTGTAGATTAAGTCATATGCTCATACCACTCATGCTCTAGTCTCTTAGAGAGTAGGTTTAGGACTTTAGTCTCTTTCAAATTAAATAATAAGCCTAACCACCTTGCAAATTCATAAGATCAGACCACATGGATTTAAAATGTAGAAAGTGTTAGCTAGTAGCCACTCCATGCGATTATAAGTCCAAAAGTCGGACATGTTTACTCTCTCTTATGGAGATAAACCCTTATGTCCATGTCACTTAGATTTAGGTCATGCTTCAGCTCATACTAAAGTTCCTTAGATTTATGAACCGAGATAGATGTTTCCTTTGGGCTACAAGCATAAATCCTCACCTTTTAGGTATTTCCATAATCTCATGTTAATAGATTATAAGCTCTAGTAATCTAATAAAATTTCAACTCAATTAGGTTAGGTTGACAAATTAGTCAAATTTGATAAACCCAAGAGTTTGGATGTGTTCATTTGATCATTTGAAATATATTGGTGTCATTGGTTTGGTTTAATTTGAAGTGGATTTGATTTTAGCTCATATAGGTTCATTTGAGTCAAAATGAGTTAAGTTGACCAATTTGATCAAATTGACCAAATTGTCTTGGATGGAGGGTTGGTTTAGGTTCAATTGATCATTTTAAGATGATTGTAAGTGTTGGTTTGAATTAATTTGGATTAGAGAATTATTTAGTTCAATTGGACCCTTTAGGTCAATTTGGGCTAAATAAGTCAATTGGGTTGATTTAGTCAAATTGGGTTCAAGTGGATGTTGGATCATGTTCAATAATTAATTTATGATTGATTATAGGCATTGGTTGCAATCAATTAGGTTTAGGATTTGATTTGACCCAATTTGACCTAAAGATTTGACTCAATTTGGCCATTTAGGTCAAATTGGGTCAACTTGGGTCAAAGGATCAAATTGGCATGGTTATGACCAATTGGTAGTTGAGTCATGTTTAATATTTAATTGATGATAGATAGGAGTGTTTGGTTTTAATTAATTGAGGTTGGGATGAGATTTGGCTCATTTTGGTCAATATGGGTTAATTGGGTCAACTTGGATCAAGATCAAATTAGTTTGTTTTGACCCAATTAATTGTAATTATATAATCGAGAATTATCAACAATCATTATGGAAGATATTGGATAGGTTGATTCAGTCCAATTTGGGGTGGATTGAAGTTTGAATCAATTTGATCATTTATGCCACTTTGGGTCAAGTGGACCAAATGAGTTGATTGGGTTGAATTGGATTGAATTGGGTATTGAGAAGAGTTCAATGATGAATCTAGGGTTGATTAATGGCTTTGATTGTAATTGATTTGGGTTTGATTGGATCTTGGCTAATTTGTACCCTTTAGGTTAAATGGGCCAACTTGGGTTAATTGGATTCATTTGGTTTGATTAGTTTGATTGCAAGTCTTGGAAGGGCTTGAAATAGAGTATTGAATAGTTGGAGTGCTTTTATGAAAAGTAATTGGATTGGATTCAACTGAATAGATTTGGATTGGATCCATAAGATGATGGTGGAATTGATTTAGGTTAAGGGTTAAGTTAATTTGGCTTAGACCTTGAATATAAGATAAAATTTAATTGAGATTAGTTGTGTTCGCTTGAAGTTGGTTTTGGCTGAGTGGACAAGCATGAGTTTTGGTTTGGGCCATAGGATAGGGAGGGCTTACTTGTCCTAAGGCATAACCTAAGCTTAGGGTACACCTTCTTAAACCTTTAGGCTTGGATTTAGTGTTCCCTTAATAACTAAAAATGTACTATGACTAGAAAAATCCTTGTTCTTAGAAGATTCCTAAGTCTAAGACAAGAAGAATGAGTCCTCACTCCAAAAGTGAAGTCAACACACACATATTACATGAAAGTGAAATGCTATGTGTCAATGTAAAGATTTGTAGAAAAAAATAAAGAGAACTTTGAATGATATGTGTGTATTCAAAGAATTAGAAATTATAAGATCTTAGTAAATAAATAAGTCTTAAACAGAAATTTTTTTAAAGAACTAGCTTTGAATTAGAAATTAATCTTCCATCTTCCATGATTTGGAATATGATGTTCTTTTGTGGAACTGATTAAACTTCTCTGCTGGATCTTTTGCTTACCATTCTTAGAGCTAAAACACAAGAATAATACAACTTTAGGAATGATTGAAGTGTTTGTGAAGGATATATCAGTATATATAATAAATCTAATCCATAAATTCAAATAAGATTGTGGATATCATCTTAAATTGCTATATAACCTTTATTGAAAAAGATAGGTAGATCATTTAGAAATTATATTGCATGATTATCTTGAAGCAAAATATTAAGGAATAAATATTACAAATTAATTTAACATTTTTAATTTTTAATACTCTCAATATAGAAATTATATTAAAAAAAATTATTATTTTAATAAAAAATTGATTCATTTTAAATATTTATGCCAATGACTCCTAATTAGATTTGCAAAATATATAATCTATCATATCCAATTGATTTGTTGAAAATATGTAATAGCTAATTTTAAGATTCACTAAATTTAATGAATACCATTGTCTTTTAACACATAATTTTGAATAAAGTGATGACAGATATATTTATACATTTACTTCATAAGTACTAAATAGGATTCTTAGTTATATATCACATTGATATTATCATATATGATTGATATAATATTAAATTTTATTGTAAAATCAAGTAGGAAAATACATTTTTAACTATCCAAGCCCTTTTTTCAGTGAGGGTTTTATTTTATTTATTTTTTCAAACCCTGCAGCAAAAATATATAAAAGATATAAATATTTATTATAATTGATTTTATATGATTGAATTCAACTGTATAAATATTTCAATACTCAATAAGTTGCATGCTTTATTGTTGACCAAATATAAAAAAAAAGTAGTTTGGACTTTTATTGATGGTTTGGGCCATGCGAAGGCTTCTTAAAATCCACCCAAAGTTTACAAAGTCAATAGCTTTATTTGAGTGCGCCATCTCCGTAAAGGCTAATTGACTTTGAAAAAGATCATTTAATTTGAACTTACAATAAACTCATACAGTTTTTTAACCTAATTCCATTCTTTAAAAAAAAAAAATCTTTTGTTTAATATATAAACTATTACAATATAAAACTATGAATAGCTCCTGACTCATGATTCACAAATTTTTTTAATAAGAGAGTTGCTCGAAGATCTCTCTTCTCAACTTTATACTTAGAGATTACTTTGTGCTGAACGAACTTGTCCCAAGAAGGCTAGATTAAGCCACATGGATGGGATCAACTCGAGCACTAGTTATCGTCGAACCATTGGGTCACATGGATCATTTGCCAGCCACCCACTAACTTGGCGATCGTTCGACTCATCTTTAGGGAATACATCGCTCGCCCAAATAACCGACTGACTTGAATTCGCCCAATCTGATAGTCGGTCAACCTCTATAAGATCACTTGCTAATAACTCATTACTCGATAGGGACAAGTAACCAAATTTGTCCATCTAGGACTAAAGGTGAGCAGACCAACACGAGGAGCCACGCGACTTAGATGTCACACCCCAGCTACACTTGCCCATGTCTCATTTGTCTTTAGATTTTATTTTTCTTTAGTTATTTTATGAGTTTCATGTAATCATATATGTAGTCATCTTATTCTATAAATAATCGGTCAAGAGGCATTTTTTAGAACTTTTAGACTTTTTGGAGTACATTTAGATTTATTTGTTAGATTTGCTACATAAGAATAAAATTTTCAAATAAAATTTGGGATTATTTTTAAAATAGGCTTAGTGTTAATCTTAATTATGCGTTTAGGCACAAAAAAAATTTTTTTATAAATATAGGCTGTGTCGATCAGCCGACGTACGCCGGCTGGCGTCCGCGTGAAGCGCCGTCGACCGTTGACAGACGGCGATTCTTGAGTCGTCGTCAACGAGCGGCCCGCCATCCCGCGTGGCGGATCCGTTTGACGGACGGCTCTATGGCAAAACCCGTGAGCTCTCCCGATCTACTTTCCTTTCCTATTCGGTCGCTCCGTTCGCCGATCGATCCGGCCGAGATCTCAAGAACCGGCACCGCCGGGAACTCGTCCGCCAAGGAGAGGTCGCCGTCGACCTATTTCCGGCAAACAAGCCGCGATTTTATTGTCTTTTCCCAACCGTCGGCCAGCTCCTCAGCGGATTTCGACTATCGACGCCCGCTTTTGGGGAGGTCACGTGAGGAGAGCTCCCGCCATCCTTCAAGTGCGCCATTGCCGGAAACGGAAAATTTCTTCGTTTGTGCGCCGATTAAGGTAATTTTTTCTGCAACTTGTAATAGATCTTGCTTTGTGATAGATCTAGCAAAATCCCTAGAGTTATTAAGCTACATTTGTATTTCTTCCTGAATCTTATCTTTTGATCGTTTGAGCGTTATATATTTTTAAAAGAATAATAATAATAGTTGTGTAAATGAGTTGTGTTGTAAAAATTTGTGAAATTTGTGAATTGAAATTTGACCTGTATTCGAAATTATTAGAAAATTTATTATTCATGTTTAGCTGGTATGGTTCATAATGAACTTGTTCAATTTGTTTAGCTCGAATTGGATCGACATTCCTATGATCGACTTTTATATAATGGAGAGTTTTCATGTGAGATGATATTTAACCAAATTAAGTTACTTTCACTTTGGGATTAAAAAATTAAGCCACAAAAATAATTCAAATTAATTTTAAGAATGTCAGAAATAATTAAAAAGTTAACATTTGAATTAAAGAGTTAATTAATTGAATATTATATTAAATATAAATAAAATCTTTATTTGAAATTCAATCAAGAGACCTAATCAATTCTAAACTTCATGAAATTATTTCTTAGGATCAGGAAGGACCTTAAGGATATTTCATGAAGTTTTGGTGAATTTTTTAGAATTAATTAATTATTATTTGCTATATTTTAGTCAATTATTTTCTAAGAAAAATTTAAATTAATTTCAAAGTAATTGTCATAATGACTAAATAATTGTAATTATAGTAATTAAAGTATTAATTATTTAGTTTTAATTTTATATTTTACTGATTGTAGATTTTAATTTAGTTCTCTGAAATTTCAGTTTTTATTTTTATGCTTTGATTTGAATTAGTTGTGGATTTTTATACTGTAAGATGAATAATTATGTATTTTATGATTTAACTATCAATAAATCTCTAGTTACTCCTAAAATAGTAGGTAAATTTAGGAGAATTATGAGTTTGCAAATTATCGCCAACCACAATGCAAATTGTATTATATCTTGAAATGTTTTTTCTCCTGAAGCGAGGAGAGGAAGAATTCTTCGGTTGGAGTTATTGTTAGTTTAATATGAGTTGACTGCACGAGTTCTTTATTATGATGGCGTCTTGAATGTTGTTGATGATTTCTTTCCAACCTACATTGGTGGAAAAATCGACCAATTCACATCAAGGAACCTCTTTGGGGTTACAAAGCGTGAGATCTTTGAAGTTAGACCATGCAAAGTCATGTGAATTGGACAAAAATGTTGTGAGTTAGTTTTGTGAGTTAGCTTTGATTTGTGAGTTAGCTTCTTTTCTTTATGCTGTGATCTGTGAGTTGGCTCTGATCAGTGAGTCACCTTCTTTTCTTTATAGCTTCTTGTCCTTATGCTATGATTTCTGAGTTAGATTTGATTTTCATCGCAGTCCCATGAAATTTGTCCCGGCTCCATACACGAACGCGGGAAATCTGCTGCGCGTCGGGCCGCAGTCGGCGCGTTTGACCAACAGGAGAGTTGTAGAGAAATCCGTTCCGGTTCCGACGATATGAATTTCGCTCCATTCCGACATCGTTTCACACCGGTACGCGGGATTTACGCCGGCTGCGTCACATTTCCTGCACGGCAGCGATAATCGTAGCGGAAATCTGCTGCGTCGAGCAGTCGGCGTTGATGAACAGAGAGTCGTAGAGAAATCCGTTCCGGTTCCGATGATATGAATTTCGCTCCATTCCGATACCGTTTGGCATAGGTACGCAGAATTAATGTGCGTTGCGTAACATTCCGTTTGGCACGTGTCGCAGATATATGCTTACATGGGGATGACATATGGTTGGCTAGAGTACCCCTGATTAGTTAGAAACGAGTTGAGTGGCACCTACCCGATCGTGTGCTCAGGCAATTCGGCCTTCCACCTACGACTGAGGTTGCACCGGTAGAGTCTTCTTTCATGCGAGTGGATGGTCGAGGGAAAGCCGACATGGACTGGGTCATTTACCACCAGACATATATTGCGCAGTGGGAGAGCAGACGGGAGTTAGTTGTGGTGGTAGACTCCACCCGGGTGAAAACCATTAAACGATACATGAGATGGTATCGGTCTTGGGCTTCACTATATATGCTGAAGACACCCACATTCAGAACCGCGTATTACCTCGAGCTCCGGAGATCGACTCATGGCCAGATTTTTAATTGTGATAATCATTTTTTTTTAAATTACATCATAATACGCGTTCTGTCATTGCAGCGTGATCACATATTGAATCGGGATATATTCAGACGCTATTTTGGGAGGGCGGATGACACAGAGATGCAGCATTCAATCAACGAGTATGAGGGGTTATGCAGGGACTTGCACCTGAACATGTATATTTCTGATAGCCGGCACGGGGACACTAGCATTCCAAGTACCTCAGCGTCAGTGCAGTCGGATGGGCCTGCGATGGATATTGGTCCATCGTCTCCTCCGATGGTGGACCATCTACATATACATTTACCGCGATATTCGAGGATCTATGTGGTCGCAGATGCCTTGGCGACAGCGGTTCCCACGTATGGGCCTCCCTCATTCCATATGACACCCCCATATGGACTATATCATGGTTTTCAAAACCACCCGAGCGAGCCGAGGACGGTATGGAGCATCGACTCCGAGACCGACCCTACGACCACATTATACATTATACCCGGTAGTGATGCGATCGCGATCGTAGGCATCGTCGGAGATAGTCAAATGTACTATTATATTCTATCCATGCGAGATTACATTTTGTTGTATGTGTACTTCGTGATTATTATATGAAACAAGTAAACCTTTTGTTTTTGTTATTTGTTTTTCTAGAAATAATTTATTCATTTTTTACTATATGAATTTCATTTATCATGTGGAAGACATTTTGGTGTTAATCTCACAATGCATGTTATTATATATGTCAGGTTCTTAGCTTTGGAGTGTCTTCCGCTTGAACCTTCTAACTTTATTATTTCTAACTTGCTTCATAGAAGGACTTTAAGAGGTTGCCTTTCATGTAGGTTATTTTCATACTGCTACCTGTTTTGAGATTGCTACACATTTTTTAAAAAAAATTCTGCCAGAGCCACTCGTCCGTCATAGAATTTCCATATGCAGATGTATCAAGAAAGAAAGATTTTCTTATTATTCCCGTTTTATTCTTTTTTTTATTATTATATTATATTATCGTATTGCATTCTATTTGTCTTGTTCTTTTTCTTCTTTCTCAAAACTAAAAAAAAAAGGAAAGAAAATAATAATAACTGAACTAAGGATAATAATAACTGAACTAAGGAAAAAAGAATTAAAAAATCAAAAGGTACAAGGATAATAATAAGAAACTCAAAGAATAAATTCAAATTTAATTAACGAGTTTTTGGCTCCCGAATATTTAACTAATCTATGAATTTCTTATAACGCATTTTATTTTTCTCTAACAAATAAGTCAATAATCATCATCGTGCGGTCGTCGTCAAAACGACGGCCTAAACCAACGGACGGTAGGTTATTTTCATACTGCTACACATTTTGAGATTGCTACACATTTTTTTAAAAAAAATTCTGCCCAAACGGACGACTGGCTTCTGCCCGAGGCAATTGACGGACGACTGTAGATTATTTTCATACTGCTACCTGTTTTGAGATTGCAACACATTTTTAAAAAAAAAAATTCTGCCCGAGTAGATTATTTTCATACTGCTACCTGTTTTGAGATTGCAACACATTTTTTAAAAAAAAAATTCTGCCCGAGGCTCGGGCAGAATTTTTTTCATACTGCTACCTATTTTGAGATTGCAACACATTTTTTAAAAAAAAATTCTGCCCGAGCCAGTCGTCCGTCTCGGGCAGAAGCCAGTCGTGTACGGACGACTATGCCTATATTTATAAAAAAAAATTTTGATGCCTAAATGCATAATTAAGATTAATACTAAGCCTATTTTAAAAATAATCCCATAAGTTATAATTGCCTCATTACATATAATATTGAGGCGAATAGTCAACGACGAGTTTTGGAGCAAGGGTCCTTTGAGTCGTCGTTTAAGCGTCTTATATACATTTTAGTTGACCATTTGGTATGCGGACAAGTTGCCCAATCTTAGTCTCTCTGTCACTTCAGATCTTTCGGTTTTAAAACTACTCATCATTTATGTGAATAGCTTCTATATTTTTTTTATCCGTTGAGCTCGGCTCAATTCTCCAGAAGACGGCACATATTTATTTAGCGTGTGACTCATTTATATTCATTATGACGATTGCTAGTAATGATTATTCATCGCCCTTAACTCAGTTAGTAAGGCTGAATGTGATTAGGTACTCACCAATTCACATTCGATTTCCCTTTGAGGTAGGGTGCTCTACCCCATATGAGTGAAAAGAAATGGGTGATCGGCTGTGTACCGAGTTGTCGTGCTCGGATTAGTCGAAAATCCGCTATAAAGTGAGCGGGATCAAGAGTGGACATCTCGTCACCAGAAAAAAAAAAATTGTTAGTAATGATTATTTGCTCATCTTATTCTTATATTAGAGTATACATCTATGAGTCACTGATACGTACCGTTTATTGTTCTTGATCTGGTACAGTGCCAATTGGGTCTGTTGGGTGAGATTGGAGTTTGATTCAGTTCTGAGTTGACTCAGTCCTGAGTGTTGGAACCCGGCTGAGTAGATTATTTACTGTGGGAATTGCGGGTGCTTTCTTATCCGTTGGATTTGCACCTTTTGAACTCAGCCGTTGGATGCTAGCACTCGGATTGCGTTCTTTTAGATTGAATCTTGTACCGTCGGATTACCTTGTTTTCTGATCTGCCCTTGAATTTGGTTTTGGATCATGCGGTTCTTGATTCTTCTAATGGTATTAGTGGATTACAGATGTTGCTTCCTGAGCGGCTTGATCTGGAAATTGAATCTGAGCCTTTGATAGCGATTTGCCTGGCTGCTTCTTGGCCGTTGGATGACTCGTTTGAGATATCTAACGATCGTGTTTGTTTCGTTTTGTTTTGACGATTCGAGCGTCGGCGCTCGAGGAAGAAGGAATGCGAGCAAGAGGAGAAAGGAAGGATTGAGGAGTTCGGATGATTCCACGGAGGAGAGTCTTTCCAGGGAAAAAAAAGCAGTGGAAAGAAGAGAGGGAGAGGGAGGAAGCTCGGGCGAGATTTCTTGATAAGAATATTTCATTACCCTCTCATTCTCCTCGATCTCTATTTATTATACATTTTCTTCTATAGCCTAGATCCTATGCTTTCCTTTACGTTGGGAAGTTCGTATATTTATGCGATTCTATCTTTGGTTGAGTTCTTCTCTTTTATCGGCTCGTTCTCAGACGGTTGGGTGGTTATTCGTTATTTGGCCGTTCTATTTCTTCTTGTTTTCTTGATTTTCTTGTTGTAGAAATTTGTAATAAGTTTGATCTATTCTTTGTATATTGTTTATTAAGCTCGACTTTTGTTGACTTATCTTTGAATAGTTTTCCTTCTTGTTTACGGGTTTTTTTCTGTTGTAACGGCATGCCTCTGTATACATAAGCAGGTGAACTTGGTGGCCGTGTTTGCTTTCTTTTCTATCTTGAGTTGTTGTTTATGGTAATTGTTAATGTTGTATGCTGTATTTTGGCTTTGGAGGAATTGGAGTCATAACATTACTCCCCTCCTCACTGACCTTGCCAAGGTCACCAATATGACTTGCTCTTTTATGCTTGTTGAATTCCTACCTTAAGAGCATCACTTGATAGTATTTCTCCCTGGATTTCTCATGCCTTGTACAATGGTTTCTTGTTCTCTGTAGCTATAGTTTACTTCCTTATTGTAATTGTTCTATATTTCTTTACTTGATATCCCGAAGCTTACGTGGCTAGATTATGTGACTGCTCGTTTGTCCCTCTTAATTGAGCGTAAAGGATTTGTGCCGTGACTTATTTATGGACTATCTTATTCTATATAATTGGGTTATATCGACATAAAATCTAAAATTAAGTTAGTGGTTAGAACTATTTATCATGTGTATACATATCTACAATTATTTGCCTTAGCCTAGATTGAAAGGTTGATAGTTGAAGCTTGTTGCTACTATTTCTTCTTGTACCCATTGGTTGTCGGGTTGATTATCATGTGGCAGTTGATGTTCTTTATCATCGTTATTGCTTGTGCCAATAACTTGGACTTACATATATACTCTTTATGGTACTTCTCATTACAATTGAAGCATAAGCCTCTTCTTTTTCTCTTCTATTTGAGTTCTTAAATTTTGAATTAAAATTCTTGGTTATGTTGGCTTGTGTTGAGTGGCATTTGTGGGAGGCTGCGGTAATGGTTGAGCACTCGATCTTCTTTGTTTAATTCAGTGTCTGATTTCTTTATTTCTCTCATTTGCATCGACAATCTATCTTCCATTATTGGCTGTTGAAATGCTTCTGAGGAAGAAGAAAGGGCTCTTATTTCCCCCTTTTAATTAAGCCCGATTCAAAGCGACTTTGTAGTAATTTCGTGGAATGTCGAAATTTGGTTAGTAGGTTTTCAAATTTATTGTAAAATTGTTTGCGTGGTTTCTTTGTTGAAGTTTAGCTAGTTCTCCTCTTAAATCTGTAGGAAGGGCCAAATCTTTGCATTATTTGTTCTTTGATGTGGCCAAGAATACACTTGTTTATTTACTTGCATCCATTGGTACCACAAGCAGTCCATCCATGTATATTGAGGATATTAAAATTTCGATCCTCGTGGAGTTGTATCTTGAAAAGCTTCCCTTTAAAGAACCATCCTCAGGGTCTTCTCCATTAAATCAGGCATATCTATTTTAAGAGGCATTGACATGGGTGTGTGTGTATGTGTGATGTTTGGAGAATAGGATTACGAATGGGATGCATCACATACCGATTTGAGGTTGTTTTCTGTCATTTTCTATTGCAGTCAATCTTTTTGATATTCCAGTCAATGCTATAGTGACTGAGGTCATTTGCTCTTCTGTTTTGTTTAATCTGGTAACACATTCATCTAGGGTTTTGGATGTGTATCTTATGCCTTCTACCATATTTTCTGATTGAGGATGTAGTAATCAACAAGAGCACCAATGATACGTACAATTTATTGTTCTTGATCTGGTACAGTGCCAATTGGGTCTGTTGGGTGAGATTGGAGTTTGATTCAGTTCTGAGTTGACTCAGTTCTGAGTGTTGGAACCCGGCTGAGTGGATTATTTGCTGTGGGAATTGCGGGTGCTTTCTTATCCGTTGGATTTGCGCCTTTTGAACTCAGTTGGATCTTGCTTTTCGGATTGCGTTCTTTAGATTGAATCTTATGCGTCGATTACCTTGTTTTCGATCTAGAATTTGGTTTTGGATCATGCGGTTCTTGATTCTTCTAATGGTATTAGTGTATTACGGATGTTGCTTCGGCGGCTTGATCCTGAATCGAGCCTTTGATATTGATCTGCTTGGCCGTTGGATGACTCGTTTGAGATATCTAACGATCTGTTTGTTTTGTTTTGTTTGACGGTTGCGTCGGCGCTCGAGAAGGGAATGGGCTGAACGGAGGAGAAAGGAAGGATTGAGAGGGTTCGTGATTCCAGGGAGAGTCTTTCAGGGAAGGAAAAAAGCTGGAAGAGGCGAAGAGGAGGAGGGAAGCTCAGGCAGAAGGAGATTTCTTGATAAGAATATTTCATTACCCTCTCATTCTCCTCTGATCTCTATTTATACCTTATGTTTTCTTCTATAGCCTAGATCCTATGCTTTCCTTTTACACGTTGGGAAGTTCTGTATATTTGTAACTGATTTCTGTTATCTTTGGTTGAGTTGCTTGCTGTCTTTTATCGGGCTCGTTCTCTGGACGGTTGGGTGGTTATTACATTTGCCGTTCTATTTCTTCTTATTTTCTTGATTTTCTTGTTGTAGGATGTTGTAATAAGTTTGATCTATTCTCTGTTGTATATTGTTTATTAAGCTCAGCTTTTGTTGACTTATCTTTGAATAGTTTTCCTTACTGTTTCTGGGTTTTTCTTCTCTGTTGTAACCTGGCATGCCTCTGTATACATAAGCAGGTGAACTTGGTGGCTGTGTTTGCTTTCTTTTTCTATGCAGAGTTGTTGTTTATGGTAATTGTTAATGTTGTATGCTGTATTTTGGCTTTGGAGGAATTGGAGTCATAACATTACTCCCTCCTCCGACCTTGCCCCAAGGTCACCATATGACTTGCTCTTTTTTTATGCTTCTGAATTCTACCTTAAGAGCATCACTTGATAATATTTCTCCACGGATTTCTCACGTCGCTTGTACAATGGTTTCTTGTTCTCTTGCTATGTAGTTTCGTTCTTATTGTAATTCGCTATATTTCTTTACTTGATATCCCGTAAGCTTCTTAGATTATGTGACCTTTTGTTTGTCCCTCTTAATTGAGGCTGTAAAGGATTTGTGCCTGCTGACTTATTACTATGGACTATCTTATTCTATATAATTGGGTTATATCTGACATAAAATCTAAGCTAAGTTAGTGGTTAGAACTATTTATCATGTGTGTATACATATCAATCTGTTATTTGCCTTTGGATTGAAAGGTTGATAGTTGAAGCTTGTTCTTGCTTTCTTGTACCCATTGGTTGTCGTTGATTATCATGTGGCGGTTGATGTTGGTTATCATTATCGCTATTAATGCCAATAACTTGGACTTACGGATATGCTCTTTATGGTACTTCTCATTCAATTGAAGCATAAGCCTCTTCTTTTTTCTTCTTATTTGAGTTCTTGTTAAATTTTGAATTGAAATTTCTTTGGTTATGTTATTTGTGTTGAGTGGCATTTGTGGGAGGCTGTAATGTAGTTGGAGCACTCGATCTTAATTTATTCAAGTGTCTTGATTTATTTCTATGCCTTTGCATCAGACAATCTATCTTCCATTAGCTTGGCTAGTTGAAATGCATTCAAGGAAGAAGGGCAGGCTCTTATTTCCCTTTTAATTTGGTCTAAACCACGATTCAAAGCGACTTGTAATTCCGTGGAATGTCCAAATTTGGTTGTTAGGTTTTCAAATTCATTGTAAAATTGTTTACCTTTGTGGTTTTCTTTGTTGAAGTTTAGCTAGTTCTCTCTTAAATCTGTAGAGGAAGGGCCAAATCTTTGTATTATTTGTTCTTTGAACTGTGGCCAAGAATACACTTGTTTATTTACTTGCATCCATTGGTACCAGCTCAAAGCAGGTCCATCCATGTATATTGAGGATATTAAAATTTCGATCCTCGTGAGTTGTAATCTTGAAAAAGCACTCCTTTAAAGAGCCATCCTCTGGTCTTCTCCATTAAATCTGGGCATATATTTTAAGAGGCATTGACATGGGTGTGTGTGTATGGTGCTTTGGAGAATAGGATTCTGAATGGGATGCATCACATACCTAGATTTGAGGTTGTTTTTCTAATCTGTTTTCTATTGCAGTCAATCTTTTTGATATTTCAGTCAATGCTATAGTGACTGAGGTCATTTGCTCTTCTGTTTTGTTTAATCTGGTAACACATTCATCTAGGGTTTTGGATGTGTATCTTGTGCCTTCTACCATATTTTCTGATTGAGGATGTAGTAATCAACAAGAGCACCAATGATACGTACAATTTATTATTCTTGATCAGTACGAGTGCAATTGATTTGTTGGGTAGGAGTTTGATTGATTACGGTTGATCGATCACGAGTGTTGGAACCCGGCTGAGTGGATTATTTGCTGTGGGAATTGAGGGTGCTTTCTTATCCGTTGGATTTGCGCCTTTTGAACTCAGCCGTTGGATGCTAGCACTCGGATTACGTTCTTTTAGATTGAATCTTGTACCGTCGGATTACCTTGTTTTCTGATCTTCCCTTGAATTTGGTTTTGGATCATGCGGTTCTTGATTCTTCTAATGGTATTAGTGGATTACAGATGTTGCTTCCTGAGCGGCTTGATCTGGAAATTGAATCTGAGCCTTTGATAGCGATTTGCCTGGCTGCTTCTTGGCCGTTGGATGACTCGTTTGAGATATCTAACCTGATACCGTGTTTGTTTCTTTTGTTTAGTTGACGTCGGCGCTCGAGAAGGGAATGGCTGCGAACGGAGGAGAAAGGAAGGATTCAGAGGGAGTTCGTAGCCAGTGATTCCACGGGCGGAGAGTCTTTCCAGGAAGGAAAAGAGGGAAAGAGGGAAGGGAGAGGAGGAAAGCGAAGGAGATTTCTTGATAAGAATATTTCATTCTCTCATTCTCTCGATCTCTATTTATATCGTTTTCTTCTAGATCTTGCTTTTCCTCGTTGGGAAGTTCTATATTTATGGCGATTTCTTATCTTTGGTTGAGTTGCTTGCTATCTTTTATCGAGCTCGTTCTCTGGACGGTTGGGTGGTTATTCTGTTAGCTGAGCCGTTCCTATTTCTTCTTGTTTTCTTGATTTTCTTGTTGTAGGCTGTTGTAATAAGTTTGATCTATTCTCTATTGTATATTGTTTATTAAGCTCCGCTTTTGTTGACTTATCTTTGAATAGTTTTCCTTATTGTTTCTGGGTTTTTCTTCTCTGTTGTAATCTGGCATGCCTCTGTATACATAAGCAGGTGAACTTGGTGGCTGTGTTTGCTTTCTTTTTTCTATGCAGAGTTATTGTTTATGGTAATTGTTAATGTTGTATGCTGTATTTTGGCTTTGGAGGAATTGGAGTCATAACAGTCACATATATAAATATGGAGATACAGATAAGATAGGATATGAATTCGAGACATTTTATTTTAAAAATATGAGAGGAAGATACAGACATATATTGGATACGATATTATAATAATAATTATAAATAATATGTATAAATTAAATAGATAAAAATTAAAAATAATAAAAAATAAATCATTTAATTAAAAAAATTAAATTAATTACTTAAGTTATATATATATATATATATATATATATATATATATATATATATATATATATATATATATATACATATAACTTAAGTAATTTATTTTATTGTACTCATAAATTTAATGAATAAAATTTATTATGAATTCTAAATTTATAAATTTAATTATAATTTTTAATAATTATAATGTTTAATAATTATAATTTTTAATAAGTTTAATTATTTGTCATAAATATATCTTATTATTCTCTCTTTTTAGCATAAATATGATTCTCTAAATTTTTAAAACTCTTTATAATAATTTAAAATATAACAAATTATATTTAAGATATTTTTTATATAATTTTAATTCAATTATTTAGGATGCACGTATCCTTTTAATTTTTTAATATTAGTTTAATCGGACAATTTTTCATCATATCCGACACATGTCAGAGGCGTGTCGGTGTCCGACACGTGTCGAATAATACACCTAATTTTTAGGAGTGTCGGTGCATCATAGATACATATTAGAGATGTAATAAAATCTTTTTTTATTAGAATTCAAATTTTATATAATTAATGCCAGGAAATTTATGTCATGATAAATGTATAAATTTTTTTAATATATTTGTGTCTTTTATAAGAGAGAGAGAGAGAGAAAGGGAGCTGTGACAAAGTCAACCAAATTGAAACTTTGCCCCCTTTTAATACCATGTACCATTTGTACTCTACACGTGTATTGTTCTCCCATAAAATCCACTACGGAAATAACTTTTTTTACCCGAAAATTAAATTACCCAAAAGATCCTTAATTCTCTCCATTGATCGTGGAAAATTTAAAATTGTAAAAAATTGGTAAAAGGCCTTTCAGTTCTCCACAAAAGGCCGTACAAACAGTAAATCGCCACGTGTCAATTACAGAGTGAGCACTTTTTTATTTATGTGATCGTGGCCGTTCAATCGCAGTGATGAGCAGGACTGTACATTCCAAACGTCGTTTGTACACTCAAACTAACCATTCATTATAAAATGTCACTAAGTGCCCAAAATAGGCAATCATCTCCATATTACCAAATCAATGACTAAATATTATGATATATATATATATATATATATGATAATAATTATATATTATATATCTAATATTTAAATTTTTATATTTGTCTATAAAATTTTTCTCATATTCATCTAAAAATTTATTCAAAAAATAAGTTTAATTTTAGAAAATAGTAATTAAAACACATTTGATATGATATTTTAAAATTAATTATTATTTTTAAAAATATTAAAGATTAGATATTGTGTACATAAATATATAAAAATTATATTATGTGAAATGAATATCTCCCAAATATTACTCATTCAACCTTTTTCATTATAAATATGAATTTAGTAATAATTGAAGTTAATTAATAGAGGAAATAACTCAGAAAAAATGTAAACAAAAAATTTAAGTGATCATTTAGAATTACTTTTTTTTAAAAGAATGTTTGATATTTTTAAAAAAATATTTTATTTTTATTTGCTGTATTGGCAACAATCGACAAAAAAAATAATAGCGATAGGTCGACGATAGCGCTAATAATGATGGGTAATAGCTCGAAGTGAGAAATGATAATAACAAATAGTGATGATAGTAGTAGCAGACATTAGTGAATGATAGCTCGATGATAGCAGAAAGCAATCAATAAGATAGCGGCTATAATAACAAACAATAAAGATAACAATAGCAGCTTGCGATAATAATTGTAGTGGCAATATAATAGTTGGCAATGATAATTATTTTTTAAAATATTCAAAATGCTTTAAGTTGTTTTAAGTATTTTTAAACATGCCTTATCTTAATTTTAATGAATAAAAATAAAAATAATCAAATAACTATATTTAAAAAATATAATTAAAAATGCACATAGAGCTCTTTTGAATGAGTTACATAACAAAAAATAAAAAATTATCCACTAATTATGTAATCATCAGAGACACTTACTATTTATCAAAAGATCTAATATGTAAATTTTTTATTAGGTATCAAATAATAAAAATATTTTGTTCATTATAATATATATTTATATATACAAAATTAAAAATATGTATATATATACTTTTAGAAGGCAAAATTAAAATTTTGCCAAATTTAGGGACTTTTCGGTAATTTAACCTCCCTTTCAGGGATTAAAACTGGAGAGCCCTTGAGAGAAGGAAACGGCCGACCAAGCTTCACGAGATAACCAAACTCGCATCTCTCTCTCTCTCTCTCTCTCTCTCTCTCGCTCTCTCGAATTTTCCGTTTATAAATAGATATAATAATAATTCGTTATCTCTTGTTTCCTCGTACATTCGTCGATCTGCCGTTGTGATCCCATCGGCGATTGATCCTCGCCGAGGGTTCCCGGCACCGGAAAAGTACCCGGTGAAGGCGCAAAGGGAATGTGGTAGGGTTTATTGGAGTTCTAAGTGTAGGACCGACACGATATAGGGCCAAAATGGTGACCAGATTGGTGCGATGGCCGTGGCCGATGGGTTCGTCGAAGAAGTATGTGGTCAGGCTTGTTGTGAGGGGAATCGAGGGGTTCATCGTGGATAAAGAACCGGGGGCGGAGACACGGTTGAAAGCGGAGGTGAGATGGAAGGGGAGGACGAGGGCGCTGCGGTCGCTGAGGACGGTGAAGAGGAACTGCACGAGAGAGGACGAGGTTAGTGGGCATAGAGGGAAGGTGGAGTGGAACGAGGAGTTTGAGAACGCGGTTGTGCTCACAGCGAACAGGGAGAACGGTTTTAATGCTTGGGAGATCGAAATCGCCGTCTTCAGTGTGAGTCTTATTACCGCAATGCCACCATAGTGCTTTCATTTGTTTGGTCATTTTTCTCTTTTAAAAGTTTTTCTGATTTTTGTTTGGGGTTTTGCAGTTGATTTTTATCTGTCTGAATCTTGAATTTTGAATTTTTGATGTGCGAGCCTTGTCTTAGGGCTTGGATGGATAATAGACGGGATGGTTTGGGTTTTCCTTTTCTGTAATTTTTTTCCCTTCCTGGAAAATCTCTGCATGCTCCGAGATTAGGATTTCTTGCTGGGTCTTTCTATGCCTCTGCAGTTGTGACCGTTTTTTTTTTATCTGATCTTTTTGGAATCCATTCGAGGTGGGAAGGGGAACGGTATGTTTTATCTTTTGCTGATGGGCTTTTTACGAGAAGGGAATTGGAACTTGCGGCATCTCAATGTTTCCACCTCTTTCTCTTGTGAGCTTTCTACTATAAGAACTTTGTCATCTGTTTTGATCATTTTTGTCTTTTTTGTCGATATTTGTTATTCTGGTTCCACCTCGTGCTGTTTGATTGTCATTCAACTTTGTTAAGTTCCTCATTATACTGTATAAGTGGTAATGAATGTTTTAATGCGTATGTCAAATCTTCTATTACTTTTTTTTCCGGTTAAAAACTTGCATTTTTCATTTGCATATGCATAAAATATATTATCAGAAAAATTATGTTAAAAAGATATATGTTTTTATAGGGAAGATGTTATCGGATTTCAACAAAAATTATAAGAAAGCTTCAAAACTCCGCCATTTATGAATTGCAATGGTTTGTGTTCTTTTCAAATGGTATGCACAGTAAAGCTTATGAATTAATTTTTTGTTTGTTTTGGTTCATTTCTACGAGTATTTAGCACAACAGCTACGATTTGTGGTTTTTTTGCCATTCAACATTGAAATATCATATAAAAACTGTCTTTTACTTCATCAATAGCTGTTTTATAGATAACTCAATAATTTGTGCATTTCAATGCTTTCCATCTTGGGTTCTTCATTTAAAATCTTGATCGTGTGATCTTGCTTCATGTCAATATTGCATCATTACCTTTTTTTTGGGAGAGCATTTGGGCACCGGACGAGTCATTCATTTAAATCTCCATTACTGCCCCATATTTTTCTTTAAAGGTTATTTTTGTGCTTCCTTGACCTATTGAACGTCTTTAGATGAAATTGCAATAAATTACTTGATTTTGTAGGATCTGAAGCCTGGCACTAAGAACAAGACATCCATGGTGGGGATGACTTTGTTGAATCTTGCAGAATATGCTTCTGCTCCTGGGGAAGAGTTTGAACTAAATCTTCCGTTGCTGCTGTGTGGTAGTGCTGAGTCTTGCCCAATAATTCATGTATGTTTGAGTGATTCTTTTATTAAAATGTACAGTTAAAAGTTCTTTAAAAACTATTCTAAAATTTGCCAATATGTCCATATGTTACTTGGGCAATAACAAAGCAAGCATTTTATGCATAATTTCTTTTCTATGTTGTTCTAATTTGATCTCTATTTGATTATCTGATCGGCATAAATACATATTTATATATTTAATATTTAAGATTCTGCATGCATGCTAGCTATTCTCCTCTATATAAACTAGGGGTTTTCAAGTGCCGTTAACCTTTTTGACTTTGTGCATTTTCTTATTATGTTGCAGTTGTCTTTGAAATTGTTTGAGTTGAGGACTTGCCCACAACAGGAGACGGTGCAGAAACCCACGACATCTCCATCTTCGCTTGGAGAAAAAGATGAACTTTCCTCTCTTAAAGCTGGATTTAGAAGAGTATTTAGAGAATTTGTGCCTGGTAAGAAGTTCAGAAAGACACTTCGTGGTGATGAAGGTAGTGATGGGCAGTCCTCTGTAAGGACTGAAGATAGCTATGATGCTCATACATACGATACTGATTCCATGGAAGATGATGAAGCTAATGAAGAACTTGAATGTTGCAAGGATGATGCTATTTTTCGAAAATCTTTCTGTTACGGTACATTGGCAGCTGCAAATATGTTGGGTGTTACTGTTTACAGTGATATAAAAATGGATGAGAGCCATGAAGATTTAATTTACTACAGTCACAAAAGATCTGATGTTGATAGTTCTCATATTGAGGAAGCTATGACATCCATTACTGAGAAATCTCCTAGAAGAAGCATCCTTCCCTGGAAAAAGAGGAAATATGGTTTCAGATCTCCTAAAGCAAAAGGTGAACCTTTGTTGAAGAAAGCTTATGGAGAAGAGGGAGGGGATGACATTGACTATGACCGTCGTCTTCTTACTTCATCTGATGAATCTTTATTGGGAAAGGTACCATTAACTTGTATCTCAAATAAATCAAGTTACATCTCTCTTTTTAACTTGAGCTAGAATAGTTATAAACTCAAATTTGTATGTTGTCGAAAGCTAACCAATTCATGCAGCTTAAAACTCTTTTTCCTTTATTTGACTGCCAACTAATACTAGTTTTATTTTTCTCTGGTGCAGAAATCTGATGATGATTGGTCTACGCATCATTCATTGATATCATATTTTGGAGATGACAATTTTGCTGTTGGTAGCTGGGAGTCGAAAGAGATCATTAGTCGTTGTGGACAGTTGAAGCTCTCCACTCTGGTCTTTTTCGCATCCATTGACCAGAGGAGCGAAAGAGCTGCTGGCCAAAGCGCATGCACAGCTCTAGTTGCTGTTATAGCTGACTGGTTCCAATCTAATCAGGGCTTAATACCCAACAAGTCTCAGTTAGACAGCCTCATTCGTGAAGGTTCCCTCGAGTGGAGGAACTTGTGCAAAAACCAGACATACAGAGAACGGTTTCCTGACAAGCACTTCGACCTTGAAACGGTTCTCCAGGCAAAGATCCGCCCCCTTTCAGTGGTTCCTGGGAAGTCATTCATCGGATTTTTTCACCCGGAAGGCTGCGAGGATAACAGCGGCTTTGAGTTCCTGCATGGAGCCATGTTCTTCGACGGCATTTGGGAAGAGATCAGTCGGGCTGGGTCTGATTGTGTGTTCATTGTCAGCTGGAATGATCACTTCTTTGTTCTTAAGGTTGAACAAGATGCCTATTACATCATAGACACGCTTGGAGAGAGGCTCTATGAAGGTTGTGATCAGGCTTACATACTGAAGTTTGATAAGAACGCAACTATCCGTAAGTTACCAAGCAAGAAGGAAAGCAGTGCGGATGGGAAAGAGGGTGGAGAAGAAAAAGACTGTGAACCACTTGAGGAGGAGGAGGAGAAGCTTATCTGCCATGGAAAAGAAACTTGCAAGGAATATATAAAGAGCTTCCTGGCTGCAATTCCTATCAGGGAGCTCCAGGCTGATGCAAAGAAGGGATTAATGGCCTCCACTCCACTCCACCAACGCCTTCAGATCGAGTTCCACTACACAGAGACATCAAAAGATTTATCTAACTTCATCGCTTTTCCGCCACCATGGTCGCCACTTGATCTCTTGGCCAGCGTTGCCATATCCGGCAACAGGAGAAACCCTAACTGTATAGAACCTAGCTGCTATAATTATTAGGTGATAAAGTTTCTTTTTCTAAGCTTTTTCTTTTCTTTGCATACATGAAGCATTAACTACTATGACTAAAGGTGAGAGACGCAGCAAGCTTCTTAATATGGGACTTGATGGGTAAAAGCTGAAGAGAGCGGCCCATATCTTAGTTTCCAACTTACCTGATGCTAACTGTAACACTTTTTTTTATAAATATTTTAGCTGCAACTCTCCCTTTTTCTCTGATTATATAGTCAAAGTTGTCTTCAGTTTTTGTTTAGTTTGATCTTATTTCATCAGTTCTCTGACCGAAAGACTAATGACTGATTTTGATCAACTCTTTGATGTATTCTTTTGTATTTCTTCAATGTTTATATAACAAAAAACATTTGTTTAGTTTCCATTCTTTTATTTTTGTGTTAAAACTTCAGTGTTATTTGGTGGTCGCCTTTTGTGTCCTGTGGTGTGGTTGGAATATGTTCTCTATAGTGCAAGCAGTGGTTAATGTTTGTTTTCATGTTTTGATAGTGACTTTTATTAGATCTACTGCTCTTTAGGCACTACTTTAAGTCCAGTTTTCCCTAGACCTAATAAAAAATTATTGTCTGTTTTATTTATATGAGTGACTGAGAACCCTCTAGTCTTAGTATTTTTTTTTTATATTTTTTTCCCAAAAGAATTCTAGGTTCTTTACCCTTCCGTTCTCTATTGTATATAGCTATCTTGCTCTTTTTATTTTCTTAACGAATTCATAATCTAAATAATGGATTTCATAAATTTTGCTTCATTTTAATCATTTTTTTCTGCTCTCATTTATATGTTTCTCTTGATGGTTATTGTTCTATCTTCCTCTCATTTGTACATTCAAAGCATGATTTCTATTGTTGTGTATGTGGGTTTATGATTAAATTCATAGAAATAGCTTCAAAATTTAAAAAAAACTTTCTATCTACTTTATTCTTTTTTTTTAGTTGGCAGCTTTTGATAAAAAGATGATAAATTTGACCTTAATTCTTGAGGCCATGAACTCAAATAATGTATTATTGTCTTTTTACTCTTTTTCTCCACTTAAATTTGTAAAATAAAATTTTATTACATTATAGATGGAATTTAAATATAAAATTTTGACAATAATTTTAAAATCTTTAGCAATTGAATTAATTGATACTCTTGATAAATTATTGTTTATTTGTTGATGAATAGGCTATAATGATTGAACAAATTACAACAACAACAAGATTTTATCTCACTAAGTGGGGTTAGTTACATGGATCCTTCATCTCCATTTACTATTATGTGTCAAATCCTCATTAATTTTAGCATACTAAGGTCATTTTTATACATCTTAATCAAGTCTTTTTATGTCTACTTCTATCTTTTTTAACATAAGGTAAATGTCATCTACTCTCTAATTGTCGGATGGCTGCGCTTTATGTGACCAAATCATCTAAGGCGACTCTCTCTAATCTTATCTGCCATTGGAGCTACTCTAACTTTTTTCCCGAACATACTTATTTCACATTTTATCTCTAGAGTAAAGTTACTTATCCACCTCATTATCTTAACTTAGTCTTATGCTTCTTTTATTGGCCAATATTTTTTATAAGTCCTTCAGTCTTATAAAATTTTCCTCAGTTTAAGTGAAACTTTTGTATCACACTACAGGTCAGATGCATTCCTCCACTCAACCCATTCAACTTGAATTCTATTAATAACATCTTCATCTATTTCACCATCATTTTGAACAATAGAGCCTAAATATAAGATAAATCACTCTTATTAATGACTGATTCACCTAATGTCACAACACTACCACTAGAACTTCTACAACTAAAATTACACTATATATTCAATTTTAGATCTACTTAAATGAAAAACGTTAGACTTTAATGTTGACCTTCATAATTCAAGTTTCTCTTGGACTCCCTCTCTAGTCTTTTAGAAGAATATCATCGACAAAAACATACCAAGGTACATCTTCCAAATGCCTAGTAATAACATCCATAACTAAAGTAAAAGATAAGGGCTTAAAGGATCCTTGATGTAATCCAACCGAAATAAGAAAATATTTTGTCAATCCTCATTATGTTTGGACACAAATGTCTCTAGTATACATATCTTTAATGACTTGAATATAACCAACATTAACTCATTTCTGTTCTAGAACTCTCCAAAGAACATCTCCTAAAACTTTATCATAAACTTTCTCAAAATCAATAAATATCATATGTAGATCCTCTACTTTCTCTATACTTCTCCATCAAACCTCTTAACAAATGTATAACATCCATAGTAGATCTACCTGACATGAAGTCAAATTGATTGTGAGAAATTTTTGTGTCACATCATAACCTATGCTCAATTACTCTCTCCCATAATTTTAATGTATGACACATTAACTTAATTCCTCTATAATTTGCACACTCTTGTGCATCACTTATTCTTAAATATAGGAACCAACAAACTCTTGATCCACTCATCGACATATTTTAGTCTTTAAAATAATACTAAAAGATTTATAAATAAGAAATTCCTTGATCTCCTAAACATTTTCACACTTATATTGGAATATCATCAGGTCATACTATTTTTTTCACATTTCATTTTCTTTAAAGCTTGTCTAACTTCATATTTACTAATACGATGATAAAAATAAAATTCTCTATTTTTGTTTAGGGTATTAAGGTTGCTAAAATCAATTGTACTTTCAGATCATTCATTGAAAAGTTTATCAAAATATTTCATCCACTTATTTTCAATATTTGTTTCTAAGAAAAGCACTTTATTATTTTTATCCTTAATATACCTCACTTGAACTAGGTTTTACTTCTTCTATCTCTTTGGTTGGCTAACTTATGCATACATCTTTCACCTTCTTTGATATCTAATATATTGTATAAATCACTAAAAGTTAATATTTTTTGCATAATATATTTCTTTTTAGAATCTCTACAGATCACTTTATATCTTTCTCAATTCTCCGAATCTTTATATCTAAATCAAGTTTTGTAACAATGTTTCGTATTTCTTATCTTTTCTTGCACACTCTGCCTCCACCACAAACTATTTTTATTAAAAGAAACGTTTCCTTTTGATTCTTAAAGTATATTTTTAGCAACTTGTTTAATTTCACTTACTACTTTTTCCCACATAATATTAACTTCCTTATGAACATCCAAATTCTTGTAGCTTGCTCTTAAAAATATTTTTATTTGTGTTCTTTAAGTGTCCCCATATAATCTTAAGATAATAATTTGATTTATTTTTTATACAATCTTTCATCTTAAAATCTAAAATTAATATTTGGGTAAAACTTTTACTTGGAATGACCTTACAATCATTACAACATAAATGATCTATTTTTCTTATCAAAATAATCAATCGCTTCTTAGATCCATTTTATAAGTAATAATATGTTCATCTCTTTTAAATAAAGTATTAGCAACTATAAAATCATAAAAAAGCAAAATTTAATATAATCCTACATTCTTCATTAGTCACTCCAAATTCATAACCACCATGAATACTTTTAAAATCTTCTGTCACTCTACTAACATGTCCATTTAAATCTCCTCCAATAAGTACTTTTTCTTTGAGAGGTATCTTTTGTATTAATCCCACTAATTCTTTCCAAAATTTCTCTTTTGAGTTTACATCCAAACCTACTTGAGGACCATAAACACTTATAATATTGATAATCTTAGTATCAATAATAATCTTTAAAGCTATAATTCTATCTCCACATGTATTAATATTTATAATATTATCCTTCAAACTTTTATCTATAATCACATCTACACCATTTCAAGTTTGATTTCTACTTGAATATCAAAGTTTAAAACCTAAACTATCAATCTCCTTGGCCTTCTCCTCAACCCATTTAGTTTTTTGAACACATAAAATATTTATCTTTCTATGAACCATAATATTTATTAATTTCATTAATTTACTTGTAAGAGTACCTATATTCCAAGTTCTAACCTAATTCTAGTTCATAACTAATTTCTTTCGTCCATAAAGTGAGAACCCTTGCTTATTTAACATTGCAGGCATGTACGCCTGCGCATTTTTTACTATATTCAAACCATAGCATTCCAGGGGATGCCCTAGCATTAACATAATGATTTAAAGGATTCATGTTATGATTATTTCGATAAAGTTTTATACTGGGTATCGACTACTCATCATAACCTTTACTTTTCACTTGAGATCGACAAAATTAGTGTTGATTGAATAAGTTGTGGTACAAAAATAAATAAATATTTTACATAATGGATCGCGTTCATTCCTATAATGCAAAAGAATAAAGTCAGTTTTGCCTCTCTTTTGCCCAAATTTTACGGATCATAAAATATTGAACAATGATTGAAATATCAAAATTTTTAAGTGAATTTAAATATTTATTTGAGAATGAATGAAGTTGAATTTTTTGAGTGATTTCAATCTTGAGGGTTGACAAATGAACTTCAATTTTGATTTTTTTAATATTAAATATTAATAAAATAATAATAAGTTAATAAAATGAAGGATTTGATTAATTATTCTATTTATTCTGATAATAAAGTAATCAACCAGAGCTAGTAGGAACACTTCTGAATTGAAGAATTTTATTTCAAAATACTTTTTTTAAATTAAGTAATTCAAAATTTTGAAATTTTATTAACACAGTTTATATACTAAAATGTTGGCTTCATGTCTTTCATTTAACTCAAAAAACCTTTTACCATTTTTTAAACATTATTGATTTTATTTATAATAAATTATACATACTTATTATAAATTTTAAATAAAGAGTATAGCACCTTGAATTTTTTATAAATGCATTAAAATTCTAATGTACCCCATCATAAATTCCAAAATAATTTTACGGTGATATACAATTTTTAAAATATACTATATTTTTTAGATTTTATAAACATAACACATAATACTCAAGTATTTATATATCTAAAACCTAAATTTAAATATTTATTTATATAATACTTAAATTTCAATATATGAAAAAAGCGTTGAACTTTATCGATTATGAAATAATCATACAACACTTCTAAATACGAAGATTATACACAATAAATTATGAGATTGTCATCATAATTTATTTAAATTTTTTACATTAATAATTTTTAACAATACAAATTAAAACTACTAATATTAATTTTAGACTCGGATTATAAAAAAGTTTAAAAAAAAAATTAAAAGTCAATTTATGCTCCACTACTCTTAGCTCTTGGTATGGCCGGTGAAAAAGACCCAGAGTTGAATCTCTACAGAGGCGAGCCTACTAGGTGAGAAAAATAAGTGGACCGACACGTGTGTAATGAATGTGGCTAGGCCAGAATGTCATGATCATCACCACATAAGATGGGTGGGGTCGCGAATGGATGGTATTAGGTGAATACCCATTACAAAAAAAAAAAAAAAAAATTTATGCTCCGCTAAAAAAAGTTTCTAGCTCCATTACATATTAGACAGTTGATAAAAACCATAGAATATTTTTCAAACAAGATCAGCACCCCAAGCATGTGGAAATCAGATTCAGCTTCTATTAGCAATCCACTTTTGTGTTGTGAAGTTGAGTTTCAGCTAAGGATTTTGGTATATCAGAATAAACTGTCACATTAGTGAGAGCAACCAAGACACATCCCCATGAACCATTCACCCCCCCTCAAAAAAACCCATCAGTAGTACACAATAAAGATTCAAAATCTACCAAATAAACATAAATATCAATCATTAAGCTCATCAGTATTGCTTATGAGTTGTCTTCATCAATGAGAACCTCACCTTAAGCTAAAGATATCATAATGCAGCAATAAAAGAGAACATGTGGCTGAATCTGCCGCTAGCTGGTAAACCATGTGCATTCTGATGGTGCTATGAGTAGCAGTTAGGCAAAGGGTTATGCCCTCTCTTTTCTTTATTTGCTCCAGAAACCTAAAAGATTCATTTGAAAATGTTAGCTCGGATACATATGTATTTACAATTTAATCATAAATATGAGTTGGATTCTTGTTATGAATGTCAATTTGAAAATTTAAGATTGAAAGTGGTTGATTTGTAAATATAGAAGAATAGGATGACTGTGTATGTAACTTACATAATTTACATATCTAACACCTAAAATCTGATATTACAAATATAACACTTTTTCTATGCTTGAACCGATGCATTTCATTTTAAAAAGTTAATAATGTGCTATTTTTATGTAGGAAATTTACATATACATCTTCTAATTCTTATCGTTCATATTTTACCTTGAATATTTACTAGACTTTCTTTATACGAGAAAAAGGTGCATTTCACTTGCAAAAAGTAACCAGGGTGGTATTTTTGATGTAATAATAAAGATTTAAATGCTATTTAAATAAATATTCAAATTTGGGTGTGAAATATATAAATGCATAAGAATTGCGTAGTATGTATGTAAATCCCCCTAATAATGTAATGTTGAAGATTTGGGTCTTTTTATGTAATTATATAAAGTTTAAGTGTTAAATATGTAAATATATAAGAATTGTGAGATATATGCAAATGCCCCCCCCCTTTTTTTTTCTTTTACCAGATTCTTCATATTAGATGATCTTCTGGTTGGAGACATTGAAACAGAAGGAAAATCACTTGTGAGATGAGCATAGCTCAGTTACGAGATCAAAAATACCATCCATTGATGTGTCATTCTGCATAACAAATAATGAGGTAAATAAGAGAAGATGTTTATGAACAGAAGAAATAATTGCAGAAACAGTTTGGCTCTGTGTAGTTTGAAAGAATTGGAGAAAATGTAAATTTGTTTGCAAAAGAAATTCATTTTAGGCCTTTATTTGAGTGTAATTAAGTTCTTAACAATACAAGTGGGTGATAGCTAATTTCAATTCAATTCCATCACTAATTGCATTTCATTTTCATTTCCACTCTTCGATTCCTTCAAACAAAAGAGAGCCTTTATGTGTAGAAGAATGACTTCAGTATCATTCTGCAGTGTTGAATAGATAGCTCACCAGACATACGATATCAAATGCTTCATTGTAACACTGAAGAGAACTCTCTATATTGTCATTCCTGAAACGAAATTTTAAGGAAATAATAAATGAGAAAACAGTTATAAAAAAATCAAAATGCAATAATTCAAATAACCATTCCGCTGGCGTGAAGCATACAAAAGTGACTCAGTTTAAGTAAAATGAAAAAGATGATCTCTTATGGATATGCTAACATTGTAGCTGAACCAAAAGCCTTTACTTTTCATTCTGTGTTCTTCTTAAACTACTGTAATAGCATTATGCTGAAGTTCAACCAGAACAGATGGCACTAAATCAATGGCATCTTGAAGATACAAAATGATCAACGCATTCATTCTCTCTCTTTTTTTGTTTTTGAAACTTTGCATTTTGCATTCAGAAAAATAAAAAAGGTATACAGCTGTGTTTACAATATTTGTTTATATCTTCCCTGAGGGTAAAAACAGAAGCACTCTCAATATCTATTTGCGTCCATACAAAACTATAGTTTAAAACAGTTTGTGCACAAAAATGAGCTATCTTATTGCTAGCTCTAGAAACAAAATAAATGAGAACTTGTTGGAACTGTGACAAAAAGGTAAGATCCAGACCTTCCTACGGCTTATTGCACCATGTGCTCTCACACCTCTAAGTTTTGCCAAAGAAAGTTGAGGACATTGATATTATCCTCTTTTATAAAGCTCAAACATCCATGGCTTAATAATGTTTTTGATAGATAGAATGGCTTCAAGCTTGACTTGGTTGCTATCCTAATGTCCCAATTGTTGTCCAGCCGCAATAATAAAGTCCCCATTCTCATAACAAATGACCATCCCCGTGGCTCTATGAGATGGAAGAAGGGCCCATTGACATTAGCTTTTATCCACCCAAGAGGGGAGGACACCAAGAGAAAGAATAGAGCGACCGATTGGACAAATTAGTGTTCCAATGCTCCTGCAACAGATATACACGTGTCTGAGTGAGTGTTTTTAAGATGGCGGCTGCCATGATAGTGGGAGTCACTTAAAGATGGTCATGCCTCTTAGCATTCTAAGCTCTCTAGTTTTGACATACACCATAGCAATAGATGCCCTAATTGAATTTTGTATCCTATAGCTCTAGTGAAGGCTAGGCTTAGCTTGGTTAGACCATGAAAGCATGGGAGGACAAACCCCCAAGTTCCAAGAATGAATAGGATCTTAACAACTCCAGTGAAGGGAACTTAGATGTGGGTGGTGTCCTCTTAACTAGCACACCACCACGACATGTTGTAGTCATGCAAAGTCCCCTCCAGTAAAGCCAAGTATTGATCAAGAGTGCATCCCCATGGGCCTCCACTAAAAGAGCCTTTCTATCGAGTGGAGATGCAGCTTGTGCAGCCAGCCAAGCTAGCCAACTGAGTTGGAGAAACATGCTTCATAAGTTAGGGTCGTGACGGATCTACCAAGGAGCATGTGGGTGAGCTCAGGTCAGTTGTTGTGCCGCTTGGGATGAATGCGAGTAGCTAATATACACACTCCATGAAATCCTCACCTAAGCATTGCTGGAGTAGCTCAGCATTCCTCCCACCTTCACTGAGAAGCAGGTTTGAAACCTGCACGACTTCCAGCAGATAAGCACTGATAAAAGTAAGCCATTCGGCCAATGACAGGTCAAGGATCCATGTATAGTTATGGAGGTTGACGCTAGAGCCATTTGCAATCTTCCATCTTATAATCTTCTTCCACAAGCTGTTCGCACCATCTACGAGAACCGCCCAGCTCCTAAAGTCACCTCTATAGACTCCTTTATTCCGAAGGCTCTAACCATATTTATCCAGTGACATTTGTGGGCAAGGGATATAGAATTGTGTAAAAAGCTCCAAGTTAGCCTAGTCCAAAGGGGGCCACTTCACCTCGTCGAATCATGGATCCCGAGGCCACCAAAACGTCAGAGCAGGCATGGTATGCCAATGCAACGCACTGCAATCTGGCCTGATGCACGCTTTTGTTCCAAAGAAACTAAGGGCACATCTTCCACCTCATAAAGCATGTTGTGGAGAAATCTCTGTGAGGGTGAGAAGATAGGTCAATAATGACAGAAGGGAAGAGTTTTTGAGTGTGGTCAACCCACCATCGAGAGATGCTGTTTCCAAGCATTTAGCTTTGTTAATTTTTGCATGCATATCTAGCAATTCGATTCTTACTCTTAGCGTGGGCAATCTTGCTAAAAAAAATGGATGATTTTGCTACATTAATTTTTGGATCAGTACATACAAAATTAAAAGATGATTTGACTTAAAGATATTAAAAAAAGATTGGACTATGCATTTTTACTATATATATATATACATATATAATTTATTATACCTATTATTATTTATACACATATTTTTTGGGAAACATTATACATATATTTCCATTTATATTTGAGTTATTACATATTTTTCATAAATTTACTTCTTCAAAAAAATGTGTGCAGGAGCTCCCACAAGCTGTTCATAACCTTGCGTGACAATACATGAGGCCCATCTTAAACAATTTTGACTATTTAAACTCATCAAGACAATCCATTTGATGAACCAAACAACGGATTTGACACATTTTGAGTCCGTTTCTTATGGAATTATGTCAGTCTTCCTTCAATGTTATTGCATTCCATTGAGTTGAGTTGTAGAATACATATGGAGGTACCAATAAAATATTCTCATGCATATTGAATCCTCTTGAGATACCACTTTCCAAGGGTTTCAACCTAGTTATCTTGATAAATTTATGGGATATTTACACTTATGCTACCCAAAAATATATATATTTATATATCTAATACCAACAACAACAACAACAACAAGCCTTTATCCCACTAAGTGGGGTCGGCTACATGAATCCTTCGTCGTCATTATGTCCTATTATGTGTCAAATTCTCATTTAATTCAAATATACTACACTTATTTTTTATACATCTTAACCATGTCTTTTTAGGTCTACCTCTACCTTTCTTAATATAAGACAAATCTAATGCATCTACTCTCCTAACCGGGTCATTGGATGGCCGACGCTTTATGTGGCCAAACCATCTAAGGGCACTCTCTCTAATCTTATGTGCCACTGGAGCTACTCCAACTTTTTCCTGAACATATTCATTTCGCATTTTATCTCTAAGAGTAAAGCCACTCATCCACCTGAGCATCCTCATCTCTGCAACACTTAACTAATTGAACTAATGAAGGTGGGTAGTTATGTGTTGTGGCCAAAGAAAAAAATTTGAACTAACAAACCAATGTTATGTGTTGTGGCCAAATCATTGGGAATTTGATGAAATGTGAAGAATGAAAGTTATTGTTTTGTCAAGAAGTTTAGTATTTGAAAGGGAATTTAACTAATGGAGGTGAGTTGTTACCCTTGAAAATAGATAAAATTTGAGCATTACACATGAAATTACACTTATTTTTATTTTACCTAAGATTTTTATAGCAAGTATAAATTTGAAGCATAAAAAAAAAAAACAAGGCTTGATGCTAGTAGTTGAAACATGGATGCAAAAGATGAAAACATGGAATGAATCCAGTATAATCATCATTATTAGTTGGAAATGGCTTATAAATCGAGTACACAGATTACAAACTACTATTGAGTGCCACATTTGTACTAATGGAAGAACTTAGCCATAGGTTTCATTACTTTTAGTATGTTTAAGTAAGATTTTCTTAGTTTATTACTCGTCAGTATTATTTGATCAATTCTATTTGAAAATAAAATGCCAAAACTCTTAAATGCATGCAGACAAAAGGAGTTTCTCCATAAAATATGACTTGAAAATAAGCTTTTGATCAACTCACAGGAATCCAACAGTAATTCTATTTTCGTAGTTCAATCCGTCAGACATGCCTAAATCCCCAATATGATCACCGAGAAGAAGCACGTTGGTCCTCTTTTTCAGAGAGTCACTTTCATTGGTCAATCCATTTAGATCACCTTGTTGGTCATGAAGAAGAACAGCCCTATCCAACGCATGCTCATTTTTGTTCAAGACATGAATTGTCTTGCCTGTGATAAATATTTAATGAGGAATAAGTCAAAAAAGGCTTAGTGAATAACAACAATTAAACAATGTTAAATACCATTGTTGAATTTTTTAGTTATTTCCTATCAAAAATAGTATAGATAATAAAACTACTCAGTCTCAATAGAACTAAAGAATAAGCCAAATTAGTTAAGGGCAAAATGCAAATTACATTCAGATATGTCAGGTCAAGGGGTCTCTTCACATTAGTCCACATAAAAATAAAAAATAAAAAATAAATAAAAATAAAAAAACCCTATAATTGAGTTCCTGGGTCAAATTATGTGTTTCAAACTTATCCCTCCATGACAGATTCCATTAAAAAACCTCCATATTTCTAAAATGCCCTTCACTTGCAAAATCAATTAGGAATTAGGCGAATTGGTTGGGACAAATTGATAGGGATTATGGGTCAAACTTCATAACTTATTGTCACCCCACAAACATGCAATTATTGTGATCTCCAGTGGGTAAAATGAAGGGCAGAATAGCTTGTAGAAGTGATACAGATAGGAAGATTATTTATAACATAGTTTAATATTTACATTATTATTAATTATCTAACTTCTAATTTAAAAATTTGATCTCATCTTTTAATCATAATTGAAGATAATTAAAGCACATTCTTTCTAAAAAGGAAATAATATTTTTTTTCTCATTTATATAATAAATACAAAGCTTGAATTCTTCCTAAATTTAAGTGATGAACAAAAAGGTAATCAATTTCTTCCATGATGATGATGCCAACATAATGATTTTCAAAATAAGAAACTTTTCATAAATTGATGATGATTGTATTCCTTTCATAAAATTATGGATGAAGCTAATATGCATCTTTTTCTCTTTATTTGAATCGAAATAATCAACTCCTTGCATGATGATGACTTCACTTGCATGGTACATCAAAATCTTACAGCTCTGATAAATCAGATTCCTAGTTATAAAAATCAAATTTGTATTATGGTCTTCTTATTCTACATCATATTCCACCACTCTTAAAAGAACTTGTTATCAAAGTTTAAAATATTTGTGGTAGGTTGACATAACTTGTGTGATATAAGGAAACATAAATTGGAAGAAACAACACATAAGAAAGCAAAACAAGAAAGCAATGAAATCAGTAGGAAACCAAAATATTTAAATAATTACCCTTGGTATAAGAAAATCAAATTATTTCCCTAAGCAACAATTTAGCAAAGGCAAACACTCTCCAAAAAATCAACATAAGATAGCCATCAAACCCTAAACTTTTTGTAGGACTGAAGAGAAAAAAACTAGAAAATTTATGAAAGGCCAAGAGACACTCTAAACACATCACAAGAAAGAAAAATTAAATTTCCAAGTAAAAGAGGGTTAAAACTAATAACATAAGATAATATTATGATGAAAAACAGAAGTTGCCAAACTTTACCTCACATGTAATAGATGTCCATGTTTTTAGCTCTAATACCAAATGATGTAAATTGAAGGTACATTACTCATACCATCATCGAGATGACAAAAGAAAAGAAATTATCATTGAAAAAAGAATACAACTTAAATATACAAATAATATTTTTCAGCATACTCACTTAAATAGCTTAACAAGAGGGAACCAACAAGCTTCACCTTTCATAGCATACAAATAACAACTTAAATGATTTCAACTCAATATGATATTCTAATATAACTCATTCCACATTTATAAACATTAAAATAGATATTATTGCATAAATTTGTAGAGGGAAAAAGATCTAAAATATTCATGATATGATTACAAAATTGATGGCTGCCTTGCATAATTAAAGAGGTTATTGATTATAAAGCATTAAAAATTTCTTTCCAGTCATTAGAAGCTTAAAAAAAGGCAGAGAGAGAGGAGAAGACATCTCATAATATCGCTAAACTTATAAAATTAGGATATCCTCATATGCAAGGAGAATGGTTCCATATTATGGCACTATAATGATTTACTTATTTCTTAATTGCTCCATACTTTACTCCATCCTTAACTGATGATAATTATGGTGTTGACCTACAACTATGTGCCACATTAAATTAAATAAATAAGGTGGATTTTAAAATCCCTTAAATCGCGATCCGAACCGATCAAATTCGTTTTAATTGACGATTCGGACGCAAATATTAAAATGAATTAATCGAAAATTTTGAATCAATTAAGGATCGATGGGATAATTAAAATCAAATTATCATGAAATTGCGCATATCGAAGTCGAAAGCCCGGCGCGTCTAAACAACCTCCGTTCTAAATGCTGCCGTCGTCGCGAAATCGAAACCTATCAAACGACATCTTCGCGGTCGAATCGGCAAAGTATCGCGAGTCGATTAATTTTGACGGCGCACAATTTAGACTTGAATTTACGGCCGTACATTATTTAAGCGACTCGATCGAAATTGATCGCGTATTCGTTTGACTGAAATAATTTAAATTGACGTATTGCTAGGGTTTGTCAAAAGTAATAAAATCGCAATTAAAATGATTATGACTTAATCCGCTAATTATCTCTTAATTACGCATTAATTCCCTAATCCGTACTCAACCAATCGAGATGTGCCAACTAAGCCCTAAAAGAAAAAAAAGGGGAAAATCGTCGTTCCATGATCGGCTCAAAGAGCGAAGCGAGGGTTATCCTTGCCCTCATTTTTTCACGATCCTCTCGGTTTCTGCTCTCGGCATCCTCTTGACTTCTCCGTGGCGCGAGCTCCCTCTTCCCCTCGGCATCTCTGGCTCCCTCACGCCTGGCTCACCTCGGCATCTCTCGGCTCCCCTCGCGAGCTCCCCTCTTGACGATTCGACTCTCAGTTCGGCATCTCGGTGAGCATTCTCCTCTTGACTCCAGTAGCGATCTCTCTTTTGCTCTCCTCATGAAGCTCTTGACTCTCCCTCTCTCAGGCAGCACAACTCTCGGCATTCCCTCTTGGCTTCCTCAGAGCCTCGTCTCTCTGCTTCCTTCGAGCCCTGGTCTCTCGGCTTCTCCGTGGCCTTGAGCCTGTCTCTCATTTGCTCGAGCTCCCCTTTTGGTAGAAACTCCTCCTTCTCCCTCTCTTTTAGTAAATCGACACCTCCAGTCGTTTCTCTCAACCACAATTTTCTTTTGGTGTGCAGAAAATTAGGGCTTGGCAAAGTGAGCTTTATTTTGTGCTTAAATTCATGATAGCTTGCTGGAAAAGGGTTTGGGATGTTGTATGGCCTAAACCCTATGTTTACATTTTGTTTTCTATGCATTTATCTTGCTGAAAATATTTTATTAGAAGGAAATTGAATCGATTTTGCTTTAATGTGTATGATACATCTGAAAGTATTTTTTTATGGAAAACTATTAGCTTTTATCTAAGAGCATGACTGCTGAAATTTCTTTTTTTTCTAGAAGGAATTGCATTGTTTTACTAGTAGGTGAGTGTGGTGCTTGCTGGAAACTACCTTTATCAAGGGGAATGTTGGCTGAAAATATTCTATCTAAGGAAATCCTAATATATTATTTGATGAATATAAGGCTTGCTAAACTTTCTTATCTAAGGAAAAATCAATTAACTTCATGAGATATGATGCTATTCTCTTGAATTTCATGCTTCTTTTTGATTCAATTTATTTCATATGAAGGGAATTATATGTATCATGCCTCTTTCATATGCAAGTTGAAATCGAAATTAAACAGAAAGGATTTGGTTATACCATTTCTATTCTATGAGCTTCATTCTTGCATACTTGCATATGTGATCATATTAAGGAAATCTTGGTTATCAAAGTTTAGCATGTCACGACACACCCATGCACGCCTTTCTTGGCGTGGTGGGACTCGATCTCTGGCAACCCCTTGCGGAGGAGGTTGTAAACTTCAATAAGCGGAGATAAGGATTAGAGCTATGTATATTATGCTAACCCCCTGCGCGTGGTGGAATAAACTTTCGGTAGGTGTCTCCCACCCTTTCTACCATGCCTTTTGGCGTGGTGGGAAGTTAGTCACTACCCAGTGGGGGATGCAGGAGAATCAAAATTTTAAAAAAAAAAGGGAAAGGTAAAAAATGCTTAAGTATTTTTATATATCTTATGTGTTTTAACTCACTTTTCATGTCATATATGCAACAACTATTCATGCTTTGGTTTGGTGAATGTTGAATCTTTCTAGTCCCTTTACGCTTAACATGTGTATGAAGTGTGACAAATAGAATACAAATGGATGCACTTGTGACATGTATTTGTTGATGTTGGTTCTAATACCTACTTAGGATATCTTTATTAGACATGCTTAGAACACATGCTTAAATACATGTTTAACATGTTATCTTTTACTCCATGTCCATTTTACATTGATCTACATGCATGATTATAGAAACATGGAAAAAAAAAAATTGTTAAAGGAAGGAGAAGGGTAAAAATCTTTATGATGCTTTCTCTTACAAGCAGAGAACTCAAACTCATTGAAATCGAGGGGGAGGGAAAGAAATGAGTAGGAAGTGTGTAAGGATTTTATGAAGGAATTCCCTCTTATTTATAGATTTTTCTAGCCTCCTCTTTCTCATCTATGGTATCATCTTGACATAAGGTCGTCATAAATTGCATCTGAGGGGAATCCCAGGTGATCTTTGTATCATGCATGCATGGACATGTGCGCCTGTGCATCCTTATCCCTTTCTTTGAAAAGGAAAGTAAAGTCTTTCATACCTCTTTAATAAATTTAATGAGTTTGTGTCCCCACTTGCCATGAGTTTGCATGTGAGGAGGTGGATTTTAATTAATTAATCTTAAATGAAATATACTCATATTTTTTATATTCCCTTTCAGAGAAATAAATGGGTATGGTATATATGGTGTATAATCGCAATTATTTTTTATCTTTGATTTTGTTACATGGGTGATCTTTGAAAAATCAAATCTACTTTTAGGCCCATTACCTTACTTATGATCATATGTCTAAATCAATTATTTTCAACCCTTATGCTTTGATTTTGTTACGTAGGGAGAAATTTATTAATCAAATCAAATTACCTATTTTTATTACATACTTATGATCATATGGGCTTCAAATCAATTATTTTCACTTATGTTTGTTGATTTTGTTACAAGGAGGTGATCTTGGGCTCAAAACAACAAATCCACTTTAAGCTATTGCCCTACATATGATTATAGCCAATGATTTATTTATTGTTGATTTGTGACTTAAAGGGGCAAAATAATATCATCATATTTTCCAAACGAATCTTATTAGGTTTATCTTGGGTCGCTTAAAATATTAGCTACTTACATTATCAATCAAAAAGATCTTCTATCGGTTTCGGTCAATGCTTATATGTCATATGCAATGAAAACGTTTATTTCATTATTATGTTTTAAAACAAATATTAAATATGTTGAAATGTTAACAAATAGGGAAATGCAATAAACAACAGAATACTACACTTTGGTGCCCGGTATGTTTTACAATATCTTGTAAATCTTGGTTCACGAAATGGTAGATGAATATCGGCTATTTATCACGTTAAGAGTTATCTGAAAGTCTCCGATCTAGTATGTAGAGTTGAGGTTTGGAGAGCGATAGATCTTGAAATAATATCTATCCGTCCTCAGAAAATAGTCGAGTTGTGAGTCATCCGGTTTTGGTCTTGGTGGGTCGTTAACAAAAAATCCCATATCAAAATGATTGCATTCAATCAAGTCAAATACAAAAGAATCTTTATCTTCCGGTTTGGTCTTGGGGAGAATTAGGTTCTCAAAACTAATTGACCATATTTCAACCATTTATATGTAACATATTTTAAAAGAGATATGATATATTAATGTTGAAATATTAGGGACATGTGTAAGTAAGATAAATACAAAAGAAAGATCTTCACTTCGGTTTGGTCTTGGGCCGTTAAATAACAAAACTCAAAATCAAAATTTAACATTCAAACTTGACATCTTAATGTCCAATAATTTTCAAACAGATATCCATATGCGTATTTGGAGTAATCTTAAGTCAAATACAAAAGAGCAGAATCTTTATATAATCCGGTTTGGTCTTGGACGGTGGTTAACAAAACCTAAAAATTTGATATTATAAAATTTCAAATTAATAATATCGAGAAGTAATTACATTCGTATAATACTGATATGAATGACCCAAATTCAAATCCTCGAAGAAAAGTCCCGATCCTCATGTTAGAGTGGACAAGTTTTGAAGGATTATACTTCTTGAGATGATGAATCGGGCGATCCTCTGTAAAAGCGGGCAGTACAAGTATCGATTAATATTAGATGATGAAGGGTAAGTATAATTAAAATTTCAATGATAAATGATCATATATTCAAATCTAAAATCATAAAATGATCAAGAAAATAATAAAAGAGAAATAAAAAAAATGAAATGAAATTAATTATTTAAATTAAAACTAAAAATAAATAAAAGTAATCCACCCTCCATGATTGTTTGTCTTGGTGACAAATTAAGAAAACTTTTTGCGATGTCAGTCATCATATACACGAAATATTCCTCAAGTGGGCGTGGGTGTCTCTGTCGCGTGGTTTTCTGATATGGCATAAATGTGACACGGCCTCGGCGGCCGTGGTTGGCGATATCACTAAATTACGGTGGCCAGCGTATGTTCACGGCTTTGCTCTTTGGTAAATGTAGAATGTATTTGGTTGGGCAAAACTATCATTATATTTATCAAACACCAGTCTGAGGACACCTTGGGCGGCGTAATGTTCTTGAAGGATCCTTGCCGGGTTGTTACTCCTCACTAGCGGACGGGGATCAGCGGCGACGGATAATGACCATGGGATCTTGATCGAGCGTCATCGTTCCCCACAAAAGTTTTAAATTAAAATAATAAATTTCATAAGTTATAAACTCACTCCTGCAATTATATACTGGTTATTTAACGATTTTATTGCTTGTCGAAAGTTCTCTCGGTATTGGGAGGTAATTGCTATAGGCTTTATAGGAAACCGAATCGGTATAAAAAAGTTCTCACCAAATGAGAGAAATCTCTGAGGTAGTGTCTTATCTACATTCATGCAAATTATCACCAACTTAAACAACTCTTTCCTTTTTCCAGAAAGATATTAATTTTCGGATCCCACATATGGTACATTGTTTTTTTCATTAAAAAAAATTTTTTTTTTATTTATGCAATGAAATTTAGTTCTTTCAAATTTAAATGATAATCATGATGGTAATCAATTTCTTTTATGATGATAGTGATAATAAAACAATTTCCAAAATAGAAAACTTGTCATAAATTGATGATGACTGTATTTTTTTTTCCCATAAATTGATGACAAGGACAATGTGCATCATTTTTTTTCATACTTGCATATTGATGATGACTAACCCCTTGCATGGTAATGACTTTGCTTATAATATACTTCAAAGTCTTATAGTACCGATAAATTATATTCCTGCCAACAAAAACTAAATTTCTAACACAACATTGTTGTTCTATATCATACACTCCTCTCAAAACTACAACTTTGAGACAAAAATGTCAACCACGATCTCCTCCCTCCCTCCAACCACAACCAAGGAGTTAGAAAGCTTTATTTGCACTTTCTCAGCTCTAGTTTAGACAATTCATGAACATATAAAACAAATGCAAGATTACTGCTTTTCTAAAAGAGAAATAAAAGAGTTGAAGGATCACCTTTGAAGGATGCAAGCCGACCATTATCATCAAATACCATTCTGTTTGATACAATTTTTATGTTTTCGAAAGAACAATGGAGTTTCTGCCGAAAGACCTGCTAAATTTTAAATAAAATATGATTATTACCTACAGGACTGAATTTTATATGAACTTTAGGAAATGGAACTTAATTTTTATAACCTCTTCTATAATGTCTGCAAGTCCTGCAGAAAATATTAGAACAGGAACACCTTTTTTCCTGCGTGGAAATAACGATGTTAAAGACAGAATATTTATTACTTACAAACCATCAATTCTGCATCTATAAACCTCCGTGTATTTTGACATGTGGTCATATATTCATGCACTTGAAAAGAGGCCACTCTTCAACGCAATAACATATACATGCATGAGATAATGGATAAAAGGAGGATACAATTGTTGTTAAGCCGATTATGAAATGTGACTTGAGAATTTGAACTTTCAAATTATGGGAACATCTCACCGTACAATTGCTTATGGATCAAACGGATATATTTCTAGTGTAGTTCAGAAATTTTAGTGAAAGTATTTCAACTACTGCAAGGACACCAATTAATTTTACATACATAATGGAATTATTTATTTCAATTTTATATTGGGAGCTTTAGAAACTTGGGGGACCGCATCTGCAATTTCACCAAAGAGTGGAGGTTTGGCTAAGTGATACGCAATAAAGTGCATTACAAATTTCATTATAGAATTTTATTTGTAGTGATTGAAAAACCTGTTTGTTGAATGGCTGCCAAAATTGCAAATCCTAGAAAGTTGCAGACTTAAACACTGCAAAACATAATGCGAGACATAAAAGCTTCATAAATAGAAGGAAATTCCAAAGGAGCTTGACAAAGATATTTGTATCATTCCTAAAAGTATCAAAACCCTCAATATATAGGAAGCAAGTCAAACTACAGTGTTAGCATATTTAGTATGCAAGGTGTTTAGTAGGTGTTAAATAGACACCTAAAAATGTTAGGGGATTATGATAGAAAATATCCTTATAATTAAGGATACAATTTAGATTATTTATTGCCTTAGTGTATTCTCATGCATGCTCACTTATAATTCATCCTACTAATCAGTAATATATGCTTTCCAACACTCAAAAATAATATAAAATCATAACTAAAATTCATTAATTTCCTTCCCCATCTTGTCCACTTTCCCTCAATCCCACTTGAATCTGACCCAAGGCCCCATCAAGGCAATCACAGCATAAGGCAACACCCACATCAAATTTGCCCGAACAGCCTCATTTATGCTTGATCTTGTGTGCTTGGCGAGTCCATTCCTCTACTTCATCCCCAACCGAAATGCCCCACCACTCACTGTGCTTGCTTTTAAGCACGGTTCTTGTGTCATAGTCTATGCACTCAAATCCTTATTGCTCTGCCAGCGCAGCTTCTGCACTAGCCACCTAGAGTCCTACACCACGACTAACTGTGCTCTAAGGATTTCACCTATAGTCTATGCTCACTCGTATGATCAGATCCTACAAATCCTATTGCATTTATGGTGTCTTGTATATTGCATTCATTTGTTGTGCATTGTACCTCCTGCTTTCATCCTTTTCCTCAAAGATTTCAATCACTAATTTATTATTTTTTCTTTTTACGTCACTTTTCTATGGTATCATGACCTTGCTATCTCACCTTCAAGATACTAAATCCTTCTCTACTTAATCTACTATCAATATATCTATCGAGTTTAACAATGCTTAGTTAAGGTGCTTGCTTTGTCTATTGTAAGAAAATTCTTCTTGGTCATCCAAACATGGATATCATTCGCAAGTTTGATCAAATTTATACTTGATGGGTGAATGTTAAATTGGATATATTAATACTCATCACATCATTAGAAGATATTCTTGTAGCCAGATGACACTAAACTCCTCTATGGACACACTATCCTCATATGCATACTACAAAGATATATCAACACTCTCCTGTTTTCACCAAACTTCAAGCAAAATGGTCCAAATTAGTCATTTTTTTGTCTTTTGCGTTGCTTTCTTATAATTTTGAATGGTTCATCATTTTGCTTCATAATATACACAAATAAATATATGAACATTTACATTTTTCATGTAATTTAGCAATTCTTGATAATTACTTCTATTATACTCATATCATTATCTTGTTATAAAATTGTACTTTAATAAAAATAGTTTAATGGTCCTAGTTATCTATGGTGGTGTAGGCCTTTTCAGTTTTTTTTTTGGATCCCATGACAACACTCATTTTGATGCACCTCCTCAAACTCCTGATGATTGGCTGTTGAATAATCTTGAATCTTCAATTATCAACACGATCATGTTTCATGAGATTGCCAAAGCAATGTGGAATTATCTCTATTCAACCTAATATGCAAAAAGTAACATCTCAAGGATCTAAACCTTCTACTCTAATTTATTTTCTGTAAAACAGAAAGATGTATTCATCTAGAATTATTACAATACCCAAGGGGTGCGTGGGATGAGTCACTTCACTATCAATTGTTTATCATGAATTCTGAGGTTCAATATCAATAAAATGAAAAGTTTCTTGTTACCATATTTCTTTTTGACCTTCATTCTTCCTTCAACATATGAGATATTATCTGATGACAAACATTATGATTTCTAATCTTGCCACTGCTTTGTCCCAAGTTATTTAGGTCAGCGCACTCTCATCTCATGAACTAACATCTAATCGAATTACCTTAGTTTATAGGACATCATGATGGTCATGGCAATCATGACCATGAAAGCCCAATAAATAATAGCAAGACTTAAATTCTAGATGTACTTTGTGTCCATTTGATATGATCTGCCGAATCAAGTCACATGATCTACTGGACTGTTATCTTCTTGAGATATCACCTCGCGTGCTTGCTTTAATAGAAAGGCTGAAACTACTATGATATGGTAATTTACTCTCTATTTTGCAGTGAATAACCTCAATACAATTTTATATCTTCCTTGGTGACTTGATAATCAATTTTGAGTTTTAAGTCCAATATCCCTAACCAGTTCATATGATTGAAGTCATGTACTAGATTGAGAATTCGTCCACAACTTTAACAATGGTGCAAGACCAACGATTGTCAGGTGAAAGCTTCTACCACCTTCATCAAAAGAGGCAGAAATGAAAACTTTGGCTAAAGAGCTATTTGTTAAACTAGAAGATTGACTATTGACAAATAAGTCATTCTAGTTTAATTAAGACATGTGTATCTAGAGACCCCTTTTTAATGTTTCTAGGTATGATTGACTATAGTCATGGAAGTTTTCAATATCAAGCTTACAACCAAGCTTAAATAGACACACTTAGAGCAATAAAGTGATGAGGTTAAATATCTAATCTAAGGACTAAGTTTAAAATACTCCTATGCTTGCCCAAAGGTCTGCTTACAAAGAGATGGCAACAACAGGGTTCTCCCAAATACTCTATATGATAAGGTCCTTCTTGGTTCGTAATCTGTTAAGTGCAGAATCAAGAAAAAGACTAACTTGACCTTTAAAGGACTCTCCCTGCAAACTCCCATAAATTGAGTTAGTTATGTGATCACTATTTAGTGGCAAAAAGTCAAACTAGAAGGTCGTAAGCTTTTCCATTCTTCAAGATAAGTCCTCAAACATAAGCTACTCCTTTCTACCTCATTTGTCACCAAGGAGCAAAAGCAAAGCAAGATAATCAATCTTCTGAGTCAACACAATAATCAAAAGATTGTTTAGTCCAACACACTCATAGATGCTATGTAGACAGTTTGGTGATCAGGGCCCATCTTTTAAAGATCATCCTACATATAGGATAAAATCTTGAGCCCATATAAGTTGAGATTTAGAGTGATGGTCACTAATCTAAAGATCACAGAGACAATAACTCTTATGTTAAATAATCATTTGACTTAAGTTGTTTATTAGTCACTACCAGATTCATGAATATGAATCCACTAGAGAAATCTAGTATAAACATACTCACTAACGCTCCACAACTAGAGAGTTCCTAATTATGAAAATGCTAGTTGAGTTAAGTCATCAAAAATCAAAATATCTTTCAAACATTTATGGTATATCTCACAAATATACCAAATATTGGGGGTCTTCGGTTAACGTCAAAAATATTAATAGCACATAACCTTATATCCTACTCAAACTCAAAGTTTCAACCCAACATATCCATTAGGTTGGCCTTAGGAAACTCCTGGGAGGAACCCATAAAGGGATCATTTGCAAATATTTTCTACATAATAAGTTTGACTCTAGCCAATCCTAGGATATACCTTTTTGACTTCTTGGGTTAAACCATTTCCTAGTGGATACAAGTGTTGGATTTTAACAATCTATCTATCTCATTAATTCAATTATTTATATAATTGGTCTGACTCTGAAGATTGGCTTGACCATCTTGAAAATCAATCTAGGAGATATGACTCATAGTTAAATCAAAGATACCCACCTGCCCTTTTCCTATTAAGGTCCTGAATGAAGTAACTACAACACTCAACCTCATTAGTCAACTATAATAAATATTCAACATTGAAATGTTTCTAGCATGATTATGAATTAGTAACCATAAGAACCCTTGAATATCTATATGGTTGACCCAAGACCAAAAAAGCCAAACCAAGTCCAACTCAGATCAACCCTAGGATTCAATTAAAGTAAAAAATTTATGGGCCTCATTTGGACCATTCTAAATTAGCCACTATCTGTCTATATTATAAAAATATTCTAATGAAGACATTAAATCTATCAATTAGGGCAATTGACCCTTATTAACCCAATTGGACAAATATGACCAAAGTGGCCTTAACCTTCATTTTAATAAAACTAATTAGGCATATAAGCACTTCTTCATACTTTAAACATAGTTCATAGTCCAACTGTCACTTAGTCACATAAGCCTAATTGGCCAAATAAAACATTTATAACCTTTAAAACCCATGCTCTTAATTGATGGTTGATTGGACTAAGTTAATCATGATATCCAATTATTGAGAGTGATTGTATCCAATGATGTCATTGATAAATGCTTAGTTCAACTCACATTGATTTGACTCCTTCAAGGTGTTCAATTAAACCAAATGGGCCAATATGATCTATTTTTAGTCCAAATTGGAATACTTATATTCATAATAGAATTAACCTCATCAAATGAATGCATCATTTCAAACCCAAGAGAATAATTTTATAAATGAGTCTTAGCAATATTTCCTTAGTTCATACCAAGTGGTTTGACCCTTCTAAATGGGTCAAACCAACACATTATGTAATATTAAACTAAGTCCATATCGTTAAAATTGTTGGCATTTTTCAAAATTTCAAAATGGATGATTATCCACTATTTCCGACAATGCTCTCCCCTAATTCCTCAGAGCTTTAACAAGGATAATGTGACAACTTCATTAAGGGGCCGTTTGATTGGAAGAATTTGTAGTGCAAAGTAAATGCAGAGATTTTAACTTTTTTGGTATTTAGCTTGAAGTAAATTTTCAAGGTAATGTAATGTATTCCAAATACATTACATAGATCATTTTGTTTGGAATTCGATTTTGGTGAATTCAAATACACCGGCAAATAAAGTGATCGCGGTAGTCGTTCTTGCGCCATGCCCGGTCACGGCAGCCACCTTCACCATGCATCCGCATTTCGTCATTGCAAAAACCTTCAAAATATTTTACATTACATTTTTTTAACCAAACAACTATAAAGTGGAAGATAAAACTCTCAACCAATGTAAAACTCTCAACCAAAAAGTATAAAGTATCCGTTACCTTTTTAACCAAACTAAATGGAAGATAAAAGGTTATGGGAGAACCAATCCAATGCAACTATGATTTTCCTATCATAGACCATAAGACTTACTCCCTGACTGCCTACAAAGCTTCCCATAGCTCCACCTAATAGTGAATCTAAGTAAAAACCAAGCTTAACCATACTTAGCCATAGATATGATCAAGCAAAGTGGGGTTAAATAGAAGAAGCCTCCTAATGGGGGGTAGAGCTTATGTTCATCTTCTCTAAGCTTCAAGAAGTATTCCAAACAATTTTCCATCCACCCTAACCTCAGGTTAGCTCAACCACCAAGTAAAGCTTGGTGGTGGTTGAAGCTTGGTCAAGCTGTCGATCTAATGCACTTAAGAGCAATTCTAGAGAGGTTTGCAAGGATTTTATCCATTGAAGCTTCTCAGATCAATAGATCCAAGGTCCAACCATTCATGAGGTAATGGCTTCAAACCCGCCCTCCTCACACTACAACTTTGGTATTCCCAATGGTTTAGGTTACAACAAGGCTAAATGAGTAATGCATTGATCCCTCTCACCTCCCTGAAGCTTCCCAAGGAAATATTTCCTTGGGCCTATAGAAAGAGAATTTCCCACAGGTTAGGTTCATGTTGCGTCGACCCAAGCCCAACTCATCTCCTTTGTGCTACCCTACGAGAGGTTGAAGATGATCCCTTAGCCATTGGATCTCCTTTACATAGAATCCAACGGCTAAGACTAAGTGGAACTGTGGATCGATCCGACCATGTATAATTTTAGAGTATTTTCTTTTAATTTTTGCTCTAATTCTAATAAATCATTAATTTGGCATGAGGAAGCTAGAAAAAGCATCCCTTAAATATTCTTCTATTTTATAGTTTTAAAAATTTATTTTTCCTATGTTTAAATCATTTGAATCACAAAATAGATTAAAAAAATCCCATATTTCTTGGGGAGAACTTAAAGAGCATTATTAACAATTCATAAAATTTGGAAATGTTTTGAAAAATAATACGAGTTACAATTTTTCTAAAATAAAATCCCACTATTTAAACATTATAATAATTAAACTATAATTCTAAAATCTAAAATTTTTCAAAAATGTTTTTGATTTAAATGTATGCTAATATATAATTCCATAGTTTGTTTGATGTGTTTTAATCTATTAAACTAATTTAAAACAAAAAATTAAGTTGTTTTTAATTTCATAAAATTATTTAATAATAACTAAAATTCCAAAAATTTATATTGTGTTCTATAACAAAATATATTTTTTGGGATATCTATTAAATTTTATGAGATCATATGTATTTTATCTAAAAATTTGATAAAGAAAACTCTATGTTAGTAAATAACCATTTACTTTTGGTTGGGCCCATAGCCATATAATATTCAATAAAGATGCAGTTTGGTATTATCAACATGATTTCTTGGATTTATTTGATATGTGTTGCTATTTTTAATAATAAAATACATATATTTTTCATTTCTTCAATTATTAAAATATAAACATTGAGTTATTTGAAACAAAAAAATTATTAATTAATGATAAAAGAATGATTAATTAACCTTGATACCACCCTAACTTCTCATTAATTTTAAATAATCTCATAGTTCTAACCCTTTCAAAACAATATCCTTTAATATTAATATTTAATTTTCATAAAAAATTTAAAAATTTTAGATCATTAAGTTTCATCAAATTTATCCAAAGAAAAAATTTTATTAAAACACTATGTATGATCACATTTCTTGATCATACTCATGCATTAGATTAGAAACATACATTACATCTGTACTCCCATAATAGTTCCAAACTTTATTTATTTGATTTCAACTTCACTCTTATCCATAAAATTGATTATATCAAGTGGCTCTGATTTATACTGATATTTGTCAATATAGGTTGATTGTCAAAATATGAGAGTTAACCTGGTAGGGAACAAACAATTTAGGATCACACTACATAGCATTCTAGAATTTGATTACTTTATAAACCATTCTAATAGCTTGAATCATTAATGGCATGCATATCATCCCTCCTCCTTGACTTAATAGAACTTGGTATTGCATTTCATACTAGGTTTCAAATACTTAATCAATTCTATTGGTTAAGTATCCTTACTTATGATGGTTTATTTCTCTCGGTTGGTGCTCCTTTTATTCCCTAAGTCATACATAGTTCATTCAGAAAGTCTAATATGCTAATCATATACATAGTGATTTAGTCTATTCATAGTATAGTCACACTCATTTGACTATGCAAATTCACATTTTATGAACTTGATCGTCCTTTGGACCATATTAAATTTGAGTTTAACCAATACCACTTTTGGTTAAATTCCTACCCAACTAAGTCATAATAGCTTCACAAAAGCATTCAGTGATTCAATCACATTATAATTGAACCCATTGGGTTTTAAACACACTTATTCTTGGTTTCATTCTTTCTTTTTCTAAATAGATAGTTTTTATTCAATACCATCTTGCTCTAGATATTGGAAATATTTCTAACTTTTCAAGAACCTATCTATCATCGAGTATTCATTCCCCTTGAACACTTGAATCTTATAACTTATTGTTAATAGTTTCAACTATTTTTGTTATATCGATGCATATGCAAATATATAAAATGATGTCAGCATTTTAAGTTAGAATATGTCTTGTTAAAACCAAAACTTAATTTCAATTATAATTAATTGATTATTATTATTAAATGATGGTTCATCTGAGAATAAAATTTTTTAATCATAATCACATCTCATATGATCAATTTATAAGTTTAATTAGCCTAAAACCTATAAAATTCCGACTAAGGTTGTTTATCCTCTTCCTAGATCTATTTCCCTTACCCATTTACCTCTTGAGCCATCGTACTCATTAAATCTTTGAAAGTTCAGTGATTATTGTCATAGAGGCTTTATATATATTGGACTATCATCTCACTTAATTATGATGATTCACCATCTGCCTTATGAATGACACTTAACATACAGATCATTCTATTATGATAATCATTATTGAATCACGAGTCATCCTTATAAACCCAACAACAACAACAACAACAACAAACCTTTATCCCACTAAAGTGGTTCTATATGAATCCTTCTCCATTGTCATATTATGTGTCAAATTCTCATTTTATTCAAGTATACTAAGGTCATTTTTATACATCTTAACCAAGTCTTTTATCTACCTCCTTTCTTAATATAAAGGAAATCTAATAAATCTACTCCAGTCATCGACGACTCTTTATGTGGCCAAACTCTCGAGGCATCTCTCTAATCTTATCGCCACCGAGCTACTCCAACTTTTCCCGAACATACTCATTTAGCATTTTATCTCTAAGAGTAAAGCCACTCATCCACATGAGCATCCTCATCTCCACTTAACTTAACTTGTCTTTATCTTTATTGACCAACATTCTCATTGGTCTTTATCTTACCATCTTATAAAATTTTCCTTAAGTTTAAGTGGAACTTTCTATCACACAATAGGCGGATGCATTCCTCCACTTCACCCATCCAACTTGAATTCTACTAATAACATCTCCATCTATTTCACCATCATTTTGAATAATAGAGCCTAAATATTTGAATCGTTCACTCTTATTAATGACTTGTTCACCTAATATCACAACACTACCACTAGAACTTCTACAATTAAAATTACACTCCGGTTTTAGATCTACTTAAATGAAAACCTTTAGACTCTAATGTTGACCTCCATAATTCAAGTTTCTCTTGGACTCCCTCTCTAGTCTTATCAACAAGAAGAATGTCATCGACAAAAGCATACACCAATACATCTTCTTGTAAATGCCTAAAGAACATCCATAACTAAAGCAAAAGATAAGGGCTTAAAGCGATCCTTGATGTAATCCAATTGAAATGGGAAAATATTTTGTCAATCCTCCTTGTGTTTGGACACAAGTAATAGCTCAGTATACATATCCTTAATGACTTGAATATAACCAATATTAACTCCTCGTTTCTAGAACTCTCCAAAGAACATCTTGAAACTTTATCATGCTTTCTCTAAATCAATAAATATCATATGTAAATCCTCCTTTCTCTATACTTCTCCATCAAACCTCTTAACAAATGTATAGCATCCATAGTAGATCTACTTGGCATGAAACCAAACTGATTGTGAGAAACTTTTGTATCACATCGTAACTATGCTCAATTACTCTCTCCCATAATTTTAATGTAATCACATTAACTTAATTCTCTCATAATTTGCACACTCTTGTGCATCACCTTTATTCTTAAATATAAGAACCAACAAACTCTTTCTACACTCATCTCGACATCTTTTAGTCTTTAAAATAATATTAAAAAGATTTGTAAGAAATTCCTTGATCTCCTAAACATTTTCACACTTATTAGAATATCATCTCTACTTTTTCACATTTCATTTTCTTTAAAGCTTCTCTAACTTCGATTACTAATCTGACGATAAAAATAAAATTCTTTATTTTTGTTTTAGATAAGGTTGCTAAAATTCGCATTTAGATCCTTCATTGAAAAGTTTATCAAAATATCTCATCCACTTATTTTCAATATCCTTTTAAGCATTTTATTATCTTCATTAATATCTCATAAACAATTAAGTCTTTCTCTGTCTCGGTTAACTTATACATACATCATCTTTCTAACTTATCATTGTATAAATCACTAAAAATTTAAATTTTTTTCAGATCATATATTCTTTCTTAGAATCTCTACACTTTATATCTTTCCGATTCTCCAAGTTTTACATCTAAATCAAAATTTATAATAATGTTTTCTTTTTTTCTTTTCTTTCAGACTCCACCACCAACTATTTTATTAAAAGAACTTTCCTTTTGATTCTCCTCATATTTTTTAATTTCTTTAATTTCACTTCTTTTCCCACATAATATTAAACTTCTTTATGAACATCCCAAATTATAAGCTCTTATAGCTTGCTCTTAAAAATATTTTATTTGTGTTCTTTAAATGTCTCCATCTAATCCTTATAAACCCAAAAAATAAAATTAAAATAAAGATATATTTATACTTATCAAAAGTTTTTCTTGGAAGTATCCACAAGTATAATAAACTAAAGGGAGCTTAGCCCTTTGAGAGATCAGATAATCCACATTCCCTTGATTTATTCTATTAACTTGATGACATATCTTAACATGAGTTTAGATAAAAGACAAAAATTTTACTTGGATTCTTTTCTAATCTCCCCTTATGAAATATTTCATTTGAAAACCACATCATCTTGTTAATATACTTTTCCCCACACCATTTATTTCTTTTACATAACTTGTTATTAGCTTGCCAAAATTCCTAATTTTATTCCTATTTGACACAACTAAAAATCTAATTGTGGTAATTAAATAAATTGTCCATCAATTTAGCATAATTAGAACTTCTAATCAGTTTCTTCAGATTTGTTCAATTAATACATTAAAGTTTGGGTTCTAATTCCCATACATGCTGTTTACTCTAAAAAAAATATGTTTTCTTATTGATTTAGTGGTTTGTGATTTGTGAATCATAGGTTCTCTTATGTGACATACATGCATTACGTCATTCTAATTGCAATAAAAAACATAACCCTAAATCAACATGCATCAAATTCCAATTGAAGAATACCAAGAAAATTGATGGTACCAGACTGCTCTAGATGGACAGATTATCTTTTAGCCTCCCTCATTCCTCAAACGAAAGTCCAACACAAAGAAAAATATGCATTGTAAGCTTATAGCAATATCACGGTAAAATTCCTTCAAATAGGGGCATAGAAATGGATTCTACCTCCAAAAACTCAAACAGCTCAACCACACCATCTCTAAAAGCTATGCTAGAACAAGCAACGGATTTCTTGATTGCATCCAAAGTTAAGCCGCCCTCAATGAGAAGGCCATGTGTCTTCTCCCACCTGCATTAATCCCTAAAAATAACATGCTTAGAAATTTGATCCTTCTAATCTAGAACTTGTAAGCACTAAAATCAAAAGGTGCATGGCCCTCACAAAGAAGACAACACAGACAAGAGATGAGTTTAGATTAATATACCTTCTTACATATTGGATCAACACCAGAACAATCACAAGATGAGCAAAAACTAAAAGATCTGCATTTATTAGATTTATATATGTATTGCATTTTTTTTTTAATTAAGACTAGGTAGCTACCAAAGAGCAGAATCTTTCAAACATTGAACTTTAGCCATAAGATTTATAAATCTCAAGCAATAGTTTTAGACACCTATGAATAACATGGTGTAAAGAACATTCAATTTACCTTCAATTTGCCTTCTTTCATCAATCAGATTTATGTCATATGTCTTCTCATTTTTAAGTCAATATGTTTTGCCAACTGAGTTTATTTCAAATAAATTAAAATTTATCACTTTACAATTTTTATACTATTATTTGAGCATCATCTAGAGGAGAATTTATAGACTCCTTCAAATATATTATTGAAAGGTGATTAAGGTCATGAGTTATTTACTTAATTTCAATAGTGATTTATTCCTTGATTTGCTAATGCAATAATTAAATTTCATTTAAAGTTTGTTAAATTATTTTATAGACGTGATTGGATTTATATGGTCCAAGGGTATTATTGATGGATAAATATTATTACAAATATAATTAAACATACTGGAATAAACATTAAGGCTCTTTGGTAGTTAGGTAACCTTGTGTTTTCAAGTGTTGCAATGACTAATTCTACCAAGCTTGTACTATTATTAGTACAGCATGTTTTTCATAAAGTGGAGGTGCAACAAAGAATTCAAAAAGCACGAGTAACCTGAAAATTGCAGAAAGTGATTTATGTTCCAAATAACTATGTAGTAGAATACAAATCACATCAGGATTAAAGAGGCAAGGAACAAAGCATACCATTCTTCCATTAACTTAGTTTTCTCTTCAATGGGTATCGTGGGAGAGTACTCCAACGGATGATAGTAATTATAAAGCTCCTCCCTTTTGGCATCATACTCAGGATTCCCCTGCTGTAATAATCCATGACTGCCTAGAAAACAAAATTAGAACAAGTAAATAAGCAGCAGCTTTTAATATGACGAGAAGCTGCGACGAGCATACTCTGGCCACGGCGTCCCTCTATCCAGTATTTAGTAAGGGTTCCATCAAAATCAGCAATAACCTGAAAGCACACAAATTATTTTCTTCCTCGAAAATTCCTTTAAAAACTACTACAACACAAAAACACAAAATGCAGAAAGAAACACTGATCCCACCTGGAGCTTACTGGGGCCGGCTTCACGGATAGCAGCCTTCTTCTTGTTCAGCAATTCGTAGTCACGAACGACCATGTCCTGGGTATGAGACATTGCCAGGAGCTTCTCTGATCCGCCGCTATTTAGGGTTTTGCAGCAGTTGGAGCAGTACCGTCGAGACTGGGCACTAGGGAGAAGAAAACGAGGGAAAATGAGGGAAGCGCGCGAGGTCTTAGCGAAAATGCGCAAGCCGCCTGCGGAAGAAAAAAATAGGAACCTGGGTCGAAGGAGGCGCAGGACCCCGTTAATGGTAAATTTTGGAAAATTCATGATGTGAAATCACTCATTCAACATTAACATAAATCTCCTCTTAGGGTGGTGACCTTAAGTAAGGTCTCTTTAGTCATAAATTCACTATTCCATAAAATTGGCACACCATTTGAAACAAAAATAATAAAAAAAGTGCTTAAACTTTCTAAAATTACTCATGTGCCCAAAAAAAATCTAATTAAACTTTTTTTCAAGTTTGGAATCTAGCCTGAAAGCTTATGTCGAAGACTGAGGGGCTAGCAAGCTGCCATCACCATGGCCAGCTAGTGGTGATTACGCATTGTCTGTGAAAGGCGCATGTGTTGTGCCTCTTGGAGGTACATATTTTAAATAATGGTTTTTTAAAAATAAAACATTAAAAATATTTAATTTAATTTTTAATGCAATTAATTACTAAAAATATTTAAAATTTTAGAACAAATTGTTAAAAAAATCTAAAACTTTTAAAAATAGAACACCTTTTCATTCCCCCACTATTAAATACTTATGATGAGTAAGGGAAAACTCTAATAAAGGTTTGTAATTCTCATGGTAGAGCTTTGATTTGCTTTTTAAAAAAAAGTTTGCCATCACCATTCTTAATCCTTATAGTAGAACTCTAATTTTTAACCACAAAATGGGTTGAATATCTCCATTTTGGATGGAATGAATCTAAGGTGGAAGCTTTTTCACTCCTCCCAAAGGAGGTAATTATCCTTGTCTTTTGATGTCAATTATAAGTTAAAGACCCACTCGATACCATATCAATAATGTAACAATATAGAAATAAAATAACAATAGTTCCATCAAAAATATAAGCAATTTATACGAAACTATCTCCACATTTGTTCTTGATATATTCCTTTTATTTTTGGTTTGATTTTTTTTTCTTGAATGATCACGTGTATGTGTATATTTATCTTAAAACATTTCATCATGAAATTTATCATTTTGATTTTAAAGAGCATTTTTATTTTCAAATATCATATTACTAAATTATGATATTTTTAAGGGGGATTTACACCCATACCACAAAATTCTTAGTAATTTACATATCTCACACCTAAAGTTTACTATTTACTCAAGTAACACCTAAATCTTTTAAATACATCATTTTTACCACCCAGCTCACGCCGTATACATCTCGGTATAACTCCGTTTTAGGAGAACCGTGAAACAACTCCTCTCCTTCCCGCGTCTAAACTTCCCTCGTATGTGAACTCCTTTTGGTGGGATTAAAGGCAGAAAACCTCTTGTTAGATGCGAAACTCGGTTTGTCTGCGAAGAAGAGGCAGCGGGCAGCGTGGACTCGGCTCTTCGTCTTCTCTCCCTCCGTCTGAACTTCCCTCGCTGAAACCCTCCCATTCATCTGCTTTGTTTCATTCAGGTAAGCTTTGTTTCATTCATTTGAACAAAGTATCAGAAGTTCTAATACCTAATCCTAACTCTACTATTCACTAATACTCCCGTTTGCTCTTGCTCGAGACGATCTCCTCTCTCCACTCTCTCTCGTTCCCCTCCTTTCCTCGGTTCGAAGCCCACTCCTGCAACTCCACACGCGGACGATTTCCCTCATCCGTCTCTGTAGAGACCGATCAACTCGACAAGCTTTGTTTCAAGTTAGCTTTGTTTCATTCATTTGAACAAAGTATCAAAAGTTCTATTCATTTGAATAAAATACAATTAATTGGCACAATTTCGAAAGAATTTTAAGAAAATAAATTTAGTAAATTCACAAAAAAAAAAATTTAAAAGATCGACATAACAAATGAAATTGCTTGCTTACAAAATAAATTGCAAAACCTCTCAAGTTATCCTGTTCTTTCTCGAACTCTTTTTCAAACACAAACTCGAAAAGAAGATCATCGATCGAACAAAAGAATTTATTTGAAAGAAAACAAAAGAAAACGTAAAATTTTAACTCTCTCTTCCATTCAATAGCTTGACCTTTTCACACAAACTCCAACAAGAAAATAGGATAAATAGAAAATGAAGAAGAGAAATGACTATTGAATAACATCGATTCCAATAAACACACTCCAATACTTCTCAAGGAGTAATCAAAAGATTCAAAGCCAAAACAAAAAAAATAATACCCATCTCATTTTGTCCAAAATTCTACTTTATCTGCTCGGTTCTCTCAAGCCATTCTCAATCCAACTCGTATTCATCGCCTCCCCTCCCTTTCCTCTCCAATTTATTAATTCAAAAGCAACCACCCCTCTCACTCCCTCCCAGAAAAACACAGTAAAAAAATGGTGAAATCTTTAAACATTACAAGAGCTATAAAACCAGGAAAGACACTAAAAAGAGAAATTATATAAGTATTTCACTTATTTCATCATTGCTTTCTTCATAGTTGGTAAGCTTTGTTTCATTCATTTGAACTTTTGTGCCAGATATCAGAGTCATGCCACGTGGTGGAGTAGAGATGATGCCACAAAACAAAGAAGGTTTGGACTGTAGGGACATGCTACAATATGAACATGTAAGCTCCGACAATGATAGCCAATTTCCAGATGAACTTGCTTTATATAATGAAGATCCATTAACCAAGTTGCGTAAAAAATATGTCATTAGTAGTTGGCACCGATGATGCAATGAGTTTCAAGCATTTTATTCGGCCTAAGGCTATTCATGAAAATTTTGGAGTGAAGATAAAATCCGGACAAGACACGAGTCATTGCCACTTGTGCTTATGTAGGTGTCCTTGGAGAGTGAGAGCTTCTTTATGTGTAGATGGGCAAACATTTGAAGTCAGAAAAGTAGAAAATTTACATGTATGTCCAGGTGTCAATAGAGCAGGCAACAAGCAGGCTACATCTAAATGGGTTGCTGAACAAATCCAAGATATAGTTAAAAAAACATCCCGATGTCCCTCCAAAACAAATAAATGAAGAATTAGAGAGTATGGGCTACCGCCTTATATGAAATTGTGCGTCAAGAGAATTAGCACGAGACAACCTCTTTGGGATGATAGCTACAAATGGGTCCCTACTCTACGAAGAGCTTATTAGAAGAAACCTCCTCACATTACTTATGAGTATGATATCATTGACAACTCCTTGTGAAAGGTTCTATGTTTGCTTCAAAGTATGTATCGATGGTTTTCAGTAGGTTGCGACCTCTTATAGGGCTTGATGTATGTCATCTAAAATCAAAATATCTTGGGTGTTGTTATCCCAAAATTGCTAGATGGAAATAATGGTCTTTACACCATTGCTTTTGCGTGGTTGAATCAATCAAAAGCTCATGGCAATGGTTTTGAAGAATTTGTTGACTCTTTTTGTGAGATGGTGCCATTATCTTTTATTTCGATATGGAGAAGGGATTGGGAGAAGCAATTAAGTTTGTATTTCCTAATGCAACATAGAGTTTGTATACGCCATTTGGAAGAACATGAAGAGGTATCATCACTTTCAAGATAGCCAAAAGATTAGAAATATTTTTTGGTTGGTCGCAAATGCATACACAAGACATGAATATGAGACAAAATTTAGTGAACTATGCAAAGTTAGCCCTCAAGTCTATTCTTATCTTCTAAATTTACCATATAAATGGTCAAGAGCCCAATTCCTTCCTGAAATTAAAAACCACTACAACACCAATAACTTATCAGAGTCATTTAACTCTTGGATTGGAGTGGCTAGAGATAAACCAATTGTTGAGTTGGTAGACATGGTTAGAGGGATGATAATGGAACAAAGAGCTGAACGAAAGATAAATGCATCAAGTTGGAGAGGTGAATTAGTCCCTGCTATTGAAGATTATATGCGAGAGATAACAACAAGAAAGGATTACTTTATTATTAGACAATCTACTTCACGCGTGAGGTTGAAGGGACGAAAGACATGAAATAAATATTGAACTAAAATAGTGTAGCTGTAGATACTGGCAAATGACAGGCCTTCCATGTATACATGTTGTTGCTTTCCCGCTCAAGGGACACCCACTATGGCACACTTATGTGGATCAATATTATCATGTTAATAGGTAATTTTAATTATTATGCATTTATTTATGTTTGTATATTACATATTTTATGATGAACTTGCAGATATACTATGGCTTATGATGGTGCAATATCAACTCTACCTGAAAAAAGTTAGTGGAGAAAATGTAATGATGACATTGAGATTGAGGCACCTAATACACTCAGACCTAGGGGGAGGCCAAGGAAGAGAAGAAGAATAAAAGCTTCATGGAAAACAATATCAAAAGATCTGAGAGGTTACATAAGTGTAGTCGTTTGGATGTTGGGGTCATCACAGAACACTTGCAAAATAAACTTGATGGATCAAACTCAAAGATGCCGATGTAGACATCAATGCTTACGATTCGAACTATCATATCGACTTGGGAAGTAGGGAAAAACTACCTTAAGAGAGGGCAACATAACGATGAAGTTGAGGAAATTGATTAATGAGTAATAAACTTAGTTTTCATAGAATTACATGTATTTTTTGGCACACATATGAAACAATTGACAAGTTTTGTTGTTGCTTTTAGTTCCAAGGGTAGCATGATTTTTTTGTAAACTTTCTTCTCAGTTGTAATCACAAACGCGCAAGTTGCTTTCAGATTTCAATCGAATTCTTTTCTCAATTTGGGTTTTATATTCTCAGTTCGAATAAAATAAGGTTTTAACTTTACTACATATTAGACTTATGTTGGTGGTAGAAGTGGTTTTATATAGCAAAAGATGTACTTTTATCAGTTTGGTAAAGTATTGTTTGTATTTTAAAATACAGACTTACAGATTTTGAGAACAACTGTATCTGGAGATGGAAAATTACAATTTGTGCTACAAATATAATAAGAAGGCTTATCATTTTATTTTTCATGACACGAGAGGCCTTATTTAATTGAAAACTTGTTTCAAATTGCTTCAATCATTAGATTTTTTTCTTATTTGTCGTGAGAGTTTAAGCTTCTTTAATTTGAGCGAGAATATTTTGCATATCTTGTTCTTTCTTTTATATTCTTGGAATGTAAGTTTGAAATTTTCTTTTAAGTTTTACCATCAACAATAATGTAATTAATACATATAATGTTCACCTAATATTTTCTAGTTTAGCCAAAGTTTGCAATGATGAGCAATGTGAGTCGCATCTTCTTGACTTTTCATGACTCTTTGGCCATATTCTCATTCTTTGCCAAATGACTTGTGATTCACTTTCGACATCATCTGAATCTGCTTTGCTTTTTTCTGATACTATAAAGACATAAAGTATTGCTAGTACTACTTGTTGGTTATAAAGAAATGGCAAAATTTTTAAACTAAGCATCTTTTAAACCTTAATTAGCAAAATAGGCTTAACAAAAAAAAAATTCAAAATAGGCACAGTCGTCCATTAAACGGGCAACTGGTGTTGATTCACTAATACATACCATACAATTCTTATGTATTTACATATCTAATATATAAACTTCAATTTTTACATATATAACACCCTAATATTCAATATCACATCAAAAATATCACTTTATTCACTTTTAAAAGTGAAATGCATATTAAGCATGAAAAGTATTAGATAAGTAAATATCTAACTTTAGATGTTAGATATGTAAATACATAAGAATTATGTGATATGTATGTAAATTCCCTTTTTTTAAATAAAAAATATATATTTTAATTGCTGATATGTATGTAAATTCTCCTTTTTTTTAAAAAAAATATTTTAGGAAAAAAAAAAAAATTTTCTTAACTGTGATGTTAGATATGTAAATACATGAATTGTTATTATGTATGTAAATTCCCCATTTTTTAAAAAAATAATAATAATTTAGGCCAGTCGCCCGTTTAATGGGCGACTGTGCCTATTTTGAAATTTTTTTTTGTTAAGCTTGTTTCGCTAATTAAGGTTTAAAAGATGCTTAGTTTAAAAATTTTGCCTAAAGAAATGGTCATCCTGATGGCTGATTTTACTTTTCTTTTAGTTGTGTAAAGGTATTGGCATATTCTGATCGTTTTCTTTTCAGTTGAGGCTATATTGTTAGCAAGAATAGTTAATGCTGGTGTTTTATTAGAAAACCATACTTAATATGTATGGAAAATGTTGAAATATTAGCTTTGAAGGAAAGTTATACTTTTCTTTATGGTGTTGTGTTCTTTTGAAGGAAAGTTATACTTTTCTCGAGCTCAGAATGAGCTTTTTGTGATCATATTTTTTCCAACTTTTGGGGGTTCAGAAGAACTTAATAAGATAAGGCTATAAAGATTTTCTCTAACCAACTGATGAGACTAACTAAAGGTTATTTTAATTTTAGGGATTTAGATTTATCATGAGCATGTTAGCTTAATATCTGAGAACACTCTACATATGTTTTGAATAGATAGAGGAAATGGGAGAGAGAAGAGTCACATTGAGTCATTGGTGACAAGGGAAAATATGATGTTGCAGATTAAAGAAAAACTAGATATCTTTTTGTGGTAGTTTCATAAACCATTGCAGAAGATGGTTTAGAATGAGTTACCATTAATGCTAAATTCAATCTTAAAAGGGGTATTTATGTGCATACAACATAATTCAATTACACTAATTTCATTCCAAAACAACAATAAAATATTAAGCTTAGTGGCAATTTGAAGCGAGCATGCATTTTTTTGAGTAAAACAAAAGCTTTAAGTTCAAAGGGACTGTCTCAGCCTGCTTCTTGAATGCATTCACCACAAATGCCTTTTATATAAACTAGTTCCATTGATTACTCTGAACCAAATTTGAACCAGCATTCAATCAATTGCTACATTCAATCAATTGCATTTTAAAAGAATTCTACCAACACATTCAACAAATAGAGACAATATATAATAAAAAATAAACTAGTTCCATTGATAGTAGGTGTCAAAATTCATTATCTTATACAAATTCTTGATCAGTGGTCTTCACGAGACCATCAAATACATGATTAACTTAAGGATAAAAAACATAATTGCCATGATGAAAACAAGCATTGCCAACATAATTTCGTTTTGGGTTGAGATGGTCTCAAGTTTCTTCATTATGTTATCTTGAGAAGCTCTTCCTTGATAATCCATTTCAAATGCTCTAGGGTCATCACCATTTAACCAGATGAAATAACCACAATCATCTTTTATGCGATTTGAGGGCACCTTAAAATTTTTTACCATAAGTCCTTTCTTTATAGCTTGTGAATATGACACATTGTAAATTGCAATGACACAACACTTGATGTTCTCTCGAGATGCCCATCGATGCGGATGATTGACTTGAGCTCATTTTGGCAATGTGTAATCTATTAAATAAAGTTAAGAAAAAATAACAAATTAGTAACAATTAAGGACACTTAAATTAAAAAAGCGAAAAACTAACAACTATTATCGGATAAGGCTGCTAAATCAGTGGACCCTTTAATAAAGCCACTTAAATTTAGAATCATATAAAACTTCTCTTCTAAGGGAAACAATCACATGCACTAATTCAGTTAAGTCCTAACAATCTGCAGCAACTTCCTTAAATCAAGAGATTAGTTTTGATCATGTCAAAATCTTAACAACATAACAACACCCATGGACAATATATCTCTAAAGACCAAGTTAAGTAACCTGCTAAACTACTACAAATCATAATGCTCGTTCCTGACATAAATCATAAAAATACATAAGCAAAATCAACAAATCGCAACCCATAGAATGTCTCAACACATCATCTTTCATAAAAGCCAAATGTAACCGATACAATTTCATTGATTCACAGCCCATGAATTCAAACAAGTCAAAAATCAAACCCATATCGCCTCTACCAAGCCTCAAAACCTCCTTCGCTCAAAAAACTAAAGAATCAGATCATTATTCAGCATAACCATTTGCACAATTAAATCATACTAAAAGTCGTAAGCCAATGAACAAATAAATTAGGGGGATTTACATACATACCACGCAACTTCCTTAAGATAGAGATGAAGGGAAAGATGAACCTCTGCAAAAGCTAAAAAACCCACGACACAACCAAATTGGTAGTGGAGGAACGTTGCTCTTGCGAGTCTACAAGCGCAACCCTAAATAGGAGATAATAAAAATTAGGTAGGCAAACCTCCCGATTGGAAATTGCAGGGGTTCCAGTCGGACTGCAAGGGAGGAGGAAGTATGAAGAAGGCACACCGATCTAGGTTTTGGGCTGTGCGTGTGCTGTGAGCAGCCGACGGAAGAGCCGAACTTCCCACGCAGCCCGCATTCCTTCTTAGCAGACGAACGGGAGGGTTTCGCAGACGAGGGAAGTTCAGACGCGAGAGAGAGAGGAGTTGTAAGCTTACCTGAATGAAATAAAGGCATCAATGGGAGGGTTTTGCGACAAGGGAAGTTGTGACGGGAGGAGAGCCGAAGGAAAGTCCACGCGGCCCGCGTTCCTTCTTCGCAGACGAACCAGAGTTCTTCGCAGACGAACGAGGGTTTCGCGCGTCTTTAATCCCGCCAAAAGGAGTTCGCAGACGAGGGAAGTTCAGACGCGGGAGGGAGAGGAGTTGTTTCACGGTTCTCCTAAAACGGAGTTATACCGAGATGTATACGGCATGAGTTGGGTGGTAAAAATGATGTATTTAAAAAATTTAGGTGTTACTTGAGTAAATAGTAAACTTTAGGTGTGAGATATGTAAATTACTAAGAATTTCGTGGTATGGGTGTAAATCCCCCTATTTTTAATTTCAATGAATTTCTATGATTAAACTTGTTATCAAAAAATTTAAATGTAATATCATTTGGTGAAATCAAAATTTTATAAATGAATTTTTTATATTTTATTTTTTTAATGATTAAAGACATTGAAAATTTTCTTTAATTTATAAATTTATTAAAATTAGTTGAAATATTTTGTAGCCTTCCCTTAATACTTAGATCCTTCATAAAAACTTCAAGAATTTTTCAAAAATATCTTTTCTAAAAAAAAAAAAAACTTAGTGAGTATAGTCTACAAGTCATACAATATATTATTATGAATTTTTTTATTAAACCCTATATTTGAATTCGACTTAAATGATCCTATCTAAATACAAAAGACATCTTAAGATTAATAGCTTCAAACTGTAGGGAATTTAATACTATATTCTCAACTTTGCTTCATCACTTCTTAATATTCATTTAATTGAATGAGATACTTAATAAATTGATGAAATTCAAAATGATATATATATATATATATATATATATATATATATATATATATATATATATATATATATATATATATATATATATATCACTTGAGTATTTCACACATTGATGCATGAACGAATTAAAATATTTTATGTATTAGTATTCAACATAGGATTTGATAATGTAAATGTGTGTGTGTGTGTGATGCATGAATTTTATAAAAAAAAAAGGAATTTAATCATTCCTTACACATATACATAAACATTGGTACATTAAATTTATACAAGTACATGCTGTTGTTAAACCAGGGAAGTGAAGTAATCAGAGTCTCTCTAGGACTACTTAACTTTCAGGATGTCCAGACTATATACTTATTAATTTGTATATACATGCACATGTATATAAGCATATGGGTGAATGTAAAGGTTTTAAAATGTTTGAATGTATATGTGAAAATAATTTAACCTTATCATACATTTCACTATGAACTTTAAGGTATGTATCATTGTTAGAATAGGGAAGTGAGATGATCGAGGCCCCTTGAGACTACTTAAAGTCTCGCTCTCTCAGGATGTCTAGACTATATACTTGTTAATTTATATATATATATATATATATATATATATATATATATATATATATATATATATATATATATATATATATATATATATATATATATATATATATATAATTTAGCCTTACAATACATTTCACTATAAACTTTAAGGTATATGACATTATTATACTAGGGAAGTGAGATAATCAGAGGCTCCATTGGGATTACTTAAAGTCTCGTATTCTTGGGATGTTCACACTATATACCTTTCATGTATGAAGGCCATACATATTGGATTAACTTAAATTTTAATTATTAAGATTAATTTAAATTTATACTAATATATATATATTATGCAATTAATAAAATTCTTTATTTATCTAAAACATGAATGCATCTCATATATGAAATACAAATTTATAAAAAATGATTGAAGCAAAGAAATTAAGTAATTACAATTAATATTAATATTAAGATAATCACGCTTAAGCCTAATCAACTTCATTAAGGATTGATTTTAATAATTTGAGTTATTTTAACCTAGGGAGAAACAAATGATTTAAAATTAACCCTTTACCCATTTCTGTTCATTACATGATTTAAAAGTGGTTTAGATAATTTTTATGAATTAATTAAGTATAATTAATTATTTTAGCCAATTAAACCCAAAAGATCCCAAAAATTCAATTAGTCCTTAAATATAAGTCCAAAAATTATGATAAATTTACTGAACATAGATAAACATGAATTAAACATGCTTTAAGAGTTCTAATACAATTGGGCATTAAAATTCATAGTTAATTGAAAAAAATAGAAAAAACTCAAAATCTTCAATTACACTCTAAATACCCCCAAACTAATTGGGAATTTTAACTTCACTAAAAACCTTCTTATTAGTTGAGCACAAAGAAGGATTGGTCAAAATTTTTGGAGAACTATGCTAATTGCTATAAATTTTCTATGATCTAAGATAATTAATGATTTAATTAATTAATAAAAGCCCCTTAATGGTAATTTTGAAAAGTATTTAGGATCAGAGGTCCTAATTAATTTCTTTGATCATCATCACTATTCTAAAACAAATTTAAGCTCTCATAATTAATTTCATAAAATTTCTAATTATATTTATTTATTAAATGCACAAAATGGCCATTTTGAGTTTGAAAATTTGAATTTCCCCAATTATCCAATTAGTAGACTTGAAATAATTAAGGGAGGTAGATGTCATCCCATGAAACAATTACCTTAAATCTCAAGTTAATTAGCCAAGTAACTAGAGCTTAATTATATTAATTAGCAAAAACTTTAAATCCTAATTAGTCATTATACACTTAATAAAATTTGAGACTTTTATTTTCCTAGATTCTCCTTTGTCTAAATTTTTCATAATGGGTTTCTTTGTACTTTTTTTTAAAATTTTTTTACAATTAGTTATGAATTTTTGAAGTTATAGCTATTTAAATTGATTTTTAAACCTGATTAATCATTTTACACAGTCGACGATGTTGATATGGTAGTGCTTTCCACGTGGTGTCATGCGGTTCGCTATTCAAAACGTCCTACGTGCAACAGACTCAATGATGGTAGACATGATTTCATCTTGACTATTTATTCATGGATTGAATGGTCAAGATTAATCGCAGATTAAAAGAAATTAAATAAAAAATTTAATGTGATTAATCATGGTCGCCTATTTTAATCACACTGAATGAACATTGTTGGCCTCCGGTGAGAGATGAATATCATTCATCGTCATTTAATATGAACTCACCAAAGCTCATTTGATGATAGAAACTACTCCACAATAATCAGGGAATGCTTCTAGAGAGAATCCTACAACTTGATTCACATTAAATGCAAAAAAATCTTTGACAAAAGACCAAACATCTTATGATTTTCATAGTTTACCATAATTTGCCTCACCGGTGGTCAAGATCAATAGTCAAATGATTAAGGTAGATTCACATTGAAGAGGCAAAACCCTACTAAAGAAGTCATGAGCTGCTTCCCCGCCGATCGCTCTATGGACCAAGCATCATCGCAAACCTCACCATAGTTGGTCTTGGAGTTATTTTCGGTGCACAAATCAAATAGTTTTCAATTCACTTTAGTTTATTGAAGCTAGAGGAAGGTGTGGGATAAGTCAATTTGGATTTGGTGGATTTTATGTGAAGTTGGACATGAATGGTGCTCAGACTGAGGGAGGAGTTGGTCTCACTGGTGGATGAGTGCACTAGGAGCTCTAAGTGTTTTGGGGATTAGGTTTGGGCTTAAAGATGGTATGTGTGAAGTTTGAGTCAGGGAGGAGGTTTATACCCTCCTGCCCAAGTAAACCAACAAAAAAAATTAGTTCAGGTCGTGGCAATCGGCTAGGCAATGGGTGTGGTTGAAAATGACATGAGGATTGGTGACCTGGATGTCCCCTAGTGGCTGGTAGAGTTTGGTGGCCAAAGGTGAGAGAGACAACCTTTGGGGTTGGGATTGGCCAAGGTGAGGGTGACCTCTCCTTGGTCAATGGTTGAGCCCAATAGCTTTAGGTCAAGTTTAGTCAGAATGGGTGAGTTCAAGGCATATTAAGGTGACTGCCTCAAGGCAAAAGGAGGGGTTGGACTTTCTTATTTTAGTTTTTTTATCTCATAAGGATGGCTTGGTTCACTTAGTTTTGGCTAAACTAGGTTCACCATGAGTTGGTCCACTTGGGCAGGTCAAGAAGGACTTAAAGGTGAGGCATGCCAAATTTAGTTGGGTTTGTACTTGTTTTGGTTGGGTTTAGCTCAATTTAATCCATATAAGTCAAGTTATGTTCAAATGGATTAGCTTAATCGGTTGTCAAATTGGGTCAAGAGGGTATTGAGTTAAGTTCAAATGATAATTTAAAACTCATTGGTGTAATTTGTTTTATTTAATTTGAATTAAATTTAAATTTAGCTCATATGAATTCATATGGGTCAAATGGGCTAAGTTGATCAATTTGGTCAAATTGGTCAAATTAGGTTGGATGAGGAGTTGGGGCATGTATGATCGATCATTTAGAAGTGATTGGAATTTGCAGCTTTCATTTGAATTGATTTGATTTAAAATGAGTTTTGGTTCAATTTGACCCTTTAGGTCAAATTGGGCTAAATATGTTAATTTAGGTTGGGTTGATCAAATTGGCTTCAATTAATGATTAAGAATTGTTCACTAATCAATTTAAGAATATTTGTAGGTATTAGTTCTATCAAATTTAGCTTGGATCAAGTTTTGCTCAATTTAATTCTTTAGGTCAAATTAGATCAAAGGGCCAAATTAGCTTAATTGGACTGAATTAGTTACAATTAAGTGATTAGTTATAATCAATATCCATTTTGGAAGTGATTGGATGGATTGGTTTAGCCCAATTTTGGTTGAATCATGGTTTGGCTCAATTTGACCTTTTAGGTTAACTTAGGTCAAGTGGGTTAATTAGGTTGATTGTGTCAATCAGGATCAATTAAATCTTGGAATATGTTCAATGATCAAATTGAAAGTGATTGGTAGCTTTGGATGAATTGGGTTTTAAATCAATTTGACTTATAGACCAAATTGAGCCAAGGTTAAGTGGACCAATTGGTCAAATTGGATTGATTAGAGTCAATTATAATGTTCAATTAAGAGATTGAAATTATCATGAGATTTGGATTGATTTATTTTTACTTAAATCAAGTTGGATTGAACTTTGGCCCTATATGTTTCAATTGGGTCAACTTAGGTCAAGAGCCAAATTGACTTAATTTGGTTCAATTTAATGACAATAAAGTTTGATTGAGTTTTAAATAAGTTTAGGAGAGTTCAATTTCAAAATGAATATGATTAATTTTAGATTTTTCCCTCTTAAACTCAAATGGGTCAAGTTGGATTAACTTAACCAACTGGTCAAATTAAGCCATAATCGATTAAGTATGAAATCATTTGATCTTGGTTGAGGTTGATTTATAGTCAATTAGTTTAGTTTGGAAGATTAATTTGGTTATAGGAGTTGGTTTTGGTTTAGGATAGGTAGGTCTTGCCTAGTTTAAGCAGAGGTCTATCCATATGGTTGAACCATATGAGTTTTCTAGGCTTAAGGTTAATGTTCACGTACTCACTAGAAGTGTCTTAGTTCTAAGAGGACCTTAGTGCTTAGATCGAATCCTAAGTATATAGAGAAGCTCGTTAACCTCACTCAAAAGAGAGGTCAACACTTCTTTAAAATTTTAGATACTAAATTTTAATAAATTTATGGAAAAGTACCATATGGGTCATAATTTTCATGCCATCATTTAGAACATAGAGAAAATCATTAAACATTATAAAGCTATTTTTTAGTTATTAATTATTATTTTTATAGAAGGAAACTATTGTATATTGTTAGTTGTAGTTTCACATAGTTAAGTTGCATTTTGATACCAAGTCATTTTGGAAAGAATATGATAATAGTCTTGAAGTATATTTTTATTAACCCCAAATGAAGAAGGATATTCAAAGGTTAGTAGCTTAATATGATAATTTCATGCAAGACAAAACCACTAAATAAAGATTAGGAAAGTACATTATATTGTCCATTCTTTGCATATCTCAAGAGGATTTATGCTTGAAATTTATCTTAGAATAATCAAAGACTACAGTAAACATGATAATATTTTTGTAATGATAAATAAAATACCCAAGATGGAGCATTTCTCACCTTAATTAACATAATATGATGCATCACATATAGTTAGGCTTTCTTAGGAAGATAATGGGCTTATATGTCTTACCTTCCATTATAATATGAGTTATTGATATATGGTTTATTTCTCAATTTTTAAGGTTACTATGAAGATTCTTGGTATAACATTAATATTTTTATTTGCATTAAAATTGATGGTTTGATTAAAGTTGTTAATATAACAAATATTTTTATCTACCTACTTCTAAGTTTTCTTATAATATTACTCTTTATCACTATAAAAAAAATAAACATTTAAGATAGTTTATGAATAAATTTTAAAGAGATTCATTGATGCAACTCACATTCTTAATCATATATTTTTTGTTCTTTTTTATTCTCATATAATATTTTCAAATCTTTAGTATTAAGATAAAAGAATAAATACTTAAAATTAATATAAAAATATATCTTTCAAAGAATATAAAGATGGTGATTGTGTGTTGGTTGGTATTTCTTTGAAAGGATATATATATCTTCAAAATATAAGAAAATATAAGCTATGACTTATGTCCCGCTCAAAATTAATAGAAACTCAAACCTAAAATATATTATCTTTATTTATCATATAACTTGTTAATTAGTACAATTTCTAATATTAAGAATTTTATTTTATATAAAGGAATTAACCAATCTCTAATTGATACAACTAATCTTTGGTATATGATTTGGCTTGCCAATTATAGGTAAATTTACCAATGCAATAAGTATCTTAGCCTATAGCCTAACCAAACCCATGCCTGTATCCTTAGCCAAAAATCAAACCTCAAAACCATCCAACAAAACTCAATTGAACTCCATTCATATGCCAAAACCAAATTCAAAATCAAATCTACCATAATTTAAACCTAAGCCTATGATTTAGTCCTATGGACTTTACCAAAATTCCCTTCAATCCAAACTAAATTCAATTGATTTTCTTATAAATCAATTCAATCTTTCAATCATCACTTCAAGCCACACCAAAATCTACAATCAAACTTATCAAGCCAAAATCAATTCAATCAACCTAACATAACCTATTTGACCTAAAATATCTAAATGAGCCAAAATCCAATTTAACCCAAATCAATCACAACCAAAACCAACAATCAATCCCAAATCCAATATCAAACTCAACTCAATTCAATTAAACCCAAAATCAAGCTAATTGGTCCATTTAGGTCCACTTGACCCAAAGTGACCTAAAGGACCCATTTGAGCTAAATCTCAATATAACCCAAATTGGATTGAACCAAGCCAATCAAAACCTCCTATGATGATTATTAATCATCTTTGATTGATCAATTGCCATAAATTGGATCAAACCAAGTCAACTTGGCCATGTGACTAAGTTAACCTTCTTAACCTATATGAGCCAAATGAACCAAATCTCATATGAAGCCAAATCAATTGAAACCAATGATTCATACTAATCTAAAATCAGTCCTTGAACATGACTTGACCAACAATTGAGCCAAAACAAATCCAATTGGTCATTTTAACACAAGTTGACCCAAGTTGACCCAATTTGACATAAATAGCCAAATTGGGTCAAATCAAAATCTAATCCAAATTAATTGCAATCAATGACTCAAAATCATTCCAAATTAATTATTGAACATGATTAAAGCCTTGATTGAACCCAATTGATCCATTTAGCCCAAATTGACCTAAAGGGTTAATTTGGCCTAAATAATTCCTAAATCCAAATTGATTGAAATCAAAGCCTACAATCTTCTTTAAATGATCATTTGAACATGAATCAATACCTAACCCAAGCCAATTTGACTAATTTGGCCAAATTAGTCAAGTTTAATATGAACTCAAATTTTAAATCTCTAAGAAAACCAAACAAATTGAACCAAAATATTCCAAATACTCATTTGAACTCCCAATTCGCTTTGACCAATTAACTTGATACAATTACATATCAAGTCACATTGTAATTTGTCTTGACCCATCCTTGGCTCATCTTAGGTCAGCCAAAATCAAATCCAACCCAAATTGAATCTGGTTTGACCCATTATCCAATGGGTAATCCTTCCATATGAGATAAAATCCAAATATAAGTGGTCAACAACCCTCCTTTGCTCTTGGCAGCCACCCAAAGCTCAAAATGAACTTCTGGTTAGGTGGCTAACTTGACGCAAAGGGGTTAGGTCAGCCCTTGGTTAAGGGAAGGTGAGTTAACCCACCTCCCCTCATTGGCTCATCCATAAGAGATGGAGAAAACTTAAGCCAGCCACCTCAGACCTCCCTCTACTAAAATTAAGCCACCTAAGCATATTCCTGCCACCTCCGGCCGCCCGACTGACTGAAAATGGTAGAGTTGATCGTGTCCATCTGATTTGAGGGAGGAAGGGGTATACTCTCCCTCATTCCCTCTGATCACCACAATTGGACTTCCTCAGAGCTAGAGCACTAAGAGACGAACTCCCCGAGCCTCCCCATCACCGACGATGATGAAAAGCATACTTGATGCCTAGCTCCATCCAACTCCACCAAATCCCAACCTCTCTTCCATTAACTCTTGCCACATGTTCACCAAGCTCTGGTGAGGCAAAATGAACTCTCTCCTGAGCTATTCGAGCACTAGAAGCCCTCTCTAGACCAACTCCGATGACATTTGGTCCATAGAGTTGCTGGCGAGGAGTCAAGGTGCCATCTTCTCAACATGGCTTTGCCTCTTCAAGGCAAAGCTACCTCGGTCAGTTAGCCGTCAATCTGAAGCTGACGATGTATTTTTCTATCAAACTGATATTTTTCAATTTTTTTGGGCCTTTCTGAAGAAAATTGTAATGCTAGGTGAAATCTACCATTAGATCCCCTAGGATTGCCCTTGTGAATGGGATTGATCATGAGCCCTCATGAGCTCCGACGAGCTCGAATTGAGCGAAGGAAGGTGGATAGTGTCTGTCTTCCATCACTTGGGGGATGATGGATCATTCACTGTCATTTTTGTGTGATCATAACGGATGGCCATGATTATTTGCTAGATTAAATTCAATTTATTCTCATAGGAACCATAGGATTAATCTCCACTGTCCGATCTTAGATCGGATGATGGGGACGAAAGCAAGTCTGCCATTGCCACATCAGCACCGTGTCAGACATTTTAAATAGCCAATCCCACGGCACCACGTGGAAAGTGCTTCCACGTTAGCAATCCACGTGCTGCTGACAGGATTGGGCTTAATTAAGGGTTAATATCCCATTTTAATCACTAAAACTTTGAAAAATTATAACTAATTATAGAAAAACTAGAAAATACAAATGAATATTCATTGTAAAGGTAAAATAGAAGAGATTTTATTAAAATTATTTCCATTTGGTTTTCAATAATAATTAAGGCTTAATTAGGGTTTGAATGTGTACTTAATTAGCTTAATTAAGTCCAAATTACTTGGAAAATTAATTCCAAACTTGGTGTGTTGATTTAGTGGGATGATCTCTACCTCCCATGATTTTCTTAGAATTTATTGCCTAAGTAATTAGGAAAATTGATGTTTCAAACCCTAATTGCCTTTTTAATTAACTTAGTGATTAATTAATATTCTAAATAGTAAAATTTAATTATTTAAAACTCATTAATAATTGGTTAATAGTGAATGGATAAGGGAGAGTGGTTAGGGCCTCTTTCCTAATATCTTTTCCAAATTCATTCCATCAAAGAGACTAAATTAACATGGGAATTAATTAAGTGCTTAATTAATTAATTAAGGGACCAAATTGAATCAAATTAAATTACAAATCACTCAGATAATTAATAATGGAATTAATGGTTCCTCTTTATGTGTTTAATAACATAAAGACCTTTAAGGAAATTATCATTAGCCGATAAGTGTGGGAAAATTATAAAAGTACTTAATTAGATTTTTTAACTTAATTAATCTTTGATTATGAACCAATTGCATTAGGTATTTTAGAATCATTGCAATTTTATTTTCTCAGATGTTCATATCATTTATGGCTTGTGATTAAATGATTAATTAAATTAAAGAAGCATAGGAAAGGGTATTTAAGTGATTTAATTAATGATTCAACTTAATCAATTCATAAAATCTATCTAATCATCTTTCCTTGAATAAATTTTGATTAACAACATGGGAATGGGATTAGAATAGCAAATAATTTTTCCTCTTTAAGTTTAATCAAAATCAAAAATTAAAATTAATAAGAAGCTTTAATTTTCTTTAAGTAATTTTATTTGATGTGATTGTCCTTAAGAAATAGTGTAGTTGAATGGATCACATGTTTATGTTTAGATATTCCTTTCCAATCACTTTAAATGTTGTATGTCATGTCGTTTCATGATTTTATCATTTTCAAATTTAAACAAATCAAATAGAATTTATTTATGTAAGCTTACATGTGTTGGCTTAATTTATTATATGTGTGGCAATTATTCACTTGTGAGGGACCTGCCCTCACCATCATCAGTAGAGAGGAGGTGGCAGGCAAGAAGCCACTTCTCCAGTTTGATGTACATTCTGATTATGAGTTTCCCTCTCTGAAGAGGAAGGCCATTGTAGTTCCCACACCTATGTGTCTGGTGCTAGTGTCGAATAGACAGCCTGCCCTGGCCAGTAGTATGGGGCTAGTGCCGCCGTGATTCCCCTTGTTCTGAAGGGGAAGGCTATCATGGCTTCTTAAATAGTCTCCTTCCCCCTTCAAGGTCGGTTCTAGTTCCCGTATTTTCCCACTCACCAAAACTTGGCACTGTAACAAGAACCACAAGATCAAGCGACATCATGAGTGTGCGACCATGGAGGTAGATGAAGCCTCCCATGTTGCTGAGGAGGGTTCCCCTCGTGAGGCCTTTCCACTCTTGCGTGGTAGTAGGTTTCACCCTCTTTCAGCTTCAGAGGGAGAGGAGGACTAACGATAGATAGCTACATTACTCCCATCGCCTATAGAGTATGAGACACTAGTTAGGGAGAGGAGGAAGCGCTATACTGGTCTATGGTTTATTCTTCATAGAGTTGGCAAAGCCCATGGACGCTCAAAGTCTAGTACTTTACATGATATGGGAGTTTGATCCCTAGAAGCATTAGGGATTAGATACATAGAGAGAGGGCCACTGAGGCTAGAGTCACTGCCCAAGTGGGTAAGAGAGAGAAAAGGAGGTATATTAGACAGTCAACAGCCTCCTCTTTGATGGATTTCCTTGATTGTTGAGCTGATAGAGCCAATCATTTTGATCGCATAGTCCTTATTGGTACCATTAGTCATAGGAGGAGATCTTTGATGAAGAGGCAATGGTGTCCCCCACTTTACACCACTCTACCTGTTCACCTTCACTAATCCAAGTTCCATATTCTACAGTCCCCACTAAGTTCCATAAGCCCCAATATGGAGAGAGAGCATCTCCTTTGGTGATCCGACTACAACCCAAGGATCCCGCTCCATCTACTCCACCTGTTGAGGTGAGGTTGAGCTCCCCTGCTCGACCTTCCATCCCAACTGTGGTGAAGAATGAGTGGCGACCTACGAGTGTCATGGTCGCTCCACCATAGCAGTTGGAGTAAGAGAGGGGAGGGGATACCGAGATGATCCCCATGGCAGTTGAGACAATGACGGAGTGCACCCCTCTAGTACAAAGTATTCAGTGCATAGATTCTACATAATTTAATCCAATGGTCAGTCAACCAGCATATATTCTAGTAGAGTAGGGTCAAGTAGATGACCATTCATTAGATGACATTCTGAGTACCATTTGTCATGGTGGGTAGATAGTATGATCCCAACCGTGAGGAGGGTTGACTAGTGTTTGATGCTGATGAGGATGATATGTTAAATGATCTAACATAAGTCCACATGGTTAACACCCAAGGATCCCTATATAGAGATCAACATAGCCAGGAAGGTGCTGTAGTTGAAGAAGGCGACACATCTCACTCAATTGAACACCTCATCTAACAAATCAAGTAGAAAGATGATCATATTGACAGGATGGAGAAAAAGGTAGAGGAGTTAATTGCAGTAGTTCTAGCCCTACTGACCAAGCCCCGCCTGCCTTCCCCATAGTGAGATCGTATACCCCTAGATCATCTCAAGTGCACTCCCATAGAAGATGATGTCGATGGCTTGCATAGGAAGGTCACCAATAGCACCTCCATGCATGAATAGGAGATAAAGCAGATGGTAGAGCAGTAGGTGAAGGAAGGGTTAGCACAAGCCTATGTGAGCTCATATATTCCAAAGGGTAGACCTTACCCATAGGAATTTGATGTAGTTCAATACCCTAAAGGTTTTGTGCCACCATCCTTCAAGAGTTTTGATGGTAGTGGGAACCCAAGACAGCATATAACACCTTTTAGGGCTAGTTGTTGCAATGCCGGTGGCAGTGATGCACTTCTTTTCCACCTCTTTATTAGTAGCTTAGCAGGTGTTGTATTTGATTGGTATGATGAATTGGCCAACGGTTTGATAAAGAACTTTATAGATTAGAGCATCTCTTCATCAAGATATTTGTAGGAGCTCAACAAAGTGTAACTGTAGGTGACCTCATTGTAGAGAAACAAAAGTACAATGAGTCCCTTGTTGATTTCATTCTTAGATGGAGCAACCTGAGTATGAAACAAACAGCTACAAGAGTACATACCATTGAGATTCTACTCAAGAATATACATGGCGGTCACCTTCATGCTTAAGGGCTTCATCATAAAGATAATTGAGAAGCTAATCAACAAGGTGGCTAACCTACAAGATGAATCCAAATAATTACCCTTTTTAGACCAATCATCTAAGCCCAAACCTCAGAAGATATTTGAGAAAAAGCCTAGGATAGTTGTGTTAGGATGGGAAAGCCGAGAGTTATTTGAGGCCATCATTACCACCTCCTCTTCCACCACCTCAGCCGCTATACCGGCCACCATCGCTGCTACAACGGCCATCGCTACTGTCACAATAGCCTACTTAGTCATGGTATCCCTATCCGCTATTAGGTAGCTACTTTCCACCTATTATTGCTAAAAAATTAAACAACCATACTCCTTTAAAAGGGAGGTAGTCAGGATTCAAGAATCTCTTAAAGAAGCCTAATTTTTAGCTACCCGAGCCTAAGAAGCTGGAGGAAGTGGGCATGAGCAATGATCCTTACTACTGCCCCTACGATCGTATGTTAGGCCATGTCTTAGAGGATTGCATTACCTTCAAGGATTGACTTGAGCATAGCTGTAAGTCAGGAGCTATAGTCATCCCTAAGGAATACTTAGTAGAACAACCATCTAATTCTATTAGAGTAATCCTTGGGGATACATCTGATCCTCTTAAGATAAAAGAAGGTTGAGATATTTCTTTATCCCAAACCTCTAAAAAGATCATTTCAAAAATCAATAAACTTTCTCTACAGGTGCCTGAAGTAACTCAAACCTCCAACACTAAGGAAGATTTGGTAGTTATGAAGGACAACTCAAGGAAGATGGAAGCCCAGTAGTAAGCAACATACACTTGCCCGAGATAGATCTGTAGAGCAACCACCATCTAGCATTTCTTCTACCGTTGCAGCTACCACCACCTCTACCAACTCCTCCACTTCTAGTAGGAGCATTGTATCTACGGATGAGGGCACCAAACCTCTTGCTATGCTTACTTTACTTTATTGCTATCATGCATCTCCTCCAAAATTAAAGAAATCAATGAATAAATTTGATTCCACTTACATCTTTTCCACTTCTGATGCTCTTAGTTTTATTCTTTTAGAAAGCTCTCCAAGTCAAAATAATAATAGCTCAAATAATTTCGATCATTTTCAATCTGATTTAGAAATGGACTTTCCTTCTCTGAATCATTCAGGTTCACCTCTTGAGATTGACTTGAAGTCATCCGATTTTGAGGATCCTTTAGAAGAAGCTATAGGTATACTGGATAATCAGGTAGAGCTCTCCATAAACTCATCATTCCAAGAAGTCACTGAAGTAAACCTCTGTAGTGGCAAAGTTCTACTTCCTAGGATAGCACTTAGGATAAGGGTAAACATTTTATTGGTTCTAGTGAGTAGATAGCTCCTCCATAAGATACTCCACCTATGGATATACTTGTGAATTAGTCTGAAGTTAATTACAATGTCCTTGCTCATCTTAGAAAGTTGCTAGCTAAGTTAAGCATATACAATGCTTTTATCTTATCCAAAGAGATGAGGGAATCTGTAATAAAAGCCTTGCTTGATCTAGATATATGCTTAGTTCAGCTGATAGCTACCGGAGAGGAAGCATGCCATTCATAGGAGGTCCTAGGAGTTGCATTCACGGATGAAGACCTACCTCTAAGAATAATCGAGCACAACTGTTTCCTCTACATTACAGTGGATGTTGATAGATTCAGACTATCCATAGGTCTGGTTGACATGGGTGCATCGATCAACATTATGAGTCCAAGAACCCTTTCATACTTGAGGATTGACATCTCTAAACTCTAAGGTGAAAGGATTCAATGAATAAGATGAGAGGGCCTTAGGCTTTATAGTGTTGCCACTAGAGATAGATGATTGGAAGATTGAAGCCAAGTTTCACATATATGACTCAGATACATCTTTCAATGCTTTGCTTGGGAGATTGTGGATACATGAGAATAACATAGTTCTATTCTCTTTACATCAGTGCATCAAGTTTTTAAGTGGTGGAATCGAGTATTTTGTCAAAAGATCTCAAGCCCTTTGTAGTTCACGAATCAGGATATATGAGGATGCAACCTACTACCTCCCCCAAAATCAAAAAAGTCTATTCTACAAACTTAGAAAAATCCCCATGTGGGAGAAAAAGAAAAAGAAAGAAAAGAAAAAGAAAAAGAAAAGAAAAAAGAAAATGGAATATAAAAGAAAAGGGGTGAGAGGAAGACATTGGGGAGGAAGTGGAGTATAAGATTTGATTCCACCCAGTTCGTTAATCCATTCGAACAAGTGAGGAGGATGACCCGACCAAGACGAAGAGGCAAGTCCAGAGGGAGTCCCAGGGGTGAAAGACCTCCATACCCACCACCCATCAAGTGATTTGTCCAACCTACCAAGAGTACACCTTCTATCCATATAGACTTAGAGTCTAGTTTAGAGGATGAGTCTTATATGATTAGCACACCAGCCAACTCTTCTCAATAATAGATCCCATTAGAGGTGATACTCGAATCAAACAGTGATGAAGACCAGATTTCCAAGCAAAGCATAAGTGTATCTAAAGCCATCATTATGTGAAACTGTTAGGCATCAGTTAAGAACCTTAGCTCTAACCTCACTTTTCTCACAAAAAAGTTGAGGGTTTGGTAGTTAAGGAAGCCCTAAATCATCCATAACTATAAAAATTTAGAGGTTCTATCCTGAAGCATCATCCTCAAGTCAAGAAGTTGATGTAGAACTTGAAGATGAATAATTTAAAGAGTTAATAGAATTACCTTTTGATTGGTACTAATCCTGTGTTCTTAACTTAGCAAAGAAAGGTTTAATTCCATATACACGGTCTAAACACATGTCAGATTACTTAAAAAGGTTATGGGACAACAAATGCAAGAATTCTCAATCAAGATCAGGACCAGGCTTTGGCACAATAGACCCAATAAATGATGATGATTCTTTTGCCATCACCAATCACAAGTATACCATGAAGTTGTTGGCCCAAATTCTAGAAGAGACCATCTATAAGATTCCTCAAGGAGAAAATGCTATAGCGGATTCCTTAGCCAAGCTTGCCAAGGAAATGGCATGCCCGAAAGATGAGTCTATATCAATAGAGATCCAAAATAGGCAAGTCCTGCCTCTTATTGATATTGAACTCATCAAAAAATACTCTTTTGAAGGGGAGGTTTCCATTGCCATAAAGGACAAAGAACTAGATTGGAGGCAACCATTCATTGATTACATAAATAAAGGAAAACTAGCTCAAGAAGTCCTAAGCTCATCATATGAAGAAAATGACACTTTCCTACATCCTTGTGGATGGTGTCTTATACTGGCGATCCGATCATATGCAATTATGTTATTTAGATAAGCGTGAAGCCCATAAGATCGTGGCCAAGGTACACTCAAGATTATGTGGAGCTTAACAATATGATCCCAAGATGAAAGGCAAAATTAGGAGACTAGGATACTATTAGCCATTGATGATCCCAGATTGCATAGACATAATTAGGCGATGACATTAGTGTCAAGTACACAGAGTGTTCCTACACTAACCAACCAACATTCAACATCCAACATTGGCCTCATGGCCATTCGAGTGTTGGGGGTACTGACATAGTGGGTTTGATTGATCCTCCTTCTTCCAAGGGTCATCAATTTATCCTCGCTAGTACCAACTACTTTTCCAAATGGGTAGAGGAGATTCCACTCAGAGAGGTCAAAGCTCAGCATGTGCTCCAGTTTTTTAGAAACCATATCGTATATAGATTCGGGGTACCCCACCAGATTATATTTGATAATGGTACTGCATTCAAGAGCACACAAATCAATAATTTTGCTCAAAGACACATCATAGATTGGAGATACTCTACCATCTACTATCCAAGAATGAATGATTTAGCAGAAGCCTTCAACAAAACTCTCATCGAAATACTCAAGAAGATACTCAATGACAATAAGGAATAGTGGCGGTTAGAAGAGCTCAAAAGTTTGGAGGAGAGATGCTTACGAGCATGCTAGAACCTCATGTTATACAAAGACAAAATGATTTAAGCTTACAATAAGTTGATCCATCCTAGAGTTTTCAAGTAGGAGGGCTTGTTTTAGTTCTAAGGAGACCAATTATTGCCCGTCACAAGATAGGAGGCAAGTTTGAACCCACTTGGAAAGGTGTTTTTGTCATAGAGAATGCCTACCAAGGAGGATCTTATCAGCTCATCAACCATAAACAGAGCGCTCGATGCTTCCAATCAATGGGCTCTACCTAAAGAAATATTATCCATAAATCATATTTAAAAATAATTATCATCAATAAAATTCCATTTCAAATTCAATCTTTTCAATTAAAAGCATTTCCATCTACGAATCCTTTGTGGTGTATTAGGATAGGTGTGAGAGAACCTGAGTGGCATCCTATCGCTTATTAGCGTAACACAAACATAATCTAACACAAACACAAAATAAATACAAATTCTTTGTCTTAGACCACTTTGAGTTGAGATAACGCCCAATGACCCTTACTCAATAGATGCTCTAGGTTGGGTTAGATTCAATACCTAGCTAGAGTGTCTCCCCAGTGGTCTCTTGCTTTGGAGGATGTAAGTCTCCTATGCTTTCTTCCTAGTATAACCACTGCACATCGATGAGAACCATGTCAGTATGGTATGTCTTATTGTGCAATCGATAAGCTCCCTGTTGTTGACTTTGTTTAAGAAGATGTAAGTCCCTGTGCTTTCTTCTTGATCTAGCAACTGTACATTGACTGGGTCAAGTTTTTATTTGAGGATTAGAGTAAGTCCCCCAGTGGCTCCTTTCTTCTTGACTACTTCAAGTTTGGGTCCAGTCCTTCTTTGGGACTCCCCACCTAGTAGTCATCTTAGGTCGGATAGTACCTGTCTATCCGATGACAGACTATCCTTATGGTCAGTTCAGTCTATGAAGATGTAAATCTCCTATGCTTTCTTCTTAGATTGATCATCGCACACTGATGGACACCTTAGGTTGGTTGGTGTTCCCTCTTGGTTCCAATGCTGCAGAGGCAAGTGCTGCTGATTGAAATAATTGACTTTTATTTTGAGAAGATTGATACTGACAGCGACCCACCCAGGGGATACACCACTCATGACAGATGTAAGTCCCTACACTTTCTCCTTAAGTTGGCCACCGTATACTTATAGGCTTTTTTTAGGGGTCAGGATAACGCCCCTAGCAGCAAATCACATGTGGGCACTCTATTTGGACCACATCCTTTATGACCCATCTAGACACTACTCGGGTTACTCTTGGATTGTACAATTCTTTTTTCCTAGCAACCACCCCCGTGGTTGGAAGTTCTATACTATGGATATGCAGACTTTCCCTTGGGCCAGTAAATCTAAGGCAGGTCAAAGCTCTTGTTGCTCCTTCTTAGTGTGGTCCCTCACACACCAACATGGATCACAAAAACATATAAACAAAATAAAATATATATTCGCTTATGGATTAGGAGGACACCCCTAGCGGTACCTTTTTCAAAGTAGGCATCCTATCTTTAAGGTAGTGTCAGCAAAACTCCCTCTAGGAATCACCTTGACTACTTCTGAGTTGAGGTAAGATCCCTAGTGGCACTCACTCAGTAGTCGCCCTAGGTCCGGTCTAATCTATTGTGCTACCAACAAGTCACCCTAGCAGCTGTTCATGCTTTGAAAGATGTAATTCCCCGCTCTTTCTTCCTAGCACAATCGTTGCACACTGAAAGGCAACCTTTAGGCTAGATAGTCCTACTTTTTGGCCGATAAACTATCCCTTTGGACTGGTAAATCTGAGATAGGCACAGGATTATATAGCCCCTTGTTAATGCGGTCCATCACACACTGATAGGGTCCATATTAAATCAAACAAATTAAATCATGTTGATTACTCTTGATTTGAGGTAAGATCCCCAGTGGCACTCACTCAGTAGTTTCCCTAAGTTGAGTTTGATTTGTTTTGCTACTAACAAGTCACCCCAGCAGTTGTTCTTGCTTTAGAAGATTTAAGTCCCTGCACTTTCTTCCTAGCACAGTCATTGCACACCAAAAGGCAACCTTAGGTTGGATAGTCCTACCCTTCGTCCGGTAGAAAACCCCTTTGGACTGGTAAATCTGAGATAGGTCCAGGCTTATATAGCCCATTCTCAGTGTGGTCCACCGAACACCGACATGGTCCATATTAAATCAATCAAATAAAATCAAATAAATCAAATCAAATCAAATGAAATCAAATCAAATTTAAAACCAACCTCCCCTAGTGGAGTCAATTTACATTCTCTCCCCAGTGGAGCCAAATCATTAAATCCAAATTCAAGCTTACTTCTCCAGCGAAGTTAAGTCCCAAAATAAAACATAAATCACAAAACAAATCCAATCTTAATCCTTGGTGGATTCAAGCTCATATCCATAGCGGATACGCCTCCAAATCAAACCCATAAATCAAGCAAAACTAAATAAAAAATTCAAATGTGTATCCCTAACAGATTTCTCTCTCCATAAATCTATCTCAAATCAAATCTAATTCATGTATGATTCCCCAACAGATCTCTCTCCATATACTTGACATGAAATATTCAACCATTTCAAACCAAAGATTTTTTGCTCTCTTATGCCCTTGGTATGAGATGAGTTGCATTACACTAAGATCATGGTTCTATCTACCTCTTGGTTTAGGTATAGATATCCTTTGTTAGTGCTTGCAATTCTTTTGGACGCAGTTGACCATCTCGGTCAAGGCCAAGACATGCAGTGTGCCTTGCTTTTGGACACTACACTAATTGGGGGTCCTTTTATTGACCTCACTTTTGGAGTAAGGATTCAATCTTCCATCATATATCTGGGAGTCTTCAAGACACTAAGAGCTCTTTAGGCATATGAGACTTGTAGTGGCTAAGTGAACACTTAACTTAAACCTAGAGACTTAAAAGGGTTAGCCTTAGGTTATGTTATGCCTTAGGACTTAGGGAAACCTACCTAGCCTATAGCCTAACCAAACCCATGCTTATATCCTTAGCCAAAAATAAAACCTCAAAATCATCCAACTAAACTTAATTGAACTCCATTCATATGCCAAAACCAAATTCAAAATCACTATAATCTAAACCAAATCAATCCTCCAATCCAAGCTTCACACCAAATTACAATCAAACCTATCAAGCCAAAATCAATTCAGTTAACTTAACCTACCCCATTTGACCTGAAATATCTAATGAGCTAAAATCCAATTTAACCCAAATCAATTGCAACCAAAACCTACAATGAATCCCAAATCAAATATCAAACTCATCTCAAATCAATATAACCCAAAATCAAGCTAACTAACTCATTTAGGTCCACTTGAAAGTGACCTAAATGACCCATTTGAGCCAAATCTCAATCCAACCCAAATTGGATTGAACCAAGCTAATCAAAATCTCCTATGATTAATGTTGATCATCTTTGATTGATCAATTGTCATCAATTGGGTCAAACTAAGTCAACTTGGTCATGTGACCAAGTTAACCATCTTAACCTATATGAGCCAAATGAACCAAATCTCATCTTAAGCAAAATCAATTGAAACTAATGATTCAAACCAACCTAAAATCAGTCCTTAAATATGACTTGACCATTAATTGAGCCAAAATAAACCCAATTGGCCATCTTGACCCAAGTTGACCTAAGTTGGCCTAAAGGGAAAAATTGGGTCAAATCAAAATCTTATCTAAATTGATTGCAAACAATGACTTAAACCCATTCCAAATTGATTATTGAATATGATCAAAGCCCTGATTGAACCAAATTTACCCATTTAGCTCAAATTGACCTAAAAGGTAATTTGGTATAAATCATTCCTAAATCCAAATTAATTGAAATCAAAGCCTACAATCATCTTCAAATGATCAATTGAACATGAACCAATACCTAACCCAATCCAATTTAACCAATTTGGCCAAATAAGTCAACTTGACCTATTCGACCCATATGAACTTGTGGTATTTTTTTTGGATGTGAGACACCACACAGATCGTAGGGGGTACTTATCAAAGTGATCAAGTATGACAATAAGGTATGATGTATTATCTCAAAAGATAGAAATGTCACCCTACAATGGACCTAATCACCTAATAATGACTCCTAAGGTATGATGGCTCTTCGAATATACCTGAGATTTTTCCCTTACTTTATATGGAAAAGCAAAGTAGGGTTTATATTAAGCGGGGTTCTTAAGTTTCCTATGGAGGCAAGCCTCTATAATTAATTACATCATAGGAAATGAAATTTCCTAAGAACACTATCGATTAAAGTAGCCAATTATTGTCTCCGAAGATTTCAAGTTAAGACTATCAAAGGATTGGTTATTTTGGAAAATCAATGAGAATGTTCAATTAGAAGATTTATTTTGGGACCCAAAGAAGATAAGTAGGGAATACTTATGATACTAGGAGGCCTAGTAAGTGCTCCAATCTATCTATGGTGAGGCTTTATATATTTGAAAGTGAAAATATTTATTTTGTTTGAGTTGAAATTTTATTAGATTGCTAGTGCTTATAATCCATCAACATAAGATTATGGAAATACTTAAGAGGTGAGGATTTATGCTCATAGCCTAAAGGAAGCTAGCAACCTTAGATCCTAAATCTAGTGAGCTTTAGCACGAGCTAAAATATGACCTAAATCTAAGCAAAATATGGACATAAGGGTTTATCTCCATAAGAGAGAATAAACTCGTCCGTATCTGGACTTATAACCACCTGGAGTGGTCACCAGCTAACACCTTCTACGATTCAAAACCATGTAGTCCAATGTTATGAAATTACAAGATGGTTGAGATATTATTTTAAGTGGAAGGAAATTAAAGTCCTAAACCCACTCCCTAAGAGACTAGAGCATGAGTGGTATGAGTATATGACTTAATCTAAAATGCAAAATTTTATAATTTTTATTTCATTTTGACAAATTCATTTGGACAAAGGCTTGAGATTTTTATGCCTAAATGAATGATGAAATACAATTATTGGCCAAATCAATGAGAATAAGGTGTTCTCCACCATAAGGGATGCCCTCATAGGTCAAGCATTCCCCTATCGTGCAAAGATGGAGATCCACCATATTCAAGGAAGAAGGAAAATGACATGATGTGAGACATACAACCATACAACTAAGGGGGTGATAAATATTTTAATTATCTTATTTATGTCCTAGACTTTATGATGAGATTATGAGTTATTTTAAATTTTAATTATGAGTTATTAATTGGGGTAGAAAAATTATTTTTATCCTAAGAGCTTACCATATCCAGGCCACACATTCAAACATCAAACATAAAAAATTATAAAAGCATGCTATTTCTAATGCACAATCTAAACACAACATCAATCAAATATATATAAATTGTATAAAAGAATAAAAGGCCGGTGTGGTCGGGTACCACCATACACCCCGAAAAGGAGAAAATATGGGTAGCCGAGCTCTACCCTTATACAACCCGAAATATAAAAGAATAATTTTATAATTAGAAATGAATACATGATATGGGGTCTTCATTTCTTGATGTCTTCATATCTTCCTTCTCTTGATTTTCTAGGGCACCCTAGGACTAAGCCTTTTAGCCATTGCTCATCCTAATCCCCCATAACACTAATCATAATTCCTATTAAAAAATTACATTCATAGGAAAAAAGTAAATCTAACTACACTTGCAAAACAAATATTAGCTAAACATACATAAAACCCAAGCAATTATATATATAATTTGGACTTAGCACCCTGCTCCTAATATAGGATTATGCTTAGGAGCTTAAGCAACCTGCAAGAAAAATATTTATATTTATTTTTAAAACATCCCCTTAAGCATAAACATTTGCATAAAATATGATTAGGCTAATAATGACCTAACATCCAGTCTACGAGTCATACACTCTAACATCCAGTCTAAAATATTACATCACAAAATAATACACACAACACACATACACCATCATAACTTAGGAATAGAAATGGTGGCTTATTTGTAATGTGTGTGCTAAGGATTTGTGTGGTATGTCTTAACTAAGCATTAGAGTTATAATTTTCTAGCTTTGAAATTGTTTAAATTAAACATGATGGTTGATTTTACTTTAAGTTGTTTAGATGATTTGCAAATTTTAATTTGTGTTTTGTTTTGTTTCATTTAATTTACACTTAGCATCTAAGAGTTATAAAGAGAAGAAGGAGGATTTCCCTCTTTCATCCCTACCTTAAGCCACTTTCTAAAGCATATTAATTTGATTTAGTTCTCTTTAATGAATGACTTATTAAATGGTTTTAATTAATCCTAAGTTTAAGTTAACTTTAAATGACCTTATCCAATATGAAAGACTTCTTAAGATTAATCTAATTGAATTACTATCACATGAAGTACACAAAGTCATCCCTTTCTATCACATGTAAGACACATATGATTTAATACTTAGCATATGTATATATGCAATATGTTTTAGCACATTTAAATGATGATGAATGTGTATGTTTGGAATTTATATATTTATTTTGGTTGAATTATATAAACATATAAATTAAAGCTCTATCCAAATTCTGATACTAAAATACATAAGGATGGAATCACATAAGTACGTGAAATTGTTAACCAGGGAAATGAGATAATCAAATGACTTCCTTGGGGCTAAATAAAGCCTCGTATTCCTGGGATGTCTTGATTATATACTTATTAAGATTCCAAACCAATTTAAATCTATAAATGAATAAAGAAAAGAGAGCACTAATTTATATATAACATGTGGTAATAACTTAGGTGAATATGGATGCATGCATTTTTAGTAGAAAAGGAGGATCCTAATTCCTTAATTAAATACACACATGCATGTATGGAAGATATAAGCAAGTATGTGCCATTGTTAACCAGGAAAGTGAGATAATCAAATGACCTCCTTGGGATAGCTAAAGCCTCGTATTCCCATGATGTATAGACTAAATACTTGCTTTCTTAGATACATATAGATGTATAAATAACCAAAGGAAAGAGAATTATGCAATGTTGTATTTTTATTTGATCAAATTATTTATGTATGTGAATTACAGTTCTATTTAAATTCTAATGTAGAAATACATGGGAATGAAATTAAATATGTACATGTCATTATTAACTAGGGAAGTGAGGTAACCAAATGACCTCCTTAGGGCTAACTAAAGCCTTGTATTCCCGGGATGTTTAGACTATATACTTATTAACATTCAAGCACATGTAAATCTACTCATGAGTTAAAGAAAAGAGAGCTTTACTTCACATATCTTGGCTATAAGCACATGTAAAACCTATATGTATTCATAACTACTATCACTTCACATGTTGTTATTTCTTTATAAATTTTGAAAAATAGAATTAGATTTAATAGTGATAATAACCACACATATGATAAGTTAATCTAACACATGCAAACTTACATAAATAAACATCATTTGATTCATTTATGTTTAGAAGGATGAATGCATGAAATCAATTAACATACAACATCTAAAGTGATTGGAAAGGAATGACTAAGTACAAACACATGGTTCATTTAACTGAATTAATTTCTAAGGACAATCACATCGAATAAAGCCATTTAAAGAAAGCCAAAGCTACTTTAATAATTTATGACATAAGATTTTGATTAATTTTAAAGAGGAGAAGAATTATTTGTTGTTTTAATCCCATTCCCACATTGGTAATTTGATTTGGTTTAAGAAAAGGTAATTTAGTGAATTTTATGAATTAATTAAGTTGGATCCTTAATTAAATCAAATAATTACCCTTACCTATGCTTCTTTAATTTGATTAACAACTTGATTATGAGCCATAAATGACATGAACATGTGAGGAAATAACATTGCAATTCTCCTACAAGGACCTAATGCAAATGGCTCATAATTAAGGGTTAATTAAATTAAAGAACCTAGTTAAGTAACTTTATGATTTTCCCACTTATGGGCTAATCATAATTTTTTTTAAAGGGTCTTTATGTTATTAAACACATAAAGAAAACCCTTAATATCATTGTTAATTATCTGATGTGATTATGATTTCAATTTTATTAGTTAAACCACTTAATTAGTTAATTAACCCTTAATTAATCCTCATATTAATTAACTTTCTTACAAAATGAAGTGGACTTAAGAGAAGAAGCTAAGAAAGAGGTCCTAACCCCACTCCCCTTGTTCATTCAATGTAGATAGTGATTAGTGAGTTTAATTAATTAATTTATTATTTTTTAGGCTATTAATTAGCCATTAAGTGGATTAAGAGAGGAATCGAGCTTAAATAATCAATTCTCCTAATTAACCAAGCAATAAATCTTGAGAAAATTATGGGAGGCAAAGATCATCCCATTAAACTAACACACAAAGTTTGGGATTAATTACTTAAGTAATTAGGGCTTAATTAAGCTAATTAAGTTTTTATTTAAACCTTAATTAAGCCTTAATCTCTATTCAAAATTAATTGGAATTAATTTTTTTGAATCTCCTCTGAATTACATTTAAAATAAATATTTATTTTTATTTTATTTTTTTATAATTTGTTATGAATTTTTAAAGTTTCAGTGATTAAAATAATTAATTAAACCTTAATTAAACTTTAATTAAACCTAATATGATTTGATTTAGCATGATTAATTTTTAATTAATGATTGATGATTTACATTTATTTACTTAAGTTCAATTTAAAGTTTAATTAATACTTTAATGGGTTTTCATGTAATTAATTTTAGGTTTATGTTTAATTTAGTTTAATTTTGATTTTAAAATTATGTGATACTCATTTGATTTGATTTTAAAGTTAAAGTTAAAGTTTTTTGATTCAACCTAGGGTTTAGTTAATGGGAGCTTGAATATTAATCTACCTATGAGTTTGGTTTGATATTTATTGAGTTCTAGCTTTGATAAATTTAATAAATGTTGGCTTATCATTTCTTAAATCCTAATTAAACTAAATCAAATAGAATATTAATTATTTTGAATTCAAAGAGTTCTATTTTTTTTAGCCCTCTAATGTTAATTAAAGTTTTTAAAGCCATTTTGATAATAGATTTTTTTTATAGTTTTTTAAAAATGTATTAATTTTTTTACTAAAATAAACTATTTTTGCTTTAAAATTTAATATCTCCCAATCGAGAAATTATTTTGAGTTGAGATTTTTGTGGTGGGTGTGTTTTAACCTCAATTTCAATCCATAAAAGTTCTAGTTTAGTATGATTAAATTTTTGGATTAATTAATAAAATTTGGCTTTTACTAAAACCTAAATTAAGCACAAAATAACTAATAAAAATAGGGGTTTTTGAGTTTATTAGAATTCTCTCAAAAAGATGAATCCAAGAGGCCCTTATTTTCAATTTTTCAATAAATATTTTATTTTTTTATGATTTTTGAAGTTTTAGGTAATTTTAATTATTTTTTTAAACAAAAAATTCCTTATTTTCTTATTTAAACCAGTCAGCCCCATGCGGTGCTGACTAGATCACGCATTATGCGTGTTATTGCCGTTCAATCATTGATCGGATATCGAATGATGTGATCTAAGGGATGAAATTAGAGCATATAATGTTCTAATCTCAGCCATCCATCTTTATTAATGGGGGATCTAATGGCTGTCGGCTCGCCTTCCCCGTGGATGATGAACTGAGAGCTGCGAACGGGAATCCGATGCCGACGGTCCATCTGGGCTAGATTTTTCTGCGAATCTCGCCAAAAAATGCCCTCTCTCACATTAGGATCAACTAAAACAAAAGTGCAGGGGCTATCTAATGAATATTCCTAAAATCATATGAGTATTATCATAAACAAATGGACCTATAGCCGGCTAAATTTTGGCAAAATTTCCTCACTCAAGCTGTTGTCGAGTGGTTGAATCCGTTCGAAAATGCTCTCAGATGTGAGATGAAGCTTTCGGGAGAATATGGGCTCTTACCTCCCCTTGGAATGTTGTAGCCACCGACAGCCATCGCCTCTTCAGCAGAACCCGCTTGGTTTGGGTGGTTTCATGTCAAAAAGCAGTGGAAAATGGGTTGATTCTGTTAAATAGAGCTTTCGAATGTGTGAAGCTTCAATACACCTTGAGAAGCTCAATATCCTTGGTTTTGGAAGTTGGCCAAGAGTGCCTTATTATTGAAAGAGCTTAGAGCAGCTGAAATCTAGTTGATGATGGTGAGAGGCTCAGGAAAATGGGTCAACTCACCTCCTCTCTTCCTCTGGAATTCTTTTGGATGGTTGAAATCACCCCTAGCCATTTCTTCCTTTCCTTTTTTTTTTGCCATGAGTTCTCATGGTGGAGAGTCAACTATGGTTGGCTATGGGTGATTGGAAACCTTGGAATTTTGCTAAAGTCTCCTCCTTTGGCTATAGGATCAGCTTCATTTAATGAAGGAGTGTGGAGAAGTTGGCGAGTGGTTGTCTTCATGCATGAGTGTTTTGTATTTCTTACCCTTTCACATGGCTTCCATACCATCTTTTAATTCACTTTGGATTGAATTAAGCTAGTTTGTATTAAATTCATTTGATTAATTAACATTTGGATTTGAATTTTGATTAGTGTTGATTGTTCAATAAATGATTTGAAGGCCAATTGACTCAAATTTTATAGGGTTTTGATTTAGTTTATTCTAGGTTTAATCTATTTGTCTCAAATAAGTCAAATTGATTTCTTTAGCATGATTACTCACTTGATAATTTAGATTTGAACTTGATTATATATTATTGATCATTTGTAATATTTATGCTCATTTGGTTTCATTTAATTTGGATTAAGTTTTAAATTTAACTCAAAATGACCCATTTTGACTCAAATGGGATAAATTGGATTCAATTGAGTCAAATGTCTTGTTTGACTTAACTAAGATGTGTTTATGCTCTAATCATATTTGATTAAGTGCTTATGATGATTTAGAGTAATTGATTTAATGTTAATTTTGATTTGAATCCATTTTAACCTAAATTAGGCTTAATGGGTTCGCTTAGGTCAAATGATGAAATTGGTTAAATAAATCCAAAATAATTATTGAATTGATTGATGATGATTTTAAAATAATGTTTGGAGTAGTTGATTTGAATTTTTATGATTTAATTTGGGTTTGAGTTCAAAAGAGTTCATTTGGGCCTATTTAGGTTAAGTGACCCAATTAACCTATTTGAGAGGTTATTGGGTTCAGATTTATTTGTATTTGTATTAAACATATTTATATGATGGTTTTGAGCCTTTAGAATAATTTAATTTTGCCAAATTTTACTTCATTGAATTTTGACTTAATGGGGCCCACATGGATCAACTTTAGGTCAAATGACCTATTTGCCACTTGAACCTCATTTGGATTTATTTTTGAGTTCATTTATATTTATGCATTGATTCTATGCTTTTGGTTCAATTTAATTTGGTTTAATTTTTGTTTTATTTTATTTATTTGGACTTAGGTGATTTAAATCATGGGTTTCAATCATTTGGTTTAGAGTTTGGATATTGGGCTATGAATTGAGATTCAATTAGTATTTGGTACATTGATATGAGGTTGGATTTTGGCTAAGGAGGTAGGCATGAGCTTGGTTAGGCCATATGATGGGTAAGTCACTTTAGGTCCTAAGGCTTAGCCTAATCCTGTGGGAAACTCTCTTAGGTCTCTAGGTTTAGGTTAAGTGTTCACTTAGTCACTAGAAGTGTCTTATGACTAAGGAGATCTTAGTGTCTAGAAGACTCCTAGACCTATGATGGGAAGATTGAATCCTAACACCAAAAGTGAGGTCAACATAAATCAAATGGGTCAAATCCAAATCTAGGCCAAATTAAACCAAACTAATTGAATCAAAATATTCTAAATACTTATTTAAACTTGACCCAACCCTTAGTTTGATCCAATTTGACCAATTGGTCAACTAGACCCAACCTAGCCTAATTTGACCTACATGGGTCAAATTGAGCCAAACCCATCCAAATCAAGTCTAAACCCATTGAAATTTGGCATGACCCATCCTTGTCTCATCTTGGGTCAGCCCAAATCAAACCCAACCTAAATTGAACTCGGTTTGATCCATTACCCAATGAGTAAAGCCTTCCATATGAGATAAAATCCAAATATAAGTGGTCAACAACCCTTCTTTGCACTTGGTAGCCACCCAAAGCTCAAAATGAACTCCTAGTTAGGTAGCTAACTTGACCAAAAGAGGTTAGGTCAGCCCTTGGTCAAGGGGAGGTGAGTTAACCCACCTCCCCTCATTGGCTCATCCATAGGAGATGGAGACAACTTAAGGTAGCCACCTCAGACCTCCCTCCACTCAAATCGAGCCACCTAAGTATATTCCACCTTCACGCCCTGGGGCTGAATGAATGAGCGAGTTGATCTTGTCTATCCAATTTGAGGGAGGAGGGGGTATACTCCCCCTCATTTCTTATGATCACCATAATTAGATTTCCTTAGAGCTAGAGCACTAAGAGATGACCTCCTCAAGCACCTCCTCGAGCACCTCCCTGAGCTTCCCAAGCCTCCCCATCATTGGGGATGATGAAATCGAGTGTACTTGAGGCTTAGCTCCATCCAACTCCACCAAATTCCCAACCTCTCTTCAATTAACTCTTCCCACAAGTTTACCAAGCTCCAGTGAGGCAAAACGAACTCTCCCGAGCTATTCGAGCACTGGAAGCCCTCCCTAGACCAACTTTGGCAACGTTTGGTCCATGAGCCACTAGCGAGGAGTCAAGGGACCATATTCTCAACATGGCTTCACCTCTTCAAGGTGAAGCTACCTTGATTGGTTAGCCATGATCTGAAGCTCGGTGAGGTATTTTTTTGATAAATTGAGATTTTTCAATTTTTTGGGGGCCTTTTTGAAAAAAGTTGCAATGTCATGCAAAATCCACCGCTATATCCCTTAGGATTGCCCTTGTGAACGTGTGGGATGGATCACATGCCCTCATGAGCTCCGATGAGCTCAAATCAAGCGGGGAAAGAAGACAGTGTCTATCTTCCATTACTTGGGGCACTACGGATTATCCACCGTCCATTCGCATGATCAGAATGGATGACCGTGATTATTGCTAAATTAAATTCAATTTATTCCTTTAGGAACCACATGATTAATCCCCACCATCCGATCTTAGATTGGACGACAGAGACAAAAGCTAGTCCATCGCCGCCACATCAGTGCTACGTTAGACATTTTAAATAACCAATCCTGCGACGCCATGTGAAAAGTGCTTCCACCTCATCAATCCACTTGGCGCCGATGGGATTAGGGCTCAATTAAGGGTTAATAACCCATTTTAATCATTGAAACTTTAAAAAATCATAATTAATTGTTGAAAAAGAAAAAAAATGCAAATGAATACTCATTATAAAGGATAAAATAGAGGAGATTTTATTAAAATTATTTCCATTTGGTTTCAAATAGTAATTAAGGCTTAATTTTGGTTTGAATGTGTACTTAATTAGCTTAATTAAGCCTTATTTACTTGGGCAATAATTTTAAAGTTGGTGTGTGGATTTAGTGGGATGATCTCTGACTCCCATGATTTTCTTGTGATTTATTGCCTAGGTAATTAGAGATTTTGATGTTTCAAACCCTAATTACCCTCTTTAATTAACTTAATGATTAATTAATATTCTAATTAGCAAAATTAATTAATTAATACTCATTAATCATTGGTTAACAGTGAATGGATGAGGGAGAGTGGTTAGGGCCTCTTTCCTAATCTTTTTTCCAAATTCATTCCAATAAAGAGAATTAATTAACATAGAATTAATTAAGTGCTTAATTAATCAATTAAGGGGCCAAATTAAATCAAATTGAAATGCAAATCACTTCAGATATTTAACAATGAAATTAAGAGTTCCTCTTTATGTGTTTAATAACATAAAAATTATTAAGAAAATTATGATTATCCCATAAGTGTGGGAAAATCATAAAAGTACTTAATTAGATTCTTTGACTTAATTAATCTTTAATTATGAGCTAATTGCATTAGGTCCTTTAGGAGCATTGTAATTTCATTTTCTTACAAGTTCATATCATTTATGACTCTATTGACCTCATTTTTAGAATGAGCTCTCAACCCCTCCATCTTAGACATAGGACTTCTCTTAGACTTTAAGAGTTCCTTAGTCTTAAGACACATCTAGTGACTAGGTGGACACTTAACCTAGCTCTAGAGACTTAGAAAAGTTAGCCATAGGAATAGGTCATGCCTTAGGGGTGTTAGGAAAATTTGCCTACCCTTAGCTTGAACCACTCCTCACCTTCCTTCCTTCAAGTCAAGCTCCAAATCAATCTTATTTGATTTTCTCCAAACTCAAATCAATGCCACATGATTGAAATCCATGATTGAAACCAAATTCAAAATTTCAAACTCCAAACTCCAAAATTCCTAAGTCTTTAATCTCCACCTTAAAGGATTAGCCTAAATCATGATCAAATCAAATCAAATCCTTGAGATTTTCTCATAACTCATTTATATTCTCATATATAAATGAAATATAAATTCAAATCAATCAAACTAAATCTAAAATTAAATCCAAAACTTCAAAATTTCCTAAGTCCTTTACATTTCCTCTTAAAGACTTTAACTAAATCATAACCAAATCAATTCAAATTCATGAGATTTTCTCACAACTCATTTATATTCTCATTTATATTCACATATATAAATGATATATAAATATAAATCAATCAAACTAGATCCAAAAATCAAATCCAAAATTCCAAAATTCCCAAAGTCCTTTAAATTCCCTCTTAAAAGACTTAGCCAAGATCATGATCAAATCACTTCAAATTCTTGAAATTTTTCATGACTCGTTTATATTCTCATTTATATTACATATATAAATGAAATATAAATTCAAACAATCAAAACCACTTCCAAATATCAAACTCAAATTCATTCAAAATCCAACCTAAGCTTTTCAAGTCAAAATCTTAAACTTAGCCAAATCAACTTCAAATCAAGCCAAACTCTTGATTTTTCCTTCATGATTTAATCAATCCTACAATCATGAATCCAAATATAAATACAAACTTCAATCACTAAATCAAATCAATTAAAAAACCAAACCCCAAATCCATTCATGTTCTTTCTTTGAATATGAAATTATCAAATGAACCAAAACCCATTTGATTTCAAACCACTTGCAAATGGATTTATATTTCAATCATAAGTCCATATACAAGTTCAATCAAACTCAAATCAAGCTTTGACCAAGCCATTTGACCCACTTAGGTTCACTTGACCCAAAGTGACCTAAAGTACCATATGAGACAAATTCTAATCCTAACCAAATTGGATTGAATCAAACACACCTATGCCTCTCATGATCAACAATCATGAGAGATGATCAATCATCCAAATTGGGTCAAACCAAGTCAAACCTAAAGGTTGACCAAGTCAACACTTAGCCACAATGAAACCTAACATAGCCAAAATCTACCATAGGCCAAATTGATTGAAACCATTGATCTAAGTTCATTCATGAACTATGTTTGAACTTGACCAAGTCAACATTTGAGCCTAATCTAGCCCAATTGGCGACTTGACCCAAGTTGACCCAACTTGACCTAAAAAGTCAAAATGTGTCAAAACTTGTTCTAAGCCAAATTGATTGAAATTAATGGTTCAAGTCCATTCCAAATAACTTGTTGAACTTGACCAAAGCCTAAATTGGCCAACTAGACCTAACATAGCCCAATTGACCTTGAACCCAACTTGACTTAAAGGATCATGTTGAGCCAAATTCAAACTTAACCAAAATTGATTGGAAACAAAGATACCAATCCACTTCATATGACTAACCAAACCTAACCTTCCCATTACCTAGCTCAAATAGGTCAAATGGGTCAAATTGGTAAACTTGACCCATTTGACCTAAATGAAGTCATATGAACCAAACTCAAACCTAAACCAAATTGAATCAAAATAAAGCCACCAAAACATTTCAAATGGTCATATGAACTTGACCCAACCCTTGGTTTGACCCAATTTGACCAATTGGTCAATTTGACCCAAGTTGACCCATTTTGACCTAAATGGGTCAATATGAGCCAAACCATACCAAATGAACTCCAAATCCAATGAAACTTGGCCAAACCTATTTTCTCAACATATATATCCAATTCAAAATAGCTAAATGGCCATTATACCCCTAGTCCATATAACAAATTTTGGTAAAATCTATGGAGAATTTGGTCAATTCCTTTTCACATCTACTTGATACTTTCCTAATAGGTCAAATAAACCCTATGGAGGTTGGTGCACCAAACCCAATGGGTTTGGGTCAGCCTAACTTGACACAAGACCAAAATTGAGCACATGGCTCAAATTGGCCACATGGGAATCATGCTCCCACTCAATTTGAAGCACATGGGAAGTTACCACTCCACCCCCTAGCCCAAATCGACCATGTGAAAGCTTCTAATAGACCAAATAACCCATTGCCTAAGGTCAATTGGATCAAAATGGCAAGTGGAGCTTCGATCGTCTGATTGCCTAAGGGGGAGATATACTCCCCCTAATCCACTTCAATTCCAACAGAGCTTAATTCGATTGAGTAAGGGAGAGTTTTAGGAGCCATTCTTGAGTGATCCTAAGCTCTTTAGAGGAAGTTAGAAGTTTCCATTCTCGATTTCCCTTAAGCAAAAATAGGGGAGCTCCAAGGATTTGCAAACTTCCACTACACTCCAATTCAACCAAATTCTCTCTGCACACTCCACCAGAGGGTCAAGTCGAGCTTTCCCAACATCTTTCCCAAGCTCCAAAGGTGAGGAATACTCATCTAGATCAAAGCCGAGCTCAATAGGATGAGGGTTTGGTCCATAGAGCTATCCACTCAACCTCAAGAGCTAAAACTTTCACCAAAGCTTCGTCTCAACCAGACAAAGCTCCTCCAAGGAATAGAGCACCGGTGATCACCTCCGGCAAGGTTAGACATTTTTTTGATCACTAAACTTCATGTGTGTTGGTCCTTTGAAAGAAATGTTAATGACATGAGATTTCAACCGTTAGATGTGCTTACCATTAGGGTTAGATGGTGTGTACAAAATCTCATCCCAATCCGAGCTCGATCGAGGTTGGATCAAGGCCTAGAACATGGAAGGTCTCCATGGATTACAAGCTTTGGCACGGATAGATCTTTGGCCATCCATCCATGCATTTTGGATGGACGACCGAGATTAAATCCAAGTTTATATCATATTTTATCCTTTAAAACCTTAGATTAAATCCTAGCCATTCGATCCTTGATCAAATGGCAGAGGCCAAAGCGCGTAGCACTGCCACCATGCGGCGCTACGACATGACATTTAAGTTACCACTCAGCATTTTCTGCGTGTAAAGTGCAACCGAGTCACCGCTTGCGTGGCACGATGATTGGATTAAGGGATTAATTAAGTTTTAAATAATTCTAATTAATCCTTTAAAATTCAAAAATTCATATCTCTCTAAAGAAAAATCAAAACATATGAGGTAAATTGCCACTGAAAGATAATTCAATCTAGAATATTCTAAAATTGGTTTTAATGGATTTTAAATATTGTATTTCTATGATTTTGGCTTTTATTAGAAATTTTAATTTGCTAATTACTTCCTAATTAATCCACTGATTAATCTTAAACTTCTTGAGTGTATTTTGGGGGATGACTTCTACCTCCCCTAATTTTCTTGGGATTTATTGGTGGCTTAATTAGGGAAATTGTTAATTCATTTCATAATTACCCCTTATTGTAATTAAGGTTAATTAAAGGGTTTTATTAGTGTTTTAATCCTTTGTTGAAGTTGATTAAGTTCTGATCCAGTGAATATGAGGTTTAGGAATAATTTTGGGGCATTTCTCCTATTCCTTAAACTCCCTTTTCTTTCTTAATCCTCTTTTAATTAAGTCTACTTCACTAATTACCCTCTTCATTAATTTCTTAAAATTTTAAAACTTCTCAGAACTTAATTAATCTACTTTGGGTTGATGCTTAGGTGTTTAAGAGCCTAAGTTCAATTAAGAAAATCAAAACTCAACTCATATGTGTGAGGGGTGTTTTGAAATTACTTAAGTTAAACCCCTTAGTTTAATTAATCATTAATCATGAGCCAAATTGCATTTGGCCCCTTTATTCCTAGGTGCATTACAAATTTAAATTCCTTGTGAGGTTTTATGTCATTGTTGACCTTATTTTTAGAATTAGTTCTCAACCCCTCCATCTTAGACATAGGACTTCTCTTAGACTTTAAGAGTTCCTTAGTCTTAAGACACATCTAGTGATTAGGTGGACACTCAACCTAGCCTTAGAGACTTAGAATAGTTAGCCATAGGAATAGGTCATGCCTTAGGGGTGTTAGGAAAATTTGCCTACCCCTAGCTTGAATCATTTCTCACCTACCTTCCTTCAAGTCAAACTCCAAATCAATCTTATTTGATTTTCTCCGTTGACATGTGATTGAAATCCATGATTGAAATCTATGATTGAAATCCATGAATGAAATTCCTAAGTCCAAATCTTTCCTAAGTCCATAATCTTATTTCAAGGACTTAGCCTAAATCATGATCCAAACCAATTCAAACTCATGACATTTTCTCATAATTCATTTTTAATCTCATTTATATCACATATATATATGAAATATAAATTCAAAAATCAAACTAAAATCAAAATTCAAAATTGATTCATGAAATTTCCTAAGTCCCTTAATTTCCCTCTTAAGGACTTAGCCAAAATCATGATCAAATCAATTCAAATTCATGGGATTTCCTCATAACTCATTTATATCCTCATTTATATTCACATATATAAATGAAATATAAATACAAATCAATCAAATCAAATCCAAAATTAAATTTCAAATTTAAAATCCTTCTTAAGTCCTTTAAATTTTCCTTAAAGGACTTATCCAAAATCATGATCAAACCAATTCAAACTCATGAGATTTTCTCATAACACATTTATATTCTCATTTATATTCACATATATAAATGAAATATAAATATAAATCAATCAAACCAAATCTAAAAATTTGAATCCCTACTCCAAAATTTCTTAAGTCCTTTAAAATCCCCTCTTGAAAGACTTATCTAGATCATGATCAAATCACTTCAAATCCTTGAAATTTTCTCATGACCCATTTATATTCTCATTCATATTCACATGTATAAATGAAATATAAATTCAAACAATCAAACCCAATTCCAAAAATCAAACTCAAATCCACTCAAAATTCAACCTAAGCCTTTCAAGTCAAAATCTTGAACTTAGCCAAATCAACTTCAAATCAAGCCAAACTCTTGATTTTCCTTCATGATTCAATCAACCTACAATCATGAATCCATATATAAATACAAACTTCAATCATTAAACCAAAATCCAATTCAAAAAATCAAACCCCAAGTCCATTCATATTCTTCCTTTGAATATGAAATTGTCAAATGATTAAAAATTCATTTGACTTCAAACCACTTGCAAATGGATTTATATTTCAATCATAAGTCCATATACAAGTTCAATCAAACTCAAATCAAGCTTTGACCAAGCCATTTGACCCACTTAGGCTCACTTGACCCAAAGTGACCTAAAGTACCCTTATGAGCCAAATTCTAATCCTAACCAAATTGGATTGAATCAAACTCACTTATGCCTCTCATCATGATCAACAATCATCATGGGATGATCAATCAATCAAATTGGATCAAACCAAGTCAAACTTAAGGGTTGACCGAGTCAACACTTAGCTAAAATGAAACCTAACATAGCCAAAATCCACCATAGGCCAAATTGATTGAAACTAATGATCTAAGTTCATTCATGAACTATGTTTGAACTTGACCAAGTCAACATTTGAGCCTAACCTAGCCCAATTGGCCACTTGACCCAAGTTGATCCAATTTTACCTAAAAAGTAAAAATGTGTCAAAACTTGATCTAAGCTAAAAAACCAATGGGTCAAGTTCATTCCAAATCACTTGTTGAACTTGACCAAAGCCTCAGTTGGCCAACTATACCTAACCTAGCCCAATTGACCTTAAGCTCAACTTGACCTAAAGGGGTCATGTTGAACCAAATTCAAACCTAACGAAAATTGATTGGAAGCAAAGATACCAATCCACTCCACGACCTAGCTCAAATAGGTCAAATGGGTCAAATTGGTCAACTTGACCCATTTGACCTAAATGAAGTCATATGAGCCAAATTCAAACTTAAACCAAATTGAATCAAACCAAAGCCACCAAAAAATTTCAAATGGTCATATGAATTTGACCCAACCCTTGGTTTGATCGAGTTTGACCAATTGGTCAACTTGACCCAAGTTGACCCATTTTGACCTAAATGGGTCAACATGAGACAAACCATATCAAATGAACTCCAAATCTAATGAAACTTGGCCAAACCTATTTTCTCCACATACCCAACATATTCAAATTCAAACATTAGCAAAATGACCATTCTACCCTTAGTCCATAGAACCATTTTTTTGTCAAATCCATGGGAAATTTGGTCAAGCCCTCTTCATATCAACATGCTACCTTCCTAATAGGTCAAGTCAACCCCATGGAGGGTGGTGAACCCAACCCAATGGGTTTGGGTCAGCCCAAATGGACACAAGGCCAAAAATGACCCCTAGCTCAAATTGGCCAATTTAAAAACCTCCCTCCACTTGATTTGAAGCACATGGGAGGTTACTAATCCACTCCTTGGCTCAAACTGGCCATGTGCCAACTTTAAACAACCCAAACAACCCTTTCCATATGGTTAATTGGATCAAAATGATAGCTATAACTTTGGCCATCCGATTTCCATAGTGGGAGATATACTCCCCCTAATTCAATTTAATTCACGCATCCTCATTGTCGATTGAGTAAGGGAGAGTGTTAAGAGCCATCAGAGAGTGATCCCTAGCCTCCTAGAGCTCTAACCATTTTCCTATTCTCAGTTTTTGAGTCCTCAACTTCCTCTTCACTCAAAATCACTTCAATTCTCTTTGCACACTCCACCAGAGGATCAAGTCGAGTCTACTCAACACCTTTCCCAAGCTCCAAAGGCAAGGAGAGGCTCACCTAGATCAAAATTGAGCTCACAAGCAAGGGAGTTGGTCCATAGAGCAAACCACCCAACCTCAAGAGCTAATTCTCTCAACACAGCTTCGTGTCAACTAGACCAAGCTCCTCCAAGGGAATCGAGTGCCGGTAATCACCTCCAGTGAGGTATGAAATTTTTTGACCATTAGGCTTAGGAGGTGTTGGTCCTTTGTGAAAGAAAGTGTCATGGCATGAAAATTCCACCATTGGATAGGATTGCCATTAGTGTATGATGGTGTGTGCAAAATTTTATCCTAATCCGAGCTCAATCGAGCTCGAATCAAGGCTTAGATCATGGACGATCTCCATTAATCTTCAGGGAAGAATAGAGATAATCCCAACCATCCATCCATACATTTTGCATGGATGGCCGAGATTAAATGCACATTTTATAAATCCTTTTATCCTTTTAAAACCACGGTGTGATTCTTAGCTATTCGATCCTTGATCGAATGACAGGTATCAAATCGCATCCCGCTGCCACGCCACTACGGTGATGGGATATTTAAGTAATGGGTCCCATACGATGCGTGTAAGTGGTATTTGCGCCATGTGTCGAGCTATGGGCTAAGAGGATTTAATTAAGATTTTAATTAATTATAATTAATCCTCTAAGCTTTAAAAATTTATATCTCCCTAAATAAAAATCAAAAAATTATGTGGTTAATTTCTATTGAAATATAATTCAATCTAGAATATTCTGAAATTGGTTTTAATAGATTTTAAATTATATCTTTATCTAATTTTAGGTTTTAATGGAAATCTTGTTTTGCTAATTACTCCTTAATTAATCCTCTAATTAGTCCCAAATTTCTTGGGTATGTTTAGGGGGATGACTTCTACTTTCTGTAATTTTTTTGAGATTTATTGATTAATTAATTAGGAAAATTAAAAATGTATTCCCTAATTACTCCCTTAATGTATTAAGGATAATTAAGGGTTTGATTAGTATTTTAATCCCTTATTGAAGTTGATTAAGGTTATATCTAGTGAATAGGAGGTTTAGGGAGTAATTTTGGGGCATTTCCCTTAAGCTATTCCCTAAACCACCTTTTCTTTCTTTAATCCTCTCTTAATTAAGGGCTGATTCATTTATTATCCTCTTAATTAATTTCTAAAAATTCTAAAACTTTTCAAAACTTAATTAATCTACTTTAGATAGATGCTTAGGTGTTCAAGAGCCTAAGTTCAATTAAGGAAATCAAAACCCAACTCATATGTGTGAGGGATGTTTTGAAATTACTTAAGTTAAACCCCTTAGCTTAATTAACCATTAATCATGAGCCAAATTGCATTAGGCCCTTTTCTTCCTAGGTGCATTACAAATTTAAATTCCTTGTGAGGTTTTATGTCATCTCATTAGCTCATAATTATTTGGTTAACTATACTACTGTGGTGTAGGTAAGGGTTAATTAACTTATTTAATTCATACCTTAATCTAATCAAAATCTAAAAATGGATCTAATCATCTAAAAATTAAACAAAATGTCAAACACATGTGGGAATGGGTTAGGAACAACAAACTCAACTCACATTTTTTTAAAATTAAATCAAACTCAAGATCAAATAAAAATCATACTAAATAAACTTTGATTTACTTTAAGCTTTCTTATTTCATAAGATTGTCTTTAGGATTTAATTGAAGTGAATGTGTTTACATGATTTCATTGCTTTGATTCTTTCCCCAACATGTTTAATATGTGTGTCATGTGGTTTCATGCATTCATACTTTTCAAAATTCAAATTTAAAATGAAAATGTTTACTTTATGTCAAATTTGCATGTGTTGGCTAAAGTAGAAATATGAGTGGCTATTATCACTATTAAATTCAAATTATTTTCAAAATATATGAATCAATTATCAAAACTGAAAGTGTGTTACTTATACTTTAATTATAAGCTTGCATGTGATTAAGGTATAAAGATGTGCTTAGTGTAGGCTTTCCTTCCTTTCTTTTTTAGTGTAGTTTTGAATAGGATTTGGTAAGGTGTGTGGTTCATTTGAAAAGAACCTAACACTTGCCCAATTTCATATCCTATTCATTCCTATACTATTACTTAAGAGGGATACTTATGCATACACACATAAATTACATAAACAAAATGAATCAACTAATACGAACTTTTGCATTCTTTTTTTTCCATTCATTTCGTTTGTACATGTGTTTAAGAAAAGTGGTATATTAGTCCGGAAATCCTGAGGTTGTGAGGCTTTAAGTAGCCCTAAGTCTTGTACACCCTCTAGTTAACAATGATGCTATACTCACTTATGCCTTTCTTACTTTCATGTGTGCATGTGAAAATTGGATAAGAAATCCCTTTTCTACTTAATGAAAATCATGCATCATAAGCTTTCAAATTTTCTTAAATGAATTGCTTGGCATGCATCATAAAGTGTGTTAAACATTCTCATTTATGGGTATAGATATGCTTAGGACTCATTCATATGCATGTTATACATGTTAGGAAAGAAATGAAGCGATGTATATTTTGTGAATTTGGTTCATTTTATTTAATCTTAAAATGTCTTTCTTTTTGAATAGGATTGTTTAGAGTTCATTTAAATTTAGGATTAATTAAAACACTTAATCAAAATAATCACTAAACAAAACCAAAATATAAATACACTTTAAAAATTACTTAGGTTAGAAAGAGAAGTTCTTCTTTCTCTCTCTCTTTATAACTTAGTAATTAATTGTAGGATTTATTTGAACCTAATCAAAAAATGAAATAAAATAAAAAAATATAAACACCTTCACGGTGCAGGTGCTTATACCCCTAAGCATAATCTAATAGGCTAGGTGGACTTAGTTACCCATGTATGGTGATAAGTTCAATATACATGCTTGGAATTTGGTGGTTTGTTTAGCTAAACTTTGTTTTGTAGGTGTTAGCTAGATTTACTTTTACTTTTCATGTAAATTTTGCAATTAGGATTTTGAATGATTGTTATGGGGATTAGGATGAGCATTGGTCATAAGATCTCATCTTATGCGCCACATGAAGGCTTTGGAGCATCCACCTTCCAACCATTCAAAAGAATGAACCAAAGAAGAAAGAAGAAAAGAAGAAGAAAGAAGAGAAGAAGAATGAAGAAATAAAGCTTGAAGACCGCCATAACAATGAATTCCTTGCTTAATTGTATTTAATTCAATTGTAATCCGGGTTGTATAAGGGTAGAGCTCACCACTTTATTTTTTTTGTGGTGGTACCCAACCACAATGGCCTCTTATTCTTTATTTTATAAATTGATTGATGATTTGTTTAGCTTATGCATTAAGTGACATCTTTTGTAGTTTCTTTCTTGCTTTATGTATGGCCTGGATGTGGATTAGGCTCTTAGGGAAAAATGAATCTTTTACCAAATATAATAACTCAAAACTAAAAATAAAGAACTCATAACCTCACCTAAAGCTTAGGTTTAAAATCAAGATAAAAGAATTAACAACCTCTTAGCTAGATGAGTACTTCTTTTATAACATCATGCACAAATGCATCTTGTTTCACTCTTGATTGGAGGGCTTCCACCTTTGCCAGAGAAACTTGGCTGACCTTTGAGAGCCATGGTGGAAACACACCTCCTCCCTTCTCGCTGATTTTGGCCAATAACTTTATTTCTCATGCATTAGGCATATGAATCCAACTATCTTGAGTCAAAATAATTATCTAAAAAATGAAAATAAAAGGAAATCTGAATTGCATTAGATTTAGGTCATTTGAAGCATGCCCTTACATGATCTAGTCTCTTTAGGGAGTGAGTTTAAGGACTTAGTCTCTTTCTAAATAAATAATAGCCAATTATCTTGCATAAAGCATATGACTTGCCTACATGAATTTAAAATTATAGGAGTTAGTTGGACCACCCTGGCTGTAAGTCAAGCAATCGGTGGTTTGTCCTCTATTGAGTCAAACCAAATACCCATTTTTGCCTTAGATTTAGGTTGTGCTTTTGGCCCTCGCCAAAGCTCCCTAGATTTAGGTTTTGAGATTATTTCTCCCATTTGTGGGCCATAAGATTAAATCCTCACCTCTTTGGCATTTCCATAATCTTGTGTTATGGAATCATAAGTCCTAAATTTTTAATGAAAAATACAACTCAAATGAATTAAATCAATTTGAAAAATGTAAAGCCCAATCATAGGATAGTTTGAGATGCTCTCTAGGTTTCCTAGCATCGTGGGCATCTCCTACTTATTTTCTTTTGGCTTCAATAATAACTCTCTCTCTTTGATCATTCCCATTTGATCTTCAAAAATGAACCAATCGATTGATAGTCCTTTATTATTTAAATATTTGAAGGCAATGATCATTTACCTTAATCGAGAGTATTCCTAAGGGATCCCATCCCTTTGAATGTAATTAACTATGGGGGCTTGCCCCTGTAGGGAGCTTAACGAACTCGGTTTAAAATAAACCCTACTTTACTTTTCCATATAAAGTAGGGGAAGAATCTCTGGTACATATGTAAACCCATTATCCTTAGGAGTCCTTATTGAGGTGATCAAGTCCATTGTAGGGTGGTGACTTTTATCTTTCGAGATAGTACACCTCTCTTCAATGTCGTACTCGATCACCCTAATAAGAACATCTGTGGATCTACGTGGTGTCCCAACCAACATAATATTTCTATTTTCATTTATCCTCTTCAAAAAGGATAGATGAAGGCAGGTGTATTTTTCACCAGTCATCTCATTGGCTCGTAATTATTTGATTAACTATGCTAAGGTGGTGTAGGTAAGGGTTAATTAATATGTTTAATTCATACCTTAACCTTATCAAAATTATAAAATGAATCTAATAATCTAAAAATTGAACAAAAATATTAAACACATGTGGGAATGAGTTAGGAATAACAAACTCAACTCACATTTTCAAAATTAAATCAAATTCAAAATCAAACAAAAATCATATTAAATAAACTTTGATTAACTTTAAGCTTTCTTATTTCATAAGATTATCTTTAGGATTTAATTCAAGTGAATGTGTTTACATGCTTTCATTGCTTTAGCTCTTCCCCAACATACTAAATATGTGTGTCATATGGTTTCATGCATCCATGCTTTTCAAAATCAAATTTAAAATAAAAATGTTTCCTTTTATGTCAAATTGTATGTGTTGGCTAAAGTAAGAATATGAGTATTATCATCACTATTAAATTCAACTTATTTTCAAAATATATGAATCAATTATCAAAATTGAAAGTGTTACTTATATCTTAATTATAAGTTTGCATGTGAGTAAAATATAAGGATGTGATTAGTGTAGGTTTTCCTTCTCTTCTCTTTTAGTATAGTTTTGAATAGAATTTGGCAAGGTGTATGGTTCATTTGAAAAGAACCTAACACTTGCTTAATTCTATATCCTATTCATTCCTATACTATCACTTAAGAAGGATACCTATGCTTGCACATATAAATTGCCTAAACAAAAATAAATCAACCAACACCAACTTTTGCATTTTTTTTTATTTTCCATTCATTTCTTTTGTACACATGCTTATATTTAAGGAAAGTGGTATATTAGTTTGGACAACCTTGAGGTTGCAAGACTTTAAGGAGCCCTAAGCAGGTCTTGTACCTTACACCTTTGGTTAATAATGTCATACTCACTTATGCCTTTCATACATTCATATGTGCATTTGAAAATTGGATAAGAAGCTCCTTTGTTACTTAATGAAAATCATGCATCATAAACATCCAAATTTTCTTAAGTAAATTACCTAGCATGCATAATAAAGTGTGATAAACATTCTCATTTGTATGTATAGATATGCTTAGGACTCATTCATGTGCATTTTATATATGTTGGGAAAGAAATGAAGTGATGTATTTTATGAATTTAGTTCATTTTATTTAATCTTAAAATGCCTTTCTTTTTGAATATGTTTATTTAGAGTTCATCTAAACTTAGGATTAATTAAAACATTTAATTAAAACATTCACTAAATAAATCCAAAACATGAATCTACTTTAGAAATTACTTAGGTTAGGGAAGGAAAGAGAAGTTCTCTTCTCTTTCCCTCTCTTCTTAGTAATTAATTGTAGGATTCACTTGAACCTAATCAAAACATGAAATAAAATCAATCCAAAATAATTAAATCACTTAAATGAAACCCTCCTCTAAGTTGAACATGCTTCACACTTAGAAAATTCTAATTTAAAGCCATTGGTAAGAATACCACAAAAACTCCTAAAGCACACACATTAGGCTAAATCACCACTTCTAGCTTTAGGTTAGGATGGTGCATGGTTTGATGCTTGCTTTTGTTTTGTGATATATATATATTTTAGTCTGGATGTTAGGATGTATGTGCGTAGAATGAATGGTAGGGTGATCTTAATCTAACAATTATCTTCTGCAGGGGATTATGCTTAAGAGGCGTAATAAATAAAAATATAAATGCTTTTTTGCGGTGCAGGTGCTTATACCCCTAAGCATAATCCAGTAGGCCAGGTGGACTTAATCACCCATGTGTGGGGTGATAATTTCAATATACATGCTTGAGATTTGGTGGTTTGTTTAACTAACCTTTATTTTGCAGGTGTTAGTTAGATTTACTTTTTCTTTTCATGTAAATTTTGTAATTAGAATTTTGGAATGATTGTTATGGGGATTAGGATGAGCATTGGTCATAAGATCTCATCTTATGCACCATGTGAAGCCTTCAGAGCATCCACCTTTCAACCATCCAAAAGAATAGACCAAAGAAGAAAGAAGAAAAGAATAATGAAGAAATGAAGCTTGAAGACCCCCATAATAATAAGTTCCTTGCTTAATTATATGTAATTCATTTGTAATCCAGGTTCTATAAGGGTAGAGCTCGACTATCCAATTTGTTTTTGGGTTTGTGCAGTGGTACCCGACCATAATGGCCTCTTATTCTTTTGCAATTAGCTATATAAATTGATTAATGATTTGTTTAGCTTGTGCATTAAGTGACATCCTTTTTCCAGTTTCTTCCTTGTTTTATATATGGCCTGGATGTGGATTATGCTCTTAGGAAAAAATAAATCTTTTACTAAATTTAAAAACTCAAAACTAAAATTAAAGAACTCATAACCTCACCTAAAACTTAGCTAAAATCAAGATAAAAGAATTAACAACCCCTTAGTTGGATGTGTACTTCTTTTATAACATCATGCACAAATGCATATTATTTTCACTCTTGATTGGAGGTCTTCCACCTTTGTCAGAGAAACTTGGCTTGATCTTTGAGAGCCATGGTGGAAACACACCTCCTCCCTTCTTGCTAATTTTGGCCAATAATCTCATTTCTCATGCATTAGACATATGAATCCTATTAGATTGATTCAAAATGATTATCCAAAAATGAAAATAAAATGAAATCTAAATTGCATTAGATTTAGGTCATTTGAAGCACGGCCTTACATGATCTAGTCTCTTTAGGGAGTGAGTTTAAGGACTTAGTCTCTTTTTAAGTAAATAACAGCCTAGCTATCTTGCATAAAGCATTTGACTTTCCTACATGAATTTAAAATCATAGGAGGAGTTAGTTGGTGCCACCCCCAAGAGGTTGTAAGTCCAAGTAGTCATGTGGTTTGTCCTCTCCAAAGCTCCCATTTTCACCAAATACCCATTTTCACCTTAGATTTAGGTTTTATTTTGGCCCTCACCAAAGCTCCCAAGATTTAAGTTCTGAGGTTGCTTTTCCATTTCATGGGCCATAAGCATAAATCCTCACCTCTTAGGCATTTCCATAATCTTGTGTTGTGGAATCATAAGCCTAAATTTCTAATGAAAAAATTCAACTCAAACAAATTAAATCAATTTCAAAAATGTAAAGCCTAACTATAAGATAGTTTGAGATGCTTGCTAGGTTTCCTAGAATTGTGGGCATCTCTTACTTATTTTCCTTTGGTTCGATAATAACTCTCTCTCTTTGATCAATCCCATTTGATCTTCCAAAATAAATTAATCGATTGATATTTCTACACATTAAAATTTTTGGAGACAATGATCATTTACCTTAATCGAGAGTATTTCTAAGGGATCCCGTCCCTTAGGATGTAATTAACTATGGGGCTTGCCCTGTAGAACAAACCTGACTTAGAATAAACCCTACTTTGCTTTTCCATGTAAAGTAGGGAAATAATCTCTAGTACATATGCAGACCCATTATCCTTAGGAGTCCTTTTTGAGATTATTAGGTCCATTGTGGGGTGGTGACTTCTATCTTTCAAGATAGTATACCTCTCCTTAATGTCGTACTCGATCACCCTCAATAAGAACATTTGTAAATCTACATGGTGTCATAATAAGGCATATTTTTTATATATTTCTATTTTCATTTATCTTCTTTTCTGAAAGGGAGTGAGGATAGATGAAGGCAGAGATGTATAAGAAAAATTTTCACCATAGGCTCATAATTAAATGCTTAATTAAATTAAAGAAGCATAGGAAATGATATTTAAGTGATTTAATTAATGATTCAACTTAATCAATTCATAAAATCTATCTAATTATATTTTCTTAAATCAATTTTGATTACCAACATGGGAATGGGATTAAAATAGCAAATAATTTTTCTCTTTAAGTTTAATCAAATCTAAAATTAAAAAATAAGAAGCTTTAGTTTTCTTTAAGTAATTTTATTTGATGTGATTGTCCTTAGGAAATAGTGTAGTTGGATGAATCACATGTTTATGTTTAGATATTTTTTCCAATCACTTTAAATGTTGTATGTCATGTGGTTTCATGATTTTATCTTTTTCAAATTTAAATGAATCAAATAGAATTTATTTATGTAAGCTTGCATGTGTTGGTTTAATTTATTATATGTGTAGCTATTATCAATCTTAAATTCAAATGCATTTTTGTAAACTTTATAAATGGATGATAATATTTGGAGTGATGATAGTTATGAATACATATAGGATTTTCATGTGCTTATAGCTTAGTCATATGAGTGTGAAGTTCTCTTCCTAATTTTCATATATGGATTTACATAGTTTGAATGATAATAAGTATATAGTTTGGACATCTCGGAAATATGAGGCTTTAAGTAGCCCTAAAGAGGTCATTTGATTACCTCACTTCCTTGGTTAACAAAGGAACATACTTATTTAATTTCATTCTTATGTATTTTGTATTAGAATTTAAATAGAGCTTTAATTCATATGCATAAATAATTCAACTAAGAAAAATACAATCTTTGCATAGTTTTCATTCCTCTAATTTATGTATACATTTATATCTATTTAAGATAGCAAGTATAAAGTCTGGACATCCCAAAATACAAGACTTTAAGTAGCCCCAAGGAGGTCATTTGATTATCTCACTTTCCTGGTTTAAACAATGGCACGTACTCGCTTACATCTTTTATACATGTGTATGTGTATGTGATTAAAGAGTGAAAACTCTCTCTTTTCTATTAAAAATACATGCATTCATAATTACCTAAGTCATCAAGTATGTAGTATGTGGAGGTAAAGCTTTCTTCCTATATTCATGTATATGAATCAACAAACATTTGAATGATAATAAGTACATAGTCTAAATATCTCAGAATACAAGGCTTTAAGTAGCCCCAAGGAGGTCATTTGATTGCCTCACTTCCCTGGCTAACAAAGACACATACTCATTTAATTTCATTTTTTGTATTTTTGTATTAGAATTTGGATAGAGCTTTAATCCATATATACAAATAATTCAATTAAGTAAAATATCATCTCTTGCATGACTTTCATCTTTATAATTGTATATACATTTATATATATTTAAGATAGCAAGTATATAGTCTAGACATCCCAAAATATGAGGCTTTAAGTAGCCCTAAGGAGATCATTTGATTATCTCACTTCCCTAGTTAACAATGACATGTACTTACATACATCTTTTATATATAGGCATGTGTATTTGATTAATGAATGAAAGTCTATTTGTTCATAAAGTATGTTTTCATCCATCATCATTTAAGTGTGCCAAAATATGTTGTATGTATAGATATGCTAAGTGTTAAATCATATGCATATTACATGTGATGAAAATGAATGACTCAATATATTTCATGTGATAGTAATTCAACTATATTAATCTTAAGATTCCTTTCACATGGGATGGGATTATTTGGAGTTAACCTAAACTTAGGATTAATAAAAATATTTAATAAGCCATTCATTAAAGAGAACTAAACCAAATTAATATGTTTTAGAATTTGGCTTAAGGTAGGGATGAAAGAGGGTAAGCCTCTCTCTTCTCTTTATAACACTTAGATGTTAAGTGTAAATCAAACGAAACAAAGCAAAACATAAATTAAAATTCATAAATCAATTAAACAACTTGAAATGAAACCAACCATCATGGTTAAATTAAGCAATTCCAAATTTAGAGAATCTTAACTCTAATGCTTAGTAAGGCATACCACACAAAGCTTGACACACACATTAGAATTAAATTACTACTTCTAGTCCTAAGATAGGACTGTGTATGTGTGATGTATGTTTTGTTTTGTGATATGATCTTTTAGACTGTATGTTAATGTGTATGACTCGTAGACTGGATGTTATGCTGTTGTTAGCATAATCATATTTTATGCAGGGCATTATGCTAAAGGGATTACTAAAAAATAAATATAAATGTTCTCTTAGCAGGATGCTTATACCCCTAAGCATAATCCATATTATTACAAGTGGGCTTGGTTACCCATATGTGGGGTGTTAAGTCCCAATTATGAAATATAACTGCTTGGGATTATATGTGTGTGTTAACTAGCCTCTATTTTGCAAGTGTAGTTAGATTTAATTTTCCTATAAAATGTCATTTCACAATAGGAATTAGGATTAGTGCTATGGGGGTATAGGATGAGTAGTGGCTACAAGGCTTAGTCTTGGGGTTCCTTGTGATGCCTTTGGAGCACAATCCAATCAAATCAAAGAAAAGACTACATGAAGACCCTCATAATATATATTCATTTCTAATTATAATATTCTTTTATTTTATGAGTTGTATAAGGTAGAGCTTCTACCCATCTTTTCTCTTTCTGGGGTGTACGACAGTACCCGGCCACACCTCTTATTTTTTTATGGTAGTTTATAAAGAATGATTGTTGTTATGTTTAGCTTGCACATCAGGATTGCATCTTTTTCATAGTTTCTTCATGATTGATGATTGATTGTGGCCTAGATGTAGTAGGCTCTTAGGATAAAATTAATTTTTCTACCTCAATTAACAACTCATAACTAAATTTAAAAAAAACTCATAAACTCATTTTAAATCCTAGGTTGTAATCAAGATAACTAAAAGATTTAATAACCCCTTAGCTGAATGTTATTTGTCTCACATCATACATATCATATTAAATCACTCTTGTAAAATGAGGCCATCCATTTCAAGACTTTAGGGACTACTCAACTTATGAGAGCAACCCTTTATGATGGAGCTTCACCCTTTTTCTCTTTTGATTTGGCCAATAACCAAATTTATCATGCATTTCATCATAAATATCCCAGATCCTTTGTCGAAATGAATGTGTCAAAATAATATAGAAGTTAAAATATTTATATTTTATATTAAGTCATATGGTCATACCACTTATGCTCTAGTCTCTTAGGGAGGGGTTTAAGACTCCAGTCTCTTTCAAAATTAAATGACAAAGCTTACCATCTTGAAATTTCATGACCAGACTACATAATTTTGAATCATAGGAGGTGTGAGCTGGCGGCAACTCTAGGCAGTTGTAAGTGTAGAAGTCGAGAAGGTTTATCCTCTCTTATAGAGATGAACCCTTATGTCCCCCTTTTCAGCTTAGATTTAGGTCGTGCTTTTAGCTTGTGCTAAAGCTCTCTAAATTTAGGATCTGAGGTTACTGTTTCCCTGGGCTATAAACATAAATCCTCACCTCTTAGGCATTTCCATAATCTTGTGTTTATGGAATATAAGCCCTAGCAATCTAATACAATTTTAACTCAAACAAAATAAATTTTCTCACTTTCAAACATATAAAGTCTCACCATAGGATAGGTTGGAATGCTCACTACGCTTCCTAGTATCATGAGTGTGGTGAAATTTTATTTTATCAAACCTCTTCCTTCCTTTTTAGGGGGAGAGAGATATGGAAAATAAAACATCTTTTGTGTAAGACACCACATAGATCCATTGATGTTCTCATTAGGGTGATCAGGTATGACATTGAGGAATGGTGTACTATCTCGAAAGATAGAAGTCACCATCATATAATGGACCTAATCACCTAATAAGGACTCCTAAGGATGATGGGTCTTCAAATGTACCATAGATTCTTCCCCTACTTTACATGGAAAAGTAAAGTAGGGTTTATTTTAAATCAGGTTCGTTAAGTTCCCTATGGAGGCAAGCCCTATAGTTAATTACATCTTAAGGAATGATATCCCTTAAGAATACTCTCAATTAAGGTAAATGATTGTTGTCTCTAAAGATTTCAAAGATAGGACTATCAATCAATTGGTTATTTTTAAAATATCAAGTGGGATTGATCAAAAGGATGGAGTTATTATCAAAACCAAAAGGAGATAAGTAGGGGTTGCACATGATACTAGGAAGCCTAGTGAGCATCCTAAACTAACCTATGGTTGGGTTTTACATTTTTGAAATTGAGGGGTATTATTTGTTTGAGTTGAATTTTTTATTAGAAATCTAGGGCTTACAATTCCACAACACAACATCATGGAAATGCCTAAGAGGTGAGGATTTATGCTTGTATCCTACAAAAAGAAATAACGACCTTAGATCCTAAATCTAAGGAGCTTTGATAAGGGCCAAAGCATGACCTAAATCTAAGAGAAAAATGGGTGCATGGTTTACCTCCACAAGAGAGGATAAACCACCTGACTGTTGGACTTACTACCACCTGGGGGTGGTCGCCAACTAACTCCTCCTATAATTTTAAATTCATGTAGGCAAGTCTTTATGCTTTTGCAAGATGGCTAGGTTGTTGTTTATTTAGGAAAGAGACTAAGTCCTTAAACACACTCCCTAAGAGACTAGATCATGTAGGGCATGAGGAATGACTTAAATCTAATGCAAAAATTAAGTTTTATTTTAATTTTTGGACAATTTATTTGACATAGCTATGGGATTCATATGCCTAATGCATGAGAAATTGGTTATGGGCCAAAATCAGTAAGAAAGAGGTGTGTTTCTACCATGGCTCTCAAAGGTCAAGCCATGTTCTCTGGAAAAGGTGGAAGCCCTCCATAAGCAAGAGTGAAGCAAGATGATTTTATGCATGATGTGAAATATACAACATCCAACTAAGGGGTTGCTAAATCTTTTATTATCTTGATTTATATTCTAAGCTTTAGGTGAGGTTATGAGTTATTTAATTTTAATTTTGAGTTGATTAATTGGATAGAAAATTTATTTTTTCCCTAATAGCCTAATCGCATCGAGGCCATTCATCAAACAATGAAGAAACTAGGAAAACATGCCATCCTAATTGCATAAACTAAATAAAATATCAAATAATTTTATAAATCTAGCACAAAAGAATAAAAGGCCAATGTGGTTAGGCTCCACCACAAACCTAAAAGAAATGGGTAGCTGAGCTCTACCCTTATACAACCCGAATTATAAATGAATAACTACAATTTAGAAGGAATTTATGTTATGGGGGTCTTCAGTCTTCACTTCTTCATTTCTTCTTTCTTCACGTTTTATTTTCTTCTTTCTTTCTTTCTTTCCCTCTTTTGGTTGGTTGGGATGTAGTTACTCAAGGCTTCACATGGTGCATAAGATCTTATGACCAATGTTCATCCTAATTCCCCATAACAATCATTCCAAATCTTAATTATAAAATTACATGAAAATGGGAAAATTAAATCTAACTAAAACTTGCAAAAAAATTAGCTAAATACACCATACAATCCCAAGCATGTATATGAATAAGTTGGACTTAGCACCCCACACATGGGTAACCAAGTCCACCTGTCCTATTTTGGATTATGCTTAGGGGTATAAGCAGCCTGCACATAACAAAATTATTTTTATATTTTTATTACAATGCCCCTTAAGCACAATCCCCTACAGAAGACATGATTAGGCTAAGATCACCCTACCATCCAGTCTACGCACATGCACCCTAACATCCAGTCTAAAATATTACATCACAAAATAAAATCAGGCATCAAACTATGCATCGCCCTAACATAGGGTTAGAAATGGTGACTTAGCCTAATGTGTGTGCCATTTAAGGCTTGTGTGGGATGTCTTAGCTAGGCTTTAAGGTTAAAGTTTTCTAAGTGTGAAAGGATTCAACTTAGAGGGTGGTTTTATTTTAAGTGATTTAGTTGATTTGGTCAATTTTATTTGATGATTTGATTTGGTTTGAATGAACCTACACTTAATTACTAAGTGTTGTAAAGAGAAGAAAAGAGAAGAGAACTTCTCTTTCATCCCTACCTTAAGTAATTTCTAGGATAGATTCATTAGTGATTTTTATTTAGTGAATGTTTTATTATGTGTTTTAATTAACCCTACATTTAGATTTGCTCCAAATAAACCTATTAATAAGAAAGGCATCTTAGGATTAATTAAGGTGAATTACTATCACATAACACACAACCATTTATTTCTTTCCAACATGTATACCATGCATATGAATGATCCTAAGAATAGCTATACATGCAATGCAAATCTTATCACATCTTAATGATGAATGCAAAGAGATGTTGTTATCTAGGAAAATTTGGATATTTCATAAATGCATGAATTTATTTAATTAGAAAAGAAGGACTCTTTTATCCATTACTTATATGCACATTCACATGTATAAAAGACGTAAGTGAGTATGACTCCATTATTTTCTACACTAGGGGTGTAAGGTACAAGACCTACTTGGGGCTACATAAAGACTCGCAACCCTGGGATGTCAAGACTAATATACCATTTTTCTTAAATACATGTGCATGTACAAAAATAAATAAATGGAAGAACAATCATGCAAAAGATTTTTGTGTTTGATTTGTTATGCAATTTACATGTATAAATGTGAAAGTCCTTCTTAAGTAATAACATGGAAGTGGATAGGAATGGATTTAAGCAAGTGTTATGTTCTTTTCAAATGAACTATACACTTTGCAAATCCTATACAAGTCCATGTTAAAAGAGGAGAGGAAAGTCACACAAAATACACATATTATGTTATAATCACATGCAATCTTATAAGTATTTATAAGTAGCATCACTTTATTTATAATGTTTGATTTATAGGTTTTGAAAATCACTTTCTATTTAATAGTGATAATAGCCACTCATATTCTTATCTTTAGCCAAAACATGCAATTTGACATAAAGAAAACATTTTCTTTATTTAATTTTTCAAAAGATATGAATGCATGATTTCATATGGCATACAACATTTAACATGCTTGGAAAGAAATAAAGTGATGTAAGCATGTAACTTCATTCACCCTAATTAATTCCTAAGGACAATCCTATAAGACTAGATTATTCAAAGTTAATCAAAATTATTTAAAGAGATTTTTATTTTAATTTTGAATTTGATTTGATTTAGGAAATGTGAAAAGAGTTTGCTGATCCTAACCCATTTCCACATGTGTGAATTAGTTTAGTTTAGTTTTAGAACCATTAGATTGATTTTATATTTTATTTAGGTTAAGGTGTAAATTAAATCCATTAATTACCCCTTACCAACACCACTTTAACATAATTAACCAAATAATTATGAGCCAACATATGATATGCAATCATATGAAATTTAAATCAGTAATGCTCTTAAGAAAGAAAGGGGCCTATGCAATTGGCTCAAAATTAATGATTAATTAAGCTAAAGGGTTTAATTAAGTACTTTCATAACCACCCTACACATGTAGGTTGGATTATGATTTCCTTAAGATTACCTTAGGCTCTTGAACACCTAAGGATCTACCCAAGATTGAGATTAATTAAGTGATTAAGTTTTTGGATTAATTTTTGGTTTTGAGTTTGATTAATTAAGCTATTTAATGAAGTGATTAAATCATTAATCAATTTGTGAATTAATTAAGTCTTCATTCAAATGAAATAGACTTAGGGAAAAGATTTGAAATAAGAATCCTAATCTCATTCCTAAGTTTATCCACTATGTCAAGATGATTAATAAGCTTAATTAATGAATTTATCACCATTTAATAGGTTAATTAATCATTTAATTGATTAAGGGTGTGATTAGATGTTAAATAAGGATTACCTAAATTAATCCAACAATAAATTCCAAGAAAATCATGGGTGTCATCCCACTAATTAACCCTAAGGAGTTTGAAATTAAAATAATTAAGGAGTAAACATAATTACACTAATAAAAAATTAAAAGTGAAGGTTACTATTTAAAATCAATTAAACTTAATTTTATATTATTCCCCTTTGAATTATCTTTAAAATGAAGTTGAATTTGCATTTTTTGGATTTTACTACATTTAATTATGAATTTATGAAGTTTTTGTGACTAAAAGGTAATTAAATAGACCTAATTAATTAACAAATCCTATCGGCACCATGTGGGTTGCTGACGCGGAATGCACTTTCCATGTGGTGTGCATTCTTTCCATGTGGCATGGTGGGATTGGTTATTTAAGTTGTCAAATTGGCTCGTCCGTGCGGTAGCACGCTTCTAGATCATCCGATCAAAGATGGGCCAATATGGTTATGAAGGATTAAATCAATGGATCTAATGTGTTTAATCAGTACCGTCCATCCAAACATGCGGGATGGACGGTCCATGATTCATCCCTACCTTTGCCTGTGGGAGACACATATTGTCCGTCCTCCATGGCTTGATCCAAGATCACTTGAGCTCGGATAAAGCTAGGGTTCATCCCACACCATATAGAAGCAAGGAGAAGAAGATCCAACTGTGGAATTTCAATGGGATTATAATTCCCTTCACAATGGACCAAGGATTTTCTAACTTAAGCTTGTTTTGAGTCATACCTCTGGAGGCTATCATTGGTGCTTTCAACGGTGTAGGTAGCTTCGTCTAGTGGAGACAAATCTGTTGAAGGTTTTAGCATTGAGATGAAGTGGATCTTCCAATTGACCAAGCTTGCTTCAATAGCTTGCGGCTTTGGTTTAGGTCCACCTTCCCGTGGCTTGGATGCTTGGGATTTGCTTTGGGTGAGCTCAACTTAGTCCCTTGATGGTGCTTGCAAGAGAAATTAGAGTTTGATTGAGAATTGAGCAATGTGGAACTCTCCCTCACCTCCCCATTATGGCTTTGAAGAAATCTGAGAAGGGGAAATTGGAATGAGCTTAGGAATACTTAGGAAGCTTGTGGGTGCTTGCCTTTGATCCTCAGAGCTCAATCAAATGCAAGAGTCCTAGTTTGAGTGGAAATGAGAGGGAGTATATCTCCCCCTATGTGGCTCAACGACCGAAGCTTACCTTACCATTTTGATCAAATTGCCCTAATTGAATGGTTGTTTTTAATTGTTATGAGCTCCATGTGAATCAGTTTTGGCAGAGGAGTGGAAGTGTGGAGGTGCACATGTGTTAAATGAGTGTGGGAGGTGATCCATGTGGAGAATTTTGAGTGTGGTGGTTAGTTTTGGCCTTGGGTTGGTTTGGTCAGTATCATGTACCACCCTCCTTGGGTGTCCAAATGGTCCACTAGGAGGATGTCAAGTGGCCATGAAAGGAATTGACCAAATTCCAAGTGGATTTTGGCCATAAGTTACCATTTACCGAAGGGTAAAATGGTCATTTGGCTTATTTTGATTTGGAAAGATTTGGTATGATTGAAAAAATGGGTTGTGCCAATTTTGAATTTGGAGTTTATTTGATGTGATTTGGCTCAAGTTGACCCATTTAGGTCAAAATGGGTCAAGTTGACCAATTGGTCAAATTGGGTCAAACCAAAGGTTAGGTCAAGTTCATATGACCATTTGAAGTATTTTTCCATCATTGGTTTGGTTCAATTTGGTTTAGATTTAGTTTTGGTTCATTTGAGTTTACTTAGGTCAAATGGGTCAAGTTGAGCAATTTGACCCATTTGACCCAATTAGGTTAGGTCATGGGTTGGTTTAGGCTTGGTTGGTCATTTGAAATGTAGTGCAAGCTTTGATTTTAAGAAAATTTGGTTTGGTTTGATTTCAAGTCAATTTGACCTTTTAGGTCAAGTTGGGTTCATGGTCAATTGGGCTAGGTTGGGTCTAGTTGACCAATTGAAGTTTTGGTCAAGTTCAACGAGTGATTTGGAATGAATTTGACCCATTGGTTTCAACCAATTTGGCTTAGATCAAGATTTGTCCCATTCTGACTTTTTTAGGTCAACTTGGGTCAAGTGGCCAATTTGGCTAGGTTTGGCTCAAATGATGACTTGATCATGTTCAATCATTGATGATGCATTGGTTTAGATCAATGGTTTCAATCAATTTGGCCTATGATAGATTTTGGCTAGTTTAGGTTTCATTTGGGCTAAGTGTTGACTTGGTCAAAGGTTAGGTTTGACTTGGTTTGACCCAATTTGAGTGATTGATCATCTTAGGATGATTGTTGCTCACAATGTGAGGCTTAGATGGGCTTAGTTCAATGTAATTTGGGTAGGATTAGAATTTGGCTCAAAAAGATGCTTTAGGTCACTTTGGGTCAAGTGAGCCTAAGTGAGTTAATTGACTTGATCAAGGCTTGATTCAAGTTTGGTTGAACTCACATATGAACTTATGATTGAAATATAAATCCATTTGCAAGTGATTTGAAGTCAAATGAGTTTTGATTCATTTAACAATTTCAAGTTCAAAGGATGAACATGGGTTTGATTTGGGTTAATTTGATTTTGGATTGATGATTGAAGTTTGTGTTTATATTTGGTTTGTGATTGTAGAATTGATTGTTTGAAGAGAAAATCCAAAGGTTTGGATTGATTTGAGTTTGATTTGGCTAAGTTCAAGAATTTGACTTGAAAGAGTTTAGGTTGGATTTTGGTTAGATTTGGGCTTGAGATTTTGAATTAGTTTTGGTTATTTGAATTTATATTTCATTTATATTTGTGAATATAAATGAGAATATAAATGGGTTATGAGAAAATCTTTTGAGTTTGGAATAACTTGAGTTTGTTTTGAGCTAAGTCCATAAGATGAAATCAAAGTGCTTAGGAAAGATTTTTGGGTTTAGAATTGATCATGGGTTTCAATCAGGAATTGATTCATGATTTGTATTTTTGGAATTGATTTGATGATTTGAGAAAATCAATTAATTGGAATTGATTTGAGTTTGATTTGAAATTGATTTGAGTTCGAAGTTGATTTGAATTTGAAGTTGGTTTGAATTTGAAGTTGATTTGAATTTGAAGTTGATTTGAATTTGAAGTTGATTTGAATTTGAAGTTGATTTGAATTTGAAGTTGGTTTGAATTTGAAGTTGATTTGAATTTGAAGTTAGTTTGAATTTGAAGTTTGACTCGAAAGAAGGAAGTAAGGATTTGGTTCAAGCTATAGGGTAGACAAGTTTTCCTAACACCACTAAAGCATAATCCATTCATATGGATAACTCTTCTAAGTCTCTAGGGTTAGGTTAAGTGTTCACCTAATCACTAGAAGTGTCTTAAGACTAAGGAACTCTTAATGTCTAGAGGAGTCCTTATGCTTAGGATGGAGAAGTTGAAAGCTCACTCCAAAAGTGAGGTCAATAATGAGCATCTCCTACTTATCTTCCTTTGAATTCCAAAATAAGACTTTCCAATTGAACAATTGTTGACCTGACTTTTGGAGTGAGGATTCAATCTCTTCTAGAGTCTTCTAGATATTAAGACTTTTTAGTCATAAGACACTTCTAGAGATTAGGTGATCACTTAACCTAAGCTTAGAGACTTTGAAGGGTTATCCATAGGGTTAAGTTATGCCTTAGGGACTAGGATGACCTACCTACCCCATGACTCAAACCCAACCTATGTTCACCTTCTTAATCCACAACCAAATTCAATTCATATCAAACCTACAATAAAATCACATATCAAATGTAAAAACAAACCAAAAACCTTCCTAAGCCACATGATTTATTCCATAGACTTAGCCAAATCTTAATCCAAACTCAATTGATTTTCTTAATCAATTTATATCTTCAATCATCATCCTAAATATAAATCAAACCTACAATCAAATCTACAATCATACCAAATCCAAATATCAAATCAAGACAAACCCAAACCTAAGCCACATGAACAAATTCCATGGACATTCCAAAAATCCACTCAATTCAAACTAGAATCAATTGATTTTCTCATGAATCAATTATTCCTTCAATTATCATCCCAAATATAAATGAAATCTATAATCATCAAGCCAAACCGAAATTAACCTAAGTCAAACCTAACCTAACCCATTTAACTTGAAATATCTAAATGAACCAAAAGCCCCATTTGAACCCAAACCATTTACAAACAAATTTATAAATTAGTCCTAAACCCATATATAAGTTCAACTAAACTCAACTCAACCTAAAATCAACTCAACTGAGCCCAATTGGTCCACTTACCTAAAGTGACCAATTTGACCAATTTGAACCAAGTTTCAATCTAACCAAAATTGAATTGAACTAAGCTTACCAAAACCTTTTACCATGATTGATGATCACCTTAGGATGATCAATTATCATAAACTGGGACAAAATAAATTAACTTGGTCATTTGACCAAGTCAAACCCGTTAACCCATATGAACCCAAACTAGCCAAAATTCATCATACACCAAATTAATTAAAACCATTGATTCACACCAACCGATGATCAATGATCTAACATGACATGACTACCAATTGAGCTAAACCTATTGACCTTTGACCCAGTTGACCCAATTTGACCTAAAAGACAATATCAAATCATGATCTAAATTGATTGAAACAATGGTTCAAGTTCAAATTGATTATTGAACTTGAAAGCCATAATTGAGCCTAATTTGACCAATTGGTCAGCATTTAGCTCAAATTGACCTAAAGGGTTAAATTGGCAAAATCCAAATCAAATCCAAATTAACTCAAACCAAAGCTATAATAATTTTAAATTAATCAATTGAACATGAATCAACACCTAACCCAAGCCAATTTAGCCAATTTGGTCAAATTGGTCAACTTAGCTCATTTGACCCATTTGATTCCAAATGAGCCAAAATCAAATCTAAGCTAAATTGATTGAAACCAATTGAACCAAAATACTTCAAATCATCATTTGAACATGACCCAAGCTTTTATTTGATCCAATTTGACCAATTGGTCAACCTAACCCAACCTAGCCCAATTTGACCTATAAGGGCCGAATTGAGCCAAACCCCTTTGAACCAAGCCATGGCCCATTGAAACCTGACCCAACCCATCTCAAACCCACCTTGGGTCAGCTAAAAACCAGACCAACCCAAATTGGGCTCTATCCAAGGTAAATCCCCCTTGGATTCTCTTCCTCACATGGGATTTTCCAAAATTGGCAAAGTCCACTCTTCTCTTTCCATGTGGCATCCTCCTCTAACCCAAAATGGAGCCTAACCTAGCCCAAGTGGGCTAGGTTGGCCTTGGACTAAAGGGAGGTGAGTTAACTCACCTCCCCACCATGGCTAAAACCAATGGACCCAAAAGAGATGGCTGCTGCCTTGAGCCACCAGCCAAACTTTCCACCAACCCATTCGAGCCATGTGGAGGTGACACCACTCTAGCTCCTAGGGCAATTTTGAAACCCTAGAGTGATCTCCAAACTTCCCAAGCCTTTTCAAGCTCAGTTCACTATTTCAAAATAGGGCATCTGTCCATCTAACCCAACTCCCTCAAACCTTCACCAAATCCAAATTCTTTGCACCTACACCTTCCCCACACCTCGTCGAGCAAGAACGAATCATCTCTCAAGCTTTTTGACCATCAGAGGTTCAATTTTGATCAACGTTAGACTCCATAGTGACAAATTTTGGTCCATCAAGAAAATGAGAAGGAATTAGCTTATGTGCTGACCATCGAGGCTACGTCTCCACTATACGAAGCTTCCTTAATCAGTTTCTCCATTGGTCCCTAGTTCTGGTGAGGTAATTCTTCAAAATTGAGCTTTTGTAAATTTTTGTTAGAGATTTCTAAAGAAAATTTGAATGTCATGTGATCTTAACTGTTGGATCCCTTCAGATCTTTCGTGCAAAGGTGTGAGATCCATTTAGAGTCGATCTGAGTTCAGGTAAGCTTGGATCGAGCGATAGAAGGTTGACGGTGTTTGTCTCCCATCGTTCGTGGGATGATGGATCACACACCATCCATTACGAGTGATTAGAATAGATGGTCCTAATTATCCACTAGAATTATTTCAATTTTAACCCTTAAGAAATCGAGGGTTTGATCTGCATCATCTATTCTGAGATCAGATGGTGGAGATGAAAGCGCATCCGCTAGCCATATCAACATTGAGTCAAACACATTTAAGTGGCCAATCCCATGACACCACATGAAAAGTGTGCCACCTCAGTGGTCCACATGGCATCGTTGAGATTATGCTTAATTAATTGCTTTTAATGGCTGAAACTTCATAATTCATAACAAAATCATAGAAAATCTAAAAAATGAAAATAAATACTTGTGTTCAAGCTATTTCAGAGGAGATTTATTGAAAATGATTTCTAAGTGATTTTAATAGTAGCTTAATTAAAGTTTAATTATAAAATTAATTAGCTTAATTACTCAAGTAATTAATTCCAAATTTTTATGTTAGTTTAATGGGATGACTTCTACCTCCCATAATTTTCTTGGGATTTATTGCTTAGTAAATTGGGGTAATTAACTATTTAAGCCTTAATCACTCTCTTAATTAATCTATTTAATTAATTAACCTCTTAAATGAAGAAATAATTAATTAAGCTTGCTAATCTATGTTAAACATTGAATAGGAAAGGGAATGGGGTTAAGACCTCTTTCTAATCTTTTCCCTAAGTCCATTTCATTTAAAGAAAAAAATAAATTAAAATGAGATTAATTAAAGGTTTAATTAATTGACTGGATGATTTAATTAAGCAAAACAAAATTACATCGGACCTTAATAAATTAAATCATGGGTAGGTCTTTATGTGTTTAATAACATAAAGGGGTTTAAGGAAATTATGGTTAACCCACATGTATGGGGAAATCATAAGAGTACTTAGTTAAGTTTTTAAATCCAATTAACTATTCAATTGTGACCAATTATATTAGGCCCCCTTATTTTCTAGGATCATAACAAATTTACTTTCCATTCATATGCATATCATATTGGCTCATAATTGTTTGATTAATTACATTAAGGTAACATAGGTAAGGGTAATTAATTGGTTTAATTGAAGATTCAATTTAATTAATTAATAAAATTCACCTGATCACCTTTTCTTAAACCAAATTATATTATTGATGTGGGAATGAGATTGGGTAATAAATGAGTGCTCTCCTCCTCTTTAAATCAAATCAAAATCCAAAAATAAATTAATAAAGAAGCTATGGTTTACTTTAAGTGATTTTATTTAGTATGTTTGTCCTTAGGAATTAATTAGATTGAATGAATCACATGCTTGTATTTGATTATTCCTCTCTAATCATGCTAAATATTATATGTCATTTGATTTCATGCATCCATCTCTTTTCAAAATTAATTGAATTAAATGAAATTTATTATGTAAGCTTGCATGTGTTGACTTAACTTAATATATGTGGGGCTATTATCACTATTTAATCTAAATATGCTTTTTAAAGCATACAAATAAATAATAACATGTGTAGTGATGATAGCTATAAATACATAAGAGATGCATGTATTTATAATTTAATTGTATGAAGTGAAGTCTCTTTCCTTTATTCATATGCTGATTTATACAAGTTTGAATGGTAATGGGTATATAGTCTAGACATCCCGGGAATACGAGGCTTAAGTAGCCCCAAGGAGGTCATTTTTTGCCTCACTTCTTTAGTTTAACAATGCACATATCTATTTGATTTCATTGTTATGCATCTTAACATTAGAATTTGGATAGAACTTTAGTTCATATGCCTAAATAATTTAATTAAAGAAAATACAAGCTTTGCATGATTTTCACTCTCTTAGTTATTTATACATCCATATGTATCTAAGCAAACAAGTATATAGTCTGGACTTCCAGGGAATATGAGGCTTTAAGTAGGCCTAAGGAGGTCATTTGATTACCTAACTTTCCTGGTTTAACAATAACATGTACTTGTTTATGTTTTTATACATCTGTATGTATATGTGATTAAAAATGGGAATCTCCCTTCTCTATTAAAAATGCATACACCCATAATCATTTAAATGATTTAATTATTTAATCATGTGATTTGGATCCCTCTTTCATATGTTTATGTATGAAAATTTACATATGTTTGAATGCAAGTCTGGACATCCCGAGAATATGAGGCTTTAAGTAGCCCCAAAGGAGGTCATTTGATTACCTCACTTCCCTAGTTTAACAATGACGCTTACCTATTTAATTTCATTCTTATGAATTTTTGTATAAGAATTTGGATAGAACTTTAAATTTACATATACTAAATAATTCAATCAAATGAAAGATAAACCTAAAATATACACATACATCCATCATTTAAATGTGTTAAAACATGTTGCATGTATAGATATGCTAAGTATTAAATCATATGCATGATACATGTGATGGAAAGGAATGATTTAATATATATCATGTGATATTAATTCAATTAAATTAATCTTAAGAAGCCTTTCATATTAAATAAGGTTATTTAAAGTGAACCTAAACTTAGGATTAATTTAAAAAATGTGTAATAAACCATTCACTAAAAAGAGCTAAATCAAATTAACATGCATTAGACATGGCTTAAGGTAGGGATGGAAGAGGGTAATCCTTATTCATTTCCTTTATAACACTTAGTTATTAAATGTAGATCATATGAAATAAAACAAAATACAAATTAAAATTCATAAATCAATTAAATAATTTAAAGTGAAACCAACCTTCATGTGAAATTAAATAGCTTCCAAACTTAGAAAAATATAACTCTAATGCTTAGCAAGACATGCCACATAAGCTTTAGCACACACATTATAATTATATCACCACCTTTAGCTTTATGTTAGGAGGGTGCATGATGTGATGTATGTTTTATTTTATGATGTATTATTTTAGATTAGATGTTGGGGTGTATGCTTCATAGACTGGATGTTAGTCCATTCCTAGTCTAATCATATTTTCTACATGGGATTATGCTTAAGGGGGTTCTTAAATATAAATATAAATGCTCTCTTTTCATGTTGTTTAAACCCCTAAGCATAATCCAAGTTAGGACACATGGGTTTGATTACCCATATGTAGGGTGCTAAGTCAAAATTATACATATAACTGCTTGAGATTGTATGTACGTTTAGCTAATATCTATTTTGTAGGTGTAGTTAGATTTACCATTTTCCTATGTGAATGTAATTTTGTAATAGGAATTATCATTAGTGTTATGGGGGATTAGGGTGAACAGTGGCTAGAAGGCTTTTTCCAAGGGTGCCTTATGATGCCTTTGAAGCAAGCACATCCAAAGAAAGAAGAAGGAGATGGAATAGTGAAGAATGAAGACCACCATAACATGTATTCATTCAAATTATAGTTATTATTTTATATACCAAGCTGTATAAGAGTAGAGCTCGACTACCCATCTTTTCTTTTTAGGTTGTATGGAGGCACCCGACCGCACCGACCTCTTATTATTTTGTGATAGTTATAAACTTGATGGATGATTTGTTTAGATTGTGCATTAGAAATTACATCTTTTTCATAATTTTTTTATGATTGATGCTTTAATGTGTGGCATGGATGCATTAGGCTCTTAGGATAAAATAAAATTTTCTATCCAACTAATCACTCATAACTAAATTTTGAAATAACTCATAACCTCATCATAAAACATAGGGTATAAATAAGATAATTAAAAGATTTAAATACCCCTTAGCTGTATGGTTGTATGTCTCACATCATGCATGCATATTTCTTCTCTCTTGAATATGGGGGATCTCCATCCTTGCACTATAGGAGAATCTTGACCTGTGAGGGCATCCCTTGTAGTGGAGAACACCCTCTTCTCGCTGACTTGGCCAATAACCATATTTCATTATGCATTTTAGGCATATAAAATCCTAAAACCTTTATCTAAATGATGTGTCAAAAATAAAATAAAATATAAAAATATTTTACATTTATAGATTAAATCATATACTCATACCACTCATGCTCTAGTCTCTTAAGAAGTGGGTTTAGGACTTTAGTCTTTTCTAATTAAATAACTACCCTACCTATCTTACAATTCATAAGACCAGTCTACATGATTTTAAAATCATAGGATGAGTTAGCTGGCGACCACTCCAGGCAGTTGTAAGCCCAAAAGTCGAGACAGTTTATCATCTCTTGTGGAGGTAAACCTTATGTCCACCTATCGCTTAGATTTAGATCATGCTTTAGCTCTTACCAAAGCTCTCTAGATTTAAGATTTGAGGTAGATGTTTCTTTCAGTTTACAAGCATAAATTCTCACCTCTTAGGCATCTCCATAACCTTGTGTTGATGGATTATAAGCCCTAGCAATCTAATAAAAATTCAACTCAAATAAATAAATCTCTACACTTTCAAATACATAAAACCCAATTATAGGATAGATTGAAATGTTCACTAGGCTTCCTAGTATCATGAGCATTTCCTACTTCCTCCCTTTGGATTTCAAAAATAAGTCTTCTCCTTGAACTTTCCCAATTTATCTTCCAAATATTACCAATCCTTTGATAGTCTAACCTTAAAATCTTTGGTGATGATAATTGTATACTTTAATCGAGAGTATTCTTAGGGAATATCATTCCCTGAGATGTAATTAACTATGGAGGCTTGCCTCCACAGGGAACTTTAGAACCATATTTAATATAAACCTACTTTATTCATCCATGTAAAGCATGGGAAAAATTCTCTGGTATATTCAAAGATCCATCATGCTTTATGAGTCTTTATTAGGAGATTAGGTCCATTAAAGGGTGATGCGTTCAGTCTTTCAAGATAGTACATCATACGTCAATGATGTACCCGATCACTTCAATAAATACCCTCTACGATCTGCGTGGTGTTCCCCCCCCCAAATAAACACCATAATTTTTCTAGTGACTTCGTTGGTGATAGTTCCTCTCTCCATATTTAGTAGACAATTATCATCTCCAAGCAATAATAGTGGACTTATATTTTATATAAGCCGAAACTTTCTTTCTTTCCATTGGTCCTTTCCTCATTTCATTCTCAAGCATAAGTAGCCAGCATCCTTTAGGTTTTAGGACCTAACTCCCATGTAGGTCTTAAGACTCCTTTTGGTTTCCCCAATAGGTAATGATAAATTAATTAAATAAAGGAGATGACCAAATATAAGTCAAATGGTAGTTAGAACCTCTTACCATTAGCTAGGTAGAGTAAGGTTCATTCCATATTTGACAGAACTTTAAAAGAATTTAAAGTAAAACAAATAAAGTCTTTTCCAAAATTTTCAAAACAAAATTATATGAGCTTTACTTAATAAAATTGGCTAAATAAACATCTTCTTTTTCAAAATTAGATAAAGCAAAATTAAAATCTTTCAAAATTAATTGAACCTCACTTAGCATATTTAAAATCACTAAGTGAGTGTTCCCTTTTTTTCAAAGTTAAATCAAATAACAAATCCTTTTCATAAATATATTCAAACCCATTTTTCAAAAAATAAACTAATCCCATTTAACATACTTAAATTTGTTAAATGAGGGTCCCCTTTTAAAATAAAATCAAACATATCTAAGATATTTCAAAATCAAACCAACTCCATTTAACATACCCATAGTTGTTAAATGAGAGCTTCATTTGAAAATTAAAATCAATATATAATTGAACTCCATTTAACATATTCATATTTTGTTAAATGAGAGTTCTCTTTTTCAAATTAAAATTAAAAAAAATCAACATATAAATATGACATCACTTAACACACCCAAATTTGTTAAGTAAAGGTTTCCCATTTCAAAATCAAGATAAAAAAAATAAAATTGAACTCCATTTAACATACCCATATTTGTTAAATGAGAGTTCTACATTCAAAAAATCAAATTAAAACCAAAATATCCAACACACATTTTGAATTCCATTTAACATACTCGTATTTGTTAAATGAGAATTCAATCTTTAAAATAAAAAACAAATCCATATGAACAAAAAAACAAACATATAAGTGAGCTTCATTTAACATACCTAAATTTGTTAAGTGTGAGTCTCATTTCCAAAATAATATCAAACCAAAACATCAAAACATCAAACATATATTTGAACTCTATTTGATATACCTAAATTTGTCAAATAAGAGTTCTCCTTTTTTTTAAAAAAATCAAATCAACCAATATCAAACATAATTTGAACTCCATTCAATATACTTAAATTTGTTAAATAAGAGTTCATCATATCAAATCAACATATACAAATAAACAATAATCAAATCATTAAGACAAAATGTTTTCAAAAAAAAAAAAATTCAAACATATAATTGAAACCCTCTAGCAAACCTAAATTTGTTAAGTAAGAGTTTTTGAAACCAAATTCCAAAAATATATGATATATTTTTAAAGGTCTCTAAATATTTGAACCCCACTTAACATACCTAAATTTGTTGAATGAAGGTTTCAAATCAAAATTCTATGGCAAAGTCTCTCCTCAAACTCCTCAAAAATCTCTCCAATATAATGAAACCCACTTAACATACCTAAATTTGTTAAGTGTCGGTTCAAATTCCAAAAATCAAATCAAAGTCAAATCATCAGCTCAAGATAAGGGTCTAATTCAGTTATGTTTCAACAAATGCAGAGATACCAACCTAGTTTTCTTGTCCCCTTTCTACGATCAATTTTCAGCCATGACTACTAGCAGATGATCTTCTCATTCCCATATGGTATGGATCCCTTGGATTAGGCCATACTCTCAACCACCAACTATGCACATGGACATGGCTTTGAGGCTATCAAAGTCACCTGTGGAGCCCTCACTACTGTCAGTAGGGAGGAGGTGGTATAACAAAAGACACTTCTTGACTTTGATATCCAGTTCGATTCTGAGTATCCCTCACTAAAGAGGAAAGCCATTGTGGTTCCCACCCCTCGGTCAGTGCCAACTTCAACATCAGTGCCAGTTCAGTCAGTTGCCCCCCACTATAGTTCCAACGAGGGCTAGGACCTCCCCCGCTGTTCCCCCTGCTCTGAAGGGGAAGGCTATCTTGGCATCTGAGATGGTCCATTCCACCTTTGAGGTTGGTGCTAGCTCCCGCTCCACCCCACTCACCAGGATGCAATGCCACAAGAACCACAAGGTTAAGCATCACTTTGAGTGTGAGGCGAGGCAGATCGATGATGGCTCTCATGTGGTTGAGGAGGGTTTTTCTCATGAGACCTCTCCACTTTGAGTGGTAGTAGGTTCCACCCCCTCTCAGCTTTAGAAGGAGAGGAGGACTATTAAAGTATTGCTGCATCACCACCAATGCCTGCAAAGATTGAAACACCAGTTAGGGATATGAGGAAGCCCTACGCCGGTCTATGGTCATTTCTACATAGAGTCGATAGAGCCCACATACAATCAGAGTCCAACTTTTTATATGATTTAAGGAGTTTGATCCCTAGGAGTGTTAGGGGGTCAGATTCATAGAGAGGGAACCATGGAGGCTAGAGTCACTGCCCAAGCAGGCAAGCGAGAGAGGAGGATGTATGCCAGACAGTCGGCGGGCTCGACTTTAATAGACTTTTCTGATCGGTTCCTTGTCAGGGTCAATCATTTAGATAACATCATTCTCACTACCGATTGATGAGGAGATTTCGAGAGGTAGTTGTTTCACCGTCACCACCACTCACATCACCATCATAGCTTCTAGCATCCACCATCCCCACCAATCTGCATAAGCCCTAATCGGGAGAGAGACCCTCTCCTTTGGTGATCCAACAATAGCCTAAGGATCCCGCTCCATCCATTCCACCTGTTGAGGTGAGATTGAGCTCCCCTGCTCGACCTTCTACCTCAACCGTGGTTAGGAGGGAGTGGCATCCCAAGAGCATCGTGGTTACTCCAACTTCATAGCCGTTGGAGGGAGAGAGGGTAGGGGACATTGACCCAGTCCCCATGATAGTGGAACTAGTCGAGTGCACCAGCATAGAGCATTCAAGATATATGGTTTGTAGAACCTGATCCATGTGATCACGGTCTACATTCCAATAGAGCCAGGTAGGGTAGATGACCATTCATTAGATGACATCATAGAGGACTATCATACTGTAGTTAAGTAGATTATTGGTAGTGATCATTCAAATCAGGAGGAGGGTAGAGTTAGCTTTGATCTTGATAAAGATGACATGTTGGACGACACAGTAGAGGTCCTATGGTGTTTATTTTTGATTATGTGCATAGGAGACACCATGCAGATCTGAGGGTGTACTTATTGAGATGATCAGGTGTGACATCAAAGAATAGTGAACTATATCAAACGATAGAAATCACCATCCTAAAATGGACCTAATCACCTAGACATAAGGCATGATGGGTCTTGAATATACCAAAGATTACATGGATGAATAAAGCAAGGTTTATTTAAGCCGGGTTCTAAAGTTCCCTATGGGAGAAAGCCCCCATAGTTAATTACATCCTAAGGAAGGTGAGTTATTTAGGAATACTCTCAATTAAAGTAGGCAATTATTATCTCCAATGATTTTAAAGATAGGACTATCAATAAATTGGCTATGTTTGAAAAATCAATTAAGATAGATAAAAAATGGGGAGACTTATTATCAAAGCTAAAGGAAGATGAGTAGGGAATGCTCATGATACTAGGAAACCTAGTGAGCATTACAATCTATCCTATGGTTGGGATTTATATGTTTGAAATTGAAGAGAATTATGTATTTGAGTTGAAATTTATTAGAAGGCTAGGACTTATAATCTCATAATACAAAGTTGTGAAAATGCCTAAGATGTGAAGATTTATGCTTGTAGCCGAAGGAAACAGCTACCTCGGATCCTAAATCTAGGGAGATTTAGCATAAGCCAAAGCACGACCAAAGCTTAAGCGAAGATGTGTATATAGTTTACACAAGAGAGGACAAACCACCCGACTGCTAGACTTATAACTGCCTGGAGTGGCAGCTAACTCCTCCTATGCTTTAAAATCATGTAGGCAAGTCTTATGTCTTCACAGGATAGTTAGGTTGTTATTATTTAGAAAGAGACTAAAGTCTTTAAACCCACTCCCTAAAGAGACTAGAGCAAGAGTGGTATGAGTAATGACTTAGTCTAATGCAAATCTTTTCAAATTTTATTTGTATTTGACATTTCATTTTGACAAAGGCTTTGGGATTTTGTATGCTTATATGCATTATGAAATTAGATTATTGGCTAAATCAGGAAATGGGCATTTTCCACCACAAGGGATGCCTCACGGGTCAAGCATTCCCCTATCATGCAAGGATGGAAATCTCCTATTTTCAAGAGAGAAATAATATGATATGCATGTTGTGAAACATTCAACCATTTAGCTAAGGGGTTGCTAAATCTTTTAATTTTCTTGATTTAATGCCCAAGCTTTATGTGAGGTTATGAGTTATTTTGAAATTTAATTATGAGTTGTGATTGGGGTAAAAAGTTTATTTTTTTCCTAAGAGCCTAAGTAGATCTAGACCATACATTAAATCACCATACATGAAGAAACTAGGAAGATACATGCCATTTTTGTTGCACAATGTACACAAATCATCAAACATTTTACAAACTCAACGTGAGAGAATAACATGCCGGCACGATCGTGTACCACCATACAACCCAAAAAAGGAAAATGGGTAGCTGAGCTCTACCCTTATACAACCCGATAAATGAAAGAATAATTATAAATTATAAATGATAAGTGTTATGGAGGGGGGGGGGTGCGGTCTTCATATCTTCATGCTTCCTTCATTTTCTTATTCAATAAACTTCATTTGATTTGGTAGGCTTCTAGGCATCACATGGCACTCCAGGATTAAACCTTTTGGCCAATGTTCATCCATAACCCCATAACACTTAACCAAATCCCTAATACAAAATAACATTAAAAATAATAAAGGTAAATCTAACTACCCTGCAAAACAAGTGTTAGCTAAACACACCATACAAGCAGTTATGTATGTATTTGAACTTAGCACACATGAGTAGTAACCAAGTCCACTGTCCTAATTTAGATTATGCTTAGGGTTAAGCAACTGTAAAAGAGAGCACTTATACTTATTTTAAACTCCCCTTAAGCACAATCTCCTGCAAAAAAATATAATTAGGCTAATCATGGCCTACCATCTAGTTTATGAAGCATACACCCTAACATTCAGTCTACAACAATACATCACAAACTAAACATATATCAAACTATGCACCACCCTAACATAAAGCTAGAAATGGTGGCATAATTTAATGTGTGTATATTAAGGCTTGTGTGGTATGTTCTAACTAGGCTTTAGAGTTATCATTCTCTAAGTGTGAAGGACATTTAATTATAAAGGGTGGTTTAACTTTAAGTGGTTTAATTGATTTATAAATTTTATTTAGTATTTTTTTGTTTCATTTGACCTACACTAAATAACTAAGTGTTATAAAGAGAAGAAAAAAGAGGGTCACTCTCTTATCCCCTACCACAGTCACATCTAAAGCAAATTAATTAAATGAATTCTCTTTAGTGAATGGCTTATTACATATTTTAGTTAATCCTAAGTTTAGGTTCACTTTAAATAAACTCATTCAATAAGAAAGGCATCTTAAGATTAATTGGAATTAATCACATAACACATGTTTGTTCATTTCTTTCCATCATATATAGCATGCATATGATTAAGTCATAAACATAACTAAACATGCAATTTGTATCTTAGCACACTTAAATGATGAATATAAGCAAATGAACTTGGAATTGATGTTTTATTTGGTTGAATTATTTTGTCATATTAATTTAAAGCTCTATCTAAATTTTTATACAAAGACGTAAGAAAAGAACTCTAAATCATATGACTAATCAACCCAACCACTTGAACAAAATATGGACGCATGTATTTTTAATAGAAAAGTGGATTTTTTTCATTCATTAGCTAAATACACATCCAAATGTATGAAAGTTTTAAGCATCGCCATTATTCTCACTAGGGGAGTGAGGTAGGAACCTCCTTGGGGCTACTTAAAGCCATGTCCCAGACAAATATACCTGCTATTCTTAAATACATATGGATGTATAAGGAACTATAAGAATAGAAATCTATGCAAAAGTAGAGTTTAATTTATTTGTGTAAATGGATCAAAAGCTCTATCCCAATTCTAATGTCAAAATGCATGATAATGAAATCAATCAGGTACATCGCCATTGTTTCGCACCAGGGGAGTGAGGTAGGAACCTCCTTGGGGCTACTTAAAGTTGTGTATCCCCGAGATGTTCAGACTAATATAACCATTAACATTCAAACTTATGCAAATCAACATATGAATTTAAGAAAGAGACTTCACTTCATACACTAAGCTTATATTCACATGTACCTCCTATGTACATAACTAAAGTCACAATATATTTCATCATTCATTAATAAGCTTTTGAAAATACATTTGAGATTTAATAGTGATAATAACCACACATATTTCTAATTAAGTCAACACATGCAAATTTGACATAAAGGAAATCATTTTATTTAATTAATTTTTGAAAGAAATGAATGCATGAATCAAGTGACATACAACATTTTAACATGATTGGAAAGAAATAAAGCAACACAAGCATGTAATTTCATTCAATCCAACTAATTCCTAAGGACAATCACATTAAACAAGCTTATTTAAAATAAACCAAAGTTTCTTAAAGCCATTTTGATTTCATGTTTGATTTGATTTAAGAGATGTGAAAGAGGTTTGCTAACCTAAACTCATTCCCCATGTGTGAGTTAATTTGATTTAATGAAAAATAATTAATATGATTTTATGACTTAATTAGGTTGAGATATGAATTAAATTAATTATTTAAACCCTTACCTATATCACCTTAAGTTAACTAACTAATTAATGATGAGCCAACATGATATGCAACCACATGGAAAGTAAAGCAACAATGCTCCTAAAAAATGAAAGGGGCCTAATACAATTGGCTCATAATTAATAATTAATTAAGCTTAAGGGATTTGATTAATTACTTTTCTAATTTTCTCACACATGTAAGCCAATCATAATTTCATTAAATTCTTTTAGACTACTAAACATCTAAAGAACTGCCTAAAGTTGATTAATCAAAGTTAAGAATGATTTAGATTTTGAATTAATTTAATTAAGTCTTTAATTAGTTAATTAAATCCTTTGATTATGTTTTAATTAGGATAATGAAATTAACTTAGTGAAAGAGATCAAAGAGGAGGCCTCAATCCCAATACCTAAGTCACTTCAAACAATCAATTAGGCGTTGCCATAATTAAATTCCCTTTTGTTTCAATTGATCAATTAAGTGGCTAATTAATTACTTAAGCTTTAATTTATTTGAAATAAATGAAGAGGTTTAATGAAATGGTCATAAGAAATAAACCTAAACCACTTTCCTCAGACTTTTAACTATCAACAGAGGGTAATAAGATTAATTAATTAATTAATCCACTATTCATTTACTTAATTATCATTAATTAATGTAGGAGAGTAATTAAGGCTTAATCCTTAAATTCCCTAATTAACCATCCAATAAATTCCAAGAAAAATAGGAGAGGCAAAGGTCATCCCCTAAACATCTCTGGAAAGTTTGAGATTGATTAAGTAATTAATCAGAGAGTAATTAAGCTAATTATATTTTTAATTACCTTAATTAAGCATAAATTACTTTTTAAAATTAATTAATAATAATTTTAATGGATTCATCTTTGAAATACCTTTAAAATGAGCCCTCATTTGTACTTTTTGGATTTATTTATAATTAGTTATGAATTTTGAAAGTTTTAGGCTTAAAAATAGATTAATTAACCTAATTAAAACCTTAATCCTGTCGGCGTGACATGGCTACTGGCATAGAGCACTTTCCATGTGGCATGATAGGATTGGTTATTTAAGTTGTCAAATCGGGATCTGACTTGATTATGAATGGCTTTCCGTGGACCGCGATCTGATCAAACGACCCTAGATCTGATTGAAGGAAAATCAAAGGATTCTATGCATGATTTGATTAGGATCGTCCATTCTAATCACATAGAATAGAAGATGTGATCCGTCTCCTCGGCGAGGCGAGATTCCATTATTGTCTCTTAATTGGCTCACGAGCTTGAATGAATATCAAATTGATCCCACACCATCAAGTGGAGGAGACAAACACATCCAATGGTGGAAATCTCTTGACATGGAACTTTCCTTCACAAAGACCAACCTATTTTAAGCTTAAGAATCAATTTCAATGGCATACCTCATTGGAGCTTATGACCGGTAGTTCCAACGATTGAGGAAGCTTCATTTGGTAGAAATGAAGCCTGTTGAGTGGCACAAGCTTTGATTTGAGGTGGACTGCTTGGAAGACCAAAGCACAAGATGGAAGTGGTCAGCTTCGATTGAACTCCACCCTCCGGTCATCGAGAAGCTTAGGGGATGATTCATTCTCGCTCATGTGGCTCCAAGGATGGTGTGTGCAAAGTCAATTGCACTTTGGTGGAGGTTTGAGCAAATGGAAATTGGATTGAGGCTCTCTTATTTTAGTTTTCCATAAAATTGAGAGAGGAGAAGTTGGGGAGCTCAAGAAGCCTTGAAATTGCTCTGGGATATGCATTCTTGGCTAGGGTTGAATTGAGTGTGTGTCTGTTGGTTTGAGTGAGAATGAGGGGGGTATACTCCCCCATTCTTTGAATCAGATAGTTAGCCTTATTTGGTCATTTTGATCAAATGGCTATTAAGGGGAGCTCGATTATGGCAGAGAATTAGGTTAGTTGGCTTCCTTTGAGTGGAAGAGGATGTGAGAGTGGCTACCATGGGAGTAGTGGGTGTCCGATGGCTTTCCAAGTGTTCCAATAGAAATGGGAGGTGATTTCACCTCCCCATGAGTCATGACTAACCAACCACCCTTGGCTCAGGTTAACCAGTGTCCTTAGTGCCTAAGTGGACCAATGGATGGGTGCCAAGTGGCCAAGGAAGAGAAATGACCATTCTCCCAAGTGATTTGCCTCATGTGATGCCCTTAGCCTAAGGGTATCTTGGTCATTTGGTAATGGATTTGATTTGGGCACATTTGAAATGGGTCAAAAGTGGGTTAGCCCTAATTTTAAATGATTTGGAGTTCATTTGGTTTGATTTGGCTTGATTTGATCTATTTAGGTCAAATTAGGTTAGGTTGGGTTAAGTTGACCAATTGGCCAAATCAAACCAAAGGTTGGGTCAAGTTCACATGACCATTTGGAGTGTTTTGGTTCAATTGATTCGTATTAGTTTGGCTTAGGTTTGGATTTGGCTCATTTGGATTCAAATGGGTCAAATGGGACAAGTTGACCAATTTGACCAATTTGACCAAATTGGGTTGGGTTAGGTGTTGGTTCATGTTCAATTGGTTGATTGAACTTGGTTGTAGGCTTTGGTTTAGTTTAATTTGGGTTTAATTTAGATTTTGGCCAATTTGACCTTTTAGGTCAATTTGGGCTAGGTTGGGTCAAGTTGACCAATTTGGTCAAATTGGGCTCAATCATGGCTTTGGTCAAGTTCAATAATCAATTTGGAGTGAACTTGAGCCATTGGTTACAATCAATTTAGATTAAATCATGATTTGACCAATTTTGGCTATTTTAGCCAATTTTGGTCAACTTGGGTCAAATGGACAATTGGACTTGGTTTGGCTCAATTGAGGATTTGATCATGTTCAATCATTGATTATGAGTTGGTTTGAATTAATGGTTTTAATCAATTTGGTATATGGTGGGTTTTAGTTTTTTTAGGTTTCATTTGGGCTAAGGGTTGACTTGGTCAAAAGACCAAGTTGATTTGGTTTGACTCAATTGAGATGATTGATCACCCTAAGGTGATTGTTGATCATGTTATAAGGTTTGGATGGCCTTGGTTCAATCCAATTTGGGTTGGATTAGAACTTGGTTCAAAAAGAATTCTTTAGGTCACTTTGGGTCAAGTGGACCTAAATGGGTCAAATGGCTCGATGATGGATTGATTCAATTTAGTTTGGTTTATGCATGGATTTAGGATGAAAAATATAATTCCAATTGCAATTGGTTTGGAGTCAAATGGATTTTGGATCATGTGGCAATTTCAAGTCAAAAGGGGTTAACATGGGCTTGACTTGAGTTGACTTAGGTTTAGTTTTATAATTATAATTTGTATTTATATTTGGCTAAAAGATTGAAGGAATGATTGAATAATGAAGAAATCCATGGACTTTGAGTTGATTTGGTTGTCATTTCATTAAGTTCAAGGAAATGGCTAAAAAAGCTAAAATTGGATATTTGATTTAATTTGGGTTTGGTTTTGGCTATTTAGATCTATATTTCATTTATATTTGTGAATATAAATGAAGATATAAATGATTCATGAGAAAATCACTTGAGTTTGGAATGATTTGGAAGCAAATTTGACCAATCTTAAGGATGTAGGCCAAAGGGGCTTAAGTAGGGAATTGATTTAGTTTGATTTGATTTGGCTCATTTGAATTTGGATTTTATTTATATTTGTGAATATAAGTGAAGGAAATATTTATTTATAAAGAAATCAATCAAGTTTGATTTGGTTTAAATAGGTTTTTTGCTATGCATATGAAGGTGGCTCATATGGCTTAGGAAGGGATTTGAATTTGAGTTTGATCATGAATTTCAACCAAATTATTTGGAATTCAAATTTATGATTTGGATTTGTTTGAGGTTTGGTTTAAGGAAGGAAGCATGGATTTGGTTTGAGATATAGGACAGGCAAGTTTTCCTAAGTCCCTCGAGGCATGACCTATTCCCATGGCTAATCCTTCTAAGTCTCAAGGCTTAGGTTATGTGTTCACCTAATCACTAGAAGTGTATTAAGATTAAGGGACTTTTAGTGTCTACAAGAATTCTAGATCTTTGATGAGGGAGTTGAGTACCCACTCCAAAAGTAAGGTCAACAATAGGTATGTGTAGTGTAACAAGGCACACCGCGTGCGTGTTGGTGTGAGATGATCAATAATGTCGAAGATTGCAAGTGCTAATAAATGATCTACCCTAAACTCGAGATGTAGAAGGAATCAAGATCTTCTTAGTGCAATGCAACTCAACTTATGCCAAGGCATAAGAGAGGAAGAAAAGGGTTCATTGAGGATCATGTGAACCTTCCACTAGGGAAGCAGGTTCAGATTATCAGAGGATAAAGGTTTGAGTTGATTTGATATGATTTGGGGAGAAAAGATCCGCTGGGGATAAGGTGGATTTAATTTGGATTTCACTAGGGAAGGATGGTGATTTTGATAAAATGGACCTTGTCGGTGTGTGATGGATCCACTAAGAAGGGGTTAATATCAGCCTTATCCTATCTTAGATTTACAAATCCAAAGGGATAGTCATCATTTGAGATAGAAATTTAATCAACATAAGAAATGCTTTTCAGTGTGCAATGGTCAAGTTAAGAAGAAAGCACAGAGAGCTTATAACTTAAACAAGGAACCATTGGGGTGATTGGTTGATAATGATAATGAATAAAACTATTTGAGGAATCGTGGACTCATATCGAGTCAAGAATAGTCAGAATCAATTTAATTTTAGATGGACCTTATGGGTTGATGAATCTACTAAGAAGAAGCTAATATCGACTAAACATCTTAGATTTACAAATCAAAGGGATAGTCTACTAGCGGATAGATCTAACTAACCAGGGGTCTTTTGGGGTGCAATGGTCAAGTGAAAAAAGCTTGTAGACTAACAACTTCTAAATAAGGAACCACTTGATGATTGATAACAACAAATCAAACGACTAAGGTGACTATTTGAGCGAATGTCTGTGGACTCATATCAGCTCAAGAATAGTCAGAATCAATTTCATTTTAGATGGACCCTGTTGGTGTGTGATGGATCTATTAAGAAGGAGCTAATATTAGCCTAGACTTATTTTAGATATACAAATCCAAAGTGATAGTCTCTGAGTGGGGTAGAGCTAACCAACCTAAGGGGTACCTTTCGGTGTACAATGGTCAAGTAAGGAAGAAAGCTTGTAGACTTACATCTTCCAGAATAAGGAACCACTGGGGTGATCGGATGATAGCACAACAAATCAAACTTGACTTAAGGTGACTTAGGTTTGTCTTGGAAAGAATATGATAGACTTATATCTTAAGCAAAGATAACCCCGGGTGACTTGGTGGCACACAAGTCAACCGACCTAAGGTGACTCTTGAGAGAGTGACAGGGACTTATCTTAACTCAAAAGTTCAATAGGGAGTTTTTGAAGTGATAGATGGATGCTACTTGGGGAAAATTGTGTTTTCTCTAATCCATAAGTGAAAATATATGTTTATGGTCTGGGATATGGAAGAATATCATCAGTCCTATGTTAAACTTACTAGACCAAGAATGCATATCCAAAACAAATTCTCCAACCCGAGGTGGCTACTAGAAAAGTGTCAATCCAAAAGGAAGTAGTGTCTAAATGGGGATGCTTGGGGTGATCCAAATAGAGTGCCCCATGGGAGGTGCCACTGGGGGCTTTATCCGAACCTAAAAAGAAAGCTATATAGGTATGGGTGGCTACTCTAGGAGAAAGCTTGCGACTTACATACCATAAGTGGTGTATCCACCGGTGGGTTATTGTCAGCATAGTCATAACCAACCAACCTAAGGTGCCCGTCTGGTTGCGATGATCTGTATGAGAAGAAGGATTGTAGACTTACATCTTCATACATGAAAATGATCACCAAGATAGTCTATCATCGACAAAATATATATTATCTGACTTAGGGTGACTACCAAGTGGGAAGCTCCACATAAGGACTAAACTCAGGCTTGAAGTAGTCAGGAGGAAAGGAGCCACTAAGGGACTTATCCTAAACCTCAAATATACTCAACCCAGTCAAATTATGATGGCTAGTCCAAGAAGAAAGTGTGTAGACTTACATCTTTTTAAATAAAGTCAACATGGGGTAGCTTTTCGGCTGGGCATTAAGGCCTACCAAACTAACAAGGTGCTCGTCGGTTTACAATGGTCAAGTTAGAAAGAAAGCTTGTAGACTTACATATGCCAGATAAATAATTGCTGGGGTGACACACTAACAAGATAACATGCCAGCCTGACCTAGAGTAGCTAATGAGTGAGTGCCATAGGGGGCTTTCTTCCACATCAAAAATAGCTCAAGATAAAAGATATGTGTTTACTTTATATGTGGTTGTGTGTAGTTTGTGTTGGTGTTGTGTTACTAAATGATAGGATGCTTGGTTTCATCACACCTACCCTAAACACATCATGGCAAATTCGTAAGCAAATATGTTTCTTATCACATTAAGGGATGAGATTTGAAATGAAAGGAAGTTTTATTTATAATTATTTTAAAACAAGATTTATGGATAGTATTTCTTTAGGTAGAGCCTATTGATTAGAAGCATAGGGTGCTCTCCCTTACAATTTATAAGCTAATAAGATCCTCCTTAGTAGGCCTTCTCTATGGCAAAAGGGCCTTCCCAAGTGGGTTCAAACTTAACTCCCATCTTTCGATGGGCAACAATTGGTCTCCTTAGAACCAAAATAAGCTCTTGTACTAGAAAAGCTCTAGGATGGACCAACTTGTTATGAGCTTGAATCATTTTGGCTTTGTATAACTCAAGGTTTTGGCATGCTGAGGCATCTCTCCTCTACCTTTGAGCTCTTCTAACTACAACTTGTACGCTCTGGTAACCTTCTACCTCCCATCATGATGATGGGAGTTGGACTTCTAATGGTGGCTTGAACCCATACACTAAGGAGAATGGGGTAGATTGAGTTGGAGTTATGTATGTGTAAGAACAAGGCACCAACTAAGCCATTCATGCTCTTGTATTATCATTGGTATCTTCTTTAATATTTAGATGAGAGTTTTATTGAAGGCTTCTGCCAAGCCATTTTCCCTTGGGTAATATATGTAGAATATCTCCAATCTATGCTGTGTCTCTAGGAAAAGCTGTTAATTTTAGTGCTCTTGAATATAATACCATTATCAGATATAATTCATCTAGGCACCCAAACCTATATACGATATAATTCCAAAAAATTGGAGCACATCTTTTGTGACCTCTCACAGTGGGATTGCTCCACTTAGAAAAGTAGTGGCTAGAATGAACCGGAGACCCTTGGAAGAAGGAGGATCGATCGAACCCACTATACCCCAACACTCAAATGGCCATGAGGCCAATGTAGGATGTAAAATGTTGGGTGGTTGGTGTAGGACCACACCATACACCTGACATTGGTGGCATCTCCTAGCTATGTCCATGCAGTCTGTGATCATCTAAGGTCAGTAGTATCCTAATCTCTTGATCTTGGCTTTTATCTTCAGACAGGATTGATGCATTCTGCATAAACCTGAGTGTACCTCGATCATGATTCTATGGTCTTCATGCTTGTCCCAACAATATAACCACATATGATTGAAGGATCGCTGGTATAAGGTGCCATCCACGAGAGCATAAGAAATGACTCTCTGCTTCACCTGATGTGCTAGTAACTTCTCTTGAGGTAGTTTTCCCATATTTAGATAATCCATGAATGGTTGCCTCCAATCTAACTCCTTATCCTTTTTGGCAACAGTAAACTCCCCTTCAAGAGAGAGTCTCTCGATGAGTTTAGCATCAACAAGGGATAAGACTTGTCTATTTTGGACCCTTATTGGTATGGACTCATCTTCTGGACATGCCAACTCTTTGGCAAGCTTGAATAATGCTTCTGCTACAGCGTTGTCTCCTCATAGAATCTTGTAGAAGGTAACTTCTAGAATTTAGGCCAATAACTCCATGGTGTACTTATGGTAATGATGGAGCTTAGGCTTCAGAACCTTGTAAGACCCACAATTTGGTTGATGACTAACTGAGAATCCCCAAAGATGTTGATATCTTGGATGCATAGTATAATGGATGACTCCAGACTAGAAATCAGAGCCTCATATTCAGCTTCATTGTTAGTGCATGGATTGGAGAGATGATATGAGAATCTCATCACCATCAAGTCGGAGAACTATTCTACCCACGACTTTCCAGAAGAGTAGATCATGGTTCTTCTCCCATTTGAAAGGAAGCCATACCATCAAAATACATCTCATAGTGGCAAATGCTAATGTCCCCTAAGTTCATGATTTGTTCATCAGGGAGGTCATCACTAAGCGGAGAATCACAGAAGTGTGTCTTTACTAAGAAATCAGTGCTATCCTTTCACAGGAGAATGCAGTGATGTCAAACTATGATATAATCATGGACCAATGCGCCAACCATCCGGATAGCATTGGTTGTGTAATGATATATTATAGTGAATTGATCCTAGAGATCAGATTCACTTTATGAGAAAGCATGTAATGTCGTAGCTTTTGGGATGCAAAGTTTAAAGCTAAGTAGCACTTTTCAATAAGTGGGTAGTTTGCCTCAGCAGGGATTAGATGATGATTAAGATAATAGAGTGCATTCTCTTTCCCTTTGTCATTAGTTTGGGCCAACAAAACACCAAGGGAGTTATCTAATGCAGTAGTATATAATATCAATGACTTGCCTAGGATAGGGGTAGCTAGAACTAGCGGCATCATCAGGTAGTGCTTGATGCCATCAAAATCATGCTAACACTAGTCATCCCACTTGAACTTGGTTTCCTTTTTGACAAGTGCTGAGAATAGCTAGCATCTTACTGACAAGTTGGAAATGAAGCGTCTTACATATGCCAACCGCCCTTGAAATGATCTGAGTTGAGTTAGACTCTTAGGGGGTGGCATTTCTAATATTGCCTTGATCTACTCTAGATTGATTTCCCTAAAGCTACTCCAAATGCACACTTCAGGGGATTTATTTTAAGGTTAACTTATCTTAATCATTCAAAAACTATTCTCAAGTTAAAGATATGGTCTTCCTTTTCTTTACTTTTGACTACGAGATCATTGACATAACATTCAATTTGATGATGAATGTCAAAGATTCGAGTCATGTCTAGTAGGTACAAACATTTTAAGGTCGAAAGGCGACCTTATTAAAGTTCATGAGGCTCAAAATGTGTTTTTTCATCTTCAGGGGCCATCTTTATTTGGTTCTAACTAGATGAGCCATCCATGAAAGAGAAAATTGCAAGAGATGAGGTAATGTCTACCATCAGTTCTGGGATTAGTAGTGAAAATTTATCTTTAGGACATGCCTTATTTAGATCCCTAAAATCAACGCATATGTAAATTTGACCAAACTTTTTCTTAATTGGGATGACACTGGCCAACCAGGTAGGATATTTTTCTTCCCTGATAAAATCAGCATTGATCAATTTCTTGACTTCAAAAATGACCTGTTATTCAATATCTAATCGCATGCATCGAGGAGCTTGCTTGATAGGGTTAGCATTAATTGCTAGTTTATGGACTGCTATGTTAGGAGATAAATCAAGCATTTCTTTGTAACTTCATGCAAAGCACTCCTTAAACTTAATCAACAGCCTAACTAAGTCATTAGTTTCAGTACCACTCAATGAAGAGCTGATGTATGTCGGACGTGGATTATCTTCAGTTCCTAAGTTGATCTCTTTAAGTTCATCAATGGTTGACTTGATCTCCTCTTCGAACTCTGGCAGTGCATCCTTGACTTCAAAGTCATTTGGATCATCTGAAGTTTCTAAACACATCTCCTTATATGAGTTAGCATGATTTGAAAAGAACCTATCTGATTCTAAATGATTGGTGATGACTAGGCAATGGTTGTCATCGTCAATTGGACCCACTGTACTGAATCCTAGTCCTGGTCTTGATTGAGGATGTCTACTTTGGTTATCCCATAACCTTTCAAAGTAGTCTGACCTATGTTTAGACCAAATATGGGGGATTAATTCCTTATTTACTAAATTAAGAACACAAGGCGAATGCTAATAAAAAGGTAATTGTATTAAATCTTTATATGAATCATCCTCAAGTTCTATATCAACTTCCTAACTTGAGGATGATGCTCCCAAAAAGAACCTCTGAATTTTCCCATCTGTGGATGACTTAGGGGCTTCATTAATTACCAAACCTTTAACTTTCTGGGAAAAAAGTGGGGTTAGAGCTAAGGTTCCCAACTAACTCCTGACTGTTTCATATGCATACTTGGATACATATATGCTTTTATTTGGTGCCCAATCTTCATCACTATCATGCTCAAACATCACCTCAAAGGGATCCTGAGGAGCGGTTGGTGCTAACCACATTAGACTCATCCTCAACTAGATTCTAAATTGTGGATGGCTACTCTAGTGGCTAGGATATACCTTCTATTGGGTGCCCAATAAGGAGATTTTTCACCTCATGGGCTGCCTTTGAACTGTTCTCTACCTCTGCTTGGTGGAGGTAGGGTCATCCTACCCATATGTTCGAATGGAGTAACGAACTGTGGGTGGAATCTAATATCAGGCTCTATATCTTCCCCTGAGTTCATGTCTCGCTCTCTTTTATTTTCTTTTTCTTTATATTTTTCTTTTCTTTTTCTAATTCTTTTTCTTTTCTTTCTTTTTGTCCCTCTTGGGGATCTTGACTAGATTCGCGAGAATGGACTTGTTGATTTTGGGGAAGGAAATGGGTTGCATCTTCATATATCCTGACCTCATGGACTGCGAAGGGTTTGAGGTCTCCTTTGATGCAATACTCAATTCCTCCTCTCATAAACTTCATGCACTGATGTAGAGAGGATGGAATTGCATTGTTCTTACATGGTCTCCCAAGTGGAGCATTGAAAGATGTATCCGAGTCTAAAATATGAAACTTGGCTTCAGTCTTCCAATCAACTAGCTCTAATGGCAACACTATAGAGCCTAAATCCCTCTCACCTTGTTCATTGAATCCTCTCAACATCATCCTCTCTTTTTGGGGTTTGGAGATGTCAATCCTCAAGTAGGCAAAGGTTCTTAAACTCATAATATTGGTGATGCATCTTGGGTCTAGAAGTCTTGATAACTTGTATGATCTCACGTGATGTAAAGAGGGTGGTTGTGCTTGGTCATTCTTAGAAGCAAGTCTTCATTACTGAATGTAACTCCTAAGATGTCCTTTGAGCTTTGTGCCTCATCTTCAGTAACTGTCAGCTGAGCTAAGCACATCTTTGGATCAAGAAGAGCCTTGATTAGAGATTCCATCATCTCTTTGGATAAGGCAAGGGCGTCATATATGCTTAACTTAGCTAGCAACTTTCAAATATGCGCTAGGAAATTGTAATCAACTCTGGCTTGGTCCTCTGCAAGCATATCATAGGTGGAGCATCCTGTGGAGGGGTTATCTGCTCACTGAAACTAATGACTTGTTTACCCTTATCCTGAGGTGCTACCTTAGGAGGTAAAACTTTTTTGCTGTGCAGGTTGACTTCAGTGACTTCTTGAAATGATAAACTTGTGAAAAGTTCTACCTTCTCATTAAGTACACTTACAACTTCTCCTATAGGATCCTCAGAGTTAGTTGACTCCAAGTCAATCTCAAGGTGAACATTGATTCAAAAGGAAAGTTTGATTATCGAGAAAGAGAGTGGATCAGTGTTGAGTTATCGTTATTATTTTCTAGACTTGGAGAGTTTTCAAGAGGAATAAATTATAAAGTATCAAAATTGGTCAAGATGTAAGTGAAAGCTTTCTTCTTTGATTTATTTTTGGGTGGAGGTACATGATAGAAATCCAATAAAGTAAGCGGGGTAAGGGATTTAATGCCCTTGTCACTAATACAATGCTCTCTTAGAAGAAGAGCTAGTGGAGAAGAAGTAGCTGCTATGGATGGAGTCTTTGGACTTAGGCGATGGTTGTCTATTGAACTATCCAGGCAAAGGTGGAAACTATCTTCTTTACTATCACCTTCTTCAAGTTATCTTTGGCAACTTGCAAACCTTCCTTGATGTTGGAGGTTTGAGCTGCCTCAAGCACCTATAGAGAGAGTTTCTTAATTTTTGATACTACTTTTTTAGAGATTCAAGATAAGGTAATATCCAACCTTCTTTTGTCTTGAGAGATATGTGGCATCCTTCTCCTTTGATTGCTTCAATTATTGTTGCTTAATTTTATCTTTTGATCTTGAGAGAACCCACATTTCAAAATTTGGTTGAATGGGGTTCAAATTACATGGAGTGATTTTAGAATTGGAGGAGAAGCAATTGCCTTGATGTTGACTAGAATTGTTGATTTTGATTTATCATTTTGAATTATAACTCTCATTTAAAAATTTCAGGTATGCAAAATGGGGTTCTATTGGAGAGAATTATGATGTTAGGAGAGACTTTGCCATAAGATTTTGATTTAGAACCCATACTCAACCAATTTAAGTAGGTTGGGTGGGGTTCAAATATTTGGAGAGACCTTTGAAGATATTTGCATTGTGTGTATTGTTTGAAAATTTTGATTTGAAAACCTTTACTTATTTGGTATGTTAGAAGTAGAGGATGTTTGATGCATGTATTAATTTGAAAATGAGATTTTTACTTAACAAATTTGGTATGTTAAGTAAGAGTCAAATGTGATTTGATTTGTGTTTTTGAAAATGAGATTCTCACTTAACAAATTTGGTATGTTAAGTAGGAATCAAGTGTGATTATAATTTATGTTTTGGAAATGAGACTCTCACTTAACAAATTTGGTACATTAAATGGGAATCAAATGTGATTACGATTTAAAAATGAGATTCTCAATTAACAAATATGGTATGTTAAGTAGGAATACAATGTGATATGATTTGAAAATGAGATTCTCACTTAACAAATTTGGTATGTTAAGCAGGAATCCAATGTGATATGATTTGTATTTTGAAAATGAGACTATCACTTAATAAATTTGGTATGTTAAGTGGAGTTAAATGTGATTATGATTTGAAAATGAGATTCTCACTTAACAAAATTGGTATGTTAAGTGGAAGCCAAATGTGATTGATTTGTGTTTGTTTGCTTTTGAAAATGAGACACCCACTTAACAAATTTGGTATGTTAAGTGGAAGCCAAATGTGATTGATTATGTTTTGAAAATGAGACTCTCACTTAACAAATTTGGTATATTAAGTGAGAGTCAAATGTGATTTGATATGTTTTTGTTTGCTTTTGAAAATGAGGGTCTTACTTAACAATTTTGGTATGTTAAGTAGGAAACCAAATGTGTTTATGATTTGAAAAATGAGACTCTTACTCAACAAATTTGGTATTTTAAGTAGGAGTCAAATGTATTATGATTTGGAAATGGGGATTTTAACAAATTTGGTATGTTAAATAGGAGGCCAAATATGTTTATGATTTTTGAAAGGGGGAAATCTATTTAACAAATTTATGTATGTCAAATAGAATTCAATTTGTTTTTGTGATTTTTGAAAATTGGACTCTCATTTGAAAATTTTAGGCATGTCAAATGGAGTCCAAATGTATTTTGATGTTCAAGATTTTGGAAAAGAAAAATGCTATTTGACAAATGTAAGTGTGTTAAATAGAATTCAATTTCTTTTTTATTTTCCAAAAGAAAAAGGGAACTCCTATTTGACAAATTTAGGTATGTCAATTGGAAGTTCAATTATATCTTGATTTTGTGTGTGATTTCTTGCTTTTTGAAAAGAGGGAAACTTCAACTCTAGCATATGTGAAATATGTTAAGTGGATTTTCAATTTTTTGTCATGATTTTATTTGAAGATAGGATCTTCATTCAACAAATTTGAGCATGTTGAATGAAGGTGGTTATTTTAAAAGTGTGCTTTTGAAAAGAGGAAACTCAACTCTAGCATATGTTATATGTTGTGGAGTTTCAATTTTATGTTATGATTTTATTTGAAAATAGAATCTCCATTCAACAAAATTGAGTATGTTGAATGAAGGTGGTCATTTTCAAAAGTGTACTTTGAAAAAGAAACTCAACTACATATATGAAATATGTTAAGTGGAGTTTAATTTTATCTATGATTTTATTTGAAAAAAGAATCTTCATTTAACAATTTTGAGTATGTTGAATGGAGATAATTATTTTCAAAAAGATGCTTTTGAAAAATGATTTTTATTTTGATTTTGAAAAGAACCTCCATGTAATAATCATCGGGATTGTTAGATGAGGTTTGGTTATATGAGTTTTGTATTTTTTGGAAATTTTTGAGAATTTTGATTTTGAAAATTTCTTGTGAATTTTGTGCAAGATCTTTTGTTATGTGAATTTTTTTTTTCAAAAAGTGCTTTTTGGAAAGTGATATTTTGTAAAAGAGTTATATTAGAATGAACCTTGCCTCACCAAGCTAGTGGTATGGTGGTTCTAAATTTTTGTCATTTCCTTTCATTAGTTGATTTTATTTTTCAACTATTGGGAACCAAATAGGAGTTTCAAGACCTACAAGGAGTGAGGTCCTAAAACCTAGAGGATGTTAGCTAGCTTTGCTTAAGAATGAAATAAGATAAGTGCCAATGAAAGGAAATATAGTCTTAGACTCATATGAAATACATGTCCACTATTGATGCTTGGAGAAAATAATTATCTACTGGAGATGGAGAGAGAAACCATCCCAGTGAGTTCTAGAAAAATCTCTTTGGTGTTTATTTGATTATGTGTATGGGGGGCATGTCAGTGAGAGTACTTATTGAGGTGATCAGGTACGACATGAAAGAATGGTACATTATCTCAAAAGATAGAAATCACCACCCTATAATGGACCTAATCATTTAATAAGGACTCCTAAGGCATGATGGGTCTTCGAATATACCAAAGATTTTCTCCTTACTTTACAAGGATGAAAAAAGCAGGGTTTATTTAAATCAGGTTCTAAAGTTCCCTATGGGGCAAGCCCCATAGTTAATTACATCCTAAGGAAGGTGAGTTCCTTAGGAATACTCTTGATTAAAGTAAGCAATTGTTGTCTCCAACGATTTTAAAGATAGGACTATCAATTAATAAGCTGTGATTGGAAAATCAATTGAGACATATCAAAAAGAAGAGACTTATTATCGAATCCAAAGGGAGATGAGTAGGGAATGCTCATGATACTAAAAAACCTAGTGAGTATTCCAATCTATCCTATGGTTGGGCTTTATATGTTTGAAATTGAAGAGAATTATGTATTTGAGTTGAAATTTATTAGAAGGATAAGACTTATAATCCCATAATACAAGATTATGGAAATGCCTATGAGGTGAGATTTTATGCTTATAGCCTGAAGGAAACAGCTACCTCGGATCCTAAATCTAGGGAGCTTTGGCATAACCCAAAGCACAACCTAAGTCTAAGTAAAGATGGGTATATAGTTTACCTCGATAAGAGAGGATAAACCACCTGACTGCTGGACTTATAACCACCTAGAGTGGCAGCCAGCTAACTCCTCCGATGCTTTAGAACCATGCAGGCAAGTCTTATACTTTTGCAAGATAGTTAGGTTGTTATTATTTAGAAAGAGATTAAAGTCATTAAACCCACTCCCTAAAGAGACTAGAGCATGAGTGGTATGAGTACTAACTAGTCTAATGAAATTATTTCAAATTTTATTTGTATTTAACATTTCACTTTGACAAAGGCTTTGGGATTTTGTATGCCTATATGCATGATGAAATTAGATTATTGGCTAAATCAACGAGAAATGGGTATTTTTCCCCCATAAGGGATGCCCTCACATGTCAAGTCTATTGTCAAGGATGAAAATCTCTAAAGAGAAATAATATGATATGCATGTTGTGATCATTAACATTCATTCTAAGCTAAATTTTTAATTATCTTGATTTAATGCATAGGATTTATGTGAGATTATGAGTTATTTAGAAATTTAATTATGAGTTATGATTGAGGTAAAAAGTTTATTTTTCTCTAGGAGCCTAAGTGAATTAAAGAATAATTACAAAGTATAAATGATAAGTGTTATTGGGGTCTTCATCTTCATGCTTCCTTTATTTTCTTATTGATTTACTTCACTTGATTTGGTAATCTTCTACGCATCACATGGCACTCCAGGATTAAACCTTCTGGCCAATATTCATCCTTAACCCCCATAACACTTAACCAAATCCCTAATGCAAAATACAAAATAAGAAAGTAAATCTACACCTATAAAATAAGTGTTAGCTAAACACACCCTAAGAAATTATATATAATTTGGACTTAGCACATAGTAACCAAGTCCCCATCTAATTATGCTTAGGGGTTAAGCAACCTATAAAAGAGAGCATTTATACTTATTTTAAGCTCCCCTTAAGCACAATCTCCTGCATAAAATATAATTATGCTAATCATGGCCTACCATCCAATCTACGAAGCATACACCATAACATCCAGTCTACAACAATACAACATAAAACAAACATACATCAAACCATGCACTGCCCTAACATAAAGCTAGAAATTATAACTTAACTATGTCTTTACAGTAAAGATGGTTCTAATTATCTAGGGTTTTTGATTTTCTCTATGCATGAATCTAATGTGTAGTATATTCTAACTAGGCTTTAGAGTTATCATTCTCTAAGTGTGAAGGATATTTAATTATAAAGGGTGGTTTTACTTTAAGTGGTTTAATTGATTTGTAAATTTTATTTAGTGTTTTCTTTTGTTTCATTTGACCTACACTAAATAACTAAGTGTTATAAAGAGAAGAAAAGAGAGGGTCACTCTCTCTTATCCCTACCTTAAGTCACATCTAAAGAAAATTAATTAAATGAATTCTCTTAGTGAATGGCTTATTACATATTTTAGTTAATCCTAAGTTTAGGTTCACTTTTAAATAAACTCATTCATAAGAATGACATCATAAGATTAATTGGAATTAATTACTATCACATAACACATGTTTGTTCATTTCTTTCCATCATATATAACATTCCTATGATTAAGTCCTAAACATAACTATACATGCAATTTATATCTTAGTACACTTAAATAATGAATGTAAGCAAATGTACTTGGAATTGATGTTTCATTTGGTTGAATTATTTTGTCATATTAATTTAATGCTCTATCTAAATTCTTATACAAAAGCATAAGAAAAGAACTCTAAATCATATGACTAATCAACCCAACCACTTGAACAAAATATGGATGCATGTCTTTTTAATAGAACAAGAGGTTTTTCATTCATTAGTTAAATACACATTCAAATGTATGAAAGTTTTAAGCAAGTATATCACCATTTATTACTAGATGAGGTAGGAACCTCCTTAAAAGCTACTTAAATATCCCACTAATATACTATTCTTAAATACATATGGATGTATAAGCAACTATAAGAATAAAAAACTATGCAAAAGTAGAGTTTGATTTATTTTATTTATTGTGTAAATGAATCATAAGCTCTATCCTAATTCTAATGTTAAAATGCATAAGAATGAAATAAATAGGTGTCACCATTGTTCCCACAGGAGTGAGGTAGGAACCTCCTTTACTTAAAAGTGCATTTAGATGTCGGTAATATACCCATTAACATTCAAACTTATGCAAATCAACATATGAATAGAAAGAGACTTCACTTCATATCTAAGCTTATATTTCTTGTATATGTATACTAACTAAAGTCATAATATATTTATCATTCATTAATAAGCTTTTGAAAATATATTTGAGATTTAATAGTAATAATAGCCACACATATTTCTAATTAAGTCAACACTTGCAAATTTGACATAAAGGAAATCATTTTATTTAATTAATTTTTGAAAGAGATGAATGCATGAATCAAGTGACATACAACATTTTAACATGATTGGAAAGAAATAAACCAACACAAGCATATAATTTCATTCAATCCAACTAATTCCTAAGGATAATCACATTAAATATGCTTATTTAAAATAAACCAAAGTTTCTTAAAGCCATTTTGATTTCATGTTTGATTTGATTTAAGAGATGTGAAAGAGGTTTGCTAATCTAAACTTATTCCCCATGTGTGAGTTAATTTGATTTAATGAAAATAATTAAATTGATTTTATGGCTTAATTAGGTTGATATATGAATTAAATCAATTAATTAACCCTTACCTATATCACCTTAAGCTAATTAACTAATTAATGAGCCAACATGATATGCAACCACATGGAAAGTAAATTAGTGCTCCCAGAAATGAAAGGGCTAAATTGGCTCATAATTAATTAAATTAAATTAAGGGGTTTTTAATTACTTTTTATCACACATATAAGCCAATCATAATTTCATTAAATTCTTTAGACTATTAAAATCTACCCAAAGTTGATTAATCAAAGTTAAGAATGATTTGGATTTTGAATTAATTTAATTAAGTCTTTAATTGGTTAATTAAATCCTTTGATTATGATTTAATTCAGATGATGAAATTAACTTATGGATAGAGATCAAAGAGGAGGCCTCAATCTCAATCCCTAAGTAACTTCAAACAATCAATTAGGCTCTGAAATAATTAGATTCTCTTTCGTTTTGATTGATCAATTAAGCGGTTAATTGATTACTTAAGCTTTAATTAATTTGAAACAAATGAAGAGACTTAATGAAATGGTCATAAGAAATAAACCTAAACCACTTCCCTTAGACTTTTCACTATCAATAGAGGGTAATAAGCTTAATTAATTAATTAATACATTATTCATTTTCTTAATTATCATTAAATAAGAGGAAAGTAATTAAGGCTTAATCAATTAATTTCCCCATTAACTATAAATTAAGAAAATAAGGGGTAAAGGTCATCCCCCTAAACATCTCTGGAAAGTTTGAGATTGATTAGGTAATTAATCAAAGAGTTATTAGGCTAATTAAAATTTTAGTTAAACCTTAATTAAGCAAAAATTTCTATTCAAAATTAATTAATAATAATTTTAATGGATTCTTCTTTGAAATACTTTAAAATGAGCCCTCATTTGTATTTTTGGATTTTTCTACAATTAATTATGAATTTTGGAAGTTTCAGACTTAAAAATGGATTAATTAACCTAATTAAAGCTCTAATATCATCAGCACCATGTGGTTTGCGGTGCGGCGCATTGCTCTTTAATGTGGCATGATGAGATTGGTTATTTAAGTTATCAAATCAGGATGCTGACTTGGATTGCGATGGACATGCTTTCCCGTGGACCGTTTGATCTAAGATTGGACAACCACGATTAGATCCATAGTTCTGAAGGAAAATCAAAGGATTCTACACGTGATTTGATCAGGACTATCCATTTCGATCACGTAGAACAGATGATCCGTGATCTGTCTCCTCTCGATCAGCGAGAGATGGAGATCGTCTATCATTCGTTGCTTGATCCGAGCTCACCCAAGCTCAAATGGAGATCTAATTATTCCCACGCTATGTTGAGGAGGAGATGAACACATCCAACATTAGAAATCTCATGACATGGAACTTTCTTTCACAAAAGGCCAACATATTTTAAGCTTAAGGATTAGTTTCAATGGCATACCTCACCAGAGCTTATGACTGGTGGTTCCAATGATTGAGGAAGCTTCATTTGGTAGAAACAAAGTCCTGTTGAGCAGCACGAGCTTTGATTTGAGGTGTATTACTTAGAAGACCAAAGAACGAGATGGAAGTGGTCAACTTTGATCAAATTCCACCCTCCGGTCATCAAGAAGCTTGGGGGATGATTCATTCTTGCTCATTTGGCTATAAGGATGGTGTGTGCAAAGCTAATTGTACTTTGGTGGAGGTTTGAGCAAATGTCAATCAGATTGAGGCTCCCCTATTTTTGGTTTCTGTAAAACTGAGAGAGGAGAAGTTGGGGAGGTCGAGAAACCTTGGAAATTGCTCTGGGATGTGCATTCTTGGTTGTTAGGGTTGAATCGAGTGTGTGTCTACTAGTTTGAGTGAGAATGAGGGGGTATACTCCGCCATTCTTTCGATCAGATGGCTAGCCTTATTTGGCTATTTTGATCAAATGGCTATCAAGGGGAGCTCGATTTGGGCAGAGAATCATGTTAGCTGGCTTCCTTTGAGTGTAGGAGGATGTGAGAGTGGCTGCCATGGGAGTAGTGTGTGTCCTATGGCTTTCCAAGTATTCTAATAGGAATGGGGAGGTTATTTCACCTCCCCATGAGTCATGGTCAACCCAACCACCCTTGGCTTAGGTTAACCAGTGTTCTTGGTCCCTAAGTGGACCAATGGATGGGTGCCAAGTGACCAAGGAAGAGAAATGACCATTCCCCCAAGTGATTTGCCTCATGTGATGCCCTTTGACTAAGGGTATCTTGCTCATTTGGAAATGGATTTGATTTGGGTAGATTTGAAATGGGTCAAAAGTGGGTTAGCTCTAATTTCAAATGATTTGGAGTTCATTTGGTTTGATTTGGCTTGATTTGACCTATTTTGATCAAATTGGGTTAGGTTGGGTCAAGTTGACCAATTGGTCAAATTGGGTCAAACCAAGGGTCAGGTAAAGTTCACATGACCATTTATAGTGTTTTGGTTCAATTGATTTGTATTGGTTGGGCTTAGGTTTGGTGTTGGCTCATTTGGATTCAAATGGGTCAAATGGGTCAAGTTGACCAATTTGACCAAATTGGGTTAGGTTAGGTGTTGGTTCATGTTCAATTGGTTGATTGAAATTGATTGTAGGCTTTGGTTTTGTTTAATTTGGGTTTAATTTGGATTTTGGCCAATTTGACCATTTAGGTCAATTTGGGCTAGGTTGGGTCAAGTTAACCAATTGGTCAAATTGGGCTCAATCATGGCTTTGGTCAAGTTAAATAATCAATTTGGAGTGAACTTGAGCTATTGGTTGCAATCAATTCAAGTTAAATCATGATTTGACCCATTTTAGCTATTTAGGCCAATTTGGGTCAACTTGGGTCAAATGGACAATTAGGCTTGGTTTGGCTCAATCGAGGGTTTGATCATGTTCAATCATTGATTATGAGTTGATTTTAATCAATGGTTTTAATCAATTTTGTATATGGTGGGTTTTAGCATTTTTTGGTTTCATTTGGGCTAAGGGTTGACTTGGTCAAAGGACCAAGTTGGCTTGGTTTGACCCAATTGAGATGATTGATCATCCTAGGGTGATTGTTGATCATGTTATGAGGTTTGGATGGCTTTGGTTCAATCAAATTTGGGTTGGATTAGAACTTAGTTAAAAAAGGATTCTTTAGGTCACTTTGGTTCAAGTGGATCTAAATGGGTCAAATGGCTTGATGATGGCTTGATTCAAGTTTAGTTTGGTTTATGCATGGATTTAGGATGAAAATGTAAATCTAATTGCAATTGTTTGGAGTCAAATAGATTTTGGTTCGTGTGACAATTTTAAGTCAAAAGGGGTCAACATGGGCTTGACTTGATTTGACTTGGGTTTGGTTTGATAATTATAGTTTATATTTATATTTGGCTAAATGATTAAAGGAATGATTGAATCATGAAGAAATCCATGGGTTTTAAGTTGATTTAGATGTCATTTGGTTAAGTTCAAGGAAATGGCTAAAAAGGCTAAAATTAGAAATTTGATTTGATTTGGGGTCTGGTTTTGGCTATTTGGATCTATATTTCATTTATATTTATGAATATAAATGAAGATATAAATGATTCATGAGAAAATCACTCGAGTTTGGAATGATTTCAAAGTAAATTTGACCAATCTTAAGGATGTAGGCCAAAAGGGCTTAAGTAAGGAATTGATTTAGTTTAATTTGTTTTGGCTCATTTGAATTTGGATTTTATTTCAATTTGTGAATATATGTAAAGGAATGATTGATTTATAAAGAAATCAATCATGTTTGATTTGGTTTAAAGAGGGTTTTGGCTAAGCATATGAAGGTGGCTCATATGGCTTAGGAAGGGATTTGAATTTGAGTTTGATCATGGATTTCAACCAAATGATTTGGAATTCAAATTTTTGATTTGGATTTGAATTTGAGGTTTGGTTTGAGGAAGGAAGCATGGATTGGGTTTGAGCTATAGGCTAGGCATGTATTCCTAAGTCCTTGAGGCATGACCTATTCCCATGGCTAATCCTTCTAAGTCTTTAGGCTTAGGTTAAGTGTTCACATAATCACTAGGAGTGTCTTAAGACTATGGGAATCTTAGCGTCTATAAGAATTCTAGATCTATGATGAGGGAGTTAAGAACTCACTCCAAAAGTGAGGTCAACAGGTCTACATGGTCGACACCCGAGGATCCCTATAGTGGGATTAGAACAGTCAGGAAGGTGCTGTAGTTAAGGAAGGCAACACCTCTCACTCGACTCAGCACCTCCTCCACCAACTCAAGTAGAAGGATGGTTAGATAGACAAGATGGAGAAGAAGGTAGAGGAGTTGATGGCAGTGGTCTTAGCATTGTAGAAGCCATCCCCAGTCTCACAACCTTCTCCGATGGTAGCCGACAGGCTAGAGTTGGTACATACCTTAGATCATCCTAGGTGCACTCCTGTAGATGTTGATGCTGGTAGTTTGCATAGGAAGGATATCAAGCATATGATGGAGCAACAAGTGAAGGAGGCATTGGGGCAAGCCAAGGGGAGCTCATCCATTCCAAAGGGTAGACCATGCCCCGAGGAATTTGATGTAGTTCAATACTCTAAGGGTTTTGTGCCACCATCCTTCAAGATCTTTGATGGCAGTGAAAAGCCACGATAGCATATTGCAAATTTTAGAGCCAGTTGTTGCAACACCGGTGCCAGTGATGCACTCTTGTTCAGACTTTTTGTTAGTAGCTTAGCAAGGGCTGCATTTGATTGGTATGCCAAACTGCCCAACAGTTCTGTAAAGACTTTTGCTGAGTTGGAGTATCTCTTCATCAAGAGATTTACTGGAGCTCAATAGAGAGTGACTATAGGTGACCTCATTGTAGAAAAGTAGAAACCCAATGAGTCCCTTATTGATTACATTCTAAGGTGGGGTAACCAGAGCATAAAATATGAACCCCAACTATCTAAATAGCATGCCATTGAGATTCTACTTAAGAATATCCATGGCCCGATTGCCTTCATGCTTAAAGGATTTACCATCAAAATCTTTGAGAAAATAATCAACAAGGTGGCTAGCCTACAAGAGGAATCCATGCAGTTTCCTTTTGCCGACCAATCATCTAGGCCTAAGCCACATAAGGTGTTTAAGAAGAAGCTAGGGATAAATGTGTCAGTGGATAGAGGGAAGCTAGCTGCCAGAGTTCAGTATGAGAGACCTCAAGCTCAGTAGCCTCCTTTGCCACCTCCTCTACCACCACCTTAATCATCATCGGCTACCATAAATGCGATGGCCATTACGCCACCACCTAATACATGCGATTCATATGCAGAGGTGGTTACTTTCCACCTACTCTTGTAGATAGATTGAATAAGCCATATTCATTCAAGAGAAGATAGTTAGGAAAATCTTCAGAATCTCTTGAAGAAACGACTTCATTACGAGCCTAAGAGGCCGAAAGAAAATGGGCAAGAGTGATGATCCTAGCTATTGCCCCTGCCATCACATGTTAAGCCATGTCTTAGAGGATTGTCTCACTTTTAAGGACTGGCTTGAGCATAGCTATAAGTCGGGAGCCATAGTTATCCTTGAGGAATACCTATTAGAACAACCATCCAGTTTTGTTAGAGTAATCCTTGGGGATACTTGCGATTCTTTTAAGACCAAGGAAGGTTGGGATATTTCATTATCTCGTACCTTTAAAAAGATCATTTCTAAGATCAAAAAAATTTCCTTGTAGGTGCTTAAAGCAGCTCAAACCTCCAACACCAAGGAAGGTTTTCTAGTTACAAAGGATAACTCGAGGAGGGTGACATCCCAGCAGTAGCAACAGTTCACCACACTTTTCTAGGATAGTCTAGTAGTGCAACCACTATCCGATCCTAGCACTCCCTCCACCATTACAGCTACCACTTCTTCTGCTAGCTCCTCTTCTACCGGGAGGAGCATTGTATAAATGGATAAGGGCATCAAATCCCTTACTTTACTTACTTTACTTGATTTCTATCATGTACCTCCACCCAAAAAGAAATCAATGAAGAAAGTTGATTCTACTTATATCTTGTCTACATATGATTCTTTTAATTTTATTCTTTTAGAAAGCTCTCCGAGTCTAAATAGTAAGAGCTCTAGGAGTTTTGATCCATTCCTTTTTGATTCAAAGTTGAACTTTCTTTCTCTGAATCAATTGGGTTCACCTCTTGAGATTAACTTAGAGTCAACTGACTCCGAGGATCCCATAGGAGAAGTTGTAGGTATGCCCGATGAGAAGGTAAAACTTTCCACAAAGTCATCATTTCAAGAAGTCACTAAAGTTAACCTATATAGTGGCAAAGTTCTACCTCCTAGGGTAGCACCTCAGGATAAGGGTGAGTAAGTATTTAGTTCCAGTGAGCAGATAACCCCTCCACAGGATGCTCCACCTATGGATATACTTATGGAGGACTAGCCCAGAGTTGTTTACAATATCCTAGCTCATTTTAGAAAGTTGCCAGCTAAGTTAAAAATATATGATGCCCATTCTTATCCAAAGAGATGAGGGAATCTATAATTAAGGCTTTACTTGATTCTGAGATATGCTTAGCTCAGCTGATCTCTACTGGAGAGGAGGCAAACTACTTGAAGGACACCTAGGGGTTACATTCAATGATGAAGTCTTACTTCTATGGATGATTGAGCACAACCACACTCTTTATATTATAGTGGATGTTGGCGGTCTGTTTGAGAGTGTTGGTTGACTGGGTAATCAGTCAACATCATGAGTCAATGAACAAGGCGAGAGGGCCCTAGGCTCCATAGTGTTGCCACTAGAGATAGATGATTGGAAGACTAAGGCAAAGTTTCACATTATAAACTCAGATACATCTTTCAATATTTTGCTTAGGAGACCTTTGATACATGAGAATAACACGGTTCCATCCTCTCTACATCAGTGCATGAAGTTTGTGAGAGGTGGGATTTCATACTTGTTAAAGGAGATCTCAAACCATTTATTGTTCATGAGGTCCAGATATATGAGGATGCGGCTTATTACCTCCCTAAAAATCAATAAGTTTATTCTTGCAAACTTGGTTAAAGTTCAAAAACAAAATAAATAGATAAAGAAAAAGAAAAAGAAAATAAAAAAGAAAAAGAAATAAAAAAAATGAAATAACAGAGAAAAGGGAGCGAGAAATAGACTTAGAGGAGGAAGTGGAGCCTAAGATTAGATTCCACCCCAGTTCATTACTCCATTCAAACATATGGGTAGGTTGACCCGACCTCCAGTGAGGAAGATCTGGTCTAGAGGCGATCCAGGATGGAAAACCTCTACGTATTGCTAATATTTAATCGAAGTATACCCACTATCTATATAAACTTAGAATCTAGTTCAGAGGATGAGTCTTATATGGTTAGTACACCAGGTAGCTCTTCTCAGTAGTAGATCCCCTTGGAGGTGACACTTGAGTCAGATAGTGATGAAGATTAGTCTCTAAAGCAGAGCATAAATGTATCCAAGTTTATATGTGAAACAGTCAGGCATCAGTTGTGAACCTTAGCTCTAACCCCACTTTCCTCATCAAAAGTTGAGGGTTTGGTAGTTAGGAAAGCCCCTAAGTCATCCACAGATGTGAAGACTCAGAGGTTCTTTCTGAGAGCATCATCCTTAAGTCAAGAAGTTGATGTAAAACTTGAGGATGATTCATATAAAGATTTAATAGAATTACCTTTTAATTAGTACTCGCCTTGTGCTTATAATTTAGCAAAGAAAAGGGTTAATCCCACATACTTGGTATAAGCACAGGCTAGAATTATTCAAAAGAATGTGGAACAATAAATGCAAAAGCTCTCATTCAAGATGATGACTAGGATTCAATAAGTAGGTCCAGTCGATGACGACGATTATTATTTAGTCATCACCATTCATTTGGAATATGAAAGGTTCTTTTCTGATCACATTAACTTATATGAAGAGGTGTGAAACTTTAGATGATTCACATGATTTTGAAGTCAAAGATGCACTGCTAGAGTTTGAAGAGGAGATTAAGTTAACCATCGACGAGCTTTAAGAAATCAACCTAGGGATTGAAGACAATCCACGTCTGACATACATCATTTTCTTATTGAATGAAACTGAAACCAATGACTTAGTTAGGCTACTTATTGAGCTTAAGGATTGCTTTGCATGGAGTTATAAAGAAATGCCTAGATTTGCTCCTAACGTAGCAGTCCATAAACTATCAATAGAGCCTAGTGCTAACCCTATCAAGCAAGCTCCTAGACGCATGTGATTAGACATTGAACAATATGTCATTTCTGAAGTCAAGAAATTGATTGATGCTGGTTTCATCTAGAAGAAAAAATACCCCACCTTGATGGCCAGTGACTTCCCAGTTAAAAAGAAGAATGGCCAAATTCACATCGTCAATTTTAGGGATCTAAATAAGGCATGTCTAAAGACAAATTTCCACTACCGATACCAGAGCTGATGGTGGATATTACCTCATCTCATGTTATCTTCTCTTTCATGGATGGCTCATCTAGATATAACCAAATAAAGATGGCCCTCGAATATGAAAGAAATGCTACTTTTAGAACTCCAACCGAAACATATTGCTACAAGGTCATGCCTTTCGGCCTTAAAAATGCCAGTGCTATATACCATCGGGCTATGACTAAAATCTTTGATGAACTCATTCATCATCAAATCGAATGCTATGTCAATGATCTCGTGATCAAAAGTAAAGAAAAGGAATACTATATCTTTGCCTTGAGAGTAGTTTTTGAATAATTAAGATAATTTAACCTCAAAATGAACTCCCTAAAGTGTGCATTCAGAGTAGCTTCAGGAAAATTCCTTGGGTTTGTTGTCCGACACCGGGGAATCAAAATCGATCCGGAGAAGATCAGGACGATATTAGAAATGCCACCCCCTAAAAGTTTAACTTAACTTAGATCATTTCAAAGGCAGTTAGCATATCTAAGGCACTTTATATCCAACTTATTAGGAAGATGCCAGCCATTTTCAGCACTTATCAAATAGGATGCCAAGTTCAAGTGGGATGACATGTGACAGCATGCCTTTGAAGACATCAAGCACAACCTGATGATGCCACTAGTTCTAGCAGCCCCTATTTTGGGCAAGCCACTCATGCTATACGCTATTGCATTAGATGACTCCCTTGGTGCTTCGTTGGCTCAAACCAATGAAGAAGGGAAGAAAAACATACTCTACTACCTCAACCATCATCTAATCCTTGTTGAGGCAAATTATCCACCCATTGAGAAGCATTGCCTAGCTTTAATCTTTGCATCCCAAAATCTATGACATTACATGCTTTCTCATAAAGTAAACTTGATCTCTAGAATCAATCCACTATAATATCTCATGACACGATCGATGCTATCTGGATGGTTGGCACATTGGTCCATGATCCTATCACAATTTGATATTACTTTTGTACCCCTCCGTGCGGTGAAAGGATAAGCACTCATAGATTTCTTAGCAGCACACACACTTCTTGCTAATTCTCTGCTTAATGACGACCTCCCTGATGAACCAATCATGAACTTAAGGGATACTAGAATTCATTTCTAGGAAATGTACTTTGATGGTGTAACTTCCTCTCAAGGAGAAGAACCACAATATGCTCTTCCAAGAAAGGTAGGGATAAAAATAGTTCTACTAACTTCGGAACGAGATGTGATGAGATCTCATATCACCTGTCAAATCCTTGCACTAACAATGAAGCTAAATATGAGGCTCTAATTGCCAATTTGGAGTTAACCATTACTCTAAGCATCTGGAACATCCAAATCTTTGGGGATTCTCAACTAATCATCAATAAAATCACTGGGTCCTATAAAGTCCTAAATCCTCAGCTTCAACACTACCGTAAGTATACAATGGAGTTATTGGCCTAAATCCCAGAGGTTATCATTTATAAGAATCCTCGAGGAGAAAATTCCATAGCAGATGCTTTTGTCAAGCTTGCCAAGGAGTTGGTATGTCTGGAAGATGAGTCCATATCAATAAAGTTCCAAAATAGGCAAGTCCTACTTCATTGAAAAATACTCTCTTGAAGGGGAGGTTGTCATTGTCAAGAAGGATGAGGAGATAGATTGGAGGCAACCATTCATGGATTACCTAAATGAAGGCAAACTACCTCAAGAGAAGTCACAAGCTAATCAGATGAAGCAAAGGGCACTTTCCTACGTCCTATTGGATGGTGTCTTGTACCTGTAGTCCTTCAATCATATGTGGTTACATTGTTTAGATAAACACGAAGCCCATAAGATCATGACCAAAGTATACTCAGGGTTATACATAGCTCATCAATCTGGTCAGAAGATGAAAGCCAAGATTAAGAGACTAGGATACTACTGGCTGCCGATGATCATAGATTCCATATACATAGCTAGGCGATACCATCAATGTCAAGTACACATGTGGTGAAAAATTTTCATCTTCATCCTTATCCTTTTGGAAAAAATAGAATGAAGACAAAAATAATACGCCTTGTTGGGACACCACATAGATCTGCAGATGTTCTTATTAAGGTGATCAGGTATGACATTGAGGAAAGGTGTACTATCTCGAATGATAGAAGTCACCACCCTTCAATGGACCTAATCACCTGAATAAGGACTCCTAAGGACTATGGGTCTTCATATGTACCAGAGATTCTTCCCCTATTTTACATGAAAAAGTAAAGTAGGGTTTAGTTTAAATCAAGTTTGTTAAGTTCCCTATGGAGGCAAGCCCTCATAGTTAATTACATCCTAAGGAATGAGATTCCTTAGGAATACTCTGGATTAAGGTAAATGATCGTTGTCTCCAAAGATTTCAAAGATAGGACTATCAATCAATTGGTTATTTTTAGAAGATAAAATGGGATTGATCAAAAAGAAGGGAGTTATTATCTAAGCCGAAGGAAGATAAGTAGGGGATGTTCTAGATGCTGGGAAGCCTAGCGAGCATCTCAAACTATCCTATGGTTGGGCTTTATATTTTTGAAATTGAAGTGATTTATTTATTTGAGTTGAATTTTTGTTAGAAATCTAAGACTTATAATTCAATGACACTAGATCATGGAAATGCATAAAAGGTGAGAATTTATGCTCGTAGCCCGCAAAGAAAAGAAGCTACCTCTGAACCTAAATTAAGGGAGCTTTGGTGAGGGCCAAAGCACGACCTAAATATAAGGTGAAAAATGGGTAATAGGTTTACCTCCACAAGAGAAAAAAAATACCCGACTGTTTGGACTTACAATTGTCTGGAGGTGGCCACAAACTAACTCCTCCTACATTTTTTAAATACATGTAGGCAAGTCTTATGCTTATGCAAGATAGCTAAGCTGTTATTTATTTAGAAAGAATACTAAGTCCATAAACACAATCCCTAAGAGATTAGATCATGTAGGGCATGATTTAATGACTTAAATGTAATACAAATTTTGTTATATTTTATTTTCATTTTGGACAATTCATTTGACACAGGCTAAGGGATTCATATGCCTAATGCATGAGAAATTTGATTATGGGTCAAAATCTGCAAGAAAGGAGGTGGTGTTTCCACCATGGTTCTCAAAAGTCAAGCCAAGTTCCCTGGCATAGGTGGAAACCCTCCATAAGCAAGAATGAGACAAGATGCTTTTTATGCATGTTGTGAAAATATACAACATCCAGCTAACGGATAGTTAAATATTTTATCTTGATTTATAACCTAGGCTTTAAGTGAGGTTATGAGTTGTTAGTTTTTAGTTTTGAATTGATTGATTGGATAGAAAATTTACTTTTTCCTAAGAGCCTATTCATCATCCAAGCCATCCATCAAAGCAAGAAAGAAATTAGGAAAACATGTAATCTTAATGCACAAGCTAAACAAACATCAAATAATTTATAAAGCTAGCGCAAAAGAATAATAGGCCTAGTGTGGTTGGGCTCTACTACACAAACTTGAAAACAAATTGGGTAGCCGATCTCTACCCTTATACAACCCAAATTACAAATGAATTAATTACAATCAAGCAATAATTCATGTTATGGGGGTCTTCATTCTTCATTTGTTCTTTCTTCTTTCTTTTCTTTGTTTCCTTTTTCTTTTTTTTTTCTTTCTTCTTTCTTCTAGTTGGTTGGAATGTGGATGGTCCAAAGGCTTCACATGTTGCATAAGACATGATCTTATGACCAATGTTCATCCTAATACCCCATAACATTCATTCCAAATCCTAATTACAAAATTACATGAAAATAGGAAAAGTAAATCTAACTAAAACCTACAAAATAGAGATTAGCTAAACAAATCACATGATCCCAAGCATGTATATGGATAATTTGGACTTAGCACCCCAAACTCGGGTAACCAAGTCCACCTGGCCTAATTTGGATTATACTTAGTGATATAAGCAACCTACACAACAAAAGTATTTATATTTTTTATTACAACACCCTTTAAGAACAATCCCCTATAGAAGACAATGATTAGACTAAGATCATCCTACCATTCAGTATACACACATACACCATAACATTCAGACTAAAATATTACATCACAAAATAAAAGTAAAACATCAAATGCACCTAAAGACTATAAGTGGTGACTTAGCCTAATGTGTGTGTCATATAAGATTTGTGTGGTATATTTAGCTAGGCTTTAAGGTTAAAGTTTTCTAAGTGTGAAGGGTTCAACTTAGAGGGTGGTTTCATTTAGGTGATTTAGTTGATTTTATTTGATGATTTGATTTAGTTTGAATGAACATATGCTTAATTACTAAGTGTTGTAAAGAGAAGAAAAGAGAAGAGAACTTCTCCTTCCTCCCTACCTTAAGTAATTTCTAAAGTAGATTCATTAGTGATTTTTGTTTAGTGAATATTTTATTATGTATTTTAATTAATCCTAAGTTTAGATGGACTCTAAACAAACCTAACCAACAAGAAAGGTATTTTAAGATTAATTAAAGTGAATTACTATCACAAAATACACACTTTATTTCTTTCCAACATGTGTATCATGCATATGATCCTAAGCATATCTATACATGCAAATGAATATTTAGCACACCTTAATGATGAATGCTAAGAGAGTTGTTTAAAAAATTTGGATGTTTCATGATGCATGATTTTGTTAAGTAGAAAGAGAGGATTCTTTTATCCATTAATCAAATGCACATTTACAATGAAAGACATAAGTGAGTATGATGCCATTATTTTCTACAGGGGTATAAGTACAAGACCTACTTGGGGCTAAAGCCTCACAACCTCGGGATGTAGACTAATATACCACTTTTCTTAAATACATGTGCATGTACAAAAGCAAATGAATGGAAAAAGAATCATGCAAAAGTTTGTATTTATTTGTTTGATTTGGTTGTTTAATTTATATGTGTAATGTGAAGATCCTTCTTATGCAAGACATGAGAATGCATAGGAATAAATTTAAGCAAGTGTATGTTCTTTTCAAATGAACTATACACTTTGCAAATCTATAAAACCATGTTAAGAAAAAAAAGAGGAAGCACATAATACATTTATATTATAACCTATATAAACTTATAAGTAAGTAGCATTTTCATTTATGATTTATGAATTTTGAAAAATAATTTGATTTAGTAGTGATAATAGCCATATTCTTACTTTAGCCAAAACATGCAATTTGACATAAAGGAAACATTTCATTTTAATTTTATTTTTCAAAAGACATGAATGCATGATTTTCATTTGATATACACATTTAGCATGCTAGGAAAGAAATAGTGATGTAATTATTAATTCAAGAAATTATTTGATTTGATTTATGGAGATGTGAGGTTTTGCTGGTCCTAACCCATTTCCCATGTATGTGTATGTTGTTTTAGTTTAATTTTTTAGAACCATTAGGTTAATTTTATGTTTTTCTTAGGTTAAGGTGTGAATTAAGTTCATTAATTATTCCTTACCAACACCTCCTTAACATAATTATTCAAACAATTATGAACCAACATATGATATGCAATCACATTGAATTTAAATCAGCAATGCACTTTAAGAAAGAAAGGGCCTAATGCAATTGGCTCACAATTATTGATTAATTAAGCTAAGGGGCGTTTAATTAATTCCTTTCATAACCCTTCCTACACATGTAGGTTAGATTTGATTTCCTTAAGTTTACTAAGGTTATTGAACACCTAAGCATCTTCCCAAGAAAGAATTAATTAAGTGATTAAGTTTTTGGATTTATTTTTGATTTTTGAGTTTGGTTAATTAGGCAATTTGATGAAATGTTTAAATCATTAATCAATTTGTAAGTTAATTAAGTCCTCATTGAAATGAGAGAAACATAGGGGAAAAGATTTAGAAAAGGCATCTTAATCTCATTTTCTAAGTTTATCCATTGTTCCAAGGTGGTTAACAAATTTAATTAATGAGTTTATCATCATTTAATAGGTTAATTAGCATTTAATTGATCAAGGGAGTGATTAGAGATGAATTTAGCAATTACCCTAATTAAACCATTAATTAAGTCCAAGAAAATTAAGGGAGGTAGAAGTCATCCCACTAAACATACCTGAGAAATTTGGAAGTAATCAATGGAATAATTGGGGAGTAATTGACATAATTATATTTCTAATAAAACCCAAATTGCATGAAATTTACTATTCAAAATTAATTAACTTAGTTTTATATTATTCCACTTTGAAATATCTTCAAAATGCATTTGATTTTGTATTTGTACGATTTTTCTACATTTAATTATGTAATTTTGAAGTTTCTGTAATTATTTAAATAATTATATAACTAATCATTGGCCAGAATGCGGTGATGGTTCCACGTGTGGAAGGATTTGTTTAAGTTATCACGCGGCTACAGATTTAGTGTGTGCTTTCCCTTGTATCATCAAAGATCGGACGGTCAAGATCAAACTGATATCAAAGGATTAAAAGCGGTCTCACATTTTAATCAGACCATCCATCCAAAACATGTGGATGGGATCCATGATTCATCCTGCTCTGTGGGAGGCATTCATCCCTTGGGATGAGCTCAGATTGATTTCAACCATCACACCATCTAAGAAAAAATAAGGAAATGGTTGAATTTGGGATGAAACTTTCTTTCACAAAGGACCAAGAATCCCACTGGCTCATTTTAAGGCATACCTCACCGGAGGCTATCACACTCTCCCAACCCAGGTAGCTTTGAGTGGAGACAGCCCTATTGAAGGTTTGAAGGTTTGAAGTTAAGTAGATCTTCCAATTGGCCAAACTCCTCTTCGTAGGGTTGCAACTTTGACCTAGATCCCTCTTCTCATGGCTTGAGAGCTTGGAACTTGACTTGGGTGAGCTTGATTGGGTCCCCTAAGGGAGCTTGCAAGAGGAATTGGCTTGAAGTTGGGAATTGAGTAAGTTGGAATTTCTTCCTACCTCCCCTATTTTTGGCTTCAAGAAATCAAAAATAGAGAAATGGGAAATACTTGAGGAAGCTTGGAGGAACTTGGAGAAGCTTGCTTTGAGTTCCTAAAGCTCAATCGAGTGTGTATCCTCTGAATTCAAGTGAAATGAAGGGGGGTATATCTCCCCAAACAAAGGTCAGAAGATCGAGAGGTGTTTTGCCATTTTGATCAAATTGATCTCATGGAGTGAGTTGTTAGGCCTTTAGCTCATGATTGATTTTGGCGAGGAGTGGAGTGTGAAGCTTCCATGTGCTTAAAGAGTGGGAGTGATTCCATGTGGAGAATTTTCCATTGGGTGGTGGTTGGGTTTGGGTTGGGTTTTGGCTGACCCAAACCCATTGGGTCATGTGCACCACCTCATTATTGTCCACTTGGTCCACTAAGAGGTGTCAAGTGGCCATGAAAAGATTTGACCAAATTCCAAGTGGAATTGGCCATAGGTTACCCTTGACCTAGGGTAAAATGGTCATTTGGATTTGATTTTTTGTTGATTTGAAAGTTTAAAATGGGTTATACCAAATTTCAAGAATTTGGAGTTGATTTGATATGTTTTGGCTCATGTTGACCCATTTAGGTTCTCATGGGTCAACTTGGGTCAAGTTGACCAATTGGTCAAATTGGGTCAAACCAAGGGTTGGGATAAGTTCATATGGCCATTTTAAATATTTTGATATCATTGGTTTGGTTCAATTTTGTATAAATTTGGTTTTGGTTCATTTGATTTCATTTAGGTCAAATGGGTCAAGTTGACCAATTTGACCCATTTGACCCATTTGACCCAATTGGTTAGGTCCTGGGTTGGTTTTGATTTGGTTGGTCACTTGAATTATTTTGCAAGCTTTGGTTTCAATTGATTTTGGTTTGATTTGATTTTGGCTCAATTTGACCTTTTAGCTTAAGTTGGGTTCATGGTCAATTGGGCTAGGTTAGGTCTAGTTGGCCAATTGAGGCTTTGGTCAAGTTCAACAAGTGATTTAGAATGAACTTGACCCATTGGTTACAATTGATTTGGCTTAGATCAAGATTTGACCCATTTTGACTTTTTAGGTCAAGTTGGGTCAACTTGGGTCAAGTGGCCAATTAGGCTAGGTTAGGCTCAAATGATGACTTGGTCATGTTCAAACATTGATCATGAATTAATTTTAATAAATGGTTTCAATCAATTTGGCCTATGGTGGATTTTGGTTAGTTTGGATTTCATTTTTGGCTAAGTGTTGACTTGGTCAACCCTTAGGTTTGACTTGGTTTGACCTAATTTGAGTGATTGATCATCTTATAATGATTGTTGCTCACAATATAAGGCTTAGGTGGGCTTAGTTCAATCCAATTTGGGTAGGATTAGAATTTGGCTCAAAAAGGGTACTTTTTGGGTCAAGTGAGCCTAAGTGAGTCAATTGGCTTGATCAAGGCTTGATTCAAGTTTGGTTGAACTCACATATGGACTTATGATTGAAATATAAATCCATTTGCAAGTGATTTGAAGTCAAATGAGTTTTGATTCATTTGACAATTTCAAGTTCAAAGGTTTGAACATAGGTTTGATTTGGGTTTGAGTTTTGAATTTAGTTTTGGTTTATTTGAAGTTTTATGTTTATATATTTGGATTCATGATTGAAGGGTTAATTAAATCATGAAGGAGAATCTAAGGGTTTGGATTGATTTGAATTAAATTTGGCTAAATTCAAGAATTTGACTTGAAGAAGCATAGGTGGGTTTTAGGTTAGATTTAGGTTTGGTTCTTTGATTGATTTGGGTTATTTGGATTTATATTTCATTTATATTTATGAATCTAAATGAGAATATAAATGAATTATGTGAAAATCTCTTGAATTTGAAGTGATTTGGAATTTGGCTAAGTCCTTAAGATAAAATCAAAGTGACTTAGGAAAGATTTTTTAGATTTGGAGTTTAATCATGGGTTTCAATCATTTGGAATTGATTCATGATTTGAGAAAAATCCATTGGAATTAATTTAAGGTTTGGTTTGGAATTGAAGTTGATTTGAGTCTCGAGTTTGACTTGAAAGAAGGAAGTAAGGATTTGGTTCAAGCTATAAGGTAGGAAAATTTTTCTAACACCCCTAAGGCATGACCTATTCCTATGGTTAACTCTTATATATCTCTAGGGTTAGGTTAAGTGTTCACCTAATCACTAAAAGTGTCTTAAGACTAAGAAACTCTTAGTGTCTAGAGGAGTCCTATGTAAGATGGGGGTTGAGATCTCATTCTAAAAAATGAGATCAACAAAGGCTAGGTGTGGTGTGGGACAAAGTACACACATGTATTTGTTGATGAGATGATCAACAACATTGAATGATCACAAGTACAAACAAAAAAGATTTACTCCTAACCCAAGGTGTATAAAGAATCGAGAGCTTAGTGCAATGTGACTCTATTTATGTCTAAGACATAAGAGAGTGAAGGAGGGATCTATTAAGGATTGAGTAAGTGAACCTTTCGCTAAGGGAAAAGGTTCAAGTCATCCACTGAGAGATGAGTGGTTTAGATTTTATTTGTGTCTCGATGGGGAGAAAATTTGATTTGTTGAATTAACTCCACTAGGGAAGGTTGATTGGATTTTTTTCAGATTTTACTCCATTGGGGAGGTTAGAAGGAATTTATTTCAGATTTTTAAGTTTTGAATTTTGAGATGAACCATGTCGATTTGTGATGGACTGCACTGAGTAAGGACCATGTAGGTCTTGATCTAGCTCAGATTTTCCAATCCAAAGCGAGTAGTCTACCAACCATATAATAGGACTATCCAACCAAAGGGGTGCCTTTTGGTTTGCAGTGGTTAATTCAAGGAAGAAAGCTCGGGGACTCACATCTTCTGGAATAAAAGATTGTTGGAGTGATACATTAGTAAGGTAACATGTCAACTCGACCTAGGGCTGACTATTGAGTGAATGTCATTGGGGGACTTAAATCAGCTCAAAGATAACCAAAGATTATTTCCATTTTTTAATTATTTTAGTTATTTTTGATGGATCCCATCGGTTTGTGATGGACTGCATTAGGTAGGGGCCATGGTGGCCTTGATCCTTCAGTTACCAATCCAAGGGGTAGTCTACCATATATAGGACTATCCAACCAAGAGGTGCCTTTCAATTTGCATGGTCAATTTAAGAAGAAAGCTGGGGACTCACATCTTTCCTGAAGACCACGGGTGATACATTAAGGTAACATGTCAACTGACTAGAGACTATTTAAGTGAATGCTTTGGGACTTAAATTAGCTCAAAGATAGTCAAAGTTAATTTCATTTTTTAATTATTTTATGGATCCCATCGGTTTGATGGACTCACTAAGTAAGATATTCTTGATCTAGCTCATATTTACTAATCCAAAGAGAGTAGCTTCCTGATCGAGGGGAGAACTGTCCAGCTAAAGGGTTGCCTTTCAATTTACAATGGTTAATTTAGGGAAGAAAGCTCAAGGACTCACATCTTCCACTATAAAAGACTGCTGGAGTGACATATTAGCAAGATAACATGTCAACTCGACCTAGGGCTGCCCATGGGTTTGCAACAGACATACTAGAAAGAATGAGTAGTAGTAAACATATCTTCCAAAGTGAAATGACCACAGGGGTAACTGTTTATGGCAAGCAGTTGAATGACCTAGAATTCGAGAGTCTTGGGGGACTTATCTCACTCAGGGTGGTGAAATTCCTATAGAGTTACTGGCTTGCCCTAAAGATAGGATGCTTGGGAAGAGGGGCCATTAGGGGATTGAATTCCTAATCCACAAGTGAATTAATTTGATTGTTGTTTATCGTGGACCCTATTAGTTTACGAGGGATCATATTAAGAAAGAGCTTATATTAGCCTAGACTTGTCTCAATTTTACTGAATCAAGGGAGAATCTATGCATCTGCTGAATGGAATCTTGAACCACAGGGGTGGATACTAGGAAAGGGGGACTGTCCAATCCAAGAGTAACTCGAGTAGTGTCTAAATGGGGTCACAATGGACGTGATCCAAATAGAATGCCCGCAGGGGAAGGGGCCACTAAGGGCTTTATCCAAAACCATGGAGAAGATAATTTGCATAGGTATTCGGTGTCAACTTAAGGAGAAAGCATGGGAACTCACATCTGCCAAGAGTGGTGTATCCACCGGGTGAGTTGTGTCAGGATAGAGAACATCAGCCAACCTAAGGTGCCCGTTGGTTTTGCATAATCGACTAGAAAGCTCGGGGACTCACATCCTTCTATAGCAAAACTAATTGCTGGGATAGTCTATCTTCGGCTCAACAGGTGTTATCCGACCTAGGGCGATTACTGAGTGAATGCCATTGGGGACTTATATCAACTAAAAAGTAGTGAAGATGAAAGGGCCACTGGGGTACTTATCCTAAACCTTGAAAATACTCAACCTAGTCAGTGCATGATTGTTAGTTCAAGAAGAAAGCACATCAACTCACACTTCTTAAACAAAATCAACATGAGGTAGCTTACTACCAAGGTAATGAAGTCTACCAAACTAACAAGGCATTCGTCGATTTGCAATGGTCAAGTCAGGAAGAAAGCATGAGGACTCACATCCGCCAGACAAGTGAACACTACGGTGATAGACTACTAAGGTAGTATGTCAGCCCGACATAGAGCAACTAATGAGTGAGTGCCACAGGGGGCTTGCTCTTACACCAAAATAGCTCGAGACAAAAGATTTGTGTTTGCTTTTGTGTTTGTACTAAAGGGAATAGGATGCCTCTCAAGTTCTCTTACACCTTCCCTAAACATGCTTGGGGAATTTGATGAAATGTTGCCATTGATGGCAGTTGAAATCCCACCAAGAAAGGATGCCGCTTGGGTTATCTTACACCTAACTCAGTTGTGCTAGTCGAAATAAGATGCCTCTTGGGTTCTCTCACACCTATTCTAGTAGCACTAAAGAAATCATGTGCAACTTGTGTTTGTGTTGTGAAAGAAGGATTGGATGCCTCTCAGGTTCTCTTATACCTATCCTAATCACATCATGGAAAATTCGCAAGATAAGCAAACAACACTTTGAATGAAGAGAAGATTTTGAAGAATTGGAATATAATTTTGTTCTTTTGATGATAATTATTTTCAAACATGTTTTCATGGGTAATATTTTTTCAAATAGAGCCCATTAATTGGAAGCATCGGGTGTTCCCCTTTACAATCAATAAGCTGATAAGATCCTCCTTGGCAGGCCTTCTCTATGACATAGGGGCCTTCCCAAATGGGTTCAAACTTTCCTCCCATCTTTCGATGGGCAACAATTGGTCTCCTTAGGACTAACACAAGTTCTCCTACTCGGAAAGACCTAGGGTGGACCAGCTTGTTGTGAGTTTGAATCATTTTGGCCTTGGATAACTCGAGATTCCAGCACGCCTGTAGGCGACTCTCCTCCAAACCTTCGACCTCTTCTAACCATAACTTTACATTATGCTCTATAGTGATCTTGTTACCCAATGCTATCCTTAGTCACGGGAGTTGAACTTATAAAGGTAGAATGACTTCAGTCCCATACATGAAAGAAAATGGGGTAGATTGAGTTGGAGTTCGATATGTTATGCGGCAGGCCTACAAGCTTCAATGAACTGCTCATTCCACTACCACTTATTATCATCAAGTGTCTTCTTTAGTATTTGGATGAGGATTTTATTGAGTTCTTCTACTAAGCCATTTGCTCTAGGGTAGTAGATGGTGGAGTATCTCTAATCTATGCCATATCTTCTAGCAAAGCTATTGATCTTGGTGCTTTTAAATGTAGCACCATTATCGGATATAATTCATTGAGGCACCCCGAACCTATATATGATATAGCTCCTAAAAAATTAGAGCACATGCTAAGCGATGACCTATCTGAGTGGGATGGCCCACATAGAAAAGTAGTCGGTGGTGGCTAAAATGAACCGATAAGCCTTGGAAGAAGGAGGATCGATCGAACTCACAATGCCGGAACCCCAACACTCAAATGGCCATGAGGCCAATGTAGGGTGTAGAATATGGGGTGGTTGATGTTGGACCATACTATGTACCTGACACTGTGGCATCTCCTAGCCATGTTCATGCAGTCTGTAATCATCAAACGACAATGGAATCATAATCTCTTGATCTTTGCTTTCATCTTTGGATGGAATTGATTCGCTCATTATAGACCTGATGTACCTCGATCATGATGCTATGGGCTTCGTGTTTGTCTAAACAATGTAATCACATTTCATAGAAGGACCGTCGGTACAAGATGCCATCCACGAGAGCACAGGAGAGAGCTCTCTGTTTCACCTGATGGGCTTGTGATTTCTCTTGAGGTAGTTTGCTGGCGTTCAAGTAATCTATGAACGGTTGCCTCCAATCTAGCTCCTCGTCTTTATTAGCAATGGCAACCTCCCCTTCAAGAGAAAGTCCTTCAATGAGTTCAGCATCAATAAGGGATAGGACTTGTCTATTTCGGACCCTTATTGGACTAGACTCATCTTCTAAACATGATAATTCTTTGGCAAGTTTGGCCAAAGTATCTACTATTGCGTTCTCTCCTCGAGGGACTTTGTAGATGGTGACCTCAAGAATTTGGGCCAACTGCTTTAGTATACTCATGGTAATGACGAAGCTTGGGTTTGAGCACTTGTAGGATCCAGCAATCTGGTTGATGACCAACTGAGAATCTCCATAGATGTTGATGCTTTTGACACACACTATAATGGCTAATTCTAGACCGACAATCAAAACCTCATACACAACTTCATTGTTGGTGTAGGGATTGGAGATATGAGAATCTCACATCGCATCTGCAGGTTAAGAGAACTATTTACCCCGCCTTTTTGGAAGAGTAGATGGTGCTTCTCCTTTATGAAAGGAAAGCTTCAAAATACATCTCCCAATGGTGATTTTCAACCTCCCCTAAGTTCATGTTTTGTTCATCAGGGAGATCATCACTAAGTGGAGAATCAACAGGAAGTGGTTGTGCTGCTAGAAAATCTGTGCTTGTTCTTTCACCGCACGGAGGGGTACGAATGTGATGTCAAACTATGAGAGAATCATGGATCAGCGCACTAACTATTTGGATAACATCGGCTGTGTCATGAGATAATGTAGTGGATTGATTCTGGAAATCAAGTTCACCTTATGAGAAAGCATAAAATGTCATAACTTTTGGGATGCAAAGATTAAAGCTAGGTAATATTTCTCAATAAGCTGGTAGTTTGCTTCAGTAGGGATCAGACGATGACTGAGATAGTAGAGAGCATTCTCCTTTCCTTTGTCATTGGCTTAGGCCAACAAAGCGCCAAGGGAGTCATCCAGTGTAGCTGTGTAGAGGATCAATGGTCTGCCAAGGATAGGGGTTGCTAGAACTGGTAGCTTCACCAAATAATGCTTGATATCTTCAAAGGCATGCTGGCACTTATCATCCCACTTGAACTTGGCATCCTTTTTGACAAGTGCTTAAAATGGTTTGCATCTTCCTGATAGGTTGGAAATAAAGCATCTTAGATACGCCAACCGCCCTTGGAAAGATTTGAGTTGAGTTAGACTTTTAAGGGGTGTCATTTCTAAGATAGCTTTGATCTTTTCTGGATCTATCTTTATTCCCCGGTGTCGAACAACAAACCCAAGGAACTTCCTTGAAGTTACTCCAAATGCACACTTCAGGGGGTTCATTTTGAGGTCATATTATTTTAATAATTCAAAAACTATTCTCAAGTTAAAGAGATGGTCCTCCTTTTCTTTGCTTTTGACTACTAGATCATCAACATAGCACTCAACCTGACGATGGATGAGTTCATTGAAGATCTGAGTTATGTCCCGTTGGTATGTGGCTCCAGCATTTTTAAGGTTGAAAGGCATGACCTTATAATAATAGATTTCGATCGAGGTTTGAAAGATAGTGTTTCTTTTATCCTCGGTGGCCATCTTAATTTGGTTGTAGCTAGATGACCCATCCATGATGGAGAAAATTGTATGAGATGAGGCGATGTCCACCATTAACTCTAGTATAGGAAGAGGAAACTCATCCTTAGGATAAGCCTTATTTAAGTCCCTAAAATTGACGCATATGTGAATTTGGCCATTCTTTTTCTTAACTAGTATGACACTGGCTAACCAGGTAGGGTATTTTTCTTCCTTAATGAAACCAATATCAATTAGTTTATTGACTTAAAAATGACCTGTTGTTTAATTTCTGATCGCATGCATATAGGATCTTACTTGGTAGGGTTGGCATTAAGATCTATTGCTAGCTTATGGATCACTATCTCTGGAGATAATCCAGGCATCTCTTCATATCTCCATGCAAAGCAATCTTTAAAATCAATCAATAGCCTAACGAAGTCATTATTTTATTCTTTATTCAGCAAAAAACTGATGTACGTTAGACGTGGATCTTCTTCTGTCTTGAGGTTGATTTCTTTAAGCTTGTCAATTGTTGAATGGATTTCTTATTTGAATTCTGGTGGTGCATCTTTGATTTGGAGATCATCTAGATCATCTGAAGTTTTTAAACACACTTTCTCATAAGAGTTAGTGTGGTTGGAGAAGAACCTATCAAACTCTAGATGATTAGTAATAACTTCATAATCATCGTCCTGTACCCTATGCGAATCCTAGTCGATCTTGATTGTGCATCCTGCCTCTATTGTTCCTAGCTTTTTTGAAGTATTGACTTGCTTTGACCATGTATAGGAATCAAACCTTTCTTTGCAAGATTAAGAACACAATTACCAATCAAAAGGCAATTCCATTAATTCTTTATATAAATTATCCTCAAGTTCTACATCAACTTCAGAACTTGAGAATGATGATCCCAATAGGAATCTCTTCAGCTTCACATCAATGGAAGACTTAGGGGGTTTGTTAACTACTAAACCTTCAACTTTTTGAGAGGAAAGTGAGGTCAGATATAAGGTTCTCAACTGTTGTCTGATAGTTTCACATAAGCTTGATTCAAATACATTCATGCTTTGCTTGGAGGCCTGATCTTCATTGATGTCGCTCATGTCACGTGGAAAAATTCATAGGGAGGAGTCACCTTCCAAATATGTTGGTGAAAATTGAAAGAGGCAACACTCTATATAAAAATTCATCTTGGTAAGATGCCACATAAATCCACATATGTGTATTCAAGTGATGGATGCGTCAAGAATATGTACTATCTCGAGCAGTCACTACCTTTTGGAACCAATCATAAGGACTCTAAGGATGATGATGTAGATTCTTCCCCTACTTTACATAGAAAAGTAAAGCAGGGTTCATTTTAAATCGGGTTCGAAAAGTTCCCTTCAGGGGTAGCCCCCCATAGTTAATTACATCCTAAGGGATGAGTTCCCTTAAGAAAACTCTCGATTAAGGTAAATGATCATTGTATCTGAAGATTACAATAAGAAAGGACTACTAATCGATTGGTTTACATTTTTGAAGATCAAATGGGATTGATCCAATAGAGGGAGTTATTATCGAAGCCAAAATGAGAATAAGTAGGAGATGCCCACAATGCTAGGAAACTTAGCGAGCATCTCAAACTATTCTAAAAGTTGGTCTTTACATTTTAGAAATTGATTTAGTTTGTTTGAGTTATATTTTTCATTAGAAATTTAGGACTTAAGATTCCTTAATACAAGATTAAGAAAATGCTTAAGATGTGAGGTATTTGACACTAAAGGGAAAAGCAACCTAATCTAGGAGCTTTGGTGAGGGCACCTAAATCTAAGGCAAAAAAATGGGTAATTAGTTTGCCTCACAAGAGAGACAGACCAGCTTGGACTTACAACTACCTGGGGTGGCCAACTAACTCCTCTGCGATTTTAAATACATGTAGGCAAGTCTTTATACTTATGCAAGATAAGTTAGGCTATTTTATTTAAAGAAGCTAAGTCCTTAAACTCACCTAAAGAGACTAGATCATGTAAAGGGGTTTTAATGACCTAAATCTAATGCATTTCAAATTTCATTTTATTATCATTTTGGACAATCAATTTCACTAATAGGACATTTTATGGTAATGCATGAGAAGTAGATTGGCAAAAATCTAGAAGGAGGTGAGTTTCTACCACCCTTCAAAGGTCAAGCCAAAGTTCTCTGGCAAAGATGAAAGCCCTCCAATCAAGAGTGAAATAATATGCATTTGTGTATGATGTTATAAAGTAACCACAAAGACTCATCCAGCTAAGGGGTTACTAATTCTTTTATCTTGATTTTTAAAACTTGGCTTTAAGTGAGGTTATGAGTTTCTTATTTTAATTTTGAGTTTATTAAGTTGGGTAAAAAATTTACTTCTCCTAAAGAGCCTAATCCTCATCCAGGCCATACATAAAGCAAGGAAGATACTAGAAAAATTGCCACTTAATAAAGTTAAACAAACATCAATCAATATATAAACTAGCAAAAGAATAAAGGTCATTTTGTGACTTCTTGCAAACCCAAAATATAAAATTTGTGGTGCTCTACCCTTATACTGGATTACAAATGAATTAAATTACATTTAAGCAAAAAGAATTCATTGTTATGGGGGTCTTCAAGCTTTATTCTTCTTTCTTCTTTCTTTTCTTCTTTCTTTCTTTCTTTCTTCTTTGGATCTTCCTTTGGATGGTTGAATGGTAAGCACTCCAAGGCTTCACATGGTACATAAGATGAAGTCTTATGACCAATGTTCATCCTAATCCCCTATAACAAATCATTCCAAATACTAAATATACAAATTGTTTACATGAAAAGGGAAAGCATAAACCTAACTAACACCTGCAAAACAAAGGTTAGCCAAATCACACCAAATAAATCCCAAGCATGTATATTTGACTTAATACCCCACACATGGGTACTCAAGTCCACCTGGCCTATGGATTATGCTAAGGGGTATAAGCACCTGCAAACAAAAAGCATTTATATTTTTATTTATGACAGCGCCCTTTTAGCACAATCCCTTGTAGAAAAGAATAGTTAGACTAAACACGTCCAACTATTCATTCTACTAGCATACCCCCTACCATCCAGTCTAAAATATTCATCATAAAATAAAATAAGACATCAAGCTATACACCGACCTAACCTAAAGCTAGAAGTGGTGACTTAGGCTAATGTGTGTGCCATGGGGGTTTGTGTGGCATGCTTAGCTTAGGATTTTGGGGTTCAACTTAGAGGGGAGTTTCATTTATGTTGTTTAGTGACTTTGGGCTGATTTTATTTCATATTTTTGGATTGAGTGAAACCTACATTTAATTGCTAGGTTATAAAGAGAGGGAAAGAAAAGGAGACTTCTCTTTCCTTCCCTAATCCTTAAGTAACTTCTAAGGCAAGTTCACATATTTAGTTTTATTTAAGTGAATGTTTTAATTACACATTTTAATTAATCCTAAGTTTAGATAAATTATAAACAAACCTATTCAAAAAGAAAGGCATTTCAAGATTTAAGAAAAATGAATTAACATCCACATAACATACCTTACTTCAATTCTTTCCCAACATATGTAACATGCATAGAAATGCACCCTAAGTATATCTATACACACATGTGAGAATGTTTAGAATACTTTATGATGAATGCTAAGTAGATTATTTAAGAGAATTTAGATGCTTAATGATGCATGACTTTTATTAAATAGAAGAAAAATTCTTTTTTTAATTTTCACATGCACATATGAATGAAGAAGAGGCATAAGTGAGTATAGTGCCATTGTTAGGACCAGGGATGTAAGGTACAAGACCTACTTAGGGCTACTTAAAGTCTCGCAACCCCGGGGTTGTCCAGACTAATATACCACTTTCCTTAAATTCAAACATATGTGCAAAAAGAAATGAAAGGAAAAGGAATGATGCAAAGTTTATGTTGTATTCATTTGATTTATTTGTCTAGTTTATTTGTGTAAGTGTAGACTCCTCTCTTTGTTGGTAGCATGGAGATGAATAAGAGATAAATTCTAGCAAGTGTTATACCCTTTTTCAAATGAGTTATACACTTTGCTAAGTTCTTACTCAAGACTATGCTAAATGTAAAGAGAAGGAAAGGCTACCCTATACATACCTTTATATTTCATCACATGCAACCTATAATTAAAGTATAAGTAGCACACTTTCAGATTTGATAGTTGGTTCATACATTTTGAAAATAATTTGGGTTTAGTAGTGATAATAGCTACTCATATTCATATTTAGACCAAACATGCAAGTGACATAAAGTAAACCATTTTATTTTTAAATTTTGAAAACATGAAATCATGGATGCATAAGTTATATGGCATACATTTTAACATATTGGGAAAGATATAAATCATTGTAATCACATGAATAAGTTCACTTTGCCTAATTCCTAAAGACATTCTTAAAGAATAGGAAAACTTAGAAGAAATCAAAGTGAATTTCAAAATGATTTTTGTTTGGTTGAAGTTTGATTTAATTTTCAAAAGATGAATTTAGTTTGCTGTCCTTAACCCATTCCCACATGTGTTCATTATTTTAGTTTAATTTTTTGTTCATTAGATCCATTTTAAATATTGATTAGGTTAGGGTATGAATTAAGTGTCTTAATTAACCCTTACCTACACCACTTTAGAAAAAGTAGCTTAAATAATTATGAGCCAATGAGATGACATAAAACCCACAAGGTATTTAAATTTTCAATGCACTTAGTAATGAAATAGCATAATGTAATTTGACTCATAATTAAAAGTTAATTAAGCTAAGGGGTTAAGCTTAAGTACTTTTAAAACACCCCTTTCACACTTATGAAAGGGAGTTTAATTTCCTTAATTGAACTTAGGCTATGGAACACCTAAGTATCTACTCAAGGTGGATTAATTATACTCTGGAGATTTTTAGAATTTTTGAAAATTAAGTAATGGGATATTTAATGGCTTAACCCTTTAATTAAGAAGGGATTAAGGTAAGAAAGAGGGGTTTATGGGATAGCCTAGGGGAAATGCCCCTAAATTATTCCCTGAAATTTCTATCCATTGGACCCAACCTTAATCCAACTTAAACATGAAGGAAATCCACTAATTATACCCTAATTATGCTTAATTACATGAGAAGGGTAATTAGAAAATGCATTAGAAATTATTCTAATCAAGCCTTCTAAATCCCAAGAAAATTAGGGGAGGTAGAAGTCATCCCCCAAAACTTACCCAAGAAGTTTGGGATTAATTAGAGGCCTAATTAAAAAGTAATTAATAAAATAAACTTTCCAATAAAACCCAAATTTAGATAACTCTAAACCCATCAAAATTAATTTTAAAATGTTCTAGGTTTAATTATATATCCATAGGATTTTATTTCACATTTTATTTATTTTTCTATCAAGAGTTATGAATTTTAGAAGATTAGGGTGATTAATTGAATTAAATAAACCCTAATTAATCTTCAATCCAATCGGCAAGACACACGACAGCCGACGCGACAACACTTTACATGCGGTGCGTTCCCATTGGATATTTAAGTTGTCATGTCATAGCAGTGCATCAGCAATGGTGATATGCGCTTTCTCCTCATTCGTCAGATCAAAGGTCGGATGATTAAGAAGAGTCAGATTGAGAAATGAGATGTGGCGTGTCACCATGAGTCCATCTAAAATGGTGGATGGGCAAGATTCATCCTACCAAAGCTCATGGAGAATGTGATCCATCTTTGAAGCTTTGATCAAATCGATTGAGCTGGTTGGAAAACTCAACACCATCAACATAAACCCTAGATCACATCTAATGGTAAAAATCCTATGGGATCACTATTTATTCACAAAGCTCCACACCACATTGAGCTTAAGAGTCAGAAAATGGCATTCCTTGTCGGAGGTGATCATCGGGCGTAATTCCCTTGGAGTAGCTTCATCTGGTTGAGACGAAGCCTTACTGAAGTTTGGCATCTTTGGGGTTGAGTGAGTTGCCCTATGGACCAACACCACTTCACTTTGAGCTCAATCTCGATCAAGTTAGGTCTCCCTTTGCCTTTGGAACTTCAATGCGAGCTTGGGCAAGCTCGACTAGATCCTCTGATGGAGTGTGCAGGAGCAATTGGATCTAAATGGAGTGTAGAAGAAATTGGAAATTCAAAGGAGCTCCCCTATTTTCACTATTTGAAAATTGAGAAAAGGGGAATTGGTAAGAGCTTTAGGTTGCTTGAGATCACTCTTTCATGGCTCCTCTGGCTTCCTAGGGTTCAATCGATTGAGTCGGTGAGGATGAGTGCATTAGAGTATATTTATGATAATCGGACTGAGTTTTTCTTATCATCCAATTTTGATAAGAAGGTTAGAGCTATGTTGAGTTGGGACATGGTCAGTTTGTCTAGGGAAGTGGATTGCCAACCTCCCATGTGCTTTCACTTGAGTGGAAGAGGGAGTTTGAATTTCCTTATTTGACCCATGGGGTCGGGTTTGGCCTTGGGGCCAATTGGGCTGATCCAAACCCATTGGGTTGGGTACACCACTCATCACTAGGTCCCCTTGATGTTTTTGTAGAGCCTCAAGTGTTTATGACGAGTGCATGACCATAATACCCATGGATTAAGCCAAAATTTGAGTTGGATTTGATAGAATTTTTAAAGGATTTAATAGAATTTTTAATTTTAATTTTAATTTTTGAGTTGGATTTGATTAATTTATATTTATATTTCATTTATATATGAGAATATAAATGAGGATAAAAATATATTTTGAGAAAATCCCATGAGTTTGAAGTGGTTTGATCAAAGTTCAAGGTGAATCCATTAATGAGAAATTAATGAATTTACGGGAATTTCAAACATTTTTAATTTGGCATTTAATTTTTGGGTTTGATTGAATTGAGTTATATTTTTATTTAATTTATATATGATTATATAAATAAAGATATAAATTGATTTTGAGAAAATCCTTGGGATTTGAATAGGTTTAATCAAGATTTGCAATTGATTTTGGCTAAGTCCTTTAATGGAAAATTAAAGGAATCTAGAAAAATCTTCAGGAATTATTTTTGGAATTTTGAATTTGATTTGATGAGTTTGGATTTATATTTCATTTATATATGAATATAAATGAAAATATAAATGGATCATGAGAAAATCTCAAAGGTTTGAGTAAGTTTGAATCATGGTTTTTGGTTAAGTCCTTAAGGAAGGGCTAAGGACTTAGGGATTTTGATGGATTTTGATCATGGGTTTCAATCAAAAGTTTCAATCATGGATTTCAATCATAGAATTGAGTCATGTAATTGATTTGAGTTTGAGCAAATCAAGTAGAACTGATTTGAAGTTTGGCTTGAAAGAAGGAAGGTGAGGAATGGTTTAAGCTAAAGGGTAGGAGATTTTTCTAACACCCCTAAAGCATGACCTATTCCTATGGCTAACTCTTCTTCTACTAAGTTGGTGTATCACCTAATCACTAGATGTGTCTTAAGACTAAGGAACTCTTAAAGTCTAAGAAATCCTAAACTAAGATGGAGGTTGAGAGCTCATTCTAAAAAGAGGTCAACAAAGGGCTCCCAATAGGTGTGGTGTGTCTAGCACCTTGGTGTTGACCGAAATGATCAACAACACTGAAAGATCACAAGCACTAACAGAAATAATCTATCCTTAATCCAAGGAAAGAAAGATTCTAGAGCTTAGTGCAATGTGACTCTACTTATGTCCAAGAGATAAGAGAGAGGGAAGAAATCCACTAAAGGATATAGTGTGAACCTTCCACTAGGGAAGCAGGTTCAAGTCATCTTCAAGGAGATGAGAGGATGGATTTGGTTTGGATCTCACTGAGGAGAGGTCTCCACTGGGGGAGAGGGTTGAATTTGTTTCAGATTTTTGTTAGATTTAGATTTTTAGAAAGAACCCTATTGGTTTGCAATGGGTTGTACTGAATAAGAGCCAAAAGAGGCTAAGACCTAATTCAGATTTACAAATCCAAAGGGGTAGTGTACTAAGGATATAGTAACTAACATCCAAAAGGATGATGCCCTTATACAAGTACTAGAAAGAGTAGACTCACATCCTAAGTAGAGACCATTCTTTGGGGATAATATATTGGCAAGGCAGCAATCCTAGGATGACTATTGAGTGATGGGGACTTAGATCAGCTTAAAGATAGTCAAAGGTAGATTTCATTTTTAGTTTAGGTTTGTTTGATTATGATGGATCCCATAGGTTTGTGATGAACTACACTGAGTAGGGGCCATGGAGGCCTAGACCTAACTCAGATTTATCAATTCAAAGGGAGTAGTCTACCAACCACAAGATAGGACTATCAGAATAAGGAGAAATGCCTTTTGGTATACCATGGTCAAGTTAGGAAGAAAGAACATAGACTCACATCTTCCACAATAAGTAACCACTGGGGTGATTAGTTGCTTTAGGCAACAAATCAAACCCGACTTAGGGCTGACTATTGAGTGAATGCCACTGGGAGACTTAGATCAACTCAAAGGTAGTCAAAGATTAATTTCATTGCATTTTTTAATTTATTTTGATGGATTCCATTGGTTTGAGATGGATCACACTAAGAAGGAGCTCATAAAAGCCTAGACTTATCTCAGATTTACTGAACCAAAGGGAGTAGCTTCCCGATGGGAGAACTATCAACCAAAGGAGTGCCTTTGGTTTGCAAATGATCAATTGAAGGGAAGAAAGCTGGGGACTCACATCTTCCACTAGAAAAGAACAGGGTGATCGGTTTGCTTTGGGCAACAAATCACACTGGGATACACGATTTGCGACAATCATGCTAGAAAGAATGCATCATAGTCTTATATCTTTCAATCAAAATGATGCTCGGGTAACCTTTTATGGAAAAATAGATTGAACGACCTAAGGGAGACTACAGTGAGTACAGGGATTTATCTCAACTCGGTGTCGGGCAATTCCTAGGGAGTTCCTTGCCTAAAGATAGGATGCTTGGGAAAAGGGGCCCTTTGGGGCTTGAATTCTAATCCAATTAATTTGTTTTTATTTGTTTTATTATGGACCATTAGTTTGATCAAAGAGAAGAGCTTATATCTAGACCTATCTGATTTTGAACCAAGGAGAATCTGCATCCATTGAACAAATTTTCCAACCATGGGGAGCTACTAGAAAGGGAACTGTCAATCCAAAGTAACTGGTAGTGTCTAAATGGGGTCAAAGGACTTGATCCAAATAGAGTGCCCATGGGGGGATGGGGGTAAGGGCTTAATCCAACACGGAGAGATGACATGGCTAGTCATAAATTTAAGGTATTGATGTCCAACTCAAGGAGAAAGCAGGGACTCATATCTACCAAGAGTGGTGTACTCACCAGGTGAGTCATTGTCAGCATAGAACATCAACCAACCTAAGGTGCATCGGTTTGCAACAATCACTAGGAAAGCTGGGACTCACATCCTCCATGTGATTATTTGGGATAGTCTGTCTTTGCTCGATAGGTGCTATCCGACCTGGGATGACTACTAAGTGAATGCCACTGGGGGACTTAGATCAACTCAAAAGTAGTCAAGAGGAAAGGAGCCTCTGGGGACTTATCCTAAACCTCAAATATACTCAACCTAGTTAGAGCATGATGGCTAGTTCAAGAAGAAAGCACGAGGACTCACATCTTCTTAAACAAAGTCAACATGAGGTACTAGCTTGGCAGTAAAGACTACCATACTAAGAAGGTGCTCATTGGTTTACAATGATCAAGTTAAAAAGAAAGCATGGGGACTCACATCCTTCAAAATAAGTGACCATTGGGGTGACATACTAGCGAGGTAGCATGTAGACCTGACCTAGAGCAGCTAATGAGTGAGTGCCACAGGGGCTTGCTCCCACATCAAAATAGCCTGAGATAGAAGATTTGTGTTTATGTTTTGTGCATGTGTTGAAAGGAATAGGATGCCTCTGGGGGACTCTTACACCTACCTTAAAACACATTAGGGAATTATGAAATGATGCCATGATGGCAAAGAATTTAAGAAAGGATGCCTTGGGTTCTCTCACCTAACTTAGTTATGCTAATCAAAATAGGATGCCTCTGGGTTCTCTTACACCTATTCTAAAGCATCGAGATTGTGTTTGTGTTGTGAAAGAGGGATAGGATGCCACTGAGGACTCTTACACCTACCCTCGACATATTACAGTGGATTTGCAAGACAAGCAAAGAACGCTTTGAAAGAAGAGAAGATTTGATGAATGGAATCAGATTTTATTCTTTTTTATTAATGATTATTTTCAAGCATGATTTGTTTGATGGGTAATATTTCTTTAAATAGAGCCCATTAATTGGAAGCATCAGTGTTCCCCTTTATAATCAATAAGAGATCCTCCTTGGTAGGCCTTCTACATGACATAGGGGCCTTCCCAAGTGGGTTCAAACTTGCCTCCCATCTTTCATGGGCAACAATTGGTCTCCTTAGGACTACACAAGTTCTCCTTAAAAAAGACCTAGGGGACAGCTTGTTGTGAGCTTGAATCATTTTGGCCTTGACTCGAGGTTGGCATGCGTAGCGACTTTCCTCCAAACCTTGAGCTCTTCTAACAAACTTTGCATTTTACTCAGTGATCTTGTTACCCAATGTTATCCTTAGTGAAGGGAGTTGAACTTCTAAAGGAAGAATTGGACCCATTGAAAAATGGGGTGCGAGTTGGGAGTGTGTGCGGTGGGCCCAAGGCTTCAACCAAGCTTCATTCCATTATCATTTGTTTATCATCAAGAGTCTTCTTCAGTATCTGGATGAGAGTTTTGTTGAATGCTTTTACTAAACCATTAGCTCTAGGGTAGTAGATGATAGAGTATCTCCAATCTATACGTGCTTTCTTGAAAAGCTATTGATCTTCGTGCTTTTGAATGCGGTACCATTATCGATATAATTCATCGAGGCACCCCAAACCTATATGATATGGTTGGTTAAAAAAGCACATGGTGAGTTGACCTCTCTGAGTGGGATGGCTTCATACTTGGAAAAGTAGTAGTAGCTAAGATGAATCGATGCCCCTTGGAAGAAGGAGGATCGAGGACCAATGTCTCCAACACTCAAATGGCCATGAAGCCAAAGTAGGGTGTAGAATGTTGGGGTGGTTGGTGGAGGACCACACCATGCACTGCGATGGCATCTCTAGTCCATACATCAATGATCATAGAAGGCTAGTATCCGTCTTTTGATCTTGACTTCATCTTTTGGACGATTGATGCTCCACATAGACCTCAATGTACCGTTATAATGCCATGGGCTTCATGTTTGTCTAAATAACGTAACCACATTTGGTCAAAGGCCGGTGATGAGTGCCATCAACAAGAGCATAGGAAAGAGCTCTCTATTTCACGATGGGCTTGAGATTTCTCTTGAGGTAGTTTGGTGTTCAAGTAATCTATGAATGGTTGCCTCCAATCGCTCCTTGTCCATTTTGGCAACAACCTCCCCTTCAGAGAAAGTCTCTCGATGAGTTCAATCAATAAGGGATAAGACTGTGTCTATTTTGGACCCTTATTGAAATGGACTCATCTTCGACATACAACTCTTTGGCAAGTTTGGCCAAGCATCTGCATCTTCTCTTCGGGGAACCTTGTAGATGGTGACTTAGAATGGGCCAATAGCTTCATGGTATACTCATAGTAATGATGAAGCTTGGGTTTGAGGACCTGGTAGGACCAATCAGTTGATGACCAACAGAATCCCCAAAGATGTTGATGCTCTTGATGATAGTGATGGCTAACTCCCAATCAAAGCCTCATACTTTGGCTTGTTGGTGTAGGGGTTGGAAAGATAGTATGAGAATCTCATCACATCAGGTTTGGAGTTAGAAGAACTATTCCTACCTCCTTTCTGGAGAGTAGATCATGGTGCTTCACCATTAAGAAAGAAGCAGCACCATCAAAATACATCTCCCATCGATGGTTTTTGCCCTCCCCTAAGTTCATGATTTGTTCATCGGGGAGATCGTCACTAAGCTGAGAATCAAGAAGTGGGTGTCTTTTAAGAAATCACTAGTGCATCCTTTTATTCATGAGGGTACAAATGTGATATCAAACAGTATCATGGACCAATGAGCCAAACATCAAAAGTGTGGTGTCATGAGATCTGGATTGGTTTGAGATCAAGTTCACCTTATGAAAGCATGTAGTGTAACGAGATGCAAAGATCAAAGCTAGGCAATATTTCTCAATAGGTGGATAGTTTCTTGAGGGGATGACAAGCGAGGTAGTAGAGAGCGCACCTTCCCTCATCATTGGCTTGGGCCAAGAGAAAGAGTCATCCAATGCATCAGTGTAAAGGATCAATGGCTTGCCCGGGATAGGGCTACTAGAATTGGTGGCTTCACCAAGTATTCTTTAATGTCTTCAAATGTGTGCTAACACTTGTCATCCCACTTGAACTTGGCATCTTTTTTGACAAGTGCTGAGAAGGGCTTGCATCTCCCTGATAAGTTTGAGATAAAGCATCTTAGATATGCCAACTGTCCTTGAAAGAAACTGAGTCGAGCTAAACTTTTAGGAGGTGGCATTTCTAAAATAGCTTTGGTTTTTTCAGGATCAATTTCTATTCACTGGTGTTGAACAACAAACCCAAGGAATTTTCATGAAGTGACTCTAAATGCACACTTCAGGGGATTCATTTTAAGGTTATATTATCTTAACCATTCAAAAACTACTCTCAAGTCAAAGAGGTGGTCTTCCTTTTCTTTGCTCTTGACTACTAGATCATCAATGTAGCACTCAACCTGATGATGGATGAGTTCATTGAAGATGAGTCATGGCATTGGTATGTAGCACCGACATTTTAAGGCGAAAGGCATGACCTATAATAGAAGATTGATGGTTTGAAAAGTAGTGTTTCTTTCATCTTAGAGACATCTTGATTTGGTTATAGCGATGATCCATCCATGAAAGAAAAGGCATGAGAGGCAATGTCCACCATTAATTCTATAAGGAAACTCATCCTTAGGGCATGCCTTGTTTAAGTCCATAAAATCGATGCAAATGTGAATTTGGTCATTCTTCTTCTTAACTGTGATAACACTAGCTAACCAGGTAGGATAGTTTTCGTCGCTGATGAAACCAACATCAATTAGTTTCTTGACTTCAGAAATGACCTGTTGTTCAATTTCTAATCACATGCGTCTAGGAGCTTGCTTAATAGGGGTAATGTTAGGGTCTATTGCTAGCTTGTGGACTACATGTCGAGATAATCAGCATTTCTTCATAACTCCATGCGGCGTCTTTAAACAGTCAATACTAACTAAGTCATTGGTTTCTTCTTCATTCGAACCTAAATATCGGTGAGGATTTTCTTCTCGAGGTTGATTTCTTTTAGCTTGTCTATTGAATGAATCTCCTCTTCAAATTCTGGTGCCTCTTTGACTTGGAGATCATCTCATCATCTAAAGTTTCTAAACACACATTCTCATAAGAGTTGGGGATGTGTGAGAACTATCAGACTCAAATGGTTGGTAACAACTAGGCAATAATCTTCATCATCATGGACCCACTTGTGAATCCTAGTCTGCTCTTGATTGTGCTTCTTTGTATTGTTCCATAATTTTCAAAATATTCGATGTACTTGGACCAAGTGTGAGGAATAAACCTGTACAAGATTTTGAACACAAGGTGAGTAAAAGTCAAAAGGTAATTCCATTAATTCTTTAAAGTATCTTCCTCAAGTCTACATCAAACAGACTTGAGGATGATGAACCAAAAGAACCTTTTCTACTTCATGTCACTAGACTTAGGGACTTCCTTAACTATCAAACCTTCAACTTTTGAGATGTAAGTGAGGTAAGAGCTAAGGTTCCCAACTACTAATAGTTTCACATAAATAGATTGAATACTTTGCTTTGCTTGGAGGCACTTTGTCTCACTGATCAAAGTCACCTCCAATGGAACCGGAGAGGGGTTGGGCGGTATACTAATCACATTAGACTCATCCCGAGCTGGATTCCAAGTCTATGAATAGTACTCATGAACTGGAACATGACCTCTATTGGTGAAGGCCAACTAGGGGTCTCCCACCTAGAACTACCTCTATTTTTTGCCTCTGCCTCTACGGTGGAGGTTGAGCCATCTACCCACATGTCCATATGATGGAATGAACTATGGGTGGAATGTGATATGATCACTTCTTCTTCAATTCCCCTTTTCTTGCTCACTTAGACTTTTCTTTTTCTTTTTCTTTTATATTTTCTTTCATTTCATTTTCTTTGAATTTTGCATTTGCATTTGAATTTTGTCCAAGTTCATGAGAAAGGGTGTTTTGAGGAAGATAATAGGTCGTATCTTCATAAATCTCAACCTCTTTAACTAAGAATGGCTTTTCATCTCTGTTGACACAATACTCAATTCCATGTTTTTTGAACTTGAGGCACTAATGAAGGGAGGATGGAACAATCTTGTTGATGTATCCAAGGCCAAGCAAAGCTGAATGAAGTATTTAAATCAATGATGTAGAACTTGGCTTGTCTTCCAATCACCCGATCTCCAACATTAGAACCTAAAGCAGCTCACCTTGATCATTGAATCCTCTCATCTATCTCCTTGGAGAGTAGAGATGTCCATCTTCAAATAGGCAAGGTCTTTAGACTCATAATGTTCTTTGCAGAATCCATGAGAACCAGTGAGTATGAACTCCATGTCAGCTAATGTATAGAGACGGTTGTGCTCCAAGTCCCCAATAGAAGGTCTTCATCCTGAGGTGATCCCTTGGGCTTCTTTTGCATATAGTGTGCTTCCTCACCTATAGTGGTGAGCTAAGCATATATTTAGATCAAGGAGGGCCTTGATTAGTGATTCTCATCTCTTTGGATAAGACAAGGGCATCATATATGCTTAGCTTAGATGGCAACTTTCTTAGATGAGAAAGGATGTTGTAGTCCACCTTGGTGATCTTCCAAGCATATCCAAGGGTGGAGCATCTTGTGGAAGGGCTTCTTGATCTTCATACCAATGACTTGTTTCCTCATCTAGAGGTGCCTAGGAGGTAGAACCTTGCCACTCTGGAGGTTGACTTAATGTCTGCAGAGGTAATGTGGCAAGTTCTGCACTTGAGCTCACCTACTTCTCCTATGGGACTCTCTCAGATGATGATTCCAAGTCTATCTCAAGAGGTGAACATAGTATTTGAGTTGGAAAGTCCAACTCGAATTAGAAAGAGATCAAAATTGTTATAGTTAATTAGACTTGAAGAGTTATCATAGGAATAGAAGAAGATAACTCATCAAAAGACATATGTAATTCAAATAAGCTTTATTCTTCAATTTCTTTAGGTATTTGGAGGTACAAAGTAGAAGTCAAGTAGAGTAATAAGGATAGTGGTTTGATGCCCCTCATTAGAGTTCTACTAGTAGAAATAGAAGAACTAGCTAAATGGAAGAAGTCTGGAAGAAGCTGGAATATGGACACGATTGGTGGCTGCTAAAGGGCTATCAGGGCACATGTCTGCTGCTCCTGAGCTCCCACTTTCTAGAGTTGGCAGCAACTTGCAAACCTTCCTTGGTGTTGGAGGTTTGAGCTAACTTGCACACAGAAAGCTTCTTGATCTTGATTATTTTCTTAGAGGTTTTAGACAAAGAGATGTCCCAACCTTCTTTGGTTTTGGTAGGATCACTTGTATCCCAAGGATTACCCTAATGGCGGAAGGTTGTTCCACAAGGTATTCCTTTGGGATAACTGACCGTCTTGAAACTATGTTCAAGCCGTCCTTGAATGTAAAAACAATCCTCCAAAATGTGGCCTAGTATGGTGGTAAGGAAAAGTTTGGATCATGACTTTTGCCTACTTTCTCTCCGGTCTCTAGGCTCGGTAGGTAAAATCGGGTTTCTTTAAGAGATTCTTAAAGATTTTCGATTACCTCTCTCTTAAAGAATAAGGTTTGTTTAACTTATCTAAAGAGTAGGTGGACCATAGCTACACGGCGATATGCATGCACTCTGGTGGTATGGTGGTTGTGGTTGTCTTTGGCCGTGGAGGGTGGAGGCGGTAGGCTACCGGTGGTGGCAAGGAGGTGGAGGCTGAGGTCATGGTCTCTTGATCTCTAGCTTGCTTCCCCTTGTCAATCCTTGTTGCTACTCGGGTTTCTTTCATAGACCTTTGGATTTCTTCTTTGGATCGAAAAGGCAACTGTTTGGCCTCTCCTTAGACTAGCCACCTTGTTGATTAGCTTCTCAAATGTCTTTATGGTGAAGCCCTTAAGCATGAAGAAGGGCCATGGATATTCTTCAAGAGAATCTCAATGGCATGATTGACATTGCGGTTCACACTTCATACTCGGTTACCATCGAGAATATAACAAGTGACACATATTTGTTATATAGATCACCTACGTAAGCTTTCTGAGCTCAACAAATCTCTTGATGAAGAGTTGCTCTAACTCAAAAAATGTCCTAACTGAACCGTTGGGCAATTCAACATACCAATCAAATAATACCACTAGAGCTAATAAAAGAGAGTAAAACATCCACCATTGCAACAATTGGCTTGAAATGAGCTATATATCGATTCCCTTGCCATCAAAGCTCTTGAAGGAAGGAGGCATGAAACCCTTGGGATATTGGATGGAATTCCTCGGGTAGGGTCTACCCTTTGAATGATCCTCCCGAGCAAAGCTTCCTTCACTGTTGCTCAACCATGGATTTTATATTTTTCATGTATGGAGGTACCACTACCTTCTACCTATACTAGTTGCTCAATGGGAGGTAGAGTCTTAGCTGGATCTAAGACATGCACTAGCTCAGTATTGACATCGTGTACTAGGATGAATGGCGGGGCTTGCTTACGAGAATCTTGCTTGCTAAACAGACCATGTGTCATCTCATACTTTATCGCCTTCTGAGGTGTGATGGTCTGCGGTGTCTCTTGATCAACCTCATCACCTTCCATGGCTGCTCCCCAGAAGAGAACTCTAGTCTCGACCATCATACATCAGCCCAATCCATCATGTCATCTTCGGGATTGAAAGACTCTTTCTTCATCGACCATTCATACCCTAAGATCTCCTTTTCTTCTCCATAAAATGTGCAACTATCTCATCTAAGGATGATCTAACATAGGTACAAAAGCGCTGCGGTGTTGTCACTATCATGACGAGAGGCCCCTCTCATGTTGGAGAGTCAATCTGTGTGTACTCACTAGAGAATGAACTTCTAATATAGGGATGGGTAATCTAGGATGATCCTATCACTATTGCGTGTCATCACGAAATATCCATATATCACCATCTCGCATCGTATGGGTAGAGTTGGTGAAGGGGCGACCACGATGCTCAGTTGCCACTCATACCAATGGAGGGGAGTGGATCCTTGGCCATAGCTGGATCACCAACGGGGTATGTTTCTCCCCGGATATGGCCTTCATGGCCTTAGATGGAATGGGTGATGGAAGAACTTTGTGATGGCCGGGCGGGGTAGAAGCGGTGGGGTGGACACCAAACTCTATAGAACTTCCTCATGATGGAATAGTCCTAGTGAAGGATGTTATCGTATGGTCGGCGGGTAGCGGCGGCTGAAAAATCAATAAGAAATCTTCTGCGGTGACTCCACCTCTCTGGTAATATGTGTTGTATGGGCCTCCCAAGCCCTCTCTGAAAATATGCTTCCCCTACGGGGATGATGGATCGATATCAAGCAGTTGGACTCAGCGTCCACTACCTACGGCATAAGGCGGTGAGGCTACGACCTCTGCTCTAAGCGCTGGTAGTGCACCGGATGAGGTGAGCGATCCTCTAACATCCTCTCGATTTGACAGAGAGGATGAAACTAGTTTTATAATCGTGGTGATGTGATCATGGGAACTCATGGTGATGCACGCCCTCTCACTGCTATCCTAGTATGTGGAACCATCATGATTCTTATTCTACATTGTATGGGTAGGATGGAGAGTGAGCTAGACCATACTCAAATATGGGAGGCAAGCCACGAGACCGGAGCCTTACCCTTGGAGGGAGGTGCATATGATAGGTGCTTCGCGCGGGTAATGAGCAACTTCGAGGATGAGCGCCACTTATCCTCTGGTACTGGCGAGATATTACTGTGGTATTGCCACAACTTTCCTCTTCAGTAAGGAAGTCTCTAAATATGAGGGTAAGTCTACCCTGATGACTGGCTTCTGCCCGGCCACCTTCCTCCTACTAATGGTGGTGAGGGGAATGCCCTCACATGTAATCTTGGTTGCCTCAAAGCCATGTCCAAAATGGATCAGATGGGTATGATCCAAGCAAGGGAAGTCAACCTGATCCAAGGCTAAATCCATGCCATGAGGGAAGGTAAAGACAATTTTCTATGAACTGCCATCTTAGAATTATGGAACTGAACTATCTTCGTATAAAGAATGCAATATGAAATGAACTTGCATCAATTTCTATCTTTATAGATTTTGAATTTTAAATTTTTGAAAATTTGAACCCACATCCAACAACTTGGAAGTGTTAAGTGGGGTTCAAATGAATTTGAAGATTGATTGAAATAGGAATTTGAGTATGAATCAAACTTCAACAAATTTGAGTATGTTGAAATATGGATTCAAGATTTTGATAAGATGCTTCCATAGGTTCATTATTTTGATTTGAATTTGAATTTTTTTTGATTTGAGGACCTTTCCTTTAACAAATTTGGGTATGTTAAAGTAAGGGTCAAATTGATTTTATGTTGTTTGAATGTTTTGGAATTTTCACTTAGCAAATTTAGGTATGCTAAGTGAAAATGATTATTTTTTTTTTTTTTGAAAATTTTGTTTTGTTTTGATTTTGGAAAATTTTGGAATTCTTACTTAGCAAATTTAGATATGCAAAGTGAAGAACCCAAGTGTGTTTTGTTTGATTTTGAAAATAGGATTCTTAGCAAATTTAGGTATGCTAAAAAAATCCTAAGTGTGTTTCACTTGTTTGGAAAATTTTGATTTTGAAAGTAGGATCCTTAGCAAATTTGGTATGCTAAGGGATCCTAAGTGTTTTCATTTGTTTTTAAATGATTGAAAGTGGAGATTCAACTTTAGCAAATTTGGTATGCTAAAGATGAAATCCACTTGGTTTTGAAATGGAAATTTCAGTTAGCAAATTTGAGTAAGCTAAATGAAATTCTAAATGGTGTTTAAAAGTTTGATTTCATTTTTGATTTTGAATAATGGAAACTTCTCCTTAGAAATTTGGTATGCTAAGGGAAGAAGTTCCAAAGGTGTGTGAGAAATTTTTGTTTTGAGTTTGGAAACTTTACTTAGCAAATTTGAGTATGCTAGGTGAAGTTCCAAAACATGTTTTGAAAAGTTTTGAATTTTTGATTTGGAAACTTTACTTAACAAATTTAGGTATGTTAAATGAAGCTCCAAATGTGTTTGAAAATTTTTGAATTTTTTGATATTTGGAGAACTTCACTTAACAAATTTGGGTATGTTAAAAGTTCCAAATATGTTTGAAATTTTTTGAAATTTTTTATATTTGGAGACCTCACTTAACAAATTTGGGTATATTAAGTGAAGTTCAAAATGTGTTTATAAATTTGAATTTTTTTGATTTTGATTTGGAGACTTCTTAACAAATTTGGGTATGTTAAATGAAGTTCCAAATGTGTTTGAAATTTTGAAAATTTTGATTTTGGAGACTTCACTTAACAAATTTGGGTATGTTAAATGAAGTTCAAATGTGTTTAAATTTTTTTAAAATTTTTATTTGGAAACTTTTAACAAATTTGGGTATGTTAAGAAAGTTCCAAATGTGTTTGAAATTTTTTAAATTTTGATATTTGGAGACCTCACTTAATAAATTTGGGTATGTTAAATGAAGTTCCAAATGTGTTTGAAAATTTTGAAATTTTGATATTTGGAGACTTCACTTAACAAATTTGGGTATGTTAAATGAAGTTCCAAATGTGTTTAGAAATTTGAAAATTTTTTGGATTTTGATTTTGGAAACCTTACTTAACAAATTTGTGTATGTTAAATGAAGTTCCAAAATGTGTGTTTGAATTTTGAAAATTTTCTTGGGATTTTGATTTTGGAAACCTTACTTAACAAATTTGTGTATGTTAAATGAAGTTCCAAATATTTTTTTTTTTGAATTTTGAAAATTTTTTGGATTTTGGAAACTTACTTAACAAATTGTGTATGTTAAATGAAGTTCCAAAATGTGTTTTGTTTTTAAATTTTGAAAAAATTTTGGATTTTGATTTTGAAAACCTTACTTAACAAATTTGTGTATGTTAAATGAAGTTCCAAAATGTGTGTTTGAATTTTAAAATTTTTTTTGGGATTTTGATTTTGGAAACCTTACTTTACAAATTTTTGTATGTTGAATGCAGTTCCAAAATGCGTTTAGAAAGTTTTTGAAATATGATTGTTGCTTCTTTTTTTTTGAAAGAGAGGGATTTCAACTTAATCATATGTTAGATACGCTTAAGTGGGATTTCCCATATGGTGCTTTATTTTTTTTAGTTGGAGATGGAATCTTCATTTAATAGACCTAAGCATACTAAATGAAGATATTCATGTGTGCTTTCTTTTTTTTGATGAACTTTCCATTCAAAAATTGTGAATATGATAAATGAAGGTCCATGTATTTTTTTGAAAAATGTTTTGTGATTAAGATTTTGGAAAACATGATTTACTCATTTTATTTTGAGAATGAAACCCATTCAATAACTTTTAAATTGAGAGAAGATTCAGTGTTTTGTTGAAAAAATTTATTTTTGATTTGATTTTGGAAAGATAATTGTTCATTTATTTTGAAATGAAAATCTTCATTCAAAGTGATTTGAAAGAAGATGTTCATTTGTGCTTTTGGAAAATATTGTTAGCTTTATTTTTTGAAAATCCCTACATGTAACAATTATGGAAATTGTTAAATGAGGGTAACAAAATTTTGTAAAAAATATTTTATTAAGTGCATTTTTGGAAAAAGGTGCTTTTGAAAAGCAAAGTTCTTTTATGGAGATTTATTATTATTTTTAGGATGAACCTTTCCTAATCATGAAAATGATAAGGAGGAAGTCTTTAAAAGATATTTTTATTTTAGATCTTTTCATTTACCCATTGGAGAGCCCAACGAGGGAGATCAATAAGGAATGCAGTCCTAAAACCTAAAGATGTTGGCTAACTTAACTCTAGAATGAAATGAGCTAAGATGAGAAGAAGGATAGTCTTGGATTCATACCAAAGTACAAAACCACTATCGATACTCAAAGGCAATGATCATTTACCAAAGATGGAGAGAGGAACCATCAGTGAGTCAGAAAAATGTGGAGAAAATTTCTATAATAAGGGAGTGTCAAATCTGGTGAGAAAGAAAGAGGAACACCACATCTTAATTCGTAGATACGATGACTTATTGGTGATGGTATCATCAAGGTATAGTGTACTATCTTGAGAGAAGTCACTACCCTTTAATGGAACCAATCACCTCAATAAGGACTCCCAAGGACGATGGGCCAGAATATGTACCAGAGATTCTTCCCCTACTTTGCATAGAAAAGTAAAGAAGGATTTATTTTAAATTGGGTTCGAAAAGTTCCCAACAGGGGCAAGCCCCCCCAATAGTAAATTACATCCTAAGGGATGAGATCCCTTAAGAAAACTCTCGATTAAGGTAAATGATCATTATTTCTGAAGATTTCAATAGGAAATGACTGTCAATCAATTGGTTTACATTTTTGAGATCAAATGGGATTGATCCAAGAGAGGCAGTTATTATTGAAGCCAAAATGGGAATAAGTAGGAGATGCTCACGATGCTAGAAAACCTAGTGAGCATCTCAAACTATCATAAAATTGGGCTTTACATTTTAGAAATTGATTTAGTTTGTTTGAGTTGTATTTTTCATTAGAAATTTAGGACTTAAGATTCCTTAATACAAGATTAAGAAAATGCCTAAGAGGTGAGGAATTATTCCTATGAACCACAAAAGGGGAAAGCAACCTCAGAACCTAAATCTAGGGAGCTTCGACGAGGGCTAGAAGCACAACCTAAATCTAGGGAAAAAATGGGTAATTGGTTTGCCTCCACAAGAGAGGGCAAACCACCTGACAACTTGGACTTACAAGCACAGGTGGTAACTCCTCCTGATTTTAAATACATGTAGGCAAGTCTTTATGCTTATGCAAGATAGTTATTTATTTTATTTAGAAAGACTAAGTCCTTAAACTCACTCCCTAAAGAGACTAGATCATGTAAAGGGATGCTTTGAATGACCTAAATCTAATGCATTTCAAATTTCATTTTATTATCATTTTTGGAAAATTAATTTAACTAAGGCTAATAGAACATTTTATGACTAATGCATGAGAAGTAGATTATTGACCAAAATCAGCTAGAATTTTAGGAGGTGAGTTTCTACCACGGCCCTCAAAGGTCAAGTTGAAGTTCTCTAGCAAAGATGGAAGCCCTCCAATCAAGAGTGAAATAATATGCATTTGTGCATGATGTTATAAAGTAATCACAAAGACTCATCCTAAGGGGTTCTAATTCTTTTATCTTGATTTTAAACCTAGCTTTAGTGAGGTTATGAGTTTTTATTTTAATTTTGAGTTTGTTAAGTTGGGTAAAAGATTTATTTTCCTCAAAGAGCCTAATCCACATCCAGGGAATACATAAAGGAAGAAACTAGGAAAATCATGCCACTTAATGCAAAAAAACATCAATCAATTTATAAAACTAGCAAAAGAATAAAAATGCCATTGTGGTGGACCACCACAAACCAAAAATATCAAATGGGTAGTAAGTTCTACCCTTATACAACCTGGATTACAAATGAATTAATTACATTTAAGCAAAAGATTCATTATTATGGTCTTCAAGCTTTATTCTTCTTTCTTCTTTCTTTTCTTCTTTCTTTCTTTCTTTCTTCTTTGGATCTTCCTTTGGATGGTTGAATAGTAGGTGCTCCAAGGCTTCACATGGTACATAAGATGAAATCTTATGACCAATGATCATCCTAATCCCCCATAACAAATCATTCCAAATCCTAAATATACAAATTGTTTACATAAAAAGGGAAAGCATAAACCTAACTAACACCTACAAAATAAAGGTTAGTCAAATCACACCAACTAAATCCCAAGTATGTATATTGAACTTAATACCCCACGCATGGGTACTAAGTCCACCTAGCTTATGGATTATGCTAAGGGGTATAAGCACTTGCAAGCAAGAAGCATTTATATTTTTATTTATGATAGCACCCTTTTAGCATAATCCCCTATAGAAAAGAATAGTTAGACTAAGCACGTCCTACTATTCATTCTATGAGCATACACCCTACCAACCAGTATAAAATATTCATCACAAAATAAAACAAGACATCAAGCCATGCACTGACCTAACCTAAAGCTAGAAGTGGTGACTTAGGCTAATGTGTGTGCTTTGAAGGTTTATGTGGCATGCTTAGCTATTTTGGGGTTCAATTTTCTAAGTGTGAAGACATGTTCAACTTAGAGGGTTTCATTTAAGTTTGGTTTGGTGAAACCTACATTTAATTACTAAGTTATAAGAGAGGGAAAGAAAGAGAAACTTCTCTTCCTAATCATAAGTAATTTCTAAGTAAGTTCACATTTTAGTTTTATTTAGGTGAATGTTTTAATTTCTTTTAATTAATCCTAAGTTTAGATAAATTCTAAATAAACCTATTCAAAAGAAAGGCATTTTAAGATTAAGAAAATGAATCAAAATTCACATAACACATTACTTCAATTCTTTCCAACATATATAACATGCATATGGATGGACCCTAAGCATATCTATATACATGAGAATATTTAACATACTTTATGATGCATGCTAAGTAATTATTTAAGAAATTTAGATGCTTCATGATGCATGACTTTATTAAAAAATTTTTTTTCCAATTTTCACATGCACATGAATGATGAAGAGGCATAAGTGAGAACCATTGTTAACCGTGTAAGGTACAAGACCTACTTAGGGCTACTTAAAGTCTCACCTTGGGTTGTCCAGCGGTAATATGCCACTTTCATAATTCAAACATATGTGCAAAAAGAAATGAAAGGAAAAGGAATGATGCAAAGTTTATGATGTATTCATTTGATTTATTTGTCTAGTTTATGTGTGTAAGTGTAGACTCCTCTCTTAGTTGGTAGCATGGAGATGAATAAGAGATAAATTCTAGGAATTGTTATACCCTTTTCAAATGAGTTATACACTTTGCCAAGTTCTTACTCAAAACTATGCTAAATGTAAAGAGAAGGAAAGGCTACCCTATACATACCTTTATATTTCATCACATGCAAACCAATAATTAAAGTATAAGTAGCACACTTTTAAATTTGATATTTGGTTCATACATTTTGAAAATAATTCGGGTTTAGTAGTGATAATAGCCACTCATATTCATATTTAGACCAAACATGCAAGTGACATAAAGTAAACCATTTTATTTTTAAAATTTTGAAAACATGAAATCATGGATGCATAAGTCATATGACATACAATTTAACATGTTGAGAAAGATATAAAGCAATGTAATCACATGAATAAGTTCACTTTGCCTAATACCTAAAGACATTCTTAAAGAATAAGAAAACTTAGACGAAATCAAAGTGAATTTGAAAATGATTTTTGTTTGGTTTAAGTTTGATTTAATTTTCAAAAGATGAATTGAGTTTCCTATCCTTAACCCATTCTCACATGTGTTCATTATTTTAGTTTAATTTTTAGTTCATTAGATCCATTTTAAATATTGATTAGGTTAGGGTATGAATTAAGTGACTTAATTAACCCTTACCTACACCACCTTAGAAAAAATAACTTAAATAATTATGAGCCAATGAGATGACATAAAACCCACAAGGTATTTAAATTTGCAATGCACCTAGTAATGAAAAGGCCTAATGTAATTTGGCTCACAATCAAAGTTAATTAAGCTAAGGGGTTAAGCTTAAGTACTTTTAAAACACCTTTTACACTTATGAAAGGGGGTTTAATTTCCTTAATTGAACTTAGGCTATTGAACACCTAAGTATCTACCCATGGTGGATTAATTAAGTTATGGAGATTTTTAGAATTTTTGAAAATTGATTAAGGGGATAATTAATGGATTAACCCTCTAATTAAGAAGGGATTAAGGTAAGAAAGAGGGGTTTAGGGGATAGCCTAGGGAAATGCACCCAAATTATTTCTTGAAATTCCTATTCACTGGATCAAACCTTAATCCAACATAAACATGAAGGAATTCCACTAATTATACCCTAATTATGCTTAATTACATGAGAAGGAAAATTAGGAAATGCATTAGCAATTATTCTAATCAACTCTTCAATAAATCTTAAGAAAATTAAAGGAGGCAGAGCTCATCCCCAAAAACTTACCCAAGAAGTTTGGGATTAATCAGAGGCCTAATTAAAAAGTAATTAACAAAATAAACTTTCCAATAAAACCCAAATTCAGATCAAAGCATAATTCAAAACTCATCAAAATTAATTTTAAAATGTTTTAGGTTTAATTATCTATCCATAGGATTTTATTTCACATTTTTTGATTTTTCTAGCAAGTTATGAATTTTAGAAGATTAGGGTGATTAATTGAATTAAATAAACCCTAATTAATCCTCAATCTAATCGGTGATGCGGCAACACTTTACACGCGCATTCCCATTGGATATTTAAGTTGTCACGTCGTAGCATCGCAGCAGCAGCAAAGCTACACGCTTTCTCCTTATCCGTCTGATCAAAGATCGGACTCTGAGAGTCACTTCTAAAGGGAAAAAAATGAGATGTGCTCTGTCGATCTCACCATAAAATCGAGGATGGACGATTGAGATTCATCCAAAGCTCATGGAGAATGTGATCCGTCCATCTTTGAAGCCTTGATCCGAGCTCGATTGAGCTTAGATTAGAATGAAACTCAACCCACACCATCAACATAAAACCTAGATCACTTCTAATGGTTAGAATTCTATAGGATCATTATTTCTTTCACAAAGCTCCACACTACATTGAACTTAAGGGTTGAAAAATGGCATACCTCACCAGAGGTGATCACCAGCACCCGATTCCCTTGGAGGAGCTTCCTCTGGTTGAGACAAAACCTTGCTGAAGTTTGGAGCCTTTGGGGTTGAGTGAATTTCCCTATGGACCAACACCACTTCACTTTGAGCTTGGTCTCGATCAAGCTAGGTCTCCCTTGCCTTTGGAACTTTAGAGGGGACCTGGGAAAGCTCGACTTGATCCTTTGATGGAGTGTGCAAGAGAAATTAGATCCCAATGGAGTGTGGAAGAAATTGGAAGTTGAAAGGAGCTCCCCTATTTTCACTATTTGGCAGAAAAATGATAAGAGCTCTAGGTTGCTTAATCACTTTAATGGCTCTTCTATTGTGATTATGATGGAGTGAGGGAAATTAGAATTGGGGAGTATATCTCCCCTATGAAAATCAATGAGCACTTTACTATTTTTATCCAATTGACCATAATGGGAAGGCTGCTAGAGCTATTTTGAGTTGGCACATGGTCGATTTGGCTAGAGAACTGGATTGCCAACCTCCCATGTGCTTTGAATTTGCTTATTTGACCCATGGGGTCAGGTTTGGTCTTGGGGCCAACTGGGCTGACCCAAACCCATTGGGTTGGGTGTACCACTCATCACTAGGTCCCCTTGATGTTTTAAGATAGCCTCAATGTTTGTGATGAGTGCCTGACCATAATACCCATGGATTAAGCCAAAATATGTTTTATGGCCTAGGGGTATAATGGTCATTTTGCTATTTTTTCAATTTGGGTATGTTTGGTATGTTGAGAAAATAGGTTGGGCCAAGTTTTAATGGATTTGGAAACCATTTGATAGGTTTGGCTCATGTTGACCATTTAGGTCAAAATGGGTCAACTTTGGTCAAGGAATTAATAGGTCAAATTGGGTCAAACCAAGGGTTGGGTCAAGTTTAGATGACCATTTGAAATATTTTGGTGCCTTTGGTTTGGTTCAATTTGGTATAGTTTTGGATTTGGTTCATATGACCCATTTGGGTCAAATGGGTCAAGTTGACCTATTTGACGTTGACCTATTTGGGTTTGGTCAAGGGTAGGTTTAGGTTTGGTTGGTCATATGAAGTGGATTGATATCTTTGTTTCCAATCAATTTGAGTTAGGTTCAATTTTGGCTCAACATGTTGGGTCTAAGGTCAATTGGGCTAGGTTGGGTCTAGTTGGCCAATTGAGGCTTTGGTCAAGTTCCACAAGTGATTTGGGATGGACTTGACCCATTGGTTTCAATCACTTTAGCTTTGATCAAGTTTTGACACATTTTGACCTTTTGGTCAAAATGGGTCTTTCCAAGTGGGCCCAATAGGTTAGGTTAGGCTCAAGGTTGACTTGAAAAGTTCAAACATAGTCATGAGTGAACTTGGATCAATGGTTTCAAATAATTTGGCCTATAGTGGATTTTGGCTATGTTAGGTTTCATTTTAGGTTAAGTGTTGACTTGGTCAACCCTTAGGTTTGACTTGGTTTGACCCAATTTGATTGATTGATCATCCCATGATGATTGTTGATCATGATGAGAGCAGTATGAGTTTGGTTCAATCCAATTTGGTTAGGATCAAAAGTTGGCATATAAGGGTATTTTAGGTCACTTTGGGTCAAGTGAGCCTAAGTGGGTCAAATGGCTTGCTCAAAGCTTGATTTGAAGTTGATTGATCTTGTAAATGGACTCATCATTGAAATATAAATCCATTTACAAGTGGTTTGAAGAAAAATGGATTTTGATCCATTTGAAAATTTCATATTCAAAGAAAGAGTATGAAAGGGTCTTGGGTTTGACTTTTGATTTGGGTTTTGATTGAATCATTGAAGTTTGGATTTATATATGAGTTCATGATTGTAAATTTGATTGAACCATGAGAGAAAATCAAGAGTTTGGCTTGATTTGAATTAATTTTGGCTAAGTTCAAGACTTTGACTTGAAAGGCCTAGATTTGAATTTGAGTGGAATTAAGTTTGATTTTTGGAATTGGTTTTGATTGTTTGACTTTATATTTCATTTATATATGTGAATATAAATGAGAATATAAATTGATCATGAGAAAATTTCAAGAATTTGAAAGATTTTAGCCGTGATTTGGGATAAATCCATTAAAGGGTATTTTAAAGGATTTAATGGAATTTTTAATTTGAATTTTAATTTTTGAGTTAGATTTGATTGATTTATATTTATATTTCATTTATATATGAGAATATAAATGAGGATACAAATATATTTTGAGAAAATCCTATGACTTTGAAGTGGTTTGATCAAAGTTTAAGGTGAATCCATTAATGAGAAATTAATGAATTTTAAGGGAATTTCAAGCATTTTTAATTTGGCATTTAATTTTTGGGTTTGATTGAATTGAGTTTTATTTATATTTCATTTATATATGAATATATAAATGAAGATATAAATTTATTTTGAGAAAATCCTAAGGATTTGAATAGGTTTGATCAAGATTTGGAGTTGATATTGGCTAAGACCTTTAATGGAAAATTAAAGGAATCTAAAAAAAATCTTCATGAATTATTTTTGGAATTTTGAATTTGATTTGATGAGTTTGGATTTATATTTCATTTATATGTGAATATAAATGAAAATATAAATGTATCATGAGAAAATCTCAAAGGTTTGAGTAGGTTTGAATCATGATTTTTGGTTAAGTCCTTAAGGAAGGGTTAAGGACTTAGGAATTTTGATGGATTTTGATCATGGGTTTCAATCAAAACTTTCAATCATAGAATTGAGTCATGAAATTGATTTGAGTTTGAGAAAATCAAGTAGAATTTATTTGAAGCTTGACTTGAAAGAAGGAAGGTGAGGAATGGTTTAAGCTAAAGGGTAGGAGATTTTCTAAAGTATGACCTATTCCTATTTAACCTCTAAGTCTTATAGGGGTGGAGTGTCCACCTAATCACTAGATGTGTCTTAAGACTAAGAAACTCTTAAAAGATAAGAGAAATCCTAAGCCTAAGATGGAGGTGTTGCGAGCTCATTCTAAAAATGAGGTCAACAGTGTCACCTCCAATGAAACTCGTTGAGAGGGGTTGGTTATCTAATCACAGACTCATCCTTTGGATTCCAAGTGTATGTGAATAGTAGGGGACTATGGCTGGAACATAACTCTGTTGGTGGTGGCCAACTAGTGTGTCTTCCACCTCTAAACTACCTCATGTCTACCTCGCCTACGGTGGAGGTTGAGTCATCCTACCCATATGTCCATATGATGGAATGAACTGGGGATGGAATGTGGCATGCGGCTCTGCTTCTTCCTTAATATCCTTTTCTCGTTCACTTGTTCTTTCTTCTCTCTTTTCTTTTTCTTTCGCTTTTTCTCTTTCTTCTTTTTCCTTTTCTTTTTTTTTTGCATTTAAATTTTGGCCAAGTTCATGGGAAAAGGTGTTTTAAATATATATATATATCTCAACCTCTTGAAAATGGCTTTTCATCACCTTTGACAACTGATCCCATCCTTTACGATGATGGAGGAGAATGAAATCATCTTATTCTGATGTATCCAAGGCCTACTGAGCAAAGCAGTGAATGAAATATTTGAATCAATTATGTAGAATTTGGCTTCAGGCTTCCATTCTCCTATCTCCAAAGGTAGTACTATGGAACCTAAACCCCTCTCGCCTTGTTCATTGAATCCTCTCAACATCATATGATCTCCTCAGAGTGTAGAGATGTTGATCTTCAAATAGGCAAGGGTCTTTAGACTCATTATGTTCACCGATGCACCTGGATCGAAAAGAACCCTAGCAAGTATGAATCTGCCCATGTCCACTATAATGTAAAGGGGACATTTGTGCTCCATGTCCCCCAGAAGAATGTCTTTTTCTATGAAGGTGATTCCCTAGGCTTCTCTGGAATAATATGCCTCCTCTCCAACAGTGGTCAGCTGAGCTAAGCATATCTCGGGATCAAGAAGAGATTGATTAGTGATTCCCTTATCTCTTTGGATAAGATAAGGGCATCATATATGCTTAACTTAGATGGCAACTTTATTAGGTGAGAGAGGACAATGTAATCCACTTTGGGCTGGTCCTTCACAAGCATATCCAAGGGTGGAGTGTCTTGTGGAGGGGCTTCTCGATCATCTGTACCAATGACTTATCTTCCCTTATCTTGAGGTGCTGCCCTAGGAGGTAGAACCTTGCCACTACGGAGGTTAACTTCGGTGATCTCTTGTGGCAAGTTAGAGGAAGATTCTATGTGCTCGTCACGCTCCCCTACAGTTTCTCCTATGGGACCCTCCAAATTAGATGATTTCAAGTCTATCTCAAAGGGTGAACCTGTATTATTTAGAGAAGGAAAGTCCAACTCTGAATCATAAAAGGGAAGATCAGAGTTGTTATAGTTATTATTTAGACTTAGAGAGCTTTCTAAAAGAGTAGAGTTAGACAACCCATGGAAGCGAGTAATTCAAATAGCTTTATTCCTTAATTTCTTTGATTTTGAAGGAGGTACATAGTAAAAATCTAGTAAAGTAAGTGGAGTGAGAGATTTGATGCCCTTATCCATCGATACAACATGTCTACTAGAGGAAGAGCTAGCTGAAGTAGAGGTGCTCGTTGAGGTAGTAGCTGCAATGGTGGACTGCAGGCTGGGCTCAGTAGGTGGTTGCCCTACTTGGCTATCTCAAGCTGGCATAGGCTACTACTGAGCTCCTACTTTCCCTAAGTTATCATGGATAACTTGCAAACCTTCCTTGATGTTGGAGTTTCGAGCTACCTCAAGCACATGCAAGAAAAGTTTCTTGATTTTAGAAATAATTTTCTTAGAGGTTCGGGATAAGGAGATATCCCAACCTTCTTTGGTTTTGAGAGGATTGCAGGTATCCCCAAGGATTACCCCAATGGAATTGGATGGTTGTTCCATAAGGTATTCCTTTGGGATAACTATGGTTCATGTATTGAAGCTATGCTCAAGCTAGTCCTTGAATGTAAATCAATCCTCCAAAATATGGCCTAGAATGCGGTGGTAGGAGAAAAAGTTAGGATCATTGCTCTTTACTTCCTCGACCTTAGGCTGGTAGCTAAAAGTTAGGTTTCTTTAAGAGATCCTTAAATATTTTCCTAACTACCTCCCTCTTAAATAAATATGGTTTGTTTAGTTTATCCATAAGAGTAGGTGGATGGTAGCTACCTAGTGGTGGGTATGTGTACCTCTGCTGTTGATGTGGCAGAAGAGAAGGCGATAAAGGCTATGGAGGTTGCTGTGATGGCCGGTAGGATGGCTTAGGTGGTGATAGAGGAGGTGGAAGTGATGGCTGTGTAGCATGAGGTCTATCATACTGCTCCCTAGCTGGCTGCTTTCTCTTGTCTACCAGCGTCACTGCTTCTAGCTTCTTCTCATACACCTTCTGTGGCTTTGGGTTTATTGATTGGTCTAGAAAAGGAAACTATTTGGCTTCTCCTTGTAAGCTAGCTACCTTGTTGATTAGTTTCTCAAATGTTTTGATGGTAAAACCTTTGAGCATGAAGGCGACCAGACCATGAATATTCTTTAGTAGAATATCAATGGCATGTTGTTCAGACAGCTGCGGTTCACATTTCATACTCAAATTATGCCATCTGAGAATATAGTCAATAAGGGACTCACCATGGTGTTATTGAGCCACAACAGATATATCACCTTTTTTGAGCTCCCAAACCTCTTAGAGTTGCTCCAACAAAGTCTCCATTAGCGATAGTTCAACAAACCAATCGAAGGCTATGTCTTTTAAGTTACTGACAAAAAGTTAGAAGAGTAACACATCACTACCACCAGCATTGCAATAGCTAGCTCAATTACTTGTATGTGCCTTGTTCGCCATTGAAGCTCTTGAAAGAAGGTGGCACAAAACTCTTAGGATCTTGGATGGCATCAATTCCTTTGGGTAGTCACTTTGGGCAAGATCCTCCTCGAGCTTGAGCCAATATTTCTCTCATCTAGACCATGGTTTTAATGTTCTTTTAGATGGAGGTACTATCCACTACCTTTCTATAGGCGTGTTACCTTTCTACATGTAGTCTTGGATTGATCCAAGACATGCAATAACTCAGGTGGATCAGTTTCTACAATAGTAGGATGAACTATGAGGGCTTGGTTTTGAAGTGCCAAAATAACTGCTAGCAAGTTTTCAAGCCTCTTCCACATCCTATATATTTGTTCATCCTTTTTCTTTAGCTACTGAAGGAGGTGTTGGGTTGAGTAGGCTATATCATCTTGCTTGGCTGCATCACCTTCCAAATTCTACTGATCACGGAGGAGAGAATCCATGGTGTTTACCATGTGAACTCCCACTAAATCCTCTAATAGATTATCTTCATTAGGATCAAAATTGACCTTTTCATCCTCTAAATTAGAAGCATATCCTAAGATCTACCTCTAGATCTTGTGCCCAATGTCATCCGATCTTAAATAGGTATAAAGATAAATGGCATATCCGTCATGAATGAACTAACCACTTCATGGAGAAATAACCCATAAAGTACCTCACTAGAAGAAAGATACTCTACTATCCTTTGGATCTAGGTAAAGTGGTACTCCAGGAGGATCATAGCCTGAAAATGACTGTCTCCTCCTCCCTCTATAATTTCCATAGCCTACTTTGGTGGTGGTGGTGATGGAATGACTAGATACTGAGGTCACCATTCCCTCCAACTAGAGGCAGTGGCAGAAACTGACCTCACATGCTTATGTAGATGGAATGGGATCTCTTACCAGGATCAGTGGGGCTCTCTCTCCCGGATGTAGCTTCATGGGTTTCTTGGAATGGTAGATGATGGAACTTCTAGAGATGGTGGCCATGGGTAAATGTGGTGCACCCGACTCTCTTGGAGCTCTCTCACGTGATGGGTAGTACCCAATAAGATCTTTGTCCTTATGATCGATGTGAGTAGTGCATCAGGATAACGAGGGATGAAGTGGATGAGCCTCTATACTATGTCTCTCCCTAGTGATATGCCGGTAGCCTCCTTGGCCCTCTCTGACTCACCCACCGTGGGATGTGATCTCAAATCATAGCCCCAAATTTGATCCTCATAGGCTCTACCGCTCGATGAAGCGATCTCATCTATGAACTCATTTCCATAGGACCCTAAAACTATACTGTTGGTGGAGGTGAAACTGAATTCCTCCTAACATCTTCTCTATCAAATCCAGAGAAGGGGTGAAACTTGTTCTCTATAATGAGAGGAGACACTACCCTAGGTAACTCCTCCACGGCTGAAGAAACTATATCTAGTATGATATTGATCATGGTTCTTGTTCTTATCTAGTCAAGGTCGGCGGCATACCCAGACCCAATCTCAAGACAATCCTGAATAAGCCTTCCCCTTGGAAGGTATGAGTGAGTCTTGCATCTAGCAAAGGGGAACAATGGCACCTTCGACTGCATCTGGAAACTACCACAACCTTCCTCTTGGGTGAAATCTCTCAGATGATAACTCAACACGGATATGACCGCTTTTAGTTGATTATTGTGGATGGTCCCCTCACTATGATCTAGCCTCAAAGCCTCCAAAGTGGATGAGGTGGGCAATCCTAGAGGTTGGCATCAAGGCCAAGTCCATCCAGAAAATATGAAGGCATATACATGTATCATTAAAGCTTACCACACCGAATCCAAAGTTTACAATGTTGGAAAACAAGTTTGAATCAGATTATTTTCTTTCGCCCTAACCTCTCGGCTGCGCTCCCTCTCTGTCGATTTTGAGTTCTCATCGGTGGATTGGCCGTTCTCGGGTCTTTGGCCGCTTGTCGGCTTCTTCTCTGCTGAAGCGGCTCAGCTTCCCGTATGGTGTGGCCTCTTAGATTAATGGCGAGGCTTTGGTCTCGAATCGACGTCGCTTCTCGGCGTAACGGCTTTTCTCGACTCCACGGTTTTGATTCACCGCACTTTAATGCATCTGTTAAATCATTCAAAGACGCTTTATCTGGTAAGATCCCTAGAATGCTTGGTTAATCTCATTCTACATCTTATCGTGGATCGGCGTGTGTTGGTCGATGTTGAGAAACTTCTAAGCCCCTTGAGTTACTTTGGTGGGTAAATTCTCCCGGCGACTCTTGATAATATTCGCTCTTTTTTTCATAGTTTAAAATTATCGGGCACTTTCACTATCGGGCTTATCGATCCCCGTCACATTCTTATTCAACTCTCAAACGATTTAGATTATTCACGGGTTTTCGCTCGTCGTTCTTATTTTGTGCATAATTGTCATATGCGGCTATTGAAATGGTCGCCCCTCTTTGATGTCAAAGAGGAATCTCCCATTGTCCCTCTTTGGCTTGCATTTCCTAACATGCGCATACATTATGTCACTCATCAAGTTTTGTTTGCTGTTGGCGGCCTTTTTGGTAGACCTCTCCAAATTGACCAAGCAACGGCCACTAGATCTAGGTCCGTTGCTCGTATTCTCGTTGAGATAGACATCACAAAAAAATATCCCAAGAGTTTGGATTGGCTCAAAATTTGGATATAGTCAAAAATCAATTAACTTTCTATCTTTTGCACTCTTTGCAAGATCCACCGACTCGAATGCTTTGTGCTTCATCCTAATCTCAGAAAAAATTTACCACAATGACTATTATTAATGAACTGGAAAACCAATATCTAGCATATGTGCCTAAAGATACTCAAAAGAACCTCTCCTTCCCACACCAACTCTTGATTTGTCTAGTGGAAAACACTCGACATTGGTACTAAAAAAGCACATTGAGGGGTGTGGCGATACCAATGACATTTTACCTAACCTCACCCCTATAATGGTTTCCCAAGATAGCTCTTTGCTACATTTAAATCCTGAAAATCTGAATGGTAGCCTTATATTGGAAACCCAACTAAACAATTTGAATGAGAATCATATAAGGACCAAAACAATGATGATCCCATGCCTTGAACATATTGAGAAAGATATTTGTATTACGGTGCTAGAACTTCCCCATCTATCTTTCTTGAGTGATAATCAACAATTGAACCAAATTTCTCACACTCTCCGATAGGGAAGAAGGTGAAATCCCTCTTCTACAACATTGATAGATCCTTCTACTATTACTAAAAATCAATCTCTTTCGATGGAGATAATTTGGATTCTGATAGACCTTTCCAAAGTGTTAAATACAAAAAACCCTTCAAAGCTAAAATTTCTAATAATAATTCCAATAGAACCACTCGCTCTTCTTCCACCCCAAAAAAGTAATGTGGCATTATTTCTTTCCTCCCTTTCCTTTCTTTTTTCTTTTCCCCTTTTGGTTGTCTCCTTATGATTAATTTTCTTATTTGGAATATCCAGGTTGTGGGACTCTTCCATCCATGTCGTGTTAGGAGTCTTTTGTGATCCATAATATTAAGTTACTTGTTCTTATTGAACCTCATTAATTCTTCTAAGATTGTGTTTGTCGCTAGATCCCTTGGTTTTCATAATTTCTTCTTCAATCGTAATAATAAAATTTGGTGCTTTTGGCACAACTCCATCACCATTTCAATCATTGATGATCTTAACCAATTGGTTAATGTCAAAATCTCCTTAGGTGATTGCTCTTTTGGCTCTTTTATCTATGCTTCTTGTAATAGAGCTGGTAGGAATCTCCTTTGGAATCACTTACACCGCTTCCTCGGCTAACCTTCCCTGGTTGGTTGGAGGCGATTTCAATACTATCATAGCTAGCTCGGAAAGAAGGGGAGGATGTTCTCCTAACCTTCATTCCATGGAGGACTTCTCAAATATGATCCTGATTGCAATTTGATTGACATTGGTTTCCGGGTCTAATTACATTACAACTCTAGACTTTGGCGGCGTATGGACCCTCTTTAATTCTGGATCAATGGGTACCTGCTTGTTGAACATTTGAACTTACCATGCTCCTCTCATTTCCTTCAAAATCCCCCCCCCTCTCTCCTCTCCTTTCATTTCAAAATATGTGGACCCAACATAGTGACTTCACCAATGTCATTCTCTCTAATTGGATGGCCCCTATTTTCCCGGATAATTCTATTAAGGGTATGACTCGTCTATGGCTAAAGCTCAAAAGACTTAAACAAAATCTCAATTGGTGGAACAAACACATTTTCAAAAACCTTTTCACAAATCTTAAAGCTATGGAACAAGAGGTTTGTTCTCTTGAAGAGGTTGTCTCCATCCAAGTAAACTAGAGTTGAACATTGCCAAGATTACCTTGGCTAATTATCAAAACATGGAAGAAACCTATTGGCGTCAAAAGCAAGCAAGCCGATGGTGTGAAACACCGGTATTTTCATGCCATTTGTAATAAACGGAGAGCCTTAAACTTGATTAAGAAAATTAAGAACTCCAATGGTGAATGGATAATAGATAATGATATTAAGGATTACGTCATTCATCATTTCCAAACTTTATTAAATTCTAATCCGTTGCTGGAAACTTTATCAAACACTCATCTTATCCCCTCTATGATTAATAGTGAGGACAATCATTTACTCACTAGGTGTCCTTCCGAAGAGGAGATTAGTAATACTCTTAAGAACATGAACTTCGATTCATTCTTTGGGCTATCGACCCACTTCTTTCAGCATTGTTGGTCATTTATTAAAACAGACTTAGTTGATGCGGTTATTGATTTCTTTGATGGCAATCCTATCCCCAAATACTTTTCTAGCACTTCTATTGTCCTTATTTCCAAAACTAGCAATCCTGAATCTTGGGGCGATTTTAGACCGATCAGTCTTTGCACCTTTTTTCAAAAACTTATTGCTAAATTAATAAACAATAGACTTAGCTCTTTGCTTCCTAAAATCATCTCCCCTAATCAAACTGGTTTTGTTAAAAATAGATTAATATCGGATAATATTCTTCTTGCGCAAGAACTGGTTCATGACATTAATGTCCCTTCTAGAGGAGGCAACATCTTATTCAAATTGGACATCACTAAAGCCTTTGACAATCTCTCATGGGAGTTTCTCTTTCAAATCCAATTTGTTTGGTTTTCGATAGATTTATCCGGATTATAAAAAGGTGTATCACGAATGTCTAGTTTTCGGTTATTTTGAATGGTGAGTCCTTAGGTTTCTTTCCATCTAGCCATGGTTTGAGGCAAGGTGACCCACTATCACCTTCTCTTTTTATCATCGCTATTGAATATACGTCAGGAGCCTTAACAATCTTTAATAATAATATGTCTTTTAAAACTCATGGTGGCTTCCCTATTTCTCTCATATTAGCTTTGTAGATGATTTCATTATCTTCGCGCTCCATCCATCATGTTAAAACCATTAAGAACCTTCTAAATGATTTTGGTAAAGTTAGTGGCCTTTTCTTAATGAAGGAAAATGCGGTTTTATACCTTCATCCAAGATTCCACTAATAGACTTAACCAAATATCCGAATTACTAATTTTAAGCAAAATCAACTCCCTCTTAATTACCTTGGGGCTCGCTCTACAAAGGCCATAAAGATCATCTTTTGATGATCTAATTCGAAAATTTCTAACAAACTTTGGTTTGGGAATTTCATTTACTCTCTGGTGGTAGGCTTACCTTGATCAAGAGCACTCTAAATTCCATGCCTATATATCTTCTCCAAACCATTATGCCTACCAACTCTACCATCAATAGAATTGAGCGTCTATTAAACAAATTTTTTTGGGGAACCAATACCTCTAAAAGGATGCACGGTCATCACGGTCCAAAAATTGTGGTACTCTTGAAGAGGGAGGTCAGGGTTGTAAATCCATTAAAGAAGTAATCAATGCCTTTTCCTACAAACTTTGGTGGAATTTTAGAGCAATAAGAGCCTTTGGGCAAAATTCATGACTTTCAAATATTGCCAGGGTAAACATCCTCTCATTTGTCCCTTTAAATCGGGGATTCTCCGTATGGAGAAGACTATGTTCTCAAATGGGATGCGAATCCTTAATTTTTTGGGGCATAAACTCGGCAATTCCTTCTTTTGGCAAGAGCTGAGTGGTTGTGGATCCATTGATGACTTACTCTACACTCACTCACCTCGATCTTAGAGTTAATTCATTGGCAAAACCACAAGTGGAATACTAGTAAGATTCTTGATTCTATTCCACTTTCTTACATATGATTACTAATATTCCTATCACTCCCAACAATCATGATCGATTATCTTTAAGCTATCTCATAATGGGGATTTCAACCTTAAAATGTGTGGCTTAAAGACACTCGGATTCTTCTATTGTGTTCTCCAAAATGGAATAACAATATCCCCTCTTCTTACTGTCCAACTTGGCATATCCTAAAAACTTTATTCTGTGACTCTTTGTTGTGGGGTAAAGGGTTTTTTACCCTCTCAAATGTCAATGTTGTTCTCATATTGAGAATGTTAACCATGTTTTTTATTAATGGGGCTATTGCCTCTAAAATTTGGATTTGGTATGACGATCTATTCAACACCGTCAATTTTAATTGTTCTTTTAATTTATATCAACTTCTTGGAGTTTACTTTGATAATGCAATTAAAGGTCATATTAAAATCATAATCACCATGACTCTTATTTGGTTCATATGGATGGACCGAAATGATGCTAAACATCATGGGATTCTATGAATCACATGAGGATTATGCTAGAACTAAAACAAAATTTGTGAATTGTTTAAAGCCAACTTAATTCATCACAAACATTTTAGGTAAATCTGTAGCTAATAAACGGGCCTCAACCTTCCAGACCAAACTTACTATCGAAATGATAGAATGGTTTTTTGGAAGAAACCTCTTGATCATATTATTAAAATTATCTTGGCTCTCTAATAATGGCTCACGGTTGTGGAGGCATTTTCGGGGATTAAGGGCATTGTCCTATGTGCATTTGCTTATCCCCTTATTTCTAGCATTGTTCCTTATCTTGAGCTTATGGCGGTTCCAAAGCTTTAGAAATTTGTATTCAAAATGGTCGGCTCAATATTTGGATAGAGGTGGGCCTCTTCTCTTGATTGATCTTTTGACTTCAATATGAGCAAGCAGCTTGTTTGTACTATCTCCTCAAGCAAACTAGGGTTCTTCTCTCTCAACGAATTTTACCATCACTCATGTTTGGCGTGAAGGTAGCTTCTTGATTACCTTGCAAATCAGTGCAGATTAGACAGTATCATCTTCTTTGATCAATTTACTTTACCCAAATACTTGCGTGGCCTGGTTAACTTGGACAACTCTGGGCTTCCTTACCTCAGAATCTAATTCTCCTCTTTGCCTCCCTTTTTTTCTTTTTTTTTTTGATTTTCTGTTTCCTTGTGTTCTTTATGGATACTCCTCATAGACATCATTCTTTGTCTTGTGCTCTTTGCATGACTTCTTGCCTACCCTTCTCTTTAGTTGGAAAATTTATGTTTTGGCATTTTCAATATTATGGGCGGATGTTGAACTATATGCACATTAATCTCTTGAATTGGAATCCTACTGCGCCTTGGGTTACCTGTTACTAGTTTTATAACTACAATCCCACTTGGGAATTTACTTTCATTGATACATTTATTACTAAACATGATAGAATTAATCATTCTTTGGAGAAAGTTATCCTCGATGGTTTTAGATTTTTATACTAACTCCTTTAACCGACTTTTTTCTCACGACAATAAGGCTTGGAGCATTACTACTAAATATGTTGACTCTAGGCATGGATTAGTGTGCATTATCTTTGGATTGCTTTTATTTTTGAGTATAGTATCTTTTGGCTATTACATTCCTTGGGACTCTTCACTCCTTAAAGGCCTTATTCATAAAGGTTCCATCACTTATGCGAAAGGATTTTTGGTTGGTTGTTGGGCTTTAGGATTTTATGCTGGCCTTTGTCCTTGCTTGTATAATGTCTAACCTCGACGCTTTCTGCAAGGGAAGAAATTGTAATTCAGTCTCTTTTAATGATTGTTTTGGTCAAATCCTTATCTTTTTGGATTTTAATTGTGTTTTGGGTTTTGGAGGTTCTTTGTCATGGTTGTTTGTTGATTTGTTTGTTGCTTTGGCTTTTTCATCACTTGTGGGTTGATCTTTGCAGATTTTTTTCTGCTCCTCCCAGTTTTCCTCTATTTGTCTTTGCCATCTTGTCTACTTCATATAGTTGGTTTTGGACCCTTATTTTCTTAAAATTTCTGATCGGTAATGATGTCTCTACTTGGAATCATCTTCTTATTTTATATTTTACTAGCTTAAAATGTTGCATTAGTTGCTCTCATAGTGACTTTAGATTGCATTATTTGTTTGGATTGTTTGCTCATTTCGTGGCTATGAATCATATTTACATTGTTCATTTTGTAATCCAGCATCTAATGGGCTTGTCTTTGTTAACTTCTTGGATTGGAGTGTCATTTCGCTAAGTATTATAATTTGATGTTGCGTTGATGTCTTAAGATCTTGGATGTTGGTGGATTTAGTTTATCGATTAGTTGTCCCCTCTTCTTGTTATCTATAATATCCCCATTACGCGATAGTATTGTGCGGATCATGCCTAATCATCGTTCTCTGAACTTAACACATGGTTTGTATACTTTCAATGACTATTATTATGGCAAGCGTGGGGTATTTCTCCAAAGATTGTGGTTTTGGGATAGTCTTTTATTGTTATGAATGTTCCTTATGTGGTAACTTTTCGATTTTCACCGGTTGTTTATGGCGTCGACATTATCTTGACCTCTTAATATCTGTAGTACTTTAATGCTATAAGTTCGTGGTAACCATTCACCGGTGGTTTATTAATCACGAATGCATGAGGTGACTTTGCTCTTAGAGCTATTGATCTATTGGTTCTTTTCTTTATTGCGATTATTTTTTGATTGGAATATCCCATCTCTACTTTAATATCTATTTCTGAGAATGGGTGTTATTTTTTCTATATTAGTCTTCTTGTTTTTGGTTTCTTCCCATGATCAGCAGTTTGGAGTTTTCAAGGTTACCATTATGTATCTCTGATTTGTGCTTACTCGATGTGTCGTTTAGGTTGTCTCTTGGTTGATTTATTTCTCTATTTTTCCTTGTCTGCCCGTTTGGCTCTCTCTTTGTTGGTTGTAACATTTCAGGGTCTCATGACCTGCAAGATGTTCCTGCAATTGTTGTCCTAATGGTGAGGGCTTTTAGTGATTTCTGTCTGTTTTGCTACCTTCAGGATAACTGTCTAAATGCCTTAATTTTTTGTTTATCTACTACTACCATGTTTACTCTGATTGAGGAGTTTTGCTAATTCTTTGTAACTTCCTATTTTATTTGCCTGTCTTATATTCTATTTTAATTTTAATGTTGAACCTCACTTTTATTCACTTGTTGATTTCTTTTATGGGGGGTTCCAATGTTGTATTTTGTTTGTTGTTGGGATTGGCTGATTAGTGCTATTTATCTCTTATTTTCTCCGATTTGCATCACTACCTCTCTTGGTTGGTTCGAGTCTTATGAACTTATTTATCGAAAAGATTATCCACTTTAGTTTTTATCTTGGTTTCGCTTTTGTCGTCCGTTCTTTCGATTGATTGTCGGCATTTGGATTCGCTAACTCGGTTGATTGCGTTCATTCCTGTGTTGAGCTATCTTTGTATTTCTTCACTATTGCTTTCTTGAGACATTACCAAGGGATTTCGGTTGTTTCTGAAAGATTCATTTACATACCATGTGATTGGGATGGTGTTAACTATAGGCTCATCGACTTATTTAACAGATTTTCTGCTAGTAGTCTCCTCTGTAATTATCTAATGGAGGGAGTATATGCTGAACAAATTCCTTCCCTGAACATGGCTATTCAGGAGATTCTGGCAAAGATGGCTCACTCACTTATGTTTATGTATTCTCATGTCAAGATGGCTATATTGATCATATTTCTCTTGAATGAGACTCCTTATCCTTGACTCTTAGAAATTACCTATATATTTTAGATAATTTTGCTTAGGTTTGCAGTAATAAAGCTCACAAGAATATCAACAACTGGTGCTTCCTTCTCCAGTTTGTTTATGATGGCTTTGATGTTCACTCCTTTTGGTTCTAGTAGCTCATGTGATGTAACCCTTCAGAAGTTTGGATGCTCATATTTGCATCACGCCAACATGGTGTGATTGAGCCCGAGCCTTCTCTATCCCTTTTCCTATTATCATACTCATATTATACTATTTTTTCTACCTTTGTCTGTACTACCTTAAGCTCTAATCTCTCTATTATAACTTTGCGGTGTTTCTCTCTTTATCTTGTAGGTGCTCCATATTACCAAGCACTCCTACAACCATCAGAGCCTTGGCCTTATCTCTTCTTTAGCTTATTATGTTAATCATCTTGTATCTTTTGATTGCTTTAATGTTTTCTTTTGCTCTTGGATGTACTTAGTTGGGGATTTACTCCTTAGGCTAATTGTAGCTCTTTGAGCAATAGTTTCGGAGTTTATCCCCTTTAAGGACCTTATAACCTTTTTTTGTGGCAATAAAATACCCCCGAATAATGGGGTTTCCCTAAAAAAAAAAAAAAAAAAAGTTTGAATCAGATTTCTACTTTGTTTAATTTTTTGAATTTTTGATTTAGAATTTGAACCCACACTCAGCAACTTGAAAGTGTTAGGTGGGACTCAAATGAATTTGGAAGAGAAATTTTTTTTGAATTGATTGGAAAGGAGATTTTTGAATGTAGAATCCATCTTCAACAACTTTGTGTATGTTGAAAATGGGTTCCAATATTTTTGAAGAGATTGATGCTTCCATAGGTTCATATTTGAATTTTTTTTTTTTATTTATTTTGGAGACCCTTCATTTAACAAATTTGAGTATGTTAAAGTTAAGAGTCAATTGACTTTGTTTGGATTTGTGATTTTGGAATTTACTCACTTAGAAAATTTGGGTATGCTAAGTGAGGTGTTTGAAAACAATCTCCTTCTTTTATTTCTTGTTCGTGAATCATGTGTGAATTTGAGAATGGAATCTTTACTTAGCAAAATTTGGGTAAGCTAAATGAAGAATCCAAATGTTTTATTATTTTTGAAAAGAGGATCTTTACTTAGAAAATTTAGGTATGCTAAATAAAGGATCCATGTGTTCTGTTTTTGATGATTTTGATTTTGAAAAGAGAATTCTTTACTTAGCAAATTTAGGTATGCAAAATAGAAGAAATCTAAATGTATTTTGTTTTGATGATTTGGAAAGAGGATTCTTAGCAAATTTAGATATGCTAAAGGAATCCAAAATGTGTGTTTTGTTTTGATGATTTTGGAAAGAGGATTCTTAGCAAATTTAGCTATGCTAAAGGAATCCAAATGTGTATTTTGTTTTTGAGATTTTGATTTTGAAAGTGGATCTTCACTTAGCAAATTTGAGTACGCTAAATGAAAGATCCAAATATTTTGTTTGATTTTTGAAAAGCGGATCCTTAGCAAATTTAGGTATGCTAAAGAGATCCAAATGTGTTTCATGTTTTGATGTTTTGATTTTGAAAAGGGGATCTTCACTTAACAAATTTGGGTATGCTGAAGAATCCAAATGTTGTTTGATTTTTATGATTTTGATTTTGAAAGGTGGATCTTCACTTAGCAAATTTGAGTATGTTAAATGAAAGATCCAAATGTTTTGTTTGATTTTTGAAAAGTGGATCCTTAGCAAATTAAGGTATGCTAAAGAGATCCAAATGTGTTTCATGTTTTGATGTTTTGATTTTTGGAAAAGGGGATTCTTCACTTAACAAATTTGGGTATGGTAAATAAAGAATCCAAATGTTGTTTGATTTTTGTGATTTTGATTTTGAAAGGTGGATCTTCACTTAGCAAATTTGAGTATGCTAAATGAAGAATCCGATGTATTTTGATTTTGATGTTTTGATTTTTAATTTTGAAAATAGGATCTTCACTTAGCAAATTTAGGTATGCTAAATGAAGAATCCAAAAGTGTTTTAATTTTGAAAAGATGATTGTCAATTTTGATTTTTGAAAAGATGATTGCTAATTTTGAAAAGATGACTATTGATTTTATTTTAAAAATGAAATCTTCATTCAATAAATTGAATGGGGATGTTCATTTGTGCTTTTTGGAAAATATGATTGTTGGATTTTTCTTTTGAAAATGAAATCTTCATCAAAATGAATTGAGTGAAGATGTTCATTTGTGTTTTTTTTTTTGAAGATATGATTGTTGGATTTTACTTTTGAAAAATGAAACCTTCATCAAAATGAATTGAGTGAAGATGTTCATTTATGCTTTTGGAAAATATGATTGTTGATTTTATTTTGGAAAGTGAATTGAATGAGGGAGTTCACTTGTGTTTTTGAAAAGAGTTATTGTTGATTTTATTTTTGAAAAGGTCCTTCATATAACAATCTTGAAGATTGTTAGATGAGGTTGGTTTATGAAAATTTTTAGTGTAAACATTTTATTATATGAATTTTTTAAAAAATGCTTTTTGGAAATTGATGTTTTTATAAAGGATTTATTTTTTCTTTATTTTTGGAATGAACCTTACCTTACCATAGAAATGGTAAGAAGGAAGTCCTTAGTTATTTTTTTATTAAGTTTTTATTTTCACCTATTGGGGAACCCAATAGGGGTTTTAAGACCTACATGAAGTGAGGTCCTAAAACCTAAAGGATGTTGGCTAGCTTAGCTTAAGAATGAAATAAACTAAGTGCCAATAGAAAATAAGGATAGTCTCAGATTCATATATACAAACTCACTATCGATACTTGGAGATAATGATCATTTACCAAAGATGGAGAGAGGAACCTTCCCCAGCAGAGTCGTCAAAAATCTGGTGAAAAATTTTCACCTTCATCCTTATCCTTTTGGAAAGAATAGAATGAAGACAAAAATAATACGCCTTGTTGGGACACCACGCAGATCCACAGATGTTCTTATTAGGGTGATCAGGTACGACATTGAAGAAAGTTATACTATCTCGAAAGATAGAAGTCACCACCCTTCAATGGACCTAATCACCTGAATAAGGACTCCTATGGACTATGGGTCTTCGTATGTACCAGAGATCCTTCCCCTACTTTACATGGAAAAGTAAAGTAAGATTTATTTTAAATCGAGTTTGTTAAGTTCCCTATGGAGGCAAGCCCCCATAGTTAATTACATCCAAAGGAATGAGATTCTTTATGAATATTCTTGATTAAGGTAAATAATCATTGTCTCCAAAGATTTCAAAGATAGGACTATAGAAGATCAAAAGAGATTGATCAAAAAGGATGGAGTTATTATCAAAGCTGAAGAAAAATGAGTAGGATGCTTTTGATGCTAGGAAGCCTAGCGAGCATCCCAAACTATCCTATGGTTGGGCTTTATATTTTTGAAATTAATGTGGTTTATTTGTTTGAGTTGAATTTTTATTAGAAATCTAGGACTTATAATTCCATGACACTAGATCATGGAAATGCCTAAGATGTGAGGATTTATGCTCATAGCCCATAAAGGGAAGAAGCAACCTCTGAACCTAAATCTAGGGAGCTTTGGGAGTATTTGGTTTTTCTCCATAAGAGAGGATAAACCACCCGACTATTTGGACTTAGAATTGCCTGGGGGTGGCCACCAACTAACTCCTACATTTTTTAAATACATGTAGGCAAGTCTTATGCTTTTGTAAGATAGCTAAGCTATTGTTTATTTAGAAAGAAGACTAAGTCCTTAAACACACTCCTTAAGAGACTAGATCATGTAGGGCATGATTTAATGACTTAAATCTAATGCAAATTTTGTTATATTATATTTTAATTTTGGGCAATTCATTTGACACAGGATATGGGATTCATATACCTAATGCATGAGAAAGTTGATTATGGGTCAAAATTTGCAAGAAAGGAGGTATGTTTTCACCATGGCTCTCAAAGGTCAAGCCAAGTTCCCTGGCATGGGTGGAGGCCCTTCATAAGAAAGAGTGAGACAAGATTCTTTTTATGCATGTTGTGAAAACATACAACAACTAGCTAAAGGGTTGCTAAATATTTTATCTTGATTTATAACCTAGGCTTTACGTGAGATTATGAGTTGTTAGTTTTAATTTTGAATTGATTGATTGGATAGAAAATTTACTTTTTCTAAGAGCCTAATCGTCATCCAAGCCATTCATCAAAGCAAAAAAGAAACTAGGAAAACATGTCATCTTAATGCACAAGCTAAACAAACATCAAATAATTTATAAAGCTAACATAAAAGAATAAAAGGCCAAGTGTGGCCGGGCTCCACTGCACAAACCCAAAAATAAATTGGGTAGCTAAGATCTACCCTTATACAACCCAGATTACAAATGAATTAATTACAATCAAGCATTAATTCGTGTTATGGGGGTCCTCATTCTTCATTTCTTCTTTCTTCTTTCTTCTTTCTTTTCTTTCTTTCCTTCTTTCTTTCTTACTTTCTTCTTTCTTCTGTTTGGTTGGAATGTGGATGCTCCAAAGGCTTCACATTGTACATAAGACACGATCTTATCACCAATGTTCATCTTAATACCCCATAACATTCATTCCAAATCCTAATTACAAAATTACATGAAAATAGGAAAAGTAAATCTAATTAAAACCTGCAAAATAGAGATTAGCTAAATAAACCACACGATCTCAAGCATGTATATGGATAATTTGGACTTAGCACCCCACACCCAGGTAATCAAGTCCACCTGGCCTAATTTGGATTATACTTAGGGGTATAAGCAACCTGCATAGCAAAAGCATTTATATTTTTTATTAGTGCCCATAAAGCACTGATCCCCAGAAGATAATGATTAGAAGATTTAGATCATCCTACCATTCATTCTATACACTAACATTCGGACTAAATATTACATCCCAAAACAAAAGAAAATATCAAATCATGCACTGCCCTAACATAGGATTAGAAGTTATGACATAGCCTAATGTGTGTATCATATAAGGTTTGTGTGGTCTATTTAGCTAGGCTTTAAGGTTGAAGTTTTCTAAGTGTGAAGGGTTCAACTTAGAGGGTGATTTCATTTAAGTGATTTAGTTGATTTGATTGATTTTATTTGATGATTTGATTTGGTTTGAATGAACCTATGCTTAATTACTAACTGTTGTAAAGAGAGGAAAAGAGAAGAGAACTTCTCTTTCCTCCCTACCTTAAGTAATTTCTAAGGTATATTCATTAGTGATTTTTATTTAGTGAATATTTTATTGTGTTTTTTAATTAATCCTAAGTTTAGAAGGACTCTAAACAAACCTATTCAACAAGAAAGGAATTTTAAGATTAATTAAAGTGAATTACTATCACAAAACACAACACTTTATTTCTTTCCAACATGTGTAACATGTATATGGTTGAATCCTAAGCATATCTATACATGAAAATGGAAGTGTTAGCACACCTTGATGATGAAATGTTAAGATAAGTTATTTTAGGAAAATTTTGGAATGTTTCATGATGCATGATTTTGTTAACTAGAAAAGAGAAGGATTCTCTTATCCATTAATCAAATGCACACTTATAGATATGAAGGACATAAGTAAGTGATGTAAGGTCAGACAGGTACAAGACCTACTTGGGGCTAATTAAAGCCTCACAATCCTGGGATGTCCAGACTAATATACCACTTTTCTTAAATACATGTGCATGTACAAAAGCAAATGAATGGGAAAAGAGTCATGCAAGAAGTTTGTATTTATTTGGTTGATTTTGGTTGCTTAATTTATATGTGTAATGTGAAGATCCTTCTTTATTCAAGACATGAGAATGCATAGGAATAAATTTAAGCAAGTGTTATGTTCCTTTTCAAAGGAACAATAGACTTTGCAAACCATGTTAAGAAAAGAGAAGGAAGCATAATAGACATTACATATTATAACCACATGTAAGCTTATAAGTAATTATAAGTAGCATTCATTTCATTTGTAGTTTTTGATATATGAATTTTGAAAATAGTTTTTGATTTAGTAGTGATAATAGCCATTCATATTCTTACTTTAGCCAAAACATGCAATTTGACATAAAGGAAATATTTCATTTTAATTTGATTTTTCAAAAGACATGAATGCATGATTTTCATATGACATATATTTAGCATGCTAGGAAAGAAATAAAGTGATGTAAGCATGTAATTCCATTCACCTTAATTAATTCCTAAAGACAATCATATGGAATAAGATTATTTAAAGTGAATCAAAGTTGGTTTAAGAAATTTTGATTTTATTTTGAGTTTGATTTAATTTAGGAGAATGTGAAAAGGTTTGCTGGTCCTAACCCATTTCCCACATGTGTATGTTGTATTAGTTTAATTTTTAGAACCATTAGGTTAATTTTATGTTTTTCTTAGGTTAAGGTGTGAATTAAGTTCATTAATTACCCCTTACCTACACCTCCTTAACATAATTATTCAAATAATTATGAACCAACATATGATATGCAACCACATTGAATTTAAATCAGCAATGCACCCTTAAGAAAGAAAGGGCCTAATGCAATTAGCTCATAATTATTGATTAATTAAGCTAAGGGGGGTTTAATTAAGTACTTTCATAACCCTTACTACACAAGTAGGTTGGATTTGATTTCCTTAAGCTTACTTAGGTTATTGAACACCTAAGCATCTACCCAAGAAAGAATTGATTAAGTGATTAAGTTTCTGGATTAATTTTTTATTTTTGAGTTTGGTTAATTAGGCTATTTGATGAAATGTTTAAATCATTAATCAATTTGTAAGTTAACTAAGTCCTTATTCAAATGAAATAAACTTAGAGGAAAAGATTTAGAAAATGCATCCTAATTTATACCCTAAGTTTATCTACTATTCCAAAGTGGTTAACAAATTTAATTAATGAATTTACCATCATTTAATATGTTAATTAGCATTTAATTGATTAAGGGAGTGATTAGAGATAAATTATGCAATTCCTTTAATTAAACCATTAATAAGTACCAAGAAAATTAGGGAGGCGAAGTCATCCCACTAAACATACCATTGAAGTTTGGAAATAAATCAATGAAATAATTAGGGAGTAATTAACATAATTAAATTCCTAATAAAACCTCAAATTGCATGAAATTTATTGTTCAAAATCAATTAAAGTTAATTTTATATTATTCCCCTTTGAAATATCTTCAAAATGCATTTGAGTTTGTATTTTTTTTTATTTTTTTATATTTAGTTATGTAATTTTGAAGTTTCTATAATTATTAGATAATTAAATCTCTAATTTTATAACTAATCCGATGCCGGACCGATCGTGCATACTTTCCACGTGGCATGATGAGATTCATTATTTAAGTTGTCACATCGATTACACAGTCAGTCGACGGTGCCATGCATTTTCCTATTGGACCATCCATGTGCATTAAGCCTGTGGTATCAAAGGGATTAAACAGTGGACTAATAAGTTTTAATTAGGACCATCCATTCAAAATATGCTAGATGGATGACCCATGATTCATCCCTGCCCTTGCCTGTGGGAGATGGCGACCGTCCGTCCCTTAGGACTTGATCCGAGCTCACTTGAGCTCAGATTGAGTGGGGATTGATCGCACACCATCTAAGAGAAAAAATAAGGACATCCAATGGTTGAATTGCAATGGAATGAAACTTTCACAAAGCACCAAGGAATCCTACTCCTAAGCTCAATTTTGAGGCATACCTCACCGGAGGTTATCACTGGAACTCCCAACCATCTAGGTAGCTTCGACTAGTGGAGATGAAGCCTTGTTGAAGGTTTGAAGGTTTGAGGTTGAGTAGATCTTCCAATTGGCCAAACTCCTCCTCCTAGGCCTACGGCCTTGATCTAGACCCCTCTTCCCATGGCTTAAGAGCATGGAGCTTGACTTGGGTGAGTTCGATTGGGTCCCCTGAGGGTGCTTGCAAGAGGAATTGGCTCGAAGTTGGGTATTGAGTAAGTTGGAATTTCTTCCTACCTCTCCTATTTTTGGCTTAAATAAATCGAGAATGAAGAAATGGGAAATGCTTAAGGAAGCTTGGAGGAACTTGAAGAAGCTTGCTCTGAGTTCCTAAAGCTCAATCGAGTGTGTATCCTCTAAATTCAAGTGAAATGAGGGGGAGTATATCTCCCCCCATAAGGATCGGATGGTCGAGAGGTGTTTTTCCATTTTGATCAAATTGATCCCATGGAGTGAGTTGGTTAGGCCATTTTCAATTTCACATGATTTAGTTTTGGCAGAGGAATGGAGTAGTGAAGCTTCCATGAGGTTGAAATGAGAGTGGGAGTGAATCCATGTGGAGAATTTCCCATTGGGTGGTCAGTTTTGGGTTTGGGTTGGGTTTGGCTGACCCAAACCCATTGGGTCATGTGCACCACACTCATTAGTATCCACTTGGTCCACTAAGAGGGTGCCAAGTGGCCATGAAAAGGATTTGACCAAATTCCAAGTGGAATTGACCATAGGTTACCCCTTGACCTAGGGGTAAAATGGTTATTTGGATTTGATTTCACTTTGGGAAGATTTAGAATAGTTTGAAATTGGGTTATGCCAAATTTCAAGGAATTTGGAGTTGATTTGATGTCATTTGGCTTATGTTGACCAATTTTGGTCAAAATAGGTCAACTTAGATCAAGTTGACTAATTGGTCAAATTAGGTCAAACCAAGAGTTTGTTCAAGTTCATATGACCATTTGAAATATTTTGGTATCATTGGTTTGGTTCAATTTGGTTTATATTTGGATTTGGTTCATTTGATTTCATTTAGGTCAAATGGGTCAAGTTGACCAATTTGACCCATTTGACCCAATTGGGTTAGGTCATGGGTTGGTTGGTCACTTGATATTTTGCAAGCTTTGGTTTCAATCAATTTTGATTTGATTTAATTTTGTCTCAATTTAACCTTTTAGGTTAAGTTAGGTTCATGGTCAATTGAGCTAGGTTGGGTCTAATTAGCCAATTGAGGCTTTAGTCAAGTTCAATAAGTGATTTAGAATGAACTTGACCCATTGGTTGTAATTACGGCAAAAAAAAAGAGATTGCGTTTGGCCCTCCTACGGCCTACTTTCTCTTCTCACAAGTCTACAACAAGTGGAGAGGCGGGATTGAACCTACGCAGAAAACCTTCAATAAATTTACAGTCTGTTGCTCTTGACCACTGCCACTCTCCTTCCGGGCGACGCCCCCCTAAATGAGTTTGATCCTGAAGCCAGAAGTGAAGGCAGTCCTAGAACTAGAAGATCTCACCGACCTAATGCGATTCCACTCTACCTGGGCAGTAAGAAAGAGTGGAGTTTAGACATGTTTGTCGACTCTCGGTGTAGCCAGGTCGGACGAGCCAATAACTCGAACGCGTCATTTCCATTCTGGAGCATCTTGATCTGAAATTTCCTAGTTCTTGAAAAAATCCCATTATTGGCTTGGTTCACTATTCATCGAACCCTACCGATTGATCTAGCAATGATGGAATGGATATTCTTCTCAGATGAGATCTGGTGAAAGTTTCGGATATTACCATTTCTTAGTATTGAAAGTGGTCTTGTAGATATTCTCTTCTAGCTGGAGTCATAAGCCCTTGGTTCCCCACCCACATCCCGTAGAGGAGGATCAATAGAAAGATCTATATCAAAGATTACTTTTAGCTCTCAATGGAAACCACATAGAAGAAATCTACCTACTTGTCGGCATGGGTAAGGCTTTTTCTCTATGGAGTCGACCAGTGGACTTTACTAACTCAATTCGGATGAAATCACGAAGCAGATTTTGAATTCGCTATTACATGTTTGCTCTAGTTTTTGTTGTTTTTGATGTTGAAATGGTCTGTATCAACCTTTACACTTCAGTTAGCTGGATTGCATGCTGGTAAGGTTTGACTGTGAAGGAGAAAGAAAGTGAAAGCAAGCACAAGGCAAATAGAGTGACTCGACTTGAAAGTGTGTCAGTCCTAGGCATATAGTTCTAGGATGCCAAGCCTTCGCTTTTTTTTTTGAATTCGAACACAAAATGCCACTGATGGAAGCATTCCAAGATGAAGTTTACGATGGTGTTTTGGGATTCCGATGCCATGCCAGACAAACTCAGCCCATCTATAGTATCTTTCAATAAATGGTTTCTTATTACTAAAAGGCTAGGGTTACTACCGACCACAACTCTTTTCTTTCCTTCTAGCTTTTACCCTGTCATTTGGCTTAGATCAAGATGTGACACATTTTGACTTTTAGGTCAAGTGACCAATTGGGTGAGGTTAGACTCAAATTATGACTTGGTCAAGTTCAAACATTCATCATGAATTGGTTTTGATCAATGGTTTCAATCAATTTGGCCTATGGTGGATTTTGGCTAGTTTGGGTTTCATTTTTTTCTAAGTGTTGACTTGGTCAATCCTTAGGTTTGACTTGGTTTGACCCAATTTAAGTGATTAATCATCTTATGATGATTGTTGCTCATAATATGAAGCTTAGGTGGGCTTAGTTCAATCCAATTTGGGTGGGATTAGAATTTAGCTCAAAAAGGGTACTTTAGGTCACTTTGGGTCAAGTGAGCCTAAGTGAGTCAATTGGCTTGATCAAGGCTTGATTCAAGTTTGGTTGATCACATATGGACTTATGATTGAAATATAAATCCATTTGCAAGTGATTTGAAGTCAAATGTGTTTTGATTCATTTGATAATTTCAAGTTCAAAGTTTGAACATAGGTTTGATTTAGGTTTGGTTCTTGGATTAGTTTTGGTTATTTGAATTTTGTATTTATATTTGGATTCATGATTGAAGGGTAAATTGAATCATGAAGGAAAATCCAAGGGTTTGGATTGATTTGAATTTGATTTGGCTAAGTTTAAGAATTTGACTTGAAGAAGCATAGGTGGGTTTTATGTTAGATTTGGGTTTGGTTCTTGGATTGGTTTTGGTTATTTGAATTTATATTTCATTTATATTTGTGAATAAATGAGAATATAAATGAATTATGAGAAAATCTCTTGAATTTGAAGTGAGTTAGATTTAAATTTGGCTAAGTCCTTAAGATGAAATCAAAGTGACTTAGGAAAGATTTTTTAGATTTGGAGTTTAATCATGGGTTTCAATCATTTGGAATTAATTCATGATTTGAGAAAATCCATTGGAATTTATTTAAGGTTTGGTTTGGAATTGAACTTGATTTGAGTCTGGAGTTTGACTTGAAAGAAGGAAGTAAGGATTTGGTTCAAGCTATAAGGTAGGCAAACTTTCCTAACACCCCTAAGGTATGACCTATTCCTATGGCTAACTCTTCTAAGTCTCTAGGGTTAGGTTAAGTGTTCACCAAATCACTAGAAGTGTCTTAAGACTAAGGAACTCTTAGTGTCTAAGAGGAGTCCTATATCTAAGATGGAGGGGTTGAGAGCTCTAACTAAAATGAGGTCAACAACATGATGTGGTCCTACATCAACCAACCCAACATCCTACACCCAACAATGGCCTCGTAGCTATTCGAGTGTTGGGGTACTGACATAGTGGGTCCAATTGATCCTCCTTCTTCCAAGAGTCATCAGTTCATTCTAGCTGCCATCAACTACTTTTCTAAATGGGTGGAGGCGATCTCACTCAGAGAGGTATAGCTCATCATGTGCTCCAGTTCTTCAAGAACCATATCGTATATAGATTCAGGGTGCCTTACCGAATTATATCCAATAATAGTACTACATTCAAGAGCACCAAGATCAACAACTTTCCCATAGACACATCATAGCTTGGAGATACTCTATCATCTATTATCCAATAGCAAGTGGCTTAGCAGAAACCTTCAACAAAACTCTCATCCAAATACTCAAGAAGACACTCGACGACAACAAGCGACAATGGCATGAATAGTTGGTTGAAGTTTTGTAGTCGTACCACACTACCTGCAAGAACTCCAACTCAATCTACTCCTTTCTATTTAGTATATGGGTCTGAAGCCATTATACCATTAGAAGTCCAACTCCCATCACTATGGATAGCTCTAGGTAGTAAGATCATAATAGAACAGAATGCCATATTGCAGTTTCAAGAGCTCAAAGGTTTGGAGGAGAGAAGACTACGAGCATGCCAAAACCTCAAGTTGTACAAAGCTAAAATAATTCAAGCTCACAACAAGTTGGTCCATCCTAGAGCTTTCAAGTAGGAGAGTTTGTTTTAGTTCTAAGAAGATCGATTGTTGCCCGTCATAAGATGGGAGGCAAGTTTGAACCCACTTAGGAAGGCCCTTTTCCATAGAAAAAGCCTACCAAGAGGATCATATCAACTTATAATTCATAAAAAATAGGCTCTACCAAAAGAAATATTATCTGTAAACTATGTTTGAAAATAATTATCAATGAAAATTTCATTTCAAATTCAATATCTTTAGTCGAAAGCATTTTCTATCTATGAATCCACCATGATGTGTTTAGGGTAGGTGTAAAGAACCCAAGCAGTGTCCTATCCTTCACTCGCACAACACAAAACAAACCACACACAAACATATAAAATAACACATTTTTTTGTCTCGTGCTACTTCAAGTTATGATAACGCGACCCAGCACTCACTCGATAGTTGCTCCAGATCGGGGACCCTGCTAGTGTGTCACCTTAGTAGTCTTCTTGCTTTGGAGGATGTAAGTTTGTTATGCTTTCCTCCCGGCTTAACCATTGAACACTGATGAATGCCTTGATAGTATAGTAAGCCTTATTGTATAACCGATAAGCTACCTCATGATGGCATCGTTTAAGAAGATGAAAGTCTGCAGCTTTCTTCTTGGATTAGCCTCTTGACCTCATTTTTGCATGAGTTTTACATTAATCTGAAATTAGTAATTAGGATGTCCTAATCTAAAATAAGAACATCATAATTTAGTGCTTAGGACACTACACCTAGTGCCTTAAAGAATATTATTTCAATTTGGATTTGGTGGAATTAACCTAAACTTCTTGTTTGGATTAACCAAAGTAATCCAAATGAATCAAATTGAAATTAAATCAAAATAAATCAAAAAATCTAAAGTAAAAATCAAAATCAAATCCAAAAGTCAACTCATCAAAAATTTGAACCTAATGCAAATTCAATTCAAAATTGAATTTGAATCAAAACTCAATCAACTATCAATTCAAGACGATTGAATTCAAAATAAAAAAGGTTTGAATTAAAATCCAACACTTTGAATTCAACTACTTGGTTTGGATTTCAATTTTCCAATCCAAGTCAAATGGATTCAAACCCAATCTCAAATCCTTTTGAGATTAATTTGGGCATGTCATACATCAATTCAAACTAGGATGATAATGCCATAAATTATAAAATAATTAAAAAAAATGGAATTTCAAAATCCAAAAGAAAAATGGGAAGAAGGGAAATGCAAATTCCACTCTTCCACCTCTTCCCACCACCTCTTTTGGATGGCTGCCTTCAAGTGAAGGCCACACACCAGCAATAAACAAGAAGATAATTCTGGCTTCTCCCAAGGAATAAGAGGAGAAAAAGAAAGGAAAAAAAAAGGGAAGAAGAAGAAAGAAAAAAGAGAGAAGAAGGATCAGCCAAGCATGGAATTTGGGACAGGGAAACCTAACCCCTCCCCCTTTTCATTCCAAAATCCTCACCAGAGCTAGGGGAGATGTTCAAAACCTTTCACTGGCCATCTCAACATCGCCAAGGTAGTGCATAGAGCAAGCCCCTCCAATGGAAATCTAAAGGAGTGGGTTTCACCTCAAATTGAAGCTACCTACACGTTCTAGGGGTTGCAAGCCAAATTGAATCCTCCCCCACTTCCCTCTCTGTTGGGAGGCTGAAGAACGACCAACACCTATTTAGATCAATCCTATGTTGGTCTAGGTGGCAATTCGGAGGGAGATAGTTGAATTCCTTTGGCACAAGCTTCCCTTGGAGTTTCGAAGCTTTTCAAATCAATCCCACTGCCAAAGACCCAAGGAATAGAGGTACGCCATTAACACACTTCCATTTTTCCTTCAAACTTGATCTCAAGTGACATCAAGCTACTTAGATTGATAGAAAATACTTTCACGATTGTTTTGAAATTAAAATCATTTGATTTCATTGCTTGGATCACCGTAAATCAACCTATTTAGGGACCTCACTCGTAGAAGGGAGAAGACATAATCTCCATCGTCTATTCCTTTTAAAAGGAATGGATGGCTCAAATTTAGGCAAACCGCTTCATTTAAACCCCTTAAGACTCAAGGATCGATTATGGACCATCCGATCTTTGATTGAATGGTCCTGCTCAAAATCACGTCCCACCACCCTTTTAATGTGGGATCCACGTGGATCCCACGTGGACTAATCCACGCACTTCGACCCGCGACTTGCCACGTCGGTTTAAAGAGAAAAATCAATTTTTTTTTAATTTACAAAATGCAGAAAAATGTCCAAAACTTCTAAAAATTATAGAAAAATAAATATAAATTAGAAAAATACAAATGAGGGCTCTATGGATTCATCTTGATGAGAGAAATCCATAAAAATTAAAATCTCCAATTAATTTTTGGGTATTTAGCCTTAATTTAGGTATAATTTAAAACTATTAAACCTTAATTACTCTTAAACCACTAATCCAATTGAATTGAAACTTTAGGGAAATGAATTTAAAGTTGAAACACACCTAATAAAAATTAAGGTTTAAAGAGGAAAATTAGATTTTTTTTTTAAATTTAAAAAAAGCATAAAAATGTCCAAAACTTCTAAAAATTATAGAAAAATAAATATAAATAAAAAAACTACAAATGAGGGCTCTATGGATTCATCTTGATGAGAGGAATCCATAAAAATTAAAATCTATTAATTTTGTATTTTGGCCTTAATTTATGTTTAATTTAAACCATTAAACTTTAATTACTCTTAAACCACTTATCCAAATAAACTGAAACTTTGGGAAAATGAAATTAAGGTTGAAACATACCTAATAAAAAGTTTTCATAATTTATTTAAGTGAATTTTATGAAAATTAAAAATTTAAATCCTAAACTCTAAATTTAATTAAATAAATTAAATTTAAACAAATTACAACAACAACAACAATAAGCCTTAATCCCACTAGGTGGGGTCGGCTACATTAATCCTCCGTCTCCATTGTGTCCTATTATGTATCAAATTCTCATTTAAATCAAGTATACTAAGATCATTTTTTATACATCTTAACCAAGTCTTTTTAGGTCTACCTCTACCTTTCTTAACATAAGGAAATCTAATGCATCTACTCTCCTAATCGGGTCATCGGACGGCTTACGCTTTATGTGGCCAAACCATCTAAGGTGACTCTCCCTAATCTTATCTATCACTGGAGCTACTCCAACTTTTTCCCGAATATACTCATTTTGCATTCTATCTTTAAGAGTAAAGCCACTCATCCACCTAAGCATCCTCATCTCTGTAACACTTAACTTATTGTTATGCTTCTCTTTTATTGGCTAACATTCTGCGCCATAAGTCATTGCAGGTCTTACCACCATCTTATAAAATTTTCCCTTAAGTTTAAGTGGAACTTTTCTATCACATAATAGGCCAGATGCATTCCTCCACTTCAACCATCCAACTTGAATTCTACTAATAAGTCAAATAACCTTAAATCAACTTAATAAACTCCAGTGAACACTAAGCTAGTAATAAAACATACCTGAATTTAATAATTCACAAATTGGCTTAAATTACTCAATTAAATGAATTAATTAAATCAAAATAAATAACCAAAAGTTATTTAAATCATAAGAAATCAACCAAATGTCCAAAAATTGTGAATGAACCCTCATTGGAAATATATTTTGGTGAGGAATCAATGGAAAATGAAATCTCTAACTAAACTTATTAAATTAAGCTTAATTTGAGTTTTAATAAAATAATTAAAACTTAAATTACGCCCTAATTATAAATCTAATCAAGATGAAACTTTGGACACATAAAATTGGAATATAACCCCACTTGCCAAAAAAATTTCAAATCTAATTGATCTTTAGATTGGAATTGTTGAATTTACAAGTTCCTAAGTCAATAGTAATCAAATAATGAATTAATTAAATTCATTAATCCACTAAACCATCAAATAAATTGAACTAATCTTAATTAAACATCAAAAACTATTAGGGAAGGTTAATTAAACAATCCTAAGTCAAAAGAACTTGATATATAATGATTAATAATACTTAATAAAGCATAATTAAATGAACTATATTAATATAAATGAATCCTAACATTTACAATTAATCCAATCCAAATAAGTACTTTAGGTTAACATAAACTTAACTAAATAAAATCAACTTGATTTAATCTAAAAGATTAATGTAAACCAAATGAATTAATTCAAACAAAACCAAATAAAATAAATCAAATCAAATAATCCAATTCCAATTAAATAAAATAAAATAAATAAAATAAGATCAAATAAAATAACTTAAAATCAAACCAAATTAAAAACTAAAGCAAGAATTAAATAAAAAGGAAAGAAAACATCAATCCTACTCAAAACAAATTAAATGAAATCAAAAGGATTAATTAAGATACTTAAGGATCTTAGTTACACTTTAAGATGAATCTTCATCTTAAGATGAAGATCTCATTAGAATTAGGATATAGAATAGAATGAATTCCATCCAAAAATGGGATCTATTCTATTCTTCATTCTTGAAAACCTAAATATTATTTTAACCAAATAAAATGAAATAAAAATGGAAATAAATTACTAAAGCATTTGAATTGAAACCACCCAAACATAAAATTTAAACAAATTCAAACCCTAAATTGAAACTTGAACTAAAAGAGGCTTAGTAAAGACCCACCACACAAGCCCATCTTCTACACACACTAGATTATTTAAGTCACGAACTCTAGATTTAGGTTAGATAGTTCTGTGATTTTCTTTTAATTCTCTGTAATGAGTTGTGATATGATGTGCTTCTCATATCTGTGGTGTATTGCTTTAGACTGGATGTCTAGGCTTGTTTGCTCATTAGACTGGATGGTAGGTTGTTCTTTTTAGATTTAACACTATTTTCTACAGGGAACTATGTTAAATGGATTATTGTCATTAAAAAAATTATAAAATTATTGTTTGCTTGCAGGTGCTAAAAAATCCCTTAACATAGTCCATAGGACAGGTGAGCTTGGCAAGCAACTAATGCTATGCCCGTAAGCCCAACCATCTTGCATTCATAAGACTTGACTTCATAAATTTAAAATATAATTTAAGTAGTGTTAGCTGGCAGCCCTCTGCAGGCGAGTTATAAGTCCATAAGGGTCAAGGATAGGTTAGTTCCCTAAAGTGAGAGGAATAACCGATAATTCCTAAAGATAGAACTAGGTCGAGCATCTGACATGTGTTAGAAGCACCTACAGACTAGGTTTTAAAGCATGCTTTTCAGGAATAAGTCTTCAACCCTAGGCATTTTCGCAGTCTTGTACTGCTAGAATCTAAGTCCATGATTTCTAAGAAAATGTCAACTCAAAATCTAAATTAAATTCTAAATTTAAAGCCCAATTAAAAGATAATTAAAATGCCTACTTGGCATCTTAGTATCAATATGCATTTCCTACTTCATCCCAATTGGCTTCCAAAATAACTCTCTATAATTTGGACCTTTCCCAATTGAAATTTCCAAAATAGTCATTCCTTAGAAAACCACCTTAAAAATCTTTAGAAATAATGACTTATTTCTTTAATCAAGAGTATTCTTAGGAAGAGACCCTTCTTGAGGTGTAATTAACTAGGGGCTTGCCACTATAGGGAACCATGAACCCACTTTAAAAATAAACCCTATTCTACTTTCCCATGTAGCTCAAGGGAAAAATCTCTAGTACATGAAAGACCCATTAGCCTTAGGAGTCTTTTTTATTAAAATAATTGAAATCCATTATAAGATAACATGTTTATCTTTTAAGATAATATGTTTATTCCTTAATGACGTATTTGATCATCTAAATAAGAAATTCCTAAACTCTACGTGGTGTCATAAATTTTCTCCACATAGCCTTGTGCACCAACTAGGTCAAGTATGTTTGAGGTTTAAGGTAAGTCCCCTAGCGGCTCCTTTCCTCCTAACTAGTTCAAGTTTGGGTCCAGTCCTTCAGCAAAACTCCCCCTTAGCAGTCGACCTAGGTCGGATAACATCTGTCACACTGATGACAGACTATCCTGATGATCATTTCTATCTGTGAAGATGTAAGTCTGATATGCCTACTTTTTAGATTGATCGTCGCATACCGATGGACACCTTAGGTTGGTTGGTATTCACTATACTGATAGCGAGCCACTCAGTGGATACACCACTCATGAAAGATGTAAGTCTACTATGCTTTCTCTTTGAATTGGCCACCGTACACCTATAAGCTTTCTTTTTAAGGATCAGGATAATGCCCCTAACGGCACCTCCCTTGTGGGCACTCTATTTGAATCATTTTCCTTAGACCCATCTAAACACTACCCGAGTTACTACCAGATTGGACAACTCCCCTTTCCTAATAGCCACCCCTGTGGTTGGAGAGTCTATACTGCGGATGTATAGATTCTCCCTTGGTCCAGTAAATCTGAGTTAGGTCAAGGCCGATATAGCCCATTTCAGTGTGGTTCCTCACACACCAATAAGGTCCATGCAAACATATAAACAACATATATATTCACTTGTGGGGTAGGAGGACACCCCCCATGGCACCTTTTTCCAAGCAGACATCTTATCTTTAGTGCAGTGTCAGCAAAATTTCCTATAAGAATTGCATGACTACTCTTGAGCTAATATAAGTCTTTAGCAACATTCACTTAGTAGTAGCCCTAGGTCATGTTTGATTTGTTGTGCTACCAATTGATCACCCCAGCAGTTGTTCCCCACTTTGGAAGATGTTATCTACTATACTTTCTTCCTAGCACAACCATTACACACCAAAAGGTAGCCTAATCCCCAGTGGATTCAAGCTCATATCCCTAGTGGATATGCCTCCACATCAATTAAAATAAAATAAATTAAAGTCAATTCAATCTTTATCCTCAACGGATTATAGTTTCTTATCCCCAATGGATCTTCTTTTCACAAATCATGTAATCAAATCAAATAGCTCAAATCTTAATCCCTAGTAGATTTTCTTCTTCTTTTCCCGCCCTTGGAATAAACCCCTCACATGTAATGTCCAATGCATGTGTGATACCCTAGCGGACCTCTCTTCATCTCCTTAACATGAAGTTTCTGACAAATCCTCTATTGACCTCACTTTTGGAGTGAGGATTCAATCTTCCCATCTTAGACTTAGGAGTCTCCTAAACACTAAGGCTTCCGTAGTCATGAAACACTTATAGCAATTAGGTAAATACTTAACCTAAGCCTAGAGACTTAGAAGGGTTAACCATAGGATTATGCTATGCCTTAGGGATTAGGATAGTTCACCTACCCTATAACCCAAATCCAATCCATGTTCACCTTCTCAAACCAAACATCAAATTCAATTACAAAACCAAATGATTGAAGCCCATGATCAAATCCAAACTTGAAATCCTTCCTAAGTCCTTTGAATCAATTTCATGAACTTAGATAAAATCCCATCCAAGTCAATCCAAACTCAATTGATTTTCTCATAATCAATTTATGTCTTCAATCATCTTTCTAAATATAAATCAAATATTCATTTAAATAATCAAAACCAAACCAAATCAAATCCAAATCTAAGTTATATAACCCAACTCCATGGACTTAGCCAAATTCCTTCATTTCAAAATCCAAATTCAATTGATTTTCTCATGAATCAATCATACCTTCAATCATATTCACAAATGTAAATAAAATCAACAATCATCAAGACAAACCAAAATCAACCCAAGTCAAACCCAACCTAGATCTTTTGACTTGAGATTTTCAAGTGAACCAAAATTCATTTGAACTCAAACTAATTGTAGTTGAGTTTATATATCAATCCTAAGCTCACATATAAACTCAACTAAACTCAAATCAACCCAAAATTTATTCAACTAAACCCAATTGGTTCACATGAGATAGAAGTGACAAATTTGATTTATTTGAACCAAAATTCAGTTCAATCCAAATCAAAGTGAATTAAGCCAATCCAAACCTCATAACATGATTGTTGATCACCATAGGATGATCAATTATCATAAATTGGGTCAAACCAAGTCAACTTGGTTATTTGACCAAGTTAACCCCTTAACCCATATGAACCCAAATAAGGCAAATTGCAATCTAAGCCAAATCCATTAAAACCAATGATTCATACCAACCCAAAATTAATATTTGAACATGACTTGACCTTCAATTGATCCAAGCCAAACCCTTCCTCTTGACCCAAATTGACCTAAAAGGGCAAATTAGATCAAATCAAAATCTAAATCAAATTGATTACAACTAATGGCTCAAGTTCATTACAAATTTATTGTTGAACTTGACCAAATCCTCAATTGAGCTCAATTAACCCACTGTACCCAAATGACCTATTGAACCCAACTTGATCTAAAGGGTCAAACCAACTTAAAACTCAATCAAATACAAATTAAATTCAACCAAACTCACAACATACTCCAAATGACCAGCCAAACCCAAACCAAGCTTAACCCAACCCAATTTGGTCAATTTGGTCAAATTGGTCAACTTGACCCATTTTACCCAATTGATTCCAAATGAACCAAAACCATATCTAAACCAAATTAAACCAATCCAATGCCACCAATACATCCCAAATGATCATATGAGCTTGACACAACATTTGGTTTGACCTAATTTACCAATTTGTCTACCTAACTCGATTTGACCCAATTTGGCCCAAATGGGTCAAATTGAGCCAAAGTGGACTTAATCAACTCCAAATGACATGAAATTTGGCCCAACCTACTTTTTACTCATTTTAAATCTGCCTAAATCAAATCCCATGCCAAATGACCATTCTACCTTTGGGTCAAGAGTATCATATGAGACAAACCACCCACATAAGTGGTCATTTCCATTCCTTGGCCACTTGGCACACTCCCAATGGTCCACCTAGGCTCCTAGAACACTACCCAACCTGACCCAAAGGTGGTTGGGTTGGCCATGACTCACATGGAGGTAAAATCACCTCACCTTCCCCATTGAAGCATTTGAAACCCATATGACACTCACTACCCTCCTTGGCAGCCACCTCCACACCTTCACCAAATCAAATTGAGCCAGCTCATCACATCCGTGCCACCCACGATGCCCTGAGATGGTCCGACGATGACAACAACCCCTTATTCCAAGAGGAGTGGGGTATACCCCCCCCCCCCTCTTATTCCAACTCCAAATGATCACTTGCATTGCCGAGAACCTTAAGACGAGCCACCATAGCCTCTTATTAGAGTTCCAAAGCCTTCTTGAGCTTCCCAAATTCCATTCCCATCCATCCTGAAATAGCATCCTCCATTCGAGCCCATTTGCTCAAATCACAACTAAAGTACAATTAACTTTGCACACACCATCCTTGGTGCTAGTCGAGCAAGAATGAATCATTATCCAACTTCCTGATGACTAATTTTCATCGATGTCAACTACCAAAGCTTTGAGTATTGATCTTCCGAGTCATCCAACTCAAATTGGAGCTTGTGCTGATCAACAAGGTTTCATTAATACTAGATGAAGCTTCCTCAATCGAAATTTTCATCGGTCTTAATCTCGATGAGGTATGCCATTAAAACTGAGGTTTAGGGTAAAATGAGTTAGAGATTTTTGAATAAAACTTGCACATAGTGTCATCTTAGTCATTGGATCCCTATTCTTCACATGATGGTTTGGGATCTATTTAGAGTTGATCCTAGCTTGGGTGAGCTTGGATCACGCGAGCAATGGCAGACAGACTCCGTTCCCCCTCGTTTGCTTGATGATAGATCATGCACCATCTATTTCGCATGATTAGAATGGATGATTGTGATTAAATCTAGTAAACTGATCCTATTTAATCCTATCAAGCCACAAGATTAATCATGGCCATCCGATCTTAGATCAGATGATGCACGAGAAAGTGCGCTCTGCCGCCGCGATGGAAGCGTTGACTAGGATTCTTTTAAACAACCAATCCATGTGAAAAGCGTGCGCCGACACCATGTGTGCAATTAATTAATTAGATTTAATTAATGCATTCTAATTGCTAAAATTTGTAAAAATCATAACTAATTGTAGAAAAATCTAAAAATATAAATAAATACTCATTTTAAATACAAAAAAAATTAATTTTTCTACCCAATTTATCATTCATAACTAAATTTTAAACAATTCATAACCTCACTATAAAGTCTAGGCATTAAATAAGATAATTAAAAGATTTAACAACCCCTTAGCTGAATGCTTGAATGTTTCACAACATGCATATCATAGTGTTTCGCTCTTGAAAATAGGGGATTTCCATCCTTACACAATAGGGGAATGCTTGACCTATGAGGGCATCCCTTATGGTGGAAAACACCCCTTCTTACTGATTTAGCCAATAATCTATTTTCATCATGCATCTAGGCATAAGAAATCCTAAAGCCTTTGTCAAAATGAAGTGTCAAAATTTAAATAAAATTTGAAAAAATTTTGCATTAGATTAAGTCATTATTCATACCACTCATGCTCAAGTCTCTTAGAGAGTGGTTTTAAGAACTTTAGTCTCTTTCTAAATAAATAATAGCCCAACTATCTTGCTAATTTAAAGACTTTCTTTCATGGATTTAAATTATAAGAGGAGTTGGTGATGGCCACTCCAGTCAGTTATAAGTCCAGAAGCGAACGGCTTACTCTCTCTTATGGAGGTAAACCACTATGTCCATCTTTCTCTTAGATTTAGGATGTGCTTTAGCATATCCTAAAGCTCCCAAGATTTAGGATCTGAGGTAGTTGTTTCCTTTGGGCTACAAGCATAAATTTTTATCTCTTAGGTATTTCCACAACCTTGTGTTGATGGATCATAAGCCCAATCTAATAAAATTTAAACCAAAGAATAAATCTCAACACTTTAAAAATATAAAGCCCAATTATAAGATAGATTGGAATGCTCACTAGGCCTCCTAGTATCATGGGTATTTCCTACTTCCTACCTTTGGATTCCAAAATAAGTCTTCTCCTTGAACTTTCTCAATTGATTTTCCAAATATAACCATCCTTTGATAGTCTAGCTTTGAAATCTTTGGAGATCCTAGTTGTTTACTTTAATTGAAGTATTCTTTGGGAATTTCATTTCCTATGATGTAATTAACTATGGGGTCTTTCCCCATAAGGAACCTTAGAACCTAGGTTAATATAAACCCTACTTTATTCATCCATGTAAAATAGAAGAAAAATCTGGTATATTGGAAGACCCATCATGCCTTAGGAGTCCTTATTAAGTGATTAGGTCCATTGAAAGGTGATGTCTCTATCTTTTGGGATAGTATATCATGCCTCAATGTCATACTCGATTACTTCAATAAGTACCCCTTACGATTTGCATGGTGTTCTTCCCTCACACATCCAAAAATAAACACCACATCCTCCGGCATTCTTATGCTCAGGGCATGAGTTGAGTTGCATTGCACTAAGATCATAATTTTATCTACCTCTTGGGTCAAGGTATAGATCATTTTTGTTAGCCCTTGCAGCCTTTCAAACATTATTGATAATCTTGGTGAATGCCAATATGTACGGTGTGCCTTGCCAGTTACACCACACTTATTAGGGATCCTTTTGTCGACCTCACTTTTAGAGTGAGGATTCAATCTCTTATTAGATCTAGGAGTCTTCTAAATATTAAGACTTACTTAGTCATAAGACACTTCTAGTGATTAGGTGAACACTTAACCTAAGCCTAGAGACTTAGAATGGTTAGTCATAAGATTAGGTTATGCCTTGCGGACTAGGATGCCTTACCTACCCCATGACTCAAACCCAACCTATGTTCACCTTCTTAAGCCACAACCAAATTTAATTCATATGAAACCTACAATAAAATCACATATCAAATCCAAAATAAATAAAAAAAACCCTTCCTAAGCCACATGATTTATTCCATGGACTTAGCCAAATCTTAATCCAAACTCAATTGATTTTCTCATAATCAATTTATATCTTCAATCATCATCCCAAATATAAATCAAACCTACAATCAAATCTACAATCATGCCAAATCCAAATATCAAATCAAATCAAACTCAAACCTAAGCCACATTAACCAATTCCATAGACTTAGCCAAAAATCCACTCAATTCAAACCTGAATCAAATGATTTTCTTATGAATCAATTATTCCTTCAATTATCAATCATCAAGTCAAACCAAAATCAACCCAAGTGAAACCTAACCTAATCCATTTGACTTGAAATATCCAAATGAACCAAAAATAATTTCAACCCAAACCAATTGAAAAATAAATTTATAAATCAGTCTTAAACCCATAAAAAGTTCAACAAAACTCAACTCAACCCAAAATCAACTCAACTAAGCCCAATTGGTCCACTTGACCCAAAGTGACCAATTTGACCTATTTAAACCAAGTTTCAATATAACCCAAATTGGATTGAACCAAGCTTACCAAAACCTCCTACCATGATTGATGATCACCTTAGGATGATCAATTATCATAAACTAGGTCAAACCAAATCAACTTGGTCATTTGACCAAGTCAAACCCCTTAACCCATATGAACCCAAACTAGCCAAAATTCATCCTACACCAAATTAATTAAAACCATTGAATCACACCAACTTAAAATCAATGATCGAACATGACTTGACCACCAATTGAGCCAAATATAACCTAATTGGCCCTTTGACCCAAGTTGACCCAATTTAACCTAAAAGGCTAAATTAGGTCAAATCATGATCTAACCCAAATTGGTTGCAACCAATGGCTCAAGTTCATTACAATTTGATTATTGAACTTGACCAAAGCCATAATTGAACCTAGTTTGACCAATTGGTCAACCTAGCCCATTTAGCCCAAATTGACCTAAAGGGTCAAATTGGCCTAAATCCAAATTAATTCAACCAAAGTATGCAAGAATTTCCAATTAACCAATTGAACATGAATCAACACCTAACCAAGCCAATTTGGCCAATTTGGTTAAATTGGTCAACTTGACCCATTTGACCCATTTGATTCCAAATAAGCCAAAATCTAAGCCAAATTGATTGAAACTAATTGAACCAAAATAATTCAAATAATCATTTGAACATGACCCAAGATTTGGTTTGACCCAATTTAACAAATTGGTCAACCTAACCCAACCTAGCCTAATTTCTCCTATAAGGGCCAAATTGATTCAAACCCCTTTGAACGAAGCCATGACCCATTGAAATCTGACCTAACCCATCTCAAACCCACCTTAGGTTGCCCAAAATTAGCCCAACCTGAATTGGGCTCAACCCAAGGCAAATCCCCCTTGGATTCTCCTCCCCACATGGGATTTTTTCAAAATTGGCAAAGTCCACTCTTCCCTTTCCATGTGTTAGCATCCTCTAACCCAAAATGGAGCCTAACCTAGCTACCTAACCCAACCCAAGTGGGTTAGCTCAGCCTTGGACCAAAGGGATGTGAGTTAACTTACCTCCCCACCATGGCTGAAATTAATGGACCCAAAGGAAATGGTTGCTGCCTTGATCCACCAGCCAAGCATTCCACTGACCCAATCGAGCCACATGGAGGTAACACTGACCACTCCGTCCTGGTGGCGGCTGGCCAACCAAAATTCAGGAGCTAAATCCATCCGTCTGATCCAAGGGAGAGGAGGATATACCCCCTTCATTTAGCTTAATTCAAATGCATTCACTCTCATCGAACTCCTTAGGGCAATTTCAAAACCCCTAGAGTGTTATCCAAGCTTCCCAAGCCATCCCAAGCTCAGATTCCACTATTCTAAAATAGGGCATCCATCCATCCGACTCAACTCCCTCAAACCTTCACCAAATCTATGTTCCTTGCACCTACACCTTCTCCACACCTCATCGAGCAAGAAAGAATCATCTCCCAAGCTTTCTGACCACCGAAGGTTCAATTTCGATAAATGTTGGCCTCCATGATGACAGATTTTGGTCCACCGAGCGAACAAGAAGGAATTGACTTATGCGTGCAGACTTTGTCTCCACTAGATGAAGCTTCCTCAATTATTTTCACTGCCATTCCCTAGCTCTGATGAGAAAATTCTTTAAAATTGAGCTTTTGGTGAGTTTTTGTTAGAGCTTTGTAAATAAAATGTGAATGACGTGTGATCTTCACTGTTGGATCCCTTCAGATCCTTCGTGCGAGGTGTGGAAACCATTCAAAGTTGATCCAAGCTCGGGTAAGCTCAGATAGAGCGACAAAAGGTGGCATTGTCCATCTCCTATCATGCATGAGATGATGGATCATGCACCATCTCTTCCACATGATCGGAATGGATATTGATTATTCACTAGATTTATTTTGATTTTATCTCTTAAGGATCGCAGGTTTGATCACCATCCAATCCAAGATCAGATGATGGAGATGAATTCGTGTTCACCACCAGCCACATCAGAAGTCAAACGCGTTTAAGTGACCAATCTCATGGCATCATGTCAGCAGTCTGCATGGCAAGATTAGACTTAGTTTATTATTTTTAGTGGCTGAAACTTCCATAATTCATAACAAATCATAGAAAAATCCAAAAATGCAAATAAATACTTATTTTGAAGGAATTTTAGAGGAAATTTATTTAAATTTAATTCTAGGTGATTTTGAATAGCAACTGAAGCTTAATTAGGTTTAAATTACAAACTTAATTAGTTTAATTATTCCTTAATTACTCAATTAATTAATTCCAAATTTTTTTGTGTTAGTTTAATGGGATGACTTTTACCTCCCATAATTTTATTGGGATTTATTGCTTAGTTAATTAGGGTAATTAATTATTTAAGCCCTAATTAATCTCTTAATTAATCTAATTAATTAATAAACCTCTTAAAAAGTAAATAAATAAGTAGTTAAGCTTACTAATCACTATTGAACAGTGAATGGGCAAGGGGAATGGGGTTAGGACCTCATTCCTAATCTTTTTCCTAAGTCCATTTCATTTAAAGGAAAAATCAATTAAAATGAGATTAATTAAAGGTTTAAATAATTGATTTGATGATTTAATTAAACTAAACCAAAATCACCTCAGATCTTAATTAATTAAATCATGGGTAGGTCTTTATGTGTTTAATAGCATAAAGGGGTTCAAGGAAATTATGATTAGATGTATGGGAAAACTATAAGAGTACTTACTTAAGTTTCTTAATCCAATTAACTATCAATTGTGAGCCAATTGCATTAGGCCCCTTTATTTTCTAGGATCATTGCAAATTTACTTTCCATTCATATGCATATCATGTTGGCTCATAATTGTTTGGTTAACTACATTAAGGTAACATAGGTAAGGGTAATTAATTGGTTTAATTGAAGATTCAATCTAATTAATTCATAAAATCCACCTAATTACCTTTTCTTAAACCAAATTATATTACTAATGTGAGAATGGGATTAGATAAAAAATGAGTGCTCTTCTCTTCTTTAAATCAAATCAAAATCCAAAACTAAATTAATAAAGAAGCTTTGGTTTACTTTAAGTGATTTTATTTATTATGTTTGTCCTTATGAATTAGATGGATTGAATGAATCACATGCTTGTATTTGATTATTCCTCTCTAATCAAGCTAAATATTGTATGTCATTTGATTTCATGCATCCATCTCTTTTCAAAATTAATTGAATTAAATGAAATTTCCTTTATGTAAGCTTGCATGTGTTGACTTAATTAATATATGTGTGGCTATTATCACTATTAAATCTAAATTTGTTTTCAAAAGCTTACAAATAATAATAGCATGTGTGGTGATGATAATTATAAATACATAAGAGATGCATGTGTTTATAATTTAAGTGTATGAAGTGATCTCTTTCTTTATTCATATGTTGATTTAGATAAGTTTGAATGGTAATGGGTATATAGTCTGGACATCCTGGGAATATGAGGTTTGAAGTAGCCCCAATGAGGTAATTTGATTACCCACTTCCTTGGTTTAATAATGGCACGTATCCATTTGATTTCATTCTTATGCATCTTAAATATTAAAATTTGGATAGAATTTTAGTTTATATGCATAAATAATTTAATTAAGGAAAATACAAGATTTGCATGATTTTCACTCTCTTAGTTATTTATACATCCATATGTATCTAAGCAAACAAGTATATAGTTTGGACATCCTGTGAATATGATGCTTTAAGTAGCCAAGAAGGTCATTTGATTATCTCACTTCCCTAGTTTAACAATGGCATGTACTTATTTATGTTTTTATACATGTGTATGTATATGTGATTAAAGAATGAGAATCTCCCTTCTCTATTAAAAATGCATACATCCATAATCATTTAAATGATTGAATTATTTAATCATGTGATTTGGAGCTCTCTTCCTTATGTTTATGTATGTAAATTTACATATGTTTGAATGCGATAGGTTTATAGTCTGGACATCCCGGGAATATGAGGCTTTAAATAGCCCCAAGGAGGTCATTTGATTATCTCACTTCCCTAGTTTAACAATGGCACGTAGCTATTTAATTCATTCTTTATGTATTTTGTATAAGAATTTGGATAGAGCTTTAAATTTACATATACTAAATAATTCAATCAAATAAAAAAGATAAACTTGAAATATACCCATACATCCATCATTCAAATGAGTTAAAACATGTTGCATGTATATATATGTTAAGTATTAAATCATATGCATGATACATGTGATGGAAAGGAGTGATTTAATATATATCATGTGATAGTAATTCAATTAGATTAATCTTAAGAAGCCTTTCATATTAAATAAGGTTATTTAAAGTGAACCTAAACTTAGAATTAATTTTAAAATATGTAATAAACCATTCACCAAAAAGAATTAAATCAAATTAACATGAGACATGGCTTAAGGTAGGGATGGAAGAAGGTAATCCTTCTTCCTTCTCTTTATAACACTTAGTTGTTAAGTGTAGATCACATGAAATAAAATAAAATCCAAATTAAAATTAACAAATAAATTAAATAATTTAAAGTGAAACCAACTTTCATGTGAAACTAAATAGCTTCCAAACTTAGAAAAATATAACTCTAATGCTTAGTAAGACATACCACATAAGCTTTAACACACATGAGAATTAATTCACCACCTCTAGCTCTATGTTAGGATGGAACATGATGTGATGTATATTTTGTTTTATGATATATTATTTTAGACTGGATGTTAGGGTGTATGCTTCATAGACTGGATGTGTTAATCTCATTTTTTGAGTGAGTTCTCAACCTCCTCATCATAGATCTAGGGCTCTTATAAACACTAAGAGGTTCCCTAGTCTTAAGACACTTTTAGTGATTAGGTGAACATTTAACCTAAGCCTAAAGACTTAGATGGGTTAGTCATAGGGGTAGGCGATGCCTTAGAGACTTCAGGAGATTTACCCATCCTATAACCTAACCCAATCCATACTCACCTTCTTAAACCAAAACCCAAATTCAAATTTGAATTTAAATTCAAATTTACAATCAATCTCAACCTCAAATCCAAGCTCAAAATCCTTCCTAAGCCTTATGATTAAATTCCATGGATTTAACGCTAGCCAAATTCAATCAATTGAAACTTAATTGATCTTTTCTTAAATAAAAATTCAACCTTTCAATTACTCTATCAAATTTACAACCAAACCAATTCCAAATCCAATTTGCCAAAACCAACAATCATGCCTAGTCCTATTTAAGCCATGTGATCCATTTCCTTGGACTTATCCAAATCCCATATCAAATCAAACTCAATTGATTTTTTATATATCAATTATTTCATCAATTATCTTCTTAAATATAAATTAAATCAACATTCAAATAATCGAAACTAAATCAAACTAAGTCAAGTCAAGCCAAGACCCTTTCTAAGCCATATGAATCAATCCCATGAGCTTAGCCAAATCTTAACCCTAAATCAACCCAAAATCAATTTATTTTTCATTAATTAATTATATATTCAATCATATTCACAAATATAAATGAAATCTACACTCCAATTATCAAAATTAAATCAAACTAAATCAAATTCTATTCTAAGCCCTTTAGACCTACATTCATTAGCTTAGCCAAATTTGCCTTCAAATCACTTCAAATTCAATTGATCTTCTCATGGATCAATTATTGCATCAATGATCTTCCAAATATAAATGAAATATACATTGAAATGACCCAAACTAAATCCAAAATCAAATAAAAGCCCAATCTAAACCCTTTAAGTCAATTCCTTGGACTTAACCAAAACCCATCTAAATCAAGCCAAAATCAATGAATTTTCTCTTGAATCAATCATTCCTTCAATCACCTATCTAAATATAAATAACATCTACAATCATCAAGCCAAACCAAAATCAACCCAAGTCAAGCCCAACTTAGCCCTTTTGACTTGAAAATTCAATTGAACCAAAACCTATTATAAACCAAATTGATTGCAGTTGAATTTATATTTCAATCCTAAACTCATACATAAATTCAATTAAACCTTAATCAAACCAAAACCAAGCTACTTGACCCATTTAGGTTCACTTGACCCAAAGTGACCTAAAGAACTCATTTGAACCAAGTTTCAATCCAACCCAAATTAGATTGAACCAAGCCCATCAAAACCTCACACCATGATTATTGATCACCCTAGGATGATCAATTGCCTTAAATTGGGTCAAACCAAGTCAACCCTTTAACCCATATGAACCCAAATAAGCCAAAACCTATCCTACACCAAATCAATTGAAACCATGGCTTCACATCAATGCATGATCATTGATTGAACATGACTTGACCATCAATTGAGCTAAATCAAACCCAATTGGCCATTTGACCCAAGTTGACCCAAATTGACCTAAAAGGCCAAAATAGGTCAAATCATGATCCAACACAAATTGATTGCAACCAATGGCTCAAGTTCATTCCAAATTGATTATTGAACTTGAACAAAGCCATAATTGAGCCCAATTTGGCTAATTGAACCCAATTGACCAACTAAGCCCAAATTGACCTAAAGGGTCAAATTGGCCTAAACCTAAATTAAATCCAAATCAATTCAAACCAAAGCCTAAAATAATATTCAATTAACCAATTGAACTTGAACCAACACTTAACCGAAGCCAATTTGGCTAATTTGGTCAAATTGGTCAACTTGACCCATTTGACCCATTTGATTCCAAATGAGCCAAAATCAAACCTAGGCTAAATTGATTGAAACCACTTGAACCAAAACTCTTCAAATCATCATTTGAACCTAACCCAAGCCTTGGTTTGACCCAATTTGACCAATTGGTCAACCTAACCCAACATGACCCAAAGTGACTCATATGACCCAAATTGAGCCAAATCCCTTGAAACCAACCCATGACACCTTGGGAGCTAACCTAACCCAAACCCACTTGAGATAAGCCTAAACACAAATGGGATCAAACCCAAGACAATCCCCTGTAGATTTCCTCTAACATGGGATCTTTGCCAAAATTTGCAAAGTTCACTTTCCCTCTCCCCTTGGAAGCCATCACTCACCCCAAATGGGGTCTCACCTGCCCACCTAGCCCACTCTAAGTGAGCTAGGCTTTCCATAGACCAAATGGAGGTGAGTTAATCACCTCCCTCAAAAGCTAAAAACCCCATGGACAAAGATTAAGCCACACCTACCTTGAGCCACCTCCCAACCCTTCCACCACTCAAGTCATGCCATGTGGAGGTGATGGCGACTCACTTTACTCTTGTGATAATGGCGGCCAAAAAAAGAGCCAATCGTCCATCCATCAATGGAAAGTATACCCCCCCCCCCCCTCAATTCTCACGGGACAAGCACTCATTTGATTCCGCTGAGCTTCCAAGAGAGTTTTGAAACTCCCCGAGCCTCCCAAGCCTTCCCCAAGCTTCCCCTCTTCAAAATTATCCTTCCCAAACACACTCAAAATAGGACACCATTTTGATCCCCAACTCCCTCAAACCACAACCAAATTCCAATTCCACTTGCACACACCATCCCCATATCTCATCAAAGCTATCTGAACCTTCCCCAAGCTTCTAGCCCATTGGAGATACCACTTCGATCAAGATCGAGCCTCCAAAAGATGGAACTTGGTCTTATGAGCGAATAGAATGGAACTAATCTAATTGCAGCTCAACATGGCTTCATTTCAACAAGAAGCTACCTCAAGCTTGCGAACCGCTGGCTATTAGCTCCGGCGAGGTATGCCATTAAAATCAAGCTTCCTTGAAATTTCTTTTGGAACTTTTCAAAGGAAAATTGAATGCAGTATGATCTTGACCATTGATCCTCTCAATCATTGTCTTGAAGGTGTGGGATCCATTTTGAGTGGATCTGAGCTCGGGTGAGCTCAGATCGCTGGGGCAATGGTGGATGACTTCCATCCTTTGTTTCCCGTGTGATGATAGATCACGTTCCATTCATTCTGTGTGATTGGAATTAACTTCCATGATTAGATCCATTAGACCGAGCCATTTTTAATCCTTTATTAATCATGGGATTGATCAACACCATCCGATCTGAGATTGAATGATGGAGATCGAAAGCTCGTCCACTGTTAGCCACGTCAGTGCTGAGTTGGACACGCTTTAATAGTCAATCCCATGACACCATGTGGAAAGCGTGCGCATTAGCGTGCCACATGGCGTCGATGGGATTAAGCTTAATTAGGCTTAAATAATCCATATTAATGGCTGAAACTTGTAATATTTATAACAAATCATAGAAAAATCCAAAAATTACAAATAAATATTTATTTTAAAGGTATTTAGAGAGGAATTTATTAAAAATATTTTTAATTAGCTTTGAATAGTTTTTAGAGCTTAATTAAAATTTAATTAAAAATAATAATTACCTTAATTAATCCCAAACTTTTTGAGATTGTTTAAGTGGATGACCCCTACCTCCCTAATTTTCTTGGGATTTATGGGTTTATTAATAAAGAAAATTAGCTAACTATGCTCTAATTACTTCCTTAATTTAATTAATGGTTAATTAATCACATGAATAGTAACTAATTAATTAATTGGGCTCAATAATCATTATCTAACAGAGAACTCATGGAATAGGATTGAGACCTCTTTCCTAATCTCTTTCCCTAAGCTTCATTCACTTTTCAAAAAAAAATTTAATTAAGGATTAATTGGTTAATTAATTACTTAATTAGTTAAATTAAAATTCAAACCACATCAGATCTTAATTAATTAGTTGAGGGTAGAGCTTTCGGTGTTTAATAACTAAGGAAATTAAGGAAATTATAGTTAATTCATATGTGTGGGAAAACCATAAGAGTACTTAATTAAGTTCCTTAATCTTTTTAACCATTAATTATGAGCTACTTGCATTAGGCCCTTTCATTTCCTAGGACCATTGCTAATTTACTTTTCAATTCATTTTTATATCATGTTGGCTCACAATTATTTGGATAATTATGTTAAGGCAACATAGGAAAGGGTTAATTAATGAATTTAATGCATATCACAACCTAATTAATCCATAAAACCAACTTAATCACATTTCATTAAACTAAATTAACTCACAAACATGGGGATGGGTTAGGATTAGCAAACTCCGCCTTACATTCCTTAAGTCAAATTAAACATGATATTAAAATGATGCATAAAAAGCTTTGGTTTATTTTAAATAATATTATTTGATATGATTATCCTTAGGAATTAATTTGATTGAATGAAATAATATGTTTATGTTTAGTTATTCCTTTCCAATCATATTAAATATTGCATGTCATTTGATTCATACATCCATATCTTTTCAAAATTAATCAAATCATATGAGATTTCTTCTATGTTAAGCTTGCATGTGTTGATTTAATTTAATATATGTGTGGCTATTATCACTATTAAATCCAAATATATTTTCCAAAAGCTTATAAATGAGCAATAACATATGTTGTGATGCTAGTTATAAATACATAGGAGATTTATGTGATTGTAACTTAAGTGTATGAATTAAAGTATATTTCCTTTATTCACATGTTGATTTACATAAGTATGAATGTAATGGGTATATAGCCTGGATATCTCGAGAATACGAGGATTTAAGTAGCCCCAAGGAGGTCATTTGATTACCTCACTTCTTTAGTTCAAATAACATCATGTACTCATTTGATTTCATTCTTATGTATCTTTAACATAAGAATTTAGATAGAGCTTTAAATCATATACCTAAATAATTCCATAAAAAATACAATATTTTCATGATTTTCATCTTCTTAATTATAAATACAAATGTATGTATTCAAGAAAAATGGGTATATAGTCTGAACATCTTGGGAATATGAGGCTTTAATTAGCCCCAAGGAGGTCATTTGATTACCTCACTTTCTTGGTTAACAAAGTCACGTACTTATTTATGTCTTTTATACATGTATGTGTGTATTTAGTTAGAAAATGATAATCATCTTTTCTATTTAAAAATACATGCATTCATAATTACTTAGTCATTGGATTAATTAAGCATGTAATTTGGAACTTCTAATATTTATATATTTAAATTTACAAATGTTTAATTATAAATGGGTATATAATTTGGACTTCCTGGGAATAGAGCTTTAGCTAGCTCTTAGGAGGTCATTTGATTACCTCACTTCCCTAGCTAACAATGACACATGCCTATTTAATCTCATCCCTTACACATATATACATTCATCATATAGATGTGTTAATATATATTGCATGTGTAGGTATAATTAGGATTAAAATCAATGCATGATATTGTGATGAAAAGGAATGATGTGATATGTGTCATATGTTAGTAATCCATTTAAATTAATATTAAGATGTCTTTCATGTTAAATAGAATTATTTAAAGTGAATCTAAACTTATGATTAATTAAATTATTTAATAATTGATTCACTAAAGAGAACTAAATCAAACTAACATGCTTTAGAAAGTAACTTAAGGTAAGGATGGAAGAGGATAATCCACTTCCTTCTCTTTATAACATTTAGTTGTTAAGTGTATATCATATGAAACAAAAGAAAACACAAACTAAAATTCTCAAATCAATTAAATAACTTCGATTGAAATAAACCCTTTATATTAAATGGAAGTCTTCTACACTTAGAAAATTATAACACTAGTGCTTAGTTAAGTCATTACCACGAAGCCTTAACACACACATTATAACTAAGTCACCACTTCTGGTTTTATATTAGGATTGTGCATGGTGTGATGTATGTTTTATTTTGTGATGAATTATTTTAGGCTGGATGTTAGGGTGTATATTTTATAGACTATGTTAGGCCATTATTAGCCTAATCATATTTTCTATATGGGATTGTGCTTAAGGGGTGCTTAAAATAAATATAAATGCTCTCTTTTACAAGTTTCTTAATCCCCCTAAGCATAATCTAAGTTAGGACAGGTGGGCTTAGTTACCCATGTGCAGGGTGCTAAGTCCAAATTATAAATATAACTGTTTGGGTTGTATGTATGTTTAGCTAGCACTTATTTTACAGGTGTAGTTAGATTTATTTTTAATATTTTTAATGTAATTTTACATTAAGAATTAGAATTAATTCAATGGAAGATTAGGATGAGTAGTGGCTAGAAGGCTTTGTCTTGGGGTGCCCTATGATGCCTTGAAGTCCACCAAATCAAAGGAACATACCCAAAACAAAGGAGGAAAGGAGACATGAAGAGATAAAGAAAAGAAGACCCCCATAGCATTCATTATAAATTGTAATTATTCTTTCATATTCCGGGTTGTATAAGGGTAGAGCTCAACTACCCATCTTTTCTCTTATCGGGTTGTACAATGGCACCCGACCGCACCAGCCTCTTATTCTTTTGCATTAGTTTTATAAAATTAATTGATATTATGTTTAAATTGCGCATTATAAATGTCATGATTTTCTTAGTTTTTTATATGTTTGATGCCTTAGTGTGTGGCCTAGATGCGATTAGGCTCTTAGGGTAAAATAAATTTTCTACCCAACTAATCACTCATAATTAAAAACTAAATAACTCATAACCTCACAATAAAACTTAAGCATTAAATAAGATAATTAAAGATTTAGCAACCCCTTAGTTGTATGGTTGTATGTCACATCATGCATGCATCTTAAATCACTCTTGCAAAATGAGGGCTGACATCTTTACACGCATAGAGACCGCTTGGCCTGTGAGAGCAACACCTATAGATGGAGCTTCACCCTCTTTCTCTTTTGATTTGGCCAATAACTCATTTCAATATGCATTTAGGCATACAAAAATCCTAAAGCCTTTTTCCAAATGAAGTGTCAAAAATCAAATAAAATTTGAAAAGATTTGCATTTGTAGATTAAGTCATTACTCATACCACTCATGCTCTAATCTCTTAGAGTGGGTTTAAGGACTTTAGTCTCTTTCTAAATAACTAACAACCCAACTATCTTACAATTTTATATGACCATACCACATGGATTTAAAGCATAGGAGGAGTTAGCTGGCTGCCACTCCAGGCAGTTATAAGTCTAGTAGTTGGATGATTTACTCTCTCTTATGGAGGTAAACCACTATGTCAATCTTTCACTTAGATTTAGATCACACTTTAGCTCTTGCTAAAGTCTTTAGATTTAGGATCCAAGGTAGCTATTTCCTTGAGCTATAAGAATCAATCCTCACCTCTTAGGCTTTTCCACAACCTTGTATTGATGGATTATAAGCCCTAGTAATCTAATATAATTTAACTCTAACAAAATAATTCTCTTCACTTTCAAATATATAAAGCCCATTCATAGGATAGATTGGAATGTTCACTAAGCTTCCTAATATCATGAGCATTTCTATTTATTCCCTTTGCTTCCAAAATAATCTTCTCCTTGTTCTTTCCCAATTATTTTTCCAAAATAGCCAATCCTTTGATAGTCTAGCCTTGAAATCTTTCAAGATCCTAATTGTCCACTTTAATCGAGAGTATTCTTAGGGAATTTCAATTCTTAAGATGTAATTAACTATAGGGTCTTTCCCCCAAAGAGAACTTTAGAACTCGGTTTAATATAAACCCTACTTTATTCATCCATGTAAAGCAGGGGAAAAATCTCAGGTACATTTGAAGACCCATCATGCCTTAGGAGTCCTTATTTGGTGATTATGTCCATTGAAGGGTGATGTCTCTATCTTTTGAGATAGTATATCATACCTTAATTCCATACCCAATCACTTCAATAAGCACCCCATACGATTTGAGGGCATCCCCCATATCTAAAAATAAACACTACATGATGTTAGGCTGTTCCTAGCCTAATTATATTTTATAGGAGATTATGCTATACGGGGTGCTTAAAAATAAATATAAATGCTCTCTTTGCAGGTTGCTTTGACCCCTAAGCATAATCCAAGTTACGATATGTGGGCTTGGTTACCCATGTGCAGGGTGCTAAGTCCAAATTTTACATATAAGTGCTCGAGATTGTACATATGTTTAGTTAATATATGTTTTATAGGTGTAGTTAGATTTACCCTTTTTGTATGAGTGTAATTCTACAACAGGAATTAGGATTAGTGTTATGGGGGATTAGATGAACAATGGCTAGAAGGTTTTATCCTAGGGTACCTTTGATGCCTTTAAAGCAAGCACATCTAAAGAAAGAAGAGAGATGGAAGAGTGAAGAATGAAGACTCCTATAATATGTATTCATTCAAATTGTAATTATTCTTTCATTTACTGGGTTGTATAAGGGTAGAGCTCAGCTACCCATCTTTTCTTTTCGGGTTGTACAGCGGCCCCCGACCACACCAGCTAAGCATTTTTCTTTTCTGATAATTATAAAATTGATTGATGATTTGTTTAGATTATGCATTAAAAATTACATCTTTTTCATAGTTTTTTATGATTGATGCTTTAATGTGTGGCCTAGATGCATTAGGCTCTTAAGATACAAATAAAATTTTCTATTCAACTAATCACTCATAACTAAATTTTAAAATAACTTATAACCTCATCATAAAGCCTAGGTATAAATAAGATAATAAAAAGATTTAGCAACCCCTTAGCTGTATGGTTGTATGTCTTACATCATGCATGCATATTTCTTTTTTCTTGAATATGGGGGATCTCTATCCTTGCATGATAAAAAATGCTTGACCTGTGAGGGCATCCCTTGTGGTGGACAACACCCTTTTCTCACTGATTTGGCCAATAACTGTATTTCATCAAGCATTTAAGCACATAAAAATCCTAAATCGTTTGTTTAAATGATGTGTCAAAAATAAATAAAATTGAAAAGATTTTGCATTTATAGATTAATTCATATGCTCATACCACTCATGCTTTAGTCTCCTAGGGAGTGGATTTATGACTTTAGTCTCTTTTTGATTAAATAACTATCTAACTATCTTGCAATTCATAAGACTTGACTACATGGTTTTAAAATTGTAGGCAGAGTTAGCTGGCGGCCACTCCAGGCAATTGTAAGTGCAGAAGTTGGACCGTTTATCCTCTCTTATGGAGGTAAACTTTATGTCCACCTGTTGCTCAGATTTAAGTCATGCTTTAGCTCTTACTAAAGCTCTCTAGATTTAGGATCGAGGTAGCTATTTTCTTTGGGCTACAAACATAATCCTCACCTCTTAGGCATCTCCACAACCTCATGTTGATGGGTTATAAGCCATAACAATCTAATAAAAATTCAACTTAAATAAATAAATCTCTTCACTTTCAAATACATGAATCTCAATTATAAGATAGATTGGAATGCTCACTAGGCTTCCTAGTATCATGAGCATTTCCTACTTTCTCCCTTTGGATTCCAAAAATAAGTCTTCTCCTTGAACTTTCCCAATTGATCTTCCAAATATAACCAATCCTTTGATAGTCTAACCTTGAAATATTTATAGATGATAATTATCTACTTTAATCAAGAGTATTCTTCGATAATATCATTCCCTATAATGTAATTAACTATGTAAGCTTGCCTCTATAGGAAACTTTATAACCTGGTTTAATATAAACCCTGCTTTATTCATCCATGTAAACAAGGGGAAAAATATCTGATATATTCGAAGACCCATCATGCCTTAGGAGTCCTTATTAGGTGATTACGTCCATTGAAGGGAGATGTCTTCTATCTTTCGAGATAGTACATCATACCTCAATGACATACTATGGTGTTTATTTTTGGATGTGTATGGGGGAGGAACACCACACAGATCATAGGGGTATTATTGAAATAATTAGATACGACATTAATGTATAATGTATTATATCAAAAGATAGAGACATCACCCTTCAATGGACCTTATCACTTAATAAGGACTCCTAAGGCATGATGGGTCTTCGAATATACCAGATATTTTCCCTACTTTACATGGATGAATAAAGTAAGATTTATATTAAACTGGGTTCTAAAGTTTCCTATGGAGGAAAGCCTCCATAGTTAATTACATCTTAGTGAATGAAATTTCCTGAAAATACTCTTAATTAAAGTAGACAATTATCATCTCTAAAGATTTCAAGGTTAGACTATCAAAGTTTGGTTATATTTGGAAAATCAAATGGGAAAGTTCAAGGAGAAGACTTATTTTTGGAATCCAAAGGGAGGAAGTAGGAAATTCTCATGATATTAAAAGCCTAGTGAGCATTCCAATTATATCCTATAGTCAGGCTTTATATATTTGAAATTAAAGAGAATTATATGTTCGAGTTGAAATTTTATTAGATTACTAGGGCATATAATCTGCCAACATAAAGTTGTAGAGATGCCTAAGAGGTGAGGATTTATGCTTGTAGCCCAAAGAAAATAGCTACCTCAGATCCTAAATCTAGGGAGCTTTAATAAGAGTTAAAGTGTGACCTAAATCTAAGCGACAGGTGGATATAAAGGTTCACCTCCACAAGAGAGGATGAACCGTCCAACTTCTGGACTTACAACCGCCTGGAGTGGCCGCCAGCTAACTCCTCCTACAATTTTAAAACCATGATGTTTGGTCTTATGAAATTGCAAGATAGTTGAGCTATTATTAATTTAGAAAGAGGTTAAAGTCCTTAAACCCACTCTCTAAGAGACTAGAACATGAGTGGTATGAATAATGACTTAATCTAATGCAAAATCTTTTCAAATTTTATTTAAATTTTGACACTTCATTTTGATAAAGGCTTTAAGATTTTTATATGCCTAAATGCATGATGAAATGGATTATTGGGCAAATTAGCGAGAAGAGGGTGATCTCCATCACAAGGGATGCCCTCATAGGTCAGGCATTCCCATATCGTGCAAGGATGGAGATCCCCTAATTTCAAGGAAGAAGAAATATGCATGCATGATGTGAGATATATAACATTCAACTAAGGGGTTGCTAAATCTTTTAATTATCTTATTTAATGCCTAGGCTTTATGTTGAGATTATGAATTATTTAAATTTAGTTATGAGTGATTAATTGGGGTAGAAAAATTATTTTTTTTCTCAAAGAGCCTAATCGCATCCAGGCCACACATTAAAGCATCATTCATTTAAGAAACTAAGAAAAATATGTCATTTCTATTATGCAAACTAAACAAATCATCAAACATTTTTATAAAACTAACAAAAAAGAATAATGGTCGGGTACTACCATACAACCTAAAAAGAAAAGATGGGCTACCAAGCTTTGGCCTTATACAACCGGAATCATAAAATAATAATTATAATTTATAATGAATGAATGTTATGGGGGTTCTTCATGTCTTCATTTCTTTCGCCCTTGCTTCTTTGATTTCATAGGTTTCAAGGCATCACATGGCACCTCAGGATAAAGCCTTGTCAATGCTCATCCTAAACCACCATAGCACTAATCTTAATTTCTAATATAAAATTATATTAAAAATAGAAAAAGTAAATCTACACCAAAATAAGTTAGCTAAACATATATATATATATATATATATATATATATATATATATATATATATATATATATATATATTCCCAAGCAATTATATTTATAATTTGGACTTAGCACCCTACACATGGGTAACCAACGTCCTAACTTGGATTATGCTTAGGGGTTTAAGCAACCTGCAAAGAGAGCATTGATATTTATTTTTAAGCACCCTTTAAGCACAATCCCCTATAGAAAACATGATTAGGCTAAGAACAACCTAACATTCAATCTACGAAGTATACACCCTAACATCCAGTCTAAAATAATACATCATAAAATAAAACATACATCATATCATACACTTTCCTAATGTAAGACTAGAAGTGGTGACTTAATTCTAATGCATGTGTTAAGGCATGTGTGGTATGTCTTACTAGGCATTAATATTGCAATTTTCTAAGTGTAGAAGGATTCAACTTAACACAAGGGTTGATTTTACTTGAAGTTATTTAATTTATTTGAGAATTTTTATTTATATTTTCTTTTATTTCATTTGATTTACTTAATAACTAAGTGTTATAAAGAGAAGGAAAATGATTACCCTCTTTCATCGCTACCTTAAGCCACTTTCTAAAGTATATTAATTTGATTTAGTTCTCTTTAGTGAATGGCTTATTACATATTATACAATAATCCTAAGTTTAGATTTGCTTTAAATAGTTCTATTCAAAATGAAAGGCATCTTAAGATTAATCTAATTGAATTACTATCACATAACATATATCAACTTATTCCTTCCCGTCACATGTAACATGCATATGATTTAATGTCTAGTATATCTATACATACAACATATTTTAGCACACTTAAATGATGGATGTATATGTTTGGGATTTATTTTTTTTCATTGAATTATATGGACATATAAATTAATGCCCTATCTAAATTCCAATACCAAAATACATAAGGATGAAATTGCATAAGTACATGTCATTCTTAACCAGGGAAGTGAGGTAATCAAATGACCTCCTTGGGGCTAACTAAAGCCTTGTATTCTGGATGTCCAGACTATATACTTATCGACATTCCAAGCCTATGTAGATCTAATACATGAATAAGGAAAAGAGATCATTAATTTATATATATCATATGCAAATGACCTAGGTGGATTTGAATGCATGCATTTTAGTAACAAAAGGGGATCTTCATCTTTTAATTAAGCACACATACACATGTATGAAAGATGCAAGCAAGTATGTGCCATTGTTAACTAGGGAAGTGAGGTAATCAAATGACCTCCTTGATAATTAAAGCCTCGTATTCCTGGGATGTCCAAACTAAACACTTGCTATCTTAGATACATATGAATGTATACACAACTATAAGGATGGAAATCATGCAAAGATTATATTTTCTTTAATCAAATCATTTAGGCATATGTATTAAATGTCTATCTAAATTTTAATATCAAAACACATAAGAATGAAACCAAATGAGTATGTGCCATTGTTAAACCAGGGAAGCGAGGTAATAAAATGACCTCCTTGGGGCTACTTAAAAGCCCCAGGATGTCCAGACTATAAACCCATTATTGTTCCAAACTCATGTAAATCTATATATGAGTTATAAGATAGATAGCTTTATCTAATATGCTTAAACTATAAACACATTCAAATCCTATGTGTATTCATAGTTATCAACATTCTAAGTATTATAGTTGATTCATAAATTTTGGAAAATAGTTATGAGTTTATTAGTGATAATAGCCACACATATATTTAATTAAGTCAATACATGCAAGTTTACATAAAATAAAATCATTTAATTTAATTAATTTTGAAAATGTATGCTTTCAAATGATATACAACATTTAACATGATTGGATAGGAATAAATAAACATAAACACATGACTTCATTCAATCAAATTAAATCCTAAGGACAATCATATTAAATAAAGCCATTTAAAGTAAACCAAAGCCTTCTTAATATCATTTTTAATTTCTCATTTTGATTTGATTTAAGGATGTAAGAAATGGTTTGCTGATCCTAACCCATTCTCATATTTGTTAATTGATTTAGTTTAATGAAATATAATTAAGTTAATTTATGAGTTAATTAGGTTATAATATGCATTAAATACATTAAATTATTTACCTAACATAATTACCCAAATAATTATGAGCCAATATGATATGCATATGAATTGGAAATTAAATTAGCAATGATCCTAAGAAATAAAAAGGGCCTAATGCAATTGGGTCATGATTAACAGTTAATTAAGTTAAGTACCTTAATTAAGTACTCTTATGGCCTTCCCACACATGTGGGTTAACCATAATTTCCTTATGATATCTTTAGGTTATTGAACACCTAAAGATTTACCCAAGAATTGATTAATCAAGGTTTAATATGATTATGATTTTAATTTAATTAATTAAGAAATTTAATTGATTAATTAAGCCTTAATTAATTTCATTTTGAAAAATGAAGTGAACTTAAGAAAAGAGGTTAGGAAAGAGGTCCCAATCCCATTCCATTAGTTCATTCATTGTTGGATAGTGATTAATGAACTTAGTTAATCAATTTGTTACTATTCTTGGGATTAATTAACCATTAATTATATTAAGAGAGTAATTAAGACTTAATTAGTCAATTCCCCTAATTAAGTAAGCAATAAATCCCAAGAAAATCATGGGAGTCAGAGATCATCCCAATAAATTAACCAATAAATTTTGGAATTAATGTCTTAACTAATTAAAGAGTAATTAAGCTAATTAATTTTATAATTATACTTTAATTAAGCTTTAATTACTATTAAAAATTAATTAAGATAATTTTTAATTAATTCTCCTCTGAAATTCCTTTTAAAATGAATATTTATTTGCGTTTTTATGATTTTTCTATGATTTGTTATGATTGTTAGACATTTTAGCCATTAAAAATGATTAGCCTAATTAAAGCCTAATCCCATCAGCGCCATGTGGCATGCTGACACGACACACTTTCCACGTGGCATCGCGGGATTGGCCACTTAAAACTTATTACTCAAGCTTCATTGGCGTGGCGGATCTTTCTTATATATCCATCTAAAATCGAACGGCTCTAATTAATCAAATGATTAAATTAATTATTCTATGGATCTAATCGCGGCCATCATTTCATGTGAGGGAGAAACGGAGTCGTCGCCATTGCTTGCTTGATCTAAGCTCACTCGAACTTGGATCAACTCCAAATGGATCACACACCTTCACGACATCGATCGGATGGGATCCAATGGTCAAGATCACACAAGATGCACATTTCCTTTGAAAAGCTCAAACAAATTTTTATTCAAAGCTTGGTTTCAAGGCATACCTCACTGAAGCTAAAGTCCGACTGTGCAAACGATTAAGGAATTCATCTATTGGAGATGAAGCCCTATTGATCAGCACGAACCTTGATTTAGTGTAATTTGCTTGGAAGACCAACACCCAAAGCTTCGGAGGTTGGCGTTGATTGAAGTCTCACCTCCGGTGATCAGGAAGCTTGGGGAAAGATTCGTTCTTGCTCGATGAGCTCTTGGGAAGGTGTGTGTGCAAGTTAATTTTACTTTGGTGGAGGTTTGAGAAAATGGGATCAAAGGAGGTATTACCCTATTTTGTTTTGAAGGAAATTAGAAATGGGGTGATTGGGGAGCTTGGGAAACACTCTATGAAGCTCTGGGATACTCTCCTTAGGGTTCACTAGCTCACACTGAAGCTCTCTCTTCAGTTTGGATTGAAATGAGGGGGTTATACCCCCTCATTCCCAAGATCAGATGGTGGTGATGGGTTTGGCATTTTGTGGATGTCTGGCTGCCGGTGGTGGCTAAGAATGATAGAGAATCATCCTAAGTCACTCGGTTTGGTTGGCCAAAGCTTGGGAGGTGGCTGCCAAGAGGGATTAGTGTGTGTCCTTGAGCTTCCATGTGCACCAATGGTGGAGGTGAGGTGAATTCACCTCCCATGGATCATGGCTAACCCAACCAACCCTTGGGTCAGTTGGGCAGTGTCTTAGGTTCCTAGGTGGACTATTGGGAGAGTGTCAAGTGGCAAAGGAAATTTGGCCAAATTTAAAATGAGTCAAAAGTGGGTTAGCCCAAATTTCAAGTCAATTGGAGTTGATTTGGTTTGATTTGGTTTGATTTGGCTCAATTTGACTCATTTAGGTCAAATTGGGTTAGGTTAGGTCAAGTTGACCAATCTGGTCAAATTGAACCAAGGGTTGGGTCATATGATCATTTGGGATGTTTTGGTTCAATTGGATTGTTTAGTTTGGCTTAGATTTGATTTTGGCTCATTTGAGTTCATTTGGGTCAAATGGGTTAAGTTAACCAATTTGACTAAATTGGCCAAATTAGCTGGGGTTTGGTTGACCAATAGAAGATGATTGTAGGCTTTGGTTTCAATCAATTTGGATTTGGTTTTGATTTAGGACAATTTGACCCTTTAGGTCAATTTGGGCTAGGTGGGTCAATTAGGTCAAATCATGGCTTTGGTCAAGTTCAACAATCAATTTGGAATGTACTTGAGTCATTAGTTGCAATCAATTTGGTATATATTTTGATTTGACCCAATTTGGTCTTTTAGTTCAATTTGGGTCAACTTGGGTCAAGAGGGCCAATTAGGTTTGTTTGGCTCAATTGAAGGTCAAGTCATGTTCAAATATTGATTTTGAGTTGGTATGGATCATTGGTTTCAAGGGATTTGGCTTTGGTTATAATTTGGCTAGTTCATGTTCATATGGATTAAGAGAGTTGACTTGGTCAAAGAACCAAGCTGACTTGGTTTGACCCAATTTCTGATAATTGATCAACCTAGGGTGATCAATAATCATGATAGGTGGTCTTGGTGGGCTTGGTTCAATCCAATTTGGGTGGGGTTGAAACTTGGCTCAAATAGGTCAAATTGGCTACTTTGGGTCAAGTGGAGTAATTAGGTTTAGTTGGCTTGATCTTGGGTTGAGTTTGATTTAGTTGAGTTTATATATGGAATTGGTATTGACATATAAATTTTTTTGCAATTAGTTTGGGTTCAAATGGGTTTTGGTTCATTTAGATATTTCAAGTCAAATGGGTTGGGTTAGGTTTGACTTGGGTTGGTTTTGATTTGTGATGATTATAGATTTCATTTATATTTGTGAACATGATTGAAGGTATGATTGATTCATGAGAAAATCAATTGAATTTGGATTTTAAAATGAAGGAATTTGGCTAAGTCCATGGAGTTGGGTCGTGTGGCTTAGGTTTGGATTTTGATTTAGTTTGATTTAGTTTTGATGATTTAAATGTATATTTCAATTATATTTGTCAAGATGATTGAAGATATGAATTTATTATGAGAAAACCAATTGATCTTGGATTGATTTAGGTTAAGATTTGGCTAAGCCCATGAGATTGATTCACATGGCTTCGGAAGGATCTTGATTTAATTTGATTTAGTTTGATTTAGTTTTGATCAATGAATGCAGATTTAATTTATATTTAGGAATATGATTTAATATATAAAATGATTATGAGAAAATTAATTGAGTTTGGATTGATTTGAAGGTAAATTTAGCTAAGTCCATGAAGGTAGGTCATAGGGCTTAGATTTGGATTTTGATTTAATTTGATTTAGTTTTGGTCATGTGATTGTAAATTTGATTTATAATTTGGAAGATGATTGAAGATATAATTGATCCATTAGAAAATCAATTGATTTTGGATTAATTTGAAGGGGGATTTTTGGCAAAGTCCATGGAATAAATCATGTGGCTTAGGCTTGGATTTTGATTTGGTTTTGATCATGAGCTTCAATCATTTGGTTTTGGAATTTGGGTTTGGATTTGGATTTGAATTTGATTTTTGAATTGAACTTGAGGTTTGGTTTGAGAAAGTGAACATGGATTGGATTCGAGTTGTAGCGTAGGTGGATTATCCTAATCCCTATGGCATAACCTAATCCTATGGTTAACCCTTCTAAGTCTTTAGGCTTAGGTTAAGTGCTTACCTAATTGCTATAAGTGTTTTGTGATTAGGGAAGTCTTAGTTTTTAGAATACTCTTAAGTCTAAGATGGGAAGATTAAATCCTCACTCCAAAAGTGAGGTCAACAAAAGGACCCTCAATAGGTGTGGTGTAACTGGCAAGGCACACTACACGTATTGGCATTCACCAAGATGATCTGCAACGTCCAAAGGATTGCAAGCGCTAATAAAAATGATATATATGTAAACTCAAAAGGTAGATAAAATCTTGATCTTAGTGCAATAGAACTTAACTTATGCCAAGGGCATAAGAAAACTAGAAGAATCTGATGAGAATTCCATGTAAAGGACATGGAGGGAGATCCGCTAGGGATCACATGTACTGGACATAACATATGAGTGGTCTATGCCAAGAGCATAGAAGAAAAAATCTAGTGGAGATTAAGATTTGAGTTGGTTTGATTATATGATTTATGGAAAGAAGATGCTTGGGATAAGAATCTATAATCATGGATCAAGATCAAATTAATCTTAATTCATTTTGTCTTAACTAATGTGGAGGCATATCCAGAAGGGATATAAGATGGAATCCACTAGGGATTGGATATGTGAATTTTCCATTGGGAAGCATGTTCAAGCTATCCACTAAGGATAAGAGTTTGATTTCATAGATTTATTTAATTAGCTCCACTAGGGAGAGATTGGTTTAATTTGGCTCCACTGGAGAGGTTGGTTTTAATTTGATTTGCTTATTTGATTTGTTTATATATGATTTGGGGCTCCACTAGGGAGAAGGGTGTGATTTAACTCCACTGGGGGAGAATCAGATTGATTTTAATTTTAATTTGGATTAATTTATGGACCATGTCGGTGTGCGATGGATCCACTGAGAAGGGGCTATATCAGTCTTGACCTATCTCAGATTTACAAATCCAAAGGGATAGTCTACCGACTATAGGGTAGAGCTAGGCAACCAAAGGGGTTGTCTTTCGATGTGCAACAATTATGCTAGGAAGAAAGTGTAGTAAACTTACATCTTCCAAAGCAGAGAACAACCGCTAGAGTGATCCGTTGGATGTGCAACAAATCAAACCCGACCTAAGGAAACTATTGAGAGAGTGCCACTGGGGATCCTCAACTCAAGAGTAGTCAAGATTAATTTTATTTAATTTGATATGGTTTGTTTGAATTGACTTAATTTGATTTAATTTATTTTGATTTATTTGATTTTTAATTGAGGACATATCTGCTAGAGATGTGAACTTGGTCAAAATGGATGGATTTAATTTATGGACCCTGTCGGTGTGCGATAGACCCACTAAGGAGGAGCTATATTAGTCTTGACCTATCTCAGGTTTACAAAACCAAAGGGATAGTCTACCGGCTACATGGTGGAGCTAACCAACATAAGGGGTAGCCTTTTGGTGTGCAACGGCTGTGCTAGGAAGAAAGCGTGTGGACTTACATCTTCCAAAGCAAAGTATAACCGCTAGGGTGACCTACTAGCAGCACAAATGTGATCAACGACCTGGGCGTACTCCGAGAGATGCCACTGGGGATCTTAACTCAACTCAAGAGTCAAGATTAATTTTATTTTAATTTCATTTGATTTGAAGATCATTTGTGTGAATTGATTTAATTTGATTTAATTGATGGACCCTGGTGTATGATGGATCCACTGAGAATGGGCTATATCAGCCTTGTCTTACCTCAGATTTATAAATCCAAAGGGATAGTCTATCAACCGCGAGGTAGAGCTAGCTAACCTAAGGGTTGCCTTTCGATGTACAACGGCTGTGTTAGAAGAAAACATAGCAAACTTACATCTTCCAAAGAAAAGAATAGCCACTGGGGTGACCTGTTGGTCAGCACAACAAATTGAACTTGACCTAGGGCTAACTGAGGGAGTGCCACTGGGGATCTTACCTCAACTCAAGAATAGTTAGGCAATTCTAATAGGGAGTTTTGCTGACATTGCCCCATAAATATAGGATGTCTACTTGGGAAAAGGTACCATTGGGGGTGTCCACCTAAACCACAAGTGAATATATATTTTATTTATTTTATGTTTTTATGGACCCTGATGGTGTATAAGTGACCACACTAAGAAGGGGCTATATCGGCCTTGTTCTATTTCAGATTTATGAGACCAAAGGAGAATCTGCACATCTGCATAATGGATTCTCCAACCATAGGGGTGGTTACTATAAGAGGGGAATTATCCAATCCGAGAGTAACTCGGGTAGTGTCTAAATAGGGTCCCAAAGGATGTGATCCAAATAGAGTGCCCATAGGGGAGGTGCCACTAGGGGCATTATCCTAAACCCTATAAAGAAGAAAGCATGTAAGTGTACGGAGGACAACTCAAGGAGAAAGCGTAGCAGACTTACATCTGTCATGAGTGGTTTATCCACCGGGAGAGTCACTATCAGCATAGTGACCACCAGCCAACCTAAGGTGCTCGTCAATGCGCAATAATCAATCTAAGAAGAAGGCATGTAGACTTACATCTTCCATAGATAGAAATGATCATCGAGATAGTCTATCATCGACGTGATAAATGCTATCAGACCTAAGCCGACTACTAAGTGGGGAGTTCCACGGGAGGACCAAACCCAAACTTGAAGTAGTCAAGAGGAAAGGAGCCATAGGGGGACTTACCTTAAGCCTCAAATATACTTGACCAAGTTAGCAATGACTAGTTCAAGAATAAGGTGTAGTAGACTTATATCTTCTTAAATGGAGTCATCATGAGGTAGCTTACCGGCCGAGCAGTAAGGCCTACCAAATTAATAGGATGCTCGTTGATGCAACCAAGTAAGAAAGAAAAGTGTGGCTAACTTACATCTTTCAAAGCAAGAAAACCATTGGGGTGACACACTAGAAGGGTAGCACGTTAGCCTGACCTAGAGCAGCTACTGAGTGAGTGCCGTTGGGGAGCATTATCCTAACTCGAGTAGCCCAAGATAAAAGATATGTGTTTGTTTTATGTTTGTGTGTAGTTTATGTTTATGTTGTGTTAATGAAGGATAGGATGCCACTTGGGTTCTTTATACCTACCCTAAACACATCATGGCGGATTCGCAAACAAAGATGTTTAAATATGGAAGAGATTGAATTTGAAAAGAAATTTCATTGATGATTATTTTCAAACATGATTTATGGATAATATTTTCTTAGGTATATCCCATTGATTGGAAGCAATGCTCTCCCCTATGATTAATGAGCTAATAAGATCCTCCTTGGTGGCATTCTCTATGGCAAAATGGTTTTCTAATTGGGTTCTAACTTACCTCCCATCTTGCGATGGGCAACAATTGGTCCCCTCAAAACTAAAATAAGCTCTCCTACTTGAAAAGCTCTAGGACAAACAAACTTGTTGTGATCTTCAATCATTCTGGCTTTGTACAACTTGAGGTTTTGCATGCATGTAGGCATCTCTCCTCCAAACCTTCAAGCTCGTCTAACCGCAACTTGGCATTCTACCCTGTTGTTATCTTGCTACCCACAACTATCCTTAGTGATGGGAGTTGGACTTCTAAAGGTAGAACAGCTTCAGACCCATACACTAAGGAGAAAGAGGTAGATTGAGTTAGAGTTATGTATGTGGTGTGGTAAGCCCACAAGGCTTCAACTAAGTGTTCATTCCACTATCACTTTTTATCATCAAGTGTCTTCTTCAGTATTTGGATGAGAGTTTTGTTGAAGGCTTCTGCCAAGACATTTTCCCTTGGATAATAGATGGTAGAATAACTCCAATTTATGTTGTGTCTTTGGGCAAAATTGTTGATTATAGTGCTCTTGAATGCAGTACCATTATCAGATATAATTCATCAAGACACTGCAAACCTATATGTGATATGGTTCCTAAAAAACTAGAGTACATGCTAAGTTGTGACCTCTCTGAGCATAATCATCTCTGCCCATTTGAAAAAGTAGTCGATAGTAGCTAGGATGAATTGATGACCCTTGGAAGAAGAAGGATCAATCAGACCCACTAAGTTGGTACCCCAACACTTGAATAGCCATGAGGCCAATGAAGGATGTAAAATATTGGGTGGTTGGTGTTGTGTGTTTATTTTTGATTTGATGTGTATGTGTGTATGGTGGTGGGGGGGAGACACCACGTAGATCTGAGGATGTACTTATTGAGATTATTGAATATGATATCAAAGAATAGTGCACTATCTCGAAAGATAGAAATCACTACCCTATGATGGACCTAATCACCTAATAAGGACTCTTAAGGCATGATGGTCTTCAAATATACCAAAGATTTTTCCTTACTTTACATGGATGAATAAAACAAAATTTATTTAAACTAGTTCAAAAGTTCCCTATGGGGGTAAGCCCCCATAGTTAATTACATCCAAAGGAAGGTGAATTCTTAAGAATGCTCTCGATTAAAGTAGGCAATTATCTCCAATGAATTCAAAGATAGGACTATTAATAAAATAGCTATATTTGGAAGATCAAATGAGATAGATCAAAAGGAAAGACTTATTATCAAAGCCAAGGGGAGATGAGTAGGGATACACTTGATACTAGGAAGCTTAATGAGTGTCCCAAACTATCCTATGGTTGGGCTTTGTTTGAAATTGAGGAGAATTATATATTTGAGTTAAAATTTTATTAAAAATCTAAGAATTATAATTCCACAAGACAAGATTATGGAAATGCCTAAGAGGTGATGATTTATGCTTGTAGCCCCAAAGGGAAACATCAACCTTAGATCCTAAATCTAGGGAGCTTCAGCGAGGGCCAAAGCATGACCTAAATCTAAGGTGAAAGTGGGTATATTATTTTCCTCCATAAGAGAGGATAAATCAACCGATTGTTGGACTTATAACCACTTGGAGTGGCAGCCAGCTAACTCCTCCTATAATTTAAAACCATGTGGTCAAGTCATATGTTTTGCAAGATGGCTAGGTTGTTATTATTTAAAAGGAAACTAAAGTCCTTAAACCCACTCCCTAAGAGACTAAAGCATGAGTGGTATGAATAATGAGTTAGTTTAATGCAAATCTTATCAAATTTTATTTGATTTTTGACACTTTATTTTGACATAGGCTATAGGATTTTATATGCCTAAATGTATGATGAAGTTGATCATGGGCTAAATCAAAAGAGAAAGAGGTGTTTTCCATCATAGGCTCTCAAAGGTTAAGCCCTTGTTCTATTTGGCAAAGATGGAAACCCTCTCATAGCAAGAGTGAAACAAAATGACATGCATGATATTAAGCATACAATATCCAGTAAGGGGTTGCTAAATATTTTATTATCTTGATTTAATGCCTAAGCTTTGTGTGAGGTCATGACTTGTTTTAGCAAAATTTAGTTGTAAGTTGTAGTTGGGGTAGAAAATTTATTTTTCCTAAGAGCCTAATCGCATCCAAGCCACACATTAAATCATCATATATGAAGAAACTAGGAAAATACATGCCATTTATATTGCACAATATAAATAAATCATCAAACAATTTATAACCTCAATGTGAAAAAAAATAATAAATGGAATGTACCTCCATACAACCAAAAAAAAGAAATGGTATGAGCTCTACCCTTATACATCCTATATGAAAGAATAATTACAAGTTACAAAATGATAAGTGTTCAAGTTTTCATGTTCTTCCTTTCTTCATTTTGCTTTCTATTTGGTTTGGTAGGCTTCTAGGCATCACATGGCACCTGTGATTAAACCTTCGGCCAATGTTCATCTTTAACCCCCATAACACTTAACCAAATTCCTAATACACAATTACATTAAAAGAATGGAAAAGTAAATCTAACTACACCTGCAAATCAAGTGTTAGCTAAACACACCATACAACTCAAGCAGTTATATGAATAATTTGGACTTAGCACTCTGTACATGGGTAACCAAGTCCACTTGTCCTAATATAAATTATGCTTAGGGGTTAAGCAACCTACATAGCAAAACATTTATATTTTTATTACAGCAACCCCTTAAGCATAATCTCCTGTAGAAAATATGATTAGATTAATCACAAACCTAACATCCGTACACATACCCCACATCTACAACATTACATCACAAAACAAAAAATATACATCAAACCATCACCCTAACATAAAGCTAGAAGTGACTTAAATGTGTTAAGCTTGTGTGGTATGTCCCAACTAGCCTTTAGAGTTAAGATTTCCTAAGTATGAAAGACATTTAATTATCAAGGGTGGTTTTACTTTAAATGGTTTAATTAGTTTGCAAATTTTACTTAATATTTTCTTTTGTTTCATTTGACCTACACAACAACTAATTATTATGAAGAGAAGAAAGAAAGGATCACTCTCTTTTATCCCTACCTTTAGTCACATCTAAAGAAAATTAATTAATCAATTCCCTTTAGTGAATGACTTATTGCATGTTTTAATCAAGTTTAGGTTCACTTTAAATAAACTCATTCAATAAGAAAGCCATCTTAAGGTTAGTTGGAATGAATTACTATCACATAACACATGTTTATTCATTTCTTTCCATCATGTATATCATGCATATGATTAAATTCTAAGCATAGCTATACATGCAATTTGTATCTTAGCACACTTAAATGATGAATGTGATAAATGTATTTGGAATTGACATTTCATTTGGTTGAATAATTTTTGTCATATTAATTTAAAGCTCTCTCAAAATTCTTCTACAAAAGAATAAGGAAAGAAACTAATCAACTCAACCAAATAAACAATGTATGAATGCATGTCTTTTTAATAGAAAAAAGGGGGTTTTCATTCATTAGCTAAGTACACATCCACATGTATAAAAGTTTTAAGCAAGTACATCACCATTGTTCTACACCAAGGAAATGAGTAGGAACCTCCTTAGGGCTACTTAAAGTTGTGCATCCTAGAATGTCCAGACTAATATACCACAATCCTTAGATACATGTGGATGTATAAAACTATAAGAATAGAAAGACATGCCAAAATTATATTTTGATTTGATTGATTTATTTTGTGTAAATGAATTAAAGCTCTATCTTGATTCTAATATCCAAATGCATAAGAATGAAATCAAGCAGTGCCATTGTTACTGGGAATGAGGTAGAACCTCCTTCTTTAAAGTCGTCCTCCCTGGAATGTCCAGACTAATATACCGCTAACATTTTTACTTATGCAAATCAACACATGAATGTAAGGAAGATACTTTATTTCATACCATAAATTTATATTTACTTGCATTTCCTATGTACATGTAACTAAATTACAATACATATGTATATTCATTTATTAATGAACTTTTGAAAATATATTTGAGATTTAATAGTGATACAAGCCACAAATATTTTTAATTTAAATCAACACATGCAATTTAACATTAAGGAAATCATTTTTATTTGATTAATTTGGAAGACATAAATCCATGAGTACAAGTGGCATACAATATTTAGCATGATTGGAAGGAAATAAAATAAGACAAGCATGTGATTTCATTAAAATCAATTAACTACCAAGGACAATCAAACTAAATAAGATTATTTAAAACAAACCAAAGTTCTTTAATGCCATTTCATTTTCATGTTTGATTTAATTTAACAAATGTGAAAGAGGTTTGCTAATCCTAATCTCATTCCCCATGTATGAGTTAATTTGGTTTAATGAAGAACATTTAGGTTGACTTTATGTCATAATTAAGTTAGGGTATGAATTTAATTAATTATTTATGTCACCTTAAGCTAATTAACTAATTAATAATGAGCCAATATGATATGCAAGTATGAAAAGTAAATTTGCAATGCTCTAAGAAATGGGCCTAATACAATTGACTCATGAATTAATTAGGCTTGAGATTTAATTAATTACTTTATGGTTCTCTTACACAAGCTAACCATAATTTCATTAAATTCCTTTAGACTATTAAACATCTAAAGGACTACCCAAAATTGATTAAAGGTGATTAGATGTGAATTGGATTTTTTTTCAGATTGTGTTAATTAAGCTCATTAATCCATTTGGTTAAGCATTAAGCATGTTCAATTAATGAAATGAAATTAACTTTAGGAAAGAGATCAATAAAGAGGCCCTAATCTCAATCCCTAAGTCACATATTTGGTCACTTAAGATCTAATTTTATCTTGAGGATTAATTAATTAATTAAACAATTAATTACTTCATTAACCATCAATTAATTTGATTCCAAAAAGTAAAGAAAACTTAGGAAATGAATTAGGAAAAATATCCCAATCACATTCCCTAAGCTCCCTAACTATTTAATAGAAGTAATTAGGCTTAAATAAATAATTAAGCCACTATTCATTCACTAATTATGACTAATTAAATTAAGAGAGCGATTAAGGCTTAATCAATTAATTTCCCTAATTAAGTGACCAATAAAATCCTAGAAAAGTAGGGGAGGTAGATGTCATCCCCCTAAACACTCACAAAAAATTTTAGATTAATTGGGTGATTAATTAAAGAGTAATTAAGCTAATTAGATTATCAATTAAACCCTAATTAAGCTAAAATCATTATTTAAAATTAATTAATAATAATTTTTATAGATTCCACTCTGAAATATCCTCAAAATGAGCCTAAGTTTGTATTTTTTAGATTTTTCTAGGATTAGTTATGATGTTTAAAAGTTCCAGCCTTAAAAATAGATTATTTAAACTTAATTAAAGCCTTAATCACGTGCCATGTTGGATGTGGCAGCCATGTGACGCATTTATTATTTGTATCACATCCGCCATTCAATTGGGCGGATGTGCTAACTCGATCTAGAGATCTGACATGATTCGATCCACAATTTAGGAAAGAAATCAGGGGATCTAACGCAGGATGTTATTCATCTTTTCCCATTTGATATGAGCTCACCCAAGCTCGAATTGCCTCCAAATTGATCCCCCACCTTCGGAGAGGGGAGGCGCACACATCCAACAGCTAAAAATACATGACATTTGAATTTGCTTTACAAAATACAAAATGATTTTCCATATAAGGCTCAATTTTACAAAATTACCTCATCGAAGCTAATGTCCACAATGGGATCGATGGAGGCAGCTTCTCCTAGTTGAGGCAAGGCCCTATTGAGAAACTTGGGGTTTGATTTGGTGTAGAGCTCTCAGTCAACCAAGCCACGCATGTAGGAACCTCGACTTTGATCAAACTCTAGTCTCTGAAGATCTGGAAGTCTTGGAGATGATTCAGTTGGCTTCGGTGAAGTAAGAGGATGGTCTGGGTGCAAGGAATTGGTATTTGATCAAGTAGAGGTAGAGAATTGTTCTAAAGGAGGTTGTTTCAGTTCTGCTTTGCTCAGAAAGGAGAAATGTCGATCGAGGGAGCTCAGGGAGGCTTTGGGGAGGCTCTTTGGGATTTCAAAAAATCCTTAGGGACTTACACGAAGAGAATGGTGTCTTTTGCTGAATTGAGGGAGTATATCCTCAATTGCACTTGATGGATGGACATGATTCATCCCTGAAAATCCATTGATTCGCCATCATTGGGTCATCGGAGGGGTCATTGTCAGCTCCATGTGGTACGCCAAGAGTGGAGGAAGTGGTGGCAGGAGTCTCAAAGCTTGATATGGAGAGATTGTGCGTTGATTTTTTTTCCTTGCATCCATTGGGTTCGGCCATGAGAGGGAGTGGCGTGGCTTTCTTCCCTTGGTCCATGGAAAGTGCTAAGTGGCTTAGATTGGGCTAGGGGAGTCTAGGAATGCCTCAGTTAGTAAGTGGAGGATTGTCATGAGAGAGGCAAAGTGGACTTTTCCTTAGGGAAAGAATCCAATGCAAAGGTGCTTGTCCAATGGTCAATTCCCTTGGGTTGGGTCCCACATGGACTTGGAGAACCTAGTCCATTTGAAGTTAGGTCAGCCACTAAGGTTCCACAAGGTGGTTTTAGGTGATTTGGCTTAATTTGGTCAAAATGGGTTTATTTGGGTTAGGTTAGGTTGGGTTGACCAATTGGCCAAATTGGGTCAAACTAAGACTTGGGTTAAATTCATATGATGACTTGGAATATTATAGTTCAATTGGTTTTGATTAATTTGGCTTAAGTTTAATTTTGGCTCATTTGGATTCAGATAGGTCAAATAAGCTAAGTTGACAAATTTGAACAATTTGACTAAATTAGGGCTAAGTATTGGTTCATGTTCAATTGATTAATTGAAAATGATTGTAGGCTTTGGTTTGGTTTAATTTGGATTTTGGTTAATTTGACCCTTTAGGTCAATTTGGCTAGGTTGGGTGAAGTTGACCAATTGGTCAAATTGGGTTTAATCATGGCTTTGGTCAAGTTCAATAAGTAATTTGGAATGAACTTGAGCCATCGGTTGCAATCAATTTAGATCAAATCAAGATTTGACCCATTTTGGCTTTTTTGGCCAATTTAGGTCAACTTAGCTCATATGGCCAATTGAACTTGGTTTGGCTCAATTGAGGGTTTGGTCATGTTCAATCATTGATTATGAGTGGATTTTCTAGTTTGGATTTCATTTGGCCTAAAGGTTGACTTGAATTAGGATTGATAATTATAATTTGTGTTTAAATTTGGAACAATGATTGAAGGAGTGATTGAATCATGAAGTAAATCCATGAGTTTTGAGTTGATTTGGATATCATTTAGCCAAGTTCAAGAAATTGGCAAAAATGGCTAAAATTGGGAATTTTATTTGATTTGGGTTTGGCTTTGGCCATTTGATTTATATTTCATTTATATTTGTGAATATAAATATAGATATAAATGATTCATGAGAAAATCACTTAAGTTTGAAGTGATTTGAAAGCAAATTTGACCAAATTGAGGGATGTAGGTCAAAAGGGATTAAGTAGGGAATTGATATGGTTTTTTTTAGTTTGGTTTGATTTGAATGGTTTAAATTTATATTTTATTTATATTTGTGAATATAAATGATGGAATAATTCATTTATGAAGAAATCAATTGAGTTTGGTTTTCTTTGGATTGAGATTTGGTTAAGCTTATGGAGGTAGGTCCATATAGCTTAAGAAAGGTCTTGGTTTGGATTGATTTAGTTTGGTTTGATTTGACTAGTTTAAATTTAGATTTCATTTATATTTGAGAATATAAATGATAGAATAATTGATTTATAAAGAAATCAACCAAATTTGATTTGGTTTGAAGGAGTTTTTGGTTAAGCATATGAAGATGGTTCATATGGCTTAGAAAGGGGTTTTGGAGTTCGAATTCAATCATGGGTTTCAATCATTTGGAGTTGGAATTGATTTATAATTTGGATTGAGATTTGATTTGAGATTGGATTTATGATCTTCAAAAAATTATTTGAATTGGGGTTGATTTGAATTTGGTTAAGGCTAAGTCCATAAGATAAAATCAAAGGGCTTAGGAAAGGATTTGGAATTTGAATTTAATCATGGGTTTCAATCAATTGGAGTTGGATTTTATTTATGACTTTGGATTTGAATTTGAGGTTTTGTTGGAAGAAGGAAGCAAGGATTTGGTTTAAGTCTATAGGATAGGCAAGTCTTAAATCCCTAAAATTTTTATTCTATGGTATTTTCTAAGTCTAAATTAAGTGTTCACTTAATCACTAAAAATATCTTAAGACTAAGGAACTCTTAGTGTCTACTAGAGTCTTAAATCTATGATGAGAAAATTGAGAGCTCACTCCCAAAAGTGAGGTCAACAAAGGGCGCCCAATAGGTATGGTGTAACTGACTCAGCGCACTGTGCATATTTGTTGACCTTATTTTTAGAATGAGCTCTCAACCCCTCCATCTTAAACATAGGACTTCTCATAGACTTTAAGAGTTCCTTAGTCTTAAGACACATCTAGTGAGTAGGTGAACACTCAAACTAGCCCTAGAAACTTAGAAGAGTTAGCCATAGGAATAGGTCATACCTTAGGGGTGTTAGGAAAACTTGTTACCCTTAGCTTGAACCATTCCTCACCTTCCTTCCTTCAAGTCAAACTCCAAATCAATCTTTATTTTTGATTTTTAAACTCAAATCAACTCCTTGTGACTGAAATCCATGATTGAAATCCTCAAATTAAATTCCAAATCAAAAATTTTCCTTAAGTCCTTTATGTTTTCTTTTATGGACTTAGCTTAAATCATGATCAAAACCAAATAAAACTCATAAGATTTTCTCATAATTCATTTATATTCTCATTAATATTCACATATATAAATGAAATATAAATTCAAACTAATCAAACTAAACTCAAAATTAAAAATTAATTCATGAAATTTTCCAAAGTCCTTTAAGTTTTCCTTCATGGACTTAGCCTAAATCAACTCTAAATCAATTCAAATTCATAGGATTTTCTCATAACTCATTTATATTCTCATATATAAGTGAAATATAAATATAAATCAATCAAACCAAATTCAAAAATTCAAACTTTAAGATCCAAAATTTTGTAAGTCTTTTAAAATTCCTTTTAATGGACTTAGCCCAAATCATGATTAAACCACTTCAAATCCTAAAAATTTTCTCATGATCAATTTATATTCTCATTTATATTCACATATATAAATGAAATATAAATTCAAAACCACTCCAAAAAAATCAAACTCAAATCCACTCAAAATCTAACCTAAGCCTTTCAAGTCAAAATCTTGAACTTAGCCAAATCAACTTCAAATCAAGCCAAACTCTTGATTTTCCTTCATGATTCAATCAACCCTATAATCATGAATCCATATATAAGTCTAAACTTCAATCACTTAACCAAAATCAATTCAAAAATCAAAGCCAAATCCATTCATATTCTTCCTTTGAATATGAAATTGTCAAATGGATCAAAACCCATTTGGCTTCAAACCACTTGCAAATGGATTTATATTTCAATCATAAGTCCATATACAAATTCAATCAAAATCAAATCAAGCTTTGACCAAGCCATTTGACCCACTTAGGCTCACTTGACCCAAAGTGACCTAAAGTACCCTTATGAGCCAAATTCTATTTCTAACCAAATTGGATTGAATCAAACTCACTTATGCCTCTCATCATGATCAACAATCATCATGGGATGATCAATCAATCAAATTGGCTCAAACCAAGTCAAACCTAAGGGTTGACCAAGTCAACACTTAGCCAAAATGAAACCTAACTAGCCAAAATCCACCATTGGCCAAATTGATTGAAACCCGTTGATCTAAGTTCATTCATGACCTATGTTTGAACTTCACCAAGTCAACATTTGAGCTGCCCTAGCCCACCCCACTTGACCCAAAAAAGTCAAAATGTGTCCAAACTTGATCTAAGCCAAATTGATTGAAACCAATGGGCCAAATTCATTCCAAATCACTTGTTGAACTTGACCAAAGCCTTAATTGGCCAACTAGACCTAACTTAGCCCAATTGACCTTGAACCCAACTTGACCTAAAGGGGTCATGTTGAGTCAAATTCAAACCTAACCAAAAATCATTGGAAACAAAGATATCAATCCACTTCATATGTCTAACTCATGACCTAGCTCAAATAGGTTAAATGGGTCAAATTGGTCAACTTGACCCATTTGACCTAAATGAAGTCATATGAGCCAAATTCAAGACTAAACCAAATTGAATCAAACCAAAGCCACCAAAACATTTCAAATGGTCATATGAACTTGACCCAACCCTTGGTTTGACCCAATTTGACCAATTGGTCAACTTGACCCAAGTTGACCCATTTTGACCTAAATGGGTCAACATGAGCCAAACCTTATCAAATGAATTCCAAATCTCATGAAACTTGGCCAAACCTATTTTCTCTACATACCCAACATATTCAAATTCAAAAATTAGCAAAATGACCATTCTACCCCTAGGCCATAGAACAAATTTTTGCTAAATCCATGAGTAATTTGGTCAAATCCTCTTCATATCAACTTGATGCCTTCCTAATAGCTCAAGTAACCCAATGAAGAGTGGTGCACCCAACCCAATGGGTTTGGGTCAGCCCAAATGGACCCAAGGCCAAACCCGACCCCCTAGCTCAAATTGGCTAATTCAAAATCCTCTCTCCAATTGATTTGAAGCACATGGGAGGTTACTAATCCACTCAAGACCTCAAATCAACCATGTGCCATCTAACCTAAACAACCCTTTCCATATGGTCAATTGGATCAAAATGACAACTCTCAGGTTCATATAGGGGAGATATACTCCCCCTAATTCCCTTTGAATTCATCATCCTCACATTTGATTAAGCACTAGAGAGAGTTAGATCCATCAGAGAGCATTCCTAAGCTTTCTAAGAGGGATTTGAATCTTGCCTTTCTTGATTTTTTTCCTTAGAAAATATGCGAGCTCATCTCAATTCCCAAGTTCTTCCATACTCAAATCCACTTCAATTCTCTTTGCACACTCCCTCAGGGGATCAAGTCGAGTGCACCTAAGCATTCCCTCAAGTTCCCAAAGCAAGGATGAGGTGAATTCGATCAAAGCTGCAAGCAAGGAGAGGAGGTGTTGGTCCATAGAGAGATCTACTCAACCCCAAGTCTTGAAACTTTCAACAGGGCTTCGTCTCCACTAGACGAAGCTATCTCATCGAGCTCGAGCGCCTGTTATCACCTCCAATGAGGTATGGAATTTTTTGACCACTTAGCTTAGGAGGTGTTGGTCCTTTGTGAAAGAAATTGTCATGACATGAGAATTCCACCATTGGATAGGCTTATCATTAGCTTAAGATGGTGTGGGTGTTTGAAAAGCTTAATCGAGCTTGATTTTAGATCATGGACGGTCTATATTGATCCTCTGGGAAGAACAGAGAGAACCGGACCATCCATCCATGCATTTTGGATGGATGGACAAGAATAAACACACATTTTATAAATATTTTATCCCTTTAGAAATGACGGCCATTCGATTGATCGAACCAGGATCAAATCATCCGCCTTTGTGATGCGACATTTAAGTAAACCCTTGATATGCGTGTGCGTCACCGCCACATCGCGCCGTGGAGCTAAAGGGATTAGTTAAGATTTTTAATTAAATCTCTAACCTTCAAAAATTCATATATCTCAAATAAAAATTAAAAAAATATGAGTAAATTTCTATGGAAAGATAATTCAATCTAGAATACTTTAAAAATAATTTCAATGGATTTTAAATTATATTTTTCTAATTTTAGGATTTAATAGAAATCATATTTTGCTAATTATCCCTTAATTAATCCTCTGATTAATCCCAAACTTCTTGGGTATGCTTTGGGGGATGACTTGCCTCCCCTAATTTTCTTGGGATTTATTGATAGCTTAATTGAGGAATTATAAATGTTTTTCTAATTACTCCCTTAATGTAATTAAGGATAATTAAGAGTGTGATTAGTGTTTTGACCATTTGATAAAGTTGATTAAGGCTTGATCTAGTGAATAAGAGGCTTAGGGAATAATTTTGTGGTATTTCCCCTAAGCTATTCCCTAAACCCCCTTTCCTTTCCTTAATCCTCTCTTAATTAAGGGTCAATTCATTAATTACTCTCTTAATTAATTTCTAAAAATTCTAAAACCTTCTAGAACTTAATTAATTTACTTTGGGTAGATTCTTTGGTGTTTAAGAGCCTAAGTTCAAATTAAGAAATCAAAACCCAACTCACATGTGTGAGGGGTATTTTGAAATTACTTAAGTTAAACCCCTTAGCTTAATTAACCATTAATCACAAGATAAATTGCATTAGGCCCTTTTCTTCTTAGGTGCATTACAAGTTTAAATTCGAGTTTTATCATCTCATTAGCTCATAATTATTTGGTTAACTATGCTAAGGTGGTGTGTATAAGGGTTAATTAACTTGCCTAATTCATACCTTAACCTAATTAAAATTTAAAATGAATCTAATCATCTAAAAATTAAACAAAAATATCAAACACATGTGGGAATGGGTTAGGAACAGCAAACTCAACTTACATTTTCAAAATTAAATCAAATTCAAAATCAAATAAAAACCATACTAAATGAACTTTGATTTGCTTTAAGCTTTCTTATTTTAAGATTGTCTTTAGGATTTAATTGAAGTGAATGTATTTACATGCCTTCATTGCTTTGATTCTTTCCCCAACATGTTAATTATGTGTGCCATATGGTTTCATGCATTCATGTTTTTCAAAATTCAAATTTAAAATGAAAATATTTACTTTATGTCAAATTTACATGTGTTGGCTAAAGTAGAAATATGAGTGGTTATTATCACTACTAAATTCAAATTATTTTCAAAAATATATGAATCAATTATCAAAACTGAAAGTGTGCTACTTATATTTTAATTATAAGCTTGCATGTGAGTAAGATATAAGGATGTGCTTAGTGTAGGCTTTCCTTCCTTTCTCTTTTAGTGTAGTTTTGAATAGAATTTGGTAAGATGTATGGTTCATTTGAAAGGAACCTAACACTTGCCTAATTCTATATCCTATTAATTCCAATACTATCACTTAAGGAGGATACCTATGCTTTCACATATAAATTGCATAAATAAAATGAATCAATTAATACAAATTTTTGCATTCTTTCTTTTTCATTCATTTCTTTTGTACATGTTTGTATTTAAGGAAAGTGGTATATTAGTTGACAACTGAGAGGATTTAATTTCTAAGTAGGTCTTGTACCTTTTACCCCTTGTGCTAATAATAGTGTCGTACTCACTTATGGCTTTCTTACTTTCATGTGTGTATGTGAAATTGGATAAGAAGTCCATTTTCTACTTAAGGAAAATTATGCATCATAAACTTCCAAATTTCCTTAAATGAACTACTTAGCATGCATCATAAAGTGTGTTGAATATTCTCATTTGTATGTATAGATATGCTTAGGACTCATTCATATGCATGTTATACATGTTGGGAAAGAAATGAAGTATGTATGTTTTGTGAATTTGGTTTATTTTATTTAATCTTAAAATGTCTTTCTTTTTGAATGGGTTTGTTTAGAGTTCATCTAAACTTAGGATTAATTAAAACACTTAATCAAAACATTCACTAAAAAAAACTAAAAACATGAATCTACTTTAGAAATTACTTAGGTTAGGGAAGGAAAGAGAAGTTCTCTTCTCTTTCCCTCTCTTTATAACTTAGTAATTAATTATAGGATTCATTTGAACCTAATCAAAACATGAAATAAAATCAACTCAAAATAATTAAATCACTTAAATGAAACCCTCCTCTAAGTTGAACATCACACTTAGAAAATTCTAACTTAAAATATAGCTACAAGCATAACAAACCTCCAAAGAACACACATTAGCCTAAGTCACCACTTCTAGCTTTAGGTTAGGGTTGTGCATGGTTTGATGTTTGTTTTATTTTGTGATATATGTTTTAGACTGGATGTTAAGATGTATGTGCATAGAATGAATGGTAGGGCACTCTTAGTCTATCCATTATTTTTCTACAGGAGATTGTGCTTAAGGGGCGTTCTAATAAAAATATAAATGCTTTTGCTTGTAGGTGCTTATACCACTAAGCATAATCCAATAGGCCAAGTGAACTTAGTCACCCAAGTGTGGGGTGATAAGTCTAATATACGTGCTTGGGATTTGTGTGGTTTGTTTTAGCTAATCTTTATTTTGCAGGTGTTAGTTCGATTTTCATTCTTTTCCTTTTCATATAAATTTACGCAATTAGGATCTTGGAATGATTGTTATGGGGATTAGGATGAGCATTGGTCATATGATCCTATCTTATGTATCATGTGAAGCCTTGGAGCATCTACCTTCCAACCATCCAAAAGAAGGAACCAAAGAAGAAAGAAGAAAAGAAGAATGAAAATGAAGCTTGAAGACCCCCATAATAATGAATTCCTTGCTTAATTGTAATTTAATTCATTTGTAATCAGTTGTATAAGGTAGAGCTTCTACCCAATTTGTTTTCTTTGTGTGGTGGCACGACACACTTGGCCTCTTATTCTTTTGATTAGCTTTATAAATTGATTGATGATTTTCTTTAGCTTTTTTGCATTAAGTGGCATCTTTTTTTTAGTTTCTTCTTGCTTTATGTATGGCTGGATGTGGATTAGGCTCTTAGGGAAAAATAAATCTTTTACCAACTTAACAACTCAAAACTAAAAAGAACTAATAACCTCACCTAAAGCTTAGGTTTAAAATCAAGATAAAAGAATTAACATTTAGCTAGATGAGTATTTCTTTTATAATATCATGCAAATGCATCTTATTTCACTCTTGATTGGAGGGCTTCCACCTTTGCCGAAACTTGGCTTGACCTTTGAGAGCCATGGTGGAAACCTCCTCCCTTCTCTGATTTTGGCCAATAACTTTATTTCTCATGCATTAGCATATGAATCCTATTAGCTGAGTCAAAATAATTGTCCAAAATGAAAATAAAATGAAATTTACATTAGATTTAGGTCATTTGAAGCATGTCCTTACATGATCTAGTCTCTTTAGGGAGTGAGTTTAAGGACTTAGTCTCTTTCTAAATAAATAATAGCTAGCTATCTTGCATAAGCATAAGACTGGCCTATATGAATTTAAAATCATAGGAGGAGTTAGTTGGCGCCCCACCCCCCCAGGCGGTTGTAAGTCCAAACAGTTGGGTGGTGGAGGCAAACCAAATACCCAATTTTGCCTAGATTTAGGTTGTGCTTTTGACCTTCGCCAAAGCTCTATAGATTTAGGTTCTGAGGTTGCTTCTCCTTTTCATGGGCCATAAGAATAATTCCTCACCTCTTAGGCATTTCCATAATCTTATGTTATGAAATCATAAACCCTAAATTTCTAATAAAAAATGCAACTCAAACAAATTAAATCAATTTCAAAAATGTAAACCATAGGATAGTTTGAGATGCTAGGTTTCCTAGCATCGTGGGCATCTCTTACTTATCTTTCTTTTAGCTTCGATAATAACTCCCTCTCTTTGATCAATCCCATTTGATCTTCAAAAATGAACCAATCGATTGATAGTCCTTTTCTATTAAAATCTTTGAAGACAATGATCATTTACCTTAATCGAGTATTCTAAGGGATCCCATTCCTTAGGATGTAATTAACTATGGGGCTTGCCTAGAACTTAATGAACCATTTAAAATAAACCTTGTTTACTTTTTTATGTAAAAGGGAAGAATCTACATATGTAGACCCATCATCCTTAGGAGTCCCTTAAGGTGATTAGGTCCATTAAAAGGTAGTGACTTCTATCTTTGAGATAGTACTATTCCTTGATGATAGATCACCTAAATAAGTATCTCTGGATCTACATGGCATCCTAAAGATGAATTTTATATTCTTGCTTCTCCTTTGAAATATAAATTTAACAATTTTAGCGACTCCTGGGATGGTTCCTCTCTCCATCTTTGGTAAATGATCATTTCTTCAAATGATATAGTTTGTACTTTGGTATGAATCCAAGACTATCTTTTCTTTGGCACTTAGCTTATTTCATCCTTAAGATAGTTAGCCAACATCTTTAGTTTTAGGATCTCATTCCATGAGGTCTTAAAACCCCATTGGGTTCTCAATGGGATAAAAGATCTAAATAAAAAAAACATTTAAAGACTTCCTCCTTATCAGTTTTTATGATACAGAAAGGTTCATTCTAAAATAATAAAGAAAATAAATTTTCCATAAGAACTTTGCTTTTCAAAAAGCACTCTTTCAAAAATGCACTTAATAAAATATTTTCCACAAAAAATTTATCACCCTCATTTAACAATTCTCATAATTATTACATGTAGGCATTTTCAAAAATAAAACTAACAATATATTCCAAAAGCACAAATGAACATCTTCCTTCAATTCATTTTGATGAAGATTTCATTTTCAAAATAAAATGAACAATCATCTTTCCAAAAGCAAAAGTCAAAATCAAAAATAAAATTTTCAAAAAGCACACACAAATTTTTCTATTCAATACACTCACACCTATTGAATGGAAGTTTCATTTTAAAATAAAAGTAAATTTTTCAAAAGCACACATGAACATCTTCATTTAGTATGTCTAAATTTATTGAATGAAGATTTCATTCTCAACTAAAAATGATATCATTTGGAAATCTTACTTAAACATATCTCACATATGATTAAGTTGGAATTCCCTCTTTCAAAAGCAATAATCACACAAAACAAAATTTTTACATTTCAAAATAATTGATCTCCATTCTACATACCCAAATTTGTTGAATGGGAGTCTCCTTTTCAAAAATCAAAACTTAACAATCATATTTTCAAAATTTCAAACACATTTGGAACTTCATTTAGCATACTCAAATTTGCTAAGTGAAGTTTCCAAATCCAAAATCAAAAATTTTCAAACACATTTTGGAACTTTATTTAGCATACTCAAATTTGTTAAGTGAAGTTTCCAAATTCAAAACCAAAATTTTCAAACACATTTTGGAACTTCATTTAGCATACTTAAATTTGGTAAGTGAAGTCTCCAAATTTAAAACCAAAAAGGTTCAAGCACCTTTGGAACTTCTTTCTTAAGCATACCAAATTTTCTAAGGAAAAGTTTCCATTTTCAAAATAAATAAACCAAAATTTTGAACACATCTTTGGAATTTCATTTATATTCAAATTTTTGAAATTTCCATTTCAAAAACAGTGGCCTTCATCTTTAGCATACCAAATTTGCTAAAGTAAAAATCTCCACTTTCAAAATCAAAACAAAAATGAAACACAATAAGATTTCCTTAGCATACTAAATTTGCTAAGGATCCTACTCTTTCTAAAAAAAAATTTTCAAAACATCCAACATAAAATGAAACACTTAGGATTTTCTTAGCATACTTAAATTTGCTAGGAATCCTATTTTCAAAAATCAAACAAAACACACTTGGATTCTTAGCATAAATTTGCTAGTGGAATTCCAATTTTCAAAAATCAAAAATACAATTCACCAAAAAGAAACAATCATTTTCAAACACTTCACTTAGCATACCTAAATTTGCTAAGTAAAATTCTAAAATCACCAAACAAAACAAAACAATTGACCCTTACTTTACATCAAATTTGTTAAAGGAAAGGGTCCTTAAGTCAAAAATCTAAATTCAAACAAACATGAACCTATGGAAGCATCCTTCTCAAAATAATTGAATCCATCTTTCAACATACCTAAATTTGTTGAAGTTGGATTCATATTCAAAATTCTTTCAATCAAATTCTCAAATCTATTTGAACCCCCATTTAACACTTACAAGTTGTTGGATGTCGGTTCAAATTTTCAATTCAAATTCAAAAATCTATAATGACATAAATCTAATACAAACTCATTTCTATTGATTCTTACATTGATTCTGATCTAGGATTCATTTCAATCTTTTTATAGTTGTTGAAATGGTGGTTCAAAGTCATTTTACTTTCCCTCATTATATGGATTTGGCTTTGGACCAAGCCAACTTCCCATATGGACCTTACATCTCTCACTTTGGTAGGGATTTGAGGGAGCAAGGATTGTGAGGGCACTCCCCTCACGACATTGAGGACCCCGGTGATTGGTAGAAAGGTCATCGGATTGATCTACCTTGATTGACATCTCCTCTGAAGAGGAAAGGTGGCAATCCACATGCTTGTGTAGTAGTACCCGGTAGTCTGAATTTTAGCATGGTTTCTAGCTTTTGGGGGGAGCACCCTCATCTAACCTCTAAGGGTAAGGCTCCCCTGGTCTCAGGGCTTGCCTCCCCTACTTTGGAGTATGGTTCTAGCTCTCACTCCTCCCATCCTACCAGGACACAAAGGAATAAGAACCATGATCAAGCGGTACCACCGATCTCAAGGAGATAGTGCTATTTAGTTGATTTCCCTTTTCACTTCATCCTAGTTACTCATCTCTAGGTAAGATAGAGGATGTTAGGAGGATCATCACCTCCTAGTGGTGCAACATGAAGCCGGAGGAGTGAGGTCATGCCCCTCTATCTTACCGTGGGTGGGACGTTCGAGTCGAGCTCAATTTGATCTTGATCCATCATCCCTCCCATATGGGGAAGAATATTCGGGGAGAGAGGATACATCACATCACCAGAGGAGATGGAGGTTCAGTGGCGACATCTCTTATTGATTTTTTAGCTTGAGCTACCAACCATACTAATAATCCTTCTTACTGGACTAGTCATCATGGGAGGCGCTTGTTCATAGAGTGTCTCCACCACGCTCTCTCACCCTCATCACCGAAGTCACAACATCTCTAGTTCCCCATGAAGGCCATATCCGGAGAAAGCGTTGGTGATCCTACGAGGGATCCTACCCCATCCGCCCTGTGGCAGGCGAGCTCTCGACCTTACCCTGTGGTGTGCGGAAGGAGTGGCGACCTGGCATCGTGGTCCCTTCACCAACTCGCCCATGTAGGATGTGAGATGGTAGATTAGAGTGCAAATGATAGTCTGTTTAGATGGAAAACCTAGATTGTCACCCCTCTCATACCAGTATCGAGTGTCATTCATCTAGTGAGTGCAGTCCACATAGGATTGACTCTCGAGTGAGCGAGGTCCTCTGCCTGATGCATGATCACCGTCAGCCTAGATCATTTGTTCCCATTGATCATTCTAGATACAATGGTTCATTATCTTGAGAAGAGATCTTGGGGTATGATTGGTCATATGAGAGAAAGTTAGCTTGATCCCAATGAAGATGACTTATTGGGAGACTCGGTTGTCATGGTTGACACTAGAGGATCTCTTCTTGAGAACAATAAACCATGGAAGGTGATGAGGTTGATCGAGAAGACGATCAGCACCTCGACATTAGTTGAGGCGAAGGTGAGCAGATAGATAGGATGGCACGATAGTTAGAGGACTTGTTAGCAGTAGTTTCAATGCTTCAGAAACAAGCCCCATTAGTTCATCCTACTACCAACATCATCGAGTTAGTGCATGTCTTGGACCCGACGATCTTACCTCCCATTGAGCAAGGTAGCAGCACTGTATAGGAAGGTAGTGGAAAGTACCTCCATACAAAAAAAAGACTTTAGATCCGTGATTGAGCAATAAGTGAGGGAAGCGCTGGCTCAAGCCCGGGGAGGATCATCGGTTCCAAAGGGTAGACCTACCAGAGGAATTTGATGCTATCAATATCCCAGGGTTTCATGCCACTTTTCTTCAAAAGCTTTGATGGCAGTGGAACCCAAGGCAGCATATAGCACACTTTAGGGCTAGTTGTTGCAACAGATGGTGATGCTTTGCTTTTTTACTCTTAATAGACGTAGATTGCTTTTGATTGGTATGTTGAACTCCAATGATTGATGATATTTGCTAAGTTAGAGCAACTCTTTATCAAGAGGTTTTTTAGCTCAAAGGGTTAATGTGTGATCTCGTTGTAGCACAACAACACCAATGAGTCCCTTATTGATTATATTCGATGGCATAACTAAGTATGAAGTGTGAACCATGATCACAACATGCCATTGAGATTCTCTTGAAGAATATCCATGGCCCATCCGCCTTCATGCTTAAGGGCTTCACTATCAAGACATTTGAGAAGCTAATCAATAAGACGGCTAGTCTACAAGGAGAGGCCAAAGCTATCTTTTCAAGATCGGTTACTAGCAAGCCACGGTCTATGAGAAGAAGCGGCGGTGGTAGTAGATAAGGGAAGCAACTAGAGATCGAGAGAGACCATGACCTCAATAGCCTCCACCTCTTTTGCCACCATCGAGGCCACTTACAACCCACCTATAGCCTCATATACCACCGGTAGCAACGGCACATATCCACAAGTAGCTATGGTCCACCTACTCTTTTAGATAAGTTAAACAAACCTTATTCTTTTAGAGAGGTAATCAGAAAATCTTTAAGAATCTCTTAAAGAAGCTTGATTTTCACTACAGAGCCTAGAGACCAGGAAGTAGGCAAAAGACATGATCCAAACTTTTGCCCTTACCACCATATGTTAAGCCACATTTTGGAGGATTGCTTCACATTCAAGGATTGGCTTGAACATAGTTTCAAGACCGGTGTTGTAGTTATCCCAAAGGAATACCTTGTGGAACAACCATCTAGTTCCATTAGGGTAATCCTTGGGGATACATGTGATCCTAACCAAAGAAGGTTGGGATATTTCTTTATCCAAAACCTCTAAGAAGATCATCAGAAGATCAAGAAGCTTTCCTTTGCCGAGTCTCAAACCTCAAACATCAAGGAAGGTTTGCAAGTTGCTAGTGCCAACTCTAGGAAAGGGGGAGCTCAATAGCAACAGCGGCTCAGGGATAGCCCATTTGTAGCCCCCAAGTCCTCCTCTTGCGGCTTCCACACCGGTGACTTCTTCCACTTCAGCTAGCTCTTCTTCTTCTACTAGTAGAACTCTTGTATTGGCAGATAAGGGCATCAAATCCCTTACCCCACTCACTTTACTTGATTTTTACTTTGTACCTCCAAATAATTCCAAGAAATTGAAGAATAAAGCTAGTTTGAATTACATATCACTTGATGGGTTTCTTCTTATTCTAATGATAACTCTTCAAGTCAAAATAACTATAACAATTGATCTTCCTCTTTCTAATTAGTTGGACTTTCTACTCGAATACTATGGGTTCACCTCTTGAGATAGACTTGGAATCATCGATTGAGGGTCCCATAGGAGAAAGTAGTGAGCTTGATATGGTAGAACCTTCCATTACCTCATCACAAAGTCAACCTCATAGTGGTTCTACCTCCCAGGGTACCTCAAGATAGAAACAAGTCATTGGTATAAAGATCAGCCCTTCACAGATGCTCCACCCTTGGATATGCTTGTGGAAGATCAGCCTAAGGTGGACTACAATGTTCTTTCTAATCTAAGAAAGTTGCCATCTAAGCTAAGCATATATGATGCCCGTCTTTATCGAAGAGATGAGAAATCACTAATCAGGCTCTCCTTGATCACAAATATACTTAGCTCAGTGACCTATAGTGAGAAGCACATTACAAAAGAAGCTCAAGGGATCACCTTCACAGATGAAGACCTTACGGGGACTTGGAGCAGTCCCCTCACATAGTTGACATGGGCGGTTTAGACTTGCCGGAGTTCTCATGGATCAGTGCATCGGTGAACATTATGAGTCTAAAGACCCTTGTCTATTTTAGGATCAACATCTCCACACTCCAAGGAGATCGGATGATTTTAAGGATTCAATGAATAAGGTGAGTGGGCATTAGGTTCTATACTGTTACCTTTGAAGATAGATGACTGGAAGACTGAAACCAAGTTTTACATCATTGATTTGAATACTTCACTCATTGTTTTCATTGGTAGGCCTTGGATACATAAGAACAAGATTATTCCATCCTCCCTCCATCAGTGCATCAAGTTCAGAAAAGATGGAATTAAATATCCAGAGATGAAAAGCCATTTTAGTTAGAGGTTGAGATTTATGAGGATGACCTACTATCTTCCTCAAAACACCTTTCTCATGAACTTGGACAAAATTCAAATGCAAAGCAAAAGAAAGAAAAGAAAATGAAGAAAAGAAAAGATAAAAGAAATGAAAAGAAAAATAAAAGTCCAAGTGAACAAGAAAGGGGAATTGAAGAAGAAAAAAAAGATCCGAAATTACATTCCACCAATTTATCATATGGACATGTGGGATGGCTCAACCTCCACCGGTAGAGGCGAGGAGAGAAATAGGCAGTTCAGTGGGGGACCCCAGTTGGCCATCACCAAGTCATGTTCAGTTCATAGAGTACCCTTCTATTCACGACTTGGAATCTAGCTCGGAGGATGAGTCTAATGTGATTAGTATACCAACCAACCCCCTCGTGGGTTCCATTGGAGGTGACTTTGATCAGAGGCTGAGACAGCCTCAGCAAAGCAAAGTATTCAAATCTAGTTTATGTGAAACTATTAAGGCGGTTGGGAACCTTTACCTCACTTACATCTCAGAAAGTTGAAGGTTTGATAGTTAAGGAAGTCCCTAAGTCTTCTAGTGACATGAAGCAGAAGAAGTTCTTTTTGGGATCATCATCCTCAAGTCTTGAAGTTGATGTAGAACTTGAGGAGGATACTTTTAAAGAATTAATGGAATTACCTTTTTTACTCTTGTGTTCAAAATCTTATACAAAAGGTTTAGTTCCTCATACATGGTTGCACAGTCGAGTATTTTGAAAAGCTATGGAACAATACGAAGGAAGCACAATCAAGAGCGGGGCGAGGATTAGGTGATGAGTCGATGATGATGATTATTGCTTACCAATCATTTGGGATATAATAGGTTCTTCTCACATGACCCCAACTCTTATGACAATGTATGTTTAGAAACCCCAGATGATCTAGATGATCTCCAAATCAAAGAGGCACTGCCAAAATTTGAAGAAGAGATTCATTCAATGATAAGCTTAAAGAAATCAACCTCGATGAAGAAAATCCCGACATACATCAATTTCATTTGAATGAAGAAGAAATCAATGACTTAGTTAGGCTATTGACTGAGTTTAAAGACTACTTCATGTAGAGTTATGAAGAGATGCTCGAATTATCTCCTGATGTAGCAGTCCATAACCTAGCAATAGATCCTAATGCTACCCCTATTAAACAAGCTCCTAGATGCATGTGATTAGAAATTGAACAATAGGTCATTTGAAGTCAAAGCGTCGATGTTGGTTTCATCGGAAGAATATATCTACGGTTAGCTAGTGTCATCGGTTAAGAAGAAGAATGGCCAAATTGCATTATCGTCGATTTTAGGGACTTAAATAAGGCATGTCCTAAGGATGAGTTTCTCTTCCTATACCAATTAATGGTGGACATTGCCTCATCTCATGCGTTTTCTCTTTCATGGATGGGTCATCAGCTAACCAAATCAAGATGTCTCACGAGATGAAAGAAACACTACTTTTTTGAACGATCGAAATCTTATTATAGGGTCATCATGCCTTAAAAAATCTTTGGTGATACATACCAACGGGCCATGACTCAGATCTTCAATGAACTCATCCATCATCAGATTGAGTGCTATGTTGATGATCTAGTAGTCAAGAGCAGGGAAAATGAAGACCACCTCTTTGACTTGAGAGTAATTTTCAAATAGTTAAGATAATATAACCTCAAAATGAATCCCCTTAAGTGTGCATTCGGAGTAGATTCAGGGAAATTCTTTGGGTTTGTTGTCTAACATCGGGGAATAGAAATAAATCCTAAAAGATCAAAGCTATCTTAGAAATGCCACCTCCTAAGAGTTTAACTCAACTCAGATCCTTTAAAGGATGGCTGGCATATCTAAGATGCTTTATCTTCAACCTATCTAGAAGATGCAAGCCATTTTTGGCACTTGTCAAAAAGGATGCTAAGTTCAAGTGGGATGACTAGTGTCAGCATGCCTTTGAAGACATCAAGTAGTATTTAGTGAAGTTATCAGTTCTAGCGGCCTATCTCAGGCGGACTCATCCTCACACGCATTGGATGACTCTCTCGCTCTTGGCCCAAGCCAATGATGAAGGGAAGGAGAATGCTACCTATAGTAGTCGATTCCTATTTGAAGCAAACTATCACCTATTGAAACATTGCTAGCTTTGATCTTTGCTTCCCAAAGCTATGACTTATATGCTTTCTCATAAGGTGAACTTGATCTCAAAACAAATCACATTATCTCATGACATACATGATACTTTCGGATGTTTGGCATGTTGGTCCATGATTCTCTTGGTTTGATATCATTCATACCCCTCATGTGATAAAGGATAGGCACTTGATTTCTTAGCGCACACCCACTTCCTGATTCTCCATGATGATCTCCCGATGATAAATCATGAACTTAGGGAGGCCGACGCCAATGGGAGATGTATTTTGATGGTGCGCTTCTTTTCTTAAGGTGAAGCACCGATCTATTCTCCCAGGAAAGGCATGGGTAGGAATAGTTCTTATAACTCTAAACTGTGATGTAATGATATTCTCATACTATTTTACCAACCCCTGCACCAACAATGAAGTTGAGTATGAGGCTTTGATTGCCTGTCTTAGCCATCATTATTAGTGTCAAGTGCATCAATATCTTTGGGGATTCTCAGTTGATCATCAACCAGATTGTCGGGTCCTACCTAGTCCTCAAACCCAAGCTTCATCATTACTAGAGTATGACATGAAGCTGTTGGCCCAAATTTCTGAAGTCACCATCTACAAGGTTCACCAAGCAGATAATGTAGTAGCATATGCTTTGGCCAAACTTGCCAAAGAATTGGAAGATGAGTCTATTTCAATAAGGGGTCTAAAAAAGACAAGTCATATCTCTTATTGATGTTGAACTCATCGAGAGACTTTCTCTTGAAGGGGAGGTTGTCGTTGCCAAAATGGACAAGGAGCTGGATTGGAGGCAATCATTAATAGATTACTTGAACACACCAAAAAGTCACAAAAGTCGGGTGAAAGAGAGCTCTCTCCTATGCTCTGTTGATGGCACCTATCCTTTGTCCTTTGACCAAATGTGGTTACATTATTTAGACAAACACAAAGCCCATGGCATTGTAACTGAGGTACACTCAGGTCAGTGCGGAGCACATCAATTTAGTTTAAAGATGAAGATGAAGATCAAAGCGACTTGGATACTACTGGCATTCGATGATTATAGAATGCATGGATGTAGCTAGGAGATGCCATCAATGTTAGGTACATGATGTGGTCCTCCACCAACAACCTAACATTCTACACCATACATTGGCCTCATGGCCATTTGAATGTTGGGGTACCAATATTGTGGGTCCAATCAATCCTCCTTCTTCCAAGGGGCATTAGATCATCTTAGCTGCCACTGATTACTTTTCTAAGTGGGTGGAAGCCATCCCACTCAGAGGTCATATTCGGACACCTTTTTTCAAGAACCATATTGTATATAGGTTGGGGTGCCTCGGAATTATATCATAATATTGCATTCAAAAGCATGAAGATCAATAGCTTCAGAAGTATAGATTAGAGATACTCCACCATCTACTACCCCAGCAAATGACTTAGTGAAGCATTCAATAAAACTCTCATCCGGATACTGAAGAAGATATTAGATGATAATAAATGATAGTGAAATGAGCAATTGGTTTTAAGCTGCTTTACCTCACCACATACCAAACTCAACTCGTCTACCCATTTTCCTTGGTGTATGGGTGCAAGTCATTCTTTAGAAGTTCAACTCCCATCACTAAGGATAGCATTGGGTAACAAGATCACTACAAAGCGAATGCAAAGTTGCATTTAGAAGAGCTTGAAGGTTTGGAGGAGTAACTCGGGCATGCAAAACCTCGAGTTGTACAAGGCCAAAATGATTCAAGCTCACAATGGTCTGCCCTAGGTCTTTCAGTAGGAGAACTTGTGTTAGTCTAAGGAGACCAATTTTTTGCTATCAAAGATGGGAGGCAAGTTTGAACCCACTTGGGAAGGCCCTATGTCATAGAGAGGCCTACCAAGGAGGATCTTATCGCTTATTGATTGTAAAGAACATTGATGCTTCTGGGCTCTACCTAAAGAAATATATCCCATGAAATAAATCATGTTTGAAAACAATTATTAATAAAAAGAACAAAAATTTGATTCCATTCATCAAATCTTCTCTTCTTTCGAAGCGTTATTTGCTTGTCTTGCGAATCTACCGTGACATGTCTAGGGTAGGTGTAAGAGTCCCCCAGTGGCATCTTATCCCTCTTTCACAACACAAACATAATCTCCTGGTGCTATTAGAATAGGTGTAAGAGAACCTGACAGGCATCCTATTTCAATTAGCATGACTAAGATAGGTGTGAGAGAACCCAAGCGGCATCCTTTCTTATTGGGAATCCTGTTTGCCATCCGTAGCAACATTTCATCAAGCTCCTAGTGAGTTTTAAGGTAGGTGTAAGAGTCCCCCAGAGGCATCATATTCCTTTTAAGAAATTCACAACAAAAAAACACAAATCTTTTATCTCGAGCTACTTTGATGTGGGAGCAAGCCCCCTATGGCACTCACTCATTAGGTGCTCTAGGTCGGGTCTACATGCCACCTCGCTAGTATGTCACCCTAGTGATCACTTGTTAGAGGATGTGAGTCACCAAGCTTTCTTCCTAACTTGACCATTGCAAACCAATGAGCACCTTGGTAGTATGGTAGTCTTCACTGCGTAGCCAGTAAGCTACCTCATGTTGACTTTGCTTAAGAAGATGTGAGTCCCCATGATTTCTTCTTGAACTAGCCATCATGCTCTAACTAGGTTGAGTATATTTGAGGTTTAGGATAAGTCCCCCAGAGGTTCCTTCCCTCTTAACTACGTTTGAGTTGATACAATTCCCCTAGTGGCATTCACTTGTAGTGCCCAGGTGATAGCACCTGGGCATAGACTATCCCGACATGTTCCACTATAGGAAGATGTGAGTCTCCGAGCTTTTGTTCTAGGTTGATTGTTGTAAATCAATGGACACCTTATGTTGGTTGATGTTCACTAAGCTGATAGCTACTCACTCGGTGAGTACACCACTCTTGGCAGATGTGAGTCCCCGAGCTTCCACCTTGAGTTTGACAACGAATACCTATTGGATATATGACTGGCCATGCCATCTTCTCCTGGTTGTTGGATTAAGCCCTTAGCAACCCCATTCCCTGCGAGCACTCTATTTGGATCATGTCCTTTGCGACCCATCTAGACGCTAGCCGGGTTATTTTTGGATTGGACAGTCCCCCTTTCCTAGTAGCCTCCCCTGTGGTTGGAGAATTTGGATGCAGATTCTCCCTTGGTTCAATAAATCTAAGATAGGTCTAGGCTGATATAAGCTCCTTCTTAGTTTGATCCCTCACAAACTAACAAGGTCCATGATAAAAAAACTAAATAAATAAAACAAACAAAAAATTAATTGTGGATTAGAATTCAAGCCCCAAAGGGCTCCTTCTCCCAGCGGGCATCTATCTTTAATAGGTGTCGTGAGAACTCCCTATAGGAATTGCACGACTACGAGTTGAGAGTCCTGGGTCGACACTCACCATTCATCCCAGGTGGTTTCATTTTTTCATAGCGAGGTTACCCGAGTCATTCACTTTGAAAGATGTAAGACTATGGTGCATTCTTTCTAGCATGATTGTATGAGCGAGCAACCCTAGCTAGTTGATTTGTTGCCAAAATGGATCACCCGGTGGTCTTCTAAGTGGAATATGTGAGTCCCAGCTTTCTTCCCTTTGAATTGATCATTGTGCGAAAATCCTTTGGTTGGATAGTTCTCCCATTGGGAAGCTACTCCCTTTGGTTGATTCACGAGATAGGTCTAGGCTATAAGCTCCTTCGGTTTGATCCATCACAAACCGAAATCCAAAAAACAAATCTAAAAAATGAAATTAATCTTTGATCTATTGACTTAAGTCCACAATATTTTCAATAGTTCGAGGTTCAATTTGTTGTCCATAGCAATCAATCACCCAATAGTTCCTTGTTGTGGAAGATCTGAGTCCCCGTGCTTTCTCCCTAACTTTGTCATTGTATCGAAGGCACCCCTTTGGTTGGATAGTCCAACCTTGTGGTTGGTAGACTGTTCCTTTTGGATTGGTGAATCTAGTTGGGTCCAGGCCTATGGCCCCTACCGTAGTTCATTGCAAATGTGGGACCATCATAAAATAAAAAAAAATCTAAAATAATGAAATTAATCTTGACTATCTTTGAGCTGATCTAAGTCCCCCAGCAGCATTCACTCAATAGTCAGCCCTAGGTTGGGATCAATCTATTGTCTTGCCAATAGATCACCCCAACAACTAGTCTCTACTTTAGAAGATGTAAGTCTACTATGCTTTCTTTAATGCTTATTTTGTATACCGAAAGGCATCCCTTTGGTTGGCTAGTCCTACTATGTGTTTAGTAGACTACCCCTTCAAATTGGTAAATCTGAGTTTGGTCTAGGCCTCCATGGCTCTTACTCAGTGCAGTCCACTGCAAACTAACAGGATCCATCTTAAAATTCCAAATCTAAAATTGAAACAAATTCAACCCTCTTCCCTAGTGGCTATTTCTCCTCAGTGAGACTTAAATCAAACCTCTCATCCCCTTGTGGATGACTTGAACCTGCTTCCCTAGTGGAAGGTTCACACTCTATCCCTTTGTAGATTTTTCCCTCTCTCTTATCTTGACATGAGTGCACTAAGGCAGATTTCTACACCTTGGGTTAGATAGATTATTTTGTTGCTTGTGATCTCTCAGGTGTTGATCATTTGGTGAACACCAATGCGTGTGGTATTCCTTGTCGGTCACACCACACCTAACTTTGTTGACCTCATTTTTAGAATGAGCTCTCAACCCCTCCATCTTAGACATAAGACTTTCTAGACTTTATGAGTTCCTTAGTCTTAACACATCTAGTGATTAGGTGGACACTTAACCTAGCCTAGAGACTTAGAAAGTTAGCCATAGAATAGGTCATGCCTTGGGTGTTAGGAAACTGCCAAGCAACCATTCCTCACCTTCCTTCCTTCAAGTCAAACTACAAATCAATCTTATTTGATTTTCTCCAAACTGAAATCAACTCCATGTGATTGAAATCTATGATTGAAATCCTCAAATTAAATTCCAAATCTAAAATTTTCCTAAGTCCTTTAAGTTTTCCTTCATGGACTTAGCTTAAATCATGATCAAAACTAAATCAAACTCATGAGATTTTCTCATAATTCATTTATATTCTCATTTATATTCACATATATAAATGAAATATAAATTCAAACCAATCAAACTAAACTCAAAATTCAAAATCAATTCATGAATTTTTCTTAAGTACTTTAAGTTTTCCTTCATGGACTTAGCCTAAATCAACTCAAAATCAATTCATATTTATAGGATTTTCTCATAACTCATTTATATTCTCATATATAAATGAAATATAAATATAAATCAATCAAACCAATTTCAAAAATTTAAACTTCAAACTCCAAAATTTATAAGTCTTTTAAAATTACTTTTAATGGACTTAACCTAAATCATGACTAAACCACTTCAAATCCTAGAAATTTTCTCATGATCAATTTATATTCTCATTTATATTCACATATATAAATAAAATATAAATTCAAACAATCAAAACCAATTCCAAAAATCAAACTCAAATCCACTCAAAATCCAACCTAAGCCTTTCAAGTCAAAATCTTGAACTTAGCCAAATCAACTTCAAATCAAGCCAAACTCTTGATTTCTCTTGATTCAATCAAAATGAATCCATATATAAATCCAAACTTCAATCACTTCAAGTCAATTCAAAAAAATCAAAGCCAAATCCTTCATATTCTTTCTTTGAATATGAAATTGTCAAAATGGATCAAAACTCATTTGGCTTTAAACCACTTGTAAATGGATTTCAATCATAAGTCCATACAAATTCAATCAAACTCAATCAAGCTTTGACCAAGCCATTTGCCCAAATCACTTGACCCAAAGTAAGCTAAAGTACCCTTATGAGCCAAATTCTAATCCTAACCAATTTGGATTGAATCAAACTCACATATGCTTCTCATCATGATCAACAATCATCATGGGATGACCAATCAATCAAATTAGAACAAACCAAGTCAACACTTAGCCAAAATGAAACCTAACCTAGCCAAAATCTACCATAGGCAAAAATGATTCAAATCATTGATCTAAGTTCATTCATGACCTATTTTTGAACTTGACCAAGTCAACATTTGAGCCTAACTTGATTGGCCCATGACTTATTGACCTAAAAGTCAAAATGTGTCAAAACTTGAATTAAGCAATTTATTGAAACCAATGGGTCAAGTTCATTCCAAATTACTTGTTCAAAACCAATTGGCCAACTAGACCTACAGCCCAATTGACCTTGAACTCTTGACTAAAGGGGTCATGTTGAGCCAAATTCTTAACCAAATTGATTGGAAACAAAGATACCAAACCACTTCATATGACAAACCAAACTTAAACTTACCCATGACCTAGCTCAAATAGGTCAAATGGGTCAAATTGGTCATCTTGACCCATTTGACCTAAATTGTCATATAGTTGACTCATTTTAGAATAAGCTCTGAATCCAATATTTCTCTTAGACTTTGAGTTCCTTAGTCTTAAGACACATCTAGTGATTTGGACACTCCAAACCCTAGACTTACGAGTTAGCCATGAATAGGTCAATGCTTAGTGTTAGAAAAATCTCTTACCCTTTAGCTTAAATTTCCTCACTTTCCTTCTTTTCAAGTCAAACTCCAAATCAATCTTATTTGATTTTAAACTCAAATCAATTCCATAATTCAATCCCATGATTTATTCCCATTGAAATCTATGGAAACCCATGATCAAAATTCATCAAAATCCAAGTCAAAATTTCTAAGTCATTAACCCTTTAAGGACTTAACAAAATCATGGTAAGCCCACTATCATTGAGGTTTCTCATGATCCATTTATATTCTTTATATTCATATATAAATGAAATATAAATTCAAACCCACCAAATCAAATTCAAAATTCCAAAACAATTCATGAAAATTTTCCTAAATTCCTTTAATTTTCCATTAAAGAACTTCGCCAAAATCAACTCCAAATCTTAATCAAACCAATTCAAATCCTTGGGATTTTCTCAAAATCAATTTATATCCTCATTTATAAATTTATATATAATTGATATATAAATATAACTCAATCCAATCAAACCCAAAAATTAAATTCCAAATTTAAAATGCTTGAAATTCCCTTAAATTCATTAATTTCTCATTAATGGATTCACCTTAAACATTGATCAAACCACTTCGAACTCATGGGATTTTCTCAAAATATATTTGTACCCTCATTTATATTCTCATATATAAATGAAATATAATTATAAATTAATCAAATCCAATTCAAAAATTAAATTAAAAATTAAAAATTCCATTAAATCTTTTAAATTCCTTTTAATGGATTTAACCCCAAATCATGATTGAACTCTTTCAAATTCTTGAAATTTTCTCATGATCAATTTATATTCTCATTTATATTCACATATATAAATGAAATATAAATTCAAACAATCAAAACCAACTCTAAAGATCAAACTCAAATCAAATCAAAATCAAATCTAAGCATTTCAAGTTAAAATCTTGAACTTAGCCAAAATCAATTCAAATCCCAAAATTTTGATTTCTTCATAGTTCAATCAATCCACAATCCTTGAGATCATATGTAAATCCTCAAATCAAAGCCAAATCAAAATCAATCCCAAAATTCATATTCTTCCTTGAATATAGATTTTCAAATGGATCAAAATCCATTTGACTTTAACCACTTAAATGGATTTATATTTCAATCATGTCCATATATAAATTCAATCAAACTCCAATCAAGCTTTGACCAAGCCATTTGACCCATAGGCTCACTTGAAGTGACCTAAAAGTACTCTTATGAGCTTTGATCCTAACCAAATTGAATTGAAAAACTCATATATCCCTCTCATCATGATCAAATCATCATGGGATGATCAATCAATCAAATTGGTCAAACCAAGTCAAACCTAAGAGTTGACCAAGTCAAAACAACCAAAAAATGAAACCTAACATAGCCAAAATCCACTATAGGCCAAATTGATTGAAACCATTTATCCAAGTTCACTCATGACCTATGTTTGAACTTGACCAAGTCAACATTTGAGCTACCTCCCTTGGCCTCTTGAGTTGTCCCATTTTGACCTAAAGGGCCAAATATGTCAAAACTTGACCTAAGCCAATATAATTGAACCATTGGGTCAAGTCTATTTAATCACTTGTGCAACTTGACCAAAACCTCAAATTAGCCAACTATATACCCAAAGCCTATGACCTTGACATGACCTAAAGTCATGAGCCAAATTGAACTAACAAATTTTAGAAATAAAGATACCAATCACTTCTGACCAACCAAACCCAACAAATAGTCAAATGGGTCAAATAGGTCAATAACCCACTTTAAATGGGTCATATGAAAACTAATCATACTAAACTACCAAATCAAAGGCACCAAAACATTTCAAATGGTCATGAACTTGACCCAACCAAACATAATTTCCTATTGGTCAACTTGACCCATGTTGACCCATTTTGACCTAAATGGGTTAACACAAACTCTATCAAATGGATTCCAAATCCATTGAAACTTGAACCTATTTCTCAACATACCAAACATACCCAAAGTGAATAATCAACAAAATTACCATTGCTAGGTCATAGAACAAATTTTTGGCTTAATCCATGGTATTATGGTCATCTGATCATAAACACTTGAGGCTCTCCTAAAACATCAAGGGGACCTTGATGAGTGGTGCTCAAACCTAATAGGTTTGGTCAGATAGCCATAGGCCAAATAATATGGCATTGAAAATCCAAATTCCCTCTTCTACTCAAACTAAGCACATGGGGAGCTAGGGATCCACTCTCTTGGTGAATGTGCACACTCCTAACTGATCAAACAACTTCTCCAATCTTAGTAATTGAATCAAAATGGCATGAGTGTGACATCCCTATCCTTCAAGGGAGATATACTCAATTCATGAAATTACAATTCTCATTGTATGATTGTAAAAGTTATTTGGAGAGGTTGATCAAGGAGACAGTAGAATCACCCATCACCTCTGATTGGTTAAGGTAGAAGAATGAGCTTAATATCAATGTTTTGAGGACTTGTTAGCGGTAGTATAAACACTTGATAAGACCACTGAGCTGGTGCATGTCTTAGATCAGTTAAGACTCTACCTCTTTATTGGTAGTAGCATGTATAGGTAGGTAGGGAATAGTACCTCCATACATGAAAAGATTTAATGTCTCCGTTGGCTGTGAAGGAAGCTTTTCATGCGGGAGGATCATGTTCCAAAGGGTAGATACCCAGAATTGATGTCATATCCCAAGGGTTGCGTACCTCCTTCCTTTAAGAGCTTTGATGGTAGTGGGAATACAAGGCAGCATATAGCCCATTTCAAAGCCAGTTGTTGCAATGCAGGGGGTAGTGATGCTTTACTCTTCAGACTCTTTATTAGCAGCCTAGCTGGTATTACCTATGATTGGTATGTTGAATTTCCCAATGGTTCAGTTAGGATATTTGCTGAGTTAGAGCAACTCTTCATCAAGATTTGCTGGAGCTCAACAAAGGTTCTTGATCTCGTTGTAAGCACTCCATTGAGTCACTGTTGATTATATTCTTGATGGTGTGTATGAAGTGTGAAGTTCTACGACATGCCATTGAGATTCTCTTGAAGAATATCCATGGCGATTGCTTCATGCTTATTCACCATAAATACATTTGAGAAGCATGACTAGTCTACAAGGAGGCCAACAGTTGCCTTTTTATACCAGCGAAGCCACAAAGGTCTGAAAAGAAAAGTAGCGGTGAAGGGAAGCGGAGTGATTAGTCGAGAGACCACAAAGACTCCACCTCCTTTGCCACCAGGTAATGCACCTCCACTCGGCCTCCATGGTACATACACTCACCATACCACCAATGTGACATGCATATCCTCCGCTAGGTAGCTATCTTCCACCTACTCATTTAGATAAGTTAAATAAACTTTATTCTTTTAAGAGGGAGGTTATCAGGAAGGTCTTTAAGAACCTCTTAAAGAAATATTTTAGCTAGACTAAGATCGGAGGAAGTACAAAGTCATGATCAAACTTTTCCACTTCATATAGGCCACATTTTGGACAATTGCTTCACATTCAAGGATTGGCTTGAACACAATTTCAAGACCGGTGATGTAGTTATCCCAAAGGAATACCTTGTGGAATAACCTTCCAGTTCCATTAGGGTAATCCAGGGATACTGATCCTACCAAAACCAAAGAAGGTTGGGACATCTCTTCTAAAACCTCTAAGAAAATGATTCAAGATCAAGATGCTTTCCTTTGCGGTGCAGTCCACCTCCAACACCAAGGAAGGTTTGCAAGTTGCTAACTCGGAAAGAGCTCAGCCGTGAATAGTATGTGTCGAGGGATTGTAGCAAATGACGTCCAAATTTCATCCTTCCATTGCAGCTTCCATGCCGATAACTTCTTCCATTTTTGCTAGTTCTTTTGTTTCTTCCTAGTACTCTTGTATATAAAGGGCACTAAACCCTAGTCCCTCTTACTTTACTCGATTTTTTGTACCCCTCAAAACCTAAAGAATCAAGAAATAAAGCTAATTTAAATTACATTGTGTCTCTTGATGAGTTGTCTTATTCTAGTGATAACTCTTCAAGTCTAATTAACTATTTTGATCTTCCTCTTTAATTGAGTTGGATCTTTCCAATTTAATTCTCTTGAGATAGACTTGGAATCATGATTAGGTCCCATAGGAGAAACTTAGGTGAGTCTAGTGCAGTAGAACTTGCCACCACCTTGCCTCGATTCAAAGTCAACATTTATGGTGGCAGGTTTCTGCGGCACCTCAGATGAAACAAGTCATTGGTATGATGAGAAGCCCTTCCACAAGATGCTCCACCCTTGGATATGCTTGGAAGACCAGTCGAAGGTGGACTATCCTTTCTCATCTAAGAAAGTTGTCATCAGCTAAGTATATGATGCCCTTGTCTTATCCAAGAGATGAGGGAATCACTAATCAAGGCCCTCCTTGATCTTAAAATATGCTTTCGGTGACCCACTATAGTGAGGAAGCACATATAAAAGAATCCCAAGGGATCACCTTCACAAATGAAGATGTTCTATTAGGGGACTTGGAGCACAACCGTCCCTTATACATTATAGTTGATAGGGACAGGTTCAGACTCGTCAGGGTTCTCATGGACGTAAGTGCATCAGTAAAAATTATGAGTTTAAAGACCCTTGCCTATTTGAGGATAGATATCTCTACTCTCTGAGGAGATAGGATGATGTTGAGAGGATTCAATGATCAAGGTGAGCGTGCTTTAGGTTCAGATCTATGACTGGAAGATTGAATGCAAGTTCTACAGCATTGATTCAACTACTTCATTCATTGTTTTGCTTGGTAAGCCTTGGATACATCAGAACAAGATCATTCCATCCTCCCTTCATCAGTGCATCAGGTTTGGAAAAGATGGAATTGAGTATCGTATCAATGGGGATGAAAAGCCATTCTCAGTTAAAGAGGTTGAGATTTATGAGGATGCGACCTATTATCTTCCTCAAAACACCCTTTCTCGTGAACTTGGACAAATTTCAAATGCAAAAAAAAAATGAAACAAAAGAAAAGATAAAAGAAAATGAAAATAAAAACAAAAAGAAAAGTCCAAGTGAGCAAGAAAGGGGAATTGAAGAAGAAATAGATCCAGATATCTCATTTCACCCACAGTTCATTTCATCATATGGATATGTGGGTAGGATGGCTTAACCTCCACCAAGCAGAGGCAGAGGCAGAAACAGAGGTAATTCCAGAAGTGGGAGACCCCCTAGTTGGCCTTCAGCCAATAGAGGTTATTTTCCAGTTCATAGGGGTACCCCTACTATTCACATAGACTTGGAATCCAGCTCGAAGGATGAGTCTAATGTGATTAGTATACCAGTCAACCCCTCTCTACGGGTTTCATTGGAGGTGACCTTTGATCTTGGTAGTGATGAAGACCAGGCCTCCAAGCAAAGCAAAGTATTTGAATCTAGTTTATGTGAACTATTAGGAGTTGGGAACCTTAGCTCTTACTTACATCTCAAGTTGAAGGTTTGATAGTTAAGAAAGTCCCTAAGTCTTCCGGTGACATGAAGCGGAGGTTCTTTTTGGGTTCATCATCCGTCAGAGCTGATGTAGGACTTGAGGAAGATACTTTAAAGAATTAATGGAATTACCTTTTGACTTTTACTCACCATTCAAAATCTTGTGCGAAAGGTTTAGTTCCTCACACTGGTCAAGTACACAGTCAAAGTATTTTGAAAATTATGGAACAATACGAGGAAGCATAATCAAGAGCGGGACTAGATTGACGGTGGGTCGATGATGAAGATTTTTTTTGTTACCAATCATTTGAGTCGATAGTTCTTCTCACACACAACTCTTATGAGAATGTGTGTTTAGAAACTTTAGATAATCCGGATGATCTCCAAGTCAAAGGCACACCAATTTGAAGAGGAGATTCATTCAACAATATACAAGCTAAAAGAAATCAATCTCGAGACAGAAGAAAATCATGGCCTGACATTTATCAGTTCATTGTTGAATGAAGAAGAAACTAATGACTTAGTTAAGCTATTGACTGAGTTTAAAGATTGCTTCACATGGAGTTATGAAGAAATGCTTTGATTATCTCCTAACATTGCAATCCATAAGCTAGCAATAGACCCTAATGTTACCCCTAGTAAGCAATCTCCTAGACGCATGTGATTAGAAATTGAACACAGTCATTTGAAGTCAAGAAATTGATCGATGTTGGTTTCATCGGGAAGAAAAAACATCCTTTAGCTAGTGTCATCCCAATTAAGAAGAATGGCCAAATTCACATTTGCGTGATTTTAGGGACTTAAATAAGGCATGTCCCCAGGATGAGTTTCCTTTTCCTATACAGAATTAATGGTGGACATTGCCTCATCTGTTGTGTTCTCTTTCATGGATGGATCATCACCAAATCAAGATGTCTCCTGAAGATGAAAGAAACACTTTCAAACCCGATCAAAATCTTCTATTATAGGGTCATGTCTTTCGGCCTTAAAAATGTTGGTGCTACATACCAATGGGCCATGACTCAGATCTTCAATGAACTCATCCATCATCAGGTTGAGTGCTACGTTGATGATCTAGTAGTCAAGAGCAAAAGGAAGACCACCTCTTTGACTTGAGAGTAGTTTTCGAATGGTTAAGATAATATAACCTCAAAATGAATCCCCTGAAGTGTGCATTCAGAGTCTCTTCAGGGAAATTCCTTGGGTTTGTTGTTCGACAGTGGGGAATAGAAATAGATCCTAAAAATATTAAAGCTATCTTAGAAATTCCACCTCCTAAGAGTTTAACTTAACTCAAAACCTTTCAAGGATGGTTGGTGTATCTACGATGCTTTACCTTAAACTTATCAGGGAGATGCAAACCATTCTCTACACTTGTCAAAAAGGATGCCAAGTTCAAGTGGGATGATAAGTGCCAGCCCGCATTTGAAGATATCAAAGAATACTTGGTGAAGCCACCAGTTCTAAGCCTATCCTAGGCAGGCCATTGATCCTTTACACTACTGCATTGGATGATTCCTTAGGTGTTGGCCCAAGCCAATGATGAGGGGAAGGAAAGCGCTCTCTACCACTCATCGTGATTCTCTGAAGAACTATCCTATTGAGAAACATTGCCTAGCTTTGATCTTTGCATCTCAGAAGCTACGACACTATGCTTTCTCATAAGGTGAACTTGATCTCAACCAATCTACTCTGTACCTCATGGCACGACCAAGAATGTTTGGCTCTTGGTCCATGATACTCTCGATTTGATATCACATGTACCCCTTGCACCATAAAGGACAAGCACTAGCAATTTCTTAGCGGACACCCACTTCTGCGATTCTCCCTTAGTGATGATCTCCCGATGAATAAATCATGAACTTAGGGGAGGCGACAACCGTCGATGGGAGATGTATTTTGATGGTGCTGCTTCTTTTCTTAAAGGTGAAGCACCATGATCTATTCTCCCAAGAAAGGGTAGGAATAGTTTTCCTAAACCATGATGTGATGAGATTCTCATACTATCTTTCCAACCCTGCACCAACAATGAAGCAGTATGAGGCCTTTGGAGTTAGCCATCACTATATGTCAAGAGCATCAACATCTTTGGGGATTCTCGGTTGGTGATCAACCGGATGGGTCTACCAGTCCTCAAACCCAAGCTTCATTACTAGAGTATACCATGAAGCTATTGGCCAATTCCCAAAGTCACCATCTACAAGGTTCCCAGGAGAAGCAGATGCTTTTGGCTAAACTTTTCCAAGAGTTGGCATGTGGAAGATGAGTCCATTTCAATAAGGGTCCAAAATAGACAAGTCTTATCATTGAACTCATCGAGACTTTCTCTTGAAGGGGAGGTTGTCAATGCCAAAATGGACAAAGAGCTGGAGTGGAGGCAACCATTCATAGATTACTTGAACACCAGTAAACTACCTCAAGAGAAATCTCAAGCCATCAATTAAAATAGAGAGCTCTTTCCTATGCTCTTATTGATGGCACCTTGTACCACCGGTCCTTTGACCAAATATGGTTATGCTGTTTAGATAAACATGAAGCCCATGGCATTATAATTGAGGTACATTCAGGTCTATGTGGATTGCATCAGTCTGATCCAAAGACTAAGATACTATTGGCCTTCTATGATCACATATTGCATGGATGTAGCTAGGAGATGTCATCAGTGTCAAGGGTACGATATGGTCCTCCACCAACCACACAACATTCTACACCCTACATTGGCTTCATGGCCATTTGAGTGTTGGTGCGACATTGTAGTCGATTGATCCTCCTTCTTCCAAGGGCATTGATTCATCTTAGCTACCGATTACTTTTCCAAGTGGAAGCCATCCCAGAGGTCATAGCTCACCATGTGCTTCAATTTTTCAGGAACCATATCTTATATAAGCTTGGGGTTCCTCAATGAATTATATCTATAATGGTACTACATTCAAAAGCACGAAGATCAATAGCTTTACTAGAAGACACGTTATAGATTGGAGATACTCCACCATCTACTATCTAGATCTAATGGATTAGCAGAAGCATTCAATAAAACTCTCATCTAGATAAAGAAGACTCTTGATGACAAAATGAGTGGAAGCGGTTGGTTGAAGCCTTGTGGGCTACCGCACCATATCGAACTCAACTCGTTTACCCCATTTTTCTTAGTGTATGGGTCTAAAGCCGTTCTTCCTTTAGAAGTTCAACTCCCATCACTAAGGATAGCATTGGGTAACAAGATCACTACATAGCAGAATGCAAAGTTGTGGTTAGAAGAGCTCAAAGGTTTGGAGGAAAGTCGCCTATGTGCATGCCAGAATCTCGAGTTATACAAGGATAAAATGATTCAAGCTCATAACAAGCTGGTCCGCCCTAGGTCTTTCCAAGTAGGAGAACTTGTGTTAGTCCTAAGGAGACCAATTATTGCCGTCAAAGATGGGGAGCAAGTTTGAACCCACTTGGGAAGCCCATGTCTCATAGAGAAGGCCTACCAAGGAGGATCTTATCATCTTATTGATTGTAAAGGGGAACACCCGATGCTTCCAATTAATAAGCTCTATCTAAAGAAACATTACCCATGAAACAAAACTTGTTTGAAAATAATTCATTAATAAAAAAGAACAAAATCCGATTCCATTCATCAAATCTTCTCTTCTTTCGAAGTGATTGTTTGCTTATCTTTTGAATCCGCTATGATGTGTTTAGGGTAGGTGTAAGAGTCCCCTAGTGGCATCCTATCCCTCTTTCACAACACAAACACAATCTTCTGATGCTTTTAGAATAGGTGTAAGAGAACTCAGAAAGCATCCTATTTTTATTAGCATAATAAAGTTAGGTGTGAGAGAACCCAAGTGGCATCCTTTCTTAGTGGGAATCTTATTTCCTCTGTGGCATCATTTCATAATTCCAATGTTTTAAGGTAGGTGTAGAGTCCCAGAGGCATCCTTCCTTTTAACACAACACAAATCTTTTGTCTTGAGCTATTTTTTCATGTGGGAGCAAGCCCATGGCACTCACTCATTAGCTGCTCTAGGTTGGTCTACATGCTTCGCTATGTCACCCCAGTGTCATTTTTGGAAGATGTGAGTCCCACTTTCTTCCTAACTTGATCATTTGAACCAATGAGCCCTTGTTAGTATGGTATGTCTTCTTCATTGCCCGGTATTACACATGGTTTAAGAAGATGTGAGTCCCATGCTTTCTTCTTGAACTAGCCATCATTTTCTAATTAGGTTGAGTATATTTAGGCTTAGGATAAGTCCCCGAGGCTCCTTTCTCTTGACTACTTTTGAGATATAAGTCCCCTGGCATTCACTCGGTAGTCCCCTAGGTCGGATAACTTTGTCGAGCCAAGACGACTATCCGTCACTATATGAGGATGTGAGTCGAGCTTTCTTCTAGGGTTGATTATGTGGCACCTTAGGTTGGTTGATGTTGCTATATGCTAGTGACTCACCCGGTGAGTACACCACTCTTGGCAATATGAGTCCCGTGCTTTCTCCTTGAGTTGGACCTATTGAATTTATGACTAGCCATGTCATCTTCTCGGGTGTTGGATTAAGCCCTTTACCCCATCCCCATGGGCACTCTATTTGGATCAAGTCCTTTGCGACCCCATTTAGACACTACGGGTTACTTTTGGATTGGATAGTCCCCTTAGTAGCCCTGGTTGGAAAATTTGATGCATTCTCCCTTGGTTCAATGCGAGATAGGTCTAGATATAAGCTCCTTGTCAATTTGATCACAAACTAACAAGTTCCATGATAAAATAAACTAAAATAAAAAACAAAAATTAATTCACTTATGGATTAGAATTCAAGCCCCAAAGGGCCCTTCTAGCGGGCATCTATCTTTAGAGGCGGTCGGAGAACTCCTATAGGAATTGCGACTACGAGTTGAGATAAATCCGTTGGTACTCACTCTAGCCCTTAGGTGGGTTCAATCTATTTTACCTGGCAGGTTACCCGATAGTCATTCCACTTTGAAAGATATAAGACTGATGCATTCTTTCTAGCATGATTACATGGCGGGTAGCCTTAGGTCGAGTTGATTTGTTGCCCAAAGCAAATCACCCGATTATAGTGGAAGATGTGAGTCCCCGAGCTTTCTTTCCTTCAATTGATCATTGCAAATCGAAAGGCACTCCTTTGGTTGGATAGTTCTCCCATCAGTCGGGAAGCTACTCCCTTTATTTCAGTAAATCTTAGATAGGTTCAGGCTTCTATAAGATCTTTCTCAGTGTGATCCACCATAAACCAACGGAACCCATCAAAACATATAATTCAAAAATGAAATCAATCTGGACTATTCTTGAGTTGATTTAAGTCCCCTGGCATTCACAAATTCTTTAGGCCAGTTTGATTTGTTGCCCAAGCAGATCACCCCAATGTTTCCTTGTCTCTAAGATATGAGTCCATTTATTTCTTCTTAAGACTTGACCATTGTGTACCAAAATATTTCTCCTTGGTTTGTCTACCTTGTGGTTGGTAGACTACTCCCTTTGAATTTAATTTTAGTCTAGGCTTGGCCCTACTGGGTGTGATTCATCCAACCTATGAGACCCATCATAATCAAACAAACTTAAGCTAAAAATAAAATCTATATTTGACTATCTTTGAGCTGATCTAAGTCCCCCAATGGCATTCACTCAATAATCAGCCCTAGGTTGGGTTCAATCATTCTTGCCAATAGAATTAGTCTCTACTTGGAGGATGTGAGTCCCAACTTTCTTCCTAGTAAATACCAAAATCCCTTTTGGTTGTCCTACTATGTAGTAGACTACCCCTTTATTGGTAAATTTATTAGGGCCTCTGGCTCTTATTGATCAATCCATTTCTTCTTAGTAGTTCAGTTAAAATCTAACAAAATTAAAATAAATTCAACCCTCTCCCCAGTGGTGAGATTCAAATCAAATCTTTCCCTTGTGGATGACTTGAATTTCCCACAGTGGAAGGTTCACACTCTATCCCTTAGTGGATTTCTTCCCTCTCTTATGTCTTGGACATAAGTAGAGCCACATTACTAAGCTCGGATTCTTTCCTTTGGGTTAAGGATAGATTTTTATTAGTGTTTGAGATCTCTGTGTTGTTGATCATTTGGTCAACACTAATACGTCTGTCGGTCACCACACCTATTGGGTGCCCTTTGTTGACCTCATTTTTTTTGAATGAGCTCTCACACCTCCATCTTAGGCTGGGTTTCTCTTAGACTTTAAGAGTTCCTTAGTCTTAAGACACATCTAGTGATTAGGTGGACACTCCCAACCCTAGAAGACTTAGGAGAAGTAGGAATAGGTCATGCAGGGTGTTAGAAAATCTACCCTTTAGCTTAAACTTTTCCTCACTTTCCTTCTTTAAGTCAAACTCCAAATCAATTTTGATTTTCTCAAACTCAAATCAATTCCATGATTCAATCCATGATTCAATTCCATGATTGAAATCTGATTGAAACCCATGATCAAAATTCATCAAAATCCAAGTCAAAATTTTAATTAACCCTTCCTTAAGGACAACCAAAATCATGGTCTAAGCCAACTCAAATCTTTGAGATTTTCTCATGATCCATTTATATTCTCATTTATATTCACATATATAAATGAAATGTAAATTCGAGCACACCAAATCAAATTCAAAATTCCAACAATTCATGAAAATTTTCATAAATTCCATTAATTTTCCATTAAAGGACTTAGCCAAAAATCAACTCCAAATCTTGATCAAACCCATTCAAATCCTTGGGATTTTCTCAAAATCAACTTATATCCTCATTTATACATTTATATAAAAATTAAATATAAATAAAACTCAATCCAATTAAACTCAAAAATTAAATTCCAAATTAAAAATGCTTGAAATTTTCTTAAATTCATTAATTTCTCAGTAATGGATTCACCTTAAACTTTGTTCAAACCACTTCAAACTCATGGGATTTTCTCAAAATATATTTATATTCTCATTTATATTCTCATATATAAATGAAATATAAATATAAATCAATCAAATCCAATTCAAAATTAAATTTCATTAATTAAATCCATTAAATTCCTTTTAATGGATTTAACCAAATCATGATTAAACTCTCTTTCAAATTCTTGAAATTTTCTCATGATAAATTTATATTCTCATTTATATTCACATATATAAATAAATATAAATTCAAACAATCAAAACCAACCCAAAATCAAACTCAAATCAAATAAAATCAAATCTAAGCCTTTCAAGTCAAAATCTTGAACTTAGCCAAATCAATTCAAATCAAGCCAAACTCTTGATTTCTTCTCATGGTTCAATCAATCCTACAATCATGAGATCATATATAAATCCCAATCATTCAAACCCAAATCAAAATCAAACAAAACCCTTTCATATTCTTCCTTTGAATATGAAATTTTCAAATGGATCAAAATCCATTTGACTTCAAACTTGTAAATGGATTTATATTTCAATCATAAGTCCATATACAAGATCAATAAACTTTAAATCAAGCTTTGACCAAGCCATTTGACCCACTTAGGCTCACTTGACCCAAAGTAATTTATACGAGCCAACTTTTGATCCTAACCAAATTGGATTGAACCAAACTCATATATCTCATCATGATCAACAATCATCATGGGATGATCAATCAATCAAATTGGGCCAAACCTAAGGGTTGACCAAGTCAACACTTAACCAAAAATGAAACCTAACATAGCCAAAATCTACTAGAGGCCAAATTGATTGAAACCATTGATCCAAGTTCACTCATGACCTATGTTTGAACTTGAGTCAACTTTGAGCCTAACTTGGCCTTGACCCTTGATTTTGACCTAAAGGGTCAAAATGTGTCAAAACTTGAAACCAAATAAATTTATTGAAACCAATGGGTCAAGTCCATTCCAAATCACTTGTGGAACTTGACCAAAGCCTCAATGGCCAGACCCAACTAGCCCAATTGACCTTAGACCCAACATGACTAAAGGGGTCATGTTGAGCCAAACTTAACTCAAATTGATTGGAAACAAAGATACCAATCCACTCCATATGACTAACCAAACCTAAACCACCCTGACCAAATAGGTCAAATGGGTCAAATAGGTCAACTTGACCCATTTGACCTAAATGAATCATATGAGCCAAAATCTATACCAAAACCAAATCAAAGGCACCAAAATATTTCAAATGGTCATATGAACTTGACCCAACCCTTGATTTGACCCAATTTGACCTATTGGTCAACTTGACCCGAGTTGACCCATTTTGACCTAAATGGGTCAACATGAGCCAAACCTATCAAATGGATTCCAAATCCATGAAACTTGCCAACTATTTTCTCAACATACCCAAAATTGAAAAAAACAAAATGACCATTTGTACCCTAGGCCATAGAACAAATTTTGGAGTATAATTTGGTCATGCACTCATCCACTTGAGGCTCTCCTAAAACATCAAGGGGACTGATGGTGCACCCAACCCAATGGGTTTGGTTAATTTTGACCAAAACCCAACCATATGGCTTGAAATCAAAATCAAATACCTCTTCCCTCAAACTAAGCACATGGAGGTTGGGATCCACTCTCAGCGACCATGTGCACACTCTTGATCAACAACTCCCATCCCATTGGATTGATGGCACATAAGGTGTGACATCGATCCTTCAAGGGGAGATATACTCCCCTAATTCTAAATTTCATTATCAATGGAGTAAGGAGAATTTAGGAGGATAGAGCCACCATAGCTTTAGGAGATTTGAATTTTCTTCTCATTTTTTTCCTTCAAAATAGGGGGATCTTCAATTTTCTCCCACTTTTCCTTTAATTCTTGCACACTTCATCATGAGCTAAAGTGCACAAGCTTCTATTGGGCAGGGAAGGATCAATTGGATCAAAGCTCAAAGGGAGGGTGTTGGTCATTGACTTCACCTCAAGGCTGGAACTTCAAGCGCTTGTCTCCACTAGATGAAGCTACCTCATCATTAGCGTGGTGATCACCTCGGTGAGGTATTTTCATCACTAAACTCAATGTGGTGTGGAGCTTTGTGAAAAATTTTCCTCATGAATCACATTGGATTGGCTCAGTCCTTTAGATGGTGTGGGTTGAGTTTGATTGAATCCATGAAGGATCGAGCAGATCTCCCCTTGATCATGGAGGTCTCTTGATCAAGGGAAGAACTTTAGCTCTCTGACCATCCATATGTGTATTTTAGATGAGAGATTATTCAACACATTTTAGATTTATCTATCCCTTTATAAGTGTAGATGGCTTGGTTGTCATCTTTGATGGGCGATAAAGCACATGCGTGCGCCATCCATTGATAACTTAAGTGGCTAATGTGGAGCGTCGTGTAAAGTGTGACCACCCCGCATTGTGGCTGAGGGATTAGGGATTAGTTATTTAATTCTAATTAATTAATCCAATCTTCAAAATTCATAACTAATTAAATAAAAATCAAAAAAATAAAAGAAAAATGTTATGGATAGATAATTTCATCTAGAATATTTTCAAAATGTTTTCAATACATTTTGATTTCCCTTTTTCTCTGAATTTGGGTTTCTTTGGGAATGGTAATTAACTAATTACTTTCTAATTAGGGAATCAATTAACCTCAAACATCTAGAGTTTATTTTATGGGATGACCTCTGCCTCCCCTAATTTTCTTGAGATTTATTGAAGTCTTGATTAGGAACATTGCTAGCTCATTCCCTAATTACCCCTTTCATGTAATTAATTATGATTAGGATGTAATTAGTGGATTTTCCTTATGTTTAAGTTGGATTAAGGTTAGATCTAGTGAATAGAGTTTTATGGAATATTTTTGGGGCATTTCTCCTAAGCTATTTCCTAAACCCCCTTCTTCTCTCCTTAATCCCTTCTTAATTAAGGGTTAATTCATTAATTATCCCCTTAATCAAATTTTTAAAATTCTAAAAAAAATCTCCAGAACTTAATTAATCTACCTTGGGTAGATGCTTAGGTGTTTTATAGCCTAAGTTCAATTAAGAAAATTAAACCCCCTTTCATAAGTGTGAAAGGGGTGTTTTAAAAGTACTTAAGCTAAACCTCTTTGCTTAATTAACTTTTAATTATAAGCCAAATTGAATTAGGCCTTTTTATTATTAGGTGCATTGCAAATTTAAATTCCTTGTGGGTTTTATGACATCTCATTAGCTCATAATTATTTTGTTAATTCTTCTAAGGTGGTGTAGGGTTAATTAAGCCACTTAATTCATACCTTAACCTAATCAATGCATAAAATGGATTTAATGAACCAAAAATTAAACTAAAATGCAAAACACATATGGGAATGGGTTAAGGACAAAAAACTCAACTCACCCTTCTAAATTAAATCAAACTTGAAATCAAATAAAATCTATCTCAAATAAACTTTGATTTTCTATAAACCTTCTTATTCCATAAGAATGTCTTTAGGATTTAGTTGAAGTGAATTTGTTTACATGCTTTCATTGCTTTGATTCTTTCTCTAACATGTTAAATTTGTATGCCATGGGGTTTCATGCATCCATATATTTTGAAATGCAAATTCAAAAAAATGAAAATTATTTACCTTATGTCACTTGCATGTTTGGCTTAAATATGAATATGAGTGGCTATTATCACTACTAAACCCAAATTATTTTCAAATTATATAAATCAAACTCCAAATCTGAAAGTGTGTTATTTATACTTTAATTATAGGTTTTCATGTGATGAAATGTAAAGGTATGCATAGTAGTTCCCTTTCTTTATATTTAGCATAGTTTTGGATAAGAATTTGGCAAAGTGTTCATTTGAAAAGAACCCAACACTTGCTGAAATTCATCTCTTATTCACCTCTATGCTACCAACAAAAGGGGAAGCCTACACTTATACACATAAATTAAACAAACAAATCAAATGAAAAAAAATACAATTTTTGCATATTCTTTTCCATCTCATTTCTTTTATATGCATGTTAGTACTTAAAAAGTGGTATATTAGTCTGACAACCCCGAGGTTGTGAGCTTTTAAGTAGCCCTATAGGTCTTGTACCTTACACCTCCAGTTAACAATGACATACTCACTTATGCCTTTCTTACTTTCATATGTATGTGAAATTTTGATAAGGAAAACCTTTTCTACTTAAGAAAATCATGCATATTCAACTTCTAAATTTTCTTAAATGGATTACTTAGCATGCATCATAAAGTGTGTTAATATCTTCATTTGCATGTATAGATATGCTTATGGTCCATCCATATGCATGTTATATATGTTGGGAAAACAATTGAAGTAATGTGTGTTATGTGAATTTTGATTCATTTTATTTAATCTTAAAATGCCTTTCTTTTGAATAGGTTTGTTTAGAGTTTATCTAAATTTATGATTAATTAAAAGATGTAATCAAAATATTCACCTAAATGAAACTAAAATGTGAACTTACTTAGAAATTACTTAGGATTAGGGAAGGAAAGAGAAGTCATCTTTTCTTTCCCTCTCTTCATAACTTAGTAATTAATTGTAGGTTTCATTTAAACCAAATTAAAACATGAAATAAAATCAACCCAAAGTCACTAAACAACTTAAATGAAACTCCCTCTAAGTTGAACATGTCTTTCACACTTAGAAAACTTAAACCCAAAATCTAAGTTAAGCATACCACACAAACCTTCGAAGCACACATATTAGCCTAAGTCACCACTTCTAGCTTTAGGTTAGGTCGGTGCATGGCTTGATGTTATGTTTTTTGATGAATGTTTTAGACTGATGTAGGGTGTATGCTCATGAATGAATGGTAGATGCTTAGTCTAACTATTTCTTTATGTAGGATTGTGCTAAGGTGCTATATCATAAATAAAAATATAAATCTTTTGCTTGCTGTGTTTTATACCCTAAGCATAATCCATAGGCCGTGGACTTAGTCACCATGTGGGGTGATAAGTCCAATATACATGCTTGGGATTTGTTTGATCTGATTTGACTAACCTTTATTTTGTGTGTTAGCTAGATTTATGTTTTCCCTTTTAATGTAAACAATTTGTATATTTAGAATTTGGAATGATTTGTTATGGGGGATTAGGATGAACATTGGTCATAAGACTTCATCTTATGTACCATGTGAAGCCTGGCACATCTACCATTCAACCATCCAAAGGAAGATCCAAGGAAGAAGAGAAGAAAGAAAAGAAAGAAAGAAGAATAAAGCTTGAAGACCCCCCATAACAATGAATTCTTCTTGTTTAAATGTAATTTAATTCATTTGCAATCCGGGTTGTATAAGGGTAGAGCTCGGCTACCCAATTTGATATTTTGGGTTTGCAGGTGGTGCCCACCACAATGGCATTTTATTCTTTTGCTTAGTTTTATAAATTGGTTTGATGTTTATTTAACTTGCATTAAGTGGCATGCTTTTCCTAGTTTCTTCCTTGCTTTATGTATGGCCTGGATGAGGATTAGGATCTTTAGGGAAAAATAAATCTTTTACCTAACTTAATAAACTCATAACCTCACTTAAAGCCTAGGTTTAAAACCTAGATAAAAGAATTAGTAACCCCTTAGCTGGATGAGTCTTTTTTATAATATCATGCACAAATGCATCTTATTTCACTCTTGATTGAGGGCTTCCTCTTGCCAGAAACTTTGGTTTGACCTTTGAGGGTCATGGAGGAAACTCACCTCCTAAAATTCTAGCTGATTTTGGCCAATAATCTACTTCTCATGCATTAGTCATAAAATGTCTATTAGCCTCAATCAAATTGATTATCCAAAAATGGTAATAAAAAATGAAATTATAAATGCATTAGATTTAGGTCATTGAAGCATGCCCCTTTACATGATCTAGTCTCTTTAGGTAGTGAGTTTAAGGACTTAGCTTCTTTCTAAATAAAAACCGCCCAACTTATCATGCATAAGCATAAAGACTTGCCTACATATTTAAAATCATAGAGGAGTTAGTTGGCCACCCCAGGTTGTAAGTCCAAGATGTTTGGTGGTTTGTCCTCTGGAGGCAAACCAATACCCATTTTCTCCTTAGATTTAGGTTGTGCTTCGCCCCTCAAGCTCCCTAGATTTAGCTGAGGTTGCTTTTCTCTTTGGGCCATAAGCATAATTTCTCACCTCTTAGGCATTTTCTTAATCTTGTGTTAAGGAATCTTAAGTCCAAACTTTCTAATGAAAAATATAACTCAAATAAACTAAATCAATTTCTAAAATGTAAAGCCCAATTATAGGATAGTTTGAGATGCTCGCTAGGCTTCCTAGCATCATGAGCATCTCCTACTTATCTTCCATTTTGGCTTCGATAATAACTCTCTCTCTCTGATCAATCCCATTTGATCTTCAAAAATATAAACAAATCGATTGATAGTCCTTTCCTATTGAAATCTCAAAGACAATGATCATTTACCTTAATCGAGTTTTTCTTAAGGTTCACCCTCAGATGTAATTAATATGGGGCTTCCTTAGGGAACTAACTAACTCGATTTAAAATAAACCGCTTTACTTTTTCATGTAAAGTAGGGAAGAATCTCGTACATATGCACTCATCCCCTGAGTCCTTATTGAGGTGATTGGTTCCATTAAAGGGTGGTATCTTTCGAGAAAGTACACTATATTGATGACATACCCTATCACTTGAATAAGTACATCTCGTGGATCTTGATCTTACCAAGATGAATTTTATATAGGGTGTTGCCTCATTTCACCCAAACATTTGGAAGGAGACCACCTCTATATAGAATTTTTCCACAGAGCCAAATTAAAACTAAACCAAATAATCAAACCAAAGCCACCAAAACATTTCAAATGGTCATATGAACTTGACTCAACCCTTGGTTTAACCCATTTGACCAATTATAACTTGACTTTGACCCATTTTGACCTAAATGGGTCAACATGAGCCAAACCTTATCAAATGAATTCCAAATCTCATGAAACTTAGCCAAACCTATTTTCTCCACATACCCAAATATATCAAATTCAAAATCAGAAATGACATTCTACCCACCATAGAACATTTTTTTGCTAAATCCATGGGTAATTTGGTCAAGCCCTCTTCATATCAACTTCATGCCTTTTAATAGCTCAAGTGGCCCAATGAAGAGGTGCACCCATAGGTTTTCAAATGGACCCAAGGAAAACTCACTATAAATTGGTTAATTCAAAATCCTCACTTGATTTGATGCACATGGAGGTTACTAATCCAAAGACCTTAAATCATATGTACAAACATCAATCCCTAAACAATTTTCCATATGGTTAATTGGATCAAAAGCAACTCAATGTTTGGCCATGATTCCAAAGTGGAGATATACTCAATTCTTTAATTCATCATCCTCACATTTGATTAAGCACTAGAGAGAGTTAGATCCATCGAGAGCATTCCTAAGCTTTTAGGGATTTGAATCTTGCCTTTTTGATTTTTTCCTAAAAAATGGAGCTCATCATCCCAAGTTTTCATACTCAAATCACTTATCTTTCTTGCATATTGGGATCAAGTCAGTGCACCTAAGCATTCCCTCAAGTTCCCAAAGTAAGGAGGAGGTGAATTCAATCAAAGCTGCAAGCAAGAAGAGGAGGTGTTGGTCCATGAGTGATCTAAAACCCAAGGCTTGAAACTTTCAATGGGCTTCCTACTAGATGAAGCTACCTCATGAGCTTAAAGTCATCACCTAGCAGGTATGAAATTTTTACCACTTAGCTTAGAGGTGTTGGTCCTTGAAATAAATTATCATGGCATGAGAATTCTACCCCATCATTAGCTTAAGATGGTGTTAAAATTTTGTTTCAATAACTCATTGAGCTAATCTCTTAGATCATGAATAGTCTCCATTGATACTGAAGAAAAGAATTGGCCATCCATCCACATTTTGGATGACTCAGATTAAATGCATTTTATAAATCATTTATCTCTTTATAAACCATGAGATGATCACCATTGATCCTAATCAATGGTATCAAACCATGACCTAATACCTTTATGATGATGTTTATAAACACAAAGCACATGTATAAAGCACATTTTGTCACATGTGAGCTAAAGGGATTAGCTAGGAATTTAATTAATTTTAATTAATCTCCTAACCTTCAAAAATTTATATCTCCTCAAATAAAAATCAAAAAGATATGAGGTAAATTTCTATGCTAAGATAATTCAGTCTAGAACACTTTAAAAATGATTTCAATGGATTTTGAATTAGACTTTTCTCTGATTTTAGTTTTATAGAAATCTTATTTTGCTAATAATTTAATATTCTATTAATCCCAAATTTCTGAGTATGTTTGGGGATGACTTCTCAACTAATTTTCATGGGATTTATTGATTATTTAATCAAGAAATTGCAAATGTATTTCTAATTACTCCTAATGTAAAGATAATTAAGTGTGATTAGTGTTTTGACCCTTGATAAAGTTGATTAAGGCTTGATAATGAGGCTTAGAGAATAATTTTGGGGTATTTAAGCTATTCTAAATCCTTTCCTTTCCTTACCTCTCTAATTAAGGGTTAATTCATTAATTACTATCTTACTAATTTTAAAAAATTCTAAAATTAAACTTAATTAATCTACTTTGGTTATTCTTAGGTGTTCAAGAGCCTAAGTTCAAAGGAAATCAAAACCCAACTCACATTGAGGGGTGTTTTGAAATTACTTGTTAAATTTAGCTTAATTAACCATTAATCATGAGCCAAATTGCATTAGATTTTCTTCTTAGGTTCACAAGTTTAAATTCATGAGTTTTTTATATCATCTCATTGCTCATAATTATTTGGTTAACTATGCTAAGGTGGTGTATTTAATTAACTTGTTTTAATTCATGACCTAATTAAATCTAAAATGAATCTAATCATCTAATTATTAAACAAAAATATCAAACACATGTTAATGGGTTTAGGAATAACTCACATTTTCAAAATTAAATCAAATTCAAAATCAAATAAAAATCATACTAAATGGACTTTGATTTACTTTAAGCTTTCTTACATCATAAGATTGTCTTTAGGATTTAATTGAAGTGAATGAGTTTACATGTCTTCATTGCTTTGATTATTTCCGCAACATGTTAAATATGCGTGTCATATGGTTTTATGCATTTATATTTTTCAAAATTCAAATTTAAAATGAAAATATTTACTTTATTTCAAATTTGCATGTGCTTGCTAAAGTAGAAATATGATTATATCACTACTAAATTCAAATTATTTTTCAAAATATATGAATCAATTATGAAAACTGAAAGTGTGTTACTTAAATTTTAATTACAAGCTTGCATGTGAGTAAGATATAAGGATGTGCTTAGTCTAGGCTCTCCTTCCTTTCTCTTTTAGTGTAGTTTTGAATATGATTTGGTAAGATGTATGGTTCATTTAAAGGAACCCAACACTTGCCTAATTTATATATTCATTCCTATATACTATCACTTATGAGGATAGTGTTTGCACATATAAATTGCATAAACAAATGAATCAATTAATATAAATTTTTGCATTCTTTCTTTTCATTCATTTCTTTTGTACACATGTTTGTATTTAGGAAAGTGCTATATTATTGGACAACCCCATTGTGAATTTTAAGTATTATCTTGTCTATTGATAGTGCTAATGGATGCACTCATTACGCCTTTCTTACTTTCATGTGTGTATGTGAAATTGGATAAGAAGTCCCTTTTCTACTTAAGGAAAAGTATGCATCATAAATTTTCAAATTTCCTTAAATGAACTGCTTAGCATGCATCATAAAGTGTGTTAAATATTCTCATTTATATGTATATATATATATGCTTAGGACTCATTCATATGGATGTTATACATGTTAGGAAAGAAATAAAGTGATGTATGTTTTGAATTTGGTTCATTTTATTTAATCTTAAAATGCCTTTGAATGTTTAGAGTTCATCTAAACTTGATTAATTAAAACACTTAATCAAAACATTCACTAAAAAACTAAAACATGAATCTACTTTAGGAATTACTTAGTTAGGGAAGGAAAAGAGAGTTCTCTTTTGCTCTTTATAACTTAGTAATTAATTGTGATTCATTTGAACCTAATCAAAAGATGAAATAAAATCAAAAATATTTAAACCATTAAATGAAAACTCCTCTAAGTTGAACATGCTTCACACTATTCTAACTTAAAGCTATAGCTAATCAAACCACACAAACCTAAAAGCACACACATTAGCTAAGTCACCTATTTTAGGTTAGGGCGGTGCATGATTTGATATTTATTTTTTTGTGCTATATGTTTTAAACTGGATGTTAAGAGCAAAGAATGAATGGTTAATCTTAGTTCAACCATTATTTTTTTTCATGGATTGTGCTTAAGTGCATAAATAAAAATATAAATGCTTTTACTCAAGTGCTTATACCAAGCATAATCCAATAGGTCAGACTTAGTCACCCATCTATGTGATAAGTCCAATATTTGATGGAATTTGTATGGTTTGTTTAGCTAATTTATTTTGTAGGTGTTTGTTGATTTATTCTTTTCCTTTTCATGTAAATTTATGCAATTAGGATCTTAATGATTGTTATGGGATTAATGAGCATTGGTCATAAGATCCTATCTTATGTACCATGTGAAGCTTGAGCATCTACCTTAACCATCAAAGGAGGACCAAAGAAGAAAGAAGAAAAAGAACAAAAGTAGAAAAGAAGAATGAAGAAATTGCTTGAAGAATAACAATAAATTCTTGTTAATTGTAATTTAATTCAATTGTAATATTTGTATAAGGGTAAAGCTATACCCAATTTGTTTTTTTGGGTTTTTGCTGACCATACTCCTCTTATTCTTTTCGATTAGCTATAAATTGATTGATGATTTGTTTATCTTTTGCATTAAGTGTCATCTTTTTTCTAATTTCTTCCTTTGTTTTATGTATTTTGGATGTGGATTAGGCTCTTAGGATAAATAAATCTTTTACCAAACTTCCAAACTAAAAGTAAAGAACTCATAACCTCACCTAAAGCTAGTATAAAAATCAAGATAAAAGAATTAGAAACTTAGATCTGAGTATTTTATAATATCATGCACAAATGGTCTTATTTTGATTGGAGGTCTTCCACCTTGCCGAGAAACTTGGCTTTTGAGAGCCATGGGAAACACACCTCCTCCCTTCTCAATTTTGGCAATAACTTTATTTCTCATGTATTGATTATGAATCTTATTGATAAAATAATTGTCCAAAAAAAAATGAAATTTGAATTGCATTAGATTTGGTCATTTTCAATATAAATGATCTAGTCTTTGAGAGTAAGTTTAAATTGTCTCTTTAATAAATTGAAACATAAGCATAAGATTTTATGAATTTCATGAAGTTTTGATGCTGATTAAATAATGGTTTTGTTCTTTGAGGAAAATAAATAATTTCATTAGTGCTTTTGTCACCAAAGTTCTTGATTTGGTTTTGAGGTTACTTCTTTCATGGATAAGCATAATTTATTGGCATTTATAATTTGTGTTATGGAATCATAAGAAATTTCTAATAAAAAATGCAACTCAAATAAATTAAATTAATTTCAAAATGTAGCCAAACCATAAGATAGTTTGAGATGCTCACTAGGTTTCAAGATGGGCATCTTACTTATCATCTTTTGGCTGATAATAATTTTGATCAATCATTTTATCTTCAAAAAATGAACCAATGATTGATAGTCCTTTCCTATTGAAATCTTTGAACATAATGATCATTTACCTTAATTAAGAATATTCCTAAGGGATCACATTCCTTAGGATGTAATTAACTATAGGGGCTTGCCCCTGTAGGTAATTTAACAAACTCAATTTAAAATAAATCATACTTTATTTTTTCATGTAAAGTATGGGAAGAATCTCTAGTACATATGATTATGTTGGAGCCCTATGAGGGATTAGGTCCATTAAAGGGTAGTGACTTCTATCTTTCAAGATAGTACACTATTCCTTGATGATGTACTCGATCCCCTAAATAAGTACATCTACGGATCTGCATGGCATCCTAAAAAGATGAATTTTTATATTCTTGCCTTCTCAACACAGATTGGAAGGCAACTATATAGAAATTTCTCTTAACCAACAGTATTGGTGATGACCAAGATGATCAACAACATCCAAAAGATTACAACCACTAACAAATTATCTACTCTAAACCCAAGGTGTAGAAAGAATCAAGATCTTAGTGCAATGTAGCTCAACTCATGCCAAGAGCATAAGAGAGGAATGAAGGATCCACTGAGGGATAAAGCATATGAACCTTCCACTAGGGAAGTAAGTTATCCATGAGGATAAAAGTTGAGTTGATAATGATTGAAGAAAAGATCACTTGGGATGAGTGCATGAACCTTCCACTAGGAAGCAGTTGAGATCATCCACTAGGGATTTGACTAGTTTGATTTTATGAGGCACTTGGAAGATATGTTTCATGTCTTGTTGTGGAGAGAAATGGTTTAATTTGATTGGTGGGGCATCCAGGGGAATTTAATTTGATTTGTGATGGCTTATGGTTTGAGGCTCCATTGGGGAGAGCATATGATCTGGTTTTGAGGGCACATCTGTTGGAGATATGAGCCCAAATCCTTTGGGGATAAGATGGATTTAATATTTGGACTCCCCCGGAGGGAGGATGGTGAATCAGATGAAATGGACCCTATCGGTGTGCAATGGATCCACTAAGAAGGGGCTAATATTAGCCTAGTCCTATCTTAGATTTACTAATCCAAAGAGATAGTCTATTGGCCATCAGGTAGAACTATCCAACCTAAGGGTTGCCTTTCAGTGTGCAATGGTCATGTTAGGAAGAAAGCTTGTAGACTTATAACTTCCTGAGCAAGGAACCATTGGGGTGATCAGTTGATAGCTCAACAAATCAAACCAGTCCTAAGGTGACTATTTGAGCGAATGTCATTGTGGACTCACTAATTTCCTAACTTGTTGGTGGACCCTGTCAGTGTGCGATGAATCCACTAAGATGGGGCTAATATTAGCCTAGTTCTATCTTAGATTTACAAATCCAAAGGGATAGTCTACCAGCTGTGAGGTAGAGCTAACCAACCTAAGGGGGGCCTTTCGGTGTGCAATGGCCAAGTTAGAAAGAAAGCTTGTAGACTTATAACTTCCTGAACAAGGAACCACAGGGGTGATCGATTGATAGCATACAAATTGAAACCAACCTAAGGATGTTCATCGATGTGCAATGGTCGCACTAGAAAGAATGTGTAATATACTTATATCTTCCAAAGCAAGGATGACTGCCGGGGTGACTCGTTGGTGGCACAAAAACGACCTAAGGTGACTCTTGAGAGAGTGCGACAGGACTTATCTCAACTCAAAAGTAGTCGGCGATTCCTATGGAGTTTTTTTGATGACATTGCCTAAAGATAGGATACTTGGGAAAAAAGGTATCCGAGGTTTTCCTTGTAATCCACAAGATATATATATATATATATATATATATATATATATATATATATATATATATATATATATATATATATATATATATATATATATTATGTGGACCTTGTTGGTGTGAGGGACCACACGAGAAGAGCTCATATCAACTAGTCTTATCTCGACTTATTGGACCAAGGGAGAATGCATATTATGAGACAAATTCTCCAACCATAGGGTGGCTACTATAAAAGGGGATTATCCAATCCAATGCGGTGTAGTGTCTAAATGGGGTCTAAGGATGATCCAAATAGAGTGCCCATAGGGGATGCTAGGGCTTTATCAGAAAAGAAATCTTATAGGCATTCGAAAGCCAACTCAAAGAAAAAGCATAGCAATCTTACATCTACCAAGAGTGGTGTATCCACCGGGTGGGTCACCGTCAACATGGCGATAACCAACCAACCTAAGGTTGGTGTGCAATAATCTAGAAAGAAGGTGTAGACTTACATCTCCTAAAGAAGGAATACGGGATAGTCTCTTCAACTTAAGTGATATCGACCTAGGTGACTAGTGGGAGTCCATGTAAAAGGACCAGACTTGAAGTAGTCAAGGGGAAAGGTGCCTCTAGGGGACTTACCCTATCCCTCAACTCGCCCAAGTCAATTCACAATGGCTAGTTTAAGAAGAAGGCGTAGCAGATTTGCATCCTCTTAAATGAAGCCAACATGAGGGTAGCTTTCTGACCGCTCAGTAAGGCCTACCATGCTAACAAGGCACTCATCGGTGTGTCGCAGTCAAACCAGGAAAGAAAGCATTGCAGACTTACTTCTTCCTAAATAAGGGACCACTGGGGTGACACACTTAGGTAGCATGTCGGGACCTAGAAGCTAATGAGTGAGTGCCGCAGGGGGCTTGCTCCCACATCAAAATAACCCGAGACAAAAGATATGTATTTGTGTGTTTATCATATATGCTCAACAATGTCAGTTCACAATGGCTAGTTTAATAAGAAGGTGTAGGAAATTTACATCCTCTTAAACAAAGCCAACATGAGGGTAGCTTACCAACCACGCAGTAAGGCCTACCATGCTAACAAGGTGCTCGTTAGTGTGTTGCAGTCAAGTCAGGAAGGAAAGCATAGTAGACTTACATCTTCCTGAACAAGGGACCACTGGGATGATGTACTAGTAGGTAACGTCGGCTGACTTAGACTAATGAGTGAGTGTGGAGAGGGGCTTCCTCCCACAAAGTAGCTGAGATAGAAAATATGCATGTGTGTGTTTGTGTTGTGAAAGAAGGAATAGGATGCGCTTGGGTTCTCTTACACCTACCTAAACACATGGTGGATTCACAAGCAAAGATATTTCTAACAACTATGAAGAGATGGAATTTGAAATGAAGAAGTTTTATTGATAATTATTTTCAAACAAGATTTATGGATAATATTTCTTTAGGTAGAGCATTGATTGGAAGCATAGGCTCTCCTTTATAATTTATAAGTTGGTAGGATCCACCTTGGTAGGCCTATTCTATGGTGAAAGGGCCTTCCCAAGTGGGTTCAAACTTGCCTCCCATCTTGTGACGGGCAACAATTGGTCTCCTTAGAACTAAAACTAGCTCTCTACTTGAAAAGCTCTAGGGTGGACCAACTTGTTATGAGCTTGAATCATTTTGGCTTTATACAACTTCGAGGTTCGGCATGCCCGTCTCTCCTCCAAACCTTGCTCTTCTAACCAACTTGGCATTCATCATTGTGATCTTACCACCCACATCTATCCTTAATGATGGGATTTGGACTTCTAATGGTAGAACCCACACACTAAAGAGAAAGGGGTAGATTGAGTTGGAGTCCTGTATGTGGTGCGGTAAGCCCACATGGCTTTGCTCATGCCACTTTCATTCAGTGTCTTCTTTAATATTGGATGAGAGTTTTGTTGAAGGCTTCTAAGCCATTTTCCCCTTGGGTAATAGATGGTGGAATATCTCCAATCTATGTTGTGTCTCAGGTAAAGCTGTTGATTTTAGTGCTCTTGAATGGTACCATTATCATATAATTCATGTGAGGCACCCAAACCTGATATGGTTCTAAAACATTGGAGCACATGGTGAGCTATGACCTCTCAGTGGGATCACCTCCACCACTTGGAAAAAGTATTGGTATAGAATGAACCGGTGACCCTTGGAAGAAGGAGGATCATTGACCCACTATGTGACCCCAACACTCAAATGCCATGAGGCCAATGTAGGATGTAGAATGTTGGGTGGTTGGTGTAGGACCACACCTGTAGACATTGGTGGCATCTCTTACATCCATGCGGTCAAGATCCCGACTGGCTACGGTAAATCATGATCTTATGGCCGTATTTGTCCATTTGTCCATAACTTCATATGATCGAAGACCGATATAAAATGCCATCCATGAGAGCATGGAGAAAACTCTACTTCACTGTGTATGACTTCTCTTGAGGTAGTTTGCCTATATGTGGTAATCCATGAATGGTTTCCTCAATCTAACTCATCATCCTTTTGGCACAACCTCCCTTCAAGAGAGTCTCGATGAGTTCAGAGTCAATAAGGGATAAGACATATCTATTTTGGACCCTTATTGGAATGGACTCATCTTCTGGACATGCCAGCTCTTTGGCAAGCTTGGCTAATGCATCTACTACTGCATTTTCTCCTTGAGGAATGTTGTAGATGGTAACCTCTAAGATTTGGGCCAACAACTCCATGGTATACTTTTGATAATGATGGAGCTTAGGCTTCAGAACTTTGTAGGACCCAATAATTTGGTTGATAACTAATTGAGAATCCCCGAAGATGTTGATGCTTTGGATGCATAGTGTATGGTTAACTCCAACACAATCAAAGCCTCATATTTAGCTTCATTGTTGGTGCATGGACTGGACAGATGATATGAGAATCTCATCACATTGCGGTCAGTTAGAAGGACTATTCTTACCCATTCTAAAGAGTAGATATGGTTCTTCTCCTTTTGAAAGGAAGCGCACCATCAAAATACATCTCTCAATGATGTAGTGTCCCCTAAGTTCATGATTTGTTCATCGGGAGGTCATCACTAAGCGGGAATCAAGAAGTGGGTGTCTTTGCTAAGTGTCCTTTCATACGGAGGGTATGAATGTGATATCGACAAAATCATGGATCAATGCAACAACCATCCAAATAGCATCGACCATGTCATGAGATATTACAGTGGATTGATCCTAGAGATCATATTCACCATTTGAGAAAGCATGTAATGTCGTAGGTTTAGATGCAAAGATTAAAGCTAGGTAGTGCTTTTCAATAGGTGGGTAGTTTGCCTCGGATAGGCGATGAGATAGTAGAGTGTTCGTAGTGCTTGATATCTTTGAAAGTATGATGGCACTTATCATCCCACTTGAACTTACCATCCTTTTTCACAAGTGCTGAGAATGGTTGGCATCTTCTGATAGGTTGGAAATGAAACATCGTAGATATGCCAACCGCCCTTGAAATGATCTGAGTTGAGTTATACTTTTAGGGGGTAGCATTTCTAAGATAGTCTTGATCTTCTTCGAGTCAATTTCTATTCCCAAGTTTCGGATAACAAACCCAATGAATTTCCCTAAAGCTACTCCTAATGCACACTTCAGGAGATTCATTTTAAGATTAAATTGTCTTAACTGTTCAAAAACTACTCTCAAGTCAAAGAGATGGTTTTCCTTTTTTTTCACTTTTGACTACAAGATCATCAACATAGCATTCAACCAGATGATGAATGAGTTCATTAAAGATTCGAGGCCCGTTGGTATGTTGCACCGACATTTTTAAGGCTGAAAGGCATGACCTTATAACAATATATTCTGATCGGGGTTCAAAAAGTAATATTTTTCTCATCCTCGGGGGCCATCTTAATTTGGTTATAGCTAGATGACCCATCCATGAAAGAGAATACTGCATGAGATGAGGCAATGTACACCATCAACTCTAGTATAAGAAGTGGAAATTCATCTTAGACATGCCTTATTTAGATCCCTAAATCGACACATATGCAAATTTTTGGCCATTATTTTCTTAACTTGAATGACACTGGCCAACCAGGTGGGATATTTTTCTTCCCTGATAAAGCCAACATTGATCAATTTCTTGATTTCAGAAATAACATGCTGCTTAATTTCTAATTGCATGCTAGAGCCTACTGATAGGTTAGCATTAGATCTATAGTTTGTGGACTACTACATCAGGAGATAAACTGGGCATTTCTTCATAAGTCCATGCAAAGTAGTCCTTAAACTTAGCTAATAGCCTAACTAAGTCATTAGTTTCTTCTTCATTCAATAAGGAACCTATGTATGGATCTTCTTTTGTTCCTAAGTTGATTTCATTGAGTTCATCGATGGTTGATCTAATTTCTTCTTCAAACTCTAATAGTGCATCTTTGACTTCAAGCTCATTTGGATTGTCTAAAGTTTCTAAACATACCTCCTCATAATAGTTAGCATGACTTTAGAAGAACCTATTAGACTCCGAATGATTGGTGATGACTAGGAAATGGTTATCATCATCGATTGGATCCACTGTATCAAATCATAGTCCTGGTCTTGATTGAGAATATCTGCTTTGGTTATCCCATAACCTTTCAAAGTAATCTGAGCTATGTTTAGACCAAGTATGCAGGATTAATCCTTCTTTATTAAATTAAGAACACAAGAAGAATACCAATCAAAAAGAAATTGTATTAAATTTTTTATATGAATCATCCTCAAGTTCACAGACTTGACTTAAGGATGATGCTCCTAACAAAAACCTTTTTGGCTTGACATTTGTGGATGACTTGGGGGCCTCCTTAACTACCAAACCCTCAACTTTCTAGGAAGAAAGTGGGATTAGAGCTAAAGTTCCAACCTGACTCTCATAATGATTGACATTCATGCTTTGCTTGGAGGTCTGGTCTTCATTGCTATCTGGCTCGAATGTCACCTCCAAAGGGAACCACTGAGAGGGGTTTATTGGCATGCTAACCATATGAGACTCATCCTCTGAACTGGACTCTAAGTCTATGTGGATAGCGGGTACTCTGTGAGCTGAACATAGCTCTCTAGGCCACCGCAGGTCTTCCACCTCAAGAACTACCTTTGGATCTACCTCTTCCTCAACCTGGTGTCAAGTCATCCTACCCATTTGTTCATATGAAGGAAACAAGCGGGTGGAATCTAACTCTACTTCTTCCTCAATGTTCTCACATGCATTTTCATTTTTCTTTTTCTTTTCCTTTTTCAATTTTCTTTTCTTTTTCTTTTTTTTTTCTTTTTATTTTTCTCTTTTCTTTTTTTTTCTTCTTATTTTATTTTTGAGCATTGACCAAGTTCATGAGAATAGACTTTTTAATTTTGAGGAAGGTAGTAGGTTATGTCCTCATATATCTTGACCTCTCTAACTAAAAATAGCTTCAAGTCTCTTTTAACACAGTATTCGATTTCACCTCTTCAAAATTTGATGCATTGATGTAGAGAGGATGGAACCATGTTATTTTCATGTATCTAAGGCCTAATGAGCAAACCAGTGAAGGATGTATCTGAATCAATTATGTAGAACTTAGCTTCTGTCTTCCAATCATCTATCTCTAATGACAACACTATGAAGCCTAAAGTCCTCTCACCTTGCTCATTGAATCCTCTCAACATCATCCGATCTCCTTAAAGTTCAGAGATGTCAATCCTTAGGTACAAAAAGTTCTTTAAACTCATAATATTCACTGATGCACCTGGATCAATTAATGCCCTAGAGAGTCTAAATCTGCCCATGTCCATTGTGATGTAGAGGGGACGATTATGTTCAATTATCCCCAAAATAAGGTCTTCATTGGTGAATGTAACTCCATGGGCTTCTTTTGAATAACATGCCTCTTCTCCAATAGCAGTCAGCTGAGCTAAGCATATTTCTGGATCGAGAAGGGCTTTGATCAATGACTCCCTCATCTCTTTGGATAAGACAAGGGCATCATATATGCTTAGCTTAGCTGGCAACTTTCTTAATTGAGCGAGGACATTGTAGTCAACTCTAGGCTAGTTCTCCACAAGCATATCTGTAGGTAGAGCATCCTGTGGATGGGTTACTTGATCATTAGAACCAATGACTTTCTTACCCTTATCCAGAGGTGCTAACCTAGGAGGTAGAACTTTTCCACTGTGGAGGTTGACTTCAGTGACTTCATGAGATGGTTTAGTGAACAGTTTACCGCCATCGTTCACCTAAAGCTTCTCCTATATGATCATCGAAATGATGACTCCAATCTCAATGGTGAAACAAGTGATTCAGGAATGGATAATTCATTTCTAAATTAGAAGAAGAAGAGTAATCGGAACTAGAGTTATTATTAATTAGACTTGGAGAGCTATTTATAGGAATAAAATCAGGCATATCATCAAAAGTGACACAATGTAAGTGGAATCTATTCACTTCATTGATTTCTTAGATTTGGATGGAGGTACAAAATAGAAATCAAGCAAAAGAGTGAGGATTTGGCATAGACCCTCTGCTATACAAATGGTCGCTGAGGAGAGAAGTAACTGTGGAAGGAGTCTAATCATTGGTGGTTGCTACTATCTCGAAAGTGGTGATTATCGTTGCTACCCTCCACCAAGTTTTCCTTAGCAACTTGCAAACCTTCTTTAAAGTTAGAGGTTTGAGCTTGAGCACCGCAAAGGGTAATTTTTGATCTTAGAAATAATTTTCTTTGAGGTTCGGAATCAGGCGATATTCCAACCTTCCTTTATCTTGAAAGGACCACATGTATCTCCAAGGATTACTTTAATAACTAGATTGTTCTAATAAGTATTCCTTGGGGATGACAATGGCATCTAACTTGAAGCTATGCTCAAGCTAGTCCTTAAAGGTAATGAAATCTTCTAAGACATGATCTAACATGCAGTGGTAGGGGAAATAGTTTGGATCATGACTCTTGCCCACTTCATCTAGCCTCTTAGGCTCTGGTAACTGAAAATTAGGCTTCTTTAAGAGATTCTTAAAGATCTTCCTGACGACCTCCCTCTTAAATGAATAAGGTTTATTCAATCTATCGGCAAGAGAAGGTAAGAAATAGCTACCTTGTAGTGGGTAGGAATATTGCTGTTAATGATGCTAATGAGGAGGGTGGCTGACCATTGTGGCAACCAAGGTGGTATGATGGTGGTGGTGCAGAGAGGTGGCAGAGCTAAGCTCGAGGCCTATCCGAATCTAATCACCGCTTCCCCTTGTCAACTACTATGACTACCCCTGGTTTCTTCTTAAATGCCTTTCGAGGTTTGGGCTTGGCTGACTGGTCCTGGAAAGGAAACTATTTGGCCTCTTCTTGTAGATTAGCACTTTATTAATTAATTTCTTGAAAATTTTGATTGTAAAACCATTGAGCATGAAAGCAACCGTGCCATGGATGTTTTATAAGAGAATCTCTATGGCGTGTTATTCATAAAGTTGTGGTTCACATTTCATACTTAGGTTTCACCACCTAAGAATGTAATCAACAAGGAACTTATTAGGGACTTGCGTCTCTACAACAAGATCACCTACAGTAACCCTTTGATGAGCTCCAGCAAACCTCTTGATGATGAGATGCTCCAACTCAACAAATATCTTTACTGAATTATTGGGCAATTCGGCATACCGATCAAACGCAACACTCGCTAGACTACTAACAAACAATCTGAAAGAAGGGCATGACTACCTCGGCAAGCCTCAAATGTGCAATGTGTTGCAGGGTTCACCATCAAAAAATCTTAAAGAAGGAGGTACAAAGCCCTTAGGATACTTGACAACATTCAAATTCCTCGAGGGGTCTACCTTTGGAACAGATGAGCCACCTCGGCTTACCAACGCATCACCTATTGCTCCACCAACTGCTTGATATCTTTCTCATGCATGGAGGTGCTATCCACCACCTTCCTATACAAGCTACCATTATCTTCCTCTACAGGAATGCATCTAGATGAAGGTATGTTAACTGCTCGACTACTGGAGAAGGTAGAAACCGTGTTGAATTCGAATGCCCATCGCACCATCAACTCCTCAATCTTCTTTCCCATTTTTTCAATATGATCATCTCTCTATCAAAGCTGGTGGAAGAGGTAATGAGTTGAATGGATGGCATCATCCTCTTCAACTACAATACCTTCCTGGCTCTGCTGGTCTCTATGGAGGGAGCTCCTAGTATCAACCATGTGGACTTCAAAGCCAAATCCTCAAGAAGGTCATCCTCATCATGATCAAATTCTACCCTCTCATCCTCTGAATCTATGATCACTGCTTAAGAGTTCCCTCTTCTCGATAAAGTAGGCTGCTACAATTTCATCCAAGGAATGATCCCCTACCTTACTGAGATGCAACGGAATAAAGACTTGCAGACAACCAATAGAGGACTGTGGTCACTGATAGAAATATATCTAACACTGCCTGCCACTAAAGAGCTATCTCTGGAAGGACTACGCTCGCTATAAGATACATGCTCATGACTGCCCACTATCGGTGGAGTGTTGTCTCTAGGGGGATCCACTGCCATGGGAACCGAAAGCCTCCCTCCTCACCATCACTGCGTGGTGGTGGTGGTGGTGACCATGATGCCTGGGGTTGCCACTCCTTCTTCACCAAGATAAGTAGGAAAGTGGGAACTCGCCTCACCTTAGTCAGGAGGAGTGGGATCCTTTCAAGTTGGATCAATAAAGGGGCTTTCTTTTCCCCATATACTAACTTCATGACTTTTGTGGGAACGATGGTGCGGGACTAACCGGTGATATGATGAGTGGATCGGTGTGGAATTAGATCCACCCTCATTTTCCCCGCAACCGGTACCCATCAATACTATGTTGTCGGTCCTATCGACCCTAGTGGCCCGATGACTAGGGAAATCAACTAGAGGAGGCCACCAACTGCCTGGCAAACCTCCATCACCTACTCTACGAAGTGCTACTGGCCTGATGCTCTATCCCTATGGATCTACCTGGTAACACTCCTGGGATGATCATCCTCAAATCAAACAATGTGTCGACTCTTCTAAGGGGCTCTTCAACTAAGTACCATCCATACCGAATAGACTTCCTCTCCTCAAAACCTTATGGTATGCGGGAAATGGAGCCAACGCAGCTATCCTCTTGTAGTCTTCCTCTCCATTTGATACCGAGAGGGGTAAAACCTATTACCACTAAGAAGTGGAGAGGTCTCACAAGGAGATCCATCCTCAATAACATGGGATGTTGCATCTATCTCTCGGGCTGCACGCTCATGGTGCTGCTTGATCTTGTGGCTCACGTGGTGAGGGGCGGAAAACTAGATCCAACCTCGGTAGGAGACTCTCTAAAGTCAAGAAAGCCTTCCCCTTATAGGGGACAAATGAGGAGGTGCTAGTATGCACCTAAATAGTTGTAGGAGAACCGACTATGGAATCGGTATACTTGATTGCCTTCCTCTCAAAGAAAGACTAAGATAAGTCAAGTCAATGCGATGACCGCCTGCCCACCTCATCCGACGACAAGGTGAGGGTCTCTCACGTAATGTGTCCTTCAAATCCTTGACCAAAGAAAACCAAGTGGGTGGAGTCAGTCTGAGGGAGGTTGGCCCGATCCAAGGCCAAATCCTTCCCGAATTTAAGGTAAAGATGAATTTATGGGAGGCCATGCATACTGACTGTAAAATCAAACTGCAATGATTGGTCTGCACTATATCTCTACATGTGTTGAAAGGTAACTTGAGTCAGATCTCTATTTTAATACTTGTCCTAAGAGAGTAATAGAGATTTAGAGTTTTAAACCCACACTCAATTCAAATATGTTAAGTGGGGTTCACTAGAGAGATTTTGATAATGTGAGGAGAGTCTTTGCCATTTGATTTTGATTTAGAACCCATACTCAACCAATTTAAGTAGGTTGGGTGGGGTTCAGATATTTGAAGATGTTTGTATTGTTATCTTGTTTAAATTTTTTTGATTTTGAAAGACTTTACTTAGAAAATTTAGGTATGCTAAGGAAAGGTTGTGATTTTATGTTTTGGAAATTTTGTGAAAAATATTTGCTTGTGATGATTGATCATGTGTTTATTTGATGTAAAAATGAGGTTCTCCACTTAACAAATTTGGTATGTTAAGTAAGAACCAAATGTGATATGATTTGAAAATATGATGCTCACTTAACAAATTTGATATGTTAAGTGGAACCAAATATGATTTGAGAATGGGATTCCCACTTAACAACTTTGGTATGTTAAGTGGGGACCAAATATAATATGATTTGAAAATATGAGTCTCACTTAACAAATTTGGTATGTTAAGTGGAACCAAATGTGATATGATTTGATAATGAGATTCTCACTTAACAAATTTGGTATGTTAAGTGGGAATCAAATATGGCATATTATGTGATTCTCACTTAATAACTTTGGTATGTTAAGTGGAACCAAATATAACATGATTTGAGAATGGGATTCTCACTTAACAAATTTGGTATGTTAAGTGGAAGCCAAATGTATGTTTTGAAGATGAGACTCTCACTTAACAAATTGGGTATGTTAAGTTAAATCCAAATGTATCTTCTGAAGATGAGACTCTCACTTAACAAATTGTGTATGTTAAGTGAAAGCCAAATGTATGTTTTGAAAATGAGACCCTCACTTAACAAATTTGGTATGTTAAGTGAAGGTCAAATTTATATTTTGAAGATGAGTCTCTCACTTAACAAATTGGGTATGTTAAGTGAAAGCCAAATGTATGAATGAGACTCTCACTTAACAAATTTGGTATGTTAAGTGAAGGTCAAATTCATGTTTAGAAAATGAGTCTCTTACTTAACAAATTGGATATGTTAAGTGAAAGCCAAATGTATGTTTTGAAAATGAGACCCTCACTTAACAAATTTGGTATGTTAAGTGAAGGTCAAATTCATGTTTTGAAAATGAGACTCTCACTTAACAAATTGGATATGTTAAGTGAAAGCCAAATGTACATTTTGAAAATGAGACCCTCACTTAACAAATAGTATGTTAATTGAAGGTCAAATTTATGTTTTGAAAATGAGACTTCTCACTTAACAAATTGGATATGTTAAGTGAAAGCCAAATGTATGGTTTAAAAAATGAGACCCTCACTTAACAAATTTGGTATGTTAAGTGGAGGTCAAATTCATGTTGAAAATGAGATTCTCACTTAACAAATTGGATATGTTAAGTGAAAGCCAAATTTGTATGTCATTTTTTGAAGAAGGGAAATCTATTTAACAAATTTAGATATATTAAATAGAGTTCAATGATATGTCTTACTTTCATGTGTGATTTCTAGCTTTTGAAAAGAGAGAAACATCAACATTAACATATATGAAACATGTTAAATGAAGTTTCAATTTTATGCTATGATTTTGTTTGAAAATAGATTCCTCATTCAACAATTTTGAGTATGTTGAATGAATATGGTCATTTTCAAAAATGTTCTTTTGAAAAGATGGAAACTCCAACTTTAGCATCTATGAAATATATTAAGTGGAGTTTCAATTTTATGATATGATTTATTTGAAAATAGACTCATCATTCAACAATTTTGAGTATGTTGAATGAATATGGTCATTTTCTAAAATGTACTTTTGAAAAGATGGAAACTCCAACTTTAGCATATATGAAATATGTTAAATGGAGTTTCAATCTTATGCTATGATTTTGTTTGAAAATAGATTCCTCAATCAACAATTTTGAGTATGTAAAATGAATTTGGTCATTTTCAAAAATGTGCTTTTGAAAAGATGATTTTGATCTTGATTTTGAAATAAACCTCCATGTAATAATCATAGGGATCATTAGATGGGGTTTGGTTATGTGAGTTTTGAAAGTGCTTTTGGAAAGTGGCACTTTGCAAAAAAGTTTATTTTCTTAATCATTAAGATGAACCTTGCCTCACCAAGATAGTGGTAAGGAGGTTCTAAATTTTTATCATTTCCTTTCGTGAGTTAATTTTATTTTTCACCTATTGGAAAACCCAATAGGGTTCCAAGACCTACAAGGAGTGAGGTCCTAAAACCTAGAGGATGTTGCCTAGCTTTACTTAAGAATGAAATATGCTAAGTGTCAATGGAAGGAAAGATAGTCTTGGACTCATATGAAATACAAGTACACTATCAATTCTTGGAGACAACAACTCTCTAGTAGAGATGGAGAGAGGAACCATCCCCAGAAGAGTTGCCAAAAAAATTTGTGGTGTTCATTTTTGGTTTGATTTGTATGTGTGTATATAGGGGAGACACCATCCAAATCTGAGGATGTACTTATTGAGGTGATCATGTATGATATCAAAGAATAGTGCTATCTCGAAAGATAGAAATCACTATCCTATGATGAACCTAATCACCTAATAAGGACTCCTAAGGCATGATGGATCTTCGAATGTACTAAAGATTTTTACCCTACTTTACATGGATGAATAAAGTAGGGTTTATTTAAACCGGGTTCTAAAGTTTACTATGGGGGCAAGCCCCCATAGTTAATTATGTCCTAAGGAAGGTAAATTCCATAGGAATACTCTCGATTAAAGTAGGAAATTATTATCTCCAAAGAATTCAAAGATAGGACTATTAATAAATTTGTTATATTTGGAAGATCAAATGGGATAGATCAAAGGAAAGACTTATTCAAAGCCAAGGGGAGATACTCTAAAGAATGAGTATCCCAAACTATCTTATGGTTGGGCTTTATATATTTGAAATTGAGAATTATATATTTGAGTTAAAATTATTATAATCTCTAAGATTATTTCTAAAATATGCCTAAGAATATAGCAATCAAAAATCTAAAAAGGCAAAGCATGACCTAAATCTAAGGTAAAAGTGGGTATATTATTTTCCTCCACAATAGAGGATAAACCAACCGACTGCTGGACTTATAACCGCCTAGAGTGGTAGACAGCTAATGCCTCCTATAATTTAAAACCATGTGATCAAGTTATATATTTTGCAAGATGGCTAGGTTCTTATTATTTAGAAGGAAACTAAAGTCCTTAAACCCACTCTCTAAGAGACTAGAGCATGAGTATGAATAATGACTTAGTTTAATGCAAATCTTACCAAATTTTATTTGATTTTTGACTCTTTATTTTGAATACAGGCTATAGGATTTTATATGCCTAAACGTATGATGAAGTTGATTATGGGCTAAATCAAAAGAGAAAGAGGTGTTTTCCATAATAGGCTCTCAAAGGTTAAGCCCTCGTTCTATCTGGAAAAGATGGAAACCCTCTCTTACCAAGAGTGAAACAAAATGACATGCATGATATTAAGTATACAATATCTAGCTAAGGGGTTGCTAAATATTTATTATCTTGATTTAATGCCTAGGCTTTGTGTGAGGTCATGACTTATTATAAAAAATTTAGTTATAAGTTGTAGTTATGGTAGAAAATTTATTTTTCCCTAAGAGCCTAATCATATCCAAGCCACACATTAAATCATCATATATGAAGAAACTAAGAAAATACATGCCATTTCAATTGCATAATATAAATAAATCATCAAACAATTTATAACCTCAATGTGAAAGAATAATAGACCGGTGCGATTTACCATACAACCCAAAAAAGAAATGGGTAGTCGAGCTCTATCCTTATACATCCCGGTATATGAAAAAATAATTACAAGTTACAAAATGATAAGTGTTATGGGGGATCTTCAAGTCTTCATGCTCCCTCCATTTCTTCATTTGGTTTGCTCCATTTGGTTTGGTAGGCTTCTAGGCATCACATGATTAAACCTTCCAATGTTCATCCTTAACCCCCATAACACTTAACCAAATTCCTAATGCACAATTATATTAAAATAATGGAAAAGTAAATCTAACTACACATGCAAAACAAGTGTTAACTAAATAAACCATACAACTCAAATAGTTATATGAATAATTTGGACTTAGCACTTTACACATGGGTAACCAAGTCCACATGTCCTAATGTAGATTATGCTTAGGGGTATGCGCATAGCAAAATTTATATTTTTATTGCGACCCTTAAGCATAATCTCCTACGAAAAAAAACATGATTAAAACATCCTACTACGCACATACACCTATCCTAATGTAGATTATGTTCAATTTGATTTAAGAAATATGAAAATGGTTTGCTAATCCTAATCCCATTCCCAATGTGTGAGTTAATTTGGTTTAATGAGGAACATTTAGGTTGATTTTATGTCATAATTAGGTTAGGGTTTGAATTAAGTCAATTAATTAACCCTTACCTATGTCACCTTAAGTTAAATAACTAATTAATAATAAGCCAATATGATATGCAACCACATGAAAAGTAAATATGCAATGCTCCTAAAAAAGGAAAGCAGTCTACTGCAATTAGCTCATGATTAATGGTTAATTAGGCTTAAGGGATTTAATTAATTACTTTTATGGTTCTCTTACACATGTAAGCTAACCATAATTTCATTAAATTCCTTCAGACTATTAAACATCTAAAGGGCTGCCCAAAATCAATTAAAGGTGATTAGATGTGAATTGGATTTTTTAGATTGCGCTAATTAACTCATTAATCCATTTGGTTAAGCATTAAGCATGTTTAATTAATGAAATGAAATTAACTTTAGGAAAGAGATCAAGAAAGAGGCCTTAATCTCAATCCATAAGTCCCATATTTGGTCACTTAAGCTCTGATTTTATCTTGAGGATTAATTAAGTAATTAAGCAATTAATTACTTCATTAACCATCAATTAATTTGAAACCAAAAAGTAAAGAAAACTTTGGAAATGAATAAGGAAAAATATCTCAATCACATTCCTTAAGCCTCCCTTATTGTTCAATAAAAGTAACTAAGCTTAAATAACTAATTAAGCCACTGTTCATTCACTAATTATCACTAATTAAATTAAGAGAGTGATTAAGTCTTAATTAATTGATTTCCCTAATTAAGCAACCAATAAAATCTGAGAAAAATAGGAGAGGCAGAGGTCATCCCCCTAAACATCTACAAAAAATTTGAGATTAATTAGGTGATTAATTAAAGAGTAATTAAGCTAATTAAATTCAATTAAACTTTAATTAAGCCAAAATCACTGTTCAAAATTAATTAATAATAATTTTCCAAGATTCTATTCTGAAATATCTTCAAACCCAAGTTTATATTTTTTTTGGATTTTTTATGTTTATTTATGATTTTTAGAAGTTTCAGCCTTAAAAATAGATTATTTAAGCTTAATTAAAGCCTTAATCCCGACGGGCCACATGGTGGCTGACACGATGTGCTTTCCACGTGGCATGACGCCATTAGCTATTTAAGTTGTCATGCCTGACTCAATTATGGATGTGTTCCATCCATCTAAGATATGGGATGATGATTCGATTCATGATTTAGGAAAGGAATCAAGGGATCTAATGCGAGATTAGATCTTGAACATCTATTCCAATCATGTGGAACAAACGGTCCATGATTCATCTTGTTCATGAGCGAAAGTCAGATGTTGTCCATCTTTCTCCATTCAATCCAAGCTCACCCGAGCTTGAATTGCCTCCAAATTGATCCCACACCTTCGGGGAGGGAGACACACATCTAATGGCTAAAAATGCATGACATTCAAATTTTCTTCACAAAAGATAAAATGATTTTCCATATAAGGTTTGGTTTTACAAAATTACCTCACTAGAGCTAATTTTTGATGGTGGGATCGATGGAGGTAGCTTTGCCATGACATTCAAATTTTCTTCACAAAAGATAGAATGATTTTCCATATAAGGTTTGGTTTTACAAAATTACCTCACAAGATTGCCTCCAAATTGATCCCACACCTTCGGGGAGGGGAGGCACACACATCTAATGGCTAAAAATGCATGACATTCAAATTTTCTTCACAAAAGATAGAATGATTTTCCATATAAGGTTTGGTTTTACAAAATTACCTCACTAGAACTAATTTTCGATGGTGGGATCGATGGAGGTAGCTTTTCCTAGTTGAGGTGTAGCCCTGTTGACTTGGGGTTTGATTTGGTGTAGAGCTCTCGGTCAGAAAAGGATTGAACTTAGTCTATGATTTGGTTGGCTTCGATGAAGTAAGAGGATGGTGTGCATGCCAGGAGTTGGTATTTAATCAAGTAGAGGAGTAGTATTGCTCGGAAGGAGGTTGTCCTATTTCTGCTTTGCTCGGGAAGGAGAAATGTCGATTGAGGGAGCTCTGGGAGGCTTTGAGGAGGCTCTCTGGGATTTCAAAAACTCGTTAGGGACTCATACGAAGCGAATGTTGTCTTTTGCCACTAGAATTGAGGGGGGTATATCCCTCAATTGCATTTGATGGACAAACAGGATTCATCCCTAAAAATCCACTGATTTGTCATCGTTGGGTCCTCGGAGGGGTCTTTGTCAGCTCAATGTGCACCAAGAGTGGAGGAAGTGGTGGCAAGAGTCTCAAGGCTTGATATGGGGAGATTGTGTGCTATTTTTCTTCCTTGCATCCATATGTTCAGCCAAGAGAGGGAGTGGCTTGGCTTGCTTCCCTTGGTCTATGGAAAGTTCTAGGTGGCTTAGATTGGGTTACGGGAGTCTAGAAATTCCTCATTTAGAAAGTGGAGGGCTGTCATGGGAGAGGCAAAGTAGACTTAGCCTCTTATGGAAAGAATCCAATGCAAATGAGCATGTCCAATGGTCAATTTTGTCCCACATTGATTTGGGCTGGTTTGGAGCTGACCTAGGGTCCACTTCGGTCGAGTTAGGTCAGCCACCATGGTTTGATAAGGTGTTTTGGGTGATTTGGCTTAATTTGGTCAAAATAGGTTTATTTGGGTTAGGTTAGGTTGGGTTGACCAATTGGCCAAATTGGGTCAAACCAAGACTTGGGTTAGGTTCATATGATGATTTGGGATGTTAGTTCAATTAGTTTAGATTAATTTGGCATAGATTTTATTTTGGCTCATTTGGATTCAAATAAGTCAAATAGGCAAAGTTGACCAATTTGACCAAATTTGGTTAGGTTAAGTATTGGTTCATGTTCAATTGGTTAATGGAAAATTATTGTAGGCTTTGGTTTGGTTTAATTTGAATTTTGGCTAATTTGACCCTTTAGGTTCAATTTGGGCTAAGTTGGGTGAAGTTGATCAATCGGTCAAATTGGGCTTAATCATGGCTTTGGTCAAGTTCAATAAGTGATTTGGAATGAACTTGAGCCATTGGTTGCAATCAATTTGGATCAAATCATGATTTGACCCATTTTAGCTTTTTTGGCCAATTTAGGTCAACTTAGGTCAAATGGCCAATTGGACTTGGTTTGGCTCAATTGAGAGTTTGGTCATGTTCAATCATTGATTATGAGTGAGTTTTAGCTAGTTTGGGTTTCATTTGGCCTAAAGGTTGGCTTGGTCAATCATCTAGGTTGACTTAGATTTGACCCAATTTAAGATAATTGATTAACTTAGGATGATTGTTGATCATGATATGGGGTTTGGATTGGCTTATTTCAATCTAATTTGGGTTAAATTAGAACTTGGCTCAAAAAGGCATTTTAGGTCACTATGGGTCAGGTGGACCTAAATGGGTCAATTGGCTTGATAATGGTTTGATTCAAGTTTAATTGGACTCATATATGGACTTAGGATGGAAATATAAATCCAATTGCAAGTGGATTGAATCCCTATTGATTTTGGTTCATATGGCAATTTCAAGTCAAAAGGGGTCAATATGGGCTTGACTTGGGTTGACTTGGATTGGATTGATAATTATAGTTTGTGTTTATACTTGGGACAATGATTGAAGGAGTGATTTAATCATGAAGAAATCCATGGGGTTTGAGTTGATTTGGATATCATTTAGTTCAAGAAATTAGCTAAAGAAAATTGAGAATTTGATTTGATTTGGGTTTGTTTTGGCCATTTGGATTTATATTTCATTTATATTTGTGAATATAAATAAAGTTATAAATGATTCATGAGAAAATCACTTGAGTTTGGAGTGATTTGGAAGCAAATTTGACCAAATTGAGGGATGTAGGTTAAAAGGGCTTAAGTAGGGAATTGATTAGATTTGGTTTAGTTTGATTTGATTTGAATGGTTTAAATTTATATTTCATTTATATTTGTAAATATAAATTAAGAAAAGATTGATTTATGAAGAAATCATTGAATTTGGGTTGCTTTAGATTGAGATTTAGTTAAGCTTACGGAGGTAGGTCCATATGGATTAAGAAAGGTCTAGGTTTGGTTTGATTTAGTTTGATTTGATTTGACTAGTTTGAATTTAGATTTTATTTATATTTGTGAATATAAATGAAGGAATGATTGATTTATGAAATTTAATTTGGTTTGAAGGAGATTTTTGTTAAGCATATAAAGATGGTTCATAAGGCTTAGAAAGGGGTTTTGGAGTTTGAATTCAATCATTTAGAGTTGGACTTAATTTATGATTTGCATTGGGATTTGATTTGAGATTAGATTTATGATCTTGAGAAAATTAATTGAATTGGGATTGATTTGAATTTTCTTAAGGCTAAGTCCATAAGATAAAATCAAAGGGCTTAGGAAAAGATTTGGAATTTCAATTTAATCATGGGTTTCAATCATTTTGAGTTGGATTTGATTTATGATTTTGGATTTGAATTTGAGGTTTTGTTTGGAAGAAGGAAGTAAGGATTTGGTTTAAGGCTATAGGGTAGGCAAGTCTTCCTAAATCCCTAAGGCATAACCTATTCCTATGGCTCTCTCTTCTAAGTCTCTAGGCTTAGGTTAAGTGTTCACCTAATCACTAGAAGTGTCTTAAGACTAAGAAACTTTTAGTGTCTATAAGAGTTCTAGATCTATGATGAGGAAGTTGAGAGTTCACTCCCAAAAGTGAGTCCAACAGGTCTAGGACCAAACCGCATACCTGACACTGCGGGCATCACCTAGCTACGTCCATGCAATCTGTGATCATCGATGGCCAATAGTATCCTAGTCTCTTGATCTTGGCTTTCATCTTCAGACGGATTGGTGAGCTCCACATAATCCTGACTGTATCTCAATCACGATCTTATGGACTTTATTTTTTTCTAAGTAACATAACCACATATGATCGAAGGACCGTCGGTATAAGGCATCATCTATGAGAGCGTAGAAAAGTGCTCTCTACTTCATCTGATGGGATTAGGACTTCTCTTAAGGTAGTTTCCCACTATTTAGATAATCTATGAATGGTATCCTCCAATCTAACTCCTTGTCCTTTTTGGCAATGGCAACCTCCCTTTCAAGAGAGTATTTTTTGATGAGTTCAGTATCAATAAGAAATAAGACTTGTCTATTTGGACCCTTATTGATATGGACTCATATTTATCTCCTTTCCATTTTGCTTCTCCACCAATTTTTATGATAACCTAGAGAGAGGCCACCAAGGGTATTTTAATCCCCAATGATGTTAACTACTTGTAAAATATGCTCTGAAATACATAGGAGAAATTTTCTACTACCTTTTCAGAAAGAATAGATTGTGGTTCTCTTCTTTGAGAGAAAGGTTTCCAGGCAAATGCTAGTCCCTAAGTTCATGATTTGTTCATCAGAGATTTCATCACTAAGTGGAGAGTCAACAGGAAGTGGGTGTGCTACTATGAAATTTGTAAGTGCTTGTCCTTTCACCACACATAGGAGTACAAAAGTAATGTCTAACTGTGACAAAATCATGGACCAATGTACTAACTATCCAAATAGGGTCGACCGTGTCATGAGATATTGAAGTGGATTTATTTTAGAGATCATGTTTACCTTAGGAGAAAGCATGTAATGTCATAGCTTTTATGATGCAAAGTTTAAGCTAGGCAATGCTTCTCAATGGGTGGATAATTTGCCTCAGCAGGGATTAGACGGCAACTAAGGTAGTAGAGTGTGTTTTCCTTCCCTTCACCATTAGATTGAGCCAACAAAGTGTCAAAGGAGTCATCTAATGCAGTAGTGTATAATATGAGTAGCTTGCCCAGGAAAGGGTCTGCTAGAACTGGCAGCATCATGAGGTACTACTTGATGTCTTCAAAGGCATGCTGACACTTTTCATCCCACTTGAACATGGCATTCTTTTTGACAAGCACTGAGAATGATTGGCATCTTCCTAATAGGTTGTATATAAAGCATCTTAGATATGCCAACCACCCTTGAAATGATCTGAGTTGAGTTAAACTTTTAGGGGGTGGCATTTCTAATATTGCCTTAATATTCTCCGGATCGATTTTAATTCCCCGGTGTCGGACAACAAACCCAAGGAATTTTCTTGAAGCTACTACGAATGCACACTTCAAGGGGTTCATTTTGAGGTTAAATTGTCTTAACCACTCAAAAACTACTCACAAGTCAAAGAGGTGGTCATCATTTTCTTTACTTTTGACCACAAGATCAACATAGCATTTGACTTGATGATGAATGAGTTCATCGAAGATTCGAGTCATGGCCACTGGTATGTAGCACTGGCATTTTTAGGGCCAAAAGGCATGACCTTATAATAATAGATTTTGATCAGGGTTTTAAAAGCAGTGTTTCTTTCATCTTCAGGGGCCATCTTTATTTGGTTATACCCAGATGAGCTGCCCATGAAAGAGAAGATTGTATTATAGGAGGAAATTTCCACCATCATTTCTGGTATCGATATTGGAAATTCATCTTTTGGACATGCTTTATTAAGATCCTTAAAATTGATGCATATGTGAATTTGGCCAGTCTTCTTCTTAACTAGGATGACATTGGCCAACCGGGTATATTTTTCTTCCGAATGAAGATAGCATCGATCAATTTCGACTTGAGAAATAATCTGTTGTTCAATGTCTAATCCCATGCATCTAGAAGCTTGCTTGATAAGGTTAGCACTAGGCTCTATTACTAATTTATGGGCTGCCACATCAGGAGATAAACCAAGCACCTCTTCATAACTCCATGCTAAGCAGTCCTTAAACTCATCAATAGTAACTCATTATAGTTTCAATTTCATTCAGAAGGCGATGTATGTTGGGCATGGATCTTCTTCGCTTTAAGTTGATTTCTTTGAGCTCATCGATGGACTCTATCTCTCAAAATGGTGCATCATTGACTTCAATCATCTCCTCATATGAGTTAATGTGATTTGAAAAGAACCTATTAGATTCCAAATGATTGGTGATGACTAAGTAGTAATCATCATCATTGTCTGAACCCACTATACCGAATCCTAGCTTTAATCTTGATTGAGAGCTTTTGCATTTGTTCTTCCATATTCTTTCAAAATAATCTAACCTGTGCTTTGACCAAGTATGTAGGATTAACCCTTTCTTTGCTAAATTATGAACACAAGGCGAGTACCAATCAAAAGGTAATTCTATTAAATTCTTATATGAATCATCCTTAAGTTCTACATCAACTTCTTGACTTGAAGATGATGCTCCCAGAAAGAACCTCTGAGTCTTCACATTTATGGATGACTTAGGGGCTTCATTAACTACCAAACCCTCAACTTTTTGTGAGGAATGTCGGGTTAGAGCTAATGTTCCTAACTGATGCCTAACTGTTTCACATATAGAGTTGGATACACTCATGCTTTGCTCTGAAGCCCAGTCTTCATTGCTATCTGGATCAAGTGTCACCTCTAAGAGAATATACTACTGAGAAGAGCTAGCTGGTGTGATAACCATATAAGACTCATCCTCTAAACTAGATTCTAAGTCTATATTGATAACAGGTGTACTCCTGATCATTGGCACATACTCTTATTGGGTGGCCAATAAAGAGGTTTTTCACCCTTGGAACTCACTCTGAACTGGCCTCTTTCTCTACCTAGTGGAGGTTGGGCCATCCTACCTAGATGTTCGAATAGAGTAATGAACCATCAGTGGAATCTAATGTTAGGCTCCACTTCCTCTTACAAGTCTATTTCTCGTTCTATTTTAATTTATTTTTATTTTTCTCTTCTCTTTCCTTTTTCTTTCTCTTTCTTTTTCTTTTTCTTTTTCTTTTTCATTTATTTTTGAACTTTGGCCAAGTCCACAAGAATATACTTGTTGATTTTGAGGGAGGTAGTAAGCTACATCCTCATATATGTTGACTTCATTAACTATAAATGGTTTGAGATCTCTTTTGACACAGTAGACAATCCCACCTCTCACAAACTTCATACACTAGTGTAGAGAGGATGGAACCATGTTATTTTTTGTATCCATGACCTCCTAAGCAAAGCATTGAAAGATGTATCCAGTCTATAATGTGAAACTTGGCTTCAACCTTCCAATCATCCATCTCAGGGCAACACTATGGAGCCTAAGGCCCTCTCACCTTATTTAATGAATCCTCTCAACATCATCCTTTCTTTTTGGAGTTTGAAGATCTTGATCTTTAAGTAAGCAAGGGTTCTTAGACTCATAATATTGACTAAGGTACCTAGGTCAACCAGAACTCTTGATATCCTATATCTGCCAACATCCACTATAATATAAAGAGAATGGTTATGCTCAATCATCCTTAGAAGTAAGTCTTCATTGCTGAATGTAACCCCTAAAGTGTCCTTCAAGTAGTGTTCCTCTTCTCCAATAGCTAAGCATATCTCAGGATCAAGTAAAGCCTTCATTAGAGATTCCCTCATCTCTTTGGATAAGATAAGGGCATCATATATGTTTAACTTAACTGGCAACTTTCTAAGATGAGCTAGGATGTTGTAATCAACTCTGGGTTGGTCCTCCACATGCATATCTATGGGTGGAGCATCCTATTGAGGGGCTATCTACTCACTGGAACTAATGATTTACTTACCCTTATCCTAAGGTGCTACCCTAGGAGGTAAAAGTTTTTCATTTCATAAGTTAACTTCAGTGACTTCTTGGAATGATGAGTTTGTTGAAAGTTCAAACCTGGCCATCGACTATACCTACAGCTTCTCCTATGGGATCCTCGAAATCGGTTAACTCCAAGTCAATCTCAAGATGTGAATCTGACTGATTTAGAGAAGGAAAGTGTGGAGCTGAGATTAAGAGAACTTTGGAAGTGAGGAAAGAAGATATGTTGGATAACTACCACTCCCACCAAGGATTGCCAAAGTTTGGCCACCAAGCTCTCAAAATATAAGAACAACTCAAATAATTTGTAATTGCCAAAAGATCTCCTTCATTCTAGTAAAGGGGGATATTTATAGCCATTACAAGCATCTTTCAAAAGAAAAGAATTCAAAATATGGAGGGAAATGTGGGTGGCCACATTAACATGAAGCATTAAGTTGCCTCATTATTTTATGTCATCCACCCATTTCACATGCTATTATTTTATTATGTGGATTCAACCACATCACATGTCATGCTTTAAATTTTAAATGCAAAATTTCAAACATGGAGTATCTAGAAGAAAATTAAAAATTACATAAATAAAAAAAGATGAAATCATAAAATGGGTCTTAGTAGGCTAATGGGCTAAGCCTTCTTCTTTCTTTAATTTTCTTATCCTTTAGCTTGAGATCTTGTAAATGGACCTTGAGCTCTAATTTTTAGATCCTCATGATGTTCTACATCAACTCCCTTAGGATCAATTGAACTTTGCTCCATAAAATCTACGAAGTCTTCTATTAATTGTGCGGCTAAATTTTCCAATTCAGTATGGGTCAACCATGTGTCCTCAGGTCGTAGCTTATTCTTCCAACGGACTAAAAAATGATGTTCAGAAGTTGGATTAATGGGTGCTTCCTCAGTGATAATATAGTCAACTTCAAAGAAAGAGGGCTTCTGTAAGTACAATGATATATCTCCTGCTAAAGAGTTAGACTGAACAAGTGGAGATTTTCTAATTCCTTCATATGATAGAATATCTTCAATATTAATAACTAGTTGAATGAGCATATCAGCAGGCAAATAAAGGTGATAAGCATTAAGAATTTTAAATAGACCACAAGATCGTACATGTAATTTCTTATATTTAATGGTTTGATAATGCTCAAGTCTAATGTGAATCAATACAGAATCACCTTCTTTATATTCTTTCGTTGAACGATTATGATTTTTCTTAGAAGCATAGTTTTCATTACTTATAGTAATTTTCTTACTTATATCTTCATGGAGGCTTTGAAAATCTTTAGCAAATGAGAATGATACATCAGAGAATACATGAGATTGTTTTTACATCTATTGGTTGTGGGTTTTTAAATAAACTATCTCAAATGTTGATTTTTTTTTGTAGTTAGATAACTATTATAGGCAATTTTGAAGTTGGTAAATGTAAATCCTAATTTTCTAAACTTTTACTACCAAGCATCTAAGAAAATTTTCTAGGTATGATTAACTACTTCATTTTGTCCATCAGTTTGTGGGTAAAAGGCAGAAGAAAATTTTAATTTGATACCTAATAATTTCTATAATATTTTCCAATAATATGAGACAAACTTAACATCTCTGTCAGAAATAATGGTTAAATGGAGATCATGGAGTTATACCATTTTCTTGAAAAATAATTTGGCTATATAAGAGGCATCATTTATTTTTGAACAAGGTAAAAATGAGCCATTTTTTAGAACCTTTCCACTACAATAAAAATGTTATCATGTCCTCGAGCTATCCTAGGTAATCCTAAAATAAAATCCATCATAGGTTTTTCTAAGGCCTATAAGGAATAGGTAAGGCAGTGTATTGTCCAGACCTTTGTTTGATAGTTTTAGCTTGTTTATAAATTAAATATTGAGCCACTAATTTTTGAACATCTCATTTTAATGAAGGCCAATAAAATCTATTTTCTAATAAACATATGGTATTTTTCTTTCCAAAATGATCACCTACACCACCATCATATAGCTCGGTGATAAAGAAATCTCTAAGAGAAGATCGAGGAATTCATAGTTATTTTCCTTTATATAAATATCTATTTGTTATCTAGAATGTTCCTTGTACAGTTATTGGTTTATCTAGGTGTTCAAGATAAATTAGGTGAAAGTCAGGGCACATAATATAATCATCTTTAATTCTATCAAATCTTAAGATTCTCAATTCTAAAGATGAAATCATTAGGTTTACCACGGATAAAGTATCAGTTTATTCTCAATTCAAGATTATGCTTTAGAAGAAAAAGTAGTCTTAAAAATTCAACCCATTTTATATGCCTGACTTAATTTTGTTGAATATTAATGAATTTTAAGGCATGATTATCAGAATTAAGTATTAATTTTCTATGTAAGAGATAGTGTCGCCAATTCCTTAAGGATTGAATTATAGCATAAAACTCTCTATCATAAGTGGAATATCATTATTTGGCTTCATTTAACTTTTCACTAAAGAATGCTATAGAATGATTCTCTTGACTTAATATTCCACCTATCCCAATTCCTGAAGCATCCCATGTCACTTCAAAGGCTTTAAAAAATTCAGGAAGCCTAAGGATTGGTGTAGAAGTGATAAGAACTTTAATTTTCTCTAAGGTCTTTTGTGCATTAGGAGTCCAACAAAATTAATCTAATTTTAGTATATCAGTTATCGGAGCAATAATGGCACTAAAATTCTTGATAAAACTCTATAAAAAGTGGCTAAATCATGGAATCTTCTAACTTCAATAAAACTTTTAGGTGATGGCCAATCTAAGATTGCATTCACTTATGAAGGATCATGTTTAAGTCCAGTAGTGGATATAATAAAGCCTAAAAAGATTACCTCATCTTGCAAAAAGAAACACTTTTTAAATTAATGTATAATTTATCTTGTCAAAGGCTTTTTGTAGGTGTTGTAGATGCTCATTTTCACTTGAACTAAAAATCAGAATATCGTCAAAGTGCACCACCAAAAATTTACTTATATATGATTTAAGAACAGTATTCATTAATCTTATAAATGTGCTAGGAGCATTTGAAAGTCCAAAGAGCATGACAAGCCATTCATAAAGTCTATCAGGGTTTTAAAAAGTTGTCTTCCACTCATCTCGTGATCTAATCTGAATTTGATGATATCCACCTTTTAGATCAATCTTTGAAAAAAAATTTGCTCATGAGATTAAATCTAACATATCATCTAATCAGGAAATAGAAAACTTATACTTGATAGTAATTTTATTTATTGTCAGACTATCAACATACATTTATCATGTTTCTTCTTTCTTTGGAGTTAATAATGTTGGGACTGCACAAGAGCAAAGACTATCTTGAATAAAACCCTTTTAATAATTCCTCAACTTATCTTTTAATCTTAACGCGGTAAGTTTCATTCTATAATGTGGAAGATTTGGAAGTTGAGAATTGAGCAAGAACTCAATAGCATGTTGAATGTCTCTTAGAAGAGGTAGCTCATCAAGAAGCTCATTGGGTGCAATATCTGATTGAGAGAACTTTGGAAGTGAGGAAAAAAGAAATGTTGGATAACTAGCACTCTCTAGCCATGGTTTAGCCAGCTAAGCTCTCGCAAGAACAACTCAAATAATTTGTAATTGCCAAAGATCTCCTTCATTCTAGTAAGGGGTGGAGGGGGGGGGCTTACAAGCATCTTTCAAAAGAAAAGAATTCAAAACAAAAGGTGGGTGGCCACATTAATGTGAAGCATTAAGTTGCCTCATTACTTTATGTCATCCACCCATTTCACATGATATTATTTTATGTGAATTCAACCACCTCACATGTCATGCTTTGAATTTTTAAATATAAAATTTCAAACATGGATTTTCTAGAATAAAATTAAAATTTATATAAATAAAAAAGATGAATCATAAAGTGGGCCTTAGTAGGCTAATGGGCTAGGCTTTCTTCTTTCTTGAATTTTCTTGGGCTTTAACTTGACATCTTGTAAATGGGCCTTGACCTCTAATTTTTGGATCCTCATGATATTCTGCATCATAAAGTGTTACTCTAAATCATTAAAAAAAAGATTGGAACTACTATGACTATTATTACTTAAAGAGCTTTCTATAGAAATAAAATTAAGAGCATCAAAAGTAGACAAGAAGTAAGTAGAATCTGCTTTCTTTATTGATTTCTTTTTAGGTGGAGGTACATGATAGAAATTAAGTATGGTAAGTGGAGTAAGGGATTTGATGCCCTCATCCATTGATACAACGTTCCTGTCGCTAGAAGAGTAGCTGGTACAAAAAGAAGTAGCTATAATGATGGAGGGAGTGCTAGATTCAGACAATAGTTGCACTATTGGACTATCCCGAGCAAGTATGGTGAGCTGATGCTATTGCTGGGCTATCACCTTCCCTGAGTTGTCCTTTGTAACTAGCAAACTTTCCTTGGTGTTAGAGGTTTGAACTACTTTAGGCACCTGCAAGGAAAGTATCTTGATCTAAAAAATGATCTTCTTAGAGATTCGGGATAAGGAGATATCGTAACATTCTTTGATCTTAAGAGGATCGCAAGTATTCCCAAGGATTACTCTAATAAAACTGGATGGTTATTCTAATAAGTATTCCTTAGGGATAACTTGGCTCCTGACTTGTAGCTATACTCAAGCTAGTCCTTAAAAGTAATACAATCCTCTAGGCATGGCCTAATATACAGTGGTAGTACAATTCCTAGAATCACCACTCTTACCCACTTCCTCTGGCCTCTTAGGCTCTAGTAAATGAATGTCAAGTTTCTTTAAGAGATTCTTAAAGATTTTCCTAACTACATCCCTCTTGAATGAATATGGATTATTCAATCTATCGGCAAGAGTAGGTGGAAAGTAACTACCTAGGTGGATATGAATGCGACTGATGGGTAGGCTGCTGAGGTGGTGGCAGTGGACATTGTGGCGGTTGTGGTGGTTGGTATGGTGAAGGTGGTGGAAGAGGAGTTGGCAAAGGAGGCTACTGTGCTCGTGATCTCTCATACTGAACTCTGGCTAGCTGCTTCACTTTGTCCACTAACACAACTGTCACTGGCTTCTTTTTAAACACCTTCTATGACTTGGGCCAAAATGATTGGTCGGGAAAGGGCAACTGTTTGGCTTCCTCTTGTAGGCTAGCTACCTTGTTGATTAAATTCTTAAATATTTTTATGGTATAGCCCTTAAGAATGAAGGCGACCAGGCCATGGATATTCTTGAGAAAAATCTCAATGGCATGCTATTCGAATAGCTGTGGTTCACATTTCATACTCAGGTTGCGCCACCTGAGAATGTAATCAACAAGGGACTTGTTGGGTTTCTATTTCTCTACAATGGGGTTGCCTACAGTCACTCTCTATTGAGCTCCAGCAAATCTCTTGATGAAGTGGTACTCCAACTTAACAAAAGTCTTCACTAAATTATTGGGCAGTTCATCGTACCAATCAAATGCAACCCCTACTAAGTTGTTGATGAAAAGTATGAACAATAGTGCGTCACTACTGTCGATGTTGCAACAATCAGCTCTGAAGTGTTCAATATGTTGTCGTGGGTTCCACTACCAACAAAGATCTTGAAGGATGGTGACACCAAACCCTTGGTATTGAACTACATTGAATTCCTTCGGGGATGAGCTCCCATGGTTTGTGCCAACACTTCCTTCACCTATTATTTCATCATGTGTTTGATATCCTTTTCATGTATGGAGGTGCTATATGTGACCTTCCAATGCAAACTACCAGTGTCATCATCTAAGGGAGTGGGATGGTGCGAGGTATGCAACTCACAGTCGATGTAGAAGGCAGGGTAGGTGATTGCAATGCTAAGAATACCATCAACTCTTCTACCCTATTCTCCATCTATCGATCATCCTTCTTCTTGGTGGAGGTGATGAGTCAGTGAAGTGTCACCTTCCTAAATCACACCTTCTATGATGATCACTCAGGATCCTCAGTGTCGACCATGTGAACCTCAACTATGTCATCCAACATGTCATCTTCATCAAGATCGAAGCTAACTCTACCCTCCTCCTGATCTGAATGATCAGTACCAATCTACATGATTATAGTATAGTACTCCTCTATAATATCATCTAAGGAATGGTTATCTATTCTGCTTGGCTCTACGAGAATGTAGCCTGGCTATCAATTGACCATAGGACTACGCTCTACGAAATGTATGCACTGAACTAACTATGCTGGCGAGGTGCACTCCCTAACTAGCTCAACTATCATGGGGACTATGTTAGTGTCTCTCCCTCTCTCCCTCTGACTATTGTAGAGGTGGTGCTACCATGACACTTTTTTTTCGCCATTCCTTCTTTACCATGGTTGAAGTGGAAGGTCAAATGGGAGAGCTCGACCTCACCTCAATAGGTGGAATAGATGGAACAAGATCCTTAGGTTGTAGCTGGATCACCAAAGGAGTTGGTCTTTCCTCAAATGGGGGCTTCTGAAGCTTGGTGAGGATGGTAGATGCTAGATGTTGGACGTGTGATGGTGGACGGTGAGTGGGCGTGTGATGGTGGACACCGCCTCGACAAGATCTCCTCCGTGAGAACATTTGCGGTAAGAACTATATTGTCGAATGATCGACTGCGATCGAGAAAGTTTATCAAAGGAGGTTGAGTTAGCAGCATACCTTCTCCTCTTTTTGAATTTGACCCCTAATGCTCTAGGGATCAAACTCCTCAAGTCATGTAAGACACCACACTCCGGGCGTCCATGGGATCTAACCCGACAAGGAACTAATTGTAGACCAGCATAGGACTTCATACCCTCCCTATATGGTGTATCAAACTGTGCTGGAGAAAGAGGCAATGAAACAATCCTTTTATAATCCTACTCTCCATCTAAAGCTGAGAGAAGGTGAAAAATGATACCACTCAGGAGTGGAGAGGTCTCACGATGAGGACCCTCCTCAACTATGTGAGAGGCATCATCAATCAGTCTCGCCTAGCACTCATAGTGTCGCTTAACCTTTGGGTTCTTATTATGATGTTGCAACCTAGTGAGCGGGGCAAAGCAAGAGCTAGATCCTACCTCAAAGGTAGGGGAGACTATCTGAGGCCAAGATAGCCTTCCCCTTCAGAGCGGGGGAAATAAATGAGGAGGTACTAGTCTGAGACTGAGGGCAACTAACTGAAGGTACTGAAGCAATTGGCACTGATACTTATGTTGATCATGGTATGGGAACCACATTAGCCTTCCACTTCAGTGAGGGAAACTCAAAATCTGAGAATGTCAAAGTGAAGGAGTGGCTTCTGCCACCTCCCTCCTACGGTCATGAGCCCTCAAGTGACTCGACGACCTCAAAGCCATGGCTAAACTGGATCACATGGGTGGTGGTGGTGGTGAGTATGGCCTGATCTAAGGCCAAATCCACACTAGACGGGAAATAGAAGATCATATTGCCAGCGGACATGGTGGAAGATTGATCATAGAAAGGGACTAAGAACTGAATTGGTATCTTGCATTTGAAGAGAACTAAATCAGACCCTTGCTTTGATATTACCATCAATCATTGACTTTTTGACTTGGAATTTGAACCCACACAAATTTAGGTATGCTAAGTGGGGTTCATTGAATTTGAGAGATTTTGAGATTTGAGGAAAGACTTTGCCAAAGGATTTGATTTTGATTTGGAACCCACATTCAACAAATTTGGGTATGTTGAGTGGGATTCAAATATTTAGGAGAGACTTTGGAGATATATGTGTTGTATATTTTGTTTGAAATTTAATTTTGGAAAGCTTTTATTTAGAAAATTTAGATATGCTAAAAAGGTTTCAATTATATGTTCAAAAAAAAATTTTGAAAGCATCTTGTTTATGATGATTGTTTGTCATGTGTGTGAAATGTGTTGATTTGATTTTTTTTTTATTTGAAATTAGGACCCTTACTTAACAAATTTAGGTATGTAATGTAGGGGCCAAATGTGTTTGATGTGTTTGTTGTTTGTTGATATATGTTGATTTTATATGATTTCAAGAACTCTTATTTAATAAATTAAAGTATATTAAATGGAGTTCAATATATTTGATTGATATTTGTTGATTTGATTCCTCTTTCAAAAAAGAGGAGAACTCTTATTTGACAAATTTAGGTATGTCAAATAGACTTCCAATATGTGTTTACATTTTAATGTTTGGAAGTGAGTCTCATGCTTAATAAATTTAGGTATGTTAAATGGAACTCACTTGTATGTGTATTTGTTTGTTGATATATGGATTTGTTTTGGTTTTGAAGATTGAATTCTCATTTAACAAATATGGGTACATTAAATGGATTTCAAAAATTTTGTTGGATATTTTGGTTTCAATTTGATTTTTGAAAGTAGAATTCTTATTTAACAAATATGGGTATTATGGTGTTTATTTTTGGATGTGTATGGGGGGACACCACAAAAATTGTAGGGCGTACTTATTGAAAGTGATCAGGTATGACATTGAGATATGATATACTATCTCAAAAGATATAGACATCACCCTTCAATGGACCTAATCACCTAATAAGACTCCTAAGGCATGATGGGTCTTCGCATATACTATAGATTTTTCTCCAACATTACATGGATGAAGAAAGCATAGTTTATATTAAATTAGGTTCTAAGGTTCCCTATGGATGCAAGCCTCCATAGTTAATTACATCCTAGAGAATGAAATTCCATAATACTCTCAATTAAAGTAGATAATTAGGATCTCCAAAAACTTCAAGGTTAGACAATCAAAGATTGGTTATGTTTTAAAATCAATTGGGAAAATTCAAGGAGAAGACTTATTTTTGGAAGCCAAAGGGAATAAGTAGGAAATGCTTATCAGACTAGGAGGTTTAGTGATCATTTCAATATATCATATGGTTTGGCTTTATAATTTTGAAAGTGAGGAGATTTATATTTTTTGAGTTGAAATTTTATTAGATTACTAAGGCTTATAATCTAGTAACACAAGATTATGGAAATTCCTAAGAGGCAAGAATTTATGCTTATAGCTCGAATGAAACAGCTACCTCAGATTCTAAATCTATGGATCTTTAGCATAAGCTAAAGCATGACCTAAATCTAAATGAAGATGGGCATAAGGTTTAAATTTATAAGAGAGGACAAATCACTCGACTACTAGGCTTACAACTGCCTAGAGTTGCCGTCAGCTAACTCCTATGATTTTAAAACCATGTAGGAAAGTCTTATGAATTTTTAAGATAGTTGGGATATTATTAATTTAGAAATAAACTAAAGTCCTAAAACCCACTCCCTAAGAGACTAGAGCAAGAGTGGTATGAAAAATGACTTAATCTAATGCAAAATCTTTTCAAATTTTATTTCAATTTTAACACTTCATTTTGACAAAGGCTTTAGGATTTTGATGCCTATATGCATGATGAAAGCATATTATTGGCTAAATCTGTAAGAAGGGTGTTTTCCACCACAAGGGATGCCCTCACAGGTCAAGCACTCCCCTATCATGCAAAGATGGAAATCCCCTATTTTTAAGAGTGAGATAATATTCATGGATGTGAGACATACAACATTCAGCTAAGGGGTTGTTAAATCTTTTAATAATCTTATTTAATTCCTAAGCTTTATGATGAAGTTATGAGTTATTAAAAATTTAGTTATGAGTGATTAATTGGGGTAGAAAAAAAAATTTTTTTTCTAAGAGCCTAATCGCATCCAGGCCACACATTAAAGCATCAATCATTTTAGAAACTATGAAAAACATGCAATTTCTAATACATAATCTAAATAAATCATCAATCAATTTTTATAACTATCGTGAAAGAGTAAAAGGCTTATGTCATTCTCGTCATACAACCCAAAGAAGAGATAGCGATAGGCTCTACCTTATACAAGCTAAAATTACCAAATAATATTACAATTAAAATTAAATGAAAGCTATGGGGGGTCTTCATTCTTCATTCTTTATTTCTTTCCTCCTTGATGCTTTGATTTGATGGACTTCAAGGCATCACATGGCACCCCAGGAAAGAGCCTTATAGCCAATGCTCATCCTAATCCCCCATAGCATTAATCATAATTCCTAATATAAAATTACATTGAAAATAAGAAAAAGTAAATCTAACTACACTTGCAAAATAAGTTTTGGCTCAACATTTATACATTCTCAAGCAGTTATATTTATATTTTGGACTTAGCACCATACACATGGGTAACCAAGCCCACCTATCCTAGCTTAGATTATGCTTATGGGTTTAAACAACCTGTAAAAAGAGCATTCATATTTATTTTAAGCATCCCCTTAAGCATAATCCCTATAGAAAATATGATTAGGCTAATATAGGCCTAACATCCAGTTTATAAAATATACACCCTAACATCTAGTCAAAAATAATACATCACAAAATAAAACATACATCACACCATGCACCATCCTAACTTAGGACTAAAGTAGTGACTTAATTCTAATGTGTATGTTAAGACTAGTGTGGTATGTCTTGCTAGGCATTAATGTTATAATTTTCTAAGTGTAGAAGGATTCAAATTAACATAAATGGTTGATTTCACTTGAAGTCATTTAATTGATTTGAGAATTTTAATTTATACTTTCTTTTATTTTCTGTGCTTACACACAACAACTAAGTATTATAAAGAGAAGAAAGAGGATTTTCCCCTTTTATCTCAACCTTAATCCACATTCTAAAGCATGTTAATTGATTTAGTTCTCTTTAGCGAATGGCTTATTACAAATTTTTAATTAATCCTGAGTTTAGGTTCACCTTAAATATTCATATTCAATATGAAAGGCATCTTAAGATTAATTTGATTAAACTACTGCCACATGACATATATTAATTCATTCCTTTCCATCACATGTAACATGCATATGATTTTAATTTTAAGTGTACTTATACATGCAATCTATTTTAGCACATATATGATGAATGTATATATGTGTACTTAAAGTTTATATTCTTTTATATGCTTGAATTATTTAATCATATTAGTTTAAAGCTCTATCTAAATTTTTATTCAAAATACATAGGGATGAGATTAAATTAAATAGGTACATGTCATTGTTAACCAAGGAAGTGAGGTAATCAAATGACCTCCTTGGGGCAAGCTGAAGCCTTGTATTCCCGGGATGTCCAAACTATATACCCATTTGCATTCAAACATATTACATTTAAATACATGAATATTGAAAAGAAAGCTCCAAATCACATGACTTATTAATCCAAACACTTAATCAATTATGAATGCATACATTTTTAATAGAAAAGAGGGACATTCATCCTTTAGCCACACATACATACACATGTAAAGAGAAATAAGCTAGTACATGTCTTTATTAACCAGGGAAGTGAGGTAATCAAATGACCTCCTTGGGGCTAGCTAAAGCCTCATATTCTTGGGGTGTCCATACTATATACTTTGTTATCTCACTACACATGAGTGTATATGTAAATAAGGGGAAGAAAATCATGCAAAAATTATATTTTGTTTGATTGAATCATTTATGTATATGAAGCAAAGTTCCATCCAAATTCTAATGTGGAAACACATATAAATGAAATCAAATAAATTTATTTCATTGTTAACTACAAAAGTGAGGTAATCAAATGACCTCTTTGGGGCTAACTAAAGCATCGTATTCCCAAAATATCCAGCTATATACTTATTAACATTCAAATACATGTAAAACTACACATAAATCAAAGAAAAGGAAGCTTTACTTCATATACTTAAGTTATAAGCATATGCAAATCTATATGCATTCATAACTATTTCACTCAAACTAATGTAATTAGTTTATAAATTATAGAAAAATAATTTGAATTTATTAGTGATAATAGCCACACATATTATAAATTAATTCAACACATGCAACCTTACATAAAAAAGACCATTTGATTTATTTAAATTTGAAAGCATGAATTTATGAAATCAAATTACATACAACATTTAACATGATTGGATAGGAATAAATAAAAATAAACACATGATTTCATTCAATCAAATTAATTCCTAAGGACAATTATATTAAATAAAGCCATTTAAAGTAAACCAAAGCTTTCTTAATGTTATTTTAATTTCATATTTTGGTTTGATTTAAGGGTGAGAAAAGATTTATTGATCCTAACCCATTCCCATGTTGGTCAACTAATTTAATTTAATGAAAAGTAATTAAGTTGATTTTATGAGTTAATTAAATTATAATATGCATTAACCCTTTAATTATCCCTTTCCTATGTCACTTTAACAATTTAAAATAATATGAGCCAATATGCACATGCATTGGAAATAAAATTATCAATGATCCTAAGAAACAAAAAGGACCTAATACAATTGGCTCATGATTAATGGTTAATTAAGTTAAGGAACTTAATTAACTACTCTTATAATTCTCCCACACATGTGGGCTAATTATAATTTCCTTAGATTTCCTTAGGTTATTGAAGTTGTGATGTGATTATAATTTCAATTTAATTAATTAATTAAAGTTCTGATGTGATTATAATTTCAATTTAATTAATTAAGTAATTTAGTTAATTAATTAAGCCTTAATTTTGATTAAATAAATGAACTTAGGGAAATGGAATAAGAAGGGGACCCTAACCTTATCTCATAGGTTCATTCTCTATTGGATAGTGATTAATCACTTAATTAATTGATTTATTACTATTCATATGATTGATTAATGATTAATTAATCTAAAAGAGTAATTAAAGCTTAATTAGTCAATTTCCTTAATTAACTAATAAATACCAAGATAATTATGGGAGGCAGAGGTTATCTCATTAGATTAACCCATAAAGTTTGGGATTAATTACTAAGTAATTAAAGAGTAATTGAACTAATTAATTTTGTAATTAAACTCTAATTAAGCCCTAATTACTGTTCAAAATTAATTAGAAATATTTTAAATAAATTTATCTTTAAAATACCTTTAAAATGAGTATTTATTTATATTTTTATGATTATTTTACAATTAGTTATAATTTTAGGAAGTTTCAGTCATTAAAACTAATTAATTAATCCTAATTAACCCTTAATCTTGTCACCATGCGCTGGCGCTTCGATGCACTTTCACATGGCATCGTTGGATTGGTTTTAAGATAATGCAGTCAATGCGCACGTGGTGGGCGCGCTTTCTCATTGCCATCAATCTAGATCGAACGACCATAATTAAACCCATGAAACTAAAAGATAATATAAGATAATTCTAATTGATTTAATCAAGACCGTCCATTCCAGTCACACAGAATGGATGGTGGGTGATCTCTCATCTATCGATCGATGGAAGACAGACACCGTCCACCTTCCTTCAATCGATTTGAGCTCAACCAAGCTTGGATCAAACTCAAATTGATCCCACACCTTCACGGAGGATCCAAAGGGATCCAATGGCCAAGATCGCATGAGATGCAAGTTTTCTTCAAAAATCTCTAACTCATTTTTTTCTAAGGATAAGTTTCAATGGCATACCTCACCGGAGCTCAAGACCGATGCTAAATCTGATTAAGGAAGCTTCGTCTAGTAGAGATGGAACTCTTTTGATCAGCACAAGCTCCAATTTGAGGTGGTTTACTCAGAAGGCCAACACACAAAGTGTAGGTGGTCGGTGTTGATCAGAGTCAGTCATCCGATGGTCAGAGTGCTTGGGAGGTGACTCCTTCTTGCTCGACTAGATCCAAGGAAGGTGTGTGTGAAGTTAATTGCACTTTGGTGGAGCCTTGAGCAAATGGGAATGAATGGGATGTTGCCCTATTTCATTTTGAAGAAACCCAAGAATGGGGAACTTGGGAAAGCTTGGGAACTCAATAAGAAGCTCTTGGAGGCTCATCTTAGGGTTCTCTTGCACTAAGGAATTAATTCATGTGAGATTGAGTGGATATGAGAGGTTGTAACCCCCCCCTCCCTTCTGGATGAATGGGCTAAGTTTGGATCCTAGCTGTCCCAGCCACCTGAGGAGGGTGTGGTGTCCTTGGGGATGAGTTGGCTCAGTTTGGTTGGGTGAAGGTGTGGAGGTGGCTACCAAGGAGGGTAGTGGGTGTCCTTGGTGTTTCAAGTGCTCCAATGGGGGAGGTGAGGTAATTTCACCTCCCCTTGGGTTATGGCCAACCCAACCACTTTTGGGTTAGGTTGGGCAGTGTCCTAGCAACCCAGGTGAACTAATGGGAGAGTGCCAAGTGGCCAAGGAATGGAAATGACCACTTACTTTGGTGATTTATCTCATGTGGCACCCTTAGCCTAAGGGTATTTTGGTCATTTACCATTTGATTTAATTTGGGAAGATTTAGAATGAGTCAAAAGTAGGTTAGCGTAAATTTCATGTCATTTGGTTCAATTTGACACATTTGGGTCAAATTGGGTAAAATCGAGTTAGGTTGACCAATTGGTCAAATTAGGTCAAACCAAGGGTTGGTCAAGTTCATTTGACCATTTTGAGTGTATTGGTGTCACTAGTTTGGATCAATTTGGTTTAGATTTGATTTTGGTTCATTGAGTTCATTTGGGTCAAATGGGTCAAGTTGACCAATTTGACCTAATTGACCAAATTAGCTTGGGTCATGGCTTAGTTTAGGTTTGGTTGATCATTTGGATTATGTTGTAGGCTTTGGTTGAGTTTAATTTGGATTTTATTGGGTTTTAGGTTCTTTTAACCCTTTAGGTCAAGTTAGGTTAAATATCATTTAGTCAGTGGTGGTGGGCTCAATTGAGGCTTTGGTCAAGTTCAACAATCAATTTGAAATGAACTTGAGCCATTGGTTGTAATCAATTTGGATTATATCAATATTTGACCTATTTTGACCATTTAGGTCAAATTGGGTCAACTTGGATCAAGAGGGCCAATTAGGTTTGGTTTGGCTCAATTGAAGGTCAAGTCATGTTCAAATATTGATTTGGGTTGGTATGAATCATTGGTTTCAAGGTATTTGACTTAGGTTGCAATTTGGCTAGTTTGGGTTCATATGGGTTAAGGGGTTAACTTGGTCAAAGGATCAAGTTGACTTGGTTTGACCTAATTTATGATAATTGATCATCCTAGGGTGACCAACAATCATATCATGAAGTTTGGATTGGCTTAATTCATTGGTTTGGATTGAATTGGATTTTGGTTCAAATAGGTTAAATTGGTCACTTTGGGTCAAATGAGCCAATTGGGTTTAGTTGGCTTGATTTTGGATTAAGTTTCATTTAGTTGAGTTTATATATGGATTTGGGGTTGAAATATAAATTCAGTTGCAATTGGTTTGGGTTCAAATGGGTTTTGGTTCATTTGAAAATCTCAAGTTAAAAGGGCGAGGTTAGGTTTGACTTTGGCTAATTTTAATTTGGCTTGATAATTATATGCTTCATTTATATTGGAATGGTGATTGATGGAATGATTGATTTATGATAAAATCAATTGGTTTTGGTTTGAATTTGAATGGAATTTGGCTGAGTCCATGGAGTTGGGTCATATGGCTTAGGTTTGAATTTGATTTTTTTTTTATTTAGTTTTGGTTATTTGATTGTATATTTCATTTATATTTGGTAAGATAATTGAAGATGTAATTGATTTATAAAAAATCAATTGAGTTTGAGTTGATTTGGATGGGATTTTGGCCAAGTTCATGAAATTGATCACATGGCTTAAGATGGATTTTGGGTTTGATTTTGGGTTTCAATCATTTGTTTGTGGGATTGAGTTTGATTATAAGTTTGATAGAGTGATTGAAAGGTTGAAATAATATTTGAGAAAATCAATTGAGTTTAGTTTGATTTAAATTTGGCTAAGGCTAAGACCATAAGATAAAATCATAGAGCTTAGGTTAATTTGATTTGACTTGGTTTGGAATTGGTTTTAGATTTCAATCATTTTATTTGGATTTAGTTTTGGATTTGAATTTGGTATTTGAATTGAATTTAGGTTCAATTTTGAGAGGCTGAACATGGATTGGGTTTAGGCTATAAGGTAGGTAGATTTCCCTAATTCCTAAGGTTAAGCCTTATCCTACGGTTAACCCTTCTAAGTCTTTAGGCTTAGGTTAAGTGTTCACCTAAGTGCTAGAAGTATCTTATCACTAAGGGATTCTTAGTGTCTAGAAGACTCCTAAGTCTAAGAAGAGGGGATAAGAATTCACTCCAAAAGTGAGGTCAATAAAGGGACCCCTAATAGGTGTGGTGTAACTAACAAGGCACACCCCACGTATTGGCGTTGATCGAGGCAATCAACAATGTCCAGAAGATTACATGCGTTAACAAAAATGATCTATACCTAAACTCAAAAGGTAAATAGAATCATGATCTTAGTGCAATGCAGCTCTCTTTATGCTAAGGGCATAAAAGAGCCAGAAGGAATCCACTGGGGATTGAGTACATGAACCTTCCACTAAGGAAGCAAGTGCGAGCTATCTATTGGGGATATGGATTTGATTTTGATTGTGAATATGATTTGTGGGAAGGAAGATTATCTAGGGATAAGAGTCTATAATCCACCAGGTATCAAGATCAAATTAATTACAATTTACTTTGTTTTAATTGATGAGGAGGCATATCCGCTAGGGATATGGGCTCGAATCCACTACGGATTGGGTATGTGAGCCTTCCACTATGGAAGCAGGTTCAGGCTATCCACTTGGGATAAGAATTTAATTTCAAATATGATTTATTTGGGAGTAAATCCACTGGTGATAAAAGGTTTGGATGGATTTCTTTGAGTTGTTTGATTAGCTCCGCTATGGAGAGATGGGTTTAACTTGTTATGGCTCCACTCGGGAAGATGATTTTGGATTGAGGGCATATCCACTGGGGATGTGCACTCGGTTAAATTTGTTTGATTTATATTTTAGTTTAGGCTCCACTAGGGAGGCTAATTTGATTTGCGCTTTGCTGGGAGAAGTTAAATTTGCTTGATATATTTAATTTGACTCCATTGGGAGGTTATTTTGAATTTGATTTATTATGGACCCTATCAATTTGCAATGGACCGCACTAAGAAGGAGCCACGGGGACCTTGGCCTATCTTAAATTTACCGGTCCAAATGGGTAGTCCACTTGGCATGAATAAGGCTATCCGACCTAAGGGCTACCTTTTGGTGTGCAATGGCTCTGCTAGGAATAAATAGTAGCAGACTTACATCTTCCAAAGCAAGAAATAACCACTGGGGTGACCTGTTGATGGCACAACAAATCAAACTTGACCAAAGGCAACTATTGAGTGAATGTTATTGGGGACTTATGTTAGCTCAAGAGTAGTCAGGATTAATTTCATTTTAATTTCATTTAATTTGATATTGATTTGATTTGATTTATTGTATTATGTTGTGGACCCTATCGGTGTAGTGCGATGGACCTACTAAGAAGGGGCTATGTCGGCCTTGACCTACCTCAAATTTACAAGTCTAAAGGGGTAGTCTACTAGCCACAAGGTAGGCTATTCGACCTAAAGGTTTCCTTTCGATGTGTAACAATTGTGCTTGGGAAAAAGTGTAGCAAATATACATCTTCCAAAGCGAGGAACAACCATTGGGGTGACCTGTTGATGGCACAACAAATCAAACCCAACCTAAGGGGACTACTGAGTGATGCCGCTGGGGACTTATGTCACCTTAAAATTAGTCAAGATTAATTTGATTTGATTTTATTTGATTTGGTGTGTTATGTTGTGGATCCTATCGGTGTGCGATGGACCCACTGAGAAGGGCTATATCAGCCCTAACCTATCTTAGATTACAAGTCCAAAGGGATAGTCTAGCAGCCATAAGGTAGAACTATCGACTAAGTTGCCTTTTGGTTTACCTTGCTAGGGAAGAAAGAAAGCATAACATCTTTCAAACCAAGGAACAAGGGGTGACTTGATGGCACAAATAAATCCTTCGACTAAGGTGACTAAGTGAATGCCGTTGGGGACTTATGTTAGCTCAAAAGTAGTCTAGATTAATTTCATTTTAATTTAATTTGATTTATTTCATTTGGTGTGTTATGTTGTGGACCCTGTCGATGTGCGATGGACCCACTAAGAAGGGGCTATGTAGGCCTTTACCTATCTCAAATTTATAAGTCCAAATGGATAGTCTACCAGCCACAAAGTATGACTATCTGACCTAAGGGTTACTTTTTGGCATGCAATGACTGTGCTAGGGAGAAAGCATAGCAAACTTACATCTTCCAAAGCAGGGAACAACTACTGAAGTGACCTTTTGATGGCACAACAAATCAAACCCGACCTAAGGAGACTACTGAGTGAATGTCACTGGGTACTTATGTCAGATCAAGAGTAGTAAGGATTAATTTTATTTTAATTTTATGGACCCTATCGGTGTGCAATGGACCGCATTGAGAAGGGGCTATGTCGGCTTGGACATATCTCAGATTTACCGATCTAAAGGGGTAGTCTACGACCAAATGGTAGGACTATCCAACCTAAGGGGTACCTTTCGGTGTGCAAGGATTGTGCTAGGGAGAAAGCATAGCACACTTACATCTTCCTGAGCAAAGAATAGCTATTGGGGTGACCTGTTGGTAGAACAACAGATCAAACTGACCTAGGGCTACCCGTCGATGTGTAATGGTCATGCTAGAAAAAATATGTAGTAGACTTACATCTTCCAAAGTAAAGAATGACCATTGGGGTGACCTGTTGATGGCACAATAAGTTAAACTTCGACTAAGGGCGACTATTGAGAGAGTGTCATCGGGGACTTATCTCAAATCAAGAGTAGTCAGGCAATCCCTATAGGGAGTTTTGCTGACTCTACCCTAAAGATAGAGTTGTTCTAATCCACAAGAGAATATATATGTTTTGTTTATTATCGTGGACCTAAGGGCGACTACTAAGTAGAAAGTCGTGAAGAAGGACTGGACCCAAACTTGAAGTAGTCAGAAGGAAAGGAGCCGTTGGGGGACTTACTCTAATCTTTATATATACTATCGATCATGAGAGTTTAAGGAAAGCATTGTAGACTTACATCCTCTTGAATGAAGCCAACATGAGGGTAGCTTACCGACCGCATAGTACGGCCTTCCATACTAACAAGGCACTCATCGGCATGCATTGGTCAAGTCAGAAAGAAAGCATAGCAGACTTACATCCTCCATAATAAGAAGACCACTAGGGAGGCACTAGAGTAGCATGTCAACTAACCTAGCGATCTTGGTGAGTCTTTGCTTCCCAACTCAGTAGCGAGACAAAAGGCGTATTTGTTTGATATGTTTGTGCGACATTTATATTTGTATTGTGTTGAAGAAGGATAGGATGCCACTTTGGTTCTCTTACACCAACCCTAAACACTTCGCGGTGGATTCGCAAACAAAAATGTTTTAATATGGAAGAGATTGAATTTGAAATGAAATTTTATTATTTATTAAGATTTTCAAACATGGATTTAAAGATAATATTTATTTAAATAGAGCCTATTGATCGGAAGCATTGGGCTCTCTCCATTATGATTGATGAGTTGATATGATCCTCCTTGGTAGGCCTTCTCTATGGCAAAAGGGCCTTCCCAAGTGGATTCAAACTTGCCTCCCATCTTTTGATAGGCAACAATTGGTCTCCTTAGAACCAAAACAAGCTCTCCTACTTGAAAAGCTCTAAGACAAACCAACTTGTTGTGAGCTTGAATCATTTTGTCTTTGTATACCTTGAGGTTCTAGCATGCCCGTAGGTGTCTCTCTTCTAAACCTTCGAGGTCTTCTAACTCAACTTGGCATTCTGCTCCATTGTAATCTTGCTACCCACAGTTATTCTTAGTGATGAGAGTTAGACTTCTAAATATAGAACAGCTTTGGGCCCATACACTAAGGAGAAAATAGTAGATTGAGTTTGAGTTCTGTATGTTTGTGTGGTATACCCACTATCGCTTATTATCATCGAGTGCCTTCTTTAATATTTGGATGAGAGTTTTGTTCAAGGCTTCTACCAAGGCATTTGCCCTCAGGTAGTAGATGGTAGAATATCTCCAATCTATGTTGTGTCTCTGGGCAAAACTGTTGATCTTGGTGCTCTTGAATGCAGTATAATTACTGGATATAATTCATTGAGGCACCCCGAACATATATACGATATGATTTTTGAAAAACTAGAGCACATGCTGAGATGTGACCTCTTTGAGCCAGATCGCCTCCCCCCACTTGGAAAAGTAGTTTGTAGTAACTAGGATGAACTGATGACCCTTAGAAGAAGGAGGATCAATCGAACCCACTATGTCGGTACCAACACTCGAATGGCCATGAGGCCAATGTAGGGTGTAGAATGTTGGGTGGTTGGTGTAGGACCATGCCATGTACTTGACATTGGTCGCATCTCCTAGCTATTTTCATGCAATTTGTGATCATCGACGGCTGGTAGTATCCTAGTCTCTTGATCTTAGCTTTCATCTTTAGACCGGATTGAGGAGCTCGCATCAGTGTACCTCATGATCTTACTTCGTATTTTATCTAAACAATGTAACCATATATGATCAAGGATGTGATACAAGGTGTCATCCACGAGAGCATAGGAAAGTGCTCTCTACTTTATATGATATGTTAGGGACATCTTTTGAGGTAGTTTGTCTTTATTTAGGTAATCCATGAATGGTTGCCTCCAATCTAACTCATCGTTCTCTTTGGCAATAGCTACCTCCCCTTCAAGAGAGTATTTTTTAATGAGTTCGATATCAATAAAGGATAAGACTTGCCTATTTTGGACCCTTATCGATATGGACTCATCTTTTGAGCATTTCAACTCCTTGGCGAGCTTGGCTTATATTTTCTCCTCGAAGAATTTTGTAAATGGTAACCTCTGAGATTTGGGCCAATAACTCCAAAGTGTACTTATGGTAGTGATGGAGATTAAGCTTTAGAACCTTGTAGAACCCAGTGATCTGATTGATGACTAACTGAGAATCCCCAAAGATGTTAATACTCTGGATGCTTAGAGTAATTGTTAACTCCAAATTGGCAATCAAAGCCTCATATTTGGCTTCATTGTTAGTGCAAGGATTGGACAGATGATATGAGAATCTCATCACATTGTGGTCCAGAGTTAGGAGAACTACTCCTACCCCTGCCTTTCCTGGAAGAGTAGATTTTGGTTCTTCTCCTCTTTAAGAGGAAGACACACCATCAAAGTACATCTCCTAGCGATGAATGTTAGTGTCCCCTAAGTTCATGATTTGTTCATCGGGGGAGTCATCACTAAGTGGAGAGTCAGCAAGAAGTGGTTGTGCTACTAAGAAATCCGCTAGTGCTTGCCCTTTCATCGCACGGAGGGGTATGAAAGTACTATCAAACTGCGATAAAATCATGGTCCAACATGCCAACCATACGGATAGTGTCAGTCGTATCATAAGATATTACAGTGGATTGATTCTAGGGATCAAGTTCACCTTATGAGAAAGCATGTAATGTCATAGCTTTTGCGATGTAAAGATTAAAGCTAGTCAATGTTTCTTAATGGGTAGATAATTTACTTCAATAGGGATTAGACGATGGATGAGGTAGTAGAGCATGTTTTTCTTCCCTACGTCATTGGCTTGGTCCAACAAAGCATCAAGAGGATCATCTAATGTAGTAGTATAAAGTATGAGTGGCTTGCTCGAGATAAGGGCTGCTAGAACTGGCGGCGTCATCAGGTAGTGCTTGATATCTTCGAAGGCATAATGGCACTTGTCATCCCACTTAAACTTGGCATCTTTTTTGACAAGTGTTGAGAATGAATGACATCTTTCTGATAGGTTGGGTATGAAGCATCTTAGATATGCCAATCGCCATTAAAATGATCTGAGTTGAGTTAAGCTTTTAAGGGGTGGCATTCCTAATATCACCTTGCTTTCTTTGGATCGATTTCAATTCATTGGTGTCGAACAACAAACCTAAATAATTTTCCTGAAGCTACTCTGAATGTACACTTTAGGGGATTCATTTTGAGGTTAAATTATCTTAATCATTCAAAAATTACTCTCAAGTCAAAGAGATGGTCTTCCTTTTATTTACTCATGACCACGAGACCATTGACATACACTCAACTTGATGATGAATGAGTTCATCAAAGATTCGGGTCATAGCATGCGATTACGTAGCACCAGTATTTTTAAGGCTGAAAGGCATGATCTTATAGCAATAGATTTCGATCGGGGTTCTAAAAGTAATGTTTTTTCATCTTTAAGGGCCATCTTTATTTGGTTATATCCATATGAGCCATCCATGAAGGTGAAGACTGCATGATATGAGGCACTGTCCACCATCAGTTCTGGTATCGGTAGTGAAAATTCGTCTTTTGGACATGCCTTATTTAAGATCCCTAAAATCGATGAATATGCAAATTTGGTCATTCTTCTTCTTAATTGGGATGACACTAGCCAACCAGGAAGGGTATTTTTCTTTTGGATGAAGCATCAATCAATTTCTTGACTTCAGAAATGACCTACTTGTGATAATCAATGCATTTAGAAGCTTGATAAGATTAACAATAGGCTCTATTATTTATGGATGCCATGTGACAAACCGGTGTCTCTTCATCCTGAAAGATCCTTAAACTCAGTCAATAGCCTTAAGTCATCAATTTCATTTCATTTGAGGCGATGTATGTGGATCTTCTTTAGTTCCTAAGTTGATTTCTTTGAGCTCATCGATCGTTGATTTGATCTCTTCTTCAAACTCCATTGGTGCATCTTTGACTTCAAAATCATATGGGCCATCTGAAGTTTCTAAGCACAACTCCTCATATGAGTTAATGTTATTTGAAAAGAACCTATCATATTCCAAATGATTGGTGATGGACTAATCATCATCATCGGACCTTTGCAATCCCGATTAGGTCTTGATTAAGAACTTTCACATTTGTTCTTCCATATTCTTTCAAAATAGTCTGACCTGTGCTTTGACAAAGTATGTGGGATTAACCCTTTCTTTGCTAAATTATGAACATAAGGCGAGTACCAATCAAAAGGTAATTCTATTAAATATTTATATAAATCATCCAGTTCTACATCAACTTGAGGATGATGCTCCCAGAAAGAACCTCTGAGTCTTCACATCTGTGGATGACTTAGGGGCTTTCTTAACTACCAAACCCTCAACTTTTTGTGAGGAAAGTGGGATTAAAGCTAAGGTTCCCAACTTATGCCTGACTATTTTACATAAAGACTTGGATACACTCATGCTTTATTTTGGAGCCTGGTCTTCATCGCTATCTGGCTCAAGTGTCACCTCCAAGGGAATCTATTGCTGAGAAGAGCTAGCTGGTGTGCTAACCATATAAGACTCATCCTCAAAACTAGATTCTAAGTTTATATGGATAGCATGTGTACTCCTGGTCATTAGGATATATCTCCTATTGGGTGACCAATAAGGAGATTTTTCACCCTTGAGACTGCCCCTAAACTGGCCTCTTCCTCTACTTGGTGGAGGTCAGGTCATCCTACCCATATGTTCAAATGGAGTAACGAACTGTGGTTGGAATCTGATGTCCGGCTCCACTTCCTCCTCCAAGTCTATTTCTCGCTCCCTTTTAATTTCTTTTTCATTTTATCTTTTCTTTCTTTTCCCCTTTCTTTTTCTTTCTCTTTTCTTTTTCTTTTTCTTTTTCTTTTATTTTTGATCTTTGTCCAAGTTCGGTAGAATAGTCTTGTTGATTTTGAGGGAGGTAGTAAGCCACATCCTCATATATGTTGACCTTGTGAATTATAAATGGTTTGAGATCTCCTTTGACACAATAGATGATCCCACCTCTCACAAACTTTATACACTGGTGTAGAGAGGATGGAACCATATTATTTTCATGTATCCACAACCTCTCAACCAAAGTATTGAAAGATGTATATGAGTTTATAGTGTGAAACTTGGCTTTAGCCTTCCAATCCTATATCTCCAAGAGCAACACTATGGAGCCAAAGGCCCTATCGCCTTATTCATTGAATCCTCTCAACATCATCCTTTCTTTCTAGAGTTTGGAGATGTCAATCTTCAAGTAGGCAAGGGTTCTTAGACTCATAATGTTGACTGATGCACTTGGGTCAACCAGTACTCTTGATAGCCTGTATATGCCAACATCCATTGTAATGTGAAGAGGACAGTTGTGCTCAATAGTCCCTAGAAGTAAGTCTTCATTTCTGAATGCAACCCGTAAAGTGTCCTTCGAGTAGTGCGCCTCTTCTCCAATAGCAGTCAATAGAGCTAAGCATATCTCATGATCAAGTAAAGCCTTGATTAGATATTCCCTCATCTCTTTGGATAGGGCTAGGGCATCATATACGCTTAACTTAGCTGGAAACTATACTTTTTATGGGTTGGACTTGAATGATTGGTCTTGGAAAGACAACTCTTTGGCTTTCTCTTGTAGACTAGCGGCCTTGTTGATTAATTTATCAAAGATTTTAATTGTGAATCCCTTGAGCATGAAGGCGACTGGGTCATGGATATTCTTGAGAAGAATCTCAATGGCATGTTATTCAGATAGCTGTTATTCAAATTTCATACTAATAGTATGCCACTTGAGAATGTAATCAATAATGGACTTGTTGGGATTTTGTTTTGCTACAATGAGGTCACCCACAGTTACCCTTTGCTGGGCTCCAACAAATCTCTTAATAAAGAGTTGCTCCAACTTAGCAAAAGTCTTCACCGAACCATTGGAGAGTTTAAGCATTTAATTGAATGCAATCCGCATTTTAATGAAAAAAATGAAGAGAAGTGCGTCGCCACCTGTTCTGACTTTGAAATGTTCCATGTGCTGTCGTGGGTTCCCACTGCCATCAAAACTCTTGAAGAAAGGTGGCACAAACCCTTTGGGGTATTGAACTGTGTCAAATTCCTCCGAGTAAGGCCTACCCTTTGGAACGGATGAACTACCCAGGCTTGCGTCAATGCTTCCCTCACTTATTATTCCACCATTTACTTGATGTATTTTTCATGCATGGAGGTACTATCTATGACCTTCATATGCAAAATACCACTATCTTGATCCATGGGAGGTGCTCTTAGGAGGATCTAAGACATGTAAGAGCTTGGGTCGATCGGCCTCCATAGAAGGAGAACTTGGTTGTGCTAGAAAGTAACAAATCCTCAACTCCTTTCAATCTGTCTCATCCTTCTTCTTGAGCTAATGAAGAAGGTGATGGGTCGAGTGAGAGGTATCTCCTTCCTCGACCACAACACCTTCCTAACTATGATGATCTCTATGGAGAGATCATCGAGTATCGACCATATGGATTTCTATTGAATACTCAAATAGGTCATCCTCATCGACGTCAAAATCTACTTTACCCTCCTCTCGATCAGAATGATCACTCCCAAGAAGTTATTTCTTCTCAGCAAAGTAGTCTTTTAGGATATCATCTAATGAATGATCTCCTACTCTGCCTGGCTGAACCGGTATAAACACCCACTGATGACTAACTACAGGATTGTGCTCATCTAAATCTATGTATCGTACACTACCTACTGATAGAATGCTCTCTCTAGGGGGATCAACTACCATGGTGACTGCATTAGTATCCTCTACTTCCCCTGTTACTGACTAAGATGGTGGAGCGACTAAGACACTTTGGGTCGCCACTACCTCTTTACCACTATTGAGGTGGAAGGTTGAATGGGAGAGCTCTATCTCACCTCAATAAGTGGAATAGGTGGAGTGGGATCCTTAGGCCATAACCGAATCACCAATGGAGATGTCCTCTCTCTCCCTGAGGTTTTGTACTTTGTGGGACTATCAAGGAGGGACTTGGGTGATAGCAGTGGCAGTGAGTGGTCGATGGTGGAGGCTGTCTAGAGCTCTCCTCCACGTGGTAATGCCTGTAAGGACTATCCTGTCGATATGATTGGCCCTGGTGGCTCACCAATTTGGGAAATCTACTAAAGCGGAGGCCACCAACTATCTAGTATACCTCCTCCTCTCTTATATGCCTGCTTGGGCTACAACTCAAACCTCTGATGCTTTCTCTTTTGTATGATCCCTAACACTCCTAGGGATTAGAGTCCTCAAATCAAACAATATACCAAACTCTAAGCATCCATGGGCTCTTCCAACTGGCAAAAGAACTAAACCATATGGCTTCCTCCTCTCCGGTATCACCAGGTTTTGGTGGTGGAGGCAATGCAGCAATCCTATAGTCTTCCTCTTCATTTGAAGCTGAGAGCAGGTGAAACCTGCTACCACTAAAGAGTGGAGAGGTCTCACGGAGATAACCCTCCTCAGCAATGTGAGAGGCAGCGTCTACCTGCCTTGCCTCACGCTCATAATGTTGCTTAACCTTTCGATTCTTGTTATGGCATTACGTCCTGGTGAGCGGAGCAAAATGAGAACTAGAACCTACCTCAACGGTAGGGAGCTATCTCAGAGGCCAAGATAGTTTTCCCCTTCAGAATGGGGGAAACCAATGAAAAGGTGTTAGCCCGCACCGGGACTACAACGACGGAGATAACAAACTGGATGGTGGGCACTTGACTAGCACCTGACACGATACTAAAATTGGCCTGCGGTGGGAACTCTCTCCTTCCTCTTGAGGGAAACTCACAGATGGGATGTCAAAGCGGGGAAGTGGCTTCTATCTTGCCACCTCCTCTCTGCTAACATTAGTAAGGGCTGTCCCCTCAGTGACTCTGACAACCTCAAAGCCATGATCAAATTGAATGATGTGTGTGGTGGTGTTGGTGAGTATGGCCCGATCTAAGGCCAAATCCACACTAGTCGGGAAGGAAAATATCATCTTTCTGGAAGGCAGGTTGAAAGATTGACTGAAGAGGGGAACGAAGGACTGAATAGGTATCTCTGCATTTGTTGAAAATATAACTGAATCAGACCCTTGCTTTAAAAGCTACCTTCAATCATTGATACTTGATTTTGGAATTTGAACCAACACTTAACAAATTTAGGTATGCTAAGTGGGGTTCATTGAATTGGAGAGATTTTGGATTTGAGAGACTTTGATTTTAATTTGGAACCCACATTCAATAAATTTAGGTATGTCAAGTGGGGTTCATTCATGTGGAAAGACTTTGGAGATGAATTTGTTGTTTATACTTTATTTTATTGTATGATTTTAGAATCTTCACTTAGGAAATTTAAGTATGCTAAATGAGATTCAACTGTGTGTTTGATAATCTTTGAAAACATTTTGTTTATGAGGGTTGTTGTTCATATGTTTGATTAGTTTGATTTGATTTTTATTTGAAAGTGGAATCCTTAACAAATTTAGGTATGTTAAGTAGATTCCAAATGAATTTGATATTTATTTTGATTTGAAAAATGAAACCCTTAGGGGCTGTTTGGGTTCACTTTTATTTTTTATTTTTTGCTTTTTGATTTTAAAAAATAGAAAAAAAATAAAAATTATATTTATTTTCTTGTTTTATATTTTTATTTTTTCTATTTTTAAACAAATTTATTTTTTGTTTTCAAAAATATCATACACAAATATAATATATTTTTTTGTGTTTCTAAAATAGCCGAACCGAAGCCACTCTCTATAGTCCAGTCCTTCTCCCGATCTCGTGACTTTCTCATGCATCTCACAATACTATTGTGAGACTCGTGACTCCCTCGTGTGAATCAAAGCCTCTTCTTCTTCTTCGCAACCATTTTTCATGAGGCCTTATATCTTGTCGTCTCCTCCATTACAGGGAATTTTCACTATGCAGCTTGTCAGACTAATGGAAGCCCATAGTGCCCTAAGGAGGTATGATCTTTTGAGTTTTCTTCCATTTAAGCGATCAGGTATGACCAAACCTTTTATGATTATAGCAATTTGGGGGGAAGGGGATTATAAGTAGTCCATAGCAGATTATAACCTAGGGATTGTAAGTAGCCTTTTATTTACTATCCCTAAATCATTTACAGGCGAAGTTCCCTTCACAGGTTCTTCTAGTTTAGGGCTGTGAGATCCGTTGCAATGGAAAATAGATTTTAAAAATTACGTTATCAGAATAGTTAATTTGGTTTTCCTTAAGATAATGCATATAGAAATTTTAGTAATTTTCTTCCGTGAGTTCTGCTTGACAAAGAAGCAGCTAATCTGCTTATACAAAGCTGCCAATTTAAATAGCCTAAATTCATATACTTGGCACATCTTGCCTTATGACTTGCATTCGAAGTTATGTCTTTAATGTTGACTAGGATTTACATTGAAGTTGATTTAATTTTAGGTGAACTTGAAATCATTTCTAATGGACTTAGAAATTGAAAACAAGAGAGTTGATTTCAACTTTTTAAATTCCTTAATTTTCTTACTTAATTAATTAATGAAACTCGAGTTGAAGTGACTCTTAACTCAGTTGGACTCATTTAAATCAGAACTATGTTTCTCCTAATTTACAAGAAAAGAGAATACTGATGAAAGTAAATCCATCAGTTGAAAGATAAATTACACACAATAGTTACTAGAGCTGGAAGTAGAAAGATATTGAGAGATTACCAACGAATAACTGAGTTTTAATAGCAACATAAATGCAAACAATTATGTCTGATACATTTTATAATGTTTTAATAATAGATAAGAAAAATATCAAAACTATATATTACATATTTTAGAACTTCCAGCCTCTGTAAATAATGAGCGATGAACAATGGTTTTTTTTCTTTTTTGTTGGAAAATAAATGAAGATTAAATCCTTCTCTTGTCTATAAAATGCAAGTTCAGTTCATCAATTTAGTTCTTGTTCAACAATTTGAATCAAAAGCTTTATTTTTCAAATGACACAAACCCTGAGAATTGGCATGGTGTCCTAGAAGTAATGAAACTTTTGCAATGGATACAAACATATAAAAGTAATGATGGACTGGAGTTAGAAGTCACAATAAGCAAATAATAGTGATTACACAAGAAAATTGCATTTCTCTAGATTCAATTTGTTTTGCAAATATTTTTCAATTATAAACAAGAATTTATTTCGATCTGAATTTAAAAATTTCTATAGATGCAAACTCGATAGTTAATTACTTATCTACTCTAGTAAGAGTTGATTCAAGTAAGAAGGTATTTACGAAGCTGTATGCAAAGAAGGAATTCATCACACAAAAAAATATATTTAGGAGGTTGTACGCAATCTATACTTATTATCAATATTTCAAGATGATATTTAGGTATGCACCACAACCAAGCAATCATGATGATCCTTAGCTCAAAAAGCATTCTTTGTGTCCGAGTGGGTTTAAAATAAAAGAGAAATTTTATTTACATGATAAACTTTTATTTTTGATTATTATCATATGAATTCCTTGGATCTAAGAAACTGAAGAAAAAAAGAAATAATCATGCATTCTGAGGCAAATTGACAAACAAGTTCAGAAAAAAATAATTCTCAACACATTCTCCAATATATGATATATCATCTAATAATGATATGAAAAATCAAAATTTGATTGTGATTTTATTAATTACTTGAATATTCAAACATATTTTCCAACTTCTATCCTTTTCAGATGTGAGAATAGGAGATACGATGTAAGGATTTATGCTCTCTCTAATAATAATTTCTTCCATTGCTCATCAACCCATCTTTTAATTATGCATAGTAAGTTTAGTTCATCATATATTGCGATAACTTAAGTAATGATGACCTAAGTAGTGACATCTCCTCTAGTAGAATTTGACAAAATCAAATAAAATAGTACATTCTGTATTGAGAAATGTAATTCTCTGATATATTTGGTGACATGAACACAATTTTGTGCAGTTCTGTTTATATGAACTTCACAACCACAAAGAAAAAAACTTGAAATAAAAGTTCTCTAGGTAGCTAGATATTATAATTGATCATACCATAAAATTCTATAAGGTCTTTAAAAAAAATGTTGCAGAAAGAATCCTGTATGGCTGTATGAACCACTTCCAAAAGAGTTTAAAAATATTTACAACAACAACAACAACAACAACAAGCCTTTATCGCACCAAGTGGGGTCACCTACATGAATCCTTTGTCTCCATTGTGTCTTACTATGTGACAAATTTTTATTTAATTCAAATATACTAAGGTCATTTTTTATACATCTTAACCAAGCCTTTTTAGGTCTACCTATACCTTTCTTAACGTAAGGCAAATCTAATGCATCTACTCTCCTAACCGGGTCATCAGACGGCCGATGCTTTATGTGGCCAAATCATCTAAGGCGACTCTCTCTAATCTTATCTGCCACTTGAGCTACTCCAACTTTTTCTCGAACATACTCATTTTGCATTTTATCTCTAAGAGTAAAGCCACACATCCACCTGAGCATCTTCATCTCTGTAACACTTAACTTAGTCTTATGCTTCTCTTTTATTGGCCAATATTCTGCACCATAAGTCATTCCAGGTTTCACCACCATCTTATAAAATTTTTCCTTAAGTTTAAGAAAAACTTTTCTATCACACAATAGGCCAGATGCATTCCTCCACTTCAACCATCCGACTTGAATTCTACTAATATCATCTCCATCTATTTCACCATCATTTTGAACAATAGAGCCTAAATATCTGAATCGTTCACTCTTTTTAATGACTTGTTCACCAATGTCACAACACTACCACTAGAACTTCTACAACTAAAATTATACTCCATATATTCAGTTTTAGATCTACTTAAACAAAAACCTTTAGACTCTAAGATTGACCTCCATAATTCAAGCTTCTCCTGGACTCCCTCTCTAGTCTTATCAAAGAAGAAGAATGTCATCGCAAAAGCATACACCAAGGTACATCTTCTGTAAATGCCTACTAAGAACATCTATAACTAAAGAAAAAAGATAAGGGCTTAAATGATCCTTGATGTAATCCAACCAAATAGAAAATATTTTGTCAATCCTCCTTGTGCTTGGACATAACAAATATTATACATATCCTTAATGACTTTAATATAACCAATATTATCTCCTTTCTTTAGAACTCTCTAAAGAACATCTCTTGAAACTTTATCATAAGCTCTCTCTAAATCAATTAATATCATATGTAGATCCTCTTTACTTTCTCTATACTTCTCCATCAAACCTCATAATAAATGTATAACATCCATAGTAGATCTACCTTGCATGAAACCAATCTGATTGTGAGAAACTTTTGTATCACGTCGTAACCTATGCTTAATTACTCTCTCTCATAATTTTAATGTATGATACATTAACTTAATTCCTCTATAATTTGCACACTCTTGTGCATCACCTTTATTCTTAAATATAAGAACCAACAAACTCTTTCTCCATTCATCTGACATCTTTTTAGTCTTTAAAATAACATCAAAAAGATTTGTAAGCCAAGAAATTCCTTGATCTTCTAAACATTTCCACACTTTTATTGGAATATCATGAGGCCTTACTATTTTTTCACATTTCATTTTCTTTAAAGCTTCTCTAACTTTAGATTTACTAATATGATGATAAAAATAAAATTCTCTATTTTTTTAGGGTACTAAGATTGCTAAAATCAATCGTACTTTTAGATCCTTCATTAAAAAGTTTATCAAAGTATCTCATCCACCTATTTTCAATATCATTTTCTAAGAAAAGCACTTTATTATTTTCATCCTTAATACACCTCACTTGAAATAGAACTGTACTTCTCCTATCTCCTTAGTTGGCTAATTTATACATACATCTTTTACTTTATTTATTATTTAATATATTGTATAAATCACTAAAAGCTAAATTTTTTGCTTCATATATTGCTTTCTTAGAATCTCTACAATTTATATCTTTCCCAATTAAGATCTAAACCAAATTTTATAACAAAATTTCTTATTTCTTTTCTTTTCTTGCACACTCTGACTCTACCAACTTATATATTCTCCAAGCACATTTTTAGCAACTTGTTATTTTTCCCACATAACAATAGCTTCCTTATGAACATCCCAAATTCTAAGCTCTTGTAGGTTGCTCTTGAAATTATTTTTATTTGTGTTCTTTAAGTGCCCCCATCTAATTCTAGGATAATAATTTGATTTATTTTTCCTCTTACATTGAAAATATTTTAGCAACTTGCTTAATTTATTCTCCAAGCACATTTTTAGCAACTTGCTTAATTTCACTTGCTATTTTTCCCACATAACATTAGCTTCCTTATGAACATCCCAAATTCTAGCTCTTGTAAGTTGCTCTTAAAAATATTTTTATTTGTGTTCTTTAAGTGCCCCCATCTAATTCTAGGATAATAATTTGATTTATCTTTCCTCTTACATTGAAAATATTTTACATTTAGGTTAGATAAATGGGGGATTGGGAAGTCCTATAATTCATGTTATTTCTTTCGAATATGACTTCTATCTTAACTAGAGATTCTTTACTAGCTCTAGTCCTTTGAACAGTTGATGAAAGGCTTGATATTGCTCTTTGTGGATACTTGCTCTTCATATTGCTTCATTTTATTACAAACTTCAGCCTTTGATTGCCTCATTTCATAAAGAAAAGTTTTCTTATAAATTAGCTTGTGGCCATAGCATCAACTAGAGGTCTTTACAGCTTAAATTTCACCCTTGTTAAAGCTGTTATTTATTATTTTAGGCAATTTTATAATTCCTCTTCTTGCAATAAAGATTGCTTTTGTCTTCCCTATGTTTAGTTAGAACTCATTGCTTTTGTCTTCTTTTGCAATAAAGATTGCTTTTGAATTATTATTTTTTTCAAACACATGAGACATTACCGGTGAATTAGTTTATTTTAAAAATAGTCTAATTTATATATTATGGATATGTTGATGATTATATATTATTAGATGGAGAAATAAACAAATTTTATCCAACTTATGAAATTGAAGTCATTAATAGAAATATCATGATGGTCATAAGGTCTTGAAGCAACAAAAAAAAATATAAACCAGAACAATTAAGAAATAAGTTCAACACTCTTATAACTCGTTGAGGGACTTCTAATTTTAAAGGAAATGAATTGGTTATAATGCTACCACAAGACAAGTGATAGTATCCGAAGATGTTTGGTCCTAGTTATATAAGGTACTTAATAATATATTGAATTTATTTACTTAACTATATTCATCACTTGCATATATTAACTACTTTTATTTAATAATTTAGATCAATAAAAGTGTAAGAATATTTCAAAAAAAGGATGCTTAATGTATGAGTTTCTCTGTCAAATTTATGGTGACACCACTACAACTGGTAGTCTTCAACATCCATTGACCAAAGTTTCTTCAGATACTGAAGAAGAAAAGAGACTAAGGAAAGTGAAACAAAATATATAGAAGAATATGTGAATAAAGAGAAATATGAAGATGTTACATGTAAGAGAAAGTTATTTTCAAAAGCTAAGAAGATAAATTTTAAGATGGTATTGCTAATACATTACAAGTGTTGAGTGAAAGTTCTAAAATGAAGGTTGATATTATGGAAGAGAGAATGAGCATGTCATCTGGATCTTCATCTGAATCAACAAAATCATTATTGATTGAATGCATAAATTTTCTTAACTCGATTGAAAATCTATTTGATGTGAGCTACTCAAAGGCTTTGCAAAAGTTTCAAGCAGATTCACCATAAATGAAAATGTTTCTTCATATGCTAGAATACAAGAGTGGTTGGATTCTTACTTCGAAATAATTGAATATTATGGAGTTATGTAGTATTAAGTTAACATTTAAATTTGTCTTGATGTTTTATCATTTGAACAACAATATGATGGAATTAGTATCATATAACTCTATGGTGTGCTTAGTTTCTTTATCATTTTGGCTTCTTTGATTAATTATAATTATTAATTATAACCAAAATAATTGAATATTATGATTGTTAATTACAATAGTAATTTCTTCCACATTCTTTATGAATATTTTCATTAAAATTATTTTTTGCTATTTATTTCAGTTTCAAAACTGAGTTCGAATTTAGATTTTGAAAGTGATTCTGATGAGGAATTTCATTTAGCAATTGCCCTTATTTGTGTTGATGATTACAATAAGCATTATTTAACCAAAGAACTATGTAGAAAGTCTTCAAGGTCATGAGTATATCAATGAAATACTTCGAGGCCATCCAGCTCGGTGTTATGAAAATTATAGAATGGAAGCTTATGTTTTTTTGAATTTATGTACTATTATAAAGAGTAAATGTCTAATGAAAGACTCAAAATGGTTCACTGTTGAAGAGCAGCTTGCAATATTTTTGCTAATTTTATCACAGAATGAGCGCTTAGGAGTTGTGGCTGAACGATTTCAACATTCATTAGAAACATTTTCACGTCATTTTAAAAAAACTTTGAAAGCAATTTGTCATTTAGGAGTTGAAATAATTGTTCCTCTGTCATTTGACATTATTCCACGTGAGATCAAATATAATCCAAAGTATTATTCTTTTTTAAAGTAAGTTGTAATCCAAATTTTTAATTTATTTATTTTAAGAAATATAATATAACTTACTCATAAATTATATAAATAGACTCATACGTAATTGAAACACATGTGACTAGACATGTGCCTAAAGATGATCAAATTCCATATCGAGGAAAATGTAAGCCAACTCAAAATATAATGTGTGTATGCGGCTTTGATATAAAGTTTACTTATGTACTATCTGGTTGGGAGGGGATAGCAAATGATGCTAGAATTTTTTTAGAATATATTTCAAATCTCCAGCTAAACTTTCTTATGCCACCACAAGGTATGCTAACTTTTATTTTTTATTAATTTTATTTAATTATTGAATGATAGTTTTATTTTTATTAACTAATATTTTTTTAAAATAGAAAATATTATTTAGTTGATTGGGTATGCCAGCATGTCGGGTTTCTTATCACCATATAACGATTAAGATAACATCTTCATGATTATCGTGAGGGCACACAACCTAAAAGACAAGAAGAGCTTTTTAATTATAAACATTCTTCTTTAAGAAATATTATTGAGAGATATTTTGGAGTTTTAAAGCTAGATTTTCAATTTTTTAAAAAAAAATCCTCCTGATGATTTACGCACACAATGTTATATTGTAACTGCTTGTTGTGCAATGCATAATTTTATAAGATCACAATCTAGATCAGATAGATTATTTGAGATGTATGAAAATGAAAATTTTATTGTTGATACAGAAGGAAGGTCTACATCAACTGGTGTATTGCATAATACTATTGAGGTCAATATTACTCAATCTCAAGTGCAGTATATGGCTCTCTTTCGTGATCATATTACAAGAGAACTATGGGGTCATACACATAATTGAGTTTAGTTATTAATTATCTTATTTTTATTTATCTAGATAGAGTTCTCAAACTATTATAATAATGTAATATGAGACTTTTTTAGATTAATTTTATGAAATATTGTACCTTTATTTTATAATTTATTTAATGATTATTTTATTTATTTATGTTTTTGAATATATTAATTTATTGAAGATTGCTTTAAATTTTATGGTAATAGTGATTTTTTTTGTCAATCTTATTTTAGAGTGTAATAATCAACTTTATCATTTTATTTTTTTTCTTAAAATTTTTGAAAAATGAAAAAATAAAACATGTTTTTTGTTTTCTATTTTAAAAATAATAATTTCTAAAAAATACTAAACATGTATTTATTTCTTGCTAAAACAAAAATGAAACAAAAATAAAAAAAAACTAAAAATGAAAACAAAAAAATAAAATGTAGAAAGTGATCCCAAACGGCCCCTTAACAAATTTAGGTATGTTAAGTAGGTTTCAAGTGTGTTTGACATTTTTATTTTGTTTTATTTTGAAAAGAGAAACTTTCACTTAATAAATGTGAGTATGTTAAATAGAGTTTAATTTATTTTATGTGTTGTTTGATGATAGAATTCTTATTTGATAAATTTGGGTATGTTAAATGAAATTCAGAAGTGTTTTAATTTTCATGATTTTGAAAAGGAGAACTCTACTTAATAAATGCATGTATGTTAAATAGAATTCAATTTGTTTTAATTTTGAAAGATGGAACTCTCATTTTACAAATTTGAGTATGTCAAATGGAGTTCAAATATGTTTTGATTTTTTATGATTTTGAAAAAGGGAACTCTACTTAATAAATGTAGGTATGTTAAATAGAATTCAATTTGTTTTGATTCTGAAAAATGAAGCTCTCATTTGACAAATTTGAGTATGTCAAATGGAGTTCAAATATGTTTTGCTTTTATGTGTGATGTTGCTTTTGAAAAGAGGGAACTCTCACTTAACAAATTTGGATATGTTAAGTGAGGTTCATTGATATATTATTTTGTTTTGTTTTGAATTTGAAATGGAACTCTACTTAACAAATTTAGGTATGCTAAGTGGAGTCGGTCAATTTTTGAAAAAAATGTGTTTGAAATATTTTGAAGAACACTCATTAACAAATTTGGGTATATTAAATGGAGTTGGTTGATTGATTAATTTTATTTTGAAAAATGTGCTTTTGAAAAAGGTTTTGATGATGCATATTTAATTTTGATTTTGAAAAGATCCTCATTTAACAAATTTAAGTATGTTAAATGAGGTTTGATTGTGTTTATTATTTGAAAGTTTTATATTTTGTAAACTTTATATTATGTGAAGTGCATTTAAAAAATAATTTTATTTAGAAAAAGTGCTTTTAGAAAATTTTGCAATAGATTTTACTTGTTTAGTTAAAATTTTATTGAAACTTTCTTAAATATGAGATGAACCTTATATCACAAACCAGTGGTAAAGAGGTTCTAAGTTTTGTCATCTCCTTTCATTAGTTAATTTACTTTTACCTACTAGGGGGACTCAATAGGGGTTTTAAGACCTACATGGAGTGAGGTACTAAAATCTAAAGGATGTTGGCTAGCTTTGCCTAAGGATGAAATGAGCTAAGTGCCAACGAAAAGAAATATAGTCTTAGGCTTATATAAAATATAAGTCCACTATTGGTGCTTGGAGATAATAATTGTCTACTAAAGATGGAGAGAGGAACCAATCCCCAGTGGAGTCGCTAGAAAATTCTGTGGTGTTTATTTTTGGATGTGTATGGGGGGACACCACGTAGATCGTAGGGGGTGCTTATTGAAGTGATCGAGTACAACATTAAGGTATGATATATTATCTCGAAACATAGAGATACCACCCTTTAATAGACCTAATCACCTAATAAGGACTCCTAAGGCATGATGGGTCTTCGAATATACCAGAGAATTTCCTTTACTTTACATGGATGAATGAAACAGGGTTTTTATTAAACTGGGTTTTAAAGTTTCTATGGAGGCAAGCCTCCATAGTTAATTACATCCTAGAGAATGAAATTCCCTAAGAATACTCTCGATTAAAGTAGACAATTAGGATCTTTAAAGACTTCAAGGCTAGGCTATCAAAGGATTGGTTATGTTTGAAAAATCAATTGGGAAAATTCAAAGAGAAGATATATTTTTGAAAGCCAAAGGAAATAAGTAGGAAATACTTATGATACTAGGAAGCCTAATGAGCATTTCAATCTATCATGTGATTGGGATTTATAATTTTGAGAGTGAAGAGACTTATATATTTTCAGTTGAAATTTTATTAAATTACTATGGCTAATAATCCAGCAACACAAGATTATGAAAATATCTAAGAGGCGAGGATTTATGCTTGTAGCTCAAAGAAAATAGCTATCTCAGATCCTAAATCTAGGGAGCTTCAGCATAAGCTAAAGCATGACCTAAATCTAAGCGAAGATGGACATAAGGTTTACCATCATAAGAGAGGATAAACCACCCGACTGCTAGGCTTACAACCGCCTAGAGTGGCCGCCAGCTAACTCCTCCTACGATTTTAAAATCATGTAGGCAAGTCTTATGAATTTGCAAGATATTTAGGTTATTATTAATTTATAAAGAGACTAAAGTCCTTAAACTCACTCCCTAAGAGACTAGAGCAAGAGTGGTTTGAATAATGACTTAATCTAATGCAAAATCTTTTCAAGTTTTATTTCAATTTTGACACTTCATTTTGACAGGCTTTAGGATTGTGATGCCTATATGCATGATGAAAGTAGATTATTGGCTAAATTAGCAAGAAGTGGTGTTTTCCACCATAAAGGATGCCCCCATAAGTCAAGCATTCCCCTATCATGCAAGGATGGGAATCCCCTATTTTCAAGAGCGAGACAACATGCATGCATGATATGAGACATAGAATATTCAGCTAAGGGGTTGCTAAATCTTTTAATTATCTTATTTAATGCCTAGGATTTATGGTGAAGTTATGATTAATTTAAAATTTAGTTATGAGTGATTAATTAGGGAAGAAAAATTAATTTTTCCGTGAGAGCCTAATTGCATATAGACCACACATTTAAAGCATCAATCATTTAAGAAACTATGAAAAAGATGCAATTTCTAATACACAATCTAAACAAATCATCAATCAATTTTTATAACTATCATGAAATAATAAAAAGCCAATGCGGTCGAGTGTCGTCATAAAACCTGAAAAAGAAGAGATAGGTAGCCGAGCTCTACCCTTATACAACTAAGAATTACCAAATAATATTACAATTGAAATTGAATGAAATCTATTGGGGGTCTTCATTCTTCATTCTTCATGTCTTCATTTCTTCATTTCTTTTCTCCTTGCTTCTTTGATTTGGTGGACTTCAAGGCATCACATGGCACCCCAGGACAAGCCTTCTAGCCAATGCTCATCCTAATCTTCCATAACATTAATCCTAATTCCTAATGCAAAATTATATTAAAAATAAGAAAAATAAATCTAACTACAACTACAAAATAAGTGTTAGTTAAATAAACATACATTCCCAAGCAGTTATATTTATAATTTAAACTTAGCACCATGCACATGGGTAACCAAGCCCACCTATTCTTGCTTGGATTATCCTTAGGGGTTTAAGCAACCTATAAAGAGAGCATTTATATTTATTTTAAGAACCCCCTTAAGCTTAATTCTCTATAGAAAATATGATTAGGCTAATATCAGCCTAACATCCAGTCTACGAAATAAACACCCTAACATTCAATCTAAAATAATACATCACAAAACAAAACATACATCACACCATTCACCATCCTAACTTAGGACAAAAAGTGGTAACTTAATTCTAATGTGTATGTTAAGGCTTATGTGGTATGTCTTGCTAGGCATTAGTGTTATAATTTTCTAAGTGTAGAAGGATTCAATTTAATATAAATGGTTGATTTCACTTGAAGTCATTTAATTGATTTGAGAATTTTAATTTAGGCTTTCTTTTATTTCATGTGCTTACACTTAACAACTAAGCATCATAAACAAGGATTTACCCCTTTCATCCCAACCTTAAGTCACTTTCTAAAGCTTGTTGATTTGAGTTAGTTCTCTTTAGTGAATGGCTTATTATATATTTTAATTTCATCCTAAGTTTAGGTTCACCTTAAATGATCCTATTCAATATGAAAAGCATCTTAAGATTAATTTGATTGAACTACTGCCATATGACATATGCTAATTCATTCCTTTCCATCATATAAACATGCATAAGATTTTAATCCTAAGTGTACTTATACATGCAATATATTTTAGCACATTTATGATGAATGTGTATATGTGTACTTAAAGTTTATATTCTTTTATGAGATTGAATTATTTAATCATATTAGTTTAAAGCTCTATCTAAATTCTTATACAAAAATACATAATGATGAGATTAAATAGGTCCATGTCATTGTTAACCAAGGAAGTGAGATAATCAAATGACCTTCTTGGGGATAGCTAAAGCCTCGTATTCCTGGAATGTCCAAATATATCCATTTTCATTTAAACATATGCAAATTTATATACATGAATATGGAAAAGAAAGCTCCAAATCACATGACTAATTAATCCAAACACTTAGTCAATAACGAATGCATGCATTTTTAATAGAAAAGAGGGACTTTCATCCTTTAGCCACACATACATACACATGTAAAGAGAAATAAGCTATGCCTTTGAACTGTAAGTGAGGTAATCAAATGACCTCCTTAGAGCTAGCTAAAGCCTCGTATTCCCAGGGTGTCAAGACTATATACTTTGTTATCTCACTATATATGAGTGTATATGTAAATAAGGGGAATAAAATCATGCAAAAATTATATTTTGTTTGATTGAATCATTTATGTATATGAAGCAAAGTTCCATTCAGATTCTAGTGTAGAAGCACATATAAATGAAATCAAATAAGTACATGTCATTATTAACAGAGAAGTGGGGTAATCAAATGACCTCCTTGGGGCTAACTAAAGCCTCGTATTCTCAGGATGTCCAGACTATATACTTATTAACGTTCAAATATATGTAAAATTACACATGAATCAAGGAAAAAGAAGCTTTACTTCACATACTTAAGCTATAAGCACATGCAAATCTATATATATTCATAACTACTATCACTCTAACCAATGTAATTGCTTTATAAATTTTAAAAAAATAATTTGAATTTATTAATGAGAATGGTCACACATATTATAAATTAATCCAACACATGCAAGCTTACATAAAGAAAGTTCATTTTATTTATTTAAATTTGAAAGCATGAATTTATGAAAGCAAATGACATACAATATTTAACATGATTGGAAAGGAATAAATAATTATAAACACATGATTCCATTCAATCAAATTAATTCCTAAGGACAACCATATTAAATATAGCCATTTAAAGTAAACCAAACCTTTCTTAATGTCATTTTTAATTTCATATTTTGTTTTGATTTAAGGAGGTGAGAAAATATTTGCTGATCCTAACCTATTCCTAGGTTGGTTAATTGATTTAATTTAATGAAAAGTAATTAAGTTTATTTTATGAGTTAATTGTAATATGCATTAAACCCATTAATTAACCATTTCCTATGTTACCTTAATATAATTAGCCAAATAATTATGAGCCAATATGATATGCACATGCATTGGAAATAAAATTAACAATGATCCTAAGAAATAAAAAGGACCTAATGCAATTGGTTCATGATTAATGGTTAATTAAGTTAATGAATTTAATTAAGTAATTTTTATAATCCCACACATATGGGCTAATTATAATTTCCTTAGGATTTTAAGTTGTTGAACACCTAAAGGTCTACCCAAGACTTAATTAATTAAAGTTTTGATGTGATTAAAATTTCAATTTAACTAATTAAGTAATTTTGTTAATTAATTAAGCTTCGATATTAAATAAATGAACATAGAGAGGAGGCCCTAGCCTCATCCCATAGGTTCATTCACTATTGGATAGTTAACCACTTAACTAATTGATTTTTTACTATTCATATGATTGATTAATGATTAATTAACTTAAAAGAATAATTAAAGCTTAATTAGTCAAATTTCCTAATTAACTAAGCAATAAATCCCATGATAATTATGGAAGGTAGAGGTCATCCCCTTAGATTAACCCACAAAGTTTGGGATTAATTACATAATTAATTAAAGGGTAATTTAGCTAATTAATTTTATAATTAAACCTTAATTAAGCCCTAATTATTGTTCAAAATTAATTAGGAAAATTTTTAATAATTTTTTCTCTGAAATACCTTTAAAAAGAGTATTTATTTGTATTTGATGATTTTTCTATAATTAGTTATGATTTTAGAAAGTTTCAGGCATTAAAACTCATTAATTAAGCCTAATTAACTCTTAAGCTAGTTGACGCCACATGGCACCGCAGGATTGGTTATTAAAAATAATCAGTGTTAGCACTTGTGTGGTGGCGATGGAACACGCTTTCTCGTGCATCATCTGATCTAAGATCAGACGGCCATGATTAAACCTGTAATGCTAAAGGATAAAATAGGATAATTCTAACAAATTTAATCAAGACCGTCCGTTCCAATCACGCAGAACGGATGATGCATGATTTATCTATGATCGGGAAGATGGTAACTCCCACCTTCGTTTCGATCGATATTTCACGAGCTGGATCAATCTCAAATTGATCTCACACCTTTACAAGGAGGATCCGAGGGATTCAACAGCCAAGATCATGCAAGATACAAGTTTTCTTCAAAAAGCTCTAACTCATTTTGCTTAAGGATCGGTTTCAAAGGCATACCTCACTAGAGTTCAAACCAATGCAAAATCTAATTAAGGAAGCTTCATCCAGTGGAGACGAAGTTGTACTAATCAACATGAGCTCCAATTTGAAGTGAAGGCCAACACCAAAGCTGGTCAAATCATGTCGATCGGTCTGGGTGGTCAAGGACTTAGGAGGTAATTCGTTCTTGCTCGACTAGTTCCTAGGAAGGTGTGTGCAAAGTTAATTGTACTTTAGTTAAGCCTTGAGCAAATGGGAATGAATGGGATGTTTCCCTATTTTGGTTTGAAGAAATCTGAGAATGGAGAACTTGGGGAAGCTTGGGAACTCTCTAAGATGCTCTTGGCGGCTCGTCTTAGGGTTCGCCTACTCTATGGAATGAATTCCTGTGAGATTGAGTGGACATGAGGGTGTATACCCCCCTCTTTCTTGATCGGATGGATGAGCTGAGTTTGGATCTTAGACATCACCACCTGAGGGTCATGGGTGTCCTTGATGAGTTGGTTTGGTTGGGTGAAGGTGTGGAGGTGGTTGCTAAGGAGGGTAGTGGATGTCCTGGTTTTAAGTGCTCCAATTGGGAGATTCCACCTGATATGCCAATCCAACCACCTTTGGGTCTGGGTTGCCTGAGCCTAGGAGTGGACCAATGGGAGAGTGCCAAGTGGCCAAGGAATGGAAATGATCACTTACATGGGTGATTTATCTCATGTGACACCCTTAGCCCAAGGGTATCTTGGTCATTTGACATTAGATTTGATTTGAACTGATTTTGAATGAGTCAAAAGTAGATAGGCCAAATTTCATGTCATTTGGAGTTCATTTGGTTCAATTTGGTTCAATTTGACCTATTTGGGTCAAATCTGGTTAGATTGACCAATTGGTCTAATTGGATCAAACCAAAGGTTAGGTCAAGTTCATATGATCATTTAGAGTGTATTGGTGTCACTGGTTTGGGTAAATTTGGTTTATATTTGATTTTGGTTCATTTGAGTTCATTTGGGTTAAATGGGTCAAGTTGACCAATTTGACCTAATTGGCCAAATTTGTTTGGGTCATGGCTTGGTTTGGGTTTGGTTGATCATTTAAAATATGTTGTAGGCTTTGATTGAGTTTAATTTGGACTTGATTGAATTTTAGGTTGGTTTGACCCTTTAGGTCAAGTTAGGTTCAATAGGTCATTGAGTGTCAATTGGGCTCAATTGAGGCTTTGGTTAAGTTCAATAATCAAATTGGAATGTACTTGAGCCATTGGTTGTAATCAATTTGGATTGTATCAAGATTTGACCCATTTTGACCATTTAGATCAAATTGGGTCAACATGGGTCAGGAGGGCCAATTGAGTTTGGTTTGGCTCAATTGAAGGTCAAGTAATGTTCAAATATTAATTTTGGGTTGGTATGAATCATTGATTTCAAGAGATTTGGCTTAGGTTATAATTTGACTAGTTTGGGTTCATATGGGTTAAGTGGTTGACTTAGTCGAAGGACCAATTTGACTTGGTTTGACCCAATTTATGATTATTTATCATCCTAGGGTGATCAACAATCGTGTTATAAAGTTTGGATTAGCTTAATTCACGTTGATTTAGATTGAATTGGATTTTGGTTCAAATTGCTCAAATTGGTCACTTTAGGTCAAGTGAGCCAATTGGGTTTAGTTATATTGATTTTGGGTTTAGTTTAATTTAGTTGAGTTTATACATTGATTTGGGATTGATATATAATTTCAATTGCAATTGGTTTGGTTTAAAATGGGTTTTGGTTCATTTGAATATCTCAATTTAGATTGGTTTGACTTGGGTTGATTTTGATTTGGCTTGATAATTATAGGTTCCATTTTTATTTGGAATGCTGATTGATGGAATGATTGATTTATGAGAAAATCAATTGGTTTTGGTTTGCCATATGGCTTTGGTTTGAATTTGATCTGGTTTGAATTTAGTTTTGGTCATTTGATTGTATATTTTATTTATATTTGGCAAGATAATTGAAGATGTAATTGATTTAAAAGAAAATCAATTGAGTTTGAGTTGATTTGGATGAGATTTTGGCCAAGTTCATGAAATTGATCACATGGCTTAAGAGAAATTTTGGTTTGATTTGGGTTTCAATCATCTGGTTGTAGGATTGAGTTTGATTGTAAGTTTGATAGTGTGATTGAATGACTGAATTGATATTTGAGAAAATCAATTGAGTTTGGATTGATTTGAATTTGGCTAATACTAAGTTCATAAGATAAAATCATAGGGCTTAGGTTGATTTGATTTGACTTGGTTTTGAATTGGTTATAGATTTTAATCATTTGATTTGGATTAAAATTTGGATTTGAATTTGGTATTTGAATTGAATTTGAGATTTGGTTTTGAGAGGGCGAATATGGATTGGGTTTAGGCTATAAGGTAGGTGGATTTCCCTAAGTCGTAAGGCATAGTCTAATCTTATGATTAACCCTTCTAAGTCTCTAGGCTTAGGTTAAGTGTTCACCTAAGTGCTAGAAGTGTCTTATGACGAAGGAATTCTTGGTGTCTAGAAGTCTCCTAAGTCTAAAAAGAGGGGATGAAAACTCACTCCAAAAGTGAGGTCAACGGGTATGTTAAATGGAATCTAATTATATTTTGTTTATCTTTATTTTGTTTTAATTTTGAAAAAGGGAACCTTCACTTAATAAATTTGGGTATGTTAAGTAAAGTTTATATGTTGATTGTTTTGATTTTAGTTTGAAAATGGGAACTCTTATTTAACAAAGTATGAATATGTTAAATGGAGTTTAATTATATTTTGATTTTAGTTTTAAAATGAAGCTCTCATTTAACAAATATGGTATGTTAAATGGAGTTGATTGTTTGATTTTATTTTGAAAATGCACTTTTGAAAAAAGGGTTTTGATGATGTATTTTTTATTTTAATTTAAAATAGAACCCTCATTTAAAAAATTTAAGTATGTTAGATGAGGGTTAGCTATTATTTTTGAAAAGTGGTTTGAAAATTTTCTTTTTATATTTCGCAAATTATGTTATGCGAAATTTAATTTCAAAATTATTTTGTTTTGAAAAAGTGCTTTTGAAAATTTTTGCAAAAGACTTATTTTACTTTGAATTTTATTTAAATTTTCTTAAATATGGGATGAACCTTGCCTCCCAAGCTAGTGGTAAAGAGGTTCTAAATTTAGTTATCTCCTTTCTTAAATTAATTTATTTTTTACCTATCGGGGGATCCAATAGGGGTTTTAAGGCCGACATGGAGTGAGATCCTAAAACCTAAAGAATGTTGGCTAGCTTTGTTAAGGATGAAATAAGCTAAGTGCCAATGAAAAGAAAGATAATCATGGGCTTATATAAAATATAAGTCCACTATCGGAAGATGATAATTGTCTACTAAAGATGGAGAGAGGAACTCCTCCATAGCGGAGTCGCCAAAAAACTCTATGGTGTTTATTTTTGGATGTATATTGGGGGGGTGGGGGGGATACCAAAATCATGGGGTACTTATTGAAATGATTGAGTATGATATTGAGGTATAATGTAATATCTTGAAAAATAGAAACATCTCCCTTCAATGGACCTAATCTTCTAATAAGGACTCCTAAGGCATGATGGGTCCTCAAATATTCCAGAGATTTTTCTCTTGCTTTATATGGATGAATAAAGTAGGGTTTATATTAAATTTGGTTCTAAGGTTCCCTATAGAGACAAGCCTCCATAGTTAATTATATATTAGCGAAAGAAATTCTCTAAAAATACTCTTGATTAGAGTAGACAATTATCATCTCCAAAGATTTTAAGGTTAAACTATTAAAGGATTAGTTATATTTGGAAAATCAATTAAGAAAGTTCAATGAGAAGACTTATTTTTAAAAACAAAGGGAGGAAGTAGGAAATGCACATGATACTAGAAAGCCTAGTGAGCATTCTATGTAAATTATTAAGGCTTATAATCCTCTAACACAAGATTGTGGAGATTCCTAAAAGGTGAGGATTTATGTTTGTATTCCGAAGAAAACAACTACCTCGTATTCTAAATCTAGGGAGCTTTAGTAAGAGCTAAATCGCAACCTAAATCTGGATATAAAAGTTCACCTCCACAAGAGAGGATGAACCGTCCGACTTCTGGACTTACAACTGCCTGGAGTGGCCGCTATCTAACTTCTCCTACGATATTAAAATCATGTAGTCCGTTCTTATGAAATTGCAAGATAGTTGGGCTATTATTAATTTATAAAGAGACTAAAGTCCTTAAACTCACTCCTTAAAAGACTAGAGCATGAGTGGTATGAATAATGACATAATCTAATGCAAAATCTTTTTAAATTTTATTTAAATTTTGACACTTCATTTTGATAAAGGCTTTAGGATTTTTATATGCCGAAATGTATGATGAAATGGAGTATTGGTCAAATTAATGAGAAGAGGGTGTTCTCCACCACAAGGGATTCCCTCACAGGTCAGATAATCCCCTATCGTGCAAGGATGGAGATCCCCTAATTTCAAGGAAGAAGAAATATGCATGCATGATGTGAGACATACAACATTCTAAGAAGTTGCTAAATCTTTTACTTGTCTTACTTAATGCCTAGACTTTATGGTGAGGTTATGAACTGCTTAAAATTTAGTTCTAAGTGATTAATGGGGGTAGAAAAATTAATTTTTTCATAAGAGCCTAATTGCATCTAGGCCACACATTAAAGCATCAATCATTTAAGAAATTAAGAAAATCATGCCATTTCTAGTGCACAAACTAAACAAATCATCAAACATTTTATAAAACTAATGCAAATGAATAAGAGGCCGATGCAGTAGAGTACCACCGTACAACCCGAAAAGAAAAGATGAGTAGCCGAGCTCTACCCTTATACAACTCAAAATTATAAAATAATAATATCAATTTATAATGAATGAATGCTATGAGGGTCTTCATTCTTCATTTCTTTCCTCCATGCTTCTTTGATTTAGTAGGTTTCAAGGCCTCACATGGCACCCGAGGATAAAGCTTCTGGCCAATGCTCATTCTAAACCCCCATAGCACTAATCCTAATTTCTAATGCAAAATTATATTAAAAAATAGGAAAAGTAGATATAACTACACCTGCAAACTAGAGATTAGCTAAACATACATACATTCCAAGCAGATATATTTATAATTTGAACTTAGCACCCAGCACATGGGTAACCAAGCCCACGTGTCATAACTTGGATTATTCTTAGGGGTTTAAGCAACCTACGAAGAGAGCATTGATATTTATTTCTAAGCACCTTTTAAGCACAATCCCCTGTAGAAAATATGATTAGGTTAAGAATGGCCTAACATCCAATCTATGAAGCATACACCCTAACATCCAGTCTAAAATAATATATCATAAAATAAAATATACATCACATCATACGCCGTCCTAACTTAAGACTAGAAGAGGTGACTTAATTCTAATGCATGTGTTAAAACTTGTGTGGTATGTCTTCTATGCATTAATATTGAAATTTTCTAAGTGTTGAAGGATTCAACTTAATACAAAGGGTTGATTTCACTTGAAGTTATTTAATTGATTTGAGAATTTTGATTTATATTTTCTTTTATTTCATTTGATTTACACTTAGCAACTAAGTGTTATAAAGAGAAGGAAAATGATTACTCTTTTCATCCCTATCTTAAGCCACTTTCTAATGTATATTAATTTGATTTAGTTCTCTTTAGTGAATGGCTTATTACATATTTTAAATTAATCCTAAGTTTAGATTCACTTTAAATAGTTCAATTCAATATGAAAGGTATCTTAAGATCAATCCAATTGAATTACTATCACATGACATATCAACTCATTCTTTACCATCACATATAATATGCATATGATTTTTAATGTCTAGTATATCTATACATGCAACATATTTTAGCACACTTAAATGATGGATGTATATGAAACTTATTTTTCTTCATTGAATTATAGGGACATATAAATTAAAGCCCTGTCTGAATTCCAATACCAAAATACATAAGGATGGAATCACATACGTATGTGTCATTATTAACCAGGGAAGTGAGGTAATCAAATGACCTCCTTGGGGCTAACTAAAGCCTCTTATTCCTGGGATGTCCATACTATATACTTATTGATATTCCAAGCCTATAGATATATACATGAATAAGGAAAGAGAGCATTAATTTTTATATATCATATGCTAATGACTTAGGTGGATATGAATGCATGCATTTTTACTAACAAAAGGGGATCTTCATCTTTTACTTAAGCACACATACACATATATGAAAGATGCGAGCAAGTACATGCCATTGTTAATCAGGGAAGTGAGGTAATCAAATGACCTCATTGGGGCTAACTAAAGCCTCATATTTTTGGGATTCCAGACTAAACACTTTCTATCTTAGATACATGAATGTATACACAACTACAATGATGAAAATCATACAAAGATTATATTTTTTTAATCAAATCATTTAGGCATATAAATTAAAGCTCTATCTAAATTCTAATATCAAAACACATAAGAATGAAACCAAATCAGTGTGTGCAATTGTTAAACCAAAAAAGTGAGGTAATCAAATGAATTCCTTGGGGCTACTTAAAGCCTTGAATTCATGGGATTTCCAGGCTATATATCCATTTTTGTTCCAAACTTATGTAAATCTATATATGAATTATAAGATAGAGAGCTTTATCTAATAAGCTTAAGCTACAAACACATGCAAATCCTATGTGTATTCATAGCTATCAACATTCTAAGTATTATAATTGATTCATAAATTTTGGAAAATAGTTTTGAGTTTATTAATGATAATAGCCACACATATATTTAATTAAGTCAACACATACAAGTTTACATAAAAGAAAATCATTTGATTTAATTAATTTTGAAAAGATGAAAGTACGATTTCAAATGACATACAACATTTAACATGATTGAAAAGTAATGAATAAACATAAACACATGATTTCATTCAATCAAATTAATTCCTAAGGACAATCATATTAAATATAGCTATTTAAAGTAAACCAAATTTTTCTAATATCATTTTTAATTTCACATTTTGAATTGATTTAAGGATGTAAGAAAAGGTTTGTTAATCCTAACCTAATCCCATGTTTGTTAATTGATTTAGTTTAATGAAATATAATTAAAATGATTTTATAAGTTAATTAAGTTATATATGCAATAAATACATTAATCAACCCTTTCTTATGTTACCTTAACATAATTACCCAAATAATTATGAGCCAATATGATATGCACATGAATTGAAAATTAAATTAGCAATGATCCTAAGAAATAAAAATTGTCTAATGCAATTGGCTCATGATTAACAGTTAATTAAGTTAAGAAACTTAATTAAGTGCTCTTATGACCTCCCCATACATGTGGGTTAACCATAATATCCTTAGGATATCTTTAGGTTACTTAACACCTAAAGGTCTACCCAAGAATTGATTAATCAAGGTTTAATATGATTATGATTTTAATTTAATTAATCAAGCAATTTAAATGATTAATTAAGCCTTAATTAATTTTTCTTTTGAAAATGAAGTGAACTTAGGGAAAGAGGCTAGGAAAGAGGTCCCAATCCCATTCCATTAGTCCATTCACTGGTGGATAGTGATTAATGAACTTAGTTAATCAATTTATTACTATTCATGGGATTAATTAACCATTAATTCAATTAAGAGAGTAATTAAGACTTAATTACTCAATTCCTCTGATTAAGTAAGCAATAAATCCCAAGGAAATCATGGGAGATAGAGATCATCCCATTAAATTAACCCATAAAATTTGGAATTAATTGCTTAAGTAATTAAAGAGTAATTAAACTAATTAATTTATAATTAAACCCTAATTAAGCCTTAATTAATGTTCAAAATTAATTAAGATCATTTTAAATTTATTCTCCTCTGAAATACCTTTAAAATGAATATTTATTTATATTTTTATAATTTTTCTATGATTTATTAAGATTTTTAAAAATTTTAGCTCTTAAAAATGATTAATTAAGCCCAATTAAAGCCTAATCTCATGGTGTCATGTGGCATCCTAATTCAGTGCACTTTCCACATTGCGTCGCTAGATTGGCCACTTAAAACTTGCCCGACTCAGCGCCTACGTGGCGGCGGCAGACGCGCTTTCTCATTCATCATCCGATCCAAGATCAGACGGTTAAAATTAATCTCATAGCTTATTAGGATTAAATTGGATTCTATTAGATCTAATCACTGCCGTCCATTTCGATCATGTGGAACGGGCTGCGTGATCTATCGTCGCGAGCAAGGGAGAATGGAGTCCATCTGCCATTGCTCCCTTGATTCGAGCACACTCGAGCTCAGATCGACTCCAAATGGATCCACACCTTCACAACATCTATTGGTGGAATCCAACGATCAAGATCACACGAGATGCAAATTTCCTTCAAAAATCTCAAACAAATTTTTACTCAAAGCTCAGTTTCAATGGCATACCTCGTCGGAGCTCAAGTCTAGCAGCGCAAATGATTGAGAAAGCTTGGTCTAGTGGAGATGAAGCTCTAAGGATCTCCATGAGCCTTGATTTGTTGTAGTTTGCTCAGAAGACCAATGCCCGAAGCTTGGGAGGCCAACTTTCATCGAAGTCTCACCTCTAGTGGTTGAAAAGCTCGGGGGAAGATTTGTTCTTGCTCAACAAGCTTTGATTAAGGTGCATGCAAGGTTAATTTGAGTTTGATGGAGGTTTGATAAAATGGGATCGAGGGAGGTATTGCCCTATTTTGGCTTGAAGGAAACTGGCAATGGGGTGATTGGGGAGCTCGGGAAACACTCTAAGAAGCTTTGGGATATGCTCCTTAGGGTTCTCTAGCTCACACTGAGCCTCTCTCTTCGGTTTGGATTGAAATGAGAGGGTTATGCCTCTCATCCCCAAGATTAGATGGTGGTGATGGGTTTGGCAGTTTGTGCATGTCCAGCTACCGGTGGTGGCTAGGAATGGCAAAGAATCATCCTAAGTGGCTCGGTTTGGTTGCTAAAGCTTGGGAGGTGGCTGCCAAGAGGGATTAGTGGGTTTCCTTGAGCTTCCATGTGCACCAATGAGGAAGGTGAGGTGAATTCACCTCCCATGGATATGGCCAACCCAACCAACCCTTGTGCCAGCTTGGGTAGTGTCCTAGGTGCCTAGATGGACCATTGGGAAAGTGCCAAGTGACCGAGGAAAGGAAATGATCACTTACATGGGTGATTTATCTCATGTGATACCCTTAACCCAAGGGTATCATGGTCATTTGGCATGGAAATCGATTTGGGCACATTTGAAATGAGTCAAAAGTGGATTAGCCCAAATTTCAAGTTAATTGGAGTTGATTTGGTTTGATTTGGCTCAATTTGACTCATTTAGGTCAATTTGGGTTAGGTTGGGTCAAGTGACCAATTGGTCAAATTGGTCAAGTTTATATGATCATTTGGGATGTTTTGGTTCAATTGGTTTAGTTTGATTTTGGCTCATTTGAGTTCATTTGGGTCAAATGGATTAAGTTGACTAATTTGACCAAATTGGCCAAATTCTTAGTTAGGTCTTGGTTTTAGTTTAGTTGACCAATTGAAGATGATTGTAGGCTTTGGTTTCAATCAATTTGGATTTGGTTTTGATTTAGGCCAATTTGACTCTTTAGGTCAATTTGGGCTAAATGTGTCAATTGGGTTCAATTGGGTCAATTGGGCCTAATCATGGCTTTGGTCAAGTTCAACAATCAATTTGGAATGAACATGAGTCATTGGTTGTAATCAATTTAGTTTATATTTTGATTTGACCCAATTTGATCTTTTAGGTCAATTTGGGTCAACTTGGGTCAAGAGGGCTAATTGGGTTTGGTTTGGCTCAATTGAAGGTTAAGTCATGTTCAAATATTGATTTTAAGTAGGTATGGATCATTTGTTTCAAGAGATTTGACTTAGGTTGCAATTTGACTAGTTTAGGTTCATATGGGTTAAGAGAGTTGACTTGGTTTGGCCCAATTTGTGACAATTGATCAACCTATGGTGATCAAGAATCATGATAATAGTCTTGGAGCTGGTTCAATCCAATTTAAGGGTTGAAACAAATAGGTCAAATTGGCCACTTTTGGTCAAGTGGACCAATTGGGTTTAGTTGGCTTGATTTTGGGTTGAATTTGATTTAGTTGAGTTTATATATGGCTTTGGGATTAACATATAAATTTGTTTGCAATTGGTTTGGGTTCAAATGGGTTTTGGCTCATTTAGAAGTCAAATGGGTTGGTTGATTTGACTTAGGTTGGTTTTGATTTAGCTTGATGATTGTAGATTTCATTTATATTTGTGAATATGACTGAAGGAATGATTGATTCATGAGAAAATCAATTGAATTTGGGTTTTAAAATGAAGGAATTTGGCTAAGTCCATGGAGTTGGGTCATGTGGCTTAGGTTTGGATTTTGATTTAATTTGATTTAGTTTTGATGATTTAAATGTATATTTCATTTATATTTGTGAAGATGATTGTAGATATGAATTAATTATGAGAAAATCAATTGATCTTTGATTGATTTGGATTAAGATTTTTCTAAGCCCATGAGATTGATTCACATGGCTTGGAAGGATCTTGATTTAATTTGATTTAGTTTGATTTAGTTTTGATCATTTGAATATAGATTTGATTTATATTTAGGAATATGATTGATTATGAGAAAATCAATTGAGTTTGGATTGATTTGAAAGTAAATTTGACTAAGTCCATGAAAGTAGCTCATAGGACTTAGATTTGGATTTTGAGTTAATTTGGTTTAGTTTTGGTCATGTGATTGTAAATTTGATTTATATTTAGGAAGATGATTGAAGATATAATTGATCCATGAGAAAATCAATTGATTTTGGATTAATTTGAAGGGGGATTTTGACTAAGTCCATGGAATAAATCATGTAGTTTAGGCTTCAATTTTGATTTGGTTTTGATCATGGGCTTTAATCATTTGGTTTTGGAATTTGGGTTTGGATTTGGATTTGAATTTGATGTTTGAATTGAACTTGAGGTTTGGTTTGAGAAGGTGAACATGGATTGGATTCGGGTTGTAGGTTAGGTGTATTATCCTAATCTCTAAGGCATAACCTAATCCTATGGTTAACCCTTCTAAGTGTCTAGGATTAGGTTAAGTGTTTACCTAATTTCTAGAAGTATCTTATGACTAGGGAAGTCTTAGTGACTAGAATATTCCTAAGTCTAAGATGGGAAGATTGAATCTTCACTCCAAAAGTGAGGTCAACATGTACCCGGTCACTTCAATAAGTACCCCCTACGATCTGTGTGGTGTCCCCCCACCTTACATCCAAAAGTAAACACTATAACAATCCCATTTGATTTTTCCAAAATAACCAATCCTTTGATAAGTTTTAACTATGAAATCTTTGGAGATAACAATTGCCTACTTTAATCGAGAGTATTTTTAGAAAATCTCATTTCCTAGGATGTAATTAACTATGGAGGCTTGCCTTCATAGGGAACTTAAGAACTCAACTTAAAATAAACCGTACTTTACATTTCCATGTAAAGTAGGGGAAAGATCTATGATACATACGAAGACCCATCATACCTTAGGAGTCCTTATTAGGTGATTAGATCCATTATAGGGTGATGTTTCTATCTTTCGAGATAGTACATCATACATTAATGTCATACTCGATCACTTCAATAAGTACCCCTTACGATCTGCATGGTGTCCACCCGACCCATCCGAAAATAAACACCACAAACTTCAAGCAAATTATTATAGTTCTACCACTATATCAAGATTAAGAACTCAAAATAAGTTCAGACTATAATATCCCCATCAGAAGATCAAGATTAAATATTCAAATAAATAACTAATAAAGCATCATCAATAATATATTATAAAAAGTCTTCATATAAAGTAATTAAAATCATATTAATAAATAACATTTAAACTTGTTAAAATTTTAATCTTTTCATTCACATAAAAGGCTATTTAATTTTATGTTTTAATTTACACTGTGTGTAGATTGGAAGTGCTCAGGCATGCCATCAAGAATCATGAAATTGGAATGATTCCACTCTACTTATTTATTTGATTTTCTATTTATTTTTCCTTTATTTTAATTTTGATTATAACCTTTGATGAAATAGATTAATTATTACTAAAATAAATGAGAAAAAAGATTTTAATGTTCAATAAAAATTAGAGAGTGAAATCTTTAAGGATATAAGCTTAATGACTAACCTCCCTTTTTTGGAGTCTTCTTTATGAAAGATCTAAGTATCCATCTTTCCCTTACTATTCACTCTCCCAATTTCTCATATCATATTTCCCCCACATTCTTATCATCATTAGTAAGCACTTTTCCAAATCAAATATTCATAAAAAAAATTTTAAGTCTATCTTAAAATCATCAACCTCAACTAGAGTACTCTACATAGTTTTTATCCTCCCTCCAAAATGACTCCTCAAAAAATGATGGATCTCCATCATTTGTTGTAGATCTACATGTTCATATAACTTCCAAATCCATTTTAAACTCTCTATTCACACTTATGCCCCTCCATTAATGTAATATTTTAAGACTAATCCATTTTTTTTTAAAATTAGGTTTTGTTGACTTGGGATTGGCTTTTTTCTCATCCTTTGATCTCAAAATCACTAAAAATTTCACCAAATACTCTTGATCACATATGAAGACATTACTCTACTATGTGAAAATAGTTTCATGCCTAGACCTCATAGAATAAGATATCCTATATCTAAATCCCTTAAGAGGGTTCTAAAGTTGGCTAAGCCCTTAAACCTTTCCCTACTCTTTATATATACCAACAACTCCAATAAATTTTTTAAATCACCTAAAATTGTTCCCCTAATCTTAGCTTGCCATCACAATAAAGTGGAAGCTTTGAATCACCCCTTCCTAAGACTATGTCAAATAAAGTTAAAAGATATTAGATAAGATGCATTGATATGCATCAAGTTGAAATATTTTGGCTAAAGGAACTTAAAGAAGGTTCTATTCTATTTAAAAGGTCATAAAGTGAACAATCATTTTGAAGTAGATAATCATTTCATCTAATGTAATATTTAATTCTTAATAATATGATTATTTTTACGATGTTGATTTTAATTTATGATTTGACTTTTATAATAATAAAAAAATTATTCAAAGGTGTTATAAAAACCTAGGTTATCAAATTAACTATGTACCCTCATTATTCTATATCATAAAAGAATTTTGACAATTATCACAATTAATATGATTATCTTGCTTCAATATATTTATTAAAGTTTGAAAAGATCACTTCAACTGATTGTACTTAGATAATAGTTAAAATTCCATCAAGGCTAGAGTATGACACCAATTTCATACTTATAAAGTAATAACTGCAGTGTCACAAAGAAGCTATGACGATCTCAAAGAAATGGGTTCTTAGATGGTATGGGAAGAAACCATGATGCTCAACACAATCTCAAAGCATTATTGATCCACAATGATCAAGAAATCTTATTTCTCTCTAAAATCTCTCTCACTTTCTTACATAGATTTTTTTTTAATGAGATGTTTGGTTGTAGGTTAAAAGTGTGCTCTAAGGATTTCTTAAGGATGGATAATAGCAAAAAAATATCATTATTTTTACAATATCTTAAGGGAATACACACACATACACATGATGCGTAGAGTTTTAAAAACTTAGTTCAAAATAATAAAATAATCTGAATAATTTTTATTGTCACTTAATCCCATCCACCCATCTAAACCCCAAGTTTTTAGATCTAAATTCAAATTTAAATGATTATTGTCACTATTAAAACTTTCTTAAAATAACATTTGTAGAGACATGTATATGTTTTGGAGCCCCATTATAATCTTAGTTCCCTAACTTTATATTTTTATAGAGTGATGCAAACATTTATGAATACCCACAACAACAATGAGGAAACCTATTATCATTATTTTTTTATTTTGATTTGACCCACTCTTCTAAATGGATTAGGCTCCTTTTATTTAATTATGCTCGAGGATGCCACCAAGAGAAACTCTAGATAAGCGAAAACACATCTATATTTTTATTTTTTATTTTTTTTACTTTATCAAGGAAGACTCATGTTTTAATAATTATTAAGCTGATAGGATAATTTGTATATTGGGTGTTAATCTATAAAGTAAAGAGTGAATCACCATATCTAAGTGAGATGATGTCCCAATATATAAAAATTATATGATAATAATCATTGAACCACTAACAACTTTAATAATGAGTGCATTGTGCTCATGATGTTAAGTGTGTAAGAATAATATGGAACAAACCTTAATCTGAATTGCATGGATCTATCATCTTAAGCAATCAAGCTCAATGTTATTTAGCTTTGAAAGGTATTTGACCCAACCAAGCTGAAAGATTTTTTACTACCATTCATGAATTGTATCTTTCAAAATTTATCTCATCACTCCTGGGGATGATATCTCAAGTCAAACAATGTACTAGACTCTTAACCTTTCTCTGTAATGTGAGATGGGGCATCCATCTTCTGGGCGGCACCTCGTGGTGCCACTTGATCTTGCGGCTCTTGTTATGTCATTGTGCGGCGTTGTGTATGGCTGAACAACGTGGTGTAAGAGCTAGATCCTACCTCGAAGGTAGGTGAGGCTATCTCGAAGGGCCTTCCCCAGAGGGACCATTGAGGAGGTGCTACGCACCTGGGTGAGAACAAGCAGTAAGAACTAGATTGACTGGCGGAACCTCAACTTCCTTCCTCTTCAGGGACGGATACTGATGTCGAAGGTGGATGTGGATGGTACCTTGACCACCTCATCCCGGCTAACATTGGTGAGGGTCGCCCCCTCACAAGTGATGCAGGCTCCCTCAAATCCTCGACCAAAAAATACTAGATGGGTGGAGTCAGTCTTGGGAGGCTGGCCTAATCCAGGTCATAATCCATCCTAAATGGAAAAATGAACACAAACTTTTGAGAGGCCATGTGTGAAGACTGCAAAGACCATACCGACTTCTCTAGCTATATGTCTGCATTTGTTGAAACATAACCTGTATAGATTTCTACCTTGATATTTGTTCCACGCAAGTAACAGAAGTTTGGAGTTTTGAACCCACACTCAATAATTCAAATATGTTAAGTGGGGTTCATTGGAGAAATTTAGATATTTTGGAGGAGAGTCTTTTGCCATTTGATTTTTGATTTTAAAACCCATACTCAACCAATTTAGGTAGGTCGGGTAGGGTTCAAAAATTTGAGGAGAGATTTCTTTCTTTTTGGGAGATTGTTTGTGCTTTATGTTTCTTATTTGAAAATATGGATAGTTTGAAAGAACCTCTACTTAGCAAATTTGGGTATGCTAAGAAGAGGTTGTGATTTGGTGTTTGAAATATTTTTTGCTTGTGAAGATTTGATTGTGTGATATTTTGATTTGGAAATGGGGCTTCTACTTAACAAATTTGGTATGTTAAGTAAAGGCCACATGTGTTTGATTTTGTGAGATAGATTTATTTTTCTTTAAAGATGAGAGTCTCACTTAACAATTTTAGATATGTTAAGTGAAAGCCCCAAATGTGTTTGAGATATGTTTATTTTCCTTCGAAAATGAGACTCTCACTTAAAAATTTTGGTATGTTAAGTGAAAGCTCAAGGGTGGTTGATATGAGATATTGGATCCTTATTTAATAAATTTGGCATGTTAAAATAGGAATCAAATATGTGTTGAAAAGAGATCCTCACTTAAAAAATTTGATATGTTAAGTGAAAGCCTAAATGTATTTGATATGTTTTTTTAAAATGAGATTCCCACTTAACAATTTGGTGTGTTAAGTGGAAATCAAGTATGATATGACTTGAGCATGAGGTTCTTACTTTAACAAATTTGGTATGTTAAATGGGAATCCAATATGGCATGGTTATGTGGTTCTTACTTAACAATTTTGATGTGTTAGAAAGAACCAAACATATGCTTTGAAAATGAGACTCTTACTTAGCAATATTGGTTATGCTAAGTGAAAGCCTAAATGTATTTTTCTTTGAAAATGAGACTCTCCTTTAACAAATTAGAATTGTTAAGTGAAAGTCAAATTTTATATTTTGGAAATGAGACCCCCACATAATAAATTGAAATTGTTAAGTGGAGGTAAAGTTTTTTGTTTTTGGAAATGAGACTTTCTCTTAACAAATTGAAATTGTTAAGTGAAAGTCAAATTTTATGTTTTGAAAATGAGACTTTTACTTAACAAATTAAAATTATTAAGTGAAGATCAAATTCATGTTTTGAAAATGACCCCACTTAACAAATTGAAATTGTTAAGTGAAGGTAAAGTTTATGTTTTTGGAAATGAGACTCTCACTTAACAAATTGAATTTGTTAAGTGAAAGCCAAATTTTATGTATTTTTTTGAAAATGAGATCCCCACTTAATAAATTGAAATTGTTAAGTGAAAGTAAAATTTATGTTTTGAAAATGAGACCCCCACTTAACAATTGAAATTATTACATGAAAGTCAAATTTTATCTTTGAAAATGAGACTCACTTAACAAATTGGAATTGTTAAGTGAAGGTAAAATTTATGTTTTGAAAAGAGACCCACTTAATAAAATTAAAATTGTTAAGATCAAATTCAATGTTTTAAAATGAGACCCACTTAACAAATTGAAATTGTTAAGTGAAGGTAAAGTTTATGCTTTTGGAAATGATACTTTCACTTAACAAATTGAATTTGTTAAGTGAAAGTCAACTTTTATATTTTTTGAAAATGAGACTCCCACTTAACAAATTGAAATTGTTAAGTGAAGGTAAAATTTATGTTTAATTCAAATAGAGATTCTTACTTAACAAATTTGGATATGTTAAGTGAGAATCAATCATGGCATGATTTGTTATTGAAAAGAACCTCCATGTAGCAATCATGGAGGGGTCTTGATTTTGTGATTTTGTGAAAGGTGCTTTAGGAAAGTGTCATTTTTGTGAAAGGAATTATTTTCTTTAAATTTTATGATGACCCCTGCCTCACCAAGCTAGCGGTGAGGAGGTCCTAAGTTTTATTATCTTCTCTTTTATTGATAAGTTATGTTTTCACCCATTGGGGAACCTAACAGGGATTTCATGACCTACACGGAGTGAGGTCCTAAAACCTAAACGATGTTGGCTAACTTTGATTAAGAATGAAATAACCTAAGTGCTAATGGAAAAAAAGACAGTCTTGGACTCACATGAAATGCAAGTCCACTATCGATGCTTGGAGACAACAATCGTCTACTAGAGATGGAGACAGGAACTATCCCCAGCAGAGTCGCTAGAAAAATTTGTAGTATTTATTTTTCTTATTTGTGTGTTTGAGGAGACACCAGAGATCCTAGATGTACTCATTGGGTGATGAATATTAAGGAATAGTGTACTATCTCGAGAGATAGTCACTACCCTATAATGGATCTAATCACCTAATGAGGACTCCTAAGGCAAGATGGGTCTTCAGATATACCAGATATTTTTCCCCTACTTTAAATGAAAAAGTAAAGTAGGGTTTATTAAAATTGGGTTCATTAAGTTTCCTATGAAGCAAGCCTCCACAGTTACATCCTAAGGAAAATGAATCCCTTAAGAATGCTCTCAGTTAAAATAGGAGATTATTGTCTCCAAAGAATTCAAAGATAGGACTATTAAAATATTAATTGCATTTTTGAAAATCAAGCGGGAGAGGTCAAAAGGGAAGAGTTTTTATCGAAACCAAGGGAGATGAGTAGGGAGTACTCATGATACTAAGAAGCCTAGTAAGCACCCCAATCTATCCTATGGTTGGGCTTTATACATTTGAATTTGAGAAGATTTATTTATTTGAGTTGAATTTTTATTAGAAATTCCACAATACAAGATTATGAAAATGCCTAAGAGGTGAGAATTTATGCTGGTAGCCCGCAAAGGAAAATAATGATCTCAGATCCTAAATTTAGGGAGCTTTGGCGAGGACTAAAGCATGACCTAAATCTAAGGTGAAAATTGGTATATGGTATACACAAGAGAGGATAAACCACCCGACTGTTGGGCTTATTATCGCCTGGAGTGGTAGCCAGCTAATTCCTTCTACACTTTAAATCCATGTAGGCAAGTCATATGCTTTGCAAGATGGTTAAGCAATTATTTATTTAAAAGAGAAACTAAATCCTTAAATTCACTCCCTAAGAGACTAGATCATTAATGGCATGAGTAATGACTTAAATCTAATGCAAATTTTATCAAGTTTTATTTGATTTTTGGACTTTTATTTTGACACAGTCTATAGGATTTTGTATGCCTAAATGCATGAAATTGATTGGGCTAAATCGAGAGAAAGAGGTCTTTCCATCAAAGGCTCTTACGGTTAAGCCTTTATTCGTACAGATGGAAGTCCTCTCTAGCACGAGTGGAAGAATATGACATGCATGATATTATACATTCAATCATCCAGCTAAAGGGGTTTCTAAAAATTTTATCATCTTAGTTTAAATCCTAAGCTTTTATATGAGGTTATGAATTATTTTAAAATTTTAGTTATGAGTTATTAATGGAATAGAAAATTTATTTTTATCCTAGGAGCCTAATCTCATCCAAGCCACATAGTAATCACCAATCATAAAGAAATTATGAAAAGATATACTATTTATAATGCACAAGCTAAACAAAATATCAAATAATTTTATAAAGCTATCACAAAAGAATAAAAGGTCGGGTGCTGGCCAAAACATACAATGATAATGAAAGAATAATTATGATGATAAGTGTTATTCTTCATTTTTTGATTTGCTTTTCTTCATTGGGATGTTGTTTATTCCAAAGATATCACATGGTGTATAAGACTTGGTCTTATAACTAATGCTTATCCTTAATCCCCATACACTTATCCTAATCCTAATGCAAAAGTTACATTAAAAGGAAGGAACATAAATCTAGCTATACATACAAAACAAATGTTAGCTAAGCACATCATACAACCCAAGCAGTTATAGTAATAATTTAGATTTAACACCTCCACATGGGTAACAAAGTCCTCCTATCCTAACTTGGGCTATGCTTAGGGGCTAAGCAACCTGCATAACAAAAAGCATTTATATTTTTATTACAGCGGCCCCTTTAAGCATAGCAAAATATGATTAGCTAATGACCTAACATTCACATATACACCTAACATCAGTCTAAAATAATACATTACAAAATTGAACATTCATCAAGCCATGCACCACCCTAACATAAAGCTAGAAAGGATGACTTAGCCTAATGTGCATGTGTTAGAGCTTATGTGGTATGTCCTAACTAGGCTTTAGGGTTATGACTTGCTAAGTACGAGGGATTTAATTTATGAAGGGTTGATTTTTCTTTAAGTGGTTTAGTTGATTTGGAAATTTTTAGTTAATATTTTCTTTTGCTTCATATAGCCTACACTTAGCAACTAAGTGTTATAAAGAGAAGAAAGAGAGAGGGAGTCTCTCTTTTATCCCTATCTTAAGTCATTTTTAAGGTAAATTGATTATTGAATTTTCTTTAGTGAATGGTTTATTATGTGTTTTAATTAACCCTAAGTTTAGATTCATTCTAAATAGCCCTATTCAATATGAAAGGCATCTTAGGATTAATTAAGATAAATTACGTCACATAACATACACTCATTCATTTCTTTCCATCAAGTATACCATGCATATGAATAATCCTAAGCATACATATACATACAATATAAATCTTAGCATACTTTGATGATGAATGAATAGAAATATACTTTTCAAATTTAAATACTTCATTTGTTAATTGAATCATGAATGCATGTCTATTATGTAGAAAAGAGAGATTTTTATCCATTAACTAAATGCACATACACATGTATAAAAGTTATAAGTGCACCATTGTTTTTTTCACACGATGAAGGTACAAGACCTACTTAGGCAACTTAAAGCCTCATTCCGGATGTCCAAACTAAATATACCACTTTTCTTAGATACATGTAAATGTATGAATAACTATAAGGATAAGAAAATCCATGCAAAAGTTGTGTTTTATTTGTGATTTTGATTCTTTATTCATTGGCCACATCACACATGCATATATGTATGAGTTTTAAGTAGTAATGTTATTATTTTCTACATAGAAGGTACAAGACCTACTTAGGGCTACTTAAAGCCTCACAGCTCCGGGATGTCCAGACTAATACACCACTTTACTTAAATACATATGATTGTACAAAAAAAACAAATGGGTAAAGAATCATACAAGAAATTATATTTGATTTGGTTGTATGATTTACACATGTAATATGAAAACCCTTCCTAAGTCTTAACATAGAGATGCATAGGAACAGATTTAAGCAAGTGTTGTGTTCTTTTCAAATGAACTATACACATGCAAATCCTATGTGAACCCATGTCAAGAGAAGGAAAGAGGGCTTCATAGCACACATATTATACTATCATCACATGCAAGCTTATAAATATTTATAATTAGCATCACTTCATTTGTAATCTTTGATTTATATGTTTTGAAAATAGTTTTTTGGTTTAATAGTGATAATAGCCAGTCATATTCTTAACTTTAGTCAACACATGCAATTTTGATATAAAAGGAAACATTTTATTTAATTAATTTTTAAAAGAGATAAATGCATGATTTCATATAGCAAATAATATTTAGCGTCATTGGATAGAAATAAAGGAATGTAAACACATGATTTTATTCATCTTAATTAATTCCTAAGGACAATCATATCAAATAAGGTTATTTAAAATGAATCAAAATTCTTTAAAGACCTTTTTATCTTTGAATTTGATTTGAGTTAAGAAATATGAGAAAAGTTTGCTAATCTTAAACCATTTCCCCATGTGTGAATTAGTTTGGTTTAACAAAGGATATTTAAGTTAATTTTATATTTTGATTAGGTTAAAGTATGAATTAAATTAATTAATTATTCCTTACTTATATCACCTTAAGTTAATTAACTAATTAATAATAAGCTAACTTGATATGCAACCACATGAAAAGTAAATTTGCAATGCTCCTAAGAAATGAAAGGGGTCTAATACAATTAGCTTATGATTAATAGTTAATTAGGCTTAAGGGATCTCACTTAATTACTTTTATGATTTTTTCACACGTGTGAACCAATCATAATTTCATTATATCTCACCTTGGGTTATTGAACACCCAAGGAGCTACCCAAGATCAATTAAAGGTTATTTAGGTGTGGGTGGGTCAATTGATTTTAATTTTAATTTTATTAAGCTTTTAATGGATTGATTAAATGTTTTGATTATGTCTTAATTTGAATGATGAAATTAACTTAGGGGAAAGGATCAAGGGCAAGGCCTCCATCCTACTCCATAAATCATTTAAACATTCAATTATGTTTTGATTTCTTTATTTTGAAGATTTAATCACTTAATTAATCAATTAATCATTCCATTAACCCATTAATTAATTTGATTTTTAAAGATAAAGAAGACTTAGGAAATGAATTAGGAAAAATATCCCCCTGATATTCCCTAATGGATCTCACTATTTAACACGGATAATTATGTTCAAATGATTAATCAAGTTACTGTTCATTCTTTAACTACAACTAATTGGATTAAGAGAGTGATTGTAGCTTACTCAAATGATTTCCCAAATTAAACAATCAATAAAATCCCAAAAAATAGGGGAGGTAGAGGTCATCCCCCTAAACGTCACAGAAAATTTGAGAATAATTGAGTGATTAATTAAAGTGTAATTAAGCTAATTATACTTTTGATAAAACCCTAATTAAGCCAAAGTCACTATTCAAAATCAACTAATTATAATTTTCCTAAATTCTCCTCATAAATATCTTCAAAATGAGCATAAGTTTGCATTTTTTTAATTTTTCTACAATTAGTTATGATTTTAGGAATTTCAAGATTAAAAATTAATTAATTAAACTTTAACTCCACGTATTATTAACGATACTTTTCATGTGTGATGATTGGTTATTTAAGTTGTCACATCCACGCACTGACTCAGCGGTGGCAAATGCACTTTCTCTGTGGACCGTGCGATCTAAGATTGGACGGCCACGATCTAATCCACAGGTTAAGGGAGAAATCAAAGGATCTATTGCACAATTTAATCATAGCCATTCACTCTTATCACGTGGAACGGACTGCGTTTGATCTATCCTGTTTATGAGCGGTGAAAGAAGAGCATCGTCCATCTTCCCCTGTTCGATTTAAGCTCACCCGAGCTCGAATTGGTATCAAAGGGATCCTACACCATCTAAAGGAGCGTACAATCACATCCAACGGATGAAATCCCTCAACATAGAGATTTCCTTCACAAAAGACCAACACGCGAGAGCCTAAAGCTACGATTTTGAGAAATTACCTTGCTGGAGCTAAGACCAATGGGATCAACAAGTAGCTGTTAGTGAGACAAAGCTCAAGAGGCTTAATTTGGACTTCAATCAACCAATGCACGCACACACACGCCTCAGCTTCGATCGAACTCCAATGTCCGGTGCTCGGGAAGCTCGAGAAGTGATTTGATCGGCTTCGATTGAATACGAGGATTATGTATGCATAAATAATTGGGGTTTTCTTGCACAGGGAGGAAGTTAGGACCAAAATGGAGGTGTCCTATTTCAGTTCTACACACAAAGGGGAACTATGGTGAATAAATTCCTATTAGGGAGTTGCCTTTCAAATTTATTGGAGAAAAGAAAGAAGAGACCTTATAAAAATTCATCTTGGTAAGACATCACGAGATCAGAGATTTATTCGTGACGGATACAACAAAGATAATATCTTGAGAGATAGAAATCGCTACCCGTTAATGGAACCAATCAAAAGGACTCGATAGAGTGATATGTAGTAGATTATTCCTACTACACATGGAAAAGTAAAGGAGTTTATTTTAAAATGGTTCGTTAGGTTTCTACATGGGCAAGCTATACATCTATCCTAAAGGGATCCATTAGAAAAACTCTCGATTAAGGTAAAGCATTGTTGTCTCTGAAAATTTAAATAGGGAAGGATTATCAATCGATTAGTTTATATTTGAAGATCAAATGGGAAGAGGGACTTATTATTGAAGCCAAAATGGGAATAAGTAGGAGATGCTCACGGTGCTAGGAAACCTAGCGAGCATCTAAAACTATCTTATAGTTGTGCTTTATATTTTAGATATTGATTTAACTTGTTTGAGTTATATTTTTCATTAGAATTTTAGGACTTAAGATTCCTTAATGCAAGATTAAAGAAATGCTTAAGAGGTGAGGAATTATACTTATAGCCCATAAAAAGGAAAAGCAACCTCAGAACCTAAATCTAAGGAGCTTCAAGGGCCTAAGCACAACCTAAAATTAAGGCAAAATGGTAATTGCTCACAAGAGAGGACAAACCACGACGGACTTACAACCGCCTTAGAGTGGTTGTCAACTAACTCTTCCTATGATTTTAAATACATGTAGGCAAGTCCTTATGCTTATGCAAGATATGTTGAGTTGTTTATATTTAGAAAGAAGCTAAGTCATTAAACTCACTCTTTAAAAAGACTAGATCATGTAAAGGAACATGCTTTAAATGACCTAAGTCTAATGCATTTCAAATTTCATTTTTATTATCATTTTTGGACAATCATTTTGACTCAAGCTAATAGGATTTTTTTATGACTAATGCATGAGAAAAAGATTATTGGCCAAAATTAGCTAGAATTTTAGGAGGTGAGTTTCACGGCTCTCAAAGGTCAACCCGGGTTCTCTGGCAAAGATGGAAGCCCTCCAATCAAGAGTGAAATAATATGTAGTTGAGCATGATGTTATAAAGTAACCACAAAACTCATCCAGCTAGGGGGTTTCTAATTCTTTTATCTTGATTTTAATCCAAAGCTTTAGGTGAAGTTATGAGTTTTTTATTTTAATTTTGAGTTTGTTAAGTTGGGTAAAAGATTTATTTTTCCCTAAAGAGCCTAATCCTCATCCAGGCCATACATAAAGCAAGGAGAAACTAGAAAAGCATGCCACTTAATGCACAAGTTAAACAAACATCAATCAGTTCATAAAACTAGCGCAAAAAGGAATAAATGGCCGTTATGGTTGGGCACCACCGCACAAACCCAAAAAATATCAAATTGCATAGCCGAGCTCTACCCTTATACAACCAGGATTACAAATGAATTAAATTACAATTAAGCAAAAGGAATTCATTATTATGGGGGGTCTTTAAGCTTTCTTCTTTCTTCTTTCTTCTTTCTTTATTTTTCTTTTCTTCTTTCTTCTTTCTTTCTTTTTATTTTCTTCTTTTCTTCTTTAGATCTTCCTTTGGATGATTGAATGGTAGATGCTCCAAGGAATTACATGGTACATAAGATGAAGTCTCATAACCAATGCTCATCCTAATCCCCCATAATGAATCATTCCAACAATCTTAAATATACAAACTTTTACATGAAAAGGAAATGTATAAATCTAACTAACACCTGCAAAATAAAAGTTAATCAAATCACACCACGCAAATGCAAAGCATGTATATTGGACTTATCACCCCACACATGGGTGACTAATCCACCTATCCTATGGATTATGCAAAGGGGTATAAGCACCTTCAAGCAAGAAGCATTTATATTTTTATTTATGATAGCGCCCCTTTAGCGCAATCCCCTGCAGAAAAGAATAGTTAGACTAAGCACGTCCTACCATTCATTCTACGAGAATACACCCTAACATCCAGTCTAAAATATTCATCATAAAATAAAACATAACATCAAGCCATGCACCGACCTAACCTAAAGCTAGAAGTAGTGACTTAGGCTAATGTGTGTGCTTTGAAGGTTTGTGTGGCATGCTTAGTTTAGGACTTTAGGTTCAAGTTTCCTAAGTGTGAAAGACATGTTCAACTCAAAGGAGGTTTCATTTAAGTTGTTTACTTATTTTTATGTTATTTTATTTCATGTTTTAATTTGGTTTAAGTGAAACTTATAATTAATTACTAAGTTATAAAGAGAAGGAAAGAGAAGATGACTTCTCTTTCCTTCCCTAATCCTTAAGTAATTTATATGGTGAGTTCACATTTTAGTTTCATTTAGGTGAATGTTTTAATTAAATATTTTAATTAATCTAAGTTTAGATCAACTCTAAACAAACTTATCCAAAAAGAAAGACATTTTAAGATTAAGAAAAATGAATCAAAATTCACATAACATACATTACTTCAACTTTTTCCCAACATATATAACATGCATATGGATGGACCCTAAGCATATCTATACCTGCAATGAAGGTAATTAACACACTTTATGATGCATGCTAAGTAATCCATTTTAAAAAATTTAGAAGATTTAGATGCATGATTTTTCTTAAGTAGAAAAGATTTTTCTTATCCAAAATTTCACATACATGCATGAAAGTAGGAAAGACATAAGTGAGTATAACGTTATTATTAACCAGAGGTGTAAGATACAAGACCTACTTAGGGCTACTTAAAGCCTCACAACCTCAGAGTTGTCCAGATTAATATACCACTTTTCTTAAGTATTAACATGCATATGAAAGAAATAAAGTGGAAAAGGAATATACACAAGTTGTTTAGTAGTTTCATTTTTGGTTTATGCAAATTTATTCATGCAAGTGTAAGCACTCCTTCTTAAGTGAGAGCATAGGGATGAATAGGGTTTGGGATTTTGTAAGTGTTGGGTTATTTTCAAATGAACCCTACATCTTACTAACCCATATTCAAAGCTATGCTAATATAAGGAAGGAAAGAAAGGCTACACCACACATGCTTTATAATTAATCATAAGAATAACACATTTTCAGATTTTATGTTTCATTTATAGATTTTGAAAATACTATAGATTTAGTAGTGATAATAGCTACTCATATTTTACTTTAGCCAACACATGCACATTTGACATAAAGTAAACAATTTCATTTTAAAACTTTGAAAACATAAAATAATGGATGCATAAGTCATATGGCATACAATTTAATATGTTGGGGAAGATCTAAAGCAATGTAATCATATGAACAAACTCACTTTACTTAATTCCTAAAGACATTCTCAAGAATAAGAAAACTTAGAATAAATCAAAGTGAATTTCAAAATAATATTTGTTTAATTGAAGTTTGATTTAATTTTAAAAGGGAGATTAGTTTGTTGTTCCTAACACGTTCCCACATATGTTTTTCATTTTAGTTTAATTTTTAGATAATTAGATCCATTTTTACATATTGATTAGGTTAAGGTATGCATTAAGTGGCCTAATTAACCCTTACCTACACCACCTTAGGAAGATTAAATAATTAATTATGAGCCAATGAGATGACATAAAACCCACAAGGTATGTAAATTTGCAATGCACCTAGTAATGAAAGGGCCTAATGCAATTTGGCTCACAATTAAAGTTTAATTAAACTAAGGGGTTTAGCTTAAGTACTTTTAAATACCCCTTTCACACTTATAAAAGGGGGTTTAATTTTCTTAATTAGACTTAGACTATTAAACACCTAAGCATCTACCCAAGATAGATTAATTAAGTTCTGAAGATTTTTAAAATTTTTGAAAGTAGTTTAAAGGGATAATTAATGATTTAACCCTTAATTAATAAGGGATTAAGGAAAGAAATAGGGGTTTAGGGAATAGCATAAGAGAAATACCCCAAAATTATTCTAAGACCCTTACTCTGGATCTAACCTTAATCCAACTTAATCATAGGTTAAAATCATTAATCATACCCTAATTATGCTTAATTATATAAGAAGGGTAATTAAGGAAGCCATATGCAATTATTCTAATCAAGCCTTCAATAAATCCCTAGAAAATTAGGAGAGGCAGAAGTCATCCCCAAAACTTACCCGAGAAATATAATCAAATTTTGATAACTATGAATTAGTATTCTTAATATTCACATAATAATATTATTGGCATATGATTGAAGTGATTATTTAAGAATTTATATGATTTATATTAATTATGAGGAAGAGAATATATATATGAATAGTATCATTCTAGTAGAAATTTCTCATAGAACCATATTGTTTTTCAAATAAGTTTGAACTAGTTCTATTAATGGTCAAAAAGTGTTTGAGCTTTATTGAAATATTGTTTATATTTTGTTCAAATCATGTTTAAATTATATTCAAATGAGATTCAAATTTTATTTAAATCCTACTCAAACATGATTTGGTTCAAACTAAATTTGACCTTGTTTGCATAATATTTTAATATTATTTAAATTTCATTCATGTTGTTTAACTTGATTCCAACTTATTTGAACCTCTTTTAATCTCAATTTAAATAAGTTTTCCAACATCCTCTAGAATGTTTGACTGTTGTTCAATATCGGTATGATTCTTATTTGAATAAGGTATTAATCTTGCTTATGTTTTAATTAAAAGAATTTTTTATATAAAGGTGAATGGAATATTAATATTATTAATTTATAGAGAATAATAAAAGAAAGAAGCCAAATTGGTTGAACATTATGAAATGGAGTAAAGGATTGATAGCTCTAAGAAGCATTATCTTTAAAGATTTCAAAGATCTTTTATACATGCGTGCACACACACGCGCATGCGCACATGTGTGTGTATGTATGTATGTATATGTATATACATAATTATAAAGATAGATAAGAACCAACTTGGTTTGAAGATAGAGGTGCATTTTAATGTACCATAATACATGATATCAATTTCCAACATAATTAATTATATAATATGATCATATATTTTTTAAATGAGCATATCTATTTAATATCATTTTTCTATATGGATGTATGTATGTGTGTGCACTGTGTGTAATTATAAAGACAAATATGAACCAATTTAGTTTGAAGCTAGAGGTGCTTTATCATTTTAATGTACCATAATACATGATATCAATTTCTAACATAATTAATTGTATAATATGATCATATATCTTCTAAATGAGTATATATGTTTAATATAATTTTCCTATTTATATTAAGACATAATTTTAATTGTGAAATTTGAGTTTACATGCTTCATAATCATGCGAAAACTACTAGAATAAAAAAATTCACACCTTACCTTGAGAAATACAGATGACGCAGAAAGTTGAAAAGAGAATAAGAAACCCAAAATTTTATGGAAAAATTCTAGAAAAAAGGAGAAAATCACGGCCTAGCTAAAAAATGCTCATCAGTATATCCGCTTAAAGTACAAAGTTTAAGTCTTCCCAATAATTGGGATTACAAGATTGTATGTGAGAAATCGATAAGAATTCTAGTTACAATAGCTATGAAAGGGTAGGTCAGAACGGTTGGTGACACGGCACGACAATGGTGACGGTGACAACGGTGATAATGATGAACTTCGAACTTCTAACTCTCTACCAGCTTTCTCTCAAGTTCACTTCTAGCTCATTTCGCCCTTCATGACAATAATAAGGTCATATTTATAGGATTATGAGAAGGGTATTTTGGTTATTGTTGTCAAAGTCCCAAAACACTCCATTGGATGGTGTATATCGATTCATTAAATCATATAATTTTTTGGTGATTTTGATCATTCAAACGATATTCAATTTGAGTAATCTTAGGCTCATTGGATTCATCTCGTCAAGCCGCTCGATTCAACTATAAACACGTCAAATTTGAAAGTTATTTGATTATCCAATTAGTGTCTCAAAGTTTCATATGTAACTTTTGAGCTTGATTCGAGCTCATTTGGGCTCGATTTGACCTGATTTTAGTATTATTGGACTCATCTCACTGAATCATTTTATTTGATTGTATTCATGTTTAATTTATAAATTTTAGAGAGATATATCATTTGTCTCCCTATTTTTGGATGAAAAAATTCATTTCATTCAAAAATTTATAAAATCACTTTAGGTAAAAATTATTAGATTTGTAATTATCTATAATATATATTATACTTATCAAATTTATTTATTTATTTGCTAATTAGTTATTAATATTTATTTATTTTATTTTATTTCATATATATGTATTTGCTTTTGAAAGAGAAGGGTCATGGGCCCCAATTTCCTTTTTTTCTTGTGTGTGTGTGTGTGTGTGTGTGTGTGTGTGTGTGTGAGAGAGAGAGAGAGATGTGGAGAGTGGAAGAGATGGAAGGAGAGAGAAGTGGAGAGAGAGATGTGGAGAGAGGAGAGGGAGAGAGAACTTTTTTTTAATAAATGAGAATGTGAATAGTATTTTTTTAATGAGGAAGGTGAAGAGTTTTTTCTTCTTTTTTTTTATTATTTTTTAAATGAATATGAAGAGTTTTTTATTATTTTTTAAATTTTTAAAGATTTTGAAGAGTCTCTTTTTTAAATATAAATACCCCCAAGGGGTAATGAAAAACTCGCACCTTACTTTTTTTACTTTCTTTTCTTTGGTAGCCTCCACTAACCAGTATAATGGTGTCGACCCCTGAAGCTCAGTTCTCCCAATCTCTGGGGTTTCCAATTGACCTACAGGCTCATGAATAATGGTGTCAACACCACAGCTCAGCTTCTAATTGATCGTGGTTTCTAACCCACTGTTATGTAGATCCCAATTCAGCTCTATTATGCTTTCACTTTCTTCTCTTTGATAGCATCCACTAGCCTCCACTAACCTGTATAATAGTGCCAACCCTCCTGCATGCTCAAGTTCTCCCTGATCTTGGGGTTTTCAACTGACCTTGTTAGTGCGCGATCCCAAAGCTAGGCTTCCACTTTCTTCTTTTCCACTAACCTCAGTAACAATGTCACCCCCCTTGTAGACTCTAGTTCTCCCTGATCTAGGGGTTTTCAACTGACGTAGTTAGGTGGCGTACAACCCGAATTCAGGCTCCAGTGTGATTCCAAACTTAAAAATTAGAGAGTATCTTCATGGGTGAGCATCCTTCAACAGATATCCCAATGTCTAAAGATTCTCAAGCAAATCATATAAAAGATGATGGTTTGGGGAAACATTAGGGGACGAGATCCGACAATGTAATGTCAACTATCAATAGTGATACTTTGATAATCTTCAGGAAGTTCTATTTTTCAAATGATTTGGTGGTTATTCATCCTAAAAGATTGCAACGAGTTTATTCTTCTTCGTCGGGGTACTTGTACCTTATGAGGCTTTTGCCTTCTGAGATTTTTGATGTACACCTTCTGAGGCTTTTGCCTTCTAAGATTTTTGAGGCTATGTTGATGTTTGGCTTGAAGTGATAAGTGAGATTGTGATTCTCATGAGATCCTTCTCATTTCTATTTGGCCTTTCTCTACTATTTGTCAATGTTTAGGGAATGTATTAGTTAAATCATGTTATCATGCAATCAAATATTTTTGATAAATTGAAAATTTTAGATTTATATTCATTAAATAAAATTAATTATTTTATTTTATATAAATCAAGCCTTACTTGCAAACAATTATCACGTTAAAAGAAAAGATGAATGAGGCAAAACATGATTAAAACTATTCTTCTTTCTATCATATCTTTTATTAAATATTAAAGCTTGCATTGACATGAAAATGTTAGGAATTGGAAGTATAGGATATGCAAAGTTTTCTTTGTGATTTAATTGTTATTTTATTTATGGACTTTGAGAAAGGTATTTCCTCATTTATATTCAAAGTGACAAAGATGGAATGATGCTCATATGTGATTCAAAGCTTATATTACAGCTTTTTTTTAAATATTCCAAATGCAAAGTTCAAGTGAAATACTGATGAAAATCATGTTATAGCAAAGAGGTATCAATTATATTTTAATTTCATGCACATGTAAATAAAAATTTGTGAAAATATGTTATGTGATAAGTACATGTTCACATTATTCCAATGTAGTAGGAAAATTTGTTTGGTGATAAGTACATGTTCATATTGTTCCAATGTGGCAGAGAAACATGTTTTGTGATAAGTACATATTCATATTATTCCAATGTGGCAGGGAAACCTATTTTGTGATAAGTACTTGTTCACATTGTTGTACTATGGCAAAGAAATATGTTTTGTGATAAGTACATATTCACATTATTCTAATGTGGCAGGGAAACTTATTTTGTGATAAATACCCGTTCACATTGTTACAATGCACACTATATAAGTACTTGTTCACATTGTTCCAACGTGGCAAAGAAATCTACTTTAAGATAAGTATCTGTTCACATTATTCCAATGCGACAGGAAAATTTGTGCTATAAGTACTTGCTCACGTTGTTCAAACGTGATAAAGAAATCTGCTTTGTGATATAAGTACTTGTTCATTTTGTTCCAACGTAGCAAGAAAATGCCATCCTATGTAAACCCATGCATGCCTTTTTTAGCTGGTAGACAAATAAAATTTATGTCACGGTGTCTTACGACACCTACCATGCATGCATTTCTTGGCGTAATGGGAAGACCTAGTCTCTTGAAGTAGCCCCCTACACTGGGATGACGTCCGGAGGTTGCCAAAATTTTTAATAAATCAAATCTATATAAAGTTTGAATTTGTATGATTTCAATCATACTTTTAAACTTGGCATAACATGAAAGGGAAGTGAATCAAAATTCAAATTATTCATGAAAATATTGATCAATTGATTCAATCCTAAAGGCTCAAGTTAAATTAAATCTAAATCATAAAATATTTGATAATTCATTCATAAGTAGAAAATATGATTTGATATCTCAATGACGAACATGATTGAACATTTTCAATTACCATTTGAAATATAATATATGCTTCATTGAATAAATTGAAAGGAGCATAAGAGAAAATTCAACCATAAGCTTGAATGAACCTAAGTTGATGACAAATGCAAATTAAAATCTTCAACATATGTTCAATGATATTATATCATGTGTTTAAAAAAAAAGAGATTGAGTGTAGACAAGTTTTTTTCTTATGGGGAGGATTAAAACAATTCAAATTGAAATATAAGAGCTTGCAAAACCTTGATAGCTCTTTTATGAACTTAAGCAACTGGACAATTAATCATTGAATATGAATGAAGTGACTTCACCAGATATTGGTGTGAAATGAATATTTAGTTTGAGACCAATCTAAATATTGGAATGAATGTAACTCTACATTTAAACTTATTGCTTTATGGTTATGCAAATGTTCAAAGGAACTAAATTCCTGCACTTATCATGATTTCATGTGAGTTTATAGCTTTTTGTTATACATGCTTGAAGTATTATCATATGTCATCCAAGCTAAACATACATATTTATATGCAAGTAAGATTAATCTCATGCTTACTTTATGAAGCAATGTTTTTGTTTAATCACTTGATTCATGCAAATGCTTGAATAAATCAAGTTCATGCTCTACAGAACAAATGCATGCTTGGTTTATTGCAGAATAGATACATGCTTGAATCACTATAAATGTTTGGGAAAATCAAATCTGTATTTCACTGAACAGATGATTACATTTGATCTATAAAAAAACATTTGAAGAAGATAAAATACACATTTTTTATAGAATAGATATACATTTTATTTATGACATTAGGTATCCAAAAAAACCTATGCTTATAACTTGACACATAAGCTTTATCAAATACATTATTTCAACTTACACATCTAAATATCCATATAACATTTTAAAAAAATAGATACTTGTATGTATGTTAAAGTATTTATTAGATCAAGCATCTAAAAGATATGCAAGTCATATGCAAAATAAAAGAATAGATATCTACACTCCGGTTTGGTCTTAGGACCGGGTCTGGGAAAACAAAATCTAAAAAATTTAATGATATTATTATAAAAATTTTAATTTAATAAAATCTGAGAAGCTAATTCTATCATATAATTACAAAATATATATATAGTGACATAACTTCTCAAGTTCAAGCTCTCAAGAGGAAAAGTCTCAAACTCGATCTTCTATGCTCAAGCTAGAGTTGACAAGGTTTAGAGAACTATAATTCTTGAGGTAATGAATTTAGACCTGATTCTCTGCAAAAAAATAAGCATAGTTGACAAGGTCTCTCAGCCAATAATAATCACATGATCGAGAAAGACGATCATTATTAAAGTTCTAATAATGAATCATTACATGCTTAAATCTAAATCAATTATAAAATAATCAAATTTCAAAAAAATAAATAAAATATAAATGAAATGAAATTAATTATTTAAATTTAAATTTAAAATCATCCACCCCTCTAAAACTGTAAGTCGAGGGTAACAAATTAAGAAGACTTTTGCTCACAAAGAGCCAATGTTAAATCAAATGCTTAACTATTTTCACACTCATTTTGCTTTTCAAGCTTAATCTTTAGCGTCATGGCCATGTTCTGCAGTATGATTTTGAAATGACACCACATAAATAGCGGTTATGACCGAGCCCTCACGGGTGGTGGCTTAAAATGGCTAAATTACGGTCACGGCCGTAGCCCATATGTTCAACGGCTTTGCTCTTTGAGCTGTGAATTATAGAATGCATTTGGTTAGGCAAAAATTCCTCTATTAGTTAAAGTTGACTTATATTTATCTTCTTAAACAAACTCCACCCTAGGTCTATAAGGACACCTTGGATGACGTAACTCATGTGTTGCTGACAAGGATCCTTGGTCTGGTCACTACCTCCTCTGACTAAGCAAACCAGGGACCACGATAGCTCGGGATGACGGAACCATGGGATCTAGATCGGGCGCATCATCGTTCCCCCCAACAAAAGTTTTAAGTTAAAATGATAAATTTCATAATTTCTCAACTCCACTCACAGCTATTATACACTCATTACTTAACGATTCATCGACTAGCCTTAATCAAAAGTGCTCTCTCAGTATTGAGATGTGTAATTAACTATAGGTGCTTGTGCCTATAAAAAACCTGAAACCAAATCTAAAGTCCTCGCAAAATGAGAGCGAAATCTCTGGGTAGTGTATTATCTACTAATCATCTGCCTTCTGAAAATTACACCGACACTTAAAATATTATTTTCATCGAAGAGGTCGGTGGTGAGTTTTCAGATCCCATATCTTCATTAGCAGCTCTTAAGCTTCCTTTCTTCACTAGCAGCTTATGAAGCTTCTTTAACATACTGCTATCAATAAAAGCTTTGGATATAAACTTTTGAAGGATATAAAATTTGTAAAAGGAGTTAATAGAACATTTGAATAAATGCCATTTTAAGCTACTATTTTGATCAATCATAGTGTTATTAGCTGCAATTTTAGCTTCATATCCTAGCATAAATATAACTATTGACTATGTTGAGTTGATTGAAGATTGTAAAGGCGTTTACAATAGCTAAGGGAACAATTCAGTTTACAGCTATGGGACCAAATGATACAAATATGAATGAATCACATCCTGATGGTGATCAATAATAACAACTGCAAGTGCAAACAGTTAACTAACTACAGCAGTTTACAGTTAATTGCAGTTCTGAGGGAACAATTCAGTAAGAAATTCTTAGTGTTGGCTTTTACTCTAAACTGTGAAGGAGAATGAGTTTGCTTGCAATTTATAGCAGCAAACTAAAACTTTGTGTTTCAATAATTGAAATAAAATTCATTTCTTTGTATAATGGAATTAAACACTATATTTAGTAACTAGAAATCATGAGCCACTCCATAGTTTTGGTGTTTATTTCAAGTTAAATAAAATACAAATATTTAAAGCTTTTGGTACATATGAATCAAAAAATACATGCAAAATATTTCAATCACCTTATTAATTATATCACCCATCCAATCTCTCTTGATTGGTTGGTATTTTAGCTCTAAATATGGAATATCTATGGTCTTCAATATCAGGTGGACATGATGGCTTATAGGATTTTTACATGTACTTATGTGGTGATCACAATGACTATATTTGTAAGTACTTATTTATTACTGATGTTCTGCCAGAAATTCTTGAATCTCCCCTTCATGGGCCTTCCCCTCAGCCTTAATGTATTGGGCACACCAATCATCACATTGTCGTATGTTATACCATTGGCATATCGTCAGGAGAGTTGATATTGCACTTTTATATGCTTGTTTGTACCTGAAATTACAACAAAATAGTTACTATAAATTAACATATAAATATTTTTAGTATAGAAAACTAAACTTCTCAATATTTATACCTAATAACATGGTAATGGCCAACAACTTAAATATGATATAGAGGATGTTTCTTGGTACCAATTAGTGTAGCTTGCAACTACATCCTCTAGTTTGAATTTTTACCTCATGCCTCTTATTTTGGCACTTAACCTTAGCCTTGTATGATGTCGAATGTCTAATAATAAAATACTCTTTTCTTATAGTCATTTCTCTAATATAACCTTCAACATATGGACTAATCCTTCTCGCCATCTGATTGCAGACAACTTCCTCTCAAATATTTGTTCTATAATCATTCCCCTTATCATCTCAATAAGGTTTAAAGTTAGTTTACACCTACCCTCCAATTTTTGAATTGACTGATTCAGTCATGTTATTTGTGTTATATTAGCTCTTTATCTCATGTGAAAAAGCACTTTGCGAATACTTATATGGTAAAAAATCAAATATAAATGGACTATTAGATTGATATTAAATACCTTAGTTAACTTTGAATCAAAATCAGATCTTCTGCAAGCATTGGTAGCAGATCAAACTAAGTTTGGTAACTTGCAACTATTAAAATAGTAAAAATACTTCTTCAGATTCTTTCATAAAAATTGTATGCAAATCTTACGCTCTGCATTAAGGAAGATATTTCAAATTGCCTCTCCTAAATCTTTCTTCTTATCTAATATAAAGGCAAGGGGATATAATTCACTTATAAATGATTTAACCAAATTTTCTAAAGTTCATTCATGTGAATTATATCCAAGTAGCACATTCAATTATTAATTAATTATTAGCTTTCACGTATTGATTTCTTTGATATATTATTTACTTTTGTTGTTAGTATGTAATATATGCATTTCATATTAATTGAAAGGGTTTGAGGCTGCATGTCATAAAAGTTTTTTTTACACACACTTCACACCCAAATCACCCTCTTCTTGTGGTGTGCCTTTTAACTTATAGTTGACATTAGAGGACTCTTTTATTTGACTTAACATTTAGGGCGCACACACAAACAAATGATTTTTTGTCCAAACAGTTTCACTCACCTATGCCTAACAACTCATCTTTTGATTCTTATATATATTATTGCGTGCCAGAAAACTTGTAGCTGTAGAATAAACCTTCACACCTTAGCTTAGTATGAAAATCCAACACGCACACAGATAGTTAAAAAGAGAATCAGAAACTATAGAATTTTTACATAGAAAAATCCCAAAAATAGGGGAAAAATCACGGGGCCTAGCCCAGTAAAAATGCTAAATATATATTTGCTTTAGAGTACAGAGTTTAAATCTTCCCGATAACAGGATTACAAGGTTGTATATGAGAAATCCTGATAATGAGAATTAATTAGTTCCGATTATGCAGTTGAAGTGTAACTTGTTGGTGACATGCATGGCATGCGGTGATCAATGGTGGTGATAACAACTTGACTTCTAACTCTCTCTCTCTCTCTCTCTCTCTCTCTCTCTCTCTCTCTCTCTCTCTTTTCACAAGTTTACTTAGCTCATTCTCCCCCTTTCATGACAAGAATGGGGTCCTATTTATAGGATTCTGAGAAAGGAATTTTGTTCATTATAGCCAAAATCTTAAAACTCTCCATCAAACGGTGTATATTGATTCATTTGATCATAGATAATTTTTTGGTGATTTGACTATCCAAATGATCGATTAGTGATCTTTTCGTTGCATTCGTCTCCGCATTCATATAAGAGCGTCAAATTTGGAAGTCATTTGATCATCATCTGTCTCAAAATTTTATATGTAATTTTTTTGAGAATTTGAGCATTGCTTTCGGTCATATTCAGATTATTGTACTTCTCATCATTGAATTTAATTGAATATATCTTTAACTGAAATCCACTGATTTATAAATTTTGAATATATCATTTTATTATCGTGTTTTTGGATGAAAAATCATTTCATTCAAAATATATAAAATCACTTTAAGTAAAAATTATTATGATATAATATATATATATATATATATGTATATATATATATATACATATATATATATATATTATATATATATATTATATATATATATATTTATGTATATATATTATTACATATATATATATATTTGTATATAATATTAATATATATATAAATATATATATATACATATATATATATATATATTTTATATATTACATATATATATACATATACATACATATATATATACATATACATATACATATTATACATATACATATACATGTATATATACATGCTTATATATATTATATATATATATATATATTATAATCTAATTTATTTATTTACAAATTATTAATATTTATTTATTTTATTTATATGTATAAAGTAATAATATATAAATTATTTATTATTTTTATATTATATATTTTTTTTTAATGTTATTTGATTGAGAGAGAGAGGTCATGGGATCAATTTTCTTCTTATTTTTCTTTCTTTTGACGTGAGTGACTTAGAGAGAGAGAGAGAGAGAGAGAGAGGCGTAAAGACTTTTTATTTTTATTTTTTATTTGTAATGAATATAAAGAGTATTGAATTTTCAATAAGGAATATGAAGAGCTTTTCTTTTTTTTTTTTATTAGTAATGTGAAGAGTTTTTTTTTCTTTTTTTTAATGAGATATATGAAGAGATTTTTTTTAATTTAAAATATTAATAATTTTCTCTTCTCTCTCTCTCTTTTAAGAAAATAAAAAAAATTTTATTTTTAATGAGGAATACCAAGAGTTTTTTTATTTAAAATATGAATAACTTTCTCTTCTCTTTTTTTTAAAAAAAGTTGAACAGTTTTTTTTATGAGGTATATGAAGAGCTTTCTTTATTTTTTTATTTTTATTTTATTTTTTTAAAAGAATTTGAATAGTTATTTTTTCTAGTATAAATACCCCCAAAAGGGTAAAGGAAATCTTGCACCTTCCTCATCGATCGTTGGAGGTGATCAAATGTTATCTACAGACAAGTTTTTCCTCGAAGAGCGTATTGTTCTCATCACCGTGATTTGGAGGCAATCAAGGCATAGTTAAATACGATGCCGATTTTCCTCGAGAGGCGTCAATTATCCTCGTGACCACCGGGTTTGGAGATCAAGTTCATTAGTTCATCTGTGACTCAGGTTTTGAGAGGCATCAAGTCCTCATCGGATCGATCAGTTTGGAATCAAGGACAATAGTTCATATGGCAAGGCTTTTCCCTCAAAGGCGTCAATTCGTGACCGGATTTGAATGTGATCAAGGCAGGTTCATACGGAGGCTCATTTTCCCTCGATAGAGGCATCAAGTTCTCGCCGACCGTCGGTTTGGAGGTCAGGCAGTGGTTATCTGTGACCTTTTCCCTCGACAGAGGTGTCAACTATCATCGTCGGACCGACCGAGTTTGGAGATGATCAAGGCCCGTAGTTCATACGGCGAGGCTCCGATTTTTCCTCGAGATATGTGTCAACTATCCTCGTCGGACCGACCGGGTTTGGAGGTGATTAGGCTCGTAGTTCATACGGTAAGGCTCCGATTTTCCCTCGAGGGAGGTGTGTTGTCCCGTTGAAACCTTTGGGCGATCAGGCTCTAGTTCATATGGCGAGCTTGGTTTTCCTCAAGAGAGACTTCCTCTGCCGGACCGGGTTTGAGGCGGTCAAGACCCATTCATACGGTGAGGCTCATTTTACCTCAAAAGAGGCATCAATCCTCGTCACCGGCCAGTTTGGAAGCATCAAGGCTGGTTCATACAAATCGATTTTCCCTCAAGAGAGGTGTCAACTGTCCTCGTTAGACCGATTGAGTTTGAAGGCGATCAAAGCTTGTAGTTCATACGATGAGGCTAAAATTTTCCCTCGAGAGAGGCATCAACTATCCTCATCAGACCGACTGGATTTGGAGGCGATCAAGGCCCATAGTTCATAAAAAATTGATTTTCTTGAAACTCCAATAGATAGTTCAACAGTTGACAGCAGGAGACTACGAGATTCGATGATGTAATGCCAACTATCAATAGTGATACTTTGATAATCTTCTGGAGAAATTTTATTTTCCAAATGATTTGGTGGTTATTTCTTATAAAAGATCGCAATAAGCTTATCCTCCTCCGTCATTGCTCAGATCTTAAAGCTTTTGTCTTCGAGATTTGTGATGTACACATTGCCTTATGAGATTTTTTCGTCTTGATTTTTATGTACTTGAGGCTTTACCTCGAGATTTTGATGAATCTGTACCTTTTAAGGCTTTTCTACTAAGGTTTTGATATACTTCTTTTGATTTTCTTTGAGATTTTGTACATGTCTTGAGGCTTTTCTATTGAGATTTTTGATGTACCTATACCTTCTGATGTTTTCAATTTTTTTCTTTCTGAGGTTTTTGATATACCTGTACCTTCTGATGCTTTTGCCTTCTATGGTTTTTGATATATATGTACCTTCTGAGATTTTGGTCTTCTGAGATTTTTGATATACTTATACCTTCTGAGGCTTTTACCTTCTGAGGCTTTGGATGAGTGGATGATGGAGGTGGGCGTTCTTTCTTTTAATGAGATTGAGAGAACGTGGGTATTGGTGGTGAAGGAAGAAGATATGTTGGATAATTAGCGCTCCCACCAAGGATTGCCAATGTTTGGCCACCAAGCTCTCAAACCACAAGAATAACTCAAAATTTTGTAATTGCCAAAAGATCTCCTTCATTCTAATAAGAGGGGCTATTTATAGCCATTACAAGCATCTTTCAAAAGAAAAGAATTCAAAACATGAACGGAAATGTGGGTGGCCACATTAATGTGAAGTATTAAATTGTCTCATTATTTTATGTCATCCACCCATTTCACATGCTATTATTTTATGTGGATTCAACCACCTTACATGTCATGCTTTGAATTTTAAATGCAAAATTTCAAACATGGAGTTTCTAGAAGAAAATTAAAAATTACATAATTAAAAAAGATGAAATCATAAAATAGGCTTAGCTTAGCTAATGGGCTAAGTCTTCTTCTTTCTTGAATTTTCTTGGGCTTTAGCTTGAGATCTTGTTAATGGTCCTTGAGCTCTAATTTGTTGATGATCATGATGTTCTACATCAACTCCACTGGGCTCAATTGAACTCTGCTCCGTAGAGGTGAAATCTAAGAAGTCTTCTACTAATTGTGGGGCTAAAGTCTCCAAATCACTACGGGTCAACCATGTGCCTTTTGGTGGCTTATTCTTCCAATGAACTAGAAAATGATGTTAAGCTGGATTAATGGGTGCTTCCTCGGTGATAATATAGTCAACTTCAAAGGAAGAGGGCTTATGCGATGCTATATCTCTGCTAAAGAGTTAGGGAATAAGTGAGGTTTTCTAATTCCTTCATATGATAGAATATCTTTAATATTAATAACTGGATGAATGAACATATCAGCAGGCAAATCAAGGTGATAAGCATTAGTTCTAATTTTCTTGAGAATTTTAAATGGACCACAAGCTCGTGCATTTAATTTCTTATATTTAGTAGTTTGATAACGCTCAGGCCGAATGCTAATCAATACTTAATCACCTTCTTTATATTCTTTCGTTGAACGATTATGATTTGCCTTAGAAGCATAATTATCATTATTTATAGTAATTTGCTTTCTTATATCTTCATGGAGGCTTTGAAAATCTTTAGCAAATGAGAATGATGCATCAGAAAATACATGAGATGGTAGTTTGCTACATCTATTGGTCGTCGTGGGTTTTGACCATAGACTATCTCAAATGGTGATTTTTTTGTAGTTCTAGATATAGTACTATTATAATTCGAGAGGTTGGTAAATGTAAATCCCAATTTCCTAAACTTTTACCTACCAAACATCTAAGCAAATTTCCTAAGGTACGATTAACTACTTCAGTTTGTCCATCAGTTTGTGGGTGAAAGGCAGAAGAGAATTTTAATTTGGTACCTAATAATTTTCATAATGTTTTCCAAAAATATGAGACAAACTTAACATCTCTGTCAGAAATAATGGTTAAAGGGAGACCATGGAGTCGCACTATTTCCTTAAAAAATAATTTGGCTATATAAGAAGCATCATTTGTTTTTGAACAAGGTAAGAAATGAGCCATTTTTGAGAACCTATCCACTACAACAAAAATACTATCATGTTTAATTCATTGATAGGTCTTCCCAAGGCCTATAAGGAACAGGTAAGGCAGTGTATTGTCCAGACCTTTGTTTGATAGTTTTAGCCAATTTATAAATTAAACATTGAGCCACTAATTTTTGAACATCTCGTTTTAATGAAGACCAATAAAATCTATTTTCTAATAAACATATGGTCTTATCCTTTCCAAAATGACCAGCTATACCCCAAGCATATAGCTCAATGATAAGGAATTCTCTAAGAGAAGGTCGAGGAATGCATAATTGTTTTTTTTTTATATAAATATCCATTTGTTATCAAGAATATCCCTTGTAAAGTTATTGGTTTATCTAGGTGTTCAAGATAAATTAGGTGAAAGTCAGGGCACACAAGATAATCATCTTTAATTCTATCAAATCCTTGGATTCTCAATTCTAAAGAGGAAATCATTAGTTTACCCTGGATAAAGCATCAGCAGGCTTATTCTCAATTCCAGGCTTATGCTTTAGAACAAAAGAGTAGTCTTGTAAAAATTCAACCCATTTTGCATGCCTATGACTTAATTTTGAGTATTAATGAATTTTAAGGCATGGTGATCATTAAGTATAAATTCTCTATGTAAGAGATAGTGTCGCCAATGCCTTAAGGATTGAATTACAAAGATAAAACTCTCATCATAAGTGGAATATCGTTGTTCATCATTTAACTTTTCACTAAAGAATGCTATGGATGATTCTCTTGACTTAAAATTCCACATATCTCAATTCTGCATCACATGTCACTTCAAAGGCTTTAGAAAAATCGAAGCCTAAGGATTGGTGTAAGTGATAAGAACTTTAATTTGCTCTAATACCTTTTGTGCATTAAGTCCAACAAAATTTATCTAATTTTAGTATATGTCGTTATTGAGCAATGGTACTAAAATTCTTAATAAATCTCGATAAAAGTGGCTAAACCATGGAAGCTTCTAACTTCTTAAAACTTTTAGGTGGTGGCCAATCTAAGATTGCTTTCACTTTAGAAGGATCAGTTTAAGCCCAGAGTGGATATAATAAAGCCTAAAAAAGATTACCTCGCTTGCAAAAGAAACACTTTTTTAAATTAATGTATAATTTCTCTTGTCTAAGTAGTTCAAAGACTTTTTGTAGGTGTTGTAGATGTTCATTTTCACTTGGACTAAAAATCAGAATATCATCAAAACACATCACCAAAAATTTACCTATATATGGTTTAAGAAATATTCATTAATCTCATAAATGTGCTAGAGCATTTGAAAGTATAAAGGGCATGACAAGTCATTTATAAAGTCCATCGTCTTAAAAGCCATCTTCCACTCATCTCGATCCCAAATTTGATGATATCCACTTTTTGATCAATCTTTGAAAAAAAATTTGCTCAAGATTCAATCTAACATATCATCTAATCGGGAAGATGAAACCTATATTTGATAGTAATTTTATTTATTGCTCTATCAACACACATTCTCATGTTCCATCTTTCTTTGGAGTTAATGCTGGGACGCACAAGGCTAAGACTCTCTTGAATAAAACTCTTTCTTAATAATTCCTCAACTTGTCTTTTAATCTCAACATGCTCGATAGGATTCATCTATAATGTGGAAGATTAGGAAGTTGAAGAGAATAGAACTCAATAGCATGTTGAATGTCTCTTAGAGGAGGTAGCTCATCAAGAAGCTCATCGTGCAATATCGTTAAAATCGAAAGAAGAAAAGACCACAGTATGTGAGTCTCATTTCTGGTATGACTTCTTTTACATGTAATATGTGAAGAAGAAATGGATCAAAAATTCTTTTAGAAAGCTCCAAAACCTATTATTTCTATCTTTAGGGTCAAAGGAGAAGAGTAGGTGTTTTAAAGTAAGGATCAGAAATGATAGTATTAGGCATAATAAATTTTCTATGATAATTAATTGAAGTTTGGCATTTTTCTTCAATAGATGCTTAGTTGCAAGTCGAAGTTATTTTGTGTGGTGTTATGGAGGGTGTTTTTCTCGACTTTATTAGTAGAGTTTAATAGTCTTATTATTATGTTTAAAAATATAAGTATTTTCCCTACCATAGTGAATAACATTCATATCATATAGCCAAGGTTGTCCCAGAGAATATGAGCAATGCCCATAGGAGAACATCACACCAAATTTGATCTCATAGCTTCCTATTTTAATAAGAACTAAACAGATTGGTGATGGGAAGAGATGTATGATTTACCCAACTAACATGAAATGGTTCGGTGAGGTTAGATTTTAGGTTGGCTCAGTTAAGGTATGTGTTGAAATGACATTCATAGCACTCCCTCCATATAACTACATCTCATTCATTACACAAAACATACATGCTAAAATGTTCTTTCTCCTCCAATCTTCGCCTCATTTTTTAACAGAAGACATCTCATCACATTAACATGAGGGTCATCATTTAATTCTTCATCGATAATGGGGTGTCATCATAAACTTCTTCTAGATTCTATTGGATTTTCAACTTCTTCTAAAAATAAGATTTGAGCTTTACATTGATTTTGCATATGACCTTTTTATGATATTTAAAATATATTACTTCCCTAATGTTCTTAGAGCTCCCTTCAATTGAAGTTTTAGGCAAATGGGCCATTTGGATGCTAACATAGATTTATGGGATGAAATGGAAGATACTTGACTTTTAATTTTAGAGAGGAGGCGGATTTCTTTTGTTGTTCAACCAATAATGCATAATGAAATGCTTCCTCTAAAGATTGTGGGTTAAATAATTCAACTTCATTTCTAATTTCAGCCCTAAGTTTAATAACAAATTTATTGATTAATTGCCAATCATTATCAGCACAATCAATTTTAGAAACTAGATCTTCAAAAGTGTTCAAGTATTCAGTTACAAGATAATTACCTTATCTCAAAATTAATAATTGACTATGTAGCTTCTTATCATGATGCCTAAGGATTTTTGCTCTTAACATTTCTTTCATTTTTATCCAAGTGAGGTTTGTCCTTCATAATCTTTGTTCTTTAGCTAAAGTATTTGTCCAATAAATTTTAGCATGCTCTATCAATTTCATTTTAGCAAAAGTAACCCTTTGGTAATCATCTATTTTATACCAATCAAAGAAGTCATCCATTTGAACTAACCAATCGAGAAATTTATTTGGATCATGTATATCATCATAAGTTGGGGCTTTACTTTAACTCTTGAGATGGATCATTAGAGTCTTCTATAGTCTTAAAATAATTTTCTCCCCTTCCACCATTTCTAGCAATTGATTGTCTTCTAAGTGGTTGATTTTCTCTATGGTTTGGATATGAATCTTCTTCATCTATCCCTATTGGCATAGTCTGAGTAGGTATTGGAGGAGGAGTTGGTACTCTATTATTTTTGTAGATGCGTTATAAGAGTTTGCATTTGTTATTTAAGTTCTTACATTTGATTCTTACTTTCTTCTAATATTTGTTGAGTTTTAATTCATTATTTTGGATCCTAAGATCTAAGGCATCAACTAATCTAGTCAAATTTTTGATCTTGAGAAATAGATTTTGGTGCCATGAGATTTTTTTTAAGGAAGAAAAAAAGATATATGAAAAGGGGCCAATGAAAAAATGAAAAAAAATAATAAATAGTATAATATAATTGTGCAATTAAAGGAAATTTTAAGCTAAGAGAACTTCCGGTGAGGATGGGGTATAAGACCACTTAAATCCCAAGCTTCAGTTTAGGTCTTTTGACAAAGTTCTATTTAGCTTCCAAAATCACCAAGTTTAACACACTTATATTATTATGCATGCATATTTTTTTATATATATTTTAATGCAATAAAATAAAATGCTCAAATTTATCAAGCCTCTTTTTTCTTAAGAAAGCAAGTTATCATAAGTTAATCAAAGAAACTTCTAAAATTAATCATAAACAATAACAAAGATAATAAAGCAAGTAATTAGATTTTAATTTGCACTAATGGCTAGGTTGCTTTAGGATGAACTACCTCACCAAGGTACTCTCTTAATTTTTTCTCTTTTTTTTTTTTGGAGGGAGGGGAGGGGGTGCGCACGTTCATATAATCGAAAAATGGCTAAAATATATAATGGAGCTTACTAATTGAAATTTTATGCTATCACCATAAACTTTCAATCAATATATATCTTTCCAAGCTACTAATATCTTTTAAACTATCACATAAAAGAAAATTAATTAATCTCACAAGTCCAATAAAAACTCACAAGTTTGAAGACAAGTCCAACACTTGAGTTAATCCCTTTGTTGAAGCAAACTTTCAACCAAATTTGCTCCTTCCAGCTTCCTCGATTTGATGGAGGTGGGCGTTCTTTCTTTTGATGAGATTGAGAGAACTGGGTATTGATGGTGAAGGAAGAAGATATGTTGGATAACTAGCGCTCCCACCAAAGATTGCCAAGGTTTAGCCACCAAGCTCTCAAACCACAAGAATAACTCAAAAATTTATAATTGCCAAAAGATCTCCTTCATTCTAATAAGAGGGGCTATTTATAGCCATTATAAATATCTTTCAAAAGAAAAGAATTCAAAAAATAGAGGGAAAGGTGGGTGGCCACATTAATGTGAAGCATTAAATTACCTTATTATTTTATATCATCCACCCATTTCACATGCTATTATTTTATGTGGATTCAACAACCTCACATGTCATGCTTTGAATTTTAAATGTTAAATTTCAAACATGGAGTTTCTAGAAGAAAATTAAAATTACATAAATAAAAAAGATGAAATCATAAAATGGGCCTTAATGGGCTAAGTCTTCTTCTTTCTTGAATTTTCTTGGGCTTCAGCTTGAGATCTTGTAAATGGGCCTTGAGCTCTAATTTGTTGATCCTCATGATGTTCTACATCAGTGGAGACCCTATCAACCACTTGTTCTCTTGGAGTCTTTCTAGTGATAACCTTGTTCACTACTAGCTTCCCATCGAGGCTTCCTCAGGGGCGTGCCTTCCAGGGGTTATCAATGGAGACTTTGTCTACCACTTGCCTTCTTGAGGCCTTTCTAATGGGTATTATCCAAAACTTCCCATATAAGCCTCCTCATGGGTATGCCTTTAAGGGTTTTTTTATTGAATGTAACAAAGGAAGATATCATTGATAATAAAAACTTATTTTAGAAAATAAAATCTTATAAACTTTTCAATAGAGTAAAGAAGAAACTTAACTTTCTTTAGTCACTTTCCTTAGTTGGTGATATTTCTCACTCAATAATTTCAACAATTTCTTTACCATGATTCCTCTGATCTCCTTTTTGATGATATGTTCGTTGTTCCAACAAGTAGCGTCCCAGATGTCCTTATCGTATTAAACTTTCAATTTCTTCCTTTAGATGAACGCAACTTTCAGTTAAATGTCCTTTCGAACAGTGAAAGTCATACTATTGTGATTGATTTTCGTCATTTGGATTTCTCAATGGGTTTGGCCATTTGAGATATTCATAATTTTGAATCTCCATTATGATACCAGTCCTAGACGTATTTAGTAGAGTATATCTAGAAGTGTCGTAATGTCATTGATCTTTTGAATATTTTTCTTTTTTATTTTGAGATATTGTTGTAAGATCTTCTGATTTGTACTTACGCTTAAGAGTTATTCTCAAATTATCTTTTATGAGTAGTAATAGTTTCATCAGCAGTAATTTGTGCCTCTACTCGATGAATAAGATTAGTGTAAGATCGCACTATATCTCGCATTAATGAAGAGTAGAAAGGCTCGGGTTGAAGAGCTCCAAGGAAGGCGAGTAGCTGGATCTACTCCATCGAAGCTTCAGAGAATCTTTGAAAGTATTCTTTGAGGGTTTCTCCTTCATTTTGGTGAATTCCAGAAAGATGAGAAGAGTCTTTGATGATTCTTCGATTTGAGATAGATTGTTCGACAAAGAGTTTAGTCAAATAAGAAAAGTTGAGAATGGTCCCTTGGGAGAGGGAATAAAACTATGTACGAGCTTGCCCTTTAAGAGTGATGGGAAAAACTTGGCAGAGCAAAGCATCGGAGGCTTGTTGAATATGCTATGGAGGAGAAGATTCTTGAATACTCTGATGAGATATGAACTATTTATCTCTTAACAAAAATTCGTCTCAAACAAGGCGTATTTCATCTCGAATAACTTCATGAGTCGTTTCTATGAAACAGAGGTGATTCAATCTCATCAAAGAGGTTGGGGGATTCAAAATTGGTCGGGCAATACGAGTAGAATGATTTTGAGCTAATAGTATAGTCATGATCCATATCAGGATGATATACGGGAGGAATTTCCACATGATCATGAGGGGGTTCTTCATTAACTCTATCATGTTGTTGACAGGGTCGATTTCCTCTAGTTTATGGTGGCATTCTTGATTGTTCAGCTCCTAGTAAGAGCTGAAGGATCTGAGCTTGATGTTCCTCCATTCTTCGCATGCGCTCCTCAAAAGTATGAAGTGCTCCACCTGGCTGGTGATTTTGATCTTATTGAGAAACTTGGTTGTCTGACATGATAAAGTAATGAGAATCTCTTTTCCACAGACGGTGTCAAACTGTTGCATGCTAGAAAACTTGTAGCGGTAGAATAAACCTTCACACCTTAGCTTTGTATGGAAATTCAACACACACAGAGATAGATGAAAAGAGAATAAGAAACTCTAAAATTTTTACGTGAAAAAATCCTAGAAATAGGGAAAAAATCACTGGGCCTAGCCCAGTAAAAATATTTCACTATATATTTGCTTTGGAGTATAGAGTTTAAATCTTCCTAACAGCTGGATTACAAGATAGTATGTGAGAAATCCTATTAATGGAAATTCCAGAATCAGGTTACAATAGCTATGCAGTGGTAGTTGAAGTGTAATAGTTGTTGGTGACAGTTGGCGACGGCAATAAGCGGCGATCGGTGACAATAGTGGTGATGACAAATTTCGAATTTCTAGCTCTCTCTCCCAGCTTTCTTCCAAGTTCACTTCTAGCTCCTTCTCCCCTTTCATGACAAGAATGAGATCATATTTATAGGATTCTGAGAGGGGCATTTTGGTCATTATAGCCAAAATCTTAAAACACTCCATCGGACGGTGTATATTGATTTATTTGATCATAGATAATTTTTTGGTGATTTGACTATCCAAACGATCTTCGATTTGAGTGATCTTAGGCTCGTTGGATTCGTCTTGTCGAGCTGCTCGATTAAACTATAAGCACATCAAATTTGGAAGTCATTTGATCATCCAGTCAGTGTCTCGAAATTTCATATGTAACTTTTGAGCTTGATTTGAGCTCATTTGAGCTCGATTTGACCCGATTCTAGCATTATTGAACTCATCTCATTGAGTCGTTAAATTTGATTGAATATATGCTTTAACTTAAAATCCATGCTTAATTTATAAATTTTAGAGGGATATATCATATATTTATATATAATAATTTAAATGATTACATATCATCTTTAATGTCTTAAAAAGATGAATACCATGTCTAAAACAGTAAAGCTATTAGCTATTTTTAATATGAAATTTTATCAGAAGTTTTATGCATATTCTTCATTTGAAGATTAGCAAAGATATCATGGATATTCTCGCATTTTGTTCTGACAATCTTTCAAAAATACATAAGATTGTTAAAGAAAAATAGTTTTTAAAAGAAATATTCTCGAATCAAATAATAAGAAATTTTCATATCATTGAAGGGCTCATCTTATGAAGAGAAACTCCATGGTAAAATGTCAACATTCACATTCTTTTGACTATCACACTCTCATAACCACCCACCATCGTCGCTATGTGACAGATGTATCTTCGCACTGTGTTCTGATCAACTCCAAGTTCATTAGAATTTTAGAAGTTCTCCCAAAACACACTATACTCAGCCATTATTTTCCCACAAGACTTCATAATTTCTTTGCTGCTTCGCCTAGAAATCTCATTATTACTCACATATAGTATTCTTCTTCTTCTTCCTCATCACAGATTGTAATTTTCTTTCCCTCTCTATGCAGCCTTGAACGTTCCAAGCTTCCCTGGTATCAACTGATGGAGTCAAGCCAATCCTGATGCTAGCAACTATAGATATGCACTCTCATAGGTCTATTTGGAAACTCCGGAAGCTTTCCAAAATAGCTTCTTAGTCTCGAGAGTATCACCTCCAGGTCTACAGAAAAGCGTGCTCCACCTTTCAAGGTCCTCAAAAAATCAAAACCACTTGACAGATGACACTGATTGCGAGCAATTCTTCTAATGGCTGAAGCAATATCTCACCACAATTCCAGTCATAAGCTACCAAGGATTTGATGAAGGTGTTGACTTCTCTTCGTCGGCTCCATCCTCGTACAAGAAGGAAAGAAGCAGATGCTAATCTTGTACTTCAGCAAACCTTGTGTGGCATTGAGCTGAACTGCCCTATTATTGATTAGACTAGCTTTTGCCTTGGTTTCATTGGCCTAACTAACACCTAAGGCCTTTACTTCCAATACCTCTTCACCAAGTCTTGGATAAATGTTAAGTGGCGCTAGAAGTCATGCAAGGGGTACATTCGAGGGAGAATGTTAGCCACTCCATTGTCAAATGTATAGTAAGCGGATCATCAGGCAAGGTTATTATTGACCCTCAATAAGGATGGATGGATGTCCGAACATTGACAAGGAATTGCAAAAGTTGCCAGCTTTATGGCAATGCCTTGCGACATTTGAGTCAACATTCCAAGTAATCATTGTTGCGAGAAACAATCGAGAAAATTAGAGCAAATTCAGAACGTAATAATAAAATAAAAGGGCAAGAAGAGCATTAGAACTTACCTGAAAATTTTGATAATGAACAACGGAGACACTACATGAAATTCACAAAAAAAAAAAATTTAAGGAGAATTGTACAAATTCCTCTTCGCTCAAATCTCTCTAATAATTTCTAAGTTTATCTTGGGCACGCTCACTTCACTTAGACAAAATAATGAAGATAGCACACTTAAAATTGTAGAAAATTATCATAAGACGGACTCTGTCTCTTCGTAGCCCTGCGAAATTGGCAGGTCTGTCATTCTGGCTATTATGCATAGGTTCTAGCGTTGAGATGCTATTGCTGCAACATGAAGATACTGGCTCCACTATCTTTCTGGTGAAATCTCACAAATTCTGTGCCAAGATGCTAGCCTCCTAGCATTGAGGCATTATCTTTTCTATCTCTGAAGCTTAATCTTTCATTTTATAGTGTCATGGAGCTATCAACAGAAAAAATTATTTGTGGGCTTCGCCTCAAAACCCTTGAGTAGGTGGCGCACTACCCCTTATGACATCTCTGCAAGCTCACCGTCAAGCTCAACCAATGAAATTGAGGATTGAGTCGATAATACATCCTCATTTAATCAATATAATTAGACTCCACAAAATATAATAATCTTGGTTCACCATATGAGTAATGAATTCCTATTGATCTTTTTTTCGTAGTATTATAACATTTATACATTATTTTTATAATGAGCTACTTCATGAGATGAGTGGAGTAGTCTTACTCGCTCAGCCAACATTTGTTGTTGTCATCAATCTCCTATGGTTAGAGATTTTTACTTAGCCTTCCTTTGGCCATTATGATTGATAAAGAACCATAATCATCAAGTAATAACTTAGCTGAGTTCCACACTAATAATGGGTTTAATCTCAAATTTTTATAGTACATCATCTTCAAAAGTGCTTATGATGCATTCTTCTTTTGTAGCTTTTAGTTTTTGTTGATATTGCGTTCTCTACTTTGCCATCTTTGTAGTTTTCTTTCTCTTTAGCAATCTTTCATAGTTATCCTTATTGTACTTATTTTATTTTTTTTAATTATAATAATGTGCTTTAAAATATATATTAAAAGGAGAATCACTTATATTTAGAACAATTGGGTCAATGAGAGCTATTTCTATCGTTTGAGCATGTTAGATGTAATACGCAAAGTTAATATATATATATATATATATATATAAAATCCTAAATTTTATACGTCATTTTTGCACCCTCAAAAATGCTAAATAATGTTTTTATAAATCCTAAATTTTATTAGGAATATAAATATATATAAATAAGAGGTTTATTTTTTTTGCTTCATACAAACGTAAAAGATATCACCGCTACTTATATCAGTAGCATTTCCTTAATCAATGCTTAGGATTATGCGAACACATTTTTAATCTAATAAATATAATTAACTATCTATAACTCTCTTCTATCTTCTTTTGTAAGCCAATATTTATTATTCTAGTTCCAAAGATTACTTTGAAATATATTTATAGAATTTTCAAAAAAATTAGTTTAAAATATGAGCTTATCTTCAAACTCTATTTATATAATTAAGAGATTGTTTGGGATAGTTGCAGCTATATGGAAGATAGTTGTGGAAGTGCTGCAAAAGAAGCTGCTGTTTGACGAAATTGAGGTGAGTATATAAATTTTTTTTTTTATAAAAGGCAAACTATAGCTTTTTAACTGTCGTCGCAGGTAGTCAAGTCAAGTCAAAAAACATAATTTTTTCATTGCAGATTCTTTAAAATGTAGCCCGAATGTCATTGTCAAACGGCACTGCGGTGCGATGCAGTATTGCACTGTACCACCCCCATCACCCCAAACACACCCTAAAGATAAATACTTTTGCTAGGCCTAATTATAACAAGAGAAAATTTATAAAATAAGTATTAAATAATAAATAATTATTATATTAAGTATTTATAAAAAAAAAATTGAGTTTAGGTATAGTCGTCCCATAAGGATCTGCCTCCTCATCACGATGGCTTAGAGTCATCCACTTTACTACATCGCCAAGTCGTCGCATAATCGGTGGATTTACCTAAATAACGCGGCACTGGTAGACTCGGCTTTTGCTTTCAACATCCCGACCCCGCAGCGGCCCCTCCCAGCGACGACGAGTGATTCTGGTTCGATCGCTCCACGGTTTCGATTTCGTGACAGAATCCAGTCCCCCCACACTCCCACTCTCGGCTCTACCGCAAGTGTCGGCTCCACTCAAAGATTTTGGTCCAACTCTACCGAAAGTCCGAAGGTATACGCAAGGTATTTTTTTGGGATATAATTATGTTAGCTCATGTCTCAAAAGTTCAATGTTATTATCATCATCTACATTTCCATGTCGTAATCGTTATCACTACATCCATTGGTAGATGCAATGCTCATTATCTTAAATGCTTCATTGACGGAAGGAAGGAAGGCCTCAAATGTTAATGTATGCTTAGATTTTCCTATTATAATAGTCATGTATGGAGGAGATAGTGGATAATCCATGAAATATTTAGATTCATGAGATGTAATTTTTTATTTTAAAAAAAGATGAATATAGTAGGATGTTCTTCTTTAGGTTACGTTAGATTTAGATCCATTGCTATATATTTTTTTTATTTTGGCTGACCTGTATTAATGCAACTTACAATGCTTCATCATCACATTTATGTTACATCATAACCACTACTTATTTTGATGAGTGATGAGTTACTTTTTAGGTTGCATTAGAAATTTGGTTACTGAGCATATACTAGGATGAGTCAGGAGCCCGTTTCCTTAATTCTCTTCTATGATGGTCAACTGATCGTTGATAATCAGTTCATTCCAAGTTATGTTAGTGGCAAAAATCGTCCAATGCGAGTCTCGCGTCATCCAAGCTTAGAAGATTTAAAACAGAAAGTATTTAGATCTCTGCGTTATGATGTTGATAACTTCATAGTGGAGATTACGTGTCATTTTCCTGTTGGCGCGGGATACATAGTTTCTATAGTTTTCGATGATGAAGTCTGCAGTACTGTACTGGATGGAGCTTCCCGTCAAACATTAGTTCTTTATGTGGAAGTCAAGCTACAATGTACTACTGCAGCTGAAATTGATACTGATCTCATGCAGCATAATGTTCCGCCTGATTACACTCATGAGTTCACTTTGCCAACAACTGTTGTACCATAACAGCACTATGACGACCCAGAAATAAAGTAAGCATTTACCTCAACAGCAGTGTTAGTGTCTACATTTTTTGGTTTATACTATCTTTTATTTTTTAAAGTATTATGACTTTTTTAACACAGAACTCAACTGTCTGTTCAAGAACGACTGCATGAACAACTTAGTTCATCTAGAGTATTGTCTGATGACGAGTATGAAATGATGAATAGCAAATCAAGCAATGCATCTGATGATAGCGATGCTGATGATGATTCTTTACTGGGTAATGCCAATTTATGTGACACCAATGTTGGTCATGAGCTTATTCGGAGTCATTCAATCTGGAATTTTTAAATGACGATGTTATGATTTGTAATAACGACTATGCCCGCATATGCCAAACCACAAAAGATTGGGATGCATATATTATGCTTGATTGTCCATCTGATAGTTCAAGTTTTTTAGATGATATAGAAGTTCCGGTTGAGCTATATGAAGGTATGTGTTTCTCAAATAAGAAGGAGTTTCGCTTGTGAATCGCCAATTCTTAGTAATGTTCAATTTCTTACATCAATCAAGAATTTCTTGTCATATGTACAACATAATCTAGCAGATCTTGCCAATGGTTGGTCAATTCTTAGTATGTGTTTATCACATGCCCTGTGGTCATTCCATAGCAGCGTTAGTCCATTAGAGATTGAATCATTTGGCTTATGTGTCGAAGTACTATACCATGGCAATGTATGGGCGTACATACTCTTCGAACTTTCACGTTCTACATGATCGAAATACCTGGCCAGACTTCAATGCGGAGCGAGGTATTTATCCTTTACTACCACCAACTATTAGAGTTAGATCAGGTAGGCCACGATCAAGTAAATACAAGAACACAATGGACGAGAGCGCAGTATAGACCACTCGTATGTGCAATTTTTGCAAATCAGTTGGTCATTACCGGACATCGTGTCCACACAACCCTACTAGTAGGAGGTTAGTATGGATAGTGTAGCAAAATAACATGTACATAAATTGCATGGATTTTGTTGTTTCTTCTAAATTTTTGCACAATTTTGATATTACCGTCTTCTAATAATATTTCATTTTATTTTTCTTTTCACAGGTACGATGGTCGAGGAGCCTTCAGTCGACAGGCGACAGAGGTCTTGAGATGGCCGATGACGTACCATATCCTGCACCTTTAGAGGTCCATCCCAGCATAGCCTTACTGCATAGCATACATAGGGTCACGCATCCAGATTCGGTATGAATTTACTTTCAAGTTTTTTTTTTGCTATAATATTTTAATTGCTCAACCTGGCTTGACAACAATTTCTTTAAATTGCAGGGTACTATTTTGGAGGCAGCTTCACATCTTCTGATGCTTAGGGAGTGGCCCGCGCGTTACGGTGTTCATGCGCCTCCACGCGAGGACTTCACTATGTTAGCCAAATGAGATACATCAGACTTGACCATCACCGTTGACAGCGTTAGTTAAGTGTTGGTCTCCCCAGACCAACACTTTCCATTTCACTGTAGGAGAGATGGCGGTGACATTGCAAGACGTTGCAATGATCTTGGGTTTGCACATAGATGACACTTATGCTGACATACAACAAACCGAGCATGTTATGGTTGGTCATGCGCGTTTTTGCTTGGCATATTGATCCAGATGACTTACTACCCGAGAAGCTAAGCATATGTCAAGATAACACCACAATCTACAAATTTACTTAGCTATTGTGTCATGATTTTCATAGTAACATTTTAAATTGGTTTAATATAGGTGGAGCATATCTTAGCGACGGGGGACATGTTTCAATCTTTCTTTGGACGTCTAGGTGACTCGGACTTCAAGAAGTTGCTATAAATATATGTCGAGATTGAGAATCCACATGGCTGGCTCCAAAGACGCCTCGAGCATATGTCACATGGCGACATTTCGACTGACAAACAAAACAAGGGCGTGGGCCCATCCACTCATCCGATGTGTCATCTACTTTTGGAGAGCTCGCCTCGATATGTACATTGCACCATCAGGGATTGGATACCTCAGGAGACTCAGAAGATGGGGTCGAGTTGTGGCGATCGAGACCATGATGTCTCCCATCACCGCTGATCGTCCATCGGTACCACGCATACTACACACCGTGTAGTAAATGCATACTACGCTGTTATAAAGCGATAGTGTATAGAGATGTATTTGTTTTGTGTATTTGTCACTGGATATTTCTATAGTTTTCTATTATCTGCATTTGTAATTGAGTTTACTTTACATATAAATGAAATTTTTTGGTATAATTAGATTAGTAGTACATCTATTTGATGCTACCCATAAGTGGGCGACTGGCTCTAAGCCACCGCGAGGGTGGCCGCTTCATTATATTATGTACCTAAACTCAAATTTTTTTTATGCATACTTAAACTAATAATTATTTATTATTTAATATTTATTTTAAAATTTTCTTCTTATAACAATGGACAAAAATCAAATCAACTTTTTTTTTAAAGTTGTCTAATCACCAATATTCTCCTTTCCCCAACCCCATTGAAAAGAATTATTAAGAATTTAACAGCCTTACTGTCCGTTATTAATTTGTTCAAATTGGATTCCAATGCTTGTTTTATCCATACGTCTCTTCATTCTTCAATTGCACTGTGACAGTAAATTCATTTGGAGATAATATCTGACTAAAAATCGAATCAGCGAGGACTTCTTAATGCAGCTATTAACTTATTCTAATACACGACTGAGTGCTTCTTTCTATTTGTCCACTAACTTAATCTTCTTTTCTTCATTTTACGAAATACTTTATGGATTCTGTCTTAGTTTGCAAAGTGCAGTGGCATCATTGTTTTTGGATCTTCCGTCACCTTTCCTCTATTGTCTTCTCTGTATGCATTGCAGGTTGTATTGGCTCGAAACTCTAAAGCTTAATCTTTGCATGTAACCCCTCGTAGAAGTTTAATTTGTGTGCCTTATGGAATTTGCATAATTGTCATATGGTATAGGAATGAAGTGAAAATAGAAAGAATCAATGGGAGTTTTGGGAGTTTTCTGATTGTTTATTATTTATTTTATTCAATCCATGCAAGGAGTCAATTGAATTGAATTCACTGAAGAGGTGTCACGCCCCATTATTTATTAGAGAAATTTTAGCACACAATTCTTATGCATTTACACATCTAACATCTAAAATTTAATATTTACAAATTTAGAACCTTTCTTATGCGTCAAAAAAAAATAAATTTTACTTGAAAAAATAAAGAAAAATGCTATTTTTATTGTAATAATAAAGATTTAGGTGTTATATATATTAATATTTATGTTTGGGTGTTAGATATGTAAATATATAAGAATTATGTGCTATGTATATAAATACTCCTATTTATTATTGTTATTATTATTATTATTATTATTATTATTATTATTATTATTATTATTATTGTTATTTTAAAATAAAATATATTTTGGGATGAAAATTATTTTTAAAGTAGTTAAAATATCTCAAAGATATTTTGAGTGTTTTTAAAAATAATATGGTTTATTTTTAAAAATAAAAATATTTTAAAAATATATAAATAAATATGTTTTAAAAATAATATTAAAATATATAAAATAAAATTGATCTTAAGTAAGCCCTAAATAAATATGATTATTTCTTCATTGAAGTGTTATTAGGATAGGTTTGTTTTGAAAGGGGAAAGTGGATCTGATTTGTTATCATTGGTATACGCCAAGAGTGCGTTTGGCATGACGGTGGCTATGTATTATAGTGTCACATCACAACCTGATGTCATTTACGGCAACATGTTCTGCTTATATTTTGAAAAATTTGTGATGAGAATGCTATATTTTTTAAGTTTACTTGCCACCTACGGTAACGACTAGAAAGTTACAGTTTGACTTTTTTTTAAAAAAAATTATAAATCCTACGACAACTTTTTAAACAACAAATTCTTCCGAAGCATCTCCGTTATTGCTTTTTCAGACAGTTATAATTATCCCAAATAAATCTTAAATGATGAGAATAATGCCATTATGAGCATATACAGCTGAAAGAATAACAGAATTCATTTAATGTGGTTTCTGCAAGGGCCATTTTCTGTGACATGGTTAGTTGACCATGGCATCAATATTTTGATTTTATTTTTGATAAATTTTTTAAAATAAATACGTTTAAAAATATAATTAATGAATTAGGCATTAAAAAAAATTTAAAAGTAGGCGACTGGTCTAAAAAAATTAATTTTACTGCAGGAGGGTGAACTGGTCAAAACTAATTTTATAATTTTGTAACGGAGGGTAAATATTTAAATTTTATATTTAAAATATATTTATTTTATATAAAAAGATAAATTTTATTTTTAATATTAAAAAAATTTCTAATATTTATGTAAATAAAATTTTAAATTTAAATATATAAAAATACAAGAATGGAGTTCTCTGTTAGGCAAGAATACGTTTAAAAATATATAATAAATTTATAAGACAAAATTTAACTTCAATATTATATAAAATATTTAGCTTAAAAATATATAAATATTATATATATATATATTATACATTGAAGTTAAATTTATATATATTGTATAAAAAATATTATATATTTTTAAGCTAAATATTTTATATAATATTGAAGCTAAATTTTATTATAAATTTATTATATATTTTTAAACGTACCCTAATCTAATAGATTGAACTTCATTCTTGTATTTTTACATATTTAAATTTAAAATTTTATGTTTACATAAATATTATAAATTTTTTAAATTTTATATAAAAAATATTATTAAATTTTAAATATAATTTTTTTTATATATAAAAATAAATATATGTTAAATATAAAATTTAGATATTTATCACCCTCTGTAGCAAAATTATAAAATTAGATTTTTATTTTTATTTTTATTTTAGGTTAGTCCGTCGTCTGCAGTAAAATTAACTTTTTATTTTATTTTTGGCCAATTCCCTCAAAATTCTTTTTTTTTTTAATATATAAATTTAACTTCAATATATAATATATATATGTATAAATTTATATATATATATGTATAAAAATATTTATATATTTTTAAGCTAAATATTTTATATAATATTGAAGTTAAATTTTGACTTATAAATTTATTATATATTTTTAAACATACCCTGCCTAACACAAAACTTCATTCCTGTATTTTTATATATTTGAATTTAAAATTTCATATTTACATAAATATTATAAATTTTTTTAATTTTATATAAAAAAGAGTATTAAATTTTAAAAATAAAATTTATCTATTTTTTATATAAAAATAAATATATTTCAAATAGAAAATTTAGATATTTACCACCTCCATAGCAAATTATAAAATTAGATTTTTTTTTTTTTTATTATTATTATTATTATTCCATTCCTCCGTATAAAATATTTTTTTTTTTGGTCACCCATTAAACTGCAACCGCAGCCTATTTTTAAAATTTTTTTTTATGCTTAATCTGCTAATTATATTTTTAAACGTGGTTATTTTAAAAATTTTGCCTTTATTTTTCAGGTCACTAATACGGTAGCCTCAAGGTTGTTTTGTATTTTGTTTTTGCATTATACCAAATGACAAATTTGAGTATAATATTGTTAGTCATGGAATCAGAAATTTTTTTTAAATGAGAGCATATAAATGAACTTTATAATTCAAAGGAGGAGCAAATTAAATTTTATTAAAAATATATGAAGTAGCAAAATGAGGAGCTCTATGGTTCCCCCTATAACCCTTTCTGCGGGTATATCTATCATGTAGTGGTTTTAGAAAGACATAGTAGACGATAGTTTAGTTTTGTAGCTTCCAACTAAGGGATTTTGGATTCTTAGGTTACCGGTGATGGTTCAATGTAGCTTTTGCAGGGATAAAGTGTGTAGGAAGTCCCTTCCAATTTTATTTCTTTGACATACTTCTATTGATTACAATTTTTATTCTGTTATCCAAAGCATTTTTTTTTTATGAAGCAAATTTTATAAGATGGTGATGAGACTTACAATACTTTATGGCTTAGAATGTTGGTCAATAAAGAGAAACATGAATTTAAGTGTCTCAGAGATGAGGATACTAAGGCGGATGAGTAACTTTACACTTAGAGAGATAAAATATGGAACAAATATATATGTGAAGAGGTTTGAGTTGCTCCAGTGATAGATAAGATTAGAGAGAGTCGTCTTAGATGATTTAGTCTTTTAAAACGTCAGTTGTCTAATGTATGGGAATGAGTGAGTTAAGCCAGCTCGAGTATGGCTCGATAAATAGCTCGTAAGTCGAGCTCAATGAGCTAATAAGTCAAACTCAATTTAACACTGACTCGACTCATTAGCATATGAGCCGGCTCATTTAATAAATTTTAATATAAAATTTATTTAAAATATATTAAAATTTAATAGTTTAAGTATATAATTATTAAAATATTTAAAAATTATAACTCATTATCTTATTTCAAGTAATTTATTATTATTTTAGTTTTATTTTTAAAATTTTAATCGTAATAATTATTTTATCTATTTCATACTAAATGAATCTGCTCACAAGCTGACTCGAACTCACAAATTAAAGCTTGAGCTTGATTAAATTTGTCGAGCTCAAGTCAAGGATGGCTCAAACTCAACTCGACTTGTTTATACCTCTAGTTTTATGCTCTACTTTTGAGAATATATATATTAAATTTGATCTATATTATGAAAAGTATTAGTAGATCTAAAAAGACTTGGTTATGAAGTATAAAAAATAATCTTTTTTTAATAAAATTAAATAATAATTTAGCACTTAATGAGACATAATTCATTTAGTCAACCCTTTATAGTGAGATAAAGACTTGTTATTGCTACTATTGAAGTAAATTATAGCAATAGTAAGGAAAAAGCTTTCCTTTTTTTTTCTCCTTGATTAAAGTAGCACCTGCTTGTTCCTAATGTACTCAGTATTCTCACATCAAAACAAAAGCTAAAGATTTCAAACCACATTTCTGGTGTAAACTATACTAATGTCCATTTCTCTTATTCAACTCACCGCATATTATTAAAATAAAAATAAAAAGTCTCCCTGATGCCTTGTAATTCAAGTTGTTCTTTGTTTGACCTTGTTTATAAATAATTTTAATTTTGTCGACCAATTCATTGATTCTTTACAATTATCTTTGCTTGTGGCTCTGTTCTTTAGTCCTTTGTTGCTTGTAGCCATGGCCATTGTGTCGCCACTTATCAATTTGTTTTACTCTCTCTCTCTCTCTCTCTCTCTCCACCAACTATAGTACTTCTACATTAAATATTAATCAACGATATAACACAAGCTTATTGTCCAATAGGAAGTTATTATTTAGAAAATCAATATTTATATATCTAATACATAATTCTTAACAGTTAAAAATAACTTTTTTATATATAAAAATGTCTTTTTTTAAAGGTCATGATAATGATATTTTTGATATAATTTTAAAGATTTAAATATTTTTATAAATATTAAAATTGAGATATAAGATATATAAACACATAATGAGTGTCTGTTATGTTGATAAGTTATAATTATTACATACATATCTTATTTTTTAAGCATTAGAAAATAAAGATTAATTAATTCTGTGCTTTTGAGATCTTATTAATTTTGTATGGAATTATTATATGTAGAGCCATTTTATTTTATTTTAATAATGTAAATAAAAACACGATAAATCGTAGTCCATTCTAAAGAAAGTTCATTTTACTAATATCTCATCTTGAGTGAAAAGCACTATCTCTCTCTCTCTCTCTCTCTCTCTCTCTCTCCTCTGGAACAAAATGATAGCTGATAAGGCACAGATTCACATCATTGATGATTTGACATGAGACCCTGCCAGATAAATTTATTTTTTATCTTTATATGTTCCAACAAAGTTATGACGGTTATATTATATTGAAAAAATGATTTTTCCTCCTTTGTATTGATTATTTGAAAATTTTAGATCAAAGATATATGATTCAAAAAATTTTTTAATTTTTATCATCGTAAAATATCTATACTTTAGATGACTTTTATTATTAATTTTGACTAAATTAATATAACTAAATTTACTTTATATTTTGATCATAATTTTAATTTTTATGTGATTGATATATTTATTTTTGTCAATGTGATCTTAATAAAAAAATGAATATGAAATATTTTTCTGTTTATCGTTTATAATAAGAAACAATATTTCAGATTAAAAAAAAATGGAATGTGAAACAACTTCCGTTAGGGGTGTATATATAAATATATATTAAGTCAGTATAAATGTTATAATTATTTCATTTAATTAATTTAGCTGAATATAGCGGAATATGAAACTTTTTCATTTATTTTTTATTTATTTATTTATATTTTTAATATTTTATACTATAATTATATATGAAATTATTTGCTATAACACTATTTATAACGTTTCATATTTATTTCAGATTTTAAATCCATCTTTGTTAATCTGAAATATTTTATATTTAATTGTTTTGTGCAATTATTTCAAATAGAATATTTATTAAATAAATATAACAATTACACTTATTGTTTAATATTTCTAGAAGTTTTCTATTTTATAATTTTTTTTAATATTACATATTTATGTATAAATATTCTATTTTAAATTTTATGGATAATTATTGTTTTGACATTCGGAAAATATTTTCTAATTCAGTAATATATAATTCATTGGATTTCTAATGTGGAAAAGAGAATGCTTATTTTTATTATTTATAATATTATGCATTCTTTTTTTTTTCATCGAATATATATAGTATCCAACTTAATTAATTATTTTATTCAAATATGAGTTTGCTGTTTTGAATTTGCTAAAATTTGTTTTGTAATATCAAATAGATTCTGATAATATAAATTGGAATATTTATTGAAATATTATAGTTAATATTTATTATTTCAAAATAATTTAAATTGAAATATGATGTCACCAAAGTGACCTCTACTATATCAATTTATTTATTTTTGAAATATATGAATATTACATATAGATTATATTTAAATCTATGTAAAAAATAATCGGCCCAAAGAAGATTATTTTTGACCATTTTTGCAGAAATATTAATCACGCATTTAATATATCGCATCCAAAGATAGCATCGTCGTAATTTATTATTAATATTTGTTGACTATAATTTTAAGACTAGCATTTACATATTATTATTTATATCCAATGACTAAATTGGAATGTTGTATTATGTATCTTGTATGTGCCCATTTTATTAAACATTTTATTTCAAATATATATTTTGTTTACATTATATATGCATATGAAAATGATAATGTTGTTAATTGTGAATATTATTTTGTTCTTTTCAGTTAATGTTTCTTCTATATCTACCAATTTGAATAACATTCCATTTAATACTAACTTTAACTTTAAAAAAGAGCACATCACTATTGTTCTTGGGTGTATGAACTATGCGATCCGGATAACGCTCCCGCCTCAAGCAGAAAGCACTATTGAACAAAGGGTTAACTTTGAAAAATGGGAGCATTCTAACCGCATGAGTCTTATGATCATGAAGCATTTCATTCCAGAAACCATAAGAGGTGCAATGCCTGAAGAGGAATATGCTAAAAAATTTCTAAGAAATAACAATCGTTAGTTCAAAAAGGTCGGCGAGTACTATTCTTAGTAAACTCGTTTCAAGTGGTATAAAGAAAAAACATAAGGAGTACATTATGAAGATGTCTAATTTTGTCACTAGAGAGAGCACTAAAATTAGAGATGTCGATGACATTCTTGCATTAGTTGATCTCTTCTCAATTTAATCCTTTTTCATATAAGTTATAATACTCAAAAGAAAAAAATGGACCCTTAATGAGCTCATTGCTCAATGTGTGCAAGAGGAAGAGAGATTGAAATTTGATAAAATAGAAAGTGCTCACTTAGCTACTTCCTCTCGTGACATTATTACTAAAAAAAGGACTTATAAAGGCAAAGGAGTTGCAGACAAATGGACTTCACAGCATAAGATGCAACAGAAATAAGATAATGCTATTACTTATTTCTTTTGCAAGAAGGTTGATCATGTGAAGAAGGATTGTCCCAAGTACAAATTGGTGAAAAGGGTAAACTTCAACTTTATTTGTCAAGTTAATTTATCCAAGACTAAATTACACTTGGTGGATAGATACAGGTGCAACTACTCACATAAGTGTGACTATGCAGGGTTATCTAAGGAGACGAATGTCAACTGATGCTGAAAGATTCATCTATGTGGGAAATGATAATAAAGCTCTTGTTGAAGCAATATGCTTATATAAATTATATCTAGAATCTAGTTATATTTTAAATTTACATGAGAATTTTTATGTGTTATTATTTAGATGAAATTTAATTTTTATTTCTTGTTTGGACAAATCTGGTTATTCTTGTTCATTTGGAAATAAAAATTTTAGTCTCTTTCAGTATTCAAATATTATTGGTATTGATTCTTTGATTGATAATCTATATAAATTAGATATTTATACCTCACAAATTAATAAAACCTTGCATGCAAGCAATTTTGGTACAAAGTAAAAATTAATGAATGAGAATTTATATATATTATGGCACAAGCATTTAGGACATATTTCTAAATATAGAATTGAAAAACTTATGTCAGAAGGAATTCTTGATTCCCTTGATTTTTCAGATGATAAATTTTGTATAGACTGTATCAAGGAAAAATAAATAATTATCAAGAAAGTTACTACTAATAGGAGTTTAAATGTCTTGGAATTAATTCATACTGATATTTATGATCCATTTCCTATAGCTACTTGGAACGGCCAATAGTATTTAATTACTTTCATAAACGATTATTCTCGTTATGAGTACTTATACTTAATTTATTAAAAGTCACAATCACTCGACGTATTCAAAATTTTTAAGACTGAAGTTGAAAATCAACATGGAAAGAAAATAAAAGCTATCAAATCTGACCGTGGTGATGAATACTATGACAAATATGTGAATCAGGTGAACAATGTCCAGGCCCTTTTGCCAAATATTTAGCAGAATGTGACATCATTCTTCAATACACCATGTCAGGGACTCCAAGTCAAAATGGTGTAGCTGAAAGACAAAATTGGACCCTTATGGATATGGTTAGAAGTATGATAAATCATTCTTCTTTACCAGATTCACTTTGGGGAGAAGCCTTAAAGACTACAATTTACATCCTTAATAGAGTTCCAAGCAAAGCAGTAGCTAAAACCCCATATGAATTATGGATTGGAAAGAAGCCACTAGTATTAGACATCTTCATATCTGGGGATGTCCAGCTGAAGCTAGACCATAAAAGCGAAATGAAAAAAAATTAGACTCAAGAACTATAAGCTGCTATTTTGTTGGATATTCAGAAAGGTCGAAGGATTTTAAGTTTTATGACTCTTCAAATAAATCCTTTTCGAGATGGGCAATGCTAAATTTATTGAGGAAGTTGAATATGATGGGAGTAATAAACCTAAAAATTTTGTATTTGAAAAGTAATTTATTACTCTTCCTATAGTTATAATAGAAAATAATTAGATAATTTTACCTGATCATATTCAAGTTGTAAATACGGATAATCAAAATATTCTTGAGTTAACTCCCACTCATACTGAGGAACTACAATAATCTCAAATTGAAGTGTCATTAAGAAAATCCACTAGGGAGAGGAGATTAGCAATTTCAAATTATTATGTTGTGTATCTCCAAGAACATGAGTTTGATATTGGATTAGAGAGTGATCTAATTTCTTTTAGTCAAAGTCAAACAAAGTGTTAACTCTCATAAATGGATAAAAGCCATTGAGGATGAGATGAAATCAATGAAAGACAATGATGTTTGGGATCTTGTGGAATTGCCTAAATTAGTAAAATCCATTGGTTGTAAATGGATTTTTAAAACCAAATGGAATTCAAAAGGCAGTGTCGAAAGATATAAAGCACGTCTAGTACCTAAAGGTTTCACTCAAAAGGAAGGCATTGATTATAAAGAGACTTTCTCTCCAGTTTCTTCGAAAGACTCTTTTAGAATCATTATGACACTAGTAGCTCATTATGATTTAGAGTTACATCAAATGGATGTAAAGACCGCATTTCTCAATGGCGACATTGAAGAAACTATATATATGATGCAACCAGAAAATTTTCAATCTTCTGATTCAAAACACCTGGTATGAAAATTAAAGAAATCCATCTATGGTTTAAAGCAAGCTTCTCGTTAATAGTATTAGAAATTTGATCAAGTGGTTATTTCTTTTTATTTTAAAGAAAATATTGTTGATCAATGCATTTATTGCAAAATAAGTGGGAGTAAATTCATCATCCTAGTGCTATGTGTTGATGATATTCTACTAGCAAGTAGCGATATAAGCCTTTTGCATAAAATCAAGAAATTTCTTTCAAATAAATTTGAAATGAAAGATCTTGGGAATGCATCTTTTGTGTTGGGTATACAAATTTATTGAGATCATTCTCGTGATTTACTTGGTTTATCACAAAAGGCATATATTGATAAAGTGATTAGTAGATTTGGCATGAAAGATTGTGAACCAAGAGATACACCCATTACTAAAGGTGATAAATTCAATTTGTTTTAATGTCCAAGAAATGAATTCGAAAAGAAAAAGATGGAAAAGATCCCTTATGCATCTGCAGTAGGGAGTCTAATGTATGCTCAAGTTTGTATGCGTCCGGATATTACGTACATTGTTGGAATGCTTGGCAGATATTAAAGTAACCTAGAAATGGATCATTGGAAAGCAGTAAAATGGGTTATGCAATGTCTGAAGAGAACAAAAAACTTTATGCTTATATATCAGAGATTAGATCATTTGGAGATCATGGGGTACTCTGATTCTGATTTTGTTGGTTGCCTTGATAGTAGAAGATCCACTTCAGGTTATATTTTCTTATTAGCTGGAGGAGCTATATCTTGGAAAAGTGTTAAACAAACACTTATAGCTTCTTCCACTATAGAAGCAGAATTTATAGCTTGTTATTAGACATCAAATCAAGGAATATGACTACGAAATTTTATCACTAGGCTAAATATTTTTGATGGAATAGAGAGACCATTAAAAATAAATTGTGATAATAGAGTCGCTGAGTTGTATTCAAAGAACAACAGGAGTTCGCCAAAATCAAAGCATATTGACATAAAGTTTTTTATTGTAAAAGGAAGAGTTCAGAGTTCTCAAGTATCTGTTAAACATATTAGTACAAATTTTATGATTGCAGATCCACTTACAAAAGGTTTACAACTTAAAATATTTCATGAGTATGTGGCTCGTATGGGAGTGGTTTACTTTGATAATATGCTAGCATAGTGGGAGTTTACTTATGATGTTCAATGATTGTAAATATATTTTTCTGATCAGAATAAAATATTGTTATTATCTTATAGTTGAAAACTTTGAAATAAAGTTTTATAGTTTCAATTGCAATTTAACATAAATAAATGAAACTATATGTATACCTCTTTTGAGTTATAATATAGATGGTTGGAAATAGACTGATATATGATCACATTACATGAAATTTCTATGCTACACATCCACTTCTGATCTATGTCATTAATCATATTGATTTAGTGATGATGGATCTTATTATAGAAAAATTATAATAAAGATCACTTTTACGTATTATTAATGAACCAGATCTAAAAAGATATTTCTTGAAGATAACAAATATTTTCTTAAAGTATTTAATAATGTATAATTGTCAAGCAATATATATGTGGCCCAAGTGGGAGATTATTGAAAATTTTTGGGCTCACATATAAATTTAATTATACATTATCTTATCTTATTTTAAGTATTAATTTGTGATCAAATAAAGATTAATTAATTTTAGGCTTTTGAGACATCTTATTAATTTTGTATGGAATTATTATGTGTAGAGATCGGACATTTTATTTTATTTTAATGATGGGCTGAAATAAAGTAAAATACACTCAAGTATAATGTGGTATCCCCATTCTTGACGTTTTCATTTTACTATATTTCATCTTGAAAAAGGTTTCTCTCTCTCTCTCTCTCTCTCTCTTTTTTAAGGCCAAAATCTGATTAGCTCTTCCACATTGGACGTCATTACATCTTTTGATTTTGACATAAGATCTGGGCTAGATAAATTTATTTTTATCTTTATATGTTTACAACATGTTATTCATGCAAATGCCTCCAAAATTAGAAAAATCGGATTGTAATTTTAAGTTTATCCATTTGTCTTATCACTGTTCGGTGAAAAAAAAAAAGCAAATTGAGTGATCTGAATGAGATTGAAGTTAACGTGGACTGCTTTGATGCAGCTACTAACTGATCGTAATGCCCATACGAGTGCTTCTTTTTATCTGTCCACTAACTTAATCTTTTTTTTATTCAGAAAATATAAAAAAATAAAAACTTTGTTTATGGATTCTGTATCACGTTGCAAAATCCGATGGTGAGGGTTTGTTTTGGATGTTCGGTGGTCTTTCTTCCCTGACTTGTTCTGTTGATGTATGGCTTTCTTAGCCATTCGTTTTTAGTTGTTTTCTAGCGCTCTTAGCTCTTTGTCACCTTCAGAATTAGCATGGAGCCATTTGGATTGAAACTTTGAGTCTGGTTATTTACGTTTATGTCCTTGTAGATGTTTAATTTGTGTGTGCTTCCCATGATATTTTAGAATTATATATATATATATATAATCATTAAATCATAATCAAACCTAATTAAATAACCTATGTATATATATATATAGATAATTGTATTTAAACCTAATTAAATAACCTATAGTATAGTATTATTACTAACCTTTATAAACGATGAATGTAGAAGTCATTGCCATAAAACTTAGTCGCATCCCAAACACTCTGACTCTACAATCATAAGAAATTGAGGTAGTGTTTGAAATAAGCAGGGTCAAGAAGCTCTTATGATCAAAAAGGTTGTATAACTATTAAGAACAAGTTTTACCAAATTTTGTAAAAAATAATAAATACTGTTGTTCGAAGTATGCTTATGGCGAACATATTACCTCAATGTGTGTGTGTTCTTGAGGCTTATATAAACGGTTGGGTGCATAGTTATTTTATTTGGCAACAAAATTATCATTTAAAGCTTAAAAAGAATGGTTAAGAGCCTAGCAGAAGTAAACGAAATTAAGTCCACTGCTACAGGCGACCAACAACACGGCAAAAGAAGCCTGAAGGCCACCGGTCTTTTCGTAAAGCCAAACGACGTCCTTTCCATGAGTTCTTATCGTACTTAATTGAAAATGAATCTGAGCGACGAAGTGACATTATCATGTTTGCAAGGGCTTGCATGCAATTTAATATTATCCTTAGTGGAAGTTAAGCAGACAAGTAGGTGATAAACTGATAAGGAAGAAAAAACTGACAAAAATGCAGTGCGTTTCCACATAATGAAGCACCAAAAAGCAGATTTAGGAGATCTGAAAGTTAATTAAATGTTGCTTAACTCTATTTGGCTCTGTCGACATAATTTCAATTATTTGTTAAACTTAGTTATTAAACCAAAGTAGTCCTCTTGGTCTCCCTCTTAATGAAGATTCAAAGAATATTATATTGAGATTAGCACTAATCACTCCACCTCTTTTTTATTTTTTTTAAATTATTTCTCCACTAAGAAGAATTCATGAACTCAGCTAGAATCAGATCCATATACTGCTGTCGACATTAATGGTTTCAATAACTCTGAGTATTATATTATGAGCACGGCTGGAATGGAGAGGTTTTGTTTTAGCGTTTCCGTCAGTTCTTATTACACGTGTAGCTTTATATTGAATGCTTTTGTTGTCTGAATATTTTCTCTGCCTACGCTAAAATTTGGTTTTCATTCTTTTATATGATTATGATCCCACCACCTTCTTTACAGAGGATACAGTGGATTGTCTTTATTAATAATAATATTATTATTTCAACTTCTCTCTCCTACTTGTTTGAAGTGAGACCAAATATAATATTGGTAAAAAGGTGAAAAAAAAATTGTATGAAATAGGTTTATCAACTAATGTAGGACTCAATATAAAATAGAGAAGATGGAGGCTTATTAAATTGGTTCAAATTGTTAAGATAGGATTAGTGATGATGATTAGTCACAAATACTGATGATATCTTAATATTTAGAAAGATTGTTTTTGGTAATGAGGGTTTATGATGCATAACCTAAAATGTTAGGAAAAGGCTAATGCTGATAATGATGATGATGACGTATTTATTTACTTTTAAGTTGACTATATGTTATAGTGTTCACATTCCTAAATATTTGGAAAACTGATATTTAAATCATACATTTAATTATAGTGTAGTTGTATCAAGTTATAAGAAAATTTTATGTACATATTTTAAGTATAAATATTATTTTCTATAATATGGAAGAAGGAATATGTGTGTTTGTCTATATATATTAGAAGCTGAGAATAGAGTCCAACGCAAGTAAGGTACACAACTAGCAAGAAGACTATGCCAAAATAACAATTTTGTACAGCTGAAACATGATAACAAAATTACTGGTAGCAAATGTTTCAAAAAAGAGCTGAGGCATGATAACAAAATAGCAAGAAGTTAATCAAGCATTCTGTCATAAAAGAGCTGAGAAAATGTCAGATTATACCATCTTAGATGTAGATGTTTGGTGCTTAGCTTATTAAGAAAAGACATTGTTGTCAATCTCAACCTACTTCGACACTATAGAAAAATTGATTTTGATGAAAAAGGCTATCGAAAATCACTCAATTTCCATTAGAAATACAAGTTTCTGACGGATTCAATCCCATCAATAAAACCTTGGTCAAAATGCATTCTGACAGCCCAATCAATAATCCATCAAAAAAGTGTTTGTGTTGCTCTGATAAAATTTTCATTGGAAATAAATTTTGGATGAACCTACAGACCTACTTATGAGAACATTTGTCAAGGGGTGGATTTCCACAAGAAAATTAACCGGTAAAATTTTTGGTGAAAATTCCACCAGGAGGAGTCTACCGAAAATCCATCGAGATTCCTACTATCGAAAATTTGGCATCTATTAGGAGGTCTCATGATATTTCATATCGACCATATAAACCAAAAATCTATCAAAAATCTATTGAAAACATGTACATATTTGAAAAAAAAAAAAAAAAGAGCTTCACATATATTCTTATTTTTACACCTGCAATAACTATAAATAATTAGTAATTATAATTGATTCATCAATTAACTATGATATCATCCCAACAATTTCATAAGAAGTCCATACCAGTAAAGAAGATGGTTTTTAAGTAAATATTTGATAACAAATATTTTAAAATATTTATATTACACATAAATGTTTGCAAACTGACATTAAATAGATAAAATAACATAATTTAAATAAAAAACTAAAAGTATAATGTATAAAATAAAAAAATACAAATAGACAACCATTCATCATCGTTATCCTCCTCCTCCTCTCCCACCGGTTTTTTTCCCTTTCATCTGTCTCGAAGCAACTTCTCCATTTTTGTATCCATGGCAATTATACGAGCTTCCATGTGAGCATTCATCCGAATCTCTATGCCCTCCACTATAGCAACATGACTTTTAGCTAGCTCGTTGATTAAATCACTACTTGTTCTAGAGAATGAGTGTTGTGCATCATAAGCTAATCTCTACAAATCGAAGCTATATATTCTTTTTTCTTACCTCCAACCATTTCTCTCCAAATAACAAACTCTAACTGCTCAGACTGTCTTGATGAACTGCCTATACTAGTGGAACTTTGACTTTATATCTCCTACAACCTCATGTAATCATCCTACCAAAAATTGTGATGATATTAAAACTTGTAATCATCCAACCAAAAATTTAGACTATAAAGAATCTAATTATGATCTAAATTTTTGTTAAATTTATTAGCTCCACTTTCTTATAGATCTTTACTAAGTTCATCATTGGAGGAAAGAAGTGAAGAACCAAGATTTTTATGGCCTTGCTTGAGTACTCATGCAAATTGTAAATATGTGGCCAATTTATGATGTAAATAATTATAAATTTCACACCAGATCTTGGTAAAAAATAAAGAAAAACATATAATTTAGTTGTCTATGTTAAAGAAAACACACATTCAAATGATGAGATAGATTATTACAGGGTTTTATAAGAAATTGTGTAGTTATTATATATTGGATCGAATAATAAAATGCCATTTTATTCAACTATGATTGATTTGATCCTATTTATAATAAAGAAATAAGGACACATAAGTCATTTGGTATCACCAAAGTGAAATTGAGTAAAAAATATGCTAAGTTTGATCATTTTATCCTTACATATCAAGCCACATAGGTTAACTATCTCAGATATCTTGGAAGAATAAAAGAAAAAATAGATTGGGTAGTGGAAATTAAGATTAAGCCTAGAACAAGAGTTGAAGTTTAGAGAACTTTTGAACTTTCTCATTAAGATGATGATGATGGAAGGTTTTGTACTTCTTAGTGATGGTGTAGAGCTAGTAATAAGCTTACAAGATATTAATGATGATTATGAAAAGTTATTCAATCTAGTGATAAACATAATTAGGATAATGAGAATAAAGATATTTTAAATTCAACTTGTAGTGATTAAATACTTTTGCATGCGGGTGCTACTTTCCCCTCTAAGCACAACCTATTAGAATGTGTGAGATTAATATCCAATGGTGCTAAGCCCTATTGTATGAAATATAAATGTTTGGTGTGTATATGTGTTATGGCTGACCTTTATTTTGTAGGTTTAATTAGAATATATTTTTGAAATTTTAAATGTAATTTTGTGTTAGAATTATGATTAAAGCCATGAGGTTTAGGATGAGTAGAAGTTAGAAGGCATAGACCTCAGAAGCCTTATGATGCTTAGAGGATCCAACATATTGAAGATTAAGAGAAGGTTTGAAGACCTCCATAGGCTTCTTCTTTGTTGTAACACTTTTTGTAATCCAAGCTATATAAAAGTTGAGCTCAGCAACCCACTCCTTTTTCTAGGGTGCATAATGTACCCAACTGCACTGACTTATTTTCTATTATTTTAATTTAAATTATTTGATGTTTTACTCAATGTGCGTATTAGAACTACGTGTTTTTTCTAATATTATTTAAGTGTGATATATTATTGTATGGCCTTGATTTCAAATAGCTCTTTAAGAATTAAATTTTATATCTTAACTTAAAATCAACTTCAATTAAAATTACTATAACTCATAACCTCACTAAAGCATAGAGATTAATCAACTAATAGATTTAGAAATAATTAGGTCTGTGATGGATGTGTAACAATAATATATACATATTATCTTCTCTCCATAAATATGGGGGATCTTTACTCATTGCATAATAAGGGAGAGTGAAAGATCGTATCATCCCCTTGATTAAAGAGCACACTTCTTGCGGATTAGCTCATAACTTAATTTCATCATGCATATAAGCATACTTACCCACCAAGGCTTCAATCAAATTTAAGAAGGCTAAAATATATAAAAATACAAAATTTTCATTGCGTTAGTTAAGACATTATTCATGCCCATCATGATCTAAAATTTAAGGAATGAGTTTAGGCTCTTAGGTTTATATTCCAAATAAATAATAGCGTAGCCATCATGCATTCATGAGACTTGGTCACATAGTTTTAATTTATAGGAGGTGTTAGCTAGCAGCCCTTCTAGATGGTTGTAAGTTTAGAAAAGTCATGATGGATTAACTCTCTCTAGTGAAAGTAAACTAACATATCTCAATTTTTTTGATAGATTAGGCCGAGATAGAGCACCTTAGTTTTAAAATCTGAGGTAACCTACTTCTTCTTTGCTATGGGTGCGAATCCTCACCTCTTAGGCATTTCCACAATCTTGTGTTGTTGAGATAAGTCTTAATATTCTAATAAAATATTAATTTAAATGATAATAATTTTCTATTTCAAAAATATAAAATCTGTTAATATGATAAATTGAAGTGCTCACTGGGCTTTTTAGTATCACGAGCACTTTCTACTTACCTTTCTTTAGACTCATTAAAAAATTTTCCTAATTGAGTTTTTTCATTTGTTTCCAAAAATTCCTATTCCTTTGCTTTAAGCATTGAAATCTATAGAGACGGTAGCTAACCACTTTAATCAAGAATTTTCTTAGAGATTCATGTCTCATATGAGGTTGTTAACTATGGGGGCTCACCCCCATTGAAAATTTAAGAACATAATTTAAATAAACTCTGCCTTACCTCATCCATATAAGGTAGAAAAAAAATCTTCGCTACACATAGACCCATCGACCATAAGAGTCAATTTTAGATGATTAAGTCTATCGTAGGGCCATACCTCTATCTTTTAAGATAATATATCAATCCTTGATACTATATTTGATCATTTCAATAAGTATCCCTTAAGATCTATGTCATGTCCCCCTCAATATTTTTAAACACAATAGTAAAGTCAAAGGATTTTGTTGACATCACTTGTAGTGAAGTTGACAACCCTCCTCTAGACCTAGGATTTAATCTAGGCACTAAGTTTCTGTTAACCTAAAGTGAGGTTAATAACACCATAATCTCTATAAATTAAAATCTCCAACCTTAAATTAGGAGCTTCCTAATTAGGCACTTAGGATATTGTGATTAGTGGCTAAGTGCACATTCTCAACTAAAGCAAAAAATTAAAATAATAAATTAATATGAAACCTAAATTCAACTGAACCTAGATTAAGGTAATTAAGTTTGATTAACTCAATTAAATCATTTGGGCTCAAAATCACCTAAATTCAAGAAAATCTTGTAAAATCAAAATAAAATTAAATAAAACCAAACAAAGGCACAAAATGAATACACGAGTATAAATGAACCAAAAAAATAAATCTATATGGGACTCAAAATAGTCAACCAGGTTGTCTGACTTAGAGTTGACCCATGTGGACCCCTTCAAGCCAAAAAATCAAACTAATGAAAATTTGATCAATTTAAGTCATCCTAAATGCTTACATTTATCAAATTAGTATAATATAACACTAAACAAATTAATTCTTGATCTAGTGATGACTCAAATAGTATAATTGGGTCACATAGTCTAAATGAACCTAAACCGACTCTATTGAATCTAAACTCAAAATAAATTAAAATTAATTTAAATTAAATATTCATAAATACTTTAAAATTATATTTCAACATAATTTAACTTTTCTTGGGTTTGATTTGACCAAATTGGTCATTTGACCTAAGTAAACCCCAATTTAGCCCATTAAGCCCAAATTGGCCCAAAATAAGTTTAAATCAAAATCAAATACAAATTAATTAAAATTAATTATTACTCTATATTATTTCAAATATAATTTTAAAAAATAATTTTATTTGGATTTAATAATTGAATTAATGAATTAATAATTTATTAATTCTTAATAAAATGAGTTTAAAATTAACTTAAATTTATTAAACAAAATCAAGACTTTTTATTCTTAAGTTTATTATTAATATGATTTACCAAGACCAATGAATAATTGTTAAATATATATAATCAAATTTAATTATTGTAAATATTTTAAATTACTTAAAAACAAAATAATTAAATTTGGTCAATTTTGGTTTCCCAAATTATTTTGGCCCAATTTGACTTATTTATGTTAAATTGAGTTAATTTAGGCTTTAAGTTAAATTACATTAATTAATCATATATGTTATAAATAATTATTTTAATATAATTTAAATTTAATTCTAAATCAATTAAGCAAACAAGACTCACTTGACTCAACCTAACTCAATTTGTGTTATCTTAACCCAAAATGAGTTCACTCACCTCGCCATATATTAAACCAAGTAAAATTTTAGCTTTAATAAAGAAAAGAGTATGCCAAACACAAGGAAATAAAGAAAGAGGGAGGTGAACATGAGAAGAAAAACATATACATTTATTTCTTCACATGAGGGGCGTGGAAAAAAAAAGATGATAATCTACACACCTCATTTCTTTTATTCTAAACATACTAAAAAGAAAACACACACATCTTCTTCCAACCAGAAGAAAACTCCTACCCCCACCTCTTATGCTCTCTAAGTCCAAGAGCCACAAATTGTTTTAGCAAGGCATGGTGCACTACGTAAGCATTCCAAGAGGAGGGAGATCCAAAATCTTCTCACATCCACTGAATATGTGCTTTGGTGAGGTAAATTTTCTAAACTTTAGATCAACCATAAGTGTTTGTTTGGAAAAATTTACACAAATCTAGGATTTACCTTTATATCTCATTGCTCTTTCTTTCTTTTAACTCCCTAACATGAAATAAAGCGACTTTCGGTTAAGATCGTCAGAAGATCGTGAGATCCAATGGTGTTTATGATAGATCCCATCAATCTAACCTATTTTGTCTACCTCCCATAAGGACGACAACCTCCGGGCTATCCATCTTACTTTGATATAATGGACAACTATGATTAGATCTCATCTTTAATTTATTATATTAAATCTAATTTAAAATTTTAAAAAATAATAAAAAATAAAATATTAAACCAAAAAAATATAAATAAGGGATCTATGGATTCTTCTTTTCAAGAGGAATCCAATGTACCCAAAACCCCAAATTTATATTTTAGGAGTAATTTCAATTTCAATGAAATCTATATATTTTTTAATTACTCTTAAAATACTAAAGTAATCAACTTGAAAATTTCAAAAAAGAAACTTAATGTTCTTTCCCACCTATCATAAAAATTTCAAGTTAATTAGCTATCTGGTTTAAGAGTTATTAATTTTTGAAGGCAATTAGCTATTTTTAAATAAATAATTAATTACAAAATTATAAAAATTATGAAAATTCACAAAAGTAATTTAAATAACTTTAATAAATATTAAAGATCTTAAAAAATTAATTAGATCTTTTGGATCACACTAAATTTGAGAAGTAATTAAATTAGGGTTTAATTAGACATTAATTAATTCCTTTAATTACATAAAACTTTAAAAAATCATAACTAATTATAGAAAAATTAAAAATGTAAATAAACTCTCAATGGAAAGCTTAGACAGAGGAGAATCCAAAAAAAAATTAAATTCCCTAAGTTTCATCAATGAATAATGACTAATTTGGTTTTGAAAGTTTAACTAATTATCTTAATTAAGCCCTAATCACCTAGTTAATTAACTTGAGAATTGACATGTTAAATATATGGGATGACCTCTGTCTCCCATAATTTTCATAGGCTAATTTCTCAAGTGGATTAAAAGGATCAAAATTTTAAACCCAAATTATCTCTCTTACATAATTAAGTAATTATTAAGAGTAAGAAAATTATAAAATTGATTAAAGAGTGTTATTTAATTATTATAACAATAAGGATAATTAAAAATTAATATTTATGGCCACTCTTCTTAATTATTTTTTAAGATTACTATTGACCTCACTTTTGGAGTGAGTTCTCAACTTTCTCATTATAGATCTAGGACTCTTGTAGACACTAAGAGCTCCTTGGTCAAGACTTGATACTTAACCCGGAGAGACTTAGAAGGGTTAGCCATAAGGATAGGTCATGCCTTAGGGATTTAGGGAGACTTGCCTACTCTATAGCCTAAACCCAATCCATGCTTTTCTTCTCAAACCAAACCTCAAATTCATACCAAATTCCCAAGACTCATAATCAATCCCATGATCAAATTCAAGCTCAACATTCTCCATAAACTTATGATTGAATTCCATGCCCTTGACCTTAACCAAATTTAAATCAATCACAATTCATTTGATTTTCTCAAAGATCAATTCAATCTCTCAATCATCTATCAAATCTAAATCCAAACTCAATTCCAATTCAAATCCAACTTCAAATAATTCAATCCCAAAATCAAATCAAGTTCCAAAATTCCTTCCTAAGCCATATGACCCAGTCTCATAAGTTTAGCCAAATCTCCACCTAAGTTATTCTAAACTTGATTGATTTCTTTATTTATATTTACAAATATAAATGAAATCCATACTCAAATGACCAATACCAAATCAAACTAAATCAAACCAAGCCAAGACCCTTCTTAAGCCAAATGGATCTACCTCCATAAGCTTAACCAAATATTAACCCAAAATCAATTGGTTTATTTATAAATCAATTATTTTTTCATTTATATTCATAAAAATAAATGAAACCCACCTTTCAATGACCAAAAATAAATCAAATCAAATTGATTTTCTTCTTAGCCTTTTGACATACATCCATAAGCTTGGTCAAATTTGCTTCCAAATCACTCCAAACTTAGGTGATTTTCACATGAATTATTTATATACTTCATTTATATTCATAAATTTAAATGAAATATAAATCTAAATGGCCAAACCCAAAATCAAATCAAATTCCATTTTATACCCTTTAAGCCAATTTATGGGACTTAACCAAAATCCACCTAACCAAGCTAAAATCAATGGATTTTCTCTTGAATCAATTATTCCTTCAATCATCTATCCAAATATAAATGAAACCTACAATCATCAAGCCAAACTCAAGTCAACCCAAGTCAAGCCCAAGTTAGCCCTTTTAACTTGAAAACTTCAAATGAGCCAAAATTCATTGGACTCCAAATTGATTGCAATTGAATTTATATTTCAATCATAGGCTCATATATAAGTTCAACTAAACTTGACTCAAGCCAAAATCAAGCCAATTGACCCATTTAGGTCCACTTGACCCAAAGTGGCCTAAAGGACTTTTTTGAGCCAAGTTCTAATTCAACCTAAATTGGATTGAACCAAGCCCATCCAAGCCTCATATCATGATCAACAATCACCATAGGATGATTAATCACCTTAAATTAGGTCAAACCAAGTCAACTTGGCCTTTTGACCAAGTCAACCCTTAGCCCATATGAAACCAAAACTAGCCAAAACGCATCCTACACCAAGTTGATTGAAACCATTGCTTCACATTGACTCATGATCAATGATTGAACATGACTTAACTCTCAATTGAACCAAACCAAGTTTAATTGGCTATTTGACCCAAGTTGACCCAAATTGGCTTAAAAGGCCAAAGTGGGTCAATTTATGATCCAACCCAAATTTATTGCAACCAATGGCTCAAGTTCATTCCAAATTGATTATTGAACTTGACCAAAGCCATTGTTAAGCCTAATTTGACCAATTGGTCAACTTGACCCAACCTAGCCCAAATTGACCTAAAGGATTAAATTGGCCAAAATCCAAATTAAATCTAAATTGATTCAAACCAAAGTTTACAATCATTTTTAATTAACCAATTGAACATGAACTAACACCCAACCCAAGCCAATTTAGCCAATTTGGTTAAATTGGTCAACTTCGCCCATTTTTGACCTATATGAATCCAAATGAGCCAAAATCAAACCTAGGCCAAATTGATTGAAACCTCTTGAACTAAAACTCTTCAATTCATCATTTAAACCTAACCCAAACCTTGATTTGACCCAATTTCACCAATTGGCCAACCTAACCCAACATGACCCAAATTGAACCTATATGACCAAATTGAGCTAAAACCCATAAAACTAACACATGGGACCTTGGAGGTTGACCTAACCCGACCCAAACCCATCCTAGGTCAGCCTAAAATCAGCCCAAGCCCATTGGGATCCAAGTCCAATGCGAATCCCCCATGGATCCTCCCACATTGGATTCTTTCCTCATATAGCAAAGTCCACTCTCCTCTCATCCTTGACAACCATTCCAAGCTTTCCTCCTTTGGCATTTCCTCTTCCCGTGCGAAATCAAAATAAGGGAGCTCATGCCCAATTCCAACTCCCTCATCTCTCAAGCAAAATCAAATTTCTCTTACACACATCTTCCACGCACATCATCGAAGCCACCCAAGTCATTTCCCAAGCTCCAAAGCCACTAGAGGAGGGACTTGATCTCCACCGAGCTCCAAAGTGACGGAAGTCGGTCCACCGAGCGAACCAAGGGGAATTGGCTTGCGTGCTACTCAACAGGGCCTCGTCTCTACTAGACAAAGCTACCTCCATCGAACCCACTACCGATCTTGAGCTCCGATGAGGTAATTTCCCAAAATTGTAGAAATAGGAAATTTTGGTTGGTCCTTTGTGAAGACAATTTGCATGTGAGTCCATCTTAGCCGTTGGATCTTGTGGATCCCTCGCATGAAAATGTGGGTTGATTTTGGAGTGAATTCGAGCTCGGGTGAGCTCAAATCGAGTGATCCATGGTGGACGGCCTCCATCGTTCATCACTCACGGAAAGGAGGATCATGGGTCATCCATTTCACGTGATTGGAATGAATGGCTCTGATCAGATCATGCTAGATTCATCTATTTTCTACCTTTATGTCGCGGGATTGATCTGTGTCGTCCGATCCGAGATCAGACAATGGAGATCAATACCGTGTCCACCGCCACCTGACTCAGCTCATGGATGTGACTACTTAAATATCCAATCCCGCGGCGCCATGTGGAAAGTGCGTCACGTCAGCGCGCCACATGGTGTCGATGGGATTAGGCTTTAATTAGGTTAATTAATGCAGTTTTTAAGGCTGAAATTTTAATAATTCATAATTAATTGTAGAAAAATCCAAAAATATAAATAATGGCTCATTTTAAAGGTATTTAAGAGGGAATTCATTAAAATTATCCTTAATTAATTTGAACAATAATTTTGACTTAATTAAGGTTTAATTAAAATTTAATTAGCATAATTACTCCTTAATTAATTAACCAATCAATTTTAAACTTTTTGAGAATGTTTAGGGGAATGACTCTATCTCTTATTTTTCTTGGAATTTATTATTTGATTAATTGGGAAAATGAATTGTTTAAGCCTTAATTATCTTCTTAACTTAATTAAGTGATAATTAAGCATGTGAATAGTAATTAATCAATAAATTGGACTCCTTCATCATTGTTGAACAGTGGGGAGACTTAGGGAATTGGATTAGAACTTCCTCCTAATCTTTTCCCTAAATTTCCTTCTCTTTTTCAACAAAAAATGCTAATTAATGATTAATGAACTAATTAATGGCTTAATTAGTTAAATTGAAACTCAATTCATACCAAATCATGATTAATTGAATGAGAGAGCTTATGGAATTAGGTTGGGACCCCTTTCACAACCTTTTCCCCTTAATCCCATTTCATTTCAAGGGATAATCAATTAAATTTGGTAATTAAGAAAGAAGAATGGATTAATGGATTAATGTCTTGATTAACCTAATTAAAAGGGTGATTGCATTTGATTTCCTTAAATGATTCATGGGTAGACCTTTAGTGTTTAACAACCTAAAGAGGGTTAATGAAATTATGGTTAGTTCACATGTGTGAGAAAATCATAAAAGTAATTAAGTTAGTTTTTAAGCTTAATTAATTAGTGAGTGTGAGGTAATTGCATTAGGCCCCTTTTATTTCATAGGAGCATTGATATTTACTTTTCAATTCATTTTCATATTACATTAGCTCATAATCATTTAATTTATTATCTTAAGGTAACATAAGTAAGGGTTTAATTAATTGATTTAATTCACATCTTAACCTAATTAATCTATAAAATCAATCTAATTGCTTCTCATTAAATCAAATTAACTCACACATGGGGAATGGGATTAGGATTAACAAACCTCTTCTCATAATTCTTAAATCAAATCAAACATGAAATTAGAAATGACATTAATAAATTTTGGCTTATTTTAAATAAGCTTATTTAATATGATTGTCCTTAAGAGTTAATTAGATTGAGTGAAATCATGTGTTTATGTCTCTTTATTTCTTTTCAATCATATTAAATGTTACATGTCACTTGATTCATGCATTCATCTCTTGCAAAATTAATTAAATCAAATGATTTCCTTTATGTCAAGCTTGCATGTGTTGATTTAAATTAATATATGTGTGACTATTATCATTATTAAATCCAAATATATTTTCTAAAACTTATAAATGAATGATTATATATGCTATGAATGCTAGTTATAAATACTTAGGAGATGTATGTGATTATAGCTTAAGTGTATGAAGTGAAGTCTCTTTTCTTTCATTTTAATGTATATAGCTTAATTTTGGTTTAATAATGGAACGTACTCCATTTGATTTCATTTTACATGCTTCAATACTAGAATTTAGATACGACTTTATTTCATATGCATAAATATTCCAAAAATATAACTTGAGCATGGTTTTCCACTCTTGTAGTTACTTGTACATTCATGTGTATTTAAGAGTAGTGGGTATATCTAGTCTGGACATTCCGGGGCCGCAAGGCTTTAAGTAGCCCTAAGGAGGTCTTTACCTCACTCCCTTAGTTTAACAATGGCGAAGTATCCACTTAAAATTTTTATACACTTGTATGTGCATTTAACTAATGAATGAAAATTCCCTTTTTTTATTAAGAAAGACATCCATTCATATTTGTTCAAGTGATTGAATTGATTGATCACATAGTTTAAAGCCTTCTTTCTTATGTTTATGTGTATAAACTTACATATATTTGAATATAATGGGTAGATAGTTTGGACATCCCGGGAACACAAGGCTTTAGCTAGCCCCAAGGAGGTCATTTGATTACCACACTTTTCTAGTTTAACAATGACATGTACCCATTTAATTTCATTCTTATGTATTTTTATATAAGAATTTAGATAGAGCTTTAAAGTAATATGATAAAATGATTCAGTCAAATGCAACATCTAAATTCCAAATGTACATGCTTACATCCATTATTTAAGTGTGCTAAAAACATATTGCATTTATAGGTATGCTTAGGATTTAATCATATTCATGCTACATATGATGGAAAGAAATGAATGAACTTGTCTCATGTGATAGTAATTAACTCTAATTAATCTTAAGATGCATTTCTTATTGAATGAGGTCATTTAAAGTGAACCTAAACCTAGGATTAATTATAACATATAATAAGTCATTCATTAAAGATAACTTATTAATTAATATGCTTTAGAAATGACTTAAGATAGGGATAAAATAGAGTAATCCTCTCTTTTATTCTCTTTATAACACTTAGTTGTTAAGTGTAAACCAAATGGAACAAAAAAAATACTAAGTAAAATTCTCAAATTAATTAAAACACTTAAAGTAAAATCAACCTCTTATGATTAAACCTTTTCATACTTAGAAAATCATAACAAAGGCTAGTTAAGGCATACCACACAATCCTTAATACACATACTTTAGAAGTAAGTCATCATTTTATCATTATGATAGGGTGGTGCATGGAGTGATGTACGTTTTATGATGTATTATTTTAGACTGGATGTTAGGGTGTATGCTTCGTATACTAGATAGTAGACGTGATTAGCCTAATCATATTTTCCGTAGGAGATTATGCTTAAGAGGTGCTTAAAATAAATATAAATGCTCTCTTTTGTAGGTTGCTTAACCCCTAAGTATAATCTAAATCAGGACAAGTAGGCTTGATTACCCATGTGCATGGTGCTAAGTCTAAATTATTCATATAACTGCTTGGGTTTTATGTTGTGTTTGACTAACACTTATTTTGCAGGTGTAATTAGATTTACTTTTCCTACTTTTAATGTAATTTTGTATTAGGAATTAGGATTAGTGTTATAGAGGATTAGGATGAGCAGTGGCTAGAAGGCTTTAACTTGGGAGGCCCTATGATGCCTTTGAAGTAAACACATCCAAATGAAGAAATGAAGGAGATATGAAGAATGAAGATAAGAAGACCCCCATAGCATTTATTCATTTTTAAATTATAATTTTTCTTTCATATTCTGGGTTGTATAAGGGTAGAGCTCGGCTACCCATTTTCTCTTGGTTGTATGCTACCCGACCGCTGCATTTTATTCTTTTACGTTATATTTATAAAATGATTGATGTTATGTTTAAATTGCACAATAAAAATGGCATACATTTTCATAATTTCTTTATGAATGATGATTTAACGTGTGGCCTGGATCCGATTAGGCTCTTAGGAAAAAATTAATTTTTCTATCATAACTACAACTCATAACTAAATTTTCTAAATAACTCATAACCTCATATAAAGCCTAGGCATTAAATCATGATAATTAAAAGATTTAGCAATCCCTTAGTTGAATGTTGTATGTTTAATATTATGCATTCATATTACTTCATTCTTGTAAAGAGAGGGTTTCCATCCTTGCGTGATAGGGGAAGACTTGACCTTTGAGGGTCTCGTCTATGGTGGAAAACACCTATTTCTCTCTAATTTTTCCCATAACCTCATTTCAACATGCATTTAGACATATGAAGATCCTATGGCCTTGGTCAAAATGAAGATTCCAAAATCAAATAAAATTTGAAAAGATTTGCATTAGATTAAGTCATTACTCATTCCACTCATGCTCTAGTCTCTTAGGGAGTGGGTTTAAGGACTATAGTTTATTTCTAAATAATAACAACCCAACTATCTTATAAAATCATATGACTTTCCTACATGGTTTTAAAGCATAGGAGGAGTTAGCTGGCTACCACTTCAGGCGGTTATAAGTCCAACAGTCGGGTGGCTTATCCTCTCTTATGGAGGTAAACTTTATGCCTATTTTTGCTTAGATTTAGGTCATGATTTAGCCCTTGCTAAAGCTTTATAGACTTAGGATCCGAGGTGGTTATTTCCTTCAGGCTACAAGCATAAATTCTCACCTCTTAGGCATTTTCACAATCTTGTATTGTGGGATTATAAGTCCTAACTTTTTAATAAAATTTCAATTCAAATAAATAAATCTCCTTAATTTCAAACATATAAAGCCCAACTATAGGATAAATTGAAATCCTCAATAGGCTTCCTAGTATCATGAGCATTCTAACTCATTTCCTTTGGCTTTGATAATCTCTCCTTTTGATCTATCCCATTTGATTTCCCATTATAGCCAATTTATTGATAATCTTATTGTTGAAATTTTTGGAGATAATAATTTTCTACTTCAATCGAGAGTATTCCTAAGGAAGTCACCTTCCTTAGGATGTAATTAACTATAGGGGCTTGCCCCCATAGGGAACTTGAAAACTTAGTTTAATATAAACCCTACTTTATTCATCCATCTAAAGTAGGAGAAAAATCTCTGGTATATTCGAAGATCCATCATGTCTTAGGAGTCTTAATTATGTGATTAGGTCCATTGAAGGGTGATGCATCTATCTTTTGAGATAGTACATCATACCTCTATGTCGTACCCGATCACTTCAATAAGTACACCCTCAAATCTGCGTAGCATCCCCCATACACATATCCAAAAATAAATACCACAATTACCTTAAAGGTGCTTAATTAATTAATTAAATGGTTAGATGAAATTTAAATATGAAATCATCATAATTAACTCATTTAATAAAATTATGTTTAATTGGCCCTCCTTATGTGCTTAATTAGTATGAGAATCTTTAATGAAATTATGATTCTTTATTGGTGTGGGGAATTATAAAAATAATTAGCTTAATCTTCTTTATTCAATTATTTATTAAACATAAGCTCAATTGTATTAGAATCCTTAGGCCATTGCAAATTTTATTTTTGAAGTATATCATCATGATTTGTGAGCTCTTACTTAATAATTAATCAAATTAAGAGATTTTTGAGAGGGTAATTAAATGGATTATTAATGAGCCAAACTTAATTAATTCATAAAAGCCACTTAAATTCTCTTTAAATTTATTAACAAATAACACAAATTATTGTTTCTTCTCTTTAGGTTTCAACAACTTGAATATTAAAATTAAACATTAAAATTTTGTATTAGATTTAAGAGATATTTATCTAACTTAATTGTCTTTAGGTTCTAATGAAATTAAGTATGTTTTGGTGGAATTCAATTATTTCCTTTAATTAGCATAAATATGCACGCCTTGTGCTTCATGTATTCATGTTTTAAAAATTAAAAAAATATAATTGCATTTAAATTACATATGTTTGATAAATATTATCATATGGTGTGGCTATTATCATTAGTAAATCTCAAACTATTTTTGAAACTATATGTTAATTATGAATTTTAAATTAATGCTTATTATAAATAACTAATTATGTGAAAATTAAATATTCATTTAGTTCTAATCAAAAGATGACAATTGATGGTTTTATTCCTATGTTTATACTTATGTATTCATGTATTTGAATTGGCAGGTATATAGTCTGGATATCTCGGGAATACAGCTTTAAGTAGCCCCTAGGAGGTCTTAGATAATCTCATTTCTCTAGTTTAACAATGACACGTGCTTACTTAATTTCATTTATGTGCATGCATATAATAGAATATAAAGTGAAATCCTTTTTTTTTCCATTAAGCTTTACATAAGTAAAAGATATTAATAAACAACCCATTTCATGATTTTATTTCTATGTTTATGTATATGTTTGTGTGTATTTGAATTAGCAAGTATATAATTTGGACATTCCGGAAACATGAGGCTTTAAGTAGCCCTAAGGAGGTCTTAGATAATCTCACTTTCCTGGTTTAACAACAACACGTACATGCTTAAATTTCTTATACATGTTTGCATATGCTTAAATATTAAATGAAATCCTTTTTTTCTATCAAATTCATGCATCAACATTCATTAAGTGTGAAAAAAAATATGAGTATATTGCATGTATATATATATATATATATATATATATATATATATATATATATATATACTAAATTAAATATTAAAGACACTAAAAAGGAAAGAATGTGGATGTTATTAATAATGAAATGAAGTATTGGAGTATTATTCATGTGATGGTAGCTTAATTTCATTAGTCTTAAGGTGCCTTTTTGTTTGGATAAGATTCATTAAGATTAATCTAAACCTATGAAAAAATAAAATTCATAAATGGTCTATTAAGAAAGTTAAAGCAATAATAATTTATCTTTGAAAATCAACTTAGGTTAGGGATGAAAGAGTTAAGTCTTTTTCTTCTCTTCATAATGATTAGATCTTAAGTAAGAAGTAAACAAAATAAATACATAATGTGGTGAAAATTTTCAAACATAATGTTATTAAAGAATAAGATATATACTTCCATCTTTACTCTATGCAGGATAAAATGAGGATGGAAATATACATCTCTTTCTCTTTTTATGTATTTTGACACAACATAGATCCGCAGATGTTCTTATTGAGGGTGATCAGGTACTACATTGAGGAGAGGTGTACTATCTCAAAAGATAAAAGTCATCACCATACAATGGACCTAATCACCTCAACAAGGACTTTTAAGGGCAGTAGGTCTGCATGTGTACCAGAGATTCTTCCCCTACTTTACATGGAAAAGTAAAGTAGGATTTATTTTATACCGGGTTCATTAAGTTCCCTACAGGGGCAAGCCTCCATAGTTAATTACATCCTAAGGGACAAGATCCCTTAAGAATACTCTCAATTAAGGTAAATGATCGTTGTCTCCAAAGATTTCAATAGGTAGGACTATCAATCGATTAGTTTATTTTTGGAAAATAAAGTGGGATCGATCAAGAGGAAGGAGTTCTTATCGAAGCCAAATGAAAATGAGTAGGAGATGCTTAAGATATTAGGAAGCCTAGTGAGCATCCCAAACTATCCTATAGTTGTGCTTTATATTTTTGAAATTAATTTAATTTGTTTGAGTTGATTTTTCATTAAAAATTTAGGGCTTATAATTCCATGATACAAGGTCATGAAAATTCCTAAGAGGTGAGGATTTATGCTTATGACCCACAGAAGGGAGAAGCAACCTCGAAATCTAAATCTAGGGAGCTTTGACGAGTGCCGAAAGCACGACCTAAATCTAAGGTGAAAAGATGGGTATTTGGTTTTCCTCCACAAGAGAGGACAAACCACCTGACTGCTTGGACTTACAACTGCCTAGGGGTGGCCGCCAACTAACTCCTCCTACGATTTTAAATTAATGTATGCAAGTCATATGCTTTATGTAAGATAGCTAGGTTGTTATTTATTTAAAAAGAGACTAAGTCCTTAAAATCACTCCCTAAAGATACTAGATCATGTAAAGGGCATGCTTCAAATGACCTAAATCTAATGCAATTCAGATTTTATTTTATTTTTAATTTTGGACAATTATTTTAACTCAGGCTAATAGGATTTATATGCCTAATGTATGAGAAATGAGATTATTGGCCAAAATCTGAGAAGGGAGGAGGAGGTGTGTTTCCACCATGGCTGGTCAAGTCAAGTTTCTCTAACAAAGGTGAAATCCCTCCAATCAAGAGTGAAAATAATATGCATCTGTGCATGATGTTATAAAAGAAATATTCATCCAGCTAAGGGGTTGCTAATTCTTTTATCTTGATTTTAAACGTAAGCTTTAGGTGAGGTTATGAGTTCTTTATTTTTAATTTTGAATTGTTAAATTTGGTAGAAGATATATTTTTCTCTAAGAACTTAATCCACATCTAGGCCATATAGAAAGCAAGGAAGAAATTAGAAAAGGATGCCACTTAATGCACAAGATAAATAAACCATCAATCAATTTATAAAGCTAATCGCAAAAGAATAAGAGGCCATTTGTGGTCAGGGATCACCGCATAAACCAAAAAAATAAAATGGGTAGCCAAGCTCTATCCTTATACAACTCAGATTATAAATTAATTAAGTACAATTAAGCAAGGAACTCATTGTTATGGTGGTCTTCAAGCTTCATTTCTTCATTCTTTTTTTTCTTCTTTCTTCTTCTTTTCTTCTTCCTTCTTTGGTTCTTTCTTTTGGATGGTTGGAAGGTGGATGCTAAAGGCGATGGTGCATGATATCTTATGACCAATGCTCATCCTAATCCCCATAACAATCATTCCAAAATCTTAATTGCCAAAATTACATGAAAAAGAAAAAATAAAAATCTAACTAACACGTACAAAACAGAGATTAGCTAAAATAAACCATACAATCCCAAACATGTATATTGGACGTAACACCCCACACATGGGTGACTAAGTCCACCTGGCCTATTGGATTATGCTTAGGGGTATAAGCACCAGCATAGCAAAAGCAGTTATATTTTTATTTATGATGTGACCTTGGCACACCTCCTACAAAAAAATAATAATTAGACTAAATCATCTTACCATTCATTCTACAATCATACACCGACATCCGACTAAAATATATATCATAAAATAAAGTAAACATCAAATCATGCACCAAACCTAAAGCTAGAAGTGGTGACTTAGCCTAATGTGCTTTAGAGGTTTGTGTGTGGTATGTTTACCTATGGCTTCAAGTTAGAATTTTAAGTGTGAAGAATGATCAACTTAGGAGGTTTCATTTAAGTGATTTAATTATTTTGGATTAATTTTATTTCATATTTTGATTGTTCAGTGAATCCTACAATTAATTACTAAGTTATAGGGGAGAAAGAGAAGAACTTCTCTTCCATCCCTAACCTAAGTAATTTCTACAGTGGATTCATGTTTTGGTTTGAAGATGATTTTGGCTAAGTTCTTAAGAGGGAATTAAAGACTTAAGAAGGATTTTGAATTAGGAATTTGAATTTTGGATTTTGATTGGATTGATTTGAATTTATATTTCATTTATATATGTGAATATAAATGAGAATATAAATGAGTTATGAGAAAATCTCATTAGTTTGAATTGGTTTGAAGATGATTTTGGCTAAGTCCTTAAGAGAAGATCAAAGTGACTTAAGAAAAATTTTGAACTTGGAATTTCAATCATGGGTGCCAATCATGGGTTTCAATCATGGATTTCAATCATATGATATTGATTTGAGTTTGGTGAAAATCAAATAAGATTGATTTGGAGTTTGACTCGAAGGAAGGAAGATGAGGAGTGGTTCAAGCTAATGGTAGGCAAATTTTCCTAACACCTCTCGTGCATTACATTCCATGGTTAACTCTTTCTAAGTCTCAGAAGGAGTATCCACCTTCACTAAATGTGTCTTAAGACTAAGGATCTCTTAAAGTCTAAGAGGAGTCCTATGTCTAAGATGGAGAGGTTGAGAGCTCATTCTAAAAATGAAGTCAACACATAAGTTACAACTCTATCAAGTTACTAAAAGACTTAAAGTAAAATCACCCTTAATTAATAATTTAAACAATTCTAAACCCCAATTATGACACACCACAAGCTTTAGCATACACGTTAGATTACTAAATCATTGATCTTAGTATTAGGTTAGGCCAGTGTATGTTATGGTGATATATTTTATTTTGTGATGTAATATTTTAGACTGGATGTTAGGGTTATTTGTGCATAGATTGAATATTAGGTCGTTATTAGCCTAATAATATTTTATGCATGGGATTGTGCTTGAGGGGATACTTTTGCTTGTAGGTGCTGCTTGTGTCCCTAAGCATAATCCAATTAGGGCAGGTGGGCTTGGTTACCTAAGTGCAGGGTGCTAAGTCCGAATATGTGAAATATAACTGCTTGGTTTGTATGTTTGTTTAGCTAATATCTATTTTGTAGGTGTAGTCAAAATTTATTTTTTCAGAAAGATGTAATTTTTGTAATAGGACTAGAATTATTGTTATGGGATTTAGGATGAGCTATGTTTAGAAGGCAAAGACCTGGAAAGCCTTGCGAAGCTTGGAGTATTCAAATCCAAAAAGTGATGATAAAGAAGAATTGAAGACCCCAATAGCTTTTTATTGACCTCACTTTTTGAGTGAGTCTTCAACCTCCTCATCATAGATCTAGGACTCTTATAGATACTAAGAGCTCCTTAGTCTTAAGACACTTCTAGTGATTTGGTGAACACTTAACCTGAGCCTAGAGACTTAGAAGATTTAGCCATATAAATAGGCTATACCTTTGGGACTTAGGGAGATTTGCCTACCCTATAGCCTAAACCTAATCCATGCTTTCCTTCTCAAACCAAACCTCAAATTCATGCCAAATCCAAACCAAATTTCCAAGACTCATAATTAATCCCATCATCAAATTCAAGCTTAAAAAAATTCTCCATGAACCTTATGACTTAATTCAAAACCCTTTATAAGCCCTTTGATTTCATCTTAAGGACATAGCCTTAACCAAATTCAAATCAATTCCAATTCATTTGATTTTATCAAAGATAAATTCAATCCCTCCATCATATACCAAATTCAAATCCAAATCCAACTTCAAATGATTCAATCCCAAAATCAAATCCAAGTTTCAAAATTCCTTCCCAAGCCTTATGGACCCACCTCCATAAACTTAGCCAAATCTCCACCTAGGTTACCCCAAACTTGATTGGTTTCTTTATAAATCAATTATTTATTCATTTATATTTACAAATATAAATGAAATCCAAACTCAAATGACCAAAACTAAATCAAACTAAATCAATTCCAAGCTAATCAAAACCCTTCTTAAGCCTTATGGACCCACCTCCATAAGTTTAGTCAAATCTCCATCCATTCAACCCAACTTGATTGATTGCTTTATAAATCAACTATTCCTTCATTTATATTCACAAATATAAATGAAACCCCCATTCAAATGGCAAAAAATAAATAAAACTAAATCAAATTCCTACTTAAGCCCTTTTAACCTACCTCCATGAGCTTAGTTAGATTTGCTTCCAAATCACCCCAAATTCAAGTGATTTTTTCATAAATCATTTATATCTTCATTTATATTCACAAATATAAATAAAATATAAATTCACATGACTAAAGCCAAGTCTAAAACCAAGTCAAAGCCCAATTCAAGCTCTTTAAGCCAATTCCTTGAACTTGGCCAAAACATACCCAAATCAAGTCAAATTTCTCTTGAATCAATCATTCCTTCAATCATCTACCCAAATATAAATGAAACCTACAATCATTAAGCAAAATTCAAATCAACCCATGTCAAGCCCAAGTTAGCCCTTTTGACTTGAAAATTCTAAATAAATCAAAACCTATCATAGCCCAAATTGATTGCAGTTTGATTTATATTTCAATCCTAAACTCATAAATAAATCCAACTAAACCTTAATCAAACCAAAACCAAGCCAATTGACCCATTTAGGCTCACTTGATCCAAAGTGGCCTAAAGAACCTTTTTGAGCCAAGTTCTAATCCAAGTCAAATTGGATTAAACCAAGCCTACCCAAGCCTCATATTATGATCAACAATCACCCTAGGATGATCAATTGCCTTAAATTAGGTCAAACCAAGTCAACCTTTAGCCCAAGTAAAACCCAAACTAGCCAAAACCCATCATACACCAAATTGATTGAAACCATGGTTCACACCAACCCATAATCAATGTTTGAACATGACTTGACCCCCAATTGAGCCAAACCAAACCCAATTGGCCATTTTACCCAAATTGACCTAAAAGGCCAAACTGAGTCAAATCATGATCTAACCCAAATTAATTACAACCAATGGCTCAAATCATTTTTAATCAACCAATTGAACATGAACCAACACCTAACCCAAGCCAATTTGGTCAATTTGATCAATTTGGTCAACTTAGCCCATCTGATCTATATGAATCCAAGTGAGCCAAAATCAAACATAAGCCAAATTAATTGAAACCACTTGAACCAAAACTCTCAAATCATCATTTGGACCTAACCTGAGCCTTGGTTTGACCCAATTTGGCCAATTGGTCAACCTAACCTAACATGACCCAAAATGAACCCATTTAACTAAATGAAGCCAAAACCAACCCATGATCCATTGGAGACTGACCAAACTCGGCCCAAACCCATCATGGGTCAACCTAAAATAAGTCCAAACCCATTTGGAGCCAAGTCCAATGCAAACCCTCCATGGATCCTCTCTCCCATGCAGGATTTTGCTAAAAAAATGGCAAAGTCCACTCTACCTTTCACCTTGGCAGCCATCAAACTTCCAAATTGAGCATCCCTAAACTTCCTAGTCCACCCTAGAGAGGGGACCATGAACCAAAGGAGGTAAACTCACCTCCCTTACAAATCAACAACAAGGGATCCAAGATAATCTACCCAAATCAAGCCTTGAGCCACCTCCCACTCTTCCTAACCAAATCAACCAATGGACTCGATGGCACCACTCGACATCTCATCAATCCCAAAAAAGGAAGCAATCTGTCCCCAACTAGAACCAGAGGTATATTCCCTCAATTCAAAAATAAAATGCATCAATTCATTTCGTGAGAGATTTTAGAGATAATTTTGAGCCTCCTTGCAATTCATAGAGCAATCTTGAGCTTCCCTCTCTCGACATTGCTCCTCCCTGTGCAAAACCGAAATAGGTCACTCTAATCTCGATCCAAGCTCTCTCATTTTGCCACCAAACTTCAATTCCTCTTACACACACCTTCCACGCACGTCGAGCCACACAAGTCATTTCCCAAGCTCCAAAGCCATCGGAGGATGGACTTCGATAGCCACCGAGCTCCAAAGTGATGGAACTTGATCCACCGAAGCAAACCAAGGGAAATTTGGTTGCATGTGACTCAACAAGGCCTCATCTCTACTAGACGAAGCTACCTCCATCAATCCCACCGCCGGTCTTGAGCTCCGTGAGATAACTCCTCAAAATCATAGAAATTGAAAATTTTGGTTGGAGGTTTTGAAGAAAATTTGCATTGAGTTGATCTTGATTGTTGGATGTGTTTGAATTCCATCCCTGATGGTGTAGGTTGATTTTGAAGTTCATCTGAGCTTGGGTGAGCTTAGATCGAATGATCCATGGTGGACGGATGCTATCGTTTGTCGCCTGCGGGAAGAAGGATCACGGTTTGTCTATTCCGCTTCATTGGAATGGACAGCTCTGATCAAATCACATCAGATATCCTATATTTTCTCCCTTTATGCCATGGGTTTGATATGTGTCATTCCATCCGAGATCGGACAGCGGAGATCAATTATGTGTCCGCCACCGGCTTACTCCCCGTGCGGATGTGACTACTTAAATAACCAATCCCGCAGCGCCATAAAAGTGCCGTAGCATGCCATGTGGTGCTGGTGGAATTAAGGCTTAATTAAGGTTATTTAATATGTTTTTAATGCTGAAACTTCAAAAATTTATAACTAATTGTACAAAAATTCAAAAATATAAATAATGGCTCATTTTAAAGGTATTTTAGAGGAAAATCCATTAAAATTATCTTAATTAATTTTGGGCATTAATTTTAGCTTAATTAGAGTTTAATTGAAATTTTAATTAACCTAATTACTCTTTAATTAATTAATCAATCAATTTCAAACTTTCTGAGGATGTTTAGGGGATGACCTCTTCCTCCCCTTTTTTTTGGAATTTATTGGTTGATTAATTGGGGAAATTGTTTAAACCTTAATTACTATTTTAACTTAAGTGATAATTAAGTATGTCAACAATAATTAATCAACAAATTTGACCCCTTAATCACTGTTGAACAATGGAGAGACTTAGGGAATTGGATTGGGGCCTCTCCAATGTTTAATGTTTTCCTTAAATTTCCTTCTCTTTTTCAACCAAAATGATAATTAATATTTAATTAACTAATTAGTGGCCTAATTGGTTAATTTGAAATTCAAATCATTCCAAATCATGTTTAATTGAAAGAGAGGGTTTATGGAATTAGGTTGGGACCTCTTTCCCAACCTTTTCCCCTTAAACCCATTTCATTTCAAGGGATAATCAATTCAATTTGGTAATTAAGAAAAGAGAAATGGATTAATGGAGTAATGTCTTGATTAACCTAATTGAAAGGGTAATTTCTTCTAATTTCCCTTAATTAATGTATGGGTAGAACTTTAGGTGTTTAATAACCTAAAGAGAGTTAATGAAATTATGGTTGGCTCACATGTGTGAGAAAACCATAAAAGTAATTAAGTGAGTATCTTAAGCTTAGTCAATTAATGATTGTGAGCTAATTGCATTAGGCCCCTTTCATTTTATACTAGCATTGCTATTTACTTTTCATTCATTTGCATCTTACATTGACTCATAATCATTTAATTAATTATCTTAAAGTAACATAAGTAAGGGTTTAATTAATTGATTTAATTCATACCATAACCTAATTAATCCATAAAATCAATCTAATTACTTTTCATTAAATCAAATTAACTCACACATGGGGAATGGGATTAGGATTAGCAAACTTTTCTCATATTTCTTAAATCAAATTAAACATGAAATAAAAATTGACATTAAGAAACTTTAGTTTGTATTAAATGACCTTATTTAATATGATTGTTCTTAGGAATTAGTTGGATTGAATGAAATCATGTGCTTATGTCCCTTTATTTCTTTCAATCATATTAAATATTGTATGTCACTTGATTCATGCATTCATCTCTTTTAAAATTAATTAAATTAAATGATTTTCTTTATGTCAAGCTTGCATGTGTTGATTTAAATTAATATATGTATGGCTATTATCATTATTAAATCCAAATATATTTTCAAAACTAATAAATGAATGAATATATATATATGCTATGAATGCTAGTTATAAATACGTAGGAGATGTATGTGATTATAGCTTAAGCATATGAAGTGAAGTTTCTTTTCTTTCATTCATGCATTGATTTATGTAAGTAAGAATGTTAATGGGTATATAGCTTGAACATCCCAGGTATACGAGACTTTAGTTAGTCTTAAGGAGCTCATTTGATAAATTCACTTTCCTAGTTTAAAAATGACACGTACTCCATTTGATTTCATTCTTACATACTTCAATACTAGAATTTAGATAAGACTTTATTCCATATGCATAAATATTCCAAAAATATAACTTTAGCATGATTCTTCCATTCTTGTAGTTTTTTATACATTCTTGTGTATTTAAGACTAGTAGGTATATCTAGTCTAGATATCCTAGAAATACGAGGCTTTAGTTAACCCCAAAGAGGTCATTTGATTTTCTCACTTCCTTAGTTTAACAATGGCGAAGTACCCACTTAAAACTTTCATACACTTGTATGTGCACTTAGCTAATGAATGAAAATCCCTTTTTCTATTAAGAAAGACATGCATTCATATTTGTTCAAATGATTGAATCAATTGATGACATGGCTTAAAGCTTTCTTTCTTATGTTCATGTGTATGAATTTACATATGTTTGAATGTAATAGGTATATAGTTTGGACATCCCGGGAACATGAGGCTTTAGTTAGCCCCAAGGAGGTCATTTGATTATCTCACTTTTCTAGTTTAACAATGACATGTACCTATTTGATTTCATTCCTATGTATTTTTATATAAGAATTTAGATAGATCTTTAAATTAATATGATAAAATGATTCCATCAAATGAAACATCTAAATTTTAAAAGTACATGTTTACATCCATCATTTAAGTGTGCTAAGGTATATTGCATGTATATGTATGCTTAGGATTTAATCATATGCATGTTACATATGATGGAAAGAAATAAATGGATATGTGTCATGTGATAGTAATTAATTCTAATTAATCTTAAGATTCCTTTCTTATTGAATGAGAGTATTTAAAGTAAACCTAAACCTAGGATTAATTAAAACATGTAATAAGCCATTCACTAAAGAGAACTTGTTTATTAATTTGCTTTAGAAATGACATGAGGTATGGATAAAAGAGTAATTCTCTCTTTTCTTCTCTTTATAACACTTAGTTGTTAAGGTGTAAGCAAAATGGAACAAAAGAAAACATTAAGTAAAACTTACAAATCAATTAAGTCACTTAAAGTGAAACCATCTCTTATAATTAAATCTTTTCATACTTAGAAATCATAACAAAGCCTAGTTAAGGCATACCACACAAGCCTTAATACACACACTTTAGACTAAGTCACCACTTCTAGCTTTATGTTAGGGTGGTGTATTGAGTGATGTATGTTTGGTTTTATGGTATATTATTTTAGACTGGATGTTAGGGTGTATGCTTCGTAGACTGGATGTTAGGCTGTGATTAGCCTAATCATATTTTCTACAGGGAATTATACTTAAGGGGTGGTTAAACTAAATATAAATCCTCTCTTTTGCAGGTTGCTTAACCCCTAAGCATAATCTAAATTAGGACAGGTGGGATTGGTTACCCATGTGCAAGGTACTAAGTCCAGATTATTCATATAATTGTTTGGGTTGTATGGTGTGTTTAGCTAACACTTATTTTACAGGTGTATTTAAATTTAATTTTCTATTTTTAATATAATTTTGCATTAGAAATTAGGATTAGTGTTATGGGAGATTATGATGAATAGTGATTAGAAGGCTTTGTCCTGGGAGGCATTGTGATGCCTTTGAAGCAAGCAAACCCAAATGGAGAAATGAAGGAGATATGAAGAATGAAGATAAGAAGACCCCCCATAGGCATTGTAATTATTCTTTCATATACTGGGTTGCATAAGGGTAGAGCTCGGCTACCCAGTTTTTTTTCGAGTTGTACGGCGGCACCCGACCGCACCGGCCTCTTATTCTTTTGCATTAGATTTATTAAATGCTTGATGTTATGTTTAAATTATGCAATAAAAATAGCTTATCTTTTCTTAGTTTTTACTTATATGGTGATTTAATGTGTGGCTGGATCTGATTAGGCTCTTAGAAAAATAAATTTTCTACTCCAACTATAACTCATAACTAAATTTTCTAAATAATTCATAACCTCATATAAAGCCTAGGCATTAAATCAAGATAATTAAAAGATTTAGCAACATCGTAGTTGAATGTTGTATGTTTAATATCATGCATTTATATTGCTTCACTCTTGCTAAGAGAAGGTTTCCATTCTTGCATGATAAGGGAAGACTTGACCTTTAAGGGTCTCCTCTATGATGGAAAATGCCTCTTTCTCTCTGATTTAGCCAATAACCTCATTTCATCATGCATTTAAATAGATAAAAATCTTATGGCCTTTGTCAAAATGAGGAGTCCAAAATCAAATAAAAATTAAAAAGATTTACATTAGACTAAGTCATTGCTCATACCACTCATGTTATAGTCTCTTAGAGAGTGGGTTTAAGGACTTTACTTTCTTCCTCAATAAATAACAATCCAACTATCTTGCAAAATCATATGACTTGCCTACATAGATTTAAATCGTAGGAGGAGTTAGTTGGCTGCCACTTCAGACGGTTATAAGTCCAACAGTTGGGAGATATACCCTCTCTTGTGGAGGTAAACCTTATGCCCATTTTTGCTTAGATTTAGGTCATACTTTAGCTCTTGCTAAAGCTTCCTAGATTCAGGATCGAGGTGGCTGTTTTCTTCTGGCTATAAGCATAAATCCTCACCTCTTAAGCTTTTTCATAATCTTGTATTGTGGGATCATAAGTCCTAGCCTTTTAATAAAATTTCAAGTCAAACATATAATTCTCTTCAAATTTCAAACATATAAAGCCCAACTATAGGGTATATTAGAATGCTCACTAGGTTTCCTAGTATCATGAGCACTCTCTATTCATCTCCTTTTATCTTCGATAATAATTTTGTCTTTTTGATCCATCTCATTTGATTTTTCAATATAGCCAATTTATTGATAGTCCTATCTTTAAAATCTTTGGGGACGATAATTTCCTACTATAATAGAGAGTACTCCTAAGGAATTCACCTTCCTTAGGATGTGATTAACTATGGGGGGCTTGCCCCCATAGGAAACTTTAGAGCCCAGTTTAATATAAACCCTATTTTATTTATCCATGTAAAGGAAAAAAAATCTTTAGTATATTGAAGACCCATCATGCTTTAGGAGTCCTTATTAGGTGATTATGTCCATTATAGGGTGGTAATTTCTATCTTTCGAGGTAGGACATCATTCCTTAATATTGTACCCAATCACTTCAATAAATACACTCTCAGATCTGTGTGGTGTCCCCCATACACATATAAAAAATAAACACTTTTCTTTTATTATAATTATAATCTAAGTTGTATAATGGAAGAGCTCGGCTATTCAATTTCTTTTCTTTTCGGGGTGTATAATGATACCCACGCATCAGCCTTTTATTCTTTACAAAAATATAAATGTTTGATTGTTATGTTTAGATTGTGCAATAGAAATGTCATATTTTTTTATAGGTTTCTTAAAGTGTGTATGTTTGATGTGTGGCCTAAACGTTGTAGGCTCTTTAGGATTATTGACCTCACTTCTGGAGTGAGTTCTCAACTCCCTCATCATAGATCTAAGACTTTTGTAGACACTAAGAGCTCCTTAGTCTTAAGACACTTCTCTAGTGATTAGGTGAACACTTAACTTAAGCCTAGAGACTTAGAAGGATTAGCCATAGGAATAAGTTATGCCTTAGGGACTTAGGAAAACTTGCATACCATATGGCCTAAACCCAACCCATGCTTCCTTCCTCAAACCAAACCTCAAATTCAAATCCAAATCATAAATCAATTCCAAACCAAATGATTGAAACCCATAATACAATTCAAATTCCAAAATCCCTTCTTAAGCCATATGAACCACCTTCATATGCTTAGCCAAAACCCCCTTTAAACCAAATCAAACTTGATTGATTTCTTTATAAATCAATCATTCATTTATTCATATTCACAAATATAAATGAAATCTAAATCCAAATGAGCTAATTCAAATCAAACTAAATCAATTCCCTACTTAAGCCCTTTTGACCTATCCATAAGCTTGGTCAAATTTGCTTCCAAATCACTCTAAACTCAAGTGATTTTCTCATGAATCATTTATATCTTCATTTATATTCCCAAATATAAATGAAATACAAATTCAAATAGCCAAAACCAAATCCAAAATCAAACCAAAATCTAATTTATACCCTTTAATCCAATTCCTTGAACTTGGCCAAATCCTACCCAAATCAAATCAAAACCAATGGATTTTCTCTTGAATCAATCATTCCTTCAATCATCTATCCAAATATAAATGAAATCTATAATTATCAAGCCAAATCAAAATCATCTCAAGTCAAACCCAACCTATCTCATTTGACTTGAAATATTCAAATGAGCCAAAACTCATTTGAACTCAAACTAATTGCAATTGAATTTATATGTCAATCTCAAATCCATATATAAACTCAGTTAAATCAAACTCAACTCAAAATCAAGCCAACTAAACCCAATTGGCTCACTTAACCCAAAGTGGCCAATTTGACCTACATGAACCAAAATCCAAGTCAATTCAAATCAAAGTGAATTAAGATAATTCAAACTTCATGTCATGATTGTTGATCATCCCAGGTTAATCAATTATCATGAATTGGGTCAAACCAAGTTAACCTAACCCATTGACCAAGTCAACCCTTTAACCCATGTGAACTCAAACTAGCCAAATTACAACCTAAACCAAATTGATTGCAACCAATGGATCAAGTTCATTCTAAATTGATTATTGAACTTGACCAAAGTCTCAATTGAGCCCAATTTGATCAATTGATCAACCTAACCCAAATTAACCTTAAGGGTCAAATCAACTAAAATCCAATCAAATCCAAATTGAACTTAACCAAAGCCTGCAATATATTCTAAATAATCAATCAAACCCAAACTAAGCTATAATTCAAGCAAATTTGATCAATTGGGTCAAATTGGTCAACTTAGCTCAAATTGACCTAAAGGATCAAATTGGCAAAAATCTAAATTAAATCTAAATTAAACTAAACTGATTGAAACCAATTGAATCAATATACTCTAAATGATCATTTGAACTTGACCCAACCCTTGGTTTGACCTAATTTGACCAATTGGTCAACCTAACCCATTTTGACTCAATTTGGCCCAAATGGGTCAATTGACCCAAATTAAACTAAATGAACTCCAAATGACATTAAATTTGGTCCAACTCACTTTTGACTCATTTTAAATCTATTCAAATCAAATTCAATATCAAATGACTACTTTTCCCTTGGGTCAAAGACATCCCATGAGAAAAGACACTTGCTCAACTGATCATTTCTCTTCCTTAGCTACTTGGCACTCATCCATTGGTCCACATATGCACCAAGGATACTGATCATCTGACCCAAGAGATGGTTGGGGCAGCCATGACTCATGAGGAGGTGAATTCACCTCACCTCTCTCATTGGAACACTTGGCATGAAGGACTCCCATCTCCTCTTGCTAGGACACCCATTTGTCCTTCATGGCAGCCACTTTTCATGCCTTAGCCAACCAAAATGAGCCACCTAGAATGATTCTCTTTCATTCCCAAGCCAAATGACACCCATTTGGAGCCAAAAATAAAAAATGAGAGGAGATTTTCAGCCACATTGGAAACTAGAACATTAGAGATATCAAAACTCCTCCTCCCACTCTCATTTCCATCCCCTAGAGCTCTCAAACCAACCAATCATTCCCACTTCATTTTGGGGTGAAAACACCAAAACTAAGTGTATTTTGGTGTGGAAGATGCGACCACCAGTTGATGCATAGTTCCGGAGTGAAGGCGAAGGTCTAGGCTCATTCCAAGGCTTCCTCCCTCACTCAAGAGCATGCTCGGATTATCACTGCCACCGAAAACCATCCCCGGTGAGGTAATCTTAAAAAATCTATAGCCAACCTTAGAATTTCTTTTTTGTGATGATTTTCATGCTATTTCAGGATTTTTTTTCTTAGAAATCCCTCGCATTCTTTATTTTATATAATCTGAATTTGAAATAGAAGTTTTCTGGTGTGAATCGCCATGAAACGAGCCCATTCAGATGAAATTGCACTTAGATTTTGCATTTTCCCTCAGTTTGCCATTTTGTCACGCGGCGCTTACCATCGATCTGCGATTCGTGGGATCAGACTCGGTCGACATCGATCGCATTTCGCCGATCATGCGGATAGGATCTGAATCATCCGATCCATGATTGGAAGGCTAAGATCGCGCCCCGATCGCACATTTTGCCTTCGAATCCCACGGATCATATCTGGACCGCCCGATCCACGATCGGACGGTCATCCCAGTCCATCTTGTTCACCCATTTTTCCAGCGCGCGTCGATTACAGTCTGGTCGCGTGGTCGCACGTGAAACTGCGTTCAATGTGCATGTTGCTACCCCATCAATGTTGTTCATGGTACTGACTGGGTTAAGTGGGAACATCCGAATTTTTTTTTATTTTGAAAAATTATTTAAATCAGCTAAAACTTCAGCAATTCATAAAAAATAAAATACTTGATTAAAAATTATAAATAAGGCTCATTGGATTCATCTTTTGAGAGAATCCAACAAATCTAAAATCCCAAATTTTACTGGATATTTTAGGCTTAATTTGAGTTTTAGTAAAACTTAAATTTTATTAATTAGACCAAAAAAATCTATAGATTTAGTTAAAATTTTTAGGGATTGAAATTGAACTTAAAATCTACATACCATAAAAATTTCAAATCAAAATAATTTCTAGATTGAAAGATATTAAATTTTGAAGTCCAAATGATTTATTTTAATAAAATAAATTAACATACTTCATGAAAATCATCTTAAATAAACTAAAACTTCTAAAAATCATAATAAATCATAAAAAAATGAAAATATAAATAAATATTCATTTTGAAGGTATTTTAGAGGAGATTAGTAATTATTGCTTAATTTAGGTTTAACTAAAAACTTAATTAGCTTAATTACTCCCTAATTATCTAAGTAATTAATTTCAAATTTTATGAGGATGATTAATGGGATGACATCTACCTTCCATAATTTTCTTGAGATTTATTGCTTGGTTAATTAGGAAAATTAGTTGTCTTAGCCTTAATTACTTTCTTAATTAATTTGGTGATTAATTAACATTCTAAATAGTAAGGAAATCATTAATTAAGCTTGTTAATCATTGTGAGATAGTGAATGGATATGAGGAATGAGATTGGGGCCTCTTTCCCATTCTTTTCTCTAAGCTCATTTCACTTGACTTAAAATTAATTAATTTGGGACTAATTGATGGCTTAATTCATTAATTAAATAGCTTAATTAATTAAATTAAAATCATAACTATCCCAGAACCCATCTAATTAAGTTTTTTGGGTAGATCTTTAGGTGTTAATAATCTAAAGCTATTTAAGGAAATTATGGCTAACCTACATGTGTGGGGAAGCCATAAGAGTACTTAATTAAGTTCCTTAACTTAATTAACTATTAATTACGAACCAATTGCATTAGGCCTTTTATTTCTTAGGAGTTGCTGATTTAAATTCTAATCATGTGCATATCATGTTGGCTCATAATTAATATGTTAATTACTTTAAGGTAATATAGGCAAGGGTTAATTAATTGATTTAATTCATATCACAATCTAATTAATCTATAAAATCAACCTAATTACTTTTTCATTGAACCAAATTAATTAACTAATATAGAAATGGGATAGTAGAAGCAAATGATTGAATCTCCTTTTTTCTCTAAATCAAATCAAACATCCAAAAATAACTTAATAAGAAACTTTGGTTTATTTTAAATAAGCTTATTTATTATGATTGTCCTTAGAATTAGTTGGATTAAATGAAATTACATGCTTGTGTCTCTCTATTTCTTTCCAATCATATTAAAATATTTTATGCCACTTGTAATCATGCATTCATCTTTTTCAAAAATTAATTAAATGAAATAACTTCTTTTATGTCAAGTTGCATGTGTTGGCTTAAATTAAAAATATGTGTGGCTATTATCACTATTAAATTACAAATATATTTTTCAAAAGCTTATTAATGAATAATAATATATACACATTGTGACTTTAGTTATATATATACATAGGATGTGCATGTGAATATAAGCTTAGTGTATGAAATGAAGTTTCTTTCTTATATTCATATATGTTGATTTGCATAAGTAAGAATGTTAGTGGGTATATTAGTCTAGACATCCCAGGGGCGCATGGCTTTAAGTAGCCCCAAGGAGGTTCCTACCTCACTCCCTTAGTGTGAAATAATGGCGATGTACCTGCTTGATTTCATTCTTATGCATTTTGACAATAGAATTTAGATAGAACTTTAATTCATTCACATAAATAAATCTATTAAATCAAACTCTACTTTTACATAGTTTTCTATTCTTAGAGTTATTTATACATCCATATGTATTTAAGAATAGCGGGTATATTAGTCTGTACATTCTGGGGACGCACGGCTTTAAGTAGCCCAAGGAGATTCCTACCTCATTCTCCTAGTGTGAAATAATGGCGACGTACCTGCTTGATTTTATTCTTATGCATTTTGATAATAGAATTTAGATAGAACTTTAATTCATTCACATAAATAAATCTATTAAATCAAACTCTACTTTTACATAGTTTTTATTCTTAGAGTTATTTATACATCCATATGTATTTAAGAATAGTGGGTATATTAGTCTAGACATTCTAGGGATGCACGGCTTTAAGTAGCCCCAAGGAGGTTCCTACCTCGTTCCCCTGGTGTAGAACAATGGTGACATACTGCTTAAAAGTTTTATACATTTGAATGTGTATTTAGCTAATAAATGAAAATCTTTTTTTCTATTAAAAGACATGCATTCATATTTTGTTCAAGTGGTTAAATTGATTAGTCATATGAGTTAGAGTTCTTTTCTTATGCTTTTGTATAAGAATTTAGATAGAGCTTTAAATTAATATGATAAAATAATTCAACCGAGTGAAACATCAATTCTAAATACATTTGCTTACATTCATCATTTTAAGTGTGCTAAGATATAAATTGTATATATATTTATATTTAGGACTTAATCATATGCATGCTACATATGATGGAAAGAAATGAACAAACATGTGTTGTGTGATAGTAATTAATTTCAATTAATCTTAAGAGGCCTTTCTTATTGAATGAGATTATTTAAAGTGAACCTAAACTTCGGATTAATTAAAATATATAATAAGTTATTCACTAAAAAGAACTAAATTAAATTAACATGCTTTAAAAAGTGGTTTAAGGTAGGGATGAAAGAGGGTAATCCTCTTTGTTCTCTTTACAACACTTAGAGATTAAGTGTAGGTCATATGAAATAAAATAAGTCACAAAGTAAAATTTACCAATCAATTAAAGCATTTGAAGTAAAACCTCCCTTTAAATTGAATCTTTCTACACTTAGAAAATCTTAACTCTAAAGCCTAATTAGGACATATCACACAAGCCTTAACACACATTAGAATTAAGTTACCACTTCTAGTTTTATGTTAGGGTGGTGCATGGTTTAATGTATATTTTATTTTGTGATGTATTATTTTAGACTGGTGTTAGGGTGTATATTTCGTAGGTTGGATGTTAAGCCATTATTAGCCTAATTATGTCTTTTATAGGGGATTGTGCTTAACGGACCACTCAAAAAATAAATATAAATGCTCTCTTTTGCAGGTTGCTTATGCCCTTAAGCATAATCCAAGTTAGGACAGGTGGGCTTGGTTACCCATGTGCAGGGTGTTAAGTCCAAATTATAAATATAATTGCTTGGGTTGTATGGTGTGTTTAGCTCAGACTTATTTTGCAAGTGTTGTTAGATTTATTTTTTCTATTTTTAATGTAATATTGCATTAGGAATTAGGATTAGTGTTATGGGGAATTAGGATGAGTGGTGGCTAGAAGACTTTGTCCTAGGAGGCCCCGTGATGCCTTTGAAGTAAGCATAACCAAGCCAAATCAAAGAAGTAAAGAGGAGGAAAGAAGACATGAAGATTTGAAGATGATGAAGACCCCATAACATTTTATAAATTATAATTATTCTTTTTTTAATCCGGGTTGTATAAGGGTAGAGCTCGATTATCCATCTTTTCTTTTTAGGTTGTACGGCAATACCCGACCGCACCAGCTTTTTATTCTTTTATGTTAGCTATCAAATGTTTGATGTTTTATTTAGCTTGTGCATTAAAAATTACATGCATTTTCATAGTTTCTTTATGATTGGTGATTTAATGTGTGGCCTGAATGTGATTAGGCTCTTAGGAAAAAATAAAATTTTCTATGCAACTACAACTCATAATTAAATTTTTAAATAACTCATAATCTCACATAAAGCCTATACATTAAATCAAGATAATTAAAAAATTTAACAACCCCTTAGCTGGATGGTTGAATGCTCCATAACATGCATATCGTATTATTTCTTTCTTGAAAATAAGGGATTTCCATCATTACACGATAGGGGAATGCTTGACCTTTAAGGGCATCTCTTGTGGTGAAAAACACCCCTTCTCCCTGATTTATCCAACAATATTATTTCATCATGCATATAGGCATCAAAATCTTAAAGCCTTTGTCAAAATGAAGTGTCAAATATAAATAAAATTTGAAAAGATTTGCATTAGTCATTGTTCATACCACTCATGCTCTAGTCTCTTAGGGAGTGGATTTAAGGATATTAGTTTTCTTTCTAATAATACCAACCTAACCATCTTGCAAAACATATGACTTGGTCATATGATTTTAAAGCATAAAAGGAGTTAGCTAGCTACCACTCCAGACAGTTATAAGTCTAGCAGTCGGTAGTTTATCCCCTCTTATGGAAAACCATATACCTATCTTCGCTTAGATTTAGCTCGTGCTTTGGTTCTTGTCAAAGCTCCTTAGATTTAGGATCCGAGGTAGCTGTTTCCTTCAAGCTACAAGCATAAATCCTTCTCTTGGGCATTTTCACAATCTTGTATTGTGGGATTATAAGTCCTAGCCTTCTAATAAAATTTTAATTCAAATATATAATTCTCCTCAATTTCAAACATATAAAGCCCAATCATAAGATAGATTAGAGTGTTCACTCTAGGTTTCCTAGTATCATGAGCACTCCCTACTCATCTCCCTTTGGCTTATAATAAGTCTTTCCTTTTTATCTATCCCATTTGATTTTCTAACATAGCCAATTTATTGATAGTCTTATCGTTGAAATCTTTGGAGATAATAATTACCTATTTTAATCGAGAGTATTCTAAGAAACTCACCTTCCTTAGGATGTAATTAACTATGGGGGCTTTCCCCCATAGGAAACTTTAGAATCTTGTTTAAATAAACCTTATTTTATTCATCCATAAAGTAGGGAAAAATCTCTGGTATATTCAAATACCCATCATGCCTTATGAGTCCTTATTAAGTGATTAGGTCCATTATAGGGTGGTGATTTCTATCTTTCAAGATAGTGCACCATTCTTAATATCATACATGATCACCTCAATAAGTACACTCTCAGATCTGCGTGGTGTCCCCCATACATAAATTCAAAAATAAACACCACAAGGATAAAATTAAATTTTATATCATCATTAAATAACTCATAACTAAACTCTAATGCAACTCACAACCTCACTCTAAAGCCTAGGTATATAAATAAGATAATAAAATATTTTGAAACTCCATAGTTGAATGGTTGTATGCTATAACAACATGCATGTCATATTGCTCCATTCTTGAATATAGAGGATTTCCACTCTTGCACGATAGTGGACAAGCTTGACCTTTGAGAGCGGTCTGTTGTAGTGGAGAATACCTCTTCTAGCTTATTTAGCCCATAGATAAACTTCATCATGTATGTAGGCATATTTGTCTTAAGCCTTGGTCCAAAATAAATGTTTCAAAATATCCCTAAAAGTTGTAAATTTTTAGCATTATACTAAGTCATTTTGCATACGAAATATTATATAGTCTCTTATAAAGTGAGTTTAGGATTCTAGCTTCCTTCCTAATTAAATAATAGTCTAACTATTTTGCATCTACATAAGACCGACCTACATGATTTTAAATATTGGATGTGTTAGGCATACCACTCGAGGCGTTGTGAGTCAGAAAGTGTATTCACTCTCTTGTGGAGGTGAATTACTATATCCCATTCTCCCGATTAGATTTTTTAAGTCATGCTTATAGTTTGTGGTAAAATATTATATACTTAGGTTATGAGTGAGCTTCTTTCTCTTTTGCTATGAGTATAAGTCCCCATCTCTTAGGCATTTTAACAACCTTGTGTTATTGGGACATAAGTCTAGCATTCTAATAAAATTTAAACATAAACAAAATTAAATCTCCTCTTTGAAAATACAAAGCCTCATCATATGGTAAATTGGAGTTTTCACTAGGCTTCCTAGTGTCTTGGATACTCCCTACTCATCCTCATATGGAATCCATAAATAAGTCTTCCCATTTGAACTCTTCCCAATTAATTTCCAAAAATAACCAATCTTTTTATAATTTAGCCTTGAAATCTTTGGAGAAATTTATTGACTACTTTAATCGAGAGTGTTCTTAAGAAATTCTCATTTCCTATGATGTAATTAACTATGGAAACTTGCTTTCATATGGAACTAAAGAACTCGATTTAAAATAAACCCCACTCTACTTTATCCATGTAAAGTGGGGGAAAGATCTCTGGTATATATTAAACCCATCGGCCTTACAAGTTCTTATTAAGTGATTAAGTCCATTATAGGGTGATGTTTTCTATCTTGAGATAGTACATCATACATCAATGTCACACTCGATCACTTCAATAAGTATCCCATAAGATCTGTGTGATGTCCTTACAACTCCAAATTAGAACACCACAAATTTATAATTGAAAATACTTTTCTACCAAAGAGAATAAAGACTTAGATAAAATGTGAATGTTTTGGTGCCAATTGAAATTGAATTGATATAAGTCTCCACTTTAAAGATTCTATGTCTAAGAACTACAATTGAACTTGGCAATATAATTAGATAATTTATGAACCATCTGTGCATTAGGGTACAACTTTACACCATCATGAAACAATTGAACTTTGAAGCCATCAAATTAAACTCTATAATGAGAAAAATAATTAACATAATGGACATCAACTCTAATAATAGCTGCTGCAACATGAGGTTGGGATTACAAAAGGAAAAATGAATATATATATATATATATATATATATATATATATATATATATATATATATATATATATATATATATATAATGTGACAAGTAGATAATTTAACTTTCACAAATGTATGAAATTTAAAACTATTTTTAATTATTTAAATATGATGTTGAGGATTCATATAGGCTAATGACCTACTTCATACTTAACTAATCAAATATGTGGATGAATAATATAAGATGTTCAAGAACATGTACTTCAATTATATTTATATATTACATCATCCTCTTAAGGTATAAGTAATCATGATTACATGATATTATAAATTTTAATAAACCAAATTATATTTTAATATTCTACTAACATTATACTTACATTTCCTAAATAATCCATCCATCAAAGAGTCATGTAATTCAAGTAGGATCAAGTCATATTAAGAGTTTGTTTGAAACATCGCTTTTTATAAAGATGGTTGTAAAGCTACTATAAGGAATGCAATTTTTAAGAAAGCTATTGTGCATATTACAAATATTTTTCTTTTAAATAAATTCAAACACCTTCTTTTTAACAACTACCATATTCAAATAGCTTTGGTTCTCAAAAGTAAATTTTCACCACAAATTTTTTTTTAAAAAATAGTTAAAAAATTGGTAACAAAGCATAGTTGTGATGGCTTTCTAAAAAGTACCCTAAGTGTATATCCAAATATTTTATGTGCTTGGTTTGGGTGAAGATGAACTAGCATAGGACAACATGTCATATCAAAATAACAAAAGATAAAGAACTAGCTCATACTAGCATGGACTCATTTAGATTGGATTAAACTCACTTATGTCGTATGGACTTGTCAAGATCATTGTGAACTCAGTAGAACCTATTCACTCCCTCTTTTGAAGAGCATTAACTCGAGTATACTCACCTAAGATCAAATAAACTAGCTTAAGTCTATGAATTATTCACTAGCATTTGCTCTAGGAAGCCAACAACTCGATCTAGTTAAGTTGGCAACTTTCTCTAGCCAAGTCAATGACTTCTTTCAACTATGATAACAATTTCATTTCACCATCAACTTTGGTCCATAAGATGACAACCTCATTTGCTAAATGATTTAGTTTAATTAGTTGGTAATTAACACTAATATAATTTGGCTACATGCTTCTTCTATTTTACAATACACTATTAGGTATTGTTATTTTTTTATTAATGTAGCTTGATAGATAACCTTTTCTGTAGCGCTTAGATCTTGATGTAAATATATAAATAAGATAGTCCTATGGAGAACCTAAGAAGGAGACTCAATCTTTGTACTGAAATCCATTGTAGCAAAATCCTATAGTCCCTAGCTCCATACTTCTCTCATTTCACTTCTCTCTCTAGTTTTATCTACCATAAAGAGTTTAGCATAACACACAAGATAATTTTGAATCTAATATTAAAATTTACACATACAACATAGAAGCTATAAAAAACTTTAGAATAATTTAATCTTAGTTACACAGTTCAATTAAACCACTTCATAGTTTAATCATGGCACCTTTTCCAAACATACATATGGAATATAAATTAAGTATTAATTGTTCCATTAAGTGAGGGTACCAACCATAAATAGTTAAAAGTTTGAAGAGGTTTTGAACAAATTGCCCATTGTTTTATAATAATATTTCCATTCGTTTTATTATGAATGTCAGACCTACAAAGTAACCAAATATAATCTTATATTATGAAGCAAGAAAGCAAAGTATGGAGGTTGCCCACTAAAGGGTTGGCCCCTCTAATAATGCAGCAAAAAAAAAAAAAAATAGATTTGTACCTTTTAGCTTAAGTTAGATAATATTTAGTAATTTTATATTCTATTTTTTGTGTTTTTAATAATTTTTAAGTTAAATTTATGTGATTATATAAATAAAATTATAAAATATCTTATAGTAAAAACCTCTATAAATGATTTTTTTTTATATTAATCTGATGTCAAAAAGAAGTCATTAGCTATATGATTAACTTAATTAAACTCATTAAGAAGAGTTGGCATTTATAGTGATTGATGAGTGCTCTACAGGTAAGCTTCTGCGCCATCTCTATCATGAGGTTTATTAATAATTAATTAATCAATTAACAGACAATTAATTAGTTTTTTTAAGTTAAATGGTTGCTATCAACGAGCCCATAAAGTAAAAATGGAAGCGGGTGAATTCTAATAAATATTCTACCGTCCTTTCGTGATTAGCATTGATTTATAAGAAAAAATTAAAAAAAAAAGGAAATCTAACAATTAAGATTTATATAGATATTGTATAAAATTACTTATTATTTATTCATTTATATTTACAAATTAAGAGGATTTACATACGTATTATTTTATTGCTATGAGTTTATAAATTTTTTAACATATATTTTTAAAATTTATAAACAAGATAATAATTTTAAAATAATTATGGATTCTAAAAACTGCTACTTATAAGTATTTTATTGTAAAGTGAATATAATGTATTTGAATTAATTTAGGTTATTTAGTTAAAAACTCTATAAATATATGAATTTTTTTTCTATTTGGTAGATTAATAAATATAATATAAAGTATTTTTGGGGTTGTGAGTGGCCAGTGATAGCAGATGTATCTGAGGTTAGCGGCGCAACTTGTGGCGATTGGCAAGTTGGAGGCGGTTAACTGTGGCGAGAAGGTGGTAAGTGGTGGCAGCGTGGGGCGGTGGTGGCAACGATAGCACTTTACACTATCCGATATATTTGAAATTATTTCGATTTTATTTTATCAATTAATTTCTTAATATATTATAAATATATCATATTTTGAAATTTTCTTTCTATATCAAATACATAAAAAGTTAAAATCTGTTGTATTTACTTTATAAAGTCAACAAACCAAACATCCCCTTAATGATCAGAGACAAATTGAAAGATATACAATGGTAATTAGAAATACACCTAGAGGAAAAATATAGATGTCTTTTCAAATGGAATGAATAGAGATAGAATTCGATCGATTCATGAAATACCTTTTTGAATCATAAAACCTGAGAAGCGAATAAATAATCATCCCCTTAAATCCAGCACTGGTCACAAGTTCATAATTTTCTCTTCTTAAAAATTTATTCAACAATCAAAATTGCAAAATAATCACATGCACTCGTAAAAAAAAATTCTCATTTATTGCACAATCCAATTTTATAAAAAAAAATAGATTGTCCATAAATTATATGTGATTAATGAATCCAATAATGTAAAAAATATTATCAAAATGATAATTCATTCAAGAAAAAAAAATCTATTTTGCAATTTAAAGATGTTATTCTATATTAAAAAAATCATCAGATCTTGACAATAATAACTTTGAATAGATCAACTAACAAACTTTTAATGTTTTTTTATACTATGATGGGTTGGTATATAATTTCTGATTGGTTTTTGGAAGTATTAATCTCTAATTAAATTTTTTTTGGGAGATTATTTTATTTCTTCGCAAAAACATTGATCTTTGATTTTAGATATTTGAAGAACAAATAAAATAAATATATAAACAAAATAATAATACTTAATATAATATATGTGTTCTTTGCTTATGTAATTTTGATTCATTTAGATTCAGCAAATTTATCTTAACCATGAAAAGTATAAAAAAACATAATTAAATCAATATTTATTCATTATAAAAAGTAAATGTAGTTAAAAATATATCGTTAAATTATTTTTAAAATATTATATATATTTTTTTTATTGCGGATCAACTGTGATAGATGACAAAACTCTTCTATAGACTTAAAACGTCCTCATATAAACTGAAATATTCTCCTAATAATTATAAAAAAAATATATCACATATAATAAACTTAGGGTGCTCTTATACAACTTTCTACTTTACTTTTTCAAAAAGCAGTCAGAAAATAAAATAGTTTAATTTGACTAATAACTTTTTTATTCTTTTTAAAAAATTATTTTAAAATTTAAAATGATTAGAATATAGTACTGTAAAAATTATTTTTTGAATTTTTGAAAAGAAAAATATTTATATACACATAATTTTTTAAAAGTTATTTCTTCAGCTTTACAATCAGTTTTTCAAAAAATTATAACTTATTTCAAACAGATCCTTATATTAACATAGAGTCGCTCACTTGGAACTTAAATTAAGTCAAATACGTTTGGATTCTACACAAAATCCAACTCAAAATCCAAAGTCAAGTTTTAATTCTTCTATACTCTTATGCTTAAGGCGTCCCTATTGCCTTATGTGGAGCTTGTGTAGGGATCTTTTTTATTTAATCTGATGCTTTTCAGGGTTTGTCCTCTCAGTTCGTTCCTTTCTTCTAGCGATATCCATTTGCTATTAATTTGAGGCATTTGAGAACCCACCAGTTGTTGATTGTGAATGTCAATAATGGGTGCCCTAATGTGAAATTGACCTATTTCTCCATTTATGAATGTTCACTATTTATTTATTTATTTATTTTTAATTTGTTGCTTTCTTTTATCTTTTGTGCCTCAAGCATGGGTGACTTTGTCAAATTATTATTATATGATTAATTTATTTTGGAGAGTTAATTTGATTGTCGTTCTTGATATATATAGTAAACATATATTTTACTCGTCAGAGATTACACTCAGATCAATTATTGATGTTATGCTGATATGTTGTTTGTTTTGTTGAGTCATAATCGTACGATATAATGGGAATTATAAATTTATATGAATTTTTAGGAGTGTCGATAAAAAATCTAATCTAATGAAATCATGCTAAGAAATTCAAATTCAAGTTGAACTGATTACTATCTTAATTTAGTTTAGGTATGATTATAGATAAGATTATTATTCATGTGGAATTTAGATTGATCTGAATGATTTAAAATTGACCTAATTATATTTAAATTCTAATTTGGTGGGTTTAGATTGGGTTAATTGTGTTAAATGGGTCATATTTGGATTAATTAAATCATGTTAATCTAAAAAATTACATAATATATAAAATAGTCAAGGTCAAGGTCAAGTTGGGCAGGTTTGACTGAAGTATTTTGACTAATATAATAAATTGATTAAATTTGGGTCAATCATATTCAAATCTCATCGACTTTAGGTTAGGTCCATATACTTATTCAATATGAACTCATTTTTTTGGATTTTGGAGACTAGTTTTTTTATTGTTTTATTTTATTATTTTTTCTCACATTTAATCTTATGAAAAAATGAAATATATTTTATTGTGAAAATGAGAGGATGTGTCCATTATCTTTAATGAAATAAGTTTGGAGAATTTACATATATATGACATAATTCTTATATATTTATACATATTACACCTAAATTTTGATTTTAATATGAAAACAACTTAATTTTTTACAATCACATCAAAAATAATATTAATTATTTTTTTAAAAAGTGAATACAACTTTTCACATATAAGATAGTGAAAATGTAAATATCAAATTTGAAGGGTTAGATATCTAAACAGATAACGATTGTATGATATGTATGGCATTCTATCAAAAAATTATAAGCATTCTTGTAAATTTGAAAGTTGGGGAGGGGCATGATTTAAGTCAAAATAAATGTTTAAATAAAAATATTTAAAAATTGCACTGTTGTTAATAAAATATTGTTTATTTAAGTCTAAAAAGCAAGATGGTTTGTACTTATGGACATATTTTATTTCTGGAAAATAGAAAATATATTATTAAAAAAATAAATTTATTTTTACTAATTTAAATATTAGATAACATCATCATTTTTTTTTTTTTGTAAATTTTAAGAATATTTTAAAGTTTTATGCCAAAGAATGTTAATGTCTTACCGCATCAATGTTAAATTTAACAAATTTCATTATGTTTGAAATATGCTTTTTAAGAATAAAATTTATTCAGAATATTTTTGATGTAATTTATATTAGTCTAATAAAATAAAATATTCTGAATTATAAGATAAATGTAAAAATCAAAATACATTCAAATTCTTCATTTTATTATTATTTATTTATATATCGTCTAATGTTAATCAAAATACAAAATTATGATATGATTTTTTTAAAATTAGTAAAAAAATTATAATACATATCGTAGTTTTTTAGAGATTATTTGGGATCAAATTTATTTTGTGTTTTGTGTTTTTGTTTTAATGCTATTATTCAAAATATATTTATTTGATATATTTTTTATTTCAAAAATAAATATCATTATTTTTAAAAACACTCAAAATAATTTTTAGATATTTTAAATATTTTTAAAAATAATAACAACTACCAAATATGTTTTACTTCGAAGCAAAATATAAATAAAATAAAATAAAAACATAAAACAAAAAAATTGATCCCAAACAGCCCCTTAGATAATATTTTTTTATAATTATCTACTATAGCATATATCATTATAAGAAATTATTTCCCATCATACAATTTTGAAAAGGCAAAAAAAAGTTGTAAACAAATAGAATTGTGATAGCTATCTAAAGAATAAAATTGTAAAAAAAAAATTATCTCAAACAAACTATTGTTGTTTGTGTGATAACATATTTTATAAAATTTTCATGTTTGATACTTCATTTGAAAGTCCATCTAATTAAATATAATTTCAGATGTAATAATTAAAATTTTAGTTTATAAAATTAAATTTAATATCATCTAAAATTTCTTTTTCAAAAGCTTATAATCAAAATGTATATGTTGATAAGATGAGTTCAACAATACCAAATTGCTTTGATCTAAATCTAAATGAACCAAAATCAAGTAATTAAAATATATTTAGATTTTTCATAACATTGTTTAGATAACTAAATAATCTCTAAATATTACATGCTCACAATCAAAATAATAATCTTAGTGATAAGAATTCAATAAGCTCAAAATCATTTAATTTTAATGTCATTAAAATACTTAAATACCTAATGAACAATCTATAATTAAAAAAATCAACTTAGATTGTTTGATGAAGTGCCTAAATAGTATGACTAAAATTACAAAAATAATATTCTAAAAAATTATAGGAGCATTTACATACATTGCACATAACTCTTATATAATTATATATCAAACACCTAAACTATCATATTCGTATAAATAATACCTGAATCTTAAATATTACATAAGAAATAATACCATCATTAATTTTTTTAAGTGAAATGCAACTTTTCATGCATAAAAAAGATGTTATATTTGTAAATATCAAGATTTAGGTATTAGATGTCTAAAGAATTAAGAATTGTGTACTATGTATGTAAATTTTTCTAAACTATAAATAAATTGGTTCCTTCATGTGAATAGATTTGAAATTGATGGTAACTAAAAAATTCTATAGCTTTATTTAAAGATCCACACCGATGATCTTTTCAATCCACTATCATCCCCCAATTATTATCATTTGACTATAATGATTTGACTATTATTATTTAATCATCATCAATAATTATATTATTCAAATGCAATTACCCAACTTGCATAGACTTAATTTTTTTTCTATGTGTAAAGATTTTGTGTACAATATTAAGATAAAAAATTTATTTTTCACCCTATTGTCTTAAATTTTTTAGCTTGCAAGAATGTTTTTTTATATTTTATGCACATCAAAATATGTATTTATATTATAGAGGTATAAATATTGTGAAATTATTGACCAAATAGTTATAAACACATGATAGATTATATTTTTCATTTTTTTTAACATTTGATGATAAAAATAGTAAACACTTGCAAGATGAATTGATTAAATATCTAATTTTATTATTAACATTTGATTATTAAAATATATAATTTATTTTTTATAAAAATATTTAAAATAATATTGAATGATTTATTTTTTATTTTATCATGACTATTTTTTAAAATCATTGTCATCTTACATAATATATTCAACTATGTCATCTTGCATATTAGACTCAACTAAAGCTTTATTATGATTTGAATTTCTTTAAAAAGTAAAACAAAATTATTACAATTTAAAACTTAAATTATGTTTAAATTTAAATGAACATGTTAGATTGTAATTGCTTCAAGATGTAAATAAAGTCATAATTATTAGGAATAACTATTTGCTAAAATATAAAGAAAAAAAAATTTGTTAACAAAAAAATTAAAAATAATATAATATCAAATTTTAGATATTAGATACATCAATGTATAAGAATTGTGTGATTTATATGTAAATGTTCAAATAAAAATAAATCAATCTTCAAATTATCTTTGATTATTTTGTTAAACTCCTATTCCTATTATAAATAAATAAACTATTTAAATTATTTATTTAATTAATTTGAAGCACTTTGAGACTCATCCTTATCCCAAATATGGTTTAACTCTTGTATAGAGTACACTGAGTGGTGTAAACTGTGCCAAAATATTTATATATATTCCCAAAGAAAGCACCTTTTCAATGATCTCTTTAATCAACTCTTAACTTTGTTTGTATATTTTATTGTCAAAGAAATTTTCTTTTTTAACGAGTTTTAATTATATATATATAGAGAGAGAGAGAGAGAGAGACGTTATATTTTAAATATATTTCTCTTGTAAATTTTAAACAGTCATATTCTGGCCATACTATAGAGAGAGAGAGAGAGAGAGAGAGAGAGAGACGTTATATTTTAAATATATTTCTCTTACAAATTTTAAACAGTCATATTCTGGCCATTACCGTATGCGTGAATTCTAGGAGATGCGCCTTTCATTTTATTTTCTAATTTTATCAACAAATTCTTACTTAAATTTCCATTCTAATGCCCCTAAACCTGTGTTTGATTAATTTGGTTTTTTTGGCAAAAGAATCAAAATATAATCACTGTTTTATAAAATTTAGCGTCAAAATTGGTCGATTAAAATATTCTCTTTCATTATATATTATACGATGAAAGTCAAGTGAATTTTTATTTAATTATTTATTATTTAATTAATGTGTATATTATTATAAAGGTCTTAATTGTTACGTCTTAACCATCCTAATGAAAGTTTGTCTTGGGTAAATTATAAAGTTTCATAAATAAAAGAGCGAAAGAGGACACTGAATTTTAAGTAAACCCGAAAGAGGAAAAAATCAGCTCAGAAAGCTTCCACTATGTATCTCTTTTGAATACAAAGTCTTACGATGGTGGATGATGGTGAAGCTCGAGAAACTTCCATGGAAATCGAGTATAATTAGCGATGGCGGCCTGGCGATGGTGGTTGATGACCCGCGAGTGATCGATCTTGCCGGGGATCTTCAAGCAGAGCTCTCTTCTTGTAGCTCCTCCTTTTCTTCCTCTTGAACTCTTCCTTCTTTCCGGACTCTTTACTCCTTCCTTGCTTGAACTCTTTTTTCTTGTTGCTCTTCTTCTTCCTTGAAGAACTTCTTCTTCTTACACTTCTTAGCTTGGCATGTGAGGAGTGAAGGCTATTTATAGTTGGGAGGAGATTCAGTAAGAAATTATAGGCGTCACTCCACTCGATCAGGCTGATGATTCCTTTGATCATTTGATGTATTTTGAGCATTTGGATCTAAATGAAGTCGAATTATGAGATCTTAAGCTCGTTAGATCCGTTGTCGAGGCCTTATTATAAACCTCCATATTTGAGAGTTATTTTGGGATTTAATTGATATCCCAAAGATTTAAAATATTTTAAGTGTTTGATCTTGATCGGTTTACTCAAAATCATATCGTCTTGACAAGATTTGTTCTGAGTGGTATTTTGAGAGCCATATCAACAATCTATATAGGGCTCATCTACTTGATCAAGAGTTGTTTGAGGTAGCTTATGCTGCTTGAAAAAAATAATGATAAAATTAATATAGAAGAAAGTATATATATATATATAACATTTAGTTTAGAGTATGAATTGATATCTTTGTATTATGCGAAAGTTTCATACATAAAAGAATTTGAGAGACATCAGAATTTTTAAGTAGAAAATCTAAGATGGGAAAAACTACAGACCCTAGCTTAATTTAAAATAATTTCATTATATTAATAATTATTTCATATTATTATATTATCTAGAAAGTTAGAAAATGATAGCTTATAAGAGTAAGTTTTTGTGAGAAGCTTTATTGGATCCAAAAGGCTAGCAAGGAGGTAGTCGGCCATCAAACGATACGATCAGCGATAGTTGATGGCATTCTGCGCCACGGTGCAAGATGGTGGCCGCGATAATGGCCGATGGTGATCGGATCTGGCACCGGCAGTGGTGATCGATAATGGCGGCTTCGCGATGATGATAATGGTGGCGGAGGCGACATTTGATTATATATGGCGATGAACGGCGGAGTGGTGGCAGCATTAATTAACGGCAATTCGGGTAAAGAATTTCGATGGTGACCTATGGCGGTTAGCGCGGCAACCGGCGGTGTCGGCATCAGGTGATAGCCGGTGGTGACAATGGCATGACAGCCGATTCCGATGATTAGCGGTGGCTTTATATGGTTTGAGATTCAAAGCTCTTTATCCTCCTCAACTTAGGTCTCCCTTTGTAAAAAAATGATGTGTTATTTATAGATTATGGGAATAACATTTCTATAAATATAGGCAAAATCCAAACCACTCTATGGGACGACTAAGCATTTTGTCTAAAACTAAAAAATTATTTAAAAAAACTGTATAAAAAAATTGAAGATCAATTAAAAGACCTTAGATTGATTCTATTAAAAAAAGATTACAATAAAGATATTAAAACACATCAAGTTGAAATATAATTATAAGCTCTTGTTGTAAATATAAAATTGCAGAGGAGTTGGCTGGAAAAACCGAACCTAATCTCCCAGAAAGATGGAGTAATCTGGCAAGAAGAAACGGTGAGAAAAAAAAAAAGTGAGAGAGAGAGAGAGAGAGAGAGACGGTAAAAACTAAAAAGAGAACGAAGTGCAAAAGTTAACTTTTGCATGATGGGCGCTTGCATAAAGAAGAGTGTCTAATCGCTATAAGTGACACATTCATCACCTACTCGTATTGAATCTCTACTTGATGTTATGTGACGCCCTGGAGAGAATCGAATGTGGTGTTCCAACACATCCTTATCCACAAAATAAGTGAGGTATTGGGTTGATACCCGTCAAAAAAAAAAAAAAAAAAAAAGTGTCTGTCTTCAATTAGCAACAAATAAATTCTTGTCCCCCCAAGCCCTCTCTCTCTCTCTCTCTCTCTCCCCAACAAATAATAACCTAAAGAGGGATTTACATTTAATTCTTATGTATTTATATTTCTAACTTCTAAATTTTAATATATATATATATATATATATATATATATATATATATATATATATATATATATATATATATATATATATATATATATATATAATTTATTTATTTATTTATTTATATTGAAATGAACATGTAGGTAATTATCCAAATTATTTTACTTTTATTAATGCTTTTAATATGAACTCCTTTAAATCTTGGAATCTGAAACTCCAAAAATTATGAAAAATAATTAAGCAGGATGTCTAGAACGCAGTGGTGAAAACGATTTGCAAAAAATGGTTCCATAAAATCAGCTTTTACGATGATATATAAATTTCTTAAGGGAGATAATTTTAATAAGAAACTTTTTTATTTTCATATTTATGATGCTCCTAAAAATAGATAAAATATACTTAAAAAAAAGTAAGATTGCTCTAAAATGTGATGAAGATGATTTGTGAATCAAGCATAACATACATTCTCAAAAATTTATTCAATATAGTAAGGTAAATTTCGACATGTTAAAAATTTTATTCAACCAAAATTATGAAAATCTATGAATAAACTAAACATAAAATTAACTCTAAAATAAAAAAATAGTGAATACAAAATAAATATGCAAGTCTTACTAGATTCAATTATTGTAGAATCAGTTTTCATACTCGTGATCTTAGTCGGTTCGGGGATCGTACAAAATAAATATGCAACTCTTATAGAATAAATATGCAATTCCTATTATTAGTTGTACGCATTGATATTTACATATTTTCAACAATAATAATATTATGTGTGGTCTGGGTCATGGAGCTAATTTCGTCCGTCGTGCTAGTTGAGAAAATTATATGACTCTATGCAGGCTATTGTTTACCTATTTCATATTTCAATTTCATTGTTTGTGTTTTTTTTTTTCGTTTGATTGGGTTTCGTTCAAACTCATATCTATTGATATGACCCTGAAAACTTTACTAGTCGAAGTACGAATCTTGATGCTAAAAGTAAGCCGATCCGAAGTTGAAACTGGTGAGATCAAGCACTTAAAATATTTTTGAAAACTTTGGGATATCGTTAAATCCTAAATAGCTTTCAAACATGGAATGTTTATAATGATGGCGTCTTGACGAGCCGAATCAAACAAGCCCAAGATCTCATAATTCCGACATCATTTGAGCATTCAAATACACAAAATACATCATATGATCAAGGGATTCATCATGAGCCATCCGATGGAGAGGAGTGGTTCGGATTTTGCATGTATTTACAGAGACGCCACTCCTCCAATCTATAAATAGCCCCTCATTTCTCATATGAGGGGGCCCAAGCAAGAGAAGAGAGAAAGATCCTCCAAGCACAATCGTGCACTCCGGTCGTCAACCACCGCCTCGCCGTCACCGCCGTTTATCCTTGCCGTCATCTATCAGGTCTCCATCATGATGACTTCTACCGGTGATTATTCCTGCATTTCAGTGATTGTTCCACCATTTTCCGTGATTGTTCCCTGCATTTCTATTAGTAATTATTCCCCGCATTTCCACTAGTGATTGCTCCGCACAGTTCACCATCATGTGCAACTAGCAAGCTGACCATCGTTGTCACATCATTGTTCCTTTCTTATACAATTTTGTAATCCGTGTCGGAAGATCTTGTACTCGAACAGATACATAGTGGAAGCTTTTCTTAGGTTAGGCCGTGGTTTTCCCTCTTTTGAGATTTTCCATGTAAAATTGGTTTTCTTGTTCACTCTTTAAATACGTGTGTCTTTGGATTTCACAGCTAAAGCGAAAACTTTTACTCTACCGATTGATTTTCTAGCACCCAATAGTTTGACGTCGTCTGTGGGAAACTGATTCCCATTATATCATCTTGTATGGCGACCAAGTTCCCCAACAAGATCGAAACCACCATCGAGATGTAATATTTCAAGGTTTTAAGGAGCGCAAGCGAAGAATGAAGATTTATCAAACTTTTGTTCCTTCAGATTTTGTCTGAAACTAGGGGGCAAATCTTAATCTCAAAAGATTATCCAAATCGATATTACGGATATCTAATTGATTATCAATTGAAGCAAGTCGATACTAATGAAAAGGCCAAGGTTAAGGAGCAACTTTGGCTACAACCACAAACGGATGTTTTAATCGAGTTCTTCCATACAGGTTAACGTCATCGAGCAAAGACTCTGACAAACAACCTAGGATAGTTCAAAAGGTCCTTGGTGGACTTCCTACGACCTTTTCCATACAAGTTAACGTCATCGAGCAAAGACTTCGACAAACAACCTAGATGGGTCAAAGGTCCTTGGTGGACTTCCTATGACCTCTTCCACAGGGTTAATCATCGAGCAAAGACTTCGACAAACAGGATAGGTCAAAAGGTCCTTGGTGGACTTCCTGACCTTCCACGAGTTAACGTCATGGGTAACACTCGACAAACAATCTCGGATGGGTCAAAATCCTCGCGGATTCAATTCAACTTCCATACAGGTTAACGTCATCGGGTCGACAAACAACCTCGGATGAGTCATCCCGGATTAATTCAACCTCACAAACGTTGGGTTCGACAACATGATAGGTCCTTAGTGGACTTCCGGCCTCTTACCGCAGTTAGCGTCGCCGGGCCTCGATAAACAACCGGATGGGTCAAAATTCTCGGCGGATTCAATTCAACCTCTTCCACGGTTGCGTCGCCGGGTAACACTCGACAAACAACCTCGGATGGGTCATCCTCGGATTCAATTCAACCTCTTCCATACAAGCTCGTCATATCGAGCAAACACTATGATAAACAAACTCGGATAGGTCAAAACTTTGTACTACTCCCACAGTTAACGTCGCCGAGCAAACACTTTGACAAACAACCTCGGATGGTCAAAATCCCGTGATTCTTTCATGCAGGTTAATGTCGAGTCACACTCGACAAACAACCGATAGGTCAAAGATCTCGTGGTGCCAACCACCGTCGTCGATTGCGGCGACCCGCCATGCCATCACCGTGGCCGACCATCGGCCGTCTTAGCGGTCACCCGCCATCGTCGCGGTCATCCCATTCGGCGCGGTCGCCAAATGCTACCGTGAATTACGCGACCACCCGTCGGCCGCCAGCCACCGTCGCCCGTCGCCCGCCACCATCCGGAAATCTGCGGTCCGCCATCCGGCGGTCATCCCCGACTACGCGTCATTCATGCCGTCGCTCATTCTTCTGCCGACCACCCGTCGATTGCCCGACCACCTGCGGTCATGCCGCATTCGTCGCCGATCCGCCGCGACTGCTTATCACCGTGGCCATTTAGCCGGTCCGCCGTCGACCATCGTCGGCAATCTTCGCCGGTCACCACCATCGTCGTCGGTCATCCCGTCATTCCGGCGTCAATCATGCCGTTGCGGTTCTTTCTGCCGACCACCCGTGGGCCATACCATGTCGCCCATTCGCGTACCGGTCGCGCATGACGCTCGTAGGTCGCGCCATGACCATCGCGGTCTTACGGTCACCACCATCGTCGTCGGTCATCCCAGCCATTCGACGTCGATCGCCAGGCGATCGTGGCGGTTATCCGACCACCGTCGGCCGCCCGCCATCGTCGTGGTCACCGCCACCTTCACGGTCACCACACCATCATCACCGTCATTCGCGGCTACCGCTCTGCTCGTCGCTACCGTCACCATTCTTTCTGCTGCCACTTCGACTCAACCCGTCACCGGTCCGCAGCGGCGTCGCGGTCACGAGAATCAGCCGGTCACCACCGCGACCATCGCCGGCCAATCCGTCGGTCACCACCATCGTCGCTGATTCTCCTTGCCGACCACCGCCACCGAACACTGTCGCCGGCCACCATCGTCGAGCATCGCCGTCAACCCCCGTCTCCGATTATCGTCGCAGTGATCGCCTCCAAACGGTGGTCCGGAGGCGGTTGACGCCTCTTTCGAGGGAAAAGCGGAACAACGACGTAAGTACGCGGGCGGATCTTCCAAACCGGACGGTCCGGAGCGGTTGACACCGAGGGAAAAGCGGAACAACGGCGTATGTACCCGCGGCCGCGATTGCCTCAACCGGACGGTCCGGCGAGGTTGATGCCTCTTTCGAGGAAAAAATCACGATGTAAATCGCGAGCCTTGATCGCCTCAAACCGGACGGTCACGAGGCGATTGATGCTCTTCGAGGGAAAATCTCGATGTAATGCATGGGCCTTGATCGGCTCACGAACAACCCTCACTCAAGAAGAAACAGAGCAATGAAGAAGTGTGTCTTCTCCTTAGCCTGGGGTTTTATAGACCCCTAGGGGCAAGGGTAAAATCATTAAAAACCGCCCAAAATCGTCAAAAATCGTCAAAAATTGCCATTTGGGCCCTTGGTAGCAGCGCCAGCATCGCGCCCGCCGTCGCGCCCGTGCCTGCACGGCCAGCCAGCGCTGCATTACATACCGGCGACCCATTTCGTAGCATCAAGCTGAGACTCCGCGACAGCCCGGCGTTCCCTTCCCAGCGTCGACCTTTCCGCGAGTCAAGTCAATTCGACCCAGCGCCTCCTTTCTTCACTTACGACCCACTAGCAATTTCTTACAACCCGTTCTGCGTAATCCAATCCGGAACCACTCCTAGTGCCCATAATTGAAATTGGTTTATAACTCGAAATCTTGTGCATACGTATCCGCATACATTACATGACTTTCCAACCAGTCATAATATTGTGCTCCCATGAAGATCTGTTCTCTCAAAATGTATGGTTGATGGATCCGCAAATTTCATTGAAGAATTTGCTATTTTCAAATATTTGACATATATATTTTTGGATGATTGAGATAATGTCATCCAAAAATAGAACTGATATGACCCTGAAAACTTTACTAGTCGAAGCACGAATCTTGATGTTAAAAGTAAGCCGTCGAAGTTGGCGGTGAGAGATCTTAAAATATTCTTGAAAACTTTGGGATAGTTAAATCCTAAATAGCTTTCAAACATGGAGTGTTTATAGTCAAATCGAGCGTCTTGACGAGCCGAATCAAACAAGCCCAAGATCTCATAATTCGACATCATTTGAGCATTCAAATACACAAAATATATCATATGATCAAGGGATTCATCATGAGCCGTCCGATGGAGAGGAGTGGTTTGGATTTTGCATGTATTTCTGACGCCACTCCTCCAATCTATAAATAGCCTCATTTCTATGAAGGCCAGAGAGGAGAGAGCTCTAAAGATCCTCCAAGCCTGTCGACGCCACTCGGCGATCGCCATACCGTGGCCGCCGCGTTGATCCGCCGTCTTCAATCTCGGTCTCATCATGATGACTTACCGGTGATTGTTTCGCATTTCTACCGGTTATTGTTCCTGCGTTTACGCGTGGTTGTTCTATTCGCATTATTGCATTTCGCTGATTATCGCCGTTCACCATCATCACTACTATGTTATAACGATCGTTGTCACATATGTTGTTCCTTTCTCATATATAATTATGTAATCTCGGTATTGGGAAGATCTTGTACTCTAAAATAGATACATAGTGGAAGCTTTTTACCGGGCTAGGCGGTGGTTTCCCTCTTTTGAGGTTTTTCAAGTAAAATTAGAGTTTTCTTGTTCACTCTCTAAATACATGTGTGTGTGCTGGATTTTACAACGAAGCTAAGGCGAAAATTTTTACTCTACCGCAACTGGTTTTCTAGCACGCAACATCTATAAGATTTATAAATTTTTCACTGTGTGCCTTTTAATATATTATAGAATGAATTGTGATGGACATATTAACATAAAAGAAAAATACTAGTATTTTATGTTGTATAATATTTTGTATATTTTTATGAGTATATTGAGCTTGATAAAAATTGCTATAAAATAAGGAAAATTTTAAAATATTATTCTAGGTATTGCATATAAATAATTTTGTAAATTGTGATTGTTGATATATGCATATAAGTTTACTTATAATTTTACTATTAGTTGTACGTATTAATATTTACATATTTCTGTAATATCTTTAATGATATTTATATATATACTGAAAATGATAATATTCAATGCATATGTATCAAAACATATGTGCAAAAAGGGAAAAGGTGGATAAGTGTATGTGGTTGGATGGCTATATATTATGTGCATTCAAGTAGAGTTATATAGAGGTATAAGTGGAAGTTGAGATATAAGGGGCAAATGAGAAATGTAAATAAATGGAGGTAGAAGTGAAAGTGGAGATAAAAGAGTTAAGAAAAAACTATAAAATATTCTACATAAATAAATAAATTATTATTTTATATTATCGTATTTTATTTATGACAACATATTGCTTACACTATTGCTTGACGTATGTTTATGATAGATATTAGTTTATATACTGACATTGTACTTAATAGATAGAACATGTGACCCATTAAAATATTATTTTAATTTTTTGAAGGTACATTTCATTATTTATAAAATATTTTATTTTATAAATATCTATTATTTTCTATTTTATGTATTAAAAACTATCATACATTTTGAATAACCTACTGAGTTGTGGTTGCTCACTCTTAATGTATTCAAATATGTTAATTTAGAATGGTAAGACTTAGGTTGAGTAGAGGCTTTTGGTTATTGTTGAGAGCCGGTTTTGGTATGTTTCTACTTTAGATATATTTTTTGATAATCATGATAATATACATATTTTATTGGTGAAAATATTATGTTGTGATTATTATTTTGATGTATAGTTGTGATATGATTTGATATAACTATTTTTATTTTATGATATTTTTAATGACAGTAGTGGCTCTCTGTTTATAAAATCAAAAAAGAAAAAATTTCATCCAAATAGATCTTGAGTATTAATTAACTATTACATCTTGATACGATGTGACCTACCTTGATATGACAGCTTACATTGGGTTGGGTTGTCACGTAGAGTTCTTATGATGAGGCCCTAATTTTTCTTTAAAAGATGTTAATTATCTTCTTTAGATAAATCACATTTGAAGATATTTTAGACTTATAGTTTATATAGCGAGGTTTTAATTTTTCTCTAAAAAAGGTGTTAATTGTCTTTATTAGATAAACATAATTTGAAGTGATTAAGACCAATAGTTTCTATGGTGTGGCTCTGATTTTTTTCTTAAATGAAAGTTAAGTATCCTCATTAGATGAACCATATTTGTAAGTGAGATTTTTATTCCATGATCAACCTATTGGCTTCAATTTCTTCAATGAATGATTGTTGCACTCATTGTATATGAGAAATTTGAATTTTTGAGTAAGAGTGTAAGTCTTCAGATGTGTGATTCTTTTGCTTTTGCATACTGAATTTTTGTTATGATAGTACAAGAAATGTTGATATTGTAACTTCAATTTTCTTTTCATGAAGGATTCTTTTTAAAAAGTTTACTTGCCCAAACAATTATGATATAATGATCTCACAAAATTTAAATTGTGGTGTAAAATGTTTGGAGAAGCCCACCAAGAAACTTTTGTTCTATCCAAGATTATTTATGAGAGTGTAATTTAACAAGGTTGGCCTATATAGAGGAGGTCAATGGAAATCTAGGAAAAAATTTTGGCTTATCCAAGGCTCTATCAAATTATTTCTCGATGAAGTTAACTTGTATGGAGAAGATCGAAGGGTTTGCTAGAGATTTTTGGCTCATACAAAATTATTTTAAGTGTATTTACTTGAAGCTATTAACCTTTATGGAAGAGTTAAGAAGAAATCCATTATTGATCTTTGTCATATATAAGGTTATTTGTTAGAGTTATGTTAACTTATGTGAGAGATGTTAGAAGAAAAAAGAGAAGATAATAACATGTAAGAATTTGACATATTTGCTAATATTTATGAGAGTGTTATTCAATGATATTAGCATGTATAAAAAAGAAGATAACAAATCCATTAAAAGGTTTTAATCTATTTGATGATATGAATGCATATGTAAAGGATATAAGAGAAATCTACTAAAATTTTTTGATATATTTGAAGTCATTTATTAGAGTGTTACTTAATAATATTAATCTATATTAAAAAAGTTGGATAAAATTCACTAATTTTTATTTATCTAACATTATTTGTTAAAGTATTAATTAAAGAAGCTAACCTGCAAGGAAGAGGTCAAACAAATTACTAAGAATTTTTAACCTATATAAAAAAAGCTGCATGATTTATATGTTTTAAAAAAAAATCACCAAAAATTTTAGACCTATCTATAAATATTTATTTAAGTGTTACTCAATGATGTTAATGTATATATAAAATTTCAAAATCCACCAAAGATTTTGATTTTCCAAAGGTTATTTGTGAGGGCATCATTCAATAATGTTAACATGTATAGAAGCATTCATAAAAATTCTACAAAGAATTTTTTACCTATATGAGATTATTTATCAGAGTATTACTCAATAGTATTAACTTGTAGATAAGAAGTTAGAAGAAATTTATTAACAAAAAATTTCACCTATTCAAAATTGTTTGTTAGATTATTACTTGATAATATAACCTATTTGAAATTGCATAGAAGAAATTCAACTAGAATTTTCAGCCTATCTAATATTATTTTAAAAAGTGTTACTCGATAACATTAATTTGTATGAAAGAAGTTAAATCAAATCACCTTGAGATTAATTATACTTTGATTAGAATAAGATGAAAGTCATGTGCATTTGAATCAAAAGTGAAATGTATTTAGCTTCTTATTGTCCTTTTGAGATCTCAATTATGACCTTACCTATAGAGTAAAAATCTTGTTGGGGATCATATATGGAATTAAGATCATGCATAATATTTTTTGTAAAATTACTTATAAAGTTGGAAGACACCTTAAAAAAGATTGTTGTTAATAATATTGTCTTTAATGTGCAAGAAAAAAAATTATATAAAGAGACTTGCTTGACTATAATTATGTATAAACTGTATTTTTCAACATGATCTAGTCTAAGTTAATCACTAAGTTGCAATTTGACTTTCTGAAAATAAAAAAATTTGTAGCACCCACCGCAACTTCATTAGACAACAACTTCTACAGCCTCCAACTATCTTTTTACACAATTGCAGCTTTCCCAAGTAGACCCTTAGTTAGGTAGTAAACTTAATTTTTCTTAAGAGCCTATCAAGTGAACCATGCTTCTCCAATATCACATAAAATCATAAAAATGAACTTATGAAAAGCATGTGATTTTAATGCACAAATAATGTAAACACAACATTGAATGTTAAATAAATATATCAAAAGGCTGGTGTGGCCTGGAACTATATACACCTTTAAAGAAAATGAAAACTTGACAATCTAGTTTTGCCCTTATATAGCCTAACATAGGACTAAACATCTTAATTTATGGGTCTTCAAATTCTCTTATTTTAGATCTTCTCCTTTTTAAGGACCTCTTTTAGCATTAGATAGGACCACCAAACTATATAGTCCATCCTTGTTGATCCTAATCTCTTATATATTCTAACTTAATTTTAGCATAAATTATATTTTAAGTTTTAAATGAAAAGTCTAACTAACCCCTACGAAACAGATGTTAGTAATGCACATAGGCACAAATACAAAACATGCATTTCTTAAGCATGCATGCATAGCACCAACAAGCACCATGCATACTAGTCTTAATAAGTCACGCTTAAGGGCATAAGCATAAGCACCTGCGTGTAAATATGTTGGTTCTAAATGACTTAAGCACCCCACTAAGCATGATTCCCCACAAAAGGCATCGTTAGATCTACAAAGATCATCAAATCATCTAAGCTACACACAAGCAACAACCTACCAAATAATTTACATAGAAACAATACACCACAAAATAATAAAAATCAATACACCATGAACAAAAGCATCATCCTAACCTAGGTCTAGAGTTGGTGACATAATATTTTAGTATATGTGAGGAGGCTAGTGTGGTGAGGTTATGCTAGGCCTTTAAATTTAAGTTTTTAATTTACATTTGGAGTCTAATTATTATTATTATTTTTTTAGTTGGTGCTTTCATTTTAAGCAATTATAGGCTTTGAAGAGAACCTTAAATTTTGATTTGAATGTTGGTTTATGTTGAATTTAAGGTTTTGAAGAGGGTAGGGCCCACTACTCTTAACACCTAGCAATAATAGGGTGGACACCTCATCAAAGGTTATGAGCCACCCTAAAGCTCTAAACAAAATTATGAACTAAATTATTTTATTATTTATTAAAATTATGATTTATATTATACTTTTATTATTAGATCCAAATGATTTAATATCTTTACAAAAATTGTTCTTGAAGTCAGAGACACTCTTTGAATTATTTAATATTATCTTGATTACCTTTAATTTAAATTTTTAATTTATTTACATTCAATTATCATTTATTAGTTAGTTTCTAAAATAAAATTTAGATTAATATCAAAAATTTTCTCTAAAAATAATAAGAATATTATTTCAAGTCAAGGGACATTAGAGAAGTATCTCATAACATTTTGAGTTAGTTTTGATTTAATTTAAAAGTGTTTAAATTCAACTAATCTATTTTACTTATGTTGGTCAGGTGGGGCCCACTAATATATTTTAGTCATACTAAGGGTTTTGACATTCATCTAGATTTAAATTTTTTATTTTTTTTGGCTTGAATTTAGTTTGAATTTCATCTAATTTTAACGATCCATGCTACATTTGAATCCTAGGTACTAGAATTAGATCATATAGGCTAAGGGATGAATATATGTTAACCTCACTGAAAATTAGGTCAACAAAAATGTGGGGTTCAAGTAGAACTCAAAGTATCCTTTATGTACAAAGTGGAGGTTTACTTATAAATTTTGGGAGTGACTTTGCTCATAAATATATTTGAAATTTAAGCATTCCATCCCATGACTCAAAGTAACCCCCTCAATCATAAGAATTTTTTTGAATATTTAAGTGTCTTAATAATATCAATGAGTGATCTTGAACTCATTGACTTCATCTTATCGAGACATTTGATTTGAATATAAGTATGTAAGATTTGAGGATAATTTAATCCTACAAGATCCGAGCATGTTTTTAAATATATGAAAAAGCATAACAAATTTTTTCTTGATTTAAGAAATTCTTTCTTTATTTTTAAAAATAGTAATAAAATATGATTCCTAAACTTATTTTCTATATTATGTACTTTAGTGTTTAAATATGTCCTCAATATATTTATAAAACCATATATAAGCTAAAGAAAACCCTTTGGGGTGAATTATCTAGAATTCAACAAATAATTCAATATTTTTAATTTATTCATCAAAGGATCACTTAACTTTTTAGCTTGAAATAGTTCACTTCACAATTAAATATTGATCTCCTAAAGAGGTACAAACAATTTTAAGTAATAAAGATTAATCCTTACCCACCCATGATGTAAAGACCACATAAAACCTAAATTATCAAAATTGCACTAAAAATTTGATGTACAAAATTATTAAATATAATCTTTGATTACTTAATAGTATTGATAATATAGATATTATTATTGCCTAAATATTTAAATTTTTTGGTCACAACTCAATGCTTGAAAATACCCCCTTCAAGGAAAACCTCTTGTATTTATAGACAAGCTCATTGAAGTCCTTGAAAATTGATTTAAATGCAATTCATTGTTTGAATTAGGTTATTCATGTACTTCATCAATCATAATAAGGACCTCAAACATTACAACTTTTAGTCATCGGCTTCTGAGTCACTAATTGTATCAGCATTCTAACTTTTTCGTTCATTCTTTGTCCTTATCTTTGCTAGATAAGCTGATCGACACTTTCATTGTAATATACGAGAAGCACCCAATACATTAGTTGAGACAATTCTCACTGGCTTCGCCAAAGTTCTTGTTGAGGGAGTTACTAGGTTGAACTAAGCCATCAAATCGATGGATGCCACGATTGTCATTATCAACACTATAATATTGTATCAACATTATTTGACATTTGGATTGCAATAGGGAGGTCGACAAGCTTGTTAGGGTTGTGGCAAATGAGGATAAGGTTGATAGTACTATAATGAGTGAGCTAGAAAGGGAGGTTGTAGCTAATGTCATTAATGATTCTAATAATCATAATCCAAAAATTATAGTATTTTAAAATTTTCCTCGAGTGAAATGAAGATAAATTTAATTGACTCTAACTTTAGTAAGTAATCATTAATATAACAAGTAAGTTTTCTCTGATTTAAAAATATTTTTGAGCAAATTTATCTAAATATATAAAAATACTTATTCAAATAAATGTGTTATAAGAAATAAAAAATTAATTTTTTTCAACACAAATAATTAAAAAAAGATGTTAGGTTCCCATTATATGGATGGCGCTTAATTATAATTTTTTTATTCTCTTTATGTGGCCGCTCATTAATTATTTAATTATAGGGAGTTAAAAACTCTACAACCTGCAACTTGTGCTTTTTAAAAATTCCAAAGCGAAGAGAGAGAGAGAGAGAGAGAGAGAGCGCGAATAATAAATTAGCAGTGGATTTTGGGTTTCAAAGGCTCTGCGATTGGCTGGGCCTCCTGTCTCTCCCAGTACACATTCCGGCACCCAGCTCTTCTGTTCTCCTTCCTTTCTCTCCTTTTTCTGTCTACTTATAATCCTATTGGTTTGGCTGTTCCTTCTCTTCCGATGTTTCACTGGGTACTGTGCTGCAGCCTCAGTCACTGAAATGTGAGTTATCTACAGTGTGCTTTGCCATCTTTCTGTCTTTGGTTGATTAAAATTCCAAGCCAGCAATTTACGCTTGTTGCTTTTCTGTCTACTTCTTGTTGGTCAGCTTCTGCTCTCAACTTTTTTCGTTTTGCTCCTTTGGGGTTGCCGGTTTTGTTTGATAAAATTAGTCGTTTCGTTTTTTTCTTTGATTTTTCAGGTAGATAGCTGACATGGATGATATCCTTACCTTTAAATTTTCATATAGGGTTCTTTTGGGGGTTATTGCTTTCTTTCTTTTGATACAGATTAGTTGTGAGATGCGCATCGTTAATCATTTGGATTGTGCTTTTTTAGGCGCGCCATTTGAAGTATAATTCTTTATTGAAAAATTTCTCTTTTCTTTTTTCTTTTTGCTGGTTTCTGTGTGTAAAATGGGTTCCTCCTAATTTTTAAGTTACTTGAATCTTCCATTACTCTGTAGTTTGATCTTTATCTGCTGTTGAATCTTCTTTTTCTTCTCTGCTATACACTTCTTTATTCTTCTTATTTGGATATTTGACTCGGCTTTCCCAGTATTCTAATAGAAATATCTGAGATTTTACAGCCTTGAAGTTTTTTATTGGCCTTTTATTTGTAAGTTTATAGTTCGTAAATCTAGGGTATTTGGGTGGTTTCCATGTGGGCAACATTTGATCTATGTGACCAGTTTTCTTGATTAATCTTTCTGTACTGATCAGATGCCCAATATTTGTGCTAAATGCCCAGAATCATTTCACTGGTGTCAGAGTTGGTCTGTGGCCGTTGAAGGACGAATAACAACTCATCCTATTTATTTGGTCTTTGGAGGGTTTATAAGATGCAAAATATGCTGTGCTTTAAGAACGACAGTGGTGTCGGCCAGATTTCCCTTGGTCAGCCTGTCCAGGCCACTTTGGCTCCATGGTGGATTGGATCTCAACCACTCTATGGAGAAGCCCTCAGTCAATTCAAGAATTTATCTGGGGAACAAACCAATGGAGTAACAGGTGCTTCTGGGCAGGTGCACCATGGTATTGATCGCAGGATGGGGATCATAGAGGAGAAAGGGAATGGTTGTGGTGATTCTGCCAAGTTCCTGATTATTCCTGGTATCAATGCTTTTAACTATTTCTATACCTATGTAGGCCCTTTTTGTGCTTTTTTTTTTTTCCATAAACAAATATAATCATGTGTTTTTGTGGACAATTGTTTTTGTGTGTGTATCTCCCTTTCCCTCCCTCTCTCTCTCTCTCTCTCTCTCTTTATATATATATATATATATATATATATATCTCAATTTTATGGCCTGAGATGAAGCAGATTTTGAAGTCTTACATGGAAGCAGTCAATTTTAGCAGTTCTAGTTTGTGATTTACTGGCCTCAAATTGAATGCTTTTATATCTCTTTTTGACTTGAAAAGGTTTTATTTGATTTCTCTGAGCTCTTAGAAAGAAAATGAGTTTTGCGGTACTTGGTGAGATATTTTACCTATCTATCACTAAGGTATAAGAACAACCGAAATTGAGAATCATAACACTGCAGTTCTTCATTGGGGATGACTTTGTGCTTGATATATTCTTCTAAAGATCTTCTACCTTCAAATTGAAAGAGATTGATTCTATACTGTCATCATCATCATTATCATCATTGTTGCTCTTATCCCAGCTGTATGGTGCATTCCCCTTCAATGAGGATGCTGAACACATTCAATTTTAAGTATTACATGTTATGATTGGGTTGAATAATCCCTTTTAAAGTGAATAATAGGCCATTTGTGCTCCCTCCATAAATGAATTGATATAGTGACCACTATAATTAATCATTTGATGGTGAAGAAGGACAAAAATCATACCATTTTTATCTTTTCCTTTCCATGGATGCTTTGTTCCAGTAGATTAGTGTCATTCTCTACCAATATAGTTTCTAGAGACTGCTAGTGATTGTTCTTTCACTGCCGTGCCTTGCTTAATGTGGAACAATGTTGTTCTGACAATTTAAATTGAAGATTATGGTCTTTCAGAAATATTAAGGAACAATTTTCCCCATAACAACAACCAAAGATCTGGTAAATCATAGTGATTCATTATGAACAGCTAAGATAGAAATTGTAGCATTCATTGTCTATGTGGGAAACACATGGACATGTGATGTGTAATTCCCATGAGAGAAGCAAAAAGTAGCAGGAAGAATTGACTACTTCTGCCTATAACAAGTTCTAATGCACATGTTTGGACATAGATGTTAATGGGCAGAGTTGATATGTAATTGATTTATTTAAATCTAAAAGTTAATGTCAACTGTTATTTTCCTTTTACAGAGAACTCTGATTGACATTTCTAATTATCATATGTTTTACATGGGCATGCTAACAAGGGTTTGCAGAATCTTTTGAATGAAAGGACTTGTTGCATTGGTTGAATGAGCCATAAGAGGACAAATAGACGGCTTTTTAGTGCAAGGTCTGTTTTCCATGATCAGACGTATCTACAATTAATTAAACATGAGAACATAAAGAAGAGGGGATGGTGATCCGGAAAAGTTAGTAAAAGAATAATGGAAAGGCACATCTACGTGGAATATCATGAAATGAAATAATAACTATGCCACTTCCTTTCCATTCATAGTAGCAGTTAAAGTGAAGCAAATAAGAAGGATGTAAAATATATCAAGTTCAGTCAGTTTTTTCTCACACAGTACCTCAATTTTGGCCTGTCTTCATTTCCACTTATGTCTATAGTAGGCCGCAACATTGATTATAGATATTGCAATTAAACAACTATAGTTTCATCCTCATTGAAGTATGAACAACTTATACAGGAAAATCATGGTTATGAATTTATATTCAAAGTGAAAGCAGTTGTAGGTGAGCAAGGGATGGAAGACTTTCCAATTCATGGATGAAGTGATGGGATTTAGGCTTAAGAGGTACTTGAATGGCTTCATGGATGAAGAAGGTTGGAGGAATAGTGGTTTGAGAAGAAGAGGAGTGTTGTAATGGGTGCCAAGTAATTTGAAGTTGAAGCATCACTAGGATCAAGAATGATGTGCCACAAGGAAAAAGGAAAAAAGAATACAAAAATCAATGAAATTTACATAGTTTAACTATATCCGTGGATGAGGAGAGATGATTCGATCTAGTAATGATAAAATCACAAGAGGTGTACATAATGGAATGAACATTCATTGCCTCTTCTAAATCCTAGCATACCCTCTCACAAGTGAAGAGGAAGACCAATAATAATCTCATAGACAAGATTACCATATCACAAAGTATTCTTCTTGTATGCTTCCTTAAAAATCTTCGATCCTTTAATAGCTGTCCAATTGGCTGCATGTCAAGGAGGAATTTCATAGCTATCCAATTGCTTGATAAATCTTAGTTGAGTCCCTTGATATATATGCTAAACATCTTTTGAAGGAAACCTTTATATGCATGTCACACTTCGCGGGGCTTGGAATACCAAAGGCGAAGCAGGCTGACGGATAAAGAAAACCTTACTTAACATTTCTAATCTTAAACAAAATTTTACAATATATTTCTCCAACTCATATAAGAGCACTACAAATCCATAACATAATTAACAATTTGTCCACACATATAACATGTCTACTAACAGAAGTCATATGAAATACAATTTAAAACATAAACCAACATAATATCTATCTCGTGAATTTTTCTACGGTGATAAACATAACACTCCCTTCTATCCTCTATCTAGTTAGGAATGTTACATAAAAAATATAAATAACTTGCAATTGAATAAAATTCAGAGGGTGAATTATGCTTTTACCTATAGTAAAATAAGAAAGCAAAAATAGTATGCATGACATGTTTTGCTATAACATATATATAAAAGAAATTTCTCAAACATTTAAACATATAAGAGGTATGTACAAATAAATATTTCTTATGAATTTACTTTTATATTTATCAACCATTTTATGAGTCACCGTCTAAACCTTTACCAAAAGAAAACTTTACCAAAACTCATCCAAAGGACAAGCAACCATTTCCATTTGACTTTTTTATTTTCCTTTTTTTTTCGCAATTATTCGTCATCGGTATAATAAGGGGTGAACTCCACTTTCAAACATACACATTCATAGATATAATTTATACAACTATTAATTCATAACGAAATCGGTTAACTACGTGAAATGATAAAAGTCTGCGATATGATCTAGCGCTTATTTTTTTAATTCTTATTCATTGATATGAAGAAACGGGAAAATCAATCACAATTTGCAGTACAGGAAAAAGTCATAATCATGTACAAATGCATTTCATCACAGGAAATAAATAAACTTTTACCATAAATGTAAAAACATAATTACCTACCTTAGTTTAAAGCTTCCTCATAAATCTCATTCCCTTTAACACTTCTTTCCTTAAGTTGAGTGCCTATAGAATAAAATATTGATTGGATCAATATTGGAAAATAATTTATTTATTTTATTCATTTCTTGTCTGCGATACTGACTTATATTTTTTATTATTTAATGCTCACATTCATCAATATTTTATTATGTATTTTCTAAATCAAGTTAAATTCCTATATAATAATATTATTATTTATAATATTTAATTCATTTAATATAATGATATTTATACATGTCTAATTTGCTATATAATACTCTATAAATTCTATTATTTTTCTTAATATAAAAATATTATGTGTTAAAGTGACTTAATATAGATAAAATTTATTTTCATTTAATGTTTATCATTTCTCTTAAAATGACTCTTAATTAATTAATGATATATAACTTAGCATAAGTTTAATGTTTCGTTTAATTTGCAATTATATTTCATGTGTAAAGATTTAATACTTAATTACTGGAATTTGATTTATGTTACACATTCCCAAATTAAATTCTTTGCTGAACTTTTATCTTTCATTTCAATCCCTTATCAATTTAATAATAATTATTTCAAACTTGACTTCGGGTTTCTTATATTACATATAGCATGATTAAGTCAAAAGTAAAATTTCAATTTATAACAAATAAATTAAACTTTACCTCACATTCTTTATAGATTCTTTCGGTTAGCCCTAGACCTGCCAGTCGCCCCCCTCCGTTCATCGCCAGTCACGCACGCGCAGACTCCCTTCTTCCCCCGGTTGTCCCTTCCTCTCGTCGTTCGCAAGGGATTTCTCCTCCCTCCCCTTCCTCGGTCTCTTGGCATGAGAGATCTAAGAGGGGGTCGATGGTGGTTCAGTGGCTCGGCGGTGAAGTCGTATCTTGCGGCTAGGGCACTCACGCATGAGGTTTCCCCTCCTCTTTCTCCCTCTCTCCCTCTCTCGTGTATTTTGGGAGTTCGATTTCGGTAAACTGAACTGAACGCCCCCTTCGATTCTTCTATTTGCGGCTAATTGTCATGGCGGTTAGATTTTTTTATATTATATATATATATATATATATATATATATATATATATATATATATATATATATATATTTTGCTGATTTTTCGATTATTGCAATGCATGTGAATGTGTGATGAATCTTAAGAGCATGCACAGATTTTGAATCTTCCATGCATAACTTAATACACAATTTGAGACTATTTTAAATTTTATTGTATTACTTAGTGTGGAACTTGTTAATCCCTATTATGTGAGGCATTCTTTTTTTTATATTGCATTGTAGGGAATATTCTAAGGAATATGCTTTAAAGATCATATCAATTTTAACAATTCTCCCCTTGAATCAATGTTTTGGCAAATTAGAATCTTCTATGTGTTCTCTTCTCTCTAAGCCGAGCATTCTAAGATCCCAAAACCTTGAAGTGCTCCACATCACAAAATCTCATCAAGATCAGATTTTCCTGGATGAAATATATGATAGACCTTTGTATCATAAATGCTGCTCCCTAAAGTGAATTCATTGAAAGGGAATGTGCACCCACCATTGAGTTTCATATGCCTAAAGTGGTCGTTTTGTCATCTTGAGTATTATAATGGTACAATCAGACATTGGTGTGTTGTACGATATTAACTTGATTTCTCTGATCACGTAAAATTTTCCTTCACACCCCATAAAGTTATGCTTTACAATACATGCAATCCTCTAGCTCTTTTAGCTCTGACAACACCCAAAGAACCTTTGTAAATTTTGAGATTTTCAGCAGTCTGAGAAAGCTTGCACCTTGCATCACTTAGAGCACCAAATATGCAAGTTTCACTCTTAGAACATGCTCATATCTTTTCCTGACAAAAGTTCCAATCACTCAATTACGTGTTCTATTACAAATAATTCCATATACACCATTGTTGTTAATATACATATGCCTATTACATGGTTTATGACTAGAAAATAATGGGAAGAATATGTAGTATCAAGTATTTGTTGATCATTTAACTGTAACATGCAATAATAGAAGGAACATCGCCATAATTTATATGAATTGTGTTTGCATATGCTAAATATCCTCTTGATGATTATCACTTGTCTATTACTCCCTCTACTTCAATGCCATACAAACTCTCTTGATGTGTCATTGTTTTCTATAGAAATAATTCACATTCCTGCTAATAGACTTGCCTTTAGAGATTGATGCTATCTCCGTAGGTCTTTCCTTCATGAACAATTCCTCATCTTACTTTTTGTCATTATGCCTAAAGCTTAAAATCACATCTTTTAATAAAATTGTGTTATTCATGTCTTTTAAGATTATGATATTTTAGATTATGATATTTTAGATTCTTATCTATATAACATTGGTGACAAAGGTACTTATTAGAGGAAGTTAAGTAGCATAATAATAAGACTATTTTTATCATCTACATTTATAAGAGTATTTCTCGAATTATAGATTATTGAATTTAAATGATACATATGTGATTTGATTTGTGTATCTTGTATGTGAAACAAATATGATCTTTCGTCTAGTAGAGTCTATTTGAGAGACTATTGGTTGTAAGTAATGACTCTTGCTTGATCCATGAATCTTATATGATTTATTTCCCTAAGGCCTACATCAAAACCTTGTCCTACAAATATATATATTTCATTCATCTATGCCCTTTTGTCTCTAGTCATCATTGTTGGCATCTTTAAACATTCAATCTTATTGGACGTGAATGCTACATATTTTAGTTTCCATTGGCTAGAACTATTTGATTCATTAAATTTATCGATCATGAACTTTATGGTCATTAATCTCATATTTGTACTCTAGCTTTAGCATTAAAGTTTTCATAGTGGTTTGCTCTAAGGCTTCTATCAAAATCTTGTCTACCATAAACAATTGGATTATTGTTAAGTACCTTTTAATACATCTTTATCTTTTCAACTCCACTCATTATTGTTGGCATCTTTAAATGCTCCATGATTGCCTTCATTAGGGCCTTATTGAACAAAAATACCACACATCTTAAATTCCAATAAATAGAACTTTTGACTCATCAACTTTTCGATTATCCAAGCCATTGATCTTATAATTGTGCTATAATAATAGTTTATTACACTGAGTATACCAAATACGTGACATAAGCATCAGCAAGATTGGGAATGACATGCCACAATGAAACACAAAAGAAAGAAAAATACAATATAGAAGAGACTAATGTTTATGTTGGCTTCAATCTTGCCTATGTCCTCCGATAGAGTTAGAAGATTTGATTCATTATTAATGAATCCACAAAAGGATTATAGACTTAAAGCACATACCACCCTCCACAAATCTTATGTCCATTAGAAATAAAAGGAGTCCAAAAATAATCTAGCATATAGGATTATTTAATCATAAAGCCTTCTTCCATACAAACTAATGAAGTTTCTAATCTCTAATAAAACTATACTTGTTGAGAGAGTATATTGATGTGGAATGAGATAGATTTCTAATTGCTTGATAAACCTTAGATGAGAATCACTTGATATAGCTATCAAGCACTTTGGAAAGAAACACCCGCATACATTTTAATATTGAACGAGTCCCTTACGCTTGTGTATATTTTGAGGTATTTTATATTCAATTTACATGCAATCCGAGGTTGGCTTGATACCTACAAATCCTTATGTTGTGAGGAATATTTATTTTTGTATTATATAATAAAGAATTTCTTTTATGGAATATGCTTTTTAAAAAGAGTCAATTAAAATAATATTAAAGCGTGTGAGGATTTGGGTTTGGTCTCACATTGGATGATAAACAAAAAATTTGGTATAGAAATATCAAGTGATTATTTGTCATTCATAGGCTTAAGCTTTTAGATTGAAAACGGGTTTAATCAACTATATATCTAGCTTGACTTTAATTTCATAATATTTCATTTCCTAACATGTGATATTAGAGTTAGAGGTATGGCTAAGATTAAGTGGTTGTAGTTTATGTAATTTGTGGTTCTAATGAGTCTTGACCTTTCTTTTGATTGAGGTTCAATAGCAAGTAACGGCCACAACAAATCCACATGGTTAAGTAGGTTCTTGATGCATAATACTTGATCTTATTTTCATTTGAAAGGTGGTGATGGATGGTGTGATGTTAAGATCTAGCTTGAAAGTTTGGAATACCAAGACGAGAATGGACAGTCAAATGAAAAATATCTTAACTAAATATTTTCAAAATAATACAAAATACAAAAGTCTTCCAAATTCATAAAGAGCCAACTATAAATCCATAATTTCCTAAAATTACATACATCCAAATTCGAACTTACATAAAATATTAGAAACTTATTAAATATCTGTCTCTAGGAGTTCCTCGACGTTTGTAAAAGAATTTCTTCATTATCCATTTAATTTATTGGAGGATCGCTTAAAAAATTTGCAACAACTAATATATGAATTTACAATTAAGTGGATAAATATATTCCTAAATTACAGTAATTTAAGTAAAATAGAAATAACATTCATGAGTGGTTCATGTAACAGTTGGACATGAAATATAAAATGAACATTACTTAAATTGTACAATAATTATCATTTTATATTTTATAGCCATCACATGAGTCACCGTCTAAAAATAACTTTTTTCCAACCCATCTAGAAGGATAGGTAACCATTTTCATTTTTATTTTCATTAACACACACGGGTGCGTTCCCAATTACTATCATAAGAGGCTGAACTCTATTTTTAACATGCACATTCCATCACATAAGTATTATATCATATTATATTCTTTTTTATCAATGTTTATATCATTTACATTATGCATTTATAAGATAAATCATATAGGCTTCAAGGCATTTAAATGATATATTTATACGAGAAATATGTGTAACTAAAATCATGAATAACATTGAAAATATCTATTCAATATAAATAGATGTAATTAATGTATAAATAAACTATAATGAAAATACTTTTTCAGTCATATCTATCTATAATTGAATGTATTTAGTTTAAAGAAAGAATTTAATTACTATAATGAAAAAAATATAATTATTCATTTTAATGTGAAGCATCCCGAGACTCTTTTCCTTTGAAATTTGTTTTCTAGTTACCTATAAGAAGATCATTAATTTGATCAATATTTGTATATATAAATATATATATATATACACACATTATTGATATATATATTTCTTATAATATAATTTTATTTCTTCTTTTTCTAAATTAGTTATTTAGTATCACTTAAATTTTTTAATCGAATTCTCGTCCTTATTTTAATTTTATTACTTTAACCTAAACTAAATTTTATTAATTTGAACATCAACTAACATATTTACTTTATCCATTATTAAATTAGAAATTTAGTTTATCCTTACTTTTCTTAATTCAATTATTTGTTTGTAACATAAATATTTATTATTCTTTCCCATCTCTGAAATTTATCTAACACATTATCAACTGCTAGATATGCATCCCCTTTAGAAGTTTAGATTTCAGGTTTTCTACAGAAATATGTTAAAAGTTATCTATCTTCCCTTCAAAATTTTAATTCATTAATTAATTAAATCTTCTTTCTTGATGTAAATCATTGCATGATTGAAGTATATATATTTAAGGATTATGTATCATAATTAATTGAACTTAGCTTTAAAATCTTCCGAATAGAAAGTTTCCTAAAATAAGTTACAATTTGTCTTCCTTAAAACTTTTTGTTTTGTTGCTTTCTTTTCTTAAAATTTATCTATCCTCGTTGATTTGTAACAATCTCTAATTAAATCTGAATTTATCTTTCAAAATAGAACTTGGATTTTGAACTTAACATAAAACATAAATAAAATATGATTTATTTTAAGTTATAAAAATGAAAAAAATTATTAAATAAAATCATTAAATTATAAATTGATCACCTCGTTTTCTTCTCCCTCTTCTTCTTCCTCTTCCTTTTTCTGTTTCTCTTTTTTTTTATCCCTCTTTGGCTGGCTCAGTTCCCTCCCTCTCTCTCTCTTGCTAGCTTGCTAAGCCCTCCCCTTTCTTAATTGTTTCTATAAATGGGAATACTGGTGTCGATTCTCTGAATCGATGCTAAAGTTATTTTTTTGTTTAATTATTTTTTTAATTGTTGTTATATGTGAAGAGTTAGGAGAGGGGCGGTTGTTAATGAATGGAAGATTTTGAGTTTATTCCAATATTGGATAGTTGAAAAATATGTTGTATCATGTGGTTGGCTCTCGCTTTTTCGTTTAATCTTTTGGGTTGAAAGTAGATTTGACTATTGGCATTCATGGCTCAACTTGATTCCCCTTTTGATTTACTACTTAATAGGGAAAACATGGAAGCAAATATGAACATTAATAAAGATGGTGAAAGAAGCTCTATACTTGTAGGTAAAAGGGATGGTCAAGCAACATAATTTCAATTTGGCTAATGCATTCTTCAACCTATTGGTTAACTCTGCATGAATTGAGGGCTGAACATTCTCACATCGCTAAATTAATCAAGAGTTCAATTATGTATTTTTATTGAATTTATTTAGGCTTATTTGTACTAATATTATAGTCATGAGCACCTGTCGAATCACAAATAATTATTTTTAACGTAAGAATAATTTTTTGCTAAAGATTGTAGAGTAATTCATGGAGAAAGTTAACATAATTCATACAATAGTAGTTATGATTGCTTATCTATGATGTTTAAAGAAATTCAAAAGAGCAAATTGCCTTCGTATGAGATGATGAGTCTATGGGCACATTAGCATGTGGACGAGATGGAGGGAGAGGGGAGAGAGGTGTGTGATGACACCTTAAAATTTCTTTTTTTTTTTAACTCTTCTAATCTTTAACCACATGCTAAACATGTGAAAAAAAATCAAATTACATAATACATAAATGTATAAGCATAGATGATGAGTTTTACAAGTTGCATTACCTAATACAAGAGTGCTTGAGTGCTATGCATAATATAAATAATCTCACACTACACAATATTAGCATTTAAACTTGTAATAAAGTGCACATGAACTAGTAAGCACATGAAAGATACAACTTAGCCGCACAAGCTACATTGAATATCAATCACTGCACTAGAAAAATTATGCAAGTGTTCACTCAACAATAATTATGGTGTTATAAAGAATGAATGCTTTACATTAGAGTATACAAGGTTTGGGCACAATTAATACAATCCACTCAAAACAAGGGCATTAAAGCTTGAAGCTTGAATCACTTCAAGAACATTCAAAAAATATACAATAAGCAGGTAAACATGCAATAAATAAATTAGACCATATAGCAAAGAGATGATCAATTTTTTGTAGTTCAATACAAAATTATCAACATTTGTGCCTAAGCATGCCCTTAGTATTTTACTAATTTCCTTATGATGGTGAAACCTTCTTTATAGTGGAATAACTTACCCCATGTATTTTTACACAGTGACTATTATTACTACACCTTTTTAATATGGGCAAAGCAAACCCACAAACTTAGTTTTCAAAAGATTTTTTTACCTCCAAAAACTTACAAGGCTTCGGTGGTGATAAACCTGACATTAACCCATGGATCTCCTCAATCTTTATTAGGCAAGATTGAAAATATGTAATGTTAAACTAATTACAAACTTACGGGTTGTTTTGTGAGTTTAAGATGCAACGTGTATTTCAAATGTAGTGTTAATTAAACACATGGTGTTTTAATTTTGTAAAGCTATTTGGTTAGTTAGAAAATGAGTTTATGAAATCCATATTTTTTTTGGTTGATTGAAAATGAAATACATTTTGTGGAGGGTAGGGATGGTGGCTTGGTAATGATGCAGATGATGGGATGGTGGTGCATCTAGTGGAGATGATGTGGTGACATGGGATTGGATTGGAGTCGATGACGGGATTGTGCTTGAGAATGATGTAGGTTGTGCAACTTTGGTGATGGCTTGGTTGGGGTTAGTGAAGACGAGGTCATGGTTGTGTAGCGATGATGTAGTCATGCATGGTCAGGGCTAACAATTATAATGTTATGCAGGGTAGGGACTGGCGACAGTGAGGTTTGGGACAAGGAGGTCATGTGGGAATGGCTAGCATGGATTGTGGGGTCCTTGTATTTAGAATTTGTCCGATTTGAGCTAATTTTTGATGCGTCAAAAATACCATTCTTGAAAAATCTTTTAAAAAATTTGCATTTGGTTTACTTCAAATTAAACAAAAAAAAAAAAAAAATCAGAACTTGTGCATTTCTTTTAATCTACGCCTTTTATACACCAAAACAAATAACCTGTAAGAGATATAGAGGGATGGTAGGATCACCCAACAAGAGCTTCAAGGAGTCCTGCTATTTGAACACTTAGATTTCATGAAAAAACTTCATCAAAATATGGAAACAAATTATGCATTCAATATTTCATGATTTTTAATTTTTTTCTTAACAATTTATATACTATTAATAGCCAATGGAATGCGTAGAAGTTTCCTTGAACAATCCATCCACAAAAAAAGGGTTCCAAAAGCCCACCCAATGATAATTTTATCTAGTCATACTATAGATATGGGACTTTGGAGAACCCCATTATTTTGTTAATGAGGGCATGTTAAGTGGCCAAGAAAACTAATAAAAATAGACCAAATGACAACATAATTAGTGGGATCTGTTAATAGTTTACTAGGACCCAAAAACCTCTAACAAAAATTACTAATTTAGCATTTTAGAGGATTTTTCTAATATATCAAATGAATATCAAAATCTTTAAAAAATTGTTAATAAATAGATATGTTAGTAAGCTACTATAAAAAATCAATAAAAATGATAACTTTAAACTTCTTGAAAAATCAGTTAGCAAAAAAAAATTTTAGTTTTTAACTAAAAACTAGTTATTCCAAAAAAACTTTTGAAAATAGAAAAATACACTTTCAAAATCATGCAAATCAAAGCATGAGTAATATGAAAAATTAAACATATCTCAAAATTTTTTGGTTAATAGAATATTTTATTCATTAATTAAAAATAAAACAAATATATATTTCATCATAAAAACATAGCACTTTAAAATCAATGACAACAAGTTCAAATAACAGCTTAAAATCAATTGCCACAAGTTCAAAATTCATGAAAGTTGGGACATAAGTTTAATTAGTTATAATAAACATACAAAAGATTTTTTGTAAAAATAATAATTTTGACTGATTATGATTATCATTTAATTTTAATTGCTTTCATCATTCTTGAAATTTTCATTAATCATGCTAACTCAATTTATATTAAAGATACCTATACTCACACACGAGGCTAATTTTTATGAAATCTTCAATTTGCGCTTAAACTTTTTATGAATTATTCTTTTTGAGATAATGTCCAAATTACAAATGTTTCAAGTCTAATACACAATGTCAACTCCCTAATGTGGCTAATTACTAAATAACTTGTAAAGAAGTTAACAAAAAATTAGATAATAGCGTGTAAAGTTTATTATAATCAAATCACTAATGAGCTAATCATAGCATGAATGATGGTTGTTGAGGCTTGTGTGGTCAACAATCTACACTTATTTGATGATGAAAAATTACTATGTAAAAGTTTCTCTCACTAATTACATTATGTAAATGTAATTTTTCTCTTTAAATAGATGTATCTTACCAACTTCGCTAATGATATATACTAATATAATAATTCTTCAATTTTAATGATTTACTATGAATTCCAAGGTTAGTAATACAAAGTTTTTCTTATTTTAAAACTCGGCACCCTCATATAGCCCTAAATCCTTCATGTTGTACCCTTCTCCAAAGTAATCGATCACGCTTCCCTCCTTTAACACTAGATTTCACATACCTCTACATACAATCCTCTATACCCTAACGTTAGACATCACATTCTACACACACACATAACTAATTCCTTAAATACAAGGTGGGATCTTGAGTTTGTCAAGTCTCATAAGAATTGTACTCACCACTGTACCTCATTTTTTGTCACGATCTAGCTCAGGAGCTCAGAGTATTGAGACAGGAACAAACAATCAGATGGAGTATCTAAGTTCAACACATAATCTATACTATTTAAAATAAACTAAAACAACATTTACTGTTTTGATGAAAGACTTCCAATATCACAAAATTCCCATTCCATCCAAAATTTTTTGTTCATAAGTTAGAGAATATTATGAATCTAAAATAAAATAATTAGCATATAAAAGATATTAAAAAAAGTATCTAAATTAATCTATATATAAAACAAAATTATACGAGTACCTAACATTAATTGCTTCACGCTTTTTATAAACAACACTCCTATTTTTATCCATTTATTCTAAAGGGGATTTACCTAAAAATATCTATCAATTAAAAGGATGAGTGATAGACATAAAACTCATCGTGTATATTATAATTTTAAATTGCAATAATTCAAAATAAAGAGGTGCAATAGGCATGCTACTCATCAAAATTATGTTGTAAAAAGTTATAAAACTTGCTTTGCAGTACAACAATAATTATTTTCTAAATTGCTTAGTAGTTAGAATTATGCATAGCAATAGAAACATAATATTTATCTTGATAATAAGAGCTTGAACATGTATTGAGTTTTTCATATCATATAGCTTTCTATATCATAACTTACACTTTAGCCTATGCTTAATACATGAAAAAAAAACAAAATAGTCCCCCAACTATCTATAAAGGATCAAAATGATCTTAAATTATTTAAAATGATCAAGTTAATCTCTTGAATGTTTAAAAAGGGACTGAATCAATCCCACTATTGAAACTAAAAAAAATTTAGGTGTTAAAGTGTTAAAAATAAGGGCATTTTAGAATATATATATATATATATATATATATATATATATATATATATATATATATATTTTTAAGTAAGTTTAATTTTTATGTGCTTCTATACTTTTTAATTATACATCTTATATAATCTTAATTATATATCCTATGTACCCTTTTATTTTTTTTCTTTTTTATTATATTGACAAAAATGATTGAACTATCAAAAATAATATTTCATTATTTTTATCAAAAATAATTTAAATATAATCATTATAATAAATTTAAATTCTTAACACTATGCAACAAAAAACAATTCAATATTTTTTATTACAAAAATCAAGATAGCAAATAAATAAATAAAGTTATGTATTATAAAAAATTAACTCGCTTCAAAATCTGTGTAATCTTAAATCATGTTTGCTGAATGTGATTGTATCTACTGTGCACGAGGAAGTGAAATTAGTAAGAAATTAGTATAACTTAAAAATCAAGAATTAAATATTTATTTTCCAAAAATATCATTCATTTTTAATACTCTAAATCTTAAATTTTCATTAATTTGAATTGTGGGACTAATTTATCCCTTTTTTAAATAGCTATGAGGTTAAATTTGCTTTTAGATAGTTTGAGACTATTTTGGTCCTTCATAGATAATTGGGGGATTATTTTGGTCTTATTCTTCTTAATGCATTTGTCTTAGAAGTATTATCAAAACCTAATTCACCCTTTGTCCATACATTCCATTGTGCCACAACTTGGTTTAGAATCGATCTACTATTGTCTAGTGTGCAAAAGCACTAACTCACTGAGAAAGAAAACATTACTCTAAACTTGTTGTATTCAATAAATTATGATTCTTGTTCATTCATATAGATAATATGATTTACCATTATCAATCAATGGTGTAAATAGTTATATGATTTATCCAACATGCAAATAATCTTTCATATTGTTTGAAATGAAGTAGGTTTTCATATTACATTTCAATTGTATTACTTTATATTCCAATGTTCCATATAAATAAATATTGCATGCAATGGAGAATGATTTAATGATATATAAGCTTGTTTTTATGTGCCTATTGAATGGAATCGCTATCTCATGGTATTAATTGGAGATGCTAATGTACTTGTGTTAATGACTTTATCTTTTACCTTAGTAGAAACTTGACGTACGCCTCATTGTGCCAATTGAGAATGTATGAGCAAGGAGTGAGTTGGTGCTTTTACACCTCAAAAAATAATGGATCTATTTTACTCCCTAATATGTTGGCCGAGAACGTATCATACGTAGGTGAGTTAAGTTTTAGATGGTACTCTTGAGATGGATATACTAAGTATAGACTAAACTATAAGTTATGATATGAAAAGTCCTATGATATGAAAATATTGATACATGTTCAAGCTCTTATTGTCAAGATGAATATTATGATTTTGTTCCTATACATGACTCTTATTGCTAAGTAAGGTTAATGGTTATAATTGTCATGTATGTCAAGTTTGAATTTTTTATTGTTAATTTTGATGTTCAACATGCATATTGATTCTTTTAAATTTGAATTACTAGGTCAGAACGTGATATGTGAATTCTATCTCCACATTATGGATGGATGCGGGCAAAGAAGTTAATTGGTGTTAGGTTAGGATCTTGGAATATAGGTACTCTTACAGTAAATTAATGGAATTAATAGATATTATGGTTCATAGAAAGATAAATATTTTATGTGTTCAAGAAACTAAATGGATTGGTGAGATGGCCAAAGATTGATAGTTTAGGTTTTAAACTTTGGTATTCGTGTAAAAGTCAACTAGAAATGGTGTGGGTGTGATTATAGATAAAAGTTTGAAGGATAATGTTATAAGTATTAATAGATGTGGAGATAGAATTATAACTTTAAAGATTATTGTTTAAGATTATCAATGTTATAAGTGTCTATATAGGTTTGGAGGTAAGCTCAAAAGAAAATTTTTGTAATGAATTAGAAGGATTAATACAAAAGAAAAGATACCCTCAAGAAAAAATATTTGGGGAGATTTAAATGGATATGTTGAGTGGCGTAAGATTTTAAAGATTCGTTATGGATTCTGGAGGACTAATGCATGAGACTATATTGGGATTTTGCCTTAAATTTATGATTTTGTAGAATACACTTTATTTAAGAAAAGAGATAAATATATTATTACTTATAAAATGGATCTAAGAAAAACACATATGATTATTTTCCGATAAGAAAAATAGATCGCTTAGATTGAAAGATTGTAAGGTCATTCCAAGTGAAATTTTAAGTACCCAACATCGACTATTAATTTTAGATTTTAAGGTTGTAAAGAGAAAAATAAACTAAATTATTGTCCAGATTAGATGAAGACACTTAAAGAACACAAATAAAAATTTTTTTTAAGAGCAAGCTACAAGAAATTAGAATTTGGGATGTTCATGGAAGCTAACGCTTATGTGGAAAAAATATCAAGTGAAATTAAGCAAGTTAAAAGATGTGCGGAGAATCAAAAGAAAACTTTTTTAATAAGAATAATGGTGGTGGAGTCGAAAGAAAAGATAAAGAATAAAAGATTGTTATAAAACTTGGTTTAGATGTAAAACTCTGAGAATTGGGAAAGATATAAAGTGGCTCAGAGATTCTAAGAAAGAATATATGATGAAAAAATTTATTTTAGTGATTTATACAATAAATTAGATACCAAAGAAGGTGAAAGATGTATGTATAAGCCAACCAAAGAGATAGAGAAGTAAAGACATAGTCAAGTGAGATATTAAGGATGAAAATAATAAAGTGCTTTTCTTAAAAGAAAAAATTGAAAAGTGGATGAGGTATTTTGAAACTTTTCAATGAAGGATCCGAAAGTACGATTGATTTTAAGAACCTTAATACCCTAAACAAAAATAGAATTTCATTTTATATCGTCAGATAGTAATCAAGTTAAGCTTTAAAGAAAATGAAATGTGGAAAAGCAAGTAGACTGATAATATTCCAATGATGTGTGGAAATGTTTAGAGATCAAAGAATTTCTACAAATCTTTTAATGTTATTTTAAAGACTAAAAAGATGCCAGATGAGTGGAGAAAGAGTTTGTTGGTTCCTATATTTAAGAATAAAGGTGATGCACAAGAGTGTGCAAATTATAGATGAATTAAGTTAATGTGCCATACATTAAAATTATGGGAGAGTAATCGTGAGCATAGTTACGATGTGATAAGTTTCTCACAATCGCTTTGGTTTCATGCCGTAGATCTACTATGGATGCTATACATTTGTTAAGAGGTTTGATGGAAGCATGAGAAAGTAAGAAGGATCTACATATGATATTTATTGATTTAGAAAGCTTATTATAAAGTCTCAAGAGATGTTCTTTGGAGAGAAACGAGTGAGTTAATATTGGTTATATTCAAGTCATTAAGGATATGTATACTAGAGCATTTGTGTCCAAACACAAGGAGGATTGACAAAATATTTTCCTATTTCAGCTTGGATTACATCAAGGATCAACATTAAGCCCTTATCTTTTACTTTAGTTATGGATGTTCTTAAAGGCATTTACAAGAAGATGTACCTTGGTGTATGCTTTTGTCGATGACATTCTTCTTTGATAAGAGGAGGAGTCCAACAAAAACTTGAATTATGGAGGTCAACTTTAGAGTCTAAAGGTTTTCGTTAAGTAGATCTAAATAATATGGAGTGTAATTTTAGTTGTAGAAGTTTTAGTGGTAGTGTTGTGACTTTAGGTGATCAAGTCATTAATAAGATGACATTGATATTTAGGCTCTATTGTTCAAAATGATGGTGAAATAGATGGAGATGTTATTAGTAGAATTCAAGTTGGATGGTTGAAGTGGAGGAATGCATCCGCCTATTATGTGATAGAAAAGTTTCACTTAAACTTAAGAGAAAATTTTATAAGATGGTGGTAAGACCCGCAATGACTTATGGTAATGTTGGCCAATAAAAGAGAAGCATAAGACTAAGTTAAGTGTTACGTAGATGAGGATGCGTGTGGATGAGTGGCTTTACTCTTAGAGATAGAATGCAAAATGAGTATGTTAAAAAAGTTGGAGTAGCTCCAGTAGTAGATAAGATTAGGGAGAGTCGCCTTAGATGGTTTGGCCACATAAAGCGTTAGCCGTCCGATGACCCGATTAGGAAAGTAGATGCATTAGATTTGCCTTATGTTAAGAAAGGTAGAGGTAGACCTAAAAGACTTGGTTAAGATGTATAAAAAATGATCTTAGTATACTTGAATTAAATGAGAATTTGACACAATAGACACAATGGAGACAAGGATTCATAAACCACCACCTAGTGGGATTAAGGCTTGTTGTTGTTGTTGTTGTTGTATAGATTAGTTTATATACTTTATTTTTTAATATCTTTTTAATATGACTTATCTTGTTTCAAGAGATATGGGATAATCTTATGGACAAGAAAAGTTTTTGTATTAGCTCTTTTGTGACAGTGGAAGTCTTTTATGAAAAGGGTAAAAGTTATTTTAGATTATTTTAAATTGTATAGAAAGTATGTTGAGCTTAGATCTTTCATTTCTATCTTGACACTCCAACCTCCTAGGATGGATCATGACACTCTTTTACCTTAAACTCTAGTATACTCTCACCAATTCATCATATTCATAGCCTTTTTCTCGGCCTTCTAGATTGTTTTGATAGTTGATCTTACATCCCTCATCCATGCTGTTTGTTCTTGGATTGTTCGTGGGTCACCATACCTTATGTGCGAGATCAGCTTGGTGAGGCTGAGGGAAAAGAGAAAAAAAGGTGTAAAGGATTTGGGCGAGTAAACTTGAAAGAGAGAGAGTCAGAGGGAATCTATAATAGCTTTTTATTACTGATCTCTTAGAAAAGTTCTAGATAAAAAACATGAATTTTGGATCTAAAATCTAACCTTAGGTAGAATTCTCTGATTTTTTTTTCCCAAATATGTCTTCTATCTCCTTATAGGTTTGGAGAAGTATAAGAATGGCTACTTTACAAATAATAAAATAATAAAAATGATAAGTACTGACACGATGAATTACTTTGATATATAAGGGTGTACAATTGCTTGGTGTGGCATTGAAGGCGATCATCTTTTGTCGTGGCCTTTCTTATAAGCCAACTCTTGAATCCAAAGTGGGGGGCAAGTGGCTAAATGAGTTTTGATCGAGTTGTACTTTAGGTGAGTGGTTGGTGAGTTCTTCGATTGAGTATCTCTGATAGATAGTTAGGGCGATTTTGCTTGGCTAGTTATTGTGAGTTCTTTTGGTGAGGTGGTGAGTCTTTGTTAGAAGCTGCACCTAGTGTGGTTTGACCCTTTGGTCGCTTGGTGAGGTACGACTTGGCATGGGCTCAGCTCTGTGACATGCTGAATGATTCAAGTGTAACGTGGGTATACATTTATTTCTCCAATTCTCTCCATCCTTTGAGAGGCGACTTGCAAATAGATGAAATAATTAATGAGTCAAATAAATCTTTTTGCTAAAAGAAAATGAATAGAATTATCATTTATTATCTTATGAGCATTTTTTGGGAAACGTGTATGATGATCTTTTTTATTTGACTATGTTCATGTAATGACTAAGGCGCTTTTGACCTATAAATTGAAATTGGTGAAATGCTTGGCTTAGTTGATTTATTTTTGTTTCATTTATAAGAGAGTGTTCACATTTTGAGATGTCTTCCCTTCAGCATGATCAACAATTGTCGCCAGGAAGTTATTATAGTGAAAACACAAGGTGTTGAACACTAAAGTTGAGAGGTCAAGTCAAGCTTGAAAGTGGAAAGCAACATGTTTGTCGCTGTTAGCTACGAGCCACTTATCGTGGTGGCTTTGTCTGTATGATGATGGAAGTTACATTGAGGAGGTGAATTAAAAGTGGTTGTTTCGAGAGGGGTTGTCGTCAAGTGCTTAGGTTACTACCTTGTGGAGGTATCTGTCTTGTATTGTATTTTCTATTATTATCAACTAATATTCAAAATTACTTGTTTACTTACAAGGTTGGCTAGTAACTGATTCTAGAAAAGTGATTAGTCACCAACCCATCATTGAAAGTAAGTTTTGTTTTTTGCCAAGTTTTTTTTTAAGTTCTAAAATCTACGTAACAGGTGAGTTTCTATGTGAGGGTTGAATGATCTTGGAGTGGGTGTACACTTGAGATAACCTTGAAGTGTCTCATGTTGGCATAATATCTTGGATAGAAAATTTCTTGATTCTTGTCTGTATTCCATAGGGGTGACTTTAGTTGTGATGAGGGGAATGATAATGAGTTCTCCCATTCAGTCCCCAAGTGGAAACAACTATTCTCCACGAGGAGAGAGGCTCTTCCAATGGCAAGTTGGATACCCTTACTAGTACAAGTAGAGATCTTTTGGTGAGCGGATGTTAGTAAGCACCTCATTATTGACAACTGTGTTGTGGAGTGAAGAGCAGTTGGGTGAGAAGAGTTTCCAAGCTTGGGTGGTTGTTTTCACTAGCTGAATTGGCTGGCCTGCAGTTTAGAGTAGCCTTGTTGGAGCAAGGTGCAAGTGCTACCTTTGTTGGGAAGGTTGAGTTGCACAATGAGCTATGGTTGTGGCATCTTCCCATGACGATTTAATGAATTCATTGCAGTGGTAGATGACAAGTTTGTCCTATAGTAGCTATAAGTAGAGGACTAATCTCTGAATGTCACACTAGACCCTTAAATATTCTTTGAGAAATAACTGTAATGTAATAAATGAATTGTGATGAGTTTCTCATAATGAAATTTATTTGCCAAGGTTGGCTTTTTATTTATTTTTGCATAACTTGGTTATTTTTTTTGTTTGTATTAATTTTTTTTTCTTTGCATGAATGCTCTAAATAATATGGTGAGTTCTTGCTTCTTTCAATGTGATGAGTTCGAGTGGTCATGTCAAATTTACTGCATAAATTGACTATATTTTGCAATGGAGGTGGAAAGATTTAATATTCTCGATTTAATAATTGTTTTGATGTTGCCTTGTGAATCAAAATTTTTTTCTATAAATATTTATACTGGTGGTTGGGTAATTCATTGTTTTGATTATTCTCTTGCCTTTCCCTCCTTTTATTTTCCTTAGGTGTGCACTATTTACTCCCTTTGATTATTCCTTAGTGAAAGTGCATTCTTCTTTAAGGAGTTGTGCCTGTGCATTATTAGACTTAGAGCATAATGAGTTCTCAAATGTGATCACATTGTCAGTAGTATGACATTCATGAGCTATTGTTATGGTAGCATAAGCATTTTCGTGTGACTTGCTTATAAGTATGAGAGGTTCAACACATATATATTAGAACAAGTTGTGCTTCTCATTTGATCACTTTAGGTTTGGGCTGAGATTTCATTGTGACTATTGATGAATATTTTCAGCTTCTTTGGGTTAATGTCAGCTCAGCTACTATTGAATTAAATGTTGATTATCATCACTTTTATTTCATATATAAAGTAGAGAGGATCCCTTGAGTTTGACCTTAATTTATTGCTCAAGTCCTACAAGGATATATAGTGTATAGTTTTTTTGGCATCCATCAAAACAATGGGTTGAATTAGGTAAGAAATTATGAATAGGTTTTATAATTCACGCCTTTTATTGGATGGTTTGTGGTAAGTTTCATTTGAAAAGGAGAAGGTAGTTGCCCAATCAATAGGTTGAATACTTTAACTTCACCAAGTTGTTCATCATTTTAGAGCTTAGGGGCAACAAAGTGTACTAGAATTTGTATAGTATACACGACACTTATCATAATTGAGTTTTGCTATTGAAGTTTTTCATCATTTATTGCCTTTTCTTTGTTGGTGACATTGACTTCGCTTTATCCGATGGAAGTAGAACTACTCACTTTGTTGGGTGAGTCGCTATAAGTTAGTGAAGTGACCATCTCGTTATTCCACTCACCTGGAGTTGAAAATTGTCCGCTAGGATATAGCCTCTGACTCCTTGAATGTAAGAGAAGAGTTACAAGATGTTATAATTTTTCTTTAGATAACTTGAAAGCTACCATTTCTTTTACCTCTCTTATCCATCAATAAGTTAACCGGTAAAGTGCATTGCAATGCACAGGGTTTATTTGTTTCAAGCAAAAAATTTTTAAGCTTTGTTACAAAAAGTGCCTATAACTTGTACAAAATTATTTTGAAAAGAAAGTGAAACACATACCTAATTGACTAATTATTTTAAAATAGTAATCATAAATAAATCAAGATTATAAATTGAAGATTATAAAACTAGTATATGACAAATTGTAAAGCTTAAAGTATATAATTAACAAGAGAATATACCTTGAAGATAAATATTTGAAAGAGAACATTAAATCAAATGACAATTTTCAAAAGTAAAATTTAGGTATAATAAAAAAGTGAAACACATACTTGACTTAACTTGAAGATAAGCATTGAGAACCTGAACTTAAAATTTATGACAAATTCAAAATAAACTTAGAAATATAAACAAAATAAATATAAAATTAATGTCACTCTAAATAAATCAATAATAATAGATGAACTCTAAAGCATAAAATATGTAATAAAGTCTTAAATAAAAGAAAAAATATAAAATTCAATTCCATCATCTCTTTCATTAACATAATTTCTTTCTCCTTCAAGTAAAATTTTCATCATTAAATTTTTCTTCTTCTTCTTCTTCTTCTTCTTCTTCTTCTTCTTCTTCGCTTCATTTTGTGATTGTGAATCACTCACCTTGTTTCCGTGGATAGTGGTGCGGTTGGGATGAAGCAGATGTCACAAACATGAAGTCCATTTTGTTTATAAGGTGTTCCTTCGCTTTAGGTATTTCTCCATTTGTCTCTTTACCACAATAAATATATGTATAGAGTATTTGTCTGATTTCAACTTTGTAAATTTCTAAGTTGATATTTTTCTTTTGTATTTGATTCAACCATTCTAAAATAACAATATATATCAAATTGGACTCAAAGAATGAAGAATTGAAAAATGATATATATATATATATATATATATATATATATATTAAATATTTAACATCTAAAATTCAATTTTCTATAAAATAAAATGGACTCGTGAGTAAAAAAAATGTGAAGAAGCCACCAAAATTTACAAAGAAAACTTGACTTTCCAGAAGATGCAATGACAAACAAAGTTGCTCTTGATATAAGTAATATGTCCAAGCAAAACTATGTGTAAAACACCAACAAATAATAGCATTCTGGTTAACTAATAATTTCTAAGGTTCATGGTCATCCAATGAGAGAGGTTTTACTTATACATTTTTCTGAACAAGTCATCAACAAAGACCATAAAGTTGCTCTTCCCATATAAATACTCATCATAGTCTAAAACTAATCATCCAAAATAAAATTAAGTTTCAAGAAAAGTCAATGACCAAACTTCATCCCTAATATCATAAATGTATCAATAGAATAAGCAATACCAAATGATTCATTGAGCTTTTAAGTATAAACATATCACAAAAAAGTACAAGAAAATGAGCATACCAATTCAAAAAGCCTTCATTTCAACGAAAAAACATACTGTGAGATGGTGATATCTAATAGAAACCCAATTCAATGAGAAGAAGGTTAGGCGTGAAGCATAGAAGGTTCAAAATAGGAACTTGAAGATGCAATAAAAATCACAAATCATGAGATGCTATATGCACTTTCACTGAGGGCAAGAGGCTCGAGAGCAATGGGAGAGATGAGAGAATAGAAATAGAAGAGAGGCCTATCGGACAATTGAAAACCTAATAGTATTATAAATTGCTTCGCTTACTTCATTGAAAGGTTTTAAGCACGCTTCTAGTTCTCGTCTTATAATGGTCGCTGACGCAGAGCAAAATTGCACACCATGTGTCACATGTGACACATTGAAGTGCCCTTTTAAAACACTGGTTGGCACCACCAATATCATCCTTCCACTATATGTATTTTTTATCCTTTGTGTGCCCCATTATGTGAATAATCATTATATCTCTACTTGAGCTGTGGTCTTGATGTTGTGGGGATATAGGACAGGATTGATAGTGAACATAAGTGTCCATTTTCAAACAAAGATTATAATGAGATTATGATGCATCTTTACATCATGAAGACTTACGTGAATTTATATAAAAAAAAGTATATTATTGTTGATGCTTTGAATCAGTGTATTAGTTATATGATTTTAAGTTTGTAGTAATATCAAGGCAATTGTTGTTGTGTTTTGGTAGTATTTATATTAATGTGTCATGATATATAAAGTTATCAAAAGGTGTATTATGAGTCCCACAACTATCACAAAATGATCATTTCCTGAAAAAAAGATAGGTGGCATAAAAAAAATTCATTGAAAGTCAAGCAAAGAGTGGTTGGATAAGAGCTTGATTTGCATTCAAATAATGGGAGTTTCATAAGGATGACTCATAACGCATTAAAAGCAAAGAGAAGTCCAAAGATGCATCCAAGTCATCTTTCTATTAGCATGGTACCATGTCACTCTATTCTTGATAATGTATGAGGATTTTGTCACCTCTTATAGTCATATACGTTCAAGAACCCACTTTCAAACATCAAGGTATGCCCATAGGTTGTTTTAAACAACATTCATAAGTCAAGGGTCATGTCACATCATTTCCCACAAGTTAGGGTTGACCATGCCGCCACAATGATCTGCAACAACTCTCCATGCCAAGGAACCATCAGCCACTTCCTCTCCTCATGAAAACCAACTCTAAGCAAGGAAAACTAATTTGTAATTGAGATTTATCTTTTAAAATTATAGTTTAGGCTATCTATATATAAGCATGGAATAGAATGAAGAAGATGCAAATTTGGTGAACAAAAATGATATCTTTTCAATATTTGGAAGAACTCTCACTTGGTAGTGGAAGGAAACAATGATGATTTAGTGACCCCTCTGGATACTAAGATGAGAATTGATGATTGGACAAACTTAAAATACTTCTAGTTACACCATTATAACATTAAAACAAATATTTAAAAAAATTATTTTATAATATCATTATTCAATAGATTAAAATAGGCACTAACTTGAAGTCATTCTAAACTAAAATACAACAATGTTATTATTGTTTTTGATCTTTAAATAATGTAAATATATTATTGGTTGATTTCAATGAAATTCTCTTCTCCCAATCATTTCATGTTTAGAGACAATCATTTTATTATTTGTTAATAAGAATAATGATTGAGTTATTGATTAAACTTAATGGGTACATTTTATCTCTAAGTTGTAGAAAATATAAAGGAACTTAGGAAAGAATATGTATGCTTGTCATAGTAGATAAATCAAAAAATTGTTTTGTAATTTATTTTATTCAAAGATGACAATAAAAAAAAGTATTGAAATATTTATTCATGTAATAATAACAAGAATTAGTAGGAAATTATATCATATCATATCTTTTCTCTTTCATCATTTTAAAATGCAATTTAGAATACTAATTATACTATTTTAGGCATTTTAATAGTAATTATCATTTTCAAACTTGAGAACAAACATTAATTTTATTTATGGATATATTCTCTTACTAGTATTATAAAAGAGTAAATTTTATTAGTCAATATACATATGCAAGCATTTATTTACTATTCATTCATTATAACATTTAATATTTTTTTTTAACATTGCATAAGATAAATAATTTAAAAATGACAAGAAATATTTATCATTCATTTTAATATGATCAATACTTTCAATAATGGAGATAATTATAAAGAACTTGCAATAGCATTTACTTAGCTAATATCAGATAAAGCATATTTGATTTAGAAGAAATAATTTTATTATTATGAATTAGAAAAAAGCACCCTCAACTTTTGACTTGCCTACCATAATATAATTAAGAAGGTGAAGTTTAAGGAATAAAAAAGAGAAGTCAAAGATTGAGGTGGATACTCTATATTTTTAAATTATATTGATAATTATTTTGTATCAAATGAATTAAATGATATTAATATTAACCAATTATTGAAAGTATGATTATCTATTCTTTAAAGTATTGATTTTATTAAAATAAATACTACATGTGTTGTCAATTTTAAACTGATCTTATGCAATATTCATTATAAAAATATTGAATGAAAAGATTGCTAATGAACTAGATGGAAATGTTTGGATGTGTCTGTATAAGTTTATTCCATGATACTAACGTGGATGCTAATGTACTTGCAAATACAATGATTTTATTCATGGTTTGGAAAATGATGTTGATATTAAAGTATTTTAAATGGGTAATTTAGACAATGCCCTATGAGATATGTATTATATAAAACATTATAGATATATATGCTATGATAATCACTTTCATGTATTATAAATACAAAATGATATTTTAAAATCACAAACATTGTCATCTTTGAATAAAACTAATTACGAAATAATTTTTGAATTGATTGATCTATCATAATAATCATGCATGTTTTTAAATTTTCTTTATATTACTATAATTTAGAGATATAATATATCCATTGAGTTATATGTTAACTCACCATTGTATTTAAATTAATATTTTATGGTTATGATCTCAAGAACTGATGTGTGTGAGAGAAGAGAATCTTTTGTATGTATGATGCTATAAGAGAATATTATATATATATAGTATATATATATATATATATATATATATATATATATATATATATATATATATATATATATATTGATTTAGAATAAACTTTATTGATTAATGGCTTTTCAATTGCATTGATGATGATATTTTTTAAGAATATTTATGAATCTTACTTTAATATTATTAGAGAAATATAATTTGAAACTAATCATTTTTCTTTTCAAACACTTAGTTTGTAACGTGGTTATTATTTTTCCTTAATATCAATCTATTATTACTATTTTGACATCATAATCATAAAAAAAAAAAAAGCACCATGTAATATCCTTCACTCTTAGTAATGAGCCAATTTTCTCTTGATATTTAATTTGATTATATATATGTTCATATTAAAATAAATATCTACTATAAAACTCTAGATCACATATTTACCTCTCATAACCTAGAGATTCAATGCTTAAACAAACTTATCTCTTCGTTAATTATCATAATACTCTTATATTCCTAAGTAAGGATGCCTTAGTGATATCATGATAAATATTAAAGAATTGATGAGTGTATAAACACCGCTTAGTAAGTCTGATGTGAAAAAGTGGAGGTTGCATTATAGAATACAAGGTAAAAATTTGTTTAAATAATCATGACATGAATTCTTAAAACATAAAGAATGTTAATGGTGTTGTATGAAATATAATGAAAATATGCAAGTATAGATTGAATGTTAAGAATAAGGGTTCCCACATTATGATGGATAAATAAGTTAGTCCATGAAATTAGAATTAGTTAGAACTTGTCATATATATACTTTACAAGTAAATTAATGATATTAATATATTACATAGAAGATAAATATTTTAGATTAAAAAACTAAATAAAGGAGAAGAGATTGATAGTTTTTTAAATATATTAAAATATCAAATTAGAATGGTGTAGGTTGAGATGATACAAGTTTGAGGATAATGTTATAAATATTATAATGAGATTATCATAGAATAATAATGTATAAGTTTTAAATCAAGTAGGTTTGATGGATAAAAGAAAATTTTGGTTGATTTGTGAATAAATAAAAAGATATTTCAAGAAGATATTGTTTAGAGATTTTAAAAAAGCATATTTAGATTAATATTTAATTTTAAATAAGAGGATTATATTAGATTATATTTAATTTTATGATTGCTATAATTTTTTATTTAAAAAGAGATGAGTATATATATTACATAAGAATTGATTTGTAAGACATGATTGATTATTTTTCATAACAAAATATTATTTAGATCAGAAAAGATGTAGGATTTTGAATAAAGTTTAAATACTAAAGAGAATGTTAGTTTATTTTAGAATGATTATAAGAAAAAAAAATCAAATATTGTTTGGATTAAATAAATAAAGAATATTATATTTTTGTTGTTTTATGGAGTTTAATTTGTGATGTTTATAATAAAGTTAATTCTAAGAAAAAAGAACAAGTGAATTAAAACAAGGTAAAAAAAAATACGCTAGAGAATCAAAGAAAAAAACTTATTTTAGTAAAATAGTTGGTGGTGAGTTAAATGTGTAAGAAAAATAAGAAATAATGAATATTTATTATAAAATGATTTATGTAAATGAGAATAGAAAGATATAAAGAATTTATAGAGTTGACATGAAAATATTGAAAAAAAATTTAATTTTAAGATTTATAATGGGATTAATACAAAGAAGAAAAAGATGAAGTATAAAACCAAGTGTTGATAATGATAAGAAAGATCTGGGTGGATGTTTATAATGAAAATTATAAAGTCTTTTCTAGAAAAAATGATATTGAAAATAGTGGATGAGTTATTTGATAAATTTTAATAAGATAGAATATTGATTTTAGAAGAATAATATTAAAATAAAAATAGAAATTTTTTTGTAGAGTATCAATAAATTTTAATAGAAGTTTAAAAGAAATGAATTACAAATAGGGATATGATGATATTCAATGGGGAAAAATAATAGATCAAGGAATTCTTGGTGAATAGGAAGAGTCTTGGTTATATTTAAAAATAAAGGAGATGCACAAGAGTGCAAATTATGAGAATTGTTAATGTGTTACATGAAAATTATAGAGAGTAATTAGCATGGTCCATGTGATAAAAGCCAAAATCAGTTTGGTTTCATAAGTAGATCTACTTGGATGCTATACATTGTGAGAGGTTTGATGGAGAAGCATGACAAGTAAGATGATATATAAGATTTTGTTGATTTAGGAAATATGATAAAGTTTCAGAGAATGTTTGGAGATGAAAAGAAAAGAGTTAATATTGCTTATAGCGATTAAGGTTATATATACTTGAGTTGTTACTTGTAAATTAAGACATAAGGTTTACACATTTTATTATTATTACATCAAAGATGCTTTAAGTATATCTTTTTCATTAAATTAATTTAAAGTTTTCCATGAGAATTGGTATTTTTTTATGACATTCTTTTATAAAGACTTAAAGTCTAAGAGAAACTTGAATGATCAAGGTCAATTTATCTAAAATTTTGTTCAAGATCTAAAATTGAATATATAAAGTGTAATTTTTTTGTTAAGTTTTAGTTTGATGAATTGATCAAATCAAAAAGGAAATTTTGATATTTTATTTTCAAAATACTAACATAGATTTGATGTTATTAAAAATCATAGTGGATGGTTGTGGAGGAATGATTACTCATTAAATAGAAAATCTTAGATTGTGTGAAAATTTTGTAAGTCAAACTTATAATTTTATGCTACAAAATGTTGTCAGTAAAATATATAAAACCAAGTTTAAGATATCTTATGATATTTTACTCAGAGAAAATGCACAATATTGAAAATGTGATATCTAACAGATGATTAGAGAGAGTGTCTTTAGATAGTTCAATAAATCTTGTCCAATCAAGTTAGAGAGTACATATTGATTTACTTTTGTTAAGAACAGCTCTATAAAGTTTGGTTGGGATGTCAAAAAAATGTCCTGTTTAATAGAATTAAAATGAGAATTTGACACAAATAGGACACAAGAAGAAAACATCGTCTAGTGGGATTATTTTGTTGTTTTATTTTGTATCCAATCTTAGGAGAGCTGTTATATCAGTTTATATTGCAAAATAATATTCAATAGTCAATTGTTGAATAGACATAATGTTTATAGAATTAATTCTGATTGATCAAGTACTTAATCACTTCTTTGTGATTGAAGTGAATGTTAAGCTGTTGCTCAGAAACATATAATTAATAAAGACTATTTTTCCACCAAAGAATCAGTGTTATTGATTAGTGAGCCAGTTAGTTGTGCATTGGGATGAAATGAAGCAAATTCTGGGATCTGTGAGAGGCGTTTCTTGCATGTTAAAATGAGTTAAACAGCATAATCATTTACTTTTGTTGAGGATGCTTGTAATGTTATTCATCAGCTTTTAAAGTTATTAAAATTGAAATTTTATATAAACTTTTTCTTAAAAAAAACTTAAATGATATGTGGTTTTCTTTTTTACTCAAACAATTTTTTTACTTTGGCTTTTTTGTCTTTTATTTTTAAAATTTGTGAATTTTTTTGATTTGAAATGAAAATTTGTTCTTGGAAATTATATTTTCTTCGAATTAACATTTGTTTTTTCTCATTGACATATATTTTCTGGAAATATTGCTCATACATTTGTTTCTATGTTTCATTTGAAGAATTATTTAATTTTTATATATGTTTTTCTTAATGAGTTTTAATTTGAAAGAATCTTTAAATGACAAGCATTCTTATAATCTTTTATCTGACTTTTGATTTGAGAATCAATCAGTAAAATCTTTTACGCCCCATCCTTAACGTTTTTCTGATGGTAAAAACTTCAAATTTTACCATGTGATTGATTGCTGCAACTGTTATTGAGTAGGTTTGCTCAAATTATCCGTACATGGATCAATGCTATGGTCTGTTTGCATCTTATGGAGCTCAAACAATGGTTAGAATTTTTTATCCTACCCTACTATCTTTTCTCTTTCATCAAGCACATTTCATTTGTGATGCAATGTTGGCTGATTATGTTCACTTTACATGGCAGTTTTAATCAGATGTGTTTTATGCATATTAATGATTAAGATTTTTAGGCTTATATGGTAACTATGATTATATATACATTTATAAAACTTATTCTAATACTTTTAGAATCTGGAATTCATGTCAACCATTAAAATGATATCTGCCGTTGCAAATCACGGATTGGTCTTGGGGAGTGGGGGAGAGGGTTAAATATAATCGCTACAGTACAATAAACCTGTGAACAGTAAAATTTGACTAAAACTGGAGGAAAATAAGTTTATTAAGGCATTAATTAATAAATTAATATGCTTACATATTGATATATGCATCTGTATATGAAAATGATTGAAATGAGTTGTAGAATTTTATAAAAATAATTTTGATTACTATTGAGATGTGCAAAAAAAAAAAGGATATAAATTTTAGAAAAAAAAAAAAAAATTAGTTTTTTAACAATTTTTGGGTATTTCATTATATCTTTGCATTCTGTTGTTGAACTTGAGGTGCCCATTGTTATGCGTAGGAAGCTGCTTTATACTAATTTATTGAACTGAACGCACCTAGAAAAAAAAGGGTTTGAGTTTGTTTGGACGGTGTGTCGGACAAGAAGTCACTCTAATTGTTTAATCACAAAAAGAAAAGCCTGTAAGGTAGATTAACTAGGAAAATTCTTGGGCGGAGTTTTAGAAAGGGAGATTAGGAATATAAACGAAGAGGACCTTATCTTGATCCTATCGGGGTATTTATTGAGGGGAACGATGGTGCCTTGGTGAATTAGAAGGCTTGGAGGCTTATCTTATCTCTAAAATTATTACTAGACCTGCGCCTGCCATTGCAATGGACTGATACACTCTTTGGTTGATCAATTTTATAAAGAGGCATTTACATATGTACTGCATAATTCTTATATATTTACATATTTAATTCTTGAACTTTGATCCTTTCATGTATAACATTAAAATCTTTAACATCACATCAAAAAATATGATTATTATTAATTTTTTTAAAGTGAATGCATCTTTTCATGCATAGGTAAAGTATTAGAAATATAAATATTAAATTTTGGGTATTAGATATGTAAATACATAGGAATTATGGTATATATGTAAATCTTCCTTTTAAAAAATTATGATCCCTGATGCTGATTAAAGTTTCTTTGGACCGCATATACCATTAGCTAGATATACTGGAATACTGGTACTTGGAAACTAATGTATTTGACACCATTTGGTGTAATTAATTTTAAATTGTAGAAGAGTTAGATGCAAAATTTGTCAGTGAGTCAAGGAGGGGGTGAAGTTGAGCTAGATATTACAATAATCAAACTTATTTTAAATTCTAATGTTTACAACTATGGATAAGGGCGTTTACTTAGTATTTCTACTCCAACATATTGTTTAACTATTTGATGTGGAAATAAATTTAGTATCAACATGTCTTAACAGTGTCCCCTTGAAGTGATCACTCTAACTTAAACATTGCTCTCTTAAAATAGAAGCTCATTGAGGCTTCGTTTGGGAGGGCATTTTAGTGCATTTTGCTTTTAAGAGAATTTTAATTTTGATACCCGTTTGAATAGTGCTTTTTTGAAAGCTGCTTTTAGCTTCATCTCACCGAAAGTCCTTTTCTTTTCAAAAAAGAAAAGATAAATAAATTTTTCGAAATACTTTTAAACCTTTTCAATCCCAAACGAAATGAGTATCATGCACCAAAAGCCTCAAACATATTGAGGCATCGTGAGAGTCAATTGCTAATGAACTTGGATCACCAATGATTAACTTAAGACCCACTATAAGCTCATACTGCATGAATCGATATATCCCACACAAATTAACAGCTTTAATACCACTTATTAGGGAGTGGATCAAAGGTGAACTAAAGTTGGGCTAGATATACTAGCGATCAAATCTGCTCAAAAGTTTAAGTCTATTGATGACGGTCAATCAACCGATATTTCTACACTAACAAAATTTTTAACTCAGTTGCGGGTGTAAACCTTATGCTTTTAGGTTCTTAACAGAACTAAACATTAAACAGTTTTTCAATTTTAAACTTTCAAAGGAAGAGTTAGTTAAGTTTACGAAAAAAAAATTTGGGATGATCGGGTGATCTTTCAACACTTCTCTATCGTTATTGCAAATTATATAACTGTTTGTTTTATGGGCACACTAACATAATAGTTTGGTTGTCTATACAATCATAAGTATCAAATAAACATCTATGCTTTAGATTTTTTCAAGAATATTCAGTTCATAATGTGTCTAAACATAACCTTCATAATATTCCTGCTTATCAATGTTCCATTTTTCAGAATTTCCTGTATCTGTATGTACTGCATGTTGTCTGAATATGATGCCCTGCTTCGTGGTCAACTATCAATTTGTTAAATTGATAAGTTGGCATTAACTTCTGTTAGAAATCCTAGTGTAGGTGCATATATTTGAATATAATCTACACAGCATTCGTTCTGTATAACTGTTCCATTTTTCAAGGCTTTTTTTATCCTCATTTCTTTATAACCTGTATACTCTATACATGTATAATGCTGAAGTGGAACTTTCATTGTAATTTTTCACCTGAAGACACCCATAATGCACCCAAAATTAGGAAGGTAAAGCAGAAATGAAGAACAAACTATCTTATTTAAATACCCCTTTATGATTCTTTATTTCATAAGTGATCTGTTTTATCCCTATCAAGGCAACAATAGTTGTCATTTCATAATTTCTCATCTGCAACTCCATTGCCACATTAAAACCAGCTCTTATATATATATAACTAAGAACCATATTCATCCCATCATCATATTCCATCTTTAAATCTTTCACAATTTCTTCTTTTTGTAGCCATATCTCCACGAGTCAATGCCCATCTACATGCGTCGCCCAAGAGGATGGGGCGGACGTTTCCTGAACATGAAGAAGGATGCGAATGTTCAAAATCGTAACGCTTCCATTAACCCCAACAATAGCAAGCAACCGACCATCCGCCGCATCTCCGAGCTCTGAAATTCCTCAATCTGATAGTGGAAACCTGAACTCGGCTAGTGCTCGAGCATATCCCGGTCGGAAGTGACCAGCATGTATTCGAGGAGACAACAACGCGCCGACATCATTGAGCATCTCCGACCATCCCTTTACCACCCCTATCGAACATGATTGTTGGAGACCGCAGTTCGGTTATCACTGGTGGGGAATGGCAGCTGATGGCTGCTGTGACCTCCTCAAGGTCTGAGGCGCCGACCTTGCTGAAGCCAGATGAAAGAACCAAGCTGCAATAGCAGTGATGCTGCTTTATGTGGCTTGTTCTTGTCGAGGATAGTCCCTGCGGCCATCTGGCTTTTCAAAAGGCAGTTCATCCTTGGCTTTTATCTGCATTGAGGTATGTTTCTCATCAGTTATACTGATGAAAATCCTCACTGCTTTGTCTAATGACTTGATATATATAGCAGTAGCGGCCTTTGTGGCTCTTCTGCTTCCAGTAGTAGTAATCTGTGTGAGAGAATAAGAAGTCCTAGAAGTGTGTGGGCTGTCAGTGTGTCTAAGTGGTGGTAATAGCAGTTATGGTGCTGCTAACTCTGTACCTGTTTGATGTAGAACTTTAAGACTGTTTGTGTGGAAACTGTAATCCTTGGCTTTACTATTGCTTTGTTAAGTTTATGTTTGGAGGCATTGAAGCTTGGAATTAAAGTATTTTCTAAGGGCGGTTTGGGATAATTTTTATTTTTCGTTTTTTTATTTTATTTTGTTTATATTTTATTTCAAAATGAGATATATTTGATGGTAATTATTATTTTTAAAAACATTCAAAATATCTAAAAATTGTTTTGAATGTTTTTAAAAATGTTGTTATTTGTTTTTGAAAATAAAAATGCTTAAAAACACACTAAAGGGTTGTTTGGGATCAATTTTATTGTGTTTTTGTTTTTATTATGTTATTTTTAAAAATATATTTATTTAATATATTTTTGAAATGTTATTTTTTTATTTTCAAAAATAAAGAATATTATTTTTAAAAATATTCAAAATTTTTTTTAGATGTTGAGTATTTTTTAAAATTATGAGCTTTTATTTGTTATTGATAGATGGCCATGAACAAAGGATATAAGATTTCATCTAATAGGTGCACTTCGATAAGTGGGGGGTGGGTAGTGAAGTGTAATATATAATGTTGATAGCTAAGTGCTCGTCAAATGAGAATAGACTATTCATAGGGAAGCCCAAGTTGATGGTATAAATTGCTAAGGCAAATTTTGATGAGAGGATTATTATATTTGATATGTCAAGACTTAGCTAATATATTGATTTAGTGTTAATGAGGCTTCTAATTTTGTGCCATTAATCAAGCCATTGAAAGTTAAACATTAGCATCAAGATGATGCATGGTATGGAGGGTTATTGTCGTTGAATGTTGTCACTAGAGAGGTATCAATCATAAGTCGACTAGAGCAAGTAATCATAATAGAGCTATTGGAAATAAATTATTGTGAGAAATGATAGGTGGCACTAAAAGTGAAGTTAGTGGAGAAATCACTCATAAAGGAGCCAACAAGATTAGATAATGGAGTATAGGTGTTGATAGGAGTTGCTTAACAAAATGAGTTTATATTGGAAGTAACTAAGATGTTAGCCAACTTGAATTATTTTGGCACTTTGGATATTGGAAGTGTCTTTTTTGAATAAAAGAGGAGGCTCTAAGAAAAATTCTATGCAATAAAATTCTAATATATAAAAGTCAATAAGAATCCAACTATAAATAATCCTTTTTGGCTAAATATAGAATTATTAGAGAATTATGATGATAAATCAAAGAACAATGTAAAGGGAGTCATCGACCAACAACCAATTAGTTATTGCTGTTGATTACAGACTAAGCTTTGAGGTTGGACTGATCAATCAAGCTCTTATGGTAATTGATGTTTTGGAGGGGGTCGACTTACCTTATTATTTTTTGGTGTATAAAAGATGAGGTAACATATTTTTCCTTTCATTTTTAGTACTATAAATATAGATTCGTGAAATAATATTGTGTTGAATTATTAGTATGTTAAATTTCAAAGTCATTGGTTTTACTTCAACATTGTATTTTTATTTCTTTCCTAAAAATGAAGAGAGAGAGAGAGAGAGAGAGAGAGAGAGAGAGAGAGAGAGAGAGAGAGAGTGAGTGAGTGATGATGGAAGACATTGACTTAATGTAGAAAGCTATAATTGAAATTATGAATTTAATACCTTTATGAAGATCAACCAATTCTTAGATACACTCACCAATTATCCTTTTTTTTTTGCTTGTGAGATCTAGTATATAATTTTGCTATTGGTAGAGTCATTATAAATGCATGTGCTAATAAAAATGGCGATAATTACACTAGTAATTAACCTACTAGCATTGTAATAACCCGAAACTTAAAATAATAAAAATAAAGCAATGCATGTAAGGGAGAACAAGATCGAGAGTCGCCCGGTTTGACACCAACCACCAAAACATAATGAGAAAGGAAGAAAGAGAGAAAGAGGAATTGCACTCACCTTGCGTGAACCCCTCGAACGCCATCGGAGGAAGGAGGAAGGGAAAAGTCATCCTGACGCGGCGTCACTAACGGAGAAGAAGGAAGGCCCACGCCTGCGTCTAGCCGCCAGGAGGCGCCCATTGACGCCGCCTTTGAGCCGGAACCATCCATGTCCGGGCCGAGGAAGAAGGAAGAAGCCTCGTGTGATGAGAGGAAACGAGCCACGCGGCGAAGAAAGGGTCAATGAGTCTTAGGCAACCCGGGAAGGAAGAACAGTAAGCAATTATATATTTAATTAAACTCGATTTTATTAATATCGTTAATCTTGATGTTAAGTCAAATTAATTTAGAGTTTATAATTCTAACTTAGGGTTATAGATTTGAAGAATTTAAATTAGAATTAAGTAAGATAAAAGTAAAATTTAGTTTAAGAATCATTTTAAGATCATTTCAAGAATTAATTTTAAAGAAAAATAAGAAAAGAGAGTATTAAATTTAGAACCTATAAAATACATGTTATATTATAAAAGAAAAGTATGTATATTATCGTAATTAATTATTGAATTATTTATGATAATCAATTAATGCTATATATAAAGTCACTTTAATACTTAATATTTTATGTTATAGAATTTCATTAAGGAAGCATTAAAGGAAAGGAGGTCAAGAGGAAACCGCAGTTAAAAGTGAATTACGTTTTACATTTAAAAAATGTCTTTACTTTCCGTGATGAAATATGCTAGATGATTTTTTTTTCCCGACCGCCACCGGTGATGATTTTCCCGCTTTTATATAAATTGTGAATAATCGCTTCTTCATGTTGGATAATATCCGAACGCTGATCATATCGCCATTCATTTTATAAAGCTCATCGATTTATCGTTATGAATTAACGTCCATAGGATGATCAGATGTTATGAATGCCAGTATGTTGAAGTTCACCCCTTATGACCACTGACGAATGCACTGCGACATATACGAGGGCCGGAAATTGGCAATAAGAAGGCATGGATACTCATCCTGAGATAGACGCGACTCACGAAAGTAAAAGTTCATACGCTATCGCTAAATGTTTATGTACCGACCCACATACGCTATCGCTAAATGTTTATGTATACCCCATACGCTATCGCTAAATGTTATGATACTTACTCACATACGATTGATTGTTTGAGTAGATTATTTTCTTTTATATACGCACTTGCGACTAAAACCTGCAGACGATGCTTTTTTTCTTTACTATACAAAGATAATCAATCAATTATATTCATTAGTTGTTAATCTTTTCGTAATAATCCTAATTAAATGACCGATGGGAAAATCGCGTTTACCGTAGAGGAACCGCAGGAGATAGGTATTTATGTCGAAGAATTATGTTGAGTTATGTTAAATGTATTTTTCCGAATCAGAAACATTTATGTATGGACGATTTTTAAATCATTGATCAGAAATGCGCTTTTTTATCAGATTGGAGACTTTAAATTTATATTGGAATTGTTATAAATGTTTTCTTTTATCCGTCCGATCGTCTGCTCTCGCCAGTATTCCAAGCTCCCGCCGGGTCGCGACAAGAGGTAGATCGAGCTGATTTTAGATTTGGGATATAAGTATGATCATAATCAAAGAGCCATTGGAAGAGATGATAAAATTTAGAAGAGAATTACATATGATTATATTGATTGATGTAATCTGCTATAATAAATTTGTTTCGTGCCTATGGAATCAATTCAAGACGAGATGAAAGTGAAAATAGAGGCACAAACCACCGAAGCATCCAATTTGGTGCAACCACCTTCACTACAATGATACATTTATTTACTCAAATGACAAGCAATGACTCAAATGATAAGGAATCAACCTACCCAAGCTAAAAGTGGTGGGGTTTCTATTGATAAGAATCAAACTATTTCAAGATATGAGACCACCTCTTTTCTCGTGAGACGAGGACCCATAGAATCGTAAAACCGGTTGATGCGATAGAGAAAATCTTAGAAATGTCATGCCCTCCGAAGAAGAAGAGTTGCTTTGGCTTTTTTTGCTTTTGAAGTCGAGATGGTAAGGTGATACAAGAGAAATTTGAAGGGAGCTTGTAGCCTTATTTCATGGGAGGACTTTATGAAGACTTTAGAGATTGGTTTGTACCCATCTCAGAGACAAATGCAAGATAAATTCATCGATTGACATGGAGATCGCTTCTATAATGCAATATGAAGTCGAGTTCACAATGCTTTCAAGGTATGCAACTCAATTGATACCAAATGCGTAAGAAAAATGGTTTCTATCTGACGAAGGATGTAATCGCATGCTTAATTCCTTTGGTATTATGTCAGCATGGAGTGCTGGCGAAGGGAAGATGCGCAAGACCGAGAGGAGAGATATTCATAAGAGGAGGAATGATGATAGCCAAAATTTAGTAAAATGTTCAAACCGAAAAATCAAACCGAAGAAGCTAAGTCGATACCCATGCGAAGTAGTAGTACCACATGCCCAAGATGTGGAAGAGCACATAAAGGAGAGTGTCTCTCTGCACAAACACTTGCTGGTGCCATCACCAGACATATGGCAAAATATTGCCCTCTCTTGAGTCGTGGGATCTTCAATGGATGCTAGACAAATATTCAACCTCCTGCAGGACGCTGAAAAGGATGATCAATCGCATCGACCTCAAACTCGTAACCGGCGTAATACACAACTCGAAGTTTATATGACGATACAAGAAGCAAAAGACTCGCCGATGTTACACGGTATGTCTTTATTTATATTAAGATCACACTTTTATTATTGTATATAATCGCTTCATATGTCTATTCATTATATTATCATCTTTATTGAAAGTAACTTAGAGTTTTATTTGATCGGAGCATCACATTCATTTATATCCAAGATTGTGTGAGGATTTTGGGATTACAAATTATGAAAATGTCAGATTTTCAAGAAGAATGCCAAATGGGTCTCAAATGAATGAAAATGTTTGCAGAACCTAAACATCCGTGAAAGAAGCTTGAATGCGAATTAATAAGATCGCCAATATATGAATTGATGTAATTTTGGAATGGATTGGCTACAAAATATCATGCTACTATAGATTGTTCTAAAAAGATAGTCAAATTCAATATTCTGGAAAAGAAGAATTCGATTCATGGGGCATGGGAGTATTAAATATGATCTGCTTGAAAGTTCAAAAGATGCGCAAAAGGCTATGAAGGTTTTCGCTCAAATTACCGATGTTACTAAAGAGGTAAAGAAGATGGAGGATATACCAAGAAGAAAGGAGTATCCGTAAGTTTTTCCTGGATGATTTACCGTTTACCTCCAAATGAGAGATAGATTTCGCTGAGTTAATTCAAGGTGCAAAACCAGAAGAAAGCACCATATAGAATGGCTATCAAAGAATTACAAGAGTTGAAGAATCAACTGCAAGAATTATTAGAGAAGGGATTTATCGCCAAGACATCTCCTCGGGAGCTCCTGATTATTTGTAAAGAAGAAAGAGAGCTTGGGGCTATGCATCGATTATGAGAACTTAACAAACTCACCTTGAAGAATAAATATCCCTTACCAAGAATTGATGATCTTTTGACCGAAGGAGCTGATTTTCAAAGATTGATTTAAGATCGTTATCATCGCTTGAGAATTAAAGAAGAAGATATACCAAAGACCGCATTCAAGATAAAGGGCACTATGAGTGATGCCTTTTGGCTTAACAAATTCCACCAGATTTATGGATCTCTGAATGAATCTTTAAACCCTTTTCTATTCATATCAGATTCATGATGATATTCTAATTTATTCTAGAGATGACATGAAAACCACCTTCACATTATTTTGCAAGCTTTGAAAGGAAATGAATTATATGCAAAATTTTCTAAGTGTGAATTTTGGTTAAATAAGATCATATTCTTGGGCACATGATTAAGAAGGGGGATTTCGGATCGGTAAAGTCGAGAATAAATGACCTGCACCTACCACGTCACGTAAGTCGGTTTCGGCGGATATTATAGAGATTTGTTGAAGGGTTTTCAGATCCATGCCACTATCGAGATTAACTCGAAAGCAAGTTTGAATGGTCGATCGTGTGAAAAGGCTTTTCAAAAATTGAAGAATTATTTAACCGCACTCAAGATAACTATTCCATCGTGAAGGATTTCAAATTTATAGATGCATCATTAAGAGGCGGGATGTGTACTTATGCAGAATGGAAGAGTGATTGCTTATGCTTCAAGCAATTGAAAATCATGAAAAGAACTATCCCACCCATGATCCTGAGCTGAGATGATTTGCATTAAAAATTTGGAGACATTATTTATATAAGGTGAAGTTTTCACGATCATCAAAGCGAAATATATCTTTACTCGAAGAGCTAAATTTAAGGCAAAGAAAGATGGAACTCATTAAAGATTATGATTTAAATATTCAATATCATCCGGGGAAAAATATGATGCTTTGAGTAGAAAACATCGCAAGTGCTTATTGGTTGATCTCTCATCGAGGAGTTGATTAAAGATTTAGAAAATTAGAAATTTCAATTATCAAATCTACGATGATCATGCTCTATCATAAATCGAGACTATAAAATCAAATTTGAAAGACAAAAATACGGATGTTTTACCTCAAGATGGTGACTATCGTAAAATTTTAGATTTGGTAAAGGTAGTCATACGTAAGATTTTGAAATCAATGAAGAGGATTATTAAAATATCATAACGTAATTTGCATTCCAAATATTGGAGAATCGAGAAAAGACATATTACATGACATCATTCTAATTATACAATTCATCCAAGAAGAAATGTATCAAGATCTTAAGAAAATATTTTGGCCGTGAATGAAAAGAAGTGAATTGAATTTGTCTCTAAATGTCAATCATGTCGATGATTATGTCGAACATCGTAAGGACTTTACTTTGCCGATACCCCGAGTGGAAATGGACGATATTGCTATGGATTTTGTGGTTGGCTTGCAGATCCGTAAGAGGTGACGCTATTTGGGTTATTATCGATAGTTGACTAAATCGCAACACTTTATACCTATCAAACAATCCGATCGCTGAAAAACTAAGAAAATATGTTTGAAATCGTGAAGTTATGGCCAAAATCTATAGTCCGACGGACATTTACATCTAGATTGGAAAAAAATTCAAGAAGTTTTTAAAGCTTACTTTCGATCGATTCCATCCTCAAACCGATGGCCTAAAAGAACAATTCAAACACCGGAAGATTTGTCGAGACGGTTCGATTTCGTGAGGAAATCGGGAAGTTCATTTGCCTTGATTGAGTTTGCTTATAATAATAGCAAGCAGAGTATGGCTCTTATGAAGATCAGAAAGGAAGAACACCACTTTGTTGGGTGGAGACAGTGAAAGAAGAATCATTGGCGCAGATGTGATGAAGCTAGGAGAAGATCCGATTGATCCGTGATAAATTAAAAGTCGCTCAAGATAAGAAATACTATGATGCTAAACATCTACCAAGAATTTGAAGTGGGAGAATTGGTATTTCTTAAAGTCCCCATGAAAGGTATAAACGATTTGGCAAAGTTGGAAAGTTAAGCCCACGTTATATTGGTCCATATGAAATCTTGAAAGAATTGGGAAAGTGGCTTATGACGCTTTACCTTCTCACATGCAAGAGTGACAATGTGTTTATATTTCTTCTCAAAATAATATGAGCAACAAGATTATTACTAATCCTATCGATATTCAAATGGATCTCACATTTATGGAGGAGAAAAGAATTATAGATTATGATATCAAGCATCTCAGAATGAGAAATTCCATTTGTCCGCATCGTAAAAACATGGATCGAGAAGCTACGGAGAAGGAATCGAAATGCGAGAACTATACCTCAATTATTTAAGTAAAGGTATGTGTATTTCTATTTATCATTTAAATTTCGAGGACGAAATTTTATAAGATCAGAATAACCAAACTTAAAATAATAAAAATAAAGCAGGACTAAGAATGTAAGGAGAACAAGATCGAGAGTCGGCTCGGTTTCGATCAACCACCAAAACATACGAAAGGAAACGGAGAAAGAGAGAAAGAGGAATTTGCACTCACCTTATGCGAACCCCTCAACGCCATCGGAGGAAGGAGGAAGGGAACGAGACCGCCCCTGACGCAAGGCCGACTCAACCAAGGAGAAGAAGGGGAAGAAGCGGCCACTCGCGTTCTAGCCGCTGTGAGGCGCCCATCGACGCCGAGCCGAACCATCCATGTGCCGTCGAGGAAGAAGAAGCCTCGCGTGTGACTGAGAAAAGCAATGCGGCGTGAAGAAAGGGTTTGGGTCTTAGGCAACCCGAGGAAGGAAGAACGAGTAAGCAATTATATATTTAATTAAACTCGATTTTATTAATATCGTTAATCTTGATGTTAAGTCAAATTAATTTAGAGTTTATAATTCTAACTTAGGGTTATAGATTTCAAGGAATTTAAATTAATTAAGTAAGATAAAGTAAAATTTAGTTTAAGAATCATTTTAAGATCATTTCAAGAATTAATTTTAAAGAAAAATAAGAAAAGAGGAGTATTAAATTTGGAGAACCTATGGGAAATACATGTTATATTATAAAAGAAAAGTATGTATATTATCGTAATTAGATTAGAATTATTTAAGGGGTATGATAATCAATTAATGCTATATATAAAGTCACTTTAATACTTAATATTTTATGTTATAGAATTTCACTTAAGGAAGGAAGATTAAAGGAAAGGAGGTTCAAGAGGAACCGAAAGTTAAAAGTGGTAATTATGTTCTTACATTTATGGTAAAAAATGTCTTTACTTTCCCGTGATGAAATGCGATGATTTTGACTTTTTCCCGACCGCCACCGTGATGATTTTCCCGCTTTTATATAAATTGTGAATACATCGCTTCATGTTGGATAATATCTCAACGCTGATCATATCACGATTCATTTTATAAAGCTCATCGATGAAGCATGAATTAATGTCCATGTGATATGATCAGATGTATGAATGAAGTGCTGAGTTCACCTTGGTGCAGGGACGCAATGCACTGCACATATATGATTCGGCCAAGGAAATGAAATGGTAAGGATACTCATCCTTTGGATGAGTATGACGCGACTCTGACGTGATAAAAGTAAAAGTTCATACGCTATCGTAAAATGTATACCGCACATACGCTACCGCTAAATGTTTATGATACGACCCCCATACGCTATCGCTAAATGTTATGCATACTTACCTCACATACGATTGATTGTTTGAGTAGATTTTTTTATATACTTGTACTGCGACAGAAAACCTACGCATACGCTTTTTCTTTTATAGTAATAAAGATAATTGACCCAATCAATTATATTCATTTGTTAGTTGTTAATCTTTTCGTGTAATAATCCTAATTAAACGACCGATAGGGAAAATCGCGCTTACCGCAGGAACCGCAGAGAGATAGGTATTTATGTCGAAGAATTATGTCGAAGTTATGTTAAACTGTATTTTTCTAATCAGATAATAATTAACGATTTTTTAAATCATCATGGATTGTAGGCTCTTTTATCAGATAGTTGGAGACTTTAAATTTATATTGGAATTGTTATAGAAATGTTTTCTTTTATCCGTCCGATCGTCTGTTCCCGCCTCAGATTCCAAGCTCCCGCGTCGTGACAAGCATCTTCACTAGTGATTGATTTTGTTATAAGTGAATGACCTAAGCATCATTTGATTAATATAAAGAGAAGGAATTAAGGAGCATGCATTGATGATAAAATTTATTAGGGGTGGAGTCACTTAAAAAGGGAAAGATGGTAGAGTCATGTGATAATAATCATGGAGATAAATGAAAGTGGCCCAATGCAATACATAAGGTGTCAGACATTAGTGCCATCATTATAATTTTTAAGGTGTTATCGTAGAGATTATTAGATTTATAAAGTTGAGAATTTGGCCTAATTGATGGTCTCCTTGTCCTAAAGAAATGCTAATAATACAGGTAATACTCACTTTAACATTTTCCACAAGATAAAAGTCATGGTATATTGTGTTGTGGATGTAAAAGAGAGCGTTTATATTATCAACCTTGAGATGAAAAATAATGTCACTTGACAGAGGAATGAGGTTTATAGCTTGGCATGATAGTGATGCCTAGAATAGGATTTCTAATGGATGAGGCTAACAATGTGCCTTTAGCCTTCATCAACTTATCACATGTCTCAAAGGATGTTTATCACGGAAGACTTGGAATCATGTTAGTTGTTAGCCACTCATAGATTGATGATCGCTTAAGGAGTGTGGAGGCATAAGACGGAGTGGCACCAAGAGTAGGTGGTACCTCATATGAGGACTCAAAATGAGTTGGTCTTAAATTACTTGGTATTATATTTGTCTAGGTTCTTGATAAGGATGCACCAATAACATCATAATACAAAAATATATGAATATGAATTATGCTATATAAACTAATATAATACAATTATATTATTATCTTTATTCTTATTCTTCAAGATTCAACTTAAATGCCTTTTATCCTTTTAATGATGTTGATGATGTTGAGTTATGTCAATGGATTACAAGTCATCAAGATCAAGACAACAGGCTTAGGACATCAATACATAAGGTAGACATGAAAGCGATGATGATTGCCTAATCATCTTAGATTGAAATTATTAATGTTAATCGCCTAAGCTTAAACTTATAATTATGATTTTGATGATTATAAATATCATTTATTATGTCCTAGTAAATTTTTTGTAAAGGTAGTATAGTTGTAAGCCGAATTAGTTAAAGTTTAAAATGATGTTGGGTATGTAAAGATTATTTATGCTTATTCAAATTAAATTTAAACATATACCAAATCAATTAATAAACTTAATTAATAAATCCAAAACTAATCTTATTGCCCCTATTAGGTGTATTGTATGCTCAAGTTCAAATTAGTTCAAACTAATTTATTAGGTAATTTTAATGTAAATGATAAAAAATTGTTCTAGGTTCACATTTCATGATTCATCATATTATATAATATGCTTTAAATATTGAAATAAATCTTTAGGATTAACTCATATTAATTGATTTATTCTAAAATGGAATTAATTATACTTTTTAATATATAATATATTATATGATCTTATTTTTTACTTAATTTAATAAATACATATTTTAATTTCAACGAACTTTTATGATTACAAATTGAATTAATAACACCATACCATTATAAATGCAATAATCAACCAATATTTCAAGTTTCATATTCAAATTAACATTAATGATTATTAATATTATAAATATTTATGCCTCAAATAGGTTTAGATGTATACTCCAAAAAATTTTATAATAACGTAGAAGAATTAACATAGAATATCTTAGAAGAAAGAATATTTATTAAAGGAGATTTAAATGTATTATAATTAATAAAAAAGATTTTAAAAATATTCACGATGATTATAAGTATGCAAATTAATTAATAAGATATTGAATTTTGTTATAACTTATAATTTTATAATTACTAAAACTTTCTTTAAAAATAGATAAACATATTATCATTTATAATAATGAACATAATAAAATGAAGAATGATAATATATAAGAAAAATAGAGCTTATATTGAAAAGATTGTTAAATCATTTAGGTGAAGATTTAAGCATAACACCCAACATCGACTAGATTTTAAGATAAAGAGTTGAAAGATAAAAAAAATAAAAATAAATTGAAGCATTGTAGAAGAGAGGGTGGTAATAAAAGTTATTTTAAGAGTAATCTATAAGTTTTACAATTTGGGATGTTCATTATGTTGAAAAACAAAAGCAAGTGGATTAAGAAAATTATAAAAAATGTGCTTGAAAATTAAAGGGAAAGCTCTTATTAATAAAAATAATTGTGTGAGTCAAAATGGAAAAGATCAAAAAGAAGTTTTAATATAAAAATAATTTTAGAGGTAAAACCTCAAAGAATTGAGAAAGATATAGGATGATGTAGAGAATTCATCATTTAGTGATTTATATAATAAATTAGATACTAAAGAGGGTGAAATATATATGTATAAGTTAGTCAACAAGACAGATAAGAGTAAGAAATATTTAGTTTAAGTTTAAATGCAATATGAAGATCATAATGTGAATTTCTTGGTAGATGATATTCAATATAAGTGGATGAAATATTTTGATAGATTTTTCAATAAAAGTTGGGATAATATGATTGATTTTAGTAATCTTATTACTCTAAATAAAAAATTAATTTTTTTTAATATTCATTTTAGTAAAATTGGGATTGAAGAAGCTTGATTGACTTTAGTGATCTTATTATTCTAAACAAAAAATAAAGATTTCTATTTTTATAATCATTTTAATAAAACTAACGTCGAGAAGCCTTAAAGAAAATGAAGTGTGAAAAATAATTAACGATATTCCAATATAAGTATAAATAATTAGAGATCAAGGAATTTCTTGATTAATAATTTTTTAATATTATTTTGAAGACTAAAGAAGTGAGTGAAGAAAAGAGTTTGTTGGTTCTTATTTTAAGAATAAGGTGATGAGTGAAGCAAATTATAGATGAATTAAGTTAATGTACATTAAAATTATATGAGAGAATAAATGAGCATAGATTACGAGTTGACACACAAATTTCTCAAAACTATTTTGGATTTATGTTGGGTAGGTCTCTATGGATGTTATACATTTGTTAAGAGATTTGATGGAGAAGTAAAGAGAGAGTAAGGAGGATCTACATATGATATTTGTTGATTTAAAGAAAGAATATGATAAAGTTCCAAGAGAAGTACTTTGGAGAGTTCTAAAAAAGAGGGAGTTAATATTACTTATAATCAAGTCATTAAAGATATGAATTGGAGATGTCTATTCAAACACAAGTAGAATCCACCCATATTTCCCTATTTCAATTGAATTATACCAAGGATTGGCTTTAGCACCATATCTTTTTGGTTTAATTATGGATGTTCTTACTAGACATTTACAAGAGGATGTACCTTGGTGTCTGCTTTTGCTAATGATATTCTTCTTGTTGATAAGACTAAAGAGGGAGCTTAAGAAAAACTTGAATCTAAGGGATTACGTTTGAGTAGATCTAAAATAGAATATGAGGAGTACAATTTTAGTTATAAAAGATCTAGTGGCAGAATGGTGACAATGGGTGATCGAGTCATTAAAAAGAGTGAACATTTTAGATATCTTGAGTATATTGCTCAAAGTGATGGTGATATAGATGGGAATGTTACTAGTATAATTCAAGTTGGATGGTTGAAGTGGAGGAATGCGTCAAACCTGTTGCGATAGGAAAGTGCCGTTTAGATTCAATAGAAAATTTTAGAAGATGGTGGTGAGACCTGCAATGCTTTATGGCGCAGAATATTGACAAATAAAAGAGAAACATGTTAAGTGTTGAGATGATGATGCCTGGTTGATAATATAGACAAAATAAGAAATTAATATATACATGATAAAGTTGGAGTAGCTCTAGTGGCAACTAATATTAGAGAGAATCACCTTAGATGATTTGGTCACATAAAATGTCAGCTGGCCAAAGACTCAGTTAGAAGAGTAGATGTATTAGATTCAACCTATGATAAGAAAGGTGGAGGTAGAATGAAAAGGACTTGATTAAGAAGTATACAAAATGACCTTAATTTATTAGGATTAAATGAGAATATGATACTTAATATGACACATTAGAGAAAAAAAGATTCATATAGCTGACCCTATGTAGTGGGATAAAGTCTTAGATGTTGATGATTATTCATATTAACATTAATTAAAAATATACTTAAAATGGAGGTTGATGATTATTACTAGGATATTATTATCAAAGAAAGAAAGTTTTACACACTAAATCATCTTGCTTTCACAAATCTTACACACTCAAGTTGGGATATTTGGCTATTAAGAACTTGCTTTTTTGATATGAAGAAAGAGATCATTAATCTCAATAATTTTTTAACTTTAATTTGATTACCTAACATATTGTTATATCAATAAAAATAGAAAAAAAATGTTGATATAAAATCATATCAGGCTATAATAGGATGATTAATGTATCTTAATACGAGTTATTCATATATTATGTGTAATGCATACATGTGCGTTAGATTTCAAAAAGATTTTAAGAGAATCTCACTTTAATGTTCTTCATCATATGCAAATATATTGGGTATTTGGCACCCTAAGAATAGCATGCCATACTATCTCATTAGCAACTTTAACTCATATTTTGCTAGATGCATGATTGATTGAAAGAGTATATTTTGTATGTGTCCATTTATAAAATATTTAATAGTATCCTAGCTAAGTAAAAAACTTAATTGCATTATTGATTATTAAGGCATAAGAATACATTATTTAGGAGTCATGTAGCTTAAGAGAGATGGTACATAAAGGGGAGCCTATGAATCTTTACATAGTGAGTAAATGAAGCCAAATTGGCATCTACTAACTATTAGAAGGCTAGAAATCAATCAACCCATATGAATTGATCAACTAAGCATGGTATAATGTTAACCTTTGAGCTTATATTACTAAGCATTAGGTCAATTATTAAAAGGAACATTATTCTTCTAATCCATTAGGAGATACTTAGGTTCACCAACTAAAACTAAGGTGATAAAGAAGTCTTCTAGAGGGATTGAAAATCCTAGCTAAGGAAATTATAGAGCAATGATGACCAAGTTATATTACCTTATTATTTATTTATTTTTACTTTAGTAGAGCCATGTAAACACTTCAAATGTATAGCACAATTGATGTAAGGTAAAATCATATATGTGCAAAAGTATTATTAAACCTCTTAATAGATTTACACAAGCATGCATTGGGATCTATTTTCTCAAGTGGATCAATCAAAATAAGAACTATGTTCTATAATTTTGCTTGGATTCATTGATATACCCATCAAATATTATATTAAAAATTATAGTTATAAATGCATAAGCTTGCATGAATTAAATAAAAAAGCTTATTGTCATGAGCTTATTATCTTAATTTATCTTATATTCAATTAACAAAAATAAGCTAAGCAAAATAAAAATTTTACATACCCTTTTCAACATCTTCATATGTAATTATCATGAAAATTAATTTAATTATGTGTTAATGACTTGTCATTAGGCTTTATTAATGTTTTGACAAGCATTGGATGCTATATGATGAAAGTTATATTTAAGTTCTCTCGAATTTAACATTCTAAATTAATCATGAGCATAAGTAATTTCATTTGAGGAGATAGAAAACAAGCTAAGGGAGGGAGAAACAAATTTCAAGAATTGAAGATCTACCTTTCATTATTTCATAATGTATTGAAGACTTGAAGTGATATATAATTGTAACTCATATATTTATATGAATTTATTCATTTCTTACATATATCTATTTCTATTCATATGGCTTTTAATTTCTTTCATAATATAAAGTTAGAGTTGTAAGTGAACGAATATATTCGATGAATAGCACAAGCTTGGCTTGATTATTATTCATTCAAGTTTATTTAAGTTAGTGATTAAATAAATTTTAATGCTTTTTAAAAACTAGAATTCTAAATTAAACAAGTTTGAACATAATCTATCAATTAATTTTTCTCATGAATAAACTTATTTTTTACATAATACCTTGTTAAGATTTTGATATTAAAATTTGATGATATATAAGATATTATTTAATAAATGTTCATAAAATATAAGTTTTTAATTACATATTAAATATTGGCATTGATGTCTACTCAAAACACTTCTTTAACTATAAGTGAGACTTGTGTATGTACTTGCATGGGTATTGATGCAAACTTAATGCTCCTCCCAACCATTATATAAAATTATGCAATAAAATATTTGCCACAACATATTTTGAAAAAATCATAATGAGGCTTATGTCTTATTAGAGTTTTGTGATGCACACTTCACCTCAATTTTGATAAGGTGCACATAATTAGATCTAATTCAAAACACACATAAGACTTACTCGAGCGCCACACACACACACACACACACACACACACACACACACACACACACACACACACACACACACACAATCAATTTCGATAAGACTTACCACACACACACACACACACACACACACACACACACACACACACACAATCAATTTCTAGATAAGACTTACTCGAGCGCCTCTCCTCTCATGCCCTATTCAGCCCTCATTCCACCGCCATCTTCTCTATTATTAATGATGTTCTTATTTTGAGGTTGTTGAATAATAATAATGGTAGAGAGAAACTGATTATGTTAATCTCATTTTGAATTGTTATGATATTAGTTCTTACTTCAATATCTTATGTTACTTCAATATTTGTATAACACTTCTACTTTAATGACTTAATTTCAAGAAGTCAATATGTTACATAATACTTTGTGCAATTTATTACGTCTTATTATATCAAGCTATTAATATGTTAATAGATTAGGATATTAATATATCACTTCTTATTTTATACTTTGATGTGTGTGCAATAAATCTTACTGTATAATTTGTTGATTACTTAAGCTTTCATCTCAAAAGTTTTGAGACATTGTTTTTACCTCATAGATGAATTATGCTTCAATACTTAAATGCATAATTTTAAATCTTGTTCCCTAGTTCTGAACATGCATTTGAAAGATTTCCTTTAAAGGAATTCCTAAAGGATATATGAACAAAATTGTTATATGAGAATCCCAATATTAATTTGTTCAATTATATAAAACATGATAGATCATTCAATTGACCACTGAGAATACTAATCATATAAAATTCTTTAGCAAAATCACATGCAAATTTACTATTACAAGAGAACAAAATCTGAAGAAGATGAAAAGAAGACAAGGAAGCATTCATAGATCCATTGGTTCAGTTGACAAGGCAGGTAGATTCCACACAAAACTTTTACAACAGTGCACATTAGTTATTACTGCATAAAAATACCAAGATTAATGAGCTCCATATACAAATATAATTGGCTAGAATTGCCTTCATCTCAGTAAAATTGAGTTCAACCTCCAAAAATAATAGTAAAAAAAGATCAATCATCGCAGTAGAGTCCTTTCCATTTCATAAGTCAGGCCTAGTGTTATCTCCATAAACCATCAATGGACTAGAAGATCGTATAAAAGTCAAAGCAAATCATAAAATATAGCACAGATAATTTCATATATCCATTGATTCAACAGCACAATCTCATAGACATATTAACCCTCGATTTGCATCTTGGGAATTCGACTAAAAGAGAATGAAAAAGCGTCTGAAATCTCAAATCCGAAAACATAGTTTCATCTCATTTTCTTCAAATCAATCCATCTCAAAAGATTATAAAGAGACCCATTAACTGAAGAAAATAGATGAAAAATAGAAGAGGGTAAAAAAAATTACCATGTTTCTTATGTAAACATAGAGTCCGGGTGACAAACGCCGGTGGCAGAGATCTCAAACGACTTTGGTGACGGGGGAAGCGGAAGACGTGGCCGGATCGAGAAGGGGCTGACCGGCGGCCGGGAGGCGGGGGGAATCGGGATCGTAATTAGGGTCGAGGGAACGATCGATGGCCTCGCGGCCCTTCTCTAGGCAAGGCTTGCAGGCGATCTCGATGGTGATCCAGCCAAGAATCACCGCGGCGATCGCCACCACCGCCGCTGTTATCGCTGCCATCTACCTCGTTGTCCTATCTCGTCTGGTGGTCCTTGGTGGTAAGGGGGAGTTACTGGGGAATTGACCTGTCAGTTAGTTTATTTTTTCAATCTGGTGATGACTAAGCTCTTTACAAATTATTAGACGCTGATAAAAAAACAACAAAGACAACTGTAATTAATGAAAAAATAAATTTTTTATGATATAATAATTATAATTATTCCCTCTCTTATTTGACAACATAAAACATTCATGTGTTGATAAAAAATAAAATTAAAATGAGGAATACAATATAAAATATCCAATCAATTACTTTTATAATTTCATTTTTTTAATCTAGTAACTTTGGATCTTCCTTAGGCATAATAGCCAAAGATGAACTAACACCTCCTTTCTTTTCTAGTGTATCATAGGCATATATAATAATTGAATATCATGGATCGAAATTGGCTGAGGTATTTACAAGATCTCAAGTTAAACTGAAGAAAAAAAAAAAGACTCCCATTACCGCTAAGACTAATTTTATAATTTCATCTTTTCTTTTTTATTTATGTAATTTTTAATTTTCTTCTAGAACTCCAGGTTTGAAATTTTAAATTTAAATATTTAAATAATGATATGTGAGGTGGTTAAATCCACATAAAATAATAAGATGAAATGTATTATAAAATAATAAAGAACTTAATTACATTAATATACACCCACCTTTCCTATGTTTTGAATTATTTTCTTTGAAAGATATTTGTAATATAAATAGCCTCTCTTAGAATGAAAGGAGATCTTTTGATAATTACAATTATTTGAGTTGTTTTGTCTTTGATGGCCAAACTTGGGGGAGCTTATCCAACATATCTACTTTTACACCTCTAATACCCAAGTCTCAATCTCACCAAAAGAAAGAACGCCCACATCCATCAATAAAGATGAGCTAACTTCTCGCATCCCACACCACTTCAGGCTTAATCCCTAAAGAAGTGATAGTATTTGTGATAAAAACCTTTATTCTTTCATCCTTCTCCATTTCCATGTGTAAGTAAAAAATAAGACCGTCCTCATCTTCATTCACTTTCACCTCTCTTTAAACAAAGCTTTAGACAATGTCAATTAGAATACCCAACTTATGCTCTAACCTAAGTTAATTCTTCTCTAATCGAGCTAGATATTCTTCAACTTTATAACAATTATATAAAATTATTTAAGTGGTCAGATGAAGGAATGGACTGACTATTAGTTATTATTCTTTAACTCCAACTTTTGCTTGTTCTTTAGTGTGAGCACCACATTTACTTATAAAATCATAGTAATCACCTTATTTTTTATAATCCAAAGTAGGAAATATTGCAAATGAGTATGCATTATAAATTAATAGAAGACTTAATCATTAGCTTTGTGTGCTTGTCTATAGTTAATAATTACCTATAAAATAATTTAAAATAGGCTTTTAAGTTAATAAATATTAATTATTTACATAACACAACACTAAAATATAATCATATGGTAAAATAACTTAAATTTTTATATCAATGATTGAAAAATCTTTACATTTATTACTCTTCAAAATCAACATCTTTGGTGCTTTCTCTTTAAGATACTTTATTCATTTTTTTTTTCTAATTCTATGATGGCTTTATAAACCTAATGCTAAATAGATATGGCATATGCAATGATTGTATATTGGGACATGGTATTTTCTTCAAGAGTGCACCATATCCTTATTTTGCCCTTTCAAAGTTTGTTCTCATAATAGCATCCTATGATTATCCAAAAAAAAATACATCCTCATCATTAGCCATGATAATAATCTTGATAGAAAGAACTCTTCCTTGTCATGGTTGAACAAAACAACATTTATGAGATAATATAAATCTTACTTCATTTGTTCTCTCTCTCTCTCTCTCTCTCTCTCTCTCTCTCTCTCTCGCACAACATGAATGCTTTCTTGTAATTTATATTCTTGAAGTTTTTATTTGCATCTAAGTAGTTATCCATTAGCTAACTATGTTTCTTATCTTGATGAATTTCTCCTCATATGAAAATTTTATGAATCTCAACTTAGTGCACATTCAATAACTCTAAATCTTGTCATCAAGTATTTTTCTTTCGTCTCATCCTTAATAATCTTCAACAGTAGCTAGTGAATTAAGCTTTAGAGAATTGGAGCTCAAGGGCTTTGAAAAAATAACTAATTTAGGATTCTCTAACCCTACAAACAATTTAATATTTTTATTCATTCGTATAAACATTTAGGACCTGTGTAGTATAATAGCTCTTTATATATATGATTAAAGTGATCACCTATATACATAATAAAGTATCTCAAAGAAATTTTATCTATACAAGAGAATAATGAAGAAGGGTTGAAATAATGTTAGAACTTTATCCAAATTATATTCAAATCTTGTTGAATTTAACTTTGAACTAGGTTTGCACCACACTTAAAGCATTTTAAACCTTGCTCAAATTGTATTAAAAATTGCTTTAACCATGCTTAAAAGTTATTTGAACTATACTCAAATTTTGCTATAACTATGTTTAAACCTTGGATAATATTTGAATCTCACTATAATTTTGTTTGAAATTAGAACATGATTTAATAGAGGATTGAACAAGATTTAAATATGATTTGAGAATAATCCGAACATATTTCAAACATGATTAAACAACTTTCAAATAAGGTTTAATCAAACAAGGCTAGAATAAGTTTTATGTATGATTCAAATATGATTAAAATTTCATTTAAATAGGGCTCAAGAATGATTTGAATATAGTTATGTAATACGATGTCTAATGATATTTATGGTTTAGTGTATAAATAAGGATCAATCAAGTTTAAGTAAGATTTGAGCATGATTCAAATAAGGTTTGAACATGATTCAAACATGGTTATATCATGTAATATGATTTCTTTTGATATTTATGGTTTAGAGTTAGTGAACGAATAAGATTTAATTAAGGCTCAAAACTCTTATTATAAGCTTGAACCTCATTTAATTTTTGAACTTACAACCTCTAACTGTTGGTGTTGAATGGATTAAAAAAACTAGTAGTATAACATCTTTAACCTTGAATGAAGAATTGGAATGTAAAGATTGTTGTGGTTTTGTTTTATTGTAGATCAATCACATGAGCTTCGAGATTGGTAAAGACAAAATGAAAGACATTCAAGCTAATAGCTATAACTCATATTTTGGTATTGTAAGGATAATTTGGTTCAAAATGAATTTTTGGGCATATTTTTAAATAAGTTAATAATGAAGATATTTAACCAATTACAACTATTATGAGTCATATAAGCTTAATTTATTTTATTTATTTATAACATTCATAATTGGATATATAATATTGCTATATTTTTAATTAGAAAAATATGATCAAATTTTCATTTTAATTGAAATATCTTTATAATAAAAATACGAGTCAAAGTCTCTTATAATTTTATGAACTACTGAATAAAAAAACTACACTAATCTTTTGTCTAAGTATTTTTATAGTGGTTTAGGGTTTAGGGTTAGCATTAATGTATTTTTTTACTATTATGATTAAAATACATTTATCATTTGTTTCAATGCCAACAATCATAGGTTATAAAAGAAACGAAGTGGACCTTGACTCAAATTTAAGTAAGGATCAAATATCTATTTTAAACCTAGCATTTCACCATTAAAATTTGCTTTAATGAAATTTTGAATAAGGTGAGAACTTAGTAGTTATTTTGAACATTCTTTAAATATTATTTAAACTTTTTTGGAACATTATTTGAAATATTACAATGCTATGATTAAACAACATTCAAACTAAGTTCAAACATATCTTTCGATCCTTAGCTTCATGTAGATAATAAACCCTAATTTATAAATAAGATTTAATTTAGGTTTAGATAAGGTTTGGATAAGATTTAAATGTAGTTCAAGTAATATTACTTTTTCACTTGTAGAAGACATTTTCTTTTCTAGGACCTCAATTCACTAGCTCCACAAAAGTATGAATATGTCTTCTTGATTTAATAATGATTCATGCTTTATATCTAATGATTAATATAGCTAATACCTTAGTCAATGTTAAATTTAAGAGATGTCAGCTATTTTTCAATAAGATCTTAAGAGGTAGGCATTTTTTTTTCATCTATGATACCTAAATAATTGATACATAAAATTATTATTAAGTAAATTCTTCAAATGGTAGCAAGTGTACCTATTATTAGAAGCTTTTTGCATGATGAATTATTATTGAAAACTTACATAATATTGGTACCAAATAATCTTCATAATATTTAATGATAATTATGTAGCAACTATTTGGGTGTTAGAGGTGGGAACACACCATGACTTAAAAAAATGATGAATAATGATTAATAGCTTTTAAGTTTAACAATTTTGCAAATCTTGTAGCTCTATTAATCATTAGATATGAAATATATAAAAATCATTATTAAATTAAGAATATATGCACACACTTATATGAGATGGTATATCAAAACTTTATAATATTTCATGAAATTTTATGGTGTATTTTTATACAATGAATCTCTCATATGTAAAATGTACACTAAATTATTATATATATCTATTAACCTTAAGTAATACTATAATATTTATCATAAATTATTCTATAATATTTTGGGTATTTAATATATAATGCAATGTATTTTTTATAACTCGACCTAATTATTTGTATGCATATCATTGCGACTTTAATGAATCAATTCCATACAACATGAGAAAAAAAAGAAGCTTAAACATGATTCAAATGGGGTTTAAATAGAGTTTGACTAGGGCTCGAACTTATTTTAGGATATTCAAATAAGAACCTTATGAATCAATAGGTTTTATACAACTTGGATCTATTGGAGTTTAGTAGGGACAACAAACCATCACAATGACTAGTATTATAATGTATAATAGAACTAAACACTAATACAACACTTAATTCTATTAATTTAAAGATTAATATAACACTTAATTACATTAATTAGAGTAATTGATTAATGATGTATTAAATAGGGTTACTTGATAGATCGATGTAAACTTAAAGGCTAACCTTTCAAATGGACATAAAATTAAAGGAAATAATATAAACTATGAAAAAATTAGAGCTATTATAATTTGCTCTTTTAATCTGTGAAGATTCATGCTTTTTGTTTAGTCTTTTTGCAATAAGAGATCAACTAAGTTGATGAGGTTATTTAGAAATATGCACCAAAATTTTGGTGATATAAAACCTTAGAATGAGATGATTTCTGGTTCATAATTAAACATAAATGGGTAAAAAAATTAAGTCAAGTGATTGATAATACAAAACTAAAATTATTATAGTAGGACATATATTAGTAATGTCTAAATAAGACATTGTCAGCCCCTTCAAATGACCATGAACCTAATGTTCATATATATATCTATATATATATATATATATATATATATATATATATATATATATATATATATATATGTATTCTAAATAAGTCTAAAAACAAGGTTATAATAGAAAGGAGATAAAAGAAGAACCATATGTTCAAATATAAATAAGGTTTGTACCTTATATTTAGTGTTTCATTCTTGTTCAAATAAGATTCAAATATCTATTTTTCATTATATGATTCAAATAGGCTAAAATTTTAATTTAGGGCTAATTGAAAATTTAATTAGCTAAACAAGCACAAAAAAAAAAAGGCTTAGTTGCCCGTTCAATGGGTGACTGACGCCCACATGGATTCCACATTAGCAGCCCCGTTGAATAGGACACATCAACTTAAATTTTTTTTTAAATTTGGACGCGATTTTGTCCCTATCGGACTCATCGTCTTGGAATGGAGCGAGCTTGGTATCGTTGGAATCGAATGAAATTTTCATGAATTTCATGTTTAAAAAAAATTATGATTGTGGTCCAATACATTAGCTTTTGAATGCGCAAAAATGCAAATCAGACTTGAGATATTGGACCGGCTGTAGTATTTTGCCTGTATCAGACTCATCCAATGTCGGAATCGAGAGAGACTTTTATGTTGACAAAAGACAACGATTAGATGACGACTTTTGCGAATGCAAAAAATGCACCTACTTGAGATATTGGAGCAGCTGTAGTATTTTGCCCATATCTGATTCATCAGGTGTCAGAATCGAGTAAGCTTGGTATCGTTAGAATCATAACAAAATTCTTTATGACTTTGATGTTGACAAAAATTGTGATTATGTCGACAAAAATTGCAATGCTCAAAAATGCGTAACTTGAGATATTGGAGCAGCTGCAGTATTTTTCCCGTATCTGACTCATCAGGTATTGGAATTGAGCGAGCTTGACATCGTTGGAATCATAACAAAATTCCTCATGACTTTCATGTTGACAAAAAACTACGATTGTGGCCCGCAATAGTTTTTTGAATGCTCGCAAAAGTGCGACTTGAGATATTGGATCAGCTGCAATATTTTGCCTATATGAGACTCATCCGGTATCAGAATCGAGCGAGCTTGGTATCATTAGAAATATAACAAAATTCCTCATGACTTTCATGTTGACAAAAAATTGTGATTGTGGCCGCATATACAGCTTTTGAATCTAATGAAGGAGACTTAGGAAGGAAAAGTGATAGTTTGATCTAGTAATTGTGTGATTGATCAAGTTCACCTTGTTTTTAGCAATTATTCATTGGAATATGAAGCTATTTTTGCATGAGTTGTGCTGTTGTTTTATAGTTGACTTTATGGGCAATAAACAATTTGGTTCAATCAAGAGATCTCTCACATAGTGTAATAGAATCATTGCCATCTTGATGATTTACCTGATTTGGATTGTCATATCTCAGTAATCCAACAATTAATATGGAATGCTCAAGCACCCATGTTATAGGTACTAAAATATGGGAAGCAAGGAGGGTGGGCAAGAAACTTGAAAAGTGGAAGAATTACTATGAGAACTGGTAATTTTAACACACAATCCATGAGATTCCATGCCATAATTATTGCCTTGAGAACCCTTCTTTGGATATTTTAAAAGTTAGTACTCATAGGAGGACTCTTCTTCAATTTATAATCAATTTTGAAGAAGGGAATCATGATTTAACCAAATGATAGGGTAGAAACTCTTTAGTGTTACAAATAAACCTCAAACTACAAAACATCGAATCCTTGTCTTCATGATCACCTATTACCTTAATACAATATCATCTACATACAAAGTTATAACTATATACATCTTCCTTCCATGGATCACATCAATTTGAGTCAGAGCAATTTCTAAGAAAGCCACTTTTTAAAAAGAAGTTAACAATTTTCGGTACCAAACACATATGCACAAAATACAAGCATAATACACATAGGCACTCCACAGACAAACCAAATATTATACAACATCTAATGACAGAAAATGCAGTAGCTATGTACAAAAGAGATAAGTAACAACATCTAACGACGATGGTGTCTGCGTGGTGGAAGTGTGTCACTTCCTAGAGTATACTGAACAGGTGGTCATCGAGGACAGTCTCACAGATGTTGTGCCAAGGCTTCTTCTTCGCCTTGATCGTATTCACTCTAGATCACCAGGGTGTAACCTCAGGTATCTCTAGTGATGCTCGTGGCCCGAAGGGGAAAGTGGGGTACACTCCATGCTTATGCGGCATATAGACCGGTGAATGACCATGTATGGGAGGGCACCACCGCCATGACTGAAATGGATTCAACATGACTTCCTGATATGAGTACGGAGCTAGACTTGCAAGTGTGTAACTGTATGGACCGATATTTGGGATGGATGCCAAACTTGCATATACTCTTACATTCTGAGTAGTTAAAGGCACTGAAGAACTATAGCACCATCTATACCTATATCGCTATCCAAAAAATGGACATATTCTTTTGTAACTCCCTACATAACTCCTTATACCTGTTTATCGAATGCTAAAATTCCGTGTCTTGATCTCTCCCAAAATAAAGCTGAAAAATATCTTGTGTGTCTAAGATATGCTCGCACTACAGAGAATATAATATTTTTTAAATATTTATTAAGTATAAACATATAATTAAGCTAAAATTTTACTTTACTTACCATAAGTCTCTCTCCAGGGCTCGGGGATAATAGCTGGTAGAAGGAATAGTCAGAGCCTTCAACATGTATAGTGAAGCCCAAGACTGATACCACCTTATGTATCGACTAATAGCTGGGTCAATGAGGGGTGTAACATCATCCAATGTGATAATCAGATCATGTCTAGTGGATATAAACCTAATCATAGTCAAGCCAATCCACATTTGCCTTCCTTCGACCATCCACTCATTGGAAGGAAGGATCGATAGGTGCCACATCAACTCTAAGGGACAGAACAAACTATCTCAATATACGATCCGGGAGGTACCACTCAACCCTTTTTTAGCTAATCAAAGGTACCTTAGCTAGCCAAATCTCCTATCAAGCTATACAGATATCAGCAACTCTCATGTGTATCATATCCTATGGCTATATCACCAAAAATATTAAGAAAATATGTATTAATATGTAGTAAATATAGATGTATTATTATGAATAAATTTTTCACAGAATCATACGTAGCTCTGTAATAGCCCATCAAGCTCATCTTTATATCCTCTACATGAGCTGGTGTCATCTCTCGTAAGTAATCTTCATTGCACAGCTACAATAACACTGTCCATTTCTGCTAGAAAAGGTACCTTCAATTTAGGTCGTCCAACACATATATGCTCCCAAGACCAAACCTGTAATAAGTACAAACACCCTACAATGTTGGTCCACTGCAACCTTGTTGTCTCATGTAACTCTCTATATAAATGTGCTAATACGACCCCTCCCCAATGACATCGAATGAACCAACATTCTCTCTGGTAAGATCGCAGTGAACCTCAAACTTAGATGTATCTGACAGAAGAAAATAGCCAATAGTAAATAAAATGTAAGCTCTGATGTGCATGAGAAACTCAGCATCTGGTAGATCTATCTATGGGTCTCTATAAAAGGTCCAACACAGCCACCATGAAGGTAAGCAAGTCTATGCATGTGCCTTCCCCATACGAAATGTACTAGTAACATGTGGTTGTACTGGATCATGGTATATAACATCATGCTTTAGATGATTTCCTATGAGTTCATTCCTATGAGTTCATCACAACAATCGGGCCATGAGACCCATTGCCTACCCTCCCCTATCATTATAGGTCCGACAATAGGAGAGCCATCAATCCGTACGCCTAGAATCATGATCACATCCTGCAAAGTGATTGTCATCTCACCAACTCCAAAATAGAATGTGTTCATCTATGGTGACCAACGCTCAACTAAAGCTGTAAGCAAATGGTGGTCCAGTATAATATATTGGAGCTACGAAATATAATCTAGCCTAGCACCACACAGTCCAGCCATGAACCTGAGGCAGTTCAGCCACTCTATGAACATCAGAAGATGAGATGCCACTTCAAGAATTGTTGCCTGCAAGAAATTAATTGAGCAATAGTTAGGATTTTTCCTGTGCATTGAGTAAGGTTAAAAAAATAATAAATCATACAAGATCGTATCTATGCCATGCAAGGATGCGTCTTTGGGGTGAACCTCATTTGTTCTTTGGCTGTCTCTTGGAGCCTCCTCTCGCCAGCGATGTCTACTACTCCCTCAGTAGCCATTCAACCTACTTGATCTATTAATTTTGATATAAATAAGTGCTACTATGAAAAAAATAGCCACTGAACTATCAGCATCCGAAAGGATGTAAAGAACAAAAGTAAGAAAGAAATACTAAAAGAGTGTCTCGGGAAAAATAAAGTTTATATCTTTGATTTTTCACAGCACATTCAAAAGTGAATACTAATTGATGAGTTATAGAAAAATATTAGAATTAAAAGTTTGTACAACAGAAGCACACAAACAAATATAGCTATTGAGACACACAACAACTTAAACATACTAATTCCTATGTAAGTGATTCGAGGACAAGTTGTTCTATTATGGCTAATATTTTTTATAGTCCACAAATTACATTTGGCGTTGCACATTCTCATCCATTGTATTCTTGGATCTCCTTGTAGATCAAGCATTCTCTTTCGATCTTCTTCTAATATTGGGAGGTGCTAGATCAAGCAAATAATGATCAGACAAATAAGATGGCCAATTGCTTCGGTTTTGTATAACATGGAATCCTCCTTCAGTATGCTATGGTACAAGCAATGTGTAAGTAGGAGACATACTGTGCATGACTCAAATGCCGTTGTCCTAACAATAACATGTGAACATGGTATGTGATATAATTGTACCTATACTACAACTATTATGTTCATGCAGTTCGACCTTGAATGACCAGGACGATATGCCAAACACCTGAAATTCATTTAAATTAATCCTTGTAGGTTCAGGACATCTTTTACCTTCACATTCATTTTGTTGCAGCATCACTTTAACATGCGGTGCAAATATTGAGTTATTCTGCCTAATGAGATCCGATGGTATCTCAAGGCATTTTGAGTGGACTACGATAATCCACGAGCCACTTCAATACACTGTTAAAACACTATCTAGTAATCCGATGCTGTCTCATGCTAAACACTCAATTAAGTCAGCTGGAATGAAATTCTCTACCACAAACACAAAATCATTTGAGAGGCCATCAAAATTTATTTGTTCATCCCATTCTTGTACTATCTGGCAAGCCTAAATATAATCATTGTTACTAAACATGTGTTCCTCAGCCATATTTGTTATGTAAGAATAATTTCATAACAAATGACTACTCCCAAAGTCTCAGCATTAATGTTTTCCAATGTCACCTTCATTATATAAAAAAAAAAAATTTTAAAAAAAAATGTCACCTTCATTATCAGATGCTGCAAAACTCGTTGGACTAGGCATTATTTCATAGTCCTCATCTTCAGTGGGTAATGGTGCTACAGGTTCACCATGATATTCACCCCTACTAGCAGAAGTTGAGGCAATATGATGAACACGAGTATGTGGTGTAGTAACATCACGCTCAACAATACTGTTAAGTACAACATAGAATATAAGATATAACTAAACATTAAAACCATAAAAATAAATGATATTGTGACTTTGTTATACGTACCTATGAAATTATTGATTGAGTTCGGTCTGATAAGTTTTTTGTGAAAGTATAGTCATGTGTTCAGTTTCAATTGGAGGAACTTGACCTCCACTAAAATTATGAACTTCTCTTTCCTCTTTTTGTATCAACTCAACTTCAACATATATAATCAAAAGTTGTATGGTTGCAACATTAATAACAGACTCACATACTTCATCGTCAGTTATTAGAGAAGCAATGAACTCGACACGAACAAGAAATCTACATGTGAGATTAACACTAAAACTTGTCTAATCAATTTTCAGTGATCTCATGATTTGATTATGTAGGCTTTCAAGATTGGTCCAACATGAAACTTGTATAGGACAGTTTTTCCCACCAGTATGTAGGAAAGAAGTCCTCATGAACACTGAGTTTGCCATCATAATATAAAACTAAATAAACTGTATCCAAACTCAATTTTCAATATAAATATGTGTATTGAACACAAGCTAGTTGAATATCACACCTATTCAAATCAGTCAAATTCATAAGAACTATATGAATTGAGTTGCCTATATATGACACATCATAAAAATCACTCTATACTCAAAAAATTACTTTAACGTTAGCTATAAACAAACAATCAAATTAGCCCCAAAAATTATGTATAATATCACCTAACCCTAAAAAAAATGAGACACACAATCTAAAACATAGACAATTTCATTTTAGCATACCTTTAGTTACAGTTCACAAACTAATATTACCCTAAACTTAGTAATCAGGATTTTAAACACATAATCTACAACAATCACAATAAAAGATAGGGTTGGAAAATTTATTTAAAATATTATATTTAAAACATACATAAATTAATTTAAATTACACCTAAAACACACAAAAATACACATAACTTATCTAAAATAGTCACGTGAATTTAGACACACATAATCATGATTTATTTAAAATATTTATTTTTCTCAAAATTCTCTAATATAGCATCCAACCATATAGATCTAGCATCTAAACTAACTAATAACACATTTAAACAAACCATATACACTTAAACACTTACCAAAAACAAATAAGATTGTTTTTTAAAAAATTAGGGTTGAAAAAAATACCTCAAAACTCAAGTAGATCAACCCTAAATCGGTAGAAAAGTTCTCCGACTGTCGGAAGAAAGGAGCGGCGAGGCGAACACGCTTGACCAAGAAATGGTGGGCGTTGGGGCGGGGAGATCGGGACTTGCAGTGAACATCTTGATCTCGGTGAGGGCCCAATTTTAAGAAGAAAGGCCAGTTGCCCATTCAATGGGCGACTGACGTTGATGTCAAATCCACGTGGGCGCCAGTCGCCGGTTGAATGGGTGACTAGGTCTATTTTAAAATTTTTTGGGGTGCTTATTTAGCTAATTAAAATTTTACTTAGCTCTAAATTAAAAATTTAACCATTCAAATATGAGATGCAAAATTAGGTTTGAAGAGAGATTAAATAAGCTACAAAGTAGTAATAGGAATTTTGAACCTTATTTGCATATTAAATTATTAGAACATAGCTTAAGCAAACCTCAATAAAATTTAAATCTCATATTACCAATTCAAAATTTTTTCAAATCTTATGTGAATAAGGTTCAAATGAAGTTTAAAGCATGTTTAAACCTTGGTCAAACTAGCCACTCTACTCTTTTAAATTTATGTATGCATAAATATAAGCATAAATTTTTAAAATAAGCATAATTATAAACGTAATTAGCGGATTAGGCACTTTTAAAAAAAATTTAGAAATAGACAGTCATTTAACGAGGCGTGGCGTTGATTGTTTACGGTCGGCAATCATACGATGGCATCACCCGTTAGAAGGGTGACTGGCTTAATTCAATTTTTTTTTATAAAATGGTCGCGAACCGAGAGATCGGGATCCCGATCTCTCATCGTTCTTCCTCGGTGACAAAATCTCTTCGCCTCCCTACACGCAGGCCGACCATCGTCGCCAAGGTCGAACCGACCTCCCCGTAGCCGATCCCCGCCCGGATCCGACCCTTTGGCGGAAAAGGTATTTTTTGTTTTTTTCAAAACAAACGGGTAATATGCATATGTGACATGCATTTGTTTTACTTAATGATGTTTGTAGGCACACATATTATGGATCTAACTTATTTTAGTATTTTTTAGGTATAATATTCGTGTGAAATGATTATCGCACCGTTATGTTGTGTAATGTGAAGATTGGAGTTAGAGTGTGAGTTATTGGGAATGTGAATAATTACTCTTTGCTATTTGAACATGTATCTCTAAGTATCCTATTTTTTTGTTGTTAGAAGTGATTATATAAGAATGTGATTAATTCTTTTGGCTGTCTCTTTAACGTAATTTATTTAGTGGGGTGTATCCCAAAATATAGCAACATTAATATTTGAGAATGTAATGAGTTATGATTTTATAATTTCCCTTATATGGAGTAGGTTGGGTTGATTGATAATTGGTTTAGGTTTGTTTGATAGATGATTGAGTTAAGCTAATTTATTTTAATGGTAGTTGATTTAATTATGATTTTAAAAATATAATTGTAGTTATTATTTGTTTAATAGTTAATTTTACTAATCTGATTAGTACTTCTAAGAATTGATGGATGAGGCTAAAACTATGAGCGTTTACTTCAGTCAGTTTGTAAGGCAGATCAGAAATTATTTGTTATTTGTGTTTTATAAGATAACGATTAATTTAGCTAATTTAAACAGGTCTGCTCTTTAGCATTTCCACTTTCGATACACATATTTGATTCAAAAATGAGTTCAAGCATAGTATGTCTGGTGCTGTATTATGGTGACGAACTTAATGTCACTGACAATTTCTTCCCTACGTATATTGGCGGAAAAAATCATCCTATATTAATTTCTCGTCGGGCTAATTTTAGTAGTGTTCAAGATCGAATCATGCGGTCACTAAACATTGATTCGACACAGTTCAGGATTAATCTCATATGTAGGTTCCCTATTGGTGCCAGTTTTATTGCTACACCATTAAATGATGATAAAGTTTGCGAGTCGGTCATCAATGCAGCAATTATACAACCTGTTGTCATATATGTTGAAATTGAAATGAAACAAACTATCGATTCTGAAGTGCATGATTATACTGCAGTTGAATTTCAGGCAATTGAAACTTCTCAATAGCACTTACCGCCACAAGTACCACATCATAGATAATTTGTTTGAACTGCTTGTTTGTGTTCAAATTTTGACCTTAACCTAAAACACTACATTCATATGTGTAGCAATGAAGATGTAGCATATCTGCATCTCCTATTCGTGCTAATCATATGGCTTCAACTTCTATAAATATGGATGAGTATCGTTGTGATGAGGTGGCTCTTCCAGAAATCGGGGATGAGGGTTACGAAATAATGCCCAGCATAACGAGTTCAGACACAGATGATAGCGAAGGTGAGATGGGGGAACAATAGTATCCAAACGCTGTAACCAGTCATATATTAAGAGATTACTCTAACAAAACAACGACCTTTGAGAAAAATATGTTTAGTAACAATGAATACGTTCAAACTTGTCAGTCAACCCAAGAATGAGATGTAGAACTAAACTTTGATGGTCTCCCAATAAATTCTATTTTCTTAGAAGATAATTTTATTCTAACAGACCTAATTGAGGGAATGTGTTTCCATGACAAGAGACACCTCAAGTTTACAGTCCAGGGTTGGTCAATCACAAATAATGTGGAATATGTCACATGTGATTCTAATAAAATGAGGTTCACGATACGTTGCATTCATAGCAATAATCCTAACAGGCCATGTTTGTGGCGTCTACATGCTCGGGAAAGCAAGAGGCTTGGTGGTGCTTGGGTGATTTCAAGTATGTCAGGGCCACACACATGTTCTCATTCAATGCTGAGCACCAGACATAGGTAATGCACTTCACAATTTATTAGTTACTACATCCAGCCTGTTATCAGATGTTAGTTGGACTTGAAACCTAGGGAAATTATTGGTCGAATGGACTCAAAGTTTGATATCGAGTTTCATATATAAAATCATGGGATGCAGAAGGCTATACAAACTATATTTGGTACCGGAAGAGTCGTATTGTTCTTTGGATCAGTTCATGGTTGTTGTATGTTGATTATGCACAGCGTGTATCAATTGATTCATTCGGCCGATTTCAACGCATTTTCTGGGTTTTTGGACCATCCATAGTTGGTTGGCAATTCTGCAGACCAGTGCTGAGTCTTGATGGTACTTTCCTATTGGGAAAATACAGAGGTACATTGCTAACTGTTATTGGTATCGATGCTAATAATGTTTTGTTCCCTCCGCATTTTGCTATCATTGAAGCAGAATGCAATGAGTCATGGACCTGATTTATTAGGAGTTTACAAGACTTGGTTCCAACTATATGCACACAACCTGATTTATGCATTATTTCTGATCGTCATTCCGAATTGGTGCGTGGATGCCGTGAGATTTTACATTGGGTAAAACATCGCCACTGTTTACGCCACCTCAGGGAGAATTTCAAGAAGACATGCAGAATGATGAGAATTCCTAATACAGAGTTCATGTGCCAGAAAATGTATGTTATAGGAAATATTACTGACATCCACATTTACACACGTTATATGACGTATATCAAGAATATCAAACCAGAAGCTACAGAGTGGCTGCTGGCAAGAGATGTGACAAAGTGGACATTGTGCCATGATGGGGGGGTACCGTTACGGCACCATGACAACGAACGCATCAGAGTGTTTCAACGGTGTGTTAAAGAGGGAACATGGGCCATCACAATCCCCTTTTAGCCAGGACCATCGCAGGAGATACCAGATGTTACACCTCTCGATGACACTGAGCAAACCACTGACCAGGCTGGAGATGATGTGCGGCATCAACAGCATCACTTGCACGACCGTCCCCGGCAAACATCTGCACATTATACTCTAGGGAGTGACACACTTCCATTACGCAGGCACCACCATCATTAGATGTACTCTAGCATAGTCTGTAGTTGTAGATCATATGATAGCTTGATGTACGTTGTTCTAGCACTGTTTTATATTTTCTATATACATTGCACTGCATGACACCATTTATCCATGTAACATATTTCCAATTTAAGTAAATTGCTTCTTCTAAGTGGAGTAACAAAAATATCCTCTTAACCATAAACTGTCAAACTATTTAACTTTTAGAGAATTTCGTGCCGATTTTTTAAAATTTCCAAATTACAACTAAAATATTTAACAGAAACATTGAAATTTATTATGCAAGGTGCTACAATCTCAATTCTGGGTCAACATGAAAGTCGTGAACAATTTCGTGCCGATTCCAACGATACTAAGTTCACTGAATTTTGATAACAAATGACTCCGATACGATCAAAATACCACAGCTGGTCAGAATTTTTTTTTAATTTAATATTTTCAGGCCGCCTTGATTAGATGGGCGACTAATACCGCCCGACGTTAGAATGGCGATCGGCGCCGCCACGTCGTACGGCCTATTTCTAATTTTTTTTTAAAAGTGCCTAATCCGCTAATTACGTTTATAATTATGCTTATTTTAAAAATTTTGCCTAAATATAATCAATGAGAGGGTTGAAGCCATAGCAGGGTGATATAAAAGTGATAATAAAGATGCTCGAGAAAAAAAATGAAAATAACATAAATATATCGAGAGTAAAATCAAAGAAAAAAAACAAGGAGTTATGACAAGCTTACTTTAAAGATAATTAAGAATAAACTTAAATCAATAGTAGGGGTAAGTTTTATCTTTTCTTAATTAACTTTAAAGTAAGGATAACTTAACTTTTCAGTTTTCTTCTCAAATTCTACTCTTGGCATAGTTTTTCAAGCCTTATTCAAAGATGGTTTGAACATGTAATATAAAGTTCAAATATTTTTTAAAGTTTGGTTGAGATTTATTCCAAGAGTTTAATATGCAACTAAGGTTTGAATAATGTTCAAATAAGGTTGCAAAAATGTTTAAAATTTCTATGACAACTGTATATCTTATTTGATATTCTTTAAACCTAATTTGGGCATCTAATGTTTGAACCCAAAGTTTAAAATAAATGTTGATGTATTTTTCAAGCTAGTTCAAATACTAAATAAATGGTGGTTTGAACCTTATTCATCTTTAACATAGTATTCTCCTTTCTTCGTCAGTTTATTATAATTGGTCTACTCGCATTAGAAAGGGGATGACTATATTCAAACAAATAAAGAGAAAGAAGCACTAATCTTCTGTTTATTTAAAGAAGCTCATAATGAATTATTGTAGTAGAGAGATCACTTGGGGTCAAAGAGAAATATTGCTTGGAAGATGACGGCCCTTGGAAGAGTGATGTTCCAACATGGATGCAAATTTAATGTTCTTCCTTCAAATTTATTATCCTTGTAAAAATTAATTTTATCTTAAGAGCCTAATTATATAAACATGCTCCAAATGAACTATATATAAGAAGAAATAAATCACCCAAATGTAATTAATTGATATCAATGAATGAATAAATAATAAGAAAAAGGTTGATTATAATTGGGTTTTGCAATACACATTTGTAAAAAAAAGATAGTCATGCTTTACAATATTACAATTTGTTTACGTTTAAATATTAAACTATAACCAAAAGTATAAGCCACGAGTATTGTTGTTCTTGGTCCTTGCCCTCTTGGTCCACAATCCAAAAATGACTAATGTTTAGGGCAATCAAAAAAGTTCATTGTTCGCAAACAATTCATGCTGGACTTATTAAGTAGCTTGCTCTGTTAAGCAAGCGAAATAACATCTGAACAAATATTTCAAGCTTGTTTTATATAGAACATGAACAATCCTCTTTGACCATGCCGATTTAGTTTGAAATAAAAAATTATATATATATATATATAACACACACACACACACACATACACACACACACACACACACACATACACATACATATATCATAGTTGTAAGCATGACATAGTAGTTAGAGCTTTTGTTAAGTAAACTATTAGCTTAAGTTCAAATCCACCCTCCTACAGATTTTTTGGATTATTGGTCTTCAAGCTATTTCTAGCTTATACGAGCCATTTCGAATGATTCAAGCCGAACACAAATACTGAAATTTCGAGTCATTTCGAACACAAGCCGAACAAGAATAAAGTAATTTTCAAACAAACCGAACATGAACAAAGGTTCGGTTCACAAGCTCAGCTCGTTTAGAATAATTGAATAAAACAGTGTAACTTAGAAGCATGAACATAAACAAAATATAAATGCAACAAAGCAACTACAAAGGTGTTAGTCTAAGTAGTTATACCATTTCAAATAAAATATAAAATAAAATAATTTCATCTCTTACTAAAACTCTTTCGATATTTCAATCTTCTTCTTCTATTTCCTCTACATTTTCTTCTTTTACTTCATGTTGATCGCTCTACTATTGGTATTGATGATGTGTTACTTTCATTTCAGCTTGCATTACATTAATTTGAGCATTCAAATCTTATGTCAATAAAGCTACTTGTTGTCTCATCAACATTTCTAAAATCAGTTATCTAGTCATAATAAGATGAATAGGAGGACTAAATCTCATAAGCTATGCCCTAAAAGCCTCACTCACAAATCTTTTTTCTTCTTATTTTTCTCTAACTGCTTGGTCCCATAATCCTAAATTAGATTATTAAAGCAACCCATCAAATGATCTCTCTCTTGTAGATGTTTGGACTCTACATATCCTTAATTTGTACTCATCTTAAAAAAAATTGTTAGTAATAAATATTGTATGAAATAATAAATAATAGTAATGGTTGTAGTATTTTTGTAGTTACATAAACATATTTTGACTGACTATCAACCCACTCTTATTATCATTATTATTATTTTCATGTTTAGTTGGTGCATGCATATAGCTCTATGGTAGAGGGTTCTCTTCCCAAAATCTTTTCTATGAAAGTTATAAATTATGAATGTTAAGAGTACATATAAATATATAATAAGAAAAATATGAATTTATGCCAGCCATTCTTCTTCCTATATGCTCAACATATGGTAATGAGCATGTCAATCCCCTCCACCAAAAATATTTTTTTTTAATCATATCATGCCTTTCTAGTAATGAATAAAAATATCTATTAAAAATATTAATGTAATGATGTAATATTAATAACTTTTATTTAGAAATAAAAAATTATTACCACCAATTTATGAAATTACATATTGTAAATTTTTTTTTATTAAGAATATACTTCTTTGACACTTAAAGAGAATTAAATTTTGTTCTCCATACATCTTTAATATTATGCATAGCTTATTTAAAAGGATTAAAACTACAAAATAATAATAATAATAGAAAAGTTTGTATGCTAGATTTTTTAAATAAAAGTAACATTAAGTACTTAAATATTAATCCTCTTTTAGCTTAATGTATACACAACTCTAACATGAAGTAGATTTGCTACTTAATGTGTGATAGGAGGGCTTGATAAAGATGGATGGTATAATATGGTGGTGGAGTACCATAAGTTGGATGGTAATGGATGGATGGGCTAAAATATGATGGTAAAGGTTATGAAATATAGAAAATAAATTGAGAATGTTTGCAAAAGAATTTAGAGATGTATAAGTAGGATTGGGGTTAATGTTAAAATATAGATAATAATTGTGGTATTAATAATAGTAATTATTAGAGATGTCACTTGCATAGGAGGACTTGAAGTGGTCTTCTTCTTTTTGAAAATGGAAGAAATCAATCTACATATAGGCTTGTTACTACCACTAGATGTCATTAAATTCTCTTAAAATAGTTTGCATCTAGCTTATTATGCTAAAATAAAGAGATCAATTTTTATATATCTTTTAATTTTCTAATATCATTAAAACCATATAATGTATGTACTCTTATGCATCAATTGGAAATAAACTTCTTTCATACTACCCAAGATATGTATGTGTGTGTATATATAAACTTATGGGTCTAAAATATAAAATTCAGACATATATAAAAAAGAAAATAAATCTAATCTAACAAAATTTAGATCTAATAATAATTAACATTCTAATAATAAATTAATATCCTAAACTTTAATGTAGCAAATAATGTAGATCAGGCAAATGAAATAAAAGATCCATTTACTAGAGCCCAAGTAAGAGCCCAAAAAGTTGCCAAGTAAGATCTCAATGTAGGCCCATCATAAGGGTCTAATAAAAAATGAGATAACTAAATCTTATATTTTATTATTTAATTTTTAAAATTTAGTTTATAGAAGCTTTGAATTATCAAATTAGGAGGCATGTATTAGCTGGCCATTTGATTTAAAAAATGGAAGTTAAAATTATGAAGGTGCTTGGTACCTTCCTCAATTTAATGGCCATCTACAGTTCTCTCCAAAATGTTTCTCTTTTTTTAAAATTTTTTTATCAGTGTAATTCCTATAAATAAGGCTGATATGTAATGAAATTTTCAATTATTGAAAAAATTTGAGTAAAATTCTGCTTTCTTTTGATTGATGCTAGGTGACTTTAAGTGTATGAGTTTTCTTACATGAGATATCTTCTTTTTTACTTTAAATTATTCCCTATCCCTTCATAACACCTGCTATAAGCTCTTATTCACTTTTCTCCACACCATGAGCATCATCTAAGTTCAATAAACTAACAACTAAACCCACATAACCATCAAAAATATCTCAAATCTCTTGACCAAGCTAGAGAACACTAAGATCTAGTCTTATGCTTTATACCTCAACACCCTTGTAAACCCATCCAAACTTCACCATATACTCAAGATCACAAGTGCACATTCTAAACTAAATATCCAAAAGCATTATTAGTTTTTTACTCAACTCTAAACTACTTTTCTAAAGTGATCTTAAAAATTATTCCAAATTAGTCTAATCTATACTAGCCTCGGTATTTCTACTACTATGATCCTTATAACATCTCATTACTTCACCACAAACTTAAAAGCACTTCTTTAAATGTTGAAGTAAAGAGTAATTTCATGCTTGCATGTCGTCATTGCTACCTGCCATGTACATCTTATGGTAAAGAAATTATAAATATGTTATTCTCATTTTTCGAATAGCATTTTAAATTTCTTCCTTATGCATTTTAATTAATAATGATGAGCAACATATATAAATATCTTTCTACAACTGTGGACTAAACCTACATGCTTTATTGAAATGATGCATAAATCTCTTTTCATTTGAATAAGTGGAATGAGCTCTTGAAGATAGAGGAGACTCCAAATCCAAGATTCATTGTGCTATGATTTTATTATCACAAATGCTAGGTGAAATAGTTCATTGTTAATATCAATTTTAATGATAGTGAGTAAAGTTCTTTTGTACCTGGCCAACAAAAAGATTTTGTACATGCTTAGTATTGGATGACAAAATTTCCAACCCAACACAAATGCTTAGTATTTGATGATCATCACTAAATATGTGTAAGTATTTGGCACACCCAAATTAGATATTCTTCAAGCCCAAATGCTTGCTACAATTTGTATGTAAACACCTCATGCAAGATGATTGTATTGTACATATTACAGCTGGTTCTATATTGGATGAACTTATAATGATATGATTTTTGACTTGATAAGACTTAAATGTTTATTTAATATTCGTTAATTTTTTTGAGTTTTAAAGTTAATTTTATGTCTAATTTATTCACAAATTTTTCATAATTTTGATTTGAACAAAATTTTAATACATCAAAATTTACCTTGCTATATTTAATTATTTTTAAGACATTTTAATGTTTGATTTATAAATTGTCTTCACCATATTATAGAGTACTCTTAATTTAATATTAAAAATATTTTTTATCTATTTTTATTAACATCATAAGTAAAAAATAAAATATATCTTATTGGATTTATCTTTCTTTAGAAATTTATACATCTTTATAAAAGTGGATTTTGTTTTTTAAATCTCTAGGTGTCTGGTTTGCAAACAATTTTCATCAGTAAGCCTAGCCATGATGTTTGATTTATTGATTATTTTCTATAACTTTTAGAGTTCTATATTTCATTGTATAAAAAAATTTATGTAAAGTTATAATGAAAATAAAATAATTCCAATAATTACCATTATATCTGTTTATATAATAAAAGTAAAAAATATATTTATTTTATACAAATATCAACATCGATTATAACATTCACTTTTGGTTTCTTTTCTAGAATCAAGAGTAGGTTTTAGAGAGAGAGAGAGAGAGAGAGAGAGAGAGAGAGAGAGAGAGAGAGAGAGAGGAAAGAGAGGAAAAGGAGAGAGAAAGTGTTGTTAGAGGTCTTAGAGTTGAGTTCATCCGTTGGGCCAATTGAAAAAAATTTTCAGCTCTAGGTAGGGTATTGTTTACTTATTTCATATTTTAATTTTATCACTTGTGTATGCATTTTTGGTAGTTTATTTGGATGGGTTTTGATCAAACTTAGATCTATAGAGATTTATAATTTTTCACTATCTAACTTTTGATAAATTATAGAATGAACTATGTTGGGTATATTAACATAGAAAAATAAAGTTTTCACTAGGTATTTTATGTTATATAGTATTTTATGTATTTTAATGAATATATTGAGCTTGATAAAATTTTTTATATAACAAGAAAAACTTCAAAATATTATTTTGATAATACATATAAATGATTTTATAAATTATGATTGTTGATGTATGCATATAAATTGACTTGCAATTTCTACTGTTAATTATACCCAACGATATTTATAGATTGTTGCAACATATTTGATGATATTTATATATATATTAAAATTAATAATATTAAATGCTTATATATCAATGTATATGTGCTAAAAAGAAAAAAAAAGGTGATGAAGTACATGTGGTTAGATGGTTGTATTTTATGTGCATTCAAGTAGAGTTAAATATAATAGCCTATATATCTATAAATCCATCTGTGCATTTTATAAGACTGAACATATGTGAACAACTATTTCATGGAGATATAAGTGGAAGTGGAGGTATAAGGGGTGAGGGAAAACTATAAACTATTTTAAATAAAAAATATTAATTCATGTTGTTTTACTTTATTTCTAATATCATGTTTTATATAATGTTACAATTGATATTAGTTCTTATACTAACTTTGTGTTTGATAGGCATAACATGTTACCTATTGTAAAGTTATTTTTAGTTCATTTAAAGTACATTTTATTATTTATAAAATTTTATTTTTGGCAAATATCTATTCTTTTCACTTTTGTGCATTGAAAACTATAATATATTTCAAGTAACCTTTTGAGTTGTGGTTGCTCACCCTTATTTTATTTGCATGTGTTATTTTAAGAAAGAATAAGGCTCAGGTTGAGTAGCGGCTATTGGTTATTATTGAGAGTCTAATCTTAGATACGTCGTTACTTTAAATATGTTATTTTGATAGTCATGATGATATATATGTTTTATTGGTAGAAGAATTATACCATGATTATTATGTATATTCTTTTGATTGTATAATTGTGATATGATATGATATTGACTGCTTTATTTTATGATATTTTGATGATAGTAGTTTCTTTGTGTTTGTGAAATTGAAGAAAAAAATTTCTTTATACGTAAATCTTGGGTATTTATTGAATAGTTACGATTTCAATACGATGTGAACTATCTTGATAGTATGATTTACATCGGATTGGATTATAACAGTTTCTAAAGTTGTATCAAAGTAGTAGATATGGAGAAATTGATTTGTAACCAAAGCTATATGAATGATTAATAGAAGTGCGGCAGAAGTTCAGATAAGTTCAAGTTATTTTCTTTTTTACCCTTCTTTTACATATATTGTATTATTACATGTGTGTATTAGGTATAAGTATTGAGAAATCATATACTAAGATTAGAATGTGACAAATGGACAAAGTTCTAGTCAAATTGAGGTGGTACAGATCACAGCTAGAGCTATAATATCAAATTCTATAATATATTTTGCTAGTTTGGTAGCCAAATTAATGGGTGATGCTCAAAGCAATATGCTTACTTCAAGAGTTGAGGAGGGAGATAGAAATTTACAGTTATCCTTGAGATTAAAGCCACATTATTTCAAGGGAAAAGTGGAGCCCCAAGAAGATGAAGATTAGTTACTCGAATTAAATAAATTTTTTAAAGCATGTAGTGTCCAGAGAACTATAAGGTACCCCTAATAGTGTTTTTTTAGATGATAAGACTGAGCGTCGATGGATAGGCCAGTAGAGAGAGAAATTTCAAGGCAAGCTAAATGTTGATATCACTTAGGAGTAATTTACTGATACTTTTAGAGATTGGTTGGTACCCTAGTTAGATAGACAATAGATACATGAGTCCTTTTTGAGATTGATTCAAGGGAACTGCATTTACTACTCTTGTCAGGTATAACCCCAACTAGTTAGCACTTTTGAGGAAAAATATTATTACTTTTTTAAAAAATTGAGGAACAATTTGAGGCATCCATTTATTCCATTTCATATCAAATATTTTAATGAGCAAATTGGGAGGGTAAGATTAATAGAAAATGATTTAATATCTACGCAGTTGTATTTGAATATGACCTGAAAGAGATTTAGAAGGAAGTCTTCTAGATGCGGTGCTCAAGAGAAGAAGAGTCAGTTTGGTTCATATAACTCTAGGAGAGGTTTTTGGAAGTAGGAGCTCATCCATTTCTTGTGAGTAGTGCTCAAAAATGTACTTCATATTGAAGGAGACAATATAGTCGATGCTATTTATTTATTGGGCAATGTTTTAAGTGTGGTCAATTTGGCCACATGATAGTTTAGTGTCCCCAGAGAGCATTAGAGCAAATCAATGATCCAAGATATGGTAAGTAACATAGGACAATCCTTTCAAGAGCTTTCAATGAGAATCATCTAGTAAAGATGGTGGGAGATCTACTAGAAGGCGAGAGAGAGTTGAGAGTCATTACTTGCTGCTCAAACCTAGGAGTTTGTCTTTGTAGGAGGCTAAGGATTCACCTAATGTTGCGACATGTACAACTTTCATTTCTACAAAGTCATGTAGAATTTTATTTGATTCTAGTCTAAGTCATTCTTTTATATTCAAGAGATTTCTTTCTTGCTTGAATGTACTTAATATTACCTTATAGTTTTGGTCAATATGTTCTTTTAATTGATCAAATTCAGTCAGAGAGAAAAGCTAAGCTATGTTTTGATGATCATGGGGTGTTGACTTATGGGCATCGACTTTGGGTTCCTACTAGTGGTGGTTTGAGAAGAGAGATATTACATAAAGCCCATTATTCGAGATATAGAATTAACCCAAGGAGTAATAAGATGTATCATGATTCAAAACTAATAATTTGGTGGCTTGGATTAAAGCATGAAGTGATAAGTTTGTTTCCAGATGTGAAACATGTCATATAGTAAAAGCAGATCATTAGATACTTAGTGGTTTGTTATAGCTATTGTCTGTTCCTGAGTGAAAATGGGAGGAGGTCACTATAGACTTTACTATGGTTTTTTGAGGTCCAAATAAGGTCATGATGTAGTCTGTGTTGTGGTTGACTAAATGATAAATTCAGCACATTTTCTTTCTAATAAGTAGTCACATTTTATTGAGAAGTTGATACATTTATAAATTGTGAGATTATCATATTTCATGAGATACTAAAGGTTATTATTTCTAATCATGATGGTAGATTTACTTTCATGTTATGGTGAGGTATTTAGATGGATCTTAGGACTAAGTTAAACTTTAATACAACTTTTAACCGATAGACAGATAGTTTGTTTGAGAGGACTATTCTTGTGTTGGAGGATCTGTTGCGATTATGTGCACTAAATTTTGGTGGGAGCTTGGAGAATCATATATCTTTGATTGTGTTTTCCTATAACATTAGTTTCTAAATGAGTATCAATATGGTTTCATATGAGGCATTGTATAGTAGGAGGTGCAAGACACCTTTATCTAGGATAAAGGTGGGTGATAGAAGATGTTGACCTCACTTTTGAAGTGAGGATTCAATCTCATCTTAGACCTAGGAATCTTCTAGATGTTAAGATTCTTTTAGTCATAAGACACTTCTAGAAATTAGGTAAACACTCAATCTAAGGATTAGGATAATCTACCCACCCTTAGTTTAAACCAAACTTTTTTTTTGGCCATAAAAAAATTGATATCTCCAAAATATTAACAAACAATTTGACAATATTAATTGATAACAATACTCTATTTCAATTATCATTTAGAACAAATTTTGGCACATTCATCATATATCTATGCTATTAACTAAAGAGAATAAAAACATCATGACAACTTATAAAGCAAATAAGTCCACAAAATTAAGAAATTATTTCAAGTGTTTCTATGACTTAGGAGTTGCTTGGAATAACATTAAAGAAGCGAAAACTCATCTTTGTCAAAGATGCTAACTTGATTGAGCAAGGAAGCAAAAAAGGTCAAAATATCATTTGATCGGATCTTGCTGAATATTCTAATCTTTAAGCTTCTTGGATTGCCTTTTCCTCTTAGTCATCTCTCTTAAAATTTGATTGGACGTACGTTTATAACAAACATCATCTGCGTGACATATTTCTCATGCCTTAGACAATCAAATCATAGAAACAAGTAGATAAGCACAACATCGGTATTTCTTTTTGTTTTTCATCCACTGCTCATCCTTCTCATCAAGCAATGGATCATAAAATCGGGTTTGATCGAGTAGTCTATCTCATCTTCAATGGAAACAAGTTCCCATGGATCCATAGCTTAAACCCAACTTGCATTCACCTTCTCAAACCAAACCTCAAGTTAAATTCAAACATCAAATTCAAATCCAAATCCAAACCCAAATTACAAATCCAAATGATTGAAGCCCATGATCAAATCTAAACTCAAAACCCATGATCAAATCCAAACTTGAAATCCTTCCTATGTCCCTTGAATAAATTTCAAAAACTTAGACAAATTTACCTTCAAATCAATCCAAAATCAATTAATTTTTTCATAATCAATTCATATCTTCAACCATCTTCCTAAATATAAATCAAATATACATTTAAATAATCAAAACTAAATCAAACTAAATCAAACTAAATTGAATCCAAATCTAAGCCCTATGACCTATCTTCATGAACTTAGAAAAATTTACCTTCAAATCAATCCAAAATCAATTGATTTTCTCATAATAAATTCATATCTTCAATCATATTCCTAAATAGAAATCAAATCTACATTGACATGATCAAAACTAAATCAAACTAAATCAAATTAAATCAAGATCCTTCCTAAGCCATATGAATCAATCTCATGGGCTTAGGAAAATCTTAATCCGAAGCATTCCAAACTCAATTGATTTTCTCATAAACTAATCATATCTTCAATCATCCTCATAAATATAAATGAAATATACATTTAAGTCATTAAAACTAAATCAAACTAAATCAAAATTCAAATCTAAGCCACATGACCAATTTCATGGACTTAGCCAAATTCCTTCATTCCAAAATCCAAATTTTATTGATTTTCTCATGAATCAATTATTCCTTCAATTATATTCAAAAATATAATGAAATCTACAATCATGAAGCCAAACCAAAATCAACCCAAGTCAAACCAAACTTAACCCATTTGACTTGAAATATTCAAATGAACCAAAACTCATTTGAACCCAAATCAATTGAAAACAAATTTATACATCAATTTAGAATCCATATATAAACTCAACTTAGTTCAACTCAACCTAAAATCAAGCCAACTAAGGCCAATTGGTCCACTTGACCCAAAGTGACCAATTTGACCTATTTGAGCCAAGTTATAATCCTACCCAAATTGGATTGAACGAAGCCCATCAAAACCTCCCATCATGATTGATGATCACTTTAGGATGATCAATTATCATTAATTGGGTCAAACTAAGTCAACTTAGTCATTTGACCAAGTCAACCCCTTAACCCATATGAACCCAAACTAGCCAAAATTCATCCTAAACTAAATCAATTAGAACCATTGATTCACACCAACCTATGATAAACAATTAAACATGACTTGGCCACCAATTGAGCCAAACCCAACCTAAATGTCCCTTTGACCCAAGTTGACCCAATTTGATCAAAATAGGTCAAATCATGATCTAACCCATATTGATTGCAACCAATGGCTCAAGTTTATTCCCAATTGATTATTGAACTTGACCAAAGCCATAATTGAACCTAATTTGACCAATTGGACCCAATTGACCAACTTAGCCCAAATTGACCTAAAGGGTCAATTTGGCCTAAATCCAAATTAAATCCAAATCTCAAACCAAAGACTACAATAATTTTCAATCAACTAATTGAACATGAATCTACATCTAACCCAAGACAATTTGACCAATTTGGTCAAATTGGTCAACTTGACCCATTTGACCCTTTTGATTCCAAATGAGCCAAAATCAAACTTAAGCCAAATTGATTGAATTGAACCAAATCAAATAATCATTTGAACTTGACCCAAGCTTTGGTTTGACCCAATTTGACCAATAGGTCAACCTAACACAACCTAGCCCAATTTGACCTGTAAGGGTCAAATTGAGCCAAACCCTTTTGAACTAAGCCATGACCACTTGGAATCTGATCCAACCCGACCCAATCCATCTTGGGTCAGCCCAAAACTAACCCAAACCCAAATTGACCTCAACCCAAGGCAAATCCCCCTTGGATTCTCCTCCCACATGGGTTTTTAGCCAAATATAGAAAAGTCCACTCTCCCTTTCCATATGGCAGTCTTTGTACACTATAAATGGGGTCTGACCTAGCAACCTAGCCCAACCCATGTGGGCTAGGCCGGCCTTGGACCAAAGGGAGGTGAGTTAACTCAGCTCCCTCACAAATTGAAATCCATTAGATTGCAACTTGAGGGCTGATGCCTTGAGCCACCTCCCAAGTCTTCCAGTAACCCAATCGAGCCACGTGGAGGTGACATTGACCCCTCTGGCTCCCTAATGATGTCTGATCGGCTGAAATCGAGGAGCTCGATCCATCCGTTCGATCTAAGTGAGGGGGAGCTCATTTTCACTTGAATTCAACACACACACCTTCGGAATTGCCCTAGAGCCCGAAATAAAACTCCCTAAACTTCCATAATGCACTCCAAGCTTCCTTAAGCTCAGATTCTTTCAAGCTGAAATAGGACACTTATGTTCTTGATCAAAACCCCCTCAAACCTCATCCAAATCCAAATTCTTCTTACTCACACCTTCCCTGCACCTCATCGAGCAAGAATGAATCATCCCCCAAGCTCTATAATTGCCAGACGGTGACTTCAATCAAAGCCGAGCTCCATAGTGACGTAACTTGGTCCACTGAGCGAATGAGGAGAAATTCACTTACGTGCTGCTCAACAGAGCTTCATCTCCATTAAATGAAGTTTCCTCGATTGAATTCACCATTGGTTTTGAGCTCTGACAAGGTAATTCCATTAAAAATGGGATTTTGCAAAAATTCGTTTGAGATTTTCAAAGGAAATTTGAATGTCGCATGATCCTAGCTGTTGGATCCCTTCAGATCCTTCACGTGAAGGTGTGGGATCCTTTAGAGTTGATCCGAGCTCGGGTGAGCTCTGATCGTGTGAGCAATGGTAGACGGGCTCTATCTCTCATTGCTCACAGGATGATAGATCACGCACCATCCATTCCGCTTAATTGGAATGGACGATAGTGATTAAATCTCGTTAGATTATCTGATTTATCCCTTTAAGAGCTGCGAGTTTAATCTTGGTCGTCTGATCTTAGATTAGATGACAGAGATTAAAACTGCATCCGCCACGCCATGCTATGAGTCGAGTTAATATCCAATCAGAAGTGCCATGTGGAAAGGCGCCGGAAAGCCACGGATAAAGAATTTAATTTTTACATTTAACTATTTTAATTCAAACTCTAATATATAAAAATTATAAAAGTACAAATAAATACTCATTTTATAGGTATTTCAGAGGAGAATCTTTTAAAATTAATCCCAATTAATTTTGGATAATAATTAAGGCTTAATTTAAGTTTAATTAAAAACTTAATTAGCTTAATTACTCCCTAATTACTCAAGTAATTAATGTCAAACTTTCTAAGATTGTTTGATGGGATGACTTCTGCCTCCCATAATTTTCTTGGAATTTATTACTCAAGTAATTAGAGAATTGGTCATCTAGCCTTATTTACTCTCTTAATTAATTAAGTGATTAATTAACCCCTAATCAACAAACAAAATTAATTAATTGGGCATATTAATCACTGTTAAACAATGAATGGACTAATGAAATAGGGTTGGGACCTCTTTCCTAGCTTCTTTCCCCTAAGTTTGGTTCATTTTAAAAATCAAATCAATTAAAGGATTAATTAATTAACTAAATAGTTTAATTAACTAAATTCAAATCATAATCACATTAGATCCTAATTAATTAAATCATGGGTAGATCTTTAGGTGTTTAATAACCTAAAGGAGTTTAATGAAATTATGGTTAATCCACATGTGTGGAGAAACCATAAGAGTAATTAATTAAACCCCCTTAACCTAATTAACTATTAATCATGAGCCAATTGAATTAGGCCCCTTTTATTTCTTAGGATCATTGCAAGTTTATTTTCCATGCATATAATGTTGGCTCATGGTTGTTTGGTTAATTATTTTAAGGTGGCATAGGTAAGGATAATTAATTGATTTGATTAAGGATTCAACTTAATTAATTCATAAAATTCACCTAATTACCCCTTCTTAAACCAAATCATGTTACCAATGTGGGGATAGGATTAGAAAACAAATGAGTGCTCTCTTCCTCTTTAAATCAAATCAAAATCCAAAAAACTAAATTAATAAAAAAGCTTTGGTTTCCATTAAATGATTTTATTTGGTATGTTTGTCCTTAGGAATTAATTGGATTAAATGAATCACATGCTTGTATTTAGTTATTCCTCTCTAATCATGCTAAATATTATATGTCATTTGATTTCATGCATCCGTCTCTTTTCAAAAATTAATTGAATTAAATGAGATTTCTTTTTTGTAAACTTGCATGTGTTGACTTAACTTAATATATGTGTGGCTGTTATCACTATTAAATCCAAATATATATTTTTTAAAAGTTTAGAAATGAATAATAACATGTGAAGTGATGATAGTTATAAGTACATAAGAAGTGTATGTGTTTATACTTTAAGTGTATGAAGTGAAGTCTCTTTCCTTTATTCACATGTTGATTTACATAAAGCTTGAATGCTAATAGGTATATATTCTGGACATCCCAGGAATATAAGGCTTTAAGTAGCCCTAAGGAGGTCATTTGATTAACTCACTTTCTTGGTTTAACAATGACATATACCCATTTGATTTTATTCTTATGTATCTTCAACATTAGAATTTAGATAGAACTTTAAATTATATACATAAATATTTCAATTAAAAAAATAACAATCTTTGCCTGATTTTCATCTTCTTAATTATAAATATATGCATATGTATTCAAGAAAAATGGGTATATAGTTTGGACTTCCCGGGAATATGAGGCTTTAAGTAGCCTGAAGGAGGTCATCTAATTACCTCACTTCCCTAGTTTAACAATGACATGTACCAATTTAATTTCACTATTATGTATTTTGTATAAGAATCTAGATAGAGCTTTAAATTATATGTACTAATTAATTCAATCAAATGAAAAGATAAACTTGAAATATACATACATTCATCATTTAAATTTGCTAAAACATGTTAAATGTATAGATATACTTAGGATTAAATCATATGCAAGATATTTGTGATGGAAATGAATGGTTTGATATGTGACATATGTTAGTAATTCAATTAGATTAATCTTAAGAAACCTTTCATATTATATAAGATTATTTAAGGTGAACCTAAACTTAGGATTAATTTAAAATATATAATAGGCCATTCACTAAAGAGAACTAAATCAGATTAACATGCTTTAGATATGGCTTAAGGTAGGGATAGAAGAGTACAAACCTTTTCCTACTATTTATAACATTTAGTTGCTAAGTGTTAATCAAATGAAATAAAAGAAAATAAAAATTAAAATTCTTAAATCAATTAAATAACTTCAAGAGATATCAACCTTTTATGATAATTTGAATATTCTCTACACTTAGAAAATACAACTCTAATGCTTTAGTAAGACTCACCACACAAGCTCTAACAGACACATTAGAACTAAATCACCACTTATAGTCCTAAGTTAGGACGGTTCATGATGCGATGTATATTTTGTTTTGTGATGTATTATTTTAGACTCGATGTTAGAGTGTATGCTTCATAGACTAGATGTTAGGCCATTCTTAGTCTAATCATATTTTCTATAAGGATTGTGCTTAAGGGGATGCTTAAAATAAATATAAATACTCTCTTTGCATGTTGCTTAAACCCCTAAGCATAATTCAAGTTAGGACAAGTGAGCTTGGTTACTCATGTGCAGGGTGTTAAGTCCAAATTATATATATAACTGCTTGAGATTGTATGTGTGTTTTTCTAACACTTATTTTGTAGGTGTAGTTAGATTTAACTTTCCTATTTTTAATGTAATTTTGTATTAGGAATTAGGATTAAATTCTATGGAGATTAGAATGAGCAATGGACAGAAGGCTTTGTCTTGGGGTGCCTTATGATGCATTTGAAGCAAACACTTCCAAATCAAAGAAGGAGTGAACCAAAATAAGGAAAGGAAGAAAGGAGATATGAAGAAATGAAGGAAAGAAGACCCCCCATAGCATTTAATACAATTATACTTATTCTTTTATACTTCGGGTTATATAACGGTAGAGCTCAACTACCCACCTTTTCTTTGTTGGATTGTACGGTGGCACCCGACTGCACCGGCCTCTTATTATTTCACGATAGTTATAGAAATTGATTGATGATTTGTTTAGATTGTGTATTATAAATTACATTTTCTTCCTAGTTTCTTAATGATTGATGCTTTAATGTGTGGCCTATATACTATTAGGCTCTTAGGGTAAGACTAATTTTTCTTCCCCAACTAATCACTCATAATTAAAATCTAAATAACTCATAATCTCACCATAAAGCTTAGGCTATAAACAAGATAATTAGAAGATTTAACAACCCCTTAGCTGTATAGTTGTATGTTTCACATCATACATGCATCTCAAATCACTCTTGCAAAATGAGGGAATCCATCCTTACATGCATAGGGACTGCTTGACCTGTGAGAGCAACCCCTACTGATGGAGCTTCACCCTCTTTCCCTTTTGATTTGGCCAATAATCCATTTCATCATGCATTTAGGAATATAAAAATTCTAAAGCCTTTATCAAAATGATGTGTTAAAAATATGAATAAAATTTAAAAAGATTTTGCATTTGTAGATTAAGTCATTATTTATACCACTCATGCTCTAGTCTCTTAGAGAGTGGGCTTAGGATTTTCGTCTCTTTCTGACTAAATAACCACCCTAGCTATCTTATAATTCATAAGACTAGATTACATGGTTTTGAAATCATAAGAAGAGTGTTGACCTCACTTTTGGAGTGAGCTCTCAACTTCTCCATCTTAGGCATATGACTTCTCTAGACACTAAGAGTTCCTTAGTATTAAGACACTTCTAGTGATTAGGTGAACACATAACCTAACCCTAGAGACTTAGAAGAGTTAGCCATAGGAATAGGTTAAACCTTAGTGGTATTAGGAGGACTTGCCTACCGTATAGCATAAATCAAATCCTTGCTTCCCTCCTTCAAATCAATCCAAATCAAATCTTAAATCAATTTCAACTCAATTGATTTTCTCAAATCATAAATCAATTCCAAATCAAAATGATTGAAACCCATGATTGAATTCAAATCCCAAAATCTTTCCTAAGCCCTTTGATTCCATCTTATGGACTTAGCTCAAATCAAATCCAAATCACTCCAAACTCAAAAGATTTTCTCATAGCCCATTTATATGCTCATTTATATTCACAAATATAAATGAAATATAAATTCAAATAACTAGAACTAAATTCAAAATTCAAATCCAAATCTAACTTAAATCCAACTTATACTCTTTCAAGTCAATTCCATAATCAATGATTGAACTTGACCAAACCATCAATTAAGCCAAACCAAGCTTAATTGGCTACTTGACCTAAGTTGACCCAAATTGATCTAAAAAGTCAAAATGGGTCAAATCTTGATATAAGCCAAATTGATTGCAACCAATGAGTCAAATTCATTCTAAATCACTTGTTGAACTTGACCAAAGCTTCAATTGACCAACTAGACCCAACCTAGCCCAATTGACCATGAACCTAACTTGACCTAAAAGATTAAATCAACTTGAAATCAAACCAAACCAAACCAAAATTGATTGAAACCAAAGCTTGCAATACATTTTGAATGATCAACCAAGTCTAAACCAACCCATGAACTAACCCAATTGGGTCAAATGGGTCAAATTGTTCAACTTGACACATTTGACCTAAATGAACCTAAATGAACCAAAACCAAATCTAAACCAAATTGAACCAAACCAATGATACCCATAGGCTCCAAATGATCATTTGAACTTGACCTAACCCATGATTTCACCTAATTTGATCAATTGGTCAACCTAACCCAATTTGACCCAATTTGACCTAAATGAGTCAAATTGAACCATATCAAACCAAATGAACTCCAAATCACTTAAAATTTGGCCCAACCCATTTTTGAATCATTTCAAATCTGCCCAAATAAAAATTATGGACAAATGACCACTTGACCCTTATGTCAAAAGGTATCCGATGACCAAATTTATTAGAATTTGATCATTTCTTTCCCAAGGACACTTGGCGTCCTCTTAGTGGTCCACATGGACACCAAGGAAGGTGATGAACATCACCCAATGAGCTTGGGTCAGCCATGAGTCAAGCCAAGGCAAAATCGACCCATCCAATGGAAATTGAGCACTTGGATCATCAAATGCACTCACCTTGCACAAGGCCATCCACTCTCCTTCCCTCCACTACCTAAAATGACTCACATGGGATGGTTGGTAGCCCAAACTGATCAACTAATCTCACCCATTGATCAAAAATGGGAAAACTACTCTTCACCATCCGATCCAAGGAGGGAGAGATATACTCCTCCTCATTCCAACTCAAACCACAAGCATTGATTTTGGAAGATCAAAGGAGGTTGAAGCGAAGCTTCTCCAAGCCTTTGCAAGCCATTCCAGAGCTCCCCCATTTCTCCTTCTCGATTTTTCTCAAAGCCGAAATAGGGGAGGTCAATCCAAATCCAAACTCACTCAATTCTCCACCAAAACCAAATTAACCTTCTACACACCATCAGTAGACCTCATTGAGCTCAACCAAGTTGTTTCCTAAGTCTCCAAGCCACAGGAAGCATCACCTTCATCGAAGCTGATCGACATTGAAGGGGAGCTTGGTTAACCACTCCAAACTAAAATCCAATTCCTTCAACAGGGCTTCATTTCTACTAGACGAATCTACCTCCTTCGTTGGAAGCACCGGTGGTAGCATCCGGTGAGGTAATTGCTTGAAAATGTAGCCTTAGGAAATTTTGCTTGGTCATTTTTGAAGAAAAGTGTCACCCCTTTGAATCTTGACCATTGGATGTGCATCCCCCCTCCTTCTGAAGGTGTGGGATCATTTTGATCCCAGTTTGAGGTTGGGTGAGCTTGAATTGAATGGGGAGAGATGAATGGTGTTTGGCTTTCATCGCTCGCGAAGGAGAAGGATCATACGTCATCCATTCTGTGTGATTGGAACAGACGACTATGAATAGATCATGATAGATCCACATGGGTAGAATAATATATAACTCTGCCTTCATTTATTTTGGAGAATAATAAATATATGTTGAGACCCGATGTAGATCCGTAGATGTTCTTATTAGGGTGATCGGGTATGACATTGAGGAGAGGTGTACTATCTTGAGAGACAGAAGTCACCATCCTACAAGGGACCTAATCACCTCAATAAGGACCTCATTAGCCTTTACATAGTGTTGACCTCATTTTTAGGATGAGCTCTCAACCCATCCATCTTAGGCATAGGATCCCTCTTAGACTTTAAGAGTTCCTTAGTCTTAAGACACATATAGTGATTAGGTGGACACTCCCCAAGCCCTAGAATACTTAGAAGAGTTAGCCATAGGAATAGGTTATGCCTTAGGGGTGTTAGGAAAATTCCCTACCCTTAGCTTAAACATTTTCTCACTTTCCCTCCTTTAAGTAAAACTCCAAATCAATTCTATTTGATTTTCTCCAAACTCAAATCAACTCCATATGATTGAAATCCATGATTGAAACCCAAGATCAAAATCCATCAAAAATTCCTAATTTTAAATTTCCTAAGTCCTTAACCCTTTCTTAAGGACTTAGCCAAAATCTTGATCAAACCTATTCAAATCCATGGGATTTTCTCAAAACTTATTTAAATTCTCATTTATATTCTCATATATAAATGAAATATAAATATAACTCAATCAAATCAAACCCTCAAATTAAATTCCAAATTTAAATTCCTTGAAATTCCCTTAAATCCCTCAATTTTCCATAGATGCATTTAACCTAAACTTTGATCAAACCTATTCAAACTCATAAGATTTCTCAGAACTTATTTGTATTCTCATTTATATTCTCATATATAAATGAAGTATAAATATAAATCAATCAAATCCAATCCAAAGATTAAATTTCAAATTAAAAAATTACTTTAAATCCTTTAAATTCCCTTTAATGGATTTAACCTAAATCATGATTAAACCACTTTAAATTCTTGAAATTTTCTCATGATCCATTTATATTCTCATTTATATTCACATATATAAATGAAATATAAATTCAAACAATCAAAACCTAATCCAAAAATCAAACTCAAATCAATTCAAAATCCAATCTAAGTCTTTCAAGCCAAAATCTTGAACTTAGTCAAATCATTTTCAAATCAAGCCAATTCCTTGATTTTCTCTAATGGTTCAATCAATCCTACAATCATGAGCTCATTCATAAATCCAAACTCCAATCAAACAATCAAAAACTAAATCAAAAATAAAACCTTAGACCCCTTCATATTCTTCCTTTGAATATGAAATTTTCAAATGGATCAAAACCCATTTGAATTCAAATCAATTGTAAATGGATTTTTATTTCAATCATGAGACCATATACAAGATCAACCAACTTCAAATCAAGCTTTGACCAAGCCATTTGACCCACTTAGGCTCACTTATCCCAAAGTGACCTAAAGTACCCTTATGAGCCAACTTTTGATTCTAACCAAATTGGATTGAACCAAACTCATATATCTCCCTCATCATGATCAACAATCATCATGGGATGATCAATCAATCAAATTGGGTCAAACCAAGTCAAACCTAAGGGTTGACCAAGTCAACACTTAACCTAAAATGAAACCTTACATAGCCAAATTCCACCATAGGCCAAATTGATTGAAACCATTGATCTAAGTTAACTCATGACCTATGTTTGAACTTGACCAAGCCAATATTTGAGCCTAACCTAGCCCAATTGGTCCCCTTTGACTCAAGTTGACCCATTTTGATCTAAAGGGTCAAAATGTGTCAAAACTTGATCTAAGCCAAATTGATTGAAACCAATGGGTCAAGTCCATCCCAAATCACTTGTGGAACTTGACCAAAGCCTAAATTGGCCAACTAGACCCAACGTAAGACCAACATGACATGACAAAGGGGTCATGTTGAGCCAAAATTGAACTTAACCCAAATTGATTGGAAACAAAGATACCAATCCACTCCATATGACTAACCTAACCTAAACCTACCCTTGACTTAACCCAAATAGGTCAAATGGGTCAAATAGGTCAACTTGACCCATTTGTCCTAAATGAAGTCATATGAGCCGAAACCAAATATATACCAAATTGAACCAAATCAAAGCCACCAAAACATTTGAAATGGTCATATGAACTTGACCTAACCCTTGGTGTGATCCAATTTGATCAATTGGTTAACTTGACCCAGGTTGACCCATTTTGACCTAAATGTGTCAACATGAGCCAAACCCTATCAAATGGATTCCAAATCTAATGAAACTTGGCCAAACCTATTTTCTACACATACCCAACATATCTAAAGTGGAAAAATAGCAAAATGGCCATCCTACCCATAGTCCATAAAACAAATTTTGGCCTAGCCCATGGGTATTTTGGTCATACCCTCTTTACAATCACTTGAGGCTTTTCTAAAAGCTCAAGGGGAATTAGTGATGAGTGGTGCGCCCAATCTAATGGGTTCGGGTTAAACCATTTATCCAATAGACCAAACTCGACCACATAGAGCAAAATTGAGTATTCAAATTCCCTCATAAGCTCAATTTGATGCACATGGGTTAATCCACTCAAGGCCTCAACACCATGTGTAAAGATCTCAAAACAACCTCCTAATCTCATCAATTGGATCAAAATGGCAAAAGAGGTGACCATCCGATGGTGGGAGATATACTCCCCTAATTCAATGAAATTTCACTCATTGATCAGCCTGGGGAACCCAGAGCAACCTCGTGAGCATCCCAAGCTTCTAGATAGGATTTAAATTCTTCATTTTGCAGGCAAAATGAGGGAGCTCAATCCATTCCAATTTATCTCCATCCACCTTGCACACTCCATCGAGGGTCAAGTCAAACTGCCCAAGCTCATTGAAGTTCCCAGAAGGAAGAGCTCAATTGGATCAAAGTGGCCCAAGTGAAGTGGTTGGTCACCCATTGATCCACTCAATCCCAAGGCCTAGGAATTTAAACATGCTTAGTCTCCACCAGATGAAGCTACCTCATCGATCTCGAGCACCGACGATCACCTCCAGCGAGGTATGGAATTTTTTGATTACTAAACTCAAAGTGGTATGGAGCTTTATGAAAGAAAATTTTACCTCATCGAGTTTTGGCCATTGGATTTGCCGTTCTATTTCTCTAGATGGTGTGGGTTGATTTTGGTGTGATTCCATGCTTGATCGAGCTTGGATCTTCCTCTTGATCATGGATGGTCTCTGTTGATTAAGGGGAAGAACTTGGTTCATCTCAACCGTCCATCCACGCATATTAGATGGATGGCTGAGATTATTTAACACATTTTAGAATTGCGGGTGAATCCTTTTAGAATCATGGGTGAATCCTTAGCCGTTGATCTTGATTAATACCAGAATATCAACGCATCACGCCATTTGGGATATGATGTTTAAATCACTCATGACTGCGTAAAGTGCACTGCCGCCATGCGCCGCATGATTTGAGGAAAGGGGATTAGTTAATTAATTAATTCTTAATTAATTCAGAGAACTTCTAAAATTCATAATTCCATTTAAAAAAATTAGAAAAATAAAAGGAAAAATGCTATGGAAAGATAATTTCATATAGAATATTTTAAAAATGATTTCAATGGATTTTGAATTACCCATTTCTATGAATTTGGGTTTCTTTAGGAATCTTAATTAGCTAATTATTCTTTAATTAGTTATCAATTGATCTCAAATAGGGTTCATCTAGGGTTCATTTGTATCTAATCCTCCCCTCACTTTTCTTGAGTTGAGGCCAGAAAGGAAATGCTACTCATTCCCCAATTACCCTTTCATGTAATTAAGGGTAATAAAGGTGTGATTAGTGGATTTACCCTACGATTAGGTTTGATAAAGGTAAGATCCAATGAGTAGGGGATTTATAAAATAATTTTGGGGCATTTCCCCTAAGATTAATTATGGGTTAACTCATTAATCAGCCCTTTTAATCAGTTTTTCAAAAATTCTAAAATGTTCAAGAACTTAATTAATCTACCTTGGGTAGATGCTTAGGCCTTTAATAGCATAATTTTAATTAAGGAAATTAAAACCCCTTTCATAAGTATGAAAGGGTGTTTTAAAATTACTTAAGCTAAACCCCTTTGCTTAATTAACTTTTAATTGTTTTCAAATTGCATTAGGCCTTTTCATTATTAAGTGAATTGTAAATTTAAATACCTTGTGGGTTTTATGTCATCACATTGGCTCATAATTACTTAGTTAATTTTTTTAAGGTGGTGTAGGTAAGGGTTAATTAAGCCACTTAATTCATACCTTAACCTAATCAACACTTAAAATGGATTTAATTATCTAAAAATTAAACAAAAATACAAAACACATGTGGGAATGGGTTAGGAACAACAAACTCATCTCACCTTTCAAAATTAAATCAAACTTCAAACTAAACAAAAATCATTTTGAAATTCACTTTGATTTATTCTAAATTTTCTTATTCTATAAGAATGTCTTTAGGATTTAAGTAAAGTGAGTTTGTTTACATGCTTTCATTGCTTTGGATCTTTCCCAACATGTTAAGTTGTATGTCATGTGATTCATGCATTCATAATTTCATGTTTCAAATTTTAAAATGAAATTGTTTACTTTATGTCAAATGTGCTAAAGTAAAATATGAGTGGCTATTATCACTACTAAATCCAAATTATTTTCAAAACTTATAAATGAAATATCAAATCTGAAAGTGTGCTATTCTTATACTTTAATTATAAGCTTGCATGTGATAGATTATAAAGTATGTTAGCATAGGTTCTCTTTCTTTCTTATGTTAGCATAGTTTTGAATAGTTGTAAGATGTAGGGTTCATTTGAAAAGAACCCAACACTTAATCTCATCCCTATTCATCCCTATGCTATCACTTAAGAAGTTTACCTACACTTACATATATAAATTGCAAAAAAAAACAAATCTATTAAACAATTTTTGCATATTCCTTTTCCATTTCATTTTTTTTATATACATGTTTATACTTAAGGAAAGTGGTATATTAGTCTGAATAATCCTGAGGTTATGAGACTTTAAGTAGCCCTAAGTAGGTCTTGTACCATACACCTCTGGTTAACAATGGCACTGTACTCACTTATGCCTTTCTTGCTTTCATGCATGTATGTAAAATTTTTGATAAGGAAAACCTTTTCTATTTAAGAAAAATCATGCATATTCAACTTCTAAATTTTCTTAAATAGATTACTTAGCATGCATCATAAAGTGTGTTAACTATTCTCATTTGCATGTATATATATGCTTAGGGTCCATCCATATGCATGTTATATATGTTGGGAAAGAAATGAAGTAATGTGTGTTATGTGAATTTTGATTCATTTTATTTAATCTTAAAATGCCTTTCTTTTGAATAGGTTTGTTTAGAGTTTATCTAAACTTAGGATTAAAAGATGTAATCACACCTAAATGAAACTAAAATATGAACTACTTTATAAAATTACTTAAGGTTAGGGTAGGAAAGAGAAGTTCTCTTCTCTTTTTCTCTCTTCATAACTTAGTAATTATTTGTAGGTTTCAGTTAAACCAAATTAAAACATGAAATAAAATCAACCCAAAACATTTAAGCAACTTAAGTGAAACCCTCCTTTAAGTTGAACATGTCCTTCACACTTAGAAAATTTGAACCTAAGTCCTGTTAAGCATACCACACAAACCTTCAAAGCACATTAAAGCCACCACTTATAGCCTTAGGTTAGGTTGGTGCATGGTTTGATGTTATGTTTTATTTTGTGATATATTTTAGACTAGATGTTAGGTGTATGCTCATGGAAATGAATGGTAGGATGTTCTTAGTCTAACTATTCTTTTTCTAGTGGATTGTGCTAAGGCTATCATAAATAAAAATATAAATACTTTTTTTGCTTGGTTTATACCCCTAAGCATAATCCATAAGTCGTGGACTTAGTCACCCATGTGTGGGTGATAAGTCCAATATACATGCTTGAGATTTGTGTGGTATGATTTAACTAACCTTTGTTTGCAGGTGTTAGTTAGATTTATACTTTTTCTTTTCATATAAAAATTTGTATATTTAGGATCTTGGAATGATTTGTTATGGGAGATTAAGATGAGCATTGGTAATAAGATCCTATCTTATGCACCATATGAAGCCTTGGATCATCCACCTTCCAACTTTCCAAAGGAGGAACCAAAAGAAGAAAGAAGAAGAAAGAAAGAAGAAGGAAGAAAGAAGAAGGAAGAATGAAGCTTGAAGACCCCCATAACAATGAATTCCTTTGTTTAAATTATAATTTAATTCATTTATAATCCAGGTTGTATAAGGGTAGAGCTTCTTACCACATTTGATATTTTGTTTGTGGTGGTGCACCATAAACCATTTATTCTTTTGATTAGCTTTATAAATTGTTGATGATTTGTTTAGCTTGCATTAAGTGGCATGCTTTTTCTAGTTTCTTCTTACTTTTATGTATCTGATGTGGATAGGCTCTTTAGGAAAAACTAAATCTTTTACCCAACTTAACAATTGAAATTAAAATTAAATAACTCATAATCTCACTTAAAGCTTAGGATTAAAATCAAGATAAAAGAATTAGAAATCTCTTTGCTAGATGAGCATTTCTTCTTAATATCATGCACAAATGCATCTTATTTCACTCTTGATTAGAGGGCTTCCACCTTTGCCAGAGAACCCAACTTGATCTTTGAGGCCATGGAAACTCATCTCCTTCTCATTAATTTTTATATATGATTTCATGCATTAGTCATAAAAAATTGTCAAATAATAAAATGAAATTTGAAATGCATTAGATTTAGGTCATTTGAAGCATACCCTTTACATGATCTAGTCTCTTTAGGGAGTGAGTTTAAAGACTTAATCTCTTTCTAAATAATAATAGCTTAGCTATCTTGCATAAGCATAAAGACTTGCCTACATATATTTAAAATTGTTGGAGGAGTTAGTTGGTGGCCACCCCCAGGCAGTTGTAAGTCTAAATTGTTGGGTGGTTTGTCCTCTCTTGTGGAGACAAACTAATTACCCATTTTCACCTTAGATTTAGGTTGCTTCTCACCAAAGCTAGATTTAGATTTGAGGTTGCTTTTCCTTTTATGGGCCATAAGTATAATTCTACTTATTAGGCATTTCCTTAATCTTATGTCAAGGAATCTTAAGTCCTAAAATTCTAATGAAAAATGCAACTCAAATAAGCTAAATAAATTTCAAAAATGTAAAGCCCAACTATAGGATAGTTTGAGATGCTCGCTAAGTTTCCTAGCATCATGGGCATCTCCTACTTATCTTTCATTTTGGCTTTGATAATAACTCTTTCTTTTAATCAATCCTATTTGATCCCTCAAAAATAAACCAATCGATTGATAGTCCTTCCTATTAAAATCTTCAAAGATAATGATCATTTAAATCGAGAGTTTTCTAAGGGATCGCCCCTTAGGATGTAATTAATTATGGGGCTTGCCATAGGAATTTAACAACCCGTTTAAAATAAACCTGCTTACTTTTCTATGTAGGGAAGAATCTATATATGCACCCATCGTCCTTAAGTCCTTATTGAGGTGATTGGTCCATTAAAGAGTGACTTCTATCTTTCGAGATAGTACACTATACTTGATGACGATCCATCAGAATAAGTACATCTATGGATCTACATGGCATCTTACCAAGATGAATCTTTATAGTGTCTTGCCTTTTCTTTCTCCCCACAGATTTGAAGGTGACTCCTTATAAAAATTATTCACCACTCATGGAAAAGTAAAGAAGGATTTATTTTAAACTGGGTTAATTAAGTTTCAGAACTCATAGTTAATTACATCCTAAAAGAATGATTCCTTGAATACTCAAGGTAAATGATCGTATCCCCAAAGATTTGAAAGGATAGGACTATCAATCCATTATTTTATTTTAGAGTCAAGTGGGTTCAATCAAGAGGATTCTTATAAAAGCCAAATGACAAGTAGGGACACTTAAGAGGAAGCATAGTAAGCATCCAAACCATCATATTATGGGCTTTACATTTTTAAAATTGAATTAATTTGTTTGAGTTGAATATTAGAAATGACTTACATTCCATAGTACAATTATGAAAATCCTAAGAGGTGAGATTTATCCCACAAAAGAACAATGAACCTAAATCTAGAGCTTTGACATAAAAAAAGCACAACCCAAATCAAAAAATACTGGTTTTACAAGAGAGGATAAACCACCATGACTTACAAATGCCAATCAAACTCTCCCATGTTTTAAAATATGTAAGCAAGTCAAATTTAAAGATAGCTTGTTTATTTAAAGAGACTAAGTCCTTAAATACACCCTAAGAGACAGATCATATAGCAAGCAATGACTTAAATTTATTGCAAATTTTGTTACATTTTATTTTTATTTTGGGCAATCAATTTAATACAAGCTATAGGATTTTTATGCCTAATGCATGAGAAATTAAGTTATGGGCCAAAATCAGTAAGATAATGAGGTGTGTTTCCACCATGGCTCTCACAGGTCAAGCCAAGTTCTCTGATAAAGGTGAAAGCCCTCCAATTAAGAGTGAAATAATATGTTTTTATGCATGATGTTAGAAAAGTAAGATAACATCTAGCTAAGAGGTTGCTAATTCTTTTATCTTGATTTTTTCCTATGAGTTATGAGTTGTTTATTTTAGTTTTGAGATTTGGTGAAGATTTATTTTTCCATAAGAGCCTAATCTCATCCGGCCATACATCAAGGCAAGGAAGAACTAGGAAAGATGGCAATGCACAAGTTAAACAAACATCAATCAATTTATAAAACTAGCGTAAGAGAATAAAAGACCATTTGTAGTCATGCCAATAAAACAAATAAATTGAAGTTGAGCTCTTATAATCGGATTAAAAAGAATTAATTATCTAAAAGAATTCAATTTAAATTCCTTCATTCTTCATTTCTTCATTCTTGTGTTTCTTTCTTCTTCTTCTTTCTTCATTTGGTTCCTTCTTTTGATGGTTGGTGGTGAGTACTCAAAGGCTTCACATGGTATATCTTATGACCAATGTCAATCCCATAACAATCATTCCAAAAATCTTAATTGCAAAAGTATGGGAAAGGAAAATCTAAGCCAACACAAAATGGAATAGCTAAACAAATCATACAATCCCAAGCATTTATATGATAATTGGACTTAGCACCCACACATGGGTAAAAGTCCACTTGACTATAAGATTATGCTTAGGGGTATACAACTGTAAGAATTTATATTTTTATTAGTGCCCAAGCACAATCCCCATTGGGTAATGATCCAAATCATCCTACCATTCATCTTTACATACATAACATCCATTAAAATATCTCATCATAAAATAAAGCAAACATCAAATCATGCACCACCCTAACATAGGGCTAGAAGTGACTTAGGCTAATGTGTGTGCTTTAAAAGGTTTGTGTGGTATGCTTAATTATGGCTTTAAGGTTTAAGTTTTCTAAGAATGAAAATTTTCAACTTAGAGGGTTTGCTTCATGTAAGTGAATTAGTTGCTTTGGTTGATTTTATTTTGTATTTTGATTTGGTTTAAGTTAATCCTATAATTAATTACTATGTTGTAAAGAGAGGGAAAAGATAAGAGAATTTCTCTTTCCTTCCCTACTTTAAGTAATTTCTAAAGTAGATTCTTGTTTGATTTTTTTTAGTACATGTTTTCTTATGTGTTTTAATTAATCCTATGTTTAGATTTTTTCTAATAAAACCTATCCAAAGAGAAATGCATTTTAAGAATAAGTAAAGTGAATTACTATTGACAAAACACACAACACTTCATTTCTTTCCCAACATGTATAACATGCATATGGATGAATCTAGCATATCTACATACAAATGATGATGTTTAGCACACTTTCATAATGAATGCTATGATATCACTAAGAAAATTTGGATGCTTTATGATGCATGATTTTCATTAAGTAGAAAAGAGGGATTCTTTTATCCATTTTCATATACACATATAGTATAAAAGTTAGTGAGTATATTATAAGTTAGCATTGGGTGTAAGATACAAGACTACTTAGTACTTAAAGCCTCACAATCTGGTTGTCACTAATATACCACTTTCCAAATATATACACATGTACAAAAGAAATGAATGAAAAGAAAGATGCAAAGTTTGTTTTTATTTGTTTAATTTATTTATGCAATTTATATGTGTGGTGTGGATGTCCTTATATAATATAGAATGGACAAGAAGTGTTGTGTTCTTTTCAAATGAACTATACACTTTTCCAAATCTATTAAAAACTATGCTAAAAGAAAAGAGAAGGAAAACCACATGCACATCTTTATATTTTTTCACATGCTTATAAATAATTATAGTACCTTTAGTTTTGATGTTTGATTTATAAGCTTTGAAAGTAATTTTGATTTAATAGTGATAATAGTCATTTTATCTTTACAACATGCAATTTGACAAAGAAACATTTCATTTTAATTTGATTTTCAAAAACAGAATGCATGAATTTCATATGACATACATTTAGCATGCTAGAAAGAAATAAAGTGATGAAAGCGTAAATTCATTCATCCTAATTAATTCTAAAGACAATCCTTTAGAATTATTTAACAAATCAAGTTTATTTTAAAGAGATTTTTAATTTTATTTGAGTTTGATTTCAATTTGAGAAATGTGAGAATGTTCGCTGATCCTAACCCATTCCCACATGTGTATGATGTTTTAGTTTAATTTTTAGGTGATTAGATCAATTTTATGCTTTGGTTAGGTTAAGGTGTGATTTAAGTGTATTAATTATTATAATTAATATATTTAATCAAATAATTATGAGAATGATATGACATAAAACCACACAAGAATTTAAATCAATAATCCTAGGAAAGAAAAAGGCTTAATGTAATGGCTCATAATTAGTGATTAATTAAGCTAAAGGGTTTAATTTAAGTACTTATAACCCTTCCCACATGTGGGTTGGATTTTGATTTTCTTAAGCCACTTAGTTATTGAACAAAGCATCTACCCAAGATGGATTGATTAAGTTTAGAATTTTTGATTTTAAAATTTGTATTTATTAAGCCATTTAATTAAGTGATTAATTAATTATTACACCTTAATTAGATTTTAATCCAAATGAAATAAACTTAGGGAAAAATATGAAAGAACCTAATCTTATTCTCTAAGTCCACTCACTAAAAGTCTACAAAATTAATTAGTGAAATAATTAGGGAGTAATTAATATAATTACATTTCTAATAAAACCTTAATTTAGAAAATAATTAAAATTAATTGAAGTTAATTTTAGATTATTTCTCTTTGAATTATCTTTCTAATGCTTTTTATTTTGTATTTTTCTAATTTTTTTATAATTTGTTATGAATATTTGAAGTTTCCAAGCTTATTAGGTAATTAATCCCATATGTGACTAATCCCCACATAAAGACACAAAGATGCTTTACACATGGTGTGGTGAGAGATCACTTATGTTCATATCAAGAAAGCTCATGATGTTCGACTTTCTCTCGCCCATTTGATCAGATCATAAGATAAATCCTATAGTATTAAGGAATAAATTAGATATTCCTATGCATCTTGATCATGGTGTTTCATCCAAAATCATGATGGCATGATCTAATTTAGATGGCCACCATCCATCTTCTACAAGATCAATTGATTGAGCTCATACCACCCATCTAAGAGTAAAAGGGAGAAGATCTAACATTCAATTCTCATGAGGTGAGAATTTCTTTCACAAAGGACCACACCATGGCGAATTTAAGCTCATGTTGAGGGCATTCTTCAGAGGCTTCACCAAACACCTATCAGGTAGTTAGTGAAGATGAAGCCTCTAAGATTTGAGGTGATTTAGTTGAGTGGATCTTCCCATACCTCTCCTTCAAATGGATTTAGCCTGTCTAAACACCACCTCCATTTTGAGAACTAAATGTTATCAACTTCTTCAAGAAGCTTACAAGAAATTAGTTGATTTGGTTTAAGTTGAAAAGTGATGGAGCTCCTTATTTTAGTCTAAGAAAATCAAAATTGGAAATTGAATTCACTTAAGCCATGGAGACTCTCCAATTGCTCAAGTTAGCTCATCATGAATCAAATTCATACTCAAATCAACCAAAGCTCAATCCATACCTTGAGTTTTATTTATCGGCATCAAAATATAAGTGCCATGTGCTTGAAATGAGTAAATGATTCCCATCCCATGTTCACTGCAAACTTTTTTTGAAACCCAAGTCATGTGCACCATGTAAATGACCATTTAGTCCAAAGTGTTTTTGAAATTGACCAAATTCCAAGTGGTTTTGATTTTAATACATCTAAAATGGTTTGGCTTAGATTTTAGTTTCATGTTTTATGATTGAAAAAATTTACCAAGTTTCAATGAATTTGATTGATTTGATATGATTTGGATGTTGACCCATTTGTCAAAATCCAACTTAGTCTTGACCAATTAATCAAAAGCAAAATCAAGTTCAAATATGACCATTTGAAATATTTTACATCTGGTTTGGTTCATTAGTTTAATTTGGTTTTGGTTCATTTGATTTCATTTAGTCAAATGGGTCTAGTTGATCAACCCATTTGACTTATTTTAATTAGGTCATGGTTTATGTTGGTTGTTCATTTGAAATGGAACCTTTGTTTCCAATCATAGTTTATGTTGATTGGCTCAATTGGATCTTTAGGTCAAGTTGGTTCAAGGTCAATTACTATTGTCTAGTTCAATTGATTTTGGTCAAGTTCAACAATTATTTTAGAATGAATTTGACCATGGCTTCAATTGATTTGGCTTAGATCAAGTTTGACAATTTTGACTTAGGTCCAAATTGGTCAACTTGAGTCAATATTAATTGGGCTATTACCAATGATGATTGAGTTCAAACATGAATAAAATTTGATCAATGGTTTCAAATTTTCATAGTGATTTCTTCATAAGTGTTGACTTGGTTTGACCCAATTTGAATATGATCATCTGATGATTGCACAATTGACTTAAATCTTAGTTGAATCATTAATTAAATTTGGCTCAAGAGATACTAGGTCACCGTGACCTAGGTCAAATGGCTTTAATAAATTGACAGTTTGATTTGAATCACATATGGACTTATGATTGAAATATAAATCCATTTGTAAGAAAATTTGAAATCAAATGATTCATTTGACAATTTTAAGTTCATTGAACATGAGTTTAACTTGGGTTTGATGAATTTAGTTTTGGTTTAGTGATTAAATTTTTTTATATTTGGATTCATGATAATTGATTGAATCACTGAGAAAATGCTTAATTTGAAATTTTGCTAAGTTCAAAATTTGACTTGAAATCTTAGGTTAAAATTTGGTTGAAATTGGATTTAATTTGATTTGGTTTTGGCTATTTGATTGAAGTTTGTGTTATATTTGATTCATGATTGTAATTGATTGAATCAAGGAAGAAAAAATCAATGGTTTGGCTTGATTTGAATTTGATTCCTAAGTTCAAGAATTTGACTAAAAGTTTAGATTGATTGAATTGGCTTTGAGTTTTGGCATTAGTTTTGATTGTTTGAATTTATATTTCATTTATATATGTGAATATAAATGAGAATATAAATCAAGAGAAAATTTCTTGATTTTGAAGTGATTTAATTTGAGCTTCCAAGAGGGAATCAAGGACTTGAAATATTGGAACTTAGATTTCAATCATAAGCTTCCCATTTGAAACACCATGATTTGAGAAAATCCATTGAATTGGTTCAAGGTTTGAGTTAGAGTTGGAGTTGATATGAATTTGACTTGAAGGAGGAAGGAGAATTTGTCTAGCTTTGTGGAATTCCAAACACCCCAAGGCATGAACTATTCCATGGCTAACTCTTTTAAGTCCCTAGGGTTAGGAGTGTCCACCTAATCTTATATGTGTCTTAAGACCAAGGAAATCTAAAGTCTAAGAGAATTCATGTCACATGATTCAACATCTATAATGATCACAAGCCCTCTGATTTGAACCTAAACCATGGGATTAATCCCAGCCGTCCGATCTTAGATTGGATGACCTATAGAGAAAGCGCATCCGATGTCAATTTAGCGATGGACAACTTAAATAACCATCCCATCAGCCATGTGAAAGTATGCTACCACATGATATGGGATTAAATTAGCTTAATTAATATGATTTAATGATGAAACTTCTAAATTCATAACTAATTATAAAAAAATCAAACAAATGCAAACAATTTTTAAAGATAATTCAGGAGAATAATATAAAATTTAAATCAATTGATTTTGAATGAATATCACTCAATTTAGGTTTTATTGGAAATGTAATTAGACTAATTACTCTTTAATTACTTCAATAATTAATTCCAAACTTCCTAAGGTTGATTAATAGGATGACCTCTGCCTCCCATGATTTTCTTGGAATTTATTATTGGCTTAATTAGGGGAACTACTTATTTCATCCTTAACCCCTCTCTTAATTAATTAAATGATTAATTAACATGTTAAATAGTGATAAATTCATTAATTAAGCTTGCTAATCATCATGAAATAGTGAATAGACTTAGGGAATGAGATTAGGATTTCTTTTCTAATCTTTTTCCCTAAGTTTACTTCATTTGGATAAACAATTAATTAATTTACAAATTTATTAATGGCTTAATCACCTTATTAATTAATTAAATTAATCAAATTCAAAACCAAATTATTCTAGAACTTAATCACCCAATTCTTGGGTAGATTCTTTGGAGTTCAATAACCTAAGAGAATTTCAAAAGAAATTATAATCAAACTACATGTGTAGGATGGTTATGAAAGTACTTAATTAAACCCTTTAGCTTAATTAATCAGTAATTATGAGCCAATTGCATTAGACCCCTTTATTTCTTAGGTGCATTGCTGATTTAAATTCCATGTGATTGCATAACATATGTTGGTTCATAATTGCTTGTTTAATTATGTTAAAGTGGTGTAGGTAAGGAGTAATTAATGAATTTAATTCACACCTTAACCTAAATAAAATATAAAATCAACCTAATTATTCTAAAATTAAACTAAACCAATTCACACTTGGAGAAAATGGGTTAGGACCAGTAAACTCTTTTCACATTTTCTAAGTCAAATCAAATTCAAAAATAAAAATCTCCTTAAAGAATTTTGATTCACTTTAAATGATCTTATTTTATAGGATTGTCTTTAGGAATTAATTAGGGTGAATGAAGTCATATGCTTACATTACTTTATTTCTTTCCAAGCATGCTAAATACTGTTTGCCATATGAAATCATGCATTCATATCTTTTGAAAAATCAATTAAATAAAATATTTCCTTTTATGTCAAATTGCATATTTTGGCTAAAGTTAAGAATATGAGTGGCTATTATCACTATTAAACCAAAAATTATTTTCAAAAACCTATAAATCAAAGATTATGAATGAAGTGATGCTACTTATAATTACTTATAAGCTTGCATGTGATTATTGCATAAGATGTATTTTTGTGTTATTTTCTTCTCTTCTCTTAACATAGATTTGCATAGATTTGCAAAGTGTATAGTTCATTTGAAAAGAACATAACACTTGCTTAAATATATTCCTATGCACTCTATGTTATGACTTAAGAAGGATCTCACATTACACATGTAAATTATATAACCAAATCAAACACAAAAATCTTTTGCATGATTCTTCATCCATTTGTTTCTTTTGTACATTTACATATTTAAGAAAAGTGGTATATTAATCTGGACATCTCTAGAGGTTTAAGTAGCCCTAAGTAGGTCTTGTACCTTACACCTCTGGTGTAGAAAATAATGGCGTCATACTCACTTATGTCTTTTATACATGTGGATGTAAATTTTGTTAATGGATGAGAAATCCCCCTTTCTACATAATAAAAACATGCATCAATGGAACATCCAAATTTTCAAATCATATCTCTTAGCATTCATCATCAAAGTGTGCTAAAATTTGCATTACATGTATATGTATGCTTAGGATCATTCATATGCATGGTATACATGGTGGAAAGAAATAAATGGTGTGTGTTATGTGATAGTAATTCACTTAACTAATCTTAAGATGCCTTTCTTATTGAATAGGCTATTTAGAGCAAATCTAAACTTAGGGTTAATTAAAACACATAATAAAACATTCACTAAAGAAATTCATTAATGAATCTACCTTAGAAATGTTTTAAGGTGATGAAAGAGAAGTTCTCTTCTCTTTCTTCTCTTCATAACATTTAGTAACTAAGTGTAGGTTCATTAAAACCAAATCAAATCATCAAATTAAATTGAAAATCAACTAAATCACTTAAAATGAAACCACCCTCTAAGTTGAATCCTTTCACACTTAGAAAATTTCAACCTTAAAGCCTAGCTAAGACATGCCACATAAGCCTTAAATAGCACACACGTTAGGCTAAGTCACCATTTCTAGCTCTATGTTAGAGCAGTGCATGATTTGATGCTTGATTTTATTTTGTTATGTAATATTTTCTTAGATGTTAGTGTGTATGGATGATGATGATCTTCTAATCATGTTTTTTCATAGGGATTGTGCTTAAGGGGTGTAATAAAATATAAATGTTTTTTGCGAGGTTGCTTATACCCTAAGCATAATCCAAATTAGGACTTAGTTACCCATGTGTGGGGTAAGTCCAAATTATTCATATAATTTCTTGGGTTGTGTGGTATGTTTAGCTAATCTCTATTTTATAGGTTTAGTTAGATTTATCTTTCCCATTTTGATGTAAATTTTATAATTAAGATTTGGAATGAATGTTATGGGAAATTAGGATGAACATTTGGTTATAAGACCATGTCTTATGTTCCATGTGAAGCCTTGGAGCAAACTACATCCTAAGTTAAACCAAAAGAAAGAAAGAAATGAAGAAAGGAAGAAATGAAGAAAGAAGACCCACATGACATGAATTCCTTCTAAATTGTAATTATTTATTTGTAATCCAGGTTGTATAAGGGTAGAGCTCAGCTACCCATATTTTTTTCGGGTTGTCCAATGGAGCCCGACCACATCGACCTCTTATTCTTTTGCACTAATTTTATAAATTGATTCATGTTTTGTTTATGATTGCGCAATTAGGATGGCATGATTTTTCTAGTTTATTAATTGCTTGATGGTTGTTGAATGGCATATTAGATTAGACTCTTAGGAAAATAAATTTTCTATCAATTAATCAACTCAAAATTAAATTAAACAACTCATAACCTCACTTAAAGCCTAGGACATAAATCAAGATAATAAAAGATTTAGCAACCCCTTAGCTGGATGTTGTATGTCTCACATCATGCATAAATCATATTGCTTCACTCTTGCTAATGGAGGGCTTCCACCTTTGCTAGAAAATGGCTTGACCTTTGAGAGCCATGGTGGAAACACACCTCCTTCTTTCTGATTTTGGCCCATAACCAATTTTCTCATGCATTATATATAAATCCATAGCTTGTGTCAAATAAAATGTCCAAAATCAAAATAAAACTTAACAAAATTTGCATTAGATTTAAGTCATTATTCATGCCCTTCATGATCTAGTCTCTTAGGGAGTGTGTTTAAGGACTTAGTCTCCTTTCTAAATAAACAATAACTATCTTGCAAAGCATAAGACTTGCCTACATGTATTTAAAATTATAGGAGGAGTTAGTTGGTAAGCGGTTGTAAGTCCTGGTGGTTTATCTCTTGTGGAGATAAACCATATACCCATTTTTGCCTTAGATTTAGGTGGTGCCTTGGCCCTCGCAAAGCTCCCTAGATTTAGGATCTGTTGTATTTCCCTTTGTGGGCTACAAGCATAAATCCTCACCTCTTAGGCATTTTCCATGATCTTGTGTTGTGGAATTATAAGCCCTATTTCTAATAAAATTCAACTCAAATAATTAAACTTTCAAATTTCAAAAATATAAAAAACCATAGGATAGTTTGGGATGCTCACTAGGTTTCTAGTATCATGAGCATCCCCTACTCATCTCCTTTGGTTTGATAATAACTCCCTCCTTTGATCAATCCCACTTGATTTTCAAAATAACCAATTTGTTGATAGTCTATCTTTGAAATCTTTGGAGATATGATCATTTACCTTAATCGAGTATTCTTAAGGAATCTCATTCCTTAGATGTAATTAACTATGGGGCTTGCCTCCATAGAACTTAACAAACCCGGTTTAAAATAAACCCTACTTTTCCATGTAAAGTAGAGAAAAGATCTCTAGTACATTTGAAGACCCATTGTCCTTAGGAGGCATTATTAGGTGATTAGGTCCATTGTAGGATGACAGCTTTTATCTCTCGAGATAGTACATCATTACTCAATGTCACACCCAATCACCCTAATGAGTACATCTACGGATCTACGTGGTGTCTGAACAACATTTTCAAATTCCAACTGAAATTAAAAAATACACCATAGATTTTTTTGCCGACTCCGTTGGGGATGGTTCCTCTCTCCATCTTTGGTAAATGATTGTTGTCTCTAAGTATCGATTGTGAATTTGTATTTTCTATGAATTTGAGACTATCCTTCTTTTCTGTTGGCACTTAGATCTTTTCATTCTTAAGCTAAGCTAGCGAACATCCTTTAGGTTTTAGGACCTCACTCATGTAGGTCTTAAAACCCTGTTGGGTCCCCAATAGGTGAAAATAAAAATTTAATAAAGAGATGACTAAAACCTTGTTGAACCTCCTTACCATTTCTATGGTAAGGTAAGGTTCATTCTAGAAATAAGAAAAATAAATCCTTTATAAAAATATCACTTTTTAAAAGCACTTCCCAGAAAAGTTCACATAATAAAATACTTGCACAAAAATTTTCATAACTCAACCGCATCTAACAATCTTCAAGATTATTACATGTAAGATATTGTCAAAAATCAAAGCTAAGAATCATCTTTCAAAAAGAAAAAAAAGCACATATGAACATCCTCATTCAATATACCCAAATTTATTGAATGAAGGTTTCATTTCCAAATAAAATTGAAATCAACTTTCAAAAAGCACATATGAGCATCCTTATTCGATATACCTAAATTTATTGAATGAAGGTTTCATCTCCAAATAAAATCAAAAGAATCTTTCAAAAAGCACATGTGAACATCCTCATTCAATATACCCAAATTTATTGAATGAAGATTTCATTTCAAATAAAATCAAAATCATCTTTCAAAAGCACATATGAACATCCTCATTCAATATACCCAAATTTATTGAATGAAGATTTCATTTCAAATAAAATCAAAATCATCTTTCAAAAAGCTCATATGAACATCCTCATTCAATATACCCAAATTTATTGAATGAATATTTCATTTCCAAATAAAATCAAAATCATCTTTCAAAAAGCACATATTAACATCCTTATTTAATATACCCAAATTTATTGAATGAATGTTTCATCTCCAAATAAAATCAAAATCATTTTTCAAAAAGTACATATGAACATCCTCATTCAATATAACCAAATTTATTGAATGAAGATTTCATTTCAAATAAAATCAAAATCATCTTTCAAAAAAGCATATGACATCCTCATTCAATATATCCAAATTTATTGAATGAAGATTTCATTCAAATAAAATCAAAATTATTTTCAAAAACATATGACATCTCATTCAATATACCCAAATTTATTGAATGAAGATTTCATTCAAATAAAATCAAAATCACCTTTCAAAAGCACATTTGAAAATGAACATCTCATTCAAAATACCCAAATTTATTGAATGAAGATTTCATTTCAATAAAATCATATCATAAATTTGAAATTCCATTTTAATATATCACATATGTTGAAGTTGGAATTTCTTCTTCAATAAATTTGAAGATAAATCTTCATTCAATATATCCAAATTTTGATGGATTTCCTTAAAACAAAAACACCATTTTAAAATTCCACTCACACATTCACATTTGTTAAGTTGGAATTCCCTTCTTTTCAAAAGCAATAATCACACAAAATTTCATCTTTGAAAAATAAAAATATGATTGACTTATTTTACATACACAAATTTGTTAAATAAAATCTCTTTAATCATAAAATCAAAATACATTTGATTTATTTGACATACAAATTTGCTAAATATTTCATTTTTAAAATTGAAAATAAATTGATTCTATTTAACCCATGTTGAAAATAGAAACATTTTCAAAATAAAAAATTAAACACATTTGGATTTTTATTTAGCATACACAAATTTGCTACATAAAGATCCCATTTTTAAAATAAAAAAATCAAACAAATTTGGTTTTTTTCACATACACAAATTTGTTAAAGTAAAGACCCCTTTTTCAAAAATCAAAACAAAAACATTTGGACTTTATTTAGCATACCCAAATTTCTAAGTAAAGATCCCATTTTCAAAAAAAAAAAAAAAAAAAAACAAAAAAAAAAATCAAAACAAAAACATTTGGACTTTATTTAGCATATACAAATTTGATAAGTAAAGATTTCATTTATAAATTCACACATGATACACATCATGGGCAAACAAACAAAAGAAAAAAAATTGTTTACAAACAACTCATTTAGCATACCCAAATTTTCTAAGTGAGTAATCCCAAACAAAATCAATTGACCCTCTATTTAACATACTCAAATTTATTAAATAAAGGGTCCCCTAACATAAAAATCAAATTCAAATATGAACCATTGGAAGCATCAAAAATCTCTTCAAAATATTTGAACCCATTTCCAACATACACAAATTTGTTGAAAGTGGATTCTAAACTCAAAATCTCTTCTCCAATTTATTCAAAATCTCTCTCCTAAATTCAAAGATCCCCACTTAACATATTCAAATTATTGAGTATGGGTTCAAATTCTAAAGAAAATTTAAAAAGACAATAGAATATCAAGATTAAAAATCTGATTTGAGTTTATTTCAAATTGAATTCAATCGGTCTTTCGACTTTTCTCAAGTTCGTTATAGTGCAAATGGATATCAGTATGTGTTCACTTTCCCTTTGGGATGGATTTGGCCTTGGATTGGGCCGCCTCCCAGACTAATTTGCTCATCGATACACTTTGGTGAGATTCAGGGGCTAGGATCACTTGTGAGGGGCAACCCTCACTGTCATATCGGAGAATGTGGTGGAGGCGCAGTCATCCATGTTGAGATGCGTTTAGATTATAAATTTGCCTTACTGAAGAGGAAGGCGGTGGCGGTTCCCAGCAGTGCCCATACTTGTTGTTCCCCATCCCACATGAGCTAGTACCACTCAGCTTCTCGGGAAGGCTACCAACTTGAGGATAGTCTCCCCCTTTGAGATAGTCTTGGTTCTCCTCTACTCTCAACTTGACCATAAGAGCCACAAGATCAAGCAGCATCGTGTGTGTATAGCTAAGGAGATGGATCGGTCTCACATTGTAATAGAGTCACCCAGGTAGTTTCTCCTTTGATTACAGAACAAGTTCATCCTTCTTTTTCCGATGGAGAGGAAGATGTTAGGAGGATTACAGTCACCTCCACCTAGTTTTATGAGGCACCCAGATGGGTGGAGGTCATATGCTAGCCTGGGATACAATTCTACCAAGGCGGGGCTATGGATGATGAGTCGGTGCCCAATTTGATCTCGATGGTTATTCCTCATAGTGTGGGTAAGCATATCTGGAGAGGGCTGAGGCCCGTGTATCAATCATGTTACTAGAGAGAGATGTATGTAAGTCGGTGCCTCCCCCTTGTAGATTTCCACGATGCTACCCGCATCAATATAGTATTCTATTGAATGGTACTACCCACGGAGAGCTCCCGCATAGAGGGAGTGTTGTCTCCATCACACCTCTCCACTCCATGCATATGATAGGTTCCATCTTCCATAGTTCCATCTAAAGCCATGAAGGCAACATCGGGAGAAAGCCTCTGGTGATCTGGCCAGAGATCCTCATCTCACCGAGGTGAGGCCAGCTCTCCCTTTCTACTTGTGGTGAAGGAGTGGGACCTCATAGCATTATAGTCATGCCATCACCACCACCTCGAATGGGGATAGTAGAAGAGGAGAGAAGGAGATAGTTCCATTGTCCCATGGCGATAGATCCTCGGGCAACACTCCACCCATGTAGTTGAGCCATGCATGTATCCTCCAATGAGTAGCCCTCACAAAGTTAGCTTAGAGTAGGGAGGTAGATGTATCTCTATTCATGAACATGCATGATCCACCATCAATCAAAGCATTTGTGCACGCAGTTGGACCACTCCTTGGATGATATTGTAGCACAAAATCTCATTGAGAAGAGAGAAATCCTAGGGTATGACTGGTCTAACCTCAAAGAAGAGAAAGTTGGCTTTGATCCCAATGAAGATGATTTGTTGGAAGACTCAACAGAGGTGCATATGGTTGATACCAGAGGTTCCCTCCTTCGGGATCATCAGTTTGAAGGTGTTGCGAGCAGGATGATACATTCAACCCAACACCTCCTTCAACAACTTAAACAAAGGATGAATAGATTGATAAGATGGGAAAGGACTTGAAGATTTTCTGGTAGCGATTTACTTCAAAATCAAGCAATAGCACATCCTACATTATTGAGAAGACTGGGTTATTGCATGTCTTGGATCAACTCAAGAGTTCACCTCGGTAGAGTAGGCGGCCAGCTTGTATAGGAAGGTAGTGGAGTACCTCCATACAAGAAAAGATATCAATGGTTGAACAACAAGTGAGAAGCGTGGCGCAAGCACAGGTGGTTCATCGGTTCCAAAGGGTAGACCCTACGGAGGAATTGATGATATCCAATATCCTAAGGGTTTTGTGCCTTCTTTCAAGAGTTTTGATGGCGTGAGAACCCTCTCAACATATAGCACAGGGGCCAACTATTGTAATCTTTGGTGGTACATTGTTCATCTCTTTGTCAGTTATAGTATAGCCTTTGATTGATGAACTCCCAATTGTGAAGACTTTTGAGTTGGAGCAACTCTTGTTAAGAGGTTTGCTAGAGCTCAAAGGGTAATGCGATCTCATTGAACAATACCCGGTGAGTCCCTCATTGATTATATTCTTCGGTGAATAATTTAAGCATGAAATATAAACACTATTGCATGCTATTTATATTAAAGAATATTCATCATCCCTCTTAAAGGTTTCACCATTAATACATTTGAGAAGCTAATCAATAAGGCTAGTCTAGAGGAGTTGCCTTTTCAAGATCATCATTAAAGCCAAATCCAGAAGCATGAAAAGAAAGAGAGTAGCAATTGGATGGGGAAGCAGGGACAGATGAGAGACCTCAACCACAACCTTCACCTCCTCCTTTACCACCAGCCATCTTATACCACGTCCATCCTTCACCCACCTCTCTCCACCACTCACAACATACACATACCACCTCTAGATAGCTATCATCCACCTACTCTTTTGGATAAACTAAAACAAACCTTATTCATTTAAGAGGGGAGGTAGTCAGAAAATCTTTAAGAACCTCTTAAAGAAACCTAATTTTAGCTACCCCAAACTAGAAAGAAGTGGGTAGCAATGATCCTAACTTTTGCCCCTACCACATGCTTGAGCCATATTTTGGAGGATTGCTTTACATTTAAGGACTGGCTTGAGCATAGCTACAAGTCAGGTGTCATAATTATCCTTATGGAATATCTAGTGGAACAACCATCCAATTCTATTAGGGTAATCCTTGGGGATACATGTGATCCTTTCAAATGAAAGAAAGTTGGGATATATCTTTATCCAGAACCTCTAAAAAGATTATTTCAAAAAAAAAGAAACTTTCCTTATAGTGAGGTAGCTCAGACCTCAACATCAAGGAAGGTTCACAAGTTTAAAGATAACTTGGGAAAGTGGAGTAGCGGCTAGCCATACTTGAGATAGCCAAGTAGCACAACCATAGGAGTGCCTCCATTCCACCACTACTTGACATCATTCTACTTGACTAGCTCTACTTCTATTAGACATCTTGTACCAGCAGATGAGGGCATCAAATCCCACTCCCCAATTACTTTACTAGATTTCTACTATGTACTCCTTTAAAATCCAAGAAATCGAGGAATAAAGCTAGTTTGAATTACATCGTGCCACTTTTGATGGGTTATCGATTCTACTCTTTAGAAAACTCTTAATAATTATAATAACTCGATCATCCTCTTTTCTATTGAGAGATGGACTTTCCTTCTCAATAATATGGGTTCACCTCTTGAGATAGACTTGGAAATCATGTTAGAGGGTCCTATAGGAGAAGTTAGGTATACCCAAGCGAGAAAACTTTCCATTAAACCATCTCACAAGTCCAAAGTTAACCTTCATAGTGGCAAGTTCTACCTCCTAGGGTGGCACCTCAAGATAAGGGAAAATAAGTCATTGGTTCAATGATCAAGAAACCCCTTCACAGGATGCTCCACCCATAGATATGCTTCTGGAGGATCAGCCTAGAGTTGACTATAATGTCCTCACTCACCTAAAAAGTTTCCAGCTAAACTAAGCATATATGATGCCTTTATCTTATCCAAAGAGATGAGAGAATCATTAATCAAGGCCCTTCTTGATCCAGAGATATGCTTAGCTTAGCTGATCACTATTGGAGAGGAGGCACATTATTCAAGAGAAGCCCAAGTAGTCACATTCACTAATGAAGACCTTCTTCTGGAGATATGGAGCATCCCTCTACATTACATTGGATATGGGCGATTGACTTTCTAGGGTGTTGGTTGATCAGTGCATCGATGAATATTATGAGCTAAAACTTACTCCTTGAGGATTGACATCTCTAAGCTCTGAGGAGATGGGATGATGCTGAGAGGATTCAATGAATAAGGTGAGAGGGCTTTAGGCTCCATAGAATTACCTTTGGAAATAGGCGTCTGGAAGATTGAAGCCAAGTTCTATATAATTGATTTGAATACATCATTCATTGCTTTGCTTGGTAGGCCATGGATACACCAGAACAAGATGATTCCATCCTCTCTTCATCAGTGCATCAAGTTTTGAAGAGATGGAATCAAAAACTATGTTAAAGGAGATGAAAAGCCTTTTTTAGTTAAAGGGGTCGAGATATATGAGGATGCAACCTACTATCTTCCTCAAAATCAAAATACCTATTCTCATGAACTTGGAATTTAAATACAAAGAAAGAAAAAAGAAGAAAAGAAAAAAGAAGAAAAAAAGAAAAAGAAAATAAAAAGAAAGTACAATGAAGAAAGGGGGAAGAGGTATACCGCATGTTACATTCCACCCAGTTCATTCCACCATGGACATATGGGTAGGATGACTCGACCTCCACCGGAGAGGAATCTGAGGTTCAGTGGAAGACCCCTGGTTGGCAACCAACCAATAGGTTATTTTCCATAAGTACCTCTATTCATATAGACTTAGAATCTAGCTCAGAGGATGAGTCTCATGTGATTAGCATACCAGCCAACCCCTCTTAGCGGGTTTCATTGGAGGTGATGCTTGAGCCAGATAGTGACAAAGACAAGGCCACCAAGCAAAGCATGAATGTATTCAAATCAAAATTATGTAAAACTATTAGGCAATAGTTGGTAATTTTAGCTCTAACCTCACTTTCTTCTCAAAAAGTTGAAGGTTTAGTAGTTAAAAAGCCCTAGGTCTTCCATGAATGTCAAGCCAAAGAGATTCCATTGGGATCATCATCCTCAAGTCCAGCGGATGTAGAACTTGAGGATAATTCATATAAAGATTTAATGGAATTACCTTTTGATTGGTACTCTTGTGTTCATAATCTCTTGCAAAGAAAGGTTTGATTCCACATGGTCCAAGCATAGGTTAGAATATTTTGAAAAGTTATGGGACAACAAAGGTGGGGATGCACAATCAAGACCATAGATTGATAGGTGAGTCAATGGATGATGATGATGTTGTCATCATCTAAGTCGATAGGTTCTTCTCAAATAACACTAATTCTTATGAGGATGTGTGTTTAGAAACTTCAGATGATCTTGATAATCTTCAAATCAAAGATGCACCTCCAAAATTTGAAGAGGAAATCCATTCAACCATTGACAAGCTCAAAGAAATCAACCTCAGGATAGGCAAAGATCCACGCCATACATACATCGTTCTCTGAAGAAGAAACTAATGACTTAGTTAGGCTATTGACTTTGTTTAAAGGCTACTTTGCATGGAGCTATGAAGAGATGCCCAGATTATCTCCTAATGTAGCAGTCCACAAACTAGCAATAGACCATAACGTTAACCTTATCAAGCAAGCTCCTAGATGCTTGCGATTAGAAATTGAACAATAGATCATTTCTAAAGTTAAGAAGCTAACCGATGTTGGCTTTATCAGGGAAGAAAAATATCCTACCTGGTTAGCTAGTGTCGTGCTAGTTAAGAAAAAGAATGACCAAATTTGCATAAATGTCAATTTCATGGACTTAAATAAGGCATGTCCTAAAGATGAAATTCCACTCCCTATACCAGAATTAATGGTGGACATCTCCTCATCTCATGCAGTATTCTACTTTATGGATGGGTCATTTCAAAATCAAGATGGCCCCGAGGATGAAAGAAACACTACTTTTGAACCCGTCGAATCTTATTATAAGGTCATGCCTTTCGACCTTAAAAATATCAGTGCTACATACCAGCGAGCCATGACTCAGATCTTCAATGAACTCATTCATCATCAAGTTGAATGCTATGTTGATGATCTAGTAGTCAAAAGCAAAGAAAAGGAAGACCATCTCTTTGACAATATAACCTCAAAATGAACCCCTTGAAGTGTGCATTTGGAGTAGCTTTAGGAAGTTCCTTGGGTTTTTGTCCGCAGGAATAGAGATAGACCAGAAAAGATCAAAATATCTTAGAAATGACACCCCTAAAAGTAACTCAACTCGGATCTTTTCCAAGGGCGGTTGGTATCTAAGGCGCTTTATCTCCAATCTATTGAAGGCAAGCTATTTTCAACACTTGTCAAAAAGGATGCTAAGTTCAACTGGGATGATAAGTGCCAACATACTTTTGAAGACATCAAATAGTATTTGGTGAGCCCATTCTAGCCCTATCCGGGCAAATACTTATCCTCTATGTCGCATTGGATGGCTCCCTTGGCACTTTGTTGGCCTAAACCAATGACGAAGGGAAGAAAAATGCTCTCTACTATCTCAGCCATCATCTGATCCCTGCTGAAGCAAACTATCCACCTATTAATAAACATTGCCTAGCTTTCATCTTTGCATCCCAAAAGCTATGACACTATATGCTTTCCCATAAGGTGGACTTAATTTCAAGAATCAATCCATTATAATATCTCATGACACGAATGCAATCCGGATGCGTTGGTCCATGATTTTTGTCGAGTTTGACATCACATTCATACCCTCATCGTGAAAGGATAGGGGTAGATTTCTTAGCACACCTCTTCCGATTCCCGCTTAGTGATGACTCCGATGAACAAATCATGAACTTAGGGGAACTAGCATTCCATTATAGATGTATTTTGATGGTGTGGCTTCTTTCAAAAGGAGAAGAACCATGATCTACTCTTCCGAAAGAAGGTAGGTAGGAATCATATCTTAACTCTAACGATGTGATGAGATTCTCATACTATCTCTCCAATCCATGCACCAATGAAGATAGTATGAGGCTTTGATTGCTGGTCTAGTTACTATGTGTGTCAAAAGCATCAACATCTATAGATTCTGGTCATCAACATTAGTCTTATAAGGTTCTAAAACTTAAGCTTCGTCACTACCATGAGTACACCATGAAGCTATTGGACCAAATCTTTGAGGTCACAATCTACAAGGTCCCTCGAGGAGAGAACGTAGTAGCAGGTACTTTGGCCAAACTTGTCAAGGAATTGGTATGTACAGAAGATGAGTCCATTCTAATAAGGGTCTAAAATGTACAAGTCTTATCTCTTATTGATGCTGATCTCATCGAGAGATTCTCTCTTGAAGGGGAGGTTGTCGTTACCAATAAACATGAGGAACTAAATTAGAGGAAACCATTTATAGATTACCTGAACACAAGCAAAGTACCTCAAGGTAAAATGCAAGCCCATCAGTTGAAGCATAGAGATCTCTCTTGCTCACTGGATGGCACCTTTATGCGATGATCTTTTGATCAAATGTGGTTATGTTGTTTAGACAAAAATAAAGCCAGTAAGATTATGATTGAGGTACATTTAGGTTTATCTGGCGCATCAATCAATCAGAAGATGAAAGTAAAGATCAAGAGACTAGGATACTACGGCCTTGATGATTACTGGTGCATGGATGTAGCTAGGAGATGTCACCAATGTCAAGTACATGGTGTGGTCTTACATCAACCACCCAACATTCTACACCCTACATTGGCCTCATGGCCATTTGAGTGTTGGGGTACTGACATAGTGGGTCCTATTGATCTTCCTTCTTCCAAGGGTCATAGCTTCATCTTAGTTGCCACCAACTACTTTTCCAATTTGGTGGAGGCAATCCTACTTAGAGAGGTCATAGCTCAGCATGTGCTCCTATTTTTTAGGAACCATATCGTATATAGGTTCGGGGTGCCTCGATGAATTATATCCGATAATGGTACTGCATTCAAAAGAACAAAGATCAACAACTTCGCTAGGAGATATAATATAGATTGGAGATACTCCACCATCTACTATCCTAGGGAAAATGGCCTAGCAGAAGAATTCAATAAAACTCTCATCCAGATACTAAAGAAGACACTCGATGATAATAAGAGAAAGTGGCATGAGCAGCTAGTTAAAGCTTTGTGGGCAAATCACACCACATATAGAACTCCAACCTAATCTACCTAGTTCTCCTTAGTATATGAGTTTGAAGTTGTTCTACCATTAGAAGTGTAACTTTCATCACTTAGGATAGCAATGGGTAGTAAAATCACTTATGAAATGCAGTTGGTTAGAAGAACTCGAAGGTTTGGAGGAGAGACGCCTATGGGCATGCTAGAACCTTGAGTTATACAAAGCCAAAATGATTCAAGCTCACAACAAGTTAGTCTGCCATAGAGCTTTTCAAGTTAGAGAGCTTGTTTTAGTTCTAAAGAGACCAATTATTATCCATCAAAAGATGGGAGGAAGTTGAACCCACTTGGGAAGGCCCTTTTATCATAGAGAAGCTTACCAAAGAGATTCTTATCAACTTTGTAAAGGGAAACACCTGATGCTTCCAATCAATGGGCTCTATTTGAAGAAATACTACACATAAAATCATGTTTGAAAATAATTATCTTTAAAAAATTCTATTGCAATTCATCAAAATATTCACTTCATTCGAAGTGTTGTTTGCTTGTTTGCGAATATGCCAAGACATGTTTAGGGTAGGTGTAAGAGAACCCAAGAGGCATCCTATCTCCTTTCACAACACGAACACAAATTAAACATGATTCCCTAGCGCTACTAGAATAGGTATAAGAGAACCTGAGAGGCATCCTATTTCGACTAGCATGGCTAAGTTAGGTGTAAGAGAAAGAAATCCTTTCTTGGTGGGATCACAGCCATTCATTGGCACCATTTCATTAACTCTTAAGCATGTTTAAGGATAGGTATAAGAGAACTCAAGTGGAATCCTATCCTCCTTTAACATAAACACAAACACATATCTTTTGTCTTGAGCTATTTTGATGTGGGAGCAAGCCCCCTATGACACTCACTCATTAGTCTAGGTCGTTGACATCTTACTAGGTGTGTCACCCAAGTGATCTTATTTGAAGATGTGAGTCCCATGCTTTCTTCTAACTTGACCATTGCAAATCGATGAGCCTTGTTAGTTTGGTAGGTCTCCTCCGAGTAAGCTACCTCATGTTGACTTTATTTAAGAGGATGTAAGCCTAGATGCTTTCTTCTTGAACTAGCCATCATGCACTAACACAGTTGAGCATTTTTGAGGTTTAGGATAAGTCCCCCGGTGGCTCCTTTCCTCTCGACTACTTTGAGTTGATATAAGTCCATCAATGGAATTCACTCAGTAGTCATCCTAGGTCGGATATCACCTATCGAGCCGAAGATAGACTCCCGACAATCAGTTTTGCTATAGGAAGATGTGAGTCCTCGATGCTTTCTTCCTAGAATAATTATTGCAAATCGATGGGCACCTCAGGTTGGTTGATGTTTGCCATCTTTGATGACTCATGGATACACCACTCTTGGTAGATGTGAGTCCAGCACTTTCTCCGTTGGCCGAATACTATACATTATCTTCTTCAGGGTCTTGGATAAAGCCTTTAGTGGCCCCTCCCCTGTGGGCATTCTTCTTGGATCACATCCTTTGTGACCCCATTTAGACACTACCCAGGTTACTTTTGGATTGGACAATCCCCTTTTCTTAGTAACCACCCCCGTGATTGGAAAATTTGTTCGATGTACATATTCTCCTTGACCAAATCGAGATATGTCTAGCGATATAAGCTCCTTCTCAATATGATCCCTCAAAGAGGATCCGATAAATAAATAAACAAAATAAATAAATTTATTCTTGGATTAGAATTCAACCCTTTTCCCAAGCAGCATCCTATCTTTAGGGCAATGTCAGCAAAACTCCCTATATGAATTGTCTGACTACACTTGAGTTGAGATAAGTCCCTGGGTTAGCACTATCTTTGTAGTCACCCTTAGGTCAAGTTCAATCTATTTTGCCACAAACAGGTTGTCCCGAAAGTCAATCCACTTTATAAGATGGAAGTCTACTACGCATTCTTCCTAGCATGACTATCACAAACTAACGGGTAGCCCTAAGTTGGGTCGACATGTTACCTTGTTAATTTGTCTCCCCAGTGGTCTTTTATTCAGGAAAGATATGAGTCTATGTGCTTTTTTTCTTGAATTGGCCACTACAAACCAAAAGGCCCCCCTTTTGTTGGATAGTTCTCCCATCGGCCAAAAAGCTACTCTATTTGGATTGGTAAATCTGAAGTAGGAACCATCCCCAGCGGAGTTGTCAGAAAAATCTATGGTGAACATATTTATTCCTACCTTCATCTATCCTTGTGAAGAGGATAAATGAAAACAAAAATATATATGCCTTGTCGGGATGCCACGTAGATCCACAAATATTCTTATTAGGGTGATCGAGTACGACATTAAGGAAAGGTGTACTATCTCGAGAGATAGAAGTCACCACCCACAATGGACCTAATCACCTCAATAAGGACTCCTAAGAACTATGGGTCTTCAGAATGTACTAGAGATTCTTCCCCTATTTTATATGGAAAAGTAAAGTAGGGTTTATTTTAAATTGGGTTTGTTAAGTTTCCTACAGGAGCAAGCCCCTATAGTTAATTAAATCCTAAGAAATGGGATTCCTTAGGAATACTCTCGATTAAGGTAAATGATCATTGTCTCCAAAGATTTCGAAAGGGTAGGACTATCAATCGATTGGTTTATTTTTAGAAAGTCAAGTAAGATTGATCAAGAGCAGAGAGTTCTTATTGAAGCCAAATAAAAACAAGTAGGGGATGCTTAGGATACTAGAAAGCCTAGTAAGCATCCCAAACTATCCTATGGTTAGGCTTTGCATTTTTGAAATTGAGTTAGTTTATTTGAGTTGAATTTTTCATTAGAAATTTAGAGCTCATAATTCTATGATACAAGGTCATAGAAAATGCCTAAGAGGTGAGGATTTATGCTTAGGGCCCACAAAGGGAAAAGAAACCTCAGAACCTAAATCTAGGGAGCTTTGGCGAGGGCCAAAGGCATGACCTAAATCCAAGGCAAAAATGGGTATTTAGTTTACCTCCACAAGAGAGGATAGACCACTCGACTATTGGACTTACAACCGCCTAGGGTGGCCGCCAACTAACTCCTCCTATAGTTTTAAATTCATGTAGGCAAGTCTTATGCTTTATGCAAGATAGCTGGGCTGTTATTTATTTAGAAAGAGACTAAGTACTTAAACTCACTCCCTAAGAGACTAGATCATGTAAGAGCATGAAAATGACCTAGATCTAATGCAAATCATATTACATTTTATTTTTTTTTCATTTTTGGACAATCGTTTAACTTAGGCTTATAGGATTCGTATGCCTAATGCATGAGAAATAAGATTATGGGCCAAAATCAATAAGAAGGGGGAGGTGTGTTTCCACCATGGCTCTCAAAGGTCAAGCCAAGTTTCTCTAGCAAAGGTGGAATCTCTCCAATCAAGAGTGTAACAATATGCTTTTATGCATGATGTTATAAAAGAAATACTCATCCAGTAATTCTTTTATCTTGATTTTAACTTAGGTTTTAAGTGAGGTTATGAGTTATTTATTTTTAATTTTATGTTGATTAATTTGGTATAAGATTTATTTTTCCCTAAGAGCTTAATCATCATCTAGGCCATACATAAAGCAAAGAAGAAACTAGAAAAAGGATGCCATCTTAATGCACAAGCTAAACAAAATATCACATATTTTTTAAAGCTAGTGCAAAAGAATAAAGGCCAAGTGTGGTCGGGCACCACCGCACAAACCCAAAAAATAAATTGGGTAGCTGAGCTATACCCTTATACAAACCAGATTACAAATGAATTACAAAAGAAATTCATGTTATGGGGGTCTTCATTCTTCTTTTCTTCTTTCTTCTTCCTTCTTTCTTCCTTCTTCTTTTGGTTCCTTCTTTTGGATGGTTGGAAGGTGGTTTCTCCAAAGGCTTCACATGGTACGTGAGACGAGGTCTTATGACCAATGCTCATCCTAATCCCCCATAACAATCATTCTAAAATCCTAATTTGCAAAATTATATGAAAAGGAAAAAGTAAATCTAACTAACACCTGCAAAACAGAGATTAGCTAAATAAACTATAAAAATTTCAAACTTGTATATTGGACTTAGCACCTCACACATGGGTAACCAAGTCCACCTGACCTATTGGATTATGCTTAGGGGTATAAGCACCTGCACAACAAAAGTAGATATATTTTTATTACAATGCCCCTTAAGCACAATCCCCTACAAAAAATAATGATTAGACTAAATCATCCTTCCATTCATTCTACGCACATACACCCTAACATCCATACTAAAAATAATACATCACAAATAAAAGTAAACATCAAGCCATGCATCGCCCTAACCTAAAGTTAGAAGTGATGACTTAGCCTAATGTGTGTGATTTAAAAGGTTTGTGTGGTATGCTTAGCTATGGCTTTAAGGTTTAGATTTTCTATGTGTGAAGATGTTCAACTTTGAGGGTGATTTCATTTAAATGTTTATTTTCTATGGATTGATTTTATTTTATGCTTTGTTTTAGTTTAAATGAATCCTACTCAATTACTAAGTTATAAAGAGAGGGAAAAGAGAAGAGAACTTCTCTTTCATTCCCTACCCTAAGTAATTTCTAAAGTAAATTCATATTTTAATTTTGTTTAGTCAATGCTTTATTATGTGTTTTAATTAATCATAAGTTTAGATCAACTCTAAAAAAACCTATCCAAAGAGAAATGCATTTTAAGATTGAGTAAAGTGAAATAAAATCATAAAAACACACATCACTTCATTTCTTTTCCAACATGTATAACATGCATATGGATACATCCAAAGAATATCTATACATATAAGTGGAAATATTTAACACACTTTATGATGAATGCTAAGAAATATTTCTCAAAAAAATAGAATGCTTTATGATGCATGATTTTCATTAAGTAGAAAAGAGGGGATTCTTTTATCCATTATTCACATGCACATATGTATGTATGAAAGGCATAAGTGAGTACGATGCCATTGTTAACCAAGGGTGTAAGGTACAAGACCTACTTAGGCCTACTTAAAGCCTTGCAACCTTGGGGTTGTCCAGACTAATATATGACTTTCCTTAAATACAAGCACATGTACAAAAGAAATAAATGGAAAAAGAAAGATGCAAAGAGTTTGTATTTATTTGTTTATTTTGTTTATACAATTTATATGTACAAGTGTGGATGTCCTTCTTAAGTAATAACATAGGAATGAATAGGAATGGGGTTAGGCAAGTGTTGTGTTCTTTTCAAATAAATTATACACTTTGCCAAATCCTATTCAAAATTATGCTAAAAGAAAGGAGAAGGAAAACTACACTATGCACACCTTCACATTTATATCCACATGCAAGCTTATAAAATAATTATAAGTAGCACACTTTTAGTTTTAAGTGTTTGATTTATAGATTTTGAAAATAGTTTGGATTTAGTAGTGATAATAGCCATTCATATTTTCACTTTAGCCAAAACATTTAATTTTACATAAAGAAAGCATTTCATTTTTAATTTGATTTTTGAAAAGCATGAATGTATGAGATTCATATGAAAGACACTTTTATCATGTTAGGAAAGAACTAAAGTGATGAAAGCATGTGAACACATTCACCCTAATTAATTCCTAAAGATAATCTTATGAAATAAGAAAGCTTAAAGCAAATCAAATTATTTTTAAGGAAGGTTTGGATTTATTTTGAGTTTAATTTAATTTGAGAAATGTGAGGTGATTTTGTTATTCCTAACCCATTCCCACATATGTTTGTTGTTTAAGTTTAATTTTTAGGTGATTAGATCAATTTATGCTTTGATTAGGTTAAGGTATGAATTAAGTATGTTAATAACCCCTTCCCTATACCACCTTAACATACTTAATCAAATAATTATGAGCCAATGAGATGACATAAAATATCACAAGGAATTTAAAACTGCAATGCACCTAGGAAGAAAAGGGCCTAATACAATTTGGCTCATGATTAATGATTAACTAAACTAAGGGGTTTAAGCTTAAGTACTTTCATATCCCTCCTCATACATATGAGTTGGATTTTGATTTTCTTAATTGTACTTAGGCTCTTGAACACCTAAGAATCTACCCACGATAGATTAATTGAGTTCTAGAAAATTTTAAAATTTTATGAAATTAATTAAGGGGTAATTAGTGAGTTAACCCTTAATTATGATTGAATTAAGGAAGAAAGGGGGTTTAAGGAATATCTTAAGGAAAGTATCCCAAAAATTATTCCATAAACCTCATATTCACTTAATCAAAACTAAATGAACTCAATCATAGGGTTTAACCACTAATTGTACCCTTGATTAAGCTTAATTACATTAAGGGAGTGATTAAGGAATGAACTAGCAATTCCTCTAATTAATCCATAAATAAATCCCAAGAAACTTAGAGGAGGCAGGAGTCATCCCACTAATTATGCACAAGAAGTTTGAGATTAATTAGTGAAGTAATTAAAGGGTAATTAACATAATAACATTCCTAATAAAACTTAAATCTAGAGAAATCAAATTAAGTTTAGAATATTCTATGTTCAATTATCTATCCAATGCAATTTATTTCATATTTTTTTAATTTTTATAAGCTTAGATAAGAATTTAGGAAGTTTCCATGATTAATTTTGGATTTAATAGCCTTAATTAAATGTTTAATCTAGATGCTTTGATGGCGCATACTTTTCATTTGTGATGGAGATATAAAGTGGAAAGAGTATGCCATCGTGAGAAGATTGAATTGAATTAGGGGGAATATATCTCCCCCTTGAAGGATCGGACAGTCATGCCTTTACTTATTGTTTTGATCCAACTGAGCTTATTCCATGGGTTTGTTAGGTTGTTTAGGATGTCCTTGAGTTCAATTTTGGCCAGTGGAGGAGTGGGTGAGGTGTCCATGTGCTTTAATTGAGTGGAGGAGGGATTCCATGTACTCAATTTCAAAGGATGTGGTCAATTTTGGGTTTGGATTGGGTTTAGCTAACCCAAACACATTGGGTCATGTGCACTAGGTCCATTAGTGATCATTTGGTCTACTAAGAGGATGCTAAGTGTCCATGAAAAGGAATTAACCAAATTCCAAGTGGTTTTGATTTTGGGTTACCCTATGGCCTAGGGGTAAAATGGTCATTTGACCTTGATTTCAGTTTGGGCATGCTTGATATGATTGAAAAATGGGTTGGGCCAAGTTTCAATGAATTTGGAGTTGGTTTGGTGTGATTTGGCTCATGTTGACCCATTTAGGTCAAAATGGGTCAACTTGGGTCAAGTTGACCAATTGGTCAAATTAGGTCAAGTTCATATGACCATTGTAAGTGTTTTGGCATATTTGGTTTGGTTCAATTTGGTTTAGATTTGATTTTGGTTCATTTGATTTCATTTAGGTCAAATGGGTCAAGTTGACCAATTTGACCCATTTGACTTATTTAGGCTAGGTCATGGGTTGGATTATGTTTGATTGGTCATTTGAAATGGATTGGTATCTTTATTTCCAATCAATTTGGTTTATATTTGATTTTGGCTCAATATGACCCTTTAGGTCAAGTCAAGGTCAATTCAATTTGGTCTAGTTAACCAATTGAGGCTTTGGTCAAGTTCAACAAGTGATTTGGAATGAACTTGACCGATTGGTTTCAATCAATTTGGCTTAGATCAAGTTTTGACACATTTTGACTTTTTAAGTCAAGTTGGGTCAACTTGGGTCAAGTGGCCAATTGGGCTAGGTTAGGCTGAAATGTTGACTTGGTCAAGTTCAAACTTTGGTCATGTATGAACTTAGATCAATGGTTTCAATCAATTTGGCCTATAGTGGATCTTAGCTATGTTGGGTTTTATTTTGGCTAAGTGTTGACTTGATCAACCCTTAGGTTTGCCTTGGTTTGACCCAATTTAAGTGATTGAACATCTCATGATGATTGTTGATCATGATGAGAGGCTTAGATGGGCTTGATTCAATCCAATTTAGTCAGGATTAGAATTTGGCTCAAAAGGGTACTTTAGGTCACTTTGGATCAAATGAGCATAAGTAGGTCAAATGGCTTGGTCAAAGCTTGATTTGAGTTTGATTGAACTCACATATGGATTTATGATTGAAATATAAATCCATTTGTAAATGGTTTGAAGTCAAGTGAGTTTTAATTCATTTGACAATTTCAAGTTCAAAGGGTGAACATGAGTTTGACTTAGGTTTGATTTTTAAATTGAGTTTTGGTTAAGTGATTGAAGTATGTATTTATATTTGGATTCATGATTGAAGGATTAATTGAATCATGAAGAAAAATCAAGAGTTTGACTTGATTTGAAACGAATTTGGCTAAGTTCAAAAATTTGACTTTAAAGGCTTAGGTTGAATTTTGGTTGAATTTGAGTTTGATTTTTGGATTTGGTTTTGGATATTTGAATTTATATTGCATTTATATTTATGAATATAAATGAGTTATGAGAAAATTTCATGAATTTGAAGTGATTTGAACTTGATTTGGGCTAAGTCCATAAGAGGGAATCAAAGGACTTAAGAAAGATTTGAAATTTGATCATATATTTCGGATTTCATTTTTGGATTTAGTTTGATTGATTTGAATTTATATTTTATTTATATATGTGAATATAAATGAGAATATAAATGGGTTTGAGAAAATTTCATGAGTTTGAATTGATTTTGGCTAAGTCCATAAGAGGGAAATCAAAGTGACTTAGGAAAGATTTTGGAATTTGAATTGAATTTCAATCATGGATTTCAATCAAGGGTTTCAATCATGCATTTCATTCATTTTGGAATTGATTTGAGTTTGGAGAAAACAAATTAAGCTGGAATTGATTTGAGTTTGACTTGAATGGAGGAAGTGAGGATTAGTTCAAGCTATAGGGTAGGAAAATTTCCTAACACCCCTAAGGCATGACCTATTCTTATGGCTAACTCTTCAAAGTATCTAAGGCTAGGTTGAGTGTCCACCTAATCACTAGATGTGTCTTAAGACTAAGGATCTCTTAAAGTCTAAGAGAAGTCCTATGTTTAAGATGGAGGAGTTTAGAGCTCATTCTAAAAATGAGATCAACAAAGCCCTAGTGTTCTAATAAAATGTCAACTCAAACAATTAAACTTTACTCAAATTTTAAACATATAAAGCCCAACCATAGGATAGTTTGGGATGCTCACTAGATTTTCTAGTATCATGAGCATCCTCTACTCATCTCTCTTTGGTTTTGATAATAACTCCCTCCTTTTGATCAATCCCACTTGATTTTTCAAGAATAACCAATTTGTTGATAGCCCTATCTTTGAAATCTTTGGAGACAATGATCATTTACCTTAATCGACAGTATTCTTAAGGAATCTCATTCCTTAGGATGTAATTAACTATGGGGGCTTGCCTCCATAGGAAACTTAACAAACCCAATTTAAATAAACCCTATTTTACTTTTTCATTTAAAGCAGGGTAAAGATCTCTGGTACATTCGAATACCCATTATCCTTAGGAGTCTTTATTAAGTGAGTAGGTCCATTGTAGGATGTTGACTTCTATCTCTCGAGATAGTACATCATTCCTAAATGTTGCACCAGATCACTCTAATGAGTACATCTGTGGATCTACGTGGTGTCCTAACAACATTTTCAAATTCCAATTGTAAATAAAAAATACACCACAAAGAGTTAGTTAGTGACCACTCTAGGTGGTTATAAGTCCAGAAGTCAGACGGTTCATCCTCTCTTATGGAGGTGAAATTTTATGTCCACCTATCGCTTAGATTTAGGTCATGCTTTAGCTCTTGCTAAAGTTCCCTAGATTTAGGATTTGAGATAATTGTTTCATTCGGGTTATAGACATAAACCCTCACCTCTTAGGCATTTCCACAATCTTGTGTTGACGGATTATAAGCCCTAGTAATCTAATAAAATTCAGCTCAAACAAATAAATCTCTTTACTTTCAAATATATAAAGCCCAACCATAGGATATATTGGAATGCTGACTAGGCTTCCTAGTATCATGAGCATTCCCTACCTATTCCCTTTGGCTTCCAAAAATAAGTCTTCTGCTTGAGCTTTCCCACTTGATTTTCTAAATATAACCCATCCTTTGATAGTCTAACCTTGAAATCTTTGGAGATGATAATTGTCTACTTTGATCGAGAGTATTTTTAGAAAATTTCATTCCCTAAGATGTAATTAATTATGGGGGCTTGCCTCCATAGGGAACCTTAGAACCCAATTTAATATAAACCTTGCTTTATTCATCCATGTAAAGTTGGAGAAAAATCTCTAGTATATTCAAAGACCCATCATGCTTTAGGAGTCCTTATTAGGTGATTAGGTCCATTGAAGGGTGATGTCACTAACTTTCAAGATAGTATATCATACCTCAATATCATACCTGATCACTTCAATAAGTACCCCCTAAGATCTATGTTGTGTCCCTCCCCCCATACACATCCAAAATAAACAACATAGAAGATTAATGTGATTTAAGTTAACATATGATTCCATTAAAAAGATTAGATTGATCTATGATATGTTAAAAATATCATAAGAATGACAGAGAAAGTATTATAATCTGAAGCAGTGAGCATTTGAATTTTAGATTGATGATTTCGTATTTTTGAAAATTAGACCTATGAATGGGGTGAGTAGATTTGATATATAAGGTAAGTTGAGTCTGAGATTTATTGGATCTTTTGAGGTGATTAATAGAGTTGGTCAATCTACATACAAATTATTGTTACCCAGTCATATGTTTAATGTGCATGATGTTTTTCATATACTTATATTAAGAAAGTAAAATACTAATGTTGATCATAGAATTATTGTGGATGAGGCTGAGATAAGAGCTAATTTGACTTGTAGAGAAGAATTTAAGTGTATTTTGGCATATGATGTGAGATAATTGAGGAGTAAGTATATCCTTATGGTCAAAGTTCAGTGGAAGTATGAATCAGAAAGAGAAGCCACTTGAGAAACAAAGGCTAATGTGAGATTGTTCTGTGTTGTTTTTTATTTAGAGTCATTATAAGGACACCATGTAGATCTTAAGGGGGATACTTATTCAAATGATTGAGTGTAAAATCAAAGAATGATGTACTGCCCTGTGATGTTTTAATTTGGAGTTGAAGGGCACCATGTAGATCTTATGGGGTACTTATTCAAGTGATCGAGTATAACATTAAGGTATAATGTACCATCTCAAAAGATGGAAACATCACCCTATAATGGACCTAATCACCTAATAAGGACTTTAAGGTAGATGCGTCTTTGTATATAACAGTGATTTTTCCCCTACTTTACATGGAAGAGTAAAGCAGAGTTTATTTTATGCCGGGTTCTTTAGTTCCCTATGAAAGTAAGCTTTCATAGTTAATTACATCTTAAGAAATGGGATTGTTTTAAGAACACTCTCGATTAAGGTAGTTAATAAGTATCTTGAAAGATTTCAAAGTTAGACTATCAAAGGATTATATATTTATGGAAATCTATTGGGGAAGTTCAAATGGGAAGACTTATTTACAAATTCTAAAGAAGGATAAGTAGGGAGCACTCAGGATACTATAAAGCCTAGTGAGTGCTCCAGTCAACCCTATAGTGATGGTTCACATATTTGAAAGAGAGAATTTATTTTTATTTAAGTTAGAATCTTTATTAGAATACTAGGGCTTATAATCCATCAACACAAAATTATGAAATTTCTTAAGAGATGAGGACTTATACTTGTAGCCCGAAGGAAATAAGTAGCCTTAGAAACTAAATTTAGGATGCTTTAGCACAAGTTAAAAGCATGACCTAAGTGTAGTAAAAAAAGACATAAGGGTTTACCTCCACAAGAGAGGATAGACCCATCCTGACTCTTCTGGACTTACAATAACCTAGAGTGGCTATTAGCTAACACCTTTTATGCTTTAAAACCATGTAGGTCAATCTTATGTAAACGCAAAATAGCTAGGCTATTATTTAATTAGTAAGGACACTAGAGTACTAAACTCACTCTCTAAGAGACTATATCATAAATGGCATGAAAGTATGACTTAGACTAATGCAAAAAATTATAACATTTTATACCATCTTGACACATTTATTTGGACAAAGGGTTGGGATAATTATGTCTATATGCATGATGAAATAAGGTTATGGGCTAAATCAGCGGGAGGAGGTGTTCTCCACTACAAGGGATGCCCTCAAAGGTCAAACATGTCTCTTATCGTGCAAGAATGGAGACCCTCCCTATTCAAAAGTGAGACAAGATGATATGAATGATTGTTATAATATACATCATCCAACTAAGAAGTTGCTAAATCTTTTATTTATCTTGATTATAAACTTAGACTTTACGGTCAAGTTATGAGTTGGATTAAAATTTAGTTATGAGTTATTAGTGAGGGTGGAAAATTTAATTTTATCTTAAAGAGCCTAATGCATCCAGGCCACACATCAAAACATCATACTTTAAGAAACCTATGAAAATCATGCCATTTCTATTATAAAATCTAAATACATCAATCAAACACAAATTTCATAAAAGAATAAAAGGCCAGTGTGGTCGGGTATTATCATATACCCGGGAAAAGAAAAGAAGTTGGGTAGCCGAGCTCTACCCTTATACAACCAGGATTATAATAGAATATTATAATTATAAAGAAATAGATGCTATGGGGGTCTTCAAATTCTTGTCTTTCTTTCTTTCTTTCTCTTTTTTTGGATTAATCTTACTCCAGGCATCATAGGGCCTCCCAGGTCTTTGCCTTCTAGCCACTGTTCATCCTAAACCCCATAGCACTGATCCTAACCCTATTTGCAAAAATTACATATATATAGAAAATGAAATCTAACTAAACCTACAAAATAGATATTAGCTAAACAAACATACAAACCAAGCAATTATATTCCATATATCTAGACTTAGCACCCTGCACATGGGTGTGGTGTTTTATTTCGGATGCTCGTGTGGACACCACGCAGATCATAGGGGGTACTTATTGAAGTGATCGAGTACGATATTGAGGTATAATGTACTATCTCAAAAGATGGAGACATCAACCCACGATGGACCTAATCACCTAATAAGGACTCCTAAGGTACGATGGGTCAGCACATGTACCAAAGATTCTTCCCCTACTTTACTTGGAAAAGTAAAGTATGGTTTATTTTATCTTGGGTTCTTTAGTTCCCTATGGAGGAAAGCCTCCATAGTTTATTACATCCAAGCAAATTGGATTTCTTAAGAATACTCTCGATTAAAGTAGTCAATTATTATCTCCAAAGATTTTAAGGTTAAGACTATCAAAGGATTGATTATTTTGGAGATTGTTCAATTGGAGAGACTTATTTTGGAATCCAAAGGAATAATAAGTCAAAAATTCTCATGATACTAGGAAGCATAGTGAGCATTCCAACCTATCCTATAGTGGGGCTTTATATGTTTGAAAGTGAGGGGATTTATTTTTCTTGAGTTAAAATTTTATTAAATTGCTAGGGCTTATAATCCATCAACACAAGATAATAAAAATACATAAGAGGTGAGAATTTATGCTCATAGCTCATGGGAAATAAGCAACCTTAGATTCTAATTCTAGGAAATTTTAACACAAGTTAAAAATGTGACCTAAATCGAAGCAAAAGTGGACATAAGAGACTATCTCCACAAGAGAGGATAAACCTGTCCGACTCTTCTAGACATACAACCGCCTGGAGTGGTCGCCTGCTAACAGATCCTATGATTTAAACCCATATAGTCTAGTCAAATAAAATTGCAAGATGGTTAGGCTTGTTATTTAATTTAGAAAGATGTTAGAGTCTTAAACTCACTCCTTAAGAGACTAGATCATGACTGCCATGAGCAAATGACTTAGTCTAAAAATGTAAAATTTTACAATTTTTATATAATCTTGACACAATATTTTGGACAAAGGCTTGGGATAATTATGCCTAAATGCATGCTGAAATTAGATTATTGGCTAAATCAGAGAGAGGAGGTGTTCTCCACTATAAGAGATGCCCTCACAGGTCAAGCATTCCCCTATCGTGCAAGGGTGGAGACCCGCCCTATTCAAGAGTGAAGCAATATGTTATGCATGATGTTAGACATACAACATACAACATACAACTAAGGGGTTGTTAAATCTTTTAATTATCTTGATTATGACCTAGGATTTAAAATGAGGTTGAAAGTTATTATAGATTTTTAGTTATGAGTTATTAATTGGGGAAGAAAAATTAATTTTATCCTAAGAGCCTACTGTATCCATGCCACTTATTCAAACATCAATCATTAAGAAACTAAGGAAATCATACTATTCTAATACGCAAGATAAAAAAAACACCAATCATTTTATAGACTATAGTGAAAGAATAAAAGGCCGATGTGACCGGGTATCACCGTAAACCCCAGAAAAGAGAAAAGTTGGGTAGCCGAGCTCTACCCTTATACAACCTATATTACAAAAGAATAATTATAATTGAAATTAAATACATGCTATAGGGGTGTTTTCCTTCATTTCTTCTTTCTTCATTCTTCCTTCTTCCTTATGTTGATTTGATTTTTCTCTAAGGCATCATAGGGAACCCCAGGACCAAGCCTTCTAGCCACTGTTAATCATAAACCCCATAGCATTAAACCTAATTCCTATTGCAAAAATTACATTTTATTTGAAAAAGTAAATCTAACTACACCTACAAAATATATATTAGCTAAACATACATACAATCCCAAGCAGTTATATTTTATAATTTGGACTTAGCACCCTGCACATGGGTAACTAAGCCCACCTGTCTTAATTTGGATTGTACTTAGAGGTATAAGCAAGCTGCAAGTAAATCATATATATTTATTTTTTTAGCAGTCCCTTAAGCATAACCCCTTGTAGAAGACAAGATTAGGCTATCAACAACCTAACATCTAGTCTAAAACCCACATTTCTAACATCCAGTCTAAATTACATCACAAAATAAAATACATCACCATTACATACACCATCCTAACCTAAAGCTAGAAGTAGTGACTTAGCATTCTAATTTGTGTGCTTAGGCTTTATGTGGTATGTCTTAACTAGGCTTTGAATTATAGTTATCTAAGTTCGAAAAACTTTAATTGAACATGATTGATGGTTTAATTTTAAGTTGTTTAGAGGTTTTCCAATTTTAATTTATATTTTGTTTTATTTCATTTGATTTACACTTAGCATCTAAGTGTTATAAAGAGAAGAAGAAGGCTTAATCTCCTTCATCCCTACCTTAAGTTTTTTCCTAAAAGCATATTTTTATGATTTTAGTTTCTTTTGATGAATGAGTTATTAAATATTTTTATTAATCCTAAGTTTAGGTTAACCTTAAAGAATCCTATTCAACATGAAATGCATCCTAAGATTAATGTGGTTGAATTACTATCACATAGAATATGTTAAACCATTCCTTTCCATCACCCATAACATGCATATGATATAACACTTAGCAAACCCACACATGCAATATATTTTTAGCACACTTAAATGATTATAGATGCACATGTTTTTAATAGAAAGGGGATTTTCATTCACTAGATAAATACACATACACATGTATGAAAGTTTTAAGCAAGTTTGAGTCGTTGTTAAACCATAGAAGCGAGGTAATCAAATGACCTCCTTGGGGCTACTTAAAGCTTCGTATTCCCGGGATGTCTAGATTATACACTTGCTATCTTAAATACATATGAATGTATATACAACTATAAGAATGAAAATCATGTAAAATGTTATATTTTCGGTTGAATTATTTATACAAGTAAAGTAAAGCTATATCCAAATTCTAATATAAATATACATAGGAATGAAATGAAATAAGTACGTGCCATTGTTAAACTTGGGAAGTGAGGTAATTAAATGACCTCCTTGGGGCTTGTTAAAGTCTCGTATTCCCAGGATGTCCATACTATATACTAATTATCATTCAAATGCATGTAAATCCATACATGAATGTAGGAAAGAAATCCAAACTCAAAATGCTTAAGCTATAAGCACATGAAAATCCTATGTGTATATTCATAACTAATATCACTCCACATTTCATTATCAATTTATATCTTTGGAAAATAATTTTGAATTTATTAGTGATAATAGCCACACATATAATAAGATTAAGCCAACACATGCAATTTTACATTAATAAATTGATTTGATTATTTGATTTTGAAAGTATGAAATTTAAGATGATTGAAAAGGAATATCCAAACATTCCTACATAATTCATTCAAATACACTATTTCCTAAGGACAATCACATTAAATAAGATTACTTAGGAAAAATCAAAGCTTCTTATTAATTTTGCTTTTGGATTTTGATTGAACTTAAAGAGGAGAGATCACTTGCTGTTTTATCCCATTCCCATGTTGATGATCTAATTTGACTAAGAAAAGATGATTAAATGAATTTTTATAATTTAATTAGGTTGAATCATTAAATAATATATTTAATTACCATTTCCTATGCTTCTTTAATTTAATTAAACATTTAATCATGAGCCACAAATGATATGCACATGAGGAAAATAAAATTGGAATGCTCCTAAAGAACCTAATACATTTGGCTCATGATTAAAGAATAATTATATTAAAAAATTTAATTAAATACTTTTATGATTTTCACACTTATGGGCTAATCATAATTTCCTTATGGGTCTTTATGTTATTGAGCACATGAAGAGGAACCCTTAATTTCAATGTTAATTATTTGATGTGATTAGCATTTTTAATTTGATTTGATTTGGCCATTGATCAATTAATTAATTTTTTAATCAAGTTATGTTATATTTAACTCTCTTTGATGAAATGAATTTGGAAAAGTAATTAGGTAAAAGGTCTTAATCACTCTCCCTCATTAACTCACTATTAATCACTAATTAATGAACTTTAATTAACTAATTTTTCCTGTTTAGAGCTTTAAATGATAATTAGATTAATTAAGAGGATAATTAAGGTTTGAATTTCAAATTCTCCTAATTACATAGCCAATAAATCCCAAAAAAATTATGGGAGGCAGAGGTCATCCCACTAAATCATCATGCCAAATTTGGGATTAAGTTCCAAAATAATTAGGGCTTAATTAAGCTAATTAAGGAAGCACTAAAACAATAATTAAGTCTTAATCACTATTCAAAATTAAATGAATTTTTTTTAAAATTCTGCTATGTTTGACCTTTCCAAAATGTATTTATTTGTATTTTTTGGACTTTTTTATAATTAGTTATGATTTTATGAAGTTTTGAACAATTAATCACCTTTTAAATCTTAATTAACCCCTAATCCCATTGGCGCCACGTGGACAGTTAATGTGGCAGTGCATTCCATATGGCTCCATGAGATTGGCCACTTAAATCAATCGATCGCACTGTCAACGCTTCGGTGGACGCTTCTCATCCCCGATATCGATGGTGGAGATTAATCCCATGGTTCCTATTACATTCAATCAGATTAAATCTTATGGATTAATCATGGCCATCTGTTCCAATCATACGGATTAGAGGGTGGATGATCCTCATCTCACAAATGATGGAAGATGGACACCATCTACCATCCTCCATTCAATATGAGCTCGCTGAAGCTTGTAAGGCATCGAGATCGATCCCAAATCGTTCACAGTGGAGATCTAGAGGGATCGTACATTAGGATTCTCACAAAAATATGATTTCTTTTACAAAAGACCAACACCTAAGTGGATTTGTATAGTTTGTTAGAAAAATACCTCATCAGAGCTCATGACTAGTGGTTAACTGACCGAGGTAGCTTCATCTTGAAGAGACGAAGCCCTATTGAGAAGTTCACTCCTTGCCTACTCGTTGGTGGCTCTGTAGACCAAACATCACCAAAATCCTCTTGAGTTGGTCTAGAAGTGGTCTCCGGTGCTCGAATCGATCAGGAATTGATTCATTTCTTCTGAGCTTGGTGAATATGTGGGTAAAGTTAATTAGGAAATGGTGGAGTTTAGGTGAGGTTGGACTGAGCTAGGCCTCAGTTTGACTCAATTTCATCATCACCGGTGATGGGGAGGCTCTAGGAACTTGGGAATGTACTTGGGGAGGTCGCCTTGAGTTGCTAAAGCACCCTGAATGCTCTCTCTGCTTGTTTAGATCAAGATGGGGAGAGTATACCCTCTTCCCAATGGGATCGAATGGTGGAGATGGGTTCTGATTTTGGTAGGTGTCATGAGAGGTGGGTGGCGTGTGGAGGGAAGTGTGTTGCCAGGTGGAGTGTCGACCTAAGGTACACCAATGGGAATTGATGGGTTAGCTCACCTCCACTTGGCTCTTGGTTGTCCCAAATGACTTTGGGTTAGGTGAGCCAATGGTCTTGATGTCCAATTTGAGCTTAGGGTGGCTGCCATGGGTAGGAGAGTGGGTTTGCCATCCAAATATGGGGTTTATCCCATTTGGAAGTCTTTAACCAATGGGTAATGTGTCAATTTAGGTTTGGTTTGGGTTGTGTTAGATTTGGGCTGACCCATGGTGACCCAAGATGGGTCATACCAAGTTTGAATGGGTTTAGGCTTGGTTTGGTTTGGTTGGGTTTGGCTCAATTTGACCAATGTAGGTCAAATTGGGCTAGGTTGGGTTAAGTTGACCAATTGGTCAAATTGGGCAAGCCATGGGTTGAGATAAGCTCAAATGATGATTTGGGATGTTTGGGTTCAATTGGTTTGATTTTATTTTGATTGGATTTGAATTTGGCTCATATAGGTTAAATGGGCTAAGTTGACCAATTTGGCCAAATTGACCAAATTGATCAAATAGGTTTGGGTTAAGTGTTGGTTTAGGTTCAATTGATCATTTGAAGATGATTGTAGGTTTTGATTTCAATCAATTTGGATTTAAGAGTGATTTAGACCAATTTGACCCTTTAGGTCAATTTGGGCTAAATGGGTAGATTGGGTTGACTTGGTCAAATTGGGTTCAACCAAGGGTTTGATCTTGTTCAATAATCAGTTTTTAATGTATTTGAATCATTGGTTGCAATCAATTTGATGTAGGATTTGATTTGGCCCAATTTGACCCTGGGTCAACTTAGGTCAAGAGGCCAATTGGATTTGGTTTGGCTAAATTAATGGTCAAGTCATGTTCAAAGATCAATTTTGGATCAGTAGGGATCATTGGTTCCAATTTATTTGAATTGGGATGGGATTTGGTTCAATTTGGCTTATATAGGATAATTGGGTTAACTTGATCAAATGAGCAAATTGACTTGGTTTGACCCAATTGATTATAATTGATCAATTGAAGACAAAAAATAATCAATGTAGGAGGTTTTGAATGTGTTAGTTCAATCTAATTTGGGTTGGATTGAAGTTTAAATCCTTTAGGTCACTTTGGGTCAAGTGAAATACAATTGATGTTTGGGTTGAATTAAGTTGAATTGAGTTTGATGATTGATTTGGGATTGATTGATGCTCAAATTTTTTAATTAGTTTGGCTCATTTGGTCATTTTGGGTTCAAATGGGCAAACTTTAGTTAATTGAATTAATTTTGATTGATTTGGTTTAATTATGGATTTCGAAAGAGTTTGAAGTGATGATTTGAATTATTAGAGTGCTTTTGTGAAAATCAATTGAACTAAGTTTGATTGAGGGAATTTTGGTTAGATCAATAGGATTAGCTTAAGGGATTAAGATGAATTTAGGTTTAAATCATTTTGGCTTGGAGCTTGGATCTGAATTGGGTTTTATTTGGATTGATTTGAGGTTTGGTTTTGTGTGATTGGGTAGGCATAAGTCATTAATTAGGCCATAGGATAGTTAGGTTACCTTAAATCCTAAAACATAGCCTAAACCTATGGAAAATCCTCCTAAGTCCCTAGGTTTGGGTTAAGTGTTTACCTAGTCACTAGAAGTGTCCTATGACTAAGAAGATCCTAGTGTCTAGAAGACCCCTAGGTCTAAGATGGGATGATTGAATCCTCACTCCAAAAGTGAGGTTGATAATGGGTAACCAAGCCCATCTGTCCTGATTGGATTATGCTTAGGGGAATAAGCAACCTACAAGCAAGAATATTTTTTATATTTATTTATTATTTCAGCGGCCCCTTTAGTATAATTTCCTACAAAAAATATCATTAGGCTACTAACGACCTAACATCCACTCTATGCTTAAACAATCCTAACATACAGTCTAAAATATTACCTCACAAAATAAAACATAACACCACCACATACACTAGCCTAACTTAAGGCTAGAATTGATGACTCAGTATTCTAATGTGTGTAATAAGGTTTGGTGTCGTGTGTCTTAATTAGGCTTTAGAATTATGATTATCTAAAGTTTGGAATGGTTTAAGTTAAACATTTGAGGATGTTTCACTTCAAGTTATTAAAAGGATTGGTTAATTTTAATTTGTATTTTATTTGTTTCATTTGATACTGTGGTGAATTTTTTTATTTTCATCTTCATCTATCTTTTAAAAAAATAAATGAAGATAAAAATAACACGCTTGGTAGACACCACATAGATCTGCAGATGTTCTCATTAGGGTGATCGGGTATGACATTGATGAATAATATACTATCTCGAGAGACAGAGGTCACCATCCTGTAATGGACCTAATCACCTAATGAGGATGCCTAAGGACGATGGGTCTTCGGATATACTAGGGATTTTTCTCCTACTATACACGGAAAGTAAAGCAAGGTTTATTTTAAACTGGGTTCATTAAGTTCCCTATGGATGCAAGCCCCCATAGTTAATTACATCTTAAGGAATGAGATTCCTTAAGAATACTCTCAATTAAGATAAATGTTCATTGTCTCTAAAGATTTCAAAGATAGGACTATCAATCAATTGGTTTATTTTTAGAAGATCAAATGGAGTTGATCAAGAGGAGGGGTTATTATCAAAACCAAAGGGAGATATTTATGGAATTCTTATGATACTAGGAAGCCTAGTAAGCACCCCAAACTATCCTATGGTTGGGCTTTATATTTTTGAAATTTGAAGAGAGTTAATTATTTGAGTTGAATTTTTATTAGAAATCTAGGGCTTGCAATTCCACAACACAAGATCATGTAAATGCCTAAGAGGTGAGGATTTATGTTTATAGCCTGTAAAAGGAAACATCAACCTCTAAACCTAAATCTAGGGAGCTTTGGCGAGAGCCAAGGCACAACCTAAATCTAAGGCAAAAATGGGCATATGGTTTACCTCCACAAGAGAGGATAAATCACCCAACTGTTGGACTTACAATCGTCTGGGGGTGGCTACAAATTAACTCCTCCTATAATTTTAAATACATGTTGGCAAGTCTTATGCTTTTGCAAGATAGCTAGGTTGTTATTTATTTAGAAAGAGATTAAGTCCTTAAACACACTCCCTAAGAGACTAGATCATGTAGGACAACTTTATAAGCTAAACAAACATCAAACAACTTTATAAAGCTAGTGCAAAAGAATAAGAGGCCTTTGTAGTCGGGCTCCACCGCACAAACTGGAAAAGAAATGGGTAGCCGAGCTCTACCATTTTACAACCTGGATTACAAATGAATTAATTACAATTTAGAAAGAATTCATGTTATGGGGGATCTTCTTTCTTCATTCTTCATTTCATCTTTTCTTCATTTCTTCATTTCTTTCTTTCTTTCTTTCCTTCTTTTGGTTGGTTGGAATGTGGTTGCTCCAAAGGCTTCACATGGTGCATAAGACTTAGTCTTATGACCAATGTTCATCCTAATCCCCCATAACATTCATTCTAAATCTTAATTACAAAATTACATGAAAATGGGAAATATAAATCTAAGTAAAACCTGCAAAATAGAGATTAGCTAAACATACCACACAATCCCAAGCAGTTATAGGAATAAATTGGACTTAGTACCCCACACATGAGTAACATGCTTGGAAAGAAATAAAGTGATGTAAGCATGTAACTTCATTCACCCAAATTAATTTTTAAAGACAATGTTATGAAATAAGATCATTTAAAGTGAATCAAAATTTCTTTAAAGGGAATTTTATTTTTGTTTTGAGATTGATTTGATTTAGGAAATGTGAAGAGAGTTTGCTGGTTCTAACCCATTTCTCCAATGTGTGAATTGATTTAGTTTAATTTTAGAACAATTAGATTGATTTTATATTTTATTTAGGTTAAGGTGTGAATTAAGTCCATTAATTACCCCTTACCTACACCACTTTAATATAATTAACCTAACAATTATGAGCCAACATATGATATGCAACCACATGGAATTTAAATCAGCAATGCACCTAGGAAATAAAGGGTTATAATGCAATTGGCTCATAATTATTGATTAATTGGGATTTAATTAAGTACTTTCATAACCTTCCCAGACATGTGAGTTGGAAATGATTTCATTAAATTTACCTTAGGCTTTTGAACACTTAAGGATCTACTCAGTAAGAGATAGATTAAGTTCATATTGATTTTCAAAATTTGATTAGATTAATTAAGTAGATCATTAGTGGATTAACCCTTAATTAAGTTTGGATTAAGGAAGAAAGGGGGTTTAGGGAATAATTTAGGGAAAGTACCCTAAACTCATTCCATAAACCTCCTCATCACTTAAATAATGTTTAATTATCTCAATTAAATGATTAAACCACTGTTCTCTTGCTTAATTATTCTTAATTATATTAAGAGGGTGATTAGAGATTCATTAATTGATTTTCATAATTAACTCATTAATAAATTCCAAGAAAATTAGGGGACGCAGAAGTCATCCGCCTAAATATGTCAAGTTCGAATTGATTAATGAAATGATTGGAGTAATTATTAATTTTAATTAAACCTTAATTAAGGAGAATTCATTATTCAAAATCAATTAAAAACAATTTTATTGAATTCCCCTCTAAATTATCTTTAAAATGAAGTTGAGTTTGCATTTTTTTGGATTTTTATACATTTAATTATAAATTTGTGAAGTTTTTGTGATTAGTAGGTTATTAAATAACCTAATTATATAACTAATACCATCGGCGTCACGTGGACCGCTGACGCGGTGCACAATTTCTACATGGTGTAGTCGGATTGGTTATTTAAGTTATCAAATTAGCTGCCACATCAGTCGGGGGCACTACGCACTTTCTCCTGGGCCATTCGATCAAGGATCAGATGGTCATGATCAAACCCACAATTATGAGGGATTAAATCATCGATCTACACATTTTAATCAGGTCTGTCCATCCAAAACATGTAGGATGGATGATCCATGATTCATCCCTGCCTTTGCCTATGGGAGATGGAGACCGTCCATCCTCCATGGCTTGATCTGAGCTGACTTGAGCTTGAATAAGGCTAAGTTTCAACCCACACCACCTAGAAGTAAGGCGAAGAACATCCATTGGTTGAATTTTAATGGGATTATAATTCCCTTCATCAAGGACCCAAGGTTTTTCAACTTAAGCTCGATTTTAAAGCATACCTCACCAGAGGCTATCACCGGTGCTTCCAATGGTGGAGTTAGCTTCGTCTAGTGGAGATGAAGCCCTGTTGAGAGTTTGAAGGTGCAATTTAAAGTGGATCTCCCAATTGACCAAGGCTTGCTTCAATGGCTTGCAGTTATGGTCTAGGTGAGGCTTCTCATGGCTTGGTGTCTTGGGAAAAGCTTTGGGTGAGCTCGACTTGCCTCCCTAGTAGTGCTTTCAAAGGCAATTGAGGTTTGATTGAGGATTGAGTGAAGTGGGAATTTCTCCTACCTCCCCTATTTTTGGCTTAAGCAAATCCAAGAGAAGAGAAATGGAATGAGCTTAGGAATGCTTAGAGAAGCTTGTGGATGCTTGCCTTTGATCCTCTGAGCTCAATCGAATGCAAGAGTCTTGGTTTGAGTGGAAATGAGGGGGAGTATATGTCCTCTTACTTCAATCAGATGGTCAAAGCTTGCCTTGCAATTTTGATCAAATTGATCTGATTGAATGGGTTGTTTAGGCTGCTAGGGATCCCATGTGCTTCAATTTTGGTAGAGGAGCGGAAGTGTGGAGGTGCACATGGGTTTAAAATGAGTGTGGGAGGTGATCCAAGTGGAGAAATTTGATTGGAGGGGTTGGTTTGGCCTTGGGTTGGGTCATGGATGACCCAAACCTATTGGGTCATGTGTACCACCTCCCGTGGTGTCCAAATTATCCACTAGGAGGATACCAAGTGGCAATGAAAAGGATTTGACCACATTCTAAGTGGATTTGGCCATAGGTTACCCTTTAACCCAAGGGTAAAATGATCATTTTGCTTTGATTTTGATTTAGGTAGATTTGAAATGATTGAGAAATGGGTTGTGCCAATTTTTAATGAATTTGGAGTTTATTTGATATGATTTGGCTCAAGTTGACCCATTTAGGTCAAAATGGGTCAACTTGGGTCAAGTTGACCAATTGGCCAAATGGGGTCAAACCATGGGCTAGGTCAAGTTCATATGACCATTTGGAGTGATTTGGTGTCATTGGTTTGATTCAATTTGATTTATATTTAGTTTTGGTTCATTCGAGTTCACTTAGGTCAAATGGGTCAAGTTGACTAATTTGACCCATTTGACCCAATTAGGTTAGGTCATGGATTGGTTTAGGCTCAGTTGATCATTTGAAATATTTTACAAGCTTTGACTTCAATCAATTTTGGATTGGTTAAGTTTCAAGTTGATTTGATCTTTTAGGCCAAGTTTGATTCATGGTCAATTGGGCTAGGTTGGGTCTAGTTGGCCAATTGAAGCTTTGGTCAAGTTCAATAAGTGATTTAGAATGATTTTGACCCATTGGTTGCAATCAATTTGGCTTAGATCAAGATTTTACACCTTTTGACTTTTAGGTCCACTTGGGTCAACTTGGGGCCAATTAGGTTTGGCTTAAAATGATGACTTGGTCAGTTCAATCATTGATCATGGATTAGTTTTGATCAATGGTTTCAATTAATTTGACCTATAGTGGATTTTGGCTAGTTTAGGTTTCAATTGGGTTAAGTGTTGACTTGGTCAAAGGCTAGGTTTGACTTGGTTTGACACAATTTGAGTGATTGATCATCTTATGATGATTTTTGCTCACAATGTGAGGCTTAGATGGGCTTAGTTCAATCTAATTTGGGTTGGATTAGAATTTGGCTCAAAAAGGTACTTTAGGTCACTTTGGGTCAAGTGAGCCTAAGTGGGTTAATTGACTTGATCAAGGCTTGATTCAAGTTTGGTTGAACTCACATATGGACTTATGATTAAAATGTTAATCCAATTGCAAGTGATTTGGAGTCAAGTGGGTTTTGATTCATTTGACAATTTCATGTTCAAAAGGGTGAACATGGGTTTGATTTGGGTTTTAGTTTTGAATTTAGTTTTGGTTTGATGATTGAAGTTTATATTTGAATTTGGTTTGTGATTGAAGGATTGATTATTTTGGAGAGAAAATCCAAAGGTTTGGATTGGTTTGAGTTTGATTTGGTTAAGTTCAAGAATTTGACTTGAATGGGTATAGGTTGGATTTTGATTAGAATTGATCATGGATTTCAATCATTTGGAATTTGATTCATGATTTGAAAAAATCAAATAAGTTGGAATTAATTTAAGATTTGATTGAATTGATTTGAGCTAAGTCCATAAGATGAAATCAAAATGGCTTAGAAAGGTTTGGGTTTGAAGTTGATTTGAATTTGAAGTTAATTTAAATTTGAAGTTGACTTGAATTTGAAGTTGGTTTGAATTTGAAGTTGGTTTGAATTTGATGTTGATTTGAATTTGAAGTTGGTTTGAATTTGATGCTTGACTTGAAAGAAGGGAGTGAGGATTTGGTCCAAGTTAAAGGGTAGGCAAGTTTTCCTAATACCCCTATGGCATGACCTATTCCTATGGCTAACTCTTCTAAGTCTCTAGGGTTAGGTTAAGTGTTCACCTAATCGCTGGAAGTGTCTTAAGACTAAGGAACTCTTAATGTCTAAGAGAAGTCCTATGTCTAAGATGAAGAAGCTAAAAGCTTACTCCAAAAGTGAGGTCAACATATACCTATTTAATATCTAATTATTATAAAAAGAGAAAAGAGGTTTGACCTCCTTCATCCCTATCCTAAGTTATTTTTCAAAGGTATATTATTATGGCTTTAGTTTCTTTTATGAATGGCTTATTAAGAATTTTATTAAACCTAAGTTTGGGTTAGCCCTAAGTAATTTTATCCAGACATGAAAGGCATCTCAGGATTAATGAGATTGAATCACTATCACATGGATAACATTCACCATTTCTTTTCACCATTAATAACATACATATGTTTTCATTTTTTTTATTAGTTATGGCATTTGATTTAATACATATATCTATACATGCAATGGATATATTTGCATTTTGGCACACTTGAATGATTGTTAATGCATGTACTTCTGTAGAAAAATAAAGATTTTATTCCTTAGCTAAGTATACATACACATGTATTAGAGATGTAAGAAAGTGCGTGCCGTTGTTAAACTAGGAAAGTAAAATTATCTAAGACATCCTTGGGTCTACTTAAAGCCGTATGTTCCCAGGAAGTCTAGATTATATACTTGCTATCTTAAATACATATGAATCTATACACAAGCATGGGAATGAAAATCATGCAAAAATTGTATTATAGTAAATTATTTATTCATGTAAAGTAAAGTTCTATCCAAATTCTAGCACATGTACACATATGAATGAAATTAAGAAAGTACGTGCCGTTGTTAACCCAAGGATGTGAGATTATCTAAGACCTTCTTGGGTCTACTTAAACCCTCGTATTCCCTGGATGTCTAGACTATATACTTATTAACATTCGAACACAGGTAAACATACACATGAATTATGAAAATAGAACAACACTTTAACATTAAATTATTTTATTGAATATTCATAGCCAACATTAACTTATATTGTCATCATTAACTTATAACTTTAAAAATAATTTGAGATTTATTAGTGATAATAACTACACCATATAGTATTTGTTAATCCAACACATGCAACTTATATATAACCATATTCATTTGATTCTTTCTTGAAAACATGAACACATGATTGTTCACCTCACTTTTGGAGTGAGGACTCAATCTTCCCATCTTATATTTAGGAGTTTTCTAGACACTAAGACTTACCTAGTTCATAAGACACTTCTAGCAATTAGGTAAACACTTAACTTTATCCTAGAGACTTAGAAGGGTTAACCATAGGATTAGGTTATGCCTTAGGGATTAGGATAATCTACCTACGTTATAGCTCAAACCCAATCTATGTTCACCTTCTTAAGCCTCAACCAAATTCAATTCATATCAAACCTACAATCAAATCACATATCACATACCAAATATCAAATCAAAATCAAAACCTAAGACACATGATTTATTCCATGGACTTAGCCAAATCTTAATCAAATCAATCCAAACTCAATTGATTTCCTCCTAGATCAATTCTACAATCAAATCAACTTGCCAAAATCTATAATCATATCAAATCCGAACCAAATCCAAACTCAAATTCCCTCTTAAGTCATGTGATTTAATTCCATGAACTTATCCAAATTCCTTCATTCTAAAATCCAAATTAAATTAATTTTCTCATGAATCAATCATACCTTCAATCATGTTCACAAATATAAATGAAATCTACAATCATCAAACCAAACCAAAATCAAACTAAGTCAAACCCAACTTAGCCATTTTGACTTGAAATATCTAAATGAATCAAAAGCCATTTGAACCTAAACCAATTGCAAACAAATTTATAAATCAATCCAAAACCCATATATAAATTCAACCAAACCAAACTCAACCCAAAATCAACTCAACTAAGCACAATTGGCCCACTTGACCCAAAGTGACCAATTTGACCTATTTGAACCAAGCTCCAATCCAATCCAAATTGGATTGTACCAAGCCAATCCAAATTAGATTAAGCTAAGCCAATCTAAACCTCCTATCATGATTGTTGATCACCCTAGGTTGATCAAGTGTCACAAATTAGGTCAAACCAAGTCAACTTAATCATTTGACCAAGTCAACCCTCTTAACTCATATAAAAATAAAATAAAAAAGAAAAAAAACCCTCTTAACCCATATAAATCCAAACTAGCCAAATTGCAACCTAAATCAAATCAATTACCAAAGATTCATGCCAACTAAAAATTAATATTTGAACATGACTTGACCTTCAATTGAGCCAACCAAACCCAATTGGACCTCTTGACCCAAGTTGACCCAAATTGACCTAAAAGGCCATATTTTGTCAAATCAAAATATAAACCAAGTTGATGGCAACCAATGGCTCATGTTCATTCCAAATTGATTGTTGAACTTGATTAAAACACCAATTGAACCTAATTTGACCAATTGAACCCAATTGACCCACTTAGCCCAAATTGACCTAAAGGGTCAAATTAGCCTAAATCAAAACCAAATCCAAATTAATTGAAACAAATGCTTACAATCATTTTCAATTGGTCAATCAAACCCAAGCCATCACCTAACTCAATCTAATATGGTCAATTTGATCAAATTGGTCAACTTAACCCATTTGACGCAAATGAACTCAAATGAGCCTGAATTAAATCTAAGCCAAACTAAACCAAACTAATTGAACCAAAGCATCCCAAATGATCATATGAACTTGACCCAACCCTTAGTTTGACCCAATTTGACCAATTGGTCAACTTGACCCAAACTAACCCAATAAGACCCATTTGAGCCAAACCTAATCAAATCAACTCCAAATCACTTGAAATTTGGGCTGACCCAATTTTGACTCATTTCAAATCTACGCAAATCAAATTAAATGCCAAATGTCCATCATGCCTCTAGATTAAGGGTATCACTTGAGACAAATCACCCATGTAAGTGGTCATTTTCATTCCTTGGCCACTTGGCACTCTCCCAGTGGTCCACTTAGGCACTTAGGACACTGCCCAACTTGAGCCAAGAGGTGGTTAGGTTAGCCATGATCCATGGAGAGGTGAACTCACCTCACCTCCCCCATTGGCATATTTGAAAGGAAGACCACCCACCTTGTGACCACTCCCTTTCCCTTGGCCACTCAAACTGAGCCACCTAAGATGATTCCCTACAACCCACAGCCACCACCGGTGGTTGGATGACCATTAGAAGCTAAATGAATCTTCACCATCTGATCAAAAGGAGGAAGGGGTATATCCCCCTGATTCTAACTCCACCAGAGCATTCAACCCTCAGAGAGCCCTAGCTACCCAATACGAACTCCTTAGAGCCATTTCCAAACTTCCCAAGCTCCCTCATTGCTAGTTTCCTTCAAGCCAAAATTGGGCAACACCTCACTTGGTCTAACTTCCCCATTTCTTCACCAAACCTAAATTAACTTCACACACACCATCCCCACACCTCATCGAGCAAGAACAAATCATCTCCCAAGCCCTTTGACCCACGGACGTGCGACTTCGAGCAACATTGACCTCTAAATTATTAGTTTATGGCCTTCTGAGCGAATGATGAGGAATTGATCCAATTGCTACTCAATAGGGCTTCATCTCCACTAGAAGAAGCTTCCTCAATCGGATTCAATGTCGGTCTTGAGCTATGGCGAGGTAATTCCATGAAACTAAGCTTTTGGTAAAAATTGGTTTGAGCTTTTTGAAGAAAACGTGCACGTTATTTGATCTTAGCCATTGGGTCTCTTCGGATCCTTCACGCAAAAGTGTGGGATCCATTTTGGAGTTGATTCGAGCTCGAGTGAGCTCGGATCAAGTGGGGAATGGCGAATGACCTCCATCTTCTCTCGCTTATGTGATGACGAATCATGCACCATCAGTTCTGTGTGATTGGAGCAGGCGATCGTGATTAGATCTGTTAGAATTATTTGACTTAATCCTTAAGGAATAGTGGGATCAATTTGCACCATCCGATCTGAGATCGAATGGTGGAGATGAAAGCGCATCCGCCGCCAGCCATGTTAGCACTGAATCGGATGTGTTTAAGTGACCAATCTCCTGGCGCCACATGGAAGGCATTCCATGTCAGTGGTCCGCATGGCGCTAATGGGATTTGGGTTAATTAAGGCTAATTAATTGATTTTAATGGTTGAAACTTCTATAATTCATAACAAATCATAAAAAAATAACCAAAATACAAATAAATACTCATTTTAAAGGTATTTCTGAAGAGAATTAATTAAAATTAATTCCAAATGATTTTGAATAGTAATAGAGGCTTAATTTGAGCTTAATTGAAAACTTAATTAGCTTAATTACTTAGATAATTAATCCCAAACTTTTGGATTAGTTTAATGAGATGACCTCTGCCTCCCATAATTTTTTTGAGATTTATTGTGTAGTTAGTTAGGATAATTAACTTTTTAAGTCTTAATCACTCTCTTAATTAATCAAATTAATTAATTAACATCTTAAATAGTAAAGAAGTAATTAATTAAACTTGCTAATCACTGTTGAATAGTAAATGAACAAGGGGAATGGGTTTAGGACCTCTTTCCTAATCTTTTTTGTAAGTCCAATCCATTTAAAGGAAAAATTAATTAAAATGGGAATAAATAAAGGTTTCATTAGTTAATTAATCAATTCATTAAAATCAAAAACATCTCAGATGTTAATAAATTAATTCATGGGTAGATCTCTAGCTGCTTAGTGACCTAAATCTATTTAAAGAAATTATGGTTATCCCACATGTGTGGGAAAACCATAAGAGTACTTACCTCAATTCCTTAATTTAATTAACGATTAATTATGAGCCAATTGCATTAGACCCCTTTTATTTCCTAGGATCATTGCCAATTTAATTTTCAATTCATGTGCATATCATGTTGGCTCATAATTATTTGGATAATTATATTAATGTAACATAGGAAATGCTTAATTAATGTGTTTAATGCATCCTATAACCTAATTAACTCATAAAATCAACTTAATTATATTGTATTAAACTAAATTGATTAATAAACATGGGAATGGGTTAGGATTAGCAAACCTTTTCTTCACAACCTTAAATCAAATCAAAATAAAGTTAAAAAAAATGGCATAAAGGAACATTAGCTTTCTTTAAATGGGTTTGTTTATTTTGATTATCCTTAGAATTTAATTTAATTAAATGAACCATGCATTTATATTCAATCATTCCTTTCCAAATAAATTAATTGGTGTATGTCATTTGATTTCATACATCCATGCTTTCAAATTTTTTAAAAAATGAAGTTTCTTTCATGTCAAGCTTGCATGTGTTGGCTTAATTTAATATAGGTGTGGCTACTATCATTATTAAATTCAAATATATTTTTCAAAAGCTTACAAATGAATGATAACATGTGTGGTAATATTAGTTATAAATACATAAGAAGTGTATGTGCTTATAGCTTAAGTATATGAATTTTAAGTCCTCTTTCCTTTATTTATATGTTGGTTTACATAGGCTTGAATTGTAATGAGTATATAGTCTGGACATCTTAGGAATACGAGCTTTAAGTACCCCCAAGGAGGTCATTTTATAACCTCACTTCTCTGGTTTAATAATGACACATACCTATTTGACTTCATTCTTATGTATTCTAACATTAGAATTTAGATAAAGCTTTAAATCATACACATAAATAATTCAATTAAAGAAAATACAATCTTTTGATAATTTTCATCCTCTTTATTATAAATACATGTGCATGTATTTAAGAAAAAATGGCTATATAGCCTAGACATCCCTGGAATACGAGGATTTAAGTAGCCCTAAGGAAGTATTTGATTACGTCACTTTCCTAGTTAACAAAGGCACGTACTTGTTTATGTCTTTTATACATGCATGTGCAAATTTAATTAGAGAATGATAATCCGCTTTTATATTTAATAATCCATGCATTCATAGTCATTTAAAGGATTGAATTATCTAACTATATGATTTGGAGTTCTCTTTCTCATGTTTACATATGAAAATTTTCATAAGTTTGAGTGCAATGGATATATATTCTGGACATCCCGGGAATATGAAGCTTTAAGTAGCCCCAAGGAGGTCATTTGATTACCTCACTTCTTTGGTTAACAACATCATGTACCTATTTCATTTTATTCTTATGTACTTTTGTATAAGAATTTAGATAAAGCTTTAAATCTACATATGCAAAATAATTCAATCAAATGAAAAAATAAACTTAAATATACACGTACATTCATCATTTAAGTATGCTAAAATATGTTGCATGTATAGATATGCTAGATATTAAATCATATGAATGTATATGTGATGGAAAGGAAGAATTTAACATAAGTAATGTGGTAGTAATTCAATTAGATTAATCTTAAGAAGCCTATCATATTGAATAGAGTTATTCAAAGTGAACGTAAACTTAGGATGAATTAAAAATCATCTAATAAGCCGTTCCTTAAAGAGAACTAAGTCAAGTTAATATACTTTAGAAAGTGGCTTAAGGTAGAGATGAAAGGGGTAATCCTCTTCTTTCTCTTTATAACGCTTAGTTGCTAAGTGTAAATCAAATGAAACTAAAGAAAACAGAAAAATAAAAAAAATTCTCAAATCAATTAAATGATTTAAAGTGAAACCAACCTTCCATGTTAAATTAAATATCACCACACTTATAAAAATATAAATCTAATGCTTAGTAAGACACACCACGCAAGCCTTAACACACACATTAAAATTAAGTCACTACTTCTAGTCTTAAGTTAGGGCGGTGCATGATGTGATGTTATTTTATTTTATGATGAATTATTTTAGATTGATTGTTAGGGTGTATGTTTCATAGACTGGATGTTAGGCCGTTCCTAGCCTAATAATATCTTCTACAAGAGATTATGCTTAAGGGGGTGCTTAAAAATAAGTATAATTGCTCTTTTTGCAGGTTGCTTAAACCCCTAAGCATAATCCAAGTTAGGATAGGTGGGCTTGGTTACCCATGTGTAGGGTGTTCAATCCAAATTACATATATAACTGCTTGGGATTGTATGTGTGTTTAATTAATCTCTATTTTGTAGGTGTAGTTAGATTTAGTTTTCCATATATAAATATAATTTTGCAATAGAAATTAGGATTAGTGGTATGGGGGACTAGGATGAGCAATGGCCAGAAGGCTTTATCCTGGGGTGCCCCGTGATGCATTTGAAGGAAGCTTAACCAAATAAGAAATGGAGAAATAGAAGAATGAAGATCCCCATAGCATTAAATAAAATTGTAATTATTCTTTCATATTCTAGGTTGTATAAGGGTAGAGCTCGGCTACCCATCTTTTTCTTTTTTGGGTTGTACGGCGGCACCCGACCTCACCGGCCTCTTATTCTTTCACGATAGTTATAGAAATTGATTGATGATTTGTTTAGATTGTGTATTAAAAATTGCATCTTTTTTTTAATTTCTTAATGATTGATGCTTTAATGTGTGTCCTGGATATGTTAGGCTCTTAGAAAAAAATAAATTTTCTACCAAACTAATCACTCATAACTAAATTTAATAACTCATAATCTTATCATAAAAGCCTAAGATATAAATAAGATAATTAAAAGATTTAACAACCCCTTAGCTATATGGTTGTATATCTCACATCATGCATATCATCTTAAATCACTCTTACAAAATGAGAGCCTCAATCCTTACAGGCATTGGGATGGCTTGACCCATGAGAACAACCCCTATTGACGGAGCTTCACCCTCTTTCTCTTTGATTTGGCCAATAATCTATTTATCTTGCATTTAGACATATAAAAATCCTAAAATTTTTATCAAAATGATGTGTCAAAAATAAGAATAAAAATTTACAAAGATTTTGTATTAGACTAAGTCATTATTCATACCACTCATGCTCTAGTCTCTTAAGAAGTGGGTTTAGGATTTTAGTCTCTTTCTAACTAAATAACCACCCTAGCTATCTTATAATTCATAAAACTAGACTACATGGTTTTAAATTCATAGGAGGAGTTAGCTGGTGGCTACTCCAGGTGGTTATAAGCTAGAAGTTAGATAGTTTATCCTCTCTTGTGGAGGTAAACCTTATGTCCACCTTTTATTTAGATTTAGGTCATGCTTTAGCTCTTGTTAAAGTTCCATAGATTTAAGAACCGAGGTAGCTATTTGTTTCAGGATACAAGCATAAATCCTTGCCTCTTAAGCATTTCCACAACCTTGTGTTGATGGATTATAAGCCCTAGCAATCAAATAAAATTTAACTCAAATAAATAAATCTCTTCACTTCCAAATATATAAAGCACAATTATAGGATTTATTTGAATGCTCACTTGGCTTCCTTGTATCATGAGCATTTCTTACTTCCTCCCTTTGGATTCCAAAAATAAGTCTTCCCCTTGAACTTTCCCACTTGATTTTCCAAATATAACCAATCCTTTGATAGTCTAACCTTGAAATCTTTGAAGATGATAATTTTTTACTTTAATCAAGAGTAGATTTCATTCCCTAGGATGTAATTAACTATGGAGGCTTACTCCATAGGGAACTTTAGAACCAAGTTTAATATAAACCCTACTTTATTCATCCATGTAAAGATGGGAAAAAAATCTATAGTACATTCGAAGACCCACCATGCCTTAGGAGTCCTTATTAGGTGATTAGGTCCATCGAAGGGTGATGTCCCTATCTTTCAATATAGCATATCACACCTCAATGTTATACCCGATCACTTTAATAAGTACCTCCTATTATCTGTGTGGTGTCCCTCTAATATGAAAATAAACACCAGAATGATATAAATGGAATACAAATTTATAATGATTGAAAAGGAATTACTAAACATTGTCACATAATATATTTTATCACATTAATTGCTAAGGATAATCAAGTCAAATAAATATTCTTTAAGATTAACCAAAGTTGTTATGAAGTTTAATTTTTGATGTTTGAATTATTAAAACCTAAAGAGAAGAAAAGACACTTAGTGTTTATCCCATCCCACATGGGTGACTTAATGTGTTTAAGGAAAGTGATTAAGTGGATTTTATATATTGATTAGGTTCAAGTCATTAAGCAATCAAATTAATTACTCTTTCCCTTTAATTTAATTAACTATTTAATCATGAGTCTCCAATGATATGCTTTTAGAAATTAAAATTTGCAATGCACTTATAGAGACCTAATGTAATTAGGCTCATGCTTAAACATAAATTAAATTAAAGAAAGAACTAAGTTAAGTACTCATATGATTTTCCCACACCCATGGGTTAACCATAATTTCATTAATGACTTTATGCTATTAAACACATAAAGGGAGAATTAATGAATTAAATTTGAATAATTTGAACCCATTATTAATTTAATTTGATGTATCATATTATCATTAATTATCTTTAATTAATACCTAATTATTTTATGTGTTAATTAACCCTCCTAATGAAATGCATTTAGAAAAATAATCAAGAAAGGAGTCCTAATTATTTCTCCTCACCATTCCCATAGTTCTTAGCGATTAATCATTATGAATTATTTAATTTTTCTTTTTAAACATTTTAATAAATATTTAATTATTTAAGGAGGATAATTAGGGTTGAAAATTGCACATTCTTTAAATTACATGCTAATAATTCCAAGAAAATTATGGGAGGCATAGGACATTCCATAGAACTATTCCACCAAATTTGAGATTAATCAACTAAGTAATTAAGCCTTAACTAAGATAAATTGTTAAAATTTTAAACTCTAATTAAGCACTATTCACTGAACAAATATTAAGGATTTTTTAAATTAAATTCTCCTCTGTTTAACCTTTCTAATATTAGTTTATTTATATTTTTTTATTCTTCTATAATTAGTTAAATTTTTTTAAAATTCTAGCTATTTACTTATATTTTAAAGCCTAATTAACCACTTAAACCATCAACACCATACGGATGCTGACACGATAGTGCTTTCCACGTGGCGCCACGGATTGGCTATGTAAAATGTTTGATGCGGCAACTAACTCAGTGGTGGCTTATGCAATTTTGTCCCGACCATCCCATCTCAAATCGGATGGCCAAGAAGAATCCTGTGGTTTCAAATGGATAAAATTAAAAAATCTAGCGGAGTAAATCACGACCATCCATTCTAATCGCACCGAACGAATGACTGATGATTCCTCGCCCCTGAGTGCTAGAAGATAGACACCGTCTGCATTCTGTCGCTCAATCTGAGCTCACTAGAGTTCATTTGATGGTGAAATTAACTCTAAAATGTTCAGAGGGAAGATCTAAAGAGATCTTATTGTGGAAATCGCATCAAATCATAGTTTACTTCACAAAAGACCAACACTTAGGGAGGAAATCTATGGTTATCAAATTTTTACCTTGTTGGAGCTAAAGACCTGTAGTCCATTGACTAAGGTAGCTTCATCTTGAAGAGATGAAGCCCTATTGATAAGATCTCAAGCTACCTCCTCATCAATTCCTCTATGGACCGAACACCATCACGAAGCTTGCTGGAGTTGGTCTAGAGATGCCTTTTGGTGATCTAATCACTCGAGGACTTATTCGTTTTGACTTGCCAGAGTGTAGTGAAGATGTGGCAAGAGTTTATTTGAGTTTGGTGGAGTTTTTGTGGGTTTGGATGGATGGGCTTTCGATTTCAATCAGTGGTTGGTCTCGCCAATGATGGAATACACTAGAGATTTGGGGAGAAGGCTTAGACTATGTAGAATGCTCTGAGGAAGCTCTCTATGAAGTTTAAATGGATGGGGAGGAGTATACTCTCATCCCCAAGTGAATAAGGGCTGAGATTGGCTCAGCCTTTGGCAATCGTTCGGTCGGGGTAGGCAACTATAGATGGTAGAGGAGTGATGAGGTGGAGGTGCTTGAGTGGCCAAGTGAGTGTCATGGGCTGGCATGGAGGATACAAGCTCCTTTAAGTGGACCAATGGAATGCCATTGGTGAACTCACCCTCTCTTAGCCAAAGGCTAAGCCCAATAGCTTTAGGTTAGGTTGGGTTAGTAGTCCTCTTATCCAAGAAAAGCCAAAGTGGCTGCCAAGGCATGGGGAGTGTGAGAGCCCATCCAAATTGGGATTTTATCTGATTTGGGTGGGTTGGTTTAATGGGTTTTACCCAAATCGGGTTCACCATGGTTGGGCCCACTTGGGCAAACCCATGGTGACCCAATGATGAGTCATACTAAGTTTAGTTGGGTTTGGACTTGGTTTGGTTAGGTTTGGCTTAATTTGACCCATATGAGTTAAATGGGTTTAATTGGGTCAATTTGACTAATCAGACCAAATTAGGTCAAATTGGTGGCTTATGTAAGTTCAATTGGTCATTTGGAATGCATTTGTGCAATTATTTTGGTTTAATTTAAAGTGGATTTGGATTTGGTCCATTTGGGTTCGATTGGGTCAAATGGGTTAAGTTGATCAATTTGTTCAATTGGCCAAATTGGCTTGGGCATGGGTTAGGTTTGTGCTCAATTGATCATTTAAGAATGATTGTAGTTGTTGGTTAAAATTGATTTGGATTAGAGAATGATTCTATTTTAGGTCAAATTAGACTAAGTGGGTCAATTGGGTTAGGTTGACCAAATTGGGTTTAGTTGAGGGTTGGATCATGTTCAATAATCAATTTATAATTGGTTAGAAGCATTAGTGCAATCAATTTGGCTTAGGATTTGATTTGACTCAATTGGGCCTTTTAGGTCAAATTGGGTCAAGTTGGGTCGAGATACCAAATTGGCTTGGATAGGTTAAATTGGTGGTTGAATCATATTCAATACTCAATTTATGATTGATGAGAGTCATTGATTACAATTTATTTGGATTAGAGCATGATTTGGTCCAATTTGATCATTTAGGTCAAATTGGGTCAACTTGGATTAAATGATCAAATTGGTTTGGTTTGACTCAATTGATTACAATTGAGTGGTCAAAGATGATCAACAATCATTATGAAAGGGATTGGATGAGTTAATTCAATTTAATTTGGGTTGGATTGAAATTTTAATCAAATTGGTCATTTTGGTCATATTGGTTCAAGTGGACCAATTGGGTTGATTGGGTTGAATTGGTGTCAGGAGAGGTTCGATGAAGGGTTTAGAGTTGATCAGTGGCCTTGATTGCAATTGATTTAGGCTTGATTAGGTTTTGGCTCATTTGAATTTCTTGAGTTTAATGGGTTAACTTGGGTTAAGGTCCAAGTTAATTTGGCTTTGAGCTTGGATTGGAAAACCAAATACAATTGTGATTAATTGAATAGGTTTGAGACTGGTTGGTTTCATTCATGTAAGTTTAGACTTGGATGAGTAAAGGATATGGATTTTGGTTTATTCCATAGAATAGGTAGAACCTATTTATTCTAAACACCTCTTACACTTAGGGTTATGTTCTTAAAGTCTCTAAGCTTGGGTTTAGTGTTCTCTTAATTACTAGAAGTGTCTTATTACTAAGAAAATCCAAGTGTCTAGAAGGTACCTAAGTTTAAGATGAGGAAGGTCAATCCTCACTCCAAAAGTGAGGTAAATAAAATGACCCCAAATAGGTGTGGTGTAACTGGCAAGGGACATTGCACATATTGGAATTGATCGAGATGATCAATAATATCTGGGAAGGTCACAAATACTAATGGCAGCTACCCATACCTAAGTGGAAATGTAATGGAATTACATACTTTAATGCAATGCAATTCATTTCATGCTAAGGGCATGAGAGAGTTAAGTAGATTTAGTTTGATTTGTTGAGAATTGGTTTTCTGCCACATGAATTTGATTAGATTATAGATTGATTCATGCTAAGGTCATGAGTCAAAATTTATTAGGAATTGATGAGATTTGATTTTTTTAATGTTTGATTTAATTTAATAGTGTCGATTAATTTGATTTGATTTTAGGGATTTATGTTGATTTTTATTTTATATTAATTTATTGAATAAGTTTGGACCTTGTCAATTTGCGATGGAACACACTAAGGAGGGTATATATGAGCCTGGACCTGCCTTAGATTCACCACTTCAAAGGGGTAGTCTACCGGCTGTAGAGTAGAGACTATCCAACCTAAGGGTTGCTCATCAGTTTGTAATTACTGAATCAGAAAGAAAGCTTAGGGACTTACATCTTCAAAAATAGAGTTAGCCATTGGGGTGACCCACTGATGGTATAACAAGCCAAACCCAACCTAGGGATACTATTAAGTGAGTGCCTCTGAGGGTCTTATCTCAACTTAGATAGTTGAGGTAGTTCTTATAGAGAATTTTGCTGACACTGCCCAAAAATATAAGATGCCTACTCAGGAAGAGGTGCCTCTGGGGGTCTTACCCTAATCCACGAGAGATTTCATTTTGTTTTGTTATTTGTTTGTTGATTTATTTAGTGTGGACCCTGTTGGTTTGTGTTGAGCCACACTAAGAAGGAGCCATGGGGGATTTGGCCTATCTCTGATTTTCTGGCCCAAGGGATAGTCTGTACATCCATAGTACAAAGCTTCCAACCACAAGGGTGGTTACTAGGAAAGTAGAACTATCCAATCCAGTAGTAACCTGGGCCATATCTAGATGGGGTCATGAAGAATAATCCAAATAGAATACCCACAGGGAAGGTGCCTCTGGGGGTCTTATCCTAATCCCTAAGATATAAAGCTTGTAGGTATATCGACTTAAGGAGAAAACTCACATCTTAGAAAGTGAGTAACCTAAGGTGTCTATCAGTTTACGATGATCAATCTAGGAAGAAAGCATCAGGGACTCACATCCTCCTAAGTGAAACTAATTATTGGGATAGTTTATCGTTGACTAGATAGCTACTATTCGCCCAAGTGGGGAGTCATGAAGAAGGATTGAATCCAAACTTGAAGTAGTCAGGAAGAAAAGGTGCCATTAGGGTTTTACCCTAATCCTCAGAAATATTCTCGAACCCAGTTAGTGCACGGTAGCTAGGTCAAGAAGAAAGCTTAGAGACTCACATCTTCTTAAGAAAACTAACCATCAGGGTAGCTTATTGGTCATGCAATAAAATGTACCAAACTAACAAGGTGCTCATTAGTTTACAACAGTCAAGCTAGGAAGAAAGCACATGGTCTCACATCTTTCGAAGCAAAAAATGACCACTGGGGAGACACAGAAGGCAAGAAGTGAATCAAACCAATCTTAGAGCAACTTCTGAGTGAGGTCTGCTGGGGGTCTTATCTCAAATCTGGGTAACACAAGGTGATTGGATCTATTTTTGATTTATTTGTGTTTGTGTGAAATTTTGTGTATTTGTTGTGTCAATAGGAGCTAGGATGCTACTCAAGTTCTCTTACACCTACTATAAACATAAAATGAGTTTGGCAATTGAAAGCATTTTTAACTTGGAGAGAAGTTTGTTTAAAAAAGGAGTTTTTATTGATGAAAAATTATTTTGGACATTATTTATGCATAATATTTTTTTAAATAAATCCTGTTGATCAGAAGTATCAGGCATTCACCTATGTGATTTATGAGTTGGTAAGATCCACCCTGTAGGCCTTTTCTATGGTGAAAGGGCCTTCCCAAGTAGGTTCTAACTTGCCTCCCCTCTTACGATGGGCCATAATTGGTCTCTTTAGAACTAAAACAAGTTCTCTAACTTGAAAAGCTCTAGGGTGGACCAACTTGTTATGAGCTTGAACTATTTTTTGATTTGTACAACTCGAGATTTTGGCATGCATGTAAGCGTATTTCTTCTAAACTTTTGAGTTCTTCTAACTATAACTTGTCATTCTATTGAAAGATTTTGTACCTATTCATATTGGGTTGGGCATCTAATGGTAGAACGACTTCATACCCACACACTAAGGAGAATGTGATAGATTGTGTTGGAGTTCTGTAGGTAGTACGGTAAGCCCATAAGGCTTCAACTAACTGCTCATGCCATTATCGCTTGTTGTCGTCAAGTATCTTTTTGAGTATTTGGATGAAATTTTGGTTGAAGGCTTCTACTAAACCGATCACCCGTGGGTAGTAGATGGTAGAGTTTCTCCAATCTATATTGTGTCTCTGGGTGAAGTTGTTGATTTTGATGCTCTTAAAAGCAATACTATTGTCGGATATAATTTGGCAGGGTACTCCAAATCTATACATAACATGGTTCCTCAACAATTGGAGCACCTGCTGAGCTTTGATTTCCTTAAGCAGAATCTCCTCCGCCCACTTAGAAAAGTAGTCTGTAGTTGCTAGAATGAACCGGTGGCCCTTAGATTAAGGATGATCAATCAGGTCCACTATATTGGTGCCCCAACACTTGAATGTCCATGAAGCTAAAGTTAGATGTAGAATGTTGGGTGGTTGGTGTAGAACCACCCTATGTACTTGGCATTGGTGGCAACACTTCACTACATCCATGCAATCTGTGATCATTGTTGGCCAGTAATACCCAAGTCTTTTAATTTTAGCTTTCATTTTAAGACCAGATTGATGAGCTTCACATAATCCTGAGTGTACCTCGGTCATGATCTTATGAGCTTCATGTTTGTCTTAACAACATAACCACATATGATCAAAAGATCGTCGGTATAAGGCACCATCTACAAGGGCATAGGAGAGTGCTCTCTCCCTGATTTGATATGCTTGAGATTTCTCTTGAGGTAGTTTGCCTTTGTTTAGATAATCAATGAAGGGTTGCCTCCAATCCAACTCATTATCCTTTTCAGCAATGGAAACCTCCCCTCTTAGAGTATACCTATTGATGAGTTCAATATCAATAAGAGGCGGGACTTGTCTATTGTGAACCTCTATTGATATAGACTCATGTTCTGGACATGTCAATTCTTTAGTGAGCTTGGCTAAGGCATTAGTTATAGCATTTTGTTCTTGAAGAATCTTATAGTTTATGACCTCTTGGATTTGAGCTAGCAACTCCATTGTATACTTATGGTAGTGATGGAGTTTGGGCTTCAGGATCTTATAGGACCCAACAATCTAGTTGACAACTATCTGTGAATCCCTAAAGATGTTGCTATTCTGAATTCCCAATGAGATGGCTAGCTCTAGATCGATGATTAGATACTCATATTCAGCTTCTTTATTCATGCAAAGCTTGAATAGATATAAAAATCTTATCATATTGCTGTCTGGCGTAAGGAGGACTATCCCTACCCCTACCTTATTTGGGAGAGTGGATTGTGGTTCATCTCATCTTTGATAGGAAGTTGCACCATCAAAGTATATCTCATAGTGATGAATGTTTGCATCCCCTAAGTTTATGGTTTATTCGTTAGGGAGATCATCACTAAGTTGGGAATCTGTAGGAAGTGGATGTGCTTCTAGGAAGTCCGCAAGTGCTTGTCCTTTCATCATGGGGAGGGGCATGAATGCGATGTCAAATTATAATAAAATCATGGACCATTATACCAACCATTTGGATAACATCAGTTGTGTCATGAGGTATTGCAGTGGGTTGACTCTAGAAATCAAGTTTACTTTATGAGAGAGCATATAGGGTCGTAGCTTCTAGGCTATAAAGATTAAAGCTAGGAAATGCTTCTCGATAGGAGGATAGTTCACCTCAGCATATATCAGATGATGGCTGAGATAATAAAGTGCATTCTATTTTCCCTCATCATTGGCTTGGGCTAACAAAGCGCTAAGGGAGCCATCTGATGCTGCAATGTAGAGTATTAGAGGTTTACCCAGGATAGGGGCGGCTAGAACTTGCGGTGTCATGAGATATTGCTTGATGCTTTCAAATGCATGTTGGCATTTGTTATCCCACTTGAACTTGGCATCCTTGTTGACTAATGCTGAAAATGGCTGACATCTACTTGATAGGTTGGATTTAAAGCTTCTTAGATATGACAACCTTCCTTGGAATGATCTGAGTTGGGTTAGACTTTTAGGGAATGATTTAAAAATGGCTGACATTTACCTGACATCTGCCTAACAGGTGGAAATTCTAATATCACTTTAATCTTCTACATTTCATTGATGTGACAACCGAACCATTTTCTAAGTTACTCCAAATGTACACTTTAGGGGGTTCATTTTAAGGTTATATTATCTTAATCGCTCAAAAACTACTCTCAAGTCAAAGAGATGGTCTTCCTTTTCTTTAATTTTGATGATGAGATTATCAATGTAGCATTCGACTTGGTGATGAATGAGTTCATCAAAGCTTCGAGTCATTGCTCGCTAGTATGTAGCACCAATATTTTTGAGACCAAAAGGCATAACCTTATAACAATAGATTTTGATCAAGGTTTTGAAAGTAGTGTTCCATTTATCTTCAGGTGCCATCTTTATTTAGTTATATCCAGGTGAACCATCCATGAAGAGGAAGGCTACATGAGATGAGGCAATTTCAATCATTAGTTCTAGTATCGGTAGTGGGAATTCATCTTTCGGGCATGCTTTATTAAGATCCCTAAAGTCAATGCTTATGTGAATTTGGCCATTTTTCTTCTTAACTAGAATGACACTAGCCAACCTAGTGGGGTATTTTTCCTCCCGGTTGAAATCAGCATCAATCAATTTCTTGACTTTAAAAATGACCTATTATTTAATGTCCAATCACATGTGTCTAGGAGCTTAGTTGACGGGGTTAGCGTTAGGTTGTATCGCTAGCTTATGAGCCACCACTTCAAGAGTAAATCTGAGCATTTCTTCATAAATCCATGCAAAGTAGTCCTTAAAATTAGTGAGTAGCCTAACTAAGTCATTAATTTCAGATTCGTTCAATGGGGAGCTGACATATGTTGGGCGTGATTGACTTTAATCCTCAAATTGATTTCTTTGAGTTCGTTGATGGTTGATTTGATTTCTTCTTTGAATTCAGGGGGTGCATCTTTGACTTGGAGATCATTTGGGTCATCTGAAGTTTTAAGCACACCTTCTCATATGAGTTAATGTGGTTTGAGAAGAACCTATCAGATTCTAGATGATTAGTGATGACCAGACTGTTAGTATCATCATGCACTAGACATACTATACTAATGCCTAGTCTGGTTCTTGATTGTGAATTCTTGCACTTATTATCCCATAATCTTTTAGAGTAGTCTAACTTGTGCTTAGACCATGTGTGTTGAATTAAACCTTTCTTTACTAAGTTAAGAATATAAGGCGAGTACCTATCAAATGACAGTTCTATTAATTTTTTAAATGATTCATCCTCAAGCTCTACATTAACTTCTCAGCTTGATGATGTTGTTCCTGAATAAAACCTTTGGGCTTTAGCATTTGCATATATTTTGGAAGCTTCCTTAACTACCAAACCTTCAACCTTTTGTTATAAAAGTGGGCTTAGAGCTAAGGCACCCATATGCTGCCTAATAATTTCATATAAAGAAGATTTATACACACTCATGCTTTGCTTAGGGACCCAGTTTTCATGATTATTGGGCTCTATTATATCCTCCAAAGGGATCTATCAATGAAGAGAGCTGGCCGGTGTGCTAACTACATAGGACTCATCCTTTGAACTAGATTCTAAGTCTATGTAGATAGTAGCTGCACTTCTGGATGGTGAAATAAACCTCCTGGTAGGTGGTAGGTATGGAGGTCTTCCACCTTTGGGGCTCCCTTTAGACTTGCCTCTTCCTTGTCCTAGTGGAGGTCGGGTGATCCTAACCACTTGCTCGAATGGAGTGACAAACTGTGGGTGAAATCTAATCTCAGGCTCTATATCCTCCCTAAGGTCTTCTTCTCATTCCCTTTTCTTTTTTTCTTTTCTTTCTCTTTATTTTCTCTTTATTTTCTTTTTCATTTTGCTTAAGTTCATGAGAGAAGACATTTTATTTCTAAGGGAGGTAATAGGCCGCATCCTCATAAATCCTGACCTCATGTACTGCAAACTATTTGAGATCTCCATTGACACAATACTTGATCTTATTTCTCATGAACTTGATGCACTGATATAGGGAGGATGGAACCAAGTTGTTCTCATGAATCCAAGGTTGCCCTAACAAAGCATTAAAAGATGTATCATAATCTATTATGTAAAACTTAGCTTTCATCTTCTAATCATCTATCTCCAAAGGAAACACTATGGAGTCTAAGGCCCTCTCACCTTGTTCATTGAATCCTTTCAACATCATCTTCTTAGATTGGAGTTTAAAGATGTTGATCCTTAAATAAGCAAGGGTTCTATGTTCACTAATGCACCTGGATAAACAACATTCTGGAGAGCCTGAACTTTCCAACATCCATGGTGTTGTAGAGGGGGTGATTATATATTATTGTCCCCAATAGTAAGTCTTCATATGAGAATGTGACTCCTAGGACTTCCTTTGAGAGGCATGCCTCCTCTCATCATTGGTAATGAATGAGCTAAGCATATTTATTTAAAGCTTGCTTTGACTAGTGACTCCCTCGTCTCTTTGGATAAAATAAGGTTGTCGTATATGCTTAACCTAGCTGGTAACTTTCTAAGGTGCCCCATGATATTGTAATCAACTTTAGGTTGGTCCTCCATAAGCATATCCAAAGGTGGAGCATCTTACAGAGGAGCTATCTACTCACTAGGACTAATGACTTGTTTACCCTTATCTTGAGGTGCTACCCTAGGAGGTAGAACTTTACCACTATAGAGGTTGATTTCAATGACTTCTTATGATGAGGAGCTTGTGAAAAGTTCTATCTACTCATCATGTATATCTATAGCTTCTCCTAAAGGATCATCAGAGTCGGATGACTCCAAATCAATCTCAAGTGGTGAACCCTGGAGATTTAGAAAAGGGCAATCTATTTCTGAATCAGAATGGAATTGATCAAAATTATTTAGAATGTTATTATTATGACTTTAAGAGCTATCAATAGGAATGAAATCATTGAGATCTTTGAAAGTAGACAAGATGTAAGTGAAATTATTTTTTCTTCATTGATTTATTTAATTTTGGAGGTGGTACATAGTATAAGTCAAGTAAAGTGAGCTGTGTGAGTGGCTTGGTGTCCTCAAACATGGATACAATATTCTTGTTGGTGGTGGAGGAGCTAGTAGAGGTGGTAACTATGGAGGAAGCTAGACTCGGATGGTGATGGTGCTATGGAACTATCTCAGGCATGTAATGACTGCTGGTGTGTGGTGTATTTTTATTTTCAGTTTGGAATTTGAAAATGTTATTATTGGGACACCATGTAAATCTATAGATGTACCCATTATGGTGATCAGCTGTGACATTAAGGAATGATGTACTATCTCGAGAGATAGAAGTCACCATCCTACAATTGACCTAATCACCTAATAAGGACTCCTAAGGACAATGGGTCTTCGAATGTACCAGAGATCTTTCCCCTTCTTTACATGGAAAAGTAAAGTAGGGTTTATTTAAATCAGGTTCATTAAGTTCCCTATGGAGGCAAGCCCCTATAGTTAATTGCATCCTAAGGAATGAGATTCCTTAAGAATACTCTTGATTAAGGATAATGATCATTGTCTCTAAAGATTTCAATGATAGGAGTATCAATAAATTGGTTATTTTTAGAAAATCAAGTGGGATTGATAAAAAAGAGGGAGTTATTATTGAAACCAAAGGGAGATTAGTAGAGATGCTCATGATACTAGGAAACTTAGTAAGCATCCAAAACTATCCTATGATTGGGCTTTATATTTTTAAAATTTGAGGTGATTTAATTATTTGAGTTAACATTTTATTAGAATACTAGGGATTATAATCCATCAACACAAGATTATGGAAATGCCTAAGAGGTTAGGATTTATGCTTGTAGCCCATAAAGGGAAACAATAACCTCGAATCCTAAATCTAGGGAGCTTTGGTGAGGGCCAAAGCATGACCTAAAGCTAAGACAAAAATATGTATATGATTATCTCCACAAGCGAGAATAAATCACCCGACTGTTGGACTTACAACTGCTTGGGGGTGTCCACCAACTAACTCCTCCTACAATTTTAAATACATGTAGGCAAGTCTTATGCTTTGGAATATAGCTAAGTTGTCATTTATTTAGAAAGGAGACTAAGTCCTTAAACACACTCCCTAAGAGAGTAGATCATGAAGGGCATGAATAATGACTTAATCTAATGCAAATTTTGTTAAGTTTTATTTCCATTTTTGGACATTTTTATTTGACACAGGCTATGGGATTTCATATGCCTAATGTATGAGAAATTGGTTATGGGCCAAAATTAGAAAGAAGGAGGTGTGTTTCCCCATGGCTCTCAAAGGTCAAGCCATTTTCTCTGGCAAAGGTGGAAGCCCTCCATTAGCAGAGTGAAGCAATATGATTTATGCATGATGTGAGACATACAACATCCTAAGGGTTGCTAAATCTTTTATTATCTTGATTTATGTCTAAGCTTTAGGTGAGGTTATGAGTTATTTAGTTTAATTTTGAGCTTATTAATTGGATAAAAAATTTATTTATTTTCTTAAGAGTCTAATCGCATCCAGGCCATTCAACAACCATCACGTAATTAAGAAACCAGAAAAATCAGGCCATCCTAATTGCGCAATCATAAACAAAATATCAATCAATTTATAAAATTAGTGCAAAATAATAAGAGGCCGATGTGGTCAGGCTCCACCGCACAACCTGAAAAAACATGTGGGTAGCCGAGCTCTACCCTTATACAACCCGAATTACAAATGAATAATTACAATTAAAATGAAATTCGTGTTATGGGGGTCTTCATTTTGATTTTGCTCCGTTTCTTTCTTTCTTTTGATTTGATTTGGGATGTAGTTTGCTCCAAGGCTTCACATGGTACATAAGATATGGTCTTATAACCAATGTTTATCCTAATTTCCCCCAAAACTTTCATTCCAAATCTTAACAAAATTTACATTAAAATGGGAAAGGTAAATCTAACTAAACTTATAAAATAGAGATTAGCTAAACATAGCACACAACCCAAGCAGTTATATGAATAATTTGGGCTTATCACCCCACACATGGGTAAACAAGTCTACTTATCCTTATTTGGGTTATGCTTAGGGGTATAACCATCCTTTACAACAAAAGTATTTATATTTTTATTACAACGCCCCTTAAGCACAACCCCCTATAGAAGCCATGATTAGGTTAAGATTCTAACATCCGACTACATACCTAACATCAGTCTAAAAAAATTACATCATAAAATAAAATCATCAAACCATGCACTTTAACATAGAGCTAGAAATGGTGACTTAGCCTAATGTGTGTCATTTAATGCTTTGTCTTAGCTAGGCTTTAAGGTTGAAATTTTCTAAGTGTGCATGAATCAATTTAGAGGGTGGTTTCATTTTAAGTGATTTAGTTAAATTATCAATTTTAGTAGGTGATTTGATTTGGTTTGAATGAACCTACACTTAGTTACTAAATGTTATGAAGAGAAGAAAAGAGAAGAGAACTTCTCTTTCATCCCTACCTTAAAGCATTTCTAAGGTAGATTGATTGATGAATTTCCTTTAATGAATATTTTATTATGTGTCTTAATTAACCCTAAGTTTATATTTGCTCTAAGTATCCCTATTCAATAAGAAAGTCATCTTAGGATTAGTTAAGGAGGATTACTACCACATAGCACACACCCATTTATTTCTTTCCACCATGTATACCATACATATGAATGATCCTAAGCATACCTATACATGTAATGCAAATTTTAGCACACTTTGATGATAAATGCTAATAGATATGATTTGAAAATTTAGATGTTCCATTTATGCATGTTTTTATTATGTAGAAAAGGGGGATTTTTCATCCATTAACAAAATGCACATCCACATGTATAAAAGACATAAGTTAGTATGGCACCGTTATTTTCTACACTAGGGGTGTAAGGTACAAGAACTACTTAGGGCTACTTAAAGCTTCACAACCCCGGGATGTCCAAACTAATATACCACTTTTCTTAAATACATGCAATTATACAAAAAAGATTAAATGGATAAAGAATCATGCAAAAGATTTTTGTGATTTGGTTGTATAATTTACATGTGTAAGGATCCTTCTTAAGTCATATAGAGCATAGAAATAGATTTAAGCAAGTGTTATGTTCTTTTCATATAAACTATGGACTTTGCAAATCCTATGCAAGTCCATGTTAAGAGAAGAGAAGACAACAACAGAAAACACATCATATGCGATAATCACATGCAAGCTTATAAGTACTTATAAGTAGAATCACTTCATTCATAATCTTTAATTTATAGGTTCTGAAAATAATTTTTTGGTTTAATAGTGATAATAGCCACCCATATTCTTAACTTTAGCCAAAACATGCGATTTGACATAAAGGAAACATTTTATTTAATTGATTTTTCAAAAGAAATGAATGCATGATTTCATATGACAAATAATATTTAGCATGCTTGGAAAGAAATAAAGGAATGTAAGCATATGACTTCATTCACCCTAATTAATTCCTAAAGATAATCTTATAGAATAAGATCATTTAAAGTGAATCAAAATTCTTTAAGGAGATTTTTTTATTTTTGAATTTGATTTGACTTAGGAAATGTGAAAGAGTTTGCTGGTCTAACCCATTTTCCCCATGTGTGAATTGGTTTGGTTTAATTTTAGAAATAATTAGGTTGATTTTATGTTTTATTTAGGTTAAGGAATGAATTAAATCCATTAATTATCCCCTACCTATACCACTTTAACATAATTATCCAAATAATTATGAGCCAACATATGATATGCAACCACATGAAATTTAAATCAACAATGCACCTAAGAAATAAAGGGGCCTAATGCAATTGGCTCATAATTATTGATTAATTAAGCTAAAGGGTTTAATTAAGTACTTTCATAACCATCCTTCATATGTAGTTTGATTATAATTTCCTTTGGAATTCTCTTAGGTTATTGAACACCTAAGAATCTACCCAGGAATTAAATGATTTAACTCTAGAATGATTTGGTTTTGAATTTGATTAATTGAACTAATTAATGAAGTGATTGAGTCATTAATTAATTTGAAAATTAATTAAGTGTTTATCCAATTGAAATAAACTTTGGAGAAAAGATTGGAAAAGAAATCATAATCTCATTCCCTAAGTCCATTTACTGTTTCATGATGATTAAAAAGTTTAATTAATCAATTTATCACCATTTAATAGGTTAATTAATCATTTAATTAATTAGGAAAGTGATTAGGGGTGAAACAAAGAATTCCCCTAATTAATCCAATAATAAATTCCAAGAAAATCATGAGAGGTAGAGATCATCCCGCTAATCAACCTTAGGTAGTTTGAAATTAATGCAAAAGTAATTAAGGACTAATCAGCTTAATTATATTTCTAGTAAAATCCAAACAGAGTGAAAATTATTGTTCAAAATTAATTGATTTTAATTTTATATTATTCTCCTTTGAATTATCTTTAAAATGAACTTTAGTTTGTATTTTTTGGATTTTCTATAATTAGTTATGAATTTTGAAAGTTTTAGCATTAAAATCAGATTAATTAGGCCTAATTATCCCCTAATCCTATCGAGCGACGTGGCGGTTGACGTATTGCTCTTTCCACATGGCGTGATGGGATATGTTATTTAAGTTATCACATCCATCTGTTGAGTCAGCCGACGACGGACACGCTTTCTTTATGGGTCATTCGATCTAAGATTGAATGGCCAAAATTAATCCCATAGTTTAGGCTTTAATCAAAGGGGATCTATCATGATCTAATCACAACCTCCCATTCCAATCACGCAGAATGGATGACGTTGATCCTTCTCCTTTACGAGTGATGAGAGATGAACACCATTCACTCTCCCCGTTCAATTCAAGCTCACCCGAGCTCGGATTGGGATCAAAATGATCCCACACCTTTGAAAGGAGGGGGATGCACATCCAACGGTAAAGATCTCAAGGATGACACTTTTCATCAAAAGGACCAAGCAAACTTTCCTAAGGCTATGGTTTGAAGCAATTACCTTGCCGGAGGCTATCACCGGCGCTTTCAACGGATGAGGTAGCTTTGCCTAGTAGAGATGAAGCCCTGTTGAAGGTATTGGATCTTGGTTTGGAGTGGATTGCTATGTTGACCATGCTCCCCTTCAATGGCCATCAGCTTTGATCAAGGTGATGCTTCATGTGGCTTGGAGACTTGGGAAACGACTTGGTTGAGCTCGACGAGGTCCACTGATGGTGTGTGCAAGGTTAATTTAGTTTTGGTGGAGAATTGAGTGAGTTGGGATTTGGATTGACCTCCCCTATTTTAACTTTGAGCAAAATTGATAGGGAGAAATGGGGGAGCTCCGAAATGGCTTGCAAAGGCTTAGCGAAGCTTCATCTCAACCTCCTTGGCTTTATCGAAATCAATGCTTGTGGTTTAAGTGGGAATGAGGGGGAGTATATCTCCCCCTCCTTGGATCAGATGATGAAGAGTAGTTTGCCATTTTTATCAATGGTGAGATTGGTTGATGATGGTTTGGGCCAACCATCCCATGTGAGTCATTTTAGATAGTGGAGGGAAGGAGAGTGGATGGCCATATGCTAGGTGATTGCATTTGGTGATCCAAGTGCTCAATTTCCATTGGTGGGATCTGTTTGGCCTTGGCTTGAGTAATGGCTGACCCAAGCTCATTGGGTTATGTTGACCACCTTCCTTGGTCCCCATGTGGACCACTAGGAAGATGCCAAGTGGCCTTGAGAAAGAAATGACCAAATTTCACGTGAATTTGGTCATAAGATACCGTTTGACCTAAGGGTAAAATGGTCATTTGACCTTGATTTTGATTTAGGCAAATTCAAAATAATTCAAAAATGGGTTGAGCCAAATTTCAACTGATTTGGAGTTCATTTGATTTGAATTGGTTCAATTTGACTCATTTAGGTCAAGTTGGGTCAAATTGGGCTAGGTTGACCAATTGGTCAAATTGGGTCAAACCATGGGTTAGGTCAAGTTCAAATGATCATTTGGAGCCTATAGGTATCATTGGTTTGGTTCAATTTGGTATAGATTTGGTTTTGGTTCATTAAGGTTCATTTATGTCAAATGGGTAAAGTTGACCAATTTGACCCATTTGACCCATTTGACCCAATTAGGTTAGGTCATGGGTTGGTTTAGGCTTGGTTGATCATTTGAAATATATTGCAAGCTTTGGTTTCAATTAATTTTATTTTGGTTTGATTTCAAGTTGATTTGACCTTTTAGGTCAAGTTGGGTTCATGGTCAATTGGGCTAGGTTGGGTCTAGTTGGTCAACTAAAGCTTTGGTCAATTGAACCTTTGGTCAAGTTTAATAAGTGATTTAGAATTAATTTGACTCATTGGTTGCAATCAATTTAGCTTAGATCAAGATTTGACCCATTTTGACTTTTTTTCAATTTGGGTCAACTTAGGTGCCAATTAGGCTTAGTTTGGATGGCTTGATGGTTCAATCATTGATTATGGATTGGTTTAGATCAATGGTTTTAATTTGGCTTATAGTGAATTTTATCTTTTTAGGTTTCATTTGGGCTAAGTGTTGACTTGGTCAAAGGCTAGGTTTGACTTGGTTTGACCCAATTTGAGTGATTGATCATCCTAGATGATTGTTTCACAATGTGAGGCTTAGATGATCTTAGTTCAATCAATTTGGGTTAGATTAGACTCAAAAGGTGCTTTAGGTCACTTTGGGTCAAGTGAGCCTAAATGGGTCAATTGGCTTGATCAAGGCTTGATTTGGTTTGGTTGAACTACATATGGACTTATGATTGAAATATAAATCCAATTGCAGTGATTTGGAGTCAAATGGGTTTTGGTTCATTTGACAATTTCAAGTTCAAAGGATGAACATGGGTTTGATTTGGGTTAGTTAGATTTTGATTTGGTGATTGTAGTTTATGTTTATATTTGGGCATGTGATTGAAGAAGTGATTGTTTGAAGAGCGAATCCAAGGGTTTGGATGTTTTGAGATGGTTTCAAGGATTTGACTGAAAGAGTATAAGTTGGATTTAAGTTGGATTTGGATTTGAGTTTTGAGTTTTGGTTTTGAATTTATATTTTATTTATATTTCATTTATATTTGTGAATATAAATGAGAATATAAATGGTTATGAAAACCTTTTGAGTTTGTGATTTGGATTTGGTTTGAGCTAAGTCAATGAGATGGAATCAAAGGGCTTAAGAAAGATTTTGAGATTTGAATTCAATCATAGGTTTCAATCATTTTGATTTGGAATTGATTTATGATTTGATAAAATCAATTGAGTTGAAATTGATTTAAGATTTGATTTAGATTGGTTTGAAGGAGGGAGGCAAGAATTTGGTTCAAGCTATAGGGTAGGCAAGTCCTCCTAATTCCTCTAAGGCATAACATATTCCTATGGCTAACTCCTCTAATTCTCTAGGGTTAGGTTATGTGTTCACTTAATTACTAGAAGTGTCTTATGACTAAGGAACTCTTAGTGTCTAGAGGAGTCATATGCCTAAGATGGAGAAGTTGAGAGCTCACTCCAAAAGTGAGGTCAACAAAGGGCTTAGGTGTGGTGTGACAAGGCACGCATTTTTGGCGAGATGATCACAATGTTGAGCGATCACAAGCACTAACAAAAATGATCTACTCCTAAATCCAAGGTGTAAAAGGAATCAAAAGCTTAATGCAATGCGACTCTACTTATGTCAAAAACATAAGAGAGCGAAGGGGGAATCCACTAAGGATTGAGTATATTAGCCTTCCACTAGGGGAAAAGGCTCAAGTTATCCACTGGGGGATAAGAGGTTGTGAAATCCTGAGATTACAATTTGGAATCCAGGATAAAGGATGTGAACCTTCCACTAGGGGAACATGTTGGGTTGTTATTGACTCCACTAGGGAGATTGGAAGATTTGCATCTCACTGAGGAGAAGCTGATTGATTTGATTATTTAGTTTGGCTCCACTAGGGAGGAGGGTTGATTTTGTTTTAGATTTTAAAATTTTAATTTTGAAATGGACCCTATCGATTTGATGGGTGAGTAGGGGCCATGTGCCACTAGATTTACCAATCCAAAGGGTAGTCTACCACATGAGACTATCCAACCAAAGGGTGCCTTTGGTAGTGGTGTCTTAGGAAAGAGTGTAGTAGACTTACATCCTCCAAAGTAGGTATCAATCACTGTCAATTGGTGACATAACAAATCAAACCCAACCTTAGGCTGACTACTAAGTGAATGTCATTGGGGGACTTAAATCAGTTCAAAGATAGTCAAAATTAATTTTATTTTAATTATATTTGATGGATTCTATTGGTTTGTGATGGTTTGCACTGAGTAGAGGCCATGTAGGCCTTGACCTACTTCATATTTAGCAATCCCATTGGTTTACGATGGGCCTCAGTTCAAAGAAATATTTTATTATATTTGATGGATCTCATTGATTTATGATGGCGAGTAGGGCACCACTTTAGATTTACCAATCCAAATGGGTAGCTTGCAAGGGGAAACTATCCAACCATAGGTTTTGGTTTGTGGTGGATTAGAAAGCACAGGACTCATATCTTTCGAATAAAGATCCTTTGGGAGACATATTAGCAAGGTAACATGTTAGCGACCTAGGCATCGATTTAGTCATGCTAGAAATGCGTAGTAATTTACATCTTCAAAGCAAAATGATGCAAACTTGTTTGTGGCAAAATAGATTGAACTGAGAATTCTGAAGGGGACTTATCTCAACTCAAGTGTAGTCAAGCAATTCTATATGAGTTTTTGCGACCGCCTTAAAGATAGAATGCCACTTGGAAAAGGGATCAGGAGGCTTGAATTCCTAATCCACAGAATTTGTTTATTTATCATGGACCTTGTTGGTTTGCTAGAGATCATCGAGAAAGCTTATATTAGCTGACCTATCTCGATTTACTAGTCTAAGGAGAATGTACATTGAACAAATTTTTCAACCACAGGGTGATTGCTAGGAAAGGGGGACTATCCAATCCAAGAGAAACCTAGGTAGTATCTAAATGGGGTTGTTAAGGATGTGATCCAAGTAGAATGCTCGCAAGGGAGGGGCCACTAAGGGCTTTATCCAAAAAACCCTGAAGAAGATAATATCTATAGGTATTCGATGGCCAACTCAAGGAGAAAGCGCGGTGACTCACATCTGCCAAGAGTGGTGTATCCACTAGGTGAGTCATTATCAGCATAGCGAACATCAACCAACCTAAGGTACCCATCGGTTTGCAATAATTAGCCTAGGAAGAAAGCATCAGGGACTCACATCTTCTCTGGCGATTGTGGATGTCGTCTTGACCCTTATGACCAACTATTGAGTGAATGCCACTGGGGGACTTATATCAACTCAAAGTAGTCGAGAGGAAAGGAGTTGCAGGGGGACTTATCCTAAATCTCAAATATACTCGACCTAGTCCATGCATGATGGCTAGTTCAAAAAGAAAGCATGTAGGCTTACATCTTCTTAAATAAAGTCAACATGAGGTAGCTTACTGGTTGCGCAGTGAGGCCTACCAAATTGATGAGGTGCTCATTGGTTTGTAGTGGTGAAGACAGGAAGAAAGCGCGGGGACTCACATCTTCCAAATAAGTGATCACTGGGGTGACACACTAGTAAGGTAGCATGTCAACCTAACCTAGAGCAGCTAATAAGTGAGTGCTAGCTCCCACAACAAAATAGCCCAAGATAAAAGATATGTGTTTGTGTTAAAGGACGATAGGATGCCACTTGGGTTCTCTTACATCTAAAACAAGAGTTAATAAAATGGTGAATGGTAATGATCCCACCAAGAAGAATCTTGGGTTCTCTTACACCTAACTTAGCCGTGCTAGTCAAAATAGGATGCCTCTCAAGTTCTCTTACATGAATTCTATTAGCAATAGGGAATCATTTTTAATTTGTGTTTGTGTTGTGAAAGAAGGATAGGATGCCTCTTGGGTTCTCTTACACCTACCCTAAACACATCATGGCAGATTCATAAATAAGCAAAGAACGCTTCGAATGAAGAGAATATTTTGATGAATTGGAATAGAATTATGATAATTATTTTCAAACATGATTTATGGGTAATATTTCTTTAAATAAAGCCCATTAATTGAAAGCATCGGGTGTTCCCCTTTACAATCAATAAGCTGATAAGATCCTCCTTGGTAGGCCTTCTTTATGACAAAAGGGCCTTCCTAAGTGGGTTCAAACTTGCCTCCCATCTTTCGATGGGCAACAATTGGTCTCCATAGAACTAAAATAAGCTCTCCTACTTGAAAAGATCTAGGGCAGACCAGCTTTTTGTGAGCTTGAATCATTTTGGCTTTGTATAACTCCAGGTTCTGGCATGCCCATCCTTAGTGATGGAAGTTGCACTTCTAATGGTAGAATGGAATTAGACCCATACACTGAGAAGAACAGGGTAGATTGGGTTGGAATTCTATATGTGGTGCGGTATTCCCATAAAGCTTCAACTAGTTGCTCATGCCACTATCGCTTGTTATTGTCGAGTGTCTTCTTTAGTATCTGGATGAGAGTTTTATTGAATGCTTCTGCTAGGCCATTTGCCCTGGGATAGTAGATGGTGGAGTATCTCCAATCTATACCGTATTTCCTGACGAAGCTATTAATCTTAGTGCTTTTGAATGTAGTACCATTATCAGATATAATTCATCAAGGCACCTTGAACCTATATGCAATATGATTTCTGAAAAACTGGAGCACATACTGAGCTATGACCTCTCTAAGTGGGATTTCCTTCGCCCACTTAGAAAAGTAGTCGGTGGCAACTAGGATGAACTGATGACCCTTAGAAGAAGGTGGATCAATTAGACCCACTATATCAGTACCCCAACACTCGAATGTCCATGAGACCAATGTAGGGTGGTTTATGTAAGACCACCCATGTACCTATCCGATGGCATTTCATTCATGTGTAATCATCAGGCCAGTATTCTAGTCTCTTGATCTTGGCTTTTGTCTTCGAACTGGATTGGTGTGCTCCATAAACTGTACCTGGTCATGATCTTATGGGCTTCATGTTCATCTAAATAGCATAACCACATTTGATCGAAAGACTATCGGTACAAAGTGCCATCCACGAGAGCATAGGAGAGAGCTATATGCTTCATTTGATGGGCTTGTGATTTCTCTTAAGGTAGTTTGCCTGAGTTCAAGTAATTTATGAATGGTTGCCTCTAATCCAGGTCCTCATCTTTATTGGCAATGACAACCTCCCCTTCAAGAGAGAATCTCTTGATGAGTTCAGCATCAAAAAGGGATAAGACTTATCTATTTTGGACCCTTATTGGAATGGAATCATCTTCCAGACCCTAATTGCTGAGAGTTTGGCCAAAAGCATCACTACTGCTTCTCTCTCTCGAGGATCTTGTAGATGGTGACCTCGAGATTTGGGTCCAAAAGCCTTCATGTACCAGTGAAAGCTTAGTTTAGAACCTTATAAGACCTAATGCGGTTGATGACCAGAATCCTAGATGTTGATGCTTTTGACACACACAATAGCTAACTCAAGGCAGCAATCAAGCCTCATACTGGCTTCATTGATGGTGCATGGATTGGAGAGATTGTATGAGAATCTCATCACATCGTGGTTTGGAGTTAAGAAAACTATTCCTACCTCTGCCTTTCTTGGAAGAGTGGATCGTGGTTCTTCTCCTTTTTGAAAGGAGATCAGAACATCAAAATACATCTCCTAATGGTGGATACTAGTGTCCCCTAAGTTCATGATTTATTCATCGGGGAGGTCATCATTAAGCGAGGAATCAGCAGGAAGTGGGTGTGTTGCTAGGAAATATGTTAGTGCATGTCCTCTCACCGCATGGAGGGGAATGAATGCGATGTTAAACTATGACAAAATCATGGACCAATGCACCAACCATCTAGATAGCGTCGGCCATGTCATAAGATATTGTAGTGGATTGATTCTTGAAATCAAGGCTACCTTATAAGAAAGCATTTAGTGTTGTAGCTTTTGAGATGTGAAGATGAGCTCTAAGTAATGTTCTCAATAGGTGGGTAGTTTGCTTCAGTAGAGATCAGATGATGGCTGAGGTAGTAGAGAGCGTTCTCCTTCCCTTTGTCATTGGTTTGGGCCAACGAAGCACCAAGGGAGTCATCCAATGCAGTAGTGTAGAGGATAAGTGGCTTGCCAAGGATAAGGGCTGATAGAACTGGTGGCTTCACCAAATATTATTTGAATTCGTTGAAAGCATGCTAGCAGTTATCATCCCACTTGAACTTAGTATCCTTTTTGACAAGTGCTGAAAATGGCTTGCATCTCCCTGACAAATTGGAGATAAAGCGTCTTAGATATACCAACCGCCCTTAGAAAGATGTTAGTTGAGTTAAACTTTCAGGGGGTGTCAATTCTAAGATAGCTTTGATCTTTTATGGGTCTATCTCTATTCCTCGATGCTGAATAACAAACCCAAGGAACTTCTCTAAAGCTACTCCAAATGCACATTTCAGGGGGTTCATTTTCAGGTTGTATTACCTTAACCATTCAAAAACTACTCTCAAGTTGAAGAGATGATCTACCTTTTCTTTACTTTTGACTACTAGATCCTCAACATAACATTCAACTTGATGATGAATGAGTTCATTGAAGATCTGAGTCATGGCCCACTGGTATGTGGCACCGGCATTTTTAAGGATCGAAAGGTATGACCTTATAACAATAGATTTCGATGATGATCCCAACAGGAACCTCTTTGGCTTGACATTCATGGAAGATCTAAGGGCTTCCTTAATTACTAAACCTTCAACTTTTTGAGAAGAAAGTGAGGTTAGAGCTAAAGTTTTGAACTACTACTTAACAATTTTACATAAACCTGATTCGAATACATTCATGCTTTGTTTGGAGGCCTGATCTTCGTCACTGTTTGGTTTGAGCATCACCTCTAATGAAACCTACTGAGAGGGGTTGGCTGGTATGCTAATCACATGAGACTCATCCTCCATGCTGGATTCCAAGTCTATGTGAATAGTAGGAGTACTCTTGTGAGCTGAAACATAGCCCCTTTGGGTGCGTCTTCCACCTCTAGAACTACCTTTGTCTATCTCTCTGGAGCAGTCATCTTACCCATATGTCTGTATGGTGGAATGAACTTGGGTGGAATGTAACATGCGACTCTACCTCTTCCTCGGTGTCCCTTTCTGGCTCACTTGTACTATCTTTTTTCTGTTCTTTTTCTTTTTCTCTTTCTTTTTCTTCTTTTTCTTTTTCTTTTGTATTTGAATTTTGGCCAAATTTGTGAGAATATGTGTTTTGATTTTGAGGAAGATAGTATGTCGCATCCTCATATATCTCAACCTCTTTAACTAAAAATGGCTTTTCATCTCCTTTGCACAATATGAGATTCCATCTCTTTGAAACTTGATGCACTGATGAAGAGATGATGGAACCATCTTATTCTTGTGTATCCAAGGCCTACCAAGCAAAGCAGTGAATGAAATATTTGAATCAATTATATAGAACTTGGCTTCATCCTTCCTGTTGCCTATTTCTAAAGGTAACACAATGGAGCCTAAAGCCCTCTCAGCCTGTTCATTGAATCCTCTCAACATCATTCGATCTCCTCGGAGCTTAGAGATGTCAATCTTCAAGTAAGTAAGGATTTTTAGGCTCATAATGTTCACTGATGCACCTAGATCAATCAACACCCTAGAAAATCTGAATCTTCCCATATCCACTATAATGTAGAGGGGATGATTGTGCTCCATATCTCTTAGAAGAAGGTCTTCATCGATGAATGTGACTCTTTGGGCTTCTCTTGAATAATGTGCCTCCTCTCCAATCGAAATTAGATAAGCTAAGCATATCTCTAGATCAAGAAGGGCCTTGATTAATGATTCTCTCACCTCTTTGGATAAGACAAGGGTGACATATATGCTTAGTTCAGCTGGCAACTTTCTTAGGTGAGCGAGGACATTATAATCAACTCTGGGCTGATCCTCCATAAGCATATCCATGGGGGAGCATCCTATGGAGGGGTTTCTTGATCGTTGGAACCAATGACTTGCTTTCCCTTATCTTGAGGTGCGATCCTAGAAGGTAGAACTTTGCCACTATGAAGGTTGACTTCAGTGACTTCGTAAGATGGTTTAATGGAAAGTTCTACCTACTCATCAGGTATACCTACAGCTTCTCTTATAGGACCCTCATAATCAGATGATTCCAAGTCTATCTCAAGAGGTGAACCTGTATTATTTAGAGAAGGAAAGTCCAAATCTGAATCAGAAAGAGGATGATCAGAGTTGTTATAATTATTAAGACTTGAAGAGTTATCTAAAAGAGTAGAATCAGATAACTCATTAGAAGTGGTATAGATGTAATTCAAACTAGCTTTATTCCTCGATTTCTTAGATTTAAAAGGAGGTACATAGTAGAAATCTTGTAAAGTAAGTGGGGTGAGGGATTTGATGCCCTCATCCACTGGTACAAGATGTCTACTAGAAGAAGAGCTAGTTGAAGTGGGAATGCCAGCTGAAGTAGTAGCTGTAATGATGGAATGGAGGCTGAGCGCAATCGGTGGTTGTGCTACTTGGCTATCTGGGTAGAAATGGGCTCGACCTCCCACTTTCCTAAGTTATCTTTGGCAACCAGAACCTTCCTTGATGTTGAGGTTCAAGTTTCACCTATAAGAAAAGTTTCTTGATTTTAGAAAAATCTTTTAGAGGTTTGAGATAAAGAGATATCCCAACCTTCTTTTATTCTGAGAGGATCACATGTATCCCCAAGGATTACCCTAATAGAACTGGATGGTTGATCTACTAGATATTCCTTAGGGATAACTATAGTGCTTGACTTGTAGCTATGCCCAAGCCAGTCTTTAAATGTAAAGCAATCCTCTAGAACATGGCATAACATATGGTGGTAGAGGCAAAAGTTAGAATCATTACTCCTGCCCACTTCCTCTGGCTTCCTAGGCTCAGGTAGCTAAAAATTAGGTTTTCTTAAGAGATTTTTAAAGATTTTCCTAACTACCTCCCTCTTAAATGAATAATGTTTGTTTAATTTATCTAAAAGAGTAGGTGGATGATAGCTATTTGGAGGCGGGTATGTGTACCGCTGCTGTGAGTATGGTTAAGGAGGAAGCAGGGAAGGCTGTGGAGGCTATTATTGCAGCTAATAAGATGGTCAAGATGATGGTAGAGGAGGCAAAAGTAAAGTATGTGAAGCTCGAGGTCTCTCATGTTGATCCACGTTTCTTCCCTTGCCTAATCGCTTGCTAGCTTCTTCTTGCTTTCTATGGCTTTGGCTTTAATGATTGATCTTAAAAAGGAAACTATTTGGCCTCTCCTTGTAGGCTAGCTTCCTTGTTGATTAGCTTCTCAAATGTCTTAATAGTGAAACCTTTAACATGAAGGCAACCAGGCCATGAATATTCTTTAATAGAATTTCAATAGCATGCTGTTTAGATAGCCATGGTTCGCATTTCTTGCTCAAATTATGCCATCTAAGAATATAATCAACCAGGGACTCACCGAGGTGTTATTGATCCACAACAAGATCTCCCACAATTATCCTTTGTTGAACTCCAGCAAACCTCTTAACAAAGAGTTTCTCCAACTCAGTAAAAGTCTTCTCTGAATCATTAGGGAGTTCAACATAGCAATCAAAAGCTATACTTGCTAGGCTGCTGACAAAGAGATAGAACAATAAAGCATCAGCCGCAGCATTACAACATTGTAAGTGCTTATATGCTAGTGTGGGTTTCCGCTGCCATGAAAGCTCTTGAAAGAAGGAGGCACAAAACCCTTAGGATATTGGATAATATCGAATTCCTCCGAGTAGGGTCTACCCTTTGGAGCTGATGAACCACCTCAGGCTTGCGCTATCGCTTCCCTCACTTGTTGTTCAATCATGAGTTAGAAATCTTTTTCTTGTATGGAGGTATTGTCCACTACCTTCCTATACAAGCTAGTGCTTCCCTGCTCTACTGGAGGCAAACTCTTGGTTTGATCCAAGACATGCAGTAACTTAGGCTAACCAATCTCCATAATAGTAGGATGTGCTATTGGAGCTTGATTCTGAAGTGCTAGAACTGCTACTAATAAATCTACAAGTCTCTTTCCTATCCTATCAATCTGCTCATCTTTTTATTTAAGTTGTGGAAGGAGGTGTTGGGTCGAATGGGCTGTATCATCCTGTTCGGCCGCAACACCTTTCGAACTCTAGTGATCCCAAAGGAGGGAATCTTTGATATCAACCATATGCACCTCTGCTAAGTCTTCCAACAAATCATCTTCATTGGGATCAAAGCTAATCTTCTTTTCCTTGAGGTCAAACTAGTCATACCTTAGGATTTCTCTCTTCTCAGTTAGATATTGTGTTACAATATCATCCAAGAAGCGGTCCAATCAGCACAAATGCTTTTGGTGGTGGGATCATGTTCATGAACGAGATACATCGACCTCCCCACTCGAATGCTAACCTTGTGAGGGATACTCTCCGGAGGATACATGCTCATGGTCATTTGTCATGGGTGGAGTCCTCACGGGAGGATCTATCACCATGGGGATAATGGAACTATCTACTTCTCCCTCTGCTATTTATATGTCCATGATCTGTTGAGGTGGTGATGTTGATGACATGACTACAATGCTACAAGGTTGCCACTCTTTCTTCACCATAATTAAAGTAGGAGGTCGAGCAGGAGAGCTCGGCCTCACCTAAATTGGTGGAGTAGATGGAGTGGGATCCCTTGGGTGTAGTTGGAATACCAGTGGGGTTTTCTTTTTCCCTGATGCCGCCTTCATGGCTTTAGATGGAACTGTAGAAGATGGAACCTGTACTGGCAATGGCGGACATGGAGTGGAGTAGTGTGATAGAGACAACACCGACTCTGTCTATGCGAGGGCTCCTCTCCTGTGGTGGGTAGTGCCAATCAATAGAATACTATTAGTGTGACCGATGTGCGTAACACGCCGATTAGGAAAATCTATGAGGGTGGAGGCTGCTGACTGCCTAGCATACCTTCGCCTCTCTCTGCTAATAACCTGAACTAAAACATGGGCCTCTCTGGCCCTCTCCTGACGGATATGCTCGCCTACACTATGAGGGATAATTGATCGTAGATCAATGGGCGGACTCACGACCATAAGCCCCACAAATTTGGTGTGTAGGCTAGCATATGACCTCTTCCCTATCTCACGGTAGGTGCCTCATAATGAATGGGAGGTGGGGGTGATACTGTGATCCTCCTGACATCTTCCTCTCCATTAGATCCAGAAAGAGGATCAAAATTATTCTGTGTAATCAATGGAGAAACTACCCTGGATGACTCCTCTACAGCAATGTGAGAGACTGCTTCCATCTCCTTGGCAATGCGCACATTATGCCACTTGATCTTACAGCTCTAATTTCCTGCTGGGTGGAGCAATATGGGAACTAGACCCTATCTCAAAGGTAGAGGAGACTATCCCTGAAGCCAAGGTAGCCTTCCCATTAGAGGAAGCCAGTGAGTGGGTATTAGCTTGTAGAGTGATGGCGAACCCTAGACCTGGAGCTATGGATACTATGGAAACCTCCACCACCTTCCTCTTAAGTGAGGGAAATTCAGAATATTAAGGCATCTCAACATGGATGGTTGGATTCTACCCAGTCACCGCATTCCTGCTGATAGTTATGAGGGTTGCCCTCTCATAAGTGATCCTGACCCCTTTGAATCCTTGGCCAAAGTGTATTAGATGAACAAAATCAGTCTGGGGGAGGTTGGCCCGATCCAAGGCCAAATACATCCCAAAGGGTAAGGTGAACACATACTTTTGAGCATCCATTTACATTGTCCTAAACTTGAGAAAAGGCTAACTGAGACTGAACTGTAACTCTGTAATTGTTGGAAACAAATTCAAATCAGATTTTCTATCTTGACATTCTGCTGAGTTTTTAAATTTGCTTTAGAATTTGAACCCACACCCAACAATTTGAATATCTTAAGTGGGGCTCATTAAATTTAGGAGAGAGATTTTGAATGAATTGGAGAAGAGATTTTAAGTTTAGAATCCACTTTCAACAAATTTGTGTATGTTGGAAATGGGTTCAAATATTTTGAAGAGATTTTTGATCCTTCCTTTGGTTCATATTTGAATTTGATTTTTATGTTTGGGGACCCTTTATTTAACAAATTTGAGTATGTTAAATAGAGGGTCAATTGATTTTGTTTGGGATTATTAATTTAGCAAATTTGGGTATGCTAAAAGAGTTGTTTGAAAACAATTTTTTCTTTTGCTTGTTTGCCCATGAAGTGAAGCATGTGTGAATTTGGGAATGGAATCTTTACTTAGCAAATTTGTGTATGCTAAATAAAGTCCAATTATTTCTGTTTTGATTTTTTGAAAATGGGGCCTTTACTTAGCAAATTTGGGTTTGCTAAATAAATTCCAAATATTTTTATTTTGATTTTGGAAAATTGGACCTTTACTTAGCAAATTTGGGTATGCTAAATAAAGTCCAAATGTGTTTAATTTTTGTGTTTTAATTTTTTTTTTTTGAAAATAAGATCTTACTTAGCAAATTTAGGAATGCTAAATAAAGTTCAAATGTGTTTGATTTTTTGTATTTTGATTTTTGAAAAATGATATTTTTACTTAGTAAATTTGGGTATGCTAGATAAAGTTCAAATGTGTTTTGGTTTTGATTTTTGAAAAAGGGGCCTTTACTTTAGTAAATTTGGGTATGCTAAATAAAGATCCAAATGTGTTTGATTTTTTTTTTTAATTTTTGAAAATGGGGGTTTCTATTTAACAAAAATGGTGTGTTAAATGGAAACCAATTTATTTTCAGTTTTTTTTTTGAAAAATAAAACACTCATTTGACAAATTTGGGTATGTCAAATGGAATTCCAATGTATTTTGATTTTTATGATATTTGCAAAGGAGATTTCCATTTAACAAATTTGGGTATGTAAAATGGAAGTCAATCATATTTTATTTTTCAAAGATGAAATTTTTGTGTGTGATTATTGCTTTTTGAAAAGAAGGGAAATCCAACTTAACACATGAGGAATGTGTTGAGTGGAATCTCAATTGGTGTGATTTTGTTTTTTTTTAAAAGAAACCTCCATCCAACACATTTGGATATATTGAATGAAGAGGCTTATCTTCAAATTTATGCTTTTTGAGAAGGAAGAAATTTGAACTTCAACATATGTGAGATATATTGAAATGGAATTTCAAATTTATGATATGATTTTATTTGGAAATGAAATCTTCATTCAATAAATTTGGGTATATTGAATGAGGATGTTCATTTTCAAATATATGCTTTTGAAAGGTGATTTTGATTTTAATTGTAAAGGAAATCTTCATCCAATAAATTTGGGTATATTGAATGAGGATGTTCATTTTAAATTTGTGCTTTTTGGAAGAAGAATTTGATTTTATTTGGAAATGAAATCTTCATTCAATAAATCTGGGTATATTGAATGGGGATATTCATTTTAAATTTGTGCTTTTTGAAAGATGATTTTGATTTTATTTGAAAATGAAATATTTATTCAATAAATTTAGGTATATTGAATGAGGATGTTCATATGTGCTTTTTAAAAGATGATTTTGATTTTATTTGGAAATGAAATCTTCATTCAATAAAATTGGGTATATTGAATGAGGATGTTCATATGTGCTTTTTGAAAGATGATTCTTAACTTTGATTTTTGAAAAGATCCTACATGTAACAATCTTCAAGATTGTTAGATTAGGTTGAGTTATGAAAATTTTGTGCAAGTATTTTATTATGTGAACTTCTTTGGGAAGTGCTTTTGAAAAGTGTTATTTTTATGAAGGATTTATTTTTCTTATTTGTAGGCTTTAGAAAAGTCCACCTTTGCCAAAAAAATGGTGATAGTCTAAGTAAAATTTTCTAAGTGTGAGAGATTCAATTTAGAGGGTGGTTTCATTCTAAGTGATTTAGTTGATTTGTCAATTTTAGTAGGTGATTTGATTTGGTTTGAATGAACCTACACTTAGTTACTAAATGTTATAAAGAGAAGTAAAGAGAAGAAAAGAGAAGAGAACTTCTCTTTCATCCCTACCTTAAAACATTTCTAAGGTAGATTGATTGATGAATTTTATTAGTGAATGTTTTATTATGTGTCTTAATTAACCATAAGTTTAGATTTTCTCTAATAACTATTCAATAAGAAAGGCATCTTAGGATTAGTTAAGTTGATTACTACCACATAACACATACCTATTTATTTCTTTCCACCATGTATACCACACATATGAATGATCCTAAGCATACCTATACATGCAATGCAAATTTTATCACACTTTGATGATGAATTCTAAGAGATATGATTTGAAAATTTGGATGTTCCATTGATGCATGTTTTTATTATGTAGAAAAGGGGGATTTCTCATCCATTAACAAAATGCACATCAACATGTATAAAAGACATAAGTGAGTATGCATTGTTTTCTACAGAGGGCATAAAAGACAAGAACTACTTAGGACTAAAGCCTCTATCCCAGATGTCCAGACTTATATACCACTTTTCTTAAATACATGTAAATATATAAAAAGAAATAAATGGATAAAGAATCATGCAAAAGATTTTTGTGTTTGATTTGGTTGTATAATTTACACGTGTAATGTGAGGATCCTTCTTAAGTCATAACATAGGAGTGCATAGGAATAGATTTAAGAAAGTGTTATGTTCTTTTCAAATGAACTATACTCTTTGCAAATTCTATGAAAATTTATGTTAAGAGAAGAGAAGAAAACAACACAAAACACATCTTATGCTATAATCACATGGAAGATTATAAACACTTATAAGTAGCATCACTTCATTCATTATCTTTGATTTATAGGTTTTGAAAGTAAATTTTGGTTTAGTAGTGATAATAGCCACTCAAATTCTTAACTTTAGCCAAAACATGCAATTTGACATAAAAGGAAACATTTTAGTTAATTTATTTTTCAAAAGAAATGAATGCATGATTTAATATGGTGAACAATATTTAGCATGATTAGAAAGAAATAAAGGAATATAAGCTTATGACTTCATTCACCCTAATTAGTTCATAAAGATAATCCTATAAAATAAGATCATTTAAAGTGAATCAAAATTCTTTAAGGAGATTTTTATTTTTGAATTTGATTTGACTTAGGAAATATGAAAAGAGTTTGCTTGTCCTAACACATTTTCCCATTGTGTGAATTAGTTTGGTTTAATTTTAGAATAATTAGGTTGATTTTATGTTTTTTTTAGGTTAAGGTATGAATTAAATCCATTAATTATCCCTTACTTATACCAATTTAACAAAATCATCCAAATAATTATGAGCCAACATATGATATGCAACCACATGGAATTTAAATCAGCAATGCACCTAAGAAATAAAGGGGGCCTAATGCAATTGGCTCATAATTATTGATTAATTAAGCTAAAGGGTTTAATTAAGTACTTTCATAACCACCCTGAATATGCAGTTTGATTAAGTTCTGGAATGATTTGGTTTTGAATTTGATTAATTGAACTAATTAATGAAGTGATTGAGTCATTAATTAATTTGCAAATTAATTAAGTGTTTATCCAAATGAAATAAACTTAGGGGAAAAGATTGGAAAAGATATCCTAATCTCATTCCGTAAGTCCATTCATTGTTTCATGATGATTAGCAAGCTTAATTGATGAATTTATCACTATTCAATTGGTTAATTAATCATTTAATTAATTAGGAAAGTGAATAGGCATGAAACAAGGAATTCCCCTAATTAATCCAACAATAAATTCCAAGAAAATCATGGGAGGCAGAGATCATCTCACTAATCAACCTTAGGAAGTTTGAAATTAATTACAAAAGTAATTAAGGAGTAATTAACTTAATTATATTTCTAATAAAATATAAATTGAGTGAAAATTACTATTTAAAATCAATTGATTTTAATTTTATATTATTTTCTTTTGAATTATCTTTAAAATGAACTTGAGTTTGTATTTTTTTGGATTTTTCAAAAATTAGTTATAAATTTTTGAAGTTTTAGTATTAAAATTAGATTAATTAGGCTTAATTATCCCCTAATCCCATTGGGCCACATGGCGGCTGACGTGCACGCTTTCCATATGGCGTGATGGGATAGGTTATTTAAGTTGTCATATCCGCCTGCTGAGTCAGCTGGTGACGGGCGAGCTTTCTCTACGGGTCATTCGATCTAAGATCGGACGACTGAGATTAATCCCATAATTTAGGCTTAAATCGGAGGATCTATGATCCAATCACGCCATTATCATGCTAATGGATGGCGTGTGATCCTTCTCTCCTTTGTGGCGATGAGAGATGAACCGTTATCTCCACATTCAATTCAAGCTCACACTTACTCGGATGGGATCAAAATGATCCACACACCTTAAGGAAGGAAATGCACTTCCCATCTCAAGGTATGACACTTTTCTTCAAAAAGAACCAAGCAAAATTTTCTAAGACTATGATTTCAAGCAATTACCTCGCTGGAGGCTATCACCGATGTTTGCAACCGATGAGGTTGCTTCGTCTAGTAGAGATGAAGCCCTGTTGAAGGCATTGGATCTTGGTTTAGAGTGGATTGCTCAGGTTGACCAAGCTCCCCTTCAATGGCGATTGGCTTCGATCTAGGTGATGCTTCCCATGTCTTGGAGACTTGGGAAATGACTTGGTTGAGCTCGATGAGGTCCACGGATGGTGTGTGCAAGGTTAATTTGGTTTTGGTAGAGAATTGAGTGAGTTGGGATTTGGATTGACCACCCCTATTTTGACTTTGAGAAAAACCAAGATGGAGAAATGGGGGAGCTCGGGAATGGCTTGCAAAGGATTGGAGAAGCATCATTTCAACCTCCTTGGCTCTATCAAAATCAATGTTTGTGGTTTGAGTGGGAATGAGGGGGAGTATATCTCCCCCTCCTTGGATCAGACGGTGAAGAGTAGTTTTGCCATATTTGATCAATAGATGAGATTATTTGATCAGTTTGGACTGCGAACCATCCCATGTGACTCATTTTAGGTAGTGGAGGGAAGGAGAGTGGATAGTCATGTGCTAGGTGTGTGCATTTGGTGATCCAAGTGCTCAATTTTAATTAGAGGGGCTAGTTTGGCCTTGGCTTGAGTCATGGATGACCTAAGCTCATTGGGTTATGTTTACTACCTTCCTTGGTGCCCATGTAAACCACTAGGAGGATGCCAAGTGGTCTTTAGAAAGAAATGACCAAATTCCAAGTGAATTTGGTCATAGAATACCCTTTTACCTAAGGGTAAAATGGTCATTTAGCCTTGATTTAATTTGGGCAGATTTGAAATGATTCAAAAAAGGTTTGGGACAAATTTCAAGTGATTTGGAGTTCATTAGATTTTAATTTGTTCAATTTGACTCATTTAGGTCAAGTTGGGTCAAATTAGGCTAGGTTGACCAATTGGTGAAATTGAGTCAAACCATGGGTTAGGTCAAGTTGAAATGATCATTTGGAGCCTATGAGTATCATTGGTTTGGTAATTTGGTTTAGATTTGGTTCATTTAAGTCAAATGGATCAATTTGACCCATTTGACCCAATTGGTCATGGCTTGGTTTTAGGCTTGGTTGATAATCTGAAATGTATTGCAAGATTTGGTTTCAATCAATTTTGATTTGGTTTGATTTCAAGTTGATTTGACCTATTAGGTCAAGTTACATTAATAGTCAATTGGGCTAAGTTGGTTCTAGTTGGTCAATTGAAGCTTTGGTCAAGTTCAACAAGTGATTTAGAATGAATTTGACCCATTAGTTGCAATCAATTTGGCTTAGATCAATATTTGACCCATTTTGACTTTTTAGATCAATTTGAGTTTACTTAGGTCAAGTGGCCAATTAGGCTTAGTTTGGCTTAATTGATGGCTTGGTCAAGTTCAATCATTGATTATGGATTGGTTTAGATTAATGGTTTCAATCAATTTGGCTTATAGTAAATTTTAGCTTATTTAAGTTTTATTTGGGCTAAGTGTTGACTTGGTCAAAGGCTATGTTTGACTTGGTTTGGCCCAGTTTGAGTGATTGATCATCCTAAGTTGAATGTTGCTCACAATGTGAGGCTTAGATGGGCTTAGTTCAATCCAATTTGGGTTGGATTAGAACTTGGCTCAAAAAGGTGCTTTAGGTCACTTTAGGTCAAGTGAGCCTAAATAGATCAATTGGCTTGATCAAGGCTTTCTTTAGGTTTGGTTGACCTCACATATGAACTTATGATTGAAATATAAATCCAATTGCAAGTGATTTGGAGTCAAATGGGTTTTGGTGCATTTGACAATTTCAAGTTCAAAGGATGAACATGGGTTTGATTTGGGTTTGGTGATTGTAGTTTATGTTTATATTTGGGAATGTGATTGAAGAAGTGATTGTTTGAAGAGAGAATCCAAGGGTTTGGATTTATTTGAGGATGACTTGGCTAGGTTCAAGGATTTGACTTGAAAGAGTATAAGTTGGATTTTAGTTGAATTTAGTTTTGGTTATTTGAATTTATATTTCATTTATATTTATGAATATAAATGAGAATATAAATGGGTTATGAGAAAAATCTTTTGAGTTTGGAGTGACTTGGATTTGGCTTGAGCTAAGTCCATGAGATGAAATCAAAGGGCTTAGGAAAGATTTTGGGATTTGAATTCAATCATGTGTTTCAATTATCTTGATTTGGAATTGATTTATGATTTGGATTTTAGAATTGATTTATGATTTGAGAAAATCAATTGAGTTGAAATTGATTTAAGATTTGATTTAGATTGGTTTGAAGGAGGGAAGCAAGGATTGGGTTCAAGCTATATGGTAGGCAAGCCCTCCTAATATCTCTAAGGCATAAGCTATTCCTATGGCTAACTCCTCTAATTCTCTAGGGTTAGGTTATGTGTTCACCTAATCACTAGAAGTGTCTTAAGAAAATCTTAGTGTCTAGAGGAATCCTATGCCTAAGATGGAGAAGTTGAGAGATCACTCTGAAAGTGAGGTCAACATGGTGTTACTAGGCTTCCACCCTCCCTGAGTTGTCCCTCATAACTAGAAAACCTTCCTTGGTGTTGGAGGCCTGAGCTAAGCCAAGAACTTGCAAAGAAAATTTCTTGATCTTAGAGATGATCCTTTTAAAGGTACGAGTGCGCCATTTTAATTTGGAGTCATTGGGACACCACATAGATCTTAGCGGGGACTTATTGAAGTGATCAGGTACAATATTAAGGTATGATGCACTATCTCAAAAGATAGAAATATCACCCAATAATGGACCTAATCACTAATAAGGACTCCTAAGGCAGATGTGTCTTCGTATATAGTAGAGATCTTTCCCAAACTTTACATGAAAAAGTAAAGTAGGGTTTATTTTATGCCAGGTTTTTAGTTCCCTATGGAAGCAAGCCTCCATAGTTAATTACATCATAGAAATAGAGATTTCTTAAAAAAAACTCTTGATTAAAGTACTCAATCAATATCTCTAAAGATTTCAAAGTTAGACTATCAAAGGATTGGGTATTTTGAAAATCAAATGGGAAAAGTTTAATTTGGAAGGCTTATTTTTGGAATCCAAATGAAGATAAGTAGGGAGCACTCATGATATTAGGAAGCTTAGTGAGCACTCCGATCTACCCTATGGTGAGGCTCTATGTATTTTAAAGAGGCAATTAATTTTTTATTTGAATTAAAATTTTATTAGAATGCTAGGACTTATAATCCATCAACACAGGACTATGGAGATGCCTAAGAGGTGAGGAATTATACTCCTAGCCCATAGAAAACAAACAACCACGGATCCTAAATCTAGGATGCTTTAGCATAAACTAAAAGCATGACTTAAATATAAACAAAAAAGGGGCATAAGTGTTTACCTCCATTAGAGAGAACATATCCATCCATACACTTTTGGACTTACAACTGCTTGGAGTGGCTGCCAGCTAACACCTCATACGCTTCAAAATCATGTAGGCTAGTCTTATGTAAGTGCAAGATAGCTAGGCTATTATTGACCTCACTTTCAGAGTGAGTTTTCAACTTCCTCATCATAGATCTAGGACTCTTATAGACACTAAGAGCTCCTTAGTCCTAAGACACTTCTAGTGATTAGGAGAAGCTTAACCTAAGCCTAGAGTTAGAAGGGTTAGCCATAAGGATAGGTTATGCCTTAGGGGTCTTAGGGAGACTTGCCCACCCCATAGCCTAAACCCAACTTATGCTTTCCTTCTCAAACCAAACTTCGAAGTCAAGCCAAATCCAAACCAAATCTTCCAAGTTCATAATCAATTTCATAATCAAATCTAAGCTCAAAATTTCTCCATGAACCTCATGATTGAATTTCATAGCCTTAACCTTAGCCAAATCAATTCCAATGATTTTCTCAAAGATCAATTCACCAATTATTTATCAAATCCAAACTAAAATTCCAAAATGATTGGAGCCCAAAATAAAATCCAAGTCCAAATTTCTTAACCAATATGACCCACCTCATAACCTTAGCCAAATATCCACCTAAATTATCAAAATCAATTGATTTTTTTATAAATATTAACCCAAACCAACCAAAAATCAATTGATTGCTTTTTTAAATCAATCATTCCTTCATTTATATTCACAAATATAAATGAAACCCACCCTCCAATAACCAAAAATAAATCAAACTAAATTTTCCTTCTTAGCCTTTTGACCTACACCCATGAGCTTTTGTTCCCAAATCACTCCAAAATCAAAGTGATTTTCTCTTGAATCATTTATATCTTCATTTATATTCACAAATATAAATAAAATACAAATTCAAATAGCCAAAACCAGATTCAAAATTAAATCAAAACCCAATTTATGCCTTTTTAGCCAATTTCTTGGACTTAAACAAAATTCACCTAAACTAATTCAAAATCAATAAATTTTCTCTTGAATAAATCATTACTTTAATCATCTAGCCAAATATAAATAAAAACTACAATTTTCAAACTAAACTCAAGTCAAGCCCAAGTTAGCCATTTTAGCTTGAAAACTCCAAATGAGCCAAAATTCATTAGACTCCAAATTGATTGCAATTGGATTTATATTTCAATCCTAGGCTCATATATGAGTTCAACTAAACTTGAATCAAGCCAAAACCAAACCAATTGACCCATTTAGGTCCACTTGACCCAAAGTGGCCTAAAGAACCCTTTTGACCCAAGTTCTAATCAAACCCAAATTGGATTGAATCAAGGCCATCCAAGCCTCATATCATGATCAACAATCACCCTAGGATGATCAATCACCTCAATTGGGTCAAACCAAGTCAACTTGGTCCTTTGACCAAGTCAACCTTTAGCCCAAATGAAACATAAACTAGCCAAACCCCACCATACACCAAATTGATTGAAACCATTGATTCAAATCAACTCGTAATCAATGATTGAATAAGAACAAACCCTCGATTGAGCCGAACCAAGTCCATTTGGCCATTTGACCCGGATTAACCCAAATTGGCCTAAAGGGTCAAAATGGGTCAAATGACAATCAAACCCAAATTGATTGCAACCAATGGCTCAAGTTCATTCCAAATTGATTATTGAACTTGACCAAAGCCATGATTGGGCCCAACTTGACAAATTGGTCAACTTGACCCAACCTAGCCCAAATTGATCGAAAGGGTTGAATTGGACAAAATCCAAATAAAATCTAAATTGATTCAAACAATAGCCTAAAATCATTTTTAATTGACCAATTGAGCATGAACCAACACTAAACCCAACCCAATTTGGTCAAATTATTCAAAATGGTCAACTTGACCCATTTGACCCATTTGATTCCAAATGAGCCAAAATCAAATCTTGACAAAATTGATTGAAACTACTTGAACCAAAACTCTTCAAATCATCATTTGAACCTAACCCGAGCCTTGGTTTGACCCAATTTGACCAATTGATCAACCCAACCCAACATGAACCCATATGAACCCATTTGAGTAAATGAAGCCAAAACCCATAGGACCTTGGTGGCTGACCAAACCTAACCCAAATTGACCCTAGGTCAGCCCAAAGTCATCCCAAAAGCTATTTGGGCCCCAGCTAAGCCATTGTCCATTGGTTAATCCCTCTTTACATATGATTCCACCCATAAATGGCAAAGTACACTCTCCCATCACCTTGGCAGCCCTCACTCACCCAAATGAGGGTTCACCTAACCCACCTAGGCCACCTAACCCATGCTAGGTCGGCCATGGACCAAAGGGAGGTGAGTTAACTCACCTCCCACACAAGCCCCAAGGGATCAAGCCAAGGAGATCTCCCCACATCAGGCCTTGAGCCACCTCCCATAACTTCCTCCAACCCAATCAAGCCACATGGACTATATTGAGACCTCTTCGGTGCCCTGATGGCAACCGACTGGCCAAAAAATGGGAGGCCATCCCTTCCGTCCAACTCAGCAAATCAAGGGGTATACTCCCCCAATTAAAAAAAAAGAGACCAATTCACTTTGTGCGAGCTTCCTTAGACATTTTTGTGCTTCTTAGTGAGTTCTAGAGCAATCCCAACCTTCCCACCTTTAGTATTCCCTTTTTCCGTGCAGAACAAAAACAAGGGAAGCCATTTGCTATCCAAGCTCCCTCAATTCACCATCAAACTTTAATTTCTCGATCCTACACCTTCTCCATACCTCATCTAGGCTACCCGAAGCTTCCCCTAAGTTCCAAACCCATTGGAGCAAGGAGTTCAATCAAGACCAAAGCTCCAAAGCTCAATTCTTGGCCAACCAATCAATCTACTTGGAACAAACTTAATTACTGCTCAACAAGGCTTTGTCTTAACTAGACAAAGCTTCCTCAAGTGTGTGAGCTACCGATCTTAGCTTAGGTGAGGTATTTCTATGAAAACTGATCTCTAGCTTAAGTGTGGTTGGTCCTTTTTGAAGGAAACTTGCATATGAGCTCATCCTAGCCGTCAGATCCTTGTAGATCCTTCGCATGAAGGTGTGGGTTGAGTTTGGAGTGGATCCGAGCTCGGGTGAGGTCGGGTTAAGAAATCCATGGTGGACGGGCTCCGTCATTCATCGCTCATCGGAAGAGAGATCACGGTCGTCCATTCCGTGTGATTGGAATGGACGATCATGATCAAATCATGTTAGATCCACTTTTGATCCTCCCTTTGCCGCGGGTTTGATCGTGACCATCCAATCTTAGATTGGACGGCCCACAAGAAAGAGCATCGACCATTAGCTAATTTAGCGCGTGGATGTGATACCTTAAATAGCCAATCCCATGACGCCACATGGATTACACTTAATTAAGGCTAAAACTTCCATAATTCATTACTAATTGTAGGAAAATCCAAAAATACAAATAATGGCTCATTTTAAAGGTATTTCAAAGGATAATTTAATAAAAATATTTTCAATTGATTTTGAAAAGTAAATAGAGCTTAATTAAGGTTTAATTGAAAAATTAATTAGCTTAATTACTCTCTAATCACTCAAGTGATTAATCCTAAAATTTTTGAGATTATTTGAGAGGATGACATCTACCTCCTCTAATTTTGTTGGGATTTATTACATGCTAAATTAGGAGAATTGATTAATTAAGCCTTATTTACCTTCTTAATGTAATTAAAGGATAATTAAGCATATGAATAGTAATTAGTTAATTATTTGGACTCCCTAATCACTGTTGAATAGTAAGGAGACTTAGGGAATTGGACTGCAGCTCCCTCCTAATCTTTTCTCTAACTTTTCCTCTCTTTCAACCAAAATGCTAATTAAGAATTAATAAATAAATTAATTACTTAATTAGCTAAATTAAAACCCAAATCACATTAATTCATTCTTGATCAAGTGGGTGGCTTATGGAATTAGGTTGTGACCTCTTTCCCTATCTTTTTCCCTTAAGCCCATTTCATTTTAAAAGATAATTATTAACTTTGGTAATTATTTAAAGAGAATGAATTAATGTGTTGATCATTTAAATTAAAATTAGAATTAAAAATCTGATTTCTTTAAATTAATCTTAGGTAGAGCTTTAGGTGTTCAAGAACTTAAAGAGAGTTAATGAAATTTTAGTTGGCTCACATGTGTGAGTAAACCATAAAAGTAATTAAGTGAGTTTCTTAAGCTTAATTAATAAATGATTATGAGCTAATTGCATTAGGCCCCTTTCATTTCATAGGAGCATTATTATTTACTTTTCAATTTATTTTCATATTATATTAGCTCATAATTATTTAATTAATTACCTTAAGGTAACATAGGTAAGGGTTTAATTAATTGATTTAATCCATGCTTAACTTAATTAGTCCATAAAATCAATCTAATTGCTTCTTATTTAATCAAATTACCTCACAAATATCAGAATAGGATTAAATTAGCAAACCTTTCTCACATCTCTTAAATCAAGTTAAACATAAGATCGAAAGTGACAGTATGGTTTATTTTAAGTAAGCTTATTTAAAATGATTGTCCTTAGGGATTAGTTGGATTGAATGAAATTATTTACTTATGTTTCTTTATTTCTTTCCAACCATATTGAAATGTTGCATGCCACTTCATTCATGCATTCATTTCTACAAAAATTAATAAAAAATTAATGATTTCCTTTATGTCAAGCTTGCATGTGTTGATTTAAATTAATATATGTGTGGCTATTATCATTATTAAATCTAAATCTATTTTCCAAATCTTATAAATAAATGATTATATATGCTATGAATGCTAGTTATAAATGGATAGGAAATGCAAATGATTATAGCTTAAGTGTATGAAGTGAAGTTCTTTTCTTTCATTCATATATTGATTTATGTAAGTAAGAATGTTAATGTGTATTTAGTCTGGACAACCCGAGAATACGAGGCTTTAGCTAGCCCCAAGGAGGTCATTTGATTACCTTACTTCTATAGTTTAACAACGACACGTACTCCATTTGATTTCATTCTTACATATTTCAATATTTGAATTTAAATAAAACTTTACTCCATATGCATAAACCTTTTCAATCAAATAAAAGTACAACTTTTGCATTATTTTCTCTCCTTTACTTATGTATACATTCATATGGATTTGAGAAAAGCAAATATTTAGTCTAGACATCTTGGTAATACGAGGCTTTAAGTAGCCTCAAGGAGGTCATTTGATTACCTCACTTCCCTGGTTAACAATGATATGTACTAGCTTATGTCTCTTATACATGTGTGTGTGTACTTAATTATGGAGTTAAAACTCCCTCTTTCTTTTACCAAAATACATGCATTTGCAATCGTTTAAGTGATAGAACTAATTAATCATGTGATTAAAAGTTCTCTTTCTTACATTCATGTATGCAAAGTTACATGTGTTTGAATGCAAATGGTATTTAATCTGGACATCCTGGGAATACAAGGCTTTAGCTAGCCCCAAGGAGGTCATTTAATTACCCCATTTCCCTAATTAACAATGACACGTACCTTTTTAATTTCATTCCTATGTATTTTTATATAATAATCTAGATAGAGCTTTAAATTAATATGATAAAATAATTCAATCAAAAGAAAAATATAAACTTTAAATATACATGTTCATATTCATCACTTAAGTATGCCAACACATATTGCATGTATAGATATGTTTAGGACTTAGCCATATGCATGCTACATATGGTGGAAAGAAATGAATAGACATGTATTATGTGATAGTAATTAATTCCAATTAATCTTAAGATGCCTTTCTTATTGAATGAGATTATTTAAATGGAACCTAAACCTAGGATTAATTAAAACATATAAAAAGCCATTGACTAAAGAGAATTCATTTAATTGATATGCTTTAGAAATGACTTAAGGTAGGGATAAAAGAGAGTGATCCTATCTTTTCTTCTCTTTATAACACTTAGGTGTTAAGTGTAAGTCAAATGAAACATTAGAAAATACTAAGTGAGAAATTCTCAAATTAACAAAACCACTTAAAGTGAAATCAACTTCTTATGATTAAATACCCTTGCATACTTAGAAAATTATAACAAAGCTTAGTTAAGGCATACCACACAAGCCTTAATACACACACTTTAGAATTAAGATGACACTTCTAGCTTTATGTTAGGGCGGTACATGGTGTGATGAATGCCTTGTTCTATGATGTATTATTTTAAACTGAATGTTAAGGTGTATGCTTCATAGACTGGATGTTAGGCCGTGATTAGCCTAATCTTTTCTTTGCAGGGGATTATGCTTAAGGGGTGCTTAAAAATAAATATAAATGCTCTCTTTTGCAAGTTGTGAAACTCCTAAGCATAATCCAAATTAAGCAAGGTGGGCTTGGTTACCCATGTGCAGGGTGCTAAGTCCAAATTATCTATATAACTGCTTGGGTTGTATGGTATGTTTAGCTAACACTTATTTTGCAAGAGTAGTTAGATTTACTTTTCCTCTTTCTAATGTAATTTTTCATTAGGAATTAGGATTAGTGCTATGGGGGTTAAGGATGAACATTGGCCAGAGGGTTTAATCCAAGGGTGCCATGTGAAGCCTTGAAGCCTACCAAATCAAAAAAAAGAAAATCAAATCAAATGAAGAAATGAAGGAAACATGAAGACTTGAAGATTTGAAGACCCCCCATAGCACTCATCATTTATAATTTGTAATAATTATTTCATATACCGGGTTGTATAAGGGTAGAGCTCGGTTACACATTTCTCTTTTCGGGTTGTATAGCGGTACCCAACCCACCGGCCTGTTATTCTTTTGCGTTAGATTTATAAAATTATTTGATGTTTTGTTTATAATTGTGCAATAGAAATGACATGCCTTTTTCTAGTTCTTTTATGAATGGTGATTTGATGTGTGGCCTAGATCCGATTAGGCTCTTAGGAAAAATAAACTTTCTACCCCAACTACAACTCATAATTAAATTTTCTAAATAACTCATAACCTCACATAAAGCCTAGGCATATAATCAAGATAATTAAAAGATTTAGCAACCCCTTAGCTGAATGTTGTATGCTTAATATCATGCATCCATATTTCTTCACTCTTGCCAAGAGAGGATTTCCATCCTTGCACGATAGGGGAAGACCTGACCTTTGAGGGTATGCTCTATGATGGAAATCTCTTTCTCTCTGATTTAGCCAATAATCTAATTTCAACATGCATTTAGACATATAAAAATCCTATGGCCTTTGTCCAAATGAAGAGTCAAAATCAAATAAAAATTGATAAGATTTGTATTAGACTAAGTCATTACTCATACCACTCATGCTCTTGTCTCTTAGAGAGTGAGTTTAAAGATTTTAGTTTCTTTCTAAATAATACTGACCTAACCATCTTGCAAAATATATAACTTTCCAACATAATTTTAAAGCATAGGAGGAGTTAGCTGGCTACCACTCCAGATAGTTATAAGTCTAGCAGTCAGGCGGTCTACTCTCTCTTGTGGAGGTAAACCTCATGCCCATTTTCACTTAGATTTAGGTCGTGCTTTGGCTTATGCCAAAGCTCCCTATATTTAGGATTTGAGGTGGCTGTTTCCTTTAGGCTACAATCATAAATCCTCACCTCTTAGGCATTCCCATTATCTTGTATTATTGGATTATAAGCCCTAGCAATCTAATAAAATTCAACTCAAATAAATAACTCTCTTCAATTTCAAACATATAAAGCCCAACTTTAGGATAAGTTGGAATACTCACTAGGTTTTCTAGTATCATGAGCATCTCCTACTCATCTCCTATTACCTTCAATAATAAGTCTCTCCTTTTGATCTATCCCGATTGATTTTCCAAATATAACTAATTTATTGATAGTTTTACCCTTGAAATCTTTGAAGACATTAATTACCTACTTTAATCAAGAGTATTTCTAAGAAATTCACCTTTCGTAGGATGTAATTAACTATAGGGGCTTGCCCCCATACGGAACTTTAGAACCTAGTTTAAATAAACTCTGCTTTATTCATCCATGTAAAGTAGGAAAAAAATCTTTGGTATATTCAAAGACTCATCATGCCTTAGGATTCCTCATTAGGTGAATAGGTCCATTGTAGGGTGGTGATTTCTATCTTCAGAGAGTACAATTCCTTAATGTCATACCATCACTTCAATGAGTACCCCCTTAGATCTATGTGGTGTCCCTCATATACATCTCAAAAATAAACACCACAACTATTATTTAATTAGGAAGGAAACTAGAGTCATAAAGTCACTCCCTAAGAGACTAGATCATGATTGGCATGAAGACATGACTTAGACTAAATGTAAAATTTTACAAATTTTTATATCATTTTTGACACATTTATTTGGACAAAGGCTTAGAAAAATTATGCCTAAATACATTATGAAATTAGATTATGGGCTAAATCAATGAGAGGAGATGTTCTCCACTACAAGGGATGCCCACACAGGTCAAGCATTCCCCTATCATGCAAGAGTGGAGACCCTCCCTATTCAAGAGAGAAATAAGATGATATGCATGATTATTAGAACATACATCATACAACTAAGAGACTACTAAATATTTTAATTATCTTGATTATAATCTAGAATTTAAAGTAGGGTTATGAATTATTTTAGAATTTAGTTATGAGCTATTAATGGGGGTAGAAAATTTAATTTTATCCTAAAGAGCCTACCACATCTAGGTCACACATTCAATCATCGAGCTTTAAGAAACCTATGAAAATTGTGCCATTTCTATTGGACAAGATAGACACAACAACCAAACATCCATAGATTTCATAAAATAATAAAAGGTCGATGTGGCTTGGTACCACCGTACACCCTGAAAAATAAAAGAAGTTGAGTAGTCGAGCTTTACCCTTATATAACCCAGATTACAAAAGAATAGTATAATCATAATTAAATAAATGCTATGAGGGTCTTCAAAATTTAATCATCTTTCCTTTTCCTTTGATTTGTTTTGCTCCCAGGCTTCATAGGGCCTCCCAAGACTTAGCCTTCTAGCCACTGCTCATCCTAAACCCCATATCACTAAGCCTAATTCTTATTTAAAAATTATATATATTTTTTATGGAAAGTAAAATCTAACTACACCTATAAAACATATATTAGCAAAATAATAATAAAAACCCAATCAGTTATATTCCAGAAATTTGGACTTAGCACCCTGCACATGGGTAGCCAAGCCCACATGTTCTAGTGTGGATTATGCAAAAGGGTTTAAGCAACTTGCAAGAAAAAGCATTTATATTTATTTTTATTTTAGCAACTCCTTTAGCATAATCCCCTATAAAAAGATTATTAAGCTAATGAAAGCCTAACATCTAGTCTACATATAAATAATCCTAACATCTAGTCTAAAACTTTACATCACAAAACAAAACATAACATCACAACATACACCACCCTAACTTAGAGCCAGAAGTGGTGACTTAGTTTTCTAATGTTTGTGCTTAGGCTTAGTGTGGCACGTCTTAGCTAGGTTTTAAAATTATAATTGCCTAAGGTTTGGAATTGTTTAGGTTAAACATGAAGGGTGGTTTCATTTCAAGTTATTAAAAGGATTGGTGGATTTTAATTTGTATTTTTCTTTTATTTCATTTGATATTTACTTAGCATCTAATGATTATGAAGAGAGAAAAGGGGTTTAACCCATTCATCCCTATCTTAAGTTGTTTTCTAGCATATTATTTTGCTTTTTTTTTAATGATTTTAATTATTATGAACTTGATTAAGAGGAGTAATTAGAAATGGAATTTTAAATTCTCCCAATTACATAGCCAATAAATCCCAAAGACATTATGGGAGGTAAAGGACATCCCATGAGATTAAACTACTAAAACTAGGATCAATTGGCCAAGTAATTAAGCATTACTATGGGTAATTAGCTTAGACTTCAAACCCTAATTAAGCAATATTCATTTATCAAACCTTAGGGATTTTAATTTTATTAAATTCTCCTCTATTTACCCTTTCAAAAATGGGTTTACTCATATATTTATGATTTTTTTTATAGTTAGTTATAAATTTTTAAAGTTCTTGCTAATTAATTACATTTCTAACACCTAATTAATCCCTTAACCCATTGGCGCCATACGAGAGTTGACATGGTGGTGCTTTCCATATGGCACCACGGGATAGGCTATTTAAAACCTCTCCTATGGCAGTTGAGTCAGTGGTGGTGGATGTGGATTCATCCCTGTCGTCCGATCTTAGATTGGACGGTGAAGATTAATCACTTGATTCTTATTAGATTAAATTGATATTTCTAGCAGATTAAATCATGACCATCCATTCTAATCATGTGGAATGGATGGCCGATGATCCGTCGTCCCCCGAGCACTGGAAGAAGGACATCGTCCACCTTCTGCTGCTCGATCTGAGCTTCCTAGAGCTCGTGGGATGGGATCAACTCCAAAATGTGCAGGGAATAGATCTAAAGAGATCCTACATTGCAAATCATATTAAATCATAAATTCTTTCACAAAAAACTAACACTTACGGAATTTTTGACTATTTGTTAGAATTTACCTCGCCGTAGCTCAAGACCAGTGGTCCAATGACTAAGGTGGCTTCATCTTGAAGAGACGAAGCTCTGTTGAGAAGCTCTCGAGTTACCTCCCCATCGATGCCTGTGTGGACCAAACACCACTGCTGAGCTTACCATAGTTGCTCTTCGATTGGTCTCAGGTGATCAAATTGATCTAGAATCAATTCATTTTGACTCACCGGAGCTTAGGGAAGGTGTGAGAAGAGTTAATTGAAGTTTGGTGGAGTTTAGGTGAGGTTAGATGGACGGGGCTCTTGATTTCATGCAAAGCTTGGTCTCACCGGTGATGAAGTGCACTAGGGGATCGAGAAAAGCTATAGGACTGCTTGAAATCACCTAGGGGTGCTCTGTGTGAAGTTTGAATCAATGGGGAGGAGTATACCCTCCTCCCAAAGTGAACCAAGGGCTAAGATTGGCTCAGCCTTTGGTAGTCATTTGACTGAGGTAGTTGGCCAGAGATGGTAGTGGACTGCTGAGGTGGAGGGTCTTGAGAGCCTGAGGTAGTCTCAAGGGCTATCATGGTGTGTACCTCCTCTTCCAAGAGAACCAATGATGGGCTAAGGGTAAGCTCACCCTCTCATGACCCAAGGTTGAACCCAACAGCCATGGGTTAGTTGGGTCAGTGGTCCTAGTGTCCAAAATGAGCTAAGGGTGGCTGCCATGAGTTGGTGAGTAGGTGAGACCATCCAAATAGGAATTTTATCCCATTTGGGTGGGTTGGTTCATGGGTTTTGACCCAAACCCAGTTCACCATGGGTTGGGTCCACTTGGGCTGACCCATGTGACCCAAGGATGAGTCATGCCAAGTTTGTTGGGTTTGGAGTTGGTTTGAATGGGCTTGGCTTAATTTGACGCATATGGGTAAAATGGGTTTCAATTGGGCTAGGTTGACCAATTGGTCAAATTGGGTCAACCCAAGGGTTTGTATGTGTTCAAATGATGATTTGGAATGTATTAGTGCCATTGATTTGATTTGGTTTGAAGTGAATTTAGATTTGGCTCATTTGGGTTCATATGGGTCAAATGGGTTAAGTTGACCAATTTAGTCAGATTGGCCAAATTGACTTGGGTGAACGGTTAGTTTGGGTTTGATTGATGATTTGAGAATGATTGTAGGTGTTGTTTTAAATTAATTTGGATTAGGGAAGAGTTTGGTTCAATTGAACCCTTTAGGTCAATTTGGGCTAAATGGGTCAATTGGGTTGGTTTGATCCAATTGAGTTTAATTGGATGTTTGATCGTGTTCAATAATCAATTTATGATTGATTATAGGCATTGGTTTTAATCAATTGGATTTAGTATTTGATTTGGCCCAATTTGGCTCTTTAGGTCAAATTGGGTCAACTTGGGTTTAGAGACCAAATTAGCTTGGTTATGGCCAATTGGTGGTTGAGTCATGTTCAATGTTCAATTTATGGTTGATGGGAGTCATTGATTGTAATTGATTGGAGTTGGAATGGGATTTGGTTCATTTTGTTCATATGGGTTAATTGGGTCAAATGGGTTAAATGATTAAATTGGTTTGTTTTGACCAAATTGATTGCGATTAGACAATCAAGGATGATGAACAATCATCATAGAAGATATTGGATGGGTTGATTCAATTCAATTTGGGTTGGATTAAAGTTTGAATCAATTGGGTCATTTAGGCCACTTTGGGTCAAGTGAACCAAATGGGTTGATTAGGTTGAATTGGATTGAATTGAGTGTTGAGAAGAGTTCAAGGATTGATTTGTAGTTGATGACAGCTTTGGTTTCGATTGATTAGTTTGATTGGATTTTGGCTCATTTGGACTCTTTGGGTCAAGTGAGCCAACTTAGGTTCATTGGATTCAATTGGTTTGATTGGTTTAATTGTAGGTAATGAAAGATTTGAAAAAGTATTGAATGGTTGGAGTGCTTTGTGAGAAGCAATTAGATTGGTTTCAATTGAAGGCTTGGTTGGATCCATGGGATGATGGTGGAATTAGTTTGGGTTAATGGTTAAGTTAATTTGGCTTGGTGATTGGATATGAAATAAAATTCAATTGAGATTGGTTGCATTGGTTTGAGGTTGGTTTTGGATGAGTGCACAAGCCTGGGTTTTGGTTTAGGCCATAGGATAGGTAAGACCTATTTTTTCTAAAGTATAACCTAAGCTTGAAGTATACCTTTCTAAGTCTTTAGGCTTGGGTTTAGTGTTCCCTTAATCACTAGAAATGTCCTATGACTAGGAGAATCCTAGTGCTTAGAGATTTCTAACTCTAAGGAAAGATGAGTCCTCACTCTAAAAGTGAGGTCAACAATAAGATAAAGAGATATCCTAACCTTCTTTTATCTTAAGAGGATCAAATGTATCTCCAAAGTATACTTTAATAGAACTAGAAGGTTATTCTACTAAGTATTCTTTGGGGATCACTATGGCTCCTAACTTATTGTTGCGCTTAAGCTAATCCTTGAATGTAAAGAAATCATCTAAGACATGGCCTATCATGCAGTGTTAGGGGCAGTAATTAAGATCATCACTCCTACCCACTTCTTCCGTCTTTGTAGGCTTGGGTAGTTATAAATCAGGCCTTTTAAGAAAGTTCTTGAAGATCTTTCTGGCTGCCTCCCTCTTGAATGAGCATGGCTTGTTGCATTTCTTGATAAGAGTAGTTGAAAAGTAGCTACCTGGTGGTGGATATTGATATCACTACCGTGTAGGCTATTGTGGTGGCCGAGGTAGTGGAAGAGGAGGAGAGAATGGAGGCTGCTGAACTCTACGCCTCTCAAACTGGGCTCTCACTAGCTGCTTTCCCTTATCCACTGCCATAAATATCACTAGCTTCTTCTCAAACACCTTATAGGGCTTGTGTTTGGATGACTGGTATGATAAGGGTAACTATTTGGCTTCTTCTTGTAGGTTAGTCAGCTTGCTGGCTAATCTCTCAAACGTCTTTATCATAAAGCCCTTGAGTATGAAGGCAACCAGACCATGAATATTTTTAAGAAGAATTTTAATGGCATGCTGCACTTGCAGCTGTGGTTCACATTTCATGCTTAGGTTTCACCAACTGAGAATATAATCAATAAGGGGCTCATTGGGTTTTTGTTTCTCTACAATGAGGTCCCCTATAGTTACTCTTTGTTGAGCTCCTATGAATCTCTTGATAAAGAGCTGCAATAACTCCACAAAAGACATCACCAAATTGTTAGGCAGTTCGGTGTAGTAGTCAAAGGCTACTCTAGAAAGGCTACTGACAAACTACCAGAAGAGTAGGGCGTCACTGCCACCGGCACTATAATAGTTGGCTCTAAAATATTCAAAGTGCTGCCTAGGGTTCCCATTGCCATCAAATACCTTAAAGGATGGTGTCACAAAACCCTTGGGGTATTGAATTACATCAAATTCCTTTGGGTAGGGCCTACCCTTTGGAACTGATGAGCTCCCTTGGGATTGCGCCAATGCTTCCTTCACTTGGTGCTTAATCATCTGTTTGATATCTTTTCATGCATGGAGGTACCATCGCTACCTTCATATGCTACCATTCTCATCCATATGAGTAGTGCTCTTGGGATGATCTAAGATGAGCACTAACTCAGGTCTATCAGCCTCCATAAGAGTGGGTTGTGAAACATGTGCTTGGTTCTACAATGCTATGACCATTGCCATCAACTCCTTTACTCTCCTCTCCATCCTATCAATTTGATCATCCTTACATTTGATTTATTTGAGAAGGCATTGAGTTGAGTCTGATGCCTCACCTTCCTCAACTACAATGCCCTAAGCTTCTTAGCTAGGCTTTTCCATATGTAAAGATCATCAGTATTAAAGTCTATCATACCCTCCTCTTGATTAGACTGATCATCTCCAACTATCTACCTCACTATAGCACAATAGTCCTCCAAAATCTCTTCTAATGATCGACAATCCACTCTACCCAGGACTATTGGGACATATGCTGAGTGGTGACTCACAACTGGACTATGCTTTGAAGTGGTGATGCACTGTATGTTCTGGATAGGAGGAGTGCTATCTCTGATTGGCTCAACAATCATGGGAGTCAACCTAGTATCTCCTCCTTCTTTCTCCTCTGGCTGTAGTGCTGGAGTGACTATTATGGTCTTGGGCTACCAATCCTTCTTTTCCACCATTGGGATGGAAGGTTGAGCGGGGGAGCTCGGCCTCACCTTAACTAATGGAGTAGGTGGAGTGTGGTCCTTTGAACATAATCGTATGACCAAGGGGGATGCTTTTTCTCTAGATGCTGACTTGTGATACTTGGTGAGCACTTCAGATTATGGGACATGGATGGGTAATGGTGGTCGACGAGTGGAGTGATGTAATGATGGTGACACTAACTGCCTCTCCACCGAATATCTCCTTATGTGGCTAGAACTATTGAGAACTATCCTGTCTGAGTGATCAACTCTATCAGCTCACCGATCAAAATGGTCAATCAATGATGAGACCATCGACTATCTAGCAAACCTCCTCCTGTGTCTCTTGCTTGCTTGGGCTGCAATTTTGGCCTTCCTGGCATTCTCCTTATAGATTTGATCCCTAACACTCATAAGGATCACTCATCTCAAATCATGGATGGTAGTGGATTTAAAGTGTCTGTGGACTTTCCCTACTCTCCTGAGCATGGACCTCAGACCAACATAGGGTTTCCTTCTCTCCCTATCTGGTGTCTCATACTCTACAGGTCATGGGGGTGATAGCTCTCCATCTACAGTTGAAAGTATGATGAATCCTTCTTCAGCTACATGGGAGGCATGCTCAACTTCCTTGGTCATGCTCTTGTAATACATCTTGATCTTTCTATTCTTGTTACAGTGCTGAGTCTTGGTCAAAGGTGCAAGGCGGGAGCTAATACTAATTTCAAATGTAGGGGAAATAATCTCAGATGCTAGAACAGACTTCCCCTTAGGGATTGGGGCTGGGGCAGAGGCGGTGCTAGTCTTAGTTGAGATTGAGGCAAGCATAAGTGGTACTCATACAGGGAAACCTCTAACTTGGTATATGAAGGGAGATCAAATTGTAGAAGTAGCTTCATATTGGCCACCTCCTCCCTACTAGATGTGCTAAGGGTAGGACCATCACAGGTAACCTTGAAATGCTCAAATCCAAGACCAAACTTGATGATAGGGGCCCAGGTGAGTATGGTCTAATACGTGGCCAAATCCACACCCAAGGCAAATGAAAAGATGAGCTTTTGAGCAGACATAGTGCTTGATTGCTTGAGGGGAATGAGAACGGGGATTTCTTCTTTGTTGTTGGAAAATGAATGACTTAGGATTAGACTTTTACTTTGATTGTCATTATTGATTTGACTTTTGAATTGGAATCATCATTTAATAAATTTGGTTATGTTAAATGGTGTACATATGTATGTTGGAGAGATTTATAATTTTAGGGAGTAATGTTTTGAACTTCAAAAAGAAGTGAGCTCAATTGGATCTTGAAAATGCTGGATGAACCATACTATGCCAAGCTAGTGGTAAGAGGTTCTTGGTTTTATTTAACTTGTTTTAAGTTATTTGTTTGATTAGTTACCTATTGGCGGTCCAATATGGGTTTTAAGACATATTAGAGTGAGATCCTAAAACCTAAAGGATCTTGGCCACCTTTGCTTAAAGATGAAATAAGCAAGGTGTCCAATGAAAAGAATGATAGTCTTGGACTTATATAAAATATAAGTTCACTATCAATGTTTGGGGATAAGGATTGACTATTAAAGATGAAGAGAAGAACATTCCCCAATGGAGTCACCAAAAAAATCTATGGTGTTTTAATTTGGAGTCATGGGACACAGATCTTGGGGAGGTACTTATTGAAGTGATGGTGCTACACAGATGTATTATCTGAAAAGATCATCCTATAATGGACCTAATCACCTAATAAGGTCTTCTAAGGCATGTGGGTCTTTGTATATACCAGAGATATTTCCCCTACTTTACTTGTAAGAGTAAAGTATAATTTATTTATATTGAGTTTTTTAGTTATCTAGGGAAGCAAGATTCCATAGTTAATTATATCTTAAAAAATGAAAATTTTTTAAGAACACACTCGATTAAAGTAGTCAATAAGTATCTCCAAAGATTTCAAAGTTAGATTATCAAAGGATTAGATATTTATGAAAATTAAATGGGGAAGTTCAAATGGGACCATTTATTAAGGGATTCTAATGGAGGGTAAGTAGGGAGTACTCATGATATTAGAAGCCTAGTGAGTGCTCCAATCTACCTTATAGTGAGTTTTTACATATTTGGAAGAGATAATTAATTTTTGTTTAAGTTATAATCTTTATTAGAATACTAGGGCTAATAATCCATCAACATAAGATTATGAAAATTCCTAAGAGGCGAAGACTTATACTAGTAGCCTGAAGAAAATAAGTAGCCTCAAAACCTAAATATAAGATGCTTTAGCATAAGCTAAAAGTATGGCCTAAGTCTAATCGGAAAAGAAAGACATAAGGGTTTACCTCCACAAGAGAGGATAGACCTATCCTGACTCTTTTGGACTAACAACTACTTGGAGTGGCTGTCATTTAACACCTTATACGCTTTAAAACCATGTAAGTTGGTATTATGTAAATGCAAGATAGTTAGGCTATTATTTAATTAGGAAGTAAACTAGAGTCCTAAACTCACTCCCTAAGAGACTAGATAATGACTGGCATGAAAATATGACTTAGACTAATGCAAAAATTTATAATATTTTTATACCATCTTAGCACATTTATTTTGGACAAAAGCTTGGAATAATTATGCCTATATGCATGATGAAATAAGATTATTGGCTAAGTCAGTGGGAGGAGGTGTTCTCCACTATAAGGGATGCCCTCAAAGGTCAAGATTATCCCCTATCGTGCAAGAATGGAGACCCTCCCTATTCAAGAGTAAAATAAGATGACAAGTATGATTATTATAACATACATCATTTAGCTAAGGGGTTGCTAAATATTATATTTATCTTGATTATAAACTTAGGCTTTATGGTCAGGTTATGAGTTAGATTAAAATTTAGTTATGAGTTATTAGTGAGGGTAGAAAATTAATTTTATCTTAAAGAGCCCACTGCATCCAGGCCACACATCAAAATATCATACTTCAAGAAACTTATGAAAAGCATGCTATTTCTATTGCACAATCTAAACATAATGATCAAACACATATATTTTGTAAAAGAATAAAAGGCCGGTGTGGCCGGGTACTGCCATACACCCTAGAAAAGAAAAGAAGTTGGGTAGTCGAGCTCTACCCCTTATACAACCTAGATTATAATAGAATATTACAACTACAATAAAATAGATGCTATGGGGTCCTTCACCTTCTTGTCTTTCTTTCCTTATTTCTCTTTCTTTTGGATTAATCTTGCTCCAGGATTCACAGTGCCTCCCAAGTTTTTTTCCTTCACCACTATTCATCCTAAACCCCATAACACTAATCCTAATCCTATTTGCAAAAATTACATATATATAGAAAATGAAATCTAACTACACCTGCAAAACATATATTAGCTAAAAAAATATACAAACTAAGAAATGATATTTCATATATCTGAACTTAACACCCTACATATGGAAAACCAAGCCCACCTATCCTGATTAAATTATGCTTAGGGGCATAAGCAACCTGCAATCAAGAATATTTTTTATATTTATTTATTATTTCAGCATAGTCTCCTATAAAAATATCATTAGGCTACTAATGACCTAACATCCAGTCTATGCATAAACAATTCTAACATCCATTTTAAAATATTACATCACAAAATAAAACATAACACCACCACATACACCAACCTAACCTACGGCCAGAATTGGTACTTAGTATTCTAATGTGCATGATAAGATTTAGTATGGTGTGTCTTAGTTAGGCTTTAGAATTATGATTATCTAAAGTTTGGAATTATTTAAGTTAAACATTGGGGGATGTTCCACTTCAAGTTATTAAAAGGATTGGTTAATTTTAATTTGTATTTTCTTTGTTTTATTTTATACATATTTAATATCTAATTATTATTAAGAGATGAAAGAGGTTTAACCTCCTTCATCCCTATCCTAAGTTATTTTTCATAGATATATTCTTATGGCTTTAATTTATTTAGTGAATGTCTTATCAAGCATTTTATTAAACCTAAGTTTGGGTTATTCCTAAAGAATTTTTTCCAAATAAGAAAGACATCTTAGGATTAATGAGATTGAATCACTATCACATGGATAACATTCCACCATTCTTTTTCACCATTAATAAAATACATATGTTTTCCTTTTTATTATTGTTCATGGTATTTGATTTAATACATATATCTATACATGCAATGGATATGTTTACATTTTGGCACACTTGAATGATTGTTAATGTATGCATTTTGGTAAAAAAAAAAGATTTTACTCCTTAGCTAAGCATGCATACACATGTATTAGAGATGTAAGCAAGTACATGTCATTCTTATAAGATAGAAATGAGATTATCTAAGACCTCCTTGGGGTTACTTAATGCCTCATGTTTACGGAATGTCCAAACTATATACTTGCTATCTTAAATACATATGAATCTATACACAAGCATCGGAATAAAAATCATGCAAAAATTATATTATAGCAAAATATTTATTCATATAAAGTACAGTTGTATCCAAATTCTAGTACATGTACACATATGAATTAAATTAAGCAAGTGCAAGACATTGTTAAACCAGGGAAGTGAGATTATCTAAGACCTCCTTGGGACTACTTAAAGCCTCGTATTCTGGGTATATCCAGAATATAAACTTGCTAACATTCAAACACAAGTAAACATATACATGAATTATGAAAATAAAACAACACTTTAATATGCTTAAATTATTTTATTGAATATTCATAGCCAACATTAACTTAGATTATCATCATTAACTTATAACTTTGAAAATAATTTGGTATTTATTAGTGATAATAGCCACACCATACAATATTTATTAATCCAACACATGCAACTTATATATAACCATATTCATTTGAATCTTTCTTGAAAACATGAACATATTATACAAATGGCATACAAATTTATAATGATTGAAAAAAATGACTAAACACTATCACATAATACATTTAATCATATTAATTCTTAAGGACAATCAAGTCAAATAAATATTCTTTAAGATTAACCAAAGTTGTTATAAAGTTTGATTTTTGGTGTTTGAATTATTAAAACATAAAGAAGAGAAAAGACACTTAGTGTTTATCCCATCCCACATGGGTGACTTAGTGTGTTTAAGGAGAGTAAATAAGTGGATTTTATATATTGATCAGGTTTAAGTGATAAAGCAATCAAATTAATTACCATTTCATAAGCTTCTTTAATTTAATTAACTATTTAATCATGAGCAATGATAGTGAGTTGAAAAAAATCATTCCCCAAGTGATTCGATCACAAGAAGGCATCTCTAGAGCAACTCCGATGAGCTTTGAGGTGGTGTTCGGTGCATAGAGTGATTAGAATGGAAGATCGCCCATCTTCCATCGATCATTTCAAGCTCATCGGACCTCATTTGACAGTGAAATTAGCACAAAAATGTTTAGAGGGAAGATCTAAAGAGATCATATGGTGAAAATTGCATGAATTCATATTTTACTTCACAGAAGACCAAGACTTAGGGGGGATATCTATGATTGCTAGAATTTTACCTCATCGGAGTAAAGACCAGTGGTCCATCGACTAAGGTAGCTTTGTCTTGAAGAGACAAAGTCATGTTGAGAAGACTTGGAGATTGGCTCAGCCTTTGGTAGCTGTCCGATGGGGGTAGGTGGCCGAAGATGGCAGATGACTGTTGAGGTGGAGGTGCTTGAGTGGCCAAGTGAGTAGCATGGGCTGGCATGGAGTGTACAAGCTCCCTTAGGTGGACCAATGTAATGCCATGGGTGAACTCACCCTCTCTTAGCCAAAGGCTAAGCCCAATTGCTTTGGGTTAAGTTGGGTCAGTGGTCCTCTTGTCCAAGAAGAGCCAAAGGTGGCTGTCAAGGCATGGAGAGTGGGAGAACCCATCCAAATGGGGATTTTGTCTCATTTATGTGAGTTGGTTCAATGGGTTTGACCCAAATTGGGTTCAGCATGGGTTGGGACCACTTGGGTAGGCCCATGGTGACCCAAGGATGAGTCATGTCAAGTTTGGTTTGGTTTAGACTTAGTTTGGTTGGGTTTGGCTCAATTTGACCCATATAGGTCAAATGGGTTCAATTGGGTCAATTTGACCAATTGGACTAAATTGGGTCAAATTGGTGGCTTAGGTAAGTTCAATTGGTCATTTGAAATGTATTGGTGCAATTTGTTTTGGTTTAATTTTAAGTGGATTTTGATTTGTTCCATTTGTGTTCATTTGGGTCAAATGGGTTAAGTTGACCAATTTGGTCAAATTGGCCAAATTAGTTTGAGCATGAGTTCATTTTTTGTTCAATTGATCATTTAGGAATGACTGTAGGTGTTGGTTTAAATTGATTTGGATTAGGGAATAATTTTGTTCAATTTGACCCTTTAGGTCAAATTGGGCTAAGTGGGTCAATTGGGTTGGGTTGACAAAATTGGGATCAATTAAGAGTTGGATCATGTTTAATAATCAATTTATAATTGGTTAGAAGCATTGGTTGCTATCAATTTTGCTTAGGATTTGATTTGACTTAATTGGGCCCTTTAGGTCAAATTGGGTCAACTTGGGTCAAGAGACCTAATTAGCTTAGTTAGGTTAAATTTGTGGTTAAGACTTCTTCAATACTCAATTTATGATTGATGAGAGTCATTGATTGCAATTGATTTGGCTTATAACATGATTTAGTCTGATTTGGCCCTTTAGGTCAAATTTGGTCATCTTGGGTTAAATGATCAAATTGGTTTGATTTGACTCAATTGATTGCAATTAGGTGATCAAAGATGGCCAACAATCTTTATGGAAGGTATTGGATGAGTTGATTCAATCTAATTTAGGTTGGATTGATGTTTGAATTAAATTGGTCATTTTGGTCATAGTCAAGTGGACCAATTGGGTTAAATTAGTGTTAATAGGGGTTCAATGAAGGGTTTAGAGTTGATTAGTGGCCTTGATTGCAATTTATTTAGGCTTGATTAGGTTTTGCCTTATTTGAATTTCTTGAGTTAAGTGGGTTAACTTGGGTTAAGGTCCAAGTTAATTAGGCTTGGAGCTTGGTTTAGAAAACCAAATTCAATTGTGATTAATTGAATAGGTTTGAGATTGGTTGGTTTCATTCATGTGAGTTTAGACTTGGATGAGTGAATGGATATGGATTTTGGTTTAGTCCATAGAATAGGTAGAATTTATTTGTTCTAAGACACCTTTTAGGCTAGGATTATGTTCTTAAAGTCTCTAAGCTTGGGTTTAGTGTTCCCTTAATTACAAGAAGTGTCTTATTACTAAGGAAATCCAAGTGCCTGAAAGGTTTCTAATTCTAAGATTAGGAAGGTCAATCCTCATTCCAAAAGTGAGGACAACATGCTCCAAAAGGTTAAACCATCACTCTACAATGGACTTAATCATCTAATTAGGACTCCTAAGGTAGATGGGTCTACGTATACCAGCGATCTTTCTCCTACTTCATATAGATGAAGTAAACCAGGGTTTATTAAGTTGAATTCTTTAATTTCCAATGGAAGCAAGGTTCCATAGTTAATTACATCCTAGGAATTAGAGATATCCTAAGAATACTCTTGATTAAAGTAGTCAACTAATATCTCCAAAGATTTCAAAGTTTGATGACCAAAAGATTTCTAATTATTGAAAATCAAAAGGAAAGGCTCAAGATAGGAAGAGTTCTTAACAGATTTTGAGGGATGATAAGTAGGAAGCACCTATGATACTAGGAAGTCTAGTGAGTGCTTCAATTTATCCTAGTGAGTGCCAATTCAAGTATTGCACGAAAATTCTTCAACCCCTGATTCATTAGACAATTCAAAAAGCTAAAGATGTTGGATTTGAACTAGTTGGAAATTGTTTAGGAATCACAATATTAAGGAAAATGAAGAGCTCAATAAAACAAAATAAATGATTCATTTATTTCAAAATAATTTATTTTAAAATTATTCATATTTTCTACATTTTTATTTGCAATTATTCCTTGAATTATCCATTTTGGATAATATGAACTAAGATCATATGTTTAGTTTCATTTAATATGTGTTTAAACAAGATAAATTAAATATAAATGTCATTAAATTATTTTCATGCTTAATCATAATTTTTATTCATATTTTTATTGCATGAAAATTAAATTATTCTAAAATTATCCTATTATTCTATTTTCTCTCTTCTATTATTCTATCTGCTCTCTCCTGTCATCCTTATCATCCTCATATTGTTTTGACCGAATTTTTCATTGAATCATAGCTAATAACTCATGTGAAATTTATTCAAAACATTGCCATATATAATTTTTTTATTTTTTTAAGAGTCATTAATATGAATTTTTAAATTCAATTTGCTTTAAATTTAAATGCATAATTCCTGCCATGTCCATGGAGAATCAAATATAATCTTTTATGGAATGATTTGAACGTCCCAAGCATGATTTATTTTAATTATTTAGAGTTTAATTAAATTATTTCAACTTATCTCATAATTAAATTCAAATCAATCTTAAATTAATAACTTTGCTTTTTCATTAAATTCAATTAAGGTAATTTTTAGTCAATATTAATAAATTTAACTTAATTTAGATGTTATGTAATAATTAAATAGTACATTAAATAAACAACTTGGATCCTAATTAATCTATTGCATTAAATTGAGATCATTCTAATTAAGACATTATTCATTGCTGAAATTCTCATGATTTCTGTAGAATTTATTTGATTCAAATTAATTCCCAATATTCCTTATTCATTCATGCTTCATTTAATTCATTATATTTGTATTATAATTAAGCATCTAATTTGTGTTAATCCTTTCATAGAAACTCTCATTGGCCGACCACCTCGTGTGGATTCAAATATTTTTTGAAAATTGTCTTATTAAGGCAAATCTTAATTCTCATCATAAATTTTATTTGATTGATATGAATAATTACATATTTCTCTCTCTCTCTCTCACACTCACTCTCTCTCTCTCTCTCTCTCTCTCTCTCTCTCTCTCTAAAGTTCATCCTTGGTTGAAATATCTTCATAGAACTTCTGATATATGATTGAAATTCTCCATTCAAATTTAAAAGTTTTCCTTACTTAGATTTTCATCTCTCTATTTGGATGCGAGCCTTCTTGGTATCTTTCCAATTAGATTTAAGGTTTAATATGCTAAGGAACCTTATTATTCATTACTTAGTCTTGGCCAAACCAATGGATTTCCATCATGTGCTCTTGAATTTAAAATTCAAGTTGTTGCCAAATTAATTTTTCCCTCTTATAATTTATTGCTTGGCTAGATCTTATTCATCATTATTCTATATATTAAAATTTTGTATTATTGAAAAGGTTTCACTAATTTGTTCTCCTCTCTTGGCTGAATTTTTGCTACATCATTCTTTGGGAGAACTTTGTGATTCAAGTACTAACTTCTTCATCATCCTTCCTCTTCCTTCTTACAAGAGATTACTTTGAGGTTTGCTTAGGAAGACTTGGAGGATTGGTGAAAACTCCTTTGGACAAAAGCTTCTTAAGGTTAATTTGATTTGTATTGTGCTTAATTTCTTTATATAACCTTGATTTCTATCTTGGATGAAAGTTTCATATAGATTATTCAATTTATTTTGTGCTTAACATCTCACTTGAGCTTGTTCTTGAGTTGATTGACATATTAGATTTGTTTGAATTAAATTTTTTACTTATAACTTTCTTCCTCTCATTTTTTTTCATATATCCTTAATTGAAATTCATCTTGTGTTGTTATTTTAAATAGAATACAAGTGATTAGCAAGTTTTCTCATTTACAAATCATTTTATCACTTGCATATATCATAGTTATTGTGAAAGAGAATTTAAGTAAACTTATGTGTTTAAGTTTTTCATATTAATTTGATTATTACATAATTCAAGTTACCATATAGCATTTGTTGTGGTTTATCATTCAAATCCTTATTGTGTTGTACTTTAAGTTATCAACTTAAATCATTTTGATTTCAAGCTTTCATATCCTTACCAAACTTCTTAAAGACATACTTGCATAAAATATTTCTTTCATGTTGTTACACTAACTTTAATCTTAAATATTAAATAAGTGATCTCTCTTTCTTTTATTTCACTTATCTTAATATTAGTACAGTTGTACTTGCCCGTTGTAGGAAAGTATGGTGTTGGGTTATACTTTCCCATGTAGAAAAATATGATCTTGGATTATGCTTGCCCATGAAGGGGAGTATGGAAGATTGGTTGTAATCTCATTTTGACTTAGTGAATTCCTAGATTGGGTTGCTAGGCGTGGATGTAAGCTGATATTTTTAGGTTTGGTCGAACCATGCAAAAATCTATGTATTCCCTTCTTACTTTTCTTGCACTTTTGCTTTTCTTTATTGTTGCTTATTAATTATTGTGGCTCTTTAAAAAATAATTAGTTATAACTAACTTTCCTACAAAGTATTCAAATTAAATTTAAATTTTAAAATATTTTTTAAACACCCAATTCAAGCATAAGCTAAGAGCTCGACTTAATTTTGCTTGAGGAAAGTGGAATATGTTAGTTCACTTTCATTAAAGAGAGTGAACCAATTCTGACTTTTTTAAACTTATAATTGCCTAGAGTGGCTAACAGCTAACACCTCCTATGATTCAAAATCATGTGGGCTAGTCTTATATAAATGCAAAATAGTTAGACTATTATTTATTAGAAAAGAATCAAAAATCCTAAACTCACTCCCTAAGAGGCTAGATTATGATTGATGTGCAAATTATGACTTAGACTAATGCAATAAAATTTTTAAATTTTATTTCTTTTTTTACCGTTATTTTAGACTTGGGCTTGGAAGAGCTTATGCTTAAATGCATGATGAAATTAGATCATGGCCTAAATTAGCTAGAAGGAGAGTTCTCTACTATATGGGAGCCTTATCCCTTATCATGCAAGAGTAGAGATCCTCTATTGTCAAGAGTGAGATAATATGCATGCATGATATTGAAACATACAATCATACAACTAAGGGGCTGCTAAATCTTTTATTTCTTGATTAATATATCTAGGCTTTATGGTGAAATTATGAGTTCATTAAATTTAATTAAAATTGATTAATTAGAGTAGAAAAATTAAGTCTCCAAAAGAGTCTACTACATCCAGGCCAAATAGGAAATATTCCAACTTTAAAAAACATATAAAAATTATGTCATTTCTATTGCATAATTAATTTAAACACAATAATCAAACATCTATCGATTAAAAATAAAAGGCCTGTGCAACTGGGTACCATCATACACCCTAAAAAATAGAAGAATTGGGTAATTGAGCTATACTCTTATACAACCTTGATTATAATTAAATTATAAATGAAAATAAAGCTATGTAGACCTTCAATTCTTCAACTTCATCTCCACTTCTTGGATTTGAGCACTCCAAGCATCATAAGACCTCCCAAGTCTAAGCCTTCTAGACACTACTCATCTTAAACCTTATAGCTCTAATTCTAGTCCTATTACAAAAGTTACATTATATAAAATATAAATTTAATTATACAATAGAAGTTAGTTTAACATACATTCACACCTAATATACTTCATATATATTTGGCACCTTGCCTTAGATCACCAAGCCCACCTATCCTAATGGATTATGCTTAGAAACTTAACCAACACTTACAAGAAAGAAGTATTTATGAAATCATTATTACAGTAGAGGACTCTTAAGCATAATTCCCTGTAAAAAACATCATTAGTCTAATATCATCCTAACATCTAGACTACACATAATCAATCCTAACTTCCATTTTAAAATATTACATCACAAAATATAATATAAATTCATAACAAAACATTAGCCTAACCTAACACTAGAATCGGTGACTTAATATCCTAATGTGTGTGCCAGGTTTGGTGTGGTATGTCATGATTAATTGTTAATAATTGAATTATCTAATGATGAACATTTTAAGTTTCTTATTAGCGATGGTTACACTTCATGTGATTAATGGTTTGAAATAGTTTTTTTATAATTAAGTTTTGATTTCATTTTAAAATTTATTTTTTAATTTGAGGTTATAAAGAGAACAAGAAGAAATAAATCCTCCTTAGTCCCTATCCTTAGATCAATTCTAGGAGATAAATTCTTTCATTTTTTAATCTTCTTAATGAAGTGTTATAAATTCGAATATGACTTTACTTAATATAAATGGATTTTGTAGAATAATTTAGTTATACCTTATACATATACATATACATCAGTATATCAAATTCATATAAGCACGTGCTATTGTTGAATTAGGGAAGTGAGGTAATAAGGCTACCTAAGGTCTCACACTCCTAGGATATCCAAACTATATACTTGTTAATTCATATACATATGCATACATATATGAACATAAGGATGAAATTTTGAAATTTTTAGGATGTTTCAAATACATATGAGTGAAAATAATTTAGCCTTAACATGTATTTTACCACAAATTTCAAGATGCATGTCATGTTATACCAAAGGTATGAGGTGTGAAGACCTCCTTCAGACAAGTAGTCCTGTGACCTCGAGTTTCCAAGTAGTAAACCTTTCAAATTATGGTTTATACACTTAAGAATTGAATTAATCTTAGATTTATATTAATAAATATCTTTTGATTTATCAAGAAACTAATTTGAAATTTATTAGTGATAATAGACACACTATCAAATGAAACCTTTCATTTTAAAATTTAAAACATGAGTGCATGAAACAAAAGGAAAATAAATTTATGAACAATTGAAGTGATGTAATTAAAAATTACTAAATAATTTATTTGATTTCATTAATTCTTAAGGGCATTCACATTAAATAAACATCCTTAAGCCTAATCAAATTCATTAAAGATTAATTTTATAATTTAAATTACTTGATTCTAAAGAGAAGAGAAAATAATTAAAATTATCACTTTCCCGTCTTTATTCAGTAAGAGGGCTTTGTTAAAATTTTTAGTGATCCACCCTTATTACTATAATTTTTCTAGATTATAGATTAATTAATGATTTATTTAATTAAATAAATGCACTTTGAGATTTTGTGAAATAATTAGAACCAAGGGTACTAATTAATTTCTGTAGTCACCATTTCTATTTTGATGCTTAATTAGATTTCCATAATTAAATTTATAATTTTAAAAATTTTAAATAATTATTAAATGCATAAAATGATTATTTAAGATTTGAAATTCAACATTTCCTAAATTACCTAACAAATTGCCTTAAGATAATTATGGATGGCAGAGGTCATCCCAAGGAACAATTACGCTAAATCTTAAGTTAATTAGTCAAGTAATTGAGGCTTAATTAATCTAATTAAGAATAACTTTAAACCCTAATTTATCACTTTTGACTTGACAAAAAATAGGGCCTTTATTTTTACTATGTTTTTTTTTTCTATCTAAACGTTATAAATTAAGTATATTTGTATTTTTATTTTTTTTATAATTAGTTATGATATTTCAAAGTACTGGCTAATTAAAATATATTTTAAACCCTAATTAATTCATTTACACAGTTGACACCGTGTTAGCACTAATGTGGCAGCGCTTTCCATGTGGCGTTGTGAGATTGACTACTTAAATCATCCCTGTGATTCGGCAAGGATGCACTTTCATCTTGGATATTCGAACTCAAATTGAACGATCAATATTAATCTTGCAAATTAAAAGGATTAAATCGATAAAATCTAATGCACTTAATCACGTTTGTCCATTCTAATAACACAGAACATACGAAGGATGTTCTGTCGTCAACCCACAATGAGAGATGGACACCAACCACATTTCACCATTGGAGCTCATTAATGGTGGAATTGATTCCAAATTGATCAAGGGGGACATTCTAAAAAGATCCTATGGCTCAATTAACATCACGTGCAAAAATCATTCACAAAAGACCAACATCTAGGAGATTTTCTACTGGTTGTCAAAATTTACCTCACTAGAGCTATCAACTAATGGCCTAATGACTGAGGTAGCTTTACCTTGAAGAGACAAAGCCCTACTAAAAAAGTCCTAAGCTACCTCTCCGTCAATTGTTCTCTAGACCAAACATCTTCATGAAGCTCATCAGAGTTGGCCTTATAGTACCTTCCGATGCTCGAATCAATTCATTTTAATTCACTAAAGTGAGTGGAAGGTATAAAAAGAGTTAATTTGAATTTGGTGGAGTTTAAGTAAGGTTGGATGGAGAGGGTTCTTATATTAAGGTTAGGCTTGGCCTTGATGATGGTTGAGTGCACCGGGAGCTTTAAAGATGCTTAGGGACTTAGGAGGATGATTTAGTGAATGTATTTGTTAAGTTTGAATAGGGGATGTGGTGAGGTGGTACACCTTATTCCCATGTAAACCAACCAAATTGGTTGGTTCAGGAGCCATGCATGGGTCAATGGATGGCAAGGATGATAAAGTGGAGGTCTCTAGTGGCTCAAGAAATTGTTTATCATGAAAATATCCCATGGGGAGTGAACCAAGGATTGGCCAAGGTAAGGGGGTCCTCACTTTGGTCAATGGCTGAGCCCAATAGCTATAGATTAGGTTGAGTCAGTGGGTCTATTCTCAAAGAGTGATAAAGAGGACTGCCATGGTTAAAGCAGGTTGGTAGAGCTTCTAAATGGGGATTTTATCTTATTTGTAACCCTTGGTTTACCTGGTTTGGGATGAACTAGGTTCATCTTAGGCTGAGTTCACTTAAACAGTTTAATGAGGACCTAAGGATGAGTCATGGCAAGTTTGATTGGGTTTAGACTTGGTGTGGTTTGGCTCAATTTGACCTATATAGGTTAATTTGGATCTGATTGGGGTCAATTTGGTTGATCATTTGGACAAGCTTGATTTTAAACTTATTAATGAAAAATCAATTAAGCAAATTGGGTGAAGAGGGCTATTAGAGTATGTTCAAATGATCATTTGGACCCATGATTTCAAACTTTTTAATGAAAAATCATGACTTTGCATGAAAAAGTGCTCTCCGAGGGCCCAATTCTTCTAGTCTCCCCGTGCATCATAATCTTTATCTTTAGAATGGAATAATGCTGTTAACATGAGAGAACTTTTCTTTAATGTGAAAAAATCCTAAATATTCCTATCTCGGTGACTTCAAGGAATTCGTCTTCCACCAGTTCGTTTGCTTGCACCTCATTATCCTTTGAACGCATTGTTAAGCTCTATGCCAGCTTATCCTATCTCTACTGATGATTGGTTGAGGAAAAACTTCATGGTGGAGTACTCTTTTACATAATTGATTCTTGCGCTTATTATTACATTATTCGATCAAGGGTTGGCGGGTAGCGAAGTCATAAAAAAGTTATTTCTTCCATGATAAGTTCAAACCAGTAAAGGACTTTTGGGCGCAATGTGTTGGTGTAATTAATTTGATTTAATTTAAAGTGGAATTGAACTCGACTCATATGAGTTCATTTGGGTTAAATGGGTTAAGTTGAACAATTTGATCGAATTGGATAAATTTGGTTGGGTGAAGGGTTGGGTTTTGTTTGATTGATCATTTAAAAGTGATTGGAGGCTTTGATTTGAATTGATTTGACTTAGAATAGGGGTTCAATTTGATCATTTAGGCTAAATTAAGCTAAATGGGTCAATTTGGTTGGTTTGACCAATTTAGTTTCAATGATGAAAGTTCAATAATTAATTTATGATTAATTAATGGCATGGCAATCAATTTGAATTGAATGAGTTTTAGCCCAATTTAACCCTTTAGGTCAAATTGGGGCAATTTAATGAAATAAATTGGCTTGATTGGTTGTAATTAAGTGATCAATCATGATCAATGATCATTTTATAAGTGATTGAATAAGTTGGTTTGATCTAATTTAAATTAAATTAAGGTTTGACTAAATTTGGTCTTTTAGGCCAAATTGGGTTAGTGAGCTAATTAGTTAGATTGGGTCAAATTAGGATCACTTAAATATTAAGAGATGTTCAATAATGAATTTAAATTGATTGATGATTTTGGTTAGATTTATTTAATTGGATGGATAATTTTTGGGATTTAAGTTCAATTAAATAGAATGAGGGAATTTGAATGCTCAAATTAGATGAATGGGTCAAATTGGTTTAAAGAAATTTGGTGGTTTAAGGTTGAATAATAGTTATGGAATTTGGCAGATTAATTTGGTTTAATATGGTTAATTAGACTTAAATGGGTCAGCCTTTTCTTGGGTTAAGTTAAATCATTGGAACTAATAGTTTAGCTTAAGGTTTTCTTGTTAAAGTGTGAGTTAAAAAATTTAACCTAGGATTAGGTTTAGAGAAAAATGATCAACCTACCTAAAAGTGATAAACAAATCTATCTAGATTTATTTGACAACTAGCTAGTGAATGTCAAGGATGATATTTTTTTAAGGAGATTGTGACAACTAGGATGTCCCTAATGATCTAAATTTTGACTAATAAGACTTGCATATTTATTTTGTATTCACGATTTTTTTCTTAGTTTTGAAGTTAATTTTGTTTAATTTATATTAGATATTTCATAATTTTGATTTGGACAAAATTTTGATATTTTAAAATTTACCTTATTGTATTTAATTAATTTTTTGAATGTGTTTTATGTCTGACTTACAAACTATCTTCACCACATTGTAAAGCACTCTTAATTTTATTTTAAGCATATTTTTTATCTATATTTATTAGCATCATAAATATGAAAATAAAATATTTCTTAATGGATTTATCTTTATTTAAAAATTGTACATCTTTGTAAAAGTGGATTTTCTAAAATCATCTAGTGTCCATTTACAAACTATTTTCACCAGTATGTTCTAGACATAATATTTATTAAAATTTTTTTATAATTTTTAGAGTCCTATATTTCAATGTTTAAAATATTTATGTAAAGTTATAATTAAAATAAATTAACTCTAATAATTATCATTATATCTTTTTGTATTAAAAAGTTAAATATATTTATTTTATATAAATATCAACATCCGTTATAAAATTTGTTGTTGGTTTTTTTCCCAAACTTAGAGCAAATTTGAGAGAGGGAGAGAGAGAGAGAGAGAGAGAGTAAAAGCGTGGTTTAGAGATCCTAGAGTCAATTTCGTCCATTAGGCTGGTTGGAAAAATTGTTCAACTCTAGGTAAACTATTTTTTATTTACTTCAATCTTCAATTTCAATGCTTGTGTGTGTATTTTTTATATTTTATTTGATTGATTTTCTCAAACTCAAATCAAAAGAAGATTTATAAACTTTTTACCGTGTAACTTTTAATATGTTCTAGAATGAATTGTGCATGACATATTGATATAAAAAAAAATTTTGATCAAATATTTTGTGTTATATAGCATTTTACATATTTTATTGAGTATATTAATCTTGCTATAATTTGCTATAAAATAAGAAAAACTTTAAAATATTAAACTAGATATTGCATATAAATGGTTTTATAAATTATGATTGTGTATGCATGCATAGAAATTTTCCTATAATTTATACTATTAGTTGTACCAAGTCAAATTTAAATATTTCTATAACATATTTGAGGATATTTATATATATTGAAAATGATAATATTCAATACTTAAAGTATATGTGCAAAAAGGAGAAAAGGTGGGGAAGCGTAGGTGGTTGTATTTTATGTGCATTAAAATAGAGTTATAAGGGCCAATGTACCTATAAAATTATCCATATGTGAATAGATGTGAGTTAATAGAAGTGGATGTATATGTAGTGAAGATAAAACTATAAAATATTATAAATAAAAAAATAAATTATTATTTTATGTTATCTTACTTTATTTCTTATATCATGTTACTTACACTATTACTTGGTGTATGCTTATGATCGATATTAGTTCTTATGCTCACACTATACTTGATATACATAACATGTGATATGTTGAAATGCTATTTTCAGTTCATTTAAAATAAATTTTATTATTTATAAAATGATATTTTTAGCAAATATCTATTCTTTTTATTTTTGTATATTAAAAACTATTATATATTTCAAGTAGCTTATTAAACTGTGGTAGCTCATCCTTATTTTATTTGCATGTGTTATTTTAGGAAAGGATACGGCTCATGTTGAGTAGAGGCTATGGTTTTTATTGAGATGTTAATCTTAGGTATGTCATTACTTTAGATATATTCTTTTGATTGTCATGATCATATACATGTTTTGTTAGTGGAAGAATTATATCATGATTATTGTTTATATTCTTTTGATTGCATAGTTATGATATGATCTCATGTTGACTACTTTTATTTTGTAATATTTTGATAATAGTAGTGGCTCTATATTTATAAAATTAAAGAAAAAAATAAAAATTCCTTCCAAAAAAATCTTGGATATTTACTCAACTGTTACGATCTCGATATGATGTGAACCATCTTGATATGATGGTTTATATTTGGTCCAGTTATGATAGCACACACATTACAATAATTTTCTTAATTTAAATTATTGATGTAGAACTCAACATTATTACTCATAGACAAATAATTTAATGAAAATTAAAGGTCAGTCTTACTTGAAAAACACATACCTTCAAATATCACACTTGAGATATATATGTCCTATAAGGAGGCATTGTCAAATGACCCTTCAAAACAATCTCTTCTTCCAATTTTATCATTGACTAATAGGAATGAGTATATTAGTTGCTTAGAATTTTGTGGTCTTATAAATTTGTACTTATGAGAGAATAATTATAAATAAAGAAATGCTTTACGATATGGTAACTTGGGCTCTCTTGATTAGGAGGAGATCAAGGTTCATTGGCAGTATCATTTGACTCATTGGTTAAAGAACTATTCATTATTTTATATCCCTCATCAATGGCTGCTAAATGAGTATCAATGGGGTTATAAGAACACACACCACATCAAAGAGATTGTGATAAGCTATCGACTAGGTAGGGATCATCATGATATGGTAACGAAGTATTAATTAAAATTAATAAATTTTATTCATATTAAAAAACTATATAAGTTCAAGAAAAAATGAGCTCATTAATACGAATTGAGAAATTGGAGTATCCCTTATCATTTGCATCACATCAATTTGAGAAATCATGAATTCTTGCTCAAGTAGGTTAAATTTGTCCTTTGTGGTATGGTATTATACATAACTCGGTATGCATTATGATTAGAATCAAGTTCCACACATAAGACCAACATTTGACAAGATGCTTTGTTTATCACTTCTTAGACTTCGATTGCAAATGATGCAATAAAACCCACTTTGATAGAAAAATGATACACAAGATTCAATGTAGATCTATGAATATTTAATGTAACTTAGTGATCTCAAAATTCTCATCTTTAGTTTATCCAAACTTAAGTGCCTTGACACTTGTGCAAGATGATTTTTTCTACCATTGTAAGAAAGTGTAAATTGCTCACCAACGCTCAATTGCCCATCATAAAATAAGATCAATGAAATGAATTATCGATTCAATGTTTAAAGAATGTTTGTACTTCCTCGGTATACCATAATTTATTAGGCAACATAAGAAAACATATGTAAGAATAAATGTTGACATCATTTGGAATGGTCTATTAAAAATATAACCAATAATAATACATTTATCTATATGTTTCTTAAACTTTAATTAGTATAGGTTGTTTATTTTTATTTATAAAAATAAGCATTAGATATTGAGTAAATAATTGAATTCAAGCAAAACATTTAAATACATATTTAAATAAGCACATATGTCTTCTTCTTTTTTCTTTTTCTTTTCTTTTTTTTTGAGTTTTTTTCAAAAAAACTTTTTTGACCATATTATAAGCTCACAATTTTTTTAATAAAAATACTATAAAAAAATTAAAAATGCCTTCAACATATAAAATAATTAATATAACCTAAACAAAAAAATAAAAACAACTAATACTAAAAATAACAAAAAAAAAGTAGTGTTGACCTCACTATTGGAGTGAGGATTCATCCTCCTATCTTAAACTTAGGAGTCTTCTAGACACTTGGATTTCCCTAGTCATATGACACTTCTACTGATTAGGTGAATACTGAACCCAAGCCTAGAGATTTAGGAAGGCATGCCCTAGGATTAAACTATACCTTAAGACTAATGGAACCTACATGTCCTATGTCCTAGATTAAGACTCATGCCTTTCCACTCATGCAAATCCAACCTCTAAATAATAAAATAAAACCCAATTGAATCCTATTTCACATCCAAGATCCAAGCCAAAATGATTTAAACCCAAATCCACTCTCACTCTATAATCCAATCCTATGGACTCAACCCAAAACTCCTTTGATAAAACCAAACCCAATTGATTTTCACAAGAGCTCTCCAACCATTCAAACCATCTAACTCTTCCAAAACCTACAATCAAGCCAACCAACCAGATCAATCCAATTAACCCAAGTTAGCCAATTTGAACCCAAAATGTCTGAATGAGCCAAAATCCAATTAAATCCAAATCAATTGCAATCAAAGTCATCAATCAATCCTAAATTAATCATCAAGCTCAATCAAACCTAACTCAACCCAATCCAACTCAATTGGCCCATTTGGTTCACTTGACCCAATGTGACCTAAAGGAACTATTTGATCCAAACCTCAATCCAACCCAAATTAGATTGAACCAACCCATTCAATACCTTGATTGTTGATCTCTATTGGTTGTCCGATTGAATCAATTGAGTCAAATTAAGCTAATTTGATCACTAGACGTAAACTGATAAATATGATCAAAATGAAACAAACTACAACCCAACCCAAATTGGATTGAACCAATCCCTTCAATCTATTCCATGATGATTGTTCATCATCTTAGATAACTCAATTGCAATCAATTCAATCAAATCAACCCAATTAGCCCAAGTTGACCCAATTTGATGTAAAAGGCCAAATTGGGTCAAACACCAATCCAATCTAAATTAATTGAAACCAATTCTTCTAAAAAAAATCATGAATTGATTATTGAACATGATCCAACCTCCAATTGAACCCAATTTGACCAAGTCAACCCAATTGACCTATTTAGCCCAAATTGACCTAAAAGGTAAAATTGGTCTAAATCATTTCTAAATCCAAATTAATTGAAATCAACACCTACAATCATCTTTAAATCATCAATTGAACCTAAACCAACACCTAACCTAAGCTAATTTGGCCAATTTTTTTAGATTGATCAACTTAGCCCATTTGACCTATATGAACCCATATGAGCCAAACTCAAATCTACTCCAAATCAAATCAAACCAATTGAACCTAAACATCCTAAATCATCATTTAAACATAATCCAATCCTTGGTTTGACCCAATTTGACCCATGGGTCAACCTAACCCAAATGAACCCAATTTGACCTACATGGGACAAATTGAGCCAAACACATTCAAACCAAGCCCAAACCCAACCAAACTTGGCATGACCTATCCTTGGGTTAGCCCAAATCAAACCCAACATATTTTGACCAGAATTAGGCTAAGACCCATTGGGTAAACCCCTCTAAATGAGACAAAATCTCCATTTGTATGGTCTCACCTATCCCTTTGCCCTTGGCAGCCACCCAAAGCTTGATTTGGACCTCTAACCCATAGTTTAACTTGACCCAAAGCTGGCTGGGTCAGCCATGGGTTAGAGGAGGTGAGCTAACCCAAGCCTTTCTAATGGTTCACTTTGGGGAGGAAGAACATGCCACCTCAGCCTACCCCAGACCCTCAGTCATCCAAGGAGCTCCACCTCTGCTATTCCCTGATGTCCCCGGTCGCCTGTGCTGGCTGGACGTCTGCCAAAACTAGAGTCAATCCTCACCATCTGATCAAATGGAGAAAAGAGTATACTCCTCCCTATCTCTTTCCAACACACACACACACACACAAACACATTTGTTGAACTTCAATGAGTTGAGACGAGCTTCCCTAGATCTTTCCTGAGTTCCTCTGAGCCTCCCTTCATCGACGACACCAAACCCCAGTGAAATATAGCCTCTCCTTCGTCTAACCTCACATAAACTCTACCAAATCCAAATTAACTTCAACCACACCTTCTCCAAGCTCCAGTGAGACAAAACGATTCAATTCCTGATCGATTCGAGCACTAGAGACCATCCCTAGACCAACTCCAGTGACATTTTCAGTGGCGCTTAGTCTACAGAGCCACCAACATGGAGGCAAGTTGTGAGCTTCTCAACAGGGCTTCATCTCTTCAAGAAGAAGCTACCTCAGTCATTGGACCTCCAGTCTTGAGCTCGGGCAAGATAAATTCCAGCAAACTATAGAAAATCTAATATTTCTTGGTCTTTTGTGAAGGATTTTATCATTTTAAGAGATTTCCACTATAGGATCTCATTAGATCTATCCTTTGAAGGTTTTGGAGTTGATCTTGATACCTCATGAGCTCCAGCAAGCTCAGATTGAGTAGAAGAGGGTGAATGGTGTCCGTCTTCCATCGCGCAAGGGATGAAGGATCATTTGCTGCTTATTCTACATGATTAGAATGGAAGATCATGGTTAATCTGCTAGAGTTATTTAATTTAATTCTATTAGATCCACAGGATTAAACCCCACTGCCCGATCCTAGATTGGATGATGAGGATGAAAGCACATCTGTCATTGCTAACTTAACTAATTGGTCAATCCTACGGTGCCACATGCAAAGTGTCACAACGTCAGCTCCCGCATGGTGCCGACAGGATTAGGGATTAAATAGGCTTAAAAATGCAATTAATCACTCAAAACTTCAGAAATTCATAACTAATTATAGAAAAATCCTAAAAATATGAGTAAACCCATTTTAGAAAGGGTAAATAGAGGAGATTTTAATAAAATAATTTTCTTATATTTTGAACAGTGAATAAAGCTCAATTAGGGTTTGATTTTTTATTAATTAGCTTAATTAAGCCCTAATTACTTGGCCAATTAATCTCAAATTTAAAAAGTTGATTTAATGGGATGTATTCTGCCTCCCGTGATTTTCTTGGGATTTATTGGCTAGGTAACTGAGAGAATTTGAAATTCAAACCTTAAATACCCTCATTAAGCCATTTAATAATTATTAAAAAAATATCAAATAATAAAAATTAAACAATTAATGATTATTAATCATTGATTAATAGTAAAATGATGAGGAAAAATAATTAGGAGCTCTTTCATAATTATTTTCCCAAATCTATTTCATTAAGGAGGGTACTTAACTCAAAATTTAATTAATGGTTAATTAAGTAATCAATGAAGAAATCAAATCAAATTAAAGTTGTAATTAGATCAGATAATCTAATTTGAATTCATAGGTTCCTATTTATGTGTTTAATAGCATAAAGACCCTTAAGAAAAATATGATTAAACCATGAGTGTGAGAAAATCATAAAAGTACTTAGCCCAATTATTTCCTTAATCTAATTAACACATAAGCATGAGCCTATTGCATTAGGTCCTTTAGGAGAATTATAATTATAATTTCTCATTTGCATATCATTTAAGGCTCATGAATAAGTGGTTAATTAAGTTAAAGAAGCATAGAAAAGGGTAATTAAATGATTTGTTTAATGAATCAAACTTAACTAACTCATAAAATTCAATTAATTACTTCTCTTTCAACACACTAAATTACCAACATGGGATGGTATAAAAGAATATCAAATTTAAACCTCTTCCTCTTTGAGTTTAATGAATCAAATCCAAAATAAAATTTCATAACAAGCTTTGGTTTCCCTTAAGTGATTTTATCCAACTTGATTGTCCTTAGGAATTATTATAGTTGAATGAATTATGTGGAAGTGTTCAATTATTACTCTTCAATCATCATAAGTTTTGTATGCCATGTGATATCATAGATTCATGCTTTTAATAAAAAAATAAAAGAATCAATGTATTCATTTATGTGTTGGCTTAATCTTACTATATGTGTGGCTATTATCACTAATAAATTTCAAAAGCTATTTTCAAAATTATAAATTGATAATGAAGATTTAGAGTGGTAATTAGCAATGAATATTCTATATGATTTGCATGTGTTTATAGCTTAAACATGTTAAAGTATTTTTCTATCTTTATGATTCATGTATGGGTTTACATATGTTTGAATGATAATAAGTAAATAGTCTGGACATCCCGGGAATATGAGGCTTTAAGTAGCCCCATGGAGATCATTGATTATCTCACTTCCCTGGTTAACAAAGGCACAAGCTTATGTAATTTCATTCATATGTTGCATGTATAAATAATTCACTAAAATTATAATCTTCTACATGATTTGCACTCCTATGGCTGTGTATTCATTCATATGTATCTAAGAATAGCAAGTATATAGTCTGGACATCTTGAGAATGTGAGGCTTTAAGTAGCCCCACAGAGGTCATTGATTATCTTACTTCTCTGGTTTAAATAATGATGCATACTTGCTTAAAACTTTTGTACATTTGTGTGTTACTTGGCTAAGGAATGAAAATCCTATTTTATACCAACATATATGCATTCATGATCATCTAAGTGTGCCAAAAATACATTTCATGTATAGGTTTATTTAGTCTTAAATCATATGCATGTTATGGGTATGAAAAGGAATGGTGCAACATGTTCCATGTGATGGAAATTCAGCCACATTAGTCTTAAGATTCCTTTCATGTTGAATATGATTCTTTAAGATTAACCTAAACTTAAAATCAATAGAATATTTAATAAATCATTCACTAAAAGAAATTAAGTCATAACAATATGCTTCTAGAAAATAACTTAGAGTAGGGATGGAGGAGGTTAAGCCTTCTTCTTCTCTTTACAATACTTAGTTTCTAAGTAAATATCAAATAAAAAAAGAAAATACAAATTAAGATCCACTATCTCCTAAATAACTTAATATGAAACAATCTCTCATGCTTAACTTAAATAATTTCAAACCTTAGCTAATTGATATTCCAAAGCCTATCCAAGACATTACCACATTAAGCCTAAGCACACACATTAGAATACTAAGTAACCACTTCTAGGTTTATGTTAGGATGGTGTATGTAATGATGATGTGCTTTATTTTGTGATGTAATATTTTAGACTGGATGTTAGGATTGTGGTTCGTAGACTGTATGTTAGGTTGTTGTTAGCCTAATGTTGTTTTCTACAGGGAATTATGCTAATGGGTTGTTGAAATAAATATAAATGCTTTAGCTTGCAAGTTTCTTGCCCCTTAAGCATAATCTATGATTATGACAGGTGGGCATGGTTATCTATATATAGGGTGCTAAATCCAAATTACATAATATAATTGTTTGAGTTTGTATGTATGTTTAGCTAACATCAATTTTGCAAGTGTAGTTAGATCTTACTTTCCATAAAAATGTAATTTTTTGCAATGGGTATTAGGATTAGTACTATGGTGTTTAGAATGAGCAGTGGCTAGAAGGCAAATTTTTGGGATGCCCTATAAAGCCTCAGAGAAAATCAAATCATAAGAAAGAAGAAGAAAGAAGAAATGAAGAGTGAAGATCCCCATAGTATCTAATTTAATTCAAAATTGTAATATTCTTTTGAATCCGAGTTGTATAAGGGTAGAACTTGGCTACCCAATTTTTTTATATTTTGGGGTGTACGGTGGTACCTGACCCTCTTATTATTTTATAAACTTAATGAATGATTGTTGTATTTAGATTGCGTAATAGAACAACATAATTTTCATAAGTTTCTTAAGGAATGATGTTTGGATGTGTGGCCTAAATACAGTAGGCTCTTAGGATAAAATTAATTTTTGTACACCAATTAATAACTCATAACTAAATATTTAAAGCAACTCACAACTTCATTCTAAAGCTTAGGCTATAATCAAATAATTAAAAGATTTAGCAATCCCTTAGCTAAATATTGAATGTCCAAAATCATGTATATCATTTTATTTCACTCTTGAATAAGGATGACCTCCATTCTTGCACTTTAGGGAATGCTTGACCTGTGAGAGCAACCCCTCATGGTGTAGATCAAGCATTAGGGCATAAAATATCCCAAGCCTTTGTCCAAAATATTATGTCAAAATGATATAAACTTTATAAATTTTGCATTTAGTCTAAGTCATGATTTCATACCAGCTATGCTCTATTCTCTTAGGGAGTGAGTTTAGGACTTTAGTTTCCCTTCTTAATTAAATAACAAGCCTTGCTATCTTGCAATTATATAAGACTAGACTATATGGTTTTGAATCATAGGAGGTATTAGCTAGCGGTCACTCCAGGCAGTTGTAAGTCTAGAAGAGTCGGATTGGTTTACTCTCTCATGGAGGTAGACCATTGTATCCCCCTTTCTGCTTAAATTTAATTCACGCTCTTAGCTTGTGCGAAAGCACCCCAGATTTAAGATCTGAGATTTCTTATTTTCTTCAGGCTACGAGTATAAATCATTACCTCTTAGGCATTTTCACAATATTGTATTGATGGATTATAGGCCCTAACATTCTAATAAAATTCCAACTCAAACAAAAATAAATAAATAAATAAACCTTCACTTTTCAACATATAAAGCCTCACCATAGTATAGGCTTGTGTGCTTACTAGGCTTCCTAGTATCATGAGTGCTCCCTACTTATCTTCATTTGGAATCTATAAATAAGTATTTCAAATTGAACATTTCCATTTGATTTTCTCAAAACTACCCAATCCTTTGATAGTCTAACCTTGAAGTCTTTAGTGATTTGATTGACTACTTTAATCGAGAGTTTTTTAGGAAACCCCATTTCCTAGGATGTAATTAACTATTGAAGCTTGATTCCATATGGAATTAAAGAACCCAGCATAAAATAAGCCATGCTTTACCTTTCCATGTAAAGTAGGGGAAAGATCTCTAGTATATACAAAGAGCCATCATGTCTTAGGAGTCCTTATTAGGTGATTAGGTCAATTGTAAGATGATGTTTCCATCTATCAAGATGGTATATTATACTTTAATCTCGTACCCGATCACTTTAAAAAGTACCCCTAAGATCTGTGTGGTGTCTACCCGACATCAGAAATAAAACACCATAGATTTTTTTGATGACTCCATTGGGGATTGTTCCTCTCTCCATCTTTAGTAATCAATCATCATCTCCAAGTATCGATAGTGAACTTATATTTTATATGAGCCCAAGGCTATCTTTCTTTCTGTTGGCACTTTGCTTATTTCATCCTTAAGCAGAGGTGAACAACATCCTTTAGGTTTCAGACCTCACTCCAAGTAGGTCTTAAAACCCCTATGTGGTCCCCAAATAGGTAAAAAAAATTAATCAAAGAAAAATACTCAAATATAAACCAAACAAAATCAATAACCTCTTAGCACCAGCTTAGTGAAGTATAATTTGTCTAATATTCATCAAAATTCCAATGAAATCCAAAGCAAAAGCCAAAAGAATATTTTTCAAAATTTCAAAAATCTCTCCAACAAAATTAATGAACCTCATTTAACATAATCAAAATTTTTGAATGAGGGTTCCAACTCGAAATCAAAAAGCCATAATCAAACAACAATAATCAAAAGTTATAGTCTCTTCTCCAAAGTTCTTAAAATCTCTCTAACAAATAATTCAACCCCATTTAGAATAATCAAATTTGTTAAATGAGGGTTCCAATTCAAAAATCAAAATCAAAATTAAGACAACAACAAAGAAAAAAGGCTAATCTTGTTCCCTTTCAATAGTGCAGCAGAGATCCCAACTCCACTTCTTTCCTTGTCTCTTTAGTTAGTTTTTCACCATGACTTTCGATAAGTTGATCAGCAAGTTAATCTTCTCATTCTCTTATGGTGTAGATTTGGCCATGGATCAAACCATACTCATCGTTGTCCCCATCATCAAGTTTGGCCTTAGCTTTGAGCATGTCAAGGTCACTTGTGAGGGACCCGCCCTCACCACTGTCAGTAGAGAAGAGGTGGTAGGCAAGAAGCTACTCTTGCAGTTTGACTTGCACTCTGATTCTGAGTTTCTCTCATTGAAGAGGAAGGCAGTAGAGGTTCCCCAGATAGTGTTGCCAACTTTGCCAATTATGCCTACCTCATTCTCAGCATAGTCTAGTATCACCTTTGTAGTTGCCCCTACCCTGAAGTGGAAGGCTATCTTAGCTTCTGAGATAGTCTCTTCCACATTTGAGGTCAGTTCTAGTTCGCGTATGGCTCCATTGACTAAAACTTAACATCGCAATAAAAACCAAAAAAAATCAAAAGACATTACGAGCATGTGGTGAAGGAGGTTAAGGAAGCCTCCCATGCAACTAAAGAGGGTTACCCTCATGAGACCTCTCCCCTTCTTGGTGGCAGTAGGTTTCACCCCCTCCCAACTTCAGAGGGAGAGGAGGACTATAGAAAGATTGCTATAGAGTATGAGACACCAGCTAAAGAGTGGGGGAAGCCCTATGTTGGTCTATGATCTATGCTCAAAAGAGTTGGGAGAGCCCACAGATGCTCAAAGTTTAGCACACTGCATGACTTGAAGAGGTTGATCCCTAAATGTGTTAAGGATCAAATTCATAGAGAAAGGGCCACTGAGTCCAAGATAGCTGCCCAAGTAGGCAAGAGAGAGAAGAAGAGGTTCACTAGGTAGTCAGCGGCCTCCACTTTGATTGATCATTCTGGTCGGCAACCTAACAGTGCTGATCATTCTAATAAGATTATTCTCACTAGTTTGAGCCATAAGAGGAGATCTCTGACGGAGAGGCAGCCAGTGTCATGCCCATTACACCACTCCACTAGCTGACCACCTTCACCAATCTAGGTTCCACCATCTAAGGTCCCCACCAAGTTCCACAAGCCCACATCTGAAGAGAGTGCATCTCCCTTGCTGATCCGGTTATGGCCCAAAGACCACACTTCATCTACTCCATCCATTAAAGTGAGGCTGAGCTCCCCTCCTCGACATTCCATCCAAATAGTGGTGAAGAAGGAGTAGCAGCCCAAGAGTGTCATGGTCGCTCTACCACCACAGCTGAAGAAGGAGAATGGAAGGGATATTGAAGTGACCCCCATGGTTGTTGAGCTAGTGAGAGAGAGTACTCTGCCTGTTTAGAGCATTTAATGCATAACTTCTACAAAGCTTAGTCTAGTGGTCAGTCATCGGTCAGCCTATGTGGTATTGGATTAGGTGGATGACCAATCTTTGGATGATATTTTGGAGGACTATTGTGCCATGGTGAGGTAGATAGTAGGGGATAATCAGTCTGACCAAGAGGAGGGTATGGTTGATTTCAATGCTATTGAAAGGACCTTTTGGATGATATACCAAAAGTCCATATGGTTGATACCTGAGGATCCTTGCATAGGGATCAACCTAGCCAGAAAGGCATTATAGTTGAGGAAGGTGAGGCATCAAACTCAACTCAACATCTCCTCCAATATATCAAGTAGAAAGATGATCAGATTGACAGAAAGGTGAGAAGAGTGGAGGAGTTGATGCTAGGGGTCATTGCCTTGCATAACTAGCCCCAATTTCACAAACTTCCCCCATAGAGGTCGATCATCTTGAGCTACCCTAGATCATCCCAAGGGTGTTCCTATGGATGAGGACATCAGTAGCTTGCATAGAAAGGTCACTGATAGCACCTCAATGCTTGAAAAGGACATTAAATAAATGGTGGAGCAATAGATGAAGGAAGCATTGGCACAAGCCCAGGGGAGCTCATCTGTCTAAAAGGTAGGCCCTACCCAGAGGAATTTAATGTAGTTCAATACCCCCAAGGAGTTTGTGTCACCATCCTTCAAGATTTTTGATGGCGGTGGGAACCCAAGGCAGCACATAACACATTTTTTTGCTAGTTGTTGCAACACCGGTGGCAGTGATGCATTACTTTTTTGATAGTTTATTGGTAGCCTTTCAAGGGTAGCATTTAATTAGTACATTGAACTACCTAATGGTTTGGTGATGTACTTTACAAAGTTGGAGCATCTCTTCATCAAGAGATTCATAAGAGCTCAGCAAAGGGTAACTGTAGGGGACCTCGTTGTAGAAAAATAATAACCTAATATGTCCCTTGTTGATTATATTCTTAGATGGTGCAACTTAAGTATGAAATACAAATCATAACTACAAGAGCATCATGCCAATGAGATTCTTCTCAAGAATATCCATGGCTCGATCTCCTTCAAGCTTAAGGGCTTCACCAATAAGATATTTGAGAAGTTAATCAGCAAGGCAGCTAATCTATAAGAGGAAGCCAAATAGTTACCCTTCTCAGACCAGTCATCCAAGCTAAAGCCTCAAAAGGTATTTGAGAAGAAGCCAAGGATTGTAGTGGTAGTTGACAAGGGGAAGCAGCCAATGAGAGCATAGTTTGAAGTCCTGGATTTCAATAGCCTCTACTATCGCCTCTTCTTTCACTAGCTCAACCACCATAATGGCCACCACCACCACCACAACAGCCTACTCAGTAGCAGTACTAGAATCCATCGCTAGGTAGCTACATTCTACTTACTTTTGCTCTCAAATTTAACAAACCATACTTATTCAAGAGAGAGGTAGGCAGGAAGATCTTCAAAACCTTTTGAATAAGCCTAATTTTTATCTAGCTGAGCCTAGAAAGCTAGAGGAAGTGGGCAAGAGTGATGATCCTAACTGCTACCCCTACCACCGCATGTTAGGCCATGTCTTAAAGGATTGTTTCACTTTCAAGGATTAGCTTGGGTGTATCTACAAGTCAAGAGCTATAGTTATCTCTAAAGAGGACTTAATAGAACAACCATCTTGTTCTATTAATGTAATATTTGGGGATACATCTACTTCTTTTAAGATAAAAGAAGGTTGTGATATTTCTTTATCCTGTACCTCTAAAAAAATAATTTTTAAAATAAAAAACTTTTTCTGTAGGTGCCTGACTCAGCTCAAACCTCTAACATCAAGGAAGGTTTTCCAGTTGTGAAGGATAACTTAGGGAGGGTGGATGCCCATTAATAGTAGCATCAACTTTCGCTTGCCCAGGATAGATTCATCGAGCAACCACCATCTGAGTCCAACACTTTTTCTTCCACCATTGCTACTACTAGCCCCACTAGCTCCTCCACCTCCAGCAGGAGCATTATATCAGCAGATGAGGGCACCAAACCCTTCATCCCACTTAATTTACTTGATTTCTATCATGTACCACCTCTAAAATTAAAGAAATCAATGAAGAAGATCAATTCCACTTACATTCTATCCACTTTTGATGATCTCAATAATTTCATTCCAATAGAAAGCTCTTCAAGTCATAGCAATAATAACTTAAATAATTTTGATCAATCTGGATTTCCTTCTTTTTGAATCATCCGGGTTCTCCACTTGAGATTAATTTGGGGTCATTCGACTCTGATGATCCTTTAGGAGAAGCTATAGTTATACCTAATGTGCAGATAGAACTTTTCACAAGTTCACCACAAGAAGTAACTGAAGTCAACCTTCACAGTGACAAAGTTCTACCTGCTTGGGTAGCATCTCAAGATAAGAGAGAATAGGTCATTAGTTCTGGTGAGCAGATATGCTTATAGGATGCTCCACCCATGGATATGCTTATAGAGGACCAGCCCAAAGTTGAATATAATGTCCTCACACACCTTAGAAAGTTTCCAGTTAAGTTAAGCATATATGATGCTCTTGACTTATCCAAAGAGATGAGGGGATCATTAATCAAAGCTTTGCTAGATCTAGAAATATGCTTAGCTCAGTTGACTGCTCTTGGAGAGGAGGCACATTTCTCAAAAGAAGTTCTAGGAGTTACATTCATAGATGAAGACTTACTTCTAGGGACAACCGAGCACAACCGACCCCTCTACATTATAGTGGATGTTGGCAGATTCAGGCTATATGGAGTCCTAGCTAATTTGGGTGCATCAGTTAACATTATGAGTCTTTGAATCCTTGCCTACTTGAGGATTGACATCTCTAAACTCTAAATGAATAGAATGATATTGAAAGGATTCAATGAACAAGGTGAGAGGGCCTTAGGCTTTATAGTGTTGCCTTTGGAGATACATGACTGGAAGACAGAGGCCAAGTTTTAAATAATATATTTGGATACATCTTTCAATGCTTTACTTGGGAGACCATGGATACATGAGAAAAACATGGCTCCATCCTCTTTACATCAGTGCATCAAGTTTCTAAGTGGTGGAATCGAGTATTGTATCAAAGGAGATCTCAAACCCTTTGCAGTTCATGAGGTTGGGATATATGAGGATGCGGCCTACTACCTCCCTAAGAAATAAAATATCTTCGATCGTGACCTTAGTCAAAATGAAAATGAGAAAGAAAAAAATAAAATAAAGAGAGATAAAGAATAGAAATGGAAAAAAGAAAAAGAAAAGAAAAGAGAGTGAGAAAAAGACCTTGGGGAGGAAGTGGAGCCTGAGATTAGATTCCACCCACAGTTCATTACTCCATTCCAACAAGTGGGGAGGATGACACCACTCCCACCAGGATGAAGAAGAGGCAAGTCCAGAAGAAGTCCCAGGGGTGGAAGGCCTCCATACTTACCACTCACTAGAAGATTCATTTCAGCATCCAGGAGTACACCTGATATCTACATAGACTTAGAATCTAGTTCAGAGGATGAGTCTTATGTTGTTAGCACACCGGCCAGCTCTCTTATCAATAGATCCTATTGGAGGTGGCACTCAAGCCAGATAGTAATAAAGACTGGGTCCCCAAGCAAAGCATTAGTATATCCAAGTCTTCTTTATGTAAAACTATCGAGCATCAGATGGGAACATTGGCTCTAACCCCACTTTCCTCACAAAAGGTTGAGAGTTTGGTAGTTAAGGAAGCCCCCAAAACATGTACAAGCATAAATATTCAGTGGTTCTATCCAGTCCTCAAGTTAAGAAATTAAGCTAGAACTTGAGGATGATTCATATAAAGAATTAATAGAATTATCTTTTGATTGGTACTCACCTTGAGTTAATAATTTAGCAAAGAAAGGTTTAACTTTGTACGTATGGTATAAGCATAGGTCAGAATACATTGAAAGGCTATGAAACAACAAATGCAAGGACTCTCAATTAAGACCTGGACTGGGCTTTGACACAGATGGTCCGGTGGACGATGATGATTATTACTTTATCATCACCAATCATTTAGAATCTGATAGGTTCTTTTCAAATCACATTAACTCATATGAGGAGGTGTGCTTAGAAATTTCAGATGATTCAAATAATTTCTAAGTCAAGGATGCACCTCCATAATTTGAAGAAGAAATCAAATCAACTATCGATGAACTCAAAGAAATCAACTTGAGGTCTGAAGAAAATCTATGCCTGACATACATCAGTTCCTTGTTGAATGAATTTGAAACCAATAACTTAGTTAGGCTACTCACTGAGTTCAAAAATTATTTTGTATAGAGTTATGAAGAAATGCTTTGATTAACTCCTAACATAGTAGTTCATAAGCTAGTGATACAGCATGACGCTAACCCTATCAAGAAAGCTTCTAGATGCGGATTAGATATTGTCATTTTAAGAAGAAACCAATATATGTCAACTTTAGGGATCCTAACAAGGCATGTCCCAAAGATGAATTTTCACTACCAATACCAGAATTGATGGGGACATTACCTCATCTCATACAATCTTATCCTTTATGGATGGTTCATCTGGATATAACCATATAAAGATGGCCCCTGAATATGGCAAAAATAATACTTTTAGAACCCCGATCAGACTCTATTGCTACAAAGTCATGCCTTTCAGCCTTAAAAATGCAGATGCCATATACTAGTGGGCCATGATGCAAATCTTTGACAAACTCATTCATCACCAAGTTGAGTGCTACGTTGATGATCTTGTGGTTAAAAGTAAGGAAAAGGAAGACAATCTCTTTGACTTGAGAGTAGTTTTCAAGCAATTAAGGTAGTACAACCTCAAAATGAACCCTCTAAAGTGTGCATTCAGAGTATCTTTAAGGAAGTTTATTAGGTTTGTTGTCTGACATTGCGGAATCGAAATCGATCCAGGGAAGATTAAAGTGATATTAGAAATGTCACCCCATTAAAGTCTAACCCAACTCATATCATTCCAAGGGAGGTTGGCATGTCTAAGATGCTTTATATCCAACCTATCAGGCAGATGCCAACCATTCTCAGTGCTGATCAAGAAGGACGCAAAGTTCAAGTGGAATGACTAGTGCCAGCATGCCTTCGAGAGCATCAAGAAGTGCCTCATGATGCCACCAATCTTAGCCCTATCCAACGCAAACCTTTTATACGCTACACTTCTGCATTGGATGACTCCTTCAGTACTTTATTGGCCCAAGCCAATGATGAGAGAAAAGAGAATGCACTCTACTATCTATGTCATCGCCTGATACCTGTTGAGGAAAACTATCCACCCATTAAGATGCATTACCTAGCTTTGATCTTTGCAGCCTAAAAGCTATGGCATTATATGCTCTCTCATAAAGTAAACTTGATTTCTAGAATCAATCCATTGCAATACCTCATGGCATGGGTGATGCTATCTGTATGGTTGGCATGATGGTTTGTGATTTTATCACAGTTTGATATCACTTTCGTACTCCTCCATGCAAAGAAAGGACAAGAACTCGTGGATCTTAACAGTGCACCCACTTCTTACAAATTCTCCACTTAGTAATGATCTCCCTGCTAAGAAAATCATGAACTTAAGGGAAACAAGCATTCACCATTGGGAGATATATTTTGATGGTGTGGCCTCCTCTCAAAGAGGAGAAGAGCCATAATCTACTCTTCCATGAAAGGTAGGGGTAGGAATAATTCTCCAAACACCATACCATGACATGATGAGATTCTCATATCATTTATTCAATCCTTGCACAACAATGAAGCCAAATATGAGACTCTGATTTCTGGTCTAGAGTTAGCTATCTTACTAAGCATTCAAAATATTAACATCTTTGGGGATTCTCAACTAGTGGTCAACCAGATCACTGGGTCCTATAAGGTTCTAAAGCCCATACTCCATCACTACCACAAGTACACCATAGAGTTGCTAGCCAAAATTATAGAAGTTACCTTTTACAAGATTCCTCGAGGAAAACATGCCATAACTGATGCCTTAGCCATGCTTGCCAAGGAGCTAGCATGCTCGGAAGATGGGTCCATATCAATAGAGGTCCATAATAGCCAAGTCCTACCTCTTATTGATATTGACATCATCGATAAATACTCTCTTGGAGGGGAGGTTTCCGTTTCTAAAAAAGATGAATAACTGGATTGGAGGCAACCATTCATTGGTTACATAAACAAAGGCAAACTACCTCAAAAGAAGTCTCAAGCACATCAAGTAAAGTAGAGGGAACTCTTCTACACCCTCGTGGATAGTATCTTATACCAATGGTCATTTGATCATATATGGTTATGTTATTTAGAGAAGCACGAAGCCCATAAGATCATGACCAAGGTACATTCAGGATTATGCAGAGCTCACCAATCCAATCCCAAGATGAAAGCCAAAATCAAGAGACTTGAGCACTATTGGCTGACAATGATCACTGATTGCATAGACATAGCAAAGTGATACCACCAATGCCAAGTACATGGAGTGGTTTTACACCATTCACCCAACATTTTACATCTAACATTGGCCTCATGGCCATTCAAATGTTGGGGTACTGACATAGTGGGTCCAATCGATCCTCTTTCATCTAAGGGTCACCGATTTATCTTTGTAGCTACAGACTACTTTTCCAAGTGGGCGGAGGTGATTCTGCTCAGGGAGGTCAAAGCTCAGCATGTGCTCTAATTTTTCAGGAACCTTATCGTATATAAATTTAGGGTATCCCATCAAATCATATCTAATAATGGTACTGCTTTCAAGAGCACCAAGATCAATAACTTCGCTAGGAAACACAACATATATTGAAGCTACTCTGCCATCTATTACTCACGAGAAAAAGGTTTAGCAGAAGCCTCCAACAAAACTATTATTCAAATACTCAAGAAGATAATCAATGATAATAAGCAATAGTGGCATGAGTAGTTAGTTGAAGCTTTGTGGGCTGACCATACCACCTATAGAACTCTAACTCAATTTACCCCATTCTCCTTAGTGTATGGGTCTGAAGCCATTCTACCATTAGAAGTCCAACTCCCATCATTAAAAATAGATGTGGGTAGAAAAATCACAATTAAACAAAATGCCAAATTACGGTTAGAAGAGCTCAAAAGTTTTGAGAAAAGACGCTTACGAGCTTGCCAGAACGTCGAGTTGTACAAAGCAAAAATGATTCAAGCTCACACCAAGTTGGTCCACCCTAGAGCTTTTCAAGTAGGAGAGCTTATTTTAGTTATAAGGAGACCAATTATTGCTCACCGTTAGATGGGAGGCAAGTATGAACCCTCTTGGGAAGTCCCTTGTGCCATAGAGAAGGCCTACTAAGGTCGATCCTACTAGCTCATCAACCACAAAGGAGAACACCCGATGCTTCCAATCAATGAGCTTTACCTAAAGGAATGTTGTCCATAAAATAATGTTCAAAATAATTTTTCATCAATAAAATTTAATTTTTAATGAAAGAACTCTTCAAATTGAATGCTCTTTGTTTACAAAACTTACCTGATGTGCTTAGGGTAGGTGTAAGAGAACTTGAGAGGCATCCTATCCTTCATTAACAAAACACTAATGCAAAATTACTCATAAACACAAAAAAAATAAAACACAAATCTAATTGTTTTGGAGCTACTTCGAGTTACGATAATACCCTCAGCGGCCCTCCCCTATAGTTGCTCTAGGTCAGGTCTGACCCACTACCTAGCTAGTTTTCCTCCCCAGTGGCCTTTTATATTTAGGAGGATGTGAGTCCCTGTGCTTTCTTCCAAGATTAACCACTGTAAACTGATGAGCTCCTTGTTGGTGTGGTATGTCTTATTGTATGTCGCCTGATACCATTGATTTAAAGTCCTGTGAGCTTTTTCTTGAACTAGCCACCTGGGTCTAAGTTTATATTTGAGGATTAGGGTAAGAACCCTAGTGGCTCTTCTTCCACTTGACTACTTTAAGTTTGGGCTCAGTCCTTCTTCATGACTCCCCACTTGGTAGTCACCTTAGGTCAGATAGTAGTTGTCTAGCTATTGAAAGACTATCCTGATGGTCAGTTCCGCTTAGGAAGATGTGAGTTCTTGATGCTTTCTTTCTATATTGATCATCATAAACTGACGGGCATCTTTGGCTAGTTGGTGTTTTCCTTGCTGACGACAACCCACCCAGTGGACGACATTGCTCAAGCAGATGTGATCCCCATGCTTTCTCTTTAAGTTGGCCACCGTATACCTACAGGCTTTATATTTTAAGCATTAGAATAAGACCCCCAAAGACACCTTCCATATGGGCATTCTATTTGGATTACGTCTTCATGAACCCATCTAAACATGACCCAGGTTACTACTAGATTGGACAGTTCTCCTTTCCTAGTAGTCACCCCTGTGGTTGGAAGTTCTGTATTGCGAATGTACAAACTATCCCTTGAGCCAGTAAATCTGATATATGCCAAAGCCCCCGTGGCTCTTTCTTAGTGTGGCTCCTTGCAAACCAACAGGGTGGTCCATGCTAAACAAAAAAACAAACAAACAAACAAAACGAAATGAAATCTTATGCGGATTAGGATAAGACCCTCAGAGGCACATTTTCCAAATTAGGCATCCTATCTTTTGGGTAGTGTCAATAAAACTCCCTATAGAAATCACCTAAACTACTTTGAGTTAAGATAAGACCCCAGCGACACTCACTTATCGCTAGGTCGTTTGACTCAGCCATCAATAGGTCACCCCAATGGCTAATTTTACTTTGGAAGATGCGAATCCTAGAGCTTTCTTCCTATCATAACCGTTGCAAACTGACGGGCAACTCTTAGGTTGGATAGTCTCTACTTTGAGGCCATTAGACTACCCTTTTGGACTGATAAATCTAAGGTAGGTACAGGTTTACATTGCCCCTTTCTTGGTGTGGTTCATCGCAAACTGACAGTTTCCAAATCAAAATTAATCAAAACCAAACAAATCAAAATCAAGTTAAAATTAAAAAAATGAAAATCAACCCAAAACCAAAATAGATCAATCAAAATCAAAATAAAGTAAAGCTCAAACTTACATCTCAGTGGAGCCACAATAAATCAATCAAACTCAAAGTCAATTAAACTCAAAATCAATCAACAACAATTCGATTCAACTAATCAAACAAATTCAATAAAATCTATATCCCTAGTGGATCCTCCTCTGAATCAATCAAATAAATTCAAATTCAATCAACAACAAACTAATCAAATTAAATCAAGACAAAACTAATCAAAATATTAATCCCCAATGGATTCCAATCTAACTCAATCGAACCCATATTCCCAGCAAATCCCTCTTTCCTAAATCAATTCAATTAAATCGAACAAATTCAATACAATTTTGATCCCCAACGGATTTCCTTCTTCACCTTGGGTGTAAATCAATCAAAACTAATCAAATGAACTCAATCAAATCTCAATCCCTGATAGATTTCTTCACTTATGCCCTAGGAATAAAGAGAACCCAACCAAATTCATGTACAAATCCCCAACGGATCTCTCTTCATGCCCTTAGTATGAAATCAATTCTTAACCAACTAAACCAAATCTACTCCTCACTATCTCATGCCCCAACATGGAGCGAATTGCATCACATTAGGATTCATTGGTCTATTTACCTCTCTATTTAGGTGTGGATATCCATCTTTAGTGCTTGTAATCTTTCTTCAATACTTTTGATTACCTCGGTCAAAGCTAATACCTGCGGTGTGCCTTGTCAGTTACACCACACCTATTTAGAATCCTTTTGTTGATCTTACTTTTGGAGTGAGGGTTCATCCTCCTATCTTAGACTTAGGATTCTTCTCAAGACGCTTGAATTTCTTTACTCATAGAACACTTCTAAGATTAGATGAACACTAAACCCAAGCCTAGAGACTTAGGAAGGCATGCCCTCAGTTTAGACTATACCTTAAGTCTAATGGAACCTCCTGTCCTATGGCCTAGACTAAGACTCATGCCTTTCCACTCATGAAAATCCAACCTATAACTAATCAAATCAAACCTATTGAATCATATTTCTTATCCAAGCTCCAAGCCAAAATGATTTAAACCCAAATCTACCCTAACCTATAATCTAATCCCATGGACTCAACTTAAAGCTCTTTTAATTAAACAAAACCCAATTGATTTTTACAAGAGCACTCCAAGCATTCAAATCATCATTTCAAACTCTTCCAAAATCTACAATCAAGCCAAAAAACTAAATCAATCCATTTAACCCAAGTTAGCCCATTTGGGCCCAAAATATCCAAATGAGCCAAAATCAAATTAAATCAAAATTAATTACAATCAAAGTCATCAATCAATCCTAAATCAATCATGAAGCTAAATCCAACCTAACTCAACCCAATCCAACTTAATTGACCCATTTGGTTCACTTGACCCAAAGTGACCTAAATGACCCATTTGATCCAAACCTCAATCCAACCCAAATTGGATTGAACCAACCCATTAAATATCTTCTACAATGATTACTGATCACCCTTGATTGCCCGATTGCAATCAGTTGGGTCAAACCAAGCTAATTTGATCACTTGACACAAAGTGACCAATATGAGCAAAATGAACTAAACTACAACCCAATCCTAAATTGGATTGAACTAATCCCTCCAATCTCTTCCATGATGATTGTTCATCATCTTGGATAACTCAACTGCAATGAATTCAATCAAATCAACACAATTCGACAAATTGACCCAAGTTGACCCAATTTAGCCAAAAAGGCCAAATTGGGCTAAACCTCAATCCAATTTAAATTAATTGAAGTTAATGCTTCCAAATAATCATGAATTGATTATTGAACATGATCCAACCTCTAATTGAACCCAATTTGACCAAGTTAAACCAATTGACCCATTTAGCCCAAATTGACCTAAAGGTTCAAATTGGTCTAAATCAATCCTAAATCCAAATTAATTGAAATCAACACCTTCAATCATCTTCAAATCATTAATTGAACTTAAACCAACACTTAACCCAAACCAATTTGGACAATTTGACTAAATTGGTCAACTTAGCTTGACCCATATGAATCCATATGAGCCAAATTTAAATCTACTCCAAATCAAATCAAACCTAAAAAACCCAAATCATCATTTGAACATAATCTATCCTTGGTTTGACCCAATTTGATCCATGGGTCAACCTAATTCAAATGAACCCAATTTGACCTACATGGGTCAAATTGAGCCAAACCCATTCGAACCAACCCCAAACCCAACCAAACTTGGCATAACCCATCCTTGGGTCACCATGGGTCAGCCAAAATCAAACCCAACCCATCTTGACCCGAATTAGGCTAAGACCCATTGGGTAAACCCCTCCAAATAGGACAAAATCTCTATTTGGATGGTCTCACCTACCTCTTTGACCTTGGCAGCCACAAAAGCTTGATTGGGACCTCTGACCCACTGGCTAACTTGGCCCAATGTGAATTGGGTCAGTCATGGGTCAAAGGTGTTGAAATAACCCAAGCCATTCCATTGGCTCACCTTGGGGAGGAAGGACATGCCACCTCAGCCCATTCCATACCCTCAAGCATATAAGGAGCTCCACCTCATCTATTCTGTGATGACCCTAGTCGCTTATGCCGGCCGAAAGTCTACCAAAACTAGAGTCAATCACACCATCAGATCCCATGGGGAGGAGAGTATATGCCTCCCCATCTCATTCCAGCTCTCACACAGACATCTACAGAGCTTCAGTGAGTCAAGATGAGCTTCCCTAGAGCCTTCCCGAGTTCCTCTGAGCCTCCCATCACCGTCAACACCAAACTTAAGCAAAATATAGCCTCTTCTCCATCCAACCTCACCTAAATTATACCAAATCTAAATTAACTTCATCAACACCTTCTCCAAGCTCCAGCGAGAAAAAAATGAATCGATTCCCGATTGATTCGAGCACCGGAGACCATCCCTAAACCAACTCTGATGACATTTCTGACGACGCTTGGTCCATAGAGCCATTGATGGGGAGGCAAGTCATGAGCTTCTCAGTAGGCTTCATCTCTTCAAGATGAAGCTACCCCAGTTGTTGGACCACCAATCTTAAGCTCCGACGAGATAAATTCTGGCAAACCATAGAAAATCCAATATGAGTTAGTCTTTTGTAAAGGATTTTGTCATTTCTTACAATTTCCATCATAGAATATCCATAGATCTATCCCTTGAAGGTTTTGGAGGCAATCACGATGCCTCACAAGCTCCAAAGATCTTGAATCAAATGGAGGATGGCAGATGGTGTCCGTCTTCTATCGCTCGGGGTACGAAGGATCATCCGTCGTCCATTCTGCATGATTGGAATGGATGACCCTAATTAATCTACTAGATTTATTTGATTTAATCCTATTAGATCCATAGGATTAATATCAGATGGATGGTGGGGATGAAAGCGCATCCACTGCCGTTAATTCATCATACTGCATCGGACAATTTCACTGGCCAATCCCGTGGAACCACATGAAAAGCATCATCGCATCAGCTCCCACATGGCGCCGATGGGACTAGAGATTAATTAGGTTTAAAAATGTAATTAATCACTCAAAACTTCAAAAATTTATAATTAATTATAGAAAAATCCTAAAAATATGTGTAAACCTATTTTGGAATGCGTAAACATAGAAGATTTTAATAAAAATGATTTCCCTATATTTTGAACAGTAAATAGAGCTTAATTAAGGATTGAATTTTTTTAATTAGCTTAATTAAGCCTTAATTACTTGGCCAATTAATGTCTAATTTGTAATATTGATTTAATTAGATGTCCTCTACCTCTCATAATTTTCTTGTGATTTATTGGCTAGGTAATTAAGGGAATTTGAAATTCAAACCTTCATTACCCTCATTAAGCCATTTAATAATTATTAAAAATACCAAATAATGAAAATTAAATAATTAATGATTATTAATCATTTATTAATAGTGAAATGATGAGGGGAAATGATTATGACCTCTTTCTTAATTATTTTCCAAATCAATTTTATTAAAGAGGGTAATTAACTCAAAATTTAATTAAGGCTTAACTAAGTAATTAATGATGGAATCAAATCAAATTAAAGTGGTAATTAGATTAGATAATCTAATTTGAATTCATGGGTTCCTCTTTATGTGTTTAATAGCATAAAGACCCTTAAATAAATTATGATTAACCCATGGGTGTGGGAAAATCATAAGAGAACTTAGCTTAGTTATTTTTCTAATCTAATTAACACTTAAGCATGAGCCTATTGTATTAGGTCCTATAAGAGCATTGTAATTTTAATTTCTCATTTGCATATCATTTAAGGGTCTTGAATAAGTGATTAATTAAGCTAAAGAAGCATATGAAGGGTAATAAAATGAATTGTTTAATGAATCAAACTTAACTAACATAAAATTCACTTAATTACTTCCCTTAAAACACACTAAATTACCAACATGGGATGGGATCAAAAATAACAAATTTAAACCTCCTCCTCTTTAAGTTTAATGAATCAAATCCAAAATCAAATTTTATTATAAGCTTTGGTTTCCCATCATAAGTTTTGTATGCCATGTGATATCATACATTCATGTTTTAAAAAAAAATTAAAAGAATCAATGGAATTCATTTCTATGTAAGTTGCATATGTTGGCTTAATCTTACTATATGTGTGGCTATTATCACTAATAAATTTCAAAAGCTATTTTAAAAATTATAAATTGACAATGAAGATTTTGAGTGGTAATTGTGGTGTTATATTTCTCAAACTCTTGGGGAATTTGAAAAATAAAATATGTTGTGTTGTATATATTGGGATACCACATAGATCCGCAGATGTACTCATTAGGGTGATTAGGTGCGACATTAAGGAATGATGTACTATCTCGAGAGATAGAGGTCACCATCTTATAATGGACCTAATCACCTAATAAGCACTCCTAAGGACAATGGCTCTTCCAATGTACCAGATATCTTTCCCCTGCTTTACATAGAGAAGTAAAGTAAGGTTTATTTTAAATCGGGTTGGTTAAGTTCCTTATGGAGGCAAGCCTCATAGTTAATTCTACCTTAAGGAATGAGATTCCTTAAGAATACTCTCAATTAAGGTAAATGATTTTTGTTTCCAAAGATTTTGAAGATAGGACTATCAATAAATTAGTTATTTTTGGAAAATCAAGTGGGATTGATCAAAAGGGGAGAGTTATTATTGAAACCAAAGGGAGATGAGTAGGGGATGCTCATGATACTAGGAAATATAATGAGCATCCCAAACTATCCTATGATTGGGCTTTATATTTTTGAAATTTGAAGAGGATTATATGTTTGAGTTGAATTTTTTTTAGAAATCAAGGGCTTATAATTCCATAATACAAGATCATGGAAATGCCTAAATGGTGAGGATTTATGCTTGTATCCCATAAAGGAAAACATCAACCTCGGATCCTGAATCTAGAGAACTTTGGCAAGGAGCAAAGCATGACCTAAATCTAAGAAAAAAATGGGTATATGGTTTATCTCCATAAGAGAGAAAATCCACCCGACTGTTGGAATTACAACCGCCTGGGGGTGGCCGCCAACTAACTCTCCTATGATTTTAAATACATGTAGGCAAGTCTTATGCTTTTGCAAGATAGCTAGGTTGTTTATTTAGAAAGGAGACTAAGTCCTTAAACACACCCCTAAGAGACTAGATCATGAAGGGCATGAATAATGACTTAATCTAATGCAAATTTTGTTAAGTTTTTTCATTTTTTGGACATTTTATTTGACACGCTATGGGATTTCATATGCCTAATGCATGAGAAATTGGTTATGGGCCAAAATCAAAAAGAAGGAGGTGTTTCCACCATGGCTCTCAAAGGTCAAGCCATTTTCCAGCAAAGGTGGAAGCCCTCCATAAGCAAGAGTGAAGTAATACATTTTATGCATGATGTGAGACATACAACATCCGCCTAAGGGGTTACTAAATCTTTTATTATCTTGATTTATGTCCTAGCTTGTGAGGTTATGAGTTATTTAATTTAATTTTGAGTTGATTAATTGGATAGAAAATTTATTTTTCTAAGAGTCCTAATCGCATCTAGGCCATTCATCAAATAATGAAGAAACTAGAAAATCATGCCATCTAATGCACAATCATAAACATCAATCAATTTATAAAATTAGCAAAAGAATAAGAGGCCGTGGTGGCTCCACGACAAACCAAAAAAATGTGGGTAGTCGAGCTCTTTATACAACCTGATTATAAAATGAATAATTACAATTAAAAGGAATTCATGTTATGGGGTCTTCATTCTTCATTATCTTCTTTCTTCATTTCTTCTTCATTTTGATTTTTTCTTTTCTTTCTTCTTTGACTTGATTGAATGTGGTTGCTCCAAGGCTTCACATGGTACATAAGACATGGTCTTATGACCAATGTTCACCTAATTCCCCATAACATTCATTCCAAATCTTAATTGCAAAATTTACATCAAAATGGGAAAGATAAATCTAACTAAACTAAAATAGAGATTAGCTAAACATACCACACAACCCAAGCAGTATATGAATAATTTGACTTAGCACCCACACATGGGTAACCAAGTCCACCTATCCTAATTTTGGATTATGCTTAGGGTATAAGCAACCCGCACAGCAAAAAAATATTTATTTTTTATTACAACCCCTTAAGCACAACCCCCTATAAGATATGATTAGACTAAGATCGCCCTATCATCACACATACACCCTAACATCGCCTAAAAATATTACATCACAAAAATAAAATCGCATCAAACCATGCACCATCCTAACATAGAGCTAGAAATGGTGACTTAGCCTAATGTGTGCCATTTAAGGTTGTGCATGTCTTAGCTAGTTTTTAAGGTTAAATTTTCTAAGTGTGAAATTCAATTTAGAGGGTGGTTTCATTTTAAGTGATTTAGTTGATTTGTCAATTTTATTTGATGATTTGATTTAAATGAACCTACATTTAGTTACTAAATGTTGTAAAGAAGAAAAAGAGAAGAGAACTTCTTTCATCCCTACCTTAAGTAATTTCTAAGGTAGATTCATTAATGATTTTTCTTTAGTGAATATTTTATTATGTGTTTTAATTAACCCTAAGTTTAGATTTGCTCTAAATAACTATTCAATAAGAAAGCATCTTAGGATTAATTAAGGTGAATTACTATCACATACACATAACCATTTATTTCTTTCCACCATGTATACCATGCATATGAATAATCCTAAGCATACTATACATGCAATGCAAATTTTAGCACATTTGATGATGAATGCTAAGAGATATGATTTGAAAATTTGGATATTCCATGAATGCATGATTTTATTATGTAAAAAAGAGGATTCTTTATCCATTAACAAATGCACATTCACATGTATAAAAGACATAAGTGAGTATATGCCATTATTTTCTACACTGGGTGTAAGGTACAAGACCTACTTAGGCTACTTAAAGCCTCAACCTGGATGTCGACTAATATAACACTTTTCTTAAATACATGAAAATGTATAAAAAGAAATAAATGGATGAAGAATCATGCAAAAGATTTTGTGTTTGATTTAGTTGTATAATTTAGATGTGTAATGTGAAGATCCTTCTTAAGTCATAACAGAGTGCATAGAATAGATTTAAGCAAGTGTTATGTTCTTTTCAAATGAACTATACACTTTGCAAATCCTATTCAAATCCATGTTAAGAGAAGAGAAGAAAACACAAAAACACACTTATAATCACATGCAATATTTTAAGTACTTGCAATATTTTAAGTACTTATAAGTAGCATCACTTCATTCATAATCTTTGATTCATAGGTTTTGAAAATAATTTTTGGTTTAATAGTGATAATACACTCATATTCTTAATTTAGCCAAAAACATGCAATTTGACATAAAAGGAAACATTTTATTTAATTGATTTTTCAAAAGATGAATGCATGATTTCATGGAAAACAACATTTAGCATGTTTGGAAAGAAATAAAGTGATGTAAGCATATGACTTCATTCACCCTAATTTCTAAAGACAATCCTATAAAATAAGATCATTTAAAGTGAATCAAAATTCTTAAAGAGATTTTATTTTTTTGAATTTGATTTGACTAGAATGTGAAAAGAGTTTTGGTCCTAACCCATTTCCCATGTGTGAATTAGTTTAATTTTAGAACAATTAGATTGATTTTATGTTTTATTTAAGGTGTGAATTAAATCCATTAATTACCCCTTACCTATACCACTTTAACATAATTAAACAAGTAATGAGCCAACATATGATATGCACATGAATTTAAATCAATAATGCACCTAAGAAATAAATGCAATGTAATTGGCTCACAATTATTGATTAATTAAGCTAAAGGTTTAATTGGTACTTTCATAAAATCCTACACATGTAGTTTGATTATAATCTTTGAAGCTTCTAGTTATTGAACACCTAAGAATCTACCCAAGATTAAGATGATTAAATAATAATTTTTTTGATTGATTTTTAATTAAGTGATCATTAGTGATTAATTTTAATTATGTTGATTAAAAGAAAGGGGTTTAGGGAATAATTAGGAAAATACCAAACCTCATTCCATAATCCTCCTATTTCTTAAACAAATTTAATTATCTCATGATTAAATCATTATTCATATGCTTAATTACTCATTACATTAGTGATTAGGGTTCATTAATTAATTTCTAATTAATCCAACAATAAATTCCAAGAAATCATGAGGAAATTCATCCCACTAAACATAACCGAGAAATTTGAATTAATTAAAGTAATTGTGAGTAATTAAGTATTAAATTTCTAATAAACCCAAATTGAGAAAATTCAATTTAAAAATTAATTAAGAAATAATTTTATTATTCCTTGAAATTATCTTTAAAATGAACTCATTTATATTTTTTTTTGATTTTTCTATATTTAATTATGATTTTATGAAGTTTTGTGATTAATGGATAATTAAAATAATTAATAACTAATCCGTGGTCCGGGCTATGCATTTTCCACATGTGCAATGGATTGGTTAAGTTGTCACATCGCACAAGTTTGGTGATGGACTTTCCTGACCGATCAAGATCGAATGGCCGTGATTAATCCCATTTAAGGGTTTAAATGAGATCTAACATGATTTAATCAATCCCCATCAAAACATGCGGATGGATGAATGATTCTCCTCTGGAGATGATGTCATCCATCAATCATTGCTCTATCCAAGCTCACCCAAGCTTGGATGGAGTTCAAACTCACCCCACACCTTCCGAGGAGCATAAGTAAGAATCCAATCAAGATCTAATGGGATTACAATTCCTTCACAAAGGACCAAGAATTTTTTATCTTAGGATCAATTTGTGAACCATGGAGGCTATCAGGCTTCAATGAGGAGGTAGCTTCTCTAGAGAGATGAAGCCCCATTGAAGGTGTCAAGCTTTGATTTGAATTGATATGGCTAACCAAGCTCCCTTCAATGGTGATCGGCTTGATCAAGTGAGGCTCCATGGCTTGGAGACTTAAACACTTTAGTTAAACTCTGACTAGGTCATGGTGCTCTTGTAAGATAATTTGATGGAGAATTGAATTTGAAATTCACTTCACCTCCTATTTTGGCTTTAAAGAAAATGGAGAAATAGGAGAAAATGCTTTGAGAAGTTTGGAGAAGCTTACTTTCAATCCTAGAGTTCAATCAAATTCAGTGTCATTTTGAGTGGGAATGAGAGTATATCTCTCCTTGGATCGATGAGACTAATTTTTTTTTTTGATCAATTGGTTGGAGGGTCAAGTTAGGCATCCATGTGATCATTTTGGGAAGGGGAGGAGGGGAGGGAGTGCCCATGTGCTGTGTGAGTGTATGAGGTGATCCAAGTGCCAATTTGAAGGGTCATGGCTTTGGGTCATTTGACCCAAACCCATTGGGTCATGTTCACCACTTGGTGTCAAAATGGACCACTAGAAGATGCCAAGTGGCCTTGAAAGAATATCAAATTAAGTGAATTTGGTCATATACCCTTTGACCCAAGGGTAAAGTGGTTATTTACTGATTTTGAAGATTTTATGATTCAAAATTGGTCCAAATTTCAAGTGATTTGGAGTTCATTTAGTTTGAATTGGTTCAATTTGACCTTTAGGTCAAGGTCAATTAAGTTGACCAATTGGTCAAATTGTCAAACCATGGGTTAGGTCAAGTTCAAATGATCATTTGGAGCCTATGGGAATCATATTTGGTTCAATTTATTTATATTTGGTTTTGGTTCATTAGGTTCATTTGGGTCAAGTTGAATTTGACCCATTTAACAAATTGCTAGTCAGGTTGGTGGTTGGTTGATCATTTGAAATGTATTGCAAGTTTTGGTTTCAATCAATTTTGGTTTGGTTTGATTTCAAGTTGATTTGACCTTTAGTAAGTTCATCATGAGAGTTGGGTCTAGTTGGCCAATTGAAGCTTTGGTCAAGTTCAATAAGTGATTTAGAATGAATTTGACCCATTTTTGACCTTTTAGGTCATTTTGGGTCAACTTGGGTGAAGTGGCCAATTAGGCTTGGTTTAGCTCAATTGATGGCTTGGTCAAGTTCAATAATTGATTATGGATTGATTTAGATTAATGGTTTCAATCAATTTGGCCTATTATGGATTTTTGCTAGTTTGGGTTTCATTTGGGCTAAGTGTTGACTTGGTCAAAGGCTAGGTTTGACTTCGTTTGACCCAATTTGAGTGATTGATCATCCTAGAATGATTTTTGATCACAATGTGAGGCTTAGATGGGCTTAGTTCAATCAAATTTAGGTTAGATTAGAATTTGGCTCAAAAAGGTCATTTAGGTCACTTTGGGTCAAGTGAGCCTAAGTGGATCAATTGGATTGATCAAGGCTTGATTCAAGTTTGGTTGAACTCACATATGGACTTATGTTTGAATTATAAATCCAATTGTAAGTGATTTGGAGTCAAATGGGTTTTGATTCATTTGATAATTTCAAGTCAAAAGGTTGAATATGGGTTTGACTTGGGTTAGTTTTGTTTTGGTTTGATGATTGAAGTTTATGTTTATATTTAGGCATGTGATTGAAGGAATGATTGTTTGAAGAAAATAAAATGTTTGGATTGATTTGAGAATGATTTGCTAAGTTCAAGAATTTGACTTAAAAAGTATAAAGTGGATTTAAGTTGATTTGGATTTGATTTTGAATTGTTTTATTAAATTTATATTTCATTTATATTTGTGAATATAAATAAGAATATAAATGGTTTATGAGAAAATATTTTGAATTTGGAGTGACTTGAATTTGATTTGTTTAAGTCCATAAGATGAAATCAAAATGGCTTTGGAAGGCTTTTAGATTTGGAATTAAGTTTTGAATTTATATTTCATGTATATTTGTGATATAAATGAGAATATAAATGGGTTATGAGAAAATTTTGAGTTTGGAGTGATTTAATTTGATTGAGCTAAATTAAGATGAAATCAAAAGGCTTAAAAAGGTTTTGATTTGATTTTGATTTGAGAAAAAAGTTGAAATTGATTTAAGTTTGATTTGGAATTGATTTAATTTGAAGTTGATTTGAATTTTAAGTTTGATTTTAAAGAAGGAAGCAAGGATTTGTTGCTATAGGTAGGCAAATTTTCTAATACCCCGGCATAACCTATTCTTATGGCTAACTCTAAGTCTCTAGGTTAGGTTAAGTGTTCACCTAATCAAAGAAGTGTCTTAAGACTAAGGAACTTATAGAGGTCATGCCTAGATGGTTGAAAGCTCATTCAAAAGTGAGGTCAACAAAGTGCCCACAAAGGGTGGTGACAAGGCATACCGCATTTATTGACTTGATCGAGATGATCAACAACAGATCACAAGAACTACCAAATAATCTACTCCTAAAGAGGTGTATAAGAAATCAAGATTTAGAAATGGACTCTACTTATATCAAAACATAAGAGAGTGAAGGAGAATCCATGGAGAGATGTGGCTCCAGGGGAAAAAGGTCATCCAATGGGGATAAGAGGTTGATTTAATTTACATCTGTGAGGAGAAATTTGATTTATAGATTTGTATTTGGGTGTACCACCTGAGGAGTGTGAACCTGTGCTAGGAGAGCAAGTGTATAATTGGTTCCACTAAACCAAAGATTTGCGCTGGGAAACTACAACTTTGTTTAATTTGACGCTAGATAGTTGATTTGTTTTGTTTGTTTAATTTGAAACCTAGGAGGGCTAATTTGTTTTAGATTTTATTAATTTTGAGATAGTGGTTTGGGATGGACGATCAAAGCCAGGCCTGGTCTACTCATTTTACTACCAAAGGGTAGTCTCTCAACCACATGAAGACATCAAAACCAAAGGGGTGTGTGCAATTGTACTAGAAGAGCATAGACTTACATCTTTCAAAGTAGAATTATCGGGAGATAAGTTAGACAACATTGAACCCAACCTATTGCTTGGGAGTGAATGCATGGACTTAAATCACCAAAGATAGTCAAAAAGTTTTCATTTTAATTATATTTGGTGGATCAGTGTAAAGGAACTATATTAAAAGTGTGCCATTGGTTTACTCGGTTTATCAATCTAAAGGGAGTTATTTTCTGTCAGAGAACTATCCAACCAAAGTTCTTTTGTTGCAACCATGGAAGAACAGTGACTCATCTTTCCAATAAAGGACACTCAAAACATAAAGAATAAAGTGTAACATGTCAACCCTAGAATGTGGTGCTCAAGGTTATGCCATGCTAGAATGTGTAGTAAACTTATATCTTCCAGAGCAAAATGACCACCGGGGTAACCAATTTATGGCAAAACAGATTGAACCCAACCTAAGGGCAACTATAGAGAGAGTGGTGACCTGGGGACTTATCTCAACTCAAGTATAGTCAGGCAATTCCTATAGGGAGTTCTATTAACATTGCCCTAAAGATAGGATGCTTGCTTGGGAAAGGGGTCCCTGGGGGCTTGAAATTCCTAATCCACAAAAGAATAATTTTGTTTGTTTTGTTTACTTATTTATCATGGACCTTGTTGATTTGGTGAGTCAAGAGAAGGAGTTATATCAACCTAAACCTATCTCTGATGATAAGGGAGAATCATCCACTAAAAAAATTCTAACATGGGTGGCTACTAAGAAAGGGGACCTCTCTAAGAAAGGGGACTCACATCCACCTGACAAACCTCATCAGATAGCACAGTGAATGCTCTGGGCTTTACTCCCACATCAAAATAGCTCAAGATAAAAGATATGTATTTATGTGCTTTTTGTTGAGGAATAGATACCCACTTGGGTATCTCACACCTATTTAAACATGCTTAAGAGTTGATGAAATAGTGATAATAGCGTTGTGATTCCACCAAGAAAGGATGTCACTTGTCTTACACCCAACTTAGTCATGCTAGTTGAAATAGGATGCCTCTTGGGTCTCACACCTATTCTAGTTTGGGAATCATGTTTAACTTGTGTTTGTGTTATGAAATAAGGATATGATGCCTCTTGGGTTCTCTTACACCTACCCTAAACACGTCGTGGTGGATTCGCAAAAAAGAAAATAAGGCTTCAAAAGAAGAGAGTATTTTGATGAATTGGAATAGAATTTTCGAAGATAATTATTTTTTAAACATAATTTTATGGGTAGTATTTCTTCAAATAGAGCCCATTAATTGGGAGCATCGGGTGTTCCCATTTATAATCAATAAGTTGATAAGATCCTCCTTAGTAGACCATCTCTATGATAAAAGGGCCTTCCCAAGTGGTTCAAACTTGCTCCCATCTTTGACTGCAAATTGGACTCTTAAAACTAATAAGCTCATACTTGAAAAGCTCTAGTCAATGGCTTGTTGAGCTTGAATCATCTTGGCTTTGTATAACTCAAGATTTTGGATGCCTAGGTCTCCTCTAAACCTTGAGCTCTTCTAATCAAAACTTGGCATTATGCTCAGAAGTGATTTTTTATCATTATTATCCTTAGTGATGAGTAACTTATGGTAGAACAACTTTGACCCATCACTAAGAGAATGGATAGATCAAGTTGGAGGTATGTATGTGGTGCCCACAAGGCTTCAACTAATGCTCACTCATTCATTTTGTCATGAGTGTCTTCTTTAATATCCTCGAGAGTTTTGTTGAAGTGATGCCATTTTCCCGATAGTAGATGGTGGAATATCTCCCATACTATCCCTTAATTATCTGCACCAGATCTACATCGCTCTCCAGGGACCTTGTTGATGGTGACCTCGGATTTGGGCCAATCCTTCATGGTGACTCTAGTGAAAGCTTAGTTTTAGAACCTTATAGGACAAAGAACATGGTTGATGACCACCGAGAATCTCATAGATGTTGATGCTTTTGACACACTATAATGGCTAACTCCAAACAATCAAAGCCTCATACGCTTCATTGTTGGTGCATGGATTGGAGAGATAGTATGAGAATCTCATCACATCATGGTGAGTTAAGAGAACTATTCCTACCTCCTTTCCGAAGAGTAGATCATGGTTCTTCTCCTTTGAAAGGAAGCCGCACCATCAAAATACATCTCCCAATGGATTGTCAACCTCCCCTAAGTTCATGATTTGTTCATCGGGAGATCATCATTGGAGATCAATGAAGGGACTAAGAAATCTGCTACGCTTTCCTTTCATAGGGGTATGAATGTGATATCAAACTATGAGAGAATCATGACCATGTACAACCATGATATATTTGAGATATCGAGTGGATTGATTCTGAAATCAAGTCACCTTGAGAAAGCATATAGTGTCATAGCTTTGGGATGCAAAGATTAAAGCTAGCAATGTTTCTCAATAGGGTAGTTTGCTTCAGGGATCGATGATGGCCGAGTAGAGAGTGTTCTCCTTCCCTTCATCATTGGTTTGAGCCAACAAAGCAAGGAGTCATCCAATGCAAAGTAAAGGATAAGTGGTTTGCCGGATAGCTAGAATGGCACTTCACTAAATACTGCTTGATATCTTCAAAGGAATGCTAACACTTATCATCCTTTTTGACAAGTGCTGAAAATTGCTTGCATCTTCCTAATAGATTGAAGATAAAGTGTCTTAGATATGCCAACCATCCTTTGAAAGATCTGAGTTGGATTAGACTTTTAGGGGGTGGCATTTCTAAGATGACTTTGATCTTTTCTAGGTCTATCTCTATTCTCCGATGTCAAACAACAAGGAACTTCTGAAGCTACTCAATGCACACTCGTGGGGTTCATTTTGAGGTTAAATTGTCTTAACCATTCAAAACTACTCAAGTCAAAGAGATGGTCTTCCTTTTCTTTGCTTTTGACTACTAGATCATCAACATAACATTCAACTTGATGATGAATGAGTTCATTGAAGATTTGAGTCATGGCCCTGGTATGTAGCACATTTTTAAGGTCGAAAGGCATGACCTTATAATAATAGATTTTGATCTTTTGAAAAGTAATTTCTTTCATCCCTGGGGCCATCTTGATTTGGTTGTAGCTAGATGACCCATCCATAAAGGAGAATATGCATGAGATGAGGTGATGTCCACCAATAGTATAGGAAGTGAAATTCATCCTTAGGACATGCCTTATTTAAGTCCTAAATTGACGATATACAAATTTGCCATTCTTTTCTTAACTAGATGACACTCTCCGGTAGGGTATTTTTCTTCTGATGAAACCAACAACATCGATCAATTTCTTGACTTCAAAATGACCGTTGTTCGATTTCTAATCATGTGTCTAGGAGCTTGCTTGATAGTGTGTTAGGGTCTATTGCTAGTTTGTGGACCGCTATGTTAGAGATAATCAGCATCTCTTCATAGCTCCATGCAAAGCAGTCCTTAAACTCCAATCAACCTAACTAAGTCATTGGTTTCTTCTTCTTCATTAGAACTGATGTATGTAGGTGGATCTTCATCTCGAGGTTGATTTCTTTGAGCTTGTCATTGTTGAATGGATTTCTTCTTCAAATGGAGGTGCATCTTTGATTTGAAGATCATCGGATCATCAAGTTTCTAAACACACTTTCATAAGAGTTAGTGTGGTTTGAGAAGAACCTATCAAACTCGATGATTGGTGACACTAAGTAGAATCATCATCATGACCCACTATACCAATCTAATCCTAGTCTTGATTGTGCATCCCTCCTTTGTTATTCCAAGCTTCAAATACTTAACTGCTTGGACCATGTATAAGGAATCAAACCTTTCTTTGCAAGATTAAGAACACAAGTATAATCAAAAGGTAATTCCATTAAATCTTTATATGAATTATCCTCAAGTTCTACATCATCTTTTGGACTTGAGGATGATGATCTCAATAGGAATCTCTTTGCTTGACATTCATGGAAGACTGGGGCTTCCTTAACTACTAAACCTTCAACTTTTGAGAAGAAAGTGAGGTTAGAGCTAAAGTTCTCAAGCACCTAATAGTTTTACATAAACTGATTCAATACATTCATGCTTTGCTGGAGGCTGGTCTTCATGTTTGGCTCAGTGTCACCTCCAATGAAACCCCGAGAGGTTGGTCGGTATGCTAATCACATGAGACTCATCCTCTAGCTAGATTCCAAGTCTATGTGAATAGTAGTGTACTCGTGAACTATAACCCTATTATGGCCAACCGTGGGGTCTTCCACCTGAATTGCCTCTCAGCCGCTGCCTCTACTCTGGTGGAGGTCGAGTCATCCTACCCATATGTCCATATGATGGAATGAACTGGGTGGAATGTATACATGCGGCTCTACTTCTCCTTGATGTCTTTCGCTCACTTGTATTTTCTTTCTTCTTTTCTTTTTCTTTTTCCTTTTCTTTTTCTTCTTTTTTTTTTCTTTGTATTTAAATTTTAACCAAGTTCACAAGAAAAAGTGTTTTGAGGAAGATAGTAGGTCCATCTTTATATATCTTGACCTCTCTAACTAAAAATGATTTTTTATCTCCTTTGACACAGTATTCGATTCCATCTTTTCAAAACTTGATGCATTGATGGAGGGAGGATGGAATCATCTTATTCTGGTGTATCCAAGGCCTACTGAGCAAAGTAGAGAATGAAGAATTTGAATCAATTATATAAAACCTAGCTTCAATCTTTCAATCACCTATCTGTAAAGGTAACACTATGGTACCTAAAGCCCTCTCGCCCTATTCATTGAATCCTCTCAACATCATCCATCTCCTCGAGTGTAGAGATGTCAATCTCAAATAGCAAGGGTCTTGACTCATAATGTTATCGATGCACCGATCAACTAAAACCTAGAAAGTCAAATCCCATATCCACTATGATGTAGGGGGCGGTTTCATGTCCCCAAGAAGGTCTCATCTATGAATGTGACTCCAGGCTTCTTGAATAATGTGCCTCCTCCAATAGTCACTGAGCTAAGCATATCTCTGGATCAAGAAGGGCCTTGATTAATGATTCCCTCATCTCTTTGGATAAGACAAGGGCATCATATGCTTAGTTTAGCTGGCAACTTTCTTAGGTGAGCGAGGACATTGTAATCAACTTTGGGATGATCCTCCACAAGCATATCCATGGGTGGAGCATCCTGTGGAGGGGCTTCTTGCTCATTGGTACCAATGACTTATTTTCCTTATCTTGAGGTGCTGCCTAGAGGTAGAACCACCATGGAGGTTAACTTGATCTCTTATGGTTTAGGAAGATTCTACTGTCAGCTCACCTAGCTTCTCCTATAGGACCCTCAAAATCGATGATTCCAAGTCTATCTCAAGGTGAACCCGTATATTACAAAAAGGAAAGTCCATCTCTAAATCAAAAGAAGATCGAGTTGTTATAATTATTATTTAGACTTGAAGAGTTTTCTAAAGAGTAATGAAACAACCCATCGTGACATATGTAATTCAAACTTTTATTCCTTGATTTCTTAGATTTAGAAGGAGGTACATAGAAAATCTAGTAAAGTAAGTGGGGTGGGATTTGATGCCCTCATCCGCATACAAGATGTCTACTAGAAGAAGAGCTACTAAGTAGAAGTGGTGATTAAGAAAGAATGTGGAATGAGGTGGACTCAGGTGGTTGTGCTACTTGGCTATCCCGAAGGGTCACCTATTTGAGCTACTTTCCCAAGTTATCTTTGGCAACTTGTGAACCTTCCTTGATGTTGGAGGTTCGAGCTACCCCGCACCTGCAAGGAAAGTTTTGAAATAATCTTTTAGAGGTTGATAAAGAGATATCCCAACCTTCTTTATTTTGAGAGGATCACATGTATCCCAAGGATTACCCTAATAAGGATGATTGTTTCCACTAGATATTCCTTTGGATAACTATGGCATCGACTTATAGCTATGCTGCTAGTCCTTAAATGTAAAGCAATCCTCCAAAATATGGCCTAACATGGTAGGGGAAAAAGTTAGATCATTGCTCTGCCCACTTCCTCCGCTTTCTAGGCTCTGTAGTTAAAATTTCTTTAAGAGGTTCTTAAAGATTTTCCCACTACCTCCTCTTAAATGAATAAGGTTTGTTTAGTTTATCCAAAAGAGTAGGTGGATGAGCTACCTGTGGTATGTGTACTGGTGAGTATGGTGAGGAAGAGGCGGAGAAAGCTCAGGTTGGGGGTGATGGCCTGTGTGGTAAAGGAGCTGGAAGTGATAGCTGTGGAGCTTGAAGTGTCTCATATTGCTCTTTGGTTGCTTCCCTTGTCATCACTACGCCCTTCTTTTCATAGGCTTTTGGCTTTAGCTTTGATGATTGATCTTGAAAAGGCAATTTTTCTCCTTGTAGCTAGCTTTTGTTGATTAGCTTCTCAAATTCTTGATGGTAAACCTTTAGCATGAAGGTGACCGCCATGAATATTCTTAGAAAATTTCAATAGCATGTTGTTCGACATTGGGTTGACATTTCATACTCAAATTATGCCATCTAGAATATAATCAATGAGGGACTCAGGTGTTGTTGAGCTACAACGAGATCACCTAGTTACCCTTTTTGAGCTCAACAAACCTCTTAATAAAGAGTTGCTCCAACAAAGAAAGTCTTCAGAATTATTGGAGTTCTATACCAATCAAAGGCTATGCTACTAAACTACCGACAAAAGATGGAAATAAATGCATCACTACCACCAGATTGCAACAATGCCGGCGCCTATATGCTGCGGGTTCCCGCCATCAAAACTCTTGAAAGAAGGTGACACAAACCCTTAGGATCTTGGATAACATCAAATTCCTGGTAGGTCTACCCTTTGGAACGATGAACCACCTGGCTTGCACGCTTCTCTCACTTGTTGTTCAACCATGAGTTTAATATTTTTTGTATGGAGGTACTCCACTACCTTCTATAAGAAGTGCCTACTTCTGAGGTGAACTCAGGATCCAAGACATGCAACAACTCAGGCTAACCGGTCTCCGTAATAGTAGGATGTACTATTGGGGCCAGATTTTGAAGTGCTAAGACTACTGCTAGCAAATCTTTAAGCCTCTTTCCCATCTTGTCAATCTATTCATCCTTCTATTTGAGTTATTGAAGGAGGTGTTGTTGAGGTCAGTATCATTTTATTCGCCAAACACCTTCCAAACTCATGATCCCAAAGGAGGGAACCTTTGTATCAACCATATGCACCTCTGAGTCCTCCAACAAATCATCTTCATTGGGATCAAAGCTAACCTTTCTCTTCCTCTAGGTCGACACCATACCCTAGATTTCCTTCTTCTTAACGAGATACTATGCTACCATATCATCTAGGGTCCAACTGCAATACAAATGATCGCTGACGTGGTGGGATCATGTTCATGAACAGATACATTTGACCTCATCGCTACTAGAGAGCTAATCTGAGCTACTCAGGAGGATACATGCTATTATCACTCATGTGGGTGGAGTGCTACCTAAGGATCTATCATCATGGGGACAGTACTATTCTCCCTATTATTACATTCCATGATCCGCCGTGGTGGTGGTGGTGATGGCATGACTACGATGTTACAAGAGTTTCCACTCTCTTCACCACAAGAAGGGAGGTCGAGCAGAGAGCTTGGCCTCGCTCACCGTGTGGTGATGAAATGGGATCCCTTGTCGGATCACCGGGGTTTCTTTTCCCGATGCGCCTTCATGGCTTTAGATGGAACTATGGAAGATGGAACTTGCACTGAGATGGATGGAGCAAGGTGATGGGAAACACCACTCTCCAGCTCCTCCCATGGGTGTACAAGAATACTATTATTATGATCGATGCATGTAAATCGGGGAAATCCATGAGGGAGCAGCCGCATACCTTCACCTCTCTCTGCTAGTAACATGGACTGATACACAAGCCTCTCTATCCCTCTCCTATCGGATATGCTCGCCCACACTGCTAGGTATAACCGATCATAAATCAAATTGGGTACCACAATCTAATCATCCATAAGCCCCACCACTGAACTTCCTAAGGTGATATGACCTCCTATCTCTCGAGGTGCCTCATATTAAACTGTAGGGAGGTGACACTGATCCTCCTAACATCTTCCTCTCCATCGATCCAGAGAGGATGAAACTTGTTCTGATAATCGAGGAGAAACTACCGGGTGACTCCTCTACGCACAAGAGAGCCACCATCTCACATGATGCCGCATCTTGCATCTATTATGGCACGAGTTCTACTAGAGGAGCAAAGACGAGACCGACTATCTCAAAGGTGGGGAGACTATCCCAAGCTGGTAGCCTTCCTTGAGAAGCCAATGGTGTTAGCCCACCTAGGCGAATGGGAACAAATGTGGTGCACTAAATTGTAACTGGTGCTTCCACCACCTTCCTCTTGAGGGAAACTCAAAATCAAGACATCTATGGATGACTGGCTTTATGCAATCACCACATTCTATACAGATGAGGGTTGCCTCACAAGTGATCCCTCAAATCCTCAACCAAAGTGAATATGAGAGAAATCAAGGGAGTGGCCCATCCAAGGCCAAATCCATCCCAAAGTGAACACATATTTCTAGCCCATTTGAACTGATGATCTTGAGAAAATTGACCGAATTGAAATTCTCAATAATTTTGAAAAATAAACCCAAATTAGATTTTCTGCTTTCGTATTCTAGTAGTTTTTTGAAATTACAGTTTGAACCCATATTGAACAATTCGAATATGTTAAGTGAGGCTCATTAATTTTAGGAGAGAGAAATTTTTGAATGAATTGGAAAGAGATTTTTGCGTTTAGAATCCATTTTTAACAAATTTGTGTATATTAAAAATGGGTTCAAAATATTTTGAAGAGATTTTTGATGCTTTCATTGGTTCATATTTGAGTTTGATTTTCATGTTTAGGGACCCTTTATTTAACAAATTTGAGTATGTTAAATAGAGGGTCAATTGATTTTGTTTGGAAATTACTCATTTAGTAAATTTGGGTATGCTAAATGAGGTTTGAAAATAATCTTCTTTGTTTATTTGCCCATGATGTGAATCATGTGTGAATTTGAAATGGAATCTTTACTTAGAAAATTTGTATGCTAAATAAAACCATATTGATTTTGTTTTGATTTTGAAAAAGGATCTTTACTTAGCAAATTTGGGTATGCTAAATAAAGTCCAAATGTTTTATTTTGATTTTATTTTTTTTTTTGAAAAGAATTTTACTTAGCAATTGTATAAATGAAAGAATCCAAATGTGTTTGATTTTTTTTTTTTTGATTTTTTTGAAAAGGATCTATTTAGCAAATTTGGTATGCTAAATAAAGTTCAATAATTTGTTTTTGATTTTGAAAAGAGGATCTTTACTTAGCAAATTTGTATGCTAAATAAAGAATCCAAATGTGTTTTGTTTTTTGTTTGATTTTGTGTTTTTTTGAAAGGAGGGATTCCTATTTAACAAAGATGGTGTGTTAAATGGAATCCAATTTATTTTTCCAATTTTTTTTGAAGATGAAGCTCTCATTTGACAACCTTTGGGTATGCCAAATGGAATTTCAATTTATTTTTATTTTTATGATTTTTTTTTGCATAGTAGATTTCCATTTAACAAATTTGGGTATGTAAAAAAAATGGAAATCAATCATTTTTCATTTTTCAAAGATGAAGTTTTTGTGTGTGATAATTGATTTAAAAGAAGAATTAACTTAACACATGTGGAATGTTGAGTGGATTTTCAAATGGTGTGATTTTGTTTGAAATGAAACCTCATTCAACAATTTGGATATTTGAATGAAGAGGCTATCTTCAAATTTGTGATTTTAAAGGAAGAAATCTTCATTCAACATATGTAAGATATATTGAAATGGATTTCAACTTTATGATATTTTATATTTGAAATGAAATCTTCATTCAATAAATTTGGGTATATTGAATGAGTATGTTTATTTTCAAATATGTGCTTTTTGGAAATGTGATTTTGATTTTATTTGGAAATGAAATCTTCATTCAATAAATTTGGGTATATTGAATGAGGATATTCATAAGCGCTGTTTGAAAAGATGATTTTTTTATTTTGTTTGAAAATGAAATTTTTATTCAATAAATTTGGGTATATTCAATGAGAACGTTCATTTGTGTTTTTTGAAAAGATCCTATATGTAACAATCTTGAAGATTGTTAGATGAGGTTGAGACATATCTATTTTGTGCAAGCATGTGAACTTTTGAAAAGTGCTTCTGAAAAGTGAGATTTTTATAAAGGATTTATTTTTATTTTTTTGAATGAACTTACCTTACCATAAAATGGTAAGAAAGGTCTTTAGTTATCTCTTTATTAAATTTTATTTTCATTTGGGGGACAATGGGTTTTAAGACCTACATGGAGTGAGGTCCTAAAACCTAAAGGATGTTAGCTAGCTTAGCTTAAGAATGAAATTGGCTAAGTGCCAACAAAAAAGAGGGATAGTCTTGAACTCATATGAAATACAAATCCACTATTGATACTTTGAGACAACAGTGATTTACCAAAGATGGAGAGAGGAACCATCCCTAGCGGAGTCGCTAGAAAAAATTTGTGTACATTAAGAAGAGATACTCATTAGGGTGATGTGGACATTGAGGAATGATGTACTATCTTGAGAGATAGTCACCATCCTACAATGGACCTAATCACCTAATAAGGACTCTAAGGAATGGGTCTTGAATGTAGAGATTCTTTCCCTACTTTACATGGAAAAGTAAAGTAGGTTTATTTTAAATCGGTTTTAAGTTCCCTATGGAGGCAAGCCCCCATAGTTAATTACATCTTAAAGAATTAGACTCTTTAAAAATACTCTCGATTAAGGTAAATGATTATTATCTCCAAAGATTTCAAAGATAGGCCTATCAATAAATTGGTTATTTATGGAAAATCAAGTAGGATTGATCAAAAGGGGAGAGTTATCATTGAAACCAAAGGGAGATGAGTAGGGGATGTTCATGATACTCGGAAACCTAGTGAGCATCCTAAAATATCCTATGGTTGGGCATTATATTTTTGAAATTTAAATAGGCCAATATGTTTGAGTTGAATTTTTATTAGAAATCTAGGGCTTATAATTCTAACACAAGATCATGGAAATGCCTAAGAGGAATTTATGCCAGTGCAAAGGGAAACATCAATCTCAGATCCTAAATTTAGGGAGCTTTGGCGAGGGCCAAAGCATGTCCTAAATCTAAGGAAAAAATGGGCATATGGTTTACTTCCACAAGAGAGGATAAACCACCCAATTATTGGACTAACAACCACTTGGGGGTGGCTGCCAACTAACTCCTCCTACAATTTTAAATACATGTAGGCAAGTCTTATGCTTTTGCAAGATAGCTAGGGTGTTGTTTATTTAGAAAGAGACTAAGTCCTTAAACACATTCCCTAAGAGACTAGATCATGTAGGGCATGAATAATGACTTAATCTAATGCAAATTTTGTTAAGTTTATTTTCATTTTTGGACAATTAATTTGACACAGGCTATGGGATTCATATACCAAATGCATGAGAAATTGATTATAGACAAAAATCAGCAAGAAAGAGGTGTGTTTCCATCATGGCTCTCAAAAGTCAAGCCATATTCTCTGGAAAAGGTGGAAGCCCTCCATAAGCAAGAGTGAAGCAAGTTACTTTTTATGCATGATGTGAAACATATAACATCCAGCTAAGGGGTTATTAAATCTTTTATTTTTTAATTTATGTCTTAGGCTTTAGGTAAGATTATGAGCTGTTAATTTTGAGTTGATTAATTTTGAGTTAATTTTAATTTTAATTTTAATTTATGATTTTCTAACTAATCATCAGCCATTCATCAATAATAGAAAAAAATATGTCATCTTAATGTACAAACTAAACAAACATCAATCAATTTTATAAAGCTAGCACAAAAGAATAGAAGGCCTTTATGGTCAAGCACCATCACACAAACCCGAAAGAAAATGGGTAGCTGAGCTCTACCCTTATACAACCCAGATTATAAATGAATAATTACAATTTAAAAGGAATTTATGTTATGGGGGTCTTCATTCTTCATTTCTTCATTTCTTTCTTTATTTCCTTCTTTTGGTTGGTTGGAATGTGGTTGCTCCAGAGGCTTCACATGGTACATAAGATATGGTCTTATGACCAATGTTCACCTCCACTTTAACATTCATTTCAAATCTAATTATAAAATTACATGAAAATGGGAAAAGTAAATCTAACTAAAACACACAAAATAGAGATTAGCTAAACACCATACATCCCAACCAATTTATATGAATAAATTAGATACACATATGGGTAACCAAGTCCACGCCTATTTTGGATTATGCTTAGGGTATAAAGACACAGAAGCATTTATATTTTTATTACTGACACCCCTTTGGCTCTACAGACATGATTACTAAGATCACTATCATTCAGTCTATGCACATACACCCCTAAACATTATATCACAAATAAAATTAGGCATCAACCATGCAGACCCTACTTAGACTAGAAATGGTGACTTAGCCTAATGTGTGTGCCATTTAAGGCTTGTGTGACATGTCTTAGCTAGGCTTTAAGGTTAGAATTTTCTAAGTGTGAAAGGATTCAACTTAGAGGGTGATTTCATTTGGTTTAAGTGATTTAGTTGATTTGGTCAATTTTATTTAATGATTTCATTTGGTTTGAATGAACCTACACTTAATTACTAAATGTTGTGAAGAGAGGAAAAGTGAAGAGAACTTCTCTTTCATCCCTATGTTAAGTAATTTCTAAGGTAGATTCATTAATGAATTTTCTTTTATGAATGTTTTATTATGTATTTTAATTAGTCCTAAGTTTAGATTTGCTCTAAATAAACCTATTCAAATAAGAAAGGCATTTTAAGATTAATTAAGGTGAATTACTATTACATAACACATAACCTTTTATTTCTTTCCAACATGTATACCATGCATATGAATGATTCCTAAGCATACCTATACATGCAAATGCAAACTTAAGCATACTTTGATGATGGATGCTAAGAGATGTTGTTTAAGAAAATTTGGATGTTCTTATGCATATTTTGTTAAGTAGAAAAATAGGGACTCTTTTATTTATTAATCATATACATTTATATGTATGAAAGACATAAATGAGTGGCATTATTTTTCTACAGGGGTGTAAGATACAAGACCTACTTAGGGCTACTTAAAGTCTCGAAACCCTGAGATATCTAGACTAATATAGCACTTTTTTTAGATACATGTGCATGTACAAAAAGAAATGAATGGAAGAAGAGTCATGCAAAAGATTTTTGTATTTGATTTGGTTATGCAATTTACATGTGTAAATGTGAAGATCTTTCTTAAGTCATAACATGGAAATGCATAGGAATAGGTTTAATTAAGTGTTATGTTCTTTTCAAATGAACTAAACACTTTGCAAATCCTATTCAAATCCATGTTAAAATAAGAGAAGGAAAATTGCATAAAAACACATTTTATGCTATAGTCACATGCAAGCTTATAAGTATTTATGAGTAGCATACCTTATAATCTTTGATTTATAGGTTTTGAAAATAATTTTTGATTTAATAGTGATAATAGCACATATTCTTAACTTTAGCCAAACATGCAATTTGACATAAGGGAAACATTTCATTTATTTGATTTTTCAAAAGATATGAATGCATGAATTCACATGACAAATAACAGTTAATATACTTGGAAAGAAATAAAGTGATGTCAGCATGTGATTCCATTCATCTTAATTAATTCATAAAGATAATCCTACAAAATAATATTATTTAAAGTGAATAAAAATTCTTTAAAGAGATTCTTATTTTATTTTTAGATTTGAATTTTATTTAGGAAAAGTGAGAAGAGTTTGCTGGTCCTAACCCATTTTCTCCATGTGTGAATTGATTTAGTTTAATTTTAGAATCATTAGATTGATTATATGTTTTTCTTAGATTAAGGTGTAAATTAAATCCATTAATTACCCCTTACCTACACCACTTTAACATAATTAACCTAACAATTATGAGCAAACATATGATATGCAACCACATGGAATTTAATTCAATGCACTTAAAGAGAATGTTTGGCTCATATTGATTAATGAAGCTCAAGGGTTTAGTTAAGTACTTTCATAACCCTCCCACACATGTGGGTTGGATATGATTTCCTTAAAAGCCACTTTGGTTATTGAACATCTAAGTATCTACCCAAGAATTAAGATTATTTAGTTCTGGAATGATTTGATTTTGAATTTTGATTAATTCAATTTATTAATGAAGTGATTAAGCTATTAATTACAACTTGATTAAATATTTTTCAAATGAAGTGAACTTAAGGAGAAGAGATTGGAAAAGGAATCCTAATCTCATTCCCTAAGGAAGTGATTAATTAATCACTATTTCATAGTGATTAGCAAACCCAATTAATGGATTCATCACTATTTAATAGATTAATTAATCACTTAATTAATTAAGGAAGTGATTATAAATGAATCAAAAAATTACCCTAATTAAACTAGTAATAAATTTCAAAAAAAATTAAGCGAGGTAGAAGTCATCCCACTAAACATACTTCAGAAGTTTGGAATTAATTAATGAAATAATTAGAGGGTAATTAACATAATTACATTCTTAATAAAACCTAATTGAGTGAAACATACTATTCAAAATCAATAATTAATTTTATATTATCCCCATTATCTTTAAAATGATTCATATATTTTCTGATTTTCTATTTAATTATGAATTTAGAAAGTTTTAGTGATTAATAGTCATTAAATAACCTAATTATATGACTAATCTAGATGCATTGGCGACACGACTCATGCTTTCCACATGTGATTGGTTATTTAAGTTATCAAATCGGTTGCCATTAGCTCGTGCTACAGCTTTCCTGCCATCATCGATCGGATGTAAATCATGGTTTCAAAGGGATTAATCAATAGATCTAGCATGTTTTAATCAGGATTATCCATCTAAATCACGCAGCATGAACGGTCCATGATTCATCCCTGCCTTTTCCTACGGGAGACGGAGATTGTTCATCCTCCATGGCTTGATCTGAGCTCACTTAAGCTCAGATAAGGCTGGGATTCAACCCACACCATCAAGAAGCATAGAGAAGAAGATCCAATGGTAAAAATTATATGGGATTACGATTCCCTTCACGAAGGACCAAAGATTTTTCAACATAAGCTTGATTTTGATTCATACCTTGTCGGAGGCTATCACCGATGCTTCCAATGATGGAGGTACCTTTGTCTAGTGGAGATGAAGCCCTGTTGAAGGTTTCATGCTTTGAGATGAAGTGGATCTTCCAATTGACCAAGGCTTCCCCCTTCCTATGGCTTGGATGCTTAGAAAATAACTTGGATGAGCTCGACTTGCCTCCTTGATGGTGCTTACAAAGGTAATTGATGTTTGATTGAGGGTTGAATGAAGTAGAAATCTCTCCTACCTCCCCTATTTTTGGCTTAAGCAAAATTGAGAAGAGAGAAATTGGAATGAGCTTAAGAATGCTTAGGGAAGCTTGTGGATGCTTTTCTTTGGTCCTCCCGAGCTCAATGCAAGAGTGATAGTGGAATGAGGGGGAGTATATCTCCCCCTACTTGAATCAAATGGTTGAGAGCCTTCTTGACATTTTGGTCAAATTTCCCTGATTGAATGGGTTGTTTTGGTTATTATGAGCTCCAATTGGTTTGATTTTGGCAGAGGAGTGGGAGTGTGGAGGTGCACATGTGTTAAAATGAGTGTGGGAGGTGATCCATGTGAAGAAATTTGAGTGGATGGGTCAGTTTTGGCCTTGGGTTGGGTTTGGCTGACCCAAACCCTTTGGGTCATGTGCACCACCCTCCTTGGTGTCCAAATGGTTCACTACAAGGATGCCAAGTGGCCATGAAAAAAGGAATTGACCAAATTCTAAGTGGATTTGGCCATAAGTTACCCTTTGACCAAGGGGTAAAATAGTCATTTAACTTTTATTTTGATTTGTACATATTTGAAATGATTGAAAAATGGGTTGAGCCAATTTTCAATGAATTTGGAGTTGATTTGATATGATTTGGCTCAAGTTGACCCATTTAGGTCAAAATCAACTTGGGTCAAGTTGAAATTGGTCAAATTAGGTCAAACCATGGGTTAGGTCAAGTTCATATGATCATTTGTAGCCTATGGGTGTCATTGTTTTGGTTCAATTTGATTTATATTTGGTATTGGCTCATTTGAGTTCACTTAGGTCAAATGGGTTAAGTTGACCAATTTGACTCATTTGACCCATTTAGGTTCATGGGTTGGTTTAGGCTTGGTTGATCATTTAAAATGTATTGTAAGCTTTGGTTTCAATCAATTTTAGTTTGGTTTGATTTTGGCTTGATTTGACCTTTTAGGTCAAGTTAGGTTCATGGTCAATTGGGCTAGGTTGGGTCTAGTCGGCCAATTGAGGTTTTGGCCTTGTTCAACAAGTGATTTAGAATGAATTTGACCCATTGGTTGTAATCAATTTGGTTTAGATCAAGTTTTGACAAATTTTGACTTTTAGATCAACTTGGGTCAATTTGGGTCAAGTGGCCAAATTGGGCTAGGTTTGGTTTAAATGATAGCTTGATCATATTTAATCATTGATTTTGGATTGGTCTAGATTAATGGTTTCAATAAATTTGGCCTATGGTGGATTTTGGCTAGTTTGGGTTTCAATTAGGCTAACTGTTGACTTGGTCAAAGGCTAGGTTTGATTTGGTTTGATCGAATTTAGGTGATTGATCATCTTAGGATGATTGTTTCTCACAATGTGAGGTTAGGTGGGCTTAATTCAATTCAATTTGGGTTGGATTAGAATTTAGCTCAAAAAGGTGCTTTAGGTCACTTTGGGTCAAGTGAGCCTAAATGGGTCAATTTACTGGATCAATGCTTGATTCAAGTTTGGTTGAACTCACATATGGACTTATGATTGAAATATAAATCCAATTGTAAGTGATTTGAAGTCAAATATATCTTCATTCATTTGACAATTTTAAGTCACAAGGGTGAATATGGGTTTAACTTGGGTTAGTTTAATTTTGGTTTGATGATTGAAGTTTGTGTTTATATTTGAGTTCATGATTTAAGGATTGATTGTTTGAAGAGAAAATCCAAAGGGTTTGGATTGATTTGGAGATGATTTCATTAAGTTCAAGAATTTGACTTGAAAAGGTATAGGTTAGTTTTAGGTTAGATTTGGGTTTGAGTTTTGAATTGATTTTGGTTATTTGAATTTATATTTCATTTATATTTGTGAAAATAAATGAGAATATAAATGGGTTATGAGAAAATATCTTAAGTTTGAAGTGATTTGGATTTGACTTGAGCTAAGTCCATAAGATGAAATCAAAGTAACTTAGGAAAGATTTTTGGATTTAGAATTGAGTTTTGGATTTAGTTTTTCTTATTTGAATTTATATTTTATTTATATTTTTGAATATAAATGAGAATATAAATGTGTTATGAGAAAATATTTTGAATTCGAAGTGATTTGGATTTTTGGAATTGATTTGAATGATTTAAGAAAAATCATTTAAGTTGGAATTGATTTGAATTTTGATTTGAGAAAAATCATTTAAGATGGAATTGATTTGAATTTGAAGTTGATTTGAATTTGAGGTTGATTTGAATTTGAAGTTGGTTTGGATTTGAAGTTTGACTTGAATGAAGGAAGCAAGAATTTGGTTCAAGCTATAGGGTAGGCAAGTTTTCCTAACACCCCTAAAGCATAACCTATTCCTATTAACTCTTAAGTCTGTTAGGTTAGGTTCACCTAATCACTAGAAGTGTCTTAAGACTAAGGAACTCTTATTAATAGAGAGTCTTTATAGATGAAGAAGTTAAAGCTCACTCCAAAAGTGAGGTCAACAAAGGGCAATAGGTGTGGTGTGGTGACAATACCGCATGTATTGGTGTTGATCGAGATGATCAACAATGTCAAATGATCATAAGCACTAATAGAAATGGTCTACTCCCAAACCAGAGGTGTAGAAGGAATCAAGATCTTAGTGCAATGTGACTCTACTCATGTCAAAACATAAGAGAGTGAGGAGGAATCCTATTAGTATCACTAGAAAAATTAAATCAAAGAGATGATTTGATTTGATTTCTATTGAGGGTTCATAAAGAAAAGAGGTTGTAAAACTGAGGATTATAATTGATGAAAGCATCTCAAAGGAGAAGATGATTGATTTGATTTAGTTAATTTGACTCACAAAGTTGATTATTTATTTTTAGTTTGATTCCACTAAGGAGGAATCATTTAATTTTAAATTTTGAGATGAACCTTTGATCTCAGTAGGCCATGTTGGCCTTGATCTATCTATTTTATCAATCAAAAGGGTAGTTTACATAGTAGGACTATCCAACCAAAGGGATGGCCTTTCGATGTGCAATAACTATACAAGGAAGAAAGCATAGTAGACTTACATCTGCCAAAGTAGGGATCAGTCACTAGGGTGATCAGTTGGTAACAAAATGAATCGAACCCAACCTAACACTGACTACTGAGTGAATACCACTAGGGGATTTAGATTAGCATGAAGATAGTAAAAATTAGTTTCATTTTTTAATTGTATTTGATGGATCCCATTGGTTTTCGATAGACTTCACTGAGTAAGGGCCATGTTGGCTTTGATCTAACATAGATTTACCAATCCAAAGGGAATAGTCTACCAACCATATAGTAGGAATATCCAGCCAAAGGGGTTGCCTTTTGATTTGGAACGATCAATCTAAGGAAGAAAGCACGGGGACTTACATCTTCCTAAATAAAGGACCGATGGGGTGACACAATAGTAAGGTAACATATTGACCTGACCTAGGGCTGACTACTGAGTGAATGTCACTAGGGGACTTAAATCAGCTCAAAAATAGTCAAATTTAATTTCATTTTTTTTATTATATTTGATGAATCCCATCAGTTTGAGATGGACTGCACTGAGTAGGGGTTGTGGTGCCTTGATCTACCTCAAATTTATCAATCCAATGAGAGTAGCTTCCAGGCCGAGGAGAGAACTATCCAAGCAAAGGGATGCCTTTCAGTTTGCAGCAGCTGATTCATAGTAGAAAGCATGGGGACTCACATCTATAAAAAGGGATGACATTAGAGTAACATGTCAGCTAGGATACCCGTCAATTTGCGATAGTCATGCTAGAAAGAATGTGTAGTAGACTTATATCATCCAAAGAAAATGACCGCTAAGGTAACCTACTTACGGCAAAATAGATTCACTTGTGGGAGACTACGAAGAGTCATGGGGACTTATCTCAACTCTGGTCAGCTATTCTTTTAGAGTTACTAAAGATAGGATGCTTGCTTGAGAAAGGGGCCACTAGAAGACTTGAATTCCTAATCCCTAAGAGAATTAATATGTTTATTTTGTTTATTTATTTATTATGGACCATGTTGGTTTGCGAGGGATCATACTGAGAAGGAGCTTATATTCTACCAATCTGATTTTACCAAGGGAGTATTGCATCCCAGATTCTTCAACAGTGGCCACTTACTATCCCAAGAGTAACTTTGGTAGTGATTAAATGGGTCAGGATGTGACCCAAATAGAAATTGGGAAGAACTACTAAGGGCTTTATCCAACATAGAAGATAATTTGCATAGGTATTATGGTGAAAATTTTTATTTCCTTTAGAGAATAAGATATATACTTCCATCTTCACTCTATGCGGGATAGCATGACGATGGAAATATGCATCTTCTTCTTATTTTATGCAATTTTGACACCATGCAGATCTACAGATGTTCTTATTGAGGGTGATCGGGTATGACATTGAGGAGACGTGTACTATCTCGAAAGATAGAAGTCACCACCCTACAATAGACCTAATCACCTCAACAAGGACTCCTAAGGAATTTGGGTCTGCATATGTACCAAAGATTCTTCTCCTATTTTACATAAAAAAGTAAAGTAGGGTTTATTTTAAATCAGATTCATTAAGTTCCCTACATGGGTAAGCCCCCATAGTTAATTACATCCCAAGGAATGAGATCCCTTAGAAATACTCTCGATTAAGGTAAATAATCATCATCTTCAAACATTTTAATAAGTAGGACTATCAATTCATTAGTTTATTTTGAAAGATCAAATGGGATTGATCAAAGAGAGGGAGTTATTATCAAAGCCAAAAGAAGATAAGTAGGAGATGCCCATGATGCTAGGAAACCTAGCGAGCATCTCATATTATGATATGATTAGGCTTTATATTTTTGAAATTGATTTAATTTTTTTAAGTTGAATTTTTCATTAGAAATTTAGGGCTTATGATTCCACAACATAAGATTATGAAAATACTTAAGAGGTGAAGATTTATGCTTATGGCCCATAAAGGGGAGAAGCAACCTTAGAACCTAAATCTAGGGAGCTTTGGCGAGGGCCGAAAGCACAACCTAAATCTACGGTGAAAATGGGTATTTGATTTATCACTACAAGAGAGGAAAAACCACCCAACTGCTTGGACATACAACTGCCTAGGGGTGGCCACCAACTAACTCCTCCTACGGTTTTAAATTCATGTAGGCAAGTCATATGCTTTATGCAAGATAAATAGGCTATTATTTATTTAGAAAGAGACTAAGTCCTTAAACTCAACCCCTAAAGAGACTAGATCATGTAAGGGTATGTTTCAAATGACCTAAATCTAATGAAATTCAGATTTCATTTTATTTTTATTTTTGGACAATTATTTTGACTCAGGCTAATAGGATTCATATGCCTAATGCATGAGAAATGAGATTATTGGCCAAAATCAGTGAGAATGGAGGAGGTGTGTTTCCACCATGGCTCTCAAAGGTCAAGCCAAGTTTCTATGGCAAAGGTGGAAGCCCTCAATCAAGAGTGAAAATAATATGCATTTGTGCATGATGTTATAAAAGAAGTACTCATCCATCTAAGGGGTTGCTAATTCTTTTATCTTGATTTTAACTTTAGGGAGGTTATGAGTTCTTTATTTTAGTTTTGAATTATTAAATTTGGTAGAAGATTTATTTTCCCTAAGAGCCTAATCCACATCCAGGTCATATATAAAGCAAGGAAGAAACTAGGAAAATGATACCACTTAATACACAAGCTAAGAAAATCATCAATCAATTTATAAAGCTAATCATAAAATAATAAGAGGCCATTATGGTCAGGTACCACCGCACAAACCCAAAAATAAATTGGGTAGCTAAGCTCTACACTTATACAACCCGGATTACAAATGAATTACATACAAATAAGCAAGGAACTCATTATTATGGGGGTCTTCAAGCTTCATTTCTTCATTCCTCTTTTCTTCTTTCTTCTTTTTTTTCATCTTTCTTCTTTTTTTCTTCTTTCTTCTTTGGTTTTTTCTTTTAGATGGTTGTAAGGTGGATGCTCCAAAGGCTTCACATGGTGCATAAGATGAGATCTTATGACCAATGCTCATCTAATCCCCACAATCATTCTAAAATCTTAATTACAAAAATTACATGAAAAGGAAAAGTAAATCTAGCTAACACCTGCAAAATAAAGATTAGCTAAACAAACCACTAAATCCTAAGCATGTACATTGGACTTATCACCCCACACATGAATGACTAAGTCCACCTGGCCTATTGAATTATGCTTAGGGGTATAAGCTTCTACACAGCAAAAGCATCTATATTTTTATTTATCACAGCGCCCCTTAAGCACAATCCCCTACAAAAGACAATAGTTATACTAAGATCACCTACCATTCATTCCACATGCATCCTTCAAAAAACATATATCAAAAAAATAAAATTAAGCATCAAATCATGCACCACTCTAACCTAAAGCTAGAAGTGGTGACTTAGCCTAATGTGCTTTTAGTTTGTGTGGTATGCTTAGCTATAGCTTTAAGTTAGAATTTTCTAAGTATGAAGCATGTTCAACTTAGAGGAGGGTTTCATTTAAGTGATTTAGTTGTTTTGAGTTGATTTTATTTTTTTTGATTAGGTTCAAGTGAATCATAATTAATTACTAAGTTATAAAGAGAGGGAAAGAGAAGAGAACTCCTCTTTCCTTCCCTAACCTAAGTAATTTCTAAGGTGGATTCATATTTTAGTTTTGTTTAGTGAATGTTTTATTATGTTTTTTAATTAATCCTAAGTTTAGATGAGCTCTAAACAAACCTATTCAAAAGAAAGGAATTTTAAGATTAAGTAAAATGAACTAAATTCATAAAAAAAATACATCACTTCACTTCTTTCCCAACATGTATAACATGCATATGAATGAGTCCTAAACATATCTATACATACAAATGGGAATGTTTAACACACTTTATGATGCATGCTAAGTAGTTCATTTAAGAAAATTTGGATGTTTATGATGCATGATTTTCATTAAGTAGAAAGGGTTTCTTATCCAATTTTCACATGCACATATGAATAAAAGATATGAGTGAGTACACCATTGTTAACCGGGGTGTAAGGTACAAGACCTACTTAGGCTAAAGCCTCTCAACCAGGGTTGTCCGACTAATATACCACTTTCCTTAAATACAAGCATGTGTAGAATGAAAAGAAAGAATGCAAAAAATTGCGTTGGTTGATTTATTTTTGTTTATGCAATTTATATATGCAAGCATGGGTATCCTTCTTAAGTGATAGTATAGGAATGAATAGGATATGGAATTAGGCAAGTGTTAGGCTCTTTTCAAATGAACCATACTTGCCAAATCCTATTCAAAACTATACTAAAAGAGAGAGAAGGAAAACCTACACTAAGCACATCCTTATATTTTACTCACATGCAAACTTATAAGATATAAATAACACACTTTCAGTTTTGATAATTGATTTATATATTTTAAAAATAATTTGAATTTAATAGTGATAATAGTCACACATATTTTAGCTTTAGCCAACACATGCAATTTGACATAAAAGAAACATTTTCATTTTAAATTTGATTTTTGAAAAGCATGGATGCATGAAATCATATGACATACATGTTTAGCATATTGGGAAAGAACTAAAATAATGAAAGCATGTAAACACATTCACATTAATTAAATCCTAAAGGCAATCTTATGAAATAAGAAAGCTTAAAGTAAATCAAAGTTTATTTAATTAGAGTTTTGTTTTGTTTTGAATTTGATTTAATTTTGAAAATGTGAAGTGAGTTTGATGTTTCTAACCCATTCCCACATGTGTTTGATATTTTCAATTTTAGATGATTAGATTCATTTTATATTTTGATTAGGTTAAGGTATGAATTAAGCATGTTAATTACCTTACCTACACCACCTTAGCATAATCAAATAATTATGAGCCAATGAGATGACATAAAACCTCACAAGGAATTTAAATTTGTAAATGCACCTAGGAAGAAAAGGCCTAATGCAATTTGGCTCATGATTAATGATTAATTAAGCTAAGGGGTTTAACTTAAGTAATTTCAAAACACCCCTCACACATATGAGTTGAATTTTGATTTTCTTAATTGAACTTAGGCTCTTGAACACCTAAGCATCTACCCAAGTAGATTAATTAAGTTCTGAAAATTTTAGAATTTTAAGAAATTATTAAGAGGGTAATTAGTGAATTAACCCTTAATTAAGAGAGGATTAAGAAAGAAAAGGGGTTTAAGGAATAGCTTAGGAAATGCCTTATTTCTCTAAACCTCCTATTCATTGAACAAAACTTAATCAACTTCACAAAAGATTAAACCACTAATCAAACCCCAATTATTCTATTACATTAAAGGGGTGATTAGGAAATGAACTAGCAATTTTCCTAATTAAGCCACCAATAAATTGCAAGAAAATTAGGAGAGGTAGAAGTTAACCCCTAAAATATAATCAAAAAGTTTGGGAATAATTAGTGGATTAATTAAAGGGTAATTAGCAAATTAATATTTCTAATAAAACCCAAATTCAAAGAAAACAAATACTAAATTGAATCAAAATCAATTTTAGAATATTATATGTTCAATTATTTTTCCAATGCAATGTATTTCATATTTTTATGATTTTTTTAGGTTGAGATATTAATTTTAGAAGTTTAGGAAATTAATTAGAATTAAATAAACCTAATTAATTCCTTAATCCTATGATGTGCCACGCATGCACTAACGCAACATCCCTTTACACACGATGTACTCTAATTGGCCACTTAAACATCCCATCGTATGTGCGTGACTACGCTGCTTTTCGTCCGATCAGAGGATAATGAGTTTAAAGCCACCATTCAAAGGGGATTAAATTAAATCTAAAGCATGTTTTATTCTCGGCCATCCATCCAAAATGTACGGATGGATGGCCAGAGATCCTCTTTGTTCTTCCTTATGAAAAATGGGGAACGTCCACTTTCAAAGAGAAGATATGAGCTCGATTGAGCTCGAATTGGATTGAAAATCAACCACACCATCTAACCCAAGGGCACATCTAATGATCAAAATTCCATGGGATTAATATTTCTTCACAAAGCTCCACACCATTGAGTTTAATGGTCAAAATGTAACCTTGAGGTGATCACGATTCGATTCCTTGAGAAGCTTCTTGGATGAGAAGAAGCTTTGGTGAAAGTTTTAGCTTAAGGTTGAGTGGATGGTTTTATGGACCAACCTCCTCAAGATTGAATTGGATCCTCCTTGCCTTTGGATCTTGGGAAAGAGCTGCAAGCTGACTGATCCCTCAATGGAGCTTGCAAGGGAATTGTGATTGAGTATTTGAAGTTCAAATATGGAGCTCCCCCATTTTCACCTTTAAAAAATGAGAAGATGAATTCAATCCAGGGAGCTTGGGATCACTAAAAGACTCCTCGGCTTCCAATCAACAATGGGCTCAAGATTCAAAATGAATTAGGTATATCTCCCTTGGAAATCGGATAATGGAGGAGCTATTTTGATCCAATTGGCTTGATGGGTTGAGTTTTAGGCTATCCCTTGAGTTCATTTAGGCTAGGGAGTGGATTATGAACCATGTGCCCATAGTGGGAATAGGTTTTCCATGTGGCTTTGCCATGTTGGCCATTTGGTGGGTGGGCTGACCCAAACCCATTGTTGGGTGCACCACCCTCCCTAGGTTCACTTGATCTATAGAGATCAAGTAGGTATGAAGAGTTGACCAAATTCCCATGGATTTGACCAAAATTTACTATGGCCTAAGAAAATGGTCATTTGGTTTATTTTTTTGAATTTGATATGTTGGGTATGTTGAGAAAATAGGTTTGGCCAAGTTTCATTGATTTGGAGTTCATTTGGTATGGTTTGGCTCATATTGACCAATTTAGTCAAAATAATAAATTGGGTCTCAAGGTTGGGTCAAGTTCATATGACCATTTGAAATGTTTTGGTGCTTTGGTTTGATTCAATTTGGTTTAGTTTGAATTTGGTTCATATGACTTCATTTAGGTCAAATGGGTCAAGTTGATAATTTGACCCATTTGACCTATTTGAGCTAGGTCATGGGTAGGTTTAGGTTTGGTTAGTCATATGGATTGGGATTTTTTGTTTCAATCAATTTTGGTTAAGTTTGAATTTGGCTCAAATGACCCTTTAGGTCAAGTCAAGGTCAATTGGGCTAGGTTAGGTCTAGTTGGCCAATTGAGGCTTTGGTCAAGTTCAACAAGTGATTTGGAATGAACTTGACCATTGGTTTCAATCAATTTGGCTTAGATCAAGTTTTGACACATTTTGACTTTTAGGTCAAGTTGTCAACTTGGGTCAATAATTGGTGGGTTAGCTCAAATGTTGACTTGGTCAAGTTCAAACATAGGTCATGAATGAACTTAGATCATTTTTTCAATCAATTTGGCCTATAGTGGATTTTGGCTATGTTGGGTTTCATTTTGGCTACGTGTTGACTTGGTCAACCCTTAGGTTTGACTTGGTTTGACCCAATTTGATTGATTGATCATCTCATGATGATTGTTAATCATGTTGAAAGGCATAGGTGAGTTGATTCAATCCAATTTGGTGGGATTAGAATTTGGCTCATAATTTTAGGTCACTTTGGGTCAAGTGAGCTAAGTGGGTCAAATGGTTTGTCAAAGCTTGATTTGAGTTTGATTGAACTTGTATATGGACTTATGATTGAAATATAAATCCATAAAAGTGGTTTGAAGTCAAATGGTTTTGATTCATTTGATAATTTCAAGTTCAAATGAACATGAAATGGATTTTGGCTTGATTTTGAATTGAGTTTTGCTTTAGATTGAAGTTTGTATTTATATTTGATTCATGATTGAAGGATTGATTGAATCATGAGAAAAATCAAGATTTTACTTGATTTGAAGTTGATTGCTAAGTTCAAGATTTTGACTTGAAAGGCTTAGGTTGGATTTTGAATGGATTTGAGTTTTACTTTTGGAAGTGGTTTTGATTGTTTGAATTTATATTTCATTTCTATATGTGAATATTAATGAGATTATAAATGGGTTGTGAGAAAATTTCAAGGATTTGAAGTGATTGATCATGATAGGCTAAGTCTTAAGAGAAATTTTAAGGACTTTATTTGAGTTTGGATTTGATTTTTTGAGTTTAGTTTGATTAATTTGAATTTATATTTCATTTATATGTGTAAATATAAATGGGAATATAAATGAGTTATGAGAAAATCTCATGAGTTTGAATTGATTTGAAGATGATTTAGGCTATGTCCTTAAGAGTGGATTAAGGACTTAAGTAGGAATTTAAATTTGGAATTTGAATTTTTGAATTTAGTTTGATTGGTTTGAATTTATATTTTATTTATATGTGTGAATATAAATGAGAATATAAATGAGTTATGAGAAAAGATCATGAGTTTGAATTGATTTGAAGATGATTTAGGCTAAGTCCTTAAGTGGAAAATTAAGGACTTAGGAAATAGTGGAGTTTGGAATTTCAATCATGGGTTTCAATCATATGGCATTGATTTGAATTTGGAGAAAATCAAGTAAGATTGATTTGGAGTTTGACTTGAAGGAAGGAAGGTGAGGAGTGGTTAAAGCTAAGGGTATACAATTTTTCCTAACACCCCTAAGGCATGACCTATTCTATGGTTAACTCTTCTAAGTCTCTGTGGCTAGGTTGAGTGTCCACCTAATCACTGATGTGTCTTAAGACTAAGGAACTCTTAAAGTCTAAGAGAGTCTTATGTCTAACATGGAGGTTGAGAGCTCATTCTAAAATGAGGTCAACAATGTGGTGTGACCGACAAGGAACACCAACGTATTGGTATCAAAATGATCAACAACATAAAGATCACAAAGCTAAAAGTGACAAATCTACTCGAGGTGTAAGAAATCCGAACTAATGCAATGTGGCTCTATCAAGTACATAAGAGAAAGGGGAATCCATTAGATGAGTATGTGAACCTTCCATAGGGATGATTCAAGTCATCTAAGAGAGGTTGGTTTGATTTAAGTCTCAGAAATTTAAGAAAAAGGTTGAATTTCTTTCATTTTAGATTAGATTTGAGATGAACCTTATTTGTGATGATCAAATCATGGAGCCAGAGGCCAAGATCAAATTCATTTTATCAATCTAAAGGGGTAGTCTACTAAACATAGTGACTAAAAGGGATGCCTTATCGAGTTATTAAGAAGGCAAGTGATTACATCCTCAAAGTAGATTAGGTAATCTCAAGAAAATTGATTGAACCAACTAGTCATGTGAGTGAATTCTTTGGGGACTTAGATCAACTCAAAGATAGTCAAGATTAATTTATTTTAGATTTGTGATGGATGTGGTTTGATGGATCACAAAAGAAGGGAGATATCTTCTAAAACTATCTGACATCTCAAACTATTGGGCTTTACATTTTTTGAAAATGATTTAGTTTGTTTGAGTTGAATTTTCATTAGAAATTTAGACTTATGATTCCTTAACACAAGATTAAAGAAATGCCTAAGAGGTGAGGATTGCTTATGGCCCAAAGTGAGAAGCAACCTAACCTATCTAGGAGCTTTAGGGAGAGCCAAAAACACAACCTAAATCTAAGGAAAAAATGGGTATTTATCACAAGAGAGGAAACCACCAAGCTTGGACTTACAACTACTGGGTGGCGCCAACTAACTCCCTACCATTTTAAATACATGTAGGCAAGTCTTTGTGATTATGCGATAGGTAGCTATTTATTTAAAAAAGAGACTAAGTCCTTAAACTCCCCTAAAGAGACTAGATCATGTTAAGGGACATGCTTCAAATGACCTAAATCTAATGCAATTAAATTTTATTTTATTTTATTTTTATTTTTGGACAATTATTTTGACTTAGGATAATATGATTCATATGACTAATGCATGAGAAAGAAAATTATTGGCCAAAATCAGTGAGAAGGGAGGAGGTGAGTTTTCACCATGGCTCTCAAAGGTCAAGCCAAGTTTCTCTGGCAAAGGTGGAATCCCTCTAATCAAGAGTGAAATAAGATACTATTTTGCATGATATTGCAAAAGAAATGCTCATCCACTAAGTTGCTAATTCTTTTATCTTGATTTTAAACCTAAGCTTTAGAGGTTATGAGTTGTATTTTTATTTTTGAATTGTTGGGTAAAAGATTTATTTTTTCTAAAGAGCCTAATCCACATCCGGCCATACATAAAGGAAGAAACTAGGAAAAGCATGCCACTTAATGCAAAAACAAATAACAAATCAATTTATAAAGCTAATAAAAAAGAATAAAAATCATTGTGGTGCACCACGCACAAACCCAAAAAATATCAAATGTGGTAGTCGAGCTCTACCCATATAGATTACAAATGAATTAAATTACAATTAAGCAAGGAATTCATTATGGGGTCTTCAAGCTTCATTTCTTCTTCTTCTTCTTCTTTTCTTCTTTGAATGGTTGAAAGGTAGATGCTCCAAGGTTTTCACATGCATAAGATAGGATCTTATGACCAATGCTCATCTAATCCCCATACAATCATTCCAAAATCTAATTGCATAAATTCACATGAAAAGGAAAAGTGAAAATCTAACTAACACCTGCAAAACAAAGGTTAGATAAAATAAACCACACAAATCCCAAGTATATATATTGGACTTATCACCCCACACATGGGTGACTAAGTCCACCTGGCCTATTTAATTATACTTAGGGGTATAAAGCACCTACAAGCAAAAACATTTATTATTTTATTTATGATAGTGCCCCTTAAGCATAATCCCAGAAAAGAATTTAGACTAAGAGCGTCCTCATTCATTCTATAAGCATACACCCTAACATCTAAAACATATATTACAAAAAACAAAATATCAAACCATGCCACAACCTAAGCTAGAAGTGGTGACTTAGACTAATGTGTGTGTTTTGAAGGTTTGTGTGGTATGCTTAGCTATGGCTTTAGGTTCAAATTTTCTAAGTGTAAAAACATGTTCAACTTAGAGGAGGGTTTCATTTAAGTTGTTTAATTATTTTGGGTTGATTTTATTTCATGTTTTGATTTAGTTTAAGTGGATCCTACAATTAATTACTAAAAGAAGAGAGGAAAGAAGAGAACCTCTTTCCTTCCCTAACCTAAGTAATTTCTAAAGTAGGTTCTCATTTTAGTTATTTAGTGAATTTTTGATTAAATCTTAATTAATCCTAAGTTTAGATGAACTCTAAACAAACCTATTCAAAAGAAAGGCATTTTAAGATTAAATAAAATGAATCAATTCACATAACACACATTTCATTTCTTTCCCAACATGTATAACATGCATATGGATGGACCTAAGCATATCTATACATACAAATGAGAATATTTAATACCTTTATGATGCATGCTAAGTAATCCATTTAAGGAAATGTGAAAGTTGAAGATGCATGATTTTCTTTAAGTAGAAAAGGGTTTCTTTATCCAATTTTTCACATACACATGAAAGTAAGAAAGGCATAAGTGAGTACAACACCATTGTTAACCAGAGGTGTAAGGTACAAGACCTACTTAGGGCTACTTAAAGCCTCACAACCTCAGGCTAATATACTACTTTCCTTAAATACAAACATGTGTATAAAAGAAATGAAATGGAAAAGAAGAATGCAAAAGTTGTATTAATGGATTCATTTTATTTATGCAATTTATGTATGCAAGTATAGGTAACCCTTCTGGTGATACCATAGATGAATAAGATATGGAATTAGGTAAGTGTTAGGTTCTTTTCAAATGAACCATACACCACCAAATTCCTATTCAAAACTATACCAACATAAAAGAGAAAACAAACACCTAAGCATACTTTATATTCTTCACATGAAAAGCTTATAATTAAATAAAGTAGCATACTTTCAGATTTGATATTGATTTATATGTTTTGAAAATAATTTGAATTTAGTAGTGATAAGAGCCACTCATATTTCTACTTTAGCCAACACATGCAAATTTGACATAAAGTAAACAATTTCATTTTAAATTTGAATTTGAAAATTATGAATGAAACCACATGAAATACAAATTTAACATGTTGGGTAAAGATTCAAAGCAATGGAAGCATGTAAACAAACTCACTTCAATTAAATCCTAAAGATATTCTTATGGAATAAGAAAGTTTAAAATAAATCAAAGTGAATTCAATGTGATTTTTGTTTAGTTTGAAGTTTGATTTAATTTTGAAAAGGTGAGATGAGTTTGTTGTTCTTAACCCATTCCCACATGTTTTGATATTTTGTTTAATTTTAGATAATTAGATCCATTTTTATGTATTGATTAGTTAAGGTATGAATTAAGTAATTAACCCTTACCTACACCACCTTAGATAATTAACCAAATAATTATGAGCCAATGAGATGACATAAAAACTCACAAGGAATTTAAATTTGTAATGCACTAATAAGAAAAAGACCTACCGCAATTTGGTTCATAATTAAAGGTTAATTAAGCTAAGGGGTTTAGCTTAAGTAATTTTAAAACACCCTTTCACACATATGAATTGGGTTTTGATTTCCTTAATTGAACTTAGGCTATTAAACACCTAAGCATCTACCCAAAGTAGATTAATTAAGTTATGGAACTTTTTTTAGAATTTTTAGAAATTAATTAAGGGATAATTAATGAATTAACCCCAATTAAGAGAGATTAAGGAAAAAAAAGGGGTTTAGGGAATAGTTTAAGGAAATGCCCCAAAATTATTCCATAAACCTCTATCTATGGACCACTTAATCAACCCCTAATCATGGATAAAACCACTAATCATACCTAATTATTTAATTACATAAGAGGGTAATTAAGAATCCATATGCAATTCTTCTAATTAAGCCTTCAATAAATCCAAGAAAATTAGAGGAGAAGTCATCCCCAAAATATACCCAAGAAGTTTGGGATTAATGAGACTTAATTAAAAGTAAATTAGTAATAATTTCCAAAACCAAAATTATAGAATTATAATTCAAAACCCATTGAAATTAATTTTAAAATATTCTAGATGAATTATCTTTCCATAGAATTTATTCATTTTTTTTTTTGAATTTTTAGAGAGAGTTATGATTTTAGAAGATCCTAGATTAATTAGAATTAATTAAAGTATTTTAACTAATCCATAGCTCACTGGCGCGATATGGGTATGTCGCTTTACACATGCATGAGCCGCTCACTTAAGTTATCAAATCAAAAGGTATGCGACGGATGCTTTGATCTCTCGTCATGACCGTGAGATCTCCTCACGAAAAAGGATTTTCTAAATGTGTTTAATCTATCGTCCATCCAAAATGATGGATGGCAGAGATCTATCTTCCGCAAAAATGGAGACCACCGCCCATGATCAAGCTCGATTATGCTGATTGAATTAACAACCCACACCATCTAAGCTACAAACACTTCTACCAAAATCCATGGAATTAAAATTTTACAAAGCTCCACACCACATTGAGTTTAAAAAAAATCATATCTGAGGTGATCACTGATTGGAGAAGCATCTGGTGATGAAGCTCTATTTGAGTGATCTCTGAAGTTGAGTGTGACTCTATGGACCAACTCCTCAGCCTTGTTTTGATCAATTGACTCCTTGCCTTTGGAACCCAAGAGCTTGGTGCACTCGATCCTGATGTGCAAAGGAATTGGATGAGTATGGAGAAAGTTATGACCCCTCATTCAAAGAGAAGAAAATATTAGACCTGGAGCTGGGATCAATGGCTCCACCTAATCAATCAAAGGAATGATGGATTGAACAATTAGGGGGTATATCTCCCTTGAAGGATCGATGGCCATCTTTTGCCATTTTGATCCAATTGATCATGGGAAGTTGTTTGATCAGTTAGTGCATGGTCGGTTTGAGGCCTTGAGTGGAATGCCAACCTCCATGTGCTTGAATTGAGTGGGAGATTTTGAATAGCCATTTTGACCCATGGGGTGTTTGGTCTTGGGGCCAATTGGTGACTAAACCCTTGGTTGTACCACTCTCATTAGGTCCCTTGAGCTATTTTAAAGCCTCAAGGGATATGAAGAGGGTATGACAAATTACCCATGATTAAGCCAAAATTTGTTCTATGGCCTAGGGAAATGGTCATTTTGTTGATTTTTTTACTTTGGATATGTTGATATGTGGAGAAACTAGTTTGGCCAAGTTTCATGAGATTTGGAATTCATTTGATATGTTTGGCTCATGTTGACCCATTTAGGTCAAAATGGGTCAACTTGGGTCAAGTTGACCAATTGGTCAAATTGGTCAAACCAAGGTTGGGTCAAGTTCATATGACCATTTGAAATGTTTTGCTTTGGTTTGATTCAATTTGGTATAGTTTTGAATTTGCTCATATGACTTCATTTAGGTCAAATGGGTCAAGTTGACCTATTTGACCCATTTGACCTATTTGAGGTAGGTCAAGGGTAGGTTAGGTTAGTTTATATGGAGTGGATTGGTACCTTTGTTTCCAATCAATTTTGGTTAAGTTCAATTTGGCTCAACATGACCCTTTAGTCAAGTCATTTGGTCTAAGGTCAATTGGGCTAGGTTGGGGTTGCCAATTGAGGCTTGGTCAAGTTCAACAAGTGATTTGGAATGAACTTGACCCATTGGTTTGGATCAATTTATCTTAGATTTTTTGACACATTTTGACTTTTAGGTCAATGCAACTTGGGTCAAGTGGCCAATTGGCTAGGTTAGCTCAAATGTTGGCTTGGTCAAGTTCAAACATAGGTCATGTGAACTTAGATCAATTTCAATCAATTTGGCCTATGGTAAATTTGGTTATGTTTCATTTGGGCTAAGTGTTGACTTGATCAACCTTAAGTTTGACTTGGTTTGACCAAATTTGATTGATTTATCATCCCATGATGATTGTTGATCATAATGAGATATATGAGTTTGGTTCAATCCAATTTGGTTAGGATTAGAATTTGACTCATAAGGGTACTTTAGGTCACAGGGTCAAGTATAAGGGGTCAAATGGCTTGGTCAAAGCTTGATTTGAAGTTGATGATCTTGTATGGACATGATTAAAATATAAATCCATTTACAAGTGGTTGATTTATTTGATTTTCATATTCAAAGGAAGAATATGAAGGATTTTGTCTTTGATTTCAACTAGGTTTTGATTGTTGATTAAAGTTTGTTTATGTATGGGCTCATGATTGTATTTGATAATCATGAGAGAAAATCAAGAGTTTTGATTTGAAGTTGATTTGGCTAAGTTCAAGATTTTGAAAAGGCTTAAGTTGGATTTTGAGATTTGAGTTTGATTTTTTGAATTGGTTTTTGATTGTTTGAATTTATTTCATTTATATATGTGAATATAAATGAGAATATAAATGGATCATGAGAAAATTTCAAGGATTTGAAGTGGTTTAATCATGATTTGAAAGTCCATTAAGAAATTTAAAGGACTTAGGAAAATTTTGAGTTTGAATTTGAATTTTAATTTGGTTTGATTGATTTATATTTATATTTCATTTATATATGTGAATATAAATGAGAATATAAATGAATTATGAGAAAATCATGAATTTGAATTTATTTGATCATGATTTTGATAAGTCCTTTAATGAAATTAAGGACTTAGAAATTTTAGATTTGAATTTAATTTGATTTGATTGATTTGTATTTATATTTTATTTATATATGTGAATATAAATGAGTTTTGAGAAAATCCCATGAGTTGGAATTGGTTTGATCATGATTTGGGATAAGTCCTTTAATGGAAAATTAAAGGACTTAAGAAATTTTTAGGTTGGAAATTTAATTTGATATTTTGATTTGATTGATTTATATTTATATTTCATTTATATATGTGAATATAAATAAGTTTTGAGAAAATCCCTTAAGTTTGAATTGGTTTAGAGTTGTGTCTTAAGACTAAGGAACTCTTAAAGTCTAAGAGAAGTCCTATGTCTGAGATGTAGGGGTTGAGAGCTCATTCTAAAAATTAGGTCAATAAAAGGTGCCTAATAGGTGTGGTGTGACTGAGAAGGAACAGACGTATTGGTGTTGACCGAAATGATCAACAATACCAAGAGATCACAAGCACCAACAAAAGCAATCTATCATAGCAAGGAAAAGAAAGAATCTAGAGCTTAGTGCAATGTGGCTACTTATGTCCAAGACATAAGAGAGAGGGAGAATAAATCCACTAAGGGATAGAGTGTGAACCTTCCACTAGGGAAGCAGGTTCAAGTCATCCACAAGGGGATGAAAGGTTTGATTTGATTTGAATCTCACTGAGGACAAAAAAGATTTTTTTAAATTTCACTGGGGAAGAGGGTTGAATTTGTTTCAATTTTGTTAGGTTTGAATTTTGAGATGAACCTTGGTTTATGGGTTGCTTGAGTAGGAGCCATGGAGGCTAAGACTAACTTCAGTTACCAATCCAAAGGGTAGTCTACTAAACACATAGTAGGACTACCAACCAAAGGGATGCCTTTCAATATAGCATGTACTAGGAAGAAAGCATAGTAGACTTACATCCTCCAAAGTAAGACCGGTTGCTGGGTAATCTATTAGGCAACAAATTGAACCCAACCTAGGCAATTATTGAGTGAATGCCAGGGGACTTAGATCAACTCAAAGATAGTCAAGATTGATTTCATTTTTTTAATTTTGTTTGTTTTGATTATGATGGATCCCATAGTTTGATGAACTACTGAGTAGGGGCCATGGAAGCCTAGACCTAACTCAGATTACAATTCAAAGGGAGTAGTCTACCAACCACAAGGTAGACTATCCAACAAAGGGAAATGCCTTTTGGTATACAATGGTCAAGTCTTAAGAAGAAAGCATGGGACTCACATCTTCTACAAGGAACCATTGATTGGTTGCTTTGGGCAACAAATCAAACCCAACTAGGGCTATTATTGAGTGAATGCCATGGGGACTTAAATCAACTCAAGATAGTCAAGATTAATTTCATTTTTTAATTTGTTTATTTGATGGATTCATTGGTTTTGATGGATCAACGAGAAGGAGCTTATAGAAGCTAGACCTCAAATTTATTGAACCAAAGGGAGTAGCTTCGGCGATGGGAGAACTATCCAACCAAAGGAGTGCCTTTCAGTTTGCAATGATCAATTGAAGGGAAGAAAGCTCGGGGACTCACATCTTCCACTAGAAAAGACCATTGGGGTGATCGGTTGCTTTGGGCAACAAATCAAACCCGACCTAGGGCTGACTGTCGGTTTGCAACAATCATGCTAGAAAGAATGCATCATAGTCTTATATCTTTCAAAGCAGAATGACTGGGGCACTTTGTGTGGAAAATAGATTGAACGACCTAAGGGCTATGAGTGACCGACCCAGATTATCTCAACTCGTAGTAGAAATTCTATAGGGAGTTCTTTGACACTAAAGATAGGATGCCTAATTGGGAAAAGGGGCCCTTTGGGGGATTGAATTCCTAATCCACAAGCAAATTAATTTTGTTTTCTTTATTTTAATTTATTTTATTTTTTTGTTTTCATGGACCCTTAGTTTGAGGGATCGAGAAGGAGCTTATATCTCCTAGACCTATCTCATTTACTAAACCAAGGGAGAATCTGTCCTGAACAAATTCTCAACCATGGGGTGGCTACTAGGAAGGGGCTGTCAATCCAAAAGTCAGTAGTGTCTAAATGGGGTCGCAAGGACTTGATCCAAATAGAGTGCCCATAGGGATGGGGCTGGTGGGCTTAATCCAACACCGGAGAGATGACATGGCTAGTCATATATCAATAGGTATTGATGTCCAACTCAAGGAGAAAGCATGGGGACTCATATCCAAGAGTGGTGTACTCACGGTGAGTCTGTCGAGCAGAACATCAACCAACCTAAGGTGCCCATCGTTGCAACAATCATCCAGAAGAAAGCTCGGGACTCACATCCTCTATAGTGGAACTAAGCTGGGATAGTCATCTTGACTCGGGTGTTATCGACCTAGGGTGACCTCTTGAATGCCACTGACTTATATCAACTCAAAAAAGTCAAGAGGAAAGGAGCCTCAGGGGACTTATCCTAAACCTCAAATATACGACCTAGTTAGAGCATGATGGCTAGTTCAAGAAGAAAAGCACGACTCACATCTTCTTAAACAAAGTCAACATGAGGTAGCTTCTTGGAGCGGTGAAGACTACATACTAACAAGGCACTCATTGGTTTGTAATGGTCAAGTTAGGAAGAAAGCTGGGACTCACATCCTCCAAATGTGACCACCGGGTGACATACTAGGTAGCATGTAGACTACCTAGAGACTAATGAGTGAGTGCCATGGGGGCTTGCTCCCACATCAAAATAGCTTCGAGATAAAAGATTTGTGTTTGTTTTATGCATGTGTTAAAAGGAATAGATGCTCTGGGGGACTCTTACTTAAACACACAGGGTTTGATGAAATGGTGCCACGATGGCAAATTCCCACTAAGAAAGGATGTCGGTTCTCTCACACCTAACTTAGTTATGCTAATCAAAATAGGATGCCTCTCGGGTTCTCTTACACCTATTCTAATAGCATCGAGAGATTGTGTTTGTGTTGTGAAAGAGGGATAGGATGCCACTGGGGGACTCTTACACCTACCCTAAACACGTCACGGAAAGACAAACACAACACTTCAAAAGAAGAAGATTTGATGAATGGAATCGATTTTTTATTCTTTTTTATTAATGATTATTTTTCAAACATTTATTTCATGGGTAATATTTCTTTAGATAGGGCCCATTAATTGGAAGCATCGGGTGTCCCGCTTTACAATCAATAAGTTAATAAGATCCTCCTTGGTAGGCCTTCTCTATGACATGTGGGGCCTTCCCAAGTGGGTTCAAACTCTCCTCCCATCTTTTGATGGGCAACAATTGGTCTCCTTAGGACTAACACAAGTTCTCCTACTCGAAAAGACCTAGGGCGGACAAGCTTGTTGTGAGCTTGAATCATTTTGGCTTTGTACAACTCGAGGTTTTGGCACGCCTGTAGGTGACTCTCCTCCAAACCTTTGAGCTCTTCTAATCATAACTTTGCATTCTATCATAGTGATCTTGTTACCCAATGCTATCCTTAGTGATGGAGTTGAACTTCTAAAGGAAGAACAACTCATCCATACACCAAAGAAAATGGGGTATGAGTTGAGTTCTATATGTGGTGTGATAGGCCCATAAGGCTTCAACCAACTACTCATTCCACTATCGTTTATTATCATCAAGAGTCTTCTTTAGTATCTGTATGAGAGTTTTGTTGAATGCTTCTACCAAGCCATTAGCTCTGGGGTAGTAGATGGTGGAGTATCTCTAATCTATACTATATCTTCTAGCGAAGCTATTGATCTTCATGCTTTTGAATGCAATACCATTATCGATATAATTCATCGAGGCACCCCAACCTATATGATATGGTTCTAAAAAAGCACATGTGAGTGTGACCTCTCAGTGGGATGGCTTCCACCACTTGGAAAAGTAGTATGGCGCCTAAGATGAATCGATGCCCTTGGAAGAAGGAGGATCGATCGGACCTACAATGTCTACCCCAACACTCAAATGGCCATGAAGCCAATGTAGGGTGTAGAATGTTGTGGTTGGTGGAGGACCACATGTGCACCGACATTGATGGCATCTCTAGCTACATCCATGCAATCTATGATCATTGAAGGCCGTAGTATCCAAGTCTTTGATCTTCATCTTCATCTTGACGGATTGAAGCTGATAGACAATGTACCTCACAATAATGGGCTTGTTTGTCAAACAAATGTAACCACATTTGGTCAAAGGATCGGGGTACAGGTGCCATCAACAAGAGCATAGGAGAGAGCTCTTTCACGATGGGCTTGTGACTTTTCTTGAGGTAGTTTGCTGTTCAAGTAATCTATGAATGGTTGCCTCCAACTCTCCTTATCCATTTTGGCAATGAACCTCCCCTTCAAGAGAAAGTCTCTGATGAGTTCATCAATAAGGGATAGGACTTGTCTATTTTGGACCCTTATTGAAATGGACTCATCTTCCGACATGCCAACTCTTTGGCAAGTTTGGCCAAAACCGCTATGTGCATTCTCTACTTGGGGAACCTTGTAGATGGTGACTGAATTTGGCAACTTCTTCATGGTATACTCATAGTAATGATGAAGTTTGTTGAGGACCGGTAGGACCCGACAATCTGGTTGATGACCAATTGAGAATCCCCAAACATGTTGATGCTCTTGACACTGATGATAATAATTAACTCCATACCGATAATCAAAGCCTCATGCCTTCATTGTTGGTGCAGGTTGGAAAGATAGTATGAATCTCATCACGCAGTTTGGAGTTAGAAGAACTATTCCTACCGCCTTTCCGGGAGAATAGATCATGGTGCTTCACCTTTAAGAAAAGAAGCGCACCATCAAAATACATCTCCCATCGGTTGCCGCCTCCCCTAAGTTCATGATTTGTTCATCGGGAGATCATCACTAAGAGAATCAGAAGTGGGTGTCTAAGAAATTTGCTAGTGCCTATCCTTTACCGCATGGAGGTACAAATGTGATATCAAACTATGAGAATCATGGACCAATGAGCCAAACATCCAAGTGTCATGTCATGAGACGAAGTGGATTGGTTTGGAGATCAAGTTCACCTTATGAGAAAGCATGTAGTCATAGCTTTGAGATGCAAAGATCAAAGCTAGCAATATTTCAATAGGTGGATAGTTCTTCAGAATCGACGATGGTTGAGGTAGTAGAGCATTTCCTTCCTTTGTCATTGGCCAACAGAGCGAGAGAGTCATCCAATGCGTAGGTGAGGATGAGTGCCCGATGGGGGCTAGAATCGCTTCACCAAGTACTTTGATGTCTCAAAGCATGTAGCACTTGTCATCCCACTTGAACTTGGCATCCTTTTGACAAGTGCAAAATGGCTTGCATCTCGATAGGTTTGAGATAAAGCATCTTAGATAGCACATCCTTGAAAGGATCCGTTGAGTTAAACTCTTAGAGGTGGCATTTCTAAGATAGCTTTAATCTTTTCAGATCTATTTCTATTCCCAATGTCAAACAACAAACCCAAGGAATTTCTTACTCTGAATGCACACTGGATTCATTTTGAGGTTATATTATCTTAACCATTCAAAACTACTCTCAAGTCAAAGAGGTGGTCTTCCTTTTCTTGCTTGACTACTAGATCATCAATGTAGCACTCAACTGATGGATGAGTTCATTGAAGATATAAGTCATGGCCCATTGGTATGTAGCACCAACATTTTAAGGCATGACCCTATAATAGAAGAGATTGATCGGTTCAAAAGTAGTGTTTCTTTCATCTTAGAGACATCTTGATTTGGTTATATGATCCATCCATGAAGAGAAGACGCATGAGATGAGGCAATGTCCACCATTAACTGGTATAGAAGAGGAAACTCATCCTTAGGACATGCCTTATTTAAGTCCCTAAAATCGCATATGCAAATTTGGCCATTCTTCTTCTTAACTGGGATGACACTAGCTAACCAGGTAGGATATTTTTCTTCCCTAATGAAACCAGCATTGTTTAGTTTCTTGACTTCAGAAATGACCTATTGTTCAATTTCTAATCGCATGCATTTAGGAGCTTGCTTAATAGGGTAGTTAGGGTCTATTGCTAGCTGGACTACGATAAGATAATTGGCATTTCTTCATAACTCCATGTGAAGTAGTTTAAACTCACCAATACCTAACTAAGTCATTGGTTTCTTCTTCATTCAAAGAATAAATTGATGTATGGCAAGGATTTTCTTCTATCCCGAGGTTGATTTCTTTTTTCGATTATTGAATGAATCTCCTCTTCAAATTCTGGCAGTTCCTCTTTTGACTTGGAGATCATCCGGATCATCTGAAGTTTCTAAACACACATTCTCATAAGAGTTGGGGATGTGTGAGAAGAACCTATCAAATTCCAAATGGTTGGTAACTAGGCAATAATCTTCATCATCGAAACCCACTATAATCCTAGTCCCGCTCTTGATTGTGCTTCCTTTGTATTATTCCATAGCTTTTCAAGTATATTGACTGCTTGGACCATGTGTGAGGAACTAAACCTTTATGTATAAAATTTTGAACACAAGGTGAGTAAAAGTCAAAAGGTAATTCCATTAATTCTTTAAAAGTATCCTCCTCAAGCTCTACATCAACTTCAGGTCTTGAGGATGATGATCCTAAAAAGAACTTCTTCTACTTCATGTTACTGGAAGACTTAGGGACTTCCTTAACTATTAAACCCTCAACTTCCTTAGATGTAAGTGAGGTAAGAGCTAAGGTTCCCAATTGCTGCCTAATAGTTTCACATAAACCAGATTCAAATACTTTGCTTTGCTTGGAGGTCTGGTCTTTGTCTCGATCAAAAGTCACCTCCAATGGAACCCGCTGAGAGGGGTTGGCTGGTATACTAATCACATTAGACTCATCCTCTGAGCTAGATTCCAAGTCTATGTGAATAGTAGGGGTACTCCTATGAACTAGAACACGACCTCAATTGGCTGAAGGCTAACTAGGGGTCTCCCACCTCTGGAACTACCTCTATTTCTCTCCCACGGTGGAGGTTGAGCCATCCTACCCACATGTCCATATGATGGAATGAATTGTAGGTGGAATGTGATACATAGATATATTTCTTCTTCAATTTCCCTTTCTTGTTCACTTGGTCATTTATTTTTCTTTTCATTTTCTTTTATCTTTTCTTTTCTTCATTTTATTTTTCTTTTTTGCATTTGAATTTTGTCCAAGTTTAGAAGAGAAAGGTGTTTTGAGGAAGATAGTAGGTCTCTCATAAATCTCAACCTCTCTAACTAAAATGGCTTTTCATCTCATTGACATGGTATTCAATTCCATCTTTTGAACTTGATCAATCGATGAAGGGAGGATGGAATGATCTTGTTCTGATGTATCCAAGACTTACTAAGCAAAGCAATGAGTGAAGTGTTCAAATCAATGATGTAGAACTTGGCTTCCTCCACCCTATCTCCAACGGTAAAATTATAGAACCTAAAGCCCGCTCCCCTTGATCATTGAATCCTTTCATCATCATCCCATCTCCTCGGAGAGTGGAGATGTCGATCTTCAAATAGGCAAGGGTCTTTAGACTCATAATGTTCATCGATGCACCAATCCATGAGACCCTGAGTCCGAACTATCCATGTCAGTGATGTAGGGGGTTGTGCTCCAAGTCCACCTAAAGAAGGTCTTCATCTGTGAAGGTGATCCCTTGGGCTTCTTTTGCATAATGTGCTTCCTCACCTATAGCGATCAACTGAGCTAAGCATATTTCATGATCAAGGAGGGCCTTGATTAGTGATTCCCTCATCTCTTTGGATAAGATAAGGGCATCATATATGCTTAGCTTAGATGACAACTTTCTTAGATGAGAAAGGATGTAGTCCACCTTCTAGGTCTTCCACAAGCATATCCAAGGGTGGAGCATCTGGAAGGGCTGATCTTCGATACCAATGACTTGTTTCCTTCTATCTTGAGGTGTTACCCTAGGAGGTAGAACCTTGCCACTATGGAGGTTGACTTCGGTGATCTTTTGAGGCAAGGTGGTGGAAGGTTCTACCACACTCGCTCACTGCCTTCTCCTATGGGACTCAATCGGATGATTCCAAGTCTATCTCAAGAGGTGAACCCAGTATTCGTGAGTTGGAAAGTCCAACTCAATCAAAGAGGAAGATCAATTATTATAGTTATTAGACTTGAAGAGTTATCATTAGAATAGAAGAAGATAACCCATCAAAGTGACAGATGTAATTCAAACTAGCTTTATTCTTCAATTTCTTGGAATTATTTGGAGGTACAAAGTAGAAGTCAAAGTGAGTGAGTAAGGGATTTGATGCCCTTATCCCGATACAAGAGTTCTACTAGTAGAAGAAATAGAAGAGCTGAAATGGAAGAAGTCATCGGTGGAAGCTAAACTCAAGGTCGAGGTGACATGATTGGTGGCTAGCTAAAGGGCTATCCCGTGATACACATGTGTTGTTGAGCTCCCACTTTCCTAGAGTTGGCACCGCAACTTGCAAACCTTGGTGTTGGAGGTTTGAGTGACTCGAACGCAAGGAAAGCTTCTTGATCTTCTAATGATTTTAGAGGTTTTATAGAAATATCCCAACCTTCTTTGGTTTTGGTAGGATCACTTGTATCCCCAAGGATTACCCTAATGGAACTGAAGGTTGTTCCACAAGGTATTCCTTTGGGATAACACAACACCGTCTTGAAACTGTTCAAGCTCCCTTGAATGTGAAGCAATCCTCCAAAATGTCCTAGCATAGGTGGTAAGGGCAAAAGTTTGGATCATGACTTTGCCTACTTCTAGTCTCCTAGGCTCGGTAGCTAAAAATTAGGTTTCTTTAAGAGATTCTTAAAGATTTTCCGATTACCTCCTCTTAAAAGAATAAGGTTTATTTAACTTAAAAAAAGTAGGTGGACCATAGCTACGGCGTGGTATGCATGCTATGGTGGTATGGTGAGGCGTGGTGGCGGGTTGGAGGCTATGGTGGAGCCTATGGTGCCTCTGGGTGGAGGAGTGGAGGCTAAGGTCATGGTCTCTGACTGATCTCTAGATGCTTCCCTTGTCAACCGCTACTACCGCTCTGCTTCTTCATAACTTTGGCTCGCTTGGCAACGATCTTGAAAAGGCAACTGTTGGCCTCCTTGTAGACTAGCGCCTTGTTGATTAGCTTCTCAAATGTCTTGATAGTGAAGCCCTTAAGCATGAAGGTGATCGGCCATGGATATTCTTCAAGAGAATCTCAATGGCATGTTATTCACAGGTTCACACTTCATATTATGCCATCAAGAATATAATCAACAAGTGACTCAGGGTGTTGTGCTACAATGAGATCAATTAACCCTTTGTCGAGCTCAGAAATCTCTTGATGAAGAGTTGCTCTAACTAGAAATGTCTTTATTGAACCATTGGCGCTCAAAGATATCAATCAAAGCAATACCGCTAGGCTACTACAATGAAAAGGCAAAAGTAAAGCATCACCACGCATTGCAACAAGCGAAAGTCTATGTGTTGCCTTGGTTTCCACTACCATCAAGCTTTTGAAGGAAGGAGGCATGAAACACTTGGGATATTGGATAGTATCAAATTTCTCTGTGTAGGGTCTACCCTTTGGAATCGATGGTCCTCCCCGAGCTTGAGCTAAAGCTTCCTTCACCTGTTGCTCAACCATAAATTTTTTTATCTTTTTCTTGTATGGAGGTACTTTCCACTACCTTCCAATATAGGCTAGTGCTACCTTGCTCAAGAGGTAGAGTCTTGTCTAAGACATGCACTAACTCAGCATCGACATCGTAGTAGGATGAACTAAAGGCTTATTTCTGAAGCACTGACACTACTGCTAACAAATCCTATAACTGACATGCCATCATATCAATCTACTCATCCTTTCTCTCAATTGATGTGATGGGTGATTCGGTGTCTCGATCAACCTCATCACCTTCCATGGCTTGTTGTTCCCTAAGAAGAGATCCTAATGTCAACCATGCACTCCAGAATCCCCATCAAGTCATCTTCATTGGGATCAAGCTAACTTTTCTTCATCTCGACAGCATACCCCAAGATCTCCTTCTTCTCCATAAAATAATGTGCAACTATCTCATCTAAAGAATGATCCATCTGAGCAAGTACAAATGTCTAGGAGTGTGATCAATCATGCAATCGAGAGGCACCAACCTCACCGAGAGTCAATCCTTGTGGACTACTAGATGAATGATACCCCGACTACTACTAGCTACAAGAGGGTAACAATCCTAGGATGTTCCATTACCATTGGTGCATCAACTATCATCCGAATACTAAATCACCATCTCCACATCTTATGGGTGGAGTTGGTGAAGGGATGACCATGATGCTCGTCACTCCTTCCACTACCACAGGTAAGGTCAGCAAGAGAGCTCGCCTACCATAATGGTGGTGTAGAGGGTAGGATCCCTTAGCCATAGTGATCACCAACGGGAGTGCTTTTCCCCGGATGCCCTTCATGGCCTTAGATGGAATGGAGATGCATAACCTGAACTATCGATGGTGATGAGGGTAGAGTGGTGGAGACACCATCAACTCTGCATGAACTTCCCTCCTATGGCTAGTCCCAGAAGAATATTGTTAGTAGTTCGACCATAAAAAATGCAGAAATCTGGCAGGCGATGGTCAAACCTACATCTCTCGCTAGTAATAATGTATGTATGGGCCTCATGGGCCCTCTCCCGAGAATCTTCCCCACACTTGGGGATGATGATTGAGATCAAACTGTCGACTGAATCCATATGCTTCCACCTGGATAGATCGAGGCGAGCATACAACCTCTTCTCCTAGCTCTATGCACCACTAGAGGAGGTGATAAATGGATCCTCGACATCTTCTATCTCAGAGAGGATGAACTAGTTATATGTGGTGAAGTGATGAGAAACTCATCCATGAAGGTCAGCTCTAGCTCAGATCCTGTGGTACCACTTGATCATGCAATTCTTATTCCTACATTGTGTACGGGTAGGATGGGAAAAGTGCAAGCTAGACCCATACTCAAATGTGGGAGGCAAATCTAAGACTGGGGAGCCTTACCAGAGGGTACATATGAGTGGTACTAGCCTCACCGGGCAAAGATGAGAAACTCAAGACCGCAATTATGGTTGAATCCGCACTGAAATGCTATAACTAAAGTCTATGGTTCAACTCTCTGAGGAGACATGATGGGAAAATGATGAGCTTCTAAAATTAGTCCTAAACATAGTGAGGAATGCCCTCACAAGTGATCTTCAAATCACCAAAGTGATCAATGGTATGGTCCAGATGGGGAAAGTCAGTTTGATCTAAAGCCAGATCCATACCATGGGAAGGTAAAAAAATAAATGAATCGCCATTTCAACAATTGTAAGAGATAAACTAAGATGACTAATTATAAGATTTGCAATAAGAAATGAATTTGTATCATATTTCTATTTCTATAGATTTTTGAATTTTGAATTTAAAATTTTGAACCCACATCCAACAACTTGGAAGTGTTAAGTGGGGTTTAAATGGATTTGAGAAGATTGATTGAAAGAGGAATTTGAATATGAATCCAGACTTCAACAAATTTAGGTATGTTGAAATATGGGTTCAAAATTTTTTGTAAGGATTCTTCCATAAGTACACTTTCCTTTAACAAATTTAGGTATGTTAAAGTAAGGGTCAAATTTATTTTATTTTTGTTTGGTTGTTTTGGAATTTTACTTACTTAGATTTAGGTATGCTAAGTGAGGTGTTTTGAGAAAGAGATTGTTTCTCTTGTGAATTTTTTTTGTTTTGGAAAATTTGGAATTCTTACTTAGCAAATTTAGGTGTTCTAAGTGAAGAATACAAGTGTGTTTTGTTTGACTTTTTTGAATATAGGATTCTTAGAAAATTTAGGCATGTTAAGGAAATCTTAAGTTTTTCATTTTTATTTTGATTTTTGATTTTTGAAATAGATCCTTAGCAAATTTGGTATGCTAAATGAAGTTCCAAAAGTGTTTCATTTTGTTTTGATTTTGAAAGTGGAGATTTAACTTTAGCAAATTTGGTATGCTAAAGGTGAAGTCCCACTTGGTTTTGTGAAATGGAAATTTTACTTAGCAAATTTGGGTATGCTAAATTAACTTCCAAATGGTGTGTTCAAAATTTTGATTTTATTTTATTTTATTTTTTTATTTTAAAAATGGAAACTTCTTCTTAACAAATTTGGTATGCTAAGGAAAGAAGTTCCAAAGGTGTTTGAAGATTTTTGTTTTGGATTTGAAACTTTATTTTAACAAATTTGAGTATGCTATGAAGTTCCAAATGTGTTTAAAAATTTTGATTTTGATTTGGAGACTTCACTTAACAAATTTGATATGTTAAATGAAGTTCCAAAATTATTTGAAAATTTTGGATTTTGAATTTGGAGACTCACTTAACAAATTTGGGTATGTTAAATGAAGTTCCAAATGTGTTTGAAAATTTTAGATTTTGATTTGGAGACTTCACTTAATAAATTTGGGTATGTTAAATGAAGTTTCAAAGATTTTTTGAAAATTTTTGATTTTATTTGGAGACCCATTAACAAATTTGGGTATGTAAGTGAGTTCAAATGTTCAAAAAATTTTAAGATTTTGATTTGAGACTTTTAACAAATTTGGGTATGTTAAATGAAGTTCAAATGTGTTTGAAATTATTATTATTTTTTGATTTTGATTTGGAGACTTATTAACAAATTATATGTTAAAAGTTCAAATGTTTAAAATTTTATTTTGATTTTATTTTAGATTTGAAAACTTTATTTAAGAAATTTGAGTATGTGCTTTCAAAGTGTTTTGAAAATTTTTTATTTTGGATTTTTATTAACAAAATTTGATATGTTAAATGAAGTTCCAAATGTGTTTTGAAATATTTTAAATATGATTGTGATTTTGATTTGATTTGAACTTCATTAAGCAAATTTGAATGTGCTAAATGAAGTTCAAAATGTTTTTTGGAAAAATTTGAAATATGAGTATTGAAGATTTAATTTTGAAAAGGACTCCATTCAACAAATTTAGTATGTAGAATGAGATCAATCATTTTTTGAAATGTAAAATTTTGTTTATGTGTGATTGTTGCTTTTTTTTTTAAAGGAGAGGAATTCAACTTAAACAAATAGATGTCTTAAGGAGTTTCTTAAGATTCTTTTATTTAGATCTTTCATTTTACCCATTGAGAAAAGGGGTTTTAAAACCAACAAGGAATGGTCCTAAAACCTAAAAGATGTTGGCTAACAACTTAAGAATGAAATAAGCTAAGTGGGAAAGAAAGATAGTCTTGGATTCATAAAGTACAAACCCACTATTGATACTCAAAGAAAAATGATCATTTAGCATAGATGGAGAGAGGAACCATCAAATAGCTAGAAAATCTATGGAGAAAAATTTATATGAAGACCTTCAAATGGGGACAAATAAAAGAGATAACCATATGAAATTCATCTTTTAGATTTAAGATCAGATGTGCTTATTAGTGAGAAAGCACGCCATCAAATATTATGCTCAAAGACAAAAAAATCACTACCCTTTAATGGTCCTAATCACCTACAAGGACTCCTATGATGATGGGTTTATATGTACCAGAGATTCTTCCACTACTTTACATGGAAAATTAAAGCAAGGTATATTTTAAATGTGATAAGTCCCTACAGGCAAGTCATAGTTAATTACATCTTGGGAAGATCTAGAAAACTCTGATTAAGGTAAATGATTGTTGTCTTTGAATATTTTAATAGGAAGGACTATCAATCAGTTATTTCATATTTTTTTAAGATCAAATGGGATTGATCAAAAGAGGGAGTTATTATTGAATCCAAAATAGAAAATAAGTAGGAGATGCCCACAATGTTAGGAAATCTAGTGAGCATCTCAAACTATCTTATAGTTGGGCTTTACATTTTTGAAATTGATTTAGTTTGTTTAAGTTGAATTTTTCATTAGAAATTAGGACTTATGATTCCTTAAAACAAGATTAAGAAAATGCCTAAGAGGTGAGGAATTATCATGGCCCACAAAAGAAAGCAACCTCAAAAAACTAAATAAGGAGCTTTGGTGATAAAAGCAAACCAAATCTATCAAAATGGGTAATTTTGTCTACAAGAGAGGACAAACCATAACAAATTGGACTTACAACAGTGGGCCAACTAACTCCTCCTAAGATTTTAAATATATTTAGAAAGTCTTGTGCTTATGCATGATAGTTGGGTTATTTATTTAGAAGAGACTAAGTCTTTAAACTCACTCAAAAGAGACTAGATCATGTAAAGGGATATGCTTCAAATGACCTAAATTCTTCAATCTTTCATTTTATTTTCCTTTTGGATAATTATTTTTCTCTCTAATATGATTCATATGACTAATGCATGAAAGAAAATTATTGGCTAAAATCTAATAAAGTTTTCACCATCTCTCAAATCAAGCCAATTTCTTGACAAAATGGAAGCCCTCCAATCAAGAGTGAAATAAGATACATTTGTGCATGATGTTATAAAATAAATGCTCATCCAAATCAATTGTTAATTCTTATATTGATTTTAAACCCACATTATGAGGTTATAAGTTATTTAATTTTTTATTTTAGTTGTTAAAAGATTTATTTTTAGAACTTAATCCACATCCTACAATAAAGCAAGGAAGAAACTAGAAATATTACTTAATGCAAAAGCTAAACAAATCACCAATCAATTTATAAACATAAAAAAAAGAAAAGTCAAGCACCACCTGACAAACCTAAAATATCAAATGTGGGTGCAGCTTTTATACAAGACACAAATGAATTAAATTATAATTGTGAAGGAATTCATTATTATGGAGTTCTTGCTTCATTTCTTTTTTTTTTCTTATTCTTTCCATCTTCTTTTGGTTCTTTTTTTTTTTTTAATGGAAATAGATGCTTCAAGTTTCACATGGTGCATAAGATGATCTTATAACCAATGCTCATAATCATAACAATTATTTAAAATCCTAATTCACATTACATAAAAAAGAAAAAAATCTAAAGAAAATAATTCTAAAATAAACCACACAATACATGTATATTACTTATTCCCACACATGGGTGACTAACATCCACAGTATTATTATGATGCATGCTAAGTAATCCATTTAAGGAAATTTAGAAGTTGAATATGCATGATTTTCTTTAAGTAAAAAGGGTTTCTTTTATCCAAATTTTCACATACACACACATGAAAGTAAGAAAGGCATAAGTAAGTACAGACCATTGTTAACCGAGGTGTAAGTACAAGACCTACTTAGGGCTACTTAAAGCCTCGCAACCTGGGTTGTCCACTAATATACCACTTTCCTTAAATACAAACATATGTGTAAAAAAAATGAAATGGAAAAGAAGAATGCAAAAGTTATTAATGGATTCATTTTATTATGAAAGTATAGGTAACCCTTCTTAGGTGATAGCATAGGGATGAATAGGATATGGAATTAGGTAAGTGTTAGGTTCTTTTCAAATGAACCATACATCACCAAATTCTATTCAAAACTATACCAACATAAGAGAAAGGAAACCTATACTAAGCATACCTTTATAATCTTTCACATGAAAGCTTATAATTAAAATATAAGTAGCATTTTAGATTTGATATTTGATTTATATGTTTTAAAAATAATTTGAATTTAGTAGTGATAATAGCCACTCATATTTCTACTTTAGCCAACACATGCAAATTTGACATAAAGTAAACAATTTCATTTTTTAAAATTTGAATTTGAAAAATATGAATGCATGAAATCACATGACATACAAATTTAACATGTTGAGGAAAGATTCAAAGTAATGAAAGCATGTAAACAAACTCACTTCAATTAAATCCTAAAGACATTCTTATGGAATAAGAAAGTTTAAAATAAATCAAAGTGAATTCCATGCGATTTTTGTTTAGTTTGAAGTTTGATTTAATTTTGGAAAGGTGAGATGAGTTTGCTATTCCCACATGTGTTTGATATTTTTGTTTAATTTTTAGATAATTAGATCCATTTTTTATGTATTAATTAGGTTAAGGTATGAATTAAGTAACTTAATTAACCCTTACCTACACCACCTTAGAATAATTAACTAAATAATTATGAGCCAATGAGATGACATAAAACTCACAAGGAATTTAAATTTGCAATGCCTAATAAGAAAAGGCCTAATGCAATTTGGCTCAAAATTAAAGGTTAATTAAGCTAAGGGGTTTAGCTTAAGTAATTTCAAAACACCCTTTCACACTATGAATTGGGTTTTGATTTCCTTAATTGAACTTAGGCTATTAAACACCCAAGCATCTACCCAAAGTAGATTAATTAAGTTCAAAGTTTTTAGAATTTTTAGAAATTAATTAAGAGGATAATTAATGAATTAACCGTTAATTAAGAGGAGATTAAGGAGAAAAAAGGGGGTTTAGGGAATAGCTTAGGGGGAATGCCCTAAAATTATTCCATAAACCTCCTATCTACTAGATCTGACCTTAATCAATCCTAATCATGGATTAAAGCCACTAATCATACCCTAATTATGCTTAATTACATAAGGAGGGTAATTAAGAAATCCATATGCAATTCTCCTAATTAAGCCTTCAATAAATCCCAAGAAAATTAGGGGAGGCATAAGTCTTCCCCTCAAATATACCTAAGAAGTTTGGGATTAATCAAAGGCTTAATTAAAAGATAATTAGCAAAATAATGTTTCCAATAAAACCCAAAATCAGTGAAAATTATAATTCACAAAACCCATTGAAATTATTTTTAAAATATTCTAGGTTGAATTATCTTTCCATAAAATTTTATTTCATATTTTTCTAAATTTTATAGAGAGAGTTAAAATTTTTTGAAGATCCCTAGATTAATTAGAATTAATTAAAGCATTTTAACTAATCCTATAGCCACACGCGCGGTGGCGGTGCACTTTACATGCATCTGAGGGACTTAAGTTGTCACCCAAAATGGGTTGACGGCTGTGCTTGATCTCTCGTCCGATCAAAGATCGCCGGAGATCTCCCAGCTTTTAAAAGGATAAAGGATTTTCTAAATGTTTATCTCTCACATCCATCCAAAATGTGCGATGGATGGCTGAGATCTATCCCTTCCCTGACAATGGAGACCGTCCATGATCGGGAAGATCCAAGCTCGATTGAGCTGGAACCAAAATCAACCCACACCATCAAACAAATATAACAATCAAAATCCATGGAATTAAAATTTCTTCACAAAGCTCCACACCACATTGAGTTTAATGAAAAATTCATACCTCATCGAGGTGATCACCGCCGATTCCCTTGGAGAAGCTTTGTCTGGTGAGATGAAGCTGTTGAGAGTTTGAGCCTTGAGGAGTGTAGTATGGACCAACTCCTCCTCACTGCTTGCCTTGATCCAATAGCCTTCCTCTTAAACTTGAAAGAAGCTTGGTGCACTGACTTGCTCCTGATGGAGTGTGCAAAGGGAATTGGTGAAAATTGAGTATGGAGAAAGTTAGCTTGATTTTCCTCCCTATTTTCAATGCTCAAAATAGAGGATAGGAAAATCTGAGCTCTAAAGCTGGGGATCACTTGATGGCTCACTCTCTATTACTCAATCGAATGTGGAATAATGGATTTGAATTCAATTATGTGGAGTATATCTCCCGCTTGAAGGATCGGATAGACGCAAGCCATTTTTCCATTTTGATCCAATTGATCACAATAGGTTGTTTGATTAATGTGCACATGGTGGTTTGAGTTGAGTGGATTCCAACCTCCCATGTGCTTGAATTTGAGTGGAGATGATTTTGAATTCATTTTGACCTATGGGTTTGGTCTTGGGACCAATGGGCTGACCCAAACCCATTGGGTTGGTGCACCACTCATTAGGTCCCCTTGAGCTTTTGGAAAGCCTCAAGTGATATGTGAAGAGGGTATGACCAAATTACCCATGGATTAAGCCAAAATTCGTTCTATGGCCTAGGGGTAGAATGGTCATTTTGCTAATTTTTTTTACTTTGGACATGTTGGGTATGTGGAGAAACTAGGTTTGGCCAAGTTTCATGAGATTTGGAATTCATTTGATAGGGTTTGGCTCATGTTGACCCATTTAGGTCAAAATGGGTCAAATCAAGTTGACCAATTGGTCAAATTGGGTCAAGGTTGGTCAAGTTCATATGACCATTTGAAATGTTTGGTGGCTTTGGTTTGATTCAATTTGGTATAGTTTTGAATTTGGCTCATATGACTTCACTTAGGTCAAATGGGTCAAGTTTACCTATTTAACCCATTTGACCTATTTGTAGGTCAAGGGTAGGTTTAGGTTAGGTTAGCCATATGGAGTGGATTGGTATCTTTTTTCCAATCAATTTTGGTTAAGTTCAATTCTGGCTCAACATGCCCCTTTAGGTCATGTTGGGTCTAAGGTCAATTGGGCTAGGTTAGGTCTAGTTGGCCAATTGAGGCTTTGGTCAAGTTCCACAAGTGATTTGGAATGACTTGACCCATTGGTTTCAATCAATTTGGCTTAGATCGTTTTGATACATTTTGACCCTTTAGGTCAAATGGGTCAACTTGGGTCAAGTGGATAATTGGGCTAGGTTAGGCTCAAATGTTGCTTGGTCAAGTTCAAACATAGGTCATGAGTGAACTTAGATCAATGGTTTCAATCAATTTGGCCTATGGTGGAATTTGGCTATGTTAGGTTTCATTTTGTAAGTGTTGACTTGGTCAACCCATAGGTTTGACTTGGTTTGACCCAATTTATTTGATTGATCATCCCATGATGATTGTTGATCATGATGAGAGGTATATATGAGTTTGGTTCAATCCAATTTGGTTAAGATTAAATTTGGCTCATAAGAGTACTTTAGGTCACTTTGGGTCAAGTGAGCCTAAGTGCGTCAAATGGCTTAGTCAAAGCTTGATTTGATCTCGAGTGATCTTGTATATGGACTTATGATTTAAATATAAATCCATTTACAGGTGGTTTGAAGTCAAATGGGTTTTGATTCATTTGACAATTTCATATTCAAAGGAAGAATATGAAGGGGTTTTGGCTTTGATTTTTGAACTAAGTTTTGATTGTTTGATTGAAGTTTGGATTTATATATGGGCTCATGATTGTAGGTTTGATTGAATCATGAGAGAAAATTAATAGTTTGTCTTGATTTGAAGTTGATTTGGCTAAGTTCAGGATTTTGACTTGAAAGGCTTAGGTCAAATTTTGAGTTGATTTGAGTCTGATTTTTGGAATTGTTTTTGATTGTATAAATTTATATATCATTTATATATGTGAATATAAATGATAATATAAATGGATCATGAGAAAATTTCAAAGATTTGAAGTGGTTTATTCATGATTCGGGCTAAGTCCATTAAGAAGGATTTAAAGGACTTAGGAAAATTTTGGAGTTTGAAGTTTGAATTTTTTTTGAATTTGTTTTGATTGATTTATATTTATATTTCATTTATATATGTGAATATACATTAGGATATAAATGAATTATGAGAAAATCCCATGACTTTGAATTGATTTGATCATGATTTTGGATAAGTCCTTTAATGGAAAATTAAGGGACTTAGGAAATTTTAGATTTGGAATTTAATTTGAGGATTTGATTTGATTGATTTGTATTTATATTTAATTTATATATGTGAATATAAATGAGTTTTGAGAAAATCTCATGAGTTGGAATTGGTTTGATCAAGATTTTAGATAAGTCCTTTAATGAAAAATTAAGGGATTTACGAAATTTTTAGGTTGGGAATTTAATTTGAGGTTTTGATTTGATTAAATTATATTTATATTTCATTTATATATATGAATATAAATTAGAATATAAATGAGTTTTGAGAAAATCCCATAAGTTTGAATTGGTTTAGAGTTGATTTAGGCTAAGTCTATTAATGAAAAATTAAGGGACTTAAGAAAATTTCTTGAATTGATTTGGAATTTTGAGTTCAGTTTGATTTGTTTGAATTTATATTTCATTTATATATATGGATATAAATGAGAATATAAATAAATTATGAAAAAATCTCAAAGATTTGATTTGGTTTAGATCATGATTTTGGTTAAGCCCTTAAGGGAAGATTAAGGACATAGGCAAAATTTGGACTTAGAAATTTTGATGGATTTTGATCATGGGTTTCAATCATAGATTTCAATCATGGAGTATGATTTGAGTTTGGAGAAAATCAATTAAGATTGACTTGGAGTTTGACTTGAATTATGGAAAGTGAGGAATGATTTAAGCTATGGGTAGGAAATTTTCCTAACACCCCTAAAGCATGACCTATTCTTATGGTTAACTCTTCTAAGTCTTCTAAGGCCAGGTTGAGTGTCCACCTAATCATGATATATGTCTTAAGACTAAGGAACTCTTAAAGTCTAAGAGAAGCCCTATGTCTAAGATGTAGGGGTTGAGAGTTCATTCTAAAAATGAGGTCAACAGGCGACTACTGAGTGAATACCACTGGGGGACTTATACCAACTCAACCGTAGTCAGGAGGAAAGGAGACATTGGGGGACTTATCCTAACCCTTAAATATACTCAACCTAGTTAGGGCATGATGGCTAGTTCAAGAGGAAAGCATGCAATCTTACTTCTTCTTGAACAAAGTCAACATGAGGTAGCTTATTGGCTACATAGTGAAGTCTACCAAATTAACAAGGTGCTCATCGATTTGTAATGGTCAAGTCAGAAAGAAAGCGCGGGGACTCACATCCGCCAGACAAGTGACCTCTGGGGTGATGTACTAACAAGGTAGTATGTCAGCCCGACCTAGAGTAGCTAATGAGTGAGTACCACAGGGGGCTTTCTCTCACATCAAAATACTCTGAGATAAAAGATATGTGTTTATTTTTGTGCTTGTGTTAAAAGGGATAGGACGCCGCTTGGGTTATCTCACACCTACACTAAACATGTTGGGGGATTTTAATGAAATGGTACCATCTATGGCAGTCACGATTCCACTAAAAAAGGGTGTCGCTTGGGTTCTCTTACACCTAACTTAATTATGCTAGTCGAAATAGGATGCCTCTTAGGTTCTCTTACACCTATTCTAGTAGCGTTGGGGAAATTATGTTCAACTTATGTTTGTGTTGTAAAAGAAGGATAGGATGCCTCTTGGGTTCTCTTACACCTATCCTAAACACATCGTGGTGGTTCTCAAATAAGCATACAATGCTTTGAAAGAAGAGGATATTTTGATAAATTGGAATAGAATTTTTCATGATAATTATTTTCAAACATGATTTTATGGGTGATATTTCTGCAAATAGAGCTCATTAATTGGAAGCATCAGGTGTTCCCCTTTATAATCAATAAGTTGATAAGATCCTCCTTGGTAGGCCTTCTCTATGGCAAAAGGGCCTTCCCAAGTGGGTTCAAACTTGCCTCCCATATTTTGATGGCAATAATTGGTCAGCTTAGAATTAAAAAAAGCTCTCCTACTTGAAAAGCTCTAGGGAAGACTAGCTTGTTGTGAGCTTGAATCATTTTGACTTTGTATAACTTGACATTATGGCACGCCAGTAAGCGTCTCTCCTCCAAAGCTTCAAGTTCTTCTAATCGCAACTTGGTATTCTACTCTGTAGTGATTTTACTACCCAATGATATCCTCAGTGATGCGAGTTGAACTTCTAATGGTAGAACGGCTTCAGACCCATACACTAAGGAGAATGGGGTAGATCTAGTTGGAGTTCTGTATGTAGTGTGGTATGCCTACAAAGCTCCAACTACCTGCTTATGCCACTGTTTCTTGTTGTCATCAAGTGTCTTCTTTAGTATCTAGATGAGAGTTTTGTTGAATGCTTCTACTCTGCCATTTTCCCTGGGGTAGTAGATGGTGGAGTATCTCCAATCTATATCATGTCTTTTGGAGAAGCTGTTGATCTTGGTGCTCTTGAATGCAGTACCATTATCGAATATAATTTATCGAGGCAACCCAAACCTAAATACGATATGGTTCCTAAAAAATTAGAGCATAAGCTGAGCTGTGACCTCTATGAGTGGGATTACCTCGGCCCACTTGGTAGTCGGTGGCAGCTAAGATGAACCAATGACCCTTAGAAAAAGGAGGATCAATAGGACCCACAATGTTGGTACCCCAACATCAAATGGCTATGAGGCCAATGTAGGATGTAGAATATCAGGTGGTTGATGTAGGACCACTCCCTGGACCTGACACTGATGGCATCTTCTAGATACATCCATGTGATTTATGATCATCAAAGGTCAGTAGTATCCTAGTCTCTTGATCTTTTTTTTCATCTTCAAATTGGATTGATGCGCTCTACATAGACCTGAATGTACCTCGATCATGATACCATGGGCTTCATATTTATCTAAACAACTTAACCATATTTGATTGAAAGATCATCGGTATAAGGTGCCATCCACGAGAGCATAAGAGAGAGCTCTCTGCTTCATCTGATGGGCTTGTGATTTCTCTTGTGGTATTTTGCCTCTTGTCAAGTAATCTATGAATGGTTGCCTCCAACCTAGCTCCATGTCCTTTTTGGTAATGGCAACCTCCCCTTCAAGAGAAAGTCTCTCGACGAGTTCAGCATCTATAAGGGATAGGACTTGTCTATTTGGGACCCTTATTGGAATGGACTCATCTTCTGGACATGCCAAGTCATTGGCAAGTTTGGCCAAAGCATCTGCTACTGCGTTCTTTCCTTGAGTTCTTTCCTTGAGGGACCTTGTAGATGGTAACCTAAGGGATTTGGGCCAACAGCTACATGGTGTACTTGTGGTAATGACGAAGCTTCGATTTTAGAACCTTGTAGGACCCGACAATTTGGTTGATGACCAATTATGAATCCCCGTAGATGTTGATACTTTTGACACACACTATAATGGCTAACTCTAGACATATAATTAAAGCCTCATACTCAACTTCATTATTGGTGCATGAATTGGAGAGATAGTATGAGAATCTCATCACATCATAGTCTGGAGTTAAGAGAACTATTCCTACCCCTACCTTTCCTGGAAGAGTAGATCATGATTCTTCTCCTTTATGAAAGAAAGTCGCACCATCAAAATAAATCTCCCAACGATGATTGTCAACCTTCTTTAAGATCATGATTTGTTCATCAGGGAGATCATCACTAAACAAAGAATCAACATGAAGTGGGTGTGCTATTAAGAAATCTGCTAGTGCTTGTCCTTTCACCGCACAGAGGGGTACGAATGTGATATCAAACTATGAGAGAATCATGGACCAACATGCCAATCACCCATATAATGTTGGCCATGTCATGAGATACTATAGTGGATTGATTCTGGAAATCAAGTTTACCTTATGAGAAAGCATATAGTGTCATAACTTTTTGAATGCAAAGATTAAAGCTAGGAAATGTTTCTCAATAGGTGGGTAAGTTGCTTCAGCAAGGATCAGATGAAAGCTGAGGTGGCAGAGAGCATTGTCCTTCCCTTTGTCATTAGTTTGAGCCAACAAAGCACCAAGAGAGTCATCCAATGCAGTAGTGTAGAGTATAAGTGGCGCCTGGATAGAGCTAAGGCTACTTCACCAAATATTGCTTGATATCTTCAAAGGCATGCTAGCACTTATCATCCCACTTGAACTTGGCATCCTTTTTGATAAGTGCTAAAAATGGCTTGCATCTTCCCGATAGATTGGAGATAAAGCGTCTTAGATATGCCAACCGCCCTTGGAAAGATCTGAGTTTAGTTAGACTTTTAGGGGGTGTCATTTCTAAATAGCTTTGATCTTTTTTAGATCTATTTTTATTCCCTAGTGTCAGAAAACAAACCCAAAAAACTTCCCTGAAGCTAGTTCGAATGCACACTTCACGGGATTCATTTTGAGGCTAAATTATCTTAACCGTTCGAAACTACTCTCAAGTCAAAGAGGTGGCCTTTCTTTTTCTTTGCTTTTGACTACTAGATCATCACCATAGCATTCAACTTAATGATGAATGAGTTCATTGAAGATCTGAGTCATGGCCCATTGGTATGTAACACCAGCATTTTTAAGGCCAAAAAGCATGACCTTATAACAATAGATTCTGATCGGGGTTCGTAAAGTAGTGTTTCTTTCATCCTTAGGGGTCATCTTGATTTGGTTGTAGCCAGATGACCCATCCATGAAGAAGAATACTTCATGAGATGAGGGATGCCCACCATTAATTATGGTGTGAAGTGGAAATTCATAGACATGCCTTATTTAAGTCCCAAATCGCATATGCAATTTTAATTTGGTCATTCTTTTAATTAAGCACTTAAGCTAACCGGTAGTATTTTTCTTCCTTGATGAAACTAGCATCAATCAATTTCTTGACTTCAGAAATGACCTATTTTTTGATTTCTAATAGCATGCATCTAGGAGCTTGCTTGATAGGGTTAGCTGTGGTGAAAATTTTATTATGAGCTTTCTAAAAGAATAAGATATATACTTCCATCTTCACTCTATGTGGGATAAAATAGGATGGAAATATACATCATTTTCTTTTTTAAAACACCATTGTAGATCATGAAGTTCTTATTGAGGGTGATCGAGTATGACATTGAGGAGAGTTGTACTATTTCAAAAGATAGAAGTCACCACCCTACAATGGACCTAATCACCTCAACAAGAATTCCTAAGGACAATGGATCTACATGTGTAACAAAGATTCTTCCCCTACTTTACATGAAAAAATAAACTAGAGTTTATTTAAACTAGGTTCGTTAAGTTCCCTATAGGGGTAAGCCCGCATAGTTAATTACATCCTAAGGAATTAGATCTCTTACGAATACTCTCGATTAAGGTAAATAATTATTGTCTCCAAATATTTCAATAGGTAAGACTACCAATCGATTAGTTTATTTTGGAAGATTAAATAGGATTGATCAAAGAGAGGGAGTTATTTTTGAAGCCAAAGGAAGATAAGTAGGAGATACCCACAATGCTAAGAAACCAAGTGAGCATCTTAAACTATCCTATGGTTGGGCTTTACATTTTTGAAATTGAATTATTCATTTGAGTTAACTTTTTGTTAAAAGTTTAGGACTTATGATTCAATAACACAAGATTAAAGAAATGCCTAAGAGGTGAGGATTTATGCTTATGGCCCATGGAAGGGAAAACCAATCTCAAAAACTAAATCTAGGGAGCTTTGGCAAGGGCCAAAAGCATAATCTAAATCTAAGGCAAAAAAGGGTATTTGATTTGCTTCTATAAGAGAGGACAAAGCACCACCTAGGGTTCTACCTTACCAAAAGCATGTATATTGGACTTCCACACATGGGTGACTAAGTCCACTTAGCCTATTGGATTATGCTTAGGGGTATAAGCCCCTGCACAGCAAAAGTATTTATATTTTTATTTATCACAACGCCCCTTAAGTACAATCCCCTGCAGTAGATAATGGTTAGACAGACTAAGATTGCCAACCATTCATTTTATGCACATTCATCCTAGCATCCAGACTAAAATTTATATTACAAAATAAAATAAACATCAAACCATGCACTGCCCTAACCTAAAGCTAGAAGTGGTGACTTAGCCTAATCTGTGTGCTTTAGAGGTTTGTGTGGTATGCTTAGCTATGGCTTCAAGTTAGAATTTTCTAAGTGTGAAGAATGTTCAACTTAGAGGAGAGTTTCATTTAAGTGATTTAATTATTTTGGATTGATTTTATTTTATGTTTTGATTGGGCTCAAAAGAATCCTACAATTAATTACTAAGATATAAAGAGAGGCAAAGTGAAGAGAACTTCTCTTTCCTTCCCTAACCTAAGTAATTTCTAAAGTGGATTTATGTTTTAGTTTTGTTTAGTAAATGTTTTATTATATGTTTTAATTAAACATAAGTTTAAATGAACTCTAAATAAACCTATTCAAAAATAAAGGCATTTCAAGATTAAGTAATATGAACTAAATTCACAAAACATACATCACTTCATTTTTTTCTCAACATGTATAACATGCATATGAATGAGTCCTAAGCATATCTATACATGCAAATGGGAATATTTAGCACACTTTATGATGCATGCTAAGTAGTTCATTTAAGAAAATTTGAATGTTTATGATGCATGATTTTCATTTAAGTAGCAAAGGGTTTCTTATCCAATTTTCACATGCACATGAATGTAAAGGCGAAAAGACGTCATTGTTAACCAGGGGTGTAAGGTACAAGACTTACTTATGGCTACTTAAAGTCTCGCAACCCCAAGGTTGTCCAGACTAATATACCACCTTCCTTAAATACAAGCTTGTGTACAAAAGAAATGAATAGAAAAGAAAGAATGCAAAAGTTTATGTTGATTGATTTATTTTTATTTATACAATTTATATGTAAAAGTATAGGTATCCACCTTAATTAATAGCATAGGAATGAATAGGATATGGAATTAGGCAAGTGTGAGGTTTTTTTCAAATGAACTATACACTTTCCTAAACCCTATTCAAAACTATACTAAAAGAGAGGAGAAGGAAAACCTACACTAAGCACATCCTTATATTTTACTCACATGCAAACTTATAAGTAAGATATAAAACAGACTTTTAGTTTTGATAATTGATATATATATTTTGAAAATAATTTAGATTTAATAGTGATAATAGCCACTCATATTCTTACTTTAGCCAAAACATATAATTTGACATAAAGGAAACATTTTCATTTTAAATTTGATTTTTGGAAAGCATGAATGCATAAAATCATATGACTCACATGTTTAGCATGTTGGGAAAGAACTAAAGTAATGACAACATGTAAACACATTCACCATAATTAATTCCTAAAGGCAATCTCATGAAATAAGAAAGCTTAAAGTAAATCAAAGTTTGTTTAATGTGTTTTTTATTTGATCTTGAGTTTGATTTAATTAAGAAAATGGGAATTGAGTTTGTTGTTCCTAACCCATTATCACTTGTGTTGGATATTTTTGTTCAATTTTTATATGATTCGATTCATTTTATATTTTGATTAGCTTAAGGTATGAATTAAGCATGTCAATTACCCCTTACCTACACCACCTTAACATAGTTAGTCAAATAATTATGAGCCAATGAGATGACATAAAACTTCATAAGGAATTTAAATTTGTAATGCACCTAGGAAGAAAATGGCCTAATGAAATTTGGCTCATGATTAATGATTAATTAAGCTAAGGGGTTTAACATAAGTAATTTCAAAACACCCTCACACATATGAGCAAAATTTTAATTTTCTTAATTGTACTTAGGCTCTTGAACACCTAAGCATCTACCCCAAGTAGATTAATTGAGTTCTAAAAGTTTTAAAATTTTAAGAAATTAAGTAAGAGGGTAATTAGTGAATTAACCCTTTAATTAAGAGAGGATTAAGGAAGAAATGGGAGTTTAAGGAATAGCTTAGGGGAATTGCCTCAAAATTATTCCCTAAACCTCCTATTCATTGGAATAGACCTTAATCAACCTCAATAAATGATTAAACCACCAATAAACCCTTAATAAACCTTAATTACATTAAGGGGGTGATTATGAAATGAATTAGCAATTTCCCAATTAAGCCACCAATAAATCCTAAGAAAATTAGAGGAGGTAGAAGTCATATGCCAAAATGTACTCAAGAAGTTTGGGAATAATCAGTGGATTAGAGGGAATTAGAAAATTAATATTCCCAATAAAACCCAAAATCAAAAAAGACACTATTCAAAATCAATTAAAATTAATTTTATAAAATTTCAAATCAAATTATCTATATAATGCAATTTATTTCATATTTTTCTAATTTTTCTATGTTAAGATATGAATTTTATAAGTTTAGGTGATTAATTAGAATTAAATAAATCCTTAATTATTTCCTTAATCCCATGGGTGCCACGCATTGGCTGATGCGGTGTGCACTTTACACACGTCGCTCCTTGATTCGTTATTTAAAATGTCGCATCGTAGTGCCGCATGGCGGCACACGCCTAACCCCGATCGAGGATCGGATGGTGAGATTAAAGCCGCAGAGAGGGATAAAAAATAATATAGTTTTAATCTTGGCCGTCCAACCAAAACACACGGATGGACGGCCATAGATCCTTCCCTGCAAATGCCTGTGAGCCATGGAAACCATCCATGTTCTAGGCCTTGATCAACAGCTCATTGGGATGAAACTCAACCCACACACCATCAACACATGCATCTTAGATCAGATCTAAAAGTCAAGATCCTATGCCAAATTTTTATTTCACAAAGCTCCACACCACATTGAGTTTAATGATAAAAAATGGCTAACCTCACCGGAGGATGAGCTTGATTCCCTAGAGAATCTAGTTGAGACAAAGCTTTGGTCAAAGTTTGAGGGGCTAAGGTTGAGTGGTTCTTCCTATGGGCCACCTCCTCCTTAGCTTGAGCTTAGTTTTGGTCTAGGGCACTCCTCCTATGCCTTTGAAGCTTGGGAAAGACTATGGGTGCACTTAACTTGATCCTCTGATGAAGCTTGAAGAAGGAATTTGGTGGGGTTTGAGTGTGGAGAAAGTTCTCAATTCAATGGACCTCCCTTATTTTTACTTAAGAAAAACTAAGAAGATGCAAATGAAGCTTAAAAATGGCTCCTATGACTCTCACTCATATGTGGCTCATGAAGATTCAAAGAATTGGGGAGTATATCCCCTTTAGATCATAGAGCATAAGCTGCCTTGATCCAATTGATCTGTGGGTTGTTTGAGCTATTAGGATTGTCCTTGAGTTCGATTTGGCTAAAAGAGTGGGAATATGAACTTCCCATAAGCTCCATTTGTGTGTAAGGAAGATTCCCACATGGCCATTTTCATGCACTTGGTCGGTTTGGCCATTAGGTCAAGTTGGGCTAAAAAATACCCATTGGGTTGGGTGCACCACCCTCCTTAGTGTTCACTTGATCTACTAAGAGAGTATCAAGTAGGTATGAAGAGGATTTGACCAGATTCCAAGTGAAATTGGCTAAAATTTACTCTATGGCCTAGGGGTAAAATGGTCATTTGGATGATTTTTTAATTTTGATATGTTTGTGATGTTGATAAAATAGGTTTGGCCAAGTTTCATTGGATTTGGAGTTCATTTGGTATGGTTTGGCTCATGTTGACCCATTTAGGTCAAAAATGGGTCAACTTGGGTCAAGTTGACCAATTGGTCAAATAAGGTGAAACCAAGGGTTGGATCAAGTTCATATGACTATTTGAAATGTTTTGGTGGCTTTGGTTTGATTCAATTTGGTTTAGGTTAGAATTTGGTTCATATGACTTCATTTAGTACAAATGGGTCAAGTTGACCAATTTGACCCATTTGACCTATTTGAGCTAGGTCACGGGTAGGTTTAGGTTTGGTTAGTCATATGAAGTGGATTGGTATCTTTGTTTCCAATCAACTTTGGTTGAGTTTAAATTTGGCTCAATATGACCCTTTAGGTCAAGTAAGGTTCAAGGCCAATTGAGCTAGGATAGGTCTAGTTGGCCAATTGAAGCTTTGGTCAAGTTCAACAAGTAATTTGGAATGAACTTAACCCATTGGTTTCAATCAATTTTGCTTAGATCAAGTTTTGACACATTTTGACCTTTTAGGTCAAGTTGAGTCAACTTGGATCAAGTGGCTAATTGGGCTAGGTTAGGCTCAAATATTGACTTGGTCAAGTTCAAACATAGGTCATGAATGAACTTAGATCAATGGTTTCAATCAATTTGGCCTTTGGTGGATTTTGGCTATGTTGGGTTTCATTCTAGCTAAGTGTTGACTTGGTCAACCCTTAGGTTTGACTTGGTTTGAACCAATTTGAGTGATTGATCATCTCATGATGATTGTTGATCATGATGAGAGGCTTAGATGGGCTTAGTTCAATCCAATTTGGTTAGGATTAGAATTTGGCTCATAAGGGTACTTTAGGTCACTTTGGGTCAAGTGAGCCTAAGTGGGTCAAATGGCTTGGTCAAAGCTTGATTTGAGTTTGATTGAACTTGTATATGGATTTATGATTGAAATTTAAATCCATTTGCAAGTGGTTTGAAGTCAAATGGGTTTTGATTCATTTGACAATTTCAAGTTCAGAGGGGTGAACATGAGTTAGACTTGGGTTTGATTTTTGAATTGAATTTTGGTTTAGTGATTGAAGTTTGTATTTATATTTGGGTTCATGATTGAAGGATTGATTGAATTATGAAGGAAAATCAATAGTTTGGCTTGATTTAAAATTGATTTGGCTAAGTTCAAGATTTTGACTTGAAAAGCTTAGGTTTGATTTTTAATGAGTTTGAATTTGATTTTTGGAAGTGGTTTTGATTGTTTGAATTTATATTTCATTTATATTTGTGATTATAAATGAGAATATAAATGGTTTATGATAAAATTTCAAGGATTTGAAGTGATTTGATCATGATCTAAGCTAAGTACTTAAGAGGAAATTAAGGGACTTAGAAAATATTTGGAGTTTGGATTTGATTTTTTTTGGGTTCGATTTGATTGGTTTGAATTTATATTTTATTTATATATGTGAATATAAATGAGAATATAAATGAGTTATGAGAAAATTTCATGAATTTGAATTGATTTAGATTTGATTTAGGCTAAGTCTTTAAGAGGGAAATTTAGGACTTAAGAATGATTTTGAATTAGGAATTTGAATTTTGGATTTATATTTCATTTATATATGAATATAAATGAGACTATAAATGCTTATGAGAAAATTTTATGAATTTGAATTGGAAGATAATTTGGCTAAGACCCAAGAGAAAGGACTTAGAAAATATTTGAATTCAACTTGAAATTCAATTTTCAATCATGTGTTTCAATCATGTCATTGATTTGAGTTTGGAGAAAATCAATTAGGCCAGAATTTATTTATTTGATGTTGGATTTGAATTGAAGGAAGGAAGTAAGAAATGTGGTTCAAGCCATAGGGGCAAGAATCCCTAAGGCATATTCCTATGGCTAACTCTTTTAAGTCTCATTGAGTGTCCACCTAATCACTATATTTGTCTTAGACGGATCTCTAAAGTCTAGGAGTCCCATGTCTAAGATGGTAGGAGAACTCATTCTAAACATGAGGTCAACATTAGTGTTAGATATATGGATGCCACGCCAAGAGATAATCATATGTCTTCATAGTTCCATGCAAAGCATTCCTTAAACTCAGTTAATAGCCTAACTAAGTCATTAGTTTATTCTTCATTCATCAAAGAACTGATGTACATCGGGTGTGGATCTTCTTCCATCCTGAGGTTGATTTATTTAAGCTTGTCGATTGTTGAGTAAATTTTCTCTTCAAATTTTGGTGGTGCATCTTTGATTTGAAGATCATTTGGATCATTTGAAGTTTCTAAACACACTTCTTTATAATAGTTTGTGTTGTTTGAGAAGATCCTATCAGACTTCAGCTAATTTGTGATAATTATGCAGTAACCATCATCATCGGCTGGACCCACTATACCGAATCATAGTCCCGATCTTGATTGTGCATCCATGCCTTTGTTGTTGCACAACTACTGACTCTAGCCATGTTAAAGAATCAAACCTTTCTTTACAAGATTAAGAACACAATGTGAGTACCAATCAAAAGGAAATTCCATTAAATCTTTATATGAATTATCCTCAAGTTCTACATTCTAGACTTGAGGATGATGATCCCAATAGAATCTCTTCAACATATCCATGGAAGACCTAGGGGCTTCCTTAACTACTAAACTTTCAACTTTTTGAGAAGAAAGTGAGGTTAGAACTAAAGTTCCAAACTACTGCCTGATGATTTTACATAAACCTAATTCGAACACATTTGTGCTTTGCTTGGAGGCCTGGTCTTCATCACTATCTGGCTCAAGTGTCACCTCTAATGAAACCTACTAAGAGGTTGGTCTAATCACATGAGACTCATCCTCAAATGGATTCCAAGTCTATGTGAATACATGAACCAGAACATAACCCCTATTGGTGGTGGCCAACCAGGGGTCTTCCACCTGCTTCGCCTCACCTCTACTGGAGATCAAGTCATCCCACATATGTCATATGATGGAATGAACTATGGGTGAAATTTGACATGCAGCTCTACTTCTTCCTTGATGTCCTTTTCTCATTAACTTGTATTTTCTTTCTTCTCTTCTTTTCTTTTTCTTTTTATTTTTCTTTTTTTTCTTTTTCTTTTGCATTTGAATTTTGACCAAGTTTATGAGAAAAAGTGTTTTGAGGAAGATAGTAGGTCGCATCTTCATATATTTCAACCTCTCTAACTGAAAATGGCTTTTTATCTCCTTTGACATAGTATTTGATTCCATCCTTTCGAAACTTGATGCACTGATGTAGGGAGTATAGAATCATCTTGTTCTGGTGTATCCAAGGCCTACTGAGCAAAGTAGTGAATTAAGTATTCGAATCAATTATGTAGAACTTAGTTTCAGTCTTCTAATCACCTATTTCCAAATGTAACACTCTGGAGCTTAAAGCCCTCTCACCCTGTCCATTGAACCCTCTCAACATCACCCAATCTCCTCAGAGTGTGCAGATGTCAAATTTCAAATAGGAAAGGGTCATTAAACTCATAATTTTCACTGATGCACCTAGATCAACCAAAACCCTAGAAAGTTTGAATCTGCCCATATCCACTGTGTTGTAGAGGGGATGGTTGTGCTCTATGTCCCCCAGAAGAAGGTCTTCATCTATGAATGTGATTCCCTAGGCTTCTCTTGAGTAATGTGCCTCTTCTCCAACAATCTCTCTTTCAAGGTTGAGATATTTTGATAAGATTTTGATTATCTCTTTGATAAGATCATGGCAACTTTCTTAGGTGAGCAAGGACATTGTAATCCACTTTTGGTTGATCCTCCATAAGCATATCCATGGGTGGAGCACCTTGTGGAGGGGCTTCTGGCTCATTAGTACCATTGACTTTTTTCCCTTATCTTGATGTGCTGCCCTAGGAGGTAGAACCTTGCCACTACGGAGGTTAACTTCGATGAACTCTTGTGGTGGTTTAGTGGAAGATTCTACCTGCTCAGCAGGCTCAACTACAACTTCTCCTATAGGACCCTTAGAATCAGATAATTTTAAGTCTATCTCAAGAGGTGAACCCATATTATTCAGAGAAAGAAAGTCCATCTCTAAATCAGAAAGAGGAAGATTAGAGTTGTTATAATTATTATTTAGACTTGAAGAGCTTTCTAAAAGAGTAGAATTAGACAACTCATCAGAAGTGACACTGATGTAATTTAAACTTGATTTAATCCTCAATTTCTTGGATTTTGAAGGAGGTACATAGTACAAATTTAGTAAAGTAAGTGGGGTGAGGGATTTGATGCCCTCATCCACCAATACAAGATGTCTACTAGAAGTAGAACTAGCTAAAGTAGAAGTACAGGCTGAAGTAATAGCTACAATGATGGAATGGAGGATGGGATCGGTTGGTGATTGCGCTACTTGGCTATCCCGGGTAGGTATGGGTTGTTGCTACTATTAAGCTCCCACTTTCCCCAAGTTGTCGTTAGTAACTTGCGAACCTTCCTTATTATTGGGGGTTTGAGCTGCCTCAAGCACCTGCAAGGAAAATTTCTTGATTTTTGAAACAATCTTTTTAGAGGTTCGGGATAACGAGATATCCCAATCTTATTTGGCTTTAAAAGGATCGCAAGCATCCCCGAGGATTACCCTAATGGAACTGGATGGTTGTTCCATAAGGAATTCCTTTAGGATAACTATGGTACCTATCTTGTAGTTTTGCTCAAGCCAATCCTTAAATGTAAAGCAATCCTCCAAAACATGGCCTAGCATGTGGTGGTAGGGGCAAAAGTTAGGATCATTGCTCACACTTCCTCCTGCTTCTAGGTTGTAGCGAAAGCCGTTTCTTTAAGAGGTTATTAAAGATTTTTCTAACTACCTCTCTCTTAAATGAATATGGCTTATTTAGTTTATCCAAAAGAGTAGGTGAATGGTAGCTACCATATGGCAGGTATGTGTACCACTGCTGCTAAGGGTATGGCTGAGGAGGAGGTGGAGAAAGCCATGGAGGATACTATGGCAGCCAATAGGATAGACTAGGCAGTGGTAGAGGAGGTGGAAGTGACGCTTATGGAGCTTGAGGTCTTTCATACTGCTCTCTGGCCAGTTGCTTCACCTTCTCCACTACTGTTACTACTCATGGCTTCTTCTCGAAGGCTTTATATGGCTTTAGCTTTATTGATTGATCTAGAAAAGGTAACTGTTTGGCTTCTCCTTGTAAGCTAGCCACCTTGTTGATTAGCTTCTTAAATATCTTGATGGTAAAACCTTTGAGCATGAAGGCAGTCGGGCCATGAATACTCTTTAGTAGAATTTCAATGGCGTGATGTTCAGATAGTTACAGTTCATATTTCATACTCAAATTATGCCATCTGAGAATATAATCAATGAGGGACTCACTAGGGCGTTGTTAAGCCACAATGAGATTGCCTACAGTCACCCTTAGCTAAGCTCCAACTCAGAAAAAGTCTTTGCTGAATTGTTGGGGAGTTTAGCATACCAATCAAAGGCTATGCCTGCTAAGTTGCTGATAAAAAGACATAACAAGGGAGCACCAAGCCACCAAGCAATAATGCCTAAGAATGTGACATGGGTTCACCATCAAAGCTCTTGAAAGAAGGTGGCACAAAACCCTTAGGATATTGGATGGCATCGAATTCCTCTAGGTAGGGTCTACCCTTTAGAACTGATGATCCTCCTCGGGCTTGCACCAGTGCTTCTCTTACTTATTGCTCAACCATGAGTTTAATTTCCTTTTCTTATATGTAAGTATTATCCACTACCTTTCTATATAAGCTAGTGTTGTCCTGCTCTACCGGAGGTAAACTCTTAGGTTAATCCAAGACATGCAATAACACAAGCTAACCTATTTCTGCAATAGTAGGATGCGCTACTAGGGCTTGGTTCTGAAGTGCCAAAACTATTGCTAGCAAGTCCTTAAGCCTCTTTCCCATCCTGTCAATTTGTTCATCCTTATATTTAAGTTGTTAAAGGAGGTGTTGTCAGTCTGATCATCGCTATGCATCACCTTCCAAACTCTACGGAGGGACCCCCTAATATCAACCATGTGCACTCTCGCTGAATCCTCTAATAAATCATCTTAATTAGGATCAAAATTGACCCTCTCCTCCTCTAGGTTGGACCAGTTGTATCTTAGGATTTGTTTCTTCTCAACTAGATACTATGTTATAACATCATTGAGGGAATAGTCCAATTTTGTGGGTACAAATTATTATGGCTGACTGATGGTGGGATCACTGCCATGAACAGAGAGACATCTAACATACCCTACTACTGGAGAGCTGATCTTGTGAGGACTATGCTCACTAGAGGATAAATGTTCCTAACTATCACTAGATCTAGGTGGAGTGGTACTCCTAGGAAGATCTATGGCCATGGGGACTGTGGTACTACCTCCCTCTCCCTCAGCTGCTACTATCTCCATACTCTACTGTGGTGGTGGTGATGATGGCACAACTACTATGCTCTGAGGTCACCATTCCCTCTTCACCATAACTAGGTAGGAGGTCGAGCAGAGAGCTCACCTTGGTGGTAGATGGAGGGGATCTCTTGAACATAGATCACCGGGGCTTTTCTCTGATGGCCATCATGGCTTTTGTCGAAACTATGGATGATGAAACTTGTATTAGAGATGGTGGGCATGGAGTAGAGCAGTGTGGTAGAGACACCATTGACTCTCTCTGTGTAGGAGCTCCCCATATTCATTCTATGGTGGGTAGTACCCATCAATAGAATGATATCAGTATGACTGGCATTGGAAATGCGCCGATCTAGAAAATCCATGAGGGTTGAGACTATTGACTGGCTGTTATACCTCCGCTTCTCTCAGCTAGTAATCTATGTTGATACACTCTCCTCACTCTCCTATCTGAGGTGCTCACCCACGATGAGGGATGATGTCGTAAATCAAATTGAAAACTCAACCGTCTAAGTATGCCAACTCGCATAGAACTAATATAGGCACTCACCTCCTATCTCTGAAGAGCCATACATACCAGGTGGAGGTGAAACTGAGATCCTCCTAACATCTTCTTCTCCATCAAATCCAAAAAAAAGGGTAAAACTTGTACTCTATGATCAGAGGAGAAACTATCTTAGGTAACTCGACCGCTGAGAAACTACGCCCCTCTAGCTATGTGATCATGATGTCGCTTGATCTTGCAAAGATCGACAGTAAGTCCGGGAGGCGATGAGAACTAGATCCTACCAGGTGGGGAAGACTATCTCAAGATGGAGCTCTTGAGGAAGCCAATGAGTGGGTGCTAGCCATTGGGGCATAGGGGAACAACTACATGACAGCTCAATCAACTTGGAACTACCACAACCTTCCTCTTCAGTGAGAAAAACTCTGAGTCAGACGACATCTCATCATGGATGATCGGTTTCTGCCCAATCACCACACTCCTACTGACGGTTGTGAGGGCTACCCCATCATAAGTGATTCTGGTCCCTTCGAAACCTCAGCCAAAATGAATCAGGTGGGCAAAGTTAGTCTGTGGGAGGCTGGCCCGATCCAACGCCAAATCCATCCCAAAAAAAAAGTAAACATGTATTTATGGGCATCCATTTGAATTGAACTGAACTGAATTTGAGAAATTGACTGAAGTTGAGTTGAACTTCTATAATTTTGGAAAACAAACCCAAATCAAATTTCTTCTTTATTTATTTTTAGAATTTGAACCCGCACTCAATAATTTGAATATGTTAAGTTGGGCTATTTGAATTTGGAGAGAGATTTTAGAATTGGAGAAGAGATTTTTTGAATGTAGAATCCATTTTCAACAAATTTGTGTATGTTGAAAATGGATTCAAATATTTTTGAAGAGATTGATGCTTCCATTGGTTCATATTTGAATTTAATTTTTGTGTTTAAGGACCATTCATTTAACAAATTTAAGTATGTTAAAAGTAAAGGGTCAATTGATTTTGTTTGGATTTGCTCAGTTAGCAAATTTTGGTATGCTAAATGACTTGTTTGAAGATAATTTTCTTCTTTTATTTGCTTTTTGTGAATTATGTGTGAATTTAAGGATGGAATCTTCACTTAGCAAATTTGGGTATGCTAAATGAAGAATCCAAATGTGTTCTTTTGTTTTGGATTTTGAAAGATGGGATCTTTACTTAGCAAATTTGGATATGCTAAATAAAGTCCAAATGTGTTTGGCATTTTATTTTATTTTTGAAAAGGAGGATCTTCACTTAGCAAATTTGTGTATGCTAAATGAAAGAATCTAAATGTGTTTTATTTTATTTTATTTATTTATTTTTTTATTTTTTATTTTTGAAAGAAGGATTTTTACTTAGCAAATTTGGGTATGGTAAATAAAGAATCTAAATTTGTTTTGTGTTTGGTGATTTTGAAAAGAGGATCTTTACTTAGCAAAATTTAGGTATGATAAATAAAGAATCCTAATGTTTTTTTTTTTAAAAGAGGATTCTTTTCTTAGAAAATTTAGGTATGCTAAATAAAAGAAATTCAAATGTGTTTTGTTTTGATTTTTGAAAAGAGGATTATTTACTTAGAAAATTTAGGTATGTTAAATAAAAGAGATCCAAATGTGTTTGCTTTTTATGATGTTTTGAAAAGAGGATCTTTACCTAGCAGATTTGGGTATGCTAAATAAAGGATCCATGTGTGTTTTGAGTTCTAATTTTGAACTTTGACAATGAGAACTTTACTTAGCAAATTTGTGTATATTAAATAAGGTTCAAATGTATTTTTGATTTTGATGTTTAGATTTTGAAAGGATGGATCTTTACTTAGTAAATTTGGGTATGCTAAATAAAAGATCTATATGTGATTGATTTTATGATTTTGAAAATAGGATCTTTACTTAACAAATTTAGGTAGGCTAAATAAAGAATCCAAATGTGATTGATTTTTATAATTTTGAAAAGAGGATTTCCATTTATCAAAATTTGTGTATGTAAGAATGGAAGTCAATTTTAATTTTGAAAGATGAAATTTTTATGTGTGATTATTGCTTTTTGAAAAGAAGGAAATTTAACTTAACACATGTGGGATGTGCTGAGTGGAATTTCAAATGTTGTGTTTTTGAAATGAAACCTTCATTCAACATGTTTGAATGGAAAGACTTTGAAAAGAAAGAAATTCTAACTTCAAATTATGTGAGATATGTTGAAATGTAATTTCAATGTTATCATGTGATTCTACTTGGAAATGAAATATTCATTCAATAAATTTGGGTATATTGAATTAGGGTGTTCATTTTCAAATATCTGCTTTTGGAAATATGACTTTGGTTTGATTTGGAAATGAAATCTTCATTCAATAAGTTTGGGTATATTAAATGAGGATGTCCATATGTGCTTTTGAAAAAGATGGTTTTCTAATTTTATTTAGAAATGAAATCTTCATTCAATAATTTTGGGTATATTGAATGAGGATGTTCCTAAGTGTTTTTTGAAAAGATGATCGTTGATTTTGTTTGGAAATGAAAACCTTCATTCAATAAATTTGGGTATATTTAAAGAGGATGTTCATAAGTGCTTTTTGAAAAGATGATTGTTGATTTTGTTTGGAAATGAAAACCTTCATTCAATAAATTTAGGTATATTGAATGAGGGTGTTCATAAGTGCTTTTTGAAAAGATGATTATTGATTTTGTTTGGAAATGAAAACCTTCATTCAATAAATTTAGGTATATTGAATGAGGGTGTTCATAAGTACTTTTTGAAAAGATGATTGTTGATTTTGTTTGGAAATGAAAACCTTCATTCAATAAATTTGGGTATATTGAATGAGGATGTTCATAAGTACTTTTTGGAAAGATGATTGTTGATTTTGTTTGGAAATGAAAACCTTCATTCAATAAATTTGGGTATATTTAATGAGGAAGTTCATAATTGCTTTTTTAAAAGATGTTTGTTGATTTTGTTTAAAAAGAAATCTTTCATTCAATAAATTCAGGTATATTGAATGAAGATGTTTATAAGTGTTTTTTGAAAAGATGATTGTTGATTTTGATTTTTTTTGAAAAGATCCTACATGTAACAATCTTGAAGATTATTAGATGAGGTTCAAATATTTTATTATGAGAATTTCTTGAAAGTGCTTTTGGAAAGTGATATTTTATAAAGGATTTATCTTTTCTTTATTTTTGAATGAAACTTTCCTACCATAGAAATGGTAAGGAGGAAGTCTTTAGTTATTTCTTTTATTAAATTTTATTTTCACCTTTGGAAATCAATGGGGTTTTAAGACCTACATGAGTGAGGTCCTAAAACCTAAAGATGTTGGCTAGCTTAGCTTAAGAATGAAATAAACTACGTGCGAATGGAAAAGAAAGATGGTCTTGGATTCATATAAAATACAAACCCACTATTGATATTGTGGAGAAAATTTTCATATGGTCGCCTTCCAATCTATGGTGAAAAGGGAAAGAATATAAAAATTCATCTTTTTAGGATGTCATGCAGATCCGCAGATGTGCTTATTCAATTGATTGGGTATGTCATCAAGGAATAGTGTACTATCTTGAGAGAGAGGTCATCCTTAATGGATCTAATTACCAATAAGGACTCCTAAGGACCATAAGTATATAGCCAAAAAAAGATTCTTCCCCTACTTTACATGAAAAAGTAAAGTTTTATTTTAAACCGGGTTAAGTTTCTATGGGCAACCCCCATAGTTAATTACATCTAAGGAATGAGATTCCTTAGAAAACTCGATTAAGGTAAATGATCATTTTCTTCAAAGATTTCAATAGGAAAGGACTATCAATCGATTGGTTATTTTGAAGATCAAATGGGATTGATCAAAGAGAGGAGTTATTATTGAAGCCAAAGGAAGATAAGTGAGATACCCATGATGTTAAGAAACCTAAAGCATCTCAAACTATCCTAGTTGGGCTTTATATTTTGAAATTGATTTAATTTGTTTGAGTTGAATTTTTCATTAGAATTTTAGGACTTATGATTCCTTAACACAAGATTAAGGAAATGCCTAAGAGGTGAGGAATTATACTTATGGCCTATAAAGGGGAGAAGCAACATCAAAGCCTAAATTTAAAGAGCTCCGGCGAGGGCCAAAAGCACAACCTAAATCTAAGGCAAAAGATGGGTATTGCCTCCACAAGAGAGGACAAACCACCCAATTATTTGGAATTACAACTGCCTGGGGGTGGCCGCCAACTAACTCCTCCTATGATTTTAAATACATTTAGGCAAGTCATATGCTTATGCAAGATAGCTAGGTTGATATTTATTTAGAAAGAGATTAAGTCCTTAAACTCACTCCCTAAAGAGACTAGATCGTGTAAGGACATGTTTCAAATGACCTAAATCTAATGCAATTCAAATTTTATTTTATTTTCAATTTTGGACAATTATTTTGACTCACGCTAATAGGGTTCATATGCCTAATGCATGAGAAATATAGTTATTGGCCAAAATTAGCGAAAAGGGAGGAGGTGAGTTTCCACCATGGCTCTCAAAGGTCAAGTCAAGTTTCTCTAGCGAAGGTGGAAGCCCTCCAATCAAGAGTGAAATAAAATGCATTTATGCATGATATTGTAAAAGAAATACTCATCCAGCTAAGGGGTTGCTAATTCTTTTATCTTGAATTTAACCATAAGCTTTAGGTCAGGTTATGAATTCTTTATTTTTAATTTTGAGTTATTAAGTTAGGTAAAAGATTTATTTTTTTCTAAAGAGTCAAATCCACATCCAGGCCATACATAAAGAAAGGAAGAAACTAGGAAAAGATACCACTTAATGCAAAAGCTAAACAAATCATAAATTAATTTATAAAGCTAATCACAAAAAGAATAAAAGGCCGTTGTGGTGGGGCACCACCGTACAAACCCAAAAATAACAAATTGGGTAGCTGAGCTCTACCCTTATACAACCCAGATTATAAATAAATTAAATTACAATTAAGTAAGGAATTCATTGTTAAGGGGTCTTCAACCTTCATTTCTTCTTTCTTCTTTTCTTCTTCTTTTCTACTTTCTTCTTTGGTTCCTTCTTTTGGATGGTTGGAAGGTGGATGCTCCAAGGATTCACATGGTGCATAAGATGGGATCTTTTGATCAATGCTCATCCTAATCCCCATAACAATCATTCCAAAATCTTAATCGTACAAATTTACATGAAAAGGAAAAGAATAAAAATCTAACTAACACTTACAAAATAGAGATTAGCTAAAATAATCCACACAAATCCCAAGCATGTATATTGAACTTATCACCCCACATATGGGTGACTAAGTCCACCTGGCCTATTGGATTATGCTTAGGGATATAAGCACCTGCAAGCAAAAGCATTTATATTTTTATTAATAGTGCCCCTTAAGCACATTCCCTTGTAGAAAATAATGGTTAGACAAAGATCATCCTACCATTCATTCTATGAGCATACACCCTAACATCCAGTCTAAAACATATATCACAAAACAAATAGCAAGCACCAAGCCATGCATCATCCTAACCTAAAGCTAGAAGTTGTGACTTAGCCTAATGTGTGTGCTTTGAAGGTTTGTGTGGTATGCTTAGCTATGGCTTTAAGTTAGAATTTTCTAAGTGTTAAGCAAGTTCAACTTAGAGGAGGGTTTCATTTAAATGATTTAATTATTTTGGATTGATTTTTATTTCATTTTTTGATTAAGTTCAAATGAATCCTACAATTAATTACTAAGTTATAAAGAGAGGGAAAGAGAAGAGAACTTCTCTTTCCATCCCTAACCTAAGTAATTTCTAAAATATATTCACATTTTAATTTTATTTAGTGAATGTTTTGATTAATTATTTTAATTAATTATAAGTTTAGATGAACTCTAAACAAACCCATTCAAAAAGAAAGGCATTTTTAAGATTAACTAAAATGATCCAAATCCACAAAACATACATCACTTCATTTCTTTCCCAACATGTATAACATGCATATGAATGAGTCCTAAGCATATCCATGCACACAAATGAGAATATTTAACACACTTTATGATGCACGCTAAGCAATCCATTTAAGGATATTTTGAAGTTTAAGATGCATGATTTTTATTAAGTAGAAAAGAATTTCTTATCCAATTTTCACATGCACACGTGAAAGTAAGAAAGGCATAAGTGAGTATAGTGTCATTGTTAACTAGAGGTGTAAGGTACAAGACCTACTTAGGGCTACCTAAAGCCTCACAACCTCAAGATTTTCCAGACTAATATACCACTTTCCTTGAATACAAGCATGTGTACAGAAGAAATGAAAAGGAAAAGAAGGAATGCAAAAGTTTGTATTAGTTACTTCATTTTGTTTATGCAATTTATGTGTGTAAGCATAGGTAACCTTCTCAAGTGATAGCATAAGAATGAATAGGATATGGAATCAGGCAAGTGTTGGGTTCTTTTCAAATGAACCATACATCTTACCAAATCCTATTCAAAACTATACTAAAAGAAAAGAGAAAGAAAACCTATTCTAAGCACATCCTTAAATTCTCTCACATGCAAGCTTATAATTAAAATATAAGTAGCACACTTTCAGTTTTATGCATTTGATTCATATTTTTTGAAAATAATTTGAATTTAATAGTGATAATAGTCACTCATATTATTACTTTAGCCAACACATGCAATTTTGACATAAAGTAAACAATTTCATTTTGAATTTGGTTTTAAAAAATATGTATGCATGAAGCAATATGACAAACATTTAACATATTGGGAAAGAACTAAAGCAATGAAAGTATGTAAAAAAATTTACTTTAATTAAATCCTAAAGACATTCTTATGAAATAAGAAAGCTTAAAGTAAATCAAAGATTAGTTAAGATGATTTTTTCTTGATTTAGAATTTGATTTAATTTTGAAAATGTGAGTTGAGTTTGTTGTTCCTAACCCATTCTCATGTGTTTGATATTTTGTTTAATTTTAGATGATTAGATTCATTTTATATTTTGATTAGGTTAAGGTATGAATTAAGTTAATTAACCCTTACCTACACCACCTTAGCATAGTTAACCAAATAATTAGCCAATGAGATGACATAAAATCACAAGGAATTTAAATTGTAATGCACCTAGTAAGAAAAGGGTCTAATGCAATTTGGCTCATGATTAATGGTTAATTAAGCTAAGGGGTTTAACTTAAGTAATTTCAAAACACCCCTTCACACATATGAATTGGGTTTTGATTTCCTTAATTGAACTTAGGCTTAACACCTAAGCATCTACCCAAGGTAGATTAATTAAGTTTTGGAAGTTTTAGAATTTTAGAAATTAATTAAGTGAATATTAATGAATTAACCTTAAGAGAAGATTAAAGAAAGAAAAGGGTTTTGGGAATAACTTAGGGAAATTCCCCAAAATTATTCCCTAAACCTCCTATTCACGCATCTAACCTTAATCAACCAATGAGGATTAAACACTAATACAAACCTTAATTATCTTTAATTATATTAAGGGAGTAATTAGGAAACACATTTGTAATTCCCCTAATTAAGCCTTAACTAAATCCCAAGAAAATTAGGGGAGACAGAGGTCATCCCCTAAAACATACTCACGAAGTTTGGGATTAATCAAATGGTTAATTAAAGAGTAATTAGCAAAATAATATTTCCATTAAAACCCAAAATCAGGGAAAAGTATAATTCAAAATCCATTGAAATCATTTTTAAAATATTCTAGGTTGAATTATCTTTAAATTTCATTTTTTTTTTATTGAGGAAATATGAATTTTAAAAGTTAGAAGATTAATTAAAATTAATTAAATCCCTAATTAATCCCTTTAGCTCACAGCGTGACATATGGAGGCTGTGGTTAGTGCACTTACATGTCACATGATCATCCACTTAAACGGTTAGTGGCTGCGGCTTTGATCCCCCATTCGATCAAAGATCGAATGATTCATCCGCGATTTCTAAAGGGAAATCATTTCAAAATGTGCGGAATCATGCCATCCAAAATGCATGGATGGACAGGATTCTCCTAGTTCTTCCCTGTGGATCAATGGGGACCGTCCATGATCTAAGGGAAGATCTGAGCTCCATTGAGCTCAAATTGGAATGAGATTATATCCACACCATCTAACCACAATTACAAACATATCCAATGGTGGGTTTCACATGTCAAGAACATTTCTTTGACAAAGGACCAACAACTCCTAAGCTAAGTGGTCAAAAAAGTACATACCTCGAGGTGATCACTGCCAATTCATGTGGAAGCTTTGTCTAGTGGAGATGAAGCCTGTTGAAAGTTTCAAGCCTTGAGAGTGGATCTCTATGGACCAACACCACTTCTCCTTGCTACTTGCTTTGAATTCATCCTCTTACTTTGAGGAATACCAAGTGCACTAATTTGATCCCGAGGAGTGTAAAAAGAAATTGCATTGAATTTGAGTACGGAAGAACTTGGGAATTGAGATGAGCTCCCTTATTTTCTAAGGAAGAAAATCAAGAAAGGCAAGATTCAAATCCTAGAAGCTTAGAATCTCGATGGATCCTAACTCTCTAGTGCTCAATCAATGTGAGGATGATGATTCAATTGAATTAGGGGAGTATATCTCATGGCAATCGGACGGTCAAACCAGTTATCATCCAATTGACCATGGAAGGTGTTAGATGTTGTATTGGTTCAAGGTCTGAGTGGATTGGTAACCTCCCATGTGCTTCAAATTGAGTGAAAGGAGGTTTTTGAATTAGCCAATTTTAGCATGGTTTGGCCTTGGGTCCATTTCTACAACCCAAACCCATTGGGTGCAACCACTCATTGGGTCCACTTGAGCTATTAGGAAGGTATCAAGTAGATATTAATAGGGCTTGACTAAATTACCCATGAATTAGACCAAAATTTATTTTATGGCCTAGGGGTAGAATGGTCATTTGGCCAATTTTTGAATTTGAATATGTTGGGTATGTGGAGAAAATAGGTTTGGCCAAGTTTCATGAGATTTGGAATTCATTTGATAAGGTTTGGCTCATGTTGACCCATTTAGGTCAAAATGGGTCAACTTGGGTCAAGTTGACCAATTGGTCAAATTGGGTTAAACCAAGGGTTAGTTCATATGACCATTTGAAATATTTTTTGGCTTTTGATTCAATTTGGTTTATTTTTTGAATTTGGCTCATATGACTTCATTTAGGTCAAATGGGTCAAGTTGACAATTTGACCCATTTGACCTATTTGAGCTAGGTCAAGGGTAGGTTTAGTTAGTCATTGGATGAAGTGGAGTATCTTTGTTTTCAATCAATTTTGGTTAAGTTTGAATTTGGCTCAACATGACCCCTTTAGTCAAGTCAAGTTGGCAAGGTCAATTGCTAGTTAGGTCTAGTTGGCCAATTGAGGCTTTGGTCAAGTTCAACAAGTGATTTGGAATGAACTTGACCCATTGGTTTCGATCAATTTGGCTTAGATCAAGTTTTGACATATATTCACCTTTTAGATCAAGTTGGGTCAACTTGGGTTAAGTGGCCAATTGGACAAGGTTAGGCTCAAATGTTGACTTGGTCAAGTTCAAATATTGTTCACGAATGAACTTAGATCAATGGTTTCAACCAATTGGCCTATGGTGAGTTTTGGCTATGTTAGATTTCATTTTGGCTAAGTTTTGACTTGGTCAACCCTTTGGTTTGACTTAGTTTGGCCTAATTTTATTGATTGATCATCACATGATGATTGTTGATCATGATGAGAGGTATAGGTGAGTTTGATTCAATCCAATTTGGTTAGGATTAGAATTTGGCTCAAAAGGGTACTTTAGGTCACTTTGGGTCAAGTGAGCCTAAGTGGGTCAAATGTCTTGGTCAAAGCTTGATTTGAGTTTGATTGAACTTGTATATGGACTTATGATTGAAATATAAATCTATTTGCAAGTAGTTTGAAGTCAAATGGGTTTTAATTCATTTGACAATTTTATATTCAAAGGAAAAATATGAAAGGATTTGGGGTTTGATTTTTGAATTGAGTTTTGGCTAAGTGATTGAAGTTTGTATTTATATATGGATTCATGATTGTTAGGTTGATTGAATTATGAAGAAAAATCAAGAGTTTGGCTTGATATGAAGTTGATTTGGCTAAGTTCAAGATTTTGACTTGAAAGGCTTAGGTTGGATTTTGAGTGGCTTTGAGTTTGATTTTTGGAATAGGTTTTGATTGTTTGAATTTATATTTCATTTATATATGTGTTGGAGTTTGGAGCTTGAATTTTTGGATTTGGTTTGATTGATTTATATTTATATTTCATTTATATATGTGCATATAAATGAGAATATAAATGAGTTGTGAGAAAATCCCATGAATTTAAATTGATTTGATCATGATTTAGGCTAAGTCCATTAAAAGGAAATTAAGGGACTTAGGAAATTTCAGGAATTGATTTTGAATTTTGAGTTTAGTTTGATTGGTTTGAATTTATATTTTATTTATATATGTGAATATAAATGAAAATATAAATGAATTATGAGAAAATTTCAAAGATTTCATTTGGTTCAGATCATGATTTAGGCTAAGACTTTAAAAAAAGATTAAGGACTTAAGAAAAATTTAGACTTAGGAATTTTCATCATGGGTTTCAATCATGAATTTCAATCATGGATTTCAATTATGAATTTCAATCACATGGAGTTAATTTGAGTTTGGAGAAAATTAAATAAGATTGATTTTGAGTTTGACTTGAAGGAAGGAAGGTGAGGAATGGTTCAAGCTAAGGGTAGGCAAATTTTTCTAACACCCCTAAGGCATGACCTATTCTTATGGCTAACTCTTCTAAGTCTTTTAGGGATAGGTTGAGTGTCCACCTAATCACTAGATGTGTCTTAAGAGTAAGGAAATCTTAAAGTCTAAGAAAATTCCTATGTCTAAGATGGAGGTATTGAGAGCTCATTCTAAAAATAAGCCAACAAAGGCTCTAATAGGTGTGTGACTAACTAACACAAGATTTATTGGTGTTGAAAATGATCAACAACACCAAGAGATCACAAGCACTAAAAGAAATAATCTACCCCTAACCCAATGTGTAGAAAGAATCATAGTGTGCAGTGGCTCTATGTCCAAGACATAAGAGAGAGGGAAGAACTAAGGGATAGAGTGTGAACCTTCCACTAGGGAAGTAGGTTCAAGTCATCCATGAGGGGATGAGAGGTTTGATTTGATTTAGATCTCACTGAGGAGAAATCTCCACTGGGGAAGAGAGTTAAATTTATTTCAATTTTGTTAGGTTTGAATTTTTGAGATGAACCCTATTGGTTTATGATGGACTGCACTAAGTAGGAGCCATGGAGGCCAAGACCTAAATCAGATTTACCAATGCAAAGGGGTAGCCTACTAAACACATAGTAGGACTAGCCAACCAAAGGGATGCCTTTCTGTATGCAGTAATTGTACTAGGAAGAAAATATAGTAGACTTACATCCTTCAAAGTAGAGACCAGTTGCTAGGGTAATCTATTGGAAAGACAACAGATTGAACCCAACCTAGGACTGACTATTGAGTGAATGCTGTTGGGGGACTTAGATTAGCTCAAAGATAGTCAAAATTAATTTCATTTTCTAGATTTATTTATTTTTATTATGATGGATCCCATAGGTTTGTGATGAACGCTGAAGTAGGGCCTTGGGAGGCCTAGTCCTAACTGCATTTACCAAAAGGGAGTAGTCTACCAACCACAAAGTAGGACTATCCAACCAAAGGGGTGCCTTTTAGTTTGTAATGGCCAAGTCTTAAGAAGAAAGTGCAGGGACTCACATCATCTAGAAACAAGGAACCAATGGGGTGATCAGTTTCTTTAGGCAACAAATCGAACCTGACCTATGGCTGACTATTGAGTGAATGCCACTGGGGGACTTAAATCAGCTCAAAGATAGTCGAAGATTAAATTCATTTCTTAGATTTACTTTGATAGATTCTATCGATTTGTGATGGATCAAACTGAGAAGGAGCTCAGATCAGCCTAAACCTATCTCAGATTTACTAAACCAAAGAGAGTAGTTTCCCAGCCGATGGGAGAACTATCCAACTAAAGAAGTGCCTTTAGGTTTGAAATGATCAATTTAAGTGAAGAAAGCTCGGGGACTCACATCTTCCACTAGAAAAGACTACTGGGGTGATCGATCACTTTGGGCAACAAATTGAACCCGACTTAGGGCTATCCATCGGTTTGCGACAATCATGCTAGAAAGAATGCATCATAGTCTTACATCTTCCAAAGAAGAATGACTATCGGGGTAACCTTCTTAAAACAAAATAAATTGAACCTGACTTAAGGGCGACTACGGAGTGAGACTGGATTTATCTCAACTCGTGAAGTCGAAATTCCTATAGGAGTTTCGACACGCCCCTAACGATAAGATGCCTGCTTGGGAAAAGGGTCCCTTTGGGGGCTTGAATTCCTAATCCACAAGTGAATTAATTTTATTTGTTAGTTTGTTTAGTTATTTATTTTATCGTGGACCCTGTTAGTTTGCGAGGGATCAAATTGACAAGGAGCTTATATCGCCTCTAGACCTATCTCGATTTACAACCAAGAGAGAATCAGATCGGAACAAATTCTCCAACCACAGGGTGGCTACTAGAAAGGGGACCACCCAATAAAAAGTAACCTGGGTAGTGTCTAAATGGGGTCGCAAAGTACTTGATCCAAATAGAGTGCCCACAAGGGATGAGGACGCTAAGGTCTTAATCCAACACCCTAGAGAAGATGACATAGCTAGTCATATATCCAATAGGTATTAGGTGTCCAACTCAAGAAGAAAGCTTGGGGACTCACATCTGCCAAGAGTGGTGTATCCACCGAGTGATCGCCAAAGATAGCAAACATCAACCAACCTAAGGTGCCCGGCAATAATTACCTAGAAGAAAGCTCGGGACTCACATCCTCTTAGCGGAACCAATTATTGGGATAGTCTATCTTCGCTTGAGCTATCCGACCTAGGGACTAAGTGAATGCCACTGGTGGACTTATATCAACTCAAAAGTAGTCAAGAGGAAAGGAGCCTCTGGGAGACTTATCCTAAACCTCAAATATACTCAACCTAGTTAGAGCATGATGGCTAATTCAAGAAGAAAGCATAGGGACTCACATCTTCTTAAGCAAAGTCATCATGAGGTAGCTTACTACCTGGGCAGTGAAACCTACCATACTAATAAGGTGCTCATTGGTTTGTAATGGTCAAGTTAGAAAGAAAGCTCACAGACTCACATCTTCCAAATAAATGACCACTAGGGTGACATACTAGCGAGGTAGCATGTAGACGACTGCCTAATGAGTGAGTGTCATGTGGGCTGCTCACATCAAAATAGCTTGAGACAAAATATTTGTGTTTGTGCATGTGTTAAAAGGAATAGGATGCCTCTGGGGGACTCTTACACCTACCTTAAACACACTAGGGGTTTTGATGAAATGATGCCATGGATGGCAAACAAGATTCCCACTAAGAAAGGATGTCACTTGGGTTCTCTCACACCTAACTTAGTTATGCTAATCAAAATAGGATGCCTCTCAGGTTCTCTTACACCTATTCTAAAAGCATCGAGAGATTGTATTTGTGTTGTGAAAGAGGGATGGGATGCCACTGGGACTCTTACACCTACCCAAACATGGATTCCAAGACAAGCAAACAACACTTCAAAAGAAGAGAAGATTTGATTAATGAAATTTTTATTCTTTTATTAATGATTATTTTCAAACATGATTTGTTTCATGGGTAATATTTCAGATAGAGCCCATTAATTGGAAGCATCGGGTGTTCTCTTTACAATCAATAAGTCGATAAGATCCTCCTAGGCCTTCTATGACATGTGGGCCTTCCCAAGTGGGTTTAAACTTTCCTCCCATCTTTCAATGGGGAACAATTGGTCTCCTTAACTAACACAAGTTCTCCTACTCGAAAGACCTAGGACCAACTTATTGTGAGCTTGATCATTTTGGCCTTATAACCCGAGGTTTTGCCTGTAGTGACTTTTCCTCCAAACCTTTGAGCTCTTCTAACCGCAACTTTGCATTCTCTGTAGTGATCTTATTACCCAATGTTATCCTTAGTGATGGAGTTGAACTTCTAAAGGAAGAATGGCTTCAAACCCATACACTAAGGAAAATGGGATAGAAGTTGAGTTCAATATGTGGTAGCCCACAAGGCTTCAAACTACTCATACCACTATCGCTATTGTCATCAAGAGTCTTCTTCGTATCTAGATGAGAGTTTTGTTGAATGCTTACTAAGCCATTTTCTGGGTAGATGGTGGAGTATCTCCAAACTATATCTTCTGGCAAAGCTCTTTCTTCATGCTTTTGAATGCATCATTATCGGATATAATTCATCAACACCCAACCTATATACTGATATGGTTCTTAAAAAAATTGAAGCACATGCTGAGCTATGACCTCTCTGAGTGGGATGGCTTCCTCCCACTTGGAAAAATAGTCGGTGGCAGCTAAGATGGATCGATGCCCCTTGGAAGAAGAAGGATCAATCGGGCCCACAATGTCAGTAACCCAACACTCAAATGGCTATAAGGCCAATGACGGGTGTAGAATGTTGGATGGTTGGAGGACTCTGCACCGACCCATGGCATCTCCTGCTACATCCATAATCATGATCATCAAGGCAAGAGTATGTCACTGATCTTTGTCTTCATCTTCATACTGAATGATGCACCACATAGACTGAAGTGTACCTTGGTTACAATGTCATGGGCTTCATATTTATCTAAACAACGTAATCACATTTAGTCAAAGGACCGGCGGTACAGGGTGCCATCAACAAGAGCGTAGGAGAGAGCTCTCTATTTCACCTAGTGGGGTTGTGACTTTTCTTGAGGTAGTTTATCGGTGTTCAAATAATCTATGAATGGTTGCCTCTAATCTAACTCCTTGTCCATTTTGGCAAAGGCAACCTCCCCTTCAAGTGAAATTATCTCAATAAGTTTAACATCAATAAGAGATAGGACTTGTCTATTTTGGACCCTTATTGAAATGGACTCATCTTCCGAACATGCCAATTATTTAGCAAGTAAAGTACCGCTATTGCATTCTCGCCGGGGAACCTTGTAGATGGTGACTGAATTTGGGCCAACTTTCATGGTATACTCATAGTAATGATGATGCTTGGGTTTGAGGACTTAAGACCCAGCAAGATGACCAACGAGAATCCCAAAGATGTTGATGCTCTTGACAGATAGTGATGGCATAACTCTAGATCAATCAAAGCCTCACACTTCTTGTTGGTGCAAGGTTGGAAAGATAGTATGAGAATCTCATCACATCACGCTTTAGAGTTAAGAGAACCTACCCTTGCCTTTCTGGAGAATAGATCATGGTGCATCCCTTAAGAAAAGACCATCAAAATACATCTCCCATTATTACCGCCTCCCCTAAGTTCATGATTTGTTCATCGGGAGATCATCACCAAGCGAGAATCAGAAAAGTGGGTGTGCTAAGAACCGCTAGTGCATCCTTTTACCACATGAGGGGTACAAATATGATATCAAACTGCGAGAGTATCATGGACCAATGAGCCAAACATTTAGAAAGCATTGCACGTGTCATGAGGTACATGGATTGGTTCTGAGATCAAGTTCACCTTGAGAAAGCATATAATGTCGTATGATGCAAAGATCAAAGTGGAAATATTTCTAAGTAGATAATCTCAGAAGAGCTTGACTGGGACAATAAAGAGAGTCATCAATGCAATAGTGTAAATGATCAATGGTAGGATAGTGCTAAAACTGGTGGCTTCATCAAGTATTCTTTGATGTCTTTGAATGTGTGCTGGCACTTATCATCCCACTAGAACTTAGCATCCTTTTTGATAAGTTTTTAGGTAGTAGAGCATTTTCTTTTCCTTCATCATTGGCTTGGGCCAACAGAGTGCTAAGAGAGTCATCCAATGCAGTAGTGTAGAGGATGAGTGGCCTACCCTGATTGCTAGAACGGCTTCACCAAATACTTGATATCTTTGAAAGCATGTTTAACTTGTCATCCCACTTGAACTTGGCATCCTTTTGATAAGTGCAAAATGGCTTGCATCTCGATAGTTGGAGATAAAGCATCTAGATATGCCATACCATCCTTGAAAGGATCCGAGTTGAGTTAAACTCTAAGAGGTGGCATTTCTAAGATAGCTTTGATCTTTTAGATCTATTTCTATTTCTCCAACAACAAACCCAAGGAATTTCTATGAAGCTACTCAATGCACACTCGTGGGATTCATTTAAGGTTATATTATCTAACCGCTCAAAACTACTCTCAAGTCAAAGAGGTGGTCTTCCTTTTCTTTGCTACTACTAGATCATCAACGTAGCACTCAACCCGATGATGGATGAGTTCATTGAAGATCTGAGTCATGGCCCGTTGGTATGTAGCACTAGCATTTCTAAGGTTGAAAGACATGACACTATAATAGAAGATTCTGATCGGGATTCAAAAAGCAGTGTTTCGTTCATCTTTAAGAGACATCTCAATTTGGTTATAGCCAGATGACCCATCCAAGAAAGAGAAGACTGCATGAGATGAGGCAATGTCCACCATTAATTCCGGTATAGGAAGAGGAAACTCATTCTTAGGACATGCCTTATTTAAGTCCCTAAAATCAACGCATATGAATTTGTCCATTTTTTTCTTAACTAGATGACACTAGCTAACTAGGTAGATATTTTTCCCCCGATGAAACCGGCATCGATCGCTTTGACTTCAAAATGACCCGTTGTTCAATTTCTAATCACATGCGTCTAGGAGCTTGCTTAATAGGGGTAGCGTTTGGATCTATTGTTAGCTTTTGTACTGTTACATCAGAAGGTAATCTGAGCATTTCTTTATAACTCCTTGCGAAGCAATCATTAAACTTAGTCAATAGCATAACTAAGTCATCGGGTTCTTCTTCATTCAACAACGAACTGATGTATGTCGGGTGTGAATTTTTTTCTGTCCCGAGGTTGATTTCTTTAAGCATGTTAATTATTGAATGAATCTTTTCTTCAAATTTTGGTGGTGCCTCTTTGATTTGGAGATCATCTGAGGTTTCTAATTACACATTCTCATAAGAGTTGGGGGTGTGTGAGAAGAACCTATTAGATTCCAAATGATTGGTAAGTAACGTAATCTTCATCATCGACCGACCCACTATATCAATCCTAGTCCGCTTGAGCTTCCCTACGTATTGTTCCATAGCTTCTTGAAGTACTCTAACCTGTGCTTGGACCATGTGTGAGGAACTAAACCCTTATGCATAAGATTATGAACACAAGGCGAGTAAAAGTCAAATGGTAATTTCATTATTTGTTTAAATGAATCCTCCTCAAGTTCTACATCAACTTCAGGACTTGAGGATGATGATCCCAAAAGAACCTCTTCTACTTCATGTCACCGAAGACTTAAGGACTTCTTTAACTACTAAACCTTCAACTTTCTAGATGTAAGTGATAAGAGCTAGGTTCCCAACTATTGTCTAATAGTTTCACATAAACCAAATTCAAATACTCTTTTTGAGGCTGGTCATCTCTCTGCCTGGATCAAAAGTCACCTCCAATGAACCGAGAGGGTTTGGTATACTAATCACATTAGACTCATCCTTAGGATTCCAAGTCATGTGAATAGTAGGGATACTCCTATGAACTGTAACATGACCTCTATGATGGCCAACTAGGTCTCCACACTCTCTTTACCTCTCACCTGGTGGAGGTTGAGCCATCCTACCTATATGTCCATATGATAGAATAAACTATGGGTGGAATGCAATATGCGGATCTATTTTTTCTTCAATTCCCCTTCCTTATTCACTTGGACTTTTATTTTTCTTTTCATTTTCTTTTATCTTTTCTTTTTCTTTTGTGTTTGCATTTGAATTTCATCCAAGTCCACGAGAAAGATAGTAGGTCACATTCTCATAAATCTCAACCTCTCTAACTGAAAATGGTTTTTCATCCCCACGACATGGTATTCAATCCCATCTTTTTGAACTTGATAATGAAGGAAGGATGGAATGATCTTGTTCTCATGTATCCAAGGCCTACCAAGAAGCGTGAATGAAGTATTCAAATCAAAGATGTAGAATTTACCTTCCAAATCACCTATCTCTAAAGGTAACACTATGGAACATAAAGCCCACTCACCTTGGTCATTGAATCCTCAACATCATCCATCTCCTTGGAGTGTGGAGATGTCAATCCTCAAAGGCAAGGATCTTAGACTCATAATGTTCACCGATGCATAATCCATGAGAAGGCAAGTCTAAACCGTCCATGTCGACTGAGATGTAGAGGGAACGGTTGTGCTCCAAGTCCCCCAGAAGAAAGTCTTCATTTGTGAAGGTGATTGTTGGTAGAAAATTTCTATACGAGGGTCTCCTTCAAATCTGTGGGGAGAAATGAAAGAGGAAAGACTTAAAGAAATTCATCTTTGGATGCCAATGCAAATTAAGATGTACTTATTGTGTTCAAGATACCTTTAATCAAGAAAATAGATGTATCTCAAAGATAGAAGTCACTACCTTTAATAGACCCAATCATCTTAATGGACCCTAAGGATGATGGGTTCCATATACTAGAGATTCTTCTACTTTAAATGAAAAGTAAAGGTGGTTAATTTTAATGAAGTTCATTAAGTTCCCCAAGCCTAGTTAATTACATCCAAAGAATGGGGATTCCTTAGGAAAGCACTTGATTAAGCTAAATATTCATTGCCTTTGAAGATTTCAATAAAAAAGGACTATTAATCAATTAATTTATTTTTGAAAGATCAAATGGGATTGATCAAAAGAAAAGTAAAAAATCTAACTAACACTAGCAAAATAACCACACAAATCCCAAGCATGTATATTAGACTTATCACACCACACATGGGTGACTAAGTCCATAAATTAATTATGCTTAGGTATAAATCACCTACAAGCAAAAGCATTTATATTTTATTTATGATGAGCTTAAGCACAATCCCTTATGAAAAGAATAGACTAAGAGCATCCTACCATTTATTCTATGAGCATACACCCTAAAATCCAGTATAAATTATATATCACAAAGCAAAATAAAATATCAAACCATCCACCGGGCTAACCTAAAGCTAGAAGTGGTGACTTAGGCTAATGTGTGTGCTTTGAAGGTTTGTGTGGTATGCTTAGCTTTGGCTTTAGGTTCAATTTTTTTTTAAGTGTGAAGAACATGTTCAACTTAGAGCATTTAAGTTGTTTAATTATTTTGGGTTGATTTTATTTCATGTTTTGATTTGGTTTAAATGGATCATACAATTAATTACTAAGTTATGAAGAGAGGGAAAGAGAAGGATACTTCTCTTTCCTTCCCTAACCTAAGTAATTTCCAAAGTAGATTCACATTTTGGTTTCATTTAGGTGAATTTTTTGATTAAAGCTTTTAATTAATCTCAAGTTTAGATAAACTCTAAGCAAACATATTCAAAAAGAAAGGTGTTTTAAGATTAAATAAAATGAATCAAAATTTACATAACACACATTACTTCATTTCTTTCCCAATATATATAACATACATATGGATGGACCCTAAGCATATTTATACATACAAATGAGAGTATTTAACTCAATTTATGATGCATGCTAAGAAATCCATGTAAGGAAATTTAGAAGTTGAATATGCATGATTTTTCTTAAGTAGAAAGGGGTTCCCTTATCCAAATCTTCACATACACACATGAAAGTAAGAAAGGCATAAGTGCGTACAGCGCCATTGTTAACTAGAGGTGTAAGATATAAGGCTTACTTAGGGCTACTTAAAGCCTCCAGACTAATATACCACTTTCCTTAAATGCAAACATACATATAAAAGAAATGAAATAGAAAAAGAGAATGCAAAAGTTGTGTTAATGGATTCATTTTATTTTATGCAATTTATGTATGCAAGTATAGGTAAACCTTCTGATAGCATTGGGATGAATGTATGGAATTAAGTAAGTAGGTTCTTTCAAAGGAACCACATCTTACCAACTCCTATTCAAAATTATGCCATCATAATAGAAAAAGGAAACCTATGCTAAGCATGCCTTTATAATCTATCACATACAAACTCATAATTAAAATATAAGTAGCATACTTTTAGATTTGGTATTTGATTTATATATTTTTTAAATATTTTGAATTTAGTAGTGATAATAGCCATTCATATTTCTACTTTAGCCAACATAAGCAAATTTGATATAAAGTAAATAATTTCATTTAAAAATGGAATTTCAAAAATATGAATGCATAAAATCACATGACATACAAGGTTAACATGTAGGGGAAAGATTCAAAGTAATGAAATCATGTAAACAAGTTCACTTCACTTAAATCCTAAAAATATTCTTATGGAATAAGAAAGTTTAAAATAAATCAAAGTGAATTCAAAGTGATTTATGTTTAGTTTGGAGTTTGATTTAATTTTGAAAAGGTGAGATGAGTTTCCTATTCCTAACCCATTCTGACATGTGTTTGATATTTTTGTTTAATTTTTAGGTAATTAAATCCATTTTTATATATTAATTAGGTTAAGGTATGAATTAAGTAACTTAATTAAACCTTACCTACATAATTAACCAAATAATTATGAGCCAATGAGATGACATAAAAAACTCACAAGGAATTTAAATTTGCAATGTACCTAATAAGAAAGATGCAATGCAATTTGGCTCACAAAAGGTTAATTAAGCTAAGGATTTAGCTTAAGTAATTTCAAAACACCCTTTCATACTTATGGATTGGGTTTTGATTTTATGAACTTAGCTATTAAACACCTAAGCATCTACCCAAAGTAGAATTATGTTCTAAAAATTTTTAGAATTTTTAAAATTAATTAAGGAGATAATTAATGAATTAACCCCACTAAGAGAGAGGATTAAGGAGAGAAAAAGGGTGTTTAGGGAATAGCTTAAGAGAAATACACCAAAATTATTCTCTAAATCTCCTACTTACTGGATCTGACCTTAATAAACATTAATCATGGATTAAAACCACTAATCATACCCTAATTATTCTTAATTACATAAGGAGTGTAGTTAAAAAAATCCATATAAAATTCTTCTAATCAAGCCTTCAATAAATCCCAAGAAAATTAGGAGAGGCATTTGTCATCCCTTAAAACATACCCAAGAAATTTGGGATTAATTAGAGGCTTAATTAAAAAGTAATTAGCAAAATGAAGTTTCCAATAAAACACAACATCAAAGAAAATTATAATTCAAAACCCATTGAAATTAATTTTAAAATATTCTAGGTTAAATTATCTTTCCATTAGATTTTATTTCATAATTTGCTAAATTTTGCAGAGGGAGTTATGAATTTTAGAAGATCCCTTGATTAATTAGAATTAATTAAAACATTTTAACTAATCCTATAGCGATGCTCGCTGTGGTATGGTCAATGTTACTGTCATCAAGGGATTTACTTAAATGTCAACCAAAATTCAAAGCAGACGATTTGATCTCTGTTGTCCAATCAAAGATCGGACGGCTAGAGATCTCCCCGCAGTTTTAAAACGGATAAGAGATTTCTAAACTTGGGAAAATATCTTGGTCATCCATTAAAAATGCACGAATGGAAGGCTGTGATCTCCTAAGTTCATCACCTTGATCAACAGAGACCGTCCATGATTAAGGGGAAGATCCAAGCTCGATTGAGCTCGGATTCAAACCAAACTCAACCCACACCATCTTAAGCCAAATGGATTGAAACTAATGGGTCAATTCTATGATTAAGGTCTAGTTTCCAATCAAATTTTGTTAAGGTCTAGTTAAGGTCAATTGGGCTAGGTAAGGTCCAGTTGGTCAATTGAGGCTTTGGTCAAGTTCCACAAGTGATTTGAAATGGACTTGACCCATTAGTTTCAATCCATTTGGCTTAGATAAAGTTTTGACACATTTTGACCCTTTAGGTCAAAATGGGTCAACTGGGTCAAGTGACAGTTAGGTTTCAAATATTATTTTGTTCAAACGGTCATGAGTCTTAGATCAATGGTTTCAATCAATTTGGCTGGGGAATTTGCTATGTTAGTTTATTTTGAGGTTGACTCAATTATTTTACTGGTTTTACCAAATTTGATTGATTGATCATTCCATGATGATTTCGATCATGATGAGAGGCATAGATGAGTTTGGTTCAAAATTTGGTTAGGATGATTTGGCTCATAAGGGTATTTTAGGTCACTTTGGGTCAAGTGAGCCTAAGTGAGTCAAATGACTTGGTCAAAGCTTGATTTGACTTTGATTGATCTTGTATATGCACTTATGATTGAAATATAAATCCATTTACTAGTGGTTTGAAGTAATATGGATATTGATCCATTTTACAATTTCATATTCAAAGGAAGAATATGAAGGAGTTTTGGCTTTGATTTTTGACATAGGTTTTGATTGTTTGATTGAAGTTTGGATTTATATTTGGGCTCATGATTGTAAGGTTGATTGAATCATGAGAGAAAATTAAGAGTTTGGCTTGATTTGAAATTGATTTCAAGTTCAAGATTTTGACTTGAAAAGTTGGATTTTGAGTTGATTTGAGTTTGATTTAATTGGTTTTGATTGTTTGAATTTATATTTCATTTATATATGTGAATATAAATGAGAATATAAATTTATCATGAGAAAATTTCAAGAATTTGAAGTGGTTTGATCATGATTTGGCTAAGTCCATTAAGAAGAATTTAAGGGACTTAGAAAATTTTTATTTATTTGAATTTTGGATTTGGTTTGATTGATTTATATTTATATTTTATTTATATGTGAATATATAAATGAGGATATAAATTATGAGAAAATCTTAAATTTGAATTTTGATGATGATTTAGGCTAAGTTCATTAATGAAAAATTAATGACTTAAAGAGATTTTAAATTGGAAATTTAATTTTTGTATTTGATTTGATTGATTTATATTTATATTTCAGTTATATATGTGAATATAAATGAGAATATAAATGAGTTTTGAGAAAATCCCATGAGTTTGAATTGATTTGAAGATGATTTAAGCTAAGTCCATTAATGGAAAATTAAGGACTTAAGAAAAATTTCATGAATTGATTTGGAATTCTGATTGATTTGATGGGTTTAAATTTATACTTCATTTATATATATGAATATAAATGATAATATAAATGGATTATGAGAAAATTTCAAAGATTTGAATTGGTTTTAATCATGCTTTTGGCTAAGTTCTTAAGAAAGGATTAAGGACTTAGAAAATTTGAACTTAGGAATATTGATGGATTTTGATCTTTGGTTTTAATCATAGATTTCAATCATGGATTTTAATCATATGAAGTTTATTTTATTTTTAAGAAAATCAATTAATATTGATTTAGAGTTTGACTTGAAGGAAGGAAAGTGAGGAATTTCCATGGGTAAAGTAATTTTCTTAACATCATGACCCATTCCTATGGCTAACCTAAGTTCTGGGCTAGATTAAGTGTCCATCTAATCACTAGATGTGTCTTAAGACTAAGAAACTCTTAAAGTCTAAGAGGAGTCCTATGTCTAAGATGGAGGGGCTGAGAGCTCATTCTAAAAATGAGGTCAATAGTGATCCCTTGAGCTTCTTTTGTATAATGTGCTTCTTCACCTATAGCAATCCTGCTAAAATATTTTAGGATCATGAGAGCCTGATTGTGATTCCCCATCTCTTTGGATAAGATAATGGTATATGTGCTAGCTTAGATGGAAACTTTCTTAGATGAGAAAGGATTGTAGTCCACCTTGGCTCCTTCTACAAGCATATCCAAGGGTGGAGCATGTGGAAGGGCTTCTCAATCTTCTATACCAATGACTTGTTTCCTTCTATCTTGAGGTGCGCTCTAGGAGGTAGAACCTCACTACCATGAAGGTTGACTTTGATCTCTTAAAGTGGCAATGGAAGTTCTACACATCGCTCACCTACATTTTCTCCTATGGGACCCTCTAATCGATGATTCCAAGTCTATCTCAAGAGGTGAACCCATAGATAGTAGAAAAAGTCCAACTCAATCAAAGAGGAAGATCAAAATTATTGTTATTTTGACTTGAAGAGTTATCATTAGAATAGAAGAAGACAATCCAAGTGACACATATGTAATTTAAACTAGCTTTATTCTTCAATTTTGGGTACAAAGTAAAATCAAATAAAGTGAGGGGTAAGGAATTTGATGCCCTTATCCACGATACAAGAGTTCTACTAGAAGAAGTAGAGCTAGTTGAAGTGGAAGAAGTCAGGAAGCAATAGAGGGAGGTTGACATGGTCGATGCGCTAATGGGTTATCCAGACACATGTCGCTACTAACTTTCTAGAGTTGGCAGCAACTTGCAAACCTTCCTTGATGTTGGAGGTTTGACTGTGCACCTACAAGGAAAGCTTCATGATCTTCTAGATGATCTTCTCAGAGTTTTTGGATAAAGAAATATCCCAACCTTCTTTAGTTTTGATAGGATCACATATATCTCCAAAGATTACCCTGATGGAACTGGATGGTTATTCCGCAAGGTATTCCTTTGGGATAACTACAACACTGATCTTGAAGCTATATTCAAGACAGTCCTTGAATGTGAAGAAATCCTTCAAAACATGGCCTAGCATATAGTGGTAAGGGCAAAATTTTTGGATCATGACTTTACTTTCTCTCCCCTCCTAGGCTCGAAAAATCAAGTTTCTTTAAGAGATTCTTAAAGATCTTCCGATTACCACTCTTAAGGTTTGTTTAACTTATCTAAAAGAGTAGTGGACCATAGCTACTGGTGGGTATGCATGCCACTGGTATGGTATGTGGGCCGTATGCCTGGATGTGAGGTCAGGCTATGATGGCAAAGGAGGTGGAGGCACCGAGGTCATGGTCTCTGACCATCTCTAGTCGCTACTTCATCAACCATGTTACCGCCTTTCTTCTTTCATAGACCTTGGGTTTCTACTTAGTAACCGATGTTGAAAAGGTAATTATTTTGCCTCTCCTTGTAGACTAGTCATCTTATTGATTAGCTTCTCAAATGTATTGATTGTGAAGCCCTTAAGCATGAAGGTGACCAGGCCATGGATATTCTTAAAAAGAATCTCAATGGCATGTTCGATACCGATCACACTTCATACCGTGATATGCCATCAAAGAATATAATCAACAAGGACTCACCGAGGTGTATTGTGCTACAACGAGATCACCTACAGAACCCTTTCGAGCTCCAAGAAACTTCTTGATGAAGAGTTTCTCTAACTCAAATGTCTTTAATAATGAATTAGCGTCAACATACCAATCAAAAGCAATACCCGCCAGTTACTAACAAGAGGATAAAGAAAAAGCATCATTACCACTGTTACAACAACTCAAATGTGCTATGTGTTGCCTTGGGTTTTCACCGCATCAAACTTGAAGGAAGCAAAACCCTTGGGATATTGATAGCATCAATTCCACTGTAGGGTCTACCTTTTGAAATCGATGATCCTCCCCGGGCTTGAGCCAATGCTTCCTTTACTTGTTCCTCAATCATGAATTTTAAATTTTTTTTCTTGTATGGAGGTACTTTCCACTACCTTCCTATACATGCTAGTGCTACCTTGCTCAATGGGAGGTAAAGTCTTGGCTGGGTCCAAGACATGCACTAACTCAGGCTGATTGATGTCGACTGTAGTAGGATGAACTAAAGGGCTTATTTCTAGAGCACTGAAACTACTGCTAACAAGTCCCCTAACTAACATGCCATACTATCTATCTACTTATCTTTCTTCCTCAATGGATGTTGGAGGTGTTGAGTTAATGCTGCAGTGTCTTCCTGATCAACCTCATCGCCTTCCATGGCTTATTATTCCCTAAGAAGAGATCACTAGTGTCACCATGCACTCCACGAAGTCTCAAGTCATCTTCATTGGGATCAAAGTCGACTTTCTTCATCCATCATGCATACCAAAATCCTTTTCTTTTCCATGAAATAATGTGTCACTATCTCATCTAAAGAATGATCAACTGAAAGTGGTACAAAATTCTGGTGACCAGTGTGATCACTATCATGCACTGAGAGGCACCGGACCTTGCTTGTCACTGGAGAGTCAATCCTATATGGACTGTACTCGCTAAATGACACTCCTGACTACCACTAGCTATGAGAGGGCTGATAACCCTAGGAGTTTCCACTATCATCTACGACTATCATCGCCACATCCAAATAATTAGAACCATCTCCACATCTGTATTGGTGAAGGGACACCACGCTTGTGGTGCCACTCTTCCGCACCACCACTAGTGGTCGGAGAGAGCCTTGCCATAATAGGTAGTGGATAGGATCGATCGTAGTCGAATCACCAACGCGCGCTCATGTGGCCTTCATGGCCTTTGATGGAACTGGAGATGCTATCACCTGGACTAGTGATGGCAGATGAGGGGTAGAACGGTGGCATGGAGACACCACAAACTCTCTATACATATGAGTTGTCCTCCTATGATGACTAGTCCCAGTGAGTAGGATGTTGTTAGTAGGTGACGTGTAGCTACCGAATGAAAATCAACAAAGAAGTCCGACTATGCCAACCTTCATCTACCGGTGATGAGTATGGGCCTCTTACCCCTCCTAGTGAATATGCTTCCCACACTGGGGATGATGGATCAGATCAAACTTTCTGACCAACCTCCATAAGCTCCACCCCACTGCACAAGAAGATGAGAGGTCGGCATGACCTCCCGCTCAAGAAACTGGAATGTGCACCACTGTGGAGGTGATGAGTGAATCCTCCCAACATCCTCTATGTCCACCTGAGAGAATATGGAACTGCTATAACTAGTGGTGAAGTAACAACAAGGAACTCCTCAACAACCGACGGCCGCCGCTCCATCTCTAGATCCCTGTGATACCGCTGATCATGTGGTTCTTGTTCCTATGATATTTCCGGTAGATGGGGAGGAGTGAGAGCTAGACCCATACTCAAAAGTAGGGGAGGCAAGCCCTGAGACTAAGGGAGCCTTACCCTTAAGAAAATGAGATGCTAGCCTCACTGGGCAAAACTATGGGGTGCACTAAACTAACACCACAAGTCACTATATCTATCAAGTCGTGAGACTACCACTACTTTCCTCTTTAGTGAGGAGACATCAGAGTCAGCTGGTAAATCAATCCAGATGATTGTTTCACTCTTTGAGGGGAGTGCCTCACATGTAAGGCCCCTCAAATCCCCTACCAAAGTGGATCAAATGTATGGTCCATGGGAAGTTGGTTTCCTAAAGCCAAATCCATACTATGGGGGAAAGTGAAAATGAACTTCTAAGAACCGGCCATCACAAAATAATTGTAAAAGACTGAAAATTGAACTGCACTATAATCGCATCGAAAAGAATCAATGAGAAATGAGTTTATAATATTTTTGTCTTATAGATTTTTTGAATTTGAAAAATTTGAACCCACATCCAACAACTTGGAAGTGTTAAGTGGGTTCAAATAGATTTGAGAATTTTGATTGAAAGAGGAATTTGAATATGAATCCAACTACAAATTTAGGTATGTTTAAAGATGGATTCAAATATTTTGAGAAGGATGCTTCCATAGGTTCATGTTTGTTTGAATTTAGATTTTCTTTTGGTTTGAGAACCTTTCCTTTCACAAATTTAGGTATGTTAAAGTAAGGGTCAAATTGATTTTTGTTTTGATTTGAATTTTCCTACTTAGCAAATTTGGTATGCTAAGTGAAGTGAGAATGATTGTTTCTTTTTGAATTGTTGTTGATTTTGAAAATTGAATTCTAAATTTTAGGTATGCTAAGTGAAGAACCCAAGTGTGTTTTGTTTGATTTTGAAAATATTCTTAGCAAATTTAAGTATGCTAAGAAATCCTAAGTGTTTCATTTGTTTGATGTTTTTTGATTTTGAAAAGGTAGGATCCTTAGCAAATTTGGTATGCTAAATGAAATCCTAAGTGTTTCATTTTTGTTTTGATTTGTTTGAAAATGGACTTTACTTTAGCAAATGGGAAAGGTTGAGATTTTGTTTTGGAAATTTCACTTAGCAAATTTGAGTATGCTAAATGAAATTTCAAATGATGTTTCAAAAATTTTGATTTTTTTTGTTTAAAATGGAAACTTCTTTAGCAAATTTGTATGCTAAATGAAGTTCCAAATGTGTTTGAAAATTTTTTTTTGATTTTGAATTTGGAGACTTCACTTAAAAATTTGAGTATGCTAAATGAAGTTCCAAATGTGTTTGAAAATTTAAATTTTGATTTGAGACTTCAAGCAAATTTGAGTATGCTAAATGAAGTTCAAATGTGTTTTGAAAATTTTAATTTTGTTTTGAGACTTCATTTAGCAAATTTGAGTATAAAAATGAAGTTCAAATGTGTTAAAAATTTTATTTTGATTGGAGACTTCATCAACAAATTTGAGTGAATATGAAGATATATTATTAAAAGTAAAATGAAAATTTCTATGTTATGAAATAAAAATTATATATGGAAATAAGGGAAAGAAAATGAAATTTTAAAATGAAATGAAGATGTTCATTTGGAAAAAATTTAATTTTAATTAAAAATGAAACTTCCATTCAATATTTGTGAATGTATTGAATGGAAAGGTTCATGTGTGCTTTTTGAATATTTTATGATTGTGAATTTTTTTTTTTTTTGAAAGATGATTGTTCATTTTATTTTGAAAATGAAATCTTCATCAAAGTGAATTGAAAGAAGATGTTCATTTGTGCTTTTGGAAAAGATTGTTAATTTTATTTTTATAAATTCTTACATGTAACAATTATGAGAATTGTTAAATGAGGGTGATAAAATTTTTGTGGAAAATATTTTATTAAGTGCATTTTTGAAAGAGTGCTTTTTGAAAAGTAAATTTCTTATGGAAAATTTATTATATTTTTATTATTTTAGAATGGACCTTTCCTTATCATAAAAATGATAAAGAGGAAGTCTTTAAATGTTTTCTTTTATTTAGATTTTTTTTAAATTTTTTTACCCATTGGGGAACCTAACGGATGTTGGCTAACTCAACTTAAGAATGAAATAAGCTAAGTGCCAATGGAAAGAAAGATAGCCTCGGATTCATACCAAAGTACAAACCCACTATCGATACTTGAAGATAATGATCATTTACCAAAGATGGAGAGAGGAACCATCCCCTGTGGAGTTACCAGAAAAATCTGTGGAGAAAAATTTCTATATATGGTCGCTTCTCAATCGAAAGGGCAAGAATATAAAAAATCATCTTTAGGATGCCAAGATGTAGAAGTTCTACTAAGTGATCGTACATCATCAATAGTGTACTTCTGAGATAGAAGTCACTACCTTTAATGGACCTAATCACCTCAAATGACTCTAATGGGTGCATATGTACCAAAGATTCTTCTTCTACTTTACATGAAAAAAAGTAAAGGATTTATTTTAAATCAATTTCTAAAGTTCTATGGCAAGCAAAGATTACATCCTAATGGGATTCCTTAGGAAAACTCATTAAGGAAAATGATCATTGTCTTCAAAGATTTCAATAGAAAAGACTATCAATTGGTTCATTTTTGAAGATAAAATAGGATTGATCAAAGAGAGGGAGTTATTATTGAAGCCAAAAGGAAGATGAGTAAGAGATACCCATGATGCTAGGAAACCTACCAAGCAATCTTAAACTATCCTATAGTTGGGCTTTATATTTTTGAAATTGATTTAATTTGTTTGAGTTGAATTTTTCATTAGAAATTTAAGACTTATGATTCCTTAACACAAGATTAAGAAAATTCCTAAGAGGTGAGGAATTATGCTTATGGCCCAGAAAGGGGAGAAACAATCTCAAAACTTAAATCTAGAGAGCATTGGTGAGTGTCAAAAGCACAACCTAAATCTAAGGTGAAAGATGGGTATATGGTTTGATCCACAAGAGAGGACAAACCACCTAACCTTACACAACCTTGGGTGGCCGCCAACTAACTCCTCTTATGATTTTAAATACATGTACGCAAGTCATATGCTTATGCAAGATAGCTAGGATATTATTTATTTAGAAAGAAACTAAGTCCTTAAACTCACTCCCTAAAGATACTAGATCATGTAAGGTCATGCTTCAAATTATCTAAATCTAATGCAATTCAAATTTCATTTTATTTTTATTTTTGGACAATTATTTTGACTCAGACTAATAGGATTCATATGCCTAATGCATGAGAAATAAAGTTATTGGCCAAAATCAATGAAAAGGGAGGAGGTGTGTTTCCACCATGGCTCTCAAAGGTCAAGCCAAGTTTCTCTGAGAAAGGTGGAAGCCCTCCAATCAAGAGTGAAATAAGATGCATTTGTCATGATTTTAAAATAAATATTCATCCGCTAAGGGGTTGCTAATTCTTTTATCTTGATTTTAATCAGCTTTAGGTGAGGTTATGAATTTATTTTAGAGTTATTAAGTTTGGTAAAAGATTTATTTTTAGAGTCTAATGCATCGAATCCATACCATGCATAAAGTAAGGAAAGAAACTAGGAAAGATGCCACTTAATGCAAAGCTAAACAAATCATCAATCAATTTATAAAGCTAATCATAAAAGAATAAAGGCCATTGTGGTGGGCACCATGACAAACCCAAAAATAACAAATTAGGTAGTAGAGCTCTACCCTTATACAACCTAGATTATAAATGAATTAAATTACAATTAAGCAAGGAATTCATTGTTATGGGGGTCTTCAAGCTTCATTTCTTCTTTCTTCTTTTCTTCTTTCTTCTTTGGTTTCTTCTTTTGGATAGTTGGAAGGTGGATGCTCCAAGGCTTCACATGGTGCATAAGATAGGATCTTATGACCAATGCTCATCCTAATCCCCATAACAATCATTCCAAAATCCTAATTGTACAAATTTACATGAAAAGGAAAAGAATTAAAATTTAACTAACACCTGTAAAATAGAGATTAGATAAAATGAACCACACAAATCCCAAGCATATATATTGGACTTATCACCCACACATGGGTGACTAAGTCCACCTATATTGGATTATGCTTAGGGGTATAAGCACCTACAAGCAAAAGCATTTATATTTTTTATTTATAGCCCCTTAAGCACAATCCCTAGAGAAAATAATGGTTAGACTAAGATCTCCTATCATTCATTCTAAGCATACATACATCCATTCTAAAACATATATAAAAACAAAAAAGCAAGCATCAACCATGCGCACCCTAACCTAAAGCTAGAAGTGGTGACTTAGCCTAATATGTGTTCTTTGAAGGTTTGTGTGGTATGCTTAGCTATGGCTTTAAGTTAGAATTTTCTAAGTGTGAAGCATGTTAAAATTAAAGGAGGGTTTCATTTAAATGATTTAATTATTTTGAATTGATTTTTATTTCATGTTTTGATTAAGTTCAAATGAATCCTACAGTTAGTTACTAAGTTATAAAGAGAGGGAAAGAGAAGAGAACTTCTCTTTCCTTCCCTAACCTAAGTAATTTCTAAAGTAGATTCACATTTTAATTTTGTTTAGTGAATGTCTTGATTAAGTTTTTTAATTAATCTTAAGTTCAGATGAACTCTAAACAAACCCATTCCAAAAAAAGGTATTTTTAAGATTAAATAAAATGACATAAATTCACAAAACATACATCACTTCATTTCTTTCCCAACATGTATAACATGCATATGAATGAGTCCTAAACATATCTATACACACAAATGAGAATATTTAACACACTTTATGATGCAAGCTAAGCAATTCATTTAAGGAAATTTGAAAGTTTAAGATGTATGATTTTTATTAAGTAGAAAACAATTTCTTATCCAATTTTCACATGCACACATCAAAGTAAGAAAGGCATAAGTGAGTACAATGCCATTGCTAACCAGAGGTGTAAGGTACAAGACTTACTTAGGGCTACTTAAAGCCTTGCAACCTCATGGTTGTTCATACTAATATACCACTTTCCTTGAATACAAGCATGTGTACAAAAGAAATGAAATGGAAAAGAAGAAAAAGTTTATATTATTCATTTTATTTATGCAATTTATGTGCAATAAGCATAGTAACCTTCTTAAGTGATAGCATAGGAATAAATGGGATATGGAATTAGAAAGTGTTAGGTTCTTTTCAAATGAACCATACATCTTACCAAATCCTATTCAAAACTATACTAAAAGAAAGAGAAGGAAAACTATACTAAGCACATCTTATATTACATGCAAGCTTATAATTAAAATATAAGTAACACACTTTCAATTTTATGCATTTGATTCATATGTTTTGAAAATAATTTAAATTTAATAGTGATAATAGCCACTCATATTATTACTTTAGCCAACAATTACAATTTTGACATAAAGCAAACATTTTCATTTTGAATTTGATTTTGAAAAATATGGATGCATGAAGCCATATGACATACACATTTAACATGTTGGGGAAAGAACTAAAGCAATGAAAGTATGTAAACACATTCACTTTAATTAAATCCTAAAGATATTCTTATGAAATAAGAAAGCTTCAAGTAAATCAAAGTTTATTTAAGATGATTTTTGCTTGATTTAGAATTTGATTTAATTTTGAAAAATGTGAGTTGAGTTTGCTATTCCTAACCCATTCCCACATGTGTTTGATATTTTGTTTAATTTTTAGATGATTAGATTCATTTTATATTTTATTAGGTTAAGGTATGAATTAAGCAAGTTAATTAACCCTTACACACACCTTAACATAGTTAACCAAATAATTATGAGCCAATAAGATGTCATAAAATCTCACAAGGAATTTAAACTTGCAATGCACCTATATGAAAAGAGTCTAATGCAATTTGGCTCATAATTAATGGTTAATTAAGCTAAGGGGTTTAACTTAAGTAATTTCAAAACACCCCTTCACATATATGAATTGGGTTTTGATTTCCTTAATTGAACTTAGGCTCTTAAACACCTAAGCATCTACCCAAGGTAGATTAATTAAGTTCTGGAAGTTTTTTAAAATTTTTAGAAATTAATTAAGAGAATAATTAATGAATTAATCCTTAATTATGAGAGGATTAAGGAAAGAAAATGGAGATTTAGGAAATAGCTTAGGGGAAATTCTCCAAAATTATTCCCTAAGCCTCCTATTTTCTGGATCTAATCTTGATCAACTCCAATGATAGATTAAAATACTAATCCAAACCTTAATTAAGTTTAATTACATTAAGGGAGTAATTAGGAAACACATTTGCAATTCCCCCAATTAAGCCTTAAATAAATTCCAAGAAAATTAGGGGAGGTAGAGGTCATCCCCAAGAAGTTTGGGATTAATTAGATGGTTAATTAAGGAGTAATTAGAAAAATAATATTTCCATTAAAACCCAAAATTAGAAAAAAAAAAGTATAATTCAAAATCCATTGAAATCATTTTTAAAATATTTTAGGTTGAATTATCTTTCCATAAAAATTTACCTCATAGTTTTCTAATTTTTATTGTGGGAGATATGAATTTTTTGAAGGTTAGATATTAATTAAATTAATTAAATCCTAACTAATCCCCTTTAGCTCATGAATGCACGTGGCGGCACTTTACGCGTCATGCCATGAGCTATCCACTTAAATGTCGCATCAGGGTGGCGGCGTGGTAGCTGGACGTGATTTGATCCCTCCCATTCGATCAAGGATCGAATGGCCAGGGATCATCCCGCAGTTTCTAAAGGGATAAATCATTTCTAAAACATGCGGCTAATCTAGGCCGTCCATCCAAAATGCGCAGATGGACATCCAAGATTCTCCCAGTTCTTCCCTGAGGATCAATGGGGATCGTCCGTGATCTAAGGGAAGATTTGAGCTCGATTGAGCTTGGATTGGAATGAGATTGTACCCACACCATCTAAACACAATTACAAACCTATCCAACGATGGATTTCACATTCCATGAACATTTCTATCACAAAGGACCAACACCTCCTAAGCTAACTGGTCAGAAAATTCCATACCTCGTTGGAGGTGATCACCGGTGCTCGAGCTCAATGAGGTAGCTTCGTCTAGTGGAGACAAAGCCTTGTTGAAAGCTTCAAGCCTTGAGGTTGAGTAGATCTCTTTATGGACCACACCACTTCTCCTTGATTGCGGCTTTGATCAAATTCACCTATTCCTTACTTTGGAAACTTGAGGGAATGCTTGGTGCACTCAGATCCCAGGGGTGTGCAAAGGAATTGCAGATTTGAGTGAGGAAGAACTTGGGAATTGAGATGAGCTCCTCTATTTTTTAAGGAAGAAAATTGAGAAAGATAATATTTAAATCCCTTTTAGAAAGCTTAGCAATGCTCTCTGATGGCTCCTAACTCTCTCTAGTGCTCAATCGAATGTGGGGACGATAAATTCAAATTGAATAAGGGGGAGTATATCTCCCCTGGCAATCAGACTGAACCCTTTCCATTTTGATCCAATTAACCATATGGGAGGGGTTGTTTAGGCTGTTAAATGTTTGCACATGGTTAGTTTGAGGTCTTGAGTGGATTAGTAACCTCCCATATGCTTCAAATTGAGTGGAAGGAGGTTTTTGAATTAGCCAATTTGAGTTAAGGGGGTCGAGTTTGTCCTTGGGTCCATTTGGGCTGACCCAAACCCATTTGGTTGGGTGCACCACTCTTCATTGGGTCCACTTGAGCTATTAGGAAGGTATCAAGTTGATATGAAGAGGGCTTGACCAAATTACCCATGAATTAGACTAATATTTGTTCTATGGATTAGGGGTAGAATGGTTATTTGGCTAATTTTTGAATTTTATCATGTTGGGTATGTGGAGAAAATAGGTTTGGCCAAGTTTCATGAGATTCAGAATTCATTTGATAAGGTTTGGCTCATGTTGACCCATTTAGGTCAAAATGGGTCAACTTGGTCAAGTTGACCAAATGGGTCAAACCAAGGTTGGGTCAATTCATATGACCATTTGAAATATTTTGGTGGCTTTGGTTTGATTCAATTTGGTTTAGTTTTGAATTTGGCTCATATGACTTCATTTAGGTCAAATGGGTCAAGTTGACCAATTTGACCATTTGACCTATTTGAGCTAGGTCAGGGTAGTTTAGGTTTGGTTAGTCATATGAAGTGGATTGGTATCTTTGTTTCCAATCAATTTTGGTTAAGTTTGAATTTGGCTCAACATGACCCCTTTAGGTCAGTTGTTGGGTCAATTAGGCTAGGTTAGGTCTAGTCGAACAATTGAGGCTTTGGTCAAGTTCAACAAGAGATTTGGAATGAACTTGACCCATTTATTTCAATCAATTTGGCTTAGATCAAGTTTTGACACATTATGACCTTTTAGGTCAAGTTGGGTCAACTTGGGTCAAGTGTCAATTGGGCTAGGTTAGGCTCAAATGTTGACTTAGTCAAGTTTCAACATAGTTCATGAATGAATTTAGATCAATGGTTTCAATCAATTTGGCCTATGGTGGGTTTTGGCTATGTTAGGTTTCATTTTGGGCTAAGTATTGACTTGGTCAACCCTTATGTTTGACTTGGTTTTACCTAATTTGATTGATGATCATCCCATGATGATTGTTGATCATGATGAGAGGCATAGGTGAGTTTGATTCAAACCAATTGGTTAGGATTAGAATTTGGCTCAAAAGGGTACTTTAGGTCACTTTGGGTCAAGTGTGAGCCTAAGTGGGTCAAATGGCTTGGTCAAAGCTTGATTTGAGTTTGATTGAACTTGTATATGGACTTATGATTGAAATATAAATCCATTTGCAAGTGGTTTGAAGTCAAATGGGTTTTGATTCATTTGACAATTTCATATTCAAAGGAAGAAATATGAAAGGATTTGGGGTTTGATTTTTGAATTGATTTTTTGGTTAGTGATTGAAGTTTGTATTTATATATGGATTCATGATTGTAAGGTTGATTGAATTATGAAGAAAAATCAAGAGTTTGGCTTGATTTGAAGTTGATTTGGCTAAGTTCAAGATTTTGACTTGAAAGGCTTAGGTTGGATTTTGAGTGGATATGAATTTTATTTTTGGAATTGGTTTTGATTGTTTGAATTTATATTTCATTTATATATGTGAATATAAATGGATCATGAGACAATTTCAAGGATTTGAAGTGATTTGATCATGATTTAGGCTAAGTCCATTAAAAGGGAATTTAAAGGACTTAGGAAATTTTGGAGTTTGGAGCTTGAATTTTTGAATTTGGTTTGATTGATTTATATTTATATTTCATTTATATATGTGAATATAAATGAGAATATAAATGAGTTATGAGAAAATTCCATGAATTTAATTTGATTTGATCATGATTTAGGCTAAGTCCATTAAAAGGAAAAGGACTTAGAAATTTCATGAATTGATTTTAATTTTGAATTTAGTTTGATTGGTTTTTTATATTTCATATATATGTGAATATAAATGAAAATATAAATGAATTATGAGAAAATTTCAAGGATTTGATTTGGTTTAGATCATGATTTAGGCTAAGTCTTTAAAAGAAGATTAAGGACTTTGGAAAGATTTGGACTTAGGAATTTTCATTCATGGTTTCAATCATGGATTTCATATGAATTTCAATCATGGAGTTGATGAGTTGAAGAAAATCAAATAAGATGGATTTAGAGTTTGACTTGAAGGAAGGAAGGTGAGGAATGGTTCATGCTAAGGGTAGTCAAATTTTCCTAACACCCTAAGGCATGGCCTATTCTTATGGAACTCTTCTAAGTCTTCTGCTAGGTTGTGTCCACTAATCACTAGATATGTCTTAAGACTAAGGAACTCTTAAAATCTAAGAGAATTCATATGTCTAAGATGGAGGGGTTGAGAGCTCATTCTAAAAATGGGGTCAACAGATAGTTGGAGACAGCGATCATTTACCAAAGATGGAGAGAACCAACCAATTTAAAAAATCTATGGTGAATATTTTTTATCTTCATCTAAATGAATTAAATGAAAAATAAAAATAAAGTTTTTGGACACCACATAGATCTGCAGATGTTCTTATTAGGGTGATCGAGTACGACATTGAGGAATAGTATACTATCTCGAGAGACAGAAGTCACCATCTTATAATGGACCTAATCACCTTAATAAGGACTCCTAAGGATGATGGGTCTTCGAATATACCAGAGATTTTTTCTTTACTTTACATGAAAAAGTAAAGTAGGGTTTATTTTAAATCGGGTTCGTAAAGTTCCCTATAGTGGCAATCCCCTATAGTTAATTATATCGTAAGGAATGAGATTTCTTAAGAATACTCTCGATTAAGGTAAATGATCATTGTCTCTAAAGATTTCAAAGATAGTACTATCAATCAATTGGTTATTTTTGGAAGATTAAATGGGATTGATCAAAAGAGAGAGAGAGTTATTATCGAAACCAAAGGGAGATAAGTAGGGGATGTTCACGATGCTAGGAAACCTAGTGAGCATCCCAAACTATCCTATGGTTGGGCTTTATATTTTTTAATTTGAAGAGAAATTATTTATTTGAGTTAAATTTTTATTATAAATCTAGGACTTACAATTCCATGATACAAGATCATCGAAATGCCTAAGAGGTGAGGATTTATGCTTGTAGCCTACAAAGATAAATAACAACCTCGGCTCCTAAATCTAGGGGCTTTGGAAAGGGCCAAAGCACGACTTAAATCTAAAGAAAAAATGGGCATATGGTTTACCTCCACAAGAGAGGATAAACCACCCAACTGTTGGACTTACAACCACCTGGGGGTGGTCGCCAACTAACTCCTCCTATGATTTTAAGTACATGTAGGCCAGTCTTATGCTTTTGCAAGATAGCTAAGTTGTTGTTTATTTAGAAAGAAGACTAAGTTTTTAAACTCACTCCCTAAGAGACTAGATCATCTAGGGCATGAACTCATGACTTAATCTAATGCAAATTTTGTTAAGTTTATTTCATTTTGGATAATTAATTTGACAGCTATGGAGATTCATATTCTAATGCATGAAATTGGTTATAGGCTAAAATCAAGAAGGAGGTGTGTTTTCATGGCTCTCGAAGGTCAAGCCATGTTCTCTAACAAAGGTGGAAGCCCTCCAATAACAAGAGTGAAGAAAGATGCTTTTTATGCATGATGTGAAACATACAACATCCAGCAAATGGGTTGCTAAATCTTTTATTTTATGATTTATATCATAGGCTTTAGATGAGGTTATGAGTTGTTAATTTTAATTTTGAGTTGATTAATTAGATATAAAATTTACTTTTCCCTAGGAGCCTAATCGCACTCAGGATATTCATCAAATAATGAAGAAACTAGGAAAAACATGTCATCTTAATGCACAAACTAAACAAACATCAATCAATTTTATAAAGCTAGCGCAAAAGAATAAAAGACATTTATGGTCAGGCACCACCGCATAAACCCGAAAAGAAATGGGTAGCCAAGCTCTACCCTTTTACAACCCAGATTACAAATGAATAATTATAATTAAGAAGAAATTTATGTTGTTGGGGTCTTCATTCTTCAGTCTTCATTTCTTCTTTCCTTCATTTCTTCATTTCTTACTTTCCTCTTTTGGTTGATTGGAATATGGTTGCTCCAAAGGCTTCACATAGTATATAAGACATGGTCTTATGACTAATATTCACCTCCACTTCCCCATAACATTCACTCCAAATCCTAATTGCAAAAATTACATGAAAATGGGAAAAGTAAATCTAACTAAAACTTGTGAAACATATATTAGCTAAACCCACCACACATCCCGCATATGAATAAATTGGACTTAGCACACATTAACTAAGTCCACGACTATTTTTTGGATTATGTTTAGGGGTATAAAACAACACAAGAGCATTTATATTTTTATTACATCCTTTGGCACAATCCCATAGATATGATTAGGCTAAAATCTAAACATTCAATCTATACATACATAACATCCGAAAATATTACATCACAAAATAAAATCGCATCAAACCATGCACCTAACTGACTAGAAATGGTGACTTAGCCTAATGTGTGTGCCATTTAAGGCTTGTGTGGCATGTCTTAGCTAGGCTTTAAGGTTAGAATTTTCTAAGTGTGAAAGGATTCAACTTATAGGGTGATTCTATTTTAAGTAATTTAGTAGATTTGGTAAATTTTATTTGATGTTTTGATTTGGTTTGAATGAACCTACACTTAATTACTAAATGTTGTAAAGAGAGAAAAATAGAAGAGAACTTCTCTTTCATCCCTACCTTAAGTAATTTCTAAGGTAGATTCATTAATGATTTTTCTTTAGTGATTATTTTATTATGTATTTTAATTAGTCCTAAGTTTATATTTTCTCTAAATAAACCTATTCAAATAAGGAAGGCATTTTAGGATTAATTAAGGTGAATTACTATCACATAACACACAACCTTTTATTTCTTTCCAATATGTATACCATGCATATGAATGATTCCTAAGCATACCTATACATGCAAATGCAAACTTTAGCATACTTTAATGATGGATGCTAAGAGATGTTGTTCAAGAAAATTTAGATGTTCTTATGAATGCATATTTTTGTTAAGTAGAAAAAAGGGACTCTTTTATCTATTAATCATATGCACATTTACATGTATGATAGACATAAGTGAGTACGACGCCATTATTTTCTACACGAGGGGTGTAAGGTACAAGACCTACTTGGGATCTTGCCTCAACCTGGGATGTCACTAATATATCACTTTTCTTAAATACATGTGCATGTACAAAAGAAATGAATGGAAAAAATCATGCAAAAGATTTTTTTGTATTTGATTTCGTTATGCAATTTACATGTGTAAATGCGAAGATCCTTCTTAATTCATAACATGAAAATACATAAGAATAGGTTTAAGCAAGTGTTATGTTTTTTTCAAATGAACTATACACTTTGCAAATCCTATTCAAATTCATGTTAAAAGAAGAGAAGGAAAACCACAAAAAAACACATTTTATACTATAGTCACATGCAAGCTTATAAGTATTTATGAGTAGCATACCTTCCTTTGTAATTTTTGATTTGTAGGTTTTGAAAATAATTTTTTGATTTAGTAGTGATAATAGCTACTCATATTCTTAACTTTAGCCAAAGCATGCAATTTGACATAAAGAAAATATTTCATTTATTTGATTTTTCAAAAGATATGAATGCATGAGTTCACATAACAAATAACATTTAACATACTTGGAAAGAGATAGAGTGATGTAAGCAAGTTATTTCATTCATCCTAACTAATTCCTAAAGACAATCCTATGAAATAAGATTATTTAAAGTGAATCAAAATTCTTTAAAGAGATTTTTATTTTATTTTTAGATTTGAATCTGATTTAGGAAAACTGAGAAGCATTTACTGGTCCTAACCCATTTTTCCCATGTGTGAATTGATTCAGTTTAATTTTAGAATAATTAGATTGATTTTATGTTTTGCTTAGGTTAAGGTATAAATTAAATCCATTAATTACCGTCTTACCTACACCACTTTAACATAATTAACCTAACAATTATGAGCCAACATATGATATGCTATCACATGGAATTTAAATCAACAATGCACTTTAAAAAAAGGGGCCTAATGTAATTGGCTAATAATTATTGATTAATTAAGCTAAAGGGTTTAGCTAAGTACTTTCATAACCCTCCCACACATGTGGTTTGGATATGATTTTCTTAAAAGCCACTTAGGTTATTGAACACCTAAGTATCTACCCATAAATTAAGGTTATTGAGTTCTAGAATGATTTGATTTTGAATTTTGATTAATTGAATTTATTAATGAAATTGATTAAGCCATCAATCTTGATTAAATATTTTCCAAATGGGTGAACTTAGGGAGATGGAAAAGATCTAATCTCATTCTCTAAGTCCCTTCAATATTTTATAGTGATTAGCAAACCCAATTAATAGATTCATCACTATTTAATAGATTAATTAATCACTTAATTAATTAAGGGAGTGATTAGGAATGAATCAAGCAATTACCTTAATTAAACTAGTAATAAATTCCTAGAAAATTAGTGGAGGTAGAAGTCATCTCAATAAACATACCTGAGAATTTTGGAATTAATTAATGAAATAATTAGGGAGTAATTAACATAATTACAATCCTAATAAAATCCAAATAGAGTGAAACATACTATTCAAAATCAATGAAAATTAATTTTATATTGTTCCCCCTTGAATTATCTTTAAAATGAGCCCTCATTTATATTTTTCTAGTTTTTCTACATTTATTTATGAATTTAGGAAGTTTCAGTTATTAATAGGTAATTAAATAACCTAATTATATGACTAATCCAGATGGCGCCACATTGGCTACTGACACGGCTCGTGCTTTCCATGTGGTGCAATGGGATTGGTTATTTAAGTTGTCAAATCGATTGCCATATCAGCCGACGGTGCTACACGCTTTCCCCTAGGCCATCCAATCAAAGATCGGATGGTCAGGATTAAATGCGTGATTTCAAAGGGATTAATCAGTGAATCTAGCGTATTTTAATCAGGATTGTCCATCCAAATCATGCGGGATGGACGGTCCATGCTTCATCCTAGCCTTTGCCTACGGGAGACGGAGACTATCCGTCCTCCATGGCTTAATCCGAGCTCACTTGAGCTCAGATAAGGCTAGGATTCAACCCACACCATCAAGGAGCATAAATAAAAAGATCCAACGGTGGAAATTCGATGGGATTACAATTCCCTTCACAAAGGACCAAATATTTTTTAACCTAAGCTCGGTTTTGATTCATACCTCGTCGGAGGCTATCAACGGCGCTTCCAATGATGGAGGTAGTTTTTTCTAGTGGAGACGAAGCCATGTTGAAAGTTTCAAGCTTTAAGATGAAGTGGATCTTCCAATTGGCCAAGGCTTGCTTCATTGTCTTGCGGCTTTGGTCTAGGTCCCCCTTCCCATGGCTTACATGCTTAGAAAACAACTTGGATGAGCTCGACTTGCCTCCCTGATGGTACTTACAAAGGCAATTGAAGTTTGATTGAGGATTTAATGAAGTGGAAATCTCTCCTACCTCCCTTATTTTTGGCTTAAGTAAAATCTAGATGAGAGAAATTGGAATGAGCATAAGAGTGCTTAGGGAAGCTTGTGGATGCTTTCCTTTGGTCCTCTGAGCTCAATCGAATGCAAGAGTGATGAATTGGAATGGAATGAGGGGGAGTATATCTCCCCCTACTTGAATCAGGCGGTTGAGAGCCTTCTTGCCATTTTGGTCAAATTGCCCTGATTAAATAGGTTGTTTTGGTTAGTATGAGCTCCATGTGATTTGATTTTGGCAGAGGAGTGGGAGTGTGGAGGTGCACATGTGTTAAAATGAGTGTGGGAGGTGATCCATGTGGAGAATTTTGAGTGGATGGGTCAATTTTGGCCTTGGGTTGGGTTTGGATGACCCAAATCCATTGGTTCATGTGCACCACCCTCCTTGGTGTCCAAATGGTTCACTGAGAGGATGCTAAGTGGCCATAAAAAGGAATTGACCAAATTCCAAGTGGATTTGGCCATAGCCTTTGACTTAGGGGAAAATGGTCATTTGACTTTGATTTTGATTTGTACATATTTGAAATGATTGAAAAATGGGTTGTGCCAATTTTCAATGAATTTGGAGTTGATTTGATATGATTATGGCTCAAGTTGATCCATTTAGGTCACTGTAATTGGTCAAATTGGGTCAAACCATGGGTTAGGTCAAATTCAAATGATCATTTGGAGCCTATGGGTGTCATTGGTTTGGTTCAATTTAATTTATATTTAGTTTTGATTCATTTGAGTTAACTTAGGTCAAATGGGTCAAGTTGACCAATTGACCCATTTGACCCAATTGGGTTAGGTCATGGGTTGGTTTAGGCTTGGTTGATCATTTGAAATATATTGCAAGCTTTGGTTTCAATCAATTTTGGTTTTGTTTGATTTTGACTTGATTTGACCTTTTAGGTCAAGTTGGGTTCATGGTTAATTGGGCTGGATTGGGTCTAGTTGGCCAATTGAGGCTTTGGTCAAGTTCAACAAGTGATTTAGAATGAATTTCACCCATTGGTTGTAATCAATTTAGCGTATATCAAGTTTTGACACATTTTGACTTTTTAGGTCAACTTGGGTCAAGTGGCCAATTGGGCTAGGTTTGGATCAAATGATGGCTGGATCATGTTTAATCATTGATTTTGGATTGGTCAAGATCAATGGTTTCAATCAATTTGTCCTATGATGGATTTTGGTTATTTTGGATTTCAATTAGGCTATGTGTTGACTTAGTCAATGGCTAGGTTTGACTTGGTTTGACCCAATTTGGGTGATTGATCATCTTAAGATGATTGTTGCTCACAATGTGAAGCTTAGGTGGGCTTAGTTCAATTCAATTTAGGTTGGATTAAAATTTGGCTCAAAAGGTGCTTTAGGTCACTTTGGGTCAAGTGCCTAAATGGGTCAATTGACTTAATCAAGGCTTGATTCAAGTTTGGTTGAACTCACATATGGACTTATGATTGAAATATAAATCCAATTGTAAGTGATTTGAAGTCAAATGGGTTTTGATTCATTTAACAATTTCAAGTCAAAAGAGTGAATATGGGTTTGACTTGGGTTAGTTTGATTTTTGTTTGATGATTGAAGTTTGTGTTTATATTTGAGTTCATGATTGAAGGATTGATTGTTTGAAGAGAAAATCCAAAGGGTTTGGATTGATTTGAGGATGATTTGGTTAAGTTCAAGAATTTGACTTGAAAGGGTATATGTTGATTTTAGGTTAGATTTGGGTTTGAGTTTTGAATTGGTTTTGGTTATTTGAATTTATATTTCATTTATATTTGTGAATATAAATGAGAATATAAATGAATTATGAGAAAATCTCTTGAGTTTGAAGTGATTTTGGATTTTACTTGAGCTAAGTCCATAAGATGAAATCAAAGTGACTTAGGAAAGATTTTTGGATTTGGAATTGAGTTTTGGATTTAGTTTTGATTATTTGAATTTATATTCCATTTATATTTGTGAATATAAATGAGAATATAAATGGGTTATGAGAAAATCTTTTGAATTTGAAGTGATTTAAATTTTTGGAATTGATTTGAATGATTTGAGAAAAATCATTTAAGTTGGAATTGATTTGAATTTTGATTTAAGAAAAATCATTTAAGTTGGAATTGATTTGAATTTGCAGTTGATTTGAATTTGAGGTTGATTTGAATTTGAAGTTCGTTTGGATTTGAAGTTTGACTTGAATGAAGGAAGCAAGGATTTGGTTCAAGCTATAGGATAGGCAAGTTTTTCTAACAGCCCTAAGGCATGGCCTATTCCTTATGGCTAACTCTTCTAAGTCTCTAAGGTTAGGTTAAGTGTTCACCTAATCACTATAAGTGTCTTAAGACTAAGAAACTCTTAATGTCTAGAGGAGTCCTTATGCCTAGGATGAAGAAGTTGAAAGCTCACTCCAAAAGTGAGGTCAACATGTCATAAAAATTTTAAAGCTAAGAAAAAAAGTGAACAACTAAGTAACAAAAACTACTTGCAAGTGTAAAAATTGGCTTAGACGACAACCAAGTTAAACTTTCATTATTGATTCCATCAAGCATCCATATTTGTGCCTATGACCTAAAATATAAAGCATCTGCACTATTTGTTCTTATCAATCACACAACATTAAAAAACTTGATACCACACAAATAGTGACTAGGTTGAACCTCAATTTAATTATTGGTTCATATTTCATCATCTCCTATAAGATAATGTAGTATTGGTCCATATCAAAATATTAAACACGAAAGAAATTATGTAATCTTTTCTAGATAAAAAAAACTATAGTATCTATTCATATAAGCAATGAGAAATATCACAAAAATATAGTACGATTCATATCAGAAATGTTGAGAGTAGAGAAGTGAATATTCATAAAACCATCAAATCATGTACTTTTTTTTTCTAAACCAACCATACTTGCATCACTCACAATGACAGCTCATCAACAATTTAATCTCTGAGCATTATCATCTCCTCTGATTCCTCAACATCGCAAGATTGTGATTCACCTACATTCTGATTAAATTGTAGCATTGCTTGCCCAATCTTGAACTTATACCTTAAGAAGAGCAAACATTTGGTCTTGGTCGACTAAAATAAATTTCTATCATTATCACTTGGATATCTACTAATGAAATTATGTAAATCCATCATAGCATTGGCCATCTAAACTTATTTTTCAAATGAGTAAGTTGGCATATCATATAGTATTACCCACTTCTTCTTCCAAACACCAAATGCCCTCTCGATCGCTCCACATAATAAGGAGTATCTTCTATTAAATAGTTCCTTTCTTCCTTGGATTGTTTGGCTTCTCTCAAAGTCAAAAATATGATATCTAGGTTATGGAAAAGGTTCATAAACTCTCTTAGCATTAGGTACCAAAAATCAACTAGATAATATTTTTCTACTTGGAGAACATCGTGGATTAAAAAAAAATTTATTTCCAAAAAAACAACAACAAAGTGCACACCAACCTGGAGGTGGCATCAAAAGATTGTGCATCGGATTATGTATAACAAATTTGAAAATGCGACCGTCATATGCACTTCTCTCCCAACCAGCCATAATGAAGGTAAAATACATTTAAACGTTGCATGTTGCCATTATGTTTTGAGTTAGAAACTCACAACAGCCAATATACGCAACACTATCATTTTTAAAAATATGAGCATCCATGTGTGTTTCATCTATAACTTCAATATAATTCCATGTAAAGCATATCGTGAATAGTAAGAAGAGAGTTGCTAATTTTGAAATCTATTAGAACAATTGTGTTTAAGAGTTTACCTTGAAGAAAGGCATATATCTTGGTTCATTTGCAATATATGTTGGAGTTGATTGAAATGTTTGATCAACTGGTTGTATCACTTTGTTAACCAAGCTAACTAATGTGTTTAACCCAACTGAAAAGTTCTTGCTAATTGTTTCAGTTGAATGCTGGAAGCATTCACTTACTACCCTCACTGACTCATTGTGGGACCGCATGTATAAAGTTATTTGAGAACTTCCCTACTAGTTATCTTTGAGGACCTCTGAAGACCATGTTAGACTTCTAACTATTGTAATATATCAACAAAAAATTTCTTGTGACATATGAAATATATTACAAATCGCAAGATGTGCCCCAAGTAGTTCATCGATCCACTTGTCCCTAATGTATCATGAAATCATGCACATGTTTTGCACAAATAGAATTTATTATATTCATTTATTATGCCACAACCATTCATACCTGAAATAATGATTAGGATTGTGGCATTCTAATGAATTGCATTGTAAACCACAAAACATCTTCAAAAAATATTTTGAAAAGTAGCAACAAAAATAAATGTAGTGTGTAAAACACATAAAAGAGTTCATTGGAGAAAATAGTATAATAATAGAAAAACCTAATACTACCAACTCTAAACTCCTAAAACTCAAACATCATGTGCTCTAAAGAAGAGACAGAGGCTGTGAACCTGTCTATCAAGACACATAGATATGAAGGCTCCCTCTTAATATGTTCCTCAAGAAACTTCATAGTAAAAATATAAGGAGTCGTGTCCTAAAATACTTCTTTGATTTGATCAAGCACTTTGATATTATTTAACATTGCAAGGGGTGATTTAGTAGAAGTAGAGAAACAACGCATGAAAGTGCATGCAGAGCCAACCGAATTTTTCTCTCGTAGAAATTTGGCACCTACTCTCTTCTTCTTCTCACTTTTAGATGCACTAAAAGAGGAATACTTGTGGCTACTACTAGGTTTGATAGGCACTTCAACAAGGTCATTTGAGCTACCTTCTTCTTCTAAACTTGGAGTCTATGGGATTAATATTTCAGTTGCTTGATGGGCAAGAGTCCAAGCATGAACTCTAGTGGCAACAACACTTTTGAACATTACATCCAGCTTTACCACCAATACTGGTCTATCCCAAAAAATCTAAATTTTTGGCATGGGAAAAGACCTAAAAAGAAGGACGAAGGCATTGTGAATATGAAACTCTCATTCTTTAAGATTTAAAGAAGAAGGTGAGGTGTTAATTCCTCAAGCTTTTCTTTATACCACTCATCAAGGGCATCAATAGTCTTTTTAGTGGTGCTCATCCTAAAGCAGTGCCACTTTGCTTCAACTCCTTCAAAAGCTTTCTAATCTTTTTTTAGGCCATACCACTTATTTTTTTAGTTCCACCCTATCATACTCCCATCCAAAGTGCTCTTTAATTTTTTTATTACATTCTACAATGCTTCTTTGTTGAAGTGGGTGATAGGCCGATTGCCTGCATTAACCTCTTCTAAAAATTTTTTATAAAATGTCAGCTTAATATCTCTCTCCCATATAGCTAGCCCATGCACCATCTTTAGATTTTCCCATCGAAGTACTAGAAAGCTTAAAATGAAATGTTTAGAGCTTCAAAAGATATACACTATCAAATGAAGTGAAGAAGTTATCTAGAAAGTTTGAATGCACAAGAAATCAACAGTGTGCTTAACATTTAATGCTTATAAATGTAAATGTAAAAGGTAGAACAATCTCAATTCAAAATAAGACACTATCTCAGTTCAAAAGTTGAAGCATAAAATTTAAAAAAATAGCAATCACCCATAAGTTGGATGGCAAATTAATAGATAGAAGGCATTCAACAACAGCCTTCTCCAATACTAATCAAATTGTTTTAGCACACATAATAATGCTACCCCAATTAGTCACATGTAATTGCAATTGTCCATTTGATCAACCTCAGTGACTTTTGAAAGCAAAAAAAAAAAAGAACAATAGATATATGCAATCGAGTCTATCGAACAACCAACTAACAACAATCCCTCACAAACCAAAGAGGCATATTGGAGCTAAAGAAGACTGACAGCAATAATACTTAATCACACCATTTTTTGAAAATCCAATCATAACATACGGCCTTGAAAAGGATAACTCGAGCAGTATAGACTGCCACAAGAAAGTAACAGAAAGAAGATGAGCAAGTTAGCAACCGTAAACAAAGTAAGCACAACCAGGAACGAATCACATTAACTGCTCAAATCCAATACTAGAAGCTGTATATGTTGGCCATTAGACAATGGATTGATATTGTTCTTAGAAAAAAATGAAAGTTTGATTTCAGGCCAAAATAGTAAGAAATGAAGTACAAAATCACAACAAAAATAAAATCTACCGCAATTCCAGTAATCACAAGCACAACCACAAACGAAGCACCAAGTTTTCAAATCGAACTCCTCAAACTGAATAGAGCACAAGACGTTGATGACAACACTAAAGAGTATAGATGATGTCACCTTATCTACTTATAGGTCAAAAGAAGAGGCCGAGGTGTTAGCCCTAAAGCTGAAAAGTATGAAATGTCGGGCTGCTCGTATGTCATTCTTCATAAAGGAAAGCAGCAAAGATGTTATAGTTTTTATCGAGAAGGTGGAACGTAGCGGGCCATGGGGAGCTGGCTGAGGTATCACAATACAGTTTCGTGCCATGGAAATCAGCTTCGTCGCAATCTCGCGGCCATCCGTCAAGCCCCCCAAACACCTCAGCGTTACGTGGTAAGACGCAATGCAATCCTATCGTGGTCCCAAACGAGCGCAACACCCAATTTTAAATTTTTGCCATTTATATACAAATTAATCTTATTTTTAAAACTTCTCCCCAAATTGCTTTGGATAGATTGTCAAAAATTGAAGTTGAGCTTGATTTTTCAACAAATGGCCACTCAATGTTAACATAAAACTTAAAACTAATATATAAAAACTTGCATGTATTATAATTTGAGCGTCTCCCATTTGAATCACCAAATCAAAATAGATGTAAAATATATTTTGAACATCAATCTTTTCACAAAATGTAGATCAAGTGTGAGATTATGAAATGAAAATGTCAATATTTTTGCACTGGCATATATGTAACAGAAAACATTATTCACTAAGAGGTTAAGGACATGTCATTCTAAAGGAAATTGAGCAGATAGATAGATCTCAGAGGTTAGGTTAGAAGGCTGAAAACAAAGGAACAATAGAAGAAGCATGATGCCCAAGGGAATGAATAGAATCATAGGCGGCGGCGGCGCAAGGGGCGGTAGAACCAGCGGCAGTAGAAGAAGCGCCAACACTAGCAACACGAGAAGCAGCACCGCCCGTTGGCCGAAGTAACCACCGGCGAGAGCCATCAATTATTCTCTCTCTCACACTCTCTCTCTCTCTCTCTCTGGATCTTCCTCAAACTTTCATCAACGTCTTCATGATGAAGAAGCATCACCAGCCTTTTATACGCTCTGATCCACAAAGAACAGTACTCTTTTCTGTGTAAATCCACAATCCACTCCCGCTGCATGTAGATGAGCTTACAGGCCACGTCTTATAAACGTGCAAAAGCTTCAAACGATGTCGGTAGGATGAATGTATTATATACGCTTTTTCACATGGCTTCTAAATTTTTTCTTTTGAATGATGCATTGGATTGAGTGTAGGATCTATCCTCAAAAGTTAAAATAACAGACGGGCTTCAATTGGATGCTTCTCAACAACCCTTTTGCTCATGGTCTTTTATTTTTAGAGTGATTCTAAGATGGAGAGAGAGAGAGAGAGAGAGAGAGAGAGAGAGAGAGAGAGAGAGGAGTGTTTGGTTAGGAGAGGGATACTGAATGACGAGGCCGATGAAAAGTGATTGAGTTGACTGAAAAGTGGTGCAGTGGATTTGGGCATGGATGGCGGCTTAGGGCCGGCCGGGGAACGGCTAATGGAGGTGGGGAGCCATAAATGTCATGCACGTGCCGAAAGTAGAGAGACAGTCCCAACAGAAATACTTAAACGGCGGACGTCTATCTTAACGGTCGGTAGGGTTTGAAGGCGGTTTTGATTAGCAGAAGCTAAACGCCGATTCCACTGATCAGAAGAAAATGTTATTTTTAGAGAAATTTATATACATATCATACAATTCTTCTACATTTACATATTTCACATCTAAATTTAAATATTTATAAAAATAACATTTTTCCTATGCTCAAAAAAAAATGTATTTCACTTGAAAAAAAAATAACAAGGTATTTAATAATAAAGATGATATTTAAAGAAAAATTAAAGCCAAATAAAATACGTAAATTCATAAAGAATTGGTATATGTAAATCCCTATTTTTTATTATCCTTTTTTTAAAATCATGGATTTGAATCATATAATTTATACTATATCATTTATTATTATAAGAAAATAAAAAATTTAATTAAAATTGCATATGAAATATTATTTATTGTGTAAGACTTTTTTTTAAGAGATTTACACTTAATTTATTATTATTTATATATTTAATAAAAATATCACTCTTATTTTCTTATTTATTTATCTTCATAGAGCTGTTAACATTGGGACATATAACTCAATTACTCTTAAAATTTATTCAAAATAATTTAAGCATCGCATCAAATTAAACACTACCAATATCTTTCATACTTTTCTAGGTATCTTAGCAGAGCCCTGATCCACCAAATTGATCACCCTAAGTGATTTAACCACAACCCACATCACATGTTGTCCCTCAAAAAGAAATAAAATAAAATAAAACTTTGATTTTTTTTAACATCTTTTTCTAAATTTTAAGAGGTGACAATTTTCTAAAATAAGTGAAAAAAAATGAGCTATCAACATCGATTTAACTAGAGACAATTTGTTTAATTGGACTATTATTATTAACTAAAATGATGACTATTTGTATTTATTTTTTAAGTCTATTATTTTGATTATAAATTTTGTTTTATATTTTTAAAAAAATTAAAATTTATTTCTTTGAAAAAATTAAATTTTTTATATTTATTTGAGTTAATTTGGTTTACTTAGCTTGAAGGATTAATTAAGCATAATAATATATTATAAAATTAACATGATTATAATTTAAGTGTATTATTTTTCTAGATTTTTTAATATATTAAAATTTTAAAAGATGTGTATTTGATGAAAAATTTTATAGAGATAAAAGTTTTGCTTTTGTTAAAACAAATTGATTGCTTCTCTCATAGTTATATTTTATTATATAGTTTATATTATTTTAAAATAAAAAAATATTTATGAAGATATTAAAATTAAATTTATCATCAAATTTGGATGATACATATGAAAAATGATGAGCAGTAAATTTAAAAATGAAACTATGTTTATATTATATGCAGATTTCGAATATAGAGTTACATCTGGAATTCAATAGTATTTCACGTATTTCGCCACCTAGTCATATACATAGCATGCGTACATATTCCAAATTATGTACACGTGCTATATGCATGACTAACTGACGCAATACTATGAGAGTCCAGACATAGTTCTTCGTTCAAACTCTACATATAATAATTTCTCATTAAAAGGAGGTCAGAAATGAAGTAGTATGGCCTGAGCGCAATGAAACAAGAATGGCCAATCGAAGCTCAAGTCCTGCACACGATTGTGTGAGTTTGTGAATAAATTCGCTCAAATGTCCCAAACAAAAAAAATTAGTGGCTGGCTCATTGGAGGAACTACAGCAATAGATTTGGCATAGATTACGAGACTGGCTAATCCGAAGAGCATGTGGTATACACATGCAATGACTGGAGGGAAAAGCAGCTGTGAGCGTAAGTAATGAGTCGTGTGTGTAGGCGATAGCTAACAACACATAGGGACAAAGCGAGCAAGCTGTAGAGTCACTGACATGCATGGAAGCTATACGAATTTACTCCGACAACCCTCTGATGGGAAACTGATGAAAGAGTAGCAATCACTGTTTTAAATTTTGATTCAATTCGTTCGACTATGAACCAGATATAAGACTGACTGATTAACCTTAAAAATCATTTGTTAATCATATTGGTAAAGTCATTGTTTTAGAATTTGGACTAGACAAGTTACTTCGTTTGACCTTAAAAACCGTTTTCTACCTGTAAACCGATCTGAACCACGAGTTCGACAGGCAAATGATCCCAGTTTTATATTACCACCTAGTCTAAATTCAATCCTTTTAAGCACCTTTAATTTTAAGGCAGGTAACAAAATTATATTAAGTTAAACATAAAATTTTAATTTAAATATTTTTTAAATGAATCTTATAAATCTTTAAAAAATTTATAATTATTAACATGAGCTTAATTAGCTAATCCATTGCATGCCTATTACATTATCATTTAAGTAGATTACTAGCTAGTGCTTCAAGGCTCCTTTTTTTCTACATAAAGAATAGGTTTTGGATGAAAGAATATATATACATAGGAGTAACATTTTTATTTTTAACTTTATATTTTTATTATAAAATATATTTTATAATATAAAAACTTATTTTAAGAATATATAATTTATAATAATAATTTATAAATATTTAGCATGTTATACCTTTATTATTATCTATATTTTACAAAGTTTTTTAAATAATTGTTTATATTATAAATTATATTTATATTTATAATTAAATATTATAAAACTTTTAATATATATATATATATATAAATTTAATATACATATATCTAGATTAATAGTAAACATATAATTATATATAAATTAGTTTTATATCTATTTTAAGTTTATAATTATTAAAAATGTTACATATATATATAGGAGTAACATTTTTATTTTTAACTTTATATTTTTATTATAAATTATATTTTATAATATAAAAACTTATTTTAAGAATATATATTTTATTATAATAATTTATAAATATTTAACATGTTATACTTTTATTATTATCTGCATTTTACAAAGTTTTTTAAATAATTGTTTATATTATAAATTGTATATTCTTATTATAAATTATATTTATACTTATAATTAAATATTATAAACTTTTAAAAATTTTATATATATTTAATATACATATATCTAGATTTATAGTAAACCTATAATTATATATAAATCAGGTTTATATCTATTTTTAAGTTTATAATTATAAAAAATGTTACACACACACACACACACACACACACACACACACACACACACACACACATATATATATATATACACACACACACACACACACACACACACACACACACACACATATTTATCACATATTTATATTATTGCATCATTTCAAGCAAAATTAATAAGTTTAATATTTATTAAATCATTTAAACCAATCTTGGTCAAACTATTTAACTTTAAACCTCTCCTTCCAATTAAGAGTGCATTTTTCGGTAAAAATTTCTAAATCAAATTGATCCAAATCAAAAATTTTAATTTTATTGGGGTTTTATTTTTTTTTTTCATTTGGATTTAATAAGATTGAGCTATTAGTTTTTGGATCGATTTTGCATTTTCTTAATCTGATTAAATAGAAAATAACTAATAAACTGATTTTTTTTTATGTGTGTGTGGAAATTTCCTCTCAAGATAGTAATATCAATGATAAATTTACATTTGTAGGTTTTATTTGTTAAAGAATTGCTTTATTTTGTATGAAATGATTTAATAAAGTGGTTTCATTCTTTTATAAAGAATTGCTACAATAATTTAAATCTTCATTTTTTTTTATTTTTCTTAAAACAGACAAAAAAATCTTTAAAATTTTTTTGTTTAGATGGTTTGATTTATGTTAGTGATTAAATGGATCAATTTTTTAGATTCTAGATTTAAAATTGATTGGTCTAATAAATTTCAAAATCGATTTGTCCATTATGGATAGTCACCTTTGGGTAAAGTTCATCGCTCTCACTGATTTAACCTATAATGTTATTTCATCATGCATATGAGCATATTTATATACCCAAGCCTTGTCAATAAAATTGAGTGTCCAAATGTTTAAAAAATTAAAATTTAGTTGCATTAGTTAGAAGCACTTTTCATGCTAACCATGATCTTAAAATTTAGGGAGTGAGTATTAGCTTTTTAATTCCTTTTCTAATGAATGACAACCTAGTCATCTTGCATTGCATAAGACTTGGCACATGAATTTAAAGCATAAATAGTGTTAGCAGGCAACCCATCCAGCTTGTAAGTCTAGAAGAGTTCACATTCCTATGTAAAAACAAATCTCATTTTCTCTTTGTTAGAATAGGTCTCTTTTAGCATGAGTTGAAGAGCTTGTAGTCCTATGTTCTAAGGGTACATATTTCGCTTTTGTTATGGGTTTAAGTCTTAACTTCTTAGGTCACAATCTTGTATTATTAGAACACAAATTATAAAATGCCAACTCAAAATAAATATAAATCTTAATTTCAAATATATAAAGCTCAACCATATAATAGACTAAGTATTTACTGGGATTTTTCAGTATCAAAACACTTCCTACATATCTTTTTTTGGAATATGTTAAGAACTATTCCTATTTGAACCATCCCATTTGACTTTCATATTTAATATTTTTGACATAAACTTTGAAATCCATAAAGATATAAGTCGAATTCTTCAATCAAGAGTTTTCTTAGGAGGTTCACATCTTTTACAGAGTAATTAACTACAAAGACTTGCCCCTATAGGAAACTTATAACCGAGGTAAAATAAATACTGTCTCACCTCATCCTTATAAGGCAAGAAAAATAATCTTTGATACACATAGACCCATTTGTCATATGGGTCCTTATTAAGTGATTGAATCCATCGTAAGGTGAGATATCTACCCCTCGATATAGTAGATTATTCTTCGGTGTCATATTTGATTGCTTAAATAAGTATCCACAAGATGTGCATTGTGTTCTCTCATTTTTAAACATCACATTCTATTATGAATATTTATTGTATACATAGAGGCTAAATACATATCAGTACACAATAGATGTGTACACATCCTTACACATAAAAGTTATGTGCACAATAATTTGTACACAACATGTGTTTACATAATAATGCATAGAAGTTGTATGCATAGCAATACATAGAAGGTGTTTACATGGTGATACACAGAACTATGTACACAGTAAGTGTGTACATATCAAATGTATACATAGAAGCTTATTATACAAAAGGTGTACACAACAAAAGTACATAACAATACACTATAGTTATGTACACTACCAATATACACAATTGATGTATACATAATCATTTTGTATATTTACAGTATACACCATTATGTACACAACAATATACAACATGTGTGTACATGGTCTTGCACACAAAAGTTGTGTAGATAATAGTTTTTGCATAGTAGGTGTGTACACAGTTGTGTACACAATAATACATAGCAAATGTGTACATAATAATACATAGAATTTGTGTACACAATTTTTGTGTATATAAAAGTTGTGTACACAATCGCTGCATATACTTGTTGTGTATACCTATTATTGTGTACAATTGCTTTGTACACAATAACTGCATATAAAGTAGAAGTACACAACAATTGTATACAAGATTTTGTGCACTCTTGATGTCCATATCAATGTGTATAAAAACTAGAGTTTAGCATGCACACAAGTCTAGAGTTGTATGTATATCGTGTATTAAAAAGCTATGTACATAATAGCTATATGCACTATAGGTGTACACAACAATTGTGCATGCAGTTTAGAAAAAAGATGTGTATACATAAAGCTTTAGCATCATCTATGAAAAGGACTAAACCTTAAATAATAATTTAATATTAATTTATATAATACAGTAAATAAAGACTTAAAATCATTTCGGGCCTGTTTGGTGTGCCATTTTTCACACGATTTAGCTTCTAAATCTTGTGACAATGTGTTTGGTTGGCATGTTTAGCTTTCATTTTTAGCACATGAATATACCAAAAATGCATTTTTCAAACTCAATTAGGCACATCCCGTGGTTCCTAAAATTTTAATCACTTATTTGGTCTCGCTGTGACATTGAAGCCCCCATCTCATGCTCTCGACCGTTATCCCTATCACTATTGTTATGGAAAATGAAACCCTCAATAATATCTTCTCTTTGATTCTCCCACTAATTTTGCTTTCTCACCATATTACTACGACGATGGCATTGAAGCCCTACATCACGCTTTTGATCCTTGACCTATCTTTATGCATCATCATCTTTGATTTTCCACTAGTTCCGCCCACTTACCCTATTGTTATGATGAAAGAGATCTTGAGCATCATTGTCATCACTAGTTCAACCTTCTCACCCTCAACGATGAATGAAATAAGTAATTTTTCTCTTTCACTTGATTAGATGCAAGGTTGAGTAATTTTCCATGACGAACTCTATTTGATTGATGTGAGGTTTAGTAAATTTTTGAATGCAATTTTTGCATTTTAAAGTAATAGTTTATGGGATTCAATGTGAAATTTAGATGTTATTGGAATTTTGGGTAGATGATTATTTTGCATCGCTTGGGTGTTATGATCCTTAAAAAACGATTAGATTTTATTATCATAATTGTGCCAAGAGTTGTAATTTCATCTCACTATTTTCAATCTTGTTGGGTTTTTGTTGGGTTATGAGGTTAGGGTTTATTCATGTTGATAGATCCCATCTTAGAAATTCTAATTTCACTTTGTTCTAGAAATTGAGCTTTTTATGGAGAATTTGATAGGAAAGTTGATTCTTTCCATATTATTGGTTTCTTTACTTACATTTCCTATGAAGAGTTTGAGCATGCAACTTTTGAGCAAAAAGATTCAAGTGAAGAATCCATTCGTGATGTAACTAAACATATTGGATTCAACCACCCTAAATGTTAGTCATCCTTTGGACAAAGAAATGAAAAAAAAGAAGAAGATGGGATTACATTTTTTAAAAAAAACTAGTAACTGCTTGTACCAATATTTTCTTTGGGCCCAATGCACCATATGCTTCAATGTCTATATCTAAAGTTATAAAAATATTAAAGCAAATTGCATAAGTTTATGAAGACATGACTCTGTATTTGTATTTCATGAAGTTGTTAAGAATTCCTATTAGGCAAATTTTTTTTATGACAATGGAATTTGAACATATGGTTAATTATTTGTGATTCTTTTATGACAATCATGATGTATGAATATTACGAATACTTTAGATATTAATTGTTCGTACATGCTAGATATCACTCTTGATGCATGCTTCGATATCAGTGTTGTACTATTTTGTTGGTGTATTTTGCATATAAATGATATTTGGTTGTTATCACTATTGTAGCATTTTAGATATTTTTTTGTTGCTAATTCTTTTATATGGACATATTTGGTTTGTTTTTTTATTTATACAACAATGAACAATATCGATTGAGAATGCTGCAAAAGAATCATTATAGTTGTTATGTGTTCAATACATGAGTACTATGAGTCACAAATTTTGCACATCCCTTGCATGGCATCCACCTACACAAGGGAAAATGAATTGGGGAGTTGCTAACGAGTCATCCAATGAAAATTTATAGCATGTTTCATGTAACACAAATAGATTTTATTGATCTTCTGGAAGAACTATACAATAATCAAAGTCTTCATGTCTCCTCTAGGATGACTTCAAGAGAGGTGTTAGCTATAACCATCTATATTTTATCATAAAACAAGTCAATAAGAACAAAAATGGAGGGATTTTAACACTCATCTAAAACAATTAGTAGATATTTTTAATTAATTTTGATTCCTTTGTTAGTTTTATTTCAAAGATTGTGAAACTTGAAGATTAAACCTTTCAAAGCACATCAAAAGAGATATCACATGATAGCCAATATATGTCATACTTTGAAGTATATTGTAGTATTCATCTTTTCCAATATGTTTGATGTGCTTGCCAATTAAAATATAGGATTGTTTTGGAGCCATTAATGAGACTCATGTTGATACACATGTACCTAGAAGTGAGAATGTTGCATATATCAGACTCATCTATATAGAATGTTATGGCTACACGTGACTTCAATATGTGTTTCATCTTTGTTATTAGGATGGGAAGACAATGCACACGAAATCATATTTTCAATTTTGCTAAGTAAAATCATCAACAAAATTTTCCTAAGTTGCCTCCATGTTAGTTGATATCCAAGCTAATTGAGTAAAAACTTTGACTATATCAAATGATGGTTACATTTTCAAATAGAAAATATTATCTACTGGATGTTGGATATCTAATGCAATAGGGATTTTTGAAGCCCTTTCTTAACACGAAATATCACATACATGATTTTGAAAGGAGTAGTCAAATGATTCATGGAAGAAAAAAATGTTTAGTAAGCAACACTCTTCTCTACATGGTACCATTAAGAAGACCTTCAGAGTTTGAAAAGAATAGATTATTCTATGAGATATGCCTACATATTCATTTAAAAAGCTCATGAATCTAAAAAATTGTGGGACAGACATTTTTAGGATAGACAAGAAAGTTTCTCTTAAAAATAAAATGAAGAAAATCCAATAATTAAAAAATAAATATATCTAGAAAAGAAAATCAAGCTCAAAGATTAATACTAATACAATTTACTTTAAGTGCAAGAAATCACGATATATAATGTAGGAATGTTTTTGTCTTGAAAGCTTAGATTAGAAGGAGAAATCAAATGATAAAATCAAATCTGATTATAAAAAAGACTCAAAAGGATTTTTAGATCAATTCAAATACTAACTTATCAGCCCGTTAACAATAGGAGGAAGTCAATAACATGTGCTTAATATCACAAGATGGATTAAAAGAAACTATTTCAAATGTGTATATGACCTTTCATATGATAAACTCTTTGGAAAAATGAGAGTATAATAACTTCAATCAACTTAGAAAAAAATCTAATTTAAAAAGAAATTTTACATATTTAGAAAAATATGACATCTTCTTGAATGATTTAAAAAAATCTAACAAGGGTTTAAAAGATAAGAATTTCTTATGTATAAAACTTGAGTAGGAATATAATTTAATATAAGAAGATATTCTCTTAAGGATAAAACAAGGTATGAGCTACAAGTTAGAATATATTTCCTCACTAATGCTAATCATGATATGAGACATTGAATAAAAATAATAATATATTCATCTAGCACTTCGTTTCACACCATAACCCATATAAACATGCATCATATATTTACTCCCTAATTAAAAAACATAAATATCCAATATATCATAAAAAAAGTAGAAATTATTTATAAAGAAGATTCTATTTCTCACACTTCCAATAAACTAAAATATTTTTCAGTTTATTTTTCAATTAACCATATTGTTGGAGCAGACAACTATTGAACTATTCCTCATCAATGGGATGGAGGAGATCAATAGCACATCGATGCATAAGCTTATATATCTATGAAATTTTTATCAAATAGTTCTTATATTTTGATGGATTTCATATAAACCCAACTAATTATACATCGCTTATATATATATATATATATATATATATATATATATATATATATATGGCAAGGGATACAATAAAATTCTCTACCTTCTCAATCTTTATGTGTGCAAGCACGATGATAAAGGATTGATTCTCTATTTTTCCATCTACTATCCTTTCATCTCTTGCACTATATTCTCCTCCCTATGCACCTCATCCCCAACATTAATAGAGCTAAAGGATATATTAGTTGTAGTCATCTCCTCACTTTCCTCATCACTCTTCTCCTCTTTTATCTCCTACTCCTTGTGTATAAAACTCTATGTATGAGTGATTAGAGCATCTAATTTTTACTCTAACCATATTTAATTCCTATCAAGAATAATTTAGTCACTTCTTAACTCTTAAATAACAAACAAAAACTACTTTAACCCTTCATATGGTAAAATAGACTAATCTATAGGTATTTGTGTCTCCCTTACTCTCTCCTCAAATAAGTAAGAAAGACTTATAAGTTAAATTATAATAATCAATCGATAATGTCAAAATAAAAAATACACTTGCATTTGTATTCGTAAGCATTGTCAAAAAATCCTTTCCAATGGGTGACATCTTATTCTTCTAGTTTAACATCCTTGGTGTTCATAAGCCCCTTATAGTAATGATATGGCATATCCAATTATAGTGTTTGGATACAACATTCTTATTTAATGTAGTGGCCTTAGTGTCTTCTCTTATGCCATGTTATATCATGAGTATTTATAAAAAAAACATCCATATCTTAAACCATTTAAAGCATTGGTGTATTTCCTATGATTAAAAATGAAACCTCTACAAAAAAAGTATGGCCCAACCTTCCACACATTATCTTTCTTAATGCACTCTAAGGAAGCTCTCTTTGAGTTCATATTTTCGAAGTTCTTTCCATTATTTAAGGAGTTATTGCTCATCATTTGTAACTTCTTATTAGATGAGAATTCCATAAAATGTAGTCCCATGGACAAAGTAAAGTTGGTCTAAATATTGTAGTCTTTTCTTTAATAATAAACACAATGGAATACCCCCACATTCCCAACATTTTCAACCATTATCAGTGACAAGTAATGAATTAAGGCACCAAAAAAAAATCTAATGTTAAAAGCTTTAAAGAATTGACCAATAGGGAATTTCTCAATTTTGCCATGAGGTCATAAGCCTCAAAATATTTAATAAAGTTCTCTATGACACACCCAACCCTATATCTAACCTAAGTACTATAATGCCTTTAATTGGTATGATAAAATTAAATAATTGCATATACAACAAAGCAACACAACTGAGTCATTTTCAAAAGAGGTAATAAGTAAAAAAAATGATCAATCCATATTTGAATAATATTTGAAGCATAATCAAACCATCTTCAAAGTATCTTTGAACTATGATTGAACAACGATAGAATCATCTTTACAACATGATCAAATATTCTTAGAATAAAGATCAAATTCTTATTCAAAGCATATTTAAATAATAATAATAATAATAATAAATATTTAAACAAAGATCAAACATCTTCAAATAATGATTGAATAATCTTTAAAAGATAAATAAGCCATGACTAAATAATGATAGACTAAGGATAGAATGTCATTAAAGCATCACCAAAATAATAGTCAAATAATCTGTAAATTATGGTCGAAACATCCTAAAATAAAATTCAAACAAAGAATGAATCATCTTCGAAGAATCTTTAAATGTTGATTGAACAATAATGAAAGCATCTTTGAACTATAATCAAACAATGATCAATTCAACTTCAACTAATATTTCAATCATGATTTTTACAATAATTGAATAACGATTAAATCACTTTAATTCATCTTTGACATGATCAATCTATATTTGATCATGTTTCAATCATTGTTAGAAGATGTATTATAAATTATTCAATTATTATTTGATTAAATTTTAAGCAAGTAATATGACATCTATCAACATTTTGGGTTATATCATATATATCGGTGTTATTAGTTTAGTATTTAGAGTGGGAACATCATATTCAACCTCAAATAAACTAAACACCTTACTAATCTATATCTTTACATATGATGAATGAAGAAAATTATTGTTATAAAATCTCACCGCAAAGACAAATATATATATATATATATATATATATATATATATATATATATATATATATAATATCTTAAAAGTTAAATAATAGATATACTTGAAATTTATTATGCAACATACAAAGTCAAAAAATTTCTCACAAACAGTCACCCTATTCTTCAATATTAAAAATCAACCATCTTTAATCTTAATTTTTCAAAATTGAAAATCAAATATTAAACTTCATAATAAAAGTTTAATCATATTTTTCATTTTTATAAAATTCTCAATAATTTGATCATGGTACATGCATGTTGACCTCACTTTCGGAGTGAGTTCTCATCTCGTCTTCTTAGACTTAGGAGTCTTTTAGACACCAAGAATTCCTTAGTCGTAAGACACTTCTAGCACTTAGGTGAACACTTAACCTAAGCCTAGAGACGCAAAAGGGTTAACCATAGAATTAGGCTATGCCTTAGGACTTAGGGAAATCCACATACCATATAACCAAAACTCAATCCATGTTCACCCTCTCAAAACCAAACCTCAAATTCAATTCAAATACCAAATTCAAATCAAATCCAAATCCAAATCCAAATCAAATGATTAAAATCTATAACCAATTTCAAATCAACCTAAGCCCTATGGTTTTATCTTATGGACTTAGCCTTAGACAAATTCTGATCAATCCAAACTCAATTGATTTTCTCAAATATCAAGTTAGCCCTTCAATCAATCAATCAACCCTACAATCAAACTTAATTCCAAAATCAGATGATTGAAACCCAAAATCCCTCTTAAGCCATGTGATAAATTTCATGAACTTGGCCAAAATCCCTTCCAAAATTAATTGATTGTCTCATAATCAATTTAAATCTTAAGTCATCTTCTTAAATATAAATCAAATTTAATTTAAATGATCAAAACTAAATCAATATCCAACCTAAGCCACATGACTCAACCCCATGGACTTAGCCAAAATCCCATCTAAATCAAGCCAAAGTCAATTAATTTTCTCATAAATCAACCATTCATTCAATCATCTCTTCAAATATAAATGAAATCTACAATCATCAAGCTAAACCAAAATCAATCCAAGTCAAACCCAACTTAACCCTTTTGACTTGAAATATCCAAATGAATAAAAGCTCATCCAAATCTAAATCAATTGCAATTTAATTTATATATCAATCCCAAATCCATATATAAACTCGACTAAGTCAAACTCAACCCAAAATCAAGTCAACTAAACCCAATTGGACCACTTGACCCAAAGTGATCAATTTGACTTACTTGAGTCGAGTTCTAATTCTACCCAAATTGGATTGAACCAAGCCTACCAAGACCTCCTATCATGATTGTTGATCACCTTAGGATGATCAATTGTCATAAATTATCAAACCAAGTTAACTTGGTCACTTGACCAAGTCAACCCCTTAACTCATATGAACGTAAACTAGCTAAATTATAACCTAAGCCAAATCCCTTGAAATTAATGATTCATACCAATGCAAAATCAATATTTGAACATGACTTGACCTTCAATTGAGCTAAACCTAACTCAATTGGCTCTCTTGACCCAAGTTGACCCAAATTGACCTAAATGGCCAAAATGGGTCAAATCAAAATCCAATCCAAATTGATTGCAACCAATGGCTCAAGTTCATTCCAAATTGATTGTTGAACTTGACCAAAGCCTCAATTGAGCCCAATTGACTCACTAGACCCAAATGACTTTTTGAACCCAACTTGACCTAATGGGTCAAACCAACCTAAGACCTAATCAAATCGAAATCAAACTCAACCAAAGCCTACATCATATTCCAAATGATCAACCAAATCCAAACCAAGCCATGACCCAATCTAATTTGGCCATTTATGTCAAATTGGTCAACTTGACCCATTTAACCCAAATGAACTCAAATGAACCAAAATAAAATCCAAAGCAATTGAACCAAACCAATGACACCAATACATTCCAAATGATCACATGAAATTTGGCCCAACCCACTTTTAACTCATTTCAAATCTGCTCAAATCAAATCCAATGCTAAATGACCATCCTATCATTGGGTTAGGGGTATCAAATGATGCAAATCACCCATGTAAGTGGTCATTTTCATTCCTTGATAACTTGACACTCTTCCATTGGTCCACCTAGGCTCCTAGGACACTGACTAACCTGACCCAAGGGTGGTTGGGTCAGCCATGACCCAAGAAGAGGTGAAATCACCTCACCTCCCCCATTAATGCATTTGAAACCACCTAGAACATCCACTTCCTTCTTTGGCAGCCAACTCTACACCCTCACCCAACCAAACTGAGCCACCTCATCCAAGGACCCCGATCCACCAGACGCTAAGCATCCACCCCTAACCGTCCATCCAATGAAGGGAGTGTATTCACTTATACACTTCCTCATTTCCACTCAATCCCACACAGTTGAATTTCTCAGACCCTTAGCTACCTAAGATGAGCTGCCAAAGACCTTCCCCAAGCTCCCAAGCTCATCCTAAGTTCCTCACTCTCAGGGTCAAAACAGGCGATCCATTCTCTCAATCCCATTTACTCAAGACTTGACCAAAGTGAATATGCTTCGTTCAGTTACGTATTGCTAGGTATTAGAAAAGAACGAATCACCTCCCAAGCTTCCTGATGGCCGGAGGGTGAACTTCGATCAACACCGACCACCTACGTCTCGTGTGTTGACCTTTCGAGCAAACCTCAAATTGGAGCTTATGCTGATCAGTAGGGCCTCATCTCCACTAGATGAAGCTTCCTCAATCAAATTTGGCATCGGTCTTGAGCTTTAGTAAGGTATTCCATTGAAACCGACCTTAGAGTAAAAATGTGTTGGAGCTTTTTGAAGAAAACTTACATCCCGTACGATAATAGCCGTTGGATCCCTTCGGATCCTTCTTGCGAAGGTGTGGGATGGATTTGAGATAGATCTGAGCTCAGGTGAGCTTGAATCGATCGAAGGAAGGCTGATGGTGTCCTCCTTCCGTCGATCGATAAACGAGGGATCATGCACAGTCCGTTTCGAGTGATTGGAACGGACAGTCGTGATTAAATCAAATAGAATAATCCATTTTAATCCTTTAGCATCGTAGAATTAATCGTGGTCGTCCGATCTTAGATCGAACAGTACACGAGAAAGCGCATTCCACCACCGCCACTTAAGCGGTGACTAGGATAAGTTCAAGTAACCAATCCCACATGGAAAGTGCGCTGCGCCAGCGCGCCATATGGCACTGGGATTAAGGGTTAATTAGGCTTAATTAATGTGTTTTAATGGCTAAAACTTCTAAAATCATAACTAATTATAGAAAAATCATAAAAATATAAATAAATACTCATTTCTAAGTTATTGCAGAGGAGGATTTATTAAAAATATTCTTAATCAATTTTGAATAGTAATAAGAGCTTAATTAAGATTTAATTACAAAATTAATTAGCTTAATTATTCTTTAATTACTTAATTAATTAATCACAAACTTTATTGGTTTATTCAATGGGATGACTTCTACCTCTCGTAATTTTCTTGAGATTTATTACTTAATTAATGGGGAAAATTAACTAATCAAGCTTTAATTACCCTCCCAAGATAATTAATCATTAATTAATCACATGAATAATAAAATGTCAACTAATTAAGTGGTTAATCATTATACAACAATGAATGAACTAATGAAATGGGATTGAGGCCTCCTCCCTAATTAATTTCCCTAAGTTCATTTCATTAATTAAAATAACCAAGGACTAATTAATTAATCAAACTACTTAATTGATCAAAATGAAATCAAAACAATATCAGAAGTTAATTAATTAAGTCTTGGGTAGCCTTTAGGTTTTCCACAACCTAAAGAAGTTTAATGAAATTATGATTAATTCACATGTGTGGAAAAACCATAAGAGTAATTAATTAAGTTTCTTAGCTTAATTAACCATTGATTATGAGCCAATTGCATTAGGCCCCTTTCATTTTAGGATCATTGTTATTTTATTTCCAATGCATATGTAGATCATGTTGGCTCATAATTATTTGTGTAATTATGTTAAGGTAACCTAAAAATGGTTAATTTATGGATCTAATGCATATTACAACTTAATTAATCTATAAAATCAATTTAATTGCATTTCATTAAAGTAAATCAATTAACAAACATGGAAATGGGTTAGAACCATCAAATCTTTTTTTGGATCCTTAAATCAAATTAAAGTATAAAATTAAAAATGGCATTAAGAAAGCTTTGGTTTACTTTAAATAATTTTATTTGATATGATTGTTCTTAAGAATTAAATCGATTGAATGAAATCATGTGTTTATGCTCCTTTATTCCTTTCCTATTATATTAAATATTGTATGTCATTTGAGATCATGCATTCATTTTTTCAATAATAAATTAAGTTAAATGGTTTTCTTTTTATAAGCTTGCATGTACTTGATTAATTTATAATATGTGTGGTTATTATCACTAATAAATTCAAATTACTTTCTAAAATTTATAAATTAATTATATTAATCGGGTGATAGTAGTTACGAACATTTATAGGTTTGCATGTGCTTATGGCTTAGACATGTGAAGTAAAGCTTTCTTTCCCTTAATTCATATGTAGTTTTATATGTACTTGAATGTTAATAAGTATATAGTCCGGGCATCCCGGGAACACGAGGCTTTAGCTAGCCCCAAGGAGGTCATTTGATTACCTTATTAACAGTGACACATACTTATTTGATTTCATTTACATGTGTTTCTATATTAGAATTTGGATAAAATTTTACTCTATATACATAAATATTTCAATCAAATAAAAATACAATCTTTGCATGATTTTCTTTTCTTTATCTATGTATACATCCGTATGTATTTGAGAAAAGCAGGTGTTTAGTCTGGGCATCCTGAGAATACGAGGCTTTAAGTAGCCCCAAGGAGGTCATTTGTTTACCTGACTTTCCTGGTTAATAATGACATTGCTTATGTTTCTTATACATGTATGTGTATATTTAATTATGGAATTAGAACCCATTTTCTTTTATCAAGGATACATGCATTCATAATTGACTAAGTGATTGAATTAGTTGGCAGTGTGATTTAGAGCTCTATTCTTATATTCATGTATATAAATTTATATGTGCTTGAATGCAAATGGGTATATAGTTTGGACATCCATGGAACATGAGGCTTTAACTAGCCCTAAGGAAGTCATTTTATTACCTCACTTCTTTGGTTAACAATGACACGTACCTATTTAATTTCATCCCTATGTATTATTGTATAAGAATTTAGATAGAGCTTTAAACCAATATGATTAAATAACTTAATCACATGAAAGAATAAAAACTTCAAGTATATATATGCATTCATCATATAAGTGTGTCAAAATATATTATATGTATAAATATACTTAGGATTAAATCATATGCTTATTACATGTGATGGCAAAAGAATGATTTAGCATGTGGCATATGATAGTGGTCCAATTAGATTAATCTTAAGATGCCTCTCACATTGGATAGAATTATTTAAAGTGAACCTAAACTTAGGATTAATTTAAAATATATAATAAGTCATTCACTAAAGATAATTAAATCAAATTAACATGCTTTAGAAAATGGCTTAAGGTAGGGATGAAAGAGGGTAATCCTCTTTCTTCTCTTTATAACACTTAATTGTTAAGTGTAATCATATGAAACAAAAGAAAACACAAATTAAAATTCTCAAATCAATTAAATAACTTCAAGTGAAACCAACTTTTCATGTTAAATTGAATCTTTCTACACTTAAAAATATAATACTAATGTTTAGTTGAAACATACCACACAAGCCTTAACACACACATTACAATTAAGTCACCACTTCTAGCTCTATGTTTGGGCGGTGTATGGTGTGATGTATATTTTATTTTGTGATGTAATATTTTAGACTAGATGTTAGGTGTATGTTTCGTAGATGGATGTTAGGCCATAATTAGTCTAATTATGTTTTTTGTAGGGGATTATGTTTAAGGGGCCGCTCAAAAAATAAATATAAATGCTCTCTTTACAAGTTGCTGAAACTTCTAAGCATAATCCAAGTTAGGACAGGTTGGTTTGGTTACCCATGTGCAGGTGCTAAGTCTAAATTATAAATATAAATGCTTGGAAATGTATGTGTGATTAGCTAATCTCTATTTTATATGTGTAGTTAGATTTACTTTTTCTACTTTCAATATAATTTTGCATTAGGAATTAGGATTAGTGCTATGGGGAATTAGGATAAGCAGTGGCTAAAAGGCTTTATCTTGGGAGGCCCTATGATGCCTTTGAAGCAAGTATATCCAAATCAAGAGAAGGAAGAAAGAAGATATGAAGAAATGAAGAATAGAGACCCCCCATAACATTCATTCATTATAAATTATAATTATTATTTTGAAATTCTAGGTTGTATAAGGGTAGAGCTCATCTACCCAACTTTTCTTTTCAGGTTGTACGATGACACCCGACCGCATCTATTATTCTTTCACGATAGTTCTATAAAAATGTTTGATGATTTATTTAGTTTGTGCAATAGAAATAGCATGCTTTTCTTAGTTTCTTAAATGATTGATGCTTTAATGTGTGGCCAAGATATGGTAGGCTCTTAGGATAATAATTAATTTTTTCTACCCTGATTAATCACTCATAACTAAATTTTAAATAATTCATAACCACGTCATAAAACCTAGGTCTTAAATAAGATAATTAAAAGATTTAACAACCCCTTAGTTGAATGGTTGAATGTTTCACAATATACATGCATATTGTTTCGCTCTTGAAAATAGGAGATTTCATCATTGCACGATAGGGGAATGCTTGACCTTTGCAGGCATCCCTTATGTTGAAAAACACCCATTCCCATTGATTTAACCAACAAATTTATTTCATCATGCATGTAGGCATCAAAATATTAAAGCTTTTGTCCAAATGAAGTGTCAAAATTGAAATAAAATTTGAAAATTTTTTGCATTAGATTGAGTCATTATTCATGTCACTCATGCTCTAGTCTCTTAGGGAGTGGGTTCAAGGACTTTAGTCTCTTTCTAAATAACTAGCCTAGCTATCTTGCAATTTATGAGACCAAACTATATGGATTTAAAGTATAGGAGGAGTTACCTGGCGACCACTCCAAATGATTATAAGTCCAGCAGTCAGGTGGTTTATCCTCTTGTTGATCCTATTTTTAGAATGAGTTCTCACCCCTCCATCTTAGACATAAGACTCCTCTTAGACTTTAAGAGATCCTTATTCCTAAGACACATCTAGTGATTAGGTGGACACTCAACCTAACCATACAGACTTAGATGAGTTAGCCATATGAATAGGTCATGCCTTAGAGGTGTTAGGAAAATATGCCTATCCTATAGCTTGAGCCACATTCCTCACTTCCTTCCTCCAAGTCAAACTCCAAATTAAATCAACATGAAACCTAAATCAATTTTAGCCTAATTGATTTTCTCCAAACTCAAATCAATGCCATAGGATTGAGACCCATGATTGACACCCATGATTGAAATCTATGATTCAAATCCAAAATTCAAATTCCAAATTCAAAATATTTCCTCAATCTTTGATTCCCCTTCAAGGACTTAGCCCAAAATCAAATCTAAATCAATTCAAATTTATGAAATTTTCTCATAACTTACTTATATTCTCATTTATATTCACATATATAAATGAATATAAATTCAAATCAACCAAACTAAATCCAAAATTGAAATTCCTAATTCAAAAATCCTTCTTAGGTCCTTAATCCTCTCTTAAGGACTTAGCCTAAAAATCATCTTCATATTAATTCAAATTCATAAAATTTTCTCACAACTCATTTATATTCTCATTTATTTTCACATATATAAATGAAATATAAATTCAAATCAATCAAACTAAATCCAAAATTCAAGATCAATTCACAAATCTTTCTTAAGTCACCTTGATTTTGTCTTAAGGACTTAGCCTAGATCATGTTCAAATCCCTTCAAACTCATGAAATTTTCTCATGACCCATTTATATTCTCATGTATATTCACATATATAAATAAACTATAAATTTAAACAACCAAAACCAACTTCAAAATTTAAGTTCAAATTCAATCAAAATCCAACCTATGTCTTTCAAGTCAAATTCTTGAACTTAACCAAATCAACTTCAAATCAAGCCCAACTCTTGATTTTTCTTCATGATTCAATCAATCCTTCAATTTTGAATCCAAATATAAATACAAACTTCAATCACTTAACTCAAAAAATCAAGCCAAAATCTATTTCATATTCACCCTTTGAACTTGAAATTGTCAAATGAATCAAAACCCATTTAACTCCAAATCACTTGCAAATAGATTAATATTTCAATCATAAGTCCATATGTAAGTTCAATCAAACTCAAATCAAGCTTTGACCAAGCCATTTGACCCACTTAGGTTCACTTGACCCAAAGTGACCTAAAGTATCCTTATGAGCCAAATTCTAATCCTAACCAAATTGGATTGAATCAAACTGACATAAGCCTCTCATCATGATTAACAATCATCATGAGTGATCAATCACTCAAATTGGGTCAAATTAAGTCAAACCTAAGGGTTGACCAAGTCAACACTTAGCCAAAATGAAATCCAACATAGCCAAAATCCATCATAGGCCAAATTGATTGAAACCAATGATCTAAGTTCATTCATGATCAATGTTTGAACTTGACCAAGTCAACATTTGAGCCTAACCTAGCCTATTTGACCACTTGACCCAAGTTGACCCAACTTGACCAAAAAAGTTAAAATGTGTCGATACTTGATCTAAGCCAAATTGATTGAAACTAATGGGTCAAGTTCATTCTAAATCATTTGTTGAACTTGACCAAAATCTCAATTGACCAACTAGATCTAACCTAGCCCAATTGACCTTGAACTCAACTTGACCTAAAGGGTCATATTGAGCCAAATTCAAACTTAACTAAAATTGATTGGAAATAAAGATACCAATCCACTTCATATGACCAACCAAACCTAAACCTACCCATGACCTAGCTCAAATAGGTCAAATGGGTCAAATTGGTCAACTTGACCCATTTGACCTAAATGATGTCATATGAACCAAATTCAAACCTAAACCAAATTAAATCAAACCAAAGATACCAAAATATTTCAAATGGTCATATAAACTTAATCAACCCTTAGTTTGACCCAATTTGACCACTTGGTCAACTTGACCCAAGTTGACCCATTTTGACCTAAATGGGTCAACATGAGCCAAATCACATCAAACCAACTCCAAATTCAATGAAACTTGGCCAAACCTATTTTCTCATTATATCAAACATACCCAAACTAAAATCAAGGTCAAATGACCATTTTACCCCTAGGTCATAGAGTAAATTTTGGCCAATTCCACTTGGAATTTGGTCAAATCCTCTTCATACTCACTTGGCACTCTCCTAGTGGATCAAGTAAACACTAGGAAGAGTGGTGCACTCAACCCAATAGGTTTGGGTCAGCCTAACCTAGCCCAATGGCCAAACCAAGCACATGCTTTGAAATAGCCACATGGGAATCCTCCTTACACTCAATTTGAGCAGATGGCCACTTCACCAGTCCACTCCCTAACCAAAATCGAATTCAAGGACACCCTAAACGGCCTAACAAACTGATTCAATGAGCTCAATTGGATCAAAATAGCATGGCAATTTTGACCATTTAATTGCCAAAGGGGGAGAAATACTCCCCCTAATTCATTTCAAACTTAAGTTTCCCTCATTCAATTGAATCCTAGGAAGCTAGAGGAGCTTTTGTTAAGTGATCCCAAGCATCCTACAGTGAAAACAAAATCTCATTTCTCGATTTTTCTTAAGTAAAAATAGGGGAACTCCACTAAAATTCTATCTTGCTCTTCACTTTAAACCAACTAAATTCCTTCTTCAAGCATCATTAGAGGACCAAGTCGAGCTCACCTAAGTTCTTTCCCAAGTTCCAAAAGCAAAGGAAGGGTGCCCTAGACCAAAGCCAAGCTTAAGGCAAAGGAGAGTTGGTCCATAGAAGCATCCACTCAACCTCATGAGCTCAAACCTTTAGCAAAGCTTCGTCTCAACTAGACGAAGCATCTCTAAGGGAATCGAGTGCTGGTGATCACCTTCGACAAGGTTAGCCATTTTTCTGAGCTTAATTTCAATGTGTGTTGGTCCTTTGTGAAAGGATTTTAATCCTATGGAATTTTAGCTATTAGATGTGCTTGCCTTTAGGTTTAGATTATGTGGGCTAAATTTTAGCCCAATCTGACCTCAATCGAGCTCAAATCTTACCTTAGAACATGGACGGCCTCCATTGCTCACAGAGAATAATAAAGATGGATTGCTGGCCGTCTATCCGCGTGTTTTGGATGGATGGCCATGATTAAAATGCGTAATATCTTTATTTTTCTCCCTCAAATCCGCAACTTTAATCTCAGCCATCCGATCCTTGATCAAATGGTTGAGGAGAAAGAGCATAGCACTGCCGCCACACAGCGCTATGATGTGACTGGTTAAATACCCAATCCTGTTGTGCCATGTGTAAAGCGATCTGCACGTGCGCATTCGATGGGATTAATAATATAATTAAGCTTTAAATAATTCCTAATTAATCACCAAACCTTCTAAAATCAATATCTAAATGTATAATAATAATAAAAAATATGAAATAAATTACATATGAAAGATAATTGAACATAGAATATTCTAAAATTAATTTCAAGGGATTTTGAATAGTATTTTTCTCTGAATTCAGGTTTTATTAGGAATGTTAATTTGTTAATTACCCTTTGATTACTCCTCTAATTAATCCCAAACTTTCTATTCTTAATTAGTGAGATGACTCCTGCATCCCCTAATTTTCTTGGGATTTATTGGTGGCTTAATTAAGAGAATTGCTAGTTCATTCCTTAATTACTCATATAATATAATTAAGCTTAATTAAAGTATAATTAGTGGTTTAACCTCTGATTGAGTCAATTAAGTTTTGATTAAGTGTATGTGAGGTATAAGGAATAATTTTGGGATACTTTCCTTGAGATATTCCCTAAACTCTCTTTTCTTTCTTAATCCATCCTTAATTAAGGGTTAATTCACTAATTACCCCTTAATTAATTTCATAAAACTCTAAAACCTTTCAAAACTTAATTAATCTATCTTAGATAGATGCTTAAATGTTCAAGAGTCTAAGTACATTAAGAAAATCAAACCCCAACTCACATGTGTGAGAGGGTTAAGAAATTAAGTTAAAATCCTTTAGTTTAATTAATCATTAATCATGAGCCAAATTGCATTAGGCCTTTTCTTCCTAGGTGCATTGCAAATTTAAATTCCTTGTGGTTTTTATATCATCTCATTGGCTCATAATTATTTGATCAAATATACTAAGGTGGTATAGGTAAGGGGTAATTAATGCACTTAATTCATACCTTAACCTAATCAAAATATAAAATGGATCTAATCATCTAAAAATTGAACTTAAATATCATACACATGTAGGAATGGGTTAAGAACAGTAAATTTACCTTACATTTCTCAAATTAAATCAAACTCAAAACAAAATCAAACCTTCTTTAAAAGTAATTTGATTTATTTTAAGCTTTCTTATTTCATAAGATTGTCTTTAGGAATTAAATAGGGTGGATATATTTACATACTGTCATCATTATAGTTCTTTCCCAACATGCTAAATGTGAATGTCATATGAATTTCAAGCATTCATTCTTTCCAAAATTCAAAATGAAAGTGAAATGTCTCTTTTATGTCAAATTGCATGTTTTGATTAAAATGGAAATATGAGTGGCTATTATCACTATTAAATCTAAATTATTTTCAAAATATATGAATCAATTGCCAAAACTAAAAGTGTGTTACCTATATTTTATTTATGAGCTTGCATGTGAGTAAAATATAAGGATGTGCTTAGTGAGTTTTCCTTCTCCCCTCTTTTAGTATAGTTTGAATAGATTTTAAAGTGTTCATTTGAAAAGAAACTAACACTTGCCTAATTCCATCTTCTATTCATTCCTATGCTATTATTTAAGAAGGATTCCTACACTTGTTCATATAAATTGCATAAACAAAATAAACCAATCCAACAAATTTTGCATTCTTTCTTTCATTTATTTCTTTTGTATATATGCTTGTATTTAAGGAAAGTATATTAGTCCGGACAACCCTTGACTTTAGTATCCCTAAGTAGGTCTTATACCTTACACCCCTATTTAATAATGGCGTCGTACTCATTTATGCCTTTCATACATTCATGTGTGCATGTGAAAATTGGATAAGAAACTCTTTTTCTACTTAATAAAAATCATGCATCATAAGCATTCAAATTTTTCTGAAGTAAAACTTCTTAGCATTCATTATAAGGTGAGTTAAACATTCTCATTTGCATGTATAGATATGCTTAGGATTCATCCATATGCATGTTATACATGTTGGGAAGGAAATGAAGTGATGTGTGTTTTGTGAATTTAGTTCACTTTACTTAATCTTTAAATGCCTTTCTTTTTGAATAGGTTTATTTAGAATTGATCTAAACTTAGAATTAATTAAAACACATAATAAAATATTCACCAAATAAAATTAAACATAAATCCACTTTAGAAATTACTTAAAGTAGGGAAGAAAAGAGAAGTTCTCTTCTTTGTTCCATCTCTTTAAAACTTAGTAATTAATTGTAGGATTCATTCAAACCAAATAAAAATACAAAATAAAATCAACCCAAATCAGTAAAATAATTTAAATGAAATCATCCTCTAAGTTGAATACTTTCACATTTAAGAAATACAAACCCTAAAGTCATAATTAAGCATACCACATAAACCTCCTAAAGCACACACATTTAGACTAAGTCACCACACCTAGCTTTAGGTTAGGGTGGTGCATGGTTTAAAGTTTGCTTTTGTTTTGTGATATATGTTTTATTTTATGTTATGGTGAATATGAATGAATGATGATGATTCTAATCATTATTTTCTCTGGATTGTGCTTAAAGGATACCATAATAAATAAAAATATAAATACTTTTTTGTGCTTATACCCTTAAGCATAATCCAAGCTTGGACTTAGTCACCCATGTATAGGGTGATAAGTCCACTATACATGCTTGGGATTTATGTGGTTTATTTAGTTAATCTCTATTTTGTAGGTGTTAGCTAGATTTATTTTTCCTTTCCATGTATTTTTGCAATTAGGATTTTGGAATGGGGATTAGGATAAGTATTGGTCATAAGATCTCATCTTATATACCATGTGAAGCCTTTGGAGCAACCACATTCCAACCATCCAAAAGAAAGAACCAAAGAAGAAAAAAGAAAAGAAAAATGAAGAATTGAAGCTTGAAGACCCCCATAACAATGAATTTCTTGCTTAATTATACTTAATTTATTTATAATCCATGTTGAATAAGGGTAGAGCTTGGCTACCCAATTTATTTTTGGGTTTGTGTGGTGGTGTCCAACCATAAATGACCACTTATTCTTTTGCATTAGCTTTGTAAATTAATTGATGATTTGTTTAGTTTGTGCACTAAGATAACATCTTTTTCCAAGTTTCTTTCTTGCTTGATATATGACCTAGATGTGGATTAGACTCTTAGGAAAAAATAAATCTTCAACCATATTTAACAATTCAAAATTAAAATAAAGAACTCATAACCTCACCTAAAGCTTAGGTTAAAATCAAGATAAAAGAATTAGCAACCCTTTAGCTAGATGAGTATTTCTTTTACAACATCATGCATAAATGCATATTATTTTCACTCTTGATTGGAGGGCTTCCACCTTTGCCAAAGAAACTTGGCTTGACTTTTGAGAGCCATGGTGGAAACACACATTTTCCCTTCTCACTGATTTTGGCCAATAATCTTACTTCTCATGCATTAGGCATATGAATCTTATAAGCCTGAGTCAAATGATTGTCTAAAAATAAAAATAACATGTAATATGATTTGCATTAGATTTAGCTCATTTGAAGCATGCCCTTTACATGGTCTTGTCTCTTTAGGGAGTGAGTTTAAGGACTTAGTCTCTTTCTAAATAAATAATATCCTAGCTATCTTGCATATAGCATATGATTTGCCTACATGAATTTAAAATCGTAGGAGGAGTTAGTTGGCGGCCACCCCTAGGCGGTTGTAAGTCCAAGCTGTCGGGTGGTTTGCCCTCTCTTATGGAGGCAAACCAAATACTCATTTTTCATCTTAGATTTAGTGCTTTTGGTCCTCGCCAAAGCTCCCTAGATTTAGATTCTTAGGTTGCTTCTCCCTCCTATGGACCATAAGCATAAATCCTCACCTCTTACGTATTTTCATAATCTTGTGTTGTGGAATCATAAGCCTTAAACTTCTAATAAAAAATCAATTCAAATGAATAATTTAATTTCTAAAATATAAAGCCCAATCATAAGATAGTTTGAGATGCTCACTAGGTTTCCTAGCATTGTGAGCATTTTCTATTTATCTTCCTTTAATAACTCCCTCTCTTTGATCAATCTCATTTGATCTTCCAAAATAAATTCGATTGATAGTCCTACTTAAAATCTTTGGAACAGCGATCATTTACCTTCGAGTATTCTGAGATCATCATTCTTAGGATGTAATTGTATGGTTATTTGTGGGAAGGAGATTTAATAATAAATCTATTTTACTTTTCATGTAAAGTAGGGGAAAATCTTTTTATGCAGACCATTTATCCTTAGGAGTCCTCGTTGGTGATTGGACCATCCATTGGGTGGCGATTTATCTTTTAGAGATAGTACACTTCTTCTCAATGTCATATCAAATCACCCTCACAAGAACATTTCTTGGATCTGCGGTAATTTATTGCATAAAAAGAAAAGAAGTATATTTCGATCTTCATTTTATCCCACATAGAGTGAACATGGAAGTATATTTTTATTCTTTAGAAATTACCTATATAAAAATTTCACCACACCTCTCTTGTAGAGGCAAACCTTATGCTCATTTTCGCTTAGATTTAGTCGCACTTTGGTTCTTACTAAAGCTCTCTAGATTTAGGATCCGAGGTAGATGTTTCTTTTGGGCTACAAGCATAAATCCTCACCTCTTAGATATTTTCACAACCTTGTGTTGGTGGATTATAAGTCCTAGCAATCTAATAAAATTTTAACTCAAAATATATAAGTCTCTTTATTTCAAATATATAAAGCCCAATTATAGGATATATTGGAATGTTTCTTGAACCTTTAGTCTAAAGACATTCTTACTCATTTCCTTTGACTTCCATAAATAAGTCTTCCCCTTGTACTTTCCCAATTATTTTTTTTCCAAAATAGTCAATCTTTTGATAGTCTAACTTTGAAATCTTTGAAGACTCTAATTGTCTACTTTAATGAGTATTCTTAAGTAACATTCCGATGTATTAATTATGGAGGTAGAACTTTAGAACTTGGTTTAATATAACCTTTTATTCATCTATATGCAAGCGAAAAAATTTACATATTGAATCTTATTCTTGGTGATTAGTGTGAAGGTGATGCATCTTTCGAGATAATATATATCAATATATCGATCATCTCAATAAGTATCCCACCCCTCACAATATATATCCAAAAATAAATACTATAATGCAAATACATGAATTAGATAGTTAAAAAAAATGGTTTGAATTATAAATTCATAATAGATTGATTTGTAAAAATCCCTTTTTAAATTAAGCATCCTTAATGGGGATGTTTGATAATGGATTTACTTGAATTTAAACTATTAAATGCAATTAATCTTTCTAAACACAAAAAAATGAATTTATTAAATCACATATTTAATAACTTCTATAAATCCTCCTAAATTCTAGATTTAGTAAATCTAGTGAAGTTGAATTGATGAGATTTACATAAATTGAGATGCATAGAGGCAGATGATGGCCATAAATACTAATTTAATTTACTTTAATAGTTAATAATTTTTTAACTTAATTTAACTAATTTAATAAAATATTATTAATGATTAATTGATATATTATTACAAATAATTTATAATTTAATATATAAAATTATTATAAATTTGATAGTTAATTAAATTTAACTAATTTAAAATTATCTCTTGAATTAACAGCTATAAATCTTCATATATATTATCGGGTATCTCCTCAAAATTTAATAAAATTTAACTATTAATATATTAAATACTTTTTAAGATTTAGAAGTTTTAAAATTTACTAAATTAAGATTTATAAGATTTATTAAATCCTACTCGAATTAAATCCTAACCTTCTAAAAAAAAGTCAGAATCTGCCCTCTCCGGCACTCCCATGGTTACATTTATTGGCGTTTCTTCTGGCTGCTGCGTGAAGAACTCCGGGTGGAAGACTAATGGAAGTGAAGAGCCGAACGGCTCACAGCTTATTAAAGCGGATGACCCATCCCGGAGGCGCTACAGCGCTTGCCGAGACCATTGCAGAGATCCGCCTCCTCACGAAGCACGATCCCGAGATCCGCCTTCTCCTCGCCGAAGCCGGCGCCGTGCCCCTCCTCGCTCATCACCTCCTTGCTGTTCCCCCCATCGCCTCCCCTTTCACTTGAGAACGCCTCTGCTGCCCTCCTCAACATCTCAATCTCCACTCGAGAGCCCCTCATGTCAACCCCAAGCCTCCTAGATGCCCTCATCCACTCTATCTCTCCTTCCGCCCCCGCAACCGTTGCCCAGAATGCCGCAATCACCGTCTTCAGCCTTCTTTCCGTCGACGCCTATCGTCCAATCATCGGATCCAAGAAACCCCTCATCTCCGCCCTCATCACTCTCATCAGCGCCAGGGATTCCGCCACCCGGACTGTGAAGGACGCGCTCAAGGCGCTTTATGGCGTGGGGCTTTACCCCATGAATCGGACAGCGATGGTGCAGTTGGGCGTGGTACCGGCGTTGTTCTCGCTGGTTATGAAGGATTGCCGGACGGGGGTGGTTGAGGACGCGGTGGCGGTCATTGCGCTGGTGGCGGGATGCAGCGAGAGCCTGGAGGCGTTCAGGAACGAGGCCGGGGTTAGGATTTTAGTGGATTTGTTAGATAAGGAGACGGGGGCTAGTGGGAGGACGAGGGAGAATGCTGTGGCGGCCCTGCTTAATCTTGCCATGAGCGGTAGCAAGACAGCGGTTGCTGAGATCAGGGATGTCGAGAAAGCGGAGGTCGCGGTGAGGGAGCTTGCGGAGGCTGGGATCAGCGTTAGGACAACCGAGAAGGCTAATGCTCTATTAAATCTTCTGAAGACAAGGCGCTTTAGCCGTTTGGAAAGCCACTGGATTAGGGATTTCGAGCTCTTGCAGTCCACGACGCCTCCGCCATCGGAATCCTCAGCCAACTCCAGTAACTATTAGAGTTTGGCGAGATGGTGTTCTGGTAATTATTTTTATTTCTTTTTCTTGTAACATGATTTATGAAAGATTTCACTTTCTTTTCATCTTTCGGATGTCTCGTGTAGATTTTTATTTTTTCGTTTTTGCGGGCAGTATTGTGTAGAGTTAGGCGATTGAATTTTGAAAAAAAATGAAAATTTGAATGTTCTACTTGAGCTGAGAACATCTCAAATCTTTGTTACGAAGAATGTGGCACTTTCATCTTTTAGAGCTTTATAAGAAATTGTAGCTAATGAATTTAACATAAATTAAGATTGTAAGTATGATTGCTTATATGTACTTCAAATCATGTAGAGAATTTGTCGTCAACCTTGTTGCTAATAATACTAGCATCACACTTGTAAAGAGTTCACGAATAACGAACTCAATATTGAAATTAACATGATCAGATAAATATCATTTCCTATATGCAACAAATAATTTGATATCAACAGATTAACATTCTCACTTAAGAAAAGGTTGAATTTCATTGTAGTTGATAAGAACATTGACTTGTTGCCCTTAGCTCTTTACAATTCAGATATCTTGAAATGCTTTTACCTAATGCTTTTATAAAATATTGAAAAATGGAGAGCACATTCTATGAAGCACCAAAATCTTTGACTTTATCCTTCTGAGCATTTTGTTCAAAATAATATGAGTAGAAATTTGTAGTCTCCTGAGCTAAATAAGCTTCACATATTAAACTTTTAGGACATTTTTTATTCTTCACTATTTTTAAAAATTTATTCAAAAATATATAGTAGTTTCAGGATTTAAGTGTTACGAAAAAAATAGTCAATTTAAATATTATATTCTTCACATTAGCAGGCTCTAAAAAAATAAAGGGCGGAATATCCTCTCAAGTTTGCACAATATAAATGAAATTTTGATTTCAAGCTACATTAGAGTATCACCATTTAATCGAGCTAAATATCTTTCTTTAAAAAAAAAAGACTAAGCTCGATCAAAGGATTTAGTATCTGATCAGGCAAAATATTGAATGCAGTTGACAGTATACATTGTAAGAAAAGTGACAATCATGGCTCTTCATCCTAAATATTTTTTCACTTCTCCTCAGATCAACACAGCTACTAAAATTAGATGTTTACCCATATGATAATTTCAATAAGTGTACTTACTCACAAATAAGTCTCAGCTGGTTTAATGTGAGACAATTGGCTTTAGACTTCAAAAGCTTACCACTGCAGTCTCTTTTAACTCTACTCTCTTCTCTTGCAGTATTCTTTTAAGTCTAATCTAGTATTTACATTATCTTTACTTTTACCCTTAACATCCATCACATTGTTGATTATGATATCAAAGAAATTCTTTTCACATGCATCACATTAAGATTATACTTAATCAGATTAAACTTTTAGTAAGGTCTATCCCAAAAAATACTTTTTTTGGTCTAGTTGTGATCTACACCATAACCTAGTAGACCATCACATAATATTGGAGAATTAATTATAGTTGAAATTGACCTAACAATTTATCATAAATTATCCCCACTTAATTTTGAGGGAGGCTTCGACTCCTCAATTTGATTTTTGATGAATGCATCCTCCTTCTTCTAAATGGGTGATCAACAGGTATAAACATATAGTAACAATCAAATTAAGAATTTTTTTGATCATTTTTAAGAGTAAACGCCTTTGACAAATCCATGTAGTATGGATATGTCAACATTCTAGCTGTGCTCCATCCTAGCAACATTTCATACACAAGAAAGTTATTGATAGTCTACATAAACATTGCCTTCATCTGAAAGTTCTACTTTGTAGCGATATCATATATGAGCACGCCATTTTCCTAAATGATTTTCAGCTCATCAATCAATGATTATAAGAAGACATCAATATTTACTTCAGAATTATGAAGCATATGTATAGTTAGGGTGAGGTTTATATAAGGTGTGATTATATACATCTCTAGAGTTAGATTGGAGGGTATAAGTATCATTGGTCAATATGAATAAGGTAATGCATACTTATTAAACGGTGTGAAACTATCTGTGCATAGGCCAAGTTTGACGTTGTGTGAAAAATTAGATGCAAAATCAGGATAAATATGATTGAAATGTTTCCATGCTTTTCCATCCGATGATGACTTAGAAAATTTGATTCAGTTGCTCTCTTATGGTGTCATCACATATACTTAATTGGACACATAACTGCATATAATCTCTAAAAACATGAAGTAAGTGAAAAATAGAACAATCGCTTGTAAGTTACATCATTTTCTTTGCTTTATTTTTTATTCTATTACTTGAATATAGGTGTTTCACAAAATTTGCATTTAACATCTAGTGCATTATTCTTGTAGTATAGCATACAATCTTTGACACAACAGTCAATCTTTTCTGAGCCCAGACTTAATTTTGACACTAATTTTATTTGTTCCATATAGGTCCATTAAAACTATGCTTTTCTGCTGGTTTGTCTCTTTAAGCAGTCCTATAAATTGGTTAAAGTATTCACATGTCATGTTATGTTCAGTTTTGATGCTTAGCATTCTTACAGCCATAGATAATTTGATGTAGTTTGTGCAACTTTCCCACAACCATCACTGTGCTACATTTTGCAAGTCATATAACTTTTGAGCTTCTTTATTAGGTGGTTTCTCTTTTGTTAATCCTACAAATTAAGTTCTTGCAGCATCAAAAATTATTTTTTCATAATTTCATCTAAAGTTATATTTAGTTGAAGGGCGTGCATAACTCGTCAAGGCACTAGCGTCAGCTACAATATATGATTTGAACTCATCATATGAAGTCTAGAACCAGTTATTTAATTAGAAACCCCTGCGATATAAGTCTAATCTCACTTCATCTAGCATTAAGAAGGCCTAATTCTTGTGGTGTTTGTCGCGATGATTTTTTATGGGAATTTCTACTGGGAAAATTTCTGATTGAAAATTTGTCAGTAATTCCATTAGTAATAGTTATTTTTCTTGTAGTATAATCACAAATTTTAGGTCGTTAAAATTATTGCATTTGAATTTATTTGAGCCAATTATTGTCTAGACAGTGAGAGCTATGGATTGTCATAAAATGCATTTTCAGGCTGCACATGTGATGTTCTTCTTAATAAGAATGTGATTTTGGAGACTTTTGAAATTTTATAAGGTGTATTCAATTAAAATGAGATTCTTTGATTTTGTACGATTCAAATGTCATATGGAGAAGAATTTTAAAATAAATTTTTTGAAGACTATTGTGATGAAATTAAGATAGGCATAACTTCTTTTTTTTTTGTCTTACACTTAGAATTCCCCAACAAAGTCAAATTATAAAAAGGCTCTAATAGAGTTAGATGTTATTGGTCAACTACTAATAATTGAAGTTTCTGGCAAGGCGAAATTTCCGACGAAAATTTTGCTGGAAAAATTTCTAATGGAAAACTTTTGTCGAGTAAAAGTTTATTTTGATCATATATCAAGAAATATGATTGAAAGTGCTAATTTTATTAGTGCTAAACTGATTTCAGATATAGAAGATTGCTTAAGGTTAGTTATTTAGAGGTTATTATCAAATCATTAGGAATTTTAGTTTTGTTATTGCTAAATGATTGTTACTTTGCCTCAAGCACTCTTGGGAAGCTCTTTAAAAAATATTTGAATATTTCATAGTACATGTAAGTTAGTTAAATATATTTTAGGATAAATGTATAAATTAATTTGATCAGCAATCTTCCTAATTTTTCTAATCATTAATTAATTATGGCAATCATGAAATTGAATATATAATTATTTATACTTGAAAAATTAATTTCCAAGTTTGATTTCATTAAATCCATTACATTCCTTTTATAGAAAATCATATTGTAATTTGTTATGTGCATTATTTATAATCATTAAGTTATAAGGGATTGAAAACAACTTTGAATACTTCCAAAATTGCTGCACTAAACCCATGCGACATAAGATATAGAGTCACGTGCATGTCCTTTTTGAAAAATTGAAAAGACCCATAATTCTCAATGGATTCTCATGCTTCTCTATGCTCAAGAATTTTTTAGTATCTCCAAGATAGTATTATGTTTAGGATTCCTCAAATAAGTTGAATTAGATCTTATCTCTTTTATAGATTTTGAAAAGGGCCATTCAATTATTATCTGGGATATATTAGAATATTCTCTATAGATTTTAACAACGATCAATATGGTCACTTCGATCATTATTTTGGAATATACCAGGATATCTATAGTTCTCAGCAATGAATAATATGGATCGCTTAGGGCAAATGAGCAGGCGTTACAAGCTACTGGCTTATTAGAGCTCGTTCATGATCATTTGATTAACTAATCAAACGAGTTTGAATATTTTTGTAAATACTCGATTGCTAAATGAACAAGCTTGTAAAGCTAGCTTGTGGTTCGGTTCATTTATGTTTATGAACAATATCATTTAAAGCTCATGAACAAGCTTACTAAGGAGCTCGATTATGGTTCGATTAAGGGTTGTTTGTAAACAGTATTGTTTAAATTTTTATTTTTTTAGGCTTAATAAGCTTTAATTGATACAACTAATATATATTTCTCAACAAGCTGCTCGCAAACAAGCTCGAATAAGACTTGATTAAAGCTCATTTAAATGAGTTTGCTCATTAACAAGCTCGATAAGCCAATCTGAACCGAACTCATGAACAAACTCGAAGCGAGCATGAGCTCGATCATGATAAACAAGCTCAAGCTTGCACATCATTCTAAGAAGCTTGATAATGGTAAACAAGCTCAATCTTGAACATCATTCTAAAAAGCTCGATAATGGTAAATAAAGCTCAAGCTTGAACGCGTGCCTACTCAACTTGGCTCGGTTCATTTGCGGCCCTAGATCGTGCCCTCTCATGATTGAAATATGATTGGATGATACTTTCTTTCAATGATTAAAATTACTTCTTTAATGACAACTTGATTATGGAGTGGTATGTTATACTTGGGATAATCATTAATTTTAATATGATTCATTTTTACATCACTCTTTGAGTATTCACATAACCCACCTACTCCCCTCCTTTCTTACCCACCCCACCTCCTTATAACCATCATTTGCATTAGGTATTCTCTGTAGATACAAGCAAAATAGACATGGTATTAGGTCACTTTTGGTTGTTCTAATTATTTCATGTTTGATTTAGGCATCTTTATCGTAGAAAGCTTCCATTGTCAAATTAAAAAATGAATAGTTGTTTTTTACTTTGAAGAAACATTGCAAACTTGCCTTTCACCTTTCATGACCATCTCGATTAAATTCCTGCATTCAACTTAACACAACCAAAACCTGACCTAACCAGGGTGAGCTAAGAATTAGAAATTGCTGATAAAGTAGCTTTCCATTGTTGAACCTTGTTGCAAGACTTGAAGAATAAGGCGCAAGACTTTCTATGGTACTTTAGATCAGAAAATTTGCACACAAGAAATCTAGAAGAGCAAGATTTTTTTGTGGAAGTCACATGGAGCAAAAAAAAAAAAAAAAAAAAAATCTACGATGACTTCGCCTAATTTCGAAGATCTATTATTTATCTATTGTTTATTAAAATCAGTATAAGAGATTTTTGCCTTTGAATAGCTTTAAGAAGGCCAGTATAAGATGCTTATAGGCAAGAGAGAGAGAGAGAGAGAGAAGTAATTTTAAAGGCACAAAGGTTGGTCTTCCCCAATGGAGAAAATATTACATGCAGAGTTCATATGCGCATGGAATTTCGCACAAAATGAACTTTTGAACTTTTTTTTTCTTCGTTTTTGTTAAATTGTGTTTAAAATACATCGCTATACCAATTGTGTAATGTATTTAGGATGTTCTAAATATCTCCCTAAACCTATAAAAAAAATTTGAAGTACCTAAATTCTAAGATTTATTTTGTGCGAAATTCATTCACATACAAATTCTGCACATAATATTTTCTCTCCGGTATGATAGTTGCAAACTCAGTAGCAGCATATGATGATTGCATGAATAGTTACTTTTTTAAGTAATGTTAGCATAAAACATGATATTTTCTTGCTACTATATTGAATATTGTTTGACCTCTTAAGAGTCATCAAATCCTTTGATGGGGAGGTTCAACTGTGGACAGCACAGTCAATTTTTTAAGGACATTTATGGAGCCCTAAAAAGCAATACTTAGTTTATGGATATTTGTACAATGGTAATCCTAAAAACATGGATGCCTATGATGAGAAAGTTTCTTAATTTTTTTTTTCAAATGTAGAGAAAAAAAACGGTTAAATGAATAAAAAATGAGCTATATTTATAGATTTCTAAGGAATATTACTCTTAATTTAAAATATTTCATTAGCCATGGAGATCAAATCAAATTTCGATCAAATATTATCGATGCCTTACAGTCGACTTAATTGACCGATCTTTATTTGAGACTATATAGGTGATGATGGTAATTGTTGGTGGTAGCTATCGTCGATATTCTAAATCGATGACCTGAACATATAATGTTACAAGTAGTGGTAAAAGATTAAAATATTGATTGACCATATTGGTCAAAATAATGTCATTAAGATTTATCAGCTCTCAATTGTCTAATCCAAGGATTCTACCAAGTTCATTCGAGACTCTTTGCCTATCTCTCTATATTCAAGCCAAATTTAAAGTAATTTTGTAAAAATAAGGGTTATTTGTATACATAGCGCATAATTCTTATATATTTATATATCTAATATCTAAACTTTGATATTTAGATCTATAACACTCAAATCTTTAATATCACATCAAAAAAATCACTATTATTAATTGTTCAAAAGCAAATAGACCTTTTCATGCACATGTAAAATGTTATAACTATAAATATCAAATTTTAGATGTTAGATATGTAAATACATTAGAATTGTGTGATATGTGTATAACTCTTCCAAAATAAATAAATAAATAATTATAGGCACTAGGAAACTTGATCTGAGAGTTGGTCAAAGTTATAGTTTTTTTTAAAAATTTTTTTTTGGTCAAAGTTATAGTTGATAGTTGACGACTATTGTTATTTGGATTAGTGAGAAATCCATTCCATGTTGTCAGCCGTTTCATTTATTTATTTTCTATCTAATTATACCAAATTTCCAGCGACCATGTTCATATGAAGGGAAATTAGAGTTAATTTGTTCTCATCGTTGAGTTAATGGAAGCCATAGAACTGTTCAGTCCTCTGCATCGATGCCTCTGAATTGCTACCAACATGGTGAGGGATGGCAAGATGAACTGCATTACAAGGGCTTTGTTTCTCTGCATCTTTATATTTTATCATAATTTTTGATAAATTTGTATACATAATATATATTAAAGGCTTGAATCTTAGACCTTTTGATTGACAGCAAAGCTCTCAACCACTAAGCTAAGATGATTTATACTTCTTATATGACTTTAAATATTCATTTTTAAAGCGACTAGTGATTTTGGTTGTAGAATGTGAGGCACAATGTGAATACTAAGAGGCCAATTCAAATCACTTTTGGGGTTTATTTGGGATCATTTAATGTTTTTGATTTTTAATTTTTATTTTATTTTATTTTATTTATATTTTGATTAGAAATAAAATAAGTTTGGAGGTGATCTTTGTTTTAAAAATATTCAAAATATTTATAAATTATTTGAGTGTTTAAAAAAAGAATATAATTTATTTTTCAAAAATAAAAATTACATTAAATAAATGTGTTTTTAAAAATAACTTGAAAATATAGGCATAAAATATAAAATAAAATTGATCTTAAATAGACCTATTTTTATTTTTTATTTTATTTTATTTTACTTTAATTTGTTTATACTTTGATTTGAAATAAAGAATGTTTTGTAGTCATAGTTATTTTTTAAAAACACCTAAGACATTCAAAAATTATTTTAAGTATTTTTAAAAATGATATGATTTATTTTCAATTTTTTTTTAAAATGTATCAAATAAATATGATGTTAAAAATAAGATAAATTAGAAATAAAAAAACACAAAATAAAATTAATTCAAATAAGTCCTAAATTTTTAGATAATAGAAGTAAAAATATTATATGATAAATAAAGACTAATGGCATTACCTTTTATTCTAGAAATACCATTTTATCAAAATATAGTTTATAGGAATAATGAATATTTAATTAAGTGCGTAGGGGTATAAATTTATGATGACTTAATAAATGACTCATGGTATGAGTTTGATGAGCTAATAAATCAAGCTTGATCTATAGTTGACTTGATTTATTTAAAAAAGAATTAAAATAAAATATACATATACATAGTAAAATTGAAATATTTATTGCATTATGAAAGCATCATAAGCTAATTATGAGGTCTATGGTAAGAACAAAATGATCCAAGGCTAAGAAGTTAATATATTTCTTATTAGGTGTGGTGTTGTCACTTTGTATTCAATATTGTAATTTGTAAGATAATTATGATAATATTATGTATAGTTTATTATATTATATTATCATTATAATTTAAATCATTTAAGGGAGTAAATTGGGTCTTCTAATCATCAATGGATGATGAAGACATTGTATGATGGACAAATAAAGAAAACAAATGTCATGGATGTAAGAAGTGGAAGTGATTGGCCAAGCTATGAATTTTAGCTTGGGATATACAAAACTTAATTAACTTAAATAATAAATTTTTTTATTAAATGAAATTTAATATTTTAAGCTTGTTTATCCATTCAAAAGGGATAGTAAATTATAGGATCCTATAAATCAGTCTATTTTTATTGAGTAGTAGTTTGATTTAAGGAAAAAACTTTACTAAAATAGTCATCCATTCAAAAGGGATAGTAAATTATAGGATGGGCAAATAGGCATGGGCAATATCATTCTTGTTAGATGTAGAGAAAAAGACAGGCATATAAACAAGTAGCTTGAATCATCTTTGAGTTACCTAATTAATTAAGATCAAGCTCCATTAAATGAGTTCAAAATGTCTTAATTTATGGTGAAAGAGAATACAAAGATGAATCCAAGGAATTATACTAAAAAGAAGCGTAGAAAAAAAGGGTTAAATTTTGTGAAAAAATAGTAGAAATTTTAAGATTTTTGGGAGGAAGGCAAAGTAGGGATTGGCCATTGATTATTAAGGTAATGTTTTCTAAGTGAATGTAGGAAAAATGGAGTGGCGAAATCTAGGATTAGTAATTATGTGGAGGAAAAGGAAGAGAGAAATTATAGGCTATCAAATCTAATGAACTCGAGAAGGGCTTCAAAAACTTTTTTTTTCATGAGAGTGTGTTTTAGTTTGATTGGAGATTAGGTTTAGTGTTAGATGTAATGAGGTAGATAAGTCGTGGAGTATTGGGGTGATGGTGAAAAATGAAGTGACTTGTGGAGATCGAGTCACATCAGGAATTAAAGGGTGGGAGGCTAAGATGTAGTTTTTTTTTATTTTTATATATATTTTAGCTTTTCATGGTGGAAAGAGGGTAAGAGATTGAAGATGAAGGAGAGAAAATAAAGAGGAAGATGATTTAACATACATAACAACAAATAAAATAACCTCCCCTAGGTTACTCAGTCACCAAGCTAACAAGGGACACAAGTGTTTCAATGCACTTTAACTTTTGATTCCATTCATCAATAGCTTTCACTTATAATCTAGTATACCTTCCTCTTATAGGCTACAAAATAAAAATTTCAAATTATAAATGTAGAGGGATTCCTTAAATCTTGGAGATAGTTGATGGTGTATGGTGATATGGCATTGTTGGCCCTTACATAATGGGCTATGTTGTCACCTTAGATGTAAGAGGGTGTTGATAAACCACCCCTAAATATCTTGTGGCATGTGGAGGTGGTTGGATGAGTTTTCATATAGTCACACAATAAATTTTGTTGATTTAAACTTATGCTTTGCACTATATAAATACTAATACTTCGAATCTTTAATTGATGCAGTACTCTAAAAATCAAGTGAGAGTAGTAAATTGATTATAGTTTAATATAAAATTTTAATGCTATTAAAGTTTTATTTAATAATTTATTTTATTTAAAAAAATTAAATAATTTAATAATTAATTTGAGCTCGTTAAATTAATTTAAGTTAATATCAGCTCTATATCAGTTTTATCACTCATTAGCTCTTTATAAATTTTTATCAAAAGCTTCATTTGCTATCTATTAAGAAATTTACTTTGATCTTAATAATTTCTCATAAAGTGAAATTAAACTGATTTTAGTTAATAAAATTATTTAGCTAATAATATTTATTTAATAATTTATTTTTATTTAAAAAAATTAATATTAATTTAATTAGGTAAATTATTTAATTGAGTCTTAACATTTAGCCTTAATATCAAATGTTATATCAAGTCTTGATCTAGCTTTATCAAATTTTAATAGAAATGAGCATATTAAAATTTCATAGCTTTTAAAATATCGTTAATAATCATAAATGTATTAAACAAAGATGTTCAAATTTATTCATTTAACAATTATTTATAAATGTATTTAAATTTGTTTAATTCTGTTCATTTAACAATTATTAAAAGTATTTAAGCTTATTCAATTAATCAATCAAACAAATATAAAAATGAGCACTTATCAAATTAAATCACGAGTAATTTGTCGAATGCTCAGTTTATTTGCAACCATATTGATTTATCTCTATATAAGATTTGCCCATCCTCAAAAGAGTGCTCAATTCCAGCCCTAAACTCTTAATAAGTTATATTTTATTAAACCCATCATGAACTTATAGCCACCAAACTATCTATTTTATAAAGCTGGATACTTTTTCATATGAAATAATGGAAAGATGTCTTCTTTTTGTTCCTACAAATCGATAGCATTCAACAAAAGATGGCAGAAAGCTGCAGGATGCGGGCATCATTATCCAGTGAGCTTGGGAACGACTTAATCTGAAAACTGAAAATAGAAATTCAACTCTTAAAAAATTTTAAAAAAAATTTCCTTAAGTCTAAAAAGGTTTTTTTATACTTTATTATATTTTTCATATCTTATCTCGAATAAATACATTACATTATGTATATCAAGTAGCAATTTTCACCGCCTCTTGGTGGTGAGTCGAACTCCGAGTTGAATCCTCCGGCCTATAATAAGGGAAAGTAAGTGACATTGGGTGATGAATGTGTGCCAGGTGGGATTAGTGTAATGACATCCTCACAAGAAGATGGGTGGGGTGTTGCCCATTGCAAAAAAAAAAAAAAAAAAAAAAAGAAGCAATTTTCTTAGCCGGCTATATCAGAATTATTATATTATATTTATGTTAGTTGGAAAATAGCTTTTTTAGGCTAGTTGAAAGTGTTGAGACAGATCAAATTTTACCAAAGCTAGTTTTCTGTATATGTAGTCAAGAAATAAAATATCAACGCTTTACCTAAAGAGCCTTAAAATAATTTCTTATGTTTAAATTGATGATGGAGTGATTAAGCTTAATTCTCTATCTTGGCAACCCTATCTTTGCAGCTCACCAGTCTTTATCCACTTATTAATAGATAAAATGGACAACTAATCTATATTGGACATTTGTTATAGGGGAGATAGTATAAACCAATACATTGGAGGCAGGAAATTTTATTATATATTCTTCAAGAACTCATCTGATGAATGATTTTTGGGGGAGTTGCCTCTCTTCATGGGATGAGGATAGTATCTTTATCGCTCTTTTATCAGCTTTCTGAGATGATGTATGATATTTTATAGGATATTGAATTGGCTTGAAGATTGAGGATTGCTTGATTACGAGATCATCTTTTTTACTTGGCTTGACATCAGATCATAGTTATTGAGCTAGCTAATGATCCAAATACAATTTGGATCAAATTGAATCAAGTCATGCCTAGATTAGATGGAGTTGGGCATCTCCTCCACTCTCATAATTTTTGTATAAAAAATAATTCATGGTTTTAATAGGCTCTAAATATTGTAAATTTATAATAAAAATGACTATCTTGTCACAACGATTTTAATGTCTTTAAAAGCATTTGATTTTGATCATAAAAGGTGGTTGAATCAATCAAACTCGATAGACCAAATCAAATTGACCAACATAAGCCCCATCTTGGCCATTACATATAAGAGAAAGTCATATTAAAGGTGGTAATAGTTTTACCATCATAAACTTCACAAGGGAATGCCAAACCAGACCCCAAAAATCTTTCATCACAAGCATATAACTAGTGTCATTTGATCATAATGAGGTTCACTCTTTATGGTATAGTTTATTCGGCAAGATCTAAAATTCTCAAAGTTCCTACTTTTGCAAACTTTTAATTTACTAACTTTTTATGTCATTGAATTGCTTTTAAATATTTTTTAAAAAATTAAATGGTAGCTTATAATTACTATTACTTACTCTTAAGGACTTGACCAACCCAAAAGTGCTAACTAGGGAAATCTAATTAATTTGAATTTGCCTGACAAGTGGTAGTGGCAAGTCGGTGGGAAAATCTACTAGCTTGCAAGAGGTTCAATATCTTTTTGGCATCTTTTTTTAATCCAACTCATACCTCACCAAATTTGTTTATTCTATTTCATCTAATATCATATATAACCAATTAATTTAGACATGGCTCTATGATTCAAAACTTTTTTTGGCCTATCATGAAATATTTGATAAATGCAACATCACTTTATTTGTGTTTTGAAGATCAACTATATGAGCCTTGTTCATACCAAATTTACTCAAATGCTAATATGACCTAGTCCAAGTCATACTCATTTGACGTAGATTAGATTTAATCTATAATTTATCCTACTATGGCTTAAAACCCAAATGGTAAACTAGGTTCACCTTAGGTCAATTAAAATTCATCATAAGTTAGCATGGTTCAACTTTAATCTATTTAAAATGACCTTAAACTAACTTGGCTAAACCCTATTCAAATATATGTTAAGCTAACCAGTACAAAACCTTAGTTTGGTCTTTGACTAAAGTGACCCCAAAGACTACTTTGAGTTGACTAATCAAGTTCAAAAGAATCCTTTGGAGTCCTTTTACCAACTTAGAGTTAACCAAATCCAAGCTTAAGCCAAATTTAGCATAAACTAATCCAAACTCAAGCTAGGTTCCTATTCAAGCTAACTAGTGAACCTTGTACCTTAGATTCACAATGGATAATCCATCCTAGCCTCAATAAACTCAATGGATGCATTAATTAGCCCTAATGTTATCTAACTCCATGGCTTGACCAAAGGCCAAGTTTAAGTTAGGATAGACTAGATCTTTGTACTAAGCTCAAACCAATTAATGCATACTAAAGCATAGACTTAAATTTATTTAACTGTTAACTAAAGGCACCTTAAAACTAAATAAAAGTTCTTTAGAAAATAGAAAGAAAGAATTAATGAAATCATGCTTATATCCTCCTTTTCCACACCCCTGGACTATTGTTTGGGCATTAGATTGATATACTATAACACTTATAATGGAGCCTAGGACAAGAAATGATGAGTTTTAAAGGCTAAGCTCACAAGCACACCATATAATAATTCGCCTCCAGAGAATTTCATAAGAGCTCCTTATCCTAATTGATCTTTTATAATCATCTAAATGATCAAAAATGTAATTTTCTAATTGAAGCTTGGTTGGTGTTTTCATTATACCTTTGTAGCTCAATAATTCACTTGCCATCTTGTGTTAAACTCACGAGGAAGATGCATGACTTGTTACAACTACATATATTATTTAGATCAAGTATACTTACATAAACTTTTTCCTTCCTCACTAGGTTGGTCAAGTATACTTACATATAATAATTTATTACATATATGTATAATGTTTATGATAAGTATACTTACATATAATGTTATTAAAATAATTAGCAGTATCAAAAGCATGTTTTACAAGTAATTATACTCATGATGGTGGTGAGTAATCTTTTAGTGAGATTAATGATTAAAAATGGGTATATAGCCTTAGTTTAACATCCTAAAAGGTGATCTAGAGTTTATGGTAAAAATGTGAGGGATTTGGTAGAAGGAATGTTAAGACTAGTCCAATGAAGACTAGTTTGAGTTGATTTTAAAGATTACTTTAAAAAATAACTTTTAAGTGATATAAATGGCTGAAACTTATGGTGGATGGTTAGCTTAAGTTTTTAAATTTTGATTTGAAATAAATAGTTTGATAATAAGGTTGTTAGAGAGATATTGTAGAAAGAAGATAAAGATTAATCAAGATTGGTCTAGATTAGTTAATTTGAAATATCTCTTTTAAGAAAAGGATTAAGTTATGCTAAAAAAATAATGGTGAAGCATTAATTTAAAATGTGAAGTTATGTTTTGGATTATTTAGTGGAGTTTGATGAGATGTAAGTCTTTTTTAATGGTGGAAAGAATAAGTTTAGGCAGTTGTCCATGTAATTTGGGTCAGAGTTTTAAGGAAGATTTTGGAGTGTCACTTGGAATGACTTGATGGATTGGGTCTTTCCTAGGATGCTTAGGAACTCAAGAAAGGTTGTGGTTAGGTTAACTTTGGAGTGGACTTCAATATATAAACCTAATTGTGATCACTGTCTAACACAAATCACAACTTGAAACTCGATACACCAACTTCCCAATTTTAGTATTCCAACAACAACAATAAGCCTTTATCCCACTATGCTTAGGAATTATTCTTCTCCATTATGTTATATTATGTGCCAAATTCTCATTTAATTCTAATCCAAATTTAGTATTCTATTTATAAAATTTCAAATGACTTTAAATAAGATGAAAATTGTAGGGGATTAAGTCTAGTTTTAATCTAGAAAGTTTACAAATTTTTGTAAAGTCTAGATAATTATTTAGGATTTTCTTCAAAGACTAATTTGATAAAACCCTCCTGGTGGGTGTGGGTTGTCAGAAATTGGTTTTATAGTGAATAAAAATTAAGAGAACACTTGTAGATAAAACTTTAGAGTGTATAATTTAATTTTTGCAATTTTTTAAATTTTTTTGAGAAGTTTAAGCCAACTAAATCCTAATTGGTACAAGATTAGGCCATATTTGACCTAGTTATGGCTGAGCCATTCAAAGTGGCATTTGGATGCATTTAAGTGGAGAAATTATGTGGGGATTAATTTTTTAAGATTTAGAAAAGTAATATTGATACACTACTTGAGAAATCCCAAATTAGATCACTCACCAAAGTGATATGTGTTTGAAGGATTATCAAATCACTTCACTAAATTGACCAACCACCAAGCCCTCGACACTTTGGATTTTCTTCAAAATTCTCTTGCGCCAACATTACTAAAGCTTTCATTCCACCAGCATAAAGTGTTTTTAAATACGCAACATCAATTCAAATTGGAAAAATAGAGGGAGAGGTGGAAGAGGGGGTGAGGGGGGAGGCATTCAAAAAAACATAACTTCCTCCTCCAAAAGCCACTAGTGTTTCTTTTTAAGTTAATTATAACTTCAATAAATCACTCTTCCCCACATCACATGACATAAAATTACATATGTCTCACTTATATAACCCAACATACAAACTACATTAAATAAAAAGATTGAAATCCCTAATTTCTTCAAACTTCATTTCTCCTTAATTCCTTACTACTAATAATGAGGCCTCTAAATTTGGCTTTAGGTCTTCTTATTTGAGCTCCTGTAATTGAGCCTCCTTGTGCTACTCTAGGTTATGAGAACTTGGATGATAAATTTCTTAGCTTATAGGTCAATTAGGAAGTAAAAGGAGATGTGAGAGTGATTGTGGAAAATCAAAGTAATGGGGAGATGGAAAGCATTTACAAAAACATAAATAAGCCACTAGTCTCTAAGTTAATTATAACTTCAATAAATCACTCTTATCACCTTGCATAAAATACATATGTCTCATTATATAACCCAACATAACTTATTAAATAAAAGATTGAAATCCCTAATTTCTTACATTTCTCAACCTTATTTATACTAATAATGAGATCTAAATTTGGCATTTGATCAATATCAAATAGGTTATGAGAGGATGATAATTGCTTAGCTTATAGGTCAATTAGGAAGTAAAAGGAGATGTGAGAGTGATTGTGGAAAATCAAAGAGAATGCTAGAAAGCATTTACAAGATAAATAACCAATCTTATAATTAAACAGTTAAGTTAGGCAACAATAACTAACATAAATAGAAATAAATTATTCAAAGAAAAGTTTATAATTTTAAATCTAAGAAAATTCATTACATATCAACCTTATTTATAGAGATTATAATTACCATCATTCAAAAATAGAGAGAGAGAGAGAAATTTATAAAATAATACCATTAATAAAATATATTTCATCTTTAATTATTCTAGTAATGGTCAACCCATACATATTTTAAAAGTAAAAAAAATTAATTTATAAAATCTAATATATTATTTAAATAATAAATTTACATTTTATTTTTAATTGGGCTTTATGATGGGTCTTAATTTGGATATTGCTTGAGAACTTTTTAAGCTCTTATTTAAGGTCTTGTAATGGGTTCTTTATCTTTATTTTTTATTTACATGATGTGCTAAATAAATAAATGGGCAAATATTATTTTCTTTAGTCTCCACCATTTTTATGCAAGTTCTCTAATCTTTCAACTTTAAAAATAAATTACTAGATCTCATGTCAATGAAATTTTCAAGCTAATTACCTAACACCATGAGATCTATATTTGAGAAATCATGTTGAAAAAAATTAGGTAAGACATTTCAAATATTCCTTATTAAAAGTTGAAAATGCATCATACGAAATTTAACTTTCTACATAAAAGTAGCATATTATTTATCTCATTAAATCTATTATTAAGCTCTTGAAATTGCATATCTATCATAGAGTAAAATGACTACTTAATAATGATGCAAATTTGTGATTCATTGACCATACCTTCTTGATCTCCAAGACATTACAAACATCTCAATCATATTTGAATAACTACATCTCTTTTTTTGGCATATAATGAGTTAATATCTTCAATTGAAGTTGTTAATCCATCATCTCATATAGTCAGAAGTCTTTGCATAGAAATTTTAACCAAAATTATGATGTTTCTAATATATTGGTTATTTTGTAATGTTTAAGAAAAAGTTTATTTGTGATGCCTATATAGACTTCATAGATGCAAATAAATTAGTAAAATCAAAATATTTTATAGAATCTAGTACACATACGCTTAACCTCTTTGTTCACTACTTGAGCCATCTTGTATTATTCCTTTAAGAACCTCAATAATAGCTTAAAAAAATTAGAAGTAGATTAATAAGTAATCCACTATGTGACTATCAACATGTATCTTTAACTCGTTGAAAAGAAATTGCGTGATTCAACTCTCTACCATTTGTTAATTCTATGTTTTATAATTACCCAATAAGTGTGTTGAGATATTTCTCCTATAAAATATATCTTTTCTTTTACATAAACTCCCAACAATTTTAATTAACAAGATGCTTACATAAAAAAGAGAAACAATTTTATATATTTTTGTCAAGGCAATCAAAGCTAGTTAGAGGTCATGTGCAAAATAATGTATATTATATGATAAATAATTATCTTTCATAATTAAAATCTTCAACCCATTAAACTCATCATGCATGTTACTTCTTGCAACCCTAACCACATGATTGTCCAATACTCAACTAATGCCTTCAAAAAAGGATGAGTTGAAGCAAAAGATTCATCAACATGTATAATCCCTAAAAATTACTCAATAGCACAATCTCTTTTATTAACAAAATAGATTGCAGTTGCTATTTATTTTTTATTTGATATATTTTGAGAGTCGTGTAATAAATTTATAAATAACTCATTTTCTAATTCATTAATATTTGCAGTTATCTCAACAACAAGACATGTAATTTCTTTCTAAATGTCAAGAGAAATAAGCTTATTATTTTTGGAAGCATTTTTTAAAATAATTTTTTATATCTTTTGTAATCTATTAATAAGTGGCACAACTCTAGAAAAACTTTTTGATTTTTAGAGTTTCAATCATTGCTTCAAAAAGTTAAGCCTCGATGTAAAAGAAGCATGCACAATCAATGCTTCCTATCAATCATGTTTCATAATTATGATGCATTTTATCACAAAATTTCATAGATGTAAAGCTGGTGTGTTGATCTTCATTCAGTAAAACATTACACTTTTTTCAATGGTATTATGAACACTATTGACATGATTAATATGAATTCAAAATATATCCTTTCTTTTCAAATATATAAATAATTTACTATCAAAACTTCCACCATCAAATTATTCTCATATGTGAGGGGTATCAAAATAATAAAATAAGCAATATGCTTCATCTCTTTGCAGCCTTATATTTTAATCAGGTTTTGAATTCATCAAACTAATATGAATTAAATCTTTGTATTTTGTTTATAAGCTATATTAAAAGAAAATTATGATCATATTGTTGGTATGACCCTTCTTATAAACAAGCTCTATGCATCTATCATAGTCATTAGGATGATAATTTAAATATTTTTCTAATTTTTGATCTACTGGTAAGTCATTTATGTAGCACAAGCTACCAATGCATGAAAAAATGGTTCAATTATAGAGGCACATGCAAGGGAAACTGAAGCTAAGCATGGAGGTCCATTACAATAAAAGATTAGAGATGAGAACTTGTATGTTGGGATATTTCATTTTAATTTTTATATATTTTATATGGATTTGATCTCATGTATTAGTTTATGTATGATTTTATATATTAGTATTGTAATATTGTATTATTTATGGAGATATATGGAAAAAGGGATAAAAATTAATTAAAAGTAAATTAAAAAATATTTATTTATATTAATAAAATGTAAATTTACTTTTATATTGGCCAGCCACACCATAAGAAGTAGTAGTTATGAGATATTTACAACTATGGCAATTTAAATTCTAATGCTTTGGCTGCCCCTCCTAGCTTTCCCTCTCTTTGTATATATATAGTGGTTGATATAAGAACTATATACTGTTTATTTTTGTTGGAATGTAGGTTGTTGATGTTTTACACTAAAAATTTTGACTGCTACTCAATGAGGAAGGTTTAGTGCTTAAATTCCTCATAAAGGGCTAGCTTGGTGGCTTAACTCTTCTCTACTCTACTTTGATATGTAGGGTTTTATAAATTCTGCAATATTTTATTATTTCATTATTTTATAACTCTTATATTATCATTCTCTATCATCTCTTACCATTAGATCCATAATTCCACCCAAAATTAAAAGCCATTTGAGGCTCTAAGCTAAGGGACTACTTTAAACCCCACAAAATTAATTTCTTTAGCTCCTTCCTAATTTTATTTTAAAATCACTTTCAAAGCTAAAATTTCTAATCTAATTGATTCCATCCCATTTTACATTGTCCCAAATTCTTTAGAAAATTATCAAAACTTCAAAAATCTAGTATAGTCTTTTATTAACCCACTCCAATCATTTTCAAGCCATTTCCTTTAGAAAATTTTAAAGAGCTAAGTCTAAATACAAAATTAGTCATTCTAGGTAAGATTTGACCTATGTGGATGAATACCTCAAATTCACCCATCAAATCCCTTTTAAAAAGTCCACTATCACTAGAATTATATTAAAAAGTCATTTCCAAAATATTTTATTAAAATTTAAAGATCAATCATATAGGTTGATTTCTTGGCAACTTTCTTTGAACTTTGTATCATACTCAACAACATTAATTATGCTTGATATTTATAGGTTATTATTCTCAGCTTTTTTTTTTGAAGCATCTCTCCATAAAATAATTTCTCTAAGTATTCAATAAATTAGAGATAATTATTTGAAGATCAAATGATAGCAATTCTCAATTTACTTGTAATAAAAAAAATGTAAATATAATACAACTTTATATACATCCTTTTACCTTCCAAAATTATCAAATATGCTCTTAATCATCATTGAGATGGTTATCTATCTTATTATCACTATATGATCCATCAAATAATAGAAATTTATTTTGACTTATTTCTTATAATGAATTGAATTTATTAAAATATCAATAATTTGTTTTCTAAATTATTTATAAAAAATAGTGATGCCATATTTAAAATATAATATTTAAATTCTCTTAAAGAATTTAATAATAAAATATAAATTACAATCAAAAATTTATTGGAATCAAATACTCTTATGATGTGACCAAATCTAAAATGCAAACAAATTATTCATTGATTAAATTTTCATTCTTCTTAAAGTTGACTTCTACAAAAAAAATATTGTGAAAACCCACTATACATTATAGGCATTGGGTATAACTCAAATTGTTTATATTCTAATGAATAAAGTTCTATATTAGTCACAAAAAATCACTATATTTGGCATAGATCTAATTCATCACCATTGAATGATGATGAGACAAGGATGTAAAGTACAAGCTTAAAGTGGAGCCTATAGAAGGAGAGTGAGATGTGCCCATGCCATGAGAGCTAAGAAAACGCCATGAGTGGCAAGTGGTGAGATAGCTTATGATGTTTGTTGTAGGCTTGTAACTTGTGGTTTTGCAAGATGAGGGATTCTACAATTTTTCTGTGTCCTGTAGTTGAAATAAGAAGGAAAGATTATAGAATAAATAGAGATTTTATAAAAAAAATATTTAATTAGTTGGTTGAGCTAATGCCCCCACTATAAGTTTGCCCTGAAGATGTCATCATCTTATTGATTGATTTTATTAGAGTAAAAAATGCTTTTATAACTAAATAAAGGCTAAGGATATAAGAGAATTTTGATAGAGGATACTACTTATTTTATCTCACTTTTCTTTCTTAAAAAAAATTCAAAGATATTACTTCTTTTTATATTTGTGTCCTTGATAAAATTGTGCCAATATATTTTAATCCAATGGCTATAATTAACTCTCTAGGATTATCACATATCTTTTATTATAGAAGTCATTAGTGACTATTTTACATTAGTTAGCTCTGAACTCACAACTAAACATCTCATGTATTTTAGGCCAACACATGTGCAATATTTCAAAAATACACTCAACTTATTAAGGTGTATTTATTATCACCATATTTAGATATAGCTCATATCTAAATTTATATAGTCTATTTTCATCTATGTATCATACACATCTAGCTTATTCAAACATGACTCCATTATTCTCAAATTTGTTTAGCTTACTTTGATTTTGCATCATATGTACCTACTTAATGAAAGCTTAAAACCTAATCCTTACAAGAAAAACCAAATTTATCTAGTGGAATAAGCAACCCTAATGTTTGATTAGTGTAATATCACTTTGTCAATGATTCATTTGACAAATAAATCAAATAAGGCATACTATGAACCCAAATCTTCTCATAATTCATTATTCCAAATTTAAAGTTTGACCTAATCTTGATTAGATCGAAACTTTAGTCCAGCTAACTCCTTTAAATTTCAAAATCCCAAGTGATTAATTAGCTTCACCTAAGGTTAATTAAAATAACCATATGTCAGTATAACAAACCTAAACATTGCTTAAACAATCATAATCCAATTTGATTAAACCTTAATATTATATGTGCATTAAGTTAACCATGACTAAACCTTAACTTAAGATTTGAATAAATTGACCTAAAAACTATAAGTTGATTGATCAATTTCAATGGCATTATTATGAGTCATTTAATTAACTTAAATTCAACTAAATCCATTCATTTGATAAATTCAAACAAGGCTAGCCTAAGTCTAGTCCACCTCAAGTCAGGGTAGGTTCGAGTTCAAAATGATTAATGAACCTAATACCTTGGACTCACCATGGACCAACCAACCAGACCCAAATAAACCCCATTAACCCTTTAGATCATCACTAATCTCATATAAATCCAAGGTTGATGAAAACCCAAACATAAGCTAACCTAGATTAAATCCCCATATTAAGCTCAAACCAACTTAATAGGGTTAAAATTGATTCGTTTGATTAAGCGCTAGCCTAAAATAACTTAGAACTCAACTAATTCCATTATGTTAAGCTTAAACACAAAATAGAAGTTCAATTATAGGATAAAAATAAAGAGATAACGAAATTTAGCTTATCTCATCTTCTTGACATCCTAAAGCTCACTCCTTAGCGCCTATTAACACCATTATACTACTAGATTATTTAAGTCAACATCACGTGATTTATATAATTAAAACTAAGACTTAAAATGTTAAGTTTTAAAATTCAAGCACTCAATCAATCCCATGCATACAACATTCTAATTCACCTCCATAGAAATCTCTCGAGGGCTTATTGATGTTTTAATCATTTATAACCTTATAAACAACCACCTCCTGCAACTTTCTTTGTTAAGGATTGGTCAATGAACTAAGGTTAAGCCTCCTTAGCTTATGAAGTTATTGGTAGTTGTTGAAAAGAAAAAGGGTCATTTGAGTTTGTTGTTCTCATATAAAATATTTCATAGGATGAAATAAGAAAAGTTTCCTAATAAATCTTACCTCAACCTGTATAAAATACTCATAAAAAATTATATTATCAAGGTCAAGTTAAAATTAAGTAGAAAATCTAAAATGTATTAGTCTCTTTGAAAATAAATTTTCTAAGTTCAATTACAATCAAAGAACTAATAAATTTTACCTCAAACTATATAAAATAACCTTGAAACATCCTATCATCAAGGTTAAATGAAAATCAAATAAAGAATTTAGGAATAATCAATCTTTTAAGGGGAATGAATTTTTATAAAGTTGAATTACATTTGGTGACAAGTCAAAGAGCACTCTCTATATGGAAAATAAACTTGTATCTTGATTGTCCAAATTAATGTTGAGATAAAAATCTTTACCTTGAAATGGGATAGTTCAAATAATTGAGGATGGGTCACCATAATTAAGAGAGATGACAATCTATTTACATAATAAACATATATAATAGGAATCATTGAAGCATTAAAGAGTTAAGAAAAGCATACAAGGATTCTAAAGGTGATGGTCGAAGGTGGAGAATTTAGAAAAAAATAGGAATAACCTAGTTGGGATTTCAATGGATCAGTATTTTATGCCATCAAGCTCAAAATCACTCGCCATGAAGGTAGTTAACCTAGTAACGAAGAGTTGCATCATCTAAAGTTAACCACATAATCTTAAATCAAGAAAATAAGATTGCTAAATAGATATTTTAATGTGATATATATGGAAAGGTACATGGTTTATAATCCTTAGGTATAAGTATTACTATGGAAAAAGAGATAAATAAGGAAACCTAATTATTCATAATTAATGTTATTCAATTAAGCTAATAATCTTGTATAGATTAGGCTACGTAGCATGCTAGAGAATCACCAAGGCATATCAATTAAAATTATATCATCAATTAAAAGATCTACCCTAAGGAATATGATATGAATGAAAATTATTTATCCTTGAGTGAGATATTTTAACAATTTATATTGAGACTAGTTATATGATGGAGAATAAAATATTAAGTTTTTAAGAAAGCTTTTATTTGAATGGCCTCTTCCACATCATGAAGAAAAACACAGAAGTTATGCCACATAAAATGTTAATTTGTGTTGATGGTATAGTTGTAATTCTATTATATGATTTTTAATATTAATTCCATGGTTGTAAAATGTAAAATAGTTATGATAGTTTTAGGAGTTTTGTTAGCTTGTTGTAATTTGAGTTTGAACTTTTAGATTTTAGAAAATTTAATTTTGAAAGTGCTAGGTATGGTGATTATGGAGAGGTTGAAAGATTTCATTTTAGTTTTCTAATGTTAATTTCAATTAATTATTGAATAAAAGTTGCCAAAATAAGCATAGCCATGCAACAAACTTTTACCATTATATTCTTCATATAATGAATAATTTAAGGTGACATTTTAAGTGATTAAAAGCACCATTCTTCCTCCTTAATATAAGAAATCAGTTCTACAAAAGAAGGCACCACAATAACGCACTTGGAATCAACCATATCCATTCATCTTACTTTTAATTGGATTTAAGTTTTAATGTTATTTTATGTTTAAAATATTTGACATAATATATAAATAAGAAATGAAATCAATTAAAAAAATAGAGTTTGTTTATTTCAAAAAGATTCTTCAATTTGTGAACATAAGCACCTTGGGAGTTTGGTGATTTCCATGACTCTAAAAGCCTTGGTGGAGAAGTAAGGGTGTTTTTCTTACATTATTTTTTTGTATACCATCTTGTACCTTTTCTTTATCACCCTTTCTCATCCATTATGATAATCTTTATTTCCATAAACAAGCAACTCTAATAAAAAATATGGACTTAATTTTGGTTACTCCTAAATCCAAGGCTGTAATTACAAGATTTACATGCTCATGTGTCCATAGTTCCATCTCTATTACATTTATCTTTATATCATGCTCCATACTTCTAATCCACTCCAAGAGGCCTTAATTTCTTTAAAAAAAACATAAGCAAATTATTTAATTTTAATGTGCATGACAAACACAAACATTCCACCATTCTATCACTTCCATAAAATAACAAACATGTAAAAAGCTATCCTAAACTTCCATAAAAAAGCCTTAATTTCTATCTTATTTTTACTCTAAGATAACTCACATGAATGTTAATTCTTGATTCTACATCCATAAAAAAGCTATATTTATTATTTTAATTGTTGGTAAGCTCTGCTTCATAATCCAAGAGATATTTTAGTTTTCAATTGAAAAGTTAGCTTAAGGGAATGTTTTAATTTTTTTAAAAAATTAAAATAATTTTTAAATAATAATTAAATTATTAAATTTGATTAAAAAACCCTTTTTAAGAGCCCACCGCATTCATGTAATTTTCAAACAAATCTTATTCAATAATTAAAGAAAGAAAAGTTGAAGAGCTCTAAACTACATTTATAAAATGTAATACCATTTGGGGTGAAAGAATAAATAAAAGGCTAATGCAACTAAGATCTGCTATGCACTTCCAAAAATAAAAATAGTTATGTTGAACATAATATAAATTTATTCCAAAATTTACACATCAATTTACTAGTAATAAGATACAAGTTCATGATTCCCTCTACTTCTAGTTCTTGTCTTCTTCAGGTTCATCTATATTGAGGGTATTCCATCTTAAGTACTCTTAGTTTGTCTAGTCTTAAATATACTTTTAGATTTGGAATGCCACAAGTTATTAGATTAAAAATTTTGTACTTATATTTTATTGCATATACAAAGCTTTTCTGTTAAAAAAAAGTATACTTTTATAATCAAAGTGTTAAAAATAAACAAAATATAAATTTTAATATCTCTTGATAAAATAACCACATATAACTTATTATTTCAGAATGATAATACTTTATTTTGGCTTGCTTTATATATTTTTTATGCATAACCCTTATAAAAAAAGTGTGAATAGTATTATATCTAACATTAAAAAAATTTCCTATTATAGTGTAAAAAAGTGGGCAAATGAGATATATACCAAATACATAGATCCAAAATAATTATGTATAAAGTCAAAATTATGTGTCAAAAAGATCCTTCAAAATATGTTGACCTAGCTACACTTTATCCTTATGCTAAATAACACAGGAGTTATGTTTTATCATAACACCATAGTGTGTACAAAACTTTCTATGTAGTAAAGGATAACTCATATGATTATGATAGAATACCGAGCTAGCTCATGTTAAGGATCCAATCAAAATAAGGCTTGTCACCTTAATATTATTTTTTTTAAAGTTAAAATTTTAAAACTACATTTCAATGGAATTAAAAAAGGTTGAAAATAGATAAAAGTTAATTTAATTTTAAAAGGTGGGAATTAAATTCTTTGACTTTTGAAAAGGCTGAAAAGGTTGTCCACATGTGTGGTCAAGAGCAATTAATTATTTATAAAAATTAATCAAGATGGCATGCCCTAAGTTATTATATTCTTGAATTGTCATATGCAATTTGGTTATGATAAGATGATTCTCATAATGTGGTGAACTATCCCATAATGGTAATTATTAACCCATCATGACTTCAAATTAAGTCTTGAATAAAGGGTCAACCTACCTAGCAATCTATGTTGATAGACCTAATTCATATACAAATACAAAAATATAAGATGAGATAGTTAAAATCATTAATAATTTCACTCAAAATTCAATCATTTAAAAGTGGTATAAATATCTAAAAGAGAGAAAAGGTTAGTCATATAAAAAATTCAAATATATAGGTGTTGGATTATTCTTAGTTGAGATAAACCACTTTAAAAGAAAGCAAATAGTTTAGGTATGGGTGCATATCCAAACCAAAAATGTTCATTTATAGGGTATGCCCAAAAAGTTATATAACCTAGTCAAATATGTATAACTAAGTTGGGATAAAACTCAACTAAGCTATGGCAAATTTCAAAATGATCTTAATAAAAGAGCACTAAGTCAAGGGTAATAAGGTCAAAAAGACATGGACCTACTTAAGAGTGACTTAAGCAAAAGAGGTTCACTAAGGCAGGGGCAAATCTAACCCAAAAATTGTGTAACTATACTAAAGGTAGACTTGGTCAAAACATCATAACCAAATCAAGGATAGACCAAGCAAAAAGAGTATGATGAAGCCAAAGTAGTATAACTAAAAGAGCAAAACTATACTAAGAAAAACTCACTCAAAAAAGTACATGACTAGTACAAAAGGTTTCCTTGTCAAAAGAGTATGATTAAAAGATTGAAAAATAGTCAAAAGAGCATGATCGTGTTGGGAATAGACTTAGCCAGAAAGGAAATAAATAAGTAATTAGGATGCTAGCTAAAAGTGCATAACTAAATTATTAAGAATAAATAAAGTCAAAATATTAATTACAATGATGAATGCATGCAAATGATACAATCAAGCAAACCAACATGGTCCTTAGAAGAGTCTAAAAGAAATGTAACATAGAAAGCCTACAAGAAACAAGAGTCAACTATCCTAGAGTACAATGTAATCTATCTTACAACTTCTAATCCCTTATTAGTTAAGGGCTTGACATTAATTAGCAAGTTAAATATTATGCTTAAAAACTATAGTTTAGGGCTTGACACATATTAATCAATTTTAATTACAAATCACATAATTGAAGTTAAACTAATCGCATATAGTTGTTAAGATATAGTGCAAAGACAATATGACCCTTAATTGTCTAAATTCAAGTGCAACCTCTAATATGCATATGTCCAAAGAAAATACCATACTAACAAACTACTCAACTCAAATTCACTCACGATCAACTAAGTTGAGATTATGCAAGTGGTGTAAAGTGTTTTAAGTTTTAATTTTTCTATGATAAAATCATACCAAATTAAATGAATTTTAATTTTAAATATTTTTGATTTCTCAATAATAATTTTAAATTTATAAAAAACTCCTAAAATTATTAAATACTGAAATTTAGAGCATTCAAATCTCAAAATTAAATTTTCATAAATAAAATTAAAAATTGTTGAAATTAAAAATTTAAGAATTCAAAGATGAGGTATTACAAAGTTAAATTCTAATTTTCTATAATTAAAAGAATAATTAAAGAAAATAAAAAATAATTAAACATTTAAGATAATTAACTAATCCAATATAAAATTGAGTAAGCTATTATGTCAAGTACTCTATGCAAGTCAAAATATATCTCAAATATTCTAGATATTTTAGTGATAATTTAATTTTTGTTTATAACTACCAATAAAATTAATGAAAATAATGAAAAACACCAAATAAATTAGAAAATTTATCAAGATATTTTGGTATATATAATACTTTTCCTAAGACTTTAAAATGCTTAAATTAGGCTATGATTGGTCAAATTAATGGAAATTTGTATTTTTTTTTCTTTTTTATAAAGAGTTATTTTAATTATGAAAAAAAACACACAACTCTAAGCACATACATCAAAAACTTGGGGAAGTTTAAACAAATGTTCATGCATAAGCATTGATCTCACAAAAAAACAATTTCTTTTTCTTAAAATTAATTGTTATTTTTTATTATTAATCTAATATTACATTAATTAAGAAGATAACAAAGTTGAAAAAAATTAAAATAAATTAGAGAGTATTCCAATCAATCTAAAATGATAAATTTTCAAGGTATTTTTATTTTAGACTTATATAATAAGAAGACAAACATTTTAATTTTGAAAAATAATAAAAATATATTTAAGTAATGGAATTAGATTTTTAAATAATTATAAAAGTTTGAATTATTTTATTAAACATTACCAAATTTTGTTAGATTTATTTAAGGTGTTTTGGTATTTTAAAATTAAAAATAGTTTTTTTTAAAAAAATTTTGTAAATATAACAAAATATCTCTATAAATTTTGAAATACTTAAGAAGCACATAAGAAAATCTTAAATATATCACAAATTTTCATGAATTAGTTGACTCATGCATGAATTATAATGAATTTTTTAACAAAGAGTTGCCAATTAGAAATTTACTAAGTATATAATGAGATATCACCATGACTTATGAAATTTATGTTATGTTCATACTAATATCCTTGATATATCATTGGAGCTTCAAATTTTTGAAATCCATTTAATGAGTAATTAAATTAAATTATATAAAGATTAGTTTTATAAAATTTAAAAATGATATAAAATATTACAACATGAAAGGATTTCCACTTATAGAGTAAACTTCACTGAACATAGTGGGAAGCTAATTTAATACGTTAGGGTGTTTAGGTTTTCCTTGTTGTGACCCCAACAAACCCATAATCTAGAGGCCCTATGAGTTTATTAAGAATTATAAAGTGTACTTTCATAGCTAATTTTGGCTAACAATTTTTACCAAGGTGAGGAGAAGGACCTCTTAGAGATTGACTTGATGTGGCATGAGATGGTAAAAGACCTAAAAGCCTTCTAATTTTAAACTTTTTTGATCACTAGTGCTCACTAAATGAGCTAAGATGCTATTGGAGACTCTGGAAAGTTCTCCTCGACTAAATGGAGAAGAATGAGAAGGCACTTAGAGAATGAAGTAAAGAAGAATGAGAAGATTCGATTTAATGGTTTGCCTAATTTTCCTTTAAATAAACTTAACCCATGGTTAACCATGGTTTAATATCATCTACTAAGCTAATACATGGTTTATTATGTAGCATGAAAGGCTAGGATGCTTTTAATTGGTAGCTAAGATAGGGAGATGTACTATCCTTTCTTGATTAGGGCTAATCCCTAATAGAATGGGTTAGTCACTATCAACTCTCATTTTGAATAACAAAATCATGGTCTAAGAGCAAGTTATTGCTTAGGTTGCTATTCAAACTATTAAAGGCTCTTAAACAATTAGTTGGTATAATTTAATAAATTAATTTAGGTATTATAGATGACTTATGAGTTTTGGATTATCCAATTTAAAGATTTAAGGTGATTTAGTCAAATGAATCAATACATATTTAACTAGATCAAATTAAATTTAAGGTATTTAATTGACAACCTGAGGAAAATTGGGACCAAGGATGTGACTGACCTACCATCTTATGGAGGCCTAAGATCCATTGATTTAACAAGTTTAAAGTCATAAGACAATTTTAGTTTAAAGATTTTAAATAGACTATGTGTTGCACTAAGAGTGAATTTGAGTATTAACCACTTCTATGAAAGTTTTGATTTGAACAAATTGAGGTAATTTGATCAATTTGGTCCAAAGGTTCCAAATGGGTTTAGTATTGGGCTCACCTTGGGTGGCATGACCTAATTGGGGTAATTAGAATAAATTAAAGGTTCATTAGGATAAATTATTCAAGTTTATTACATTAATTGATTTAATCAACTAAGGTCAATTTAATTGAAATAGCTAAATGGTTCATATTAGGTCAATTGAGGTTAATTAGCTTAACCAACAACAATAATAACAACAACAAGCCTTTATCCCACTATGTGGGGTTAGATACATACTTTTATCCCCATCAATTGGCTTAACAAAGTGGCAACAATAAAATGTCTTACATATGAAGAATCCATTCAATTCAATTAGAATAGTTAAGTCAATTTTATCAATTGGTCAATTTGGTGTAACAGGATCATTTGAGGTGAATGATCCAATTGGTCAAATTAGGATTACTCGGGGGTCATTAATCTCATGTCACTTATGACTAATTAATTAATGGAGTTTTCAAAGGTTGATGTGACTTAACTTGATCAAGTATGTCAAATAATCAAATTAACCTAAGAGATCAAATTGGGTCAACTTTGATAAGTAAACTAGTTGGCCTCTTCAAGGTACAATTAGTGTTAAGTCATGTATATTTGACCTATTAAAATTTATATAAGATCTTAAGTTGGATCAATTTGAACAAGTTGATAAATTTGATCTTATAGGGTCAAATAAGCTAAATTAGGTTAAAGGTCTAATAAAGCTATACCAAAGTCCTATTTGGCTCTAACTTATTAGTACCTATTGAAATAGTTGGTAAAAGGTAATCTACTTATTGACCTCACTTTTGGAGTGAGGATCCAATCTTCCCATCATAGGTCTAGGGGTCTTTTAGACACTAAGAGCTTCTTAGTCATAAGACACTTCTAGTGGATAAGCAAATACTTAACCTAATCTTAGAGACTTTAGGAGGATTAGTCAAAGGATTAGGCTATGCCTTAGGACCTAGGGAAACTTACCTAGCCTTTAGCCTAACCAAATCTATGCCTATCCCCTTAGCAAAATTTCCTTCAATCCAAATCAAATTCAATTGATTTTCTCATAAATCAATCAATCCTTCAATTACCCAAGCCATACCAATATCTACAATCAAATTCAAGTCCTTAAGCCAAAATCAAACCCACCATAACCCAAACCTAAACCTATGATTTGATCATGGACTTAGTCAAATTTTCCTTCAATCCAAATCAAATTAAAATGATTTTCTCATAAATCAATCAATCCTTCAATTATCATGCCAAGCCATATCAAAATTTACAATCAAATCCAAAATCAATCTAAGCCAGCCCCTTTAACCTAAAATACTCAAATGAGCCAAAATCCAATCAAACCCAAATCAATTGCAACCAAAGCTATAAATCAATCCCAAATCAATATCCAAACTCAACTAAACTCAATTTAACCCAAAAATAATTCAATTGACCCATTAGGCTCACTTGACCCAAAGTGACCTAAAGGACACATTTGAACTAAATCTTAATCCAACCCAAATTGGATTCAACCAAACCAATCAAAATCTCATATGATGATTATTGATCATCCTTGATTGGTTAATTGACATCAATTAGGTCAAACCATGTCAATTTGGTCATTTGACCAAATCAACCCACTTAACCTACATGAACCAAATGAATCAAATTTCATCCTAAGACAAATCAATTGAAACCAATGATTCATACTAACCTAAAATCAATCCTTGAATATGACTTGACCATCAATTGAGCCAAACCAAACCCAATTGGCCCCTTGATCCAAGTTGACCCAATTTGACCTAAAGAGCTAAATTGGATCAAATCAAAATCTAACCTAATTTGATTGCAACCAATGGCTCAAGTTCATTCCAAATTGATCATTGAACATGATTAAAGCCTTGATTGAACCCAATTTGACCAATTGATGATTTATCCCAAATTGATTTAGCCTAAATCATTCTTAAATTCAAATTGATTGAAATTAAAGCATACAATCATCTTCAAATGATCAATTGAATCTAAACTAATTCTTAACTCGAGCCAATTTGGACAACTTGGCCAAATTGGTCAACTTAACCTATTTGACCTATATGAACTCAAATGAGTCAAATCCAAATCCATGCCAAATTAAATCAAACCAATTGAACCAAAACCTTCCAAATACTCATTTGAACTTGACCCATGCTTTGGTTTGACCCAATTTGACCAATTGGTCAACTTGACACAATCTAGCCCAATTTGACCTACATGGGCCAAATTGAGCCAAACCCTTGCAAACCAAGCCCAAATCCTATGGAACTTGGCATGCTCCTTTCTTTGGTCAGCCGAAATCCAACCCAACCCATGCTTAAATTGGCCAAAAACCCAATGGGTAAATCTTGCCAAATGGGACAAATATCCCATTTGAATGGTCAAACCTACTCTCCTCTACATGGTTACCTCTTAGGCCTCCACCGAAGCAAGAGGGACACTAGTTCACCTGACCAAAGGTTATTGGGTCATCCATGAGCCAAATGGAGGTGAGTTCACCCCTCTCTCCCATTAGAATTCTTGGAAGCCAAGGACACCCACTTCTTCTCCCATGGCATCCACTACCCTCACTAACTCACTCAAACTAAGCCAACTCAGCACCTCCCTGCCACCCATGACCACCTGTGGTGGTCGGATGACCACTTGAGGATAAATCCATCCAGTCCGTCCAATTCAAGGAAGGAGGGGGTATACCCCCTTCATTTGGATTCAATTTGAGACACCAAGCATCCTCAGAGCCCTAGCCCACTAAGACAAGCTGCCAGAGCTTCCTCCCAAGTTCCCTAAGCATTCTCATTGCCAAAGATGATGGAATCAAGCCAAACTAAGGCTTAGCTCCGACCATCTCCACCAAAACTCAACCCCACTTCAATTAACTCTTCCCACACGTTCACCAAGCTCCGGCGAGGTAAAACGAATCTTTCCCCAAGCATTTTGAGCACTAGAAGCCATCCCTAGACCAACTCGGCAAGCATTCTAGTGGTGCGTGGTCCACAAAGAAACCTACAAGGAGGCACCATGTAAGCTTCTCAATAGGGATTTATCTCTTCAAGGTGAAGCTACCTCGGTCAGTTTACTGCTGGTCTGAAGCTTGGACGATATATTTTCTAACAGACCTTGTATTTTCCAAATTTTTTGGGGCCTTTTTGAACAAAATCTTCATTGCATGCTAATCCAACCATAGGATCCTTGTAGATAAACCCCGTGAAGGTGTGGGATCGATCTCGAGCACTCACAAGCTCCGAGCTTGGACCGAGCAGAGGAAGGTGGATGGTGTTCATCTTCCACCATTCAGGTGATGATAGGTCATCCATCATCCATTTCGTGAGATTGGAACATACATCCATGATTTCTCATTAGATTAATTCCTATTTTTATCCTAAGGGAACCTCAGGATTAATCCCCATTGATATTAGATCGGATGGTGAGGATGAAAGCGCATCCACCACCGCCACGTCAACACTAAGTCGGACAATTTTAAATAACCAATCCTGTTGCACCAAGTGGAAAGTGCGCCACTCAGTGGTCTACATGGTGCCGACAGGATTAAGCTTAATTAAGGCTTAATAATTAGTTTTAATCACTAAAACTTTGAAAAATCATAACAAATTATAGAAAAATAAAAAATGAAAATAAATACTCATATTAAAGGTAAAATAGTTGAGATTTAATCACTAATATTTCCATTTGATTTTGAATAGTAATTAAGGCTTAATTAAGGTTTGAATGCATACTTAATTAGCCTAATTGAGCCTTAATTATTTGGGTAATTAATTCCAAACTTGAGGAGTTGATTTAATGGGATGACCTCTATCTCCCATGATTTTCTTAGAATTATTTCTTAGGTGATTAGAAAAATTGATGTTTCAAACCCTAATTATCTTTTTAATTAATTTAATACATTCTAAATAGTAATAATTAATTAATTAAAGCCTATTAATCATTGATTAATATAAGTGGATGGGGGAGAGTGATTAGGACCACTTTTTGAGTCTCTTTCCCAAGTTCATTTCATTTTAAGATGATTAATTAAGATGGTAATTAATTAAGTGCTTAATTAATCAATTAAGTGGTTAAATTTAATTAAATTAAAATACAAATCACATCAGATAATTAACAATGAGATTAAGGGTTTCCTTTTTATGTGTTTAATAACATAAAGACCCTTTAAGGAATTTATGATTAACCCATAAGTGTGAGAAAATCATAAAAGTATACTTAATGAGATTCTTTAAATTAATTAATCTGTAATTATGAGCCAATTACATTAGATCATTTAGGAGCATTGCAAATTTATTTTCTCACATGTTTATATAATTTGTGGCTCATGATTAAATGATTAATCAAATTAAAGAAGCATAGGAAAGGGTAATTAAGTGATTTAATTAATGATTCAACTTAATTACTTCATAAAATTAATTTAATTATCTTTCCTTGAACCAATTAATATTACCAACATGAAAAATGAGATTAAAAAAGTAAATAATTTCTCTCTTCTTTAAGTTCAACTCAAATCTAAATTCAAATTAATAATGAGCTTTGGTTTTCTTTAAACATTTTATTTAATATGATTGTCCTTAGGAATTAACATGTTTGAATTAACCATGTTTTTATGTTTAGTGATTCCTTCCAATCATGTTAAATGTTGTATGTCATATGATTCCATGCATTCATGTTTTCAAATATAAATGAATCAAATAGATTTCATTTATGTAAGCTTGCATGTGTTGGCTTAACTTAATGATATATGTGGCTATTATCACTAAATTCAAATCTAATCTTCAAAGCTTATAAATTAATAGTAACATATGGAATGATGATAGTTATAAACTCATGTAGGACTTGGATGTGCTTATAGCTTAGTTATGTGAATGTGAAGCTCTCTTTCTTGAATTAATATATAGATTTACATAGGTTTGAATGTTAAAGGGTATATAGTCTAGACATCCCAGAATACGAGGCTTTAAGTAGCCCCAAGGAGATCATTTAATTATCTTACTTCCCTGGTTAACAAAGGCACGCATCTATTTGATTTCATTCTTATGCATTTTAGTATTAGAATTTGGATAAACTTTAATTCATGTGCATAAATAATTTAACCAATGAAAAATATAATATCTACATGGTATTTATTCTTCTAATTCATGTATACATTAATATGTAATTTAAGATAGTGAATATATAGTCTGAACATCTCGAGAATATGAGGCTTTAAGTAGCCCCAAGGAGGTCATTTAATTATCTCACTTCTCTGGTTAACAATGACACATATTTGCTTACATCTTTTATACACGTGTATGTGTATGTGATTAAAGAATGAATACCCTCTCTTTTTGTACTAAAAATATATGCATTCATAATTACCTAAGTCACTAAAACATGTCATATGTGGATGTAAAGCTTCATTCTTTTATTCACGTATATGAATCTACATATGATTGAATGGTAATGGGTGACATCCAAGAATATGAGATTTAAGTAGCCCCACGGAGGTCATTTGATTATCTCACTTCCTTGGTTAATAAATGCATGTACTTATTTAATTTTATTTCTATGTATATTTGTATTAAAATTTGGATAGAGCCTTAATTTATATGTATAAATAATTTGATCAAATAAAGTATAATGACAAAGTATATGCATCCATTCATCATGTAAGTGTGCCAAAATGTGTTGTATGTATAGGTAGGTTGTGTTAAATCATGTGCATGTTACATGTCATGGAAACAAATGACTTGATATATGCCATGTGATCATAATTCAATTATATTAATCTTAAGATGCCTTTCGTATTGAATAGGATTATTTAAACTTTACCCAAACTTAGGATTAGCAAGAAAATACTTAATGAGCCAATAAATAAAGAAAACTAAGTCAAATTAATATTCTTTAGAAAATGGCTTAAGATAGGGATGAAAGAGGTGAGCTTCTTTCCTCTATTTATAACACTTAGATGCTAATTGTAGACCAAATGTAATGAAATAAAACATAAATTAAAACTTATAAATGAACTAAATAACTTGAAGTGGAGCCAACCATTATGTTAAATTAATGTTGACCACTTTTGGGTGAGCTTTCAACTTTTCATCTTAGACATAGGACTCCTCTAGACATTAAGAGTTCCTTAGTCATAAGACACTTCTAGTGATTAGGTGAACACTTAACCTAACCTTAGAGACTTAGAAGAGTTAACCATAGGAATAGGTCATGCCTTAGGGGTATTAGGAAAACTTGCCTACCCTATAGCTTGAACAATCCTTACTTCCTTCTTTCAAGTCAAACTTCAAATTCAAACAAACTTCAAATTCAAATCAACTTGAAATTCAAATCAACTTCAAATTCAAATTAAATTCAAATTCAAATCAACTTCAAATTCAAACCAACTTCAGATTCAAATCAACCTCAAATTCAAATCAACTTCAAATTCAAACCAACTTCAAACTCAAATAAATTAATTTCAACTTAATTGATTTTCTTAAATCCAAAGCTAAATTCAAATCAATTCCAAATCAAATGATTGAAACCATGATTGAATTTCAAATCCAAAATATTTCCTAAGCCACTTTGATTTCATCTTATGAACTTAGCTCAAATCAAATTCAAATCACTCCAAATTCAAAAGATTTTCTCATTACCCATTTATATTCTCATTTATATTCACAAATATAAATGAAATATAAATTCAAATAACCAAAATCAATTCAAAACTTAAATCTAAATCTAACCAAAATCCAACCTATGTTATTTCAAGTCAAATTCTTGAACTTAGCTAAATCATTCTCAAATCAATCCAAACTTTGGATTTTCTCTTCAAACAATCAATTCTTCAATCACAAATCAAATATAAACATAAACTTCAATAATCAAACCCAAATCAAACCCATGTTCATCCTTTGAACTTATCAAATGAATCAAAACCCATTTGACTCCAAATCACTTGCAATTGGATTTATATTTCAATCATAAGTCCATATATGAGTTCAACCAAACTTGAATCAAGCCTTGATCAATCCAATTGACCACTTAGGCTCACTTAACCCAAAGTGACCTAAAGCACCTTTTTGAGCCAAATTCTAATCCATCCTAAATTGGATTGACCTAATTGAACTCAAATGAACCAAAACCAAATCTAAACCAAATTGAACCAAACCAATGACACCCATAGGCTATAAATGATCATTTGAACTTAACCCTAACCCATGGTTTGACCCAATTTGACCAGTTGGTCAATTTGACCCATTTTGACTTAAATGGGTCAACTTGAGCCAAATCATATCAAATTAACTCCAAATTCTTTGAAATTTGGCCCAACCTATTTTTGAAACATCTCAAATCTATCCAAATCAAAATCAAGCCTAAATGACTATTTTTCTCTTGGTTCAAAGGATAACTTATGGCAAAATTCACTTAGAATTTGGCCAATTCCTTCTCATGACCACTTGCCATCTTTCTAGTGGACCATTTGGACACCAAGGGAGGTGGTGCACATGACCCAATGGGTTTGGGTCAGACATGACCCAACCCAAGGCCAAACTGACCCCTCCAATGGGAATTCTCCACTTGGATCACCTCTTACACTCTCCTAGCACATGTGCACTTCCTCAACTCCACTCCTCTGCCAAAATTGAAACACATGGAATCTAACAGCCTAAAAAAGCCATTCAATCAAGCAATTGAAGGAAAATGGCAAGATAGCTCTCGACCATTTGATCCAAGTAGGGGGAGATATACTCCCCCTCCTTCCAACTCAAAGCATACACTCTAAATTTGATTGAGCCCTAGGAACCCTAAGAAAGCTTTCTAAGCCTTAGCAAGCATTCCCAAGCTCATTCTAATTTCTCCTTCTTGGTTTTCTTCAAAGCCGAAATAGGGAGTGATGTGAAATTCCAACTTACTCAATTCTCCACCAAACTTCAATTCACTTTGCAAGCACAATCAAGGAAGGAAGTAGAGCTCACCCAAGTGTTTCCCAAGCATCCAAGCCATGAGAAGGGGATTTCTATCAAAGCTGGTCAACCCACACATCCACTTCAAATCAAGGCTTGGAACTTTCAACAGAGCTTTGTCTCCACTAGACAAAGCTACCTCCTCTGTTGGAAGTGCCGATGATAGCCTCCGGCTAGGAATGACTCAAAATCGATCCTCCATTTAAAATTGCTTGGTCTTTTGTGAAGGGAATTGTAATCATATTAGATCTTAGTCATTGGAAGTTCTTCCCTACACCTCTTGATGGTGTGGGGTGAATCTTTGCCTAATCCAAGCTTAGGTGAGCTCGGATCAAGCCATGGAGGATGGATGGCCCCATCTCCCATAGCTTAGGTAGGGATGAATCATGGGTCATCCATCTCATGTTTTGGATGGACAACCCTAATTAAATCATTTAGATCCTTTGATTTAAATCCTTAGAACCATGAGATTTATCCTAGCTATCCGATCAAGGATCGGATGGCCCAGGGGAAAGCGTTGCATTGCCAGCTAACGCGATGCGCGATGTGACAACTTAAATAATGAATCCCACTCATGCTCTAGTAAAGATTTTCCTTTTAGACTAAGTCATATACTCATACCACTCATGCTTTAGTATCTTAGGGAGTGAGTTTAGGACTTTAGTTACTTTCCAATTAAAAAAACAAACATATCCATCTTGTAATTTCATAAGATCAAACTGTATGGTTTTAAAGCTTTAAAGGTGTTAGCTGGCGCCACTCCCCAGTGGCATTTGTTAGGTTTATTTTTAGATTTGTTTTGATGGGTTTTATTGGTTTGTGATGGATCATATTGAGAAAGAGCTTATATTATCCTAGACCTATCTCAAATTTATTGAACCAAAGGGAGTAGCTTCCCAGTCGATGGGAGAACTATCCGACCAAAGGGGTGCCTTTCAGTTTGCAATGATCAATTTAAGGGAAGAAAGTTCAGGGACTCACATCTTCCATTACAAAAGAACATTGGGGTGATTGGTTACTTTGGGCAACAAATTGAACCCGACCTAGGGCTGCCCATCATTTTGACATTCTTGCTAGAAAGAATGCATAGTCTTATATCTTCCAAAGCTTCAGAAAAGGGGCCATTTGGGGGCTTGAATTCCTAATCCATGAGCAAATTTTTATTTATTTTGTTTAGTTTGTTTTAACATGGACCTATTAGTTTACGAGGGATCAAACTGAGAAGAAGCTTATATCAGCCTAGACATATCTCAGATTTACTAAACCAAGGGAGAATCTACATTTCCACTGAACAAATTCTCCAACCACAGGGGTGGCTACTAGGAAAAGGGGACTATCCAATCTAAGAGTAACATGGGTAGTGTCTAAATGGGTTGCAAAAGATGTGGCCCAAATAGAATGCCCGCAGGGAGAGGGGCCGCTAAGGCTTAATCCAAAACCCTGGAGAAGATGACATGGCTAATCATATATCAAATAGGTATTTAGTGGCAAACTCAAGGAGGAAGCAGGACTCACATCTACCAAGAGTGGTGTATCCACCAGGTGAATTGCTGTCGCATAGTGAACATCAACCAACCTAAGGTGCCCGTCGATTTGAAATAATCAGCCTAGGAAGAAAGCTCGGGGCCTCACATCCTCTTATAGTGAAATTGATTGCTAGGATAGTCTATCTTGAGGGTGTGACTCTGAGTAAATGCCACTAGGGGACTTACATCGACTCAAATGTAGTCAAGAGGAAAGGAGCCTCTGGGGCACTTACCCTAAACCTCAAATATACTTGAACTAGTTAGATCATGATGATTAGCTCAAGAAGAAAGCTTGAGGACTCACATTCTTAAACAAAATCAACATGAGGTAGCTTACTAGCTTGGCAGTGAAGTCTAGCATACTAATAAGGTGCTCGTTGGTTTGTAATAATCAAGTTAGGAAGAAAGCTCGAGGACTAGATCCTCCAAAAAATAACCACTGGGGTGACATACTAGCAAGGTAGCATGTAGACCCGACCTAGAGCAGCTGATGAGTGAGTACCATAAGGGGCTTGCTCCCACATCAAAGTAGCTCAAGATAAAAGATACATTTTTATTTTTGTGCTTGTGTTAAAGGGAATAGAATGCCTCTGGGGGACTCTTACACCTAACCTAAAACACGTTGGGGTTTTAATGAAATGGTGCCAAGGATGGCAAACGAGATTCCCACTATGAAAGGATGCCACTCAGTTTTCTCACACCTAACTTAGCTGTGCTAATTGAAATAGGATGCCACTTGGGTTCTCTCACACCAATTTTAATAACGTCAGGAGATTGTGTTTGATTGTGTTTGTATTATGAAAGAGGGATAGGATGCCACTAGGGGACTCTTAAACCCACTCTAAATGTGTTATGGGGGATTCGCAAGACAAGTAAATACTGCTTCAAAAGAAGAGAAGATTTTGATGAAATGGAATCAAATTTTTGTTGATTGATAGAATTAATTTCAAACATGATTTTTTATGGGTAATATTTCTTCAAATAGAGCCCATTAATTGGAAGCATCGGGTGTCCCACTTTACAATCAATAAGCTAATTCTCCTTGGTATCTACATGGCATAGGGGTTCTGGTTCAAACCTCCCATCTTTTGACGGGCAACATTGGTCTCCTTAGGACTAACACAAGTTCTTCTACTTGGAAAGACCTAGGGCGGACCAGCTTGTTGATCTTGAATCATTTTGGCCTTGTACAACTCGAGGTTCTAACATGCATGCAGGAAACTCTCCTCCAAACCTTTGAGCTCTTATAACAATAACTTTGCATTCTGCTCTGTAGTGATCTTGTTACCCAATGCTATCCTTAGTGATGGGAGTTGAACTTCTAAAGATAGAATGACTTTGGACCCATTCACTAAGAAAAATGGGATAGATTAAGTTGGAGTTCGGTGGTGCGGTAGGCCCACAAGACTTCAACCAACTACTCATTCCACTACTGCTTGTTATCATCAAGAGTCTTCTTTAGTATTTGGATGAGAGTTTTATTGAATGCATCTGCTAAACCATTTGCTCTGGGTTAGTAGATTGTGGAGTATCTCTAATCTATACCGTGTCTTCTGGCCAATTTATTGATCTTGGTGATTTTGAATGTAGTATCATTATCGATATAATTTATCGAGATATCCCAAACTTATATATGATATGGTTCCTAAAAAATTGAAGCACATGTTGAGTTGCGACCTCTTTGAGTGGGATTGCCCCACCCACTTGGAAAAGTAGTCGGCGACAGCTAAGATGAACCGGTGACCCTTGGAAGAAGGAGGATCGATCAAACCCTTCAATGTCGGTATCCAACACCCAAATGGCCATGAAACCAATGTAGGGTGTAGAATGTTGGGTAGTTGGTGGAGGATCATACCGTGCACCTGACACTGATGGCATCTTCTAGATATATCCATGTAGTATGTAATCATCGAAGGCCAGTAATATCCTAGTCTCTTGATCTTGATCTTCATCTTCATCTTCAGACCGGATTGATGTGCTCCACATAGACCTGAATGTACCTCGGTTACAAGCCACGGGCTTCATATTTATCTAAACAACGTAACCACATTTGGTCAAAGGACCATTGATATAGGGTGCCATCAATGAGAGCATAGGAGAGATCTCTCTATTTCACCTGATGGGCTTGTGACTTCTCTTAAGATAGTTTTTAGTGTTCAAATAGTCTATGAACAGTTGCCTCTAATCCAGCTCCTCATCCTTTTTAGCAATGACAACCTCCCCTTCAGGAGAAAGTCTTTCAATGAGTTCAGCATCAATAAGGCATATGACTTGTCTATTTGGACCCTTCTAGAAATGGACTCATCTTCCAGACATGCCAATTCTTTGGCAAGTTTGGCCAAAAGCATCTACTACTGCATTATTTGCTCAAGGAACCTTATAGATGGTGACTTCGTGGAATTTGGGCCAATGCCTTCATGGTATACTCATGGATGAAGTTTGAGAACCTTGTAGGACCCACAATCTGATTGATGACCAACGAGAATCCCAAAGATGTTGATGCTTTGACACCGATTATGATGGCTAACTCTAGACTGGCAATCAAAGCCTCATACTCATTGTTGGTGCAGGTTGGAAAGATAGTATGAGAATCTCATCACATCGCATCATGAGTTAGAGAACTATTCCTACCCCGCTTTCCCGAAGAGTAGATCATGGTGCTTCCCTTTATGAAAGAAGTCGCACCATCAAAATACATATCTCCCATCAGGTCCAAATCCTCTAAGTTCATGATTTGTTCAGAGGGAGATCACTAAGCGAGAATCGCAGAAGTGGGTGTGTGCTAAGAAATCGCTAGCTTGTCCTTTATCGCATGACAAAATGTGATATCAAACTATGAGAGAATCATGGACCAATGCCAAACATCTAGATAGCATTGGCCATGTCATGAGATACTATAGTGATTGAAAATCAAGTTCACCTTATGAGAAAGCATATAGTGTCATAGCTTTGGGATGCAAAGATCAAAGCTAGGCAAAATGTTTCAATAGGTAGATAGTTCACTTCAGTAGAAATCAGATGACAGATGAAGTAGTAGAAAGCACTCTCCTTTCATTCGTCATTGGCTTGGGCCAACAAAGCGTTGAGGGAGTCATCCAATGCGAAGTAGAGGATGAGTGGCCCCGATAGGGCTAGAACCGCTTTCACCAAATACGCTTGATATCTTCAAAGGCATATTGACACTTATCATCCCACTTGAACTTAGCATCCTTTTTGATAACAGTTGAAAATGGCTTGCATCTCCCCGATAGGTTGGAAATAAAGCATCGCCACCATCCTTCCTGAAAAGATCCGAAGTTGAGTTAAACTTTAGGAGGTGGCATTTCTAAGATACTTTAATCTTTTAGATCTATCTATTCTAGTGATAATAAACTCAAGGAATTTTCCTAAAGCTACTCTAAATGCACACTTTAGGGGATTCATTTTGAGGTTATATTGTCTTAACCATTTGAAAACTACTCTCAGGTCAAAGAGATGGTCTTCCTTTTCTATACTTTTAACTATTATATCATCAACATAGCACTCAACCTAATGATGGATGAGTTCATTGAAGATCTGATTTATGGCCGTATGTATGTAACCAAGATTTTAAGGCGGCATGACATATAACAAAAGATTCGATCATGGTTTGAAAATGTTTTCTTTCATCTTCGGAGACATCTTGATTTGGTTGTAGCATGACCCATCCATGAAAGAGACTACATGAGATGGTGATGTCCACCATTAATTCTAGTATAGGAAGAGGAAACTCATCCTTAGGACATGCCTTGTTTAAGTCCAAATTGACGCAAATGAATTTTCTTCTTAACTATGATACTAGCTAACTAGGTAGGTATTTTTCTTCCCATGAAACCAACATCGATCAATTTCTTGACTTCAAAATGACCGTTGTTCAATTTCTAATAATGTCTAGGAGCTTGCTTGATAGGGTTAGCTCTAGATCTAGCTTGTGGACTACATCGAGATAATGAGGCATCTCTTCATAACTCCATGCGAAGTAGTCTTTAAACTCAGTCAATAGCCTAACTAAGTCATTGGTTTCTTCTTCATTTAATAACGAACTGATGTACATCAGGCGTGGATTTTCTTCTATCCCGAGATTGATTTCTTTGAGCTTGTCAATTATTGAACGGATCTTCTCTTCAAATTCTGGTGGTGCATCTTTGATTTAGAGATCATTAAAATCATCTGAGATTTCTAAACACATATTTTCATAAGAGTTGTTGTTGTGTGAAAATAACCTATCAGAATCCAGACAGTTTGTAACAACTAAGTAGTAATCATCATCATCGACTAGACCCACTTTATCAATCTAGTCCTATCTTCTTGCTTCCCTTGTATTGTTCCATAGCTTTTCAAAATACTCAACCTATGCGGACCATGTATGAGGAACCAAACCTTGTATAAGATTATGAACACAAGTAAAAGTTAAACAAGTAATTTCATTAATTCTTTAAATGAAACCTCTCAAGTTCTACATCAACTGACTTGAGGATGATCCCAAAAGAATCTCCTTCATATCACTGGAAGACTTAGGGCTTCCTTAACTACTAAACCTTCAACTTTTGGGTGAAAGTGTTAGAGCTAAGGTTTCCAACCACGCTCGATAGTTTACATGCATCTGATTCAAATACTTTGCTTTATCTAGAGGCCTAGTCTTCATTATTTTTTGGTTCAAAAGTCACCTCCAATGGAACCCCATGAGAGGGGTTGGCTCGTATACTCACATTAGACTCGTCCTCCAAACTGGATTCCAAGTCGATGTGAATAGTAAGGGTACTCCTATGAACTAGAACATAACCCTCTTTGGCCAAGGGTGTCTTCCACCTCTAGAACTACCTATATTTCTACCTCTATCTCTACTTGGTGGAGGTCGAGTCATCCTACTCATATGCCCATATGATGGAATGAATTGTGCGTGGAATGTGATATGCAGATCTATTTCTTCTTCAATTCCCCTTTATTGTTCACTTGGATTTTCATTTTCTTTTGCTCTTTCTTTTTCTTCATTTTCATTTTCTTTTGTATTTGAATTTTGTCCAAGTTCATGAGAAAGGGTGTTTTAAGTAAGATAGTAGGTCAAATATTTATAAATCTCAACCTCTCTAACTAAAAATGGTTTTTCATCTCCGTTGACATGGTATTCAATCCCAACCTTTCTGAACTTGATGCACTGATGGAGGGAGGATGGAATAATCTTATTCTGATGTATCCAAGGCCTACCGAGCAAAGTAGTGAATGAAGTATTTGAATCAATGATGTAAAACTTGGCTTCAGTCTTCTAGTCACCTATCTCCAAAGGTAACACTATGGAACCTAAAGCCTACTCACCTTGTTCATTGAATCCTCTCAACATCATCTGATCTCCTCAGAGTGTGGAGATGTTGATCCTCAAATAGGCAAGGGTCTTTAGACTCATAATGTTCATACACCTAGATTGATGAACTATGGCAAGTCCGCCCATGTCAACTAATGTAGGGGGCCAGGTTCCATGTCCCCTGAAGGTCTTCATCTGAAAGTGATCCCGAGCTTCTTTATGTAATGTGCCTTCTCACCAATAGTGGTCAAAGCATATTTCGTGATCAAGGAGAGCCTTGATTAATGATTCCCTCATCTCTTTAGATAAGACAAGGGCATCATATATGCTTAGATGGACAACTTTCTTAGATGAGAGAGGATGTGTAGTCCACCTTCCTGATCCTCCATAAGCATATCCAAGGGTGGAGCATCATGTGGAGGGGCTTCTCAATCCTACCAATGACTTATTTCTCTATCTTGAGGTGCCGCCTAGGAGGTAGAACCTTGCCACTACTGGAGGTTGACTTGGATCTCTTGTGGTGTAATGGAAGATTCTACTGCACATCGCTCGCTTTTCTCCTATGGGACCCTCAAAATCTGATGATTCTAAGTCTATCTCAAGAGGTGAACCCATAGTATTCAAAGTATGAAAGTCTAACTCTGAATCAGAAAGAGGAAGATCAAAATTATTATAGTTATTTTGACCTGAAGAGTTATCATTAGGAATAGAAGTAGACAACCCATCAAAAGTGACACGGATGTAATTCAAGCTAGCTTTATTCTTTAACTTCTTGGATTTGATAGGAGGTACAAAGTATAATTCAAGTAAAGTAAGAGAGTGAGATTTGATGCCTCATCTGATACAAGATGTTTACTAGAAGAAGAATTAGCTAAAGGGGAGTCAGATGTGGTGGTACAGAACGGTGGACTGAGGCACTCGATGGTTACTCTGACTATCCTGCTAGCATAGCAGCTATTGTTGAGCTCCCCTTTCCTAAGTTATTGGCAACTTGCAAACCTTCCTTGATGTTGGAGGTTTGAGCACTGGACACCGCAAGGAAAGTTTCTTGATCTTTTGAATAATCTTTTTAGAGATTTTGGATAAGGAGATATCCCAACCTTCTTTGATTTTAGAGAGATCGCAAGTATCCCCAAGGATTACCCTAATAGGACTGGATGGTTGTTCCATAAGGTATTCCTTCGAGATGATTATAGCACGATCTTGAAGCTATGTTCAAGCCAATCCTTAAAGGTGAAGCAATCTTCCAAAATATGGCCTAGCATATGGTGGTAGGGGCAAAAGTTTGGATCATGGCTTTTGCCCACTTCCTCAGGTCTCCTAGGTTTGGATAGCTAAAAATCAGGCTTCTTTAAGAGGTTCTTAAAGATCTTCCTGATTACCTCCCTCTTAAATGAATAAGGCTTATTAAGTTTATCCAAAAGAGTAGGTGGACCATAGCTACATGGCGGAGGGTATGTGTATCGATGATGCGGATGGTGAGGAGGAGGAGTGTGGCCATGGAGGTTCCGTGGTGAGGTATGCCTCTGGTGGTAGATGAGATGAGTGAAGGCCGCTAAGGTCATGATCTCACCGATCTCTAGGTTGCTTCCCTTATTATCACTATTCTCGCCTTCTTCTCATACCTTCTACGCTTTTAACTTGGGAACGATCTGAAAAGGCAGCTTGGCCTCTCCTTAAAGACTAGCTGGCTTGTTGATTAACTTCTCAAAAGTTTAGATAGTGAAGCCTTTAAGCATGAAAGTGATAGATCCATGGATATTCTTTAGAAGAATCTTAATGGCATATTGTTCAGACAGCTGTGGCTCATATTTCATACTCATATTATGCCATCTGAGAATGTAGTCAATAAGAGACTCACCTAGGTGTTGTTGTGCTACAACGAGATTGCCAACAGTGACCCTTTGCTGAGCTTCAGCAAACCTCTTGATGAAGAGTTTATCCAACTCAACAAATGTATTCATTGAACTATTGGGAAGTTTAGTGTACCAATCAAATGCTATACCCGCTAAGCTACTAACAGAGAAGCAAAATAGTAAAGCATGCCAAAGCATTGCAACTTTGAAATGTGCAATATGCTACTGGTTTCCATTGTCATCAAAACTCTTAAAAGAAGGTGGCACAAAACTTTGGGATATTGGATTGCATCAAATTCCTCCGGGTATGGTCTACCCTTTAGAACTAATGATCCTCCATGGGCTTGAGCCAACGCTTCCTTCATCTGCTGCTCAACCATGGACTTGATGTCTTTCTCCTGTATGGAGAGACTTTCCACTACCTTCCTATACATGCTAGTGCTACCTTACTCTAATGGAGGTAAAGTCTTGGCTGGGTCCAAGACATGCATCAACTCTAGCTGACTGGTCTTAGCTATGGTAGGATGAACTATTGGTGCTTATTTTTAAAGTATTGAGACTGCTACTAACAAGTTCTCAAGTTTCCTCGCCATCTATCTATTTTTTCATCTTTCTATTTTAATTGATATCGAAGGTGTTGGGCTGATTGGGCTATGTCTTCCTGCTCAGCCTCAGCACCTTCCATAACTTGCTATTCTGAGGAGGGATCCTCTAGTATCTACCATGCAAACCCCTACTGAGTCTCCCAATAAATCATCTTTGTTGGGATTGAAACTGATCTTCTCCTCATCAGATCAATCATATGCCAGGATTTCTTTCTTTTCCAAGATAATGCTACTATGTCATCTAGAACATCATGACATACAAATGATTTTAATGCAATCACTATCATACGAGAGCACCGGACCTCCCTCGCCGGGAGAATCAATCCTATGAGGGCTGCATCACTAGAAGAAATGCACTCTGCCACCACTGTATGGGGTGACACTCCTAGAGGCTCTACTATCATGTGCAACCAGGCTATCATCTTCTCCTCTAACCGCCGCAACCATCTCTATATCTCTATCCGGTGTGGTGTTGGTGAAGGGATGACTATGACTTTGGGGTCGCCATTCCTTCCGCCTACCACAATTGGGAAATTTGAGAGACTCCCCCCACAGAGTGTAGATGGAGTAGGATCCCTGGTATTGATCACCAATGGGGTCCTCTTTCCCTAATGTGGCCTTCATGGCCTTCGAGATAGAGATCATACATGAACGATGATGGTGGATGAGGGTGGTCATGGAGACACCACCGACTCTCTCGAAATAGGGGCTCTCCTCCTGTGATGAGTAGTCCCTGTAAGTAGAATACTGTCTATGTAATCGATGTGGGTAGCACGTCGATCGGGAAAATCAATGAGTGGAGAGGTTGCTGACTGCCAACCAAACCTCCACCTCTCTCAACTAATGATATGAGAAGTAGTATGGGCCTCCCTGGCCCTCTCCTGTTGTAGATGCTTCCCTACACCATGGGGGATAACAAATCTCAAGTCAAATTAAGCCCCGACTGTAACGCCCAGGCTCCACCAACTGGCATAGAATCAATGGAGGCCAGCATATGACCTCCCGCTCACTAACGGGATGAAATCAATCAGGGTGGAGGTGAAGTAGGATCCTCCTAGCATCCTCTCGACCCAGAGAGGATGGAATGGGTTCTTGTAACCGGAGAATCAGTGGGCAACCTCCACAATTGACTGTATGCCTCCATCTCCCTGGCGCGGTATGGTATCATTTTATCATGCAATTTTTATTCCTCCTCAAAGTCTTGGTGGGGCGAGCTAAGTAAGAACTAGACCCAACCTCGAAAGCTGTGGAGACAATCTCTGGGATCAAAGGAGCCTTACCCTTTGAGGGTACTAATGAGTGGGTGTTAGCCCCTCACTGAGCACGAAATAACTGTGCACCGGGCATTGTCAGATGCAAACACCCACACTATGAAACTGCCACGCTTCCTCTTTGAGGGATAGATAAAGTCAATCAATGACCGCCACTGGTCTGCTAATAGTTGTGAGGGGAATGCCCTCACAGGTAATCCCTACCCCCTCAAAACCTCCTCCAAAATGAATGAGGTGGGCGTAATCAGAATGGGGAAGGCTGGCCTGATCCAGGGCCAAGTCCATCCCATGGGGAAAGGTAAACACTACTTGCCATTATCTCAACTAAATGAACTGAAAACTAAATAGAACAGAATCTACAATGTTGAAAATAAATTTAGATCAAATTTTTGTTGACTTTGAATTTTGAATTTTTAGAATTTGAACCCATACTCAACATTTTGAAAATGTTAAGTTGAGTTCAAAATAGATGTACATGAGATTTTAAATTTGGAATGGAAAGAGGAATTTTTGAATATAGAATCCACTTTCAAAAAATTTGGGTATGTTGAAAAATGGGTCCAACTATTTTTGAAGAGATGCTTCCATAGGTTCATGTTTGAATTTTGATTTTGTTTTGATTTGAGGACCCTTCATTTAACAAATTTGGGTATGTTAAAGTATAGAGTCAATTTGCTTTTATTTTAGATTTGAGATTTTTGGAATTTACTCAAATTTGGGTATGTTAAGTGAGATGTTTGAAAAAAATTTCTTCTTTTGTTTCTTTGTGTTCTTTGTTTTGTGAATCATTTTGTGATTTGAAAAGAGAAATGAAATCTCTCATTTAGCAAATTTGGGTATGCTAAATGAGGAAATCCAAGTGTGTTTTTTTTTGAAATTTTTTTTTTTTTTTGAAAATAGGATCCTTAGCAAATTTGAGTATGCTAAGAAAATCCTAATGTATTTTTTTATTTTGATTTGATTTTGAAAAGGAGGATCCTTAGAAAATTTGGATATGCTAAGGAAATCCTAATGTGTTTCTTTGGTTTTGATTTGATTTTGAAAAGATCCTTAGCAAATTTGGGTATGCTAAGGAAATCCTAATGTGTTTAGTTTAGTTTTGATTTGATATTTGGTTGAAAGTGGAGACTTCACTTTAGCAAATGGAGTATGCTAGAATGAAGTTCCAAATGTGTTTATATTTGTTTTATGAAATGAAAATTTCACTTTAGCAAATTTGAGTATGCTAAATGAAATTCAAAATATGTGTTTAAAAATTTGTGTGTTTTGGAGATTTTGTGGAATGGACATTTCACTTAGAAAATTTGAATATGCTAAATGAAATTCCAAAAGGTGTGTTTAAAAATTTTTATTTTTTGAAAAGGGAGACTTCATTTTAGCGAATAGGATATACTAAATTGAAGTTCCAAATGTGTTTTGAAAATTTTGTGGAATGGAGATTTCACTTAGCAAATTTGAGTATGCTAAATGAAATTCCAAAATTTTGTTTCAAACTTTTGTTTTTGGAAAAGGGAGACTTCATTCTAGCAAATGGGGTATGCTAAATTGAAGTCTCAAATGTTGTTTTGAAAAAATTTATTTTTGTTGATTTTCGAAAAGGGAGATTTCCATTTAACAAATTTGGGTATGTAAGATGGAAATCAATTATGTTTCATTTTCCAATGATGTATATTTTATGTGTGATTATAGCATTTTGAAAGAGGAAATCCCAACCTAATCATATATGAAATATGTTAAGTGACATTTCAAAATGATGTTATTTTATTTGAAACTGAAATTTCCATTCAATAAATTTGGGCATATTGAATGGAGATATTCATATGTGCTTTTGAAAAATTTATTTTTGATTTTGTTTGAAAATGAAACATCCATTCAATAAATGAGCATATTGAATGGAGATGTTTCATATGTGCTTTTTGAAAATTTATTTTTGATTTTGTTTGAAAATGAAACTTGCATTCAATAAATGTGGGTATATTGAATGGAGAGATTTCATATGTGCTTTTTGAAAATGTGAAAGTTCCAACCCAACACATGTGGAATGTGTTGAGTGGAATTTCAAAGTTGTGATTTTGAAGATGTAATATCCATTCAACACATTTGGTGGTATTGAATGGAAAGACCCATCTTCAAATTTTATGCTTTTGAAAACATGATTGTTGGAATTTTATTTTTGAAAATGAGGTTTTCACCAAAATGAATTGAGTGAAGGAACTCATTATTGCTTTTAGAAAATGTGATTGTTGGAATTTTATTTTGTAAAGATGATCCTACATATAACAATCATAAAGATTGTTAGATGAAGATGGTTTAAGAAAATTTTTGTGCAAAATATTTTATTATGTGCATTTTGTCTTTATTATTTTAGAATGAACCTTTCTTTACCATAAAAATGGTAAGGAGGAAGTCTTTGATTAATTCTTTTTTATTAAACTTTTATTTTCACCCATTGGGAAACCCAACTGGGGTTTTAAGACCAACACGGGTGAGGTCCTAAAACTTAAAGATGTTGGCTAGCTTAACTTAAGGATGAAATAACCTAAGTGCCAACGAAAAGAAAGATAGTCTTGAATTCATATCAAAGTACAAACCTACTATCAATACTTGGAGACAACGATCATTTACCAAAGATGGAGAGGAATCATCCCCAGTAGAGTCGCCAAAAAAATTCTATGGTGAAATATAAATGTTATATATATAATTTCTAAAAGGAAAAATATACTTCCATCTTCACTCTATGCGGAATAAAATGAAGATAGAAATATACTTTCCTTTTATGCATTTTGACAACACGTAGATCCACAAATGTTCTTATTGAGGGTGATCGGGTGTGACATTGAGGAGAGGTGTACTAACTCAAAAGATAGAAGTCACCACCCTACAATAGACCTAATCACCTCAATAAGGACTCGTAAGGATAATGGGTCTGTATATGTACCAGAGATTCTTACGCTACTCTACTTGGAAAAGTAAAGAAGGGTTTATTTTAAACTAGGTTCGTTAAGTTCTACAAGAGCAAGCCCCCATAGTTAATTATATCCTAAGAAAGGGGATTCCTTAGGAATACTCTTGATTAAGGTAAATGATTATTGTCTCTAAAGATTTCAATAGGTAGGACTATCAATCGATTAGAAGATCAAATAGGATTGATCAAAGAGAGGGAGTTATTATCGATGTCAAAGGAAGATAAGTAGGAGATGCTCACGATGCTAGAAATCTAGCAATCATCTCAAACTTTATGATTGGGATTTACATTTTTGAAATTGATTTAATTTATTTGAGTTGAATTTTTCATTAGAAATTTAAAGCTTATGATTCCACAACACAAGATTGTGGAAATGCCTAGGAGGTGTGGATTTATACTTATGGCCCATAGAAGGGACAAACAACCTCATAACCTAAATCTAGGGAGCTTTGGCGAAGGCCAAAAGCACAACCTAAATCTAAGGAGAAAATGGGTATTTGGTTTGCCTCCATAAGAGAAGACAAACCACCCAACTGCTTGGACTTACAAACGCCTAGGGGTGGCCACCAACTAGCTCCTCATGATTATAAATTCATGTAGGCAAGTCATATGCTTTATGCAAGAAAGCTAGGCTGTTATTTATTTTAGAAAGAAACTAAGTCTTTGAACTCACACCCTAAGAGACTAGATCACGTAAGGGCATGAAAAATGACCTAGATCTAATACAATTCATATTGCATTTTTATTTTCATTTTTGGACAATCATTTTGACTCAGGCTTATAGGATTCATATGCCTAATGCATGATAAGATTATTGGCCAAAATCAGCGAGAAGGGTGGAGTTGTGTTTCCACCATGGCTCTCACAAGTCAAGCCAAGTTCTCTAGCAAAGGTGGAAGCCCTCCAATTAAGAGTGAAATAATATGCTTTTATGCATGTTATCATAAAATAAATACTCATCCAGCTAAAGGGCAGCTAATTCTTTTATCTTGATTTTTAACTTAGGCTTTAAGTGAGGTTATGAGTTTTTTATTTTTAGTTTTGAGTTGATTAATTTGGTAAAAGATTTATTTTTCCTAAGAGCCTAATCGTCATCCAGGTTATACATCAAACAAGGAAGAAACTAGAAAAAAGATGTCATCTTAATGCACAAGCTAAACAAAACATTAGACATTTTATAAAGCTAATGCAAAAGGATAAATGGCCATTTATGGTTGGGCACCACCACACAAACCCAAAAACAAATTGGGTAGCCGAGCTCTACCCTTATACAACCTGGATTACAAATGAATTAATTTACAGTTAAGCAAGGAAATTCATGTTATGGGGGTCTTCATTCTTCTTTTCTTCTTTCTTCTTTTCTTCTTTCTTCTTTGGTTCCTTCTTTTGGATGGTTGGAATATAGATGCTCCAAAGGCTTCACATGTTGAATAAGATGAAATCTTATGACCAAAGCTCATCTTCATCCCCCATAACAATCATTCCAAAATCCTAATTATAAAAATTACATGAAAAGGTAAAAGTAAATCTAACTAACACCTACAAAATAGAGATCAACTAAACAAATCATACAAATCCCAAGAATATATTGGACTTAGCACCCCACACATGGGTAGCTAAGTCCACCCCAGCCTATTGGATTATGCTTAAGGGTATAAGCACCTGCACAGCAAAAAATTATATTTTTTATTTATTATAGCTCTCCTTAAGCACAATCCCTTGCAAAAAATAATGGTTAGACTAAGATTGCCCTACCATTTAATCTATACACATTCACCCTAACATCTAGACTAAAATAAAATATCACAAAACAAAAGAAAATATTAAGCCATGCACTGTCCTAACCTACAGTTAGAAATGGTGACTTAGTCTAATGTGTATGCTTTAGAAGGTTTGTGTGGTATGCTTTGCTATGGCTTTAAGGTTTGAATTTCTCTAAGTGTGAATATGTTCAAATTAGATTGGTGGTTTCATTTAAGTGTTTAGTTGATTTGGGTTGATTTTATTTGTATTTTGATTTGGTTTCAATGAATCCTATAATTAATTACTAAGTTTTAAAGAGAGGGAAAAGAGAAGAGAAGTTCTCTTTCCATCTCTATCCTAAGTAATTTCTAAAGTGGATACATATTCAGTTTGATTTAGTGAATATTTTATTATGTGTTTTACTTAATATTAAGTTTAGATCAACTCTAAATAAACCTATTCAAAAAAAAAAGATATTTTAAGATTAAGTAAAGTGAATTAATATCACAAAACACACATCACTTCATTTTTTTCAACATATATAACATGCATATGAATGAATCCTAAGCATATCTATACATAAAAATGGAAATGTTTAGCATACTTTATGATGAATGCTAAGTAAGTTACTTAAGAAAATTTGAATGCTTTATGATGCATGATTTTATTAAGTGGTTTCTTATCCATTTTTCACATGCACATATGTATGTATGAAAGGCATATGTGAGTATGCCATTGTTAGCACTAGGGGTGTAAGGTACAAGACCTACTTAGGGCTACTTAATGTAAGAAACCAGGGTTGTCATGACTAAAATACCATTTTCCTTAAATACAAGCATATATACAAAAGAAATGAATGAAAAAGAAAGATGCAAAAGTTTGTATTTGTTTGTTTGATTTATTTATGAAATTTATATGTATAAGTATGGATGTCCTTCTTTAAATAATAGCATAAGAATGAGTAGGACTGGAGTTAGATAAGTGTTGTGTTCTTTTCAAATGAACTATACACTTTGCCAAATCTTATTCAAAACTATGCCAAAAGAAAGGAGAAAGAAAACTATACTATGCAAATCTTCATATTTATATCCACATGCAAACTTATAAATAATTATAAGTAGCACACTTTCAATTTTAGGTATTTGATTTATAGATTTTGAAAATAGTTTTGGATTTAGTAGTGATAATAGCCATTCATATATTTACTTTAGCCAAAACATGCAATTTGACATAAAGAAAATATTTTATTTTTTTAATTTGATTTTTAAAAGCATGAATGCATGAAATTCATATGACATATATATTTAGCATGTTAGAAAAGAACTAAAGTAATGAAAGAATGTAAACACATTCACCCTAACTAATTCTTAAAGACAATCTTATGAAATAAGAAAGCTTAAAGCAAATCAAATTATTTTAAGGAAGGTTTGATTTTATTTTGAGTTTGATTTAATTTGAGAAATGTGAGAGTTTTTCCTACATTCCCACATATGTTTGTTTAAGTTCAATTTTTAGGTAATTAGATCAATTTTATGCTTTGGTTAGCTTAAGGTATGAATTAAGTATGTTAATTACCCCACTTACCTAAACCACCTTAGCATACTTAATCAAATAATTATGAGCCAATGAGATGACATAAAACCACACAAGGAATTTAAATCAATAATGCAACTAGGAAAGAAAAGGGTCTAATGCAATTGGCTCATGATAAATGATTAATTAAACTAAGGGGTTTAACTTAAGTACTTCCATAACCTCTCTCACACATATGAGTTGGGTTTTGATTTCCTTAATGAACTTAAGTTCTTAAACACCTAAGCATCTATCCAAGATAGATTAATTGAGTTATGGAAAGTTTTAGAATTTTATGAAATAAATTAAGGGGGTAATTAGTGAATTAACCTTAATTAAGGTTGATTAAGGAAAAAGGGGTTTAGGAATATCTTAAGAAAAGTATCCCAAAACCTCATATTCACTTAAGCAAACTTAATTCATTCAATCAGAGGGTTAAACCACTAATTATACCCTTAATTAAGCTTAATTATATTAAGGGAGTGATTAAGAAATGAACTAGTAATTCCTCAAACTAAGCCACCAATAAATCCCAAAAAAATTCAAGGAGGCAGGAGTCATACCACTAATTATGCACAAAAAGTTTGGAATTAATCAGTAGAGTAATTAGAGGGTAAGATACAAAATAATATTCCCAATAAAACCCAAATTCAGAGAAAAGCACTATTCAAAATCCATTCAAATTATTTTTGGAATATTTTATGTTCAAATATATCTAATGTAATTTATTTCATATTTGTTTTATTTTTCTAGGCTTAGATATGAATTTAGGAATTTTCCATGGTTAATTAATGATTAAATATAATTAAAATAATCCGCCTGTTAATGTGGGCACCGACGCGATCCAATGTGGTGTGGATGGAATTTGATATTAAAGTATTCAAATCATAGCGTCAACTAAGTGGTGGTACTATGCGCTTTCTCTCCACCCATCCTATCAAGGATCTGACGATTGAGGTTAAAGCTTAGATTTAAGGGGTTAAATGTGTGATCTGCATCTTAATCATGGTCGTCCATCCAAAATGTGTGGATGGATGGCCCATGATCCATCCTTGTATTCCTCTATGAAGAATGGACATCGTCCATCTTCTAGGGGATGATCCGAGCTCTATTGAGCTTGGATTGATCCCAAAATTTATCCACACCATCTAAGCATAAAGACAAACACATCTAATTTTGAAATTTGCATGGGATTAAAATTCACTTCACAAAGCTCCAAACAATATTAAAAATAGGCTCGATTTAATGGCTAACCTCACCGAAGGTGATCACCGGCACTCGATTCCCTTGGAGAAGCTTTGTCTAGTGGAGACAAAGCTTTGTTGAAGTTTGGAGGTGTTGAAATTGGGTAGATGCTTCTAGAGGCCAACCCCACTTGCACTTGAGCTCGGTCTTGATCGAAGTAGATCTTGCCTTGCCTATGGAGCTTGAGAAAGAGCTTGGGTGAACTCGACTTGATCCTCTGAGGGTGCTCGAAGGAGAAATTAGGTTGGTTTGAAGTATGAAGTAAGTTGGATTTCCACTTGAGCTCCCCTATTTTTGGTTTGGAGAAATCTGAAAAATGGGAAATTTAAATGGGCTCTGGAAGCTTGGGATCACTTGGGTTTTCCTCTTAGCTCAATCAAGTATATCTCCCTAAGGATTGGATGATCATGCCTTCACTTGTTTGTTTTGATCAAATGAGCTATGAGTTTGTTAGGTCGTTAGAGGTGTCTTGAATCTGCCATGAGGAGTGGTGACCCCATGTGCTTAAACTTAAGTGAGGAGGATCAAGGTTTGGCCAAATTTCAACCAAATATCATGGCCTTGGTCAATAAGAATATGTTTGATATGTTTTGAAAAATGGGTTAGGCCAAGTTTCATTGAATTTGGAGTTGGTTTGATATGATTTGGCTCATATTAACCCATTTAGTCCAAAATGGGTCAACTTCGGTCAAGTTGATCAATTGGTCAAATTGGGTCAAACCAAGGGTTGGGTCAAGTTCATATGACCATTTGAAATGTTTTGGTGGCTTTGGTTTGATTCGATTTAGTTTATATTTGGTTTTGGTTCAATTGATTTCATTTAGGTCAAATGGATCAAGTTGACCAAATTGATCCATTTGACCTATTTGAGTTAGGTCATGGTTCGGTTCATGTTTAGTTGGTCATTTGGTATGGATTAATATCTTTATTTCCAATCAATTTAGTTTATATTTGAGTTTGTCTCAATATGACCCTTTAGCCAAGTTGGTCAAGGTCAATTAGGTTAGTCTAGTTGGCCAATTGAGGCTTTGGTCAAGTTCAACAATCATTTTGGAATGAACTTGACTCATTGGTTTCAATCAATTTGGCTTAGATCAAGTTTTGACATATTTTGACTTTTTAGGTCAAGTTGGGTCAATATGGGTCAAGTGGCCAATTGGGCTAGGTTAGGCTCAAATGTTAACTTGGTCAAGTTCAAACATTGATCATGAATGAACTTAGATCAATGATTTCAATCAATTTGGCCTATAATGGATTTTGGCTAGTTTAGGTTTCATTTTGGCTAAGTGTTGACTTGGTCAACCCTTAAGTTTGACTTAGTTTGACTCAATTTGAGTAATTGATCATCTCATGATGATTGTTGATCATGATAAGAGGTTTATGTGGGCTTAGTTCAATCCAATTTGGTTAGGATTAGAATTTGGCTCATACAAGTATTTTAGGTCACTTTGGGTCAAGTGGGCCTAAGTGGGTCAAATAGCTTGGTCAAAGCTTGATTGGAGTTTGATTGAACTCACATATGGACTTATGATTGAAATATAAATCCATTTGCAAGTGGTTTGAGGTCAAATGAGTTTTGATTCATTTGACAATTTCAGTGAACATGAGTTTGAGTTGGATTTGATTTTTGAAGTGAGTTTTGATTTGGTGATTGAAGTTTATGTTTATATTTGGATTCGTTATTGAAGGAATGATTGAATCAAGAAGAAAATTCAAGGGTTTGGCTTGATTTGAAATTGATTTGGCTAAGTTCAAGATTTTGACTTGAAAGGCTTAGGTTATATTTTGATTGAATTTGAGTTTGATTTTTGGAGTTGGTTTTGGTTATTTGAATTTATATTTCATTCATATATGTGAATATTAATGAGAATATGAATAAAATGAGAAAATTTTGAGATTTGAACTTGATCTAGGCTAAGTCCCTAAGAGAAAATCAAAGTGACTTGGGAAACATTTTTTTTTATTTGGATTTGATTTGATTTATTGGTTTGAATTTATATTTCATTTATATATGGATATAAATGAGAATATAAATAGGTTGTGAGAACATTTCATGAATTTGACTTGAACATAGGCTAAGTCCTTAGGAGGGAATTAAAGGACTTAGGAAAGATTTTGAACTTGGATTTTCAATCATGGGCTTCAATCATAAGTTTCAATCATGGGTTTCAATCATTTGGAATTGGTTTGAATTTTGAGAAAATCAATCAAGCTGGAATTGGTTTAGGATTGATGTTGATTTGATTTGGAGTTTGACTTGAAGGAAGGAAGTGAGGAATGTGGTTCAAGCTATAGGGTAGGGAAATTTTCCTAATACCCTTAAAACATGACCTATTCCTATGGATAACTCTTCTAAGTCTCTAGGGCCAAGTTTAGTGTCCACCTAAGCACTAGATGTGTCTTAAGATTAAGGATCTCTTAAAGTCTAAGAGGAGTCTTATGTCTAGGATAGAGGGGTTGAGGGCTCATTCTAAAAATGAGGTCAATAATGCCTGATTTTATTTTGTGATGTAATATTTTGAGTGCATGTTTGCATGCTAGATGAGAAGAGATAATTCATATCTTCTGGGAATTGTGCTTAAGACTATAATAAAAATATAAATACTTTTTCGTGCATTACATAAACCCTAAGCATGATCCAAATTAGGATAGGTGGACTTGGTTACCCATGTGCTAAGTCCAAATTATTCCTATAATTGCTTGGGATTGTGTGGTATGTTTAGTTAATCTCTATTTTGCATGTTTTAGTTAGATTTATCTTACCCATTTTAATGTAATTTTTGTAATTAAGTTGCAATGAATGTTATGGGGATTAAGGTGAACATTGGTCATAAGACCATATCTTATGTACCATGTGAAGCCTTGGAGCAAACCACATCTCAAGTCCAAATGAAAAAAGAAGAAAAAAAGAAAGAAATGAAGAATGAAGACCCCCATAATATGAATTCTTTCTAAATTGTAATTATTCATTTGTAATCCGGGTTGTATAAGGGTAGAGCTACACATTTTTTTTTTGGGTTATGCGTGATACCTCTTCTTTTGTACTAGCTTTATAAAATTATTTGATGTTTGTTGTCAATAAGATGGCATATTTTTCCTAGTTTCTTCATTGCTTTGATGAATGGTCTGAATGCGATTAGGCTCACAAGGAAAATAAAATTTCTATCCAATTAATCAACTCAAGATTAAAATTAATAACTCATAACCTCACCTAAAGCCTAGGACATAAATCAAGATAATAAAAGATTTAGCAAACCCTTAGCTAGATGTTGTATGTTTCACATCATGCATAAATCATCTTGCTTCACTCTTATTAATGGAGGGCTTCCACCTTTGCCAGAGAACATGGTTTGACCTTTGAGAGCCATGGTGAAAACATGCCTCCTTCTTGGTGATTTTGGCCCATAACTAATTTCTCATGCAGCATAGGAAATCTCATAAATTTAAATAAATGTCTAAAAAATCAAAATAAAACTTAACAAAATTTGCATTAAGTTAAGTCATTTATTCATGCCCTTCATGATCTAGTCGCTTATAGAGTGTTTTTAAGGACTTAGTCTCCTTTCTAAATAAATAACAACCTAACTATCTTGCAAAGCATATGACTTATCTACATGCATTAAAATCATAGGAGTTAGTTGGTAGCCACCCCTAGGTGGTTGTAAGTCCAACAATCAGGTGGTTTATCCTCTCTTATGGAGGCAAGTCGCATACCCATTTTTTCCTTAGATTTAGGCCTTGGCCCTTGCCAAAGCCCCTAGATTCAGGTTTTGACGTTATTGTTTCCTTTTGTAAGCTACAAGCATAAATCCTCACCTCTTAGGCATTTCCATGATCTTGTGTTGTGGAATTGTAAGCTCTAGATTTCTAATAAAAATTCAACTCAAATAAATAATTCTTCTTAAATTTCAAAAATATAAAGCCCAACTATAGGATAGTTTGGGATACTCGCTAGGTTTCCTAGCATCGTGAGCATCCCCTACTTATCTCACTTTGGTTTCAATAATAACTCTCTCCTCTTGATCAATCCCATTTGATCTTCCAAAAATAACCAATTTATTGATAGTCATATCTTTGAAATCATTAGAGATAATGATCATTTATCTTAATTGAGAGTATTCTTAAGGAATCGATTCCTAAGATGTAATTAACTATGGGGTTTGGCTAGGGAACTTAATGAACCCAGCTTTAAAATAAACCCTACTTTACTTTTCAAGTGAAGGGAAGAATCTCTAGTACATTCAAAGACCCATTATCCTTAGAGTCCTCATTAGGTGATTAGGTCCATTGTAGAATGGTGACTTTTGTCTCTCGAGATAGTACATCATTCCTCAATGCTGTACTCGATCACCTAAAGAGAATATATGCAGATCTACATGGTGTCCCAACATATACCAAAAAAAAAATTTCAAATTCCCCCAAAGAGTTTGAGAAATAATTCACCATAATTAAATTCTTCCACACTTACAAAATTAAAACTCCAATGCTTAGTTAAGATGTACCACACAAAGCCTTAGCACACACATTAGATTAAGCCACCACTTATAGCCTTAAGTGAGGACAGTGTATGTGTGATGTATATTTTTTTTGTGATGTAATGTTTTAGAATGGATGTTAGGGTGTATGCTTCATATATTGGATGTTAGGTCATTATTAGCTTAATCTTATCTTTTGCAAAGGATTATGTTTAACGGGTTGCTCAAAGATAAATATAAATGCTTGTTTTGCTTATACCCCTAAGCATAATCTAAGTTAGGACAAGTGGGCTTGGTTACCCATGTGCAGGTTGCTAAGTCCAAATTATAAAATATAACTAGTTGGGATGTATGTATGTTTAGCTAATACTTATTTTACATGTGTAGTTAAATTTACTTTTCCTATATAATTTTGCAATAGAAGGATTAAGGGGATTAGATGAGAATGAGGCTTAGTCCCGGGGTGCCCAGTGATGCCTTTGGAGCAAATCAAATCAAAATAAGGAAGGAAGAATGACATAAAGAGATGGAGAATGAAAACCCTAAAGCATCTAATTTAATTTTAATTGTAATTATTCTTTATAATGAATTGTATAGAGCTACCATCTTTTCTCTTTTTGTATACACTACATTGGCCTTTTATTATTTTATGTTAATTTATAAAATTGATTGATGATATGTTTAGATTACATATTAGGATTGCTCATTTTCATAGTTTCTTCATGTTTGATGTTTGAATGTGTGGCCTGGATGCAGTAGGCTCTTAGAATAAAATTAACATTTCTACCTAACTAATAACTTGTGATTACAATTTTAAATAACTCATAACCTCATCATAAATCCTAGGCTTTAAATAAGATAATTAAAAGATTTAGCAACCACATAGTTGTATGGTTGTATGTCTCACATCATGCATATCATATTCCTTCTTCCTTGAATATGGGGGATCTCTATCCTTGCACGATAAGAGAATGTTTGACTATGAGGGCATCCCTTGTGGTGGAGAACACTCTCTTTTCTATAATTTAGCCAATAACCCTATTTCATCATGTATTCAGGCATAAGAAACTAAATCCTTTGACCAAAATAATGTGTCAAAATATAATAAAATTGTAAAGATTTGCATTTTAGACTAAGTCATATGCTCATACCACTCATGCTCTAGTCTCTTAGGGAGTGGATTTAATACTTTAGTTTCTTTCCAATTAAATAACAAGCTTATCCATCTTGCAATTTCATAAGACCAGACTACATGATTTTAAAGCATTGGAGGTATTAACTAGTGGCCACTCCAAGAGGTTGTAAGTAAGAAGAGTTGTATGAGTTTATCTTCTCTTATAGAGGTAAACCTTTATGTCCCCTTTCACTTAGATTTAGGTCATGCTTTAGTTTGTACTTAGATTTAGGATCCGAGGTTGCTTGTTTCCTTTGAGTTACAATCATAAATCCTCACCTCTTATGTATTTCTATAATCTTGTGTTGATGGATTATAATCCCTAGTTTTCTAACAAAATTCAACTCAAAAATAATAAATCCTCTCACTTTCAAATATATAAAGTCTCACCATAGGATAGACTAGATGCTCACTAGGCTTGCTAGTAACATGAGCATTTCCTACATATTTCCCTTTGAATCCCAAAATAAGTCTTCCAATTGAACAATCCCATTTGATTTTCCAAATAACCAATCCTTTGATAGTCTAGCCTTAAAATCTTTGGAGACAATATTTGCCTACATTAATCGAGAGTGTTCTTAGAAAATTTTATTTTCTAAGATGTAATTCACTATGGAGGCTTTCCTCCATAGGGAACTTAAGAACCCAACTTTATATAAACCCTACTTTACTTTTTCATGTAAAGTAGGGAAAAAACCTCTTGTACATTTGAAGACTCATCATGCCTTAGGAGTCCTTATTAGGTGACTATGTCCATTATAGGGTGATTTCTCTATCTTTGAGATACTATATCAAACCTTAATGTCATACCCAATCACTTCAATTAGTACCCCATACAAATTGCATGGTGTCCACCCACATCTAAAGTTAAAATACCATATATTTTTGGTGACTCCACTGGGGAATAATTCCTCTCTCCATCATTAGTAGATAATTATTGTCTCCAAGAATCGATAGTAGACTTAAATTTTATATAAGCCCAAGACTATCTTTTCCTTTCATTGGCACTTTACTTATTTCATCCCTAAATAAGGGTAACCAACATCCTTTAGGTTTTAGGACCTAACTCCATTGTAGGTCTGTGGTGTTTCTTTTTGGATGTGGGGTGTATACCACACAGATCGTAGAGGGTACTTATTGAAGTGATCAAGTATGAAATTAAAGTATGATTTACTATCTCGAAATATAGAAGCATCACCCTACAATGAACCTAATTAGCTAATAAGGACTCTAAGGCATGATGAGTCTTCAAATATACTAGAGATCTTTCCTATACTTTACATGGAAAAGTAAAGCAGGATTTATATTAAGGTTCTTAAGTTTTCTATGGAGACAAGCTTCCATAATTAATTACTTCATATAGAATGAGATTTCCTAAGAATACTCTCGATTAAAGTAGACAGATATGCTCTCCAAAGATTTCAAGGTTAACACTATCAAAGGATTGGCTATTTTGGAAAATCAAGTGGGATTGTTCAAGAAGAAGACTTATTTTTGGAATTCAAAGGAGAAAGTAGGAAATGCTCATGATACTAGAAAATCTAATTAATATTATGATCTATCTTATGGTTGGGCTTTATATATTTAAAAGTGAGAGGATTTATTTTATTAGAATTTAAAATTTATTAGATTGCTAGGGCTTATAATCCATTAACATAAGATTATGAAAATGCCTAAGAGGTGAAGATTTATGTCTTGTAGTTCAAGGAAATAGTTACCTCATATCCTAAATCTATAGAGCTTTAGTACAAGCTAAAGCACCTAAATCTAGTGAAAGATGGACATAATGGTTTACTTCTACAAAAGAGAATTAACCGTTTGACTTTTCTGGACTTACAACAGCATGAAGTGGCTGCCAGTTAACACCTCCTACACTTTAAATCCATGTAGGCCGGTCTTATGAAATTGTAAGATAATTATGCTTATTATTTAATTTGAAAGAGTCTAAAGTCCTAAACCCACTCCTTAAGAGACTACAGCATAAGTGGTATGATCATATGTCTTAATCTACAAATGCAAAATCTTTTCAAATTTTATTCCATTTTTGACATAATGTTTTGGACAAAGGCTTTGGGATTTTTGTTTCCTAAATGCATGATGAAGTTATTTATTAGCTAAATAAATGAGAAGAGGGTGTTCTCCACCACAAGGAATGCCCTCACAAGTCAAGCATTCCATTATTGTGCAAGGATGGAGATCCCCCATATTCAAGGAAGAAGGAATATGATATGCATGATGTCAGACATACAACCATATAAAGGGGTTGCTAAATCTTTTAATTATCTTATTTAATACCTGAGCTATATGATGAGGTTATGAGTTGATTAAAATTTAATTATGAGTGATTAGTTGGGGTAGAAAAATAACTTTTTTTATCCTAAGAGCCTACCACATCCAGGCCACTCATTAAAGCATCAAATATGAAGAAATTATGAAAAGAGTCAATCTTATTACACAATCTAAATATCATCAATCAAATTTATAGACTACCACAAAAGAATAAAAGGACATTGCGGTTGGATACCATCGCACACCCCAGAAAAGAGGAAAGAATGGGTAGTCAAGCTCTACCCTTATACAACTCGAAACATAAAAGAATAATTATAATTAGAAATGAATACATAATATGGGGGTCTTCACTTCTCTATTTCCTCATGTCCTCCTTTCTTTGTTTATTTTGTTTGCTCAAGGCATCACATGGCACCCCAAGACTAAGCTTTCTAGCCACTGCTCATCCTAATTTCTCATAGCACTAATCCTAATTCCTATTGAAAAATTATATTTATATAGAAAAAGTAAATCTAATAACACTAGCAAAATAGAGGTTAGGTAAACATGAATACAATCCCAAGCAGTTATATCATAATTTGGGCTTAGCACCCTACACATGGGTAACCATGCTCACCTGTCCTAATGTGGATTATGCTTAGGGGCATAACCAACCTACAAAGAGAATATTTATATTTATTTTTATAGTGTCCTTAAGTATAATCCCCTATAAAAAATAATTAGGCTAATCATGGTCTAACATCTAGTCTAAAATATTAGATTATAAAATAAAACATACATCACACATACACCATCCTAACTTAGGACTAAAAGTGGTGGCTTAATTTTAATGTGTGTGTGTTATGGCTTGATGTGGTATGTCTTAACTAAGCATTTGAGTTATAACTTGTCTAAATTTGGAAAATGTTTAAGTTAACCTGAGGGTTGGTTTCATTTCAAGTGGTTTAGTTGATTTGTAAATTTTTAACCAATATTTTATTTTATTTCATTTGATTTACACTTATCACCTAAGTGTTGTAAAGAGAAGGGAGAAGATTAACCTCTTTCACCTATACCTTAAGTCACTTTCAAAAGTACTTTAATATGACTTAGTTCTCTTTTATTGAATGGCTTATTAATTATTTTATTAATCCTAAGTTTAGGTTAACTCTAAATAATCCTATCCAATATGAAAGGCATATTAAGATTAATATAATTAGATTACTACCACATTAAATATGTTAAGTCATTTCTTTCCATCACTCATAACAAGCATATGATTTAACACTTAACATATATATACATTCAATATATTTTGGCACACCTAAATGATCATGAATGTATACATGTTTAGTGATTGTATTTTACTTGATTGAATTATTTAAACATGTAAATTAAAGCTCTACCCAAATTTTAATATAAATATACATAAGAATAAAATTAAATAAGTACGTGCTTTTGTTAACCAGGAAAGTGAGATAATCAAATGACCTCCTTGGGGTAACTCAAAGCCTTGTATTCCGGGGATGTCCAGACTATATACTTATTATCATTCAAACATATGTGAATTTATATAAAAAACATTGGAAAGAAAGCACTACCTTCACATGTTATGTAATTTTGGCTTGAATAATTATGAATGCATATATTTTGAATAGAAAAGATAATTTTTATTCTCTAATTAAGTATACATACACATGTATAAAAGACATAAGCAAGTATGTGCCATTATTTAAACCAGGGAGTGAGGTAATCAAATGACCTCCTTGGGGCTACTTAAAGCCTCGTATTCTCAGGATGTCCAGACTATATACTTACTATCTTAAATACATATAAATGTATATATGATTAGGAGAATAGAAATCATGCAAAGTTGTATTTTTATTTAGTTGAATTATTTAAGTATATGAATTAAAACTCTACCCAAATTTTAATATATAAATACATAAGAATGAAATCAAATAAGTACGTGTCATTATTAATTAGGAAAGTGAGATAATCAAATGATCTCCTTGGGGCTACTCAAAGCCTCCTATTCCCGGAATGTCCAAACTATTTACTTATTAACATTCAAAACTATGTGTATGTATGTGTGTGTGTGTGTGTGTGTGTGTGTGTGTGTGTGTGTGTGTATATATATATTCAAGAAAGAGAGCTTCATATTCATATACTTAACCTATAATCACATACAAATCCTATGTGTATTCATAACTATCATCACTCCACATATTATTATCAATTTATAAACTTTGTAAAATAGATTTGAATTTATTAGTGATAATAGCCAAACATATAATTAAGTTAATCCAACACATGCAAGCTTACATAAATAAATTCCATTTGATCCATTTGAATTTAAAAGAATGAATGCATGAAACCACATGACATACACAACATTTAAGATGATTGAAAAGAAATAACCAAACATAAACATGTGGTTCATTCAACTAAATAAATTTTAAGGACAATCACATCAAACAAAATTGTATAAAAGGAAACCAAAGCTTATTATTAAATTGATTTTTGGATTTAGATTTGATTTAAAGAGGAGGGAAATTATTTGTTGTTTTAATCCCATTCCCATTTTGATAAACTTAAATTGTTTAAGGAGAGATAATTAAGTAGTTTTTATGTATTGATTAAGTTAAACCATTAAGCAAATCATTTAAGTGCCCCTTCATATGCTTCTTTACTTTGATTAATCATTTAATCATGAGCCATAAATGATATGAACATGTGAGAAAAGTAAAGATGCAATTCCCTAAAGGACGTAATGCAATTGGCTCATGATTAAGGATTAATTAAATTAAACAATCCAATTAAGTACTTTTATGACTTTCCCACCCTTATGACTTAATCATAATTTCCTTAAAGGGTCTTTATGCTAATAAACACATAATCTCATTGTTAATCATCTGAATTGATTTGCCTTTCAATTTGACCTATCTAACCATTGATTGATTAATTAAGCACTTAATTAATTTTCATATTAATTAACTCTCTTAAAGTGAAATAGATTTAGGAAAGAGATTAGTAAAGAGGTCTTAATCCCACTCCCTCATCCATTCACTATTAATAAGTGATTAGTAAGCTTAAGCTAATTATTTTTACTATTTAAATCATTAATTAATCATTAAATTAATTAAAAGGGGTAATTAAAGTTTGTGACATCAATTTTCTTAATTACCTAGGCAATAAATTCCAAGAATATCATGGGAGGCAGAGGTCATCCCATTCAATGAACACACGAAGTTTGAAATCAGTTGTCCAAGTAATTAGGGCTTAATTAAGCAAATTAAGTGGACATTTAGATCTTAATTAAGCCTTAATTACTATTCAAAATCAAACATGTATATTTTTAATTAACTCTCCTCTATTTTACCTTTAAAATGACTATTTATTTATATTTTTTAGAGTTTTCTATAATTAGTTATGATTTTTTAAAGTTTTATCCATGAAAATGAACAATTAAGCCTTAATTTAGCCTAATCCCATTAGCCCCACATGGATCGCTAACATGGCACGCTTTCCATGTGGCACTGAGATTGTTTATTTAAAACCATCTGATGCAATTTTGATGTGTGCAACGAACACGCTTTCATCTCCACCATCTGATCTAAAATTGGACGGGAGTTTAATCCTGCAATTTCTAAAGATTAAATCATATTAAATTGAATCAAGAGATCAAGGCGATGCATTCAAATCACATGGAATGGATGACGGTTGATCTATCATCCCCCGAACGATGTAAAATGGACACCGTTCAACTTCCTCAGCCCAATCTGAGCTCGCCAGAGCTCAGATTAGCTCAGGATTGATCCTACAGCTTCAGGAAAGTGATCTACAAGGATCCTATAGTTGGATTTGAATGAAATTCACATTTCCTTTGAAAAGGCCCAAAAAAATTTTAAAAATACTCAATTTATCAAAAAATACCTAATCAAAGCTTTGGACCAATGGTGAACCGATCGAGGTAGCTTTGCCTTGATGAGGAGAATCCCTATTGAGAAGATGGTACGATGCCTCCTCCCAATTTCTCTGTGGACCAAGCTTCACCAGATTCTCATCAGAGTTGGTCTAGGAGGTACTTCCGGTGCTTGAAATGCTCAGGGGAAGATTCATTTTCGATGAAGCTTAGTGAATGTGTGGGAAGAGTTAATCAAAGTGGGGTTAAGTTGTGGTGGAGATGGTTGGAGCTAAGCCTCAGTTTGACTTGGTTCCATCATCTCACGAGGGGAAGGCCTAGGTATCTCAGAAAACTCTCTAGCATCTTCAAAATAACCTCAAGGAGCTCACTGAGGGTGTTTATCTTCGATTAGGATTAAAATGAGGGGGTATACCCCCTCCTCCCTTAGATCAGGCGGCCTTGATCCATTTGATCTCTAGTGGCCATCCAGCTACCGCAGATGGTTGTGGGTTGTGGAGGTGGCTAAGATGGCTCGATTTAGTTGGATGAGTGAGGGAAGGTGGGTTCCATGGGATGAGAGTGCGTGTCCTTGGGTTTCCAAGTGTGACAATGGGTTTAGAGAGGTGAACTCACCTCCACTTGGCTCATGACCAAATCACCATTGGGTCAGGTGAGCCAATGTCCCTCTTGCCTAGGTGGAGGCTTAAGGGTCAACCATGTCTAGAGGATGTGGGTTTGACCATTCAAATGGAGTATTTGTCCCATTTGGCAAGCTTTACACATTGGGATTAGGTCAATTCAGCATGGGTTGGGTTGGATTTGGGCTGATCCAAGGTGAGTCACGGATGAGTCATGCCAAGTTTCAATGGGTTTGGGCTTAGTTTTAATGGGTTTGGCTCAATCTGACCCATATAAATCAAATTGGGATAGGTTGGGTCAAGTTGACCAATTGGTAAAATTGGATCAAACCAAGGCTTGAGTCAAGTTCAAATAAGGATTTGAAATATTTTGGTGCAATTGATTTGGTTTAATTTGGCTTAGATTTTGATTTGACCCATTTGAGTTCATATGAGTCAAATATGTCAAGTTGACCAATTTGGCCAAATTGACCAAATTGACTTGGGTTAGGCATTGGTTCATTCTTGATTGATCATTTGAAGATGATTTTAGGCTTTTATTTTAATTAATTTGGATTCATGAGTGATTTAGGCCAAATTGATCTTTTAAGTCAATTTGGGCTAAGTAGGTCAAATGGGTTCAATTGGCCAAATTGGGTAAAATTGGGCTTTTGATTATGTTCAATAATCAATTTTGAATGAACTTGATCCATTGATTGCAATTAATTTGGTTTGGATTTTGGTTTGACCCAATTTAGCTCTTTAGGTCAAATTGGGTCAACTTGGGTCAAGAGGGCCAACTAAGTTTGGTTTGGCTCAATTTATGATCACGTCATGTTCAATGATTAATTACTGGTTGATATGAACAAGTGGTTTCAATTAATTTGGCTTATGATGAAATTTAGTTCATTTGGCTCATGTAGGTTACATGGATTGGTTTGGTCAAATTGCTAGGTTGACTTAGTTTGACCCAATTGATTGCAATTGATCAATCAAGGGCGATCAGCAATCATCATGGGAGGTTTTGGATAGTTTGGTTCAATCCAATTTAGGTTGGATTGAGATTTGGTTCAAATGGGTCCTTTAGGTCACTTTGGATCAAGTGAGCCTAAATAGGTTAATTAGCTTGATTGAGTTGAATTGGTTGTAGTTAGGCCATCCAAGAAGAAAAATAATCATCATGGAGAATATTTAAAGGGTTGGATTGGAGTTTGGTTCAATTTGATCAGATTGGTTGCTTTGGGTCAAGTGGACCAATTGGGTTAATTGGGTTAGATTTTGGGTTGAATTAAGTTTAGTTGAGTTTGGATATTGATATGGGATTGATTCATGGCTTTGGTTGCAATTGATTTAGATTCAATTGGATTTTGGCTCATTTGAACATTTTGGGTTCAAATGACTTGACTTGATTTGATTTGAATTGGCTTTAGGTGTGATTGGATGTGATTATGGTTGTAGATTTTAGTTTGGAATGGTGAATTGAGTCATGATAAAATCAATTAAGCTTGATTTGAATTGAAGGGAATTTGGTTAAGTCCATAAGATTAAATCATAAGGTTTAGGATAGGTTTGATTTGGTTTCATTTGATTTGATTGGTTTTGATTGTAGATCCAATTGTAATTGGAATGATGATTGAAAGATTAAATTTATTCATGAAAAAAATTAATTGAGTTTGATTTGGATTAAAGATAATTTGGTTAAGTCCATAGGATTAAATCATAGGGCTTGGGATAGGTTAGATTTGGTTTGACTTTGGTTTGGAGATTTGATTGTAGAATCAATTGGAATTGGATATGTGGACTTGAGATTGGATTTTGGCTAAGGAAGTAGTCATGGATTTGATTGAACCATATGATAGGTAGGCTACCCTAGTCCCTAAGGCATGATCTGAACCTCATGGCTAATCCTCTTAAAGTCTCTAGGCTTAAGTTAAGTGTTCACTTAGCCACTAGAAGTATCCTATTACTAAGGACCTCTTAGTGTCTAGAAGACTCCTAAATCTATGATGGATAGATTGAATCTTCACTCCAAAAGTGAGGTCAATAATGTCTTAAAATCCCTATTGTGTCTCCCAATAGCTAATAATAAATTAATTAAAGAAAGGAGATGATCAAACACAATCAAACAGAATTTAGAACCACTTACCATTAGCTTGGTTAAGCAAGGTTCATTTCATACTTAACAAGACTTCAACAAAATCCAAAGTAAAACAAGTAAAATCTTTTGTAAGCTTTTCAAAATCTTTTCAAAGCAAAATCATGTGAACTTCACTTAACATAATAAAATTTGATAAATGAAGGTTCTCTTTTAAAATCAGAGTCAAGTAAAATAAAATAAAAATCTTTCAAATCCATTTTTCAAATAAAATTAATTGAACCTCATTTAGTATACCTAAATTTGCTAAGTGAGTTTTCCTCTTTTCAAAATCAAAAATATATCAAACAATAAATCTCCCTTTCAAAAAAAACATATTTGCTTCACCCCCCTTTTTCAAAAGTTAACTAACCCAATTTAACGTACTTAAATTTGTTAAATGAGGGTCCCCCTTTCAAAATCAAGATCAAACACACCCAAAATATTTTCAAACAAAACCAACTCCATTTAACATACCTAAATATGTTAAATGAGAGTCTCATTTCCAAAATTAAAACAAAACCCAACTACCAACATGCAATTGGACTCCACTTAGCATACCCATATTTGTTAAGTAAGGGTTTCCTTTTCAAAATAAAAATAAAATCAAACATCAATAAACAACATAATTGAACTCTATTTAACATACCCAAATTTGTTAAACAAGAGTTTCATTTTCAAAAACTAAATCGAAATCAAAACAACCAACATACATTTGAACTCCATTTGACATACCTAAATTTGTTAAGAGTTCAACTTTCAAAATCAAAACAAAACCACACATCAATAGACAAATAATCAAACATACAAGTGAACTCCATTTAACATATCCAAATTTATTAAATGAGAGTCTCATTTTCAAAATAAAATCAAACTCCAACATCAACATCAGACATAAAATATAACCTAAATTTGTTAAATAAGAAGTTACCTTTTCAAAAATCAAATCAACAACAAACATCAAACACACATTTGAACTATATTTAATATACCCAATTTTATTAAATGAGAGTTCTATTTTTTAAAATCAAATCAACACATCAACAATCAAACCACCAAAACAAAAGCTTTCAAAATTTTCAAACATATGATTGAACCCCATTTAGCATACCCAAATATGCTAAATGAAGATTCCAAAATCAAATCCCAACAAAAGAAAATAAACACATTTTTGAATGTCTCTCCAAAATAATCAAACCCCACTCAACATACCCAAATTTGTTGAATGTGGATTCCAAAATCAAAATCAAATTCAAACATACAACTTAAGGCAAAGTCACTCCTCCAAATTTCCAAAATCTCTCCAACATATAATTGAACCCCATTTAGCATACCTAAATTTCTTAAATGAGAGTTCTAATTCAAAAGTCAAATCAAAATTGATAAATTCAAGTCAACAATTGAAGGCAAGGGTCTAATTCAGTGCTCTTTATCAATAATGTAGAAATATCGGCCCAGTCCTTTCTTCCTTCCTTCAGTCAGTTCATCGCCATGTCTTCTGACAAGCTGATCTTCTCCTTTGCATCTAGTGTGGATTTGGCCATGGATCAGGCCATACTCATCGGTGCCCCTGTCATCAAGTTTGGCCTTGGATTTGAGTAGTTCAAGATCACTTGTGAGGGAACTACCCTCACTACCATCAGCAAAGAGGAGGTGGTAGGCAAGAAGCCACTTCTTTAATTTGACTTGCATTTTGATTTTGAGTTCCCCTCTTTAAAGAGGAAGACTGTTGAGGTTCCCCTGCTAGTGTTAGTGTCAGTAGTACAATCTGTTGCCCTTATTATAGTTCTAACACGGGCTAATATAGCCTCTGTTGATCCCTTTATTCTATAGGGGAAGGCTCTCTTGGCTTTTAAGATAGTCTCCCCCACCTTGAGATCAGTTCTAGTTCCCATTCCACCATCCTCACTAAAACCCAACATCACAATAAGAACAATAGATTAAGCAGCAGTATGAGTGTGAGGCGAGGGAGGTAGATGAGGCCTCCCAAGTTACAGAGGAGGATTCCCCTTGTGAGACCTCTCCACTCTTGTGTGGTAGTAGGTTCCACCCCTCTCACCTTTAGAGGGAGAGAGGACTACCACATGAGTTGGATTACCCCCATTGCCTGCAGAGTATGAGCCACTAGCTAAGGATAGGAGGAAGCCCTATGTTGGTCTTAGTCTGTTCTTCTCCGAGTCAGTAGAGCCCATGGATGCTCAGAGTCTGGCACTTTACATAATCTGAGGAGCCTGATCTCTAAGAGTGTTAGGGATTAGATACATAGAGAGGGTCCTCAGGCTAGAGTTACTAACCAAGCAGTAAGAGAGAGAGGAGGAGGCTTGCCAAACAGTCAGCGGCCTTTGCTTAAATGGATTTCCCCGATTGATGAGTTGTTAGAGCCGATAATTCTAATCGCATAGTCTTTAATGGTAATGTCAGTCGTATGAGGAGATCTCGGCGAGAGGCAATTGGTGTCACCCATACTACACCGCTTCGCTTGCCATCCACCTTTACTAGTTCATGTTCAAGCATTTATAGTTCCCACCAAGTTTCACAAGCCCCCTTCTGGAGAGAGAGAGAGAGAGAGAGAGAGAGAGCTTCTCCATTGGTGATCTAGCTATAACTTAAGGATCCCACTCAATCTACTCCACCCATTGAGGTGAGGTCGAGCTCCCCTACTCAACCTTCAACCTCAACTATGGTAAAGGAGTGGCGACCCAAGAGTATCATGGTTTCTCCATCATCACATCAATTGGAGGAGGAGAGGGGAGGGATACTAACATGGTCCCTATGACAATTAAGCTAGTCAAGGAGTGCACCCCTCCATTATAGATAGTTTAGTGTATAGATTCTACAAAGCCCAATCTAGCAGTCAATCATCAACCAGCCTATGATCCGATAGAGCAATGCAAAGTAGATGAACATTCATTAGATGACATCTTAGAAGACTACCATGTTGTAGTTCAGCAGATTGTTGGGAGTGATTAGATCAAGATGAGGGTATGTTTGACTTTGGCCTCGATGAGGATGACATGTTGGATGACTTAGCTGAAGTCCACATGGTTGACGAGGATCCCTAGAGGATAGCCAGGAAGGTGTTGTAGTTGAGGAAGGTGGCACATCTCACTCAACTCAACACCTCCTCCAGCAGCTCAAGTAGAAAGATGATCATATTGGAAAAATGGAGAAGAAAGTAGAGGAGTTTATGGCAGTAGTTCTAGGATTGTAAAACCAAGTTATTTCACAGCCATCCCCGTGGAAGCTGATAAGGCCAGAGTTGATACATACCTTAAATCATCTAAGTACAATCCCATGGATGATGTTGGTAGCATACATAGGAAGGTCACCGATAGCATCTCCATGCATGAAAAGGATAAAGCAGATGGTAGAGTAGCAAATGAAGAAAGCATTGGCGCAAGCCTAGGGGAGCTCACCTGTTCCAAAGGGTAGGCCCTACCCAAAAGAATTTAATGTAGTTCAATACCAAAACCACTATCCTTCATGGTCTTTGATGGCAGTGGAAACCCAAGGCAGCATATAGCACACTTCAGGGCCAATTGTTGCAACACTGATGGCAATGATGCACTTCTTTTCTACCTCATTATCAGTAGCTTAGTAGGTGTAGCATTTGATTGGTATGTCAAACTGCCCAATGGTTCGGTGAAGACCTGTGTAGAGTTAGAGCATCTCTTCATCAAGATATTTGTAGGATCTCAACAAATGGTAACTCTAGGTGACTGTTGTAGAGAAAAGAAAACCCGACGGGTCCTTTGTGATTACATTATTAGATGGTACAACCTGAGTATAAAATGCTAACCATATCTATCTAAATAGTATACCATTTAGATTTTACTCAAGAATATCCATGGCTCGGTCGCTTTCAGGCTTAAGGGCTTCACCATAAAATATTTAAGAAGCTAATTAGTAAGGCGGCTAACCTACAAGAGGAAGCCAAACAGTTACCCTTTTAAGACTAATCATCTAAGCCCAACCCTCAAAAGTTATTTGAGAAGAAACTTGGATAGTTGTGTTATTAGACAAGGGGAAACAATCAGCCAGAGCACGCGTTTGAGATGCCCATATTTCAGTAGCCTTCACTGCCACTTCTTCTTCAACCACCTTGCCACTATACTGGCCACCATCGCTGGCACAACAACCACCATCGCAGCCACAATAGCCTACTCAATAGCGGTATCAGTATCCACTACTAGGTAACTATTATTCACCTTCTCTTATAGACAAACTCAATAAATCATACTCATTAAAGAAGGAGGTGGTCAAGAAAATCTTCAAGAATCTCTTGAAAAAGCCTGATTTCCAGCTACCCAAGCCTAAGAGGCAAGAGGAATTGGGAAAGAGCGATGATCCTAGCTATTACCCCCTACCACTACATGTTAGGTCATGTATTAAAGGATTACATTACTTTCAAGGATTGGCTTGAGTGTAGTTACAAGCCAAGAGCTATAGCCATCCGTAAGGAATACTTAATAGAACAATCATCTGGTTCTGTTAGAGTAATCTTTGGGAATACTTCTGATCCTCTTAAGGCAAAAGAAGATTGGGATATTTCTTTATCCAAACCTCTAAAAAGATCATTTCTAAAATCAAGAAACTTTCTCTACAGATGCCTAAAGCAACTCAAACCTCCAACACCAAGGAAGGTTTGCTAGTTGCGAAGGACAACTTAGGGAGGGTGGATGCCCAGCAGCAACATCCTACCACACTTGCCCGGGATAAATCCGTAGCACAACCACTGTCTAAGTCTAACACTCCTTCCACCATTACATCTACTACCACCACTACCAGCTCTCCTTCTACCAAGAATTATATCTACAGATGAGGGCATTAAATCCCTTCACTTTGCTTACTTTACCTAATTTCTATTATGTACCACATCCAAAATTAAAAAAATCAATGAAAAAATTTGACTCCACTTACATTCTCTCTACTTCTGATTCTTCTAGTTTCATTCTTATTGAAAGCTCTCCAAGTCAAAATAATAATAGCTCAAATAGTTTTGATCCATTCCTCTCTGATTCAGAATCAAATTTTCCTTCTCTCAATCAATTAGGTTCACCTCTTAAGAATGACTTGGAGTCATCCAACTCTAAGGATTCTTTAGGAGAAGCTATAGGTATACTTGATGAGCATGTAGAACTTTTCATAAACTCATCATTCCAAGAAGTCACTAAAGTCAACCTCTGCAGTGGCAAAGTTCTACCACCTAGGGTAGCACCTCAAGATAAGGATAAACAAGTCATTGGTTCTAATGAGCAGATAGCCCCTCCACAAAATGCTCCACCATGGATATGCTTATGGAGGACTAGCTTAGAGTTGATTACAATATCCTTGCACATCTTAGAAAGTTTCCAGCTAAGTTAAGCTTATACGACACCCTTGTATTATCCAAAGAGATAAGGGAATCTCTAATAAAAACCTTGCTTGATCCATAGATATTTTAGCTCAGTTAACCACTACTGGAGAGGAAGAATGCTACCCAAAGGAGATCTTAAGAGTTACATTCATAGATGAAGACCTACTTCTAGGGATGATCGAGTACCTGACCCTACATTATAGTGGATGTTTACCTAGGTGCATCAGTCAATATTATGATCTAAGAATCCTTGGCTACTTGAGGATTAACATCTCTAAACTCCAAAAGGAGAGGATGATGTTGAAAGGATTCAATGAACAAGGTGAGTGGGCTTCGGGCTCCATGGTGTTGCCACTAGAGATAGATGATTGAAAGACTGAAGCCAAGTTTCACATAATTGACTCAGATACATATTTTAATGCTTTTCTTGGAAGATCATGGATACATGAGAATTGCATGGTTCCATCCTCTTTACATCAGTGCATCAAGTTCTTAAGAGGTGGAATCGAGTATTATGTCAAAAGAGATCTGAAACCCTTTGTAGTTCATGAGGTCGGGATATATGAAGATGTGGCTTACTACCTCCCCCAAAACCAAAAATCTTTTCTTGCAAACTTAGTCAAAACCCCCATGTGGGAGAAAAATAAAGAAAAGTGAAAGAAAAAAAGAAAAGAATAAATAAAATGAAATAGAAAAGAAAAGGGAGCGAGAAATAGACTTAAGGGAGGAAGTGGAGCTTAAGATTAGATTCCACCCATAGTTCATTACTCCATTTGATCATATAGGGAGGGTGACTGACCTCCACCAGGATGAGGAAGAGGCAAGTCCAGAGGCAATCCCAGGGGTGAAAGACCCCCATACTTATCACCCATCAGGAGATTCATCCCAGCTACTAGGAGTACACTTGCTATCCATATAGACTTAAAATCTAGTTTAGAGGATGAATCCTATATGGTTAGCACACCAGCCAGCTCTTCTCAATAATTGATCCTATTGGAGGTGACACTCTAGCCAAATAATGATGAAGACCAGATTCTCAAGCAAAGCATAAGTGTATCCAAGTCATCTTTATATGAAATAGTTAGACATAAGTTGGGAACTTAGCTCTAACTGAACTTTTCTCAAAAATTTGAGGGTTTGGTAGTTAAGGAGGCCCCTAAATCATCTATAGATGTGAAGGTGTGGTGTATATTTTTGGTTTGGTTGGTTTAGTTTATGGGGGAACATCATGAAAATCTGAAAATATACTTATTGAGGTGATTGGATACGACATTAAGAAATAGTGTACTATCTTGAAAGATAGAAGTCACTACCCTACAATGGACCTAATCACCTAATAAGAACTCCTAAGGCATAATGGATCTTCGAATATATCAAAGATTTTTCTCTTACTTTACATGGATGAATAAAGTAGGATTTATTTAAATTGGGTTATAAAGTTTCCTATGGGGGCAAGCCCCCATAGTTAATTCCATCTTAAGGAAAGTAAATCTCTTAAGAATACTCTCGATTAAAGTAGGCGATTATTGTCTCCAAAGAATTTAAAGATAGGACTAATAATAAATTAGTTGTGTTCAAAAATTAAATGGGATAGATTGAAAGGAGAGATTTATTATCGAAACCAAAAGAGATGAGTAGGAAATGCTCATGATACTAGGAAGCCTACCCTATGGTCAGGCTTTATATTTTTGAAATTAAAGATATTTTATATATTTAAGTTAACATTTCATTAGAAAGCTGGGACTTATACTCTAACAACACAAGATTATTAGGATGCCTAAGAGATGAGCTTTATACCTATAGCCCAAAGGGAAATGGTAACCTTAGATCCTAAACCTAGGGAGCTTTGGTGAGAGCCAAAGCATGACATAAATCTAAGGTGAAAGTGGGTATATGGTTTACCTCCATTAGAGAGTAAACTGACATTTGGACTTATTACACTGGATTGGCACCAGCCTAATGCCTCATATGCTTTAAATCCATGTAGACAAGTCATATGCTTTTGCAAGATGGCTAGGTTGTTACTATTTAGAAAGAAACTAAGTCCTTAAACCCACTCCCTAAGAGACTAGAGCATAAAGGGTATGAATAATGACTTAATATAATGCAAATTTTTATCAAATTTTATTTAATTTGGGACTCTTTATTTTGACACAGGCTATAGGATTTTATATGCCTAAATGCATGAGAAGTTGGTTATGGGCTAAATCAAAAGGGAAAGAGGTGTTCTTCTATCATAGGCTCTCAAAGGTTAAGCCCTTACTATTGGGTAAAGATGGAAGCCCTCTTTTAACAAGAGTGAGATAAGATGATTATGTATGATATTAAACATATAACATCCAACTAAAGGGTTGCTAAATATTTTATTTTCTTAATTTAATGCCTAGGCTTTTATATGAGATTATGAGTTATTTTAGAGGTTTAGTTATGAGTTGTTAGTTTGGGTAGAAATATTAATTTTTATTCTAGGAGCCTCATTGCATCCAGGTCATACAACAATCATCAATCATAAACAAACTATGAAAATGCATACTTTTTATAATGTGCAATCTAAATGAAAATATCAAATAATTTTATAAAGCTATCGCAAAAGAATGAAAGGCCAATGCGGTCGGGTATTGCTGTACAAAAAAAAAATGTGGGTGGCTGAGCTATACCCTTATACAACTCTGATTACAAGAGAATAATTATAATTATAAATGATGAATATTATAGGGGTCTTCATTCTTCATTCTTCATTATTTATTCTTCATCTTATCATCTTTCATTTCTTCATCTAATTTGCTCCATTTCTTTCTTCTTTTAGCTTGATTTGGATGTGCTTACTCTAAAGGAATCATATGGTACATAAGACTTGGTCTTATAATCCAATGCTCATCCTAATCCCTCATAACACCTATCTTAGTCCTAATGCAAAATTATATTAAAAGAAGAAAAGTAAATCTAGCTACACCTGCAAAATAAATGTTAGCTAAACACACCATACAACCCAAGTAGTTATATAAATAATTTGGACTTAACACCCCGCACATGGGTAACCCACCTATCCTAACTTGGATTATGCTTAGGGGATAAGCAACATGCACATCTAAAGCATTTATATTTTTATTACAGTGTCCCTTTAAGCATAACTCCCTGCAGAAAGTATGATTAGGCTAATATCAGCCTAACATCCGACTACATACATACACCCTAACATCCAGTCTATAATAATACATCATAAAATAAGCGTACATCAAACCATACACTACCCTCACATAGTGGTGACTTAGTCTAATGTGTGTGCATTAGAGCTTGTGTGGTATGTTATAACTAGATTTAGAGTTGTAATTTTGCTAAGTGTGAAAGATTTAATTTGTAAAGGGTTGATTTCTCTTTAAGTGATTTAATTGATTTGAAGGTTTTACTTAGTGTTTTCTTTTATTTTATATACACTTAACAACTAAGTATTATAAAGAGAAGAAAGAGAGGGGACCTCTCTTTTGTCCCTAAGTCATTTCTAAAGCAAGTTAATCAATTCCTTTTAGTGAATATATTGGGAGGAGGAACATGAAGCTCAGAAATATGGGTGCATTCAAGACTTCAAAATGTAAGAAAAGGGGAATTGATCCATGGTCAATTATGTAGCAGATAATCTAGGAATAGTTAGTTATACCTCATGAAAAAAGACTTTTTGTGGAATTATACATTCCATTTCTTTGAGAACGAAATTCTGTTCAGCCAAGCGCAAGTGAATATAGCATGGTTACAGGAGCTTATCTATCACATATATGCTTCAAGGGATATCATGCACATAACCATCGAGGTGAGTAGAGACCTGAAAAAGATCAAATGGAATAATACAATATGTAGATAAAGAAATTCTTTACGAGTCCCAAAATATTCCTTTCAGGGGATTCATCATTTGAGGGGAAGTAAACTACTCAATAATTTCTATGTGCCTAACCAAAAAATCTTTCTTCTTCTAATTTTTTTATCTTCTCATTCATTTCTTGCGGACTCTTCTCTCCTAATTCCTTCCATTATACTAAAGAATTTTCTATAATTAAGTAAATCCGAATTGGCTAATTATTCTCTGATAGCACCTGCCCCCGTAGATATTTTAATTAAATCCTAAGTTTAGGTTCACTCTAAATGACCTTATTCAATAACAAAGGCATCTTAAGATTAATTAGAATGAATTACTATCACATAACACATGTTTATTCATTTCTTTCCATCATGAATATCATGAATATGATTAAATCCTAAGTATATCTTAGCACACTTAAATGATGAATGCAAAGAAGTGTGTTTGGAATTTAAATATTTCATTTGATTGAATTATGAATGCATGTATTTTAATAGAAAGGATTTTCATCCATTAGCTAAGTACACATTCATATGTATAAAAGTTTTAAGTGAGAACGATGCCATTATTCTACACCAAGGGCATAATATAAAAGACCTACTTAGGGCTACTTAAATCCTTGCAACCCCGAGATGTCCAGACTAATATACCACTTTTTATATATACATATAGATGTATAAACAACTATAAGAATAGAAAAATCCATGCAAAAGTTGTATTTGATTTATTTGATTCATACTACTTATTCATTGATTATATCATTCATACATATGTATAAGAGTTTTAAGTGAGTATGACACCATTATTCTACACAAGGGGCGTAAGATACAAGACCTACTTGGGGCTACTTAAAGCCTCACAGCCCCAGGATGTCCAGACTAATATACCACTTTTCTTATATACATATAGATGTATAAGTAACTATAATAATAGGAAAACCCATGCAAAAGTTATATTTTATTTATTTGATTCATGCTTCTTATTCATTATTTATATCATACATACATATGTATAAGAGTTTTAAGTGAGTACGGTGACATTGTTCTACACTAGGGGCATAAGGTACAAGACTTACTTAGGACTACTTAAAGCCTCGCAGCCTCGGGATGTCCAAACTAATATATCACTTTTCTTATATACATATGAATGTATAAAAAGAACCACAAGAATGAGGAGTCATGCAAGAAGTCATATTTGATTTGATTACGTGATTTACATATGTGATATGAAATTCATCCTAAGTCTTAGCATGGAGATACATAGGAATAGATCTAGACAAATTTTGTGTTCTTTTCAAATGAACTATACATTTGTAAATCACATGTAAATCCATGTAAGGTAAGAAAAGAGAACTTCATATTACATATCTTACATTATCAACACATGTAAATTTATAGATATTTGTAATTAATATCACTCTGTATATTATAATTGATTTATGGGCTTCTGAAGATAACTTTTGATTTAATAGTAATAATAGCCACAACTTATTTTAATTTAAATCAACACATGCAATTTAACATAAAAGAAACCATTTCATTTAGTTAATTTTAAAAGAAAATAAATGCATGATTACACATGGCAAGCAACATTTAACATGATTGAAAAAAATAAAGGAATAAGCACATAATCTCTTCCATTCCAATTATTTAAAATAAACCAAAGTTCTTTAATGACATTTTTAATTTTGAGTTTGATTTGATTTAGGAAATGAAAGAGGTTTGCTAATCCTAATCCCACTCCCCATGTGTGAGTTAATTTGGTTTAATGAAGAAGTAATTAAGTTGATTTTATGGTTTAATTAGGTTAGGGTATGAATTAAGCCAATTACCTACATCACCTTAAGTTAATTAACTAATTAATAATGAGCTAATATGATATGCAACTATATGAAAAAGTAAATTAGCAATGCTCCTAAGAAATGAAATGCAATTGGCTCATGATTAATAGTTAATTAGGCTTAAGGGATCTCACTTAACTACTTTTATGATTTTCTCACACATGAGCTAACCATAGTTTCATTATCTCTCACTTTGGGTTATTGAACATTCAAAGAGCTACCCAAGATTAATAAAAGGTTGCTTAGCTATGAAGTGAATTTTAGATTGAGTTAATCAAGCTTTTTAATTAATTGATTGAATTCTTTGAATATATTTTGATTAGGATGATGAAATTAACTTAGGAAAAGGGTTCAAGGACAAGGCCTCAATCTTAACCCCTAAGTCATTTCAAACACTCAATTATGTAATGATTTTTATCTTGGAGATTAATTAAAATTAAGCAATTAATTACCTCATTAATCATTAACTAATCAAATTCCAAAAAGTGAAGAAAGCTTAGAAATGAATTAGGGAAAGTATCCCAACCACTTTCCCTGAGCTTCCTTACTGTTCAACAAAGGTAATTAGGCTTAAATAATTTATTAAATAACTATTCATTCACTAATTATCAATAATTAAATTAAGAAAGTGAGTAAGGCATAATAAATAATTTTTCTAATTAAGCAATGAATAAAATCCCAGAAAAATGGGGAGGCATAAATAACTCCCCTCCCCAAACATCCATAGATAGTTGGAGATCAATTTGGGTGATTAATTAAAGAATAATTAAGCTAATTAAACTCTAATTAAATCTTAATTAAGCTAAAATCATTGTTCAAAATCAATTAATAATAATGTTTCTAGATTTTACTCTAAAATATCTTTAAAATGAGCCCAAGTTTGTATTTTTTTTATTTTTCTGGGATTAGTTATGATTTTTAAAAGTTTTAGGCTTAAAAATAAATTAATTAACCATAATTGAAGCCTTAATCCCATTGGGCCACATGGTAACTGATGCGGTGAGCTAACACGATGAGTTGACATGACATGCTTTCCACATGGCATGACGGGATTGGCTTTATTACATCGCCATGTACTCGGATGGAGATGGCGAGTGCTAACTTCATGGGTCGATCTAATGATCGACGATGATTAAATGTGCAATTTTGAAGGAAAAAATAGAGATTATACGCATGATCAGATCATGACCATTCATTTTGATCATGTGGAATGGACGTCGGATCTATCTCCTGCGGAAAGCAATATCGTCGATGAGCCGAGCCCGAAGCATGGAGATGAAATTTATCCCACACCTTTGTGGAAGCATAATAAGCATATTGAGTGGAAATCACACAAGATCAACTTATTTTTGATGACAGAATGGAATACCATCTGGCAATTGAGCATTGAGCTTTGATTTGGTGTAGTTTGCTCGGAAGACCAACCCACGACACATAAGTAATCGATCTTGATCAAACTCCACCCTCCAGCTATCAAGAAACTCAAAATGATTCATTTTGGTTCATTTAGGTCCAAGGATGGTGTGTGCAAAATTAATTGCACTTTGGTTGCAAAATGAGGAAATGGGAATCACCAATTTGCTCCCTTATTTTGGTTCACATAAAATTGAGAGTGGGATTTTGAGGAGCTTGAGAAATGCAAGGGGCGAGGAGGAGGAGAGGGGAGGGGTGCTCTACAATCTCGCTCCTTGTTGCTAGGGCTGAATTCAGTGAATCCAGTGTGTGTGTGTGAGTTTGAGTGAAAATGAGCGGGGTATACCCCCTTCTTCCTTAGGTTTGCGGGTGGTGATTGTTTCAGCTTGGTGGATCAATGGTTATGATGGGGAACTCCATTTAGGCAAGGAATCACTCTATTTGGCCTCACATGAGTGGAGGAAGGGTGGGAGGTGGATGCCATGAGAGTAGTGGGTGTCCTTGGTGGTTTGAAATGCTCAAATGGGAATGGGGAGGTAATTTCACCTCCCCATGAGTCATGGCCAACCCAACCACATTTGGGTTAGGTCAGCCATGGTCATTGGTACCTAAGTGGACCAATGAATGGGTGTCAAGTGGCCAATGGGAGGAAATGATCAAATATGCATGTGTCATATCTCATGAGATGCCCTAGACCCAAGGGCAAAGTGGTCATTTTGGGATGGGTCGAAAGTGGGTTAGCCCAAATTTCAAATGGTTTGGAGTGTATTTGGCTTGATTTGGCTTGATTTGACTTTTTTAGGTCAAGTTGGGTTAGGTTAGGTCAAGTTGACCAATTCATAAAATTGGGTTAAACCAAGGGTTGGGTCAACTTCACATGACTAATTGGAGTATATTGATATCATTGTTTTATTTATTTTGCTTTTAATTTGATTATAGCTCACTTGGGTTCATATAGGTCAAATGGGTCAAGTTGACCAATTTGACTAAATTGTGTTGGGTTATGTGTTGAGTCAAGTTCAATTGGCTAATTGAAAATGATTATAGGCATTGATTTTAGTTTAATTTAGATTTAATTTAGATTTTGATCAATTTGACCCTTTAGGTCAATTTGGGCTAGGTTGGGTCAAGTTGACCAATTTATCAAATTGGGCTCAATTATGGCTTTGGTCAAGTTCAACAATCAATTTTGGATGAACTTGAACCATTGGTTGCAATCAATTTGGATTAGATCATGATTTGACCCATTTGGCTTTTTAGGCCAATTTGGGTCAACTTGGTTCAACTTGGGTCAAATAGCCAATTAGGCTTGGTTTGGCTCAAGTGAAGGTTTGGTCATGTTCAATCATTGATTATGAGTGGGTTTGAATTAATGGTTACAATCAATTTGGCATATGGTAGATTTTGGCTGGTTTAGGTTTCATTTGGGCTAAATGTTGACTTGGTCAAAGGCTATGTTTAACTTGGTTTGACCCAATTCAAGGTGGTTGGTCACCCTTGGGTGATTATTGGTTATGTTGTGAGGCTTAGATGGGCTTAGTTCAATCCAATTTTGGTTGGATTAGAACATGGCTCAAGAAGGTCTTTTAGGTCACTTTAGGTCAAGTGGACTTAAATGGGCTAATTGACTTGATCATGGCTTAATTCAAGTTTAGTTGAACTCACGCATGAGCCTAGGATTACAATGTAAATCTAATTGCATGTGGTTTGGATCCAAATGGGTTTTGGTTCATATGATAATTTCAAGCCAAAAGGGTCAACATGGACTCGACTTGGATTTGGTTTGACAATTATGGTTTATGTTTATATTTGGATCAATAATTGTAGGAATGATTGAATCATGAAGAAATCCATGAGTTTTAAATTTATTTGGGTATCATTTAGATAAATTCAAGAATTTGGCTAAAAGGGCTAAAATTGGAAATTTGATTTGATTTGATTTATTTTGATTTGGTTTGAAAGAGTTTGAACTTGGATTTCATTTATATTTATGAATATAAATGAAGGAATGATTGATTTATAAAGAAATCAACCAATTTGAGTTAGTTTGAAGGAGTTTTTGACTAAGCATATGAATGTGGTTCATATGGCTTAGGAATAAATTTTAGAATTTGGACTTAATCATGGGTTTCAATCATTTGGAGGTGATTTAGAATTTGGAATCTTGGATTGGGATTTGATTTGAGATTGAATTTGATAATTGAGAAAATCAATTAAATTGGGATTGATTTGAATTTTGTTAAGGTTTAGTCCATAAGATAAAATCAAAGGGCTTAGGAAGGGATTTGGAATTTTGAATTTAATCATGGGTTCCAATCATTTCATGTTGGATTTCATTTGGAATCTTGGATTTGAATTTGAGGTTTGGTTTGGAAGAAGAAAGCAGGGATTGGATTTAGGCTATAGGGTAGGTAAGTCCTCTTAAATCCTTAAGGCGTAACCTATTCCTATGGCTAACTCTTATAAGTCTCTAGGGTTAGGTTAGGTGTTCACCTAATCACTAGAAGTCCTAGATCTATGATGAGGAAGTTGAGAGCTTATTCCAAAAATGAGGTCAACATAAGGTTTAGAGGTTCTACCCAGGAGCATCATCCTCAAGTCAAGAAGTTGATGTAGAACTTGATGATGATTCATATAAAGAATTAATAGAATTACCTTTTGATTAGAACTCACCTTGTGTTCATAATCTAGCAAAGAAAGGTTTAATTTCACATACATGGTCTAAGCATAGCTCTGATTACTTTGAAAGGTTATGGAAATAACAAATGCAGAAACTCTCAATTAAGACCACGACAAGGCTTTGGCAGCCCAGTTGATGATGATGATTACTGCCTGGTCATCATAAATCATTTGAATCTGACAGGTTCTTCTCAAATCACATTAACTTTTATGAGGAGGTGTGTAAAAAACTTCTAGGTGAAACTGATGATTTTCAAGTCAAAGATGCACCAATAGAGTTTGAGGAAGAAATCAAATCAACTATCGATGAACTCAGAGAAATCAACTTAAGAATTGAAGAAGATTTTGCCCGACATACATTAATTCATTGTTGAGTGAAGAAGAAACTAGTGACTTAGTTAGGCTACTCACTGAGTTTAAGGACTACTTTGCATGGAGTTATGAATAAATGCTTGGATTGGCTCCTGACATAGCGATCCATAATCTAGCAATACAACCTGATGCTAACCCTATCCAACAAGCTCCTAGACGTATGCGATTAGATAATGAACAACAAGTCATTTCTGAAGTCAAAAAATTGATTGATACTGGTTTCTTCGGAGGTAAAATAACCCACCTGGTTGGCTAGTGTCATCCTAGTTAAGAATAAGAATGGTCAAATTTACATATGCATCAATTTTAGGGATCTAAATAAGACATGTCCAAAAGATGAATTTCTACTACAAAATCAGAGTTGATGGTGGACATTGTCCAATCTCATGCAGTCTTCTCTTTCATGGATTGTTCATTTAGATATAACCAAATAAAGATGACACCTGAAGATGAAAGAAATACTGCCTTTTGAACTCGATCAGAATCTATTACTATAAGGTCATGCATTTTGACCTTAAAAATGTTGATGCCATATACCAGCGGGCCATAACTCGAATCTTCGATGAACTCATTCATCATCAAGTAGAACGCTACATCGATGATCTTGTGGTCAATAGAAAGAAAGGGAGACCACTTCTTTGACTTGAGAGTAGTGTTCTAACAATTAAGATAATTTAACCTCAAAATAAATCCCTAAAGTGTGCATTCGGAGTAACTTCAAGAAAATTCATTGGGTTTGTTGTCTGACATCGTGAAATCAAAATCAATCTCGAGAAGATTAAAGTGATATTAGAAATGCCACCCCCTAAAAGTATAACTCAACTCAGATCATTCAAAGGTGGATGGCATATCTAAGATGCTTTGAGAGAATGTGCTCTATTATGACGAAGGGAAAGAGAATGTGCTCTATTATCTCAGCCATCATCTAATTCCTGCTTAAGCAAATTATCCACCCATTGAGAAACACTACTTAGATTTAATCTTTGCATCCCAAAATCTATGATATTATATGCTTTCTCATAAAGTTAACTTGATTTCTAAAATCAACCCACTATAATACCTCTGCAGTGTTTATTTTTGGATGTGGAGGGGGTGGGGGGCATCCACATAGATCGTAAGGGGTACTTATTGAAGTGATCGTCTATGACATTAAGGTATGATATACTATCTTGAAAGATAGAGGCATCACCCTTCAATATACCTAATCACATAATAAGGACTCTTAAGGCATGATGGGTCTTCAAATATACTAAAGATTTTCCCCCGCTTTACATGGATGAATAAAGCAAGATTTATATTAAATTGGGTTCTTAAGTTCCGTATAGAGGCAAGCCTCTATAGTTAATTACATCTTAGGGAATCAATTTACCTAGTAATACTCTCGATTAAAGTATAATATCATCATCTCCAAAGATTTTGAGGTTAGACTATCAAAGGATTGGTTATGTTTAGAAAATCAATTGGGAAAGTTCAAGGAGAAGACTTATTTTGGGATCCAAAGGGGTGAAGTAGAAAATACTCATGATAATAGGAAGCCTAGTGAGTATTCTAGTCTATCCTATAATTGGGCTCTATATATTTGAAAGTGAGGAGACTTATTTATTTGAGTTGAATTTTATTAGATTACAAGGGCTTATAATCCACTAACACAAGGTTGTGGAAATGTCTAAGAGGTGAAGATTTATGCTTCTAGCTCAAAAGAAATAGCTACCTCAAATCTTAAATCTAAGGAGCTTTAGTACAAGCTAAAGCATGAACTAAATCTAAGTGACAGGTTGACATAATGGTTTACCTCCACAAGAAAGGATAAATCATCTAACTTCTAAACTTATAACCGCCTGGAGTGGTCAGCTAACTTCTCCTATGATTTTAAACTAGTAATATGAATTACAAGATAGTTAGGGTAGTTATTTAATTTGAAAGAGACTAAAGTCCTAAACTTACTCCATAAGAGACTAGAGCATCAGTAGTTTGAGAATACGACTTAATTTACAAATGCAAAATCTTTTCAAATTTTATTTCATTTTTGCACATCATTTTGACAAAGGTTTTGGGATTTTTATATGCCTAAATGCATGATAAAATAAGTTATTAGCCAAATCAAAAGAGAAAGAGGGTGAAGCTCCATTAGTAGGGGTTACTCTCATGGGTCAAGCAGTCCTTATGCATGTAAGAATGGAGACCCTCACTTTGCAAGAGTGATTCAAGATGCATGTATGATGTGACACATATAAGATTTAGCTAAGGGGTTCCTAAATATTTTAATTATCTTGATTATAGACTAGGCTTTATTATAAGGTTATGAACTATTTAAAATTTAGTTATGAGTGATTAGTTGGGTAAAAATTTATTTTATCCTAAGAGCCTACCTCATCCAGGCCACACATTAAAACATTAAACATAAAGAAACTATGAAGAAGATGCAATCCTAATGCATAGTTTAAACATCATATCAAACTAATTTATAACAATTGCAAAAGAATAAGAAGTCGGTGCGGTCGGGTACCACCGTACAATCCTAAAAAGAGAAAAGAAGAGTAGTTAAGCTCTACTCTTATACAACCTAGTATATGAAGAAATAATTATAATTATATAAAATGCTATGGGGGTCTTTATTCTCCACTCTTCCATCATCCTCCTTCTTTGATTTGGATGTGCTTGCTTCAAAGGCATCATAGGGCACCCCAGGACAAAGCCTCTGGCCACTGCTCATCCTAATCCCCCATAGCACTAATCCTAATTCCTATTGCAAAATTTCTATTCATGTAAAAAAAAAAGTAAATCTAATTACACCTGCAAAATAGAAGTTACCTAAATACACATACAATCCCAAGCAATTATGTATATAATTTGGACTTAGCACCCTACACATGGGCAACCAATCCCTCTGTCTTAACTTGGATTATACTTAGAGGTTCAAGCAACCTGCACAGAGAATATTTATATTTATTTTTAAGCATCCCCTTAAGCACAATCCCTTATAGAAAATATTATTAGGTTAAGAACGGCTTAACATCTAGTCTATGAAGCATACACCCTTACATCTAGTCTAAAATAATACATCATTAAATAAAACATACATCACATTATACACCGCCCTAATATAGACCTAAAGTGATGACTTAATTCTAATGTGTGTGTTAAAGCTTGTGTGGTATGTCTTACTAAGCATTTGGGTTATAATTTTCCAAGTTTGGAAGAACATTCAAGTTAACATGAAGGTTGGTTCCACTTTAAATTATTTGAGTGGTTTGCAAATTTTAGTTTATATATATATATATTGTTTCATGTAATTTACACTTAGCAACTAAGTGTTGTAAAGAGAAGGAAAAGAATTACCTTCTTTCAACCCTACATTAAGTCATTTCTAAAGCATATTAATTTGATTTATTTCTCTTTAGTAAATGGTTTATTACACATTTTTAAATAAATCCTAAGTTTAAGTTCACTTTAAATAATTCCATTCAATATGAAAAGCATCTTAAGATTAATTTAACTGAATTACTACCACATGATATATATTGAATCATTCCTTTCCATCACATGTAACATGCATATGATTTAATCCTAAGTATACCTATACACACTACATGTTTTAGCACACTTAAATATTTATACATTTGAAGTTCATATTTACATTTGATTGAATTATTTAATACATTTTAATTAAAGTTCTATCCAAATTTTTATACAAAAATATATAAAGAAAAAATTAGATGGGTATGTGTGATTATTAACCAAGGAAGTGAGATAATTAAATGACCTCCTTAGGGTTAGCTAAGGCCTCATATTCCCAAGATGTCCAGACTATATACTCATTTGCATTCAAATATATGTAAATTTGCATACATTAATATAATAAAGAGAGCTCCAATTCACATGATTAATTAATTCAATAACTTAAATGATTATGAATGCATGTATTTTTAATATAAGAGAGGATAATCATTCTCTAAGTAAATATACACATACATTTATAAAAAACATAAGCAAGTATGTGCCTTTGTTAACCAGGGAAGTGAGGTAATCAAATGACTTCCTTGGGGCTAGCTAAAGCCTCATATTCCCAAGATGTTCGGACTATATACTTATTTTTCTTAAATACATGCTCATGTATCCAAAATTAAGAGGATGAAAATCATGGAAAGATTGTATTTTCTTTGATTTAATTATTTATGTATATGATTTAAAGCCTATCTAAATTAAAATGTTAAAATACATAAGAATGAAATTAGGTGGATATGTGCCTTTGTTAACTGAGAAGTGATATAATCAAATGACCTCCTTGGGGCTAGCTAAAGCCTTGTATTCTCGGGATGTCTAGACTATATACCCATTATCATTCAAACTTATGTAAATTAACATATCAATAAGAGAAAGAGAACTTCACTTGATAAACTTAAGCTATAAATACATGCACTTATTATGTATTTATAATTAGCATCACTACACAAGTTGTGATTTATTTATAAATTCTGAGAAAAGATATTTGGATTTAATAGTGATTATAGTCACATATATATTAAGCTAAATCAACACATGTGATCTTTGCATAAAGGAAATTCATTTGATTTTTTTTTAAATTTGAAAATATGAGTGTATGAAATCAAATGACATATAACATTTAATGTGCTCAAAAAGGAATAATTAAATATCAACACATGATTCATTCAATTAAATTAATTCCTAAGGACAATCATATTAAATAAACTCATTTAAAGAAAACCAAAGTTCCTTTATCAATTTATGATTTAGGATTTTGATTAATTTTAAAGAGAGGAGATTTATTTTGCTGATCTTAACCCATCCCAAGTTTGTGAATTAATTTGGTTTAATGAAAAGGTAATTAAGTGAATTTTATGAATTAATTAAGTTAGGTCCTTAATTAGTTCAATTAATTGCCCATTCCTATATTACCTTAATATAATTAACTAAATAATTATGAGCCAACATATTATGCATATCAATGGAAAGTAAATTTACAATGATCCAAAGAAATGAAAGGGCCTAATGCAATTGTCTCATAATTAATAGTTAATTATATTAAGGAACTTAATTAAGTACTCTTATAGTTTTCCCACACATGGGTTAACCATAATTTCCCTAAATACCTTTAGACAATTAAACACCTAAAGATCTACTATGATTTAATTAATTAAGATCTAAAGTGACTATAATTTTAAATTGGTTAATTAACCAGTTAATTAATTAATTGAACCTTAAGTAATATCATTTTAATTAATTTTTTCTTAAATGAAATGGACTTAGGAAAAAGATTAGGAAAGAGGTCCCCATCTCATTTCCATTGCCTATTCACTATTCAATAGTGATTAGTAGGATTAATTAATTAATTTGATTATTGATTAGGGGATTAATTAATCATTTAATTAATAGAGTAATTAAGGCTTAAATGATTAATTTTTGAATTACCAAAGCAATAAATCCCAAGAAAATTATTGGAGGCAGAGGGCATCCCATTAAACCACCACAAAAAGTTTATAATTAATTACTTGGGTAATTAAGGAGTAATTATGCTAATTAAGTTTTTATTAAACCCAAATTGAGCCTTAATTACTATTTAAAATTAATTAGGATTAATCTTAAATGATTATCCTCTAAAATACCTTTAAAATGAATATTTATTTGTATTTTTTTGATTTTTTATGATGTGTTATGAATTATGGAAGTTTCAGCCATTAAAAGCAATTAATTAAGCCTAATCTCGTCGGCTTCATGCGGGTCGCTGACGTGGCACACTTTACACTTGGCACTGCGATTGGTCACTTCAACTCATCCGACTTAGCACTAATGTAGCTGGCGGCAGACACGCTTTCATCTCCGCCATCCAATCTCAGATTGGACGGTGCAGATCAAACTCGCTATTCGTTAAGAGATGAAATTAGAAAATCTAATAGATTAATCACGACCGTCCATTCCAATCATGCAAAATGGATGGTGTGTGATCAATCGTCCCCTGAGCGATGAGAGACAGACACCATCTACCACTCCTCGCTCAATCTGACCTCACCCAAGCTCGGATCGACTCCAAATGGATCCCACACCTTCGCACAATGCAACTTTTCTTCAAAAAGCTCCAAATGATTTTCACCAAAAGCTTAGTTTAATAGAATTACCTCATCAGATCTCAAGACTGGCAGTGAATTTGATTGATCCCTGTTGAGCATCACTTGGATCAATTCCTCACCATTTTCTAAGGACCAAGCACAGTCGATTTGGAGGTCAACTTTGATCAAACTCTCACTTTCGGTGGTTAGAGGGCTCAAGAGGTGATTCATTCTTGCTCGATGAGGTGTGGGGAAGGTGTGGGTAAGAGAAATTTGGATTTGGTTGAGTATTGGTGGAGTTGGAACAGAAAGATGGATGTCCAATTTTAGAATAGTGGAATCCAGAGTTGGGAAAGCTTGGAATTCTCTTGGGAAGCTCTAGGTGTTTTAAATGAGCTCTAGGGGATTTTCGAAGGTGTGTGTGTGTGTGTGAATTGGATCAAAATGAGGGGGTATGTCCCCGCCTCCCATAGATAGGATGGACAAGATTGTCCCCTCAATTTCGGCTGGTGAGCCACCGTCAAGGCACCGGAGTGGTCGGTGTCACCTCCACGTGGCTCAATTGGGTTAGCTAGGTGCTTGGTTGGTGGCTCAAGGTGGTTGCTCTCCACCTTGAATCCATTCAGATAGGCTAATGAGGGAGGTGAGTTAACTCACATCCCTTTGGTCTAAGGCCAACCTAGCCCACATGGGTTAGGCTAGGTGTGTAGGTTAGACCCTCATTTGAGTGCTTGATGGATACCAAGGGGGAAAAAGAGGGTGGACTTTGCTAATTTTTGCAAAATCCCATGTGGGGAGGAGAATTCAGTGGATATTTTTCTTGGGTTGAGCCCAATTCGAGTTTGGGTTGGTTTTGGGCTCACCCAAGGTGGGTTTAGGATGAGTTGGGTCGGGTTTCAATAGGTTTTGGCTTGGTTCAAGGTTTGGCTCAATTTGACCCTTATAGGTCAAATTATGCAAGGTTGGGTTAGATTGACCAATTAGTAAAATTCGATCAAACCAAGGCTTTGTCAAGTTCAAATGATGAATTGAAGTGTTTTGGTTTAATTGGTTTAAATCAATTTGGCTTAAGTTAGATTTTGGCTCATTTGAGTTCATGTAGGTCAAATGGGTCAAGTTGACCAATTTGACTAGATTGGCCAAATTGGCTTGCTTTAGGTGTTGAATCATGTTTAATTGCTTAATTAAAAATGATTGTAGGCTTTAGTTAGAATCAATTTGGATTTGATTTAGATTTAGGTCAATTTGATCCTTTAGGTCTAAGTGGGTCAATTGGGTTCAATTATGGCTTTGGTCAAGTTCAATAATCAATTTAGAATGAACTTGAACCATTGGTTGAAATTAATTTGGGTTAGATCATGATTTCACCCAATTTGGTCTTTGAGGTCAAATTGGGTCAACTTGGGTCAAAGGGACAATTGGGTTAAGTTTGGCTCAATTGATGGTCAGTCATGTTCAATCATTAATCATGGGTTGGTATGAATCATTAGTTTCAATTATTATTATGTATGATGAATTTTGGGTAGTTTAGGCTCACATAGGTTAAGAGGGTTGACTTGGTCAAATGACCAAGTTGATTTGGTTTGACCCAATTAATGATAATTGATCATCCTAGGGTAATCAACAATCATCATAGGAGATTTTGGTTAGTTGATTCAATCCAATTTGGGTTGGATTGGATTTTTCAAACTATTCAAATTGGTCACTTTGGGTCAAGTTGACAAATTAGATTAGGTCAGTTGAGTTTAGTTGAGTTTATATATAAGTTTAGGACTGATTTATAAATTTATTTGCAATTGTTTGGGTCCAAATGGACTTTGGTTCATTTTCATATTTAAAGTCAAAGGGGTTAGCTTAGGTTTGACTTGGGTTGATTTTGGTTTACCTTGATGATTGTATGTTTTATTTATATTTGGGGTGGTGATCGAAGGTATAATTTATTTATGAGGAAATCAATTGAATTTGGTTTGAAGTAAATGAAAATGTGGCTTAAGTCCGTGGGATTGAGACATATGGCTTAGGTTTGATTTTTTATTATGGTTTGGAATTGATATGATTGAAGTTATCATTGATTTGATTTATATTTGGGAAGATGATTAAAGATATGAATTAATCATGAAAAAATCAATTGAATTTGGCTTGATTTGGATTAAGGTTTGGCTAAGTCCATGGGGTTGATCATGTGGCTTAGGTAGAGATTTTGATGTGATTTGATTAAAGATTTCAATCATTTGACTTGGATTTAGATTTGGGCTTGATATGAATTGAACATGGTTGTGGTATAAGAAGGTGAACATAGATTGGGTTTGAGTCATGGGATCGGTAGATCATCCTAATCCCTAAGGCATAACCTAATCCTATTGTTAACCCTCTAAGTCTCAAGCTTAGATTAAGTGTTCACCAAATTGCTAAGAGTGTCTTATGACTAAGGAAGTCTTAATATCTAAAAGACTCCTAAATCTAAGAAGATTAGATTGAGTCCTCACTCTAAAAGTGAGGTTAACAACCTCATAACACAGTCGAGGCTATCTGGATGATTGGCATGTTGGTCCATAATTTTGTCACAGTTTAACATCACTTCATACACCTCCGTGCGGTGAAAGGACAAGCACTTGTGAATTTCATAATAGCACACCCACTTCCTATTGATTCTCTGCTTAGTGATGATCTCTTCAATGAACAAATCATGAACTTAGGAGATACTAACATTCATCATTGGGAGATGTACTTTGATGGCATGGCTTTCTCTCAAAAAGGAGAAGAACCATAATCTACTCTTCCAGGGAAGGCAAGGGTAGGAATAGTTCTCCTAACTCTATACCATGATATTATGAGATTCTCATACCATCTATCTGATCCTTGCACCAATAATGAAGTCGAATATGAGGCTCTGATTATCAGTCTAGAGTTAGTCATTTCACTAAGTATCTAGAACATCAACATCTTTGGGAATTCTCAGCTTGTCATCAATCAAATCGCTGGGTCCTATAAGATTCTAAAGCCCAGACTCCATCACTACCACAAGTACACCATGGAGTCATTGGCCCAAATCCCTGAGGTTACCATCTACAAGTTTTCTCAAAGAGAAAATGCCATAGCATATGCTTTAGCCAAGCTTGCCAAGGAGTTGGTATGTCTGGAAGATGAGTACATATCAATAAAGATCTAAAATAGGCAAGACTTGCCTTTTATTGATACTAAACTCAATGAAAAATACTCTCTTGAAGGGGAGGTTGCCATTGCTAAAAAGGATGAAAAATTGGACTGGAGGCAACCATTCATTGATTACCTAAATAAAGAAAACTACCTCAAGAAAAGTCTCAAGCCCATCAAATCAAATAGAGGGCACTCTCTTATGCTCTCATGGATGGAACCTTATATCGACGGTCCTACAATCATATGTGGATATATTATTTAGATAAGTATGAAGCCAATAAGATCAAGACTGAGGTTTAGCTCACCAATCCGTCCCAAGATAAAATCCAAGATCAAGAGACTTGGGTATTATTGGCCTACGATGAACAGACTGCATAGACGTAGCTAGACGATGCCATCAATGCCAAGTACACAGAGTGATCCTACACCAACCACCCAACATTCTACATTCAACATTAGCCTCATGACCATTCGAGTGTTGGGGTACTGACAAAGTGGGTCCGATTGATCCTCCTTCTTCCAAAGGTCATCAAGTTATCTTAGTTGCTACCGACTACTTTTCCAAATGGGTGGAGGTGATTCTGCTTAGAGAGGTCAAAGCTCAGCATGTGATCCAATTTTTTATGAACCATAATGTATATAGATTCAGGATACCTAATTGAATTATATCATATAATGGAACTACATTCAAAAGCACCAAAATTAACAACTTTTCCCGAAGACATAGCATAGATTGGAGATACTCTATCATCTGTTATTCGAGAGCAAATGGTTTAGCAAAAGTCTTCCATAAAACTCTCATCCAAATACTCAAAAAGACACTCGACGATAATAAATGATAATAGCATGAGGAGTTAGTTAAAGCCTTGTGGGCTACCGCACACATACATAACTTCAACTCAATCTACTCCTTTCTCCTATGGGTCTGATGTCATTCTACCATTAGAAGTTGAACTCACATCACTAAGATAGTCGTGGGTAGCAAGTTCACAACGGAGCAGAACACCAAGTTGTAATTAGAAGAGCTCAAAGGTGTTGACCTCATTTTTGGATGAGGTTAACATCAATTTGAAACCAGTAATTAGGATGTCTAATTTTAAATAGGAACTTATTAATTAAGTGCTTAGGATACTACACCTAGTGTCCCAAGGAATCTTCATTGGGCTTATTCTAACCTAATTGACTTAGGTGGACTTAACCCAAACTTTCAATTTGGAGTAACCAAAGTAATCCAAATGAATCAAATTAAAATTAAATCAAAACAAATTTAAGAATCCAAAATAAAATCCAAAACAAATTCAAAGTCAAATCTAATCTTAACATAGGTTTAACTCAAGTGGGACCCACCTAGTCAAAGGTCAACCCACCAAGAATTTGACCAAATTAAATTATTCAAAATGTTCCAAATGATCAAATAAATATGTTTAATCACAAATATAAAGAAATTTGAATTCATTTAGACTTAAATTAGGCTAATTAGACTAGTTAGTCTAAAATAACCTAAACAGGTCCTATTGGATTCAAATCCAAATCAAATTGAAACCAAATCAATTTGATCATTCAAAATCATTTGGAAAGGATAATTGAACATGATCTAATCCACCATTAGGTCTAATTTGGTCAAATGGATCATTTTACCCAAATGAATCCAAGCTTAACCCATTAAACCCAATTTGGGCCAAATGGATTTAAAATGAAGTAAATTTGGAATTATTTAATCTAATGCATTTTAAATTGCTTAGATTAACTTCACTAAAAATGAAATGCATCATAATTAAACTAAATGAAATATTTTACTTAATCAAAATCAATTCAAACTCAATAACTTCAAATGGGCTAAACTTAGGTTAAATATATCATGAACCATTAAAGCCTTTAAAGCTCTTATCATAAAGTCCATTAATGATAAAATGCACACATGATAAACATTTAATGAAGATTAAATAATTCATTGGAATAACCTAAATCAAGCTAATGCAAAAGATAGCCAAACACCATAAATTCAAAGGATTTTCAAACCCTTCTTCCCTTAAACTATCCAAAGCATTAATGAAACTTTAAGTAAACTCTCCAATAAAGGATTTTAGTAATAATCAAACCTCCTAATTATCTTACACAAAGATCCAAATGACAAGAATGCTAAGTCAAATGGGGAAATGGAAAAATTCCTTTTGCCTAACCACATTCCCTTCCCCACCTCTTCATCTCAAACAGTGTAGGATGATAGAGAGGCATGTCAGCAACCTCCGAAGGTTCCTATTAGGCTAGCCAACCAAGAAAGGGGAATAAGAAAGGAAGGGAGCTCACGGCCAAGAAGGAATTTGTACCTAGAGCCTTCCACAAGCCAAAATGACCTTCTCATCACCTTCACCATTGAAAATGAAGTAGAAATGAATCCTTTCCCACTTCACAAGCAACCGGGAGGTAGGAGAACCACTAAAGTTGATGGGTAGCAAGCTAAGCTTAGTTTAAAGAGCAATCCGAAGGGAGATAGCCTGATTCCCTTGGCACACAACCTTCTCTCATTGATCCAAAGCCATTAAAATCAACCCCATCATCAGAGATCGCTGGACCAAAGGTATGCCATTAAAGCCCCCCTTTTCCTTCAAGCTTTTCGGATTTAGAGGTTTGTGAAGGAAACTTGATCTCAAGTGAGATCAAGCTGCATAGATCCAAAATATTTCATTCAAAGATCATTTTACAATTGAAATCATGCAATTTTGTTGCTTGGATTACTCAAAATCATGCCAAAATGATGAACGGCTCTCAGTTCTTGTCATTCAGGGAAAGAAATTATGGTGTTTATTTTTAAATATGTATGGGGACACCACGCAGATCTAAGTATACTTATTAAGATGATCAGATATGAAATTAAGAATAATCCACTATCTTGAGAGATAAAATCACTACCCTATAATGGACCTAATAACCTAAATAAGGACTCCAAAGGCATGATGGGTCTTCAAATATACTAGAGATTTTTTCCCTACTTTATATAGATGAATAAATTAGGGTTTATTTAAACTGGGTTCTAAAATTTTCTATGGGGGTAGACCCCATAGTTAATTACATTCTAAGCAAGGTGAGTTCCTTAGGAATACTATCAATTAATGTAAGCAATTGTTATCTCCAAAGATTTTAAAGATAAGATTATCAATAAATTGGCTATGTTTAGAAAATCAAGTGGGATAGACCAAAAGGAGAGACTTATTATCAAAGCTAAAAGGAGATGGGTAGAGATGCTCATGATACTAGGAATCCTAATGAGCATCCCAAACTATCCTATGGTTGGGCTTTATATATTTAAAATTAAAGAGAATTATATATTTGAGTTAAAATTTTATTAGAAAACTAGGACTTATAATGCCTAAGAGGTGAGAATTCATGTCTATAGCCAGAGGGAAAACAAAAATCTCAGATCTTAAATCTATGAAGCTTTAGTGAGGCCCAAAGCACATCTTAAATCAAAGGCAAAAAATGGGTATATTGTTTACCTCCACAAGAGAGGGTAAACCACCCTACTGGACTTATAATAGCCTGAAATAGTAGCCAGCTAACTTCTCCTACATTTTAAAACCATGTGGTCAAGTCATATGTTTTGCAAGATGGTTAGATTATTATTATTTAGAAAGAAACTAAAGTTTCTTAAACACACTCCCTAAGAGACTAGAGCATCAGTAGTATGGATAATGACTTAGTCTAATATAAATTTTATCAATTTTTATTTGATTTTGGACTCTTCATTTTGACAAAGGCTATAGGATTTTATATGTCTAAATGCATGATGAAATGCGTTATGAGCTAAATCAAAGAAAGAGGTATTTCCACCACAAGGGAGACCCTCAAATGTCAAGTCTTCCCCTATCATGCAAGTATGGAAACCCTCTTTTTGTAAGAATAAAATAAGATTATATGGATGATATTAAGCATACAACATTCAGCTAAGGGGTTGTTAAATCTTTTAATTATCTTAATTTAATACCTAGGTTTTAAATGAGGTTATGAGTTGTAGTTGGGATAGAAAATTTAATTGTCCCCTAAGAGCCTAATCGAATATAGGCCACACATTAAATCATCATACATGAAGAAACTAGGAAAATACATGTCATTTCTATTACATAATTGGGAACAAAGCATTAAATAAATTATAAACCCAATGTAAAATAATAATAGGCCGGTGCAGTCAGGTACCGTCGTACAACCTGAAAAGAGAAAATGGATAGCCAAGCTATACCTTTATATAACCTGGTATATGAAAGAATAATTACAAATTTATAAATGAATAAATGCTTATGGGGGTCTTCTTATCTTCTTCATTCATATCTCCTCCATTCTTCCTTTAGATTTGCTTGCTTCAAAGGCATCACAAAATAACAAAGCCTTCTAGCCTCCGCTCATTCTAATCCCCCATAACACTAATCCTAATTCCTAATGCACAATTACATTAAAAATAGAAATAGTAAATCTAACGACACCTACAAAATAAGTGTTAGCTAGACACACCATACAACCCAAGTAGTTATATGTATAATTTAAACTTAGCATCCTGCACATGGATAACCAAGTCCACCTGTTCTAATTTAGATTATGCTTAGGAGTTAAGTAACCTGCAAAAGAGAGCATTTATATTTATTTTAAGCACCCCTTAAGCATAATCTCATGCATAAAATATGATTAGACTAATAACGATCTAACATCTAGTCTATGAAGCATACACCCTAACATCCAGTCTACAATAATACATCATAAAACAAACATACATCAAACCATGCATCGCCCTAACATAAAGCTAGAAATGGTGACTTAATATAATGAGTGTGTATTAAGGCTTCTGTGACATGTTCTAACTAGGCTTTAAAGTTATCATTCTCTAAGTATGAAAGACATTTAATTATAAAGAGTGGTTTCACTTTAAATGGTTTAATTGATTTGTAAATTTTACTTAATGTTTTATTCATTTCACTTGATTTACACTAAACAACTAAATGTTATAAAGAGAAGAAAATAGAGGATCACTCTCTTTTATCCCTACCTTAAGTCACATCTAAAACAAATTAATTAAATGGATTCCCTTTAGTGAATGGCTTATTACATGTTTTAAATTAATCCTAAGTTTAGGTTCACTTTACATAATCTCATTCAATAAGAAAGGCATATTAAGATTAATTGCAATTAATTACTATCACATAACACATGTTTATTCATTACTTTACATCATATATAGCATGCATATGATTAAGTCCTAAACATACATATACATGCAATTTGTATCTTAGCACACTTAAATGATGAATGTAAGAAAATGTACTTGGAATTGATGTTTCATTTGGTTGAATTATTTTGTCATATTAATTTAAAGATCTATCTAAATTCTTATACAAAAGTTGAAGAAAAGAACTCTAAATCACATGACTAATCAATCCAACCACTTGATCAAAATATGAATGCATGCCTTTTTAATAGAAAGAGAGGGGTTTTCATTCATTAGCTAAATACACATTCAAATGTATGAAAATTTTAAGCAAGTATGCAGCCATTATTCTGCACCAATGGAGTGAGTTAGGAACCTTCTTGGGGCTACTTAAAGCCATGCATCCCAAATATCTAGACTAACATACCCACTATTCTTAAATATATATGGATGTATAAACAACTATAAGAATATAAAACCCATGCAAAAGTAGAATGAAATCAAACGGCTACATCGCCATTATTTTGCACCAGGGGAGTGAGGTAGGAACCTCCTTGGGGCTACTTAAATCTATGTGTCCCCGAAATGTCCAGACTAATATACCCATTAACATTCAAACTTATGCAAATTAACATATGAATGTAAGAAAGAGACTTCACTTCATACACTAAGCTTATATTCACATGCACCTTCTATGTATATGTAACTAACATCACAATAGATATTATTATTCATTAATAAGCTTTTGAAAATATATTTAAGATTTAATAGTGATAATAACCACACATATTTCTAATTAAGTCAACACATACAAATTTGACATAAAGGAAACCATTTCATTTAATTAATTTTAAAAGAAATGAATGCATGACTACAAGTGGCATACAATATTTTAACATGATTAGAAAGAAATAAAGTAACACAAGCATATAATTTATTCAAACCAACTAATTCCTAAGGACAATCACATTCAATAAGCTTATTTAAAATAAACCAAAGTTTCTTAAAGCCTTTTTTTATCATCATATTTTATTTGATTTAAGGGATGTGAGAAAGAGGGTTTGCTAATCCTAATCCCCTTCCTCATGTGTGAGTCAATTTGATTTAATGAAAAGTAATTAAATTGATTTTATGGCTTAATTAGGTTGAGGTATGAATTAAATCAATTAATTAAACCCTTACCTACATCACCTTAAGTTAATTAACTAAATAATGATGAACAAACATGAGATGCAATCATATAGAAAAGTAAATTAGTAATGCTCCTAAGAAATTAAAGGGGCCTAATACAATTGGCTCATAATTAATAGTTAATTAACTTAAGGGATTTGTTTAATTACTTTTATGATTTTCTTACACATCTAAGCTAATCATAATTTCATTAAATTTTTTTAGATGATTAAACATATAAAAAACTACCCGAGGTTGACTAATCAAAATTAGAAATGAATTGGATTTTAAATTAATTTAATTAAGCCTATAATTAGTTAATTAAATCCTTTGATTATATTTTAATTAAGATAATGAAGCTAAATTAGGGAAAGAGATCAAAAAAGAGGCCTCAATCCCAATCTCTAAGTCAGTTCAAACAATCAATTAGGCTCTAAAATAATTAGACTCCCTTTTCTTTTAATTGATTAAATAAGTGGCTAATTAATTACTTAAACTTTAATTAATTTGAAATAAATGAAGAAGCTTAATGAAATGGTCATAAGGAGTAAACCTAAACCATTTTCCTAAGACTTTTCATTGTTAACAGATGGCAATAAACTTAATTAGTGGAATAATCTACTATTCATTTGTTTAATCAATCATGAATTAAATTAAGAGAGTAATTAAGGTTCAATTAACCAATTTCCCTCATTAAGCATTCAATAAATTCCAAGAAAAATAGGAGTGGCAGAGGTCATCCCCTAAACATGCTCTAAAATTTTAGAGTTAATTAGATGCTTAATCATAGAGTAATTAGGCTAATTACCTATTTAATTAAAATCTAATTAAGCAAAAAATCACTATTTAAAATCACTTAATGACATTTTTAACAAATTCCCCTCTGAAATACTTTTAAAATGAGCCCTCATTTATATTTTATAAATTTTTCTACAACTAGTTATAAATTTTGAAAGTTTTATCTTTAAAATTAATTAAATAGCCCTAATTAAACCTTAATCCCATTGACGCTGCGTGTTACTACGCTCACTTTTCATGTAGCACCACAGGATAGGTTATTTAAGTTATCACATCACACGACTGAGTCAATAGGCAGTGGATGTGCTTTCCTATGGACCGTCTGATCTAAGATCAGGAAACCACAATTAAATCTCATGGTTAAGGAGAAAATAGAGGGAATCTAAGCGTGAGTTGATCACGACCATCCATTCCAATCACGTGGAATGGACGACCCATGATCCATCCTCCTACGAGCGATGAATGACAGAGCTCGTCTACCATGGATCATTCGATCCGAGCTCACCCGAGCATGGATCCACTCCAAACTCAACCCACACCTTCACATGAAGGATCCACAACGATCGAATGGCTAAGATGGGCTCAAATGCAAGTTTTCTTTGAAAAGGACCAACACATTTTTATACAAGGATCGATTTTAATGGCATACCTCATCGGAGCTTGTGATCGGCATTCCAATGATTGAGGAAGCTTCGTTTGATAGAAATAAAGCCTTGTTGAGCTACACGAGCTTTGATTTGAGTTGGATTGCTCTAGAGACCAAGATCCTCCATTTAAGCATTCGGTCTTGATTGAACTTGTGCTTGGAGTGGATTTGGAGTTCGGGAAAATGTTTGAATGGCTTCAATGACACACGAGGATGGTGTGTGTGAGTTTAATTGAAGCTTGGTTGAGATATGGATGAGTTTGAATCAAAGGAGGGATTGCCCTATTTTGGATGCACATGAGAATGGACAATTATGGCGAAGGAAACTTGGAAGGCTTGGGGAGGCTCTCTGGAATTTCAAAAACACTTGGGAAGCTCAGTGAAATCAAATTATGTCAATCCCTATGAGAATTGAAAGAGTATACCCCTCAATTGAGCTTGATGGATGGACGAGATCCATCCCTAATTTTTAGCTGGTTCACCACCGCTAAGTCGAGGGTCATCTCAACTCCACGTGGTAGGCGGAGGTTACAGGCAACCAAGGCAAGATTTAGGGTGATTGAGTTTGCTTGGTCCTTTGGGTGATCGGGTATAAAAGGAGGTGACTTGGTTCACCTCCCTTTAGTCCATGGTGAGTCCAAGTTATTTTAGGATGGGATAGGAGGCTTAGGTGTGCTCCATATGGAAATTGGATGGCTACCATGGTGATGGGAGAGTAGACTTTGCTTCTTATGGAGAGAATCCAATGCAAATGAGGTGTGACCAATGGCTAATTTCTATGGGTGGATTCCACTTTACTTTTGGGATGATTTTGGGCTAACCTAGGGCCAATTTGGGTCAGGTTTCCATGGGTTGATTTTAGGTGCTTTGGCTTCATTTGGTTAAATGGGTTCATATGGGTTCATGTTGAGTTGGGTTGACCAATTGGTCAAAGTCAAAATAAAGCTTGGTTAGGTTTAAATGATGATTTAAAGACTTTTGGTTTAAGTGGTTCTGATTAATTCAGCTTAGGTTTGATTTTGGCTCATTTGAAATAAAATGGGTCAAATGGGTCAAGTTGACCAATTTGACCAATTTGACCAAATTGGGTTGGGTTAGGTGTTGGTTCATGTTCAATTGGTTAATTAAAAATGGTTGTAGGCTTTGGTTTGGTTTGATTTGGGTTTAATTTGAATTTAATTTGGATTTTGGCCAATTTGACTCTTTAGGTCAATTTAGGCTAAGTTGGGTCAAGTTGACCAATTGGTCAAATTGAGCTCAATCATGGCTTTAATCAAGTTCAATAAATGACTTGGAATGAACTTGAGCCATTGATTGTATAATTAATTTGGGTTAAATCATGATTTGATCCATTTTGGCTTTTTAGGCCAATTTGGGCCAACTTAGGTCAAATGGTCAATTGAACTTGGTTTGGCTCAATTAAAGGTTTATTCATGTTCAATCATTGATCATGAATGAGTTTGAATCAATAGTTTCAATCAATTTAGTATATGGTGGGTTTTTGTTAGCTTGGATTCCATTTGGGCTAAAGGTTGACTTGGTCAAAGGACCAAGTTGACTTAGTTTGACCCAATTCAAGGCAGTTGATCACCCTAGGATGATTATTGATCATGATATGAGGTTTGGATGGCTTTGGTTTAATCCAATTTGGGTGGGATTAGAATTTGACTCAATAAGGTCCTTTAGATCACTTTGGGTCAAGTGGACCTAAATGGGTCAATTGGTTTGATTTTAGCTTGATTCAAGTTTAGTTGAACTCATATATGAGCTTATAATTCAAATATAAATCCAACTATAATCAATTTGGAGTGTAATGGATTTTTGGCTCATTTGAAATTTTCAAGTCAAAAAGGCTAACTTGGGCTTGAATTGGGTTGACTTGTGTTTGGTTTGATAATTGTAGTTTATGTTTATATTTGGGTTAGTGATTGAAGGAATGATTGGTTCATGAAGAAATCCATGGGTTTTGAATTGATTTGGATGGGATTTGCCAAGTTCAAGAAATTGGCTTAAAAGGCTAAAATTGGAAATTTGATTTGATTTGGGTTTAGTTTTTGCCATTTGGATTTATATTTCATTTATATCTATGAATATAAATGAAATCATAAATGATTCATGAGAAAATCACTTAAGTTTGGAGTGATTTGGAAGCAAATTTGACCAAGTTTAAGGATGTAGGTCAAAAGGGCTTAAGTAGGGAATTGAATTAGTTTGATTTATTTTTGGTCATTGGAGGGCAGGTTTCATTTATATTTGTGAATATAAATAAAAGAATAATTGATTTATAAAGAAATCAATTGAGTTTGGATTAATTTGGGTTGAGATTTGATTAAGCTTATGGAGGTAAGTCCATATGGCTTAAGAAAGATCTTGGTTTAGTTTGATTTAGTTTGATTTGATTTGGCTCATTTGAATTTGGATTTTATTTATATTTGTCAATATAAATTAAGGAATGATTGATTTATAAAAAAATGAACCAAGTTTGATTTGGTTTAAAGGGGTTTTGGCTAAGCATATGAAGGTGGTTCATATGGATTAGGAAGAGATTTTGGAATTTGAATTTGGTTTTGGGTTTCAATCATTTGGAATTAGATTTGATTTGAAATTTGATTTGAGATTGAATGGATATTTCAGAAAATCAATTGAATTGGGGTTGATTTGAATTTGATTAAGGCTAAGTCCATAAGATAAAATCAAAGGGCTTAAGAAGGGTTTTGGAATTTCAATTTGATCATGGGTTTCAATCATTTAATTTGGAATTGATTTATAATTTGGATTTAAATTGGATTTAAGGTTTGGTTTGAGAAAGGAAGCATGGATTGGGTTTGAGCCATAGGGTAGGCAAGTCTTCCTAAGTCCTTAAGGCATGACCTAGTCCCATGGCTAGGTCTCTAGGCTTAGGTTAAGTATTTACCTAATCACCAGAAGTGTCATAAGACAAAGGAGCTCTTAGTGACTACAAGAGCCCTAGATCTATGATGAGGAAGTTAAGAACTCACTCCAAAAGTAAGGTCAACAGAGAAGTAATCCAGACCATATGTTCTTTTAAAAAACAACACACGGCTCAAATCTAGGCGGATTATTTGATTTAAACCCTTAAAGAACCGCAGATCGATCGTGGACCATCCAATCTTTGTCCGGATCAAAACCATGTCGCGCCATAATTTTTATGTGGGATCCATGTGGATCCCGCATGGACCGTGTCTAAGCAGCGCCATACGTCAAGGTTTAAAGAGGAAAATTAGATTATTTTTTTTTTTTTGTGAATTTAAAAAATGTAAGAAAACATTGAGAACTTCTAAAAATCATAGAAAAATAAATATAAATCAAAAAAAAAGGCAAAGGGCTCTTCGGATTCGTCTTGATGAGAGAAATCTTCAAAAATTACAATACCCAATTTATGCTAGGTATTTTGGCTTAATTTTGATTTAATGAAAATTCATTAAACCCTAATTACTCTTAAACCACTAATCCAATTGAATTGAAACTTTGGGGAAATGAAATTAAGGTTGAAACACACCTAATAAAAAATTTTCATAATTTTTTACTGTATTTTATGAAAATTGAAATTGTAAATCCTAAACTCTCAATTTAATTAAATAAATTAAATTTAAACAAATTAATAATTCAAATTACCTTAAATCAACTTAATAAACTCCAGTGAACATTAAACCATTAATAAAATTTACTTAAATTTAATAATTCACAAATTGGCTTAATTAATCAATAAAAAATTAATTAAATCAAATAATTAACCAGAACTTAATTAAACCATAATAAATCAACCAAATGTCCAAAAAATTATGAATGAACCCTCATTGGAAATATATTTCAGTGAGGAATCAATGGAAAATGAAATCCTTAACTGAACTTCATTAAATTAAGCTTAATTTGAGTTTTAATGAAATATTTAAAACTATAAATACACCCTAATTACAAATCTAATCAAGATGAAACTTTGGACACATGAAATTGGTATGTAACCCCACATGCCAGAAAAATTTCAAATCTAATTGATCTTTGAATTGAGAATTGTTGAATTTCCAAGTTACTAAGTCAATATTAATCAAATAATGAATTAATAAAATTCATTAATCCACTAAACCATTAAATAAACTGAACTAATCTTAATTAAACATTAGAAATCCTTAGGGAAAGTTTATTAAATAGTCCTAAAGATTAATGTAAATCAAATAAACTAATTCAAATTAAACTAAATGAAATAAATCAAATTAAACCAAAATGAACTAATTCAAGTAAAATTAAATGACATAATTCAACACACATAAACCTAAACCCAATCTTATGTTTAGGATTGAATGAAATTAACATCATATTAAGACTAATTGAGATTTAAAATTAATAAACATTAGAATAAGTCTTCGAAAGAACAAATTAATGAATATATATATATATATATATAACTAAAAACAAATCAAACTAAAATCTAAGTTAATGAACTAATGATTAAACAAATTAAATTAAATAAAATATAGAAATAGAACAATTCCAACTAAATAAATTAAATAGAATAACATGAAAGAAAGAAAAAAACACCAAACAATCCTAAATTAAATAATTTAATCAATTATATACATAAGGATTAATGAAATTAATAAATCATATTAAAAGTAATTAAACCTTAAGTTTATAAATTTATAATTAAATAACTTGATTGAAAGCAAATAAATTCAAACACTAACCTAAACACTCTAAGGTAACATGAATCAAATTAAATGAAACTAACATAATTAAATCAAAACCTTAATACAAATAAATGAAATAAACCAAAAAAAAATTAAAATAAAATCAAATTAAACTAATTAAAAGAAATGAACCAACTCAAATAAATCAAATGAAATAATTTAAACTAAACTTTAATTAAACTTTAAGCTAATTAAATTATGACTAAACAAATGAGATAAAATACTATTAAAGAAAAGAAAACATCAAATATGTTAAGTTAAATAACTTAAAGATTAATGAAATTAATAAACTATATTAAGAGTAATTCAACCTTAACTTTATAAACTCATTAAAAAACATGAATCAATTCAATTAAAATAAAATGAAGTCAACCTAAATCTAAAATAAAATAAATTAATGAATTAAATCAAACTAAATCAAATGAAGTAAATAAATATCAAAACCAATTCAAATATAAACTAAATAAAATCAAAAATGATTAATTAAGATACTTAAGGATCTTTGTTAGACCTTTAGGATGAATCTTCATCTTAAGATGAAGATTTCATTAGGAATTAGGATGTAGAATAAAATGAATTCCATCCAAAAATGGGATCGATTCTATTCTTCATTCTTGAAAACCTAAATATTATTTTAATCAAATAAAATGGAATAAAAATGGAAATAAATTACTAAAGTATTTGAATTGAAATCACCCAAAGGTAAAATTTAAAAAAATTTAAACCCTAAATTGAAACTTGAACTAAAAGAGGCTTAGTAAAGACCCACCACACATGCCCATCTTCTACACACACTAAATTATTTAGGTCACAAACTCTAGATTTAGGTTAGATCATTTTGTGATTTTCTTTTAATTTTCTGTAATGTGTTGTGATATGTTGTGCATCACATGTCTGGTATTATTGTTTAAATTGGATGTTTAGGTTTATTTGCTCGTTAGACTAGATGGTAGGGCATTCTTTTTAGATTTAACACTATTTTCTACAAAGGACTGTGTTAAAAGGGATCGCTGTCATAAAAAATAATTTAAATTATTACTTGCTTGAAGCTGCTAAAAAATCCCTTAACATAGTCCATAAGACGGGTGGGCTTGGCAAGCAACTAATGCTAAGCCATATGTTTGTAAAATATAACTGTTGTGTGTTATTTTAATTTCTTAACATCTGTTTTGTAGGACTTTGGATTTCTTTTTGAATTTAAAATGTAAATTTGAGCTTAGAATTAGGTTAGGATCTATGGGGTTTAGGATTAGCAGGAGTTGACCCTACCAGGAGATGGTGTAGTGGTCCTTGTGGAGCCCGATGGAGGTCCTTGAAGAAGGAGACTATCTTGGAAAGAAGACCCATAGATCTAGACTTGTAGTTCTAGGCGTAAGGCGGGCTGTTTTTTTTTCTTTCTTGGGGTGTCTGATTTTCCCGTATTGGCCTATTTTTATATATTTGAATTGGCTTGATTTATTTTGGGTGCACAATAGAATCAACCTTCTTTTCTAGGTTTCTTTCTATGTTGTGCTTCCCTGTGAATGAATGCTTGGACGATTAGGCTCATAGAAGAAAACTAAATTTTCTACCCAATTGAACCTAACTAATTGAAACATAAAATAAATACAACTCAAAACTTCATAAACTAAAGCCTTAGGCATAACATAGCTTCAATTAGAAATAATTAGGTTTGAAATCATGAAATCATATTGTTTATATTTCTTGAATTGGACAACTTCGCCAATTGCACATAAGGGGCATCTGTCCTGTGAGGATGACAACCTTCTTGGAGAAGCCGACCTTCTATATTGATTTGACCCATAACCATTTCTAATTTCATGACATTAGGAATAAATGCATACCCATGGAATAAAATAAATCTTGAGTCAAAATTTATAAAATCTAAAAAAAATGCATTAGTTAGATGAATCATTATACCCTACATGATTAGGGATTAGGGAGTGAGTCTAGATTCATAGATTCTTTTCCTAAAAATGCAACAGCCCAGCCATCTTTCATTCATGAAACTTAGCATCATGAATTTAAAATACGCTTAGGTGGTGTTATCTGCGAGCCCTCTCTAGACGGGTTGTAAGTTTAGAAGAGTTAGGGATAGGTTAATTCCCTCAAGTGAGGAATGTTTCAAAATATTCAAGCATCATGTGTCAAGCACCTATAGACTAGGTTCTGAAGCATCCTTTTCAGGAATAAGTCTTCAACATTAAGCATTTTTGTAATCTTGTCATGCCAGAATCTAAGTCCTAGATTTTTAAGAAATTGTCAACTCAAAATCTAAATTAAACTCCAAATTTAAAGCCTAATTATAGGATAGCTTAAATGTTTAATGTGCATCCCAATATCAATAGGCATTTCCTACTTCATCCCAATTGGCTTCCAAAATAACTCACTCCAATTTGGACCTCCTAATTGAAATTCTAAAAATCAATCCTTTGGAAACCACCTTAGAAATCTTTAGAAATAATAACTTATTTATTTAATCGAGAGTATTCTTAGGAAGATACCCTTCTTAAGATGTAATTAACTATAGGGGCTTACCACTATAGGAAACCATGAATCCAGTTTAAAATAAACCATGTTCTACTTTTTTCATATAGTTCAGGAGAAAAATCTCTGGTACACAAAAGACCCATTAGCCTTAGGAGTCTTTTATTAAAATGATTGAATCCATTATAGGAAAAATGTTTATCTTTCAAGATAATATGTTTATTCCTTAATGACATATTTGATCATCTAAATAAGAAATTTCTAAACTCTACGTAGTGTCATAAATTTTTTCCACATAAGGTTTTGAGGAGAGATGCCTATGACATGACAAAATCTTGAATTATATAAAGCCAAAATGATTCAAGCTCATAATAAGTTGGTCCTCCCTAGAGCTTTCCAAGTAGGAGAACTTGTTTTAGTTCTAAGAGACCAATTATTTGCCCATCGCAAGATGGGAGGCAAGTTTGAACCCACTTGGGAAGGGCCTTTTGTCATAGAGAGAACCTATTGAGGAGGATCATATCGACTCATCAACCATAAAGGAGAGCGCCATGTGCTTCCAATTAATGGGCTCTACCTAAAGAAATGTTATTCCATAAAATTATGTTTAAAAATAATTATCATCAATGAGAATTCCATTTCAAATTCAAATTGAAAGCATTTTCATCTACGAATCTGCCACAATGTGTTTAGGATAGGTGAAAGAGAACCCAAGTGACATCTTATCCTTCTTTAGCACAAAAACATAAACACAAACACAAAATAAACATAAATCCTTTATCGTGCTACTTTGAGTTGAGATACAACCCTCAATAGCCCTCACTCAGTAGCTGCTCTAGGTTGGGTTGGATTCATTACCTAGCTAGTATGTCTCCCCAGTGGTCTTCTGCTTAGAAGGATGTGAGTCCATGTGCTTCCCTCCTAGCTTAACCATTGCACACCGATGGTCACCTTATTAGTATGGTAGGCTCTACTGCACAGCTGGTAAGCTATCTTCATGTTGGCTCTGTTTAAGAAGATGTAAGTCCCTATGCTTTTTCTTAAACTAGCCATCATATATTAACTAGGTCGAGTATATTTGAGGATTAAGGTAAGTCCCTTAGCGGCTTCTTTCCTTCTAACTACTTCAAGTTTGGGTCCAGTCCTTCCTCGGGACTCCCCGCTTAGTAATCATCGTAGGTCATATAGTTCTTATTTAGTTGATGACAGGCTATCACGATGATCAATTCCGCTTGGAAAGATGTAAGTCTTCTACATTTTCCTTCCAGATTGATCGTTGCACAGTGATCACCTTAGATTGGCTGGTATTCACTATGTTGATAGCAACCCATCCAATCGATGACACCACTCATGGTAGATTTAAGTCCCTACGCTTTCTCCTTGAGTTGGCCACCGTACACCTACAGGCTTTCTTTTCCAAGGATCAAGATAACGCCCCTAGTGGCATCTCCCTTATGGGCACTCTATTTGGATCATGTCCTTGCAACCCCATCTAGACACTACACGTGCTACTACTGGATTGGACAGTCCCCCTATCCTAGTAACCACCCCTATGGTTGTAAGGTTTGCATGGCAGAGATGCAGACTCTCCCTTTGGATTGGTAAATCTGAGATAGGTCATTATCGACATTGCCCTTTCTTAGTGCAGTCCCTCACACACCAATAGTCCACAAAATATATAAATAAATAAAATATATATTTGCTTGTAGATTAAGAGAACACCCCAATGGTACCTTTTTCCAAGCAAGCATCTTATCGTTAAGGCAGTGTCAGCAAAACTCCCTATAAGAATCACCTAACTATCCTTGAGTTGAGGTAAGATCCCTAGCGGCACTCATTCAGTAGTCACTCTAGGTTGAGTTCAATTTATTGCGCTACCAACAGGACACCCTGGTGATTGTTCCGCCATGGAAGATGTAAGTCCTTGTGCTTTCTTCCTACCACAGTCATTGCACACTGAAAGGAAACCCTTAGGTCAGTTAGTTTCACCCTTCGGCTGGTAAACTACCCCTTTATATTGGTAAATCTGAGATAGGTCTAGGTCGACATAGTCCCTTCTCAATGTGGTCCATCGCACACCAACAGGGTCCATCAAACCAAATGAAATCCAATCAAATCATCTTGACTACTCTTAAGTTAAGATAAGATCCCTAGCGACACTCACTCAATAGTCATTATAGGTCGGGTTTGATTTGTTGTGCATCCAATAAGTCACCCCAGTAGTTGTCTCTGATTTGGAAGATGTAAGTTCCTAGCATAGTCATTGCACATCAAAAGGCAACCCTTAGGTCGGTCAGTCTCACCCTTGGGCTGGTAGACTACCCCTTTGGATCGATATATCTGAGACAGGTCCAGACTTACATAGCCCCTTCTTAGTATAGTCTATCGCACACCGACAAGGTTCATGAAACAAAATAAAATCCAATCAAATCATCTTGACTACTCTTAATTTGAGGTAAGATCCCCAGTGACACTCACTCAGTAGTTGCTCTAGGTTGAGTTCGATTTATTGTGCATCCCATAAGTCACCCCAGCGGTTTATCTCGGTTTGGAAGATGTAAGTCCCTATGTTTTATTCTAGCATATCCATTATACATTGAAAAGTTTTCCTTAGGTTGGATACTCCTTCCCTTCAGTTGGTAGACTATCCTTTTGACCGTAAATCTAAGATAGGCTAAAGCCCCCATGGCTCCTTCTTAGTGTGGTCCATCGCACACCAATAGGATCCATATCATATCAAAACAAATTAAATCAACCATACAAATCAAATCAAATTTAAAATTAACCTCCCTAATGGAGCCAAATCACATTCTTCTCCCTAGTGGAGCACAAATCAAATTCAAAATCTACAAACATATCTAATTCAAAACCAACTTCCCTAGTGGAGTCAAATCAAAGCAAATTAAGCAAATCAAATTCTCCTCCCTAGTGGAGCCCAAAACAAATTCAAAATTAACAAACAAATCAAATCAAATCAAATCAAAATAAATTCAATCTTCATCCCCAATGGATTCAAGCCTATATCCCCAATGGATATGCCCCAAAATTAAATTAACAAAACAAATTAAATTAAATATTTATCCCCAATGTATTCCTCCCAAATATTCAAATATATCAAATCAAATCTCAATCCCTAGTGGATTTCCCATTCTTTTATGTCATTGGCATAAATCTATATCAAATCAAATCCAATTCAGATGTGATTCCCTAGTGAATCCTTTTCATGTCCTTAACATGAAATTCTTCCAAATCAAACCTTCTTGACTCTCTCTTATGCCCTTGGCATAAGATGAGTTACATTGCACTAAGATTGTGATTCTATCTACCTCTTGGTTTAGGTATAGATCATCTCCATTAGCACTGCAATCCTTTGGACATTATTGATTATCTCGGTCAATGCACCAATGTGTGGTGTGCCCTTAATTACACCACCTCTATTAGGGTCCTTTTATTGACCTCACTTTTGGAGTGAGGATCCAATCTTCCTGTCAAAGGTTTAGGGGGCTTCTAAACACTAAGAGCTCCTTAGTCATAAGACACTTCTAGTGGATAAGAGAACACTTAACCTAAGCCTAGAGACTTTAGGAGGATTAGCCATAGGATTAGGCTGCCTTTAGACCTAAAGAAACTTTCTAACCTTTAGCATAACCAAATCTATGCCTACCCTTAGCAAAATTTCCTTCAATCCAAATCAAATTCAATTGATTTTCTCATAAATCAATCATTCCTTCAATTATTATGCCAAACCATACTAAAATCTACAATCAAATTCAAGTCCTCTAGCCAAAATCAAACCCACCATAACCCAAACCTAAACCTATGATTTGATCCTATGGACTTAGCCAAATTTTCTTTAGTCCAAATCAAATTCAATTGATTTTCTCATAAATTAATCAATCCTTCAATTATCATGTCAAGCCATACTAAAATCTACAATCAAAATCAATCAAGCTAAAATCAAACCCAAAATTGACCTAAGCTAGCCCATTTGACCTAAAATATTTAAATGAGCCAAAATCCAATCAAACTCAAATCAATTACAACCAAAGCTATAAATTAATCTCAAATCAATATCTAAAGTCAACTAAACTCAATTTAACCCAAAATCAATTCAATTGACCTATTGGGCTCACTTGACCCAAAGTGACATAAAGGATTCATTTGAACCAAATCTCAATCCAACCCAAATTAGATTGAACCAAACCAATCAAAACCTCTTATGATGATTATTCATCATCCTTGATTGATTAATCACCATCAATTGGGTCAAACCAAGTCAATTTGGTCATTTGATTAAATCAACCCAATTAACCTACATGAGCCAAATGACCTAAATCTCATCCTAAGCCAAATCAATTGAAACCAGTGATTCATACCAACTTAAAATCAATCTTTGAATATGACTTGACCATCAATTAAGCCAAACCAAAATAAATTGGCCTCTTGACCAAGTTGACCCAATTTGACCTAAAGAGCCAAATTGGATCAAATCAAAGACTAACCCAAATTGAATGCAATCAATGACTCAAGTTATTCTAAATTGATCATTGAACATAATCAAAGCCTTGATTGAACCCAATTGACCCATTTAGCCCAAATTGATCTAGATGGTCAATTTTCTTCATAACTAAATCCAAATTGATTAAAATCAAAATCTATAATCATCTTCAAATGATCAATTAAACCTAAACCAATGCATAACCTGAGCTAATTTGGCCAATTTGGCCAAATTGGTCAACTTGATCTATTTGACCCATATGAACTCAATGGGTCAAATCCAAGCCAAATTAAACCAAACTAATTGAACCAAAATCTTCCAAATACTCATTTCAACTTGACCCAAGCTTTGGTTTGACCCAATTTGATCAATTGGTCAACTTGACTCAACCTAGCCCAATTTGACCTACATGAGTCAAATTGAGCCAAACCCATGCAAACCAAGCCCAAATCCTATGAAACTTTGCATGGTCCTTCCATAGGTCACCATAGATCAGCCCAAATCCAACCCAACCCATGCTTGACCCGAATTGACCCAAAACCCAATGGGTAAAGCTTGTCAAATGAGACAAATATTCCATTTGAATAGTTAAACCCACTCTCCTCCACATGGCTGCCTCTTAGGCCTCCACCTAAGCAAGAGGGACAGGGCCACCTGACCCAAAGGTGATTAGGTCAATCATGAACCAAATGGAGATAAGTTCACCCCTCTCCTCTCATTGGAACACTTGAAAACCAAGGACACCCACTTCTCCTTTCATGGTAGCCATTCCCCCTCACTCACTCACTTAAACTAAACCAACTCAGCACCTCCCTAGCACCCATGACCACCTGTGGTGGCCAGACGGCCACTAGAGGCCAAATCCATCCCATCTATCCAATCTAAGGAAAGAGGGGGTATACCCCCCCCCCCTTCATTTGGATTCAATTGAGACACCAAGCATCCTAAGAGCCCTAGCCTAGTGAGATGACTTGCCAAAGCTTCCTGCGGAGTTTTCTAAGCATTCCCATCGCCAAAGATGGTGAAACCAAGCCAAACTGAGGCTTAGCTCTGACCATCTCCACCAAAACTCAACCAATTCAATTAACTCTTCTCGCGTGCAAACTCCGGTGGGTGAAAAAATCTTCCCAGTGTTTGACCAAAGCCTCCCAGACCCTCCAACATATATTTCAATTTATGCGTGGTCCATATAACAATCGGTGAGGAGGCATCACGTGAGCTTCTCAATATGGCTTTGTCTCTTCAAGGTGAAGCTACCTCAATTGGTTTACTGTTGGTATGAAGCTCTGACGAGATATTTTCTAACAAATTGAGTGTTTTCTAAATTTTTTTAGGCCTTTCAAAGAAAATCTTGGTAGTGTGGGATCCAATCGTAGGATCTTTGCAGATCAATCCGTGAAGGTGAGGGATCGATCTCAAGCGGAGGAAGGCAGATGGAGTTCATCTTTCACACTCAAGAGATGATAAATCATCTGTTGTCCATTCCACATGATTGGAACAAACTATGATCTCCGTTAGATTAATTCTTATTTTTATCCAAAGGGAACCATGGGATTACCGTCATTCGATCTTAGATCGGACAGCGAGGACGAAAGCACGTCTATTGCTGCCACATGAGTGCTGAGTCGGAAGGTTTTAAATTACCAATCCCACGGTGCCACATGAAAAGCGCTGGCGTTAGCGGTCTACGTGGCACCGGTGGGATTAGGCTTAATAATGGGTTTTAATCACTAAAACTTTGAAAAATTATAATAAATTCTAGAAAATAAAAAAAATATAAATAAATATTCATTTTAAAGATAAAATAGAGCATATTTAATTAATAATATTTTCATTTGGTTTTGAACAATAATTAGGACTTAATAAGAATTTGAGATACTTAATTAGCTTAATTAACCCCTAATTACTTAGGTAATTAATCCCAAACTTGGGAAATTGATTTAATGGAATGACCTCTGCCTCCCATAATTTTCTTGGAATTTATTGCTTAGGTGATTAGAGAAATTGATATTTCAAACCCTAATTACCTTATTTAATTAATTTAATGATTAATTAGCATTCCAAATAGCAAGAATTAATTAATTAAAGCTTATTAATCATTGATTAATAGTAAGTAGATGAGGGAGAGTGATTAGGATCTCTTTCTGAGTCTCTTTCCCAAGTTCATTTCATTTTAAGAGGATTAATTATGATGGTAATTAATTAAGTGATTAATTAATCAATTAAGTAGTTAAATTAAATCAAATTGAAATAGAAATCACATCAGATAATTATCAATGAGATTAATGGTTATTTTATGTGTTTAATAACATAATGACCATTTAAGGAAATTCTGATTAACCAATAAGTGTGGGAAAATCATAAAAATACTTAATTAGATTTTTTTAACTTAATTAATCTTTAATTATGAGTCAATTGCATTAAGTCCTTTAGGAGCATTGTAATTTTATTTTCTCACATGTTCATATCATTTAATTAATTTAATTATCTTTCCTTGAACTAATTAGATTACCAACATGAGAATGAGATTAAAATAGCAAATAATTTCTCTCATCCTTAAGTTCAACTCAAGTCCAAAATCAAATTAATAATGAGCTTTGGCTTTCTTTAAACAATTTTATTTAATATGATTGTCCTTAAAAATTAACATATTTGAATGAACCATGTGTTTATGTTTAGTCATTCCTTCCTAATCATGTTAAATGTTGTATGTCATATGATTCCATGCATTCATGTTTTCAAATTTAAATGAATCAAATAAATTTTATTTATGTAAGCTTGCACGTGTTGGCTTAACTTAATGATATATGTGGCTATTATCACTAATAAATTCAAATCTATTTTTAAAAGCTTATAAATTGATAGTAACATATGGAAAGATGATATTTATAAACTCATGTAGGACTTGCATGTGCTTATAGCTTAGTTATGTGAATGTGAAGCTCTCTTTCTTGAATTTATATATAGATTTACATAGGTTTGAATGTTAATGGGTATATAGTCTAGACATCCCTATGAGGCTTTAAGTAGCCCCAAGGAGGTCATTTGATTATCTTATTTTCGTGCTTAATAAAGGCATGTACCCATTTGATTTCATTCTTATGTATTTTGGTATTAGAATTTGGATAAATCTTTAATTCATGTGCATAAATAATTTAACTAATGAAAAATACAATCTATACATGGTATTTATTCTTCTAATTCATGTATACATTAATATGTAATTTAAGATAATAAATATATAATCTGGACATCCCGAGAATACGAGGCTTTAAGTAGCCCCAAGGAGGTCATTTGATTATCTCACTTCTCTTGTTAACAATCAGACACATTTGCTTACATATTTTATACATGTGTATGTGTATGTGATTAAAGAATGAATACCCTCTCTTTTTCTACTAAAAATATATGCATTCATAATTACCTAAATCACTAAAACATGTTGTATGTGGATGTAAAGCTTCATTCTTTTATTCACGTATATGAATCTACATATGATTGAATGGTAATGGGTATATAGTCTGGACATCCCAATATTACGAGGCTTTAAGTAGCCCCACGGAGGTCATTTGATTACCTAACTTTGGTTAATAAATGCATGTACTTATTTAATTTCATTCTTATGTATATTTGTATTAGAATTTGGATAGAGCCTTAATTTATATGTATAAATAATTTGATCAAATAAAGTATATGCATCCATTCATCATGTAAGTGTGCCAAAATGTGTTGTATGTATAGGAAGGCTAAGTGTTAAAACATGTGCATGTTACATGTGATGGAAAGAAATGAATTGATATATGTCATGTGATAGTAATTCAATTATATTAATCTTATGCCTTTCATACCAAATAGATTATTTAAAGTTAACCCAAACTTAAGATTAAGAAGAAAATACTTAATAAACTATTCACTAAAGAAAACTAAGTCAAATTAATGTGCTTTAGAAAATGACTTAAGATAGAAATGAAACGGGTGAGCTTCTTTCCTCTCTTTATAACACTTAAATGCTAATTGGAGACCTAATGAAATGGAACAAAACATAAATTAAAACTCACAAACCAACTAAATAACTTGAAGTGGAACTAACCTTTATGTTAAATTAAATTCATTCACACATAAAAAATCATAACTCTAATGCTTAGTTAAGTTGCACCACACAAAATCTTAGCACACACATTAGAATTTAGCCACCACTTCTAATCCTAAGCTAGGACAGTGTATGTGTGATGTATGTTTTATTTTGTAATGTAATGTTTTAGACTATATGTTATGGTGTATGCTTTGTAGACTAGATGTTAGGTCATCATTAGCCTAATCTTATATTTTATAGGAGATTATGCTTAAGAGGTTACTTAAAGATAAATATAAATGCTTTGCTTACATGTTATATCTCTAAGCATAATCCAAGTTAGGACAAGTGGGCTTGGCTACCCATGTGTAGGATGCTAAGTCCAAATTATGAAATATAATTGCTTGGGATGTGCGTATGTTTAGCTAATACTAATTTTGCAAGTGTAGTTAGATTTACATTTCTTATATAAATTTAATTTTTTAATAGATATTAGGATTAGTGCTATGGGAGATTAGGATGCGTAATGGCCAGAAGGCTTAGTCCTGGGGTACCCTGTGATGCCTTTGGAGCAAATCAAATTAAAAGAAAGAAGAAAGAATGACATGAAGAGGTGAAGAATGAAGACCCCCAAAACATCTAATTTAATTTCAATTATAACTATTCTTTTGTAATCCGGATTGTATAAAGGTAGAGCTCGGTTACCCATCTTTTCTCTTTTTTTTGAGGTGTCTGAAGGGCCACTTCTATTTTTTGTATTGTTTATAAAATTGATTAATGATATGTTTAGATTGTTCATTAGGATTGCCTTATTTTCATAGTTTCTTCATATTTAATGTTTGAATGTGCGGCTTGTATGCGGTAGGCTCTTAGGATAAAGTTAATTTTTCTACCCAACTAATAACTCATAATTAAAATTTTAAACAACTCATTATCTCATCATAAAGCCTGGGGTCTAAACAAGATAATTAAAAGATTTAACAATCTCATAGTTGTATGGTTGTATGTCTCACATCATGCATGTCATATTCTTTCTTCCATGAATATAGGGGATCTCCATCCTTGCATGATAGGGGAATGCTTGACCTGTGAGGGCATCCCTTGTGGTGGAGAACACTCTCTTCTCTCTGATTTAGCCAAATAACCCTATTTCATCATGCATTTAGGCATAAGAAATCCCAAAGCCTTTGTCCAAAATAACGTGTCAAAATGAAATAAAAATTGTAAACATTTATATTTTAAACTAAGTCATATGCTCATATCTCATGCTCTAGTCTCTTAAGGAGTAAGTTTAGGACATTAACTTATTCCAATTAAATAACAAGCCTAGCCATCTTACAATTTCATAAAGCGAACTACATGATTTTAAAGCGTATGAGGTGATAGCTGGCGTTAACTCCAGGTGGCTGTAAGTCCATAAGAGTCGGATGGGTTTATCTTCTCTTATAGAGGTAAACATTATGTCCCTTTCACTTAGATTTAGGTCATGCTTTAGTTTGTGCTAAAGCTCTCTAGATTTTGGATCCAAGGTTACTTTTTCTTCAGGCTACAAGCATAAATCCTCAGCTCTTAGGCATTTCTACAATCTTATGTTGATGGATTATAAGCCCTAGTTTTCTAATAAAATCTCAACTCAAACAAAATAAATCCTCTTACTTTCAAATATATAATGCCTCAACATAAAATAGATTGGAATTCTCACTAGAATTCCTAGTATCATGAGCATTTCCTATATATTTCTCTTTGGATCCCAAAATAAGTCTTTAAATTGAATAATCCCATTTGATTTTCCAAATATCCAATCTTTGATAATCAAACCTTGAAATTTTTGGAGACAATAGTTGTCTACTTTAATTGAGAGTATTCTTAGAAAATTTTATTTCCTGAGATGTAATTAACTATGGAGGCTTGCCTCTAAAGGGAACTTAAAAACCTCACTTAATATAAACCTTACTTTACTTTTTCATATAAAGTAGAGGAAAAATCTCTGGTATACTTGAAGACGATCATGTCGTAGGAGTCTTTATTAGATGATTAGGCCCATTGTAGGGTGATGTCTCTATCTTTCGAGATAGTATATCATACTTTAATGTCTTGATCACTTCAATAAGTACCTCGTACGATTTGTGTGGTGTCCACACACATCAAAAATTAAAACACCATACTACTCAATTTCATTTTCTAGGTTTAATTGACCTAATTGCATCATATTAGGCTAAATTGGGATTCTTGGAGTTCAAACCTAATTCAATTGTCAACTATTATCAACTCACTTATGTTTTAATGATTGAAACCTTATGAAAGAGGTTTGGTGAGATGTAGATCATTAATTCAAAATTACCAAATGAGTTTAGGGCTAATGGGACATTAGGGCTGGTTTGGCCATTGGTCAAACTTGGGATGATATGTCAAGCTTAAAGGATACATTGATTGATTACATTGCATAAGTATGATAGGCCAACGAGAAAGAGATTGAGTTATTATGGCACTAAGTCCAATAAAACAAAACTGGGTTATGTAAGTGTAGATCTATCCTAAGATTGGTTAACATCAAAGCTATAATAAAGATTAATAGCTTCAAACTCTTGATTCTATCATCAATCAATGTAGATTTAACACATTTTGGTTTGAAATTAAAACATTCTATACCATAGGTTATATGTCACACCAAATTCAACATGTTAACAAAAAGGAGATTTGAACTCAACTCACTATCCCAGTTGAAGATCAAGTTTAAATAGTTTAAGTGTAGTTAATGCTACTCATAGGTCAATACAAATAGATTCTCAATTAAAAGGATTTGAATTTAGTCTTGAATACTAAATTAACGATCAAAAAGAAAGATCAATTTTCCTTTTAACTTTTATAAGAAGGAAGAATTTTATGTTAGAGGGGACATTTACTATAATTTAAGATTATTTTTGTTCTCTTAAAGAGAAACTTGAACTTTGTTCTTCTGATTGAGAAGTTTGAACTACAAAGAGATGTTTAATATAACATATAATAAATTTTCTTCTCTCTTATTTTTTTGTTTAAATTCTTCAAATAAACCTATTAACATTTTGAGTGATAAAACCTTGAATTTTAACGAGTTATGTCAACTCTTATATATTGAATAAAAAAGGAATTAATTTGCAAAATGTAGGTATAATTAAGTATTTCACCCTTTTGCAAGAAGATGTAAGATTTCCTCAAATTGAAAATATCATAATCATATCAAACGAACGCTATTATGCAAAGTTTGTCAAAATGTCATTAATTAGTACGGCTTAGCTAGTGAAGATGGATTACCAAAATTAGGTTGATGAATCTATATTGTATAAACAACCTTTGAAGAGCAAGTTTGTTATAGTTTCTCCTACACTATAAGAAAACTGTGAATTTTCGATGGAAAAATCCTTCAAAATCAAGCCAAATCCATCAGAAATGCAGGTTTCCAACAGATTCACTCCCACTGGTAAAACCTTGGTTGGAAATGTATTCCGACGGTCAATTTATTCATCAAAAAATAGTTTTCGATGGATTTCTGATGAAAAATCCTTTGGAAAGTTTTACCCAAAGAATCGATGAAGTAACCCGCGGAAAAACCCCGAAAGAAATTTTCATTGGAAATTCCATGTAGAATTTCCAATGGAAATTCAGCCAGAAATTTCCAACAGTAGGTTTCATCAAAATCCACCAAAAATTCTGTTGATGAAAATTTTCTTGTTCTTCAGAAAGTTGCACAATAATTCGTAACTAATAGCTAACGATGAAAATCCATCGAAAATATGTACATATTTGAAAAAAAAATTTAATGCTTCACATATATTTTGATTTTTATATCTGCATAAAAACTATATAATAAATACAAACAAAAAAGTACAACTGCAAACATAATAGTAATCTATTACAATTTATAAATTATTAAAGCATGACATAAAGTCTATTAAAAAGAGGGACATAAAATTTACTCTAATAATAATCTCAATTTTTTAAATTTTGATTAACTAATAAAATATGATTAAACATTAATTTATGTGATTAGATTTTGTCAAAAACTCTAAGATATATTACTAATTAAAAATTAGATTAGTAATAAGAAATTGTAAACTTTAGTTAATTTATGTCAATGTTTATTTTAAAATAACTTTCAAATGTACTTTTAAATTATTTTTTTGAAAAGATATTATTAACTAAGCTAATGAAGAGAACTTTTCTAAATCCATTATACATACTATTTCTTAGCATCTACATAAAATGAGACTTATTGAGTAGTTAAATGAGTAGTATTACCGATAGGGTTGAGAAATTAGCCCGAAGATCGTGGCTCGCTCGAAAGTCGACTCGAATTTGGGCTCGAATCGAAATCGACTCGAAGCAAATGAGCCGATTTTCGAGCCATAAATGTGGCTCAAATTTATTTCGAGCCGACTTCAAGCTGAACCCGTGGCTCGCTCGTGAAGGATCAAAGCTAAGGGCGGGCTCACCCGACCCGCCACGAGCGAAAACAAATCGCCGTCCGATTAATTTGGCAGGCGAGATTAATTCCCAACGAGCGAGCGGCTTTGCATTATCGAACGAGTCGTTTGCATTTCGAGCCGGTTCATTTGGATTTCGAACCGGCTCAGTTGGATTTCGAGCCGGCTCATTTCACAGTCGAGCCGGATCGAGCTCGAGCTCGATCCGACTCGGCTCGAACTCGAAACTTTCGAGCCACGACTCGAGCTCCGAATTACCCATTTTCGAGCCTATTTCGAGCCGACTATGGCTCGGCTCGAAATCGGCTCGAACACACCCTTAATTATCGAGCTATTTGCTTGCTAATTGAATGAGCTTTATCGAGATTGAAATGAGTAGCTATTATCAAACTTCTTGTTTGTTAAATAAATGAGCCTAAACGAGTTTAATGAGTTCTTTTATCGAGGTACTTGTTTGCTAAATTTACAAGTGTATCAAGTACACTAATGAGCAGCATTGTCAAGCTTATAAAAGTTAGGACAAACTTGCTCTTCAAATTTATATAAGTTTCAAAGATTAAAGTCATGATATTTCAAGGCAAAAGAATTTTCTTCATCTCTTTCTTATCATGCAAAACATAACACATACAAATATGTATTGCAAAATATTAAAATTTATTATATTCAATCAAATAAAATAAGCTACTAACCTTTATTTTTCTCAGCGAGTTTTAAATGATAATGTTCATGATCATTGATATGACACTGAAAATTTTACCGATTGAAGCACAAATCTTGATGTTAGAAGCAAGCTGATCCGAAGATGAAACTGGTCGAGATCAAACACTTAAAATATCATTAGAAACTTTGAAATATCAGTTAAATCCTTAAATAACTCCCAAATATAGAGTGTTTATAGTCAAACCGAGCGTCTCGACTAGCCGGATCCAACAAGCTCAAGATCTTACAATTCCGACTTCATTTGAGCATTCAAATACTTAATATACATCAAATGATCAAAGGAATCATTTTTAAAGTCGATGAAGTGGAGTGGTTGGTTGCATGTATTCTGAGAGATCTTCTCCTATAAATAGCCTTCATCATATGAGGGGCAAGCGAGGAGAGGAGAGCCTAAAGCGAAGATCCTCCAATCGTCTCTACCGGCATGCGTCAACCACGCCGGTCGCCGATCTCGCCGTCGTCAACCTCGCCGGTCTCCATCGCGGCATTCATCGGCGGTCATTGCCGTTGTTCACCATCATCTGCTACCACTAGCAACTGTTACCATCTAAACGTGACTACATAGTTGTTGTTGCTTTCTCATATACACTTCTGTAATCCCGTTATCGGGAAGATTTTATACTTTGAAATAGATACATAGTGAAAGCTTTTGGCGGGCTAGGCCAGTGGTTTTCCTCTTTTGAGATTTTTTCACGTGAAAATTTGGAGTTTTCTTGTTTTTTAAATATTGTGCTGGGAAAAGTAAACTTTTACTCTACCGCAACTGATTTTCTAGCATGCAACAATCATAATCGAATCGAGCATGGAGTTGTTCAAGCTTGTTCATTTAATGATTGAGTATTTATAAAAATGTTAGAGCTTGTTCAATTAATTAATCAAACAATCGTAAATGATTGCTAATTGAGCTGAGCCATGAATAGCTTGTCGAATGCTCAAATCATTTGCAACCCCAAATAGCCCAATAAAAAAGCTTGAATAAACCAAATGGTAAGGCACTTCAAATCATAATTGAATTTTCTCATGATCAATCTATGGTGTCAAAAATATTCCATTTCATTAGTGAACTAGTAATACAATTACAAGTTTCTTTAAATCTCCATAGTTCTCCTTCACTGTTTAATATTTAGCCAAATATTATAATACTATTGCTTCTTTTACTCCAAAAATTATCTACAAGGCTCTTGTATCATTTATCTTGGAACAACTGATTCATAACAAGTTACTTGCATCTTTTTTCTATGCACTTAAATTGTTAATAAACAAATAATGAAATGCATAGAAAGAGGTAACATAATTGAGATTCATAAATTTTCTATAAATATAAATTATTTGAATTTTTTATAAGAATATATTTGAGTTTTATACAAATTTAAAGAAATTCTAAAACATAATTTAAACGCTCAGAGATCTAACTCCAAATAGAAAATTAGGTTTTATACAAATTTGAAGAAAATATAAGCTATAAATTGTAGATTTTTTTAGAAACTTCAAATCCATATTCCACTCGATTTAATGGATGAAATCACAAATAAAGAGCCCTAGAAGCTAGAGAAAGTTACTTATCTTTGATTCTATGAAAAAATTGAATAAAAATGACATATTTTCATGGAGATCTAGCGTACCCTAAATGTCATTCCACCACTGCTCGAAAGAATAGAGCCGAACTTAAATGAAAAAATGGAGTTTGGGACTGGGGGTCGATTTGTCGGCCCCAAATAATAGTATTTTATCTGTTGGAAAATTTTCTAATGGAAATTTCACCGGTAAAGCTATCGGGCTTAAGTGGGGGGTCAGCACGTCATTTTTTTTTACTGAAATTTTCGTCGAAAAAATTTTTCGACTTAAAATTTGTCAAAAATTCCATTGGTAATTTCCCATGGATTAGTCCACCAGAAATTCTGCCTACAATAGCTATTTTTCTGTAGTGCTATTACTAGGAACATTGGTTAAAAAAATTATCACTATCCCCTTCCAAACATGATTTTTCTTTATAGGTCCTTGATTACAAAGAGACCTTTTAACACTAGTTCCATTTTGCCATGTTTTGATAGTAAATAAGAAAATAATTGTTCAAATTTTAATATATATTTGTAATGATAAAAGTTATTAGCTAAAAATGTTTTCATAAATTTTGATATTTGAAAAGCTTTTGAAGTTCAAAATCAAGAAGTCAATTCATGCTTTCATCATGGACAAACCACATATCATGTAAAGAAGTGTCTAACCAAATAATCACCTGAGGTATTAGAATTAAGAAAAATATTTAAATTTGCATTTGGTGATAAGTTTTTGTATAATACTACAATGAAGGTCCTAGAATTGAATCTAGTATTAAAAAGAGATTAGACTCAAATCTAATTTAAAATATATAAAATAAGATGCAATGATTTTACCTTTTTAGATCAATTTGCTTTGTCTGTAAGTTTCAAGTAAGAAATTTTTTGATGATGAGCTTAAACTACATTTATTATAATCAATTCTTTTGATGGGTTTTACAAAAAGGATTAGCAAATCCTCTAAGGTACAAAATTTGAAGAATTAAATGAAGTCTCTAAGTTTTAATTAAGTGATTTACTGAGTTATATAAAATTTTCTCTATCAACACTTTATTCTCTTTTTTATTTTTTTAACTATTGCCTTTTCAAAAAAAAAAAATTAGCAATTTTAAATTTTGATTTATTTATTTTTGTTACTTTTTCTTTTTTAGTAGCATGAATTTTTTTCATAACTACTTTTTATATTTTCTTAATAGCTTCAAATTTAATTATTGAAGGTGTTTTATTTAAGTTAAAAAGCCTATAATAAGTTTTTTAAATCTTAATTGAGTGGCTTCTCTTAAAATCTAATAATAACCCAATTTTTTAGTATCTTTTATATCCACCAGGGGTTCAACATAACTCCCTTAGATAAGTAGAATGAGTTTATAAATAGATTTGGTGACATGATGATATTAGAATACTTAATTAAAATAATTATACTATAAATTTTTATATAAAAATAAGCTTATAAAATACCTAAATACATATTGATTAAATATATTCCTTTATATTTTTATTTGATCATGATTTTTGAATTAATCTTTCAAGTCCATACAACACTTTTGATATAACCATAAGGTAGAGAGGGAATCATCATATTCATAGGTTATCACTAGTAAAAGTCTTATCAATTAATACAAATAAGTTGGATAAATTTAGATTTGAGTTAAAATTTACTTGGCTAAAATTTGAGTTCTTAGTAGAGGTCTTAACCAATCATGATCTTAAAGTAGATGTCAAAATTATTGAAGTGTTAAGGATGTCAGAAAGACATCAATAATGTACAACAATCTATAATAACTATAATACCATAAGGCATCATGTCCATATGGAATAACTTAAATTAGTTTTAAAATGTATTTTGATTGGGATACCAAAAATAAAATTGAGGAACAAATTTATAGACTTAATTAAGAAATCATGAACATATCTCAGCTAAAAAGATTTTCATCGAAGAGACTACATAAGTTTTATCCTATGTGACATCAAGAATGGTAAAATGAGCCATCATTTTAAAGTAAACAATCATTATATCAAACATATTTTTAAAATTTTTGATAGTATGTATCTTTTCATAGCATTAATTTTAAATTTGAAGGATGATATCAACCATCTGCTTGCACTGCAGTAACTATAACATCAAAAAAGAGGTGTTTTTAAAAGCTAGAAAACTCGAATATGTTACTACTTATGTATGTACTTATATGGTAGTAGCTATAACTTCCCCAAATATTGGCAATTATCATGTTCAAGATAATTGCCTAAGCTAAAAAAAATATTCATTTAAATTTAAAAGATGACATGATCTACTTTCGCTCAAAAGGTAATGATTAAAATGTCACCAAAAGTTGTCTTTAACATCTTGAATGTGATACTCACACAATAGTAGCTAAAACACTATAATTGATGCTTTAACAACCATTATATTTGATTTGACTGTTTTAATTTACAATATTTTGTTCAAACTTGAAATATTACATTAACTCACTACTTGAAAAATAACATGTGGGGAGAAGAGGAGTTTCTCAAACCTATGATCTCTGAAGAAAAAGAAGAGGTCATGATGGATGTCATTAGGGAGGCATTGAGCACATCAATATTGACTGAAGGAGAAGTGGAGTTTGTGATAGTAAAGGATGATTCTATAGGACCAGAGGCATTTGAATGAATCATTTAAAACTTGATTCAAGTCATGTACAAATTAGATTATAACAATGTTCAAATTATAATTTGAATAAGATTCAAACCATAGTTTGATCTTTTATTTCGAACAAAGTTTGAAGTTTGAACTAAGCTCAAACAAGTTTGAATTAAGGGAAATTTGGTTGGTTAAGTTTTGAGTGCAAAATAAATACATAAATTTTAACTTTTTGAGTGTTTAGAATGTTACAAAGTAAAAGCCTAAAGCATTTTGAATGTTTTTAAAATATATTGAAAGGATGTTTTTTGTGTATTTGGAATTCGTAAAGTGAGGACCATTGCCCGTTGTCACCTTCAAGCTACCAGTCATTGCCACAGCTGCTGATCGTTGGGCACCGTCATTGTCGTCGCCACCCCCTGCTTGTCATCACCTGACATTGTCCCCATTGGTCACCGCCAAATATATTACAATACATTTACTTTACCAAACATGAAAAAAAATCTCTATATTTGTAGGATTTTCAACTAAATAACTTAAAATTATCTAAATACATCATATTCATTTTACACTGTATTTCTTTTTTAAGCAACCAAATAATCCCTCAATTTAAATTTAAATCAATGTTAGAGGCTTTAATTTCATTAAACAATCTTTGAATATTAGAGATTATCCATTAGTGGAGGTAATTTTATCTAAAAATAAACCTTTGGGTATATTTCTGTGAATACAAATATAAGTGCTATATTTATCCAAATGGATATATATGGGACATATAAAGTTGATTATTTTATTTTATTTTATTTTTCATGCTAAATATTTGTACACAGAAAAAAGGAATTAACTTGTTAGCCATCTCTAAAACTTAATATAACTGAACATGAGTATAAGGTTAAGGTAGAATAATCTTATAGGCCATATTGATGCATGAAATAAAATTGTATCCATACACCATGATGTAATTTATATCTGGATGGTAAGATAAAATGTTCTAAGTTATATAACAAATGTTCAAAATAACTAGGCACATAATTCTTTGCTATCAAAATCAATCTATTGTATTATTTTATTAATTTTGTTTAAAAATTATAATTTTGAATATTTATCTTATAACTATGAATATTTTATTTTAGCATATTGTAGCATATTCTGATATAAATTTTTTTATTACTGCTGCTTAAAATAGATATAATGTAGCAAATTCTATGATAACTTATAGCTCTTTTTATAAGTCTTTAAAAAAAAGTCAGGATATTTTTTTATTAGCAAAATTTTTAAATTAGGCTTAATGCTAATCTTAATTAATAATTTATGCACGAAAAAAAAATAACAAAATAGGCCGTAAGCCCATTGAGCGGATGATTGGCGTAGCGTGGCATCCGTCGGCAGTCGTCTCAACGACGACTCTTTTATTTTTTATTTTAAAAAGCGGGCGACTTTAGATTTTATGCGTATCAGAGTCATATGGTATCGGAATCGAGCAAACTTAATATCGTTGGAATAGTAACAAAATTTTCTACAACTTCCTTATCAAATTTATGATTGTGGCGATACACAGCAGTTTTGCGAATGAGCAGCTAGCCGGCGAAATTTGCATTTGTCATATTTTGCGTGTCAGTCATACGGTGTCAAAATCGAGCGAACTTGGTATCGTTGGAATCAAAACAAAATTTTCTACAACTTTTATGTTGGTTGAAATTTATGATCGTAACCCGATACGCAATAGTTCTCTTATTACAAGTATTTTTTTAATATTTTCCTTTTTTTTCTGTTAATTATAGCACAATTATTCTAATTTTTTTATATTAACTGTTAATATAATTATCTGAGCATTCTTTCTTTACTGTAAATGCTAATTATGGCATGATTAGTTAAAAAATACATTTTGATCATTTTAAGGATGATGTTATAATAACGTAAATAATTAATCATTAAGTATTAATAAGATAAAGATATTATGTATAAAAGATCATTGAAGTAAGAGACACTAAAACATTTTTTATTTCTTGTTATATATATATATATATATATATATATATAGGATGAGAATTTATATAGATGATGTATGAGAAAGTTGCTCAGTAGTAAAAGTTGCTCCAAAGTTTATTTCGGTCGCTTTTCGCCATTTATAAAAATTATTTGCGTATCATAATCGTAAATTTTAACCAACATGAAAGTTGTAGAAAATTATGATTCAAAGCGATATCAAGTTTGCTCGATTGACCGATATGACTCCGTACAAAATACTACTTTCAAATTTCAGCTGTCATTTTTTGCGCGATTCAAAACTGTTGTTTCGAGGGCACAATCGTAAATTTTGACCAACATTAAAGTTGTAGAAAATTTTGTTACGATTCCAAAGATACCGTTCTTCGATTCGTGACTCGATACAAAAAAATGAAAGCTACCCCCAATTTTTAAAAAAATAAATAAAAACGAGCCAATCGTCCGTTGAATGACGACTTTTATGATGTGCGCGTTGGAGGTCGTCAGTTTAACTAGTTTGTTAATTATTTTTTTTTATGCCTAAATTGTTAATTAAGATTAGAATTAAGCCTAATTTAAAAATTTTGCCTTTTTTATTTTCTTTTTCAGGAAAACTTGTAGGCCAATTGAGCTTGGTTTGACTCAATTGATGGCTTGGTCAAGTTCAATCATTAGTTATGAATTGATTTATACTAATGGTTTCAATCAATTTGACATATGGTGGATTTTGACTTGTTTAGGTTTCATTTGGAATAAATGTTGACTTTAATCAAATTTGCTCATTTGGTTTGGCTAATTTGATTGATTGATTATCACATGATGATTGTTGCTGTAATGTGAGTCATCAACTTCATTTAAAGGTATAAGATTATAAAAGCATCATATGATATGATTATAAAAAAGACATGTATATAACAATAGTGTGGAGGACATGCTTGGATATCGCATGTGACGGAATTGATGACATGCGAAAGCTGGCTATCTACAACAAAGAAGATGTGAGAAGTCATGAAAGGATTTTATTAGGTCAACGATGAGAAATATGATGTATGAACGAGGCTCTAGATGAAAGTTAATGTCGAGAGTAAAGTGGTATTTTTATATGATTGAAAGTTTTAAAAATTATGTGAGTAATAATAATGTGTTGAATATAAAAACAAAATAATTTGAGCTAATATTTCATGTAAATCTCTATATATAAAATGGATCAAAATTAAAGAGGAGAAAGTGACTTTTAAGAGATTAAAAAGTGCTCAAAAACAAATATAAAAAATAGTATGCTAAGTCATATATGTAGGTATCATATAATATATTCTCCTCTATAATCAACAGAGGGGTTTCTTTAAATGTACGTAACGACTAGCCAAAGATAATGAATTGATTATTTCTCACAACTAATTTTATCTAAACCCCCCACCCCTCGGCTCCATTGTTCACCTAATCCTAAGGGTAACCCGCGCCCATTCCTGCCAATGCTTTCCCAAGCAAGAAGCTCATAACCTCATGGTCAGATGATAACTTAGCTGTTTTGTCCTTGAAGACAGGTGGAGGGAGAGAGAGAGCGAGGGAGCGTGTCTTTTTCCAATCACCGATTATCTCCCCATCTCCGCTACATTCAACAAGCCTTTTCTCCTCTTTTCTTTCCCTTGATTCCTTCCCATCTCAAAACCCCGCCTTACCTTTCGGATACTCGAAAGCTCTACCTTCTTGAAATATCGCGCAGATCGGAGACTTGCTGGATGACCAGCATTTCTTTGCCCCAGAAATTCGCGGTTTCGGTGAATGCCTCTTCGCTGTTTGTTGTGTTGGTAAATCTGGAGTTTCCGATGAGATCTGGATGGTTCAGAGTGTGATCTGATGTACAATATTTTGTATTCGCTGAATTCTAGAACATATGACGTCGGCCCCGGCCGCGGCTTCAATGTTTGAGCGTCACAGGCTCGCAGCATCCAACACGGTATGACCGGCGGACACCTTTTTGTTCTGGGTTGATTTCTCTGCTAATTTTAGAAACGAGTGGTTGCAATGGCTCCATTTATTTTGTTTTCCTTCCTCAAAATTTCCTCTGATTTCAATTCCTGATGGAAGCTATATATTTTATGATATTGCGGGGGATTTTTTTTTTGCTTGTTTGATTCCTGATGCTTAGGTTTCACAATGTTTGCATTTGTATGCGTGATTGGCATGCCAAAAGTAAAAATGTACAATTTTCATTGTGAAAGAACTATGAATTGAAAATTAGCTTCAGTAATCACTTGACTGCGTCTGTGACTTCAAAATAGCTGTTTTTATGACTATATGTGTTGTTTTCCCACGTAAGTTAACAACATTTGGAAATTTTGTATATAACTCGTTAATGTGAAGCATGTTGAGCGGGTAGGTCTGGATACTTGTGGCTTTTCCGTTAGTAACTCTGTTAACAGCTAATCTTCTTACCAGCTAGAGACTGTTGGGTGGGGGAGAAATGTAAGAGCGAGTTCTACATGCTTACACAGAAGATATCTTCAGTCTCATAAAAAACTGTCAGATTTACTGAAGAAAGATACATATACTTGAGCATTTCACAATAAAAAGGAGTAGTGATAGAGTAGATTCTGATTAATAGAAGTACCTTTGTGAAGAACTCAAATCATTCAATTATGTTGGTGAGTTCCATATTTATTTACTGCATGGTGATCACATGTCAGGAAATTGCACCATTTAACTTAGTTAATGGATAGTAGTGGCGAAATGCTAAATTCATACTTGAACTTGCAGTGATCATATACTTTTCCAACAGGTTAGGCATGATTTTCAAGGATTTTTTTTTCCAGTTGTTCTTATTTAGAGCATGCCGTGGTTAGAATATTAACTAAAATTTGCTAGGGATGCCATTATCTTCAAAAGTAAATTCATTTTTTTCAATGGTTTCCAAAATGGTAATGGAAAAAAATGGCAATGAGTATAACCTTACTATTCATTTTAATACAACCTGATTGTTTGTTCTTCAAGTTGGTTTGGTTAATGGATATCTTGCATAATTCGTTTCTTAAACTTTGCATCAGAAGCTAAATGTTTCTCTCCTTTGATGCCACCTTTTCGAATTACCTTTCCTTTGGATGCTGACAATCTGAATTGAAAGAAATATAACAAATACTTTGTCACAACCAGTTATCCATACTCCTGATGCTATGCCACTTGTGGAGTACTGAAGCAATGATTGTGCACTATATACTTCTTGCATATTTTTATCATATCAATGTGTACATTGCACTAGCAATACCATGCTTATGTTAATATTTATAAAAAAATGAATTCTCGTTTGGTTTTCAAGGTTTAGCATTGGGAACAAATCTGAATAATTTAGCAACATGCATAATAAGGTAGAAACCATGCATCCATCCATAAAATTTCTGTAAACTTACAACGCGCTAGACTATGTATTTGCAGATCATGGCAAGGTGAAGTCAAAATATGAGGTTATGAAAATAAAATATGATGCAACATTTTTGCATAATTTTGTTTCTTTTTAATTTGACCATGCAATTCACATTTTGTAAAGAAGGCCAATGAAAGATCACGGTAGCATGACACAAGAGGATAGTATGCAAAATTAAAGCTTTAACTCTTGTATAGTAGCTTTGTATTGATGAACATAAATGAGATGTTTAAAATAACTATGGTCTATTTTTTTAAATTATTAATAATAATTCTAAGAAATAAACTTTAAATACTGTCATGAAGTATGCTATATATTGATTGAAAAAAAATATGGGCTTTAGCTTTGAAGATGGTGCATAAAGATATCGTCTTCCATCAACAAACATGCAAACGAAATATTAAATGTTAAAGTGGCTACGTGATTGGAAAAGTATATGTTTTGGTACCATAATTTTTTGATTATGATAATTGTTTGTAGTCTAACACTTAAACTTATGTGTCATGCGTTAGAATTATGGAAGAGTGTAGCATAACATGGGTTTAGAAAACTATATCTCTATTAGAGAATCATTTTTTGTGTGTGAAAGATCTACTATCAAGATGATTTTTGTGTTGAAGAAATTAATGAATAAGTACAAAGAAGTGACAAAAAGATTTGTTGTGGCTCTTCTTTTTCTTGAAAAGCTATGATTGAGCACTATGAAAATTAGTCTAGTAGGTATTAAGTAGAAAATGTGTGTTTCATAAGTTATGTGGAACCTATATGTGATATGCAATAATGGATCAATAACTTGAATTAGAAGATTGGCTAATGAGTTTTAGATTGTAATAAGGTCATAAAGCTTCATTTGGTGATTGTTGTCTTGCACTTTGCTTTCTAAAATCTAGCATATCATAACTTTGGTTGTGAAGAAATGTGGAACAAAAAACCTATATTGTGTATATACGACTATTCTATCACTTCATAACCATGTGCTGTAAAAGTAACAGATCAGCTTACCCATCTTCATGAGAATAATTACGACTTTATTTGATATGTAATATCATGACTACTATACTGTTTTCAAATGAAACATAAGTGAGTATTCTTTTGTGCTGTTTTTGGAATGCTTATTTAAAATGAGATACCTTGGTGTATAGTATTTATGTAATCACTTTTAAAGTAAGAAAATTAGAGCAAATAATGATATTTTTTGAAATAAGTAGCTTGGAATTAGAACGGATTATATGATATGCAAGTTTAGTGACATAAGGTTAATAAGTATTAGTTAATTTTGCATGATAACTGAGTGATGAGTTTAACTATGTTGAGGGATAATAAAGAGTAAAATTTTAGAGTTAAAGCTAATCAAGTAAGCTGACGAAGTTTCTTAAGAAAATAATGTTGTTAAAGAATACTATGAATATTTTCCTGTAAGTTTAAGAAATTCCAATTAGATTATCCATGCCATATCGACTTGAGTGCTGCATTATAAGTAGTCATTGCTAGAAGACCAGAATGCGAAATGAGTTTAGAGAAATGGTGGAAAGAGACAAGGTAGTGGAATAAATTTAGTTGATTTTGGTATTTACAATGAAAGGTAAATAGCATTAGTAAGGTGGATAGATATGATTAATGGGAAGGATTTGGATGAATAGATACATGGGCTAGAATTAAAGGTAAAATTTGAGCAAAAACAACTAGTAAAAATAAAGTAAACGATCATGTGGGCTTAACCATAATGAGTGGAGTATGAATTCATAAAGGCAACCCAAAGTTGTTAGATAAGGCTAATGGTGATTATTTCTTATGATGGCATTGGCATAGGGGTCACTTAGTTATATTCCTCATCTCTTGGTTGGAATTTGTAAATGCAGGTTGCATAATTAGTGTAGCATAGTCATGGAATGAATTCATGTGCTTATTTTCATAATAAACTTGGTGACTTAATCACATCTTTACAAGTATTATGCCATGTGGAATTGAGGTTGTTTCATTCTACTAGAATGGTTGTTGAACAATTCAATTCTACTAAGACAAAGTTGGATAAAATTGCTATTAATAGGAAAAAGCATATTATTTAGATATTAATTGGAACTACTTATAACTCATCAAGTAGAAATAAAATTTTATGCTCCCATGAAGTGTTTAAAGGTGTAGTTAAATCTTGCATCATCTCATTGAACTTATCTTGCCTAAATTTGAGCTATTCTTGTAAATCTCCATCATGATTGCAACTTTTATTTACATGCTACTCTACACAACGAACTGCATGCAATTGACTTGAACCTAAATATTCAGTGAACACCCACACATTGCTTAGATATTAGTGCTTAATCTTATTAAAAGTTGGATGATATCATCCAAATTTTAGCCAATGTGTTTGTGTCATATTAGATTTGGGGATTACCTGGAGCATAAGTAAGATTTTTTTTTAAAGTTTTGTTAGAAACTTGCAGTTTAGGCTTATTTTGAGATGAAATTTCAACCCTAAAAGTCTTAATGCTTAGTTGTTGTTCAGGAAAAAAAACTTTTAAATAATCAAATTAGGAAAAAAAAAGCTTTTTTATAAATATGAACTTGAGATTTGTAATTTGAGTTGTGTTCGAATTACATTCCTTCACATTCTACAATGTAAAAACTAACTTAATTTTTCCATGCTCAATATGGTGAGGAGACTTGGTTAAGATGTATAAAAAATGACTTTAATATACTTGAATTAAATGAGAATTTGACACATAATAGGACACAATGGAGACGATAGATTCATGTAGCCGACCCCACTTAGTGGGATAAAGGCTTGTTGTTGTTGTTGTTGTTGTTGTGTTGTTGTCAATATGGTGATTTGTTTATGTTTGGATTTTTGTGAAAAAATAAACTATGAATTAATGATAATTAAAAATTAAGCAATAGCTCAAATTACATTGGATTTCCGCTCTTGAGATTTGAAATTATAATTGCACCTAAATTACAGTTGTTAGCATTCTATGGTGCCGAGGTACCTATTTATAGAAAGAAACTTAAAACTTAATTCGTTGATACTTAGTATAATGATTTCTTTATATTTAGATGGTTTATAAACTATAAATTATGAAAATAACGACAATTGACATTAAAAATAGCTAAATTTGTATTTCATGAATTTTTTGGTTATTAACTGTATTTCTAATTTTATGAGATTCTTGGATAGTTGGAATCTTTGTTATTTTATGTTTAAAATAATTTTTTAATTTTATAATTTATTGTAAACATGTTTAAAATGTAGCATTTTAAAATACTTTTTGTTTGTTTTTAACAACAAATGATAAGTGAAATTAAAGCTACCACTAAAAATGTTGAAACTATTAAAAAACTATAAACATAGTTTTTAATAAAGGGACTGATGTAGGCTGGATTTTAAAATCTCGCACATAAAATATGTTTGAATGGTTTATTGTTTTTGAAAAATGTGGTCAATATGATTTTCTTATTCTTTTTCTCGTAACATTTTGAGTTAATTTGCAGGTATTCAAGAGTGGACCGCTTTTCATATCATCCAAAGGTTAGTTTTCTTTTGGCCTTAAACATTTATTATATTGCTTGGTTCTATTATGCTGTTGAAATTTTAGCTTTGGAGCTTTATAAACCAATGAATTTTTAAAATTTTTGGTACTATTCTCTCTAACTCATTTCGTTGTGATGCCTTATGAGCTTACAATGAAGATCTAATCAATTAAATAAGTAAATAATTTATAGAGTAGTTGTTTTAAAAGTTTGAAGGGAGATATTGCTACCTATTGTCTGGGTTTCTTGGCATTGCTTTAAGTGCTCGCCCTAGTGACGTGAGGTGTTGAAAAAATATTTTATTTCATAAATTGGATTGTTTCAATTATGGAAAATAGTTTTGAGGAGTACAAAAGGATAATCATTGCATTAAGTTATGTTAGGTACAATAATAAATTTAAAATTTTTGATACAATCCAAGCTTCAAATTTATCATAACAATTTATTTGAACTAATCAAAGGACATACATAGAACTTAAACTAGTTAAATACTTAAAACTGTACATTCAAACTTAAGTTATTTTGGTATAGTTTAGGTATAATTTAATCTTTGGCACATGCCAACTTAAGCTATGTTGGTCAGAATAATAAGCTTGAAAAACTTGTGTGTATTACAAATTCAAAAATCTTGCTAAATGAATTATCTCAAATAAAGAACCCTAAAATATTTAAGAGGTTAAATTAGTTAATTTTTTTGTGTATGCTTTTTGTTGATGACATTCTGCTTGTTGGTAAGACTAGAGAGGGAATTCAAGAAAAACTTAAATTATGGAGGTCAACTTTAGAGTCTAAAGGTTTTCATTTGATTAGATCTAAAACAGAATATATGGAGTGCAATTTTAGTTGTAGAAGTTTTAGTGGTGGTGTTGTGTCATTGGGTGATCAAGTCTCATTAAAAAGAGTGGACATTTTAGATATCTCAAGTCTATTGTTCTAAATGATGGTGAAATAGATGTGTATGTTATTAGTAGAATTCAAGTTGAATGGTTGAAGTAGAGGAATGCATCTGGCCTATTGTGTGATAGAAAAGTACCGTATATACTTAAGTGAAATTTTTATAAGATGGTGGTAAGACTTACAATGATTTATGGTGTATAATGTTGGCCAATAAAAGAGATGCATAAAACTAAATTAAGTGTTGCAAAGATGAGGATGGTCGGATGGATGAGTGGTTTTACTCTAAGAGATAAAATGCGAAATGAATATGTTCGGGAAAAGGTTGGAGTAGCTCCAGTGACGGATAAGATTAGAGAGAGTCGCCTTAGATTGTTTGGTCACATAAAGCGTTGGTCGTCCGATGATCCAGTTAGGAGAGTAGATATATTAGATTTTCCTATGTTAAGAAAGGTAGAGGTAGACATAAAAAGATTTGGTTAGGATGTATAAAAAATGACCTTAGTTTATTAGAATTAAATGAGAATTTGACACTTAATAGGACATAATGGAGAAGAAGGATTCATGCAGCCAACCCTACATAGTAGGATAAAGGCTTATTGTTGTTGCATAATCTATAGATAATCTAATCTTCATTATTATTTTCCATCTTCATTATCATTGATGCTTTTTTCACTTTTATCAAATTTGTAGCTCCCCATCTTGTCATCATTTTGTAGCCTCTTTATTTTTATGATTTATTATTTGTAGTGCTTAAATCTTATGCTCTTACATGTGATCTAGCTTGTTTTGTATTTTACATTCTTATTTCTCCTAGCATCTTTGAAGCTCAGTAAATGATTCTATTCTGTCTGTGAGGAAGCTTTATCAAGGGCATCTTTGATCCACTATTAATGTTGTCCCTTTTTTTTAATGTTGTATTTCACTAAATTTTTTTCATAACAAAGTTGATTCATCATAATTCTTTGAAGTATTCACATTCTTCTTGACAATAGAAGTTAGGTACATACTTTAATGTCTAATGCCTCAAGGGTAGATGCTTGTTTAAAAGGTATGCGATACAATATGGCCTTTCTTAAGCTAGGTGCCTAGACAAGCTCTACATTGCTTTTAAACAACATTGTTGTAGGTACACTTGTTTAGTAGCATTGTTGAAGATTCAACCTCCTAACTTTGAGCGTTTAACATTAACATTTAAAATTGAAGCTGTATAGCACAAAGTAATATGAAGTTGTTATAGATCGTAATAAGGAAAATTTACATACATACCACACAATTCTTATGTATTTACATATCTAACACTTAAAGTTAGATATTTACTTATCTAATGCTATTCTATGCTTAAAAAGGTGCATTTCACTTTTAAAAAGTGAGTGATGATATTTTTGATGTGAGATTGAAGATTGGGGTGTTATATATATGTATAAATTGTTTAGGTGTTAGATATGTAAATACATTAGAATTGTGTGGTATGTATGCAAATCCCCCTATTTTTAAAGTGCATCACTTGTAAATTTTTAAATTACCTGCAAATTTTCTTTAACTTTCAGGTCTTCTATGGGAATATTTTCTGCTTCCTCATTTTCGACTTTCACAATTGCATTTTTTGATAAACTATATTGAAGTTTACATGTAGTTCATTCTGATTGTGTTTAGAACTAATGCAATATCGATTTGCCTATGCATTGGTATGATGAGGTTGTTATTATAGTCTATTGAAGGTTAGTTGCAATTTCTTATTTCTATGATTGATTTGAACAATTTTTTTTTCTAACTTGTTATTCACACATTTTGGAGCTCTTAAGAAATCCCTTGAGGAGCATCAATCAATATGACATTTGATCTAGATTGCCTCCACTTCTATTATGGATAAAATATTGTCTAGGACGATTTACGTATATAATATTTCGAACTTCTTTATTTATATATTTAACACTGAAAATTCCTAATTTACATTTATATCACCTTAAAGTTTCTAATAAATCAAAAATACCACTCTGTCTTTCTCACGTAATCCTCTCTGTAATGTCTTTCTCGTAAATCTCATCGGAGCTTGTCGACAGTTCCATGTTATTGTCGGCGGGCATCGTCGGCGCATGAGGGATCTCGACGGAGCCGCCTAAATCCCCAAGTGACTCCGTTCTGTGCTACTCACGCCGCCGTCAAGATCATTAGTGCTGGAATTTTAATTGTGTCCGCTGCCACCATCTTCATCCTACTTCTAGACATTGGTGAGGTTGTTGCTTTCTTTGGTTCGAGAGATTGAATCCTCTCACTTCAATTCGCCCCTATTAGGCATTGGGAAAACCAAGAGCAAAGGAAAAAGAGATGGACATGTGATAGAACCATTTGCACTCAGTGAAATCCTCAGGCAACAAACCAAGGCCAGGATGGCGATGCTCGCTACTGTTCCCATTGACGGCGAGGAACTCATATAGCTCCTTTAATTGTTCACTCCTCTCACTTGGCAGCGCCTTTGAAATCATTGTCTTTGATTGCACCTCTTTCTTGTCTTTATTGAACTGTTGTAGTGGCCATCCTCCCACACCAATAACCCTATTTCTAAAGATGTTTAGAATTATTTAGTGAGACTTATTTGCATTAGTTGTTAGAAAGTAAAATATTTCTAAAGATTTGATCTTGTAATGAATTTTTGAAGCAGAGAATCAAAATAAAAGGGAATTATTTTAAAATTAAAAAATTAAGCTTCTCATGTTTAGAATTAACAGCACTAACCCTTGCTACGAATAGACCAACCAAATTCCTAAATGATAGTATGAGCATTTGTTGAAGCCTGGTTCTCGTCAATGATACCTCTTCCATGGTAAGAGATGGGAGTGAGAGAGAGAAAGATTGAGTAGCGGAAGATATTTAAATACAATAGTAGTTCGCAAAATGAAGATGGAATGGCCGTTATATCTAACAGTCCATTGACGCTCATGTTTAGTGGACAAATATCCTAAAAGGACTTACAAATATAAAAAAATGTAAGCAGCTTTTTAGGGTGACTTATCCTAAATGGCAAAAGTCGTCCAAACGTTAGCATGTATGCTTCCATTCAAGCATGAAAATGAAGTGATAAGCTAAAATGATTGTTTAGAAGGATCATCTGATAATCACTACTAGCAAAATTCCATTTTTTCAATTAAACAGATATCTTGCTTGATCTCAGGCCTTCCTTATTGCTCTCAACATGCTAAACAAAATAGTTAAAGATTTAATAAAAGCACAAAATTTCAAGGGAAAAAGAATAACGCATTACATGCCAAATAATTCGATAAATTTTGGGATGAGAGTATTATGCAAAACCTAGAGATGGCCACTACAGTAAACTTTTTGGGATGAGAGGATTATTGCAAAACCTAGAGATCTAGATGAGATGCAACTTGATGAGATCTTAAGAGGCCATTTGGTATAATTTGTCTTTTTTGTTTTGTTTATGTTTTGATTTAAAATAAATATGTTTGATAGTGATAATCATTACTAAAAATACCCAAAACTTATTTTGAGTGTTTTTGATTTGTTTTTCGAAACAAAAAATAAAAACACTTAAAAGTGCACTAAATAAAATATTTTTAAAAATAATATAAAAAATAAAAAATACAAAACAAAATTGATCTCAAATAAACCCTAAATTAAAAGATAAGAAATCATGAAATACAATTTAAATTTTATCATGATGCATGTTTAAGTTTAGATCTATATAGTAGTCATTTGAAGTAAGCTTTTTCAAGTAAAAAAGTTGCAACTTACAGGACAAGGACATAGTTTATCATGATCCACTGTATAGGTGGAGCGTTAACTTTTAAATGAGCAATAAGAGATTTTGTTATCCTTGTCCGAATACTTGTTCCAACTCCAGTCTGGCCATGTCAAAGACCATCATTCTACACAACTCAACTAAGAATAAGTGGAGAAAAATGAAAATTTCATCCTTCTAGCTTTACAGTTGGCTTGATTCAAGTACTTCACATCCAAGATAAGGATACCTCATTGTGAAGAATATAGCTTATATCAATGTATCTTCAAATAATGATGGAGACAATACCCTCTTATATTTTGCCTAAATTCGTTAGACAAATCCCTCCGATACCCTTATGACTTTGGTAGATGGCCCACATGCTCATGTATCAGAACTTACTGCATGTTGGTTTAACATGTTATATCATTTATCATCATTCTTCTAATTTAGTGCCTTACAACGGAGGCAACATGAGTAGGATGGAAGCATAAGAATAAGAGTAAGAGTTCTTTCACTGTTTTTTGAAAAAACATGAAAAAGAACATGTGCATGTACTCCTACAGATCATGCATCTATAAATATAGTAAACATGTCATAGAAAATAGTATGCATCAATAACAATTCTCCCCTTTTTGCCGATTTCAAAAGTTAAAATATAGTTTTTGGTATTATAAAAAATAAAATTTAAAATATATGTAAACTCCTATTGGGCATTAATGCATGTTCCAGTTGCTAATCAACCAATTTTTGGATGTAAAACAATTTTTGTATGATCATATAGTTTTTGAGAAGTGATACCAATATTAAATAACACATATACTAAGGGGATTGATAAATAATTAACTTGCTTGAAAGTAAACCTATTTCAAACTAATTATGCAAAGATCATGATGCCACACATTTATTCTCAATTTAAAAAGTACTAGACATTGTGATGACTAAAGCCTTTTGTACTGCAAACAAGCTTTAGTCAAAGTATAGATGGATACCAATTAAAATATTTGTTGCTAAGATTAACCTATCATGCCTTTAAATAATTTGATGAAAAATATATATCAATTTTTGTTAGCTTTACCAAGCTAGATAGAGGTGCTCATGAGCAAACCAAGTTGCAATATTTTAATTAATCCTTCAGTAATACATTTGGTATCTAAACGTTTATCTAGTTCTCAAATTATGAATTTACTTATTTCTAGGCATGTTGAGGGCTAAGCATGTATACACATAGACCCTCATAGTCACACTTTAATAATGAAACACATAATAATTCAAGTATTCCATGACTAACAAAATGTAAGCCTGCATCAAACTATTGTACCATATGTGGAATGATCATGCTATAAAAAATATCTAAAACCTGAAACATTAAAAAATCATGATATAGATTTGTTAATCATAGATGAAAGTTTAAGCTAATATAAGCTCCATTTTAAATTTGGAGGTGATAATTTACTTAATTTTTTTTCATATATCATGCTTTCCAAACATTTGCTTTGGAAAGGAAACACATCTTGAATTGTCTACATTCATCAAAATGAGTATTCCTAATCAAAAATCACCATGCCTTTACAGTCCTTCAAGAATGCATGCATACCTACACCAAATACTAAAGTCTTTGATTGTGGTACTCAAACAAATTGTGGTCATTACTAACATATAGAGGTGATGGTGAACAAAGTGTTGTGTCTCTTAAAATCCAAATATATGATGTACTTGTTAGCTCATAGACTACTAAATGCACACACATAAGAAACATGCACATCTATTGCAATAATTACATTTAATAGTTAAGGATCAAATTAGTCCCTCAACTATTTATGGAAGACCAAAATAGTCCTAAACTAAATAAAAAGATCATTTTAGTCCCTTGATTATTTCGAAAGGAACCATTTTGTTCCTACCTTCCAAAGTAACAGTTTGAGGTGTTAAAAGTAAGGGCATTTTTGAAATATTTTTTTTTCTCTAGATTTATGAAGCATCTCATTTATTTATTTATATGCTACAGATGCAATCATATTCAAGGAGATTGGATTAATATTATGCTGTTTTTAAGCAAATAATTTTTTTGGCATAAATTTTATGTATTTTTTATTATATTAAATATCATTGTAATGTTAACTTATTTTGTAATTCCAATATTGCCCCACCTTCTCCATTACAGGTCTACTTATTTATCCAAATCCAAATGATAGGATCAAATTGATTCATTTTCAAATAGTCAAGTGACTAAATTGGTCCTTTTATTTAGTCTGAGACTATTTTTGTCTTCCATAAATAGTCAGGGGATCAATTTGGCCATTAACTCTTATATTTAATTCTTGACAAAACATGCATAAATGATTTAAGAAGTTTTCTATCATGCTTTATAGGAATTGAAGTGACATGCATATTTGTTGTGCAACATGAAGCGTGTGAAGCATGCACATATGAATTTGCGCTAGTCTATGCAAGGGTTGATAATACATTAACTTTAGGTCTAAGAAAAATAGTTGTTTATCAAAACTTTCCCAAAGTTTGTTCTAACTTCAAATCGACCTCCTAACAAAATTTCAATGCAAACTCTAATCAAGGATGCATATTTTGACTCATAATACCATTCATGAGTTGCAAGTAGCAAAACAAAAAAAATCCATAGGCCGTCACTGCAACATGACTCTAGAGTTAAAATGCTTAGCCTTGCAAGTATAGGCTCGAGTTCCACTTCAACATATCATCTCAAATCTGCCTCTTAGCTCTCATGCCACTTTTGTTTGCATCTTTCTGCCAACTTGAATTAAATCTGTCTGGTTGTATTAACCAGCAGCCTTACGCTCACGTTCCCTTCAATAAGTTTTGTTAACAGGTTTTTACTCTGTTGTTTTCTATAGCACAAGTTTTGTCAACAGTTTTTTGTTCTCTTGTTTTCTATAGCACAGCACGCTTAAGCAATAAGCTTTGATCAGTTTAGGCCTCTGTTTTCTTGTTCTTTCATACTCTAAGTTCCAACTAGAAAGTTTATCCTTTGCATACTCATGTGAGCCTATAACCATGTTTAATGACTTTTTACTTTGTTTGTGTTGTAGTACAAGTTTGTAACTAACATTGTTTACTATTTGCAGGAATTGGTTGGAAATCTTGGAAGAAGCGCTGGTTTATCCTTACACGCACTTCTTTGGTTTTCTTCAGAAGTGACCCTGTCAGTATTCTTCTAGCATTGTCTCAGTTTATTTGATTTCATCTCATTTGGTCCTGGCCTGATATTTTTGTTTCAATGTCACGTATTGTAGCTCCTTTTCTGGGAATTCGTTCTGATGTGATACTCAATGCAATTTTGGCTATTATCTGTGCTTAAGGAATGCTTACTAGCAAATATGTTAATGATCATTATATCAGTGGTGACTGTGTTTTACTGTTTCTTGTAGATATGAAGTTAGAAAGCTGGTGTCATTGATAAATATGTTTTGGTTGTTACACTCCAAAAGCATAGGGGCTGTTTGAGATTAAATTTGTTTTATTTTTTGTATTTTTTTATTGATTAGAGTGAGCGTTTTAGATATTTAGGCTCTATTGTTCAAAATGATGGTGAAATAGAAGGAGATGTTATTAGTAGAATTCAAGTTGGATGGTTGAAGTGGAGGAATGCATCTGGCCTATTATGTGATAGAAAAGTTTCACTTAAACTTAAGGAAAATTTTATAAGATGGTGGTAAGACCGCAATGACTTATTGCGAGAATGTTGGCCAATAAAGAGAAGCATAAGACTAAGTTAAGTTACAGAGAGATGAGGATGCTTAGGTGGATGAGTGGCTTTACTCTTATAGAGAATGCAAAATGAGTATGTTTGGGAAAAAGTTGGAGTAGCTCCAGTGGTAGATAAGATTAGAGAGTCGCCTTAGATGGTTTGGCCACATAAAATGTCGGTCGTCCGATGACCCGATTAGGAGAGTAGATGTATTAGATTTGTCTTATGTTAAGAAAGGTAGAGTAGACCTAAAAAAGACTTGGTTAAGATGTATAAAAAAAATTATCTTAGTATACTTGATTTAAATGAGAATTTGACATAATAGGACACAATGGAGACAAAGGATTCATGTAGCCGACCCCACCTAGTGGGATTAAGGCTTGTTGTTGTTGTTGTTGTATGTTTGTTTAGTATGTTTTTTAAGCATTTTTTATTTTTTCCTTCTAAAAAGCAAATAACATTACACTCAAAATAGTTTTAAGATATTTTGACTGTTTTTAAAGACAACAATTATCATTAAATATATTTTTATTTTGAAACAAAACATAAACAAAATAAAAATGAAAATATAAAACAAAAAACAAAAATAATCCCAAATGCCCTCTTAAAAATTGGTGTTTTTGTTGTATCATTTCATACATTTGGTCATATTACTCAAGTAGCATAGCTATTAATTTCTTAATAACAATTTTCCTGATCTGTTAGAAGGAAGAATGTAGCTTGTTCAAAGCAAGTGCTATAGAAAAGCTTAGGAAATAAAGCTTGCATAAACTTTGTAACTATTATATTTCGTGTGCTGAGTTCTTAATGCTTAAATGAGAATGTCAATGAAGAAAGAAAGTTCATGTCCACTTAAGGAACTTAGCGGATGTACTATTGTTGTTTTTTGATTCCTTGCAGGGTGCATTGCCTCAGAGAGGTGGTGAAGTCAATATTACTCTTGGGGGTATTGACCTGAATAATTCTGGAAGGTATGCACTGTGTACTTATAAATGGCATTTATGCTTATTACTTGTGAGAAAATTGAAGCTATGAAATACCTGCTGAATGCCTATTTGCAGTGTAGTTGTGAGGGAAGACAAAAAATTGTTGACCGTCTTATTTCCTGATGGTCGAGATGGAAGAGCATTCACCCTTAAGGTACTTAATATGTTGATTACTCATTCTTGTTTTATATAGAGATTCATTACATATCATTCCTTGTACTTTTAGCCAATTAGATCTGCTCATTATTTGTTTTAGGATCCCCAATATATCATATTATGGTTTATTGTGCACTAGGCAGAGACAATGGAGGATTTACTTGAGTGGAAAACTGCTTTGGAACAAGCCCTGGCACAAGCTCCAAGTGCTGCCCTTGTTATGGGTCACAATGGAATATTTCGTAACGATAATGCTGATTCGTTTGAAGGATCTATTCAACAGTGTATGCGCTATTCAACTTCAATATCTTGCTATTGTCAGTTTATTTTTTTACTATACTTATATTAAGCCATGCCAACAGATTACTTCATCAATAACTTCTTGTCTACCTTTTTATTTGAACAGGGAGAGATAGGCGGCCAATAAAATCATTGGTTGTTGGGAGACCCATTTTACTTGCACTAGAAGACATTGACGGGGCACCTTCCTTTCTGGAAAAGGCTTTACAATTTTTAGAGAATCACGGTAACTTCTAATTGCAGGATTATTGCTTGCATTAGTATTTTTTAACTAATCATTTTTGTTGAGGTGATTCAACAATTGATAAGCTGGTAGGTTTTGCACAATTTGTGTTTTAATTCATCTAATAAGAAAAAAAAATGGTCAGACACAGTTGGGTTGTGAGAAATTCAATCTATGAAACACAAATACTTCTACATTGATGTTGTATTGAATACATCATTGGATACTTGAATACTTGAGCAGCCGAGGTCATCAAGTCACACACACATAAATATATATATATATATATATATATATATATATATATATATATATATATAATTACTTAGGAGACTTTGTATGAAGCAAGTGTTGGGGTGAAATACGTTTAGCTATTGAAAAGTATGAATTTTTATGGTAAATCTATACCATAAAATTTGCCATGACAAAATAATAATAAAGTTGCGTTGAAGTCGAATGTGCTACTGTAATTATTGACTAATTATTATAATGTCATAATTTAAAGGATTGTGTAAGATTAGTTACATTTTATACCTTTTCAATTTTGGAAGTTGGATGTTTTGATGGCTAAGGTGATAAGTCTTGATAATGGAATGGGGATAGGGCAACAATTCCTAGAATGCTATCAAAGATCAAATTATTTTTTTTGAAATAGGGGGATATAAAGAATCGCTCGTTTACTTGTATTATGGCTTAGGTTTATTATAGTTATTCATCTATCCCGAATACCTACATTTATGATCATGACTTTGTCATTAAATATTGAATCATCTTCTTTGAGAACCCCTAACCTTAAAGATCCGTAATTGGCAGAAATTCGTATAAATGAAATAGAATTAAACAAATGGTCAATTCTGAAATTTGAAAAATCTTTAATTTATAAAATAGGATATTTTTATTTCAAGGAAAAATTCTTCATTAAAATTGTAGAACAATCAGTTACCATAGATAGAGTAGAAAAGAAAATACCTTTATTATTTAAGGAAGGCTACAGAATTACATGCATGAATACAATTATATTTATGTAGGGTTACTTCAAATACTGTTCAAACCCATAAACCTTGGAGGTTTGAATGTATAAAGTTATTTTTTTGAGTAGAGTTATGAATTTATTTGACACAACGTAGAAAGAGTAAAGAGAAATCTTAGGGATTCAACTGATATGATCTCTTATAGCTCATTAATATATGGGACTATTATAATTACTTTTATTAAAATAGCTGTAGACTTATGTTTATATATCAAATTAAATTAACAGATAAAAAAGGGAGAATTTCCAAAAAAAAAAAAAAAAAAAAAAAGAGGGAACGAACAATTTGCTTGCAAAGGACCTATCAAAAACAAATAAAAATTTTAAATTATTCTCTGAGAGAATCTAAAAAAGAAAAAATAAATATTCAAAACATACATCTTCAACTAAATATTATAAAAAATATATTAAAATTATAAAATGGTATAGATGTGAAAAATGTATTTGACACATAATATGACAATAGAGATGAAAGATTCATGTAGCCGACTCCACTTAGTGGGATAAAGGATTGTTGTTGTATAGATGTGAAAAAGTAAACATTATTCTAATAAATATAGTGCCCATAGAAAATTTAAGAGCTTAAAATTGATGATGAATTTAAAAAAAAAAAACTTATGAAAATATTTTTAACATCAGAATTATGAATTAGATTCAGAACAATTAGGACACTATTTTAACTCAAAATACAATCAAAAAAATTCTAATTGCTATTAAACAAATTATTATAGGTTAATAATAGAAATGTTAGTTTTATTCACTTTGTCTGTTGAACAAATGATCAAATGATAAAAATCCTGAGCTAATTTTTTGTATTTGGAATTAGTGATAAAATTCTTAAACTTTTAGATTACAAGAAACCACACTTTACTAATGTAGATTACCTAATTTATAATGTTAAGAAAGTATACAATAGAGTGGCAAACTGTCATTATCTACTCAATTTTCTCTTTCTGACTTAAAACAAGAATAAATCACTTAAACAAATAAATTAAGACATTAATAATTAATCAAGAAGATTTGATGTTCGGGTGACTAACTTAGAATTCGACAAGCCCTTGGAAGATTATTCTAAACAGTATGAGTTCGACTCACATCTCTTTAAAGAAATTCACCCAACCTTTTCTAATGAAATTGATCATAATAATACAGTCTTAAGTACTTTTCAAAGAGAGATTATGCACAAATGATTCATAATCATACATTTAATCATTAATAAAACCCATGTACTTCCTAATCTCATTGCTCTTGTTGCTAGCAGTATAGATATGATTTGTATCTAGTGAGAGATTATACCTTCTAAATATTTTTAAAAAATATCCCAACACCTAACATCAACTATTGGAGTTAAAATGAAGATTGAATATATGTTAACCTCTATAGCTTTTTGTAAAGAAGAATATTTATTTACACAACCTTTTTCTTAATTAAAAATCTATCCTAGCATGTTATGTTGGGTACTCCATTTGTACTTGAAATAATGCCTATAAAAATGAATTTCACAGGAATAATTTTCGAGAGATTCTAAAAACCCTAAAATTTTTAAGTTATTATGGAACCTAAAGAAACAAGATGAATAAGGTCTATCATAAAATGTTATATATTAATTCACTTGAAGAAGAAATTAATATGAAGAGAGTGCATCAACAACTTCAGACTCCTCAAATTATCAAGAATTAATTTTATTTAGAGATAAATAATAGGAGAAATTTGTGGAGAAAATCCAATTAGTTTCTAGATTTGAAAAAATGCATTATGTGTCCCTTATATAGAGTAATTTGATGAAAAATTTATCTCCACTAAAGCTTTTCGTTGTCAAATGAATAAAGAATACATAGTACTCTATAAAAAAAATTTAAAGATCTTTTAAAAAAGGAATCATTAGGAATTCAAACTCCATATGAAATTGTACTATATTTTATGTTATGAACGCAATGGAAAAGGAGAAAGGAAAGCCTCAATTGGTAATCAATTATAAACCACTAAACAAAGTCTTAAAGCATTTTAGATGCCAAATCCCAAATAAAAGAAATTTATTTAATAAATTTTATGAAGCAATTAGATTTTAAGATTTTGATTTAAAGCCATAGTATTAGCACCGTAAATTAAAGAACATGATAGATATAAAGTAGCATTCACAATTTCCTTCAAACATTATGAAGAATGTAATGCCATTTGGTTAACGAATGATCATTCAAAATTTCAAAAAGAATGGATGAAAATTTTAATCTTCACACAATATATCATTTTTTATATTGAATATGTTTTAATTTTTTATAAAACAATCGACAAACATTTTAAACACTTTAAAACATTTAAATGGTTAGCAAACAAGAATGCTTTTGTGATTTCTAAGACAAAGATAAAAATCTTTCAAACTAAAATTAAATTTTTAGGACACCATATTTCCAACACTTTTATTACACTTTTAAATAAAAGTGTTGAATTCATTGATAAATTCTTGAATGTCATCACTAATGCAAATCAACTTCAAAAAATTTTAGGAATATTAAATTATGTTTCTAATTTTTATAAATAATTAGTAGTTGATGTGTACCATTATATGATTGTCTTTAAAAATTTCCTCTTCTATAAATGGAGTTTAAAATTTATCTTGCATTAATCTTGTTAATCCTAACTATTTTTAATTGTTGAAACAGATGCTTTTAACTTTGGATGTGGTGCTATATAAAAGCAACACAACACCCACTAATGAACTTGTTTGATTTATTTTTTGGAAAATGGAACTCTTTGCCTTACTTTTTAAGATGAGATTATTTACAAGGTAAAATAGGGGTGAATTTCTTTGAAGTTACAAAGTCCCATGTCTCCATTTGTCACGAGTCACGAGTGTCAAGGTGAGAATGGACGATTAGATGAATATTATAAACTTTCTCAGATTATTATTAATTGGAAAAGAGCCAGTTATACCATTATAAAATATCTCATATTACATTACATACATATGGTTAATATCAGTTACAATACTTAATTCTAGAAAAAAATTTCAGTTATGCACGTACTCTTGTATTTCTTTCATTTATGCTATTGGAGATTTTCGTGAAAAAAATAGTTATCAATTAAATAGTGAGTTAAATAATTCAATGGATAATTACATTTTTAAGTTACAATAATTTAAAAATTAAGAAAAGTATGCATGTCAGTTTTAATTAGTAAATCAATATCATCTTTATTCATGAAACAATAAGATAATACATAAAAGGAGAAGGATAATTGACTATTTATCTTTTCTTTTCATATCTTAGTTGTTTTTTACTTTTTAGCCCATTATAGGAGTCATGGTCTAAATGTGTACCTGAAGGACATGTCATCTTATAATCTTTTCAAAACAAATCTCGAAGAGATTATACCCTTTTCTAAACTTGATCTAGAAGGCAGATATTCTTTTCCATTTTAATTTAGGTCCATTGATGCGTTGTATCTCTAACCAATATCATAAGAGGGTGAACTCCATCAGTTAACATGCACAATCCCTTACTCTAAAATTATATCATTTTAATGCATTCATCATACATTTTCATGATATCTTTTGCTTATCACTAGGGAGATAAATTATGATTCACTCATAAAATGATACTTATATCAATATGAGTTCATTGTTGGAAGAGAAAATCATTTTGCAATAGCAATTTTGGTGTCAATAGAAGCTTTTTTTAATGCACATCTGGAAGCATAAAGTCATTTACATCATCATTTCAAAATTTACATACAAACCATACACAAAAAGTAATGCATTTTTGATCTAGAGGAAAAGAGATAATTTTATTATATGATAAAGCTCGGTTGTGCCTTTTGAAATTTCTCACATCATGAAAATCTATAATTACGTCCAAATATCACCTTATCATTATCACTATCTACAAACATTGTTATTAGCATTATCATTATTATGAATTTATTATATTAATATTATTATAGTGTTATTTATTATTATTATTATTATATTACTATTATTATACTATTATATTATCTCTAATAATATTATTAATAGTATTTTTATCATTATTTCTTTTAACATTAATTAATTTTTATTATTTTTACTATTATTATAATTTAATTGTTTTTATTTATTACTTTATTATTATTAATATTATTATTATTTTAGTGTTATCATTATTTGCTTCTATTATTATTAATTAATAATAATAATAATATTATTATTATAATAATAATTATTTATTATTTACCATTATTTTTATAAATAGGTTATTATTATTATTATTATTTTAAAATTTTTATTTAATAATTGTAGGTTATTATACTATTATTATTATGGTTATTATTAGATTTTTTGAAAAATAGTTATTAATTAAATAGTTAATTAAACAACTCAGTGAATAATCACATCTTTAAGTTACAGTAATTCAAAAATTAAGAAAAATATGTATTTCAATTTCTATTAGTTAATCAATATCATCTTTTATTTATGAAATGATAAGAAATTGCATAAAAGGAGAAGGATCATTGACTATTTATCTCTTCTTTTCATATCTTAGATTTATTTTTTTGACTTTATAATATACTTATTATAGAAGTCACAATATAAATGTGTACTTGAAAGACACCATCTTATAATTATTTTTAAACAAATCCTAGAGAGATTATAACCTTGTTCAGACTTGACCAATAAAAGTAGATAATCTTTTCTATTTTAATTTATGTCCATGGGTATGTTGCATCTCCAACCAATACTATAAGTGGGTGACCTCTATCAATTAACATGGACAAAAAAATTACTCTATAATACTATCATTTTTATGCTTTCATCATCCATAATCATGATATTTTTAGTTTATCATTAGGGAGATGAATTGTGATTCAATCATAAAATGATACTCATATTAATATGAGTTCATTGTTGGAAGAGAGAAAATCATTCTGCAATAGCAATTTTTGTGTCAAACAGAAGCTTTGTTTATTGCAAATTTGAAAGCATAAAGTCACTTATAATATTATTTGAACATTTACATACATATCATACACAAAAATCAATGCATTTTTGATTTAGAAGAAAAGAGATAATTACTTTATGATAGAAAATATAATTACCCTCCTTTGATAAAGCTTGGTTGTGCCTTTCGAAATTTTTGACATCATTAAAACCTATAATTATGTACAAATATCACCATTATCATTATCACTATCTTTATGAACATTATTATTACTATAATCATTATTATGATTTTTATTCTATTAATATTATTGTTATTTTTTTTATGATTTCAGATTTTTTATTGTTATTATTATTATTATTGTTATTGTGATTGTAGAGAAAGATCATGGGGTATAAAGCGGTTCAGGGTGTTTCAAAATTATGGACTTTATTTGTCATTGTGTGCTTTCCCATCAACTAGGCATAATGCAATTTTCCTTATGCACTTCATAAGCATCTGATGTGGACTTATGCACTTCGTATGTTCAAATTTACTTATATTATTATCGTTGATGTGAACGAAGTACAACCACATAGACTTTTAATGGGATTGAAGAGAGAGAGAGAGAGAGAGAGAGAGAGAGAAAGCGGTTAAAGGTGCGTCAAAATTGTGGGCTTTATTTGTCATTGTGTGATTTCTCAACAGCCGTAATGTAATTTCCCTTATGCAATTCGTAATTATCTGATGCAGACTTTATTTGTCATTGTGTGATTTCCCAACAGCCAGGCATAATGTAATTTCCCTTATGCACTTTGTAAACATCTGATGTCATGCTTTGTGTCACTTTTTTAAATAATTTTTTACTTTCTTACTGATTGATCATCTTTTCAATCTTGTTACTTTGTTCACCTTGTGTAATATTCTTATTATTGATTTCACTTTCAGTGATTGCTAGAAGAATTCTTTAGACTATTTGTATCTATTCTCATCACTCAAAATCTAGGTTTAAGTTTATTCTAATTTCTTGTTCTATTTTTTTTTGTCCTGTTGCCAATTATACTTAATCATACTATCTTTGTAACTATGTTAATCAGCATTGCATATAATATGTAGGAACAAAAGTGGAAGGGATTTTGAGGCAGTCGGCTGATGTTGAGGAGGTTGTGCGCAGAGTTCAAGAATATGAGCAAGGTCAGCTGAAGTTTCTTTAGTTTTAATCTATCTCACTTTATATATTTAATTAAAGTTAATAGGAATTTATTGACTCTGTTGCTTTTCCATTTTATTCTCAACATCCTTTTGGATCTGATGGTTGCTTTCTTACCAGGGAGGACAGAGTTTACTGCAGAGGAGGATGCACATGTCATTGGTGATTGTGTTAAAGTATAGCTTTTTATTTTTTGTTGCATAGCTTTAATCATTATAACTTAGGTTTGCTAGTCAACTATTTTTTGGGTACTGACTGTTTGGACCTTTGCTTTGCAGCATGTTCTCCGGGAGCTACCATCATCTCCGGTTCCTGCATCCTGCTGTAATGCATTGCTGGAAGCATATAGTAAAGTTCCTTTGCAACATGTTTACCTATTATTTGTGAATGAAAATATTCTTACCAGATGCTCTAATATTTTTAAAATAGAGAAGTAATGTCAAATAATGTGGATATAGGTAAGGATATGATTTTACTACTTAAGGCTAGGTGGTTAAAAATGAAGAAATGCCTTTGGTATACTATATAATAAGGGAGTATAATTGACACTTACAGGTAAATTTAATAAAATTACTATTAGGCTAATTATATTGTATCAATCTGAGTGTTGGGCAATAAAGAAATGTATGTAATATAAGTTAATTACAAATACGGGTGCTTGATATATAAATCAGGTAGAATTGAATAATTATATGAATGTTTATAAAAATTAGGAATGATAGATTGATAAAAGATTATATTAGATGATGCTTGGAGTAGCTTCTATTGAAGTAGTGAAAAAATAGATTTGACAGGTGATACATCAATTCGATCAGTAGACAAAATTAATGTGAGAGAATCTTGAGAAGAAAGGGTAGACCCAAGGTAATTTGGAGGAAAATTACGCAAAATAATTTGTATATAATGGATTCAATATCTCATGTGACACTTAGTAGAGAGGAATCGGTAATGAGGGTTCATAAAGCCAACTCCAGATAGGTGGATACATAATGATGATGAGATGTTCTAACATGTTTGCTTATTTCCAAACATAGTTTAATTTGGTATCCTAGATGTCTTAATTCTGATTTCTTTTCAAAAAATTACTATTTTTTTTTTGATATTTACTCACTTGTGCATAGTATAATCTAAATGGAGAAAACTGAATACATCTTTGCACACTACTTTTAGTCTTCATATAGCCAAAACAACTATATTTTTGAAGCAGGTTGCTTAGTCTTCATATTATTTAAGAATTAAGAAGTATCAATCGCCTTTCTTTGATGTTCTTGAATTGATTATTGTCTCTACCAAATAAGGCTTGCAACTATTCATAGTTGGCCTTCACATTTTTTTTTCAAGAGAGAAATTTTTAGGCCAGCCATAGGTGTGAAGTTTAACTTACGTGTGCAAATTTGGGGTTATTTGACCCTTAAGCAAGTGCACACAAGGTTGATGTGTAGTGAGAAATAAGTAGAAACCTCACTGATTGGATGAGTAGAATAAATTACATTTTCAACCAAACATTATAGCCCTCTTTTAATCATAATCAGATCTTGTTTTTTTGCAGGCTTTCCATTGTCATTGTGTTCCCGAAATAATTTAACCTAGTGATGATGCATCAAGTTTTAGAATTACTTTTTGATGCAACTAATAACTGAGATATATTTTTTCCCAAATTTTTATGTTATTCTTGGGCATTATGTTAGATTTTATTTTATTTTTTTAAATTTGAGATAATTCAATATGTTGTTCAATATCTATCATACACTAGTTGGTACTTTGTAATTATTTGTGTGATGTAGAATGGGCTTCTAAATAGTGGGTTTATTTTGGAATTGAGAAGAAAAGGTAGGAAGAAAAAAAGAGATATAGTTAGAAATATAATGATTATTGAAGCTCTTGATGCTGGATCTTCATAACTTTTGATAAAGTGTTGAATTCCCAAAGTGTAATGAGATGAAATCCTTATAATCATGGGTGAGTTGAAATCTTTGGGGCAGCTAGGGCTACAAATGAACTAATACGATGGAAAATTACTTGTAGCTCAGCTCTGGTAGATTTGTTCTTCATTTTTTTATTAATCAATCAAACAAGTATGCATACTTTTAAACTAGTCATTTGATAAAGGAACATATTTGTATGGTATGGTGTTCTATTCATTTATGATTATGAACAATATCATTTAAAGCTTATGAGTAAGCTCGTTAAGAAGTTTGATTAAAGCTTTAATATACTCATTTAAGATTAGATTGTAATGATTATGAGGATTCTTTTTATATTAGATTATTTTTGTTCATCAACACCAGCCAGTTATTTATACTTGTTGAAATGTTTGTTTATTTAGTAGTTCATTCTATTAAAGTATTTCTTTTTAATTCAATAAGCTACAAATTAAAAGTTCGATAAGGCTTAAAGGTATAACTAACAAGCAACTCGATAGTGTTAACTTGATAATAGATTGATAAAGCTCGTTTTATTAGCTAGTAGTTGAGCTCAAAGTAAGCTCAAACAGTCATAATTTAAATGAATTGAGCTTGAACACTATTGTAATTACTTAAGTGAGCTTAAACTTGATTTTGGCATACAAGTTCAAGCTCGAGCAAGCTCTAGCTTTACTTGACTCGATTCATTTGCAGTCTTAATGGCATCCATGAAACTTAGTTTCATTCAATAATTGAGTTTGCTCATAAATGATAATGAAATGATCCATTTATTGAAGGGCCTTTTAACATGTAAGTACTAACATAACCTTTTTAGATAGAGTAATGAGACTAATCAATGATGAAGTTGTAATTAATTCCTATGTGAGTCAAAAAAAATATATAAACAAAAATCTTTATTGGATGGCAAATGACTATAGTATTTCATCAATACAAGTTTATAGATGTCCTTAGTAAATTGCATCAAATTCTTAGAGAAGGAAGAACTCTCCTAGGGAGAGTAACGATAACATCTTTCTAAAAGATGGGTTGTTTCGTGCAATATTTCATGATAAATTCTATATTCATTATAAGGGATCTCCACCTATTTATCATAGATCTACCACCTTTTGATGCTATAAATAGAAGGAAAAGCAACAAAGGTGGAGAATCATCGTGATCGATGCAAGCTTTGCATGTAGAAGCAAGAATAATAATTATTAATTCAAACATGCCTTGACTAGGTAAAACTATTACAACATCAAAAATAGGGCCAATACTAATGTTGAAGAACAACTCATACACAATGCATTAGGCCCTATCACTCTAAAAATATAATAAAGCTTTACGGCACTAGTAGGTAATAGTAATTGGTGGGTTTCCCAAATTTTGAAACAGTTAAACAAAGAATTTTATTTTTTTGGAAAGATTCCTTGTCACTTTACTTGGTTTGTGGTATAGCTGCATATTTCTTACCTTCTATGATAAATTTCATTTCAAAATTAGCGTTTAATCCATCAAAATAAATTGATGCCTAGAAATTGATAACTATAAACTATCCAAAAGAAAAATATTAAAGATGAGATTAAACAACATTAAACTTCAAATTAAACGCCTAACTTGTTCTACATTTTAACAAGAATAATTATGAAATTTCTCAATGGAAATTAACATAAGAAAAATAGCTGTTTTATAGTAAAATTTTTTAAGATCACAACACTAGACGATGTAATCATCAAATTGGAGGAACGATATTGTTTGAATTAAAAAAAATCTATGCTGATAAAGAAGCTCGGTGACACTAGGTTTATTAACTTCCATATTTGATTTATATATATACTTGCTTTTTAGACACAATTATAATTTGAATTATCGATTCAGTGTTATATTCATATGCAAAATATGGATCTACTGTTGAACATTTAAGTTTAAATCATCTTTAAAAATAAGTTCACTGACTTAGCCATCTTCAATATTCTAATCATCATTGTTAGGTAGTTCATTAGATCCATGTATTAGTAGCATAAACTTTGTGTTCTGTATGGCCTATTTCTTGACATGCATAACGAACATATTATTGGTTTGTGTGCGAGTAGAAGAACTTCAATAGAGGTACGTGGTTGATTTTTGGCTAGAGAAGGTATGGATTGAAATATAAGGCAAATAATTGTTGCTAAAATAGCTCTAATTGTACATAGTTTTGTTGTAGCAAACTAGAAAAACATTATTGCTGTTGTAATGATGTCATTGGAGCACTTCTATGGATTTTTGATGTGTTTCATCTACAATCCTACGTTCAGGGAGTTTTACATCAGCCATAATTTTAGGAGGAAGACTATTCATATGTATTTTTACAACCCAGGTATATCAATTTAGACATTCCTTAGCAGCTTTGTTTCTTGTAATGTTAAATTATTAAGTAGGCAATTGTCTCCTAGTTTAGCTTTTATGTTTGCTGAAAATCTAAAAGATTTTTCAACAAAATATCTATGTAATGTTAAACACTTCTATCTAAAATCTTTTAGCAATACCTATCCATTTTATGTTGAAAAATTTAAGTTAGAGATATCAGGGAAAGAAATCCTAAATTTAGATAATCAATCTAGAAAATAGTAAAATCATTCCTATCATCAAAGTGGGATATCAATCTTAACTTTTATGGCTGCTTCATCATTATGAAGGAGATCATGACGGCCTTCATGATTTCTAGTATGATACTTTGTGATCTTCGTGATCATCATTAGATCTTGATTGTTTGGATCCTTGCAACCTCTTTTGTCTCTGAGGTCCTTGTGGTCCGTAAGATTGTAGTGATCTATGTCCCTCATAATTCTTCTAAGGGTCATGTGGTTCCTATAATTTTTAAAATCTTTGACGTACTTTTATTGGGGTTGATGATGATCATGAAGACATGCTAAGAGCATGTTTAATGGTTTGAGAATGTTTCAGTAGGTAAGCTATATTTCACCTAATGCTATTTATTAATATGTGCTTATCAGATTATTCTTCATCAAATCGATTTATGGCATCTAGTTGAAGTGAAAAGCTTATTTGAGAGCTCATTAGTAGAGTGACATGTTATTTCAGGAAACCATGAAAGATTTCTTATCAAGGATTTGTAGGTTCACTTAAAATCTCAAGTCTTCAATATGGGGCGGTGGCCTTTCATCAAGTTTTTCTATAACTTGGTTAAATTTGGGTGGATTTGCATGAATACAAGAAAATATTTATTAATTTATAATTCTAATACCTAAAATTTTATATTTTCTTATATGCATGAAAAGTGAATTTCAATTTCAATTTAAATTTATTATTAATGGCATTTTTGATATGCAATATGAAGATTTGGGTATTATGTAAGTAAATATAAAAAAAATTAAGTGCTAGATATGTAATACATGAAATTCTCTAGTATATATGTGAATCCTCCATATTTAAATTTCAAGTTTTGTAACTTTTCAATCACGTGCAATCATTTTACTCTATATTTTGTGATTTGCATTCAATTTGCTTAACTTATCGTGACATTTTTTTTCACATTTACCTATTAATGCTTCAAGAATCATTATGATATGCAAGAAATTATGTTGAAAGGCAAGCATAAAATGTGATATGAAAAGCAATTGAATGATCCTATATGCAAAATTTTAATTAACTATGTATTCATTTTAAAATTCAATTGCATTTAATATTTAATGTTAATCTATTTAATCCAATACATTAGAGTGTTAGAACTATTCTATTTTTACTGATTTTAGTTTCTATAGTAATTAATGGCACAATCTACCAAATTTAGCATGTTTTCTCACTAAGATTTACTCTCAAATTTAATGCAATGGATATAGCATGTTGTAGTATTTATGGTAGAATTAGTGGAATTTTTGTAAAGCAAAGAACAGTAATGAGTATATAGATTTTCTAACTAGCAATAGAACAATACAAAATTTTTAAATGGGGAGAGGCATTGTTCTTGTAGAGTATTAAGTATTTGAATGAGTACTAGCAAAAAATGTATGATGAACAACAACAATGGAAAAGGTATAAGGCCTTTGATCTATTTGTTTTCTCGTTATTTTTTTAATTTACTAGAAAAGTTTATGGTTTGTAAATGGGGAGAGGTGTGGTAGTTATTTTTATTGATTTTAATGGATGAAGCGGTGTGTGGAAATGTAGGATTCATTGGATATTATGAGGTGGAGATTGGTTAGCTTGGTGTTTGACTTCGAGGATGAGGTGGTAGGAATTTGGATTAGGTTGTCAAAGTTGTGAAAGGTGTTCAAAAGTTAGTTGGGTGGTTTCAAAATTTGAATTTGGATACAAATTTGAACAGGAAGAGGTGAGTAGTTTTGTTGGATTGGTATAGGAAAGCGAGGGGTGGATGGTGAACAATTGTTAATAAGAATAATAGGATACATGATGTGAATGGCCTAATCTTGGTTGTATATATGGCAAAAAGTTGGAGGTTCATGTTTATCTTGGGTTTAAGTTTTTGTTTCAGGTTGGCTTAAGAATAAAAAAGCCTAATTGGTTTAAATGGAAAGAGTTTGAGTAGGATGATGGGATTGCATATGAGGAATTATGTTTAGAAGTAGATTATAGAGAAGAGTCAAATAATTGTTTTAATCATAATTAAAATAATGAAAATTAAGGAGATTACATCGTCAAATCCTTTGTAGACTGTAGGAAAGATACCTTAGTCTCACATTAATGCAGAATCGACATCAAGGTCTAATGGGGAATTTAGAGAGGAGAAAAGAGAGTGACATATGACTACTTAGTGCAACCAACTATTTTGAAAGCTGAGACCAATGTAAAAAGCACAACTAAGCTTTACTCCAAATAGTTTTGTTTCCCATGTTCTATGCATGTGCTACAATGCCCATGATTCAATTGTCCATTCATCAAATATCGGTCTATGGCTCAATCGTCCACTATGGATTTGCAAGAGATATGACAAGTATTATTAAGCTCTCTTATCAGTTTTTAATCATCACCGTCCCCCTCTCCCATCTTGGATATCCAATGTAGCACTAGAGATTCATTCCTGTGATATGTGCCCTAATACCATAATGAGGCTGAACCACTTAGCTCGACCAACTACTATGAAAGCTTGGATTCATGGTGAAAGCCCAAGTAATGCTTTATAGGTAGCGCTCTAATTGCCCTAAATCCATGTGTGCCTAAAATGCTTATGAATTTGTTGTCTATCCTAGTTGATGCAGGTCCTTGACTCAAACATCTATCATTCACTTACAAACATGCTAGTTGTTCTGTCTTTTTGATTGAGTACCCTTAAGGACAAAATTGGGTAGAAAAATTCATTAATTTTTAATGCTATTAATGTTGAATCTTTATAGCATCTAACTGAGTGCTGAATTCTCATAACACAGAGGGAAGGAAGCAGTCTTGAACATCTAGTGCAATGAAATCTATTAGTAGCTTAAACAAAATCTACTAGTAGCCAAGAAACTTATCTTATTCAATAATCAAGGCGAGTTGCAAATGATGATGAGAAGTTATTTATTTAATTTTATTTTTAGAGGAACCTCTGAGCATATAAGCACTAAAATACTTTGACAAATGGACTAATGACAAACAAATAATTATTAGATGCTAACTTTTTAGTGATCCTGAAACGCAAATTAACAATAAAGTCTTTATGGAATGAACTTAATAGTAATCGATCAGCTGGAATCCTCCAAAATCCTTAATGGGTTGCATCATCTTGTCGTTAAAATGTTCAACTCCCAAGATATAGGATCATACTAATTGTATGTTATTATGGTTTGATTAGGACTGTCTGCCTAAGTAGTTAGAATTCTCCAAGAATACTAATCATCTTTTGTGATTGGACCTAACGTACTTAAATAACTATAAATTTGTGAACTAAACAGTTGTTTCTGGTACTTACATTCCTTCATAAAACACTGAGAATGCGAATTACAGTTTGCATGCCATAAATTTTATTGAATTTTTCCATGCAATATAATTTTTTTCCTATTTTGTGGAGGTTTTTTTTTTACCTGTTTTGAGTTGTAGTGAACATATCGCTGAATTATATATATAATTGATGATATGTTAATTATGCTTTTGTGCTGTGTATATTTATGTTGACATATATTAGATTAACTTCTTGCATTTTTAGATCCTTATCCTTGAGTTCTCTTTAATTAAGATTTGTCGTTGCATTTCTTTTTATTCTTGTCATTATTGTTATTGTGAGTGATAGTTTCTGTAAATTCTTTTAAGAAAGTGATGCAAGTGCTCTTGAATTTTTAGGGTCTATTTATTAAATTGGACTGAAACAACATTATTATGATGAACAAAACTAGATGCAGCATATTTTTTATCTTTTTAATTTTTAATTTGGTATTTGTTTTTCTAAGAATCACATGACGGAACATATAAAAATAGATCGATAATGTTCTTATAATATTCCCATTCCACAATAAATTTCTATCCTTAAGCAAGTTGATGCGGAATGTGTGACTCCTTGTTTTTTTTTCGTATAATTTAGGATTTGAACTTAGGGAAGACCGCTTGAAAGAAATGCATTCTGCAATATTGAACACATTTCCAGAGCCAAATCGTAAGCTACTACAAAGGTACTTCCTATTCAGGTTTTTATTTGTATGATGCACTCGTTCTAAGATCCTCTAAGACTTCATTTTATATGGATGCTTTAATTTTAATTTTTTTGTATTTTATCAATAATCTGCATTTGTTTTGCATTCATTTATTTTCTTCTTTTGCTTACCCATTTTGATTATATCAATGTTCTAATGCATGACTGAACCAACTATAAACTTTTTTTTTTTATATCCTTGGATGAATCCTTTCATTTAGAATATGACCATTTTCTAGATACTTAGATTGGAATAAAAATGTTTGCTATTGATGGCTGAGTTATCCTCTTGATTTATTGATTAATATTTGATGTAGAAGGCATAACAATATCAATATAGCCTTGGATATTTACTCTTAATTGCCTAAAATATACTTCTTTTATCTCCAAAAAAGTATTGCATGTGCACAAGTTGATCTTGAAGTTTTCAATCACAAGTCTATTCTACATACTAAAATGTTGGTGAGGGAATATCAATATGCATGAAAGCATTAAATTGGAGTGATACAGGTTGTTGAATGCCTGAAATTAGTCAATTTTGTTGTTTTGGCTGCACTTTGGGGGATGATACCTTAGACTTAAGCAACAATGTGAATATGTGGAGTATATTTGCATTGTAGTTAATAAAGAAATCTATGGGACTTTTTTTTATAATTAGGATGGAGAATCTATGTTAACTTCAATGTGTAAGTTTGCTTTGTTTTGAGTTTTGGTTTCTTTGGGCTTTATTTTGTCCTTATTATTATTTTTCATTGCTATCTAGGTTAACGAGTTTAACTCAAAATTCACTTTTTTGGGTTCAAATTGAGCTTGGCTGAAAGCATGTAAACAAAGCCATGAGCAAAATAGTTGAGTTGAAGTATTTTGATCCAATTTTGAGCTATAGGTGAATCTACTCGATAAGACTCATTTATTTTTAATTTATATATAATGTAGTCTACCTATATTTTGACTAGAAATTTTTGTTGGCCAACTGGTCTGTGTTGCATATCTGCTCAAAATTCTATTTTGTTTGAACCATCTGGTCAAGTTGGAATGGATCAAATTAGAAGTCTTAACCTAGTCCCATATGAATATCCAATGGTTGAAGCACTTGCAGTGACCAAGTCTTACCCATTTCTTTTCTTGCACTTTTACCTCTCGTTGCTTTTGCTACTGTATGAAGTGTGAACCCTCCTTGCTTTGTCATTTCCCTCTTTGAAACATCTCTATTCATTGTTGGTGTTGTCAACTATAAGGTCCTTCTTCTCCCATTACCACTTTCCTCTATTCTTCTTCCTGTGGTGACAACATTTGAATGTCAAATCTCTTCCTACTTATATTTTTTCAATGAAGTCGGAAACTTGACGCATTCTTTATGTTTATTGCGTTTAATTATTGCTATCTGTTAACTCTTGCTATCTTGTCTCGCTAGTCATTACTTTGGCAGCCGGCCATTTGCTGTTGCTGGTGAAATTCAAGTTGAGAGGATGCTGCTTTGTATGCGTTTTGTCTTTCCTGGTTTTAAAATTGTTTGGATAAATTCATTTATTTGCAGCTTGCCTTGGTTCTATGATATCTATTTTGTAGTTTATGAGATAGAAAATGATTCTATATTTTGCTATGAATTAATGATTAATTCTCTTGAGATACGTCATATATTTGCTATTGGAATGTTTGATTGACTGAGACTGAGATACATTATGGGAATATAATTTCCATCCGTGTTGGGTGGGTTACTGTTTGTTTGAGATACAAGCTTGTTATGATTATTGTTTTCATCCACAATACTCAGTTTGTATTTTGGAAGTTTTGCTGGGTTTGCATTTTACTTGAATAATTATATTTATTGTGAAATTTTGAGAAACTTGAATGAAATAATCCTTTTATTCTTTTCTTTAATTCTTCATATGAGGCATCTATTCCCTGCATAGTCTAGTTCTTCTATTTCCTTTTGTTTTTAATTCTTCATAAGAGGCACACTAATTTGAATGAAATAATATCTTCTAGATGCAATGTCCAGCAATTTCCAACATCAATCTGGCAATTGCTCAACTTCTTGTTGACAAATCACCTAATACGATAGAAGGTGTGTAAGAAAGTTATTTCCATGGAGGAGAAGGGAAAAAGACAGTTTGAAAGTTTGGGAGTATTTTAATCAAAAATTTGTGATATAAAGAGTAAAAACTATTGAAAAATAGAAATGTAATTATTGCGTTAAGTCAAATGTGAAACAGAAAACTGGCAACACATCTCTGATTTGTAGATGTTTTAAGACTAATCATTGCACAAAAACAATGGATATGAGAAAGAAACAAAAATGATTTGTTCCAATTCTTGATGATATTGAGGATAATTTATTAATTTTCCATTTAAATGTCTCAATTGTTTATTCTCATGTAAGAATTAAAAATATCATTGCTAAGATTACTTTATTTTTTATGATTATTGAACTAATATGCTATTATTTATGTAGTAATTTTTTATTTAAATGACTTCCTTTTTTTAAGATTGATGTTTCATATGCTATAAGATTTCACACGGAAAAGGAAACTTCAGATCTGAAATTGAAATTGAATAAAGAAAATTCAATATTTATGTATAAGGAAGTTGTTTGTGTGCTTGTGTAGATTGATGCGGTATGATTAGAAGGAGAACATATTGTAGATTGAGAATTGACTATATTAAGAGGTTTGATTTGTAGTAGGATTGTAATTTAGGGGCTGTTTAGTTGCTAAAAAAATAAATGCAGTGAAAAATGAATGTAATATATTTGGATTATTTTAAGTTTTTGGGTTGAAAACCCTATAATTGCAGGGGTTTATTTTTTTTTGTTTTGTAAAATGAATATAATTTAATGTATTCAGTGGCGGCTAACGGTGGTGATCAGCAGTGGCGGTGGCGGTGAATCGCAGTAGTGGTGATGGTCATTGGTGGGTCGCAATTGTGATCGGTTGCTGGCGGCGGGCGGGAGGAGATCCTCACTTTACACTGACTAAGTGTATTTGGAATTTGTCAAAATTGGGCAAATTTTACATACATCACAAATCACTTTTTCAAAGCATTTCAAATACACTATAAATACTTTGTGTATTTATTTTATAGTAGTCCAAAAACCTCAAAGTAATAAAACTCATGCATTCACCTTTACTTTACACTTCTAACTGACCTAACCAAGCAACCTCTTAATTAATATCTATTTGATTTTTATAATCATCTCACTTTATATTTTTTATTTTTATAATTAAATTGAAATCATAAATTGTAAATCTTTTGTTTGCTAATAATTCAATATTATTATGATTTTTTAAATTAAAAATAAATAATTTTTAGTAAAAGAGAAGCATAAAATTAATTGATAATGTTTTATGGTGTTGAACGTTGGCTAGTAAAAGAGAAGCATAAAATTAAGTTAAAGTGTTATAGAGATGAGGATGCTCAGGTCGATGAGTGAATTTACTCTTAGAGATAAAATGTAAAATGAATATATATATATATATATATATATGTGAAAAGGTTGGAGTTGTAATAGCTCGAACTCTTAACCATCAAGATATTGTTCGCTTTGGCCTAATAATCTCATGGTTTTGTTTTGTTGGTGTAACCTCTCAGGAGTACTCTTATGCGAGCATGCTAAACTTTGGAGTTCTTAATAAAATTTCAATTATTATACCAAAATGCACCTCAATGTTTAAGAGTTGGCTTCATTATAATTAAGTAGTTTCACAATCTCCCCCACTTAATCAACTAACGTTCTCATCAGTTTCCTTAACCATGAATCATCCACTATTCATTTATAATATCTTCAGGCTGGTGTAACTCTCTAATACCTTTTGTAACAACTTGAACTCTTAATCATTGAGATATTGTTCGCTTTATTCTAATAGCCTCATAGTTTTATCATATTAGTGTAACTTCTCAAAAGGTCACCCATCCTAGGAGTGCTCCCATACAAGCACGTTTAATTTTGGAGTTCTTAATGAAATTCCAACCATTACACCAAAAGATTTGATATTTAAAAGTTTAGCTTCATTATACTTAAGGTGCTGGAGTAGCTCTAGTGGTAGATAAGATTAGAAGAGTCGCCTTAGATGGTTTGGTCATATAAAATATTGACTGTTCAATGACCCAGTTAAGAGAGTAGATGTATTAGATTTAGCCTATGTTAAGGAAGGTGGAGGGAGTCCTAAAAATACTTGGTTATGAAGTATAAAAAATGATCTTATTTTATTAGAATTATATGAGAATATGAAACTATAGGACATAATGGAGATAAAGAATTCATATAGCCGATCCCACGTAGTGGGATAAATGCTTGTTGTTGTTGTTGTGGTAAGCCTACATGACTCAAAATAAAAAGGAGGCAGCTTTCTATTGATCCAATTTGTTTCATGCCAGCATGTAAATAAGTACCATCGATCAATGATTTGAGTTCAAGCCATTTAAATTTCATTCGATCTGTTTTCAAGCCACCCTTGGCTCTGCTCAAAATTGAATTGTTTTCAAACCTATTGCTATCCGAGTTGGGTGACTCCTTTTTTACTAAATTTAAATATAATATGGAAAATATTAGTATATTTTTCAGTTTTCAATGGAGGTAAGCTTTCTTAACTGATGTTGGATATTTGATACCTTTTTTTTGCTGCTCAATGAATGAATTTCGTCAGTTTTCAGTTGATGCTTTATATTGGAAAATACTTTTTCCTCATAACGACTTGATATATCAGCATATGAAAACGTTTTTCAGACCTGTTAACTGTTATTTGTTTAATATAAAAATGGTATCGTTAAAAATTAGTTTCTATCTAAGGCTGTTTTCTTTCCAGGCTTTTAGTTCACGATTTTGACAAGATTCATTCATGATCTTGTTTTTCTTGAGCCACAACCTCATGACTTTTTATTTTTTATCAGGGTTTTGAAAATGATGCACACCATTGCTTTGCATACTTCTGAGAATCGGATGACTCCATCTGCTGTTGCTGCTTGTATGGCACCTTTGTTGCTGCGTCCGCTTCTTGCTGGTGAATGTGAACTAGAGGATGAGTTTGATTCAAACGGTGGTAGTTCTGCTCAGCTTTTGGCTGCTGCAAATGCTGCAAACAATGCTCAGGCCATCATCACAACTCTACTAGAGGAGTATGAGAATATCTTTGATGTAAGCCTCTTCTGTTTTTTTTTTTTTTTGTAATACTGAACTTTTGTTGGTCAAATCCTGTCAATTAACAATCAATTTTATATTAATTGCAACTGTGGAACATCAATTTTATAATGATCTATTAGCAGCACTCATATGTACTTAATAAAAGGCACCATCAAGAATTTATTGAGAACATTTTATGGAGATTAAAATTCTGGTTCTTTGCTAGTACTTTCAAACAGGAGAATGTGTTGTAAAACTTATGAAAGATCCATTTAACTATTCAAGTGATATAGTATATGAGAACTGGGATTTATTATAAAATTATTCAGAGATTAAAGTCTATAAATAAGCTTTAAGCAACATAGCTTTCACAACTTTTAGTTATGAAGAGCATGAACCATGAAACTTTTGTAACATAGAAGAATAATAAACATGAACCACAACTCTATCATATGTTGAAGTCATGATAAAAGAGTAAATTTGTAAATGAGAAAAGGCCCAAAATAGTCCCCCAACTATTAGCAAAGGGTCAATGTTGTCCCAAAATTTTATAATGATCTATTAGCAGCACTCATATGCACTTAATAAAAGGCACCATCAAGAATTTATTGAGAACATTTTATGGAGATAAAATTCTGGTTTTTTCCTAGTACTTTCAAACAGGAGAATGTGTTGTAAAACTTATGAAAGATCCATTTAACTATTCAAGTGATATAATATATGAGAACTGGGATTTATTATAAAATTATTCAGAGATTAAAGTCTATAAATAAGCATTAAGCAACATAGCTTTCACAACTTTTAGTTATGAAAAACATGAACCATAAACTTTTGTAACAAAGAAGAATAATAAACATGACCACAACTCTATCATATGTTGAAGTCATGATAAAAGAGTAAATTTGTAAATGAGAAAAGGCCCAAAATAGTCCCCCAACTATTAGCAAAGGGTCAATTTTGTCCCAGAATTTTATAATGATCTATTTTACCTCTTATTATTGAAAAATGATCCGAATTGGTCCTAAAGTCAAATGCACCATAAAATTAGATGGGGAGGGCACGTTATATACCCTGTGAAGGGTATTTTGGCAAATAAAAAATAATTATTCTTTTTATTAAACTCTCTTTTGTCCAGAGGCATCACAATACTTTCTACCGTGACTATACAAGAAGGAAAAAACAAACCCATGTGGTGTTGTACAGAAAGTAGGAGCTGGTTTAGTAGCTGGTTACTGTCCAGGAGCTGGCTGTAACTTGTGGGTTGGGAAAACCAAGTATTGCTTGCTGTCTCAAATCAGTACCAAGGCAGAAACTACAAGATAGGTGTTGTCCAGTGCAGGAAAGTTCAAATTTAGCAAGAAATCTATAATGACGCATCCCTATTTTAAATGTTAGATCATTAGAGTTCCTCTCTAATGAATTCTTATAATCTTTTTATTTATTCTAACATCTCATTATGGGTTTATCATTTATGCAACGATGTTACTACTTTGTTGTTGGTATTGAAAGAATTTTGATTTTTATCAACTTTGTTAGAAATGAAATTTTTATTGTGTCTTAAAATTTGTATTTGTTCGATGATTTTCCATGCTATCTTCAAGACTTGAACTAGGAAGTGTTTAAGTGCCATCATAGTTATGGAGTTTTATTTTCCCTTCATTTTTGATTAAATGAGAACAACATTACTCAAAAGAAATATGATCAAACAGGAAGGAATGTTGTGCAGATAAACTCTGTACACAATTTTAAATTTAAGTTAGAGAAGAGAATGGCATGCAGGTTATGTAAACTGAAAAATATAGCATAAATCAAAGATGAAGGCTACATCCAAAAAATTAAAATAAGATTATACATAAAAATATGTTATTGAGCACAAAACTCTAGAATGCTTGCTACATAAATTTTTTTTGTTCATGGAGTCTTCTAGAATGTGTGAACAAAAGCTGTATGAAAAACATCAAACTACAAAACTTGGGAGCCAATGATATTCTTGACTCTTAATCTAACCAATCTCTTTTTGTTTGGAAGTATAGACCTGTTAACAAAGAGAATGTCACATTAATAACTGAGAAAAAGGAAGTGCACTCTTATAAAATTTATTTGTTAGTTTATCTATAGTGTTGACACATCCAATATTGATATAGTTGTGAGCCACAATGTTGGTCAAGATGCTTTGGTTGAACAAAAAAAATAAATAAATAAAGGATTAAAGTATACACTTTTTTACTTAATAAATAAGCAAAAGCAATTATACTTACTAATTCATGCCTCCCATTTGATTCTTCAACGTACAACTCATCTTGTAAGTTTTCACTGCCTTGAAGTGTTTGAGCATGGTTTTTTCTTTTTTTTTTTCAATCCCAACTTATGCTATTGTGCCCAGTTTGTTTGCATTTACTACAATGTAGGGCCACCCCGTTGACCTACTTAAGCTTTTGTGTTTGCGAGTTATTTTTTTTTCATTTATACCCTTTCTTTTTAACTTTGGTGGGCGGCTTCTCTTTTGTTTATCATACTTTTGTAGTAATGGATGCGCTTTATTACTTCAAGGCCATTCATTAGGACCATTAAAAGGCATATTATTGAGTTCATAAGTTCGTCTGTACACATCAATCATGTAGTAACAATGGACAAAATCTTCATGGTTATGGTCACTCATTGATTGTAGCACAGACATGAAGACAGGGTAATCCTGTTAATTTTTATCTTCTACAACTACAAGATAGAGCATTTAAGTTGATAATGTATTGTTCCCCTTGTATTGTTATGATGTGATAGTTGTTATCATCAAACTTCACACCAATGCAATTCCTAACTTCATGTATATTTTTTTTTTAAAGTGCTTCTCAAACTCATAGACAAAGTTTATCATCCACTTCATTGACCTCTCCTTTTTTTTGCATCCTTGTCATCACCAAGGTTCTAATGCTCTCAAATAAGGATATAATAGGTAACTATCTTACTTCAAAGATGTTAGAATTGAAACATTGCACATAGTATTAAGTAATGTGTCACATTTAGAGATGCAATTAAAATGTGATCGTGATCACTCTTTTGATTGCTTTGTATTCAACCATTTATAAGCATTTTTATGTTATTTAGCCAACTCTTTTATGTTGTATGTGAATTGGTTAACTATAGTACTTTGTATTGCTACACAATTCATTCTTTCCCCTAAAATTTAGTTAACTTAAAAATTTTGGTATAGATATTGCACACAAAATCTATTTGTAATATTAGATATAAAATATTCTCAAAATTAGGCATCAATCCTTTCTGTGTATCTGAGATAAATGTGAACTTGCATTCTCAAAAAATATGTAAATCTCTAGTCAACAACTCGAAAACTACTCCCAACTGTTTTTGGTTTCGCTTTCAACAACAATCCATACTATTAGAAATATATTATTATTATCATCCATGCTAATCATAGTTTATATATTCCCTCCTTGTGGCCCCTTCAGAAACATCAATCAACCTCAACTATTGGCCTGCAACTTGCAAGGAAGCTTGTTTTGCATGCTTCAAAGCAAACATACATTTTGGCAAATATCTTTTAATCTCCAAATATATGTCCTCTGTTGTTTGGACATATATTGTTGTGCATGGATTTGTTCTTAACGTTTTTAAGCAATAATCCCATATCTTCTTAAATTATTTCTCCTCCTTGATGTGCACTAACATACCCGCCTTGTTGTATCGCCTTCCTGTCTAAAATTGGATGTGGAGGGTAATTGCATGTCTCAAGGATTAAGCTTGTAAATAGCCGCATTATGTGGAACACCGATGTTTAGTTAACCAAGCCTTACTTGATTTAGGTACTATGCTATTCATTGTTTAAAATTGCGCAATAGGCATGCCTCAATGCTATTTGGGCAAAAAACGCCTTAAGGCGTCCGCCTCCTCAGTATAGGTAGGAGGCCCATGCCTCACCAATTAGGTTTTCTTAACTTAAAACCCGATTCATTTTCAATCCTCCCTCACATGAGAAGAATGGTTTGCTTGTACCCTGCCTGCTCTTGCCACATTCCCCTTTGCTGGTTGACATCGACGGCACTGCTTCCTTTGCTAGTTTGTTTTGATCTTATTGCACTTTTATTTTGTGTCGTTTATTACATGATATTTTGTAGCTTGCATAATTTGTTAATTGATATAAGCACAATTTGTCACCTTTTATTATGTTAAGTGTTAATATATCTTTATCTAATCTATTTGTAAGTTTTGATGCTAATATATTAATTTTATTTTTAATTTTTACTCTGCAGTTTTCTAATCCTTTGGCTTTTGCCTCAAAATACCTTGAGGCTTACACCTTGTCTCATGAACGAAAAATACCTCAATACCTAATTGCGTAATTTTAAACATTGATGCCATTAATAGATAAGCTTTGAAAATCTTCCATTTTAGTATGTGTAATATCACAACATGGCCCGGGAGCTTGGAATACCAAAGTTGGAACAGACGGTCGGACTGATAAAATAAGAACTTACCTAACATTTTCAATTTTAAATAAAATCTCTAATCATAAAAGAGTCACTACAATCCACAAATTATTTAACTATTGTCATATATATCTCTCTTATATAAGTTCATGAAATATAATTTAAACATAAATCAATATAACGACATAATTACTCAAGTTTTACCTGATAAATATAACCTCCCTTCTATCATTTAAATTTGATGGATGCGAAAAAAATTAAACAACTAACAATTGAATAAAATTCTGAGTCGATTATCTTTACACTATAAGTAACAAGGTAGAAGTATATCGTGTAGTTTTGTTATAATGCGTAAAATCGAAACAATCAAACATATAGGAGTTAGGTACAAATAAACATTTCGTGTGAATTTTTACTTTTACATTTATCATCCATTTTAGGTAGCTTTACCAAAAGAAAATCTTTCTAATACTCATTCAAAGGACAGTAAATTTTATCGTTTTATTTGATTTTATTGGCTTTTAATCTGGCAATTCGCCCGTAGGTCTATAAGAGGTGAACTCACTTTTAACATACACATTCATAGCATATATAATTATCTATATCGTATTAATTCATAACTAACAAGAAATCGCTTAACTTTATAAAATGAAGTGATAATATGATTTAGCATTCAGTTATTATCCGTGAATAAACATACATCAATTTTTTTTGAAAGCAGGAAAATAATCACAACTTGTAGGACAGAAAAAAGTCATAATCATATAAATATGCATTTCATCACAAGAAATTAAAAATATTTTTATAATAAATGTAAGAATATAATTACCCACTTTAATTTATAGCAGTTTCTTGAATCCCTTTTCCTTTAATACTTCTCCTTCTAATTGAAGTTCCTATGATTAGAAACATTAACTTAATCAATACTCATATCTATAATATTTATAATTTTACTAGTTCATTAGAGACATTAAAATTTTCAAATAATTTCTCTATTTTATTTAAATGATCGATATTTATCTAAAATACTTTAATTTTACTTTATTAATTTACTTAATTTTACTTTCATTTAATATTTATCATTCCTCTTAAAATGATTCATAATTAATTTAACGATATTATAAATTAGCATGAGTTTAAGGTTTCCTTTATTTTGCAATTGTAATTATAAGATAATTAAACTAAAAATATAATTGGCATGACGTATAAATCAACTATTTATTGTTCTACATATTCATAATTTTTTTTATAATATTTAATATGAGTAAATATCAACAACAACAGCAACAACAAGAACAACAACAACAAGCCTTAATCCCACTAGGTGGGGTAATTTTAATGAATCCTTTCTATTTATTGTCTTTGTCAAATCATTTAAATCAAGTATCTAAGATCATTTTTTTATCTTAATCAAGTCTTTTAGGTCTACCCTACCTTAAGACATCTAATGCATCTACTCTCCTGTCATCATTGGACGATTACACTTTATGTGGCCAAACCATCTAAGGCGACTCTCCCTAATCTTATCTACCGATTGGAACTCCAACTTTTTAGAATATACTCATTTTTCATTCTATCTCTAAGAGTAAAGCCACTCATCTACCTAAGCATCCTCATCTCCTAACTTTTCTTCTTTTTTATTGGCCAACATTTTGCACTAGAAGTCATTGCAGTCTTATCACCATCTTATAAAATTTTCCTTAAGTTTAAGTGGAACTTTTCATCACATAATAGGTGATGCATTCCTCCATCAACCATCCAACTTGAATTCTACTAATAACATCTCCATCTATTTCACCATCATTTTGAACAATGAGCCTAAATATCACGCTCACTCTTATTAATGACTTGTTCACCTAATGTGTATCAACAACTAACTAAAATTACACTCCATATATTCGCTTTAGATCTACTTAAACGAAAACCTTTAGACTCTGAGTTGACCTCCATAATTCAAGTTTTGTTGGACTCCCTCTCTGTTTCAACAAGAAGAATGTCATCGCATACACCAAGGTACATCTTCTTGTAAATGCCTGTAAGAACATCCATAACTAAAGTAAAAGATAAGGGCTTAAAGTCGATCCTTGATGCAATCCAACCGAAATAGGAAAATATTTTGTCAATTCTCCTTGTGTTTGGACACAAGTATTCTAGTACATATCCTTAATGACTTGAATATAATCAATATTAACTCCTTTCGCTTGAACTCTCCAAACTCTTGAAACTTTATCATGCTTTCTCTAAATCAATAAATATCATATGTAGATCCTCCTTACTTTCTCTATGCTTCTCCATCAAACCCCTTAATAAATGTATAGCATCCATAGTAGATCTACCTGGCGTGAAACCAAATTGATTGTGAGAAACTTCTGTATCACATCGTAACCTATGCTCAATTACTCTCTCCCATAATTTTAATGTATGACACATTAACTTAATTCTACTATAATTTGCACACTCTTGTGCATCACTTTTATTCTTAAATATAGGAACCAACAAACTCTTTCTCCACTCATCTGACATCTTTTTTGTCTTTAAAATGACATTAAAAGATTTGTAAAAATTCTTTGATCTCCTAAACAGTTCCACACTTTTATTGGAATATTATCCAGGTCTCTTGCTTTTCCATATTTCATTTTCTTTAAAACTTTAACTTCATTTACTAATTCGACGATATAAATGAAATTCTATTTTTTGTTTAGTATTAAGGTTCTTAAAATCAATCGTCTTTCGGATCCTTCATTGAAAAGTTTATCAAAATATCCACCTATTTTCAATATCATTTTCTAAAAAAGTATTTTATTATTTTCATCCATCACTCTTGACTATGTTTTTCTTATCTCTTTGGTTGGCTAACTTATACATACATCTTTCACCTTCTTTGGTGTCTAATCATTGTATAAATCACTAAAACTAAATTTTTTTTATCATATCTTCGCTTTCTCTAGAATCTCTATATTTTCTTTCCCAATTCTCCGAAGTTTTATATCTAAATAAGTTTTATAACAATCTTCTTATTTTTTATCTTTTTTCTTTTTCATTCACCATCTTATTAAGAAAACTTTTCCTTGATTCTCCAAGCATCTTTATCAACTTTCTTAATTTCACTTCTTATTTTTTTCCACATGTTAACTTTGAACATCCCAAATTCTAATCTCTTGTAGCTTGCTTTTAAAATATTTTATTTATGTTCTTTAAGTGTCTCATCTAATTACAATAATTTGGTTTATTTTTTCTTCTGTTTTAAATCATCTAATAACAATCGATGTTGGATCTTAGATTTTCACTTGGAATTTTACTCTCTGCAATCTAAAGCGATCTATTTTTCTTTGTAAAATAATCATGTTTTTCTTAGATCCATTTTATAAGTAATAATATGTTTATCTCTTTTCTTAAATAAAGTATTAGCACTAAATCGTAAAAGAAATCTAATATAGTCTTACCTTCTTCATTAATTAAATCCATAACCATGAATCTTTAAAATATTCTACCACTCTACCAACACTTTAAATCTTCTCCAATAAATACTTTTTCTTCAAGAGATATCTTTTGTATTAATCCCTCTAAATCATTTCAAAATTTTTCTTTTACGCTAATCTCCAAACCTACTTGAGGAGCATAGATACTTATGACATTGATAATCTTAGTATCAACAATAATCTTTAAAATTTATAATTATCTCCACATCTATTATAACATTATCCTTCAAACTTTTATCTATGTCTTTTTTCATTTTAGTTCGACTTTTACCTGCATACCAAAGTTTAAAACCTAAATTATCCATCTCCTTAGCCTTCTCCCCAACCCATTTAGTTTCTTGAACACATAAAATATTTATCTTTCATGAACCATAATATCTATTAATTCCATTAATTTACCGTAAGAGTACCTATATTCCAAGATCCTAACCTAATTCTAGTTTCATGGACTAACTTTTTTACCCGCATCCGTCCATAATATGAGTAAATATCATCATATAAAATTTAAAATCATAGAATCATACTTATAAATTTGCAAAGTTTGTTTATCACTTTGATCTCTCGTCTTCGCATCAATTTTTAATACTTTTAACAATCATTTTTGAGGATTGAAATGGAGATTTCTGAATTTACAATGTATTTATAATTTAAAAATAAAAACTCTAAAATCAGAAATTCCTAAACCCTTACCTTATTTATTCCTCTCGGTTTTGCCCTAAGCTCCAACCTGTCGGCTTCCTACTACCATGCACGCACGCACGGGTCGGTCTCTCCCTTCTTCCTCCCGTTGCTCGCTCTCGTTTGCATGCAAGGTCACACAAAGGGCTTTCCTCCTTCCTTCTTCTTCCTCGGTCGACGGCACACAGAAGGCTCTCCTCCTCTTTGTGTCGTTGGCGCACGGGTGCTCGACTAGGGCATGCATGCACGCAAGGTAGAGTGCGGTTCCTCCTCTAGACCCTTTCTCTTTTTCTCTCCCTTTCTCTCTCGTTGCTTGCATTTCGGGTTTCGTTTTCGATAAACTGACGAGCTTTCCCCCCTTTTTGACTTTTCCAATCCGCGGTCAACCGTTGCGGCGGTTGGATTTTTCCTTTTTATTTTATTTTTTTTCTGATGTCCGGGTATTACATGTAATCTCATCATTCACTAGGAAAAAATGTCTGACTTCCTAATAATTTTGATTGAAAAGAAAAAATAAATCTCGAAGAAGGGGAAGCAAGAATGGTCAAGTAGATTTTCCATCTTCCGTTGAGGACTGACCCAAAACAGTCCAATCCTTGTACTACAAATGACCCAAAACCTCTCTCCAAGTACTCTGTACCTCACTTTTAGTTGGCTTCTTCATGTCCGGCAGTCATGTTCCAAGGTGCTGCTTGTGATATTACAACAAACTTAAGCGACCCTGCCATTTACACTACACCAATCAGTTTTAGTGATGATAACTAAGCATGCAAGCTTGTGTCGGGCAGGGATGTCATTATGGATATTAACAACTGCTGTGCAACTTGTCACTAATTGTACAGCTCATCATAGCTGAAGCTCGGGTACTTCAAATATCGCTTGAAAGGCAATCTTACCTGCTTTGGAATTTTGACAACTGAATTATATGCAATGTTACCTAGATTTTTTCAATTTTTTTTATGGTGGTTTCTCGTGCTGCTTTCTGCGGTTTTGCTAACAATTGTTACATCTTTTATCTTTATTTGTCTGGTTACAACCTTGACGCCATCCTTTTATTATCTTGTTCATACAATTATCTGTAGGTTTCTAATCTGGTGGCATGTCAATTCTTGAACAGGGTTGTAATCTTCAAAGATGCTCTTTATCACCTGGCTCTCATATTGAAGATAGTGATAGGGAAGAATCTGATGAAGATGAAAATGTAGATGTCAAGGACAACGGATATTGCAGTGCAGAGAAGGATAAAGATTTAGAAATGAATGTTGATCCTGATCGTGTGCTTAGCGGAAAACTGAGTGAAAGCAGTGGTTATGCAGGCAGTGACCTTTATGATTATAAGGTTCTATTTAATGGATTATTGAACCTTATGATGATAACTTTCTGCTTAATGTTTTATTGAAATTTCTGCTAGCATTCTACTTTATTTCATATTCCATTTCTTGCAAAATTATGTCTCAATTTTTAATGTTTTGTATTTTTCTCTTTTTTCTCATTCTGTTTTATCAGAGCAATTTGCTCTGTTGGTTGATGGTGTTGATGACCCAAGATTCTTTAAGCAATATTGCCTTTCCAGTATAGGAAAACACAGATAAGTACTAGAGTTTTGAATGCTTTTCTGTTTGTTTGGGACAGAGGGTGGGCTTGTATCAATGTTTTGGTGCATGCATCCCTTCTCTAGAATCCACATTATTAGAAACCTTACGGGTACACCACATCTCAATTAAGAAAATGTGGAACTTGTTACTTTTACATGAAATGGCGAAATTGAGCCTTTTGGGCAATTTTATGAAATTGTTATTGATGGGGATGGGACTCTAGGTTCAGTAATTAATATTGTTGAATCTTCATATATAAAACTCATACAAACATTTATATTTGGCTATATGACAAGTATCTCTAGCTTGTTATTGTAAAATACTTTAGATTTTTCATTGTTATATTGAGATTTCTTCTTAATTGCTTTCATTGGGTTCTTATGATTAGCAACACAATGGGGTACCGATAGTTCTTAGAAGATAAAGGGACTGGTGGAGACAAGGGGAAGGGAGGGAGAGGGTGAGAGAGAGTTTGGGTGGGGAAAGGGGATGGATAAGAGAGAGAGTGTGTGTGTGGGGGGTGTGACTTTTATTATAATTTTAATTTTTGAAGGATGTACAATCAAGTTATTAATGAGGATTTGAATGCAATATTAGTTTTTAAAGTAAGCTCGCTCTTGTTATGCTTGATTTGTTATTATTTTGTGGGGTTAAATTTGTGACATTTTTTAATCAATGTTTGTCCTTTAATTTATGCAAGTTAGAATATATATATATATTATTTTTTGATTTGGTGGACTTTAGGGAGAAATATATATCAAATGTATGTTCAAGTCATTAAAGTATGCATGATGCAAAAATGATTAATATTATAAGTTTTTATGGAGTAACATTTAAGTTTTCAATAATAATATCATTAGATGTCAACATTAAGCTTATATTATGTTGTATTCTAGATGTGTTCACAAAAGAAAATAAAGTGAGCTCTTTGCAGATATATAGTTTTGATGGATGAAATCTCTTCTAAAATAATGAAAATGTTAGAATAATGAAGGAAACTAGAGGATTGTTAGAGGAGAAAAATATTTAATTTTTTTATCACTGGAGAACCCCCTTATTCATAATATGGGAATGAATACAGTGTTCTAAAATACACATAATTGACGTTTACATCCCATTAAATGTAGTTACCTTCAAATAAGAATTTTTTTTTCTATGCTAGCACTCCCCCTTGAGCTAAAGCATATATATCAGCTTGATCTAGTTTATTAAATAGATTTGAAAAATGACGAGGTCCATGCAAGTAGATATCAAGTAGTTGTTTTTCACTGGAAACAAGAGGAGTAATGTTCTTCTTAGACCATATAAAATTTCTTATGGAGTGACAATAAATTCAATCTATTTAATTCTTTAGTGGAAGGATGAATCACTAGCAATATATATAGCAACTTGATTATCACAACATAAGATTATATTACTAGGTAATCGGGAAACTAAAACATACACAAAGTGCTTTCCCTTTATCACTTTATAGGTGAATTCAACAATGACCCTATATTTTGATTCAACACTAGATTTGGCCACAAATGTTGATTTCTTACTTCTCATAGTCACAACATTTCTATCAATAAGGTTGACTTTTATCTTTAACAATCCATTGTAATCAACATTTGTGTAGGCATCCACCTTTAGATGATTACTTTTTTGATAAACAACTATCATCCAGGAGAATTCTTAATATATTTTAGTCTCAGAATAGCTTCCAAATGTTTCTTTTTTAGAATTTGCATGTGTCGTCTAACCACTCTTAGGACAAAGGATATGTTAGTTCTTGTCACAGTTAAATATATAGTTTATCAACTAAACAATGATGATGAGAAATATCTTCCATTAATTCCCCTATTGAGCTTCTATGGGAGAGACAGTAGCTTACTTCTAAGAAGAGTTCCTTAAGTAGGTTTGTAATATGTTTTCTTTGGGAGTGAACACCCTCTTGATGTATGCAAACTCACTGCTAGAAAAGTCCTTTTGGCATCTTAGATCTTTTGTAGCATACATGTTTTGGAGATACTGTTTTATTTTATTAATCACTTACTCTTTCTATACTCCCTTCAGGACTTTCCATCCAATTCTTTTTCATATTAATGTCTCAGTTTCAATCCTATTCCTTGGTCATTTTTGCATCACAAGTTTGACTTCATTGATCATCTTCATAACATTGGAGGCTTCTATTCATTGATCCTCTTCATGTGAATGTGTCAAAGCTTTTTTGTGTTTATTTTTTTGCAACAGTTTCACACCTATCCATTATCTTCATAGCAGCACAACCTTGCATCTCTGCCATTTATTTACAATAGTTTTGCAGGCTCTCAATTTTTAGACGTCTATTCCACATCTACCTCAACTCTCGAACTGCTTAGTTCCCATTCATAGCCCAAACATTCATATTTTCCATTGCTTTCCTACTCAAGTATCACGCTTAATGCTCATGGCTCTAAGCCTTTTCCTTCAATTATAATTTCAATTTTTTGTGTTCTTTTTTATCAACATAGAAATCACGATATTGCTAAGCTTCGTATTTAACAATGTTTTTTCTTTGGTTATTAGCTTTAATGGCAATGACATATTGTAATGACAGAGATCATTTTTTTGTTAATAATAATATTTTTGTTATTATTGTTGTGCTTCTTATGTTAAGTATATGATATTATGCTTAATTGTGTGATGCTTTTAGTTGAAAACATTAATATCTGACATTTTCCTTACATATATTATATTAATAATTTATAAATGGGGTGTTGTGTTCTACTTACAATTATGCTGATTGTGTCATGTCAGGGTTGTTGCATTCATCATGCCAATTTCCATGCCAGTACTTCATGATAAATCTTTGTCGAGTGATTGGAGAAGCAGAACCATCAATAATAATAAGAGGGAGAAGAACAATCATGGCAAGTGATGGGAATAAGTGCTGTCTACTTTTCACATGCGAATAATCTCCAGGATCTAACACGCAAGATCTATTAGAATGAGTAGCTGCAACCGATGCAGAGGAGAAATCAACATGCAAGCTGGAAGTCAACATCTGGAAGTGATGTAGGCGGCAGTTGTAGTACTCTTGGGAAATGATAACAAAGTCCGAAGTGGTTTTAGTTGCAATGGATGATGGAGAACTAGTGTTTGAGACATGCTAAATAGTGGGATGATAACTAAATGTCTTTTAATAATGGTTAAACAGGTGATTTGTTCTTTAAAAGTATTGATAAGGTAGAAAAGAGTTGCAACTTTGACAACAACCCTACATCCATGAGAACTAGGAGCTTCCCTTGTTTTGGCAAAATGGGCATAATGATCATGATTAAAATGTGAATTAGGTAACTTAGTGACAGACAATTTAGAGAGAACAGCGGAGATGTTTGAGATAATAGCATTTGTTATTAGTTAAGTTTGGGAATAATTTAAGGATGGAGGAATTTAGCAATGAGAAATTACTTTTTTTTTTTTGTTTATGCAATGCAATTGAATTGGCAGGATATGGATGTTATCAAAGAAGCTCATCTTTTTTTTTTTAATTTACTATAATGGTCTTGAAACACCACCTTTATCAGTCCCAAGTCCGGATGTGAAAAGTGAAGGGTTACGATAGACAATCGACAGCCAGCGTAAAACTTGTCGAAATAATCATGACATGAATGCTTTAAAACAATGTGTTATCTTGCGTCTATCAGCGGCAGTATTTGTATAACATATAGTGAAAAAAAATGTGCACGTGCGGCTCCGGGTTCGATGTTAAATAAGCAAGAGTTCTCACATTATGATGGCAAAGAAGTCCATGAAACTAGAATTAGGTTAGGAACTTGGAATATAGGTACTCTTACAGGTAAATTAATGGAATTAATAGATATTATGGTTCATAAGAAGATAAATATTTTATGTATTTAAGAAACTAAATGGGTTGGGGAGAAGGCCAAAGAGATTGATAGTTTAGGTTTTAAATTTTGGTATTCAGGTAGAAGTCGAATTAGAAATGACGTAGGTGTAATTATAGATAAACGTTTGAAGGATAATGTTATAAATATTAATAGATTTGGAGATAAAATTATAGCTTTAAAGATTATTGTTGATACTAAGACTATCAATGTTATATTAGATGTAGGCTCAAAAGAAAATTTTTGGAATGAATTAGAGGGATTAATACAAAAGATACCTCTTGAAGAAGAAAAAAATATTTATTGTGGCGATATCTAAACAATATAGCAGAAAGAATATAAAGATTTTAAAAGATTCACTGCTAAGCATGACTGAAATGATTAACAAGCAATGTAGAATTATATAGATTTTACTTTAAATTTTACGATTAGACAATATTTTTTTTTTTAAGAAAAGTGATGAGCATATTATTACTTATAAAAATAGATCTAGTAAAACATAGATTGATTATTTTATGATAAGAAAAATATATCATTTAGATTATAAATATTGTAAGGTCATTTTGAGTGAAAGTTTAAGTTCCCAACATCGACTGTTAGTTTTAGATTTTAAGATAAAAGATTGGAAGATGAAAAATAAATCAAATTATTGTCCTACAATTAGATGAGAACGTAATAATAAAAAATATTTTTAAGAGCAGTACAAGAGCGTAGAATTTGAGATGTTCATAAAGTTAATGCGAAATAAAGAATCAAAGAAGCAGAAAAAAAATGCTTGGAGAATCAAAAGGAAAGTCTTTTTTAATAAAAATATGGAAATGAACGCATGAAAAGATAAGAAATAAGAAATATCATATTAAATTTAGTTTAAAAACTGAGAATTGAGAAAGATATAAAGTGACCCGTAGAGATTCTAAGAAAGTAATATATGATGTAAAAAATTTAATTTTTAGTGATTTATATAATCGATTGGATACCAAAAAAGGTGAAAGATGTATGTATAGATTAACCAACCAAAGAGATAGGAGAAGTAAAGATCTAGTTCAAGTGAGGTGTATTAAGGATTAAAATCATAAATTATTTTTCTTAGAAAAGGATATTGAAAATAGGTGGATGAGGTATTTTGATAAATTTTTCAATGAAGGATCTGAAAATATGGTTGATTTTAGCAACTTTAATATCCTAAACAAAAATAGAGAATTTTATTTTTATCGTTGTATTAGTAAATTTGAAGTTAGAAAAAGCTTTAAAGAAAATGAAATGTGAAAAAGTAGTAGGACCTGATGATATTGTAATAGAAGTGTGGAATGTTTAGGAGATTAGGAAATTTTTTGGCTTACAAATCTTTTTAATGTTATTTTAAAGACAAAAGATGTTAGATGAGTGAAAAAAGAGTTTGTTGGTTTCTATATTTAAGAATAAAGGTGATGCACAAGAGTGTGCAAATTATAAGGAATTAAGTTAATGTGTCATACATTAAAATTATGGGAGAGAGTAATTGAGTATAGGTTATGATGTGATACAAAGTTCCTAACAACTACTTTGGTTTCATGCCAGGTAGATCTACTATGGATGCTATAAATTTGTTAAGAGGTTTGATGGAGAAGTATAGAGAAAGTAAGGAGGATCTGCATATGATATTTATTGATTTAGAGAAAGTTTATGATAAAGTTTCAAGAGATGTTCTTTGGAGAGTTCTAGAAAAGAAAGGAGATAATATTGGTTATATTCAAGTCATTTAGAATATGTATGCTAGAGCTGTTACTTGTGTCCAAACACATGGAGGATTGAGAAAATATTTTCCTATTTTAGTTGGATTACATCAAGGATCAGCTTTAAGCCCTTATCTTTTTGCTTTAGTTATGAATGTTCTTATTAAGCATTTACCGGAAGATGTACCTTGGTGTATGCTTTTTGTTGATGACGTTCTTTTTGTTGATTAGACTAGAGAGGGAGTCCACTTAAACTTAAGGGTAAATTTTATAAGATGGTGGTAAGACCTGCAATGAGTTATGGTGCAGAATGTTGGCTAATAAAAGAGTAGCATAAGACTAAGTTAAGTGTTGTAGAGATGAGGATGCTCAGGTGGATGAGTGACTTTACTCTTAGAGATAAAATGCAAAATGAGTATGTTCGGGAAAAAGTTGGAGTAGCTCCAGTGGCAGATAAGGTTAGAGAGAGTCGCCTTAGATGGTTTGGGCACATAAAGCGTCGGACGTTTGATAACCCGGTTATATGAGTAGATGCATTAGATTTTCCTTATGTTAAGAAAGGTAGAGGTAGACCTAAAAAAACTTGGTTAAGATGTATAAAAAATGACCTTAGTATACTTGAATTAAATGAGAATTTGACACATAATAGGACACAATGGAGAAGAAGGATTCATGTAGCTGACCCCACATAGTGGGATAAAGGCTTCTTCTTGTTGTTATTAAAAATTTGGACAAAACATGTCTAGTTAGGATTTAAGAAGTATTTTTGTTTTTAAAAATGAATTAAGTTGTTTTTAAAATGCCTAAACAACTTTTGGCATTTTCATTGTTTTCAAAATATGAACTCGTAGCCACTCAACCCACCCACCATGCCAGCCAACCCCATGCTCATCATTATCCAACCTTGTGCCTGTTGTTGTTGAGCCCCTTGCGAAAAGCTAATTGGTTTTTTGTTTGTTTTCTATATTTCTATCTCTGATTCCACTGCCATCTTCCAAACCACAAAATAAATTTTCATAAGTGATATTCAATTAAAAAAACTTATATTTAAGATGCCAAACATTTTTTTATTTCATATCAAAATATAAAAGAATAAAATAAAATAATAACTAAAAAATGAATATAAAAAGCGACATCGAATGATCTCTAAACATTCAATGTCATATTCATTTCTTTTGTTTCATTACTTCAATGTTTTATGATAATGAATATGTTACTAAATTTTTTATTCAAGTTTTGATGCTGTTTATTCTCTTGGTTTGCTGAATGTGTTCAAGTTCACTAAAGTTAGAATCTTCTTTGTGATTTTAGGTGTTTGCTGGTGATGATTCAGATTCTGAATCTCTAGCAGATAATAAGGATTCAGCTACAAAGACCAGACCACCTGGGAGTTCTCAAGATAATGGTGGTCATGGTCCAACAAACCAAAATTTTGATGACTCCTTGGCCAAAAAGGATGCCCTAAATGTGTTTCCTTTACGTGAACCTCCTCTTTCAATGGGGGAAATTTTATCATCATTAGATTCTGGGATTACTTTCCCCTCTCATACAGGTGAATATTGTGTCGATAGACACATGACAAAGATCAATGGGTCGCATAGTCATCTAAAGAGGACCAACAATTTTTGGGGTCGTAACAATGTGAGCTTCTCTAGTTTAAAGAAATAGCACCCTTATAATTATTTACCGTTGAACTTTTCAAAGTTTTTCTTTCCTTTAAAGTTTGAGACCTCTTAAACTTGTAGATGGTCGCTTGTGATTGCTGATTTATTTATGATTTGATGCCTATTTTGTTGAGGGAGTTGTGATTATCAGATTAGGATCTGTTTTTCATCTTATGCGAATATTGAAACACCTACTCATAAGTGATCAAATAATAAATCAAAGTCTAGTCCTTGTTGGGAACTGTATGACATGGATTTATTGCATCACAATAAGTTTTGCCTTTCTTGCCAGAAGATGTCATTGAAATCTTTTACTTCTTAGCTTTGCAAATTTTGAAGTTCATACTATTCCACATCATTATTTTTCAGTTATAGATGGTTACTCCATTTTTCTTGAGATATTCTTGTTTTCGATGTAATGATTTTTTGTTGTATACATTTTTACTGAGCATATTGTAGAAATATGATAGTTGAAGTTTGACCTCACAGGCGAAACATTTGTACTGCTATGTATGATGTCATTAATATATATTAATAGATGTTGAGTTAACACTCGTATGGCCACACATCATATTTAATTTTCTTATTCGCTGATACAACTGAATAAACACAAGCATGCAAAGTAGCATGGTTGCTAATGATTTTTGCTATTCCAAAATGGTTTTTGTTTTATCATTTTTTTGCATGTCTTCATGTAAGGTTTCTTGATTATAACTTGTGTTGTCATTTTTAGGCTAGAAAAAATCATTCAATGGATTCTGTGGACTCATCTGGCGAAGAAGAGTAAGTGCTTCAGTAAGAAATTTCAATCCTTACACATACAACTGGAAAATGAAGAGAGAAGTATTTGAAAATATTCCTATGAAACTCAAATTATGGATGAATTGTATATTTTTTGTGCATAAGGAACATCTAAAATACTCTAGGTTTGATCTTTAATTAAAGTTTCATGGCCTCAATCCAGACTATGCTATCGTGGCCCTTTCACTCAGTTATGAAACTCATACGTCAAAGCTGGATATATGCATTTTCCTCTATAAATCCTTCATTCATTTTGGTTTTATTATAGGTTAGAGATTTGAATCACTTGATATTCATTAATTAAGGTACTGCTGTAGTTCTGAAAACAAAAATGGTCTGTAATAATTTGAGCTTTCATGATACCTTGAGCATACCCAAAGTTGAAATTCACTTTCAGCTGACTTCTTAGAATATACTAATTTTGACTCACATATTGTCCTTTATAATCATTTATATTATACGGCATTATATCGGTTAGATTCCCAGATTCTTCCAATATGCAAGTATGCTACTAAATTCAATTTATGCATGCTAAACAAGCTTGCGCTGATGTCCTAGGCTTGCTATTCAGAGGCTTGAAATAACGAAGAATGACCTCTGCATGAGAATTGCCAAAGAGGTATGAAAGAATTTTTTGAACATTTAGTATGTAATGGGAGAGCAGGCATTAATTCTTATTGGGATCCACCTTCCAGGCCAAAGGCAATGCCATTTTGCAGGCTAGTTTGGAAAGAAGAAAGCAGGCATTGCATGATCGTCGCTTAGCACTGGAACAAGATGTACTTTTCTCATGCTCAGTTACTGAAGTTATTTTTTTTTTTGTTATTTGTGTTAATCTGATGTTAATTTGATGTATGTGCTACATCCTAATTTCAAACATTTTTTTTTCTAAAGTGAATTGAGTTCTCATATTAAATTTTTTTTCCTTTCAGTTTCCTTGATGATATGAAGCATCCTTTGAGTGTTGCTGTTACGTGTTATTGTTTATTTAATCTTTTTATGTTGAGTATTAGAATGGTTGATGCACACACAGTATTTATAGATGCCATCTTTTTTTAAATTTACAACAATGAAGAACATGTTTACATGATAAGGGATTTAGGATTTGTGATGCATTGTTTTAGTGGATGTGTGATAAATTTTTTTATCAATAAACTTGAAAATTTAAGTAATAGATGCTCACAAGGTATTGATGGTTGCAAACTTTTTTGAACTAAACAGTTAGAACAATAAAGAAAATGTTTATATGATAAGGGGTTTGTGATCAATACATTAAAAACCAGCTATATGTATATAATTTTAGTTGATGTGGAATTGATAATTTTCTATCAATATTATAGGAAGATCTAGTAATATATGTTTTTTAGGCTTTTTTATGTCTATGTGCCTGACTCTCTCTTTTTATTCATATTAATGTGTGTATGTATGTATATATGTATGTATCTATGTTAAGATTTTTTAAATCAATCATTGTTTGATCATCAAAAGACTTTTTTCTAATGTTTTCAAAGTGTTAGGAATAATGTGATGCACAAGTGTTTCTTTTTTACACCTTATTTCTCTCTTTTTTGCTCTCACATTCTCTCTGTCTCTGACTCCCTTAAATAACGAAGCAAGTTAGTTCACGATCAACTTAGCAAAGAACACCCATATGAATAGGTGTCACGGTTTTTTTTCATACAAGGTTGTTATTGGCCTTGCCCTACTAGTGATGTATTTCCTCTTTTTTAGACAACTATTACAGTCTTCCCCTCTAAAAATTTTATTCTCGAAATTTATAATATTGCAAATAAAAATCATACTCTATTGAAAAGTTGTGTAATATTCTCTCCTCTCATATTCTGTCATATTTAGCTTTTCGTTTTGCACTGTGTTTTCATAAACTTGTACAAATGGAATCTCTCTATTTTACAATTGCTTTATGTCATGACTCAATATCCTTTTTAGGTTTTTTTACAAATGAGAGATTAGGTTGAACTTCTATGTGATTTCAAATAACTCTCGTGGATTTTTTGGCAATATATTTTCATAGTAAAGAGATACAAAACACTCTGTACATGTATTTTGGAATTGCTTATTTATAAGTCATTTTCTTATTACTATTTCGAATTTCATAGGGCCATGGACTTAGCTTCTAAATCTGATCAAAATGCTTCATATCTTGAGAAACACAAAATTTTCTGCTTCAAACTCCATTAGTTTGTGCTTTACATTAAAATATTTTCTTTATTTTTCTTCTTCAAAATTTTGGATGCTATACATTTGTTGAGAGGTTTGATGGAGAAGTGTAGAGAAAGTAAGGAGGATCTACATATGATATTTGTTGATTTAGAGCTTATGATAAAGTTAAAAGAGAAGTCCTTTGAAGAGTTCTAGAAAAGAAAAGAGTTAATATTAATTATATTCAAGTCGTTAAGGATATGTATACTAGAGTTGTTACTTGTGTCCAAACACAAGGAGGACTGACAAAATATTTTTCTATTTCAGTTGGATTATGTCAAGGATTGGCTTTAAACCCTTATCTTTTTACTTTAGTTATGGATGTTCTTACTAGGCATTTACAGGAAGATGAACCTTGGTGTATGCTTTTTGTTGATGACATTCTTCTTGTTAATAAGACTAGAGGAGTCCAAGAGAAACTGGAATTATGGAGGTCAACCTTAGAGTTTGAATATTTTCGTTTGAGTAGATTTAAAATTGAATTTCTGGAGTGTAATTTTAGTTGTAGAAGTTCTAGTTATGGTGTTGTGACATTGGGTGATCAAGTCATTAAAAAGAGTGAGTGTTTTAGATATTTAGGCTCTATTATTTAAAATGATGGTGAAATAGATAGAGATGTTATTAGTAGAATTCAAATTGGTTGTTTGAAGTGGAGGAATTAATTTGGCCTATTGTGTGATAGAAAAGTACTGCTTAGATTTAAGGGAAAATTTCTTAAGTAGGTGGTAAGACCTGCAATGATTTATGATGTAGAATGTTGGCCAGTAAAGAGAAGCATAAGACTTAAGTTTTGCTGAGATGAGGATTCTTAGGTGGATGAGTGGCTTTACTTTTAGAGATAAAATGCAAAATGAGTATGTTTGGGATAAGGTTGGAGTAACTCCAGTGGCAAATAAGATTAGAGAGAGTCGCCCTAGATGGTTTGACCACATAAAATGTCGACCGTCCGATGACCCGGTTAAGAGAATAGATGTTAAGAAAGGTAGAGGTAGACCTAAAAAGACTTAATTAAGATGTATAATAAGTGACCTTAGTTAATTAGAATTAAATGAGAATTTGACACATAATAGAACACAATGGAGAAGATGGATTCATGTAGTGAACCCCACATAGTGGGATAAAAGCTTGTTGTTGTTGTTGTATTTATCTCGTGCTGCCTTAATCTGCTTCAGGTTAGTTTGATTTATTAATTGCTTCATCAACTAAGTCAGCACAAATTTTTTTTTTTCTTCTGTCTTGCCTAGCATAAAGGAGTCCTACATTTTTTTTTTTGGATGAAGAGCTTCATTTAGAACCATTATAAGGCTTGCTTGAAAATTATTGTATTAGACAAATTTAATTAATGATATGCGACTATTATCCTCTATCAAAATCAAGTATATCTTTTAAATTTTGAATAGTTCTTTTTGACTAGCCATTTGTCTATGAAATACTTGCAAAAAGGGGAGAGACTTCCTGTTCTTTTTAGTGTTTGATTGTTAGTAGATATATTTCGAGTAACTTTCTTTAGCTCATTTTGCTAGTCTAATACTTTCTCTATATATTTGTTGCTTTATTCAATTCTATCAATGAGTCTCATGCAAAGTCTAGTATCATCTCCATGGATAAATTTGGATTTAACAATTCTTATACGAAGCCCATAGCAATTTAATCCCACTTTCATTCTGGCATCGACAAAGATTACAGTTACTCATTTGGCTTTTGATGTTCGCCTTTAATCATCTGACAAGTAGGATACTTATTAACAAATTATGTTGTACTTCATTTCAATCCTATCCACCAAAATAATTCTTCAAGTTCTTGATTCATCTTGTTACTTCTTGGATGGATAAAATAACATGAGTAATTGACTTCATTTATAATTTTCTTTCTTAGATTATTAACATTTGTAATAAATATTTGGTCTTTGAAAATACTAAAGCTCCTTCAAATGATGAAATAGATCATCAAATATAGGTAAGAGATCATCCTAATTGTAAGTTTATTCTTTCCTTATAACCAATACATAATCTCAAACTTTCACCTTTCTTTTTAACAAATAGTATTGGAACTAGAATTGCTCACGACAACATGATTGATTTAATGAATTCTTTCTGTAATGATTCTTGTAATTAGTATTTTTACTCTTGAAATTATTTAATCAACATTCTATACAGTGCCTTCGCAACTGGTTTTTCACTTGATATTAAGAGAAAAAGTTTACTTATATAATTGGGGTAAATTTGGTAAATCATTTAGAATGACCTCTAAGTATTCTTTCATTATTGATATATTCTTCAATTATTTCATTTTCCTTTGTGACATCTTTGTTGCGGGAAATAAAATTTTGGTATCCATTTTTTAATAATGTTAATATCTTAAGACAAGATTATTATGAATGATATTCCCATTTTCAAAGAATTTAAATTCCTCTTCTCTAGGTAATTTGAATTTTACCACTTTCTTACAACAATCTTTTGTCACAAAATGATTAGACAACCAATCCATCCTTAACACTATATCAAACACTTATAGTTGCAATAAAGTAATTTGTTTTGAAACTTTCGTAAACAAATTTCTATGGTTATTTGACATATTTTGCTAATATCTATATGCATTTCATTGGATAATCATTTTTGTGTTATTATACAATAATAATTTCTTAATATTAAATGAAAATTTAATAAAATTATTTCGAATGAACATAAAATTTGTGATGACATCATGTGATTTCTTGGCCTCCTGTTGGATAATGCATAGACTTGAGGTTGAACAATCTAGTGAGCCAGATTCTACCATGAGGTTTATGCTGTCCACTTTGCCACCCTCTAAAAGTTTTTTTGAGGCGATGTAACATTTACTGGAAGTCATTGTCCTAAGATAGGATAATACTTGTCCATATTTTCAAGTTGGTGGCAGGCACCAAAAATGGGTGTTCATTCCAGACAGTCATTCACCCTTGTGAGCTTTGCCACATTTTTCACAACTATTAATGCTAATATTGCTTTCACTGTTATTGGGTTTAGATTTCTTCTTATTTGAATATTTATATTTATAAGTTTGAACATTTTTCGACCTTTCAGTACCACGTTTGTGGAGATCTCTTCATCTTTGAGTTGCTTATAAATTAATTTCTAATCTCCTAACTATGTTTACCAAAATTTAATAATTATCAATTTCCAATGGAATTAGAGTTGGCCAAAATGCATCTTTTAATCTTGATAGGAAAGTGGAACTTTTTTTTTGCATTCAAGATTAATTGTGGAGCATATCTTGAGAGTATAGTAAATTCAGCATCGTACTATGTAGGGTTTAAAATTGTGCAATGGAGTATTAGTGATTTATATAATAAATTTGATACTAAGGAAGACGAAAGATATATGTATAAATTAGCCAAGTAAAATGATAGGAGAAGTAAAGATGTAATTCAAGTGAAGTGTATCAAAAAGTATCTGTTTTTTTAAAAGAGGATATTCAACATAGGTAGATAAAATATTTTGATAAACTTTTTAATGAAGGTTGTAAGAATATGATTGATTTTTGCGATCTTAGTACACTAAATAAAAATAAGAATTTTTTTAGTTTATTATTGTATTAGTAAAACTGAAGTTAGAGATGCTTTAAAGAAAATGAAGTGTGAAAAAACAATAGGACTTGATGATATGTCAATAGAAATGTGGAACTGTTTAGTTTATAATGGAATTTCATGGCTTACTATTCCTTTTAATATTATTTTAAAGACTAAGAAGATATCAGATGAGTAAAGAAAGAGTTTGTTAGTTTTTATTTTTAAGAATAAAGGTGATGCACAAGAATGTGTAAATTATAGAGGAATTAAGTTAATGTGTCATACATTAAAATTATGAGAGAGAGAGAGAGAGAGAGAGTAATTGAGCATAGTTTATGACATGATACAATAGTTTCTCAAAACCAATTTGGCTTCATGCTAGGTAGGTCTAATATGGATGCTATACAAAGGTTTGATGGAAAAATATAGAGAGATAAAGGAGAATCTACATATGATATTTATTGATTTAGAGAGAGCATATGACAAATTTTCAAGAGAAGTTCTTTGGAGAGTTCTAGAAATGAAATGAAACACAAAGAAGATTGACCAAGTATTTTCTTATTTCAATTAGATTACATCAAGGATAGGCTTTTAGCCCATATCTTTTTGCTTTAGTTATGGATGTTCTTACTAGACATTTACAGGAGGATGTATTTTGGTGTATGCTTTTTGCTGATATTCTTCTTATGAGACTTCAAGAGAACCATGAATTATGGAGGTTGACTTTAGAGTCTAAAAGCTTTCATTTGGGTAGATTTAAAACTGAATACATGGTGTGTAGTTTTGTTTGTAGAAGATTTAGCGGTGAGGTTGTGACAATGGGTGATCAAATCTTTAAAAAGAGTGAATGTTTTAGATATCTCGGGTCTATTGTTCAAAGTGTTAGTGAAATAGATGAGGATGTTATTAGCAGAATGTTTTTTGATCTAGAAAATGAAAATAATTATGATAAAATAGAAAACAAATTTTTTTTTTTTTAATGAGGCTTACTTTTTTCTTTTGAACATACTTTCTTTTGCATCAAAACTTACAATTATGTATAAATATTGATTAATTTAATATTTTTCATATTATGATTATCTATATCACCATCTTCATCATTGTTATCATCATCACTTTCATCTTGACCATCATTGTTATCTATTATTATTATTATTATTATTTATTATCAATACTATTATTATTACCATTATTGTTATCATATTCTTATTATTGAAATTACTTTTAATATATTATTATTATGCTATTATTATAATTAAGATTATATGATTGTATTATTATTAGTGTACTAATAATAATACTAATAATAATAATATTATTATTATTATATTATTATATTTTTTGTTAAGAGATTGTGACACCCAATAGGGAGATGAATTGAGTGAATAAAAACTACGAGTTAAACCTTAATTTTAATTTTAGTAGAAAGGTAGTTATAAAATTTGAATCTTTTAACATAACACAACAACAAAACAAAAGCAAATTGAAGAAAATAAAGAGAGACATGATATGCAAGTTTTTTATTTGATGCAGCTAAACTCAAAAAATCGGCCTACATTCACGCCTAGCCACCCAAGCTAGGAATCTACTAAATCTCATAATATTACAATAATTTTTCATAATCTCTTACACTACGACCCCAAAACACATTTTCTTAAGCCATATAAGTACAACCCAAACAAAGCATGCATTTTCCTACACCAGACAAGTACAACCCCAAGCAATTTGAAATTACAAAATTAAAAAAATACAATTGTTGAAATATAACTCATGATTTTAAAAATTTTACTCTCACACCCTATTATGCAGTAAGATGATAAATAAGAGAAGAATCATAAAATTTTTTTTGTTGTTTTTAAAAATAATTGAAATGATTATTGCAATGATATGGATCTTAAGTGAAAATAAACTTATCCAAATATGTTAAATATTTTACAAATACAACAATAAAAAAATTTTAAGATACAACTTTAGAAAAATAATGTAATCAAATCACATATGAAAATCATGGTGATTATAAGATGAAATCACTTGAATGAAGAATGATTAAGGATTAAAAGGACTTGAATAAAGCATAAAATGAAATCACATATCAAAACTGTATCATTCAACATATGAAATTAAAACATTCAAGCACATTTAAATTAAATTTAAGAACAATCTTACTCATGCCCTTTGGAAGAGAGTTCGAGAGACAAGATCAAACTTGAATGACTCTCCTCTAATGCAAGTTGATGCCTTGAAGACAATGGTGTGTTCTCCTCTTGATGAAGCTTTATGTGAAAGGGAGAGGAGAGGAAGTTTTATTCATGAATGAAAGAATTCCTCAAGTTTTTGTAATGGTCGGTTAAGACTTAGATCATTAAGAAGGTAGCATGAAGCAAATGCAAGTGATTTTATAGAGATGAGGAAAGGTGTGGTTGACCAAAGTACAACATGAGGAAAATTGAAAAGGAAATAGTTTAATTTTTATTTCAAAATTCAAATAAATTAATTTGAATTTGAATCAAGTCAATTCAAATTAGTGGTGGACGACCAAGCTAAATAATCATGGAATAAACAAGAGCTCAATTAAGGAACTAATTTGAATTTAAATTAAATAAACCAATTTATACGTATTAAATATGAGGGATAGTCATGGAGTTTCCTAAAAGGGAGATATTACGAATTAATACAATTCAATCATCAAGATAATTAAGGAACTATTTAATAAGTAATTTGAAAATCAAACAATAATTTAAATTTGATTTTAATTAATAAAGGGGCTGACCAAAATAGCTTTCAAAATGGTATTAAAAAAAAGAAACAATGCAAATTAAATTTAATTTGCATTTGAACTAAAATCAAATCACATAAAATTGGATTTAAATAAAAGGAGGGGTTGGCCAAATCTTTCCAAAAATAGAGAAAAGAAATTTGGATATAAGTCAATGCATTATTCAAATTTGAATATTCAAAATAATTTGAATTTAAAAATATACGAAAATGGAAATTATTAATAAGACAATTCAATAAAACAAATTTAAAATACTTAGGAATTAATCCTTTCAAAATTTGGTCATGGCATAAGGGTTTATCAGAATTAATGCAAGAATAATAGAAGAGATAAAAATAATAATTTGAGAGAGAAACGAATAATTTCATTAATTAAAAGAATAATTCATGTCGCATAAAATATATGAAAATGGAAATTATTAATAAGACAATTCAATAAAACAAATTTAAAATACTTTGGAATTAATCCTTTCAAAATTTGGTCATGGCATAAGGGTTTATCAGAATTAATGCAAGAATAATAGAAGAGATAAAAATAATAATTTGGAGAGAGAAAACGAATAATTTCATTAATTAAAAGAATAATTCATGTCGCATAAAAATATACGAAAATGGAAATTATTAATAAGACAATTCAATAAAACAAATTTAAAATACTTAGGAATTAATCCTTTCAAAATTTGGTCATGGCATAAGGGTTTATCAGAATTAATGCAAGAATAATAGAAGAGATAAAAATAATAATTTGGAGAGAGAAAACGAATAATTTCATTAATTAAAAGAATAATTCATGTCGCATGCTCAACTTAAATAGATAATTGATAATTAAACCATGGATATTAATTAATAAAACATTAATTGAATTTAATTTAGTTTAAGATGTAATGGATAAGTGTTTAAATAATGCAAGTGATCAAATTATTCAAAAAAAGATAATTTCATGATTTTTGAAAAATAATGCAAAATAATTTAACAAAAAATATTCAAAAATTAAAATAAATGAATCGCAATATTATTAAATTTGTGAGCTCTATTTATCATTCTATGTAATTCCCAAGAAAATTTCTCAATATTTCTTAAGCTGACTGAATAAGATGAGTTTGTCAATTTTTCTAACTTTCAATCATATGTTTGTTATTATGAAAACCAAATAAATGAGGTATGTGGCTCATCGATTTAACATGTTTTTACTTATTTCTTCTCTCTCATTTTTTCTCTCTTTTCTCTGGCTCAATTCCTCTCTTGTTCACCTTTGGCCATAGCTCGATCCAGAGCTCTTGCTTGGCATTTGATTTTGCATTCATGCATGCGAGAGCTTGCTTGCCTTGTTCGTTCACTCAGTTCTACAAGCTTTAGCTCAACTTTGTTTCCCGCTCAAGTACTTGCTCGCACACTTGGCTACTACTCACAGTGCTCTTTGTTTCTCTCCCTCTGCCTCTTTCTCGCTCCCTCGCTCTCTATTTCTGTCTATATTTCTTTCACTCTTGCACTCCCTTTCCATCTCTCACTAAATTAACAAAGCAAGTCGATTTATGATTGACTTAGCAATGAACACTTTATGAACAGATGTCATGATTTTTACAAGGTTCTTACTGATTTTGTCCTACCAGTGACATATTTTTCTCTTTTTTTATATTGCTATTATAGTTTCATTTCTGATTTTTAACCATAAATGGTTCCTAATTGTTTCTTCATTATGTTGAATCTTGAAGATACACTTAGTAGATAGGGCTACTAGAGTTTTGGCTGGTAACCCTCGTAGAATCCAAATTAAAACCTGAATTTGAAGTTTAGAAGTGAACAATGATAGGATGGATACTTTGGAAGTTATTGTGACAAGAAAAACTTGGTCGCAAGCCTTTTCGATTTCATTTCTGTTTTTAAGTACTAGCACTAATTTGAAAAGTTAAAGACTCTTTCTGGATGATGTTGTGGTTATTATTGTTTCCAAATATCTTTCAGGTGTCAAGGTTGCAAGAGCAGCTACAAGCTGAGAGGGATCTTAGGGCTGCCCTGGAGGTTGGGTTAAGCATGTCTTCTGGACAGTTTTCTAGTTCTCGAAGCATGGATTCCAAGGTATCCTACTTATTTTCTATATTCTGCTTTTCTAAATGTGCTTCGTTATTTTAGTGTTTATGAAAATTTATTATTATATTTCAATTGGAAGACAAGGGCAGAACTTGAGGAGATTGCACTTGCTGAAGCAGATGTTGCTAGATTGAAAAAGAAGGTTGCTGAACTGCACCTTCAGCTTAATCAACAACGCCAAACAGCTGCTGATGCTCATCAACATTTTTTCTTATTGATTACTCTATGAATTTGATTACTTTCTCAATGTTGGTGTTATGATATCTAAATTATCACACATGCTAATTTATTTACGGTAGGGATATATGCTATTTTGTATTGTAATATTTTTTTTATTAATTAGGATATTCTTTTTTATTAAAATTTTCCTTATTGTTTTCTTTTATATTTACACATATATGTAGTCCTTTATAACTTTCCATTCCTTCTAATTTGGTATCAAAGCCTATGCCATGGAACACTTGTATGAGCCCATAACTCCTGATTTGCTTTGCTCCTAACTGCTCACCTCAATATGACCCTTTACTTGCCACTCTCCATCGATAAATGCTATTGTTATATGCTCAGATGAATTTAACATTTTTTCCTCTTGTTCAGATCTCTGTGCACCCAACCATATCATCACTCTATGCTAACAGCAAGAACAACTACAGAACATGCTTTATCTATCTTTTATATGCATTGCAACCCTAGATTGTTTACATTTGATTGACTTCTGAGAGGCTCTAAAATTCCTCCACAAACTTATTGTGGATGTTACTTATTGACCTTTCTATAAATATTACTCGCTAACCTTCCTTCTGTGTTACTCCACCTCTAAACTCTATCGTGTCCTTATCAAGAATGATATTTGTTCTATAACATGCTCTGTAGTCAGGCAAGCCCTTATTTTTAGCTATGCAAATCTCCTTCTCTCCCTTCTATAAGTCTTTTTGCTGACGAAGATTATAATTGTCCATGTATTGCATCTCATTTGTTATTTTCCTTTGTATTCCTAGGCTTCAAACTTTAAGGACTAATGCTATAATTACTAATGTTGCAACTTAGTCATCCCATATTCACCTTCATTCAGGTTATTTGCTTCTTTGCAGCTGGCCAACCTCCTGCACACATCGTTGTCAACCATTGAGGCCCTAAACCTCATTTATTTCTCATAAATTTATACATTTTGTGGTCTTCTTTGTTTTCTAAGGACTACTAAGTTGATGACTTTTCATGTCAATAAATTGCATGACCATAGCATCTTTTTTTTAGCAGTTAATTTCTTAAGGAAAACTTTTAAGATTTAAATTTTATTATCTGATTTGAATTTCATAAATTTAATCAATCTCTTTATTAGATTTGTAATTATAATATCATTAAAAGTTAGTTTCACGCAAGTATTTTAATGCAAATCATGCAAATAATAAATGAATCATGCAATAGATGAGTTACATGTAATGATAAAGCTAAAATACTGTTATATTTTCTGACGAATATTAATGAATATATTATAACTAATTCCTAAAGGTGGAGATGAGGAAAATTTAAAATTGATTTTTATTAGATTCCACAAAGTTATTTTTTTATTTTGACAATAAAATCTACATAATATGATGTGTCTATCCTTTGGATAGGTAAGCTCTTTAAACAAAACTAATTTATTTGACCAAATAGATAGTGTTACAAATTTAATGTAATTGTCATTAATGAGTCCTTTGAGGTATTTATATAATTTATTTATTTTTTTCTATAAATTTTTTTAACAAATTTACAAGCCAAGAAAGTAAGAACAAAAATGAAATCAATATTAATTTTATTCATAAAAATATTTTCATTTGATCTTTCAGTAGATCATACTTTATTAAATTAGTCGAATTATTTATTAAATTCAATAAGCATATTGTTCAGATTCATTATCAAGAGTATATTCATATTCTAATTGTGGTTTATGTTTAAATATAGTCTTGGATTCAATTTTAATTGTTAACTTTTGGACATTTTTAAGTGAGATTCCTGAAAATATTCTAATGCTAATTTGTTGTAGATTTTAATTCAACAAATTTGATGTATAATTGTATTGTACTTAAAAATCTTGGATAACATATATATATTATCAAACAACTCATGAATTATATTTTATTTAATATTTTCTTTTATAAGAGGTAGGCAAATTAGTCATTTGCCCTCTCTAAAAATTATTTTTGCCCTCTGTTATTATCCTAACATGCAAATTTGGTCCTCCTAAGAAGAGAGGATGGTTCCGCCTTATTTGACGGTGTATGTATATCAGGCTTTAAATGAAATGATATTACTTTTTCTTCAAAGTTATTAAACATAGATGTAAAACTATTAAATATATGATTATACTATTTATCATTCTCTAAAATTTTTTATAATGCCTTATCTATTTTGGGAGTTGTAGCTTATTTCATGTTTAGTTTTTTGCCTAAGGCCTTTAATGAAACAATATTGATAAATGCTAATTGATTGTTGTTTTTCCTTAAGTTTAGCAGGTCTTCTTAGTTTTGTTTCAAGTTAAACACTTTTGGAATAAGATATTGTAATTTTCAAAGGAATATTTAATTTATTGATCTAATTTAAAAATTCCCTTAAATTATCTATCCATCAGCAGTAGGAACATAATTTTGAATATGATAATAAATTTGCTTAATTTATCTAGAATCATAACTTAATCAATTTCTCTTAAATTATATTATTTTATTATTTTGATTATTAATCTAATTATTGTTTCCTACCTCTAGACATTATATCAAACATATAGGTTTATCGCAAGGAACTGGTAGAGGAAATCCCATTGTAGAAGGTTACAAATGGCCAAATTATGAAAATTTCCTAAGCTGAGGACTTGGCAGGCTGGAAACGTAGAAGTTCCGTGGTAGAAGGAGCCTTGTTAAGTATTCCCTGATAGGTTTTGTTACAACGTCTTTGTCTACTTGGCTCATGACTTTTTCATTTGTGTGATCATTTCATCATTTTGCTGCCCCTTCCATCCTCCTACAGCTTGACGTGTCTCTCTTTTCTTGTTTTTGCGCTCCCTCATTTAATGAGCTACAATTGTTTTTCAGCCTTGTAACTCTTCGCTTTCTTTTTCATGTATCCGTACCTCTTCCTCCTACTCACGCTACACTATACTGTCTCACCATCAGCCCACTTCTCCACCCGTCCACCCATCCACCTCAAAACTGGCTTGTATTCGCTTGGGCACGTTTAGCACTTTTATTGGCTCATCTTCTTTCCTGCTCTGCTTATTTATTTTCCTTGTCTATTAGATCTGCCTGTGCCACCATTCTGCTTAGACCTGCTTGTCCTTGGACACCTTAAAGGGTGCATTTGTATGGGAAAAATACTTTTGTATGGATCCCAATGATTAAAATTGTCTTCCCAAAGAAATTCTGACATTGGTTTATTATTGTCGGGAAACAAACAAAAGGCCTTGATCGTTTTTCTTATAGACAGTGCTTTAATCTTGCAGAACTGAGGTGGATGTAGTTTACCTTGACCAATGACTGAATGAACATCTCAGTATTAGGGAGCTGTTTGGTTTCACGCATTCAGAGTTCATGTGTTTTCAGAAATGTGAAATAAAATTAATGCACTATATTCAGATTAATGAGAATTATTTGGTAAAATGTAAAGTAAATATATGGAAATTGTTTTATTAGTTTGTTTGGGTGTAAAAGTACACTGAAATTGTTTTATTAGTTTGTTTAGGTGTAAAATTTAAAGCCTCATATTCTATTGAAATATATTTGGTAAGATTACCTCATTATTTTACTAACATTCCTGTAAAATGATGATTTTTGGGAGGACTTACATTTGTGTATATTTAAACCAAAAAGTTAATGCAAATCAGCTTTTTAACATCATGTTATTAACTTAAAAAATGCAATACAAATTGTGATTTTTTGATATTATAATCTAGTTTAGTTTGCACCTTTTATTTCATTATCTAGATGCCATTTATCCAATGATTTTTGGTGATGGTAAATGCCCATGAGAAGTGAGAGGACACATGAAAAGGTGAGGATTTTATGAGGGAGGTTAGTATTGTTTGCAAACAAATTCAAAGAGAAAGAAAGAAAGAAAGACAAATAGAAAGAAAGAAGAAGAGAGAACAAACTCTAGGCTTGGCAACGATCCACGGTTTGCATGCACCGCGTCAAGCTCACATTCAATCACCTTGACCACAACCTCACACTCGACCACACATTGGACATGACTCGCAACCCTTGCACAAACACTCGAGCCCACAGTTTTCTTGCCTTCAGCCACAACCCACAATCTCACTGGCATTGCCTTAACTACACGCATGCGCCTCCACCTGCTCGATCTGTTACCCATGACCTCCAAATTGTGCAGACATGACAGGGGACTTGATCCACTATAAAGATGGAGCTAAGGGTCAGCCAACCACCTGCTTGCATGCGCACAAGAGAAAGAGCAAGAGTGATCGAGAAAAAAAAGAGAGATCGGGAGTGGGGAGGAGCCAAAAGTCTTTTTTTGACCTTTTATTAGGGCTTGGTGTCTGTATGAGTTAAGTGAGGGCAATTTAGTTCAAAGAGAGAAAAAGAGAAAGGAGAGGAGAAAAAAAGAACCTCCAATGCTTCATTTTTTATTATAACCCTCATTTTTTCAGGTTTGAATATTTGAAGTCCATGCACATTGATATTTGGTTTGGTTGGAAAAATTATGAAGACCTCTACTCTCGATCTTGGGTTCAATAAGAGATGAAAATCTTCATCTGTCAATCTTAGGTCCGGAGTAGGAAGAGCGCACAAATTACGCTAAATTTCACAAATAACACGTCATTGTTAAGCAGTCAAACTACTAAAATTTCATAAAATTTCACGTACTTTAAATCATTTAAAAAATCAAATAAAATACAAGAAAAAAAGACACGTGCACATCAATTTTGGGTCCTGCTGGGAAAACAATGAAGATCTCTACCTTTGAACTTGGGTTCAACAAGAGATGAAATCTTTTCTTCATCGATCTGTGGTTTGGAGCAAAGGATAAGTATCTTGATCACACTTAATTTCACAAAATACAACACTATTAAGCTGTTATACTACTGAATTTTCATAAGAAACTTTGTAGTTGAACATTTTTAGCAAACTCAGAAAATTATTGAATTAATCAAACTATAATCCATCCTTTCCTCTGACATTAAAATGATACGATTTAATCAAAATTGTAAATTAAGGACATAGATCTAAATCATTTAATTTTTTGGTAAATTTAATCACATTGATGAATTAAGAATTATCTCACTCATATGGGGATTTTATAAAATCTACAAAAAAATATAAGAATCTAACTTTTGGGATATAGATACTCGCACAAATGCAATCACGAGCAATTATCAATTGCTTGATTGATTAAGCACAACATATTGAGGGCTTGAGTACAATATAGTCAATTCCAACAAAATTAAAATTCATCTCAATTATAAAATGAGATTTAAAACACTAAAAATATATTATAATAGATGTAAGCCTAACTTATGTCTATAAGGCGGACCCCCCACTTGCCAACAATGGCATTGCAATGGATGAAAATCTAGTTTATGTTGTAAAGCAGATTCCACCCTCAGTAATGGCTTTCTAATGGATATAAGCCCATTCTATATATGCAAGCTAGACTTCACTCACACCAATGGCATTCTAATTGGATGTAAACCCTACTTATATTCAATTGGCATTCCAATTGATGTAAGCCCAACCTTTGTTCTATCAGCATTCTAATAGATGTAAGCCCAACCTATGTTCTCATGGCAGACCTCACTATCAATATTGGCCTTTTAATGGATGTAAGCCTAACTTATGCTTGCAAGAAAGCCCCAAATTTAACATTAGCTTTCCAATGGATGTAAGCCCAATTTATGTTCGCAAGGTAGACCCCTCTCCCACCTAAAATTTTTCAGAGGTTGGAATCCCCATCTAATTAAAAAAGTTCTCGAACCACCTTGCCTAAAGGATAAGGCCATGAGACTCACTTATTAGGCAAACTTACAAAGTAAGTTTAACCTGAAGGCCCTAAACAATCCAACAAACATCTATACACACACACTTTAGTCTATTTGAGATTCTTCGGATGAGGCAATCCAATGCCTGTTAATCAAGTTTCTTGGATTTTACAGTAATGTTAATAGACTAGGAGCAATGGCAGTCCCAAGATGAAGAAATCATAGGATCTTGATTGAGAATACTTTCACCTATCTCAAATTGTTATCCACACAATATCATTAAACACTGATTCACACCAGAGACTAATATCTATATCCAATCTTAATCGATAATATTCTCATACTGTAGTAAGAGGGGTAATTAAGTATGGGTGCTTGCATTCATAGAAAGTAAGACCCAGATCTAAATAAATCTTAATATAAATATTAAGAGAATTCTGGCTAAGTAAATTATTTAATCTACCTCATGAAAAATGAACTCCTAAAATTTTAGATAATGGAGATTGGTTATTTTTTTTAGCGAACAATTATGTTGGGGTGGTAAGGTCTTAATGAAGCCTTGATGCTGATGTGATGTGGAATGGAGGTGTGAAAATGTGGAGATGGGCAAGGGTAATTGAAGTCTAGAGGTGGCAAGGTGCTAGATATATGATGTGGTGTGAAGCAACATAGTTGTATGGTAACAATGATGTGATATGTCACAAGGTAGTGAGTATTTTCAAAGAATAGGGATTAAAAGAAATTATACTTGAAATCCTAAACCTCGATCATAAAAATAAATAAAAATTAAAAAGTTTTAAAAAATGCATAAGCCTCAATTGGTCAGTTATTAATTAATAAGCAGGAAGATAGTTGAGATTGATGATAATGAAGATGATTGACATGATGTTGAAACAATTAAAGATGAATGAGGCATGAAAGAATCAACTATGATGATGATTCTAATAAAAATTCCTTAAACTATGGGAGTAAAAAGGACTTTAAATTCAGAGTCTTAAGCCATAACTAGTTTATTTTAGGATATATTTACTTGTTTATTTTAGGTTTTTTATTTATATTTTTTGTTTATCTTTGATCTATTGTTATTATTGAGTCATTATAACTTTTTATGATATTATTTTTACACTTTTTATTACTCTCAAATGCTTTATTTTGAGGAAGTTGAGCTTAATTTTTATGATCTTATTTATTATTCAATCTTAATGAGGATTATTTTCTAATGATTTTATTCTTCATATTTTTAATTATTTTAAAATTTTACTTTTGAGGTTTATGCTTGAAAATACTTTAAGGCTTACGTCTGGCCTTAAGAAAAGAAAATGCTTGAATACCGAATTACATAATTTTAAACCTTGGACGAAGTAAATGGAATTCTTCCGATTTGGAGAAATTTATTTTGCACGTAAAGACCTTTTCTATAGTATTTCAAATGAAATATAATTTTGTTTTACACTTGTTTATCTTATAACAAATACAACAACAAGCCTTTATCTCATAATGTGGGATTGGATATATGAATCCTTCTTCTCCAATGTGTCCCATTTAGTTCTTTTTAAATAAGGTTGTTTTTTGTACTTGCTATCCAAGTCTTTTTAGATTTATCTCTATCTTTTTTATAATGAATGCCCAAAAAAATTAAAACCCTCACAAACCTTTTTGCTTTACCCTCAAACCATTCATACCCTTACAATGTTATGTCAAATTACCCCCCGGCCATCCCTGCCCTAAGCATGTCAGTTTGTGTATGCATGCATGCACATACAAACTATGATGTTGGTGGCATTAAACCAAATACCTTAAATTTGACAATCCATCTCAGTGAATTCAGTTATCTGCTATTTTCTTTTGATCAAACCTGGAACTAGTTTTTTGTTTACCTGGGGAAAATAAATAAAAAGAAAGAATGTTTGGAATAAAGCGTTTATAATCAGAAATTAGTGAGAAAGCATTCAATTTAACTGAAGAAAAAACTTCCATTTTCTTTGAAGTAAAAGCTCAGTAATCACTTTCTATGGATGTTTGTATTACCTATTTATCAGAATTTTATTTTTTTTTGCATTATGTAATGTATTTACTAGGTAACAAGAGCTTCCAAAAACGTAAAAAAGAACATGCAGTCGAAGCTGGCCAAGTTTTTGTAATATCCAATTAGTTTATTCCTAATTAATTTTATTTTAGCTAATTAACCCATCGTTACTGTAGCAATTACTGTAGCACCTAGCATGCAGCGGCTGGATTAAAGCATTCGACGCGCGTATGGCTGGGATCGATCGAAAAGTAATACCCGTTCATTTATTCATTTCCTTTCATAGCCGCGGCCTCAATTCATTTCCGCTGATCGAATTCGTCTCCTCCTTTCCCTGCCCTCGGCTGCGGATTGTTGCGTGACCACGAAACGCCGATCTCCAGTTCACCAGAACCTGCCCTCGCCGCCGCGGTCGGCCAATGATTGTGCCGCCTGTGGCCGAGCTGGCGATGCTCGAGTTCGACCGATCGACCTCGCTGGACCGCCGCCTCGCCCGTCCGAATCGCACCCGTAACTTGCTCAGTTGAAATCCGTGAACCGATCGGCTCTAGATTTCCTATTCGGCCGACGGGAAACTAAGAATTTGTGAGTCATTTCTTTCCCTATTCCTTTTCTTTCAGCCTTCCGGTGTTGAAATGCGTGATTGGGGAGTTCAATCTGTTTTGGTACATTAGGTGAGTTCAATTATTGTGTATTAAAATGGGGTTTAGGATTGACATTTTTGTTAATTTTAGTTTGTTAATTTAATCAAGTAATTAATATTGGCGTTAGTAGATTACTTTGGAGTCGTGCTCCAGTATTTCGAAAGATTATATGAGGAGATATTAATTTCAGGTAAGATTGCAGTTTAAGCTGGTGATACTACCGTGTCAAGTATGAGTTTCATTTATGAGTTTCATGTATTAGAAGTATTTAGAAGAATTTCATTATAGGTTGTGTCTTCGAGGAGGAATCATGCACATCATTGGTGTAGAAGCGAGGTGAGACATAAGTGTTAATTTAAATTCGCTTTTATAGTCATGAATGCCATTATTTCTACCGATTTTATAAATTGTATGAATGACATACATCTAGATATTCTCGTATTGATACAATTCTATTCTTCAATGATTATAAGCGGTTAGTTTTTTATTAGCATATGATTTCATGGTCATGAAATCTTGGTTGACCGGCTCCAACCTCAAAATGTCAGAGTCGGGGTTTCATTTTTATTAGCATTTTTATTAGCATATGATTATAAGCTAGTTAGTTCATTTACGAACTTAAAGATTTCATGCTTCCAGTAATTGTGATATGAATTAATTAGTATATGAATTGTAAATTTAGTGATGATTTGATTAGATACAAATTTGTTTTGCTGTTCAAGAGAGTAGCGTGTGGTGGAATCGTGTCCGTCAGTCATCCTATTCTGTTACACTTCAGATTGACCCTAGAATAAGGGTAGGGGGTCATCTGGGGTGTGACAGTTTTCTAGTAGCCATATATTTGAATTGCGTTTTGGTCAATATCTTAGAAATAGATTCTCTTAATATGGGTGTTCAGCTGCTTGATATATCGACTAAGATGAAGCATTTGTGTTTTACCTAATTGCCTAAGTTATCCAACATTTGATGATTTAGAAGAATGGCTTTAGAAGTTTAATGATCAATACTTTCTGTAGTTATATTAACCACATTTGTGAATGACATTTGATTTTTTTTATGACGTTCCTTTATATATTCATTTTCTGTCTGCCATTTTTGTTCTCATGACACCTCTTGAATCCCGACAAGAAATACTTTAGGGATGAAAATTTAGTTGGGCGTCATTGTGGATGAACTTGGTAGGTTTTTTTCTTATTAAATGGGTGAGGGGAGTGGTGTATATTACATCTATATTCCCTAAATTTACATGTTAACACTCTTTTTTAGGTTGATGCTGCTAATATTAGAACAAATCCTCATTATAGATGGATTTTTTTAATATTTTTTTAAAACAGTGATATCTTGTAGTTCTCTCAAATTGTTATGAAACAAGAAATTGTTATTCATACCCGATGGCTAAAATTTTATAAAAATATATATATATATATATATATATATATATATATATATATATATATATATATATATTAGTCTTTAGTTCCCCTCTTGAAGATATGTATTGCTTTTCCTCTTATTGCAATGTTGTTCTGCAAAGCAAATCCACCGTGCAGGCAAAGCCTTACATCATTTACTAGAATTTTAATTATTACATAAAACCTGTGTGCATGCATCACTTGTAGGCTGCTTCTAAAGAAGAGTAATTTGTTGCCACCTGCATCTGTGCCTCCATGCCTCCCCCCTTTCCTTCTTTTCTTTTTGTTCTTTATAGTAATTTGTTTGAGCTACTTTGACTTACTACAATATTGTCTTGCCAACAGGAAAGTTGTTCAACAAGACTTCAACACTAGTCTTGCTTTTCTCAGCCATGAGAAGAAACAGAGAAATGAGGTACTTCTCGACAATTAGCATACATAGTGCACCTTATGTTTTTTCAAAGGTAGTTAAACTTGGTCAGCATAACATCACAATACATATCAGGGTTTTCAAAATTCAAAGAGCAATGCAATGTGCAAATTTTTTTTTTAACTTCAAAGCGCATAGCTGCACATTTTTTTAACAAAATATTCATTACGTATATAAAATAAGTATAAAAAATAATAAATATATTGATGCATTTATTTACAATTATAAGACAAGTAAATATAGAACATGAACTAAAATCTACCATTTTTATCTTTGTAATATTAGGTTGGACTTAAAAGGAGAACAATATTTGTCACATTTATTTATCAACATATTTTTAATATATTTTTTTTAGAAAAAAAAAATAGGTTAAATTATTCTTACTTAAATTTTATAGGATAAATTGACTACAAAATAAATGAGATATAACTCTAAACTTATTTCAAAGAAAATTAAATATGTAAATAATGCATCATTATTAAATTAATTTGAATGAAATTTCTATTACTGATATTTCTCCATTTTTAGAGGATAATATCATAAATAAAAAAGTATAAAGATGATAGACTAACATTATTTCAAGACAAGGATTGGAATCCATTGGAGAAGTCAGGTTTGATTTGTTAATTATTATGGTCGACCAAAATGAATTAATTTACTAAAAAAACTATTCAAATAAAAAATAATGATAAAAATAAGATCTTAGGACTGCAACTTAATGAATTTACTTCAAAAATCATCTCTCCCTAAGAGCAATATTTAAAAGTGCGCAATACAAGACTTGCCTCTACACTTTCTTGACCAAAAGTGCTTTGAGGTGCATGCCTCAAGCGCCTAGGGTGAGGCATATGCCTCACACCTAGTGTGGCATGCCTCAAGTTGGACCTCGCCTCAAAAATATCGAGATAGACTCGTAAAATTAGGTTAAATTTTCTTAAATTTGTACTTTACTTCTCACGACCTCAGCTTACGCGTGATCTCCTCTCTCCTCTCTCACGAGCCAATCACTTATGTTGCACGAATACGGACATGACACAACATGATACGGACACGTGATACTTCTATTATCAAAAATATAAGACACTGATACACGTTAGTTATGACATTATAATAATTAAAATTAATATATATTAATTAAATAATTTAAATAATAAAAAATACTTTTCTTAGTCATAAAAGTTAAATTAATTACTTAAGTAACATATATATGTCTAATTTATTTTATTGTATGCTAATAATTTTAGTGAATAAAATTTAGTATCAATTATAAATTATAAATTTAATTATATTTTTTTTATAATTTTAATTTTTTATAATAAATATATCTTATAATCTCTTCTTTCTCACTCCAATCATATTCTCCAAATTCTCAAAATTCATTATGACAACTTAAAATATGACAAATTATATTTAAAAATATTTTTATATAACATTAATTTAATTATTTAGGATACGCGTGTCCCTTTAATTTTTAATATTTTTTTAATCCGACACACCTCAGCTATGTCCGACACATGTCGGAAACTGCATACTTCTTTTTTAGAAGTGTCCATGCATTATAACAGTCATCCCAAGCACTGCCATCGATATCGCCGCCACCATTGACGTTGTTGTCTCCTGTTGCTTCCTCTCTCATGAGGCAGTTTTCTCCAGTGCTGCCATCTATGCCACTGTCCGTCGCCATCGATGTGACCGCCACCTTCTGCTTCCGCTATCATAGCCTACTGCTTCCATTGCCATTGCTATTGTCTGGTGCTTTCATAGCCACCATTGCTTGCTGCTTCCATTGCCATCGTCGCCTGCTGCTTCTGCCTTCATCAACGTAGCCATAACCTACTGCTTCTGCCACCATTATCGTCGCCTTCCTCTTAGTGACAATCTCTAAATCAAATTTTTTATTTTTTGAATAATTGCGATTTGTATACTTTATTTTACCGTTGAATCAAATTTTTCAAAGTATGGTTTTGTAAGATATGGTTAGAGGCAAGGAAAAAGAAAAATCCATGAGTCATAGAAAAGATCTGGTGTGGGAACATAATATACAAGTGGACATTGGAGGCAATTAGTTATCATATATTTGAAGTGCAATTACTGTGAGAATGCAATTAAAGGGGATGTTACAAGAATAAAGGAACATCTTTCCAACTCGCACAAGAATGTTGCACTTTGTGCTAAAGTGTCAGAAGCAATAAAAGAGGAGATTCGATCATATATGAATAAGTTAATAATATCAAAGCATTTTGCACAGCGTAGTGATAGTGACTTCTCATCATCTTTGCCACCAATACCTAGTAGAGGTGAAAGAGGTCCCATGAACTACTATATAGTAAATGTAGAGGATGATAAGGGTCATGAGTTACAACTTAGAGGATGTCTCCAAAGCATATTAGAGACAAATAAATGTGTGCATGGATATTAGGAGATTTTTTCATAAGAATGTCATTACATTCAATTTGACAACCTCCCCTTCTTTTTTAATATGATCTGTTTTATAGGTGTTTATCAAGACTTAAAACTCCCGTCCGTGTATGATTTGAGGACATGGATGTTGAAGGAGTTTAGTAATATAGAGAAATCAATATAATAGATTAAAAGTACTTGAAGTCAAATTGGAGTATCGATCATATGTGATGGGTGGTCTGACATAAAAATATAAGTTTAACTAATATTTTGATGAATAATTCTTACAACACTATTTTTTCGAAATATATAGAAGCATTTGATAAGGTGAAGGATGCAGAGTATATTTTTGGTCTACTATGATTTGAGGACATGGATGTTGAAGGAGTTTAGTAATATAGAGAAATCAATATAATAGATTAAAAGGACTTGAAGTCAAATTGGAGTACCAATCATATGTGATGGGTGGTCTGACATAAAAATATAAGTTTAACTAGCATTCTGATGAATAATTCTTACAACACTATTTTTTTGAAATATATAGAAGCATTTGATAAGGTGAAGGATGCAGAGTATATTTTTGGTCTACTCGATAGAGTGATAGAGGAGATTGAAGGGTATTTGGTGGTTTAGATTGGGATAGATAATGCTAGTGCTTATATGGCAGCTTGAAATAAGTTAATTTTAGTGTTGTGCGCTGCATATATGTGATTTTAGAGAAATTTGGTGACTTACCCCAACATAAAAATGCCTTGACTAGAGCAAAGAAGATTTATAAATTTGTTTGCAACCATTTATGGGTATTATCTTTAATGAGGAAGTTTTATAAGAAAGAACTCCTACACCCTCCTACAATAAGATTTGCTGCAACCTATTTGACTCTACAGAGCATGTTGGAATCTAGACAACCATTGGAGGCAATGTTCACTGTCACTGAATGGCTTTAGTTGTGCATGAGCAAAGAAAGTTGAGAGAAAACAAGTAAGAAAATTTATTTTAAATGAAATATTTTGGTCTAGTATCACATATGCAATAACATCAAGGCCATTAGTTCAAGTTTTGAGGATGATAAATGTAGAGAAAAAGTCAACTATGTGTTTTGTTTATAATGCAATGGATGAGGTGGAGTTAATAGCCAAAAACTTAGGAGGAGAAGAGGTCAGTTATAGGGAGATTTGGGATATCATTGGTGAGAAATGGGAGCTTCAACTCCATCTTTATTTGCATGTTGTTGGATTATCTTAATCCTCAATTTCAATATGCTGAAAAAAAGTCTACCAATCCTGAGATTAAGTTGGGGCTATAATATTGCATGGATAGATTAATTGCTATCCAAACTCAAAGAGTAATTGTTGACATGTAACTTGTTCCATTTAGAAATAAGGAAGGATTCTTTGGGCTACAAGTTAAAGATATTGTTGTAAAGCGTTCTCTAGGTAATTTTTTATTTAAGGTGTTCATTGAAATAAAAATCACTCTAAATTCTATTTTTATTTTATTTTATCTAACTATATTATTTTCATTCAAATATAGTTGAATGGTGGTCTAGTTTGCTATTAAATTATTAGGACTCGTATGCTCGTCATCCGAATGTGAGCACAATTGGAGCACATATAATCAAGTCCACACAAAAAGGAGAAACCGTCTAACTACCTTAAGGATGAGTTCTTAGGTATACATCATGTATAACAAAAGGCTAAAAGATAAAAATCTTATGAAAAAGAGTTTGAAGAATGGAGAGGATCCTTTATTATGTTAAGATATGTCGTCAAATGATGAGTGGTTTGTAGATGATGATAATGAGGTTACATCATTTGAGTTATAACAAGAAGATCTTAATGTTGATTTTTTTGATGGAGCTATGAACAAGGCTAGTACATCAAGTACAAACTACAAGAGAAGATCTTAAAAGAAAGGTATCTCTACAAATTTGGAACTTTGAAGTTATTTTAAATTTTAATTAATATTTTTAATTTCTTATTGACTATTACTGATTAGAGAAGAGAAAAATGATTGAGATTGAAGAAGAGGAAGAACGAGAGAACTTGGACTAAACAGAAAAAGAGGAAGGTGAGAAAGCTATTTATCATGATGACGACTCAAATGAAGATCCTTTGAGTGATAAGAGTGTTGAGAGCTTTGATTGTTTATTATATTTGGATGTATGAATGTTGTTATGTTGAGCAATAGAAGTGAGAATTTTTTTATATTAAACTTATCTTACATTTTACTTTGATAATTTGCTTTATTATTCTATGTTACTTTCATTTGATGTTTTATTTTAGTTTGATCAGTTGATGTTTGCATCACACCTGAATTATTTGTAATTTGTTACATGATGCTTTATGGTTTGTGCAATATGTTATTTGATATACATGCAATTTGTCACTTACTATTATGTTAGGAAGTTAATATGCCATTATGCCTATTATTAATATATTTATAGATTAGGATGCTAATATATTAATTTATATCTTTATTTTGATTTTATGTAATTTTTTAATTATAAGGCTTACATCTCAAAATGTCTTAAGGCTTATGCCTCACCTCACAAATGAAAAATTTCTCAATATCCAATTGCACAATTTTAAACATTGTTTAAGGGAGAGAGTGTGTTTGTGTGGGAGTTACACTTGAGATGAGCTGTTGTATCAATTGGGTTAGGGTCGAGCCAAGAGCTATTATGTCGATAATGTCAGGGTCAAGCCGAGCTATTGTGTTAATGAGGTTGTTATGAATTGTAAGGTCAAGGCGAATTGCTACGTCAAGGTCCTTATCATTCTTTTACACTGTTAGCCTCTTGGGTGAAAGTAGAATGCCTTAATCGCTATTGTGTTATATGCACTCGATCTTCTCCTCATAAACTCGATCCGCTTTCAGTAGAACCCGACTCACTAAGCTTACATGCAATTCGTTGCTTGCCATGCAAGCGAGCACTTCTCACACAATTGTCACATGATTGTGATGTGAAGCGGTTTGTCCTTGCTTCGCTTTGCTTCAAGTTTAATGCTTTCTTTAAAGTGCATTTTTAATTTCACAACAACAACAATAATAAGCCTTTATCTAACTATGTGGGGTTGGCTACATGAATTTTTTTTTATATAATGTGTCCAATTAAGTGTCATATTCTCGTGTAATCCTAGTAAATTAAGATTAGTTTTTATACTTTCCTACTTTTATCTTTCTTAACATTAGGCTGAATCTAATACATCTACTCTCTTAATTGGGTTAACTGATGGCTGCATTTTATGTGACATAATTATCTAAGGTGACTCTCTCTAATCTTATCTATCACTAGAGCTACTCTAATCTTATCACATATATATTTATTTCTCATTTTGTTTCTAAGTGTAAAGTCACTCATCCACCTGAGCACCTTCATCTCTACCACACTTAAATTTATTCTTCTCTAATCTTATCTACCATTAGAGCTACTCCAATCTTATCGCATGTATATTTGTTTCTTATATTTTCTTTAAGTGTAAAGCCACTCATCCACCTAAGCATCCTCATTTTTATAACACTTCACATAAATTTATGCTTCTCTTTTACTAGTCATCATTTTACACCAGAAAGCATTGCAAATCTCACCATCATATTATAAGATTTTATTTTGAGTCTAAGTATTACTTTTATATCACACAATATGCCCGATGCATTCCTCCACAAAAGTCCACTTCAGCCATCCAACTTGAATTCTACTAATAACATCCCCATCCATATCACCATCACTTTGAACAATAGACCTGAGATATTTAAAATTTTTTCTCTTTTTAATGATTTGATCACCCATTGTCACCGCTGTCATTTTTAATTTCACTGATACACATAAGTCTACGACACATCATTGCAAAGTTTAATTGTCATGAGAGGACTTTAGATTGAGGTTCATTTGAATTCTTTCATAGTGTATGAAAATGATGTTTTCATTCAAAGATTTGTTAAATTTGACTAAAAATACAAAAAAAAAAAACATGGTCAATAACACACAGGAGGCGAGGGCAGATCACAACAACATTAGCGGAGGAAATCATGCTCTGTTTTGAGATTTACAGTTTGTGTTTCAACAGCGAATTCAACCTTCATTCAGTAGGGATTTGAGGGAGTTTTGAAAGGGAATATATATATTTGAGTTAAAATGGAAGATGAGGTTCAAATGCACACTTGAAAGAAAATTTTTTGAACACGCCTAAATCTTCTTGTATAAAGTAATTTAATTTAACAAAAGGCATGGCTTTGAACTATAAAGGGTTGTTTTATAGAAGGAATCTCCTTTAGTAATTGTCCTTTAATAATTATTTTACTTTTACCAATGGTAAGATGGATCCCCTTGATAGCTGCTCTTATTATTGGTGTATTTTTGTTGGGGCTTTGCAAAAATTTTTTGAATTTCATTTCATCTATCTGCTAATGTCTTTCTATCGACTGATGCATTATCTATATCTTAAGACAAATGACCATCATTTTTTTAGCATAAATATTGCTGAGAATTATCTCTGATATTCTTGAAAAAGTTTCTACTTAATTATTCCATAGTTTCATGAGCATTTTATTTTTTTGAGATTAGCATGAATATTTTTGAAGATATTTTAGAAATGTTTGGGGCCTGATTGGCTAGAATTGCTTTATTGGTGCTAATAATACTCTTAATATAGGCTAAGTTTTCTTTTATTTTAATGGTAGATCACAATTTTAATGAAAAATTTCTATTTTTTTTCATTGAAAATCATTCAAGTTTAGATCCATGGACTTTGGCATTCTATGGGAGGGTGGACTGAACTTTGTCCTATGCAGTGGGACTGATTTTTGGGATTGGGGTGAAGATCACTTAAGATGAATTAAGTATTTTTAATGGGGGTCAGCAGATTTTATATTATTGTTCTAATTTTTTTTCACCAATTGTAAAACTAATTAGGATTTTTCACTACTATAATTTTTTTTCATCATGACAAACATTCATGAATGTTTGCACTTTGAATTAATCATGTAGAAGGTTTTATTCATTGCTTCAACATAGGTTCAATACAACAACAACAAGCCTTTATCCCACTAAGTGAGGTCGGCTACATGAATCCTTCGTCTCCATTGTGTCCTATTATGTGTCAAATTCTCATTTAATTCAAGTATACCAAGGTCTGATCTATTCTCTTAACCTGCCATCTGGACCACTGACTTGCCATGGTCAAACCATCTAAGGCGACTTCTCTCTAATCTTATCTCGCTAATCGATGAGCTACTAACTTTTTTCCCGAACATACTATTTCGTGATTTATCTTCTAAGAGTAAAGCTATTCATCCACCTAAGCATCCTCATCTCTGTAACACTTAACTTAGTCTTATGCTTCTCTTTGATTGGCCAACATTTTGCACCATAAGTCATTGCAGGTCTTACTACCATCTTATAAAATTTTCCCTTAAGTTTAAGTGAAATTTTTCTATCACACAATAGGCCAGATGCATTCGTCCACTTTAGCCATCTAACTTGAATACTACTAATAACATCTCCATCTATTTCACCATCATTTTGAACAATAGAGCCTAAATATCTGAATCGCTCACTCTTATTAATGACTTGTTCGTCTAATGTCACAACACTACCACTAGAACTTCTACAACTAAAATTACACTCCATATATTCAGTTTTAGATCTACTTAAACGAAAACCTTTAGACTCTAAAGTTGACCTCCATAATTCAAGTTTCTCTTGGACTCCTTCAACATAGGTTCAGTAATTAAAGAAAATTTATCTATTATTTTTGGAATTATTTATTGTGTTGATTTGAAAAGCATTTAAGGCTTAATTCTTGTGATGCACAATTCTATCATCGACAATTTATTTATTGTAGGTAATTACTCTGTTGGGCTTATTAGAGTTGTATTGAATTTTAGCACTATCTTTATCATAATAGGTTTCTTAGGGACAATGAAAACTTCTTAAATAATGCTCAAAAGGTTTCTAAGGAGAATGAATTTCATAATCCTCATTATTAATTTTGATTATAGATTCTCTGATTGATTTGATATGGAAAGTTATCATCGCAAAATTATATCCTTAAAATTTTTAAGCGATATTTTTGGAAGATGGTCCATCAAAATAACGATCATTTACCAAAGATGGAGAGATGAACTATTCCCAACGTAGTCGCCAGAAAAATCTAGGGACTAGAAGAGTTTCTTCCATTATTTCTTCTTTTGCGACATTTTTTTTTGGTTTGGTGAGGGATAGGGATCATTGGATTCTTACCTTTGGAGTGATTCACTCTACATTGTTAAAATTCACGAGTTAGAAAATCAAAGATTAAGTTAGTACTTTTTTAATATATTTAATTTCAAAATCAAATTTATATAATTGTGCTTGCTAAATGACATTTTTTTTAAAAATGTTAGATTTTTAACATTTTTTGGATTATGGATTTATTGTACCATAGTCCATTCATAATTGTAATTTTTTTATTTAACAAATTATCTTGAAATTTTCTAATATTATTTTCTATAGAGGGCCTCCCTTTTTTTATAGTAAAACATTTTTTGAGTAGAATTTCATCATCCCAAGGTATATAGAGCCACTATGTCTTTGGAAGAAGTACGGAGATTTCTTATTTGAAGGGTTGTTTGGGATCACTTATGTTTTTTTGTTTTCTATTTTTATTTTTATTTTATTTTATCTATATTTTAATTTAAATAAAATATGTTGATATTGATAGTTATTTCTAAGAACACTCAGAATATTCAAAGATTATTTTCAGGATTCTTAAAAATAATGACTCATTTTTGAAAACAAAAAAAATAAAAACACATAAATTACACTAAACAAATATATTTTTAAAAATAATATAAAAATAAAAACAAAAACAAAAAATTGATATCAAGTAGGCCCTAACAATACCATCATAGCCCTAACTGAGGCATTAGTTTTGATGATGTCAAAACTATTTGGATTACCTAAATGTAGATAGGGTGGATTTTTTTCACCTTTTGCTTAATTTTTTAACAACCTTGACGTGAATGTTAGTCCAAGGAGGTGATTTTTTTTGTTATTTTTCAGGTAATCAACAATCTTGAAACTATTTGGATTACCTAAATGTAGGTAGGGTGGATTTTTTTTACTTTTTGCTTAATTTTTTGAACAACCTTGACATGAATGTTAGTCCAAGGAGGTGATTTTCTTTAAGGTAATCAAAAGAGGGGCAGCATTAGCTGCTAATTTTTTTATAGAAGAATGTAGCATAATTTAATGATTTTAAGAATTTGAAGTTGATTGAGATCATTTATTATGTCAGAAAATTTAGTAGCGAATTCAATGCCACGATTCACTAGAACAATGGTAGAAATGCTAAATATTTTGCATTTCTTCTCATCTCCATGCCAATGTATTGCTATCAACTAATCCATTATATGTATCATAAGACATGTGATCATCATTTTCTGGCATAAATAATTCTGATATAGAAGCAATACAAACCCATAGGAGTCGCAAACCGAATGAATCAGTTGACCTCAATCAAACTAAATGCTTTACTAATATTTATTAGAGAGTAAAAATCAAATGGTGAAGGTGAACCTAATGGATGGTTAAAACAATTTTCTTCTCAAAAATACATATGCCTTTAAGAAATGGTCAATTGTTTGGTATTTATACATCAATATATTTTTCATTAATCTGATATGAAACTAAAACCCAAATATTTCATATGCTTTGTCAGCTATAAGTATTAAAGGGGGCGATTGGAGATAAGAGAAGTGATTGGAGGATGGGAGGGGAGCCCTGGTATCTAATTAAATAAGCGTTAGGCCTCATAGGAGAAAAAACACTTAAGGATAATTATCAAAGCAATTTCCAAAAAAAAAAAAATCTCTGAACAATTAACTCGATATAAATTAAAATCAAATTTCTTTTAAAACATAAATCAACCAATACAAAGTGATAATCTGTTCTACAATGGACAATGCACTTTTGTTTTGATTCAATTGTCACAACCAATCAGACTCTCAATAATAGAACCCAATCTTAATAAAATGCACTATTAATTATACTATTTGTCTTTAATGTCCCAGGAACAATTAGAATTTGTTTATGTACAGATTGCCACAGAATTTTCTTCTGTCGAGAATTAAAGAGAAAAAGAAAATAACTTTTTATTTGGAATATTTTGATGCGGAATAAAGTGGCTAACATAATCTTTTCTTTCTCGACCAATATTATTTGTAGAACTTAACAGGATCAGATTGGAGGAGCATCATGCCTCAAGCACTATCTTTCTCTGGCAACAGTCATCTATCTCATAAAAACTCTCTAGACGGTGGTCCTAGTGATACAAAAGGAGTGGAAGCATCTTCAAGCGTCTCATCAGAGATTAATCCCATGACTAACACTCCCAAATTACCTGAGGTGAATCATTTTATTCCTTCTCAAATAATTAAAAAAAGGTGGAGGATTTACATGCATACCATACAATTCTTATGTATTTACATATCCAATTATATAACACTTTAATGTTACCATCATACCAAAATCTCTAGGTGAAGGAAAATATTTCACTTTAGTATAGTTAATATTAGTGATATTTTTATGTGTGAAATACACCATTCATTCATAGAAAAGTGTTATATACAAATACTAAATTTTAAGCATTAAATATTTAAATGCATAAGAATTGTGTGGAATGTATCTAAATATTTTATAATTAAACATCAAATTTTAGGTGTTAAATATGCAAAATGTATGAGAATTATATGCTATGAATGTAAATCCTCCCCCATCCAACAAAAAAAGAAGAAAATCATCTCTAAGCATAGTGTTTTACTATTATTGGTGATTAGGGGGCGGAATACCTGAGACAGCCGGCAGTGGCATCCTCAACTTTGATTGAACTAACGACACGGCTCGACTTCTTCAAAGAGCGACGGTCCCAACTATTGGAACAGCTGCATAATCTTGAGCTGAGCCATGGAATATCATCTCAAGGATTTGCATATAATCCTTCCTCGCCACCTTGGAACAGTCCAAGATGAGATGATATAATAACCATTTTCCTGCTATCTCCTGATTGAAGGTTTCTCCTCTATTCACCAATTTCTGTGTTTTGAAGACTTTTTTCAGTTGCATGATCTGCCTTCACTTTCCGATTTGTGAGAACTTTTAGTAATGTAAATATATCTAGCTTTTTTTTTTTTGGGGTCTGTTCTTCAGCTGCTATTTGGTTTGGTTGGTCCTTGAATAGCACTGTTATTGTAAGAATGTTTAGTTATGTGCTCTTTCCAGCAAAATTTATATATATATATATATATATATTTCTTTTTGAGTATTTAAACAGGTGCAGATTAGATATTATGAACCATTTTTTGTCAACGGGTTTAAATAATTCATTTTTGCTTCAGAATTCATTAAAAAGAAAGATTTATAGCCGTTTTTATGATATAGTTTTAAATTTTGAAAACAGTTGTCTTATAATTTGGAGATGTTTCTATTTATAAGATTTTTTGTTTTGGCATTTTTTTTGAAGTCGTTATTTATTGTTTTGGAATATAATAATATTAAAATTTGATTGTATTAACACATTTTTGATGGCTTTGTAATTAAATTTACTCACAATCATGTGATTTATTTAGAATTCTGAATGTGTAGAAACTTTAAGTTGAGCTTCACCTGAAGTCCTTTGTTAGAGCTTAAAATATAATTAGAGTTTCATGCAGTCATTTTGAGCATCCAAGTAATTTTTATTTATCAAAATAAAAGCATTTTCTTTTTTGTTAGGAGCAATATCTTTGATATTTATACTAAGCTTTTTACCAGTTGCCAGTCTTGTATTTAATAGAGTATTGTTATATATATATATATATATATATATATATATATATATATATATATATATATATATATATATATATATATATATATTTGATCTCTTTTTAATGTTCATAATAAAATATCAAGTAGCATAGATATTTATTTTTTAATTTATTATTGCATAAATTCTCAATATCAAAATGATTTCTATAATGATAAGATTTTTTTTTTTTGGCACCTTATTTTAATTGAATATAATAAATTTTATTCATAAAAATCATATATTGTTGTAAGAGTAGCAATTATCATATTAATTATGATATGCATGTTGAAATTTTTATTATAATGTATAAAATATGGATTCTTGCCTTAAATGGATATGTAGGCATTGAATCCTTTCCAAATATTAGTTAATTGAGCATATGGGTATATATAGTGATGACTTGTTAAAAAGTTATTGAACATTAATAGGTTGTGTTGTCACAACTCAATTCAAAAGTTTGAAATTTTAAGTGGGAGCAAACGTTCGGACTATGAAAATTAAAATTTATACTTTTAAAATTGTAATAATCTAAATTCAAAAGTAATATATTTAAAAAATTTAAATTATTTTTATTAGTTGTTATCCCATTTGTAACATGCATTTTTTTCTTTATTCATTCATTTAAATTTGAAATCTTTAATTAGTAATATAATGAGTTTTCAAATGATTAATTGTAATTTTGAATTAGAGTATTGGATGAAAAGAAAATTAATATGTATATTAATTTTTTTTATTAAAATTTAATAATTTATATGATGATTTGAATCAATTATAAATGTGAATGTCATATAAACAAATATTTAAAATGGATAAATTTTCAAAACATATTTTCTTATTGTATATTTTATGATCTAAAATTTTAAATTTTAATAAACTTAATAGCTTATTTTATACATTCGATAAGGGCATTATCTAAGTATAACTTAATGCACCCTAATTGATATAAGTCCTGTCAACACAATGAAGCTTAAACAAGTCTACTTTTGTCTAAGGTGTAAATGCTCCAACACACTCATATCCAATACATCCCCTATTTTGCACTAGAGTTGTTAGTTTTAATCAAAATTTAAAAATCACTCGAAAATCAGCTCGATTTTCTGATTGAATCGAGTTCAATTCGAATTAATTGAGCTGAGCTACGAGCCGAGTTTCTAAATTGGTTATTTAATTGAGCTGATTTTGAGCCCAACCTAGCTCGGTTCGTGAATTGTCTTGGATCGAACTATTAATTCTGCATTTTAAACGATGAGCGTTCGATTTAGTTTGGAGGACTGTGATTTATCACAGAAACAATGTTATAAGATTCTTTTCGCAACTCGCAAGAATCACAGCCCTACTCATAGTGTCTTTCTAGTTTTCCTTTGTGGCTCTACCCTAACCCTTGACTTCGAGGCCTCGAGCCCTCGACTTCGACTCTCCAATTCTTTTATTCTCTCGATCTTCTGATTCTCGATCGATGCCTCCGTTCATGATTCTTAAATAGTTAAGTTCTTTGTGTTGTGCCTTTGTTATATAATCAGGAAGTTAACTCTTTTGGAAGTCTCGCTAATCTTGGCAACAATCTCTATAAGGTTTTAATGTTTTCTTTGCATCTATTAACTATATTTCAAATTTTGAATAACGTAAAAAATAAGTTGAGAATGAGGGTTTTTTCATTTGCTGCCTCTATATCTAGTATCATGATTCATATTCTTAAGTGACATCGATCGGTGACTATTGAACTATTGTCCTAAATGGCTCATTCATAATTGATTATTTCTATTAGATACTTTTGCTCTCATATTGATCACATGGATTTTCTATTTTTACTGGCTTAGGTAGGGTTTTTTTTTCGATAATGATGAGGGTTTTGTTTTTTTTTTTTCATTTTCTAGCTTTCTGGCTTTCTTGCCTCTGGCTACCTCTTAGTTATTTGCTGGTGGCCTCGTTGTTGGTGCAGTGGTGTTTCTTGTAGTTGTATGTATTTTTGGGGGTTTATATTATTTTTTGCTGAGCTTGCCGAGGGGTTGTATTGCTGAGCTTTCATAATTGCATTGTTAGTGGCCTGGTGCAGTGGTGCATTGATACATCAATGTCCCAGATTAGGGAGGTAGTTTAGTTTGTCACTTATTATTATTTATTTTTTGTGGAAATGGGAATGTTCACAATATTGTTATCTTAAGCCAAAAATTGAAAATATATATGTTGGTTATACTCTTAACGATGTTGTGACTATAATGATGATAATGATTTGTAATTTTATGCATTGGATTGAATGAAACAATTTCAGTTATTGCCATATCATTCAAATAAGATGAAAGCAAGCATTAATGTTGGTTGCTGGTAAAATAAGATAAGATAGTGGCAATTGAATTCATTAGCATACTCTTTGTTGGTTGCTAGTTTCTCATTGACACAATGCAATGGTGTAGTGGTATTGCTTTCAGAGTTTCAATCTTTCACACTCATAATTCAGGACATTGATACTTTGATAGTTTGTAACCTTGTGGGTATGTGATTCTGTGGAGTGTGGACTATGGGTCTATGGCCTATTGGTAGATAATAACATTTTTTTTATTTCTCTCTGTGTTATTACTATTAAGTTGGGTCATTTGGTTGTGTAGATGATATTATCGCTTGTAATTTGTTTTTTTTCACACTATTATATCTAGAAAAAAAAAGGTGGTTAATGTTGGACATGGTCTATTTTCTTGGGTATGCTTACTAAAAGTGGATTTATATAAAAGGGTCGAGCAACGTAGAAAGCTTTGGGAGTTTGAGTGTTCTTTTCTTAGCATACACTACACTTTGCATACATGCATTATTGCCTTTGACATATTCATTTTATTAACCTTATGGTTCTTATTTCATTTTATAGACAATAGCCACAAATTCACAAAATCAATCCGTAAGTTCTAGTTAATCTCCAGTTGATAATATAAGTACTCCTAATGAAAGTATTGGAGAAATTATTAGCATTGAGGACATCAAAGGCAAAAGGAAGAGATAAAAAATTTGGCAATATTTCTGTCAAATTTCTATCTTTGAGAAAAGTAACATGGTAGAGAAGTGGAAATGCAATTATTGCTCCAAATCATACCTCAAATAGAAAACATGTACTACTTCTCAGATGAATAGACATTTCAAACTTCATCATTACAGTAAAACAATTACGAAAGGGAAAAAATAAAAACTCTTTGATCCAATAGCTAAAGATATATGAGTTGATGATTTAATGTCTCCTTTGTGTGTCTCTTCTACTTATGATCATAGTAGAATTAAAAAAATGTCATTTTCAAAATGAGTATTATTTAGGAGTACCCCTTCATGATGGTCGAGCATTTATGGTTCAATATTCTAATCAAATCAATGAATCTTAATTTTCATAAAATATTTAGGCATTCTATCAAAGAAGAGTGTATGAAAGTTTATGAGTTAGAGAAAGAAAAGCTCAAAAAAAAAAATTCAGTTGATTGAGCATGTTTCCCTTACTTCAAATTGTTGAACATCAAGCCAAACTGCTAGCTATATATGTTTGACTGTGCACTTTATCAGTTGTGATTAGAAATTGCAAAGTAGAATAATAAGCTTTATTGATTTGGACCTTCCTCATAGTGGTTATGTTATCTCTGAGGCTATTTCTGAAATTTTAGTTGCAATTGGGTCTTGAAAATAAAATTTGTACAATCACATTTGATAATGCTTATATTAATGATGTTGTTGTTAGAAACTTGAAAGCTCTGTTTAGTGGAAGTTCTGGATTTCTTTTTATTGGAGATTTTTTTCATGTTGAATGTGCTGCTCATATTTTGAACTTGATGGTTTAAGATGGTTTGAAAGAAATTTGTCAGATCATTGAGAAAATGCGAGAATCTATCTTTTTTATAAAGAGGTCACCAAGTAGATTGCATAAATTTGGTGAGATTGCTAGACAAATAGGATTGTCAACTTCAAAATACTTTACTCAGATGTTCCGACCTGCTGGAACTCAACATATAAAATACTTGAGTCTGCTTTTTATTACAGAGTTGTATTTCCTGAGTATGCTTTAAGGGATCACAATTATTTGTGGTTGCCTTCAGATGAGGAATGAGAACAATTTGACAAAATTAGACAACTTTTATTTTAGTCATATTATTGAGGTTTTTTCTGGCTCAACTTATCTAACAGTTAATCTCTTGCTTCCAAATCTAATTCTAATAAAAAAAATTTTAGATAGAGATTGTGCTTTAGACACTACATTTCTTTCAAATATGACAATTTCTATGAAATCAAAGTTTGATAAATACTGGTCTGATTGTTCTATGCTATTTTCAATTGCAGGAATACTAGATCCCAGGATGAAAATGTTTGAGATCAATTACTATTACCCATAGATTTATGATTATGATATTGTTACTGAGAAGATAGATGTTGTAAAACAAAAACTTTTTGAGCTCTACTCATATTATGTAGTATAGAAACAAAATATTTCAAATGAATTTTCTAAGAGTACATCCTCTCAATCGATTAATAGTACAACTATTCCACAAAGAAGTATAAGTGATGTTGATGTTCTTGATGCCTTGTATGATTTCATTGGTTTGACTAGACTGCTACTTCCACAAAAAATTGATTTAAAACTTTACTTAGAAGAGGCTTGTGTGAAGTGTCCAGATTCTGAATTCGATATTCTTGAGTGGTGAAAAATATCGGTATTGAAGTATAAAACTCTGTGCAATATGGCAAAAGATATTTTTATAGTTCCCATAACAACTATCGCTTCTGAATCAACTTTTAGTGCTGGTGGTCGTATGCTTAGAGATTATAGAAGCTCGTTATCACCAAAAATACTTGATGCTTTAATTTGCACTGGTAGTTGGATTTATTCCTCATATAAGCCATCAAAAGAACCATTGGTATTTTAGATTATTCTATTACAATTATGTTGTCTTTCTTCTTATTATAATTTCATTATTTCTAACTATTACTAATCTATTTCAATTTAACATTCTTCCTAAGGAGAATTTATCAGTTGAGGTGCTAAAACACATGCCCAATAATTCTAATGTTTGATGAAGCAAATCAAATAATCAATTGGTATGGTTTGATATTATGTTAAGAACTTGGACATCTTTATTTAGCAATTAGGATATATTTGAACACTTAGAACTTAGTAATTGGGGTACTTTGAAAGTTTTGTATATTTCAATGCTATTACATTCATATTATTATATTCTTTAGAATTTGCATGTTTAGGATATATCCAATGATGAAAATTGACTGAGATGCTTATAAGTTTGAAGGGCAGATAAAACTGATACATTATAATGGTGGATAATCGTTAAGCGATGTTTTGGCAGTGATATAAATTTGATGCCAAAATAATCTTGTTGTTTTGTTTAAATGTTTTGGTATTGTTGAATGCTGAATTGAACCTGAAATGTTGGTCTTCTATAATCTGTCTTGACTCTTCTATATTTCCTCCTAGTCTGCCATTGTTGTCTTGTTGGTGTTCTTTTTCTGTTGTTGTCTTTCTCCCTATTAAGGCAATTCTGTCGTGCTCTACTGTTGTTCTTAACTTTTTTTGTTGTTTTGCATACAAAATTTTTGGTTTAGGTGGAAGGCTTGAGCTTAGCTCCCTTTCTTAGCTCCAATATTGTTCTTAACTTTTTTATTTCTGTGGCCTATGCTGGTTGTTTTGCTCCCATCTCTGGTATTGGACTTTTGCTGTTCTGCTTATCTCCTTTGGTTTAGGTGGAAGACTTGAGCTTAGCTCCTTTGTTGTTCTGCTTATTGATTTTTGCTGTTTTGCCGTGCGGCCTGTGCTGACTATATTGTTGTTAGTATTTTTTTCTGTTCTATTTTGCTGCCATATTTGGTAAACTGATAAGTGGTAATAGGTTTTTGCTGTTCAGAGCACTTCTTTACTTATATTGTTTTGTCATTCTTCCTGCTTTGCTATGTTGTACTGCTATTTCTTTCTGGATGTTGGTTGTTCTGCTGCCATATCTAGACTCAACTATAGTTTTCATATGATGCAACAAGGGATATTCGACTGTTGTTCTTTTCTTTTTTTATTTATCCACCAATCATCTCAGTTTTCTGAGGATAAAAGTCATACATAATCTATTATATTCTACTCATTTATCTATTGTTGCGTGCTAGAAAACCAGTTGCGCAGAGTGAAAGTTTACGCCTTAGCCTTGTTGTGAAATTCAGCACACACACAAGTATTTAAAGAGTGAACAAGAAAACTCCAGAAATTTTTACGTGGAAAACCTCAAAAAGAGGGAAAAAATCACAAGGCCTAGCCATTAAAAATCTTTCACTATGTATCTGTTTCGGAGTACAAAATCTTCCCAATAATGGGATTACATAATTGTATATGAGAAGGAAACAATAGCTATGTCATCAATGCTCAGGTCAGATTACAGTGGTAGCTGATGATGGTGAACAATGGGAACAATGAAATGATGAAGGTCGATGATGGCAGAGATGACGACGACGAGGATCAGCGGCGGCGGCGACCGGATGATGGTGAACAACGGGGAACAACGACTGACGATGAAGGTCGTCATGATGGAGACCGACAGAGATTGACGACGGAGAGGATCGGTGGCGGCGGCCGGCGGCGGTGGTTGACGACCGTCGAGTAGTGGCACGATTGTGCTTGGAGGATCTTCAAGCTTTAGAGCTCTCTCCTCTCTCTTGCTTGGCCTCCTTCTCTTTCACTTGGCCTCCCCTCATATGAGGAATGAGAGGCTATTTATAGATTGGAGGAGTGACGTCTCGGCAAATACATGCAAAACCCGTACCACTCTACTTCATCGGACGGCTCAAAATGATTCATTTTGATCATTTGATGTATTTTAAACATTTGAATGCTTAAATAAAGTCGGAATTATGAGATCTTGGGCTTGTTGGATCCGGCTCGTCGAGACGCTCAATTTGACTATAAACACTCCATATTTGAGAGTCTTTTAGGAATTTAACTGATGCCCCAAAGTTTCCAATGATGTTTTAAGTGCTTGATCTCAACCAGTTTCAATTTTTGATCAGCTTGCTTTCGGTATCAAGATTCTTGCTTCGACTAGTAGAATTTTCATGGTCATATCATCTATCATTTTTTCTTTCTGTAAAATTCAATAATATCATCGTTTATTCTTTGATAGATTTAAATGAATTTTGCTAATCCTTTTCTTGAGTTTTCAGATGTTGCACCAAGGGTATTCGACAGCCTATTGAGGAATCAAAGATTCAAAATCATGTTTTTTTATTTTATTTTTTACTTTTTTTAAAGTTGTAAGTTGTAGACTTGTGGTGTATAATGTATTTACATTAGTGCAAAGAATTGTAATTAGTAAAATGTAACTTGAAAGTTGAAAATTATAATTTGATATGCACTTTGTTCAGATTTTTGTTTGTAAATTATAACAAGATATTATTAGGATTGCAAGATTTTTTTTCTAAATTATAAACTTTTTTCTCTACACATATATATATATAATATGTGTATATTTTTTAAAATATATATTTTAATGTAATTTGTATCATAAAAGTTAAAAATTATTTTGAAAAAAAAAAGCATAAAAGATAAAAAAAATTCAAGCTAGCTCGTTTTGGCTCGTTGAAAATGAGCCTGCTCAGATTGCAGTGCTGAAAAAAAAAATTCAAGCTAGCTCAGTAACAAATCGAGCCACCTTGTAATCGTCAATAATTTGATTCTAGTTTGCTTGAACTTGAAGGGATTGAGCCAAGATCCGAGTTTGAGCTGGCTCAAACAATTTCGAGCCAATTATGAGCCCATCACGGATCAGTTCTAAATCGACTCATTTACATCCCTAATTTGCACAATAGAGCGTGGTTAAATTTCAATATTATTTGATGTAGAAGGAAAGTCATTAATATGCGCGCAAGTATATTGCATCCTTAGTCAATACCATAAGGGGTAAACTCCTTTCATCATGCACAGACAAACACACACACACACACACACACACACACACCATATATATATATATATATATATATATATATATATATATATATATATATATATATATATATATATATATATTATTTTCATTGACATTTATCATGATGTTCTTTATTTTTTATTGACACTATGCTTGATTAATAATAATTATATGTGATTCCGTATAAATTTAAGCCATGCTAGAATGATTAAATGTTCTCCTAAGTGAAATGATTGTGTATGCATTCTTTAAGTAATACAAATGCATATGTTATTCTCAAATATGATAGATAAGTTGTAGTAGAGAGTTAATCTATTGAATCATAAATGGGGAGAAATTAAGTCAAATCTATTAATTAAATACAAAAAGATTTAAAAGCAGAAAATAGTATTAAAATTTAGTAATGTAATTACTTATTTTATAAATTTAATTCCCTCCTTTAAGTTAACGCGTGCAATAATATCATATTTAAAAATAAATATTAGTTATTCATCACAATTAAATTTTATAAAGATTTATTTTCAATTGAATACTTCTATTTATTATATTTTCTCCATCCTTGAACTTATATAATTTTATTTATGAGCCTTACTTACTATGATAGTATTGAACTATTTATTTATTTCATTAAGTATTTGATATTTCATAAAATGATATAAATCATTATAATATTTTTATATAAAATATTTAAATTATAATTACAATTCTTATATCATTTTCTTTTATATAAAAACTAGTTATTCTTACTATGCAATTTGTATTTCCTTCCCTTAAAATAGATTTAATTATTTTATACTCATCTAAACAAATTTAAGAAACATTTAACTCATATTTATAAACTAAATCATTAATTTCTAGATTTAAAGTTTATATATAACTTTATTTTGAATTAAAATCTCTTGAATAATATAAAAATATATGATTTTATTTTATAACATAACAACATGAATTTGTAAATTAATTTTTATCCTAATATCATTAACTTTTTAATTATGATAATTCAATTTGTCATATATAAATTTATTTTCTTAATAAATTTTACTAACTAATAAATATATTATTTAAGTATTAAGCAACTAAAACTTCAATAATAAAATTGGCACCACGGATGATTCCTGCTTCGGTTTCGTCTCCTACAAGTAGAACCCTCGACGTCGCTTGGTGCAAGCTCAGCTCGGCTTTGCCTATTCCTGTGGTGCCGACTTCATCCTTGCTCGATGTGAAAACTTGCAAGACACAGTAAGTCCCAATAAGGTCCTCGATCGACCCATTCAAATGATCCAATAGGCTCGCCTGAGGCCGACCTCTTCTCTTCGTCCCTCACTCGCTCGCTCACCTCTTCACTCACACTGTCTCCCTTGATTCATTCTTGGAAACAGCATTTATCAGTTTGTATTCTCCTTTCTTTAAACAAAGCATTACAAGCGCTTACCTTTCTGATTTTAATATGTATGGATGAAATCATATATATTTGATTTTAGGATACTTATTACACTGCATTTATATAATTAATAGATTATGCTTCTTTTATTGGTTTGCCCCAATATATTGTTATTTATGTTATTAGAGTTTCATATTGGGCTTAAATATCAATTTCATTCATTCTAAATTTTTTTCTTATAATAGATTCTATGAAATTGATTGGTAGAGCATCACCATATAATCATATTTTTCACTAATAATAATAGTAATTTATTTAATATTTTAAAGTTTATGTTATAATTGGCACTTGAACCTTTATTGAATGTTTGGCCTTCATTCATGTAGTTATTCTTTCTATTAGTTATTGCTTTTGCTTCCATATTAAGCTATTGTTAAGATCCCAATGATGTTATTAAATATTTTTTTTCCATATGCTTATTGCTTGTAATCACATACTAAACTTTTCTCTTATGAGTAATCTACAAATTTAGTTGACATGACTTTTGAGATTTATCTCAAAAATTGAGATTAATCACATCTTAATGTTCAATGTTATTGAGTGTACTAACTTTTCAACCTAAGGTGTCACATTAGGATTAAATTATGACTATGATAAATTAATTGTCACTTACAGGTGATGGTAGTCCATCTTGATAATGTGAATCATTTTATCACATCTAGATCCCACATGCTTGTTTAGGGATATAGTTAAACTAATGCAAATCACATTGTTTAATTTTCAAAATTGAATTTATTACTTAGACCAAATGATGAGCTAATATTTTAAAAAATTAATACATGCCTCTAACAAATTATAGATAGGTATCTATTTTTTTTTTATAAATTCTTTCAACCTTATTAAAATTTATGATTTAAAATATTAAGTTTTAAAACCCAATAAGATTAAAGTAATATGTCTTAGTTTAATTGGATCACTAGCCAGCTTGATTGTTCTATCATAGTCATATGAGTTAATTTTTTTATTACACTTAGATTTATACACATATTAAGAGATATGATAGAACATTCACTCAAATGATTAGATTAGGGATAAAGTGTAAGTGGTGTTTATTTTTGGATATAGGGGGGACATCATGCAAAACGTATGGGGTACTTATTGAAGTGATTGGGTACGATATTGAGGTATGATGTACTATCTCGAAAGATAGAGACATCATCCTTCAATAGACTTAATTACCTAATTAGGACTCTTAAGGCATGATGGGTCTTCGACTATACTAGAGATTTTTTCTCTGCTTTACATGGATGAATAAAACGGGGTTTATATTAAATCGGGTTCTTAAGTCCCTATGGAGGCAACCCTCCATAGTTAATTACATCATAGGGAATGAAATTCCTTAAGAATACTCTCGATTAAAGTAGACAATTATCATCTCCAAAGATTTCAAGGTTAGATTATCAAAAGATTGGCTATGTTTAGAAAATCAATTGGGAAAGTTTAAGGAGAAGATTTATTTTTGAAATCCAAAGGGAAGAAGTAGAAAATGCTCATGATAGTAGGAAGTCTAGTGAGCATTCCAATCTATCCTATAATTGGGCTTTATATATTTGAAAGTGAAAAGATTTATTTATTTGAGTTGAAATTTTATTAGATTACTGGGGCTTATAATCCACCAACACAAGGTTGTGGGAATGCCTAAGAGATGATAATTTATGCTTATAACCTGAAAGAAATAGCTACCTCGGTTCCTAAATCTAGGGAGATTTATTATGAGCTAAAGCACAACCTAAATCTAAGTGACAGGTGGACATAAGGGTTCACCTCCACAATAGAGGATAAACTGTCCAACTTCTGGACTTATAACTGCTTGGAGTGGCCGCCCGCTAACTCTTTCGATTTTAAAATCATGTAGTTCAATCTCATGAATTGCAAAATAGCTAGGGAAGTTATTTAATTTGAAAAAGACTAAAGTCCTAAACCCACTCCCTAAGAGACTAGAGCATGAGTGGTATAAGCATATGACTTAATCTATAAATACAAAATCTTTTCAAATTTTATTTCATTTTTTGACACATTATTTAAACAAAAGCTTTGGGTTTTTTATATGCCTAAGTGCATGATGAAAATTGATTGTTGGCCAAATCAGAAGAGAGATGATGAAGCTCCATCATTAGGGGTTGCTCTCATAGGTCAAGCGGTCGCTATTGTGTAAAGACAGAGGCCCTCTTTTTTTGCAAGAGTGACTCAAGATGATATGCGTAGTGTGAAACATACAACATTTAGCTTAGGGGTTACTAAATCTTTTAATTATCTTGATTATAGCCTAGGCTTTATGGCGACATTATCAGTTGTTTAAAATTTTATTATTGGTGATTAGTTAGATAGAAAAATTAATTTTATCCTAAGCCTACCACATCCAGGCCACAAATTTAGGCATCAAACATAAAGAAACTATGAAGAAGATGTAATCCTAATGCATAGTTTAAATATAACATCAATCAATTTTATAACTATCACAAAAGAATAACAGATCGATGTAGTCGGGTACCACCGTACAACCTGAAAAGAGAGAAGATGGGTAGGAGAGCTCTACCATTATATAACCCAGAATATGAAAGAATAATTATAATTTGAACGAATACATGTTATGGGGGTCTTCATTCTTCATATCTCCATCTTCCTCCTTTCTCTTGATTTGGTTTGCTCCTTCTTCGATTGGGATGTGCTTACTTTAAAGGCATCACAGGCCACCCTAGGACAAAGCCTTCTGGCCACTGCTCATCCTAATCCCCCATAGAACTAATCCTAATTTCTATTGCAAAATTACATCTGTATAGGAATAAGTAAATTAACTATACCTGCAAAATAGAGGTTAACTAAACATACATACAATTCCAAGTAGTTATATATAATTTGGACTTAGCACCCTGTACACAAGTAACTAAGCCCATCTATCCTAACTTGGATTATGATTAGGGGTTTGAGCAACCTGCAAAGAGAGTATTTATACTTATTTTAAGCATCCCCTTAAGCATAATCCACTGCAAAAAAAGATTATTAGGTTAAGAGTGGTTTAATATCCAGTCTACGAGCTATACACCCTAACATCTAGTCTAAAATAGTACATCATAAAACAGAAGATACATCACATCATACATCATCCTAACATAGACCTAGAAGTGGTGACTTAATTATAATTTGCGTGTTAAAGTCTTATGCGGTATGTCTTAACTAAGCATTAGAGTTATATTTTTCTTAGTTTGGAAATTGTTCAGGTTAACATGATTATGGGTTTCATTTGAGGTTGTTTAATTGATTTGTGAATTTTAATTTATATTTTATTTTGTTTCATGTGATTTACACCTAGCAACTAAGTGTTATTAAGAGAAGGAAGAGGATTACTCTCTTATATCCCTATCTTAAGCCAATTTCTAAAGCATATTAATTTGATTTAGTTCTCTTTAATGAATGGCTTATTCAATGATTTTTAATTAATCCTAAGTTTAGATCAACTTGAAATGATCTTATTCACTATGAAAGGCTTCTTAAGATTAATCTAATTGAATTACTATCACATGAAGTATACTAAGTCATTCCTTTCTATCACATGTACCATGCATATGATCTAATGCTTAGCATATCTATACATGCAATATATTTTAGCACACTTAAATGATGATGAAAGTGTATATTTAGAATTTATGTTTTCATTTTGATTGAATTATGTGAACATATAAATTAAAGCTCTATCCAAATTCTAATACCAAAATACATAAGGATAAAATCACATAAGTACGTGTCATTATTAACAAGAAAAGTGAGGTAATCAAATGACCTTATTGAGGCTAACTAAAGTCTCATATTCCCGAAATTTCTAGACTATATACTTATTAACATTCCAAACTTATGTAAATATATACATGAATAAAGAAAAGAGAGCACGGATTTATATATAACATATGCTAATGACTTAGGTGAATATGAATGCATGTATTTTTAGTAGAAAAGGAGGATCCTAATTCCTTAACTAAATACACACATATATGTATAAAAGATATAAGCAAGTGTGTGTCGTTGTTAAACTAGGGAAGTGAGGTAATCAAATGACTTCCTTGGGGCTAACTAAAGCCTCGTATTCTCGGAATGTCCAGACTATATTCTTGATTTCTTAAATACATATGCATGTATAAATAACTAAAGAAAAGAGAATCATGCAAAGTTGTATTTTTATTTGATTGAATTATTTAAGCATATGAATTAAAGCTTTATCTAAAATCTAATACCAAAATACATAGGAATGAAACTAAATGAGTACATGTCATTGTTAAACTAGGGAAGTGAGGTAATCAAATAACATTCTTGGGGCTACTTAAAGCCTTGTATTCCCGGGATGTCCATACTATATATCCATTGTTGTTCAAACTTGTGTAAATCTATATAAAGATTTTGAAAAAGAGAGCTTACTATCACATGACTAAGCTATACACACATGAAAATCCTATGTATATTCATAACTATCAACACTCTAAGTATTATAATTGACTTATAAACTTTGAAAAATATATTTGAATTTATTAGTGATAATAGCCACACATATATTTCAATTAATCCAACACATGCAAGCTTACATAAAGAAAATTCATTTTATTTATTTGAATTTAAAAGCATGAATGCATGAATTCAAATGACATACAATATTTAATGTTCTTGGAAAGAGATGACTAAAGATAACCATATGATTTCATTCAATTACATTAAGCCCTAAGGACAATCACATCAAATAAAGCCATTTAAAGAAAACAAAAGTTTCTTTATTATTTTATGACTTAAGATTTTTATTAAGTTGAAAGAGGAGAACTTATCATTAACTGTTTTAATCCCATTGCCACATTAGCAATTTTATTTGGTTTAAGAAAAGATAATTAAGTAGATTTTATGAGTTAATTAAGTTGGACCCTTAATTAAATCAATTAAATATCCTTACTTATGCTTTTTTAATTTGATTAATCACTTAATTATGAGCCACAATTGACATGAACATGTGAGGAAATAAAATTGTAATGCTCCTACAAGGACCTAATGCAAATGGCTTATAATTAAGAGTTAATTAAATTAAAGAATCTAATTAAGTACTTTTACAATTTTTCCACACTTATGGGCTAATCATAATTTTCTTAAGGGTCTTTATATTATTAAACACATAAAGAGGAGCCCTTAATTCCATTGTTAACTATTCGATATAATCATGATTTTAATTTGATTAATTAAGCCACTTAATTAACTAATTAAACTCTTAATTAATCTCATTTTAATTAAATTTCTTTTAAAGAGAAATGGACTTAGGAAAAGAGGTTAGGAAAGAGGTTTTAACCTCATTCCCTTTGCCCATTCACTGCTCAATAATGATTAGTGCACTTAATTAATTAATTATTATTGTTTGGAAGATTAATTAATCAATTAAATTAATTAAGAGAGTAAGTAGGGCTTAAATAGTCACTTTCCCTAATTAACCAAGTGTGGTGTTTATTTTTGTGTTTGAGAGATTCGTGTGTGTTTATGTGAGGGGACACCAGGCATATCCATGGATGTACTCATTAGGATAATCGGGTATGACATTAAGGAATAGTGTACTATCTCGAGAGATAGAAATCACTACCTATGGGTGAATATTTTTATCCTTCATCTAATCTTTTTAGAGAGAAAAGGAATAAATGAAGAATAAAAATCCTTCAAAACACTTCTTGTGTTGGACACCACGCAGATCCGCAGATGTTCTTATTAGGATGATTGGGTATGACATTGAGGAATGATATACTGTCTCGAGATACAAAAGTCACCATCCTACAAATGGACATAATCACCTTAATAAGGACTCCTAAGGACTATCTTCGGAATGTACCAGAGATTCTTCCCCTACTTTACATGGAAATATAAAGCAGGGTTTATTTTTAACTTGGTTCATTAAGTTCCCTATGGAGGCAAGCCCCCATAGTTAATTACTTCCTAAGGAATGAGATTCCTTAAGAATACTCTTGATTAAGATAAATGATCATTGTCACCAAAGATTTCAAAGATAGGATTATCAATCAATTGGTTTATTTTTAGAAGATCAAGTGGGATTGATCAAGAGGAGGGAGTTATTATCGAAACTAAAGGAAGATAAGTAGGAGATGCTTAGGATATTAGGAAGCCCAGTAAGCATCCCAAACTATCCTATAGTTGGGTTTTATATTTTTAAAATTAAAGTGATTATTTATTTATTTGAGTTGAATTTTCATTAGAAATCTAGGGCATATAATTCCATGACACAAGATCGTGGAAATGCCTAAGAGGTGAGGATTTATGCTTGTAGCCCGTAAAGAGAAGTAGCAATCTCTGAACTTAAATCTAGGGAGCTTTGACGAGAGCCAAAAGCATGACCTAATTCTAAGGCAAAAATAGGTATTTGGTTTACCTCCACAAAAGAGGATAAATCACTCGACTGTTGGACTTACAATCACCTGGGGGTAGCCGCCAACTAACTCCTCCTACGATTTTAAATACATGTAGGCAAGTTATATGTTTTGCAAGATAGCTAAGCTATTATTTATCTAGAAAGAGACTAAGTCCTTAAACATACTCCCTAAGAGACTAAATCATGTAGGGTGTGATTAATGACTTAAATCTACTGCAAATTTTTATTATGTTCTAATTTCATTTTTGGACAATCAATTTGACATAGGCTTTAGGATTCATATGCCTAATGCATGAGAAATTAGATTATGGGTCAAAATCAGTGGGAAAAAAGGTGTGTTTCCACCATGGCTCTTAAAGGTCAAGCCAAATTCTCAGGCAAAGGTGGAAGCCCTCCATAATAAAAGTGAAACAAGATGCTTTTTTATGCATGATGTGAAAACATACAACATCCAACTAAGGGGTTGATAATTCTTTTATCTTGTTTATAACCTAGGATTTAGGTGAGGTTATGAGCTATTTATTTTTAGTTTTGATTTGATTTGATTGGATAGAAAATTTATTTTTCTAAGAGCCTAATCGTCATCCAGGTCATACATTAAAGCAAGGAAGAAACTAGGAAAATATATCATCTTAATGCACAAGCTAGATAAACATCAAACAATTTATAAAGCTAGCGTAAAAGAATAAAATGCCATTTGTGGTCGGGCTCCACCACACAAACACAAAAATAAATTGGATAGCTGAGCTCTACCCTTATACAACCCGGATTATAAATGAATTAATTACAATTAAAATGAATTCATGTTATGGGGGTCTTCATTCTTCATTCTTCATTCTTCATTCTTCTTTCTTCTTTCTTTCTTTTTTCTTCTTTCTTCTTTATTCTTTCTTCTTTCTTCTTTTGGTTGGTTGGTATGTAGTTGTTCCAAAGGCTTCACATGGTATATAAGACATAGTATTATAACCAATGTTCATCCTAATCCCCTATAACAATCACTCTAAATCTTAATTATAGAATTACATGAAAATGGGAAAAAGAAAATCTAACTAAAACCTGTAAAATAGAGATTAGCTAAACAAACCACACAATCTCAAGCATGTATATGAGTAGCACCCCACACATAAGTAAACAAGTCCACCTAGCCTATTTTTGGATTATGATTAGGGGTATAAGCAACCTGCACAGCAAAAACATTTATATTTTTATTACAACGCCCCTTAAGCATAATCCCCTGCAAAAGACAATGGTTAGACTAAGATTGCCCTACCATTCAGTATACGCACATACACACTATTATCTAGACTAAAACCATACATCAAAAAATAAAAGCAAACATCAAACCATGCACCACCCTAACATAGGACTAGAAATGGTGACTTAGCCTAATGTGTGTGCCATTTAAGGTTTATGCGGTTTGTATTTTCTAGGCTTTAAAATTAAAGTTTTCTAAGTGTGAGAGGTTCAACTTAGAGGGTGGTTTCATTTAAGTGATTTAGTTGATTTGATTGATTTTATTTTTTATGATTTGATTTGGTTTGAATGAACCTACAATTAATTACTAAGTGTTGTAAAGAGAGGAAAAGAGAAGGGAACTTCTCTTTCCTCCATACCTTGAGTAATTTCTAAGATAGATTCATTAGTGATTTTTGATTATTGAATATTTTATTTTGTGTTTTAATTAATCCTAAGTTTAGATTTTTTTCTAAACAAGCCTATTCAAAAAAAATGCATTTGAAGATTAAGTAAAGTGAATTACTATCACAAAACACATAACACTTTATTTCTTTCTAACATATGTAACATGAATATGGATGAATCCTAAACACATCTATACATGCAAATGTAAATATTAGCACACCTTGATGATGAATGCTAAGGGATGTAGTTTAAGAAATTTTTTGAATGTTTCATGTATGCATGATTTTGTTAAGTAGAAAAAGAGAGATCTTTTATCCATTATTTATATGTACATTTACATGTATGAAAGATATAAGTGAGTACAACACCATTATTTTCTACACCAGAGGTGTAAGGTACAAGACCTACTTGGGGCTACTTAAAGTCTCACAACCCCAAGATGTCCAGGCTAATATACCACTTTTCTTAAATTCATGTGCATATACAAAAAGAAATGAATGGAAAAAGAGTCATGCAATAAGTTTATGTTTGATTGATTTGTTGGTTGTTTAATTTATATGTGCAAATGTGAAATTCCTTCTTAAATAATAACATAGGAATGAATAGGAATGAATTTAAACAAGTGTTGTGTTCTTTTCAAATGAACTATACACTTTGCAAATCCTATTCAAAACTATATTAAAAGAGAAGAGAAGGAAATATCACATAATGCACATTTTATATTATACTCACACTCATAAGTAATTATAAGTAGCATACCTTTCATTTGTAATGTTTGATTTATAAGTTTTGAAAAATAATTTTGGATTTAGTAGTCATAATAGCCATTCATATTCTTACTTTAGCCAAAACATGCAATTTGACATAAAGGAAATATTTCATTTTAATTTGATTTTTCAAAAGACATGTGTTGACCTCATTTTTAAAATGAACTCTGAACACCTCCATCTTAGGCTTAGGATTTCTCTTAGACTTTAAGAGTTCTTTAGTCTTAGGACACATCTAGTGATTAGGTGGACACTCGAACCTAGCCCTAGAAGACTTAGAAGAGTTAGCTATAGGAATAGGTCATGCCGTAGGGGTGTTAGGAAATTTCCTACCCTTAGCTTGAACCATTCCTCACTTTCCTTCTTTCAAGTAAAACTCTAAATCAATTCAATTTGATTTTCTCCAAACTAAAATCAACTCCATATGATTGAAATCCATGATTGAATTCTATGATTGAAACCCATGATCAAAATCCATAAAAAATTCCTAAGTCCAAATTTTGCCTAAGTCCTTAAGCTTCCCTTAAGGGCTTAACTAAAATCATGATTCAAACCTATTCAAACCTTTGAGATTTTCTCATGACCCATTTATATTCTCATTTATATTCTCATATATAAATGAAATATAAATTCAAACCCATCAAATCAAATTCAAAATTTCAAATCAATTCATGAAAATTTTCTTAAGTCCCTTTAATTTTCCATTAAAGGACTTAGTCAAAATCAATCCTGAACTTTGACCAAACCTATTCAAATCCATTGGATTTTCTCAAAACTTATTTATATTCTCATTTATATTCACATATATAAATGAAGATTGAAATATAACTCAATCAAATCAAACTCTCAAATTAAATTCCAATTTTAAAATGCTTGAAATTCTCTTAAATCCCTTAATTTTCTATTAATGGATTTAACCTAAACTTTGATCAAACCTATTCAAATTCATGGGATTTTCTCAAAACTTATTTGTATTCTTATTTATGTTCTCATATAAAAATGAAATATAACTATAAATCAATCAAATCCAATTCAAAAAATTAAATTTTAATTTAAAAATTCTCTTAAATCCTTTAAATTCCCTTTAATAGATTTAACCTAAATCATGATTAAACCACTTCAAATTTTTGAAATTTTCTCATGATCAATTTATATTCTCATTTATATTCACATATATAAATGAAATATAAATTCAAACAATCAAAACCAACTCCAAAACGCAAACTCAAATCCACTCAAAAACAAATCTAAGCCTTTCAAGTCAAAATCTTGAACTTAGTCAAATCATCTTCAAATCAAGCCAAATCCTTGATTTTCTCTCATGGTTCAATCAATCCTACAATCATGAGCTCATATATAAATCCAAACTTCAATCAAACAATCAAAACCCAAATCAAAAATTAAACCCAAGACCCCTTCATATTCTTCCTTTGAATATGAAATTTTCAAATGGATCAAATTCCATTTGCTTCAAACCTCTTGTAAATGGATTTATATTTCAATCATGAGTCCATATACAAGATCAATCAACTTCAAATCAAGCTTTGACCAAGCCATTTGACCCACTTAGGGCTCACTTGACCCAAAGTGACCTAAAGTACCCTTATGAGCCAACTTTTGATCCTAACCAAATTGGATTGAACCAAACTCATCTATCCCTCTCATCATGATCAACAATCATCATGGATGAAAAATTAATCAAATTCGATCAAACCAAGTCAAACCTAAGGATTGACCAAGTCAACACTTAACCTAAAATGAAACATAACATAGCCAAATTCCACCATGGGCCAAATTGATTGAAACCTTTGATCTAAGTTCACTCATGACCTATGTTTGAACTTGACCAAGCCAACATTTGAGCCTAACCTAGCCTAATTGGCCCACTTGACCAAAGTTGACCCATTTTGACCTAAAGGGCCAAAATGTGTCAAAACTTGATCTAAGCCAAATTGATTGAAACCAATGGGTCAAGTCCATCCCAAATCACTTGTGAACTTGACCAAAGCCTCACTCAATTGTAGACCCAACCCAGCCCAATTGACCTTAGACCCAACATGACCTAAAGGGTCATGTTGAGCCAAAATTGAACTTAACCCAAATTGATTGGAAACAAAGATACCAATCCACTCCATATGACTAACCAAACCTAAACCTACCCTTGACCTAACCCAAATAGGTCAAATGGGTCAAATAGGTCAACTTGACCCATTTGACCTAAATGAAGTCATATGAGCCAAAACCAAATCTATACCAAATTGAACCAAACCAAAGACACCAATATATTTCAAATGGTAATATGAACTTGACCCAACCCTTGGTTTGACCCAATTTGACCAATTGGTCAACTTGACCCAAGTTGACCCATTTTGACCTAAATGGGTCAACATGAGCCAAACCCTATCAAATGGATTCCAAGTCCAATGAAACTTGGCAAAACCTATTTTCTCAACATACCAAACATAGCCAAAGTAAAAAAAAAATAGCAAAATGATCTTTTTATCCCTAGGCCATAGATCAAATTTTCGCCTAGCCCATGGATAATTTGGTCATACCCTCTTCACAATCACTTGAGGCTTTCCTAAAAGCTCAAGGGGACTTAGTGATGAGTGGTGCACCCAACCCAATGGGCTTGTGTTAGCCCATTTGACCCATGGACCAAACCCGATCACATGGCTTGAAATTGAAATTTTCCCCCCCTAAGCTCAATTAGCACATGGGAGTTGGCATTCCACCCGGGATCAAACGACCATGTGCACACTCAAAACAACCTAAACAACCTCCCTAATCTAGTCAATTGGATCAAAATGGCAAGCTTATGCTCGTCCATTGCCAAGGGGAGATATACTCTAATTCAATGAAAATTCACTTCACTCACACTTGATCGGGAGGCTAGAACCAGAAATCATCAGAGCTTCCCAAGCCCTTGAGAGGATTTGAATTCTTCCTTCTTTTTGCACATGCAAAATGGGGAGGTGGAGTGACCAACTTCTCTACACTTGATCGCATCCAAATTCCTTCTACACACTCCTTATAAGGACCAATCCGAGCTCACTCAAGTTGACATTGGAGTTCCCATTGCAAGGAGAGGATCAATTCAATCAAAGCCATAAAGGGGAGCAAGTGGTGTTGGTCCATTGGGAGATATACTCAACCCCAAAGCTTGAAACTTTCAAGTGGCTCTCCACTGACAAGCTACCTCATCGATCGAATGTCATGATCACCTCGGAGGTATGTAATTTTTGGCCACCACTTGATAGGTGTTGGTCCTTTGTGAAAGAAATTTTCATAGAAATCAATCTTGGATAGGTTGGTAATTATGCTTAGATGGTGTGGGTTGAGTCTTGTGATTCCATGCGATGGTCGGATCTCGATCATGGTTCATTAATCAGGAAGAACTTGCTCATCTCCCATCCATCCACATTTTAGATGGATGGCTAAGATTATCCGCATTTTAGAAATTATTTATCTATTTTAAACCACGGAATCTCACCGCCCAAACTTTGATTGGACGAGATATTAGCGTGCCATCGCCCTTGTGAGGTGACGTTGTTACCTCATGGCACGCGTGCTGACACGCCACCATGCCGTGAGAGAGATTAAGGATTAGCTAATTGCCTAATTAATTCTTAATTAATCCTTGGATCTTCAACAATTCATAACTCTTCATAGAAAAATCAAAAAAATAAAAGGAAAAATGCCATTGAAAGATAATTTTACCTAGAATATTTTAAAAATGATTTCAAAGTATTTTGAATTACCCTTTTCTTTGAATTTAGGTTTCTTTGGAAATTTTAATTAGCTAATTATCCTTTAATTAGTTCATCAATTAATCTCAAACTTCTAGAGTTCATTTTAGGGGATGACCTCTGCCTCCCCTAATTTTTTTGAGATTTATTGAGGGCTCAATTGGGGAAATTGCTATTTCATTCTCTAATTGCCCCCTTCATGTAATTAAGGGTAATTAATATGTGATTAGTGGATTTACCCTTTGATTAAGTTTGATTAAGGTCAAATCCAGTGAGTAGGGGTTTTATGGAATAATTTTTGGGCATTTCCCCTAAGCTAACCCTAAACCCCCTTTTCTCTCCTTAATCCCCTCTTAATTAAGGGTTAACTCATTAATCATCCCTTTAATCAATTTTTAAAAATTCTAAAAAGTTTCATAACTTAATTAATCTACTTTGGGTAGATGCTTAGGTGTTTAATAGCCTAAGTTCAATTAAGGAAATTAAAACCCCTTTCATAAGTATGAAGGGGTGTTTTAAAAGTACTTAAGCTAAACCCCTTAGCTTAATTAACTTTTAATTATGAGCCAAATTGCATTAGGCCTTTTCATTATTAGGTGCATTGCAAATTTAAATACCTTGTGGATTTTATGGCATCTCATTGGCTCATAATTATGTAGTTAATTTTTCTAAGGTGGTGTAGGTAAGGGTTAATTAAGCCACTTAATTTATACCTTAACTTAATCAATGCTTAAGAATGGATTTAATTATTTAAAAATTAAACAAAAACATAAAACATGTGTGAGAATGGGTTAGGAATAGCAAACTCATCTCACCTTTTTAAAATTAAATCAAAACTTCAAACTAAACAAAATCATTTTGAAATTCACTTTGATTTATTCTAAATTTTTCTTATTCCTTAAGAATGTCTTTATGATTTAAGTAAAGTGAGTTTGTTTACATGCTTTCATTACTTTGGATCTTTCCCAACATGTTAAGTTGTATGCCATGTGATTTATGCATTCATAATTTCATGTTTTAAATAAAAAAATTATTTACTTTATGTCAAATGTGCATGTGTTGGCTAAAGTAAAATATGAGTGGCTATTATCACTACTAAATCTAAAATATTTTCAAAACTCATAAATGAAATATCAAATCTGAAAGTGTGCTATTCATATCTTAATTATAAGCTTGCATGTGATGGATTATAAAAGCATGTTTAGCATATGTTCTTTTTCTTCCTCATGTTAACATAGTTTTGAATAGGAGTTAGTAAGATGTAGGGTTCATTTGAAAAGGAACCCAACACTTACTTAATCTCATACCCTATTCATCTCTATGCTATCACTTAAGAAAGGTTATCTATACATGCATGCATAAATTGCAAAAACCAAAACAAATCCATTAAATAATTTTTCATATTCCTTCTCCATTTCATTTCTTTAATATACATGTTTGTACTTAAGGAAAGTGGTATATTAGTCTGGACAACCCTGAGGTTACGAGGCTTTAAGTATCCCTAAGTAGGTCTTGTACCTTACACCTCTGATTAATAATGACGCTGTACTCACTTATGTCTTTCTTACTTTCATGTATGTATGTGAAATTTTGGATAAGGAAAACTTTTTCTACTTAAGAAAAATCATGCATATTCAACTTCTAAATTTTCTTAAATGGATTACTTAGCATGCATCATAAAGTGTGTTAATATTCTCATTTGCATGTATAGATATGCTTAGGGTCCATCCATATGCATGTTATATATGTTGGGAAAAAAATGAAGTAATGTGTGTTATGTGAATTTTGATTCATTTTATCTAATATTAAAATATCTTTCTTTTTGAATAGGTTTGTTTAGGGTTTATCTAACTTAGGATTGATTAAAAGATGTAATCAAAACATTTACCCAAATAAAATTAAAATGTGAACTTAGCTTAAAAATTACTTAAGGATTAGGGAAGGAAAAAGAAGTTCCCTTCTTTTTCCCTCTCTTTATAATTTCATAATTAATTGTAGGTTTCACTCAAACCAAATTAAAAAATGAAATAAAAATAACCCAAAATACTTAAACAACTTAAATGAAACTCTCCTCTAAGTTGAACATGTCCTTCACATTTATAAAATTTAAACCTAAAGTCCTAAGCTAAGCATACCACACAAACCTTTAAAGCACACACATTAGCCTAAGTCACCACTTCTAGCTTTAGGTTAGGTCGGTACATGGTTTGATAATATTTTTTATTTTATGATATATGTTTTAGACTGGATGTTAGGGTGTATGCTCGTAGAATGAATGGTAGGATGTGCTTAGTCTAACTATTCTTTTCTGCAAGAGATTGTGCTTAAGGGGCGCTATTATAAATAAAAATATAAATGCTTATTGCTTGCAGGTGCTTATACCCCTAAGCATAATCCATAGGCCAGGTGGACTTAGTCACCCATGTGTGGGGTGATAAGTCCAATATACATGCTTGGGATTTGTGTGGTGTGATTTAACTAACCTTTTTTTTGTAGGTGTTAGTTAGACTTTTCCTTTTCATGTAAAAATTTGTATAATTAGGATTTTGGAATGTTTTTTATGGGGATTAGGATGAACATTGGTCATAAGATCCTATCTTATGCATCATGTGAAGCCTTGGAGCATCCTCCTTCCAACCATCCAAAGGAGGAATCAAAGAAGAAAAGAAGAAGAAAGAAAAAAGAAAGAAGAAAGAAGAATAAAGCTTGAAGACCTCCATAATAATGAATTCATTTGCTTAAATTATAATTTAATTCATTTGTAATTCAGGTTCTATAAGGGTAGAGCTCGGCTACCCATATTTGATATTTTTGGATTTGTACGGTGGTGCCCGACCACAAACTACCATTTATTCTTTTTGCAATTAGCTATATAAATTGTTTGATGATTTATTTAACTTTTGTATTAAGTGACATACTTTTCCTAGTTTCTTCCTTGCTTTATGTATGGCCTAGATATGGATTAGGATCTTCAGGAAAAAATAAATATTTTACCCAACTTAACAACTCAAATTAAAATTAAATAACTCATAACCTCACATAAAGCTTAGGATTAAAATCAAGATAATAGAATTAGCAACCCCTTAGTTGGATGAGCATTTCTTTATAATATCATGCACAAATGCATCTTATTTCACTCTTGATTGAGGGATTCCACCTTTTCCGAGAACACTTGACCGAGTGGTGGAAACTCACCTCCTACCTTCTCGCTGATTTTGGCCAGCAATTTGATTTCTCACGCATTAGTCATAGAACTCCTATTAGCCTGAGTCAAAATGATTGTCCAAAAATAAAAATAAAATAAAATTTGAATTGCATTAGATTTAGGTCATTTGAAGCATACCCTTTACATGATCTAATCTCTTTAAGGAGTGAGTTTAAGAAATTTATCTCTTTTTAAATAAAAATAGCCTAGCTATCTTACATAAGCATAAAGACTTGCCTACATGTATTTAAAATCATAGGAGGAGTTAGTTGGAGGCCGACCCCTGGCTTGTAAGTCCAAGCTGTCGGGTTGTTTTTCCACTCTTGTAGAGGCAAACCAATTACCCATTCTCGCCTTAGATTTAGGTTGTGCTTCCGGCTCTTGCTGAAGCTCCCTAGATTTAGGTTCTGAGATTACTTCTCCCCTTTGTGGGTCACAAGCATAATTTCTCACCTCTTAGGCATTTCCTTAATCTTGTGTTAAGGAATCTTAAGTCCTAAAATTCTAATAAAAAATGTAACTCAAAAAAACTAAATCAATTTCCAAAATATAAAGCCCAATTTTAGGATAGTTGGAGATGCTCGCTAGGTTTCCTAGCATCATGAGCACCTCCTACTTATTTTTCATTTTTGGCTTCGATAATAACTTCCTCTTTTGATCAATCTCATTTGATCTTCAAATACAAACCAATCAATTGATAGTCCTTCTCTATTGAAATCTTCAGAGACAACGATCATTTACCTTAATCAAAAAATTTTCTAAGAGATCCCATCCTTTAGGATGTAATTAACTATAGGGGCTTGCCCCTATAGGGAACTTAACAAACTCAATTTAAAATAAACCCTGCTTTACTTTTCCATATAAAGTAGGGGAAGAATCTCTAGTACATATGCAGACCCATCATCCTCAGGAGTCTTTATTGAGATGATTGGTTCCATTAAAGGGGACTTCTGTCTTTCGAGAATGTACAATATTTCCTTGATGACATATCCGATCACCTGAATAAGTACATCTGCGGATCTTCGTGGCATCTTACCAAGATGAATTTTCATATAGGTGTTGCCTCTTTCATTTCTCACCAACAGATTTGAAAGGAGACTCCCCTCTATATAGAAATTTTTCTCCATAACATGAATGCATGATTTTCATATGTCATACATATTTAGCATGCTAGGAAAGAAATAAAGTGATGAAAGCATGTGAATTCATTCACCTTAATTAATTTCTAAATACAATCTTATGGAATAAGATTATTTAAAGTGAATCAAAGTTATTTAGAGAAATTTTTAGTTTTGTTTTGAGTTTGATTTTGATTTTAAGAAATTTGAAAAGGTTTTCTGGTCCTAACACATCTCCCACATGTGTATGTTGTTTTAATTTAATTTTTAGAACTATTAAGTTGATTTTATATTTTGTTTAGGTTAAGGTGTAAATTAAGTTCATTAATTACCCCTTACCTATACCTCCTTAATATAATTATTCAAACATTTGTGAGCCAACATATGATATGCAACCATATTGAATTTAAATCAGCAATGCACCCTAAGAAAGAAAGGTTCCTAATGCAATTGGCTTATAATTATTGATTAATTAAGCTAAGGGGTTTAATTAAGTACATTCATAATCCTTCCCACACATGTGGGTTGGAAATGATTTCTTTAAGCTTACTTAGGTTATTGAACACCTAAGTATCTACCCAAGAAAGGATTGATTAAGTTCAGATTGATTTTAAAAATTTTATTAAGTTAATTAAGAAGGCTATTAGTGGATTAACCCTTAATTAGGTTTGGATTAAGGAAGAAAGGGGGTTTTGGGAATAGCTTAAGAAAAATATCCCAAAATTATTCTATAAACCTCCTGATCCCTTAAATAATGTTTAATTATCTTAATTAAATGATTAAACCACTGTTCACATGCTTAATTACCATTAATTATATTAAGAGAGTGATTAAGGATTCATTAATTGATTTTCCTAATTAACACATTAATAAATTCCAAGAAAATTAGGGGAGGGAGAGGTCATTCCCTAAAATATGCTTGAGATGTTTGGAATTAATTAATGAAATGTTTAAGGAGTAATTAGGGTTATTAAGATTTCAAATAAACCCAAATTAAGGAAAACCCACTATTGAAAATCAATCAAAATTAATTTTATTTAATTCCCTCTTTAATTATCTTTAAAATGAAGTTAAGTTTGCATTTTTCTAATTTTTCTACATTTAGTTATGTATTTTTGAAGTTTTAGTGATTAAAAATTAATTAAATCCCCTAATTATATAACTAATCCTATCGGCGCCTCATGGACCGCTGACGTGGCGCGATGGGATTTGTTATTTAAGTTATCACATCATTTGCACAATCAGACGGTTACATTTTTTCTTGGGCCGTCGAAGATGGGGTCATCAAGCTTGATGGTATCAAAGGGATTAATCACGGGATCTAAGATGGATTAATTAGGACCATCCTTTCAAAACACACAGGATGGACGGTCCATGATTCATCCCTACCCTCGCCTACGGGAAACGGCGACCGTCCATCCCTTAAAGCTTGATCTGAGCTCACTTGAGCTCAGATTGAGTGGGGATTGAACACACACCATATAAGAGCATAGAGGGAGACATCCAACGGTCAATTTCACTTAGGATTAAAGTTCCCTTCACAAAGGACCAAAGAATTCTATATCTAAGCTCATTTTTGATCCATATTTCATCGGAGGCTATCACCGGCGTTCTCAACCGTCGAGGTCTCTTTGTCTAGTGGACACGAAGCCCTGTTGAAGGTTTGAAGGCTTGAGATCAAATGGATCCTCCTATCGGCCAAACTCCTCTTCAAGTGCTTGCAGCTTTTGTCTAGCTCCCTCTTCCCATGCCTTGGAAGCTTGGAAAAACCTTTGGATGAACTCGACTTGGTGCCTTGAAGGTGCTTACGAGAGGAATTGGAGTATGGTGTTGAATTGAGTAAGTTGAATTTCTCAAGGAGCTCCCTTATTTCAGCTTTGAAGAAATCCAAAAATGGAGGATTCAAAATGAGCTTTGAAACCTTGGGAGAGCTTGATAATGCTTCCTCTGAGTTCCTAGAGCTTAATCGAGTGTGAATGATTTGAATTTAAGTGAAATTAGGGGGAGTATATCTCCCCCTACAAGGATTGGATGGCCGAGCTTGTCTCTTCCTTTTTGATCAAATTGATGACAATGAGCGGGTTGGATAGGCCATTTTACGCTCCACATCGTTCGATTTTGGCAGAGGAGTGGAGTGGTGAAGTTTCCATGTGATCATTTGAGTGGAGGAGTGATCCCAAGAATTTTTTATTGGCTGGTCAGTTTTGGCCTTGTGTTAGTTTTGGCTGACCCAAACCCATTGGGTCATGTGCACCATACTCATATTAGTCAATTTGGTCCACTAAGAGAGTGCCAAGTGGACATGAAAAGGATATGGCCAAATTCCAAGTGGAATTGGCCATAGGTTACCCTTTGACCTAGAGGTAAAATGGTCGTTTGGCTTTGATTTTAGTTTAGGCAGATTTAGAATAGTTTGAAATTGGGTTGGTCTAAATTTCAAGAAATTTGGAGTTGATTTGATATCATTTGGCTCATGTTGACCCATTTAGGTCAAAATGGGTCAACTTGGGTCAAGTTAACCAATTAGTTAAATTAGGACAAACCAAAGGTTGGGTCAAGTTCATATGACCATTTAAAATTTTTTGGTATCATTGGTTTGGTTCAATTTGATTTATATTTGGTTTTGGTTCATTTGAATTCATTTAGGTCAAATGGATCAAGTTGACTAATTTGACCCATTTGACCCAATTGGGTTAGGTCATGGGTTGGTTTAGGTTTGGTTGGTCATTTAAAATGTTTTAGCATCATTGGTTTGGTTTGATTTTGACTTGATTTGACCTTTTATGTTAAGTTGGGTTCATGGTTAATTGGGCTAGGTTAGGTCTAGTTGGCCAATTGAGGCTTTGGTCAAGTTCAACAAGTGGTTTAGAATGAGCTTGACCCATTGGTTTCAATTAATTTTTCTTAGATCAAGATTTGACTCATTTTGGCTTTTTAGGTCAAGCTGGGTCAACTTGGGTCACTAATTGGGCTAGGTTAGGCTCAAATGATGACTTGGTCAAGTTCAAACATTGATTATGAATTAGTTTAGGCCTATGGTGGATTTTGGCTAGTTTAGGTTTCATTTGGGTCAAATGTTGACTTAGTCAAAGGCTAGGTTTCACTTGGTTTGACCCAATTTGAGTGATTGATCATCTTATGATGATTATTGCTCTTAATGTGAGGCATAGGTGGGCTTAGTTCAATCCAATTTGGGTAGGATTAAAATTTGGCTCAAAAAGGTATTTTAGGTCAGTTTGGGTCAAGAAAGCCTAAGTGGGTCAATTGACTTGATCAAGGCTTGAATCAAGTTTGATTGAACTCACATATGGACTTATGAATGAAATATAAATCCATTTGCAAGTCGTTTGGAGTCAAATGGGTTTTGATTCATTTGATAATTTCAAGTTCAAAAGATGAACATGGGTTTGATTTTTGAATTTAGTTTTGGTGTGATGATTGAATTTTATGTTTATATTTGGTCTCATTATTGACGAATTGATTAAATTGTGAAGAAAAATCAAGGGTTTGGCTTAATTTGAGTTTGATTTGGCTAAGTTCAATAATTTGACTTGAAAGGCTTAGGTTGGATTTCTGATTTGATTTGGATTTGAGTTTCAAATTTGGTTTTGGAAATTTGAATTTATATTTCATTTATATTTGTAAATATAAATGAGAATATAAATGGGTTATGAGAAAATCTTTTGAATTTGATTTAATTTGGATTTGATTTAGGCTAATTCAATAAGATGGAATCAAAGTGGCTTAGGAAAGATTTTTAGGATTTGGAATTCAATCATGGGTTTCTATTATTTAGAATCGATTCATGATTTGAGAAAATCCATTAGAATTGATTTAAGATTTGAGAAAATCAATTAAGTTGGAATTTATTTGAGTTTTGATTTGGAATTGGTTTGAGTTTGAAGCTGATATGAGTTTGAGAAAATCAATTAAGCTTGGAATTGATTTGAGTTTGAAGTTTGATTTGAGGTTTGATTTGAGAGAAGGAAGTGAGGATTGGTTCAAGCTATAGGGTAGGCAAATTTTCTTAACACCCCTAAGGCATGACTTATTCCTATGGCTAACTCTTCTAAGTCTCTAGGGTTAGGTTGAGTGTTCACCTAATCACTAGAAGTGTCTTACGACTAAGGAACTCTTAGTGTCTAAGAGAAGTCCTATGTCTAAGATGGAGAGGTTGAGAGCTCAATCTAAAAATTTTGTCAAGTTTTATTTTGATTTTTGGACATTTTTATTTGATACGGGCCATGGGATTTTATATGTCTAATGCATGAGAAAGTCAGTTATAGGCTAAAAATAAAAAAGAATGAGGTGTGTTTCCACCATGGCTCTCAAAGGTCAAGCCATTTTCTCTAGCAAAGGTGGAAGCCCTCCATTTGCAAGAGTGAGATAATATGATTTATGCATGATATGAGTCATACAACATCCAACTAAGGGGTTGTTAAATATTTTATTATCTTAATTTATGTCCTAGGCTTTAGGTGAGGTTATGAATTATTTAGTTTAATTTTTAATTGATTAATTGAATAGAAAATTTATTTTTCTCTAAGAGTCTTATTGCATCCAGGCCATTCAACAATCATCAAACAATTAAGAAACTAGAAAACTCATGTCCTCCCAATTGTGCAATCATAAATAAAACATCAATTAATTTATAAAATTAGCGCAAAAGGATAAGAGGTCGATGCGGTCGGGTACCGACGTTTAACCCAAAAAGAAATTTGGGTAGCCGAGCTCTACCCTTATACAACCCAGATTATAAATGAATAATTACAATTAAAAGGAATTCATGTTATGGGGTCTTCATTCTTCATTCTTCATTCTTTATTTCTTCATTTTGATTTGCTTCTTTTCTTTCCTTCTTTTGGCTTAATTGGAATATGGTTTCTCCAAAGGCATCACATGGTACATAAGACTTGATCTTATAACCAAAGTTCAACCTAATACCCCATAACATTCATTCCAAATCCTAATTGTAAAATTTACATCAAAATGGGAAAGGTAAATCTAACTAAACCTGCAAAATAAAGGTTAGATAAACATACAATGCAACCCAAACAGTTATATTAATAATTTGGACTTAACACCTTGCACATAGGTAACCAAGTCCATCTATCCTAATTTGGACTATGCTTAGAGGCTAAGCAACCTTCCTAGCAAAAGCATTTATATTCTTTTTATTTTTATTACAGTGACCCCTTAAGCACAATCCCCTGCATAAGACATGATTAGGCTAAGATCACTCTATCATCCAGTCTACATACACCCTATAACATCGGTCTAAAACATTACTCCATAAAATAAATCATGCATCAAAATACCACTTACATAAGAGATAGACTTAACTAATGTGTGTGCCATTTGAGGCTTGTGTGGCATATCTTAGCTAGGCTTTAAGGTTGAAATTTTCCAAGTGTGAAAGATTTAATTTATATGGTGGATTCATTTCAAGTGATTTAGTTGATTTGTAAATTTTAGTTGGTGATTTGATTTGTTTGAATGAACCTACACTTAGTGACTAAGTGTTATAAAGAGAAAAAAAGAGGAGAGAGCTCTTTCATCCCTACCTTAAAGCATTTCTAATGTAGATTGATTAATGAATTTTCTTTAGTGAATGGTTTATTATGTATCTTAATTGATCCTAAGTTTGGGTTCTATTTAAATAGTCCTATTCAATAAGAAAGGCATCTTAGGATTAGTTAGGGTGGATTACAATCACATAACACACCCATTCATTTCTTTTCATCATGTATACCATGCATATCAATAATCCTAAGCATACCTATACATGCAATGCAAATCTTAGCACACTTTGATGATGAATGCAAAGAGATGTGATTTGAAAATTTGGATATTCCATTTGTTAATTGAATCATTAATGCATGTCTTTGTTATGTAGAAAAGAGGAATTTCTCATCCATTAGCTAAATGCACATCCATATGTATAAAAGTTTTAAGTGAGTACAACACCATTATTTTCTACACTAGGGGTGTAAGGTACAAGACCTACTTAGGGCTACTTAAAATCTCGTAGCTCCGGGATGTCCAGACTGATATACCACTTTTCTTAGATACATGTAGATGTACACAAATAACTAAATGGATAAGGAATCATGCAAGATTTTATGTTTGATTTAGTTGTGTGATTTACATGTGTAATATGAAAATCCTTCCAAAGTCTTAATATAAAGATGCATAGGAATAGATTTAGCCAAGTGTTTTGTTCTTTTCAAATGAACTATACACTTGCAAATCCCATGTGAATCCATGTTAAGAGAAGGAAAGAGAAGTTCATAATACACATCTTATGCTATAATCACATGCAAGCTTATAAATATTTATAACCAGCATCACTTCATTCATAATCTTTGATTTATAGGTTTTAAAGGATAATTTTTGGTTTAATAGTGATAATAGCCACTCATATTCTTAATTTTAGCCAATACATGTAATTTGACATAAAAGGAAACATTTTTATTAATTAATTTTTAAAAGAAATGAATGCATGATTTCATATGGCAAGCAATATTTAGCATGATTGGAAAGAAATAAAGGAATGTAAGTACATGACTTCATTCACCCTAATTAATTCCTAAGGACAATCATATAAAACAAGATCATTTAAAATGGATCAAAATTCTTTAAGGAGATTGTTATCTTTGAATTTAATTTAACTTAGGAAATATAAGGAGGGTTTGCTAGTCCTAACCCATTCCCCCATGTGTGAATTGGTTTGGTTTAATTTAGAATAATTAGGTTGATTTTATGTTTCGATTAGGTTAAGATATGAATTAAATTCATTATTTACCCCTTTTCTATACCACCTTAACATAATTATCCAAGTAATTATGAGTCAACATATGATATGCAACCACATGGAAATTAAATCAGTAATGCACTTGAGAAATGAAGGGGCCTAATGCAATTGGCTCACAATTATTGGTTAATTAAGCTAAAGGGTTTGACTAAGTACTTTTATAACCCTTCTACACATGTAGTTTGATTATAATTTCCTTTGGAATTCTCTTAAGTTATTAAACACATAAGACTCTACCCAAGAATTGAATGATTGAGTTCTAGAATGATTTAGTTTTGAATTTGATTAATTAAACTATTTAATGGAGTGATTAAGCCATTAATTAGTTGCAACTTGATTAAGTGTTATCCAAATGGAATAAACTTATGGGGAAAAGATTGGAAAAGAGATCCTAATCTCATTCCCTATATCGTTCGCTATTTCATAATGATTAGCAAGCTTAATTAATGAATTCATCACTATTTAAAAAGCTAATTAATCATTTAATTAATTAAGAGAGTGATTAAGAATGAAATAAGCCATTCCCCTAATTAATCAAGCAATAAATTTCAAGAAAATCATGACAGGAAGAGGTCATCCCACTAATCAATCTTAGAAAGTTTGGAATTAATTACAAGAGTAATTAGAGAGTAATTAGCTTAATTATAATTATAATAAAACCCAAATTGAGTCAAAACCACTATTCAAAATTAATTGATGTTAATTTTCTATTATTCTCCTCTGAAGTACCTTTAAAATGAGTGTTTATTTATATTTTTTAGATCTTTCTATAATTAGTTATAAATTTTGGAAGTTTCACCATTAAAATTAGACTAATTAAGCCTAATTAAACTCCTAATCTTGTCTGGCCACATGATGGCTAACACGGTGCACTTACGCGGCGTGCTTTTAACGTGGCATGATGGGATTGGTTATTTAAGTTGTCACATCCATCAGTTGAGTTAGCTGGTGGCGAATGCTTTCTCACGGTAGTTTTGATTGGATGGTAGAGATTAATCATAATTTAGAAGGAAATTAGAAGGATCTAAAGTGTGATTTGATCAAACGTCTATTCCAATCACGCAGGATGGACGTCGTATGATCCTTCTCCTTGTGAGTGATGAGAGATAAACACCGTTCATCTTTCCTCATTCAATTTGAGCTCACCCGAGCTTAGATTGGGATCAAAATGATCCCACTCCTTTGGAGGAGGGGGATGTATATCCAACAATCAAAATTGCATGGGATGACAATTCCCTTCGAAAAGGACCAACGAAAAATTTATTATAGCTACGATTTCAAGCAAGTACCTCGCTGAAGGCTATCACCGGTGCTTCCAACGGATGAGGTAGCTTCGTCTAGTAGAGATGAAGCCCTGTTGAAGATATCCGGTCCTGATTTGAAGTGGTTTGCTCGGTCAACCAAGCTCCTCTTCAATGGCAATCGATCTTGATTGAAGTGGCACTTCTCGTTGCTTAGAGACTTAGGAAATGGTTTGATCGAGCTCGATGAGGTGCAGTGAGAGTGTGGGTAAAAGGAATTTGGGTTTGGTGAAGTGAGGAGGGAGTATTATTCGAAATGGACTTTCCTTATTTCGGGTTTACACATAGAGGAAGAATGTTGATCAAGGGAGCTTTGGGAGACCTTGGGAAAGCTCTAGGAGGGTTCAAAAATACTTCTAGAGCTCTGATGAATCAATCTCTTATGGTTTGAGTTAGAATGAGGGAGAGTATATCTCCCCCCTCCTTGGATCGGACGGTGGAAGGTGGATTTGTCATTTTAGCTCAATGGGTTGGATTGGCTGACCAGTTTGAGTTGCAAAAGATCCCACATGGGTTGTTTTGGTAGAGGAGTGAGGGGGAGTGGTTGTCCATGTGCTTGGTGAGTAGATTTGGTGAGACAAGTGTTCAAATATGATTGGGGAGGTCAATTTGGCCACCCCTTGGGTTATGGCTGACCCAAGCTCATTAGGTCATGTTTACCACCCTCCTTGGTACCCATTTGGACCAATAGAAGGATGTCAAGTGGCCTTGGGAAACAAATGGCCAAATTCTAAGCAAATTTGGTCATGCGATACCCTTTGACCCAAAGGCAAAGTTGTCATTTGGCTATGAGTTTGATTTGGGCAGATTTGAAATGATTCAAAAATGGGTTGGGCCAAATTTCAAGTGAGTTGGAGTTTATTTAATTTGAATTGGTTCAATTTGGCCCATTTGGGTCAAGTTGGGTCAAATTGGGTTAGGTTGACCAACTGGTCAAATTGGGTCAAACCATGGGTTAGGTCAAGTTCAAATGATCATTTGGAGCCTATGGGTATCATTGGTTTGGTTTAATTTGGTTTAGATTAGGTTTTGGTTCATTTAGGTTCATTTAGGTCAAATGGGTCAAGTTGACCCATTTGATGACAGGTTGGGTTAGTTTAGGCTTTGTTGATCATTTGAAATGTATTACAAGCTTTAGTTTCAATAAATTTTTATTTGGTTTGATTTCAAGTTGATTTAACTTTTTGGGTCAAGTTAGGTTCATGGTCAATTGAGCTAGGTGGGTCTAATTGGTCAATTGAAGCTTTGGTCAAATTCAACAAGTGATTTGGAATGAACTTGAGCCATTGGTTGTAATCAATTTGGCTTAGATCAAGATTTGACCCATTTTGACTTTTTAGGTCAATCTGGGTCAACTTAGGTCAAATGGCCCTATTGGGCTTGGTTTGGCTCAATTGGTGATTTGGTCATGTTCAATAATTGATTATGGATTGGTGTAGATCAATGGTTTCAATCAATTTGGCTCATAGTGAATTTTGGCTTGTTTAGGTTCATTTGGGCTAAGTGTTGACTTGGTTTGATCCAATTTGACTAATTGATCATTCTAGGATGATTGTTGATCATAATGTGAGGCTTAGATGGGCTTAATTCAATCAAATTTGGGTTGGATTAGAATTTTGCTCAAAAAGGTCCTTTTGGTCACTTTGGGTCAAGTGAGCCTAAATGGGTCAATTAGCTTGATCAAGGCTTGATTCAAGTTTGGTTGAACTAACATATGGACTTATGATGGAAATATAAATCCAATTGCAAGTGGTTTGGAGTAAAATGGGTTTTAGTTCATTTGACAATTTTAAGTCAAAAGTATGAACATAGGTTTGACTTGGCGATTGTAGTTTATGTTTATATTTGGGCATGTGATTTAAGGAGTGATTGTTTCAAGAGAAAATCCAAGAATTTGGATTGATTTGAGAATGATTTGGTTAGGTTCAAGGATTTGGTTTGAAAGGGTATAAATTGGATTTTGGTTTAAGTTCTGAATTTATATTAATTTGATTTTGGCCATTTGTATTTATATTTCATTTATATTTGTGAATATAAATGAGAATATAAATGATACATGAGAGAATCATGTGAATTAGGAGTGATTTGATTGTGAATTTGGCTAAGGTAGGTCAAAAAGTTTGAAAAAAAAGGTTTTGAATTGGTTTGATTTATATTCATTTGATTTGGATGATTTCGATGCCAATTTCATTTATAGTTGTGACTATAAATGATGGAATAAGTTATTTATAAAGAACTCACTTGGCTTTGGGTTGATTTACTAAGCTTATGAATGTGATACATAAAGCTTAGGAAGGTTTTGGATTTGGAATTGATCATGGGTTTCAATCATTTGGAGTTGGAGTTGGATTTTGAATTGATTTTGGATTTGAATCATTTAGGATTGGAATTGAATTTAGAGTTGATTTTGGATTACTCAATTGAGTTGGGATTGATTTGAGATTTGAGAAAATCAATTAAGTTGGAAATGATTTGAGATTTGACTTGGATTGGTTTGAAGGAGTGTATATGGGTTGGATTTGAGCTATAAGGTAAGTGGTTGCCTTAGATCCCTAATGCATAGCCTAATCCTCTAATAAACTCTTATAAGCCTCTAAGGTTAGGTTCAGTGTTCACCTAATCACTAGAAGTATCTCAAAACTAAGGAACTCTTATTGTCTAGAGGAGTCCTATGTCTAAGATAGAGAAGTTGAGAGCTCACTCCAAAAGTGAGGTCAACACCAAGCAATAAATTCCAAGAAAATTATGGGAGGTAGAGGTCATCCCATTAAACTAACACACAAAGTTTGGAATTAATTACTTAAGTAATTAAGAGATAATTAAGCTAATTAAGTTTGTAATTAAATTTAATTAAGCCTTAATTAATATTCAAAATTAATTAAAATTAATTTTAAATGACTTTCTTCTGAAATATCTTTAAAATAAGTATTTATTTATATTTTTTCTGATTTTTCTATGATTTGTTATAAGTTTACAAAGATTCAGCCATTAAATCCATTAATTAGGCTTTAATTAAGCCTAATCCTGTCGGCGCCACATGGTCCGCTAATGTGGCGCACTTTCCAATTGGCATCGTGGGATTGGCTACTTAAATGCATTCAACTCAGCACCTACGTGGCTGGTAGCGAATGCAGTTTCATCCCCATCGTCTGATCTAAGATAGGACGATGAAGATTAAACCCACAATTTTTATAAGATAAATCAGATTAAATCTAACGGATTAATCACGATCGTGCATTCTGAAAATGTGGAACAGATGATGCGTGACCTATCATCCCCCGAGTGATGAGAGACGGACGTTGTCCACCTTTCCTCATTCGATCCGAGCTCACCTGAGCTCGGATGACCATGAAAATGATTCCACGCCTTAACAAGGAAGATCCGTTTTATAATTTAGGTTCACATGGGTTTTGGTTCATTTGAATATTTTAAATCAAATGGGTTAGGTTATGTTTGATTTGATTGAATTGATTTTGGCTTGATGATTGTAGATATACTTAGGATGATGATTGAGGGAATAGTTGATTCATGACAAAATTAATTGATCTTGGATTTGAATTGAAGGAGTTTTAGGTAAGTCCGTGGGATCAAATCATATGGCTTAAGGTAGGTTTGAATTTGGTTTGGATTTTGGTTTAGGACATTTGAATGTAGGTTTCATTCATATTTGGGAAGATGACTGAAGAAATAATGATTCATGAGAAAATCAATTGAAATCGATTTGAATTGAAGAGGATTTTGGCCAAGTCCATAAGATCAAATCATATGGCTTATGAAAGTTTGAATTTTTTTGGATTTAGGACATTTGAATGTAGGTTTCATTTATATATGGGAAAATTATTAAAGAAATAATTTATTTATGAGAAAATCAATTAAAATTGATTTGAATTGAAGGGGATTTTGGCTAAGTCCATAGGATCAAATCATATGGCTTAGTATAGGTTTGGTTTGGTTGATTTAAATTTGATTGTATATTTGCATGGGTTGATTAGAGAGTTGAATTGACTTTGATAATAATCAATTGAGTTGGGTTTGGCTTGAATTTGTCTTGGCTAAGTCCATAGGATTGAATTATGGGCTTATGATAGGTTTGACTTTGATTTGATATTTAGTTATATGTTTTATCATTTGGTTTGGAATTTAAATTTGGATTTGGTATGTGAATTTGGATAAATTGAATTTGAGGTTTGGTTTAGGTTAAAGATGTGGGCATATATTAGGTTAAGCCTATATGGTAGGTAAGTCTCCCTAAATTCTAAGGCAGAGCCTAATCCTATGATTAATCCTTCTAAGTCTCCAGGCTTAGGTTAAATGTTCACATAATTGCTAGACTCATCATTCTCTCCTTTTGGAGTTTAGAGATGTCAATTCTTAAGTAGGCAAAGGTTCTTAAACTCATAATGTTGACTGATGCACCTAGGTCAACTAGAGCTATGAATAGCATGTATCTGCCAACATTCACTATAATGAAAAGAGGATGGTTGTGCTCGAATGTAACTCCTAAGATGTCCTTCAAGTAGTGTGCCTCCTCTCCAGTAGCGCCCAGCTGAGCTAAGCATATCTCTGGATCAAGTAAAGCCTTGATTAGAGATTCCCTCATTTCTTTGGAAAATACAAGGGCGTCATATATGCTTAACTTGGCTGATAACTTTCTAAGATGCGCTAGAATGTTGTAATCAATTCTGGGCTAGTCCACCACAAGCATATCCATAGGTGGAGCATCTTGTGGAGGGTTTATCTGCTCACTGGAACTAATGACTTATTTACCCTTATCCTGAGGTGCTGCCCTAGGAGGTAGAACTTTACCACTGCATAGGTTGACTTTAGTGACTTCTTGGAATTATGAGTTTGTGGAAAGTTCTACTTGCTCATTGGGCATACCTACAGCTTCTCCTGTGAGATCCTCAGAATCAAATGACTCCAAGTCAATCTTAAGAGGTGAACCTGATTGATTCATAGAAGGGAAATTTGTCTCTGAATCAGAAAGGAATGGATTATAATTATTTGAGCTATTATTATTATTTTGACTCAGAGAGCTTTCTATAAGAATGAAATCAGGAGCATTAGAAGTAGAAAGAATGTAAATGGAATCATCTTTCTTCATTGATTTCTTTAATTTAAGTGGATGTACATGATAGAAATTAAGTAAAGTAAGTAGAGTAAGGGATTTGGTGCCCTTATCCATGGATATAATGCTCTTGCCAGTAGAAGAGGAGCCAGCAGAGGAAGCAGTAGTTGCAATGGTGGAAGGAGTGATGGACTCGGACGGTGGTTGTGCTACAGATCTATCTCGGGCAAGTATGGCAGGCTGCTGCTACTACTGGGCTGCCACCCTCCCCAAGTTATTATTTGCAACAAGTAAACCTTCCTTGGTATTGGAGGTTTGAGTTGCTTGAAGCACCTATAAGGAAAGTTTCTTGATCTTAAAAATGATTTTCTTAGAGGTACGGGATAAGAAAATATCCTAACCTTCTTCGATCTAAAGAGGATCGAAAGTATCCCTAATGATTACTCTAAGAGAACTAGATGGTTGTTCTAATAAGTATTCCTTAGGAATGACTATGGCTACCGACTTGTAGCTACGCTCAAGCCAGTCCTTAAAAGTGATACAATCCTCTAAGATATGGCCTAACATGCGGTGGTAGGGGCAATAGCTAGGATCATCGCTCTTGCCTACTTCCTCCGGCCTCTTAGGTTCTAGTAATTGAAAATCAGGTTTTTTCAAAAGGTTCTTGAAGATTTTTCTGACTACCTCCCTCTTGAATGAGTATGGTTTATTGAGTATTTCAACAAGAGTATGTGAAAAATAGCTACCTGGAGGTGAATATGAATATCGTTGTTGGGTAGGCTACTATGGCGGTGGTGGTGGCTATTGTGGCGACTGTGGTTACCGATATAGCGGTCAAGGTAGTGGAAAAGGAGGTGGCAAAGAAGGCTACTAAGCTCATGGTCTCTCATACTTCACTCTAGCTGGTTGCTTCCCTCTGTCCACAAACATAACTATCCCATACTTCTTCTCAAACACCATCTATGGCTTAGGCCTAGATGATGTGTCTGAGAAGGGCAACTGTTTGGCTTCCTCTTGCAGGCTAGCTGACTTGTTGATTAATTTCTTAAATATTTTGATGGTGAAGCCCTTATACATGAAGGTGACCGGGCCATGGATATTCTTGAGCAGAATCTCATTGGTGTGTTGTTTAGACAGTTAAGTTTTGCATTTCATACTGAGGTTGCTCCACTTGATAATGTAATCAATAAGGGACTCATTGGGTTTATGCTTCTCTATAATAAGGTCACTTATAGTGACCCTCTGCTGAGCTCCTGTGAATCTCTTGATGAAGAGATGCTCTAACTCACCGAAGGTCTTCACCGAACTATTGGGCAATTCAACGTACAAATTACATACAACCCCTGCTAAGCTACTAACAAAAAGTTTGAACATCAGTGTGTCACTGCACTAACGTTGCAACAATCGGCTCTGAAATATGCAATGTGTTACCGTGGGTTCCCACTACCATAAAAACTCTTGAAGGATGGTGGTACAAAACCCTTGGGGTATTGAACTACATTAAATTCCTCCGGGTAGGATCTACCCTTTAGAATGGATGAACTACCCCTAGTTTGCATCAACGCTTCCTTCACCTTCTATTCCACCATCTGCTTAATATCCTTATCATGCATGGAGGTGTATCCGTGACCTTCCTATACAAACTACCAACATTGTCATCCATGGGAGTGCACTTAGGACGATCAAAGGTATGTACCAAATCTGGCCGGTTGGCCACCATAGGAGAAGGCTATGAGATTGGGGTTGAGTTCTGCAAGGCTAGAACTACTACCATCAACCCCTCTATCCTGTCTATCTAGTCATCCTTCTACATGAGCTGGTGGAGGAGGTGTTGAGTTGAGTGAGAGGTATCACCCTCCTCAATTATAGCACCTTTCTAGCTATGTTGTTCCCTCTACAGGGATCCTCTGGTGTCAACCATGTGGACTTTGGCTATGTCAACATATCATCCTCATCGGGGTTGAAGTCAACTCTATCCTCTTCCTGATCAGAATTGTCACTCCCTACTATTGCCTTGATCACCACATGATAGTCTTCTATGATGTCATATAAATAATAATCATCTACTTTGTCCTCCACTACTGGAACATGGGCTTGTGAATGACTAAATGCTGGACTGAACTCCACAGACTGTATGCACTAAATGCTCTAAGCTGGTGGGGTGCACTCCCTAGTTGGCTCCACTGACAAGGGGACTATATCAGTGTCTCCTGCCCTCTCTTCCTCTAGCTGCTGTGGAGGTGGAGTGACCACAGTGATCTTAGGTCACCACTCCCTCCTTACCTCAGCTGAAGTAGAAGGTCGAGCAGGGGAGCTCGACCTCACATCAATGGGTGAAATATATGGGATCCTTCGGCCGTAGCCAGATGACCAAAGGAGAGGGTCTCTCTCCAGACTCAGGCTTATGCAGCTTGGCCGGGACTGTGGATGATGGAACTTGGATTGGTGAAGGTTGGCGGTGAGTGGAGCAGTGTGATGGTGGAGACACCAGCTGCCTCTCTGCTGGAGATCTCCTCCTATGGCTGACAGTGCCAGTGAGAACTATATGATCAAAATGATCAGCTCTGGTAGCTCACCGATCGGGATAGCCCATCAAAGAGGAGGCCGCCGACTGCCTGGCGTACCTCCTCCTCTCTCACTTGCCCACTTGGGCAGCGACTCTATCCTTAGTGTCTCTCTCTCTCTCTCTCTCTCTCTCTCTCTCTCTCTCTCTCTCTCTATGAATCTGACCCCTGACACTCCTACAGATTAAACTTCTGAAGTCATGAAGTAAGTCAAACTCTGAGCGTCTGTGGGCTCTGCCGACTCTATGCAGAATAGACCATAGACCGACATAGGGATTTCCCCTGTCCCTAGCCAGTGTCTCAAACTCTGCAGGCGGTGGGGATGATGCAACAATCTTGTACTAGTCCTCCTCTCCTTCTAAAGCTAAGAGGGGGTGGAACCTACTACCAGTCAGGAGTGGAGAGGTCTCATGAGGGGAACCCTCCTCAGAGACATGAGATGCATCATCGATCTGCCTCGCCTCACGCTCATAATATGGCTTGATCTTGCACTTCTTATTATGACATTGTGTCTTAGTGAGCAGGGTAGAGCGAGAGCTAGTACCAACCTCGAAGGTGAAAGAGACTATCTCAGAAGCTAAGATAGCCTGCCCCTTCAGAGCAAGGGGAACAACAGAGGTGGTGCTACCCTCACTAGAACTATAGCATGGGCAACAAATATCGGATCTTGAAACGACGACCTGGGGGAACCACAACGACCTTCCTCTTCAATGAGGGAAACTCGAAACTAGGCTGCACATCAAAATGAAGAACTGGCTTCTTATCTGCTACCTTCTCCTTGCTGACAGTGGTGAGGGTTGGCCCCTCACATGTGACTCTGATGCTCTCAAAGCCACATCCAAACTAGATCATGTGTGTAGTAGTGGTGAGTATGGCCTGATCCAAGGCCAAATTCATACCAGAAGGAAACGAGAAGATCACCTTGCCAGAAGACATGGTGGAAGATTGATCATAAGAAGGGGAAAAGAACTAGGCTGGCATCTCTGCATTTGTTAAAATAGAATTGAATCAGACCCTTATTTTGATAATTGTCCTGAATTATTGATTTCTTGATTTGACTTAAGAATTTGAACCCACACTTAACAAATTTCTAGGTATGCTAAGTGGGGTTCATTGTATTGGAGAGATTTTAGGAATTTGTGGAGAGACTTTGACATAAGATTTTGATTTTGATTTGGAACCCTCATTCAACAAATTTAGGTATGTTGAGTGGGGTTCAAATGTATGTTGAGTGTGGTTCAAATGTTTTGGAGAGTCCTTTGGAGATGTATTTGTTATATTCTTTTTTTTTTTGGAATTTAATTTTGGAAACCCTTACTTTAGCAAATTTAGGTATGTTAAATGGGGTTCAATTATATGTTTGAAAATTTTGAAAGCTTTATGTCTTAATAGTTTGATTGTTGTTTGTTGGACATTTTAATGTGTTGATTTGATTTGAAAAGAAGAACTCATATTTAACAAATTTAAGTGTGTTAAATGGAGTTCAATTGTGTGTTTCATATTTATTGATGATTTAATTTTTGAAAAGGGGAATTCTTATTTGACAAACTTAGGTATGTCAAATAGAGTTCAAATCTATATTTGATGCTTGTTGTTTTGACTTCATTTTTTTTAGAAAGGGAACTTTTTTTATTTGATAAATTTTGGTATGTCAAATAGAGTTCCAAATATACATTTAATGTTTATTGTTGGAGTTTGATTTTCTTTTAGAAAGGAGACCCACACTTAACAAATTTAGGTATGTTAAATGGAGCTCACTTATGTCTTTGATTATTTGTTTGTTGATATATGGTTTTATTTTGATTTTGAGGATTGAACTCTCATTTAGCAAATATGAGTATGTTAAATGGAATTCAAATGTGTGTTGGATATTTTGATTTTAATTTGATTTTGAAAATGGAACTCTCATTTAACAAATTTGGGTATGTTAAATGGAGTTCAATTATATGTTTTTTATCTTAATTTTGTTTTGATTTTGAAAATGGGAATCGAACCTTCACTTAACAAATTTGGGTATGTTAAGTCAAGTCCAATTTGTATATTGGCTGCTTCAATTTTAGCTTAAAAAAATGGAACTCTCATTTAACAAAATATGAATATGTTAAATGGAGTTCAATTATATGTTGTTTATCTTGATTTTATTTTAGTTTTAAAAATGAATACTCTCATTTAACAAATATGGGTATGTTAAATGGAGTTGGTTTTTTTTAATATTTTGGGTATGTTTGATTTTAATTTTGAAAAGTGGGCCCTCATTTAACAAGTTTTAGGTATGTTAAATGGGGTTAGTCGATTTTAAAAGAGGGTTTGAATATATTTATGAAAAAGAGATTTATTATTTGATTTAATTTTGAATTTGAAAGAGGGGAACACTCATTTAGCAATTTTAAGTGTGCTAAATAAGGTTCCATCAATTTTGTTTGAAATATTTTAATTTTATTATACTTGATTTTTAGTTTAAAAAGAGAATATTTATTTGGCCAATTTTATTATGTTAAGTGAAGTTCATATGATTTTGTTTTTGAAAAGATTTTGAAAATTTTGCAAAAGATTTTATTTGTTTTACTTTAGGTTCCATTGAAGTTTTGACAAATATGAAATGAACATTGCTTCACCAAGTTAATGGTAAGAGGTTCCAAACTCTATTCGCCTTATATTTTTTCATCTCCTTTCTTTAATTATCTTATTATTACCTATTGGGGGACCCAATATGAGTCTTAGGACCTACACAAGAGTGAGGTCCTAAATCCTAAAGGAGGCTGGCTACTTATGCTTAACAATGAAATGAGCAAAGGGTCAATGAAAACAAAGATAGTCTCAAGCTTATACAAAAATATAAGTCCACTATCGATGCTTGGAGATGATAATTGTCTACTAGAGATGGGAGTAGCTAGAAAAATCTGTGGTGTTTATTTTTGGATATGAGGGAGGGGGGGACACCACGCAGATCATAGGGGGTACTTATTGAAGTGGTCGGGTAAGAAATTGAGGTATGATGTACCATCTCAAAAGATAGAGACACAACCCTTCAATGGACGTAATCACCTAATAAGGACTCCTAAGGCATGATGGGTCTTCGACTATACCAGAGATTTTTTGTCTGCTTTATATGGATGAATAAAGTAGGGTTTATATTAAATCAAGTTCTTAAGTTCTTTATGGAGGCAAGCCTCCATAGTTAATTACATCATAAAAAAATGAAATTCCCTAAGAATACTCTTGATTAAAGAAGAAAATTATCATCCCCAAAGATTTCAAGGTTAGACTAACAAAGGATTGGTTATGTTTAGAAAATCAATTGGGAAAGTTCAAATAGACTTATTTTTGGAATCCAAAGGGAGGAAGTAGAAAATGCTCATGACACTAGGAAGCCTAGTGAGCATTCCAATCTATCATATAATTGGGCATTATATATTTGAAAGTGAAGAGATTTAGTTATTTGAGTTGAAATTTTATTAGATTACTAAGGGTTATACTCCACTAACACAAGCTTGTGGGGATGCATAAGAGGTGAGGATTTATGCTTGTAGTCCGAAGGAAACAGCTACCTTGGATCCTAAATCTAGGGAGCTTTAGTACGAGCTAAAGTACAACCTAAATCTAAGCGATGGGTGGACATAAGGGTTCACCTCCATAAGAGAGGATAAACCATCCAACTTATGGACTTAAAACTATCTGGAGTGTCTGCCATCTAACTCCTCCTATGATTTTAAAACTATGTAGTTCGGTCTCATGAATTACAATATAGCTAGGGTAGTTATTTAATTTGAAAGAGAATAAAATCCTAAACTCACTCTCTAAGAGACTAGAGCATGAGTGGTATGAGCATTGTTGACCTCACTTTTGGAGTGATGATTCAATCTTCTCTTCTTAGATTTAGGAGACTTCTAGATACTAAGACTTCCTTAGTCATAAGACATTTCTAGCAATTAGGTGAATAATTAAAGTAAGCCTAGAGACTTAGAAGAGTTAATCATAGGATTAGGCTATGCCTTAGGACTTAGGGAGATTTACCTACCCTATAGCCTAAAACCAATATATGCTTACTGTTGTGGCTTAAACCAAACCTCAAATTCAATTCACCCAAGTTCACATATCAAATTTAAATTCCAAACAAATGATTGAAACCTATAACCAAAGTCAAATCAAATCCAACCTATCCTAAGCCCATAATTTAATCTTATGGGCTTAGCCAACTTCAAATCAAACCAAACTCAATTGATTTCTCAAAGCCAATTCAACTCTCCAATCAACCCATGCTAAATATAAAATCAAACTCAAATCAACCAAACCAAATATCAAATCAAATCAACTCTTCTTAAGCCATATAGTTTTACCCCATGGACTTAGCCAAAACTACATTCAAATCAAATCAAATTCAATTGATTTTCTCATGAATCAATTATCCCTTCAATCATCATCCCAAATATAAATGAAACTTACATTCACATGTCATAAATCAAAATCCAAAACCAAATACAAACCCATCCTAAGTCATATGATTTATCCCCATGGACTTAGTCAAAATTTCACTCAACTCAAACCAAATCCAATGGGTTTTCTCACGAATCATTTATTTCTTTAATCATCATCCCAAGTATAGATGAAATATATAATCATCAAGCCAAAATCAATTCAATCAAGCCAAAGCTATGTACCAATCCTAAATCCATATATAAACTCAACTAATTCCAAATCAACTCAAAATCATCTCAACTAAATCCAATAGGCTCACTTGACCTAAAGTGACCTAAAGGACCTATTTAAGCCAAATTCTAATCCAACCCAAATTGGATTGAATCAAGCCTACCAAGACCTCCTATGATGATTGTTGATCACCCTAGGTTGATCATTTGTCATCAAATAGGTCAAACTAAGTCAACTTGGTCATTTGACCGAGTCAACTCTCTCAACCTACATGAACCAAACTAGCCAAATCTTAACCCAAGTCAAATTAATTGAAACTATCGATTCACACCAACCGATGATCAATGATTGAACATGACTTGACCATCAATTGAGCCAAACCTAACCCAATTATCCCTTTGACCCAAGTTGACCCAATTTGACCTAAAAGACCAAATTGGGTCAAATCATGATATAAACCAATTGATTACAACCAATGGCTCAAGTTCATTCCAAATTAATTGTTGAACTTGACCAAAGCCATAATTGAATCCAATTTGGCCAGTTGAACCCAATTGATCCATTTATCCCAAACTGACCTAAAGGGTCAAATTGGCCTAAATCCAAATTAAATCCAAATTAATTCAAACCAAAGTTTAAAATCATCTTTAATTAACCAATTGAACATGAATCAACCCACAACCTAAGCCAATTTGGCCAATTTGGTCAAATTGATCAACTTGACTCATTTGACCAACATGAATCCAAATGAGCCAAAACCAAATCCAAGCCAAATTGACTCAAACCAATTGAACCAAAACATCCCGAATATGCATTTGAACATGACTCAAGTCTTAGTTTGATCCAATTTGACCAAATGGTCAACCTAACACAACCTAGCCCAATTTGACCGATAAGGGTCAAATTAAGCCAAAGCCACTTAAACCAAGCCAATACCTAATGGGATCTGACCCAACCCATCATAAATAGACCTAGGGTTAGCCATAATTCAGCCCAACCCAAATTGGGTCCAATCCAAGGCCTTATACATTGGATTTTCCTCCCCATAGGCAGCCTTCCCTTACCCAAATAGGGACCTAACCTACCTGCCTAGCCCAACCCAAGTGAGCTAGGTCAGCCATGGACCAAGGGGAGGTGAGTTAACTCACCTCCCCACACATAGTTGAAACCATTAGACCCAAAGAAGAGGGCTGTCACCTTGAGCCACCAACCAAGTCGAGCCACGTGAAGTTGACATCGACCACTCCAGCGCTCGGACGGTGGCTGATCGGCTGAAATTAAGAGATGAATCCTGTCCATCTGATCCAAGGGAGAGGGATATACCCCCTCATTTTGAGCCAAACCGATCACTTGAACCCTCAGAGAGCTTGAGAGAGTAAATTCAAAATCCCTAGCGCATTCTCCAAACCTCAGGCAGCCCCAGACTTAACTCACCTCCCCACAAACAAGAGGGCTACCACCTTAAGCCACCAACCAAGCATCCCACCAACCAAGTCGATCCACGTGGAGTTGACACCGACCACTCTGATGCTTGGATGGTTGAGAGAGTAAATTCAAAATCCACAGAGAGCATTCTCCAAGCCTCCTGAGTCCCCCCTTCCATTGTCGAAAACCTTCAACCCAAAATAAGGCAGCCTTCCACTCAATCCAACACCACCATTACTCAACCAAAATCAAATTAATTTAACCCACACCTTCCCCACGGTCCATTGAGCAAGAACGAATCACCTCCTGAGCTCTCCAACCACTAGAAGTTCGAGTTCGATCAACGTCCACTTGCATTTCATCAGTTCATGGCCCTTCAAGTGAACAATAAGGAATCCTCCTATGTGCTGAGCAGCAGAGCTTCGTCTCCACTGGACGAAGCTTCCTCAATCGATAACGCCTCCAGTCTTGAGCTCTGATGAGGTAATCCCATGAAATTGAGCTTTTGATGAAAATTTGTTTGGCTTTTTGGAATAAAATTGGTATGTCGTGCAATTCTAATCGATAGATCCCTTCGGATCTACTTCATGAAGGTGTGGGTTGGATCCCGAATCGATCTGAGCTTGGGTGAGCTTGAATCGAGCGACAGAAGGAAGATGGTGTCCGTTTCTCGTCGCCCGGGAGATGATGGATCATGCACCACCCATTTCACATGATCGGAATGGACAATCATGATCAATCTATTAGATTTATCCAATTTAAACCCTTAAGAACCACTAGGTTGATATTGATCTTTCGATCTTAGATCAGACGGAGGATAAAAAGAACATCCTCCACCAGCCATGTCAGTGCTGACTCGGAAGCGCTTAAGTGACCAATCCCGCAGTGCCACATGAAAAGCACGCCACGTCAGCGATCCATGTGATGCCGATGGGATTAAGCAAAAAATTAGGCTTAAATATTTGATTTAATGGTTGAAACTTCAAAAAATTATAACATATTGTAGAAAATTCCAAAAATTGCAAATAAATACTCATTTTAAAGGGAAAATAGAGAAGATTTATTTAAAATTAATTTAAATTAATTTTAAATAGTAATTAATATTTAATTAAAGTTTCATTACAAACTTAATTAGCTTAATTATCTCTTAATTACTTGAGTAATTAATCATGAACTTTGTGTGTTAATTTAATGGGATGACCTTTACCTCTCATAATTTTATTGGGATTTATTGCTTGGTTAATTAGGGTAATAAACTATTTAAGCCCTAATCACTCTCTTAATTAGTAATTAATTAATTAACCTCTTAAATAGTAAAAATTAATTAATTAAGTACACTAATCACTATTGAATAGTGAATGGGCTAGGGGAATAAGGCTAGAACCTCCTTCCTAACCTCTTTTCCTAAGTCCATTTCTCTTTAAAGAAAAACTAATTAAAATGACATTAATTAAGGATTAATTAGTTAAATAAAGTGGCTTAATTAATCAAATTATAATTATAATCATATCTGATAATTAATAATGAAATTAAGGGTCCCTCTTTATGTGTTTAAGAACATAAAGACCCTTTAAGAAAATTATGATTAACCCATAATTATGGGAAAATCATAAAAGTACTTAATTAGGTTGTTTGATTTAATTAACTTTTAATCACGAGAAATTTGCATTAGGCCCTTGTAGGAGCATTGAAATTTTATTTCCTCACATGTTCATATCATAAGTGGCTCATAATTAAGTGGATAATCAAATTAAAGAAGCATAAGTAAGGGTAATTAATTGATTTAATTAAAGATCCAACTTAATTAACTCATAAAATTCACTTAATTACCTTTTCTTAAACCAAATAAAACTACTAATATGGGAATGGGATTAAAATAATAAGTAACTCTTTTTCCTCTTTAAGCTTGATCAAAATCTTAAATCAATAATGAACTTTGGTTGTCCTTAAACAATTTTATTTGATATGGTTGTCTTTAGGGATTAGTATAATTGAATGAAATCATGTGGTTATGTATAGTTATTTCTTTCCAAGCACATTAAATGTTGTATGTCATATGAATTCATGCACTCATATTTTCAAATTCAAATAAATCAAATGAATTTCCTTTATGTAAGCTTGCATGTGTTGGATTAACTTAAATATATGTGTGGCTAGTATCACTAATAAATTCAAAACTATTTTTCAAAGCTTATAAATCAATAGAGTGTTGATAGTTATGAATATACATAGAATTTGCATGTGTTTATAGCTTAAGCATATGTTGACCTCACTTTTGGAGTGAGCCTCAACTTCCTCATCATAGATCTAGGACTCTTATAGACACTAAGAGTTCCTTAGTCTTAAGACACTTCTAATGATTAGGTGAACACTTAACCTAACCCTAGAGACTTAGAAGAGTTAGCCATAAAAATAGGTTGTGCCTTTGGGATTTAGGAGGGCTTGCCTACCTATAGCTTAAACCCAATCCATGCTTCCTTCTTCCAATCCAAATTCCAAAATCAAATCCAACTATCAAATGATTGAAACCCATGATTAGATTCAAATTTCAAATCCCTTCCTAAGCCCTTTGATTTTATCTTATGGACTTAGCATTAACCAAATTCAAATCAACCACAATCCAATTGATTTTCTCAATTATCATATTCAATCTCAAATCAAATTCCAAGTCTAAAACCAATTCCAAACTCCAAATGATTGAAACTCATGATTAAGTCCAAATTCCAAAAATCTCTTCCTAAGCCATATGAACCACCTTCATATGCTTAGTCAAAACGCCTTCAAACTAACTCAAATTTGGTTGATTTCTTTATAAATCAATAATTCATTCATTTATATTCACAAATATAAATGAAATCCAAATTCAAACCATTCAAATCAAATCAAAATAGATCAAATCAAACAAATTCTCTACTTAAGCCCTTTTTGACTTACATCCCTTAATTTGGTCAAATTTGCTTCCAAATCACTCCAAACTTTAGTGATTTTCTCATAACCCATTTATATCTTCATTTATAGTCACAAATATAAATGACATATAAATTCAAGTGGTCCAAACCAAATTCAAATGAAATCAAATTCCCAATTTTAGCTATTTTAGCCAAATTCTTGAACTTAACTAAATGATAACCAAATCAACTCAAAACTCATGAATTTCTTCATGATTTAATCATTCCTACAATTATTGAGCCAAATATAAACATAAACCACCATTATCAAACCAAACTCAAGTCAACCCAAATCAAACCCAAGTTAACCCTTTTGGCTTGAAATTATCATATGAACCAAAACCCATTTGGCTTCAAACTAATTGCAATTGGATTTATAATTCAATCCTAGGCTCATGTGTGAGTTCAACTAAACTTGAATCAAGCCAATTGACCCATTTAGGCTCACTTGACCCAAAGTGACCTAAAGGACCTTTTTGAGCCAAGTTCTAATCCAACTCAAATTGGATTGAACTAAGCCCATCTAAACCTCACAACATAACCAACAATCACCCTAGGTTGATCAATTGCATTGAATTGGGTCAAACTAAGTCAAACCTAACCTTTGACCAAGTCAACATTTAACCCAAATGAAACCTAAACTAGAAAAAATCTATCATATGCCAAATTGATTAAAACCATTGACTCAAACCCATTCATAATCAATGACTGAACATGACCAAACCATAAATTGTGCTAAACCAAACCCAATTGGCCAATTGACCCAAATTAGCCTAAAAGGCTTAAATAGGTAAAATTATGATTTGATCTAAATTGATTGTAATCAATGGCTCAAGTTCTTTACAAATCACTTATTGAACTTGACCAAAGCCATAATTGAGCCCAAGTTGACCAATTGGTCAACTTACAACCTAGCCTAAATTGACCTAAAAGATCATATTGGCCAAAATTCAAATTAAATCTAAATTAAATCAAACCAAAGCCTACAATCATTTTTAATTGACCAAATGAACTTAACTCAACCCTTAACCCAACCCAATTTGGTCAAATTGATCAAATTGGTCAACTTGACCAATTTGACCCTTTTGAATCCAAATGAGTCAAATCCAAACCTAGGCCAAAACAATCCAAACCAATTGAATCAAAATATTCCAAATCATCATATGAACCTAATCGAGGCTTCGGTTTGACCCAATTTGACCAATTGGTCACCCCAACCTAACATAGCCCAAATTGAACCCATTTAGCTAATCTAAGCCAAACCACTCAAATACAATTTATGAAATCTTGTGGGCTGATCTAACTCAACTAAAACTCACCCTAGATCAGCCTAAGACCTCCCCAAAAGCCAAGTGGGCCCCACCCAAGGGGATTAGCCATCAAACCATGTGATTTAAGCTTCAAAACCAATGGATCCAAGCCAAGTCAACTCTCTCATCCCCATGATAGCCCCTTAGCACTCAATAGAACCTTCTCCTGACCCACCTAGCCAACTTAACCCCTCTAGGTCGGCCAAGGACCTTTGGGTGGTGAGTTGACTCACCTCCAACCCAAACCGAGCACCCAATGGATCCAAACTTTGCAACCTTTGCACAATGGATCCATGGCAGCCTCCCATCACTTCTCCCATCCCAAGCGTGCCACCTGAACTTAATGGAGACAAGTCTGGAAACCGGACATAGGCCAGCCAGTGCAGATCATGTGCACGCTACCGTCTGTCCATCATGAGCAATCGACGAGTATACCCCCTCAATTCTAGCAGAAATCAAAGTCAATTGCATTGAGATACTTCCTAAGCCAATTCTAAAGCCCCTTAGAGCGATCGCAAGCATCCTCAAGCCCTCCTCGATCGACATTTCCCATTTCTAAACAAAGCTAAATCAATACACCCCAATCTAAAGCAATACTCCCACATTTCATAATCAAACTCAAATTCCTCTTACCCACACTCTCACCATACTCCGTCGAAGCCAAACGAGTCATTCCTTGAGCTCCCAAGTGATTGGAGGTGTGACTTTGATCATAGTCGAGGCTCCTACATGCGTGAGGTGGTCGACCATGCATTCCACACCAAATCAAGCTCGAATTTCTTCAACAGGGCCTCGCCTCCACTAGGTAAAGCTACCTCCATCAATCCCGACCATCGATTTTAGCTCCGGCAAGATAATTCCTCATAATCGCAGCTATAAGGAAATCGAGCTTGGTCTTTTTAGAAGAGAATTTTAATCTCATGTGAATTGGACCATTGGATGTGCATCCCCCCTCCTTCTGAAGGTGTGGGATTAGTTTGATCCCAATCCGAGCTCAAGTGAGTTTTGATCGAATGGGGAAAGATGGACGGTGCTTGTCTCTTGCCGCTCCCGAAGCAGGAAGATCATACGTTGTCCATTTCGCATGATTGGAATAGACAGTTGTGATTAAATCACGATAAAGACCCACTATTTTCTCCCTTAACTAGTGGATCAAATCGTGGTCGTCCGATCTTAGATCAGATGGTCTACGGGAAAGCGCATCCGCCATCAATTGAGTCAGCGAGCAGATGTGATAACCTAAATAGACAATCCTGTCGTGTCACATGGAAAGCACACCACATCAGCATGCCGCGTTAGCTGCCAAGTGGCCCGATGAGATTAAGGCTTTAATTAGTCTGTTTTAATTAATTTTTAAGGCTAAAATTTTCTAAATTCATAACTAATTATAGAAAAATCCAAAAAAGCAAACTTCGGCTCATTTCAAAAGTATTCCAGCATAGAATCTAGAAAAATTATTATTATTTGATTTTGAATAGTAATTTTGTCTTAATTAAGGTTTAATCAAAAATCTAATTAGCTTAGTTATCCCTTAATTAAGCATCCAATTAATTTTAAATTTTTTATGAATGTCTGGTGGGATGACCTCTACCTCCCCTATTTTTCTAAGATTTTATTGGTTAATTAATTAGGAAAATCAATTGATTAAGCCTTAGTCACTCTCTTACTTTAATTAGTGATAATTAGTGAATGAACAATGGTCTAATTAATTATTTAAGCTTAATTACCTTTGTGGAACAGTAAGAAAACTTAGGGAGTGTGATTGGGATATTTTTCCTAATTTATTTCTTAGATTTCCTTCACTTTTTGGAATAAGTTTAATTGATGATTAATGGGGTAATTAATTGCTTAATTAATTAATTAATTTCCAAGATAAATGTCAGAGCCTAATTGAATGTTTGAAATGACTTAGGGATTGAAGATTGAGGTCTTGTCCTTGATCCATCTCCTTAAATTAATTTCATCATCCTAATCAAAATATAATCAAAGAATTCAATCAACTAATTAATAAGCTTGATTTAACTCAATCTAAAATCCACCTCACACCTAAGTAACCTTTAATTGATCTTGGGTAGCTCCTTGGGTGTTCAATAACCCAAGGTGAGAGATAATAAAATAATGGTTAGCTCACATGTGTGAGAAAACCATAAAAGTAGTTAAGTGAGATCCCTTAAGCCTAATTAACTATTAATTATAAACCAATTGCATTAGGCCCCTTTCATTTCTTAGGAGAAATGCAAATTTACTTTTCATATGGTTGCATATCATATTGGCTTATTATTAATTATTTAATTAACTTAAGGTGATATAGGTGAGGGTTAATTAATTCACTTAATTCATACATTAACCTATTATAATATAAAATCAACCTAAATACTCTTCATTAAACCAAATTAATTCATTCATGGGGAATTAGATTAGGATTAGCAAACCTCCTTCATATTTCCTAAATTAAATCAAACTCAAGGTTAAAAATGTCTTTAAAGAATTTTGGTTTATTTTAAATAGCCTTATTTAATGTGATCATCCTTAGGAATTAATTGGGATTAATGAGATCATGTGCTTATATTCCTTTATTTCTTTCCAATCATGCTAAATATTGCTTGCCATGTAAAATCATGCCTTCATTTCTTTTAAAATTAAAGAAAAAAATGATTTCTTCTATGTCAAATTGCATGTGTTGACTTAAATTAAGATAGGTGTGGCTATTATCATTATTAAATCAAAATCTATTTTCAAAATCCCATAAATTAATTATAATAATATGAAGTAATGTTAATTACAAATATCTATAAGTTTGAATGTGATGATAATATAAGATATGCAATATGAAGTTCTCTTTCCTTATCTTATATGGATTCACATAGGATTTACAAGTGTATAGTTCATTTGAAAAGAACACAATATTTGCCTAAACCTACTCCTATGCATCTCCATGTTAAGACTTAGGAAGAATTTCATATCATATATGTAAACCATACAATCAAATTAAATATGACTTCTTGCATGACTTCTTATTCTTGTGGTTCTTTTTGTACATTCATATGTATCTGAGAAAAGTGGTATATTAGTCACGGACCCGGTTTGTGAGGCTTTAAGTAGCCCTAAGTAGGTCTTGTACCTTATGCCCCTGGTGCAGAAAATAATGGTGTCGTACTCACTTAACACTCTTATACATATGCATGTATGATGTGACCAATGAATAAGAATCATAAATCAAATAAATCAAACATAACTTTTGCATGAGTTTTCCTATTCTTATAGTTGCTTATACATCTACATGTATCTGAGAAAAGTGGTATATTAGTCTGGACACCCCGGGGCTGCGAGACTTTAAGTAGCTTTAAGTAGGTCTTATACCTTATGCCCTTGGTGCAAAAACTAATGGTGATGTACTCACTTAAAACTTTTATACATGTGAATGTATATCTAACTAATGGATGAAAAAATCCCTCTTTTTCTATTAAAAAGACATGCATTCATAATTCAATCAAATGAAATATCTAAATTCCAAACATACTTCTTTGCATTCATCATTTAAGTGTGCTAAAACATACATTGCATGTGTAGCTATGCTTAGGGTTTAATCATATGCATGATGTACATGATAGAAAGAAATGAATGAACATGTGTTATATGATAGTAATTCATCCTAATTAATCTTAAGATGCCTTTCTTATTAAATATGGTCATTTAGGGGGAACTTAAACTTAGGGTTAATCTAAACATGTAATAAGCCATTCACTAAAGGAAATTGATTAATTAATTTGCTTTAGAAGTGATTAAGGTAGGGATGAAAGAGGGGTCTCCTCTATTTCTTCTCTTTATAACACTTAGTTATTTTGTGTAGCCAAAGGAAACAAAATAAAATACTAAGTAAAATCCTCAAATCAATTAAATCACTTAAAGAGAAATCAACCATTTATAAGTTAAATCCTTCACACTTAGCAAAATTACAACTTTAAAGCCTAGTTAGGACATACCACACAAGCCTTTGATGCACACAATTTAGACTAAGTCATCACTTCTAGCTTTATGTTAGGGTGGTGTATGGTTTGATGTATGCTTATTTTATAATGTATTGTTATAGACTGGATGTTATGGTGTATGTACGTAGTATGGATGTTAGGCCGATATTAGCCTAATCATGCTTTCTGTATGGGATCGTGCTTAAGGGGTCATTTGAATATATATATATATATATATATATATATATATATATATATATATATATATTCTTTGTTATACATATTGTTTATGCCCCTAAGTATAGCCTAAGTTAGGACAGGTGGCCTTGGTTACCCAAGTGTGGGATGTTAAGTCCAAATTATTCATATAATTATTTGGGTTGTATGGTGTGTTTAGCTAACATTTGTTTTCCAAGTGTAGCTAGATTTATTTTTCTTCTTTTAATGTAATTTTACATTAGGATTAGGATAAGTATTATGAGGGATTAGGATGAGCATTGGTTATAAGACCTAGTCTTATATACCATGTGATACCTTTGGCCCAAGCAGATCTAAATCAAGACAAAAAGAAGAAATAAATGGAGTAAATCAAATGAAGAAATGAAAGAAGAAAGAAGCCAAGAAGAAAGAATGAAGAATGAATACCCCCCATAACATTCATCATTTATAATTATAATTATTCTTCCAATATACCAGGATGTATAAGGACAGAGCTCGACTACCCACATTTCTTTTTGGGTTATACGGCGGTACCTGACTGTATCGGCCTTTTATTCTTTTGTGATAGCTTTATAAAATTGTTTGATATTTTGTTTAGCTTGTGCATTAGAAAAAGCATGCCTATTCATAGTTTATTTTTTATTGGTGATTGTTGTATGGCCTGGATGCAATTAGGCTCCTAGGATAAAAATAAATTTTCTATCCCATTAACAACTCATAACTAAACTTTTAAAATAACTCATAATATCACATAAAAGCCTAGATATTAAATCAATATAATAAAATATTTAGCAACCCCATAGTTGGATGTTGTATGTTGAAATATCATGCATAATCATCTTGTTTCACTCTTGTTAAGAGAGGGCTTCCATCATTGCCAGATAAAAATGGGCTTAACATTTTAGATCCTCTGATGGAAAAATACCTCTTTCTCTTTTGATTTGACCCATAATCAACTTCTCATGCATTTAGCCATATAAAATCCTATAGCCTGTGTCAAAATAAAGAGTCACAAATCAAATAAAATTTAAAAAAAATTGCATTAGATTAAGTCATTATTCATATATGTCATGCTCTAGTCTCTTAGGGAGTGGGTTTAAGGACTTATTTTTTTTTTCTAAATATATAACAGCCTAACCATCTTGCAAAGCATATGATTTTCCTACATGATTTTAAAATGTAGGAGAAGTTAGCTGGCTGCCAACAGTCGGGTATTTTGCTCTCTCTTGTGGAGGTAAACCATATACCCACTTTTGCCTTAGATTTAGGTAATACTTTGGCCCTCGCCAAACCTCCCTAGATTTAGGATCTGAGGTTATTATTTTCCTTGAGGGCTACAAGCATAAATCTTCACCTCTTAGGCATTTCCATATTCTTGTATTGTGGTATTATAAGTTCTAGATTTCTAATGAAATTTTAACTCAAATAAATAAATCTCCTTAATTTCAAATACATAAAGCTCAACCATAGGATAGACTAGATGCTCACTAGATTTTCTAGTATCATGAGCACTCCCTACTCATCTCCTTTGGTTTCGATAATAACTCTCCCCTTTTGATCCATCCCACTTGATCTTCTAAAATACAACCAATTTGTTGATATTCTTATCTTTGAATTCTTTGGTGACAATAATCGCCTACTTTAATTGAGAGTATTCTTAAAAGATTCACTTTCCTTAAGATGTAATTAACTATAGAGGCTTACCTCTATAGGGAACTTAACAAACCTAGTTTAAATAAACCCTGCTTTACTTTTTAATGTAAAGTAGGGGAAAAATCTCTGGTATAGTCGAAGACCCATCATGCCTTAGGAGTCCTTAATAGGTGATTAAGTCTATTGTAGGTAGTGACTTCTATCTCTCAAGATAGTACACTATTCCTTAATGTCATACCCGATCACCTCAATAAGTACATCCTCAGATCTGCATAGTGTCAACATACACACAACACACACACAACCAAAAATAAACACACAACATATTAAATAAATCTTTCTTTTTTATAATTCATATATAGACTTATATAAGCTTGAACAATAATGAGTATATAGTCTGGACACCCTAGGAATATGAGACTTTAAGTAACCTCAAGGAGATCATTTGATTACCTCACTTCCCTCATTTAACAATGACCAGTACCCATTTGGTTTCATTCTTATATATTTTTACATTAGAATTTAGATAGAGCTTTAATTCATATGCATAAATGATTTAATTAAAGAAAACACAAACTTTGTATGGTTTTCATCTTTATAGTTGTCTATACATTCATCAAGTGTTTAATCTAGAAATTCTGAGAATATGAGATTTTAGTTTTCCCTAAAGAGGTCATTTGATTACCTCACTTCCTTGGTTAATAATGGCAAATACTTGCTCACATCTTTTATACATGTGTATGTGTGCTTAATTAAAAGATGAAGATCCCCTTTTGTTATGAAAAATTCATGCATTCATATTCACCTAAGTCATTAGCATATGTTATATATAAATTAATTCTCTCTTTTCCTTATGCATGTATAGATTTATATAGGTTTGGAATGTTAATAAGTATATAGTCTGGACATCCTGAGAATACGAGGCTTTAGCTAGCCCCAAGGAGGTCATTTGATTACCTCACTTCCCTAGTTAACAATGACATGTACTTATGTGATTCCATTCTTATGTATTTTGGTATTAGAATTTGAATAAAGCTTTAATTTATATGTTCATATAATTTAATAAAAATCAAAACATAAACTTCAAACATACACATGCATTCATCATTTAAGTGTTCTAAAACATGTTGTATGTATAGATACACTTAGGATTTGACCATATGCATGTTACATGTGATGGAAGGGAATGACTATATATATATATCATGTAATAGTAATTCAATTATGTTGACCCATATTGGAATTACAAACAACTTCAAATCAATTAAACAACTTCAAATGAAACCCACCATCATGTTAACTTGAACGATTTCCAAACTTAGAAAAATCACAACTCTAATACTTAGCTAAGACGCACCACACAAAGCCTTAACACACACATTAGAATTAATTCACCACTTCTAGCTCTATGTTAGGATGGTGTTTGATGTGATGTATATCTTATTTTATGATGTCTTATTTTAGACTAGATGTTAGGATGTATGCTTCGTAGACTAGATGTTAGTCACTCTTAGCCTAATCATATCTTCTACAGTGGATTGTACTTAACGAGATGCTTAAAAATAAATATAAATACTCTTTTTGCAGGTTGCTTAAACCCTTAAAAATAATCTAAGTTAGGACAGGTGGGCTTGGTTACTCATCTACAGGGTGCTAAGTCTAAATTATATATATAACTGCTTGGGATTATATGTATGTCTAGCTAACATATATTTTGCAAGTTTTAGCTTGATTTACTTTACAGATATAAAATGTAATTTTTATAATAGGAATTAGGATTAGTGTTATGGGGGATTAGGATGAGTAGTGGCCACAAGGCTTTGTCCTAGGGTGCCCTGTGATGCTTCAAGCAAGCACCATCCAAATCAAAGAAGGAAGACAATGTAGATAAGAAGATATGAAGAATGAAGACTCCCATAGCATGTATTCATTCTAATTGAAATTATTCTTTCATATTCTCGATTGTATAAGGGTAGAGATCAGCTACCCACCTTTTCTATTTTTGGGTTATACAGCGATACTCGACCGCACCGGCCTCTTATTCTTTTGCGTCAGTTATAAAATTGATTAAGAATTTTTTAAAATTGTGCATTATAATGGAATGCTTTTTCATAGTTTTCTATGATTGATGCTTTAATGTGTGGCCATGATGCGGTAGGCTCTTAGAATAAAAATATTTTTTTCTACCCAACTAATCACTCATAATTAAATTTTAAAAAACTCATAATCTCATCATAAAGCTTAGTACATAATCAAGATAATCAAAATATTTAGAAACCCCTTAACTATATGGTTGTATGTCTCACATCATGCATATCATCTTAAGTCACTTGTGCAAAATGAGGGCCTCCATCCTTACACAATAGGGATTGTTTGACCTATGAGAGCAACCCCTGACGATGGAGCTTCACCCTCTCTCTTTTGATTTGGCCAATAATCTAATTCATCATGCATTAGGCATATAAAAATAGCAAAGCCTTTGTCTAAGTGATGTGTCAAAAATAAAATAAAATTTTGAAAATATTTTGCGTTTGTAGATTAAGTCATATGCTCATACCACTCATGCTCTAGTTTCTTAGAGAGTGAGTTTAAGACTTTAGTTTCTTTCAAACTAAATAACTACCCTAGCTATCTTGCAATTCATAAGACCGGACTACATGGTTTTGAAATCATAGGAGGAGTTAGCTAGCAGCCACTCTAGGAAGTTGTAAGTCTAGAAGTCGGATAGTTTTTTCTCTCTTGTGGAGGTAAATCGTTATGTCCACCTGTCGCTTAGATTTAGGTCATGCTTTAGCTTGTGTTAAAGCTCCCTAGATTTAGGATCTGAGATAGTTATTTTTCTTCAAGCTATAAGCATAAATTCTTACCTCTTAGGCATTCTCACAATCTTGTGTTAGTGGATTATAAGTCCTAGCAATCTAATAAAATTTAACTCAAATAAATAAGTCTCTTCACTTTCAAATATATAAAGCCCAATTATAGGATAGATTGGAATGCTCACTAGGCTTCCTAGTATCATGAGCATTTCCTACTTCCTCCCTTTGGATTCTAAAAATAAGTCATCTCCTTGAACTTTCCTAATTGATTTTCCAAATATAACCAATCCTTTGATAGTCTAACCTTGAAATCTTTGGAGATGATAATTTTCAACTTTAATCAAGAGTATTCTTAGAGAATCTCATTTCCTAAGATGTAATTAACTATGGAGGCTTGCCTCCATAGGGAACTTAAGAACCCAACTTAATATAAACCTTATTTTATCTTTTCATATAAAGTAGGGGAAAATCTCTAGTATATTTGAAGACTCGTCATGCCTAAGGAGTCCTTATTAGGTGATTAGGTCCATTGAAGGGTGATGTCTCTATCTTTCAAGATAGTACATCATACCTCAATGTCATACTTAATCACTTTAATAAGTACCCTTTACGATCTGCGTGGTGTCCCCCCACCCCCCATCCAAAAATAAACACCACAAGCATATGGCTTAATCTATAAATGCAAAATCTTTTCAGATTTTATTTCATTTTTTGACACATCATTTAGACAAAGGTTTTGGAATTTTTACATGCCTAAGTGCATGATGAAAATTGATTGTTGTCCAAATCAAAAGAGGGAGGGTGAAGCTCCATCGTCGGGGGTTGCTCTCATAGGTCAATCGATCCTTATTATGTAAGGACGGAGGCCCTCATTTTTGAAAGAGTGACTCAATATGATATGTTTGGTGTTAAATATACAACATTCAGCTAAGGAGTTACTAAATCTTTTAATTATCTTGATTATAGCCTAGGCTTTATGGTGAGGTTATGAGTTGTTTAAAATTTAATTATGATTGATTAGTTTGATAGAAAATTTAATTTTTATCCTAAGAGCCTACCGCATCCAGGTCACACATTAATGCATCAAACATATAGAAATTAGGAAGAAGGTGCAATCCTAATGTGCAGTTTAAATATAACATCAATCAATTTTATAACTATTGCAAAAGAATAGCAGACCGATGCGATCGGATACCATCGTACAACCCCAAAATAGAAAAGATGGGTAGCCAAGCTCTACCCTTATACAACCAAGAATATGAAAGAATAATTATAATTTGAATGAATACATGCTATGGGGTCTTCATTCTCATATCTCCACCTTCCTCCTTCTTTCTCTTGATTTGGTTTTCTCCTTCTTTAATTTGGATGTGCTTGCTTCAAAGGCATCACAAGGCACCCAAGGACAAATCCTTCTGGCCACTACTCATAATAATCCCCCATAGCACTAATCCTAATTATAATTACAAAATTATATTTATATTGAAAGAAGTAAATCTACCTATACCTGCAAAACAGAGATTATCTGAACATACATACAATCCCAAGCAGTTATATATAGTTTGGACTTAGCACCCTGTACACGGATAACCAAGCCCACCTGTCCTAACTTAGATTATGCTTAGGAGTTTAAGCAACTTGCAAAGAGAGTATTTATATTTATTTTTAAGCATCCCCTTAAGCATAATCCCCTGTAAAAATATATGATTATGCTAAGAGCAGCTTAACATCCATTCTACAAGCCATACACCCTAGCATCCAATCTAAAATAATACATCATAAAATAAAACATACATCACATCATACACCATCCTAACATAGAGCTAGAAATGGTGACTTAATTCTAATGTGCGTATTAAGGTCTTGTGTGGTATGTCTTAACTAAGCATTAGAGTTATATTTTTCTAAGTTTGGAAATTATTGAAGTTAACATGATGATAGGTTTCATTTGAAGTTGTTTAACTGATTTATGAATTTTAATTTGTATTTTATTTTTTTTCATGTGATTTACACCTAGAAACTAAGTGTTATAAAGAGAAGAAAGAGGATTACCCTCTTCCATCTCTACCTTAAGCCACTTTATAAAGCATATTAATTTGATTTAGTTACCTTTGATGAATGGCTTATTAAATGATTTTTAATTAATCCAAAGTTTAGGTCAACCTTAAATGATCTTATTCAATATGAAAGGCTTCTTAAGATTAATCTAATTGAATTACTATCACATGAAGTATACTAAGTCATTCATTTTCATCACATGTAACATGCATATGATCTAATTCTTAACATATCTATACATGCAATATGTTTTAGCACACTTAAATGATGATGAAAGTGTGTGGTGTTTATTTTTGGATGTGGGGGGACACCATGCATATCGTAAGGGGTACTTATTGAAGTGATCAGGTACAATATTGAGGTATGATGTACTATCTCGAAAGATAGGGGCATCACCCTTCAATGGACTTAATCACCTAATAAAGACTCCTAAGGCATGATGGGTCTTTGAATATACCTGAGAATTTTCTCCTACTTTACATGAATGAATAAAGCAGGGTTTATATTGGACTGGGTTTTAAAGTTCTCTATGGAGGCAAGCCTCCATAGTTAATTTCATCTTAGGGAATGAAATTCCCTAAGAATACTCTTAATTAAAGTAGATAATTATCATCTCCAAAGATTTTAAAGTTAAGACTATCAAAGGATTGGTTATATTTGAAAAAATCAATCGGGATAGATTAAATGGAGAGACTTATTTTGAAAGCCAAAAGAGATGAGTAGGGATTACTCATGATACTAGGAAGCTTAGTGAGCATTTCAATCTATCCTATGATTGGGCTTTATACATTTAAAAATAAAGAGATTTATTGGTTAAAATTGATTTTTTTTATATTGCTAGGGCTTATAATCCATCAACACAAGGTTGTAGAAATTCCTAAGAGGTGAGGATTTATACTTATAGCCCAAAGAAAATAGTTACCTCGGATCCTAACTCTAAGGAGCTTTAGCATAAGCTAAAGCATGACCTAAATCTAAGTGAAGATGGGCATAAGGTTTACCTATATAAGAGAGGATAAATCACCCAACTTCTGGACTTATAACCGCCTAGAGTGGCTGCCAACTAACTCCTCCTATGATTTTAAAACCATGTAGGCAAGTCTTATGAATTACAAGATAATTGGGTTGTTATTTATTTAGAAAGAGGCTAAGGTCCTTAAACCCACTCTTTAAGAGATTAGAGCATGAGTGATATGAATAATAACTTAATCTAATGCAAAATATTTTCAAATTTTATTTAAATTTAGATACTTCAATTTAATAGAGGCTATAGGATTTCTTATACCTAAATGTATGATGAAAATAGGTTATGGGCCAAATCAGCTAGAAGAATGCATTCTCCACCACAATGAATGCCCTCACAGGTCAAGCATTCCCCTATTATGCAATGATGGAGATCCTTCATATTCAAGAGAGAAAGAATATGCATATATTGTGTGAAAAATTTAATTATTTAGCTAATGGGTTTCTAAATCTTTTAATTATCCTATTTAAGACTTAAGCTTTATGGTGAGGTTATGAGTTATAGAAAATTTAGTTTTGAGTGATTAGTGGGGTAGAAAATTTATTTTATCCTAAGAGCCTAATCATATCCAGGCCATACATTAAGGAATCAATCATAAGAAACTATGAAAAACATTCCATCCTAATGCACAATTTTAACATAATATCAATCAATTTTATAAACTATCGCAAAAAAATAAAAGGCAGATGTGATCGGGTGTCGTGTACAACCCAAAAAGAAAAGATGGGTAGCTGAGCTCTACCCTTATAGAACCCTATATATAAAAGAATAATTATAGTTTTATAATGAATAAATGCTATGAGGGATCTTCATTCTTCATTCTTCATGCCTTCCTCCTTCTTTGATTTGGATGTGCTTGCTTCAAAGGCATCACAGGGCACCCCAGGACAATGCCTTCTGGTCACTGCTCATCCTAATCTCCCATAGCACTAATCCTAATTCCTAGTGCAAAAAATTACATTGAAAAGAAGAAAAGTAAATCTAACTACACCAATAAAATAGAGGTTAGCTAAACATACATTTCCAAGTAGTTATATTTATAATTTGGACTTAGCACCCTACACATGGGTAACCAAACCCACCTGTCCTAACTTGGATTATGCTTGAGAGTTCAAGCAACCTGCAAAGAGAGTATTTATATTTATCTTTAAGCATTCCCTTAAGCATAATCCCTAGCAAAAAAATATGATTAGGCTAATATTGTCCTATCATCCAATCTATGAAGCATACACCCTAATATCTAGTCTAAAATAATACATCATAAAATAAAACACACATCACATCATACACTATCCTAACATAGAGTTAGAAGTGGTGACTTAATTCTAATGTGTGTGTTAAGGCTTGTGTGGTGTGTCTAACTAAGCATTAGAGTTGTATTTTCTAAGTTTGGAAAGTTCAATTTAACATGAAAGGTTGGTTTCACCTGAAGTTGTTTAATTAATTTGAGAATTTTAATTTGTGTTTTCTTTTGTTTCATATGATTACACTTAGCAACTAAGTGCTATAAAGAGAAGAAAGATTTTCATCCCTACCTTAATTTCTAAAGCATTAATTTAATTTAGTTCTTTTATGAATGGTTATTAAATGATTTAATTAATCCTAAGTTTGTGTTCACTTTTTAATCATATTAAGATGAAAGGCATTTAAATTAATTTAATTGAATTATTATCACATGAAATTAAATCATTCTTTACATACATTAAATGCATATGATTTAATCAATTATTCTATATACATAATATTTTATACATTAAATATGATGAAATTATCACATTTAAATTCAATATTTTATGGATGCATGCATTTTAATATAAAAGATGGATTCTCATTCTTAATCATATGTACATATATGAATGAACATAAACAAGTATGCCATTATTAAACCATGGAAGTGAGTAATCAAATGATTTAGGGCTACTTTAATTTATATGACCATAGATATACTTGTTTTTAAATATATGAATTAAATGTTAAATATAAAGAAGGAAAATCATGCAAAACTTGTATTTTGTTTAATTGAATTATTTATGTATATAAATTAAAGCTCTATTTAAATTCTAATGTTAAAACATAAAAAATAAAAATCAAATGCATTTTGTTAACCACGGAAGTGAGGTAATCAAATGACCTTCTTGGGGTTAGCTAAAGCCTCATATTCCTAGGATGTTCAGACTATATACCCATTGTCATTCAAACTTATGTAAATAAATAATAATAAAGGAAATACTCAACATTCACATTTTGTATTACATGCATTATTTATGTATTTATAACTAGCATCATAACATATATTATTATTCATTTATAAACAATATACAATTTAATTTAAATATACTTGATTAAACAATATAATAAATGACTGTCATTTAACATGATTGGGAAGAAATAACCATGATTCAAACCAAAACCAATATGTGAATAAAGGAAATAATCAAATAAATATATTAAGCTTCCTTTGAATCATTTTTAATTTCATGTTTTGATTTGATTTAAGGATGTGAGAAAAGGTTTGTTGATCCTAAACCATTCCCATGTTTGGTGATTAATTTTGGTTTAAGGAAATATAATTAAGCTGATTTTATGAGTTAATTAGGTTATATCATGCATTAAATACATTAATTAACCATTTCCTATGTTACCATAATATAATCATCTAAATAATTATGAGCCAACATGATATGCATGTGAATTGGAAATTAAATTAGCAATGATCTTAAGAAATAAAAGGTACCTAATGCAATTGGCTCATAATTAATGGTTAATTAAGTTAAGAAAACTAATTAATTACTCTTATAGTTTTTCCATACATGTGGAGTAATCATAATTTCATTAATTTTTTTTAGGTTATTAAACACCTAAAGATCTGCCCAGGGTTTAATTAATTAAGTTTTGATATGATTATAATTTTAATTTAATTAATTAAGCAATTTAATTGATTAATTAAGCTTTAAATAATTTTCTTTTGAAAAATGAAGTGAACTAAGGGAAAGAGGTCCCAACCCCACTCCATTAGTCCATTCACTGTTAGATAGTGATTAATGAACTTAATTAATCAATTTATACTATTCATGGGATTAATTAACCATTAATTAGATTAAGAGAGTAATTAGGGTTTCATTAGTCAATTCTCCTAATTAAGTAAGTAATAAATATCAAGAAAATCATGGGAGGCAGAGGACATCCCATTAAATTAACCCACAAAATATGGGGTTAATTGCTCAAGTAATTAAGAAGTAATTAAGCAAATTAATTTTAAAATTAAATCCTAATTAAGCATTAATTACTATTCAAAATTAATTAAGAGTTCTCTCTGAAATACCTTTAAAATGAGTATTTATTAGCATTTTTATGATTTTTCTATAGTTTGTTATGATTTTTACAAATTTAAGCCATTAAAATAGAATAATTAAGCCTAATTAACCTTAAATCCCATTGACACCATGTGGCACGCTAATGCGGCGTGCTTTCCATATGGCATCATGAGATTAGTTATTTAAAAATATTCCTAGTCAACGCTTGCATGGCGATGACGGAAGCATTTGATCTAAGATCGGATGTCCATGATTAATCTCACAGTTTAATAGGATTAAATCAAATTGATCTATCAGATCTAATCATGACCATTCATTCTGATCATGCAAAATGAATGATGTGTGATATATCATCACACGAGCGGGGAGAACGGAGTCCATATATCATTGCTCGCGTGATCCGAGCTCATCCGAGCTTGGATCGACTCCAAATGGATCCCACACCTTCATGACATTGATTGGAGGGGATCCAACGGTCAAGATCACACGAGATAAACACTTCCTTCAAAAAGCACCAACAAATTTTTCACCCAAGGTCGATTTCAATGGAATACCTCGTTGGAGCTCAAGACCGATGGCACAAGCGATTGAGGAAGCTTCGCTAGTGGAGATGAAGCCATACTGGTCAACACGAGCTTTGATTTGATGTGGATGGCTTGAAAGATCAATACTCGAAGCATGGGAGGCTAATGTTGATTGAAATTAGACCTTTGGTCATCGAAAAGCTTGGAGAATGATTCATTCTTGCTCGACTAGCTCCAAGGATGGTGCATGCAAAGTTAATTACACTTTGGTTGAGCCTTGAGCAAGTGAGAGTGAGAGGAAGGTTGCCTTGTTTTGGCTTGAAGGAAACTGACAATGGGAATTGTGGGGAGCTTGGGAAATGCTCTAGGAAGTTCTAAGGGACTCTCCTTAGGGTTCTCAGCTCACACTAAGCTTCTCTCCTCAATTTGGATCAAAATGAGGAAGGTATACCCCTCATTCCAAGGACTGATTGACTCGGCCGAGTTTAGCTCTTTGTGATCATCTGGTTGCCAGTGGAGGTCAAGGATGGCAGGGAATCATCATAGGTGGCTCAGTTTGATTGGCCAAGGCTTGGGAGGTGGCTGTCAAGGGTTATTAGTGGGTGTCCTTAGTGTTTCAAGTGCACCGGTGGGGGAGGTGAGGTAATTTCACTTTCCCTTGGGTCATGGTCGACCCATCCACCCTTGGGTCAGGTTGGGTAGTGTCCTAGGTGCCCATGTGGTCAAGTGGCCAAGGAAGGGAAATGACTACTTACATGGGTTATTTATCTCATATGATACCCTTGACCCAAGGTAGATTGGTCATTTGGCATTGGATTTGATTTGGGAAGATTTTGAATTAGCCAAAAGTGAGTTGGGCCAAATTTCAAGTCATTTGGAGTTGGTTTGGTTCAATTTGGCTCAATTTGACCCATTTAGGTCAAATTAGGTCAAATCATGTTAGGTTGACCAATTGGTCAAATTGGATCAAACCAAGGGTTTGGTTAAGTTCATATGATCAATTGGAGTGTATTGATGTCATTGGTTTGGTTTGGTTTATCTTAGATTTAATTTTGGCTCATTTAAGTTCATTTGGGTCAAATGGGTCAAGTTGACCAATTTAACCCAATTGGCCAAATTGGCTCGAGTCATGGCTTGGTTTGGGTTTGGTTGATCATTTGAAATATATTGTAGGCTTTGGTTGAGTTTAATTTGAATTTGATTGGGCTTTAGGTTAGTTTGACATTTAGGTCAAGTTAGGTTCAATATGTCATTTGGGTCTAGTGGGTCAATTGGGCTCAATTGAGACTTTGGTCAAGTTCAACAATCAATTTAGAATGAACTTGAGCCATTGGTAGTAATCAATTTTGATTATATCAAGATCTGACCCATTTTGGCCATGTAGTTCAAATTGGGTCAACTTGATTCAAGAGGGTCAATTGGGTTTGGTTTGGCTCAATTGAAGGTCAAGTCATGTTCAAATATTAATTTTGAGTTGGTATGAATCATTAGTTTCAAGGGATTTGGCGTAGGTTGCAATTTGGTTAGTTTGGGTTCATATGGGTTAAGGGGTTGACTTGGTCAAAGAGCCAAGTTGACTTAGTTTGACCCAATTTATGATAGTTGATCAACCTAGGGTGATCAACAATTATGACAGGAGGTTTAGGTAGGCTTGGTTCAATCCAATTTGGGTAGGATTAAAACTTGGCTCAAATAGGTCAAATTGGCCACTTTAGGTCAAGTGGGCCAATTGGGTTTAGTTGTCTTTATTTTGGGTTGAGTTTGATTTAGTTGAGTTTATATATGGATTTGGGATTGATATATAAATCCAATTGGAATTGGTTTGGGTTCAAATGGGTTTTGGTTTATTTGAATATTTCAAGTCAAAAGGGCTAAGTTGGGTTTGACTTAGGTTGGTTTTGGTTTGGCTTGATGATTGTAGATTTCATTTATATTTATGAATATGATTGAAGGTATGATTGATTCATGAGAAAATTTATTAAATTTAGTTTTGGAATGAAGAAATTTAGATAAGTCCATAGAGTTGGATCATGTGGCTTAAGTTTGGATTTTGATTTAATTTGATTTAGTTATGTGGATTTAAATGTATATTTCATTTATATTTGTGAAGATAATTGAAGATATGATTGATTCATGAGAGAATCAATTGAATTTGAAGTTATTTAAAGAAAATTTTGGCTAAGCTCATGAAGGTTGATTCATATGGCTTAGGAAGGAACTTGAATTGATTTGATTTAGTTTGATTTAGTTTTGATCATTTGAATGTGGATTTGATTTATATTTTAAGAAGATGATTGAAGATATGATTGATTCATGAGAAAATTAATTGAGTTTGAGTTGATTTGGGTTAATATTTTGGCTAAGTTCATAAAAGAAGGTCACAAGGCTTAGGTAGGATTTGGCATGATTATAGATTTTGGCAAATTGGATTTGGAATTGAGTTTCATTGTAAGTTTGATGGATTGATTGAAGGGTTGAATTGATATTTGAGAAAATCACTCAAGTTTGGATTGATTTGAATTTGGCTAAGGCTAAGTCCATAAGATAAAACCATAGGACATAGGTTGATTATGAGTTTTGATTTGATCATGAGCTTCAATCATTTGGCTTGGAATTTGGATTTGAATCTGGTATTTGAATTGAATTTGAGGTTTGGTTATGGCTTAAGAAGGTGAACATGGATTGGGCTTAGGCTATAGGGTAGGTGGATCTCCTTAAGTCCTAAGGCATAGCCTAATCCTATGATTAACCCTTTTAAGTCTCTAGGCTTAGGTTAAGTGTTCACCTAATTGCTAGAGGTATCTTATGACTAAGAAAGTCTTAGTGTCTAGAAGACTCTTAAGTCTAAGAAGAGGGGATAAGAACTCACTCCAAAAGTGAGGTCAACAAAGTGTTGTTTAGAATTTATGTTTTCATTTTGATTGAACTATGTGAACATATAAATTAAGGGGTTGTTTGGTTAGCGGTAAATGGAATGCACTGTAATTAGTTTACATGTTTTTTCTCTTTTTTGTTGTTTGGATGGAAGTAAAACAAATTCAGTGTAATTTTTTGAGGTAAACCCAAATTCCACAATGCTTTTTATGACTCTAAATACCTCTAAAATGAGCGATTTTAAGTCACGAGCAGAAAGCGCCTAAGAAGAAGAGATTTTTTAATTTGCTTTTTCGACCGCCAAACGAATTTGCTTTGAATTTGTTTTTTCAGATTTCAAATTCTATTAATTAATTAATGTTTAATATAGTAATAAAATTATATATATATATATATATATATATATATAATATATATATATATATATATATATATATATATATATATATATATATATATATATATATATATATATATATATATATTAAATTTTCATTATGTTAATATAAAATGATAATATTCAAATTTTATTTATTTATAACACTAATAATTAATATCTTAGAAAATTTGTAAATTAATTACTAATAATTAAATATTTGAAATACATTGTATTTGTATTTGATTTTATTTATTTTTTAGTCAAGAAAAAAAATTTTATTTATTTTTTAATTGAATACGTTAATTAGTGAATAAATTCTATAATTAATTTACATATAATAAAGTATTCAGAATATAAATATTTACTTTACATTCATCCAACCAAATAGAAAAAGTAGTTTCCATGTATTTACTTTACACACAACCAAACAACAATAAAGTATTCAGAATTCACTGTATTCACTTTACACTATATTTTCTTTTACACTGCATTCTAAATGCAGGCAACCAAACAGCCCCTAAAGTTATATCCAAATTCTAATACCAAAATACATAAAGATGGAATCACATAAGTATGTGTCATTATTAACCAAGAAAGTGAGGTAATCAAATGACCTCCTTGGGGCTAACTAAAGTCTCGTATTCTTAAGATGTCCAGACTATATACTTATTAACATTCCAAACCTATGTAAATCAATACATGAATAAGGAAAAGAGAGCACTAATTTATATATAACATATGCTAATGACTTAGGTGAATATGAATGCATGTAATTTTAGTAGAAAAGGAGGATCCTAATTTCTTAACTAAATACACACATATATGTATAAAATATGTAAGCAAGTAAGTGTCATTGTTAAACTAGGAAAGTGAGCTAATCAAAAGACATTCTTGGGGCTAACTAAAGCCTCACATTCCCAGGATGTCTAGACTATATACTTATTTTTTTTAGATACATATATATATGTATAAATAACTAAAAGAAAGAGAATCATGCAAAGTTGTATTTTTTTTATTTGATTGAATTATTTAAGCATATCAATTAAAGCTCTATCTAAAGTCTAATATCAAAATACATAGGAATGAAACTAAATGAGTACATACCATAGTTAAACCAGGGAAGTGAGGTAATCAAATGACCTCCTTGGGGCTACCTAAAGCCTCGTGTTCCTGGGATGTCCAGACTATATACCCATTATTGTTCAAACTTATGTAAATCGATATAAAGATTTAGAAAAATAGAGCTTACTATCACATGACTAAGCTATACACACATGCAAATCCTATGTATATTCATAACTATCAACACTTTAAGTATTATAATTGACTTATAAACTTTGAAAAATAATTTTAAATTTATTAGTGATAATATCCACACATATATTTAAGTTAATCCAACACATGCAAGCTTACATAAAAGAAATTCATTTGATTTATTTGAATTTGAAGGCATGAGTGCATGAATTCAAATGACATACAACATTTAATGTGCTTGAAAAGAGATGACTAAACATAACCATATGATTTCATTTAATTACATTAAGCACTGAGGACAATCACATCAAATAAAGCCATTTAAAGAAAACCAAAGTTTCTTTATTAATCTATGGCTTAAGATTTTGATTAAGTTGAAAGAAGAGAATGCATCATTTGTTGTTTTAATCTCATTTCCACATTAGCAATTTTATTTGGCTTAAGAAAAGGTAATTAAGTGGATTTTATGAGTTAATTAAGTTGGACCCTTAATTAAATCAATTAATTACCCTTACCTATGCTTCTTTAATTTAATTAACCACTTAATTATGAGCCACAAATGCCATGAACATGTGAGAAAATAAAATTGCAATACTCCTACAAGGACCTAATGCAAATGGATCATAATTAAGAGTTAATTAAAGTAAAGAATCTAATTAAGTATTTTTATAATTTTCTCACACTTATGGGCTAATCATAATTTTCTTAAGGGTCTTTATATTATTAAACACATAAAGAGAAACCCTTAATTCCATTGTTAACTATCAGATATAATCATGATTTTAATTTGATTAATTAAGCCACTTCATGAACTAATTAAACTCTTAATTAATCTCATTTTAATTAATTTTTCTTTAAAGAGAAATAGACTTAGGAAAATAGGTTAGGAATGAGGTCCTAACCCCATTCACTGTTCAACAGTGATTAGTGCACTTAATTAATTAATTTTTCTATTTAGAAGATTAATTAAGAGAGTAATTAGAGCTTAAATGATCAATTCTCCTAATTAACCAAGCAATAAATCCCAAGAAAATTATGGGAGGTAGAGGTCATCCCATTAAAATAACTCAAAAAGTTTGAGATTAATTACTCAAGTAATTAATGGGATAATTAAGCCAATTAAGTTTATAATTAACCTTTAATTAAGCCTTAATTACTATTCAAAATTAATTGGAGTTAATTTTAAACCATTTTCCTCTTAAATACCTTCAAAACAAGTATTTATTTATGTTATTCTAATTTTTCTATAATTTGTTATAATTTTTCAAAGATTCAGCCATTAAATCCATTAATTAGGCCTTAATTAAGCATAATCCCATCGATGCCAGGCGGGCCGCTGACATGGCGCACTTTCCACGTGGTGTCGTGAGATTGGCTAGTTAAACGTGTCCAACTCAGCGCCTATGTGGCTGGTGACAGACGCAGTTTCACCCCGTTGTTTGATCTAAGATCAGATACCAAAGATTAAACCTGCGATTTCTATAAGATAAATCGGATTAAATCTAATGGATTAATCACGACCATCCATTTTGATCATGTGGAATGGACGGCGGGTGATCTATTGTCCCCCAAGCAATGAGAGATGGATGTCATCCACCTTTCCTAGCTCGATCCGAGCTCACCCAAGCTTAGATGACCACAAAAATGATCTCACACCATCACAAGAAAGATCCAAAGGGATCCAATGGTCAAAATTGTATGACATACTAATTCTCTTCGAAAAGGCCTAGAAAATTTTGAGATTTCTCAATTTTAATAGAAATTACCTCATCGGAGCTCAAGATCAGTGATGCAGTGCTTAAGGTAGCATCACCTGGACAAGGCAAAGCCCTGTTGAGCAGCACTTGCGTTGATTCCTTGTCGTTCTCTTGATAGACCATGAACTGTCACTTAGCACACTGGCGTTGATCGAAATCATACCTTCGATGGTCATGGAGCTTGAGAGGAGTTTCGTTTATGCTTGATGGAGTGTAGGGAGTGTGTGTGTGTGTGAAATTAATTTGAGTTTGGTTGAGTATTTATGGAGTTGGGTCGATTGGAGGATTGCCCTATTTCGGGTTGAAGGATTCCGACAATGGGGAGGCTTATAGAATGCACTGGGGATTTTGAATTCACTCTCTAGAACTCTTTGAGGGGAGGGGGTGTGAATTGAGTCAAAATGAGGGGTTTATATCCCCCCTCCCTTGGATCAGATGGCTTGGATCATTTCCTAGTTTTCGATCGATTAATTTCCATCCGGCCACAGGAACACTAACGATCAAGTCCATGCGGCTCGATTTGGTTGGTGGGATCCTTAGTTGGTGGCTCAAGGCAGCTGCCTCCTCCCTTGGATCCTTTGGGTTCGGCTAGGTGTGGGCAGGTGAGTTAACTCACCTCCCCTTGGTCCATTGCTGACCTAGCCCACTTGGGTTGGGTTAGCCACCTAGGTTAGGTTCAATTTTTAGTGTGAGTGGCTGTCATGTGGAAAGGAGGAGAATTAACTTGCTAATTTGGGAAGGATCCCATGTGGGTGAGCTTAATCTAATGGGTAAGGCTTTAGATTGGGTTCAAATCTAGTTGGGCTGATTTGGGGCTGACCCAAGGTTATTTATGGTGGGTTGGGTCAAGTCTCAATGGGTTTAAGCTTTATTCAAGTAGGTTTGGCTCATTTTGACCTATGTATGTCAAATTGGGCTAGGTTGGGTTAAGTAGAATAATTGATCAAATTGGGTCAAACCAAGCATTGAGTCATGTTCAATTGGTTAATTGAAGATGATTGTAGGATTTGTTTTGAATTAATTTGGATTTGATTTGGATTTAAGCCTATTTGACCCTTTAGGTCAATTTGGGCTAAATTGGTCAATTATGTTCAGTCGGTCAAATTGGGTTCAATTATGATTTTGGTCAAGTTCAACAATCAATTTGGAATGAACTTGAGTCATTGGTTGTAATCAATTTGAGTTATATCTGATTTGACCCAATTTAGTCTTTTAGGCCAAATTGAGTCAACTTGGGTCAAAAGGCCAATTGGATTAGGTTAGGCTCAATTGATGGTCAAGCCATGTTCAATCATTGATCATAGGTTGGTGTGAATCAATGGTTTTAATTAATTTGTCTTGGGTTGAGATTTGGCTAGTTTGGTTCATGTAACTTAACTAGGTTGACTTGGTCAAATGACCAAGTTGACTTGGTTTGACCCAATTGATGATAATTGATCAATCAAGGATGATTGATGATCATCACAGGTGGTTTTGGTAGTTTTGGTTCAATACAATTTTAAGTAGGATTGGAATTTGGTTCAAATAGGTCAAATTGATCACTTTGGGTCAAGTGGGCGAATTGGGTTTAGTTGAATCGATTTTGGGTTAAATTGAGTTTAATTGAGTTTATATATGGATTTGGGAATGGTATATAGCTTTGATTGCAATTGATTTGGGTTCAAATGGGTTTTGTTCATTTAAATATTTCAAATCAAATGGGTTAGGTATGATTTGATTGAATTGATTTTGGCTTGATGATTGTAGATTTCATTTATACTTGGGATGATAATTGAGGGAATAGTTGATTCATGAGAAAATCAATTGATCTTGGATTTGAATTGAATGAGCTTTGGTTAAGTCCATGGGATCAAATCATATGGCTTAAGGTAGGTTTGAATTTGATTTGGATTTTGGTTTGGGACATTTAAATGTAGGTTTCATTTATATTTGGGAAGATGATTGAAGAAATAATTAATTCATGAGAAAATCAATTGAAATCAATTTGAATTGAAGAGGATTTTGACTAAGTCCATATGATCAAATCATATGGCTTAGGATAGGTTTGAATTTGGTTAGGATTATGGTTTAGGACATTTGAATGTTGGTTTCATTTATATTTAGAAAAATGATCGAAGAAAACTTTGATTCATGAGAAAATTAATTGTAATCGATTTGAATTGAAGGGGATTTTGGCTAAGTCCATAGGATCAAATAATATGTCTTAGGATAGGTTTGGTTTCGTTGATTTGAATTTGATTGTATATTTGGCATGGGTTGATTGGAGAGTTGAATTGACTTTGATAAAAATCAATTGAGTTTGGTTTGGGTTGAATTTCTCTTCTCTAAGTCCATACGATTGAATTATGGGCTTAGGATAGGTTTGAATTTAATTTGATATTGTTATAGGCTTTAATCAATTGGTTTGGAATTTAAATTTGGATTTGGTATGTGAATTTGGATGAATTGAATTTGAGATTTGATTTAGGTCAAAGAGGCAGACATAGATTGGGTTTAGGCTATAGGGTAGGTAAGTCTCCCTAAGTCCTAAGGTAGAGCCTAATCCTATAACTAACCCTTCTAAGTCTCTAGTCTTAAGTTAAGTGTTCTCTTAATTGCTAGAGGTGTCTTATGACTAAGGAAGTCTTAGTATTTAGAAGACTCTTAAATCTAAGAAGAGTAGATTGAATCCTCACTCCAAAAGTGAGGTCAACAGTGTAGTAAGGTTTATATTCTGTAAACTCCATTTAGTGTATGGATGTTTTAAATAGGTTTATTTGGCAAGTATTATTTGGATATTTTTATATATTATGATAGAGATGTTTATCTTTGTAGTTTGCCAACAAATGATCATAAACTATTTTTATAGGGGCTTTGTGTTAATGCTAAAATGCCAATAAGAAGGCATGGCTACTTTTCATAATAAAGTGCTATGCTATTTTCATTTTTTATATTATAAACAACTCAATTTGTCCAGAGAAAATTATTGAACTCATTTTTGTATGAGGTTAACATCATCTTTAATCCTAGTAATTAGGATCTCTAATATTATATTAGGAGTTCCCTAATTAAACATTTAAGACACTACACCTAGTGACTAGGTAAACAAACCAAAATAAAATAACAAATCAAATCAAATGTTGAATTTAAAACTAAAATAAACTTGAACACCCTAAAATGGAAGCCATAGGTCATTTTAGTGAACCCTTTTAAGACCTAACCTAACCCAACCCAATTGGATTAGGTGAATCCAAATCAAATTTAAATTTAATAAAAATTAATAGAAATATAAGTCAAATATATTTGAATTACAATCTAAACTCAATTAACTCATTTAAGCTTAAAATCACCTAACTCTGAAAGAAAACAAATTAAATCAAAATAAATGTATATAATCAATACATACATATAAATGAGTCCAAAAATAAATTAAGGTGGGGTTCAAAGTGGTCAACCAAGCGAGTTGACCAATGTGAGTACCACAAGACAAAAGTCAAATTATCAAATTTGGTCAAATTGATTTACTCTAAGAGCTCAAAATCATCACATTAATTTATTTAAACATAAAACTAAATTTAACTGAGGCTCAGAATGACTAATTAAGCCACTTGACCCAAGTAGGCCCAAATGGACCTAAATGAAACAAACACAAAATAAACTGAAATTAAATCAAATTAAGCATTCAAATTTATCTTAAACTCATATGTAAGCATAATTGAATTAGTTCCTAGATCTAATTTGACCAGTTAGATCGTTGACCTAAATGAACCCATCTTAACCCAATAAGCTCAATTTTGATCAAAATTAGTCAAACTCAAGATATAATCAAATTTAATTAGAACCAATCAATCTTAAATGCTCTAAATAATTAACTAAATATATTTGAAATCCAAACATAGCCAAAATTATTCAATTGGACCATTTAACTCAATTTATATAATTTAGGCCAAATTGAGCCAAATTTAAATCAAATTCAAAATTAACCCAAATTAAATAAAATTAATTAACTCAAATCACTCAAAATAATTCATCAAACATAATTGAAGCTTAATCTAAACATAAAATAATGAATTGAATCACATAAATTAATTTAACCAATTTTGGTCAAAGTTGATCAAATCTTGATTAAACTTGGGTCAAACTGAAAATTAATTCAAACTAAATGACATTAATTAATCAAAATCACTCTAAATGATTATTCAAACATAATTAAATTCTAATCTAAGCTCAATATGATCGATTGGGTCATGTAAATCAAATTAGATCCACTTAAGTCAAAAAGGTTAAAATGGATCTAAATCAACTTAAACCAAAATTAATCTAAATAAATTAAACACAAAATGATTAAATGGCCAATTGACAATAATTCAACATTCAACCCAAAGTCAATGAACCAATTTGGGTTACTTAAACCTAATCCAACTCATTTGGGTCAACATGGGTTGACCCAATTTAAAATCAAGGCTATAAAGTCCAAACTAGACTTTGGCAACCCAAAAAAAAACCCAACTAATTTCTCAAAGTGTGAACTGATATCTGAGCCTTGATGGCTAGAAAAAGGATCAAGTGGAAGGGGATTAAATGCAATGGTGGAAAATACATGAAAATGTCAAAACTCTCCATTTTCATCACCTCTACTCCATCACTCAACTTGCTTGACTTAAGCACACTCCTTATTTAACTGACCACCTCAAACAATCAGTTAACCACCTCTTACAGCAAGTAAGAGGCTGAAAATCTCTGTGGTTGGCCAGCTCCAATCTCCTCCAATGGAGGAGAGGCGACCATCTATAAAATCCCACATATGGCCTATTTAGCGACTTTGAACACTTCATATACACTGACCATCATCCGAAGAGAAAAACTAAGTTTTCTCCTATCTTCCCTGACTTCAAACCATCCGAAATTGAGCAAGTTTCATCGAGAAGCGGCAGAAGTCGATGTCCCCTGCAATCGGAGCAGACGCAAGAGGGAATATTCGGTCCAAAGCATCACCTTAACTCTAGAAACATTTTCGAATCAATTTGACCACTCGACGGTTGTTTGAGTGAGGTAATTTTGTCAACCTTTAGTTGGTCATAGATCTCTCCTTTTGTCAAAATTTTTGTATGATTTTAGGAAAATCCATGAGATAGCCCTTGCACTTTCTATTTTGAATGATTTAATATGAGAGAGGGCATTTTTCCGGCAAGATTTGCCAAAAAATCAGCCCAAATGGGCCTATGGCTGAACCATGTGGAAGACTCTTAAGCTGAACTCCCCTTTTGCAAGCTGGTGCAACCAGAAATATGGGTCCATTTGGAGTGACTCTATTCGTAGAATCTCCCCTATGTGGAAAGAATTAAAACTATATGCAAAACATTTTCGCGATAAAATTTCTTATCACATTGGGAATGGCAATTCCTTTTCTTTTCTTTATGACCCGTGGTGTGTCAAAAAATCTATTTATGAATCAATGGATTCTAATGATCGTAATTTCCTGAACATTTATAAAGATACAAAGTTGTGCTCTTTTATAGTTGAGGGTCGATGGAGAATGCCTTTACAGATAGCTGCAGAATTTCCATTGATATGTACTACCATTGACTCTATACCTATAGCTGGAGGGGAGGACTGGATCACATGGGATTCAAAGCGATCTCCCACTACTTATGATTTTAAAGGTGCTCTTTTTGAAAACCTGCCTTCGGTAAATTGGTACAAAGGTATATGGTTTCCTGGTTGTGCTGTTAATTACTCAATATATTGATGGTTGGCTTATTTAAGGGGTTTAAAGACTTCTGATATACTTGTTAAAAGAGGGATTGGTTCTCAAACTATTTGCTATTTTTGTCTTAAAGAATCTGAATCTCACTCTCACCTCTTCTTCGAATGCCCTTTCTCGATGCATTTGATCAGAAGCATTCTTCCTTATGGGAATTTTTTTTAATGCAATCCACATTACAACAAGTACTGAATGGTATGACAATTAAGATGCACAAAATTATCAAAAGGTTGTATTATTTATCTGTTGCTGTTTTGGTCTATTGCATATGGCGTGAAAGGAATAACAGACTATTTACTCTCTCAACATCTTCTCTTTCTTTCTTAATCGACCAAATCATGGATCGAATAGCTTTTAAAGCTGCAAGATGGGAACTTAGAGATTCTGGACATCGCTCAATTCTTTTTTTGGGTTGGAGAAACAGGACTCATTCCTGAATTTCCATATCGGCTGTACAGAGATTTATGGGAGTTGCTCTAACTGGAAAACTGGACAATGATGACTTATATATCACCAATCGTATGTGTTTGGTATGGCTCAGCTTGGTTGCACAACACAGCAACCTTGGATGGAAGTCTCTTCTTTGCCAATTGGATGGTGAGGGTGCACAAAGATTGCTTTGGTCGCTTTTTTCTCGGGTTGGAGCTTTCACGCTTTGATCTACGTCGAGTGAACAAATCACAACATGTATTACATGCTGTAAGTTCTGTTTTTGGTTTCTCTTTGTTCGCAGCTTGGGGCGGTTCTTCTTCTACTTAGATTGCTATCTGTTTCTGTTGTAAGTTCTCTTTTGTGGGAAGAGATGTAAGTGCTTTTCCTTTCCCTGTTGTTGTCTCTTTTTTCTACTATTATCCTTATACCTTAGTTTTGAGAAGATGATTGAATTCACTTGGTGAATTCATTTTGTAATTTTGTAATGTTCTCTTCTTTGGAATATAATTGAGCTAAGGCTCTCAAATTTTTCCAAAAAAAGAATGGGCCTATGGCATCGAAATTCCCGTTTTTCGGCTCTGATTCATTGCCTATGGGGAGGATGAGCTAGCAGCCATCATATCCACCATAAAAAGGATGGACAGCTATGATTAAGCCATTAGGTAGATTTAATTTGGATGGGCGAGTGAGATCTGGACCGTCCGATCTTCGATCGAATGATCTTATTGAACCTGTGTTTTCTCGCTCAATCCAAGCTGGCAAGAACATGGACCAATAGGCCACCAGCATGCCTAACATGATCCAATCAGTGATGACTGGATAAAATAGAAAATTAGGGATTTAAAAAATGCTAAAAATCACCTAACTTCAAAAAATTATAAAAAATAAAATATTCATCACAAAAATTAAAATAAGGGCTTGTTGGATTCACCTTTTCAAGAGGAAACCTATGAACTCAAAATCTCCAATTTTTATTAAGTATTTTGGTATTAACTCAGGTTTTAATGATATATATATATATATAGTTAATCTTAAAATAATAATCAAATTGACCTAAAAGTTTTAAGGAGTCAAATTGAGGTTAAAACACACATACCTTAAAAATTTCAAGATAAAATGATACTTAGATTGAGAGATATTAATCTTTGAAGTTAAAATAGCTTATTTTAAAATAAATAATTAAAATTATAAAATTTATGGAAAATCATTGAAATGGTTTAAGACATTTTAATCACCATGAGAGAGCTTTCAATAAAATAATTTGAGCTCTTTGAAATTTGATAAACCTAAAAATCACATAATTAGAATTCCATAAATCATTAAGATTAACATTAGAACATAAATTCCAATAGATTAAATATCAAATCAAAATCCAAAATAAAATAATATTCAAACACCCCACTAACTGAACTCTAAGTTGAATTAAACTAACTTAAACTTAATTTAAATAAATTAAGTATTTGTCAAGCTTTAAATTAAACTTAATCAAATTAATTTAAACATTAATTAAACTATTTATGTCAAATTAAGTTTAGTTCATATAAAGCTAATTAAGTAATTCAAATCATTTCAAAAAAAAAAATCAAAGTCAAACCCTAATAGTTTTAATCAAGATCAATAACAACCAATGTGTAATCAAACTTGGCTAAATAAATTAAAATAAATCTAATCAATATTTAATCATCAATTAAAGGAATTTCTTGATTAATCTTAATTAAGATGTTTTGTGATAATCTTAAAGTCAAATCAAACTCTATCATTTGATTAGGCTAATTACTCAATTAATAATCTAAATTAAACCATTAAATCAAATTAATCTAACTATTTTAACCTATTATTAATTAACTTTGAATCTGGGTAGCCACTAATTAAGTAAACAAACCTCAATTAAGATCAATTTACTTGATCATTAAATAAATCAAGTCCCTTAATTAAGTTCTTAATCAAACAAATCATTTAATAAAATTAAGTTTTAATTAATCTTTAATTTAATGATATCTAAATGAATTAAACATCCTTAAACTCCTAATAAAATGAACCATCTAATAAATCTAAGGCTTGATTGATTACTAATCAAATGATAATTGAATTGATTATTTTATCAAATTAAATATAATTAACCTGTCAACTTCTAATTAAGATTAGCTTTTAATTGAATTAATACTAAAATTTTAAATTAAGATTAATTAATTATTAGATTAATTTAATTTAATTTAATCTAATAAAATTAATCCTTAAATCTAGCTTAATATAAGTCAAACACTTAATTAAATTCATTATCAACTTTAATTAAAATAATCTTAGTTAATTAAAATATTGATTAATCGATAATTGATTTAATCAAATCTCTTAGTTAAGTTAATCACACATTTGAATTAATCATATTGCGCCTAAATAATCTTAAATCAATCAATTTTTATAAGATAACTTAAGATAATTATTAATTAAACTACAATTATTCAACTAAATCAAATTAATCGTGAACACCAAATTTATTATTCATCATACTTTAATCAAATTAGTAGTAATAAATTCAAATAATTATGGATTAAACTAAAATAAAATCAACCAAGCTTTAAGTAAAAAAAAAAACTAAGAATATTCTAAAATCATTTATCAAATCTTAACTAAAGTGATTATGTGACTAAGAAAACTTAATTAAGCATTGATATATTTTTAATTAGGCTATTCAAACTATGTAAATAATTAATAAAACATATTTTAACTAATCTTTGAACCCTAAAACTTAATCAAGAATCAAGTAAACCATTAATTAAAATAGATATTTAATTTGGTTAAACAAAATTAAAAAGGACATAACTAAACTTTAACTAGGTTAATCATTAAATCATCTTAGTTGAAATGAAACTAATCAAAATCTTAATTATATAAGTTCATCTTCTCAAGTATAAATAATTAAAACTTTAATTAGATTAACCAACCATTTGATTGAGTTAAATAAGCTAATCATGTAAATAAAACATATTAAAACAATCTTCAACTAGATTATTAAGTAAATCATTCAATCATAGCTTCAACTAATTTAATTATTCAATCAAATTGATTTTATGAAGCTTGAATAAACTAAAATGATCAAACATTAACTTAATTAAAATGATAAATCAAATACACTATAACTATATCAATTAGAACAAACTAAACACAACTATTCAATCGGTCATTTAGATCAAATTAATTAAATTAACCTAAATTTTAAATTAAACATATTCAAATTTAATAGAAAATAATTAAATTAAAATAAAAATAAATGAATTATAAATTCATACTAAATAAAGCTTAATTATGCAAAAAAAAAATCTAAAAGCAAATACAATATCTTTTAAAAATCTAAGAACAGGTGAATGAAAATATTAAATCAATTAAACTTGATCAAACCAAATAATCATCTATCAATATACAAATCTAATAAATAAATTCAATAAGCTACGTGATTAAATTCTTAATTGGAATTCAAACAAAGGATTACATTAAACATCAATCAAATCACATATTAATTGAAATATATTCACCAAACTAAATCAAGTTTTATGAAATGATAAAATTAATAAATCTAAATAACATTGAAATAATCTAATCAATATTAATCGTATAAAGTTAAAATCTCAAATTGTAACCCAAAATGAAGAAATTAGATATTAATTCAAAGAATATTGAATTATCAAAAATTGTTAATTCAAACTAAAACCTAATAGATCCAAAATTAATCAATCAAAATACATGAGTTAAACAAACTCAAACTTTGAAATCCAACCCAAATCAATCGAGCATTAATCAAATCAAATCGATTCAATTAAATCATTCAAATAAATTCAAATGGGTTAATTAAGTTAGTAGGTTCTTAGTTCAACATATTGAATGAATTTTCACCTCAATGTGGAAATGTCATTCTACTATGGTCAGGATGTTGAATAAAATTGGTTTTGTTCATAGCAAAATTTGTTTTATTCATCATTCTCTAAAACCTAAATTCAACTTTATCAAAAAAAAAACTTAAATCAAAATTAAATTTAAAATCAATTGAATCACTTAAAGTGAAACCACCCTAAGATAAATTGAATGAACTTCAAATTTGAATTAAACTTAAACTAAATTAAGGTCTAGTGCAATCATACCAGACAAACCCTTCCTTCACACATTAGAATACTATGTCACCAACCCTAGAAATAGGTTATGTCGGTATGTTGATTGTGATGTGGTGCTTTTTCTTATTTTGTGATGTACTGTTTTAGACTAGAGGCAAGATTTATTTGCTAGCTAGTCTGGATGTCAGGGCGTTCTTTTTATGCTAACATTATAGGGGGATGTGTTTAAAAGGGACTGTTGTTAAAAATGAAATAAATACTATTTACTTATAGGTGCTATTTAAGTCCCTAAGCATAGCCCAATAGGATAGCTAGGCTTGCAATCGATGATGCTAAGCTTATATGTTTGAAGTATAAATAGCTACTATGTTGTATGCTTTTTTCTCAAATTTGTTTTGTAGAGTTTAGGATTTTATTTTGAAATTTTAAAATGTAATTTGACCATAGAATTAAGTTGGGATTTTTGACATTTAAGATTAGCAGGAGCTGATTGTACCTATATGGTGGTCCCAATGGAGCTTAAGGAGGTTCCTGAAGAAGGAGACAATCCTGAAGTTGATAAAAACCTCATAGATCAAGCTTTTAGTTTTAGGTCTACCAATATAAGAGTAGAGCTCGCGCCCACTTTTTATTTATCCGGGGTGTATAGTGCTACCCTGTCGCACAGACCTATTTTATTTATTTAAATCTAGCTTAATTTATTTTGGGGTGTGCAATAAAATTGCATATTTTTTTAGGTTTATTTCTGTGATTATTATGTTATGATGAAACAAAGATGCATTATGCTCTTCGAAAAACTAAATTTCCTACCTCAATTAATAGTTTTAACTAAACTTTAATCAACTCATAACTTCATTTTAAAGCTTATAACCTTAATCAGGAAATAAAAGACTTAATAACCCCTTAGCTAAATAGTTGTATGTTTTAATAGCATGCATACATATTATTTCACTCTTATAAGTAGAGGGTCTCCATTCTTGCACGATAAGAGATAAGCTTGGCCTATGAGAGTAATCCCTTATCTTGAAGAAGACCTCTTCTCTATGATTTGACTATAATCAATTTTCATCATGCATTTAGGCCTAAATCCTCCCAAGCCCAAGTCCAAAATTGATGAGTCAAAATGAAATAAAGAGTTGTAAATTTTATTACATTAATCTAAGTCATGAAATGCATATCACACACAATCTAGTTTCTTAAGGAGTGAGTTTAGGATTCTGGATTCTTTCTTAACTAATAATAGTATTATTATCTTGCATCTGTATAAGACTGTTATACATGATTTTAAATCGTAGGTGGTCTTAGCTGGCAATCCCTTCCATGCGAAAAAAGAAAAGTCCAGAAGAGTCAAGGATAATTTCATTATCCTAAGTAAGAAAATAAATCAATAATGCTCAAAACTCTAATTTATGTTAGAAGCACTTTTAGACTTATGTTATGAAGCATCCTATTGGAATAAGTCTTCAACCACTTGGCATTTCTACAGTCTTGTACTATTAGAATCTAAGTCCTAGATTTCTAATAAAATATTATACTCACAACTCTAATAAATTCAATCTCAAAAATATAAAACCAAATAATATAATAGTTAAAATGCTTAATGACTATCTCAGTATTTAAAAGTATTTCCTATTTAATCCCTTTTAGATTTCAAAAATAGCTCTACCTCCTTGGAGTGTTCCCTTTTAAATTTCCAAATTAATCGTCCTTTTAAGATAATTTTTGAAATCCATAGAGATGAAAGTAAATTTCTTTAATTGAAAATATTCTTATGAAGAATTCCTTCTCTTCTAAGATGTAATTAACTATAGGGGTTTGCCCTTATAGAAACTGTAAACCCTACAATAAAATAAATTTTGCTATACTTTTCTATGTAGTTGAGGGGAAGAATCTTTGGTACATCGAAGACCCATCTATGACTCATTATTAAGTAATCAAGTCCATTATAAGGCAATATATTTATCTTTTAAGATAATATATTTATCCATTAATGATGTGTTTGATTACCTGAATAAGTACCCCCAAAATTTATGTGATGTTCCAAATAAAATTTCTAAAAATTTTTTAGTAAAATAGCTATTATTCTTCTAATTGCTTTTTATTGTACATATTTTAGTTGTGAAAGATTTAAAAGTGTGATATGACATGGATAAAGGTTCCCCATAAGTACACTTTTAGATCCATGAGTACATCCCAATCAAAATAATTCAAGAGTACCTAGAATGATTAGAAGCAAGGGCCAGAAGCAAAGGGACTTGTACCTTATTTATGTGCTAATTTTTGGCATTCTCATATTTATGCATTAAATTAAATCTATGTTGCATTTATGTAAATCCTAATTTAATTTTTACATCTTTATTGGGATTGTATTTATAGGGACATTCTGATTAGCCATTAATTATCCTTTCATTATGCATTTATTTTTTTATATTATTGGATTATAAGTTCCTTATAATTTTTAAAATATTGCAATGTTTTTCTAAAAATATTACATAATTGCAGGCTCATAAAAATTTTTTTCTTAACTTTAGATAAATTGATAATCAACTTAAAATCAATTTTAAAAGATTTAAAAGTATTAAAATCTTTTTTGGCCAATCTTTTAGTTAAATTATTCTTATTATATCTCCTTGAGGTGGTCTAAAGCTATCAACAATTGAGTCGCATGCATATCACAACCTATTTTAGTGCATATAATTAAATATTCTCACTTAAAAATAAATAAATTTGATCATGTCCTTTATGTTAATTATTCTAGCTTAATAACATGATTTAATTAAATATGCATTCGTTGATGTCTAGTATGTTAAGTAGTGATAGACTTGATCCAAACATGATTGTAAGCTCAGTTGAGTACTATGAGTGCATATTATCATAATATCTCTTTCAACTCTTTTAATAGGTATTTATTTGTTTATTTTTCAAATATTATAAACCATACAATATTTTAATATTTATCAATTAGAATCATTTGCCTAACGATCTAAATTTTATTTATTTTTTGGTTTAATATCATAAGACTCTTCTTAATGGTGAAATTCATGATAATAGAATGTCCTACCACAACCATGCTAGGATAAGTACATTCATGGTTAAATGATGTTGAGAATGATGAACTAGGATGACTTATCCACTAAAAAATATCAACATTGAACATATCTTGATACATAGATTTCACTAATACAATGTGCTATTCACCTAAAATTGAATTAGCCATTTTCAAACTAAGTCATTTAAAACTAACTAGGTTGTTTCCTTGCTTGAACCACTAGCTCATCATAGAGATATTTTTAAGTTTTATTCTTTATCGAAATTAAAGATTTCTTTCTATTGATTATTTATAGGTATTGAAATCAAAATGTCAATAAGATTTATCCTCGTATCCTCTTTAAACATCAAAAGCTCCAACCTGATGTAACTTATTAGGTCAGCCTTAATGCACCCTTGAGGGGAACTCATGTAGAAGTTCATTTATAAATATTTCCTACAATATAATTTTAACTCTACCCAGACCTAGGATAAACCTCTTTCATTGTTTGAGCTTAGTTTCTTTAGTGGATTTAAGTATTGAATTAAACTAATATATTCATTTTATTATTTTAATTATTTATAAAACTATTCATGAGATTCATAAGATTAGATTCACCATTCTCAAAATCAATCTAATGAATTTGACCTATGATAGAGTTAAAGGTACTCACATATCCTTACCTCATATAGATCCATAGTCAAGTGATAACTAAACATAGCTAAAGCTAGTTTATCTTTCTAAATATTTAACCTTGGGATGCTTATAACATGATCATGAATCACTAAATTGTCTATCTTTTTGAAATTGCTCTCAATTTTGTTAGAGGTCTACAGGCTGGTTCCCTTTCTTGTTAATGTGGCTTATTTTAATATGTGAATGACTTAAAAGCATCTTGATTTGTTTAACTATGGTAATAAGAAACCAAGGAATAATACTAATGTTGTTGTTGTTGTCTTCATTCATTAATAGGATAAGGTTGGTGGTGTCTGTTTCAAGCAAGAAATTGGTTGTGTCAAAGGTTTACATGAGTCTCATTATTGCTAACATCCCATCTATGATAACTTTAACACAAGAATATTGGAGCTTTATCCAATTAACTAGTTACCATTTTGTTGCTTTTTTAGAGAATGCAGTTAAGGTGTGTGATTAAAATAACCATTCATTTAAGCTTTGTGAAGTTATTATCTATAATCTTATATTCCACCCGTATATGTAACCAAATTAGTTCCTCTTTCGAACCATACTCAAGCAAGTGATAATAGAACAAATGGTTTGGCTTGAATACAATGTTTCATACTATTTATGGCTACCTTCCATAAGATTTTGGTTTTCTCTATTATAATTGAACAAAATTAATTAAAAAGATAAGAGAATCCAATAATGGCTTTGTCACACAAAATGATATAGCCCTTAAATTGAGGTGGGCTATATCATGTCAGACATGTAACAGACACTATCTAAGATCTATTTAGAATGAATTATATTCTTCTTCTTTTTTATCACACAGAGCTACTATTATCATCAACAAAATTAATAAAATAAAATTCATCCACTTCTATTCACTTCATATCAAAAATTATACAAGCACAAAATGATTGTGCATAATAATCATGATAGCATCAATATTCATCAAAATAATAATATTATGATTGTAAAAAGAATACTATATTTTAACAAAAGACACCTATAAATAGGAACCTATAATCACTCACTTTAATCAACATGCTCCTTACCCTTTCCCATTCCTGAAATTTTCATATACAGGTAAAATAGGAATGAATATAAATACTCAATATATTACATGAAACCTACTATATATTTTCAACATGCTACAATAAAACAGTATCTGCTATCAAATACAGTGAATTAATAAGTCTATTATAATTCATATCGAGTCTTGTATGTGAGAATAATTCTAATATTAAAAGCAAATACCCAAAAATTACAATATATAATTCATGTTTAACATTAGATAAGATTTAGAGAAAAAGATTAAAAAAAATAGTTTCAAACACTTCATATTAGTGTCTCTCCTAGGCCCTAATACATCCTAAATACATCACATATATATATATATATATATATATATATATATATATATATATATATATATATATATATATATATATATATATTATTATCATTAGGCTTGTTATGCCTCCCAAGATATTTCACAATTTAACTATAAAGCAAGCCATATATTTATATAGATATTTATAATGCATCAATACTAATGAATCAATATTTTGATAAAAATGATTTATAAAACTTTGATAAAAATGATTTGTAAAACAAATGCTAGATGATCCCAAAAAATCTATGAGTATGTATACATGCAAATTCATTAAGAAGTCCAAATTAAATAAATAGCTTTATGTTTTCATATATACAATGCTTATGAAATTTAGATATAATATTTATAAAGTAGATTGTCAATTATCTTATAATGTAGCAAAGATAGTTTGAAGATCATATCTAAATTGATTTCAAAAAACAAATTTGAATATTATGTCATTTTTTAAAGGTTTTAAGAAAATCTTATCATTTTTCTTATATAAAATTTTTTTGTATAATAAAATTATACATGTGAGTATTATAGGCTTCATCTAACTACATGAGCTATTTTCATATAATAGTAAATGAAATTGACAAAATATTTATTCAAACTAGAATGGTGAATAAGAAGAGATTAAAATTTAAAGAATTCAGTGACATATATGCAACTAACTCAGAATTTAAAGAATTTGTTGATATTTTAGGTTTCAATATGAAGTGATCAATTTTTGAGACATTTTAAAATTTTCAATTTCAGTTTAGCCGATATTAAAAATCATAATTTTAAAAATAAGAAAGTGATTAAATTTGATTTACTAAAAAGAGAAATTTACATGCATATAATATAATTTTATATATTTACATGCATAATATCTAAATTTTAATATTTATGTGCATAATATCACTAATTTTTCTTAAATAAAATATATCTTTTCAAGTTTAGAAAAATACTATATATATAATTATAAAATTTTAAATGTTAGATATGTAAATGCATAAAATTGTGTGATATATATATATATATATATATATATATATATATATATATATATATATATATATATATATATATATATATATATATATATAAACTTAATGTAACTTTAAAATGTCCAATTATCATGAAAATCTCTCAAATATAACTTTTTTTATATTTCAAAAACAAAAAGGCACTCTCAAAAGCTTACCTTGCATCTACATTCAAACCCCAAATTTGTCTACAAAATAATGAAAGCAAATAAACTCATTGTTCTTCAAAACATATTCTCAAACTTTAAACAACCAAATCAACTCTTTAAAAAAAAAACTTAAACAGAATTATGATTTGAAAAAAAAGAAAAACATAACTTTACAGCACTTAATTTTTATTATATAACATATTAAATGTGAAATTTTAATTTTTGTGCTAAAAAGGTTTATAAAAGTTCAGAAAAAGAAAATAAACTATAATCAACTTAATTCTAAAATTTTAAATCTCTCAAATAAATAAAGAAGATGAAACTATTTACATCTAAAATCCAAAGGCTAAGAAGCAAAAGGCCTAACCCAAATGACATAATTTCACTACCACAATCAACAACAACAACAACAACAACAAGCCTTTATCCCACTAAATGGGGTCGGCTATATAAATCATTCGTCACCATTGTGTCATATTATGTGTCAAATTATCATTTCATTCAAATATACAAAAATCATTTTTTGCACATCTTAACCAAGTCTTTTTAGGTCTACCTCTACCTTTCTTAACATAAGGCAAATCTAATGCATCTACTCTCCTAATCGGGTCATCAGACGGCCGACACTTTATGTGGACAAACCATCTAAGGCGACTCTCTCTAATCTTATCTACCACTGGAGCTACTCCAACTTTCTCCCGAACATACACATTTCGCATTTTAACTCTAAGAATAAAGCCACTCATCCACATGAGCATCCTCAACTCTACAACACTTAACTTAGCCTTGTACTTCTCTTTTATTGGCCAACATTCTGCACCATAAATCATTGCAGATCTTACCACCATCTTATAAATGTTCCCTTAAGTTTGAGCGGTGCTTTTCTATCACACAATAGGCCAGATGAATTCCTCCACTTCAACCATCCAACTTGAATTCTACTAATAACATCTTCATCTATTTCACCATCATTTTGAACAATAGAGCCTACATATGTGAATCGCTCACTCTTTTTAATGACTTATTCACTTAATGTCACAATACTACCACTAGAACTTCTACAACTAAAATTGCACTCCATATATTCAATTTTAGATCTACTTAAATGAAAACCTAACTCTAAGATTGACCTCCATAATTCAAGTTTCACTTGAGCTCCCTCTCTAATCTTATCAATAAGAAGAATGTCATCAACAAAAAGCATACACCAAGGTACATCTTTCTGTAAATGCCTAGTAAGAACATTCATAACTAAAGCAAAAAAGATAAGGGCTTAAAGTTGATCATTGATGTAATCCAATTGAAATAGGAAAATATTAAATCAATCCTCCTTGTGTTTGGACACAAGTAATAACTTTAGTATGCATATCTTTAATGATTTGAATATAACCAATATTAACTCCTTTTTTTGTAGAAACTTTATTATAAACTTTCTCTAAATCAATAAATATCATATGTAGATCCTCCTCACCTACTCTATACTTCTCCGTTAAACCTCTTAACAAATTTATAGCATCCATAATAGATCTATCTGGCATGAAACCAAACTAATTGTGAGAAACTTTTTGTATCATGTCGTAACATATGCTCAATTACTCTCTCCCATAATTTTAATGTATGACACATTAACTTAACTCCTCTATAATTTGTTGTGCATCACTTTTATTCTTAAATATAAAAACCAATAACCTCTTTTTCCATTCTTCTGATATCTTTTGTCTTTAAAATAACATTAAAAAATTTTATAAGCCAAAAAATTCTTTGATCTCATAAACATTTTCACAATTCTATTAGAATATCATCAAATCTTATTATTTTTTTTATATTTCATTTTCTTTAAAGCTTCTGTAATTTCAAATTTATTAATATAATAATAAAAATAAAATTCTCAATTTTTATTTAGAATATTAAGATTGTTAAAATCAATTATATTTACAAATCCTTCATTAAAAAATTTATCAAAATATCTTATCCATCTATATTCAATATCCTTTTCTAAGGAAAGCAATTCATTACTTTCATACTTAATACACCTCACTTGAACTAAATCTTTACTTATATCTCTTTAATTGGCTAACTTATACATACATCTTTTACCTTCTTTAATATCTAATCTATTATATAAATCTCTATAAACCACTTATATCTTTTTCAATTCGCCAAATTTTTACATCTAAATCAAACTTTATAATAAATCTTTTTTTATTATTTATCTTTTTTTTTTTTACATATTTTGACCCACCAATTATTTTTATTAAAAAAACCTTGCATATAATATAATTTTACATATTTACATGCATAATATCTAAATTTTAATATTCATATGCAAAACACATAAAAATTTAATATCACAATAAAAATCACTATCATTAATTTTTCTTAAATAAAATATATCTTTTCAAGTTTAGAAAAATACTATATATATAATTATAAAATTTTAAATGTTAGATATTTAAATGCATAAAAATTGTGTGATATATATATATATATATATATATATATATATATATATATATATATATATATATATATATATATATATATATATATATATATATAAACTTAATGTAACTTTAAAATATCTAATTATCATGAAAATCTCTCAAATATAATATTTTTTATATTTCAAAAACAAAAAGGCACTCTCAAAAGTTTACCTTCCATCTACATTCAAACCCCAAATTTGTCTACAAAATAATGAAAGCAAAAAAACTCATTGTTCTTCAAAACATATTCTAAAACTTTAAACAACCAAATCAACTCTTTAAAAAAAACTTTAACAGAATTATGATTTGAAAAAAAAAACATAACTTTACAGCACTTAATTTTATTATATAACATATTAAATGTGAAATTTTAATTTTTGTGCTAAAAAAGTTTATAAAAGTTCAAAAAAAGAAAATAAACTATAATCAACTTAATTCTAAAATTTTAAATCTCTGGAATAAATAAAGAAGATGAAACTATTTACATCTAAAATCCAAGGCCTAACCCAAATGATATAATTTCACTACCAACAATAACAACAAACCTTTGAGATCAACTACATAAATCATTCATCTTCATTATATTATATTATATATAAAATTCTCATTTCATTCAAATATATTAAAATCATTTGTTTGTAAAACTTAATCAAATTTTTTTAAATCTACATCTATCTTTCTTAACATAAAACAAATCTAATACATCCACTCTCCTAATCGGATATCTTAACCAATTTTGTAATATATATATAATTACAAAATTTTAAGCATTAGATATATAATTGTAAAAAATTGTGGTATGTCCATAAATAAAATTACTAAACCTTTAATATAAATTTAAAATGAATATTTATCGTAACAATCTCACAAATATGATAATTTTATTTTTTATTTTAAAAAAAAAAACTTTCAAAAGCATATCTTGCATGAAAGAATAATTATCTGCGAGCAAATCATTATATAGATTGTCACAAAGTTCAGAGGATGTTATAAAAGAAACAAACAATAAATATAAAAATAAAAAAAAAAAGCCAAAAGCTTCAACAAAAATATCCAAAGTCCAGAAACTCCAGAAAACTTTAATGGCATATTTGATAAAATTAGACAAACGAGAAACAGAAAATTACTAAAAAAAGAAAACTTCATAAGACCTTAATAACTGCTGTAATATCTACTGACCAGCTCACATTCTTTGTGCAAAGTACATGAAAAATTCTAAGTAATCCAACCAAAAAAATTTTAAAAAAATTTAAATATTTTTAAAAACAATTAACATCATCAAACATTTTGTTATAAAATAAAACATAACTAAAATAAAATAAAATATTCCCAAATAACGACTTGGAATAATCAAGGCATTGTTTTATGAAAAATTATTAAATGTAAAATCCAAATATAAAAAGATATATTTCAACTCTAATAACATAATATCATAACACTTACCCAATACATAATTACTATATATTTATTATAAAATACTATATATTATTATATATATATATAAATATTATATATTATCATACAATTAATATTAATATATAATAATACACAATAATTCATAATCAATACATAACTATATATTAATTAAACATCACATAAAACTAAATTATTAGAATCTCTCTTGTTTTATATCACCATTTGGTCTGCATGCCCTCTCTACAATAAAGTTGCCAAATTATAGGAAAGTTTTTAGAAGCAAATTACTACATGCACAGCATTGGCCAAAATGGCAAAGGCACCTACATTTTTCCACACTTGCAAAATACATAAGAAACTCTTTAACTGCTGGGAAATCAAATCAAGAGTATCAGTAAAAATTGAGTTTTAAAAAATTAATGCAAGAAATTCAGCAGTTAAGAAGAGCCTAACAATCATGCAAAAGAAAGATTAGAGAAAGAAGAAGGAAAAAAAAGGATTCAAATGAATTTCAATACCGAGGTTTGAGACTTTAACTACGGTGAGCAGACTTCCTACTATCAGAAGTTGTTTCCTCCTCTCTAATCCTTTTATATGAGGTCTAAATGCATACCGCTAGGCGGGAAGCAAAGCTCTCAGGCGTTTCTTGGTGAAATTTTTTTCTGTCGGTTTACAAGCTACTGCTATTGGCTACATTTTTGCTTTTTTGTGTGTTTGTGTGGCTTATCCCCTTCATAACAAACTAAATAAATTCAGCTCTTAAGAGACTGCACTAACATAATAAAAGATTCAACAACAAGAAACCTTTATCACTATATGGGATCAACTACATGAATCCTTCTTCTCCACTGACATATTAAGTGTCAAATTTTGTTTTAATTAGAATAAAATAAAAAACTAAACAAGTCTTCTTAGGTCTATATCTAAATTTTTTTAACAAGTAAAATCTAATATATCTACACTCCTAATTGGTTCTACAGTCTGCCGACGTTATATGTGACCAAACTAAAGCAACTCTCAAATTTTATCTACTACTAGCGCTTCTCCAACTTTTTCACACCCACACCCACAATATATATATATATATATATATATATATATATATATATATATATATATATATATATATATATATATATATATATACATTTTCTTTGTAAGTATAAAACCACTTCTGTAAAGCATCCTCATCTCTACGATATTTAACTTAATTATTCTATAATATCTTCATCTCTTTTCTTAAATAAAATATTAACAATAATAAAATCATAAGCTAAAAAAAATCCAATATAATCTTATTTTCTGCATTAATCACTCCAAATTCATAGTCATCATAAATATTTTAATAACCTCTATCACTCTACTAATATATCCATTTAAATCTCCTTTGATAAATACTCTTTTTTCGAGATTTATTCATTATATTAATAGCAATTCACTTCCAAAGAAAACCCTAACATTAACACAATATATTAAAGAATTCATGTCATATTTTTCGGCAAATTTTATACTAGTTGTCGACTACTTCCACTTTTTTCATCTAAGTCTTGGGACCTGGTTTAATAAAAGATTAAATGAGAATTTAAACATAGAAAAATTGAAAAAATAGTATCCTAAATATAAAGCTAATTGCCAAAAGGCCAATTGAAATTTAGGAAAAGAGACATACGATATAACCACAAAACAATACAGCTGCTGCAATTTTCTTTTTGGAAAGTGGAAGATACAAATCCGTTGAAAAAAAAATAATCACAGAATAAAACAAAAAAAACAAGTTTGTTTACAGAGCTTGGAAATGACATGCTTAAAAACATTTTTGTTTCAAATCATAGTTCATTGCTGCATTTCAATAGTTATTCAAACAAGCTAGAGAAAGAAGATATTGAAAATTCTCAATAATTATAGATCTATTTATACCTTATCGATCTGCATACATCTTCAGAAACTTTTTATTAAAAACAGTCAATAAATCTTGCAAATTTTTAGAATTTTCTTAAGTACTGAATTTAAATAACTGCTCTTAAACTTGATAAACTGCAATTTAACTAAAAAATAAGAAATAAATGCAATGAATCAATCAGATTATAAATAAATCTCTACACACTACAGAATTATTTAGAACAAAAGCTGTGAATTTTCACAAAACAGCTCTAAACAGTTAAACTTGAATTCTTTATATGAGCAGGCATTCCCCCATTCATTAATAGATTTTGGTTTTAAACTAGAAAAAGAATGAGCTTCCACTAAAATGACATTCCAAAACAAGAAAATGCTCCAGACCAGTACGAACCATGCCAAAGCCAAATATTCATAGTAGGCCACATGCATGATATGATCAAACTTAAATTCATAGACTTTAATACATGGAAATTGGAAATAAAACAATAAATAAGGTAACTGAGTCCCCTCAGAAAAGAGGAAATTGAATTCTCTGCCGTACGCAAAGTGTGGACTACAGAGTAAAGCTGGCAAGAATTCTTAAAGGTCTTGTAAGCTCTTCACTACAACAAACAAAAGTTGCGTTCAATGTATGCAAGTTTCAAGGACATGCTGTACAGCAAGAAGACATTTATAAAACCTGAGTCAATGGGGATATATACCTTAATTTTCAATACATTAATTTATTTTCACAAAAAATAATATTACATTATATATAAAGGGCAATCTCTTTGTGCCATCAAAATTATAAATATTTAAAAAAAAAATTAAATATTTTTATTTAGGATAATATCACTTAAATCTTAAAATGATAAGAAAAGACAATCAACTTTCAGTCTGAATGATTTATAATCTTTTTAAAAATTTAATTGTATCATGTTTGAAACCACAAATTCAATGACTCATTTTAAAAACTAAATATTTAGGCACAAACATGAATTCAAAGGTTTTTTTTTTTTTTGAATGAGTATCCACCCAACATCCCACCCATCTTGTGGTGGACGTGGACTAATCCCACTCCACATTCATCACCCACAGTGTCGTCACGATTTCACCTAAGATAAAGGCCTCCTGGAGATGACTAACTCCGGGGTTCTCGGCCGCTGAGCTGAGAGACGGTGGGTAATTCAAAGGTATTCATTTAAAAGTGTATTTCTATAGTGTGTGATGTAGACATGTTTTGACTTTCGAATAACGACTTGGCATCTGATTTGCTGTGTTTATTGCATTGCCCATTGGAAAAAAGATTATATAAATATATCAGTCGGAAAGATATAAAAATATTTTCTCTCAGATCACCTTTATAACCAAAGGAGAGTGCCCATCAGTCAAACAAACAGCTATATCACATGGAGAAGGTGCCGAAAAATAGAGTGCGTATGATCATTTCTAACTAGCTCGAGCGCTGCATTGCAGCATGTTGCTTTAACATATAATGATTTATTAACTACAGTAAAGTTCCATTTGCAAAAAAATAAGAAGAGCATGAGGGAATTAAACGAGTAGCTTTTATAGTCAGCTTTCATTCAAAAATAATAATAAAGCAGGAAGAAAGTAGACGGAGTTTGAACCAGATGAACCAATATAACCAACAAATTACACTAAGAATGGAGCGAGCAAACTCCATTATTTGCGCTAAAGAGAAGAGTTCAGTTTATTGATTACCAAACGCCGCTCCACCCAACAGTCCGCCCAAGCCGTAGACGTCGGAGTGAGATAAGTTCCGTGCACCGCCGCCACCAAGATGGAGCTCCGAGAAGTTGGGAATAGTGCTGCTCGTGTTGTTGACATTACTATTAACATCGACGGCGGCAGATGTTTCAGTGAGGTCGGTACCAAGTCCGTCATCAAAACCTTGGTTATAAAGAAATCCCTTAAAGATATGGCCTCCAATATTCACCTTCGCATGATAAGCATACTCGTCTTCTCCGTCATCGATGGATGTAACTCTCACGCATTTGAACACAGCCGGCGCTCGCACGTGCCCCGGTAAGTTCTCCCGGAAGCTCGGATCTGAAGAATAAAACAAGCGATGAGATGAAGTTAAAGGAAGAAGACAATAAATAATATTTATATAGCGATACGAGGTAGTCGCCCTGGTGGCTTGAGCCGGTGTCGAAGCTACGAGGCGGAGTGTTGGAGTTGGATACGTGGGAGGTGGTGGTTGTCTGAGAAGATAATAGACGGGGCTTTTTTTGAGCTGAGGTGGAAGGAGAGGAAGTGGCGGCCGCTGCTGCGGAATTGGAAGGGGTGAAATGGCGCTCACGTCTGCGGGCAGCGGGGACCCACGTGCTTTTGATGTGGGTCGAACAATCGTAGCCGCGGCTCTTGCAGCACGTCCGGCAGCGGCGGTGGCTGCAATCCTTCTTCGCCTGGTTGCCGCAGTCTTGACAAGTGGTGGATCCCCCTGCGACAAAGAGGATTCCGGAGGACTCCAGTGCCGGTGAGGGTTTCCGAATGTAAGATGTGGCCGAATTAGGGTTAGGGTTTTGGGAAGGGACAGGGAGTTGAGGCGATGGAAGCGGCTGGGGTTGCCAGAGATGGATCTTGGAAGACCGAGAGTCTTCGTCAACAATGTATGGCGCGGCAGTGAGGAGGGGGATGATCGAGTGAGCCTCCGCATTAGACAGGAACTGTTCATGCTGCGCCGCAACTGCCGCAGGGTGGAAGGACGCGGCGGGGGCCACTACGTATACGTCGCGAAGGCCAACCATCTCCGCTATGCCGTAGTTGAGTGCTTGTCGGCCGGCCGCCGACGAACTCGAGGGCCATAATCCTGCTCCTCCTCCGCCTCCTGCAGCGGTGGCGCCTCCCCCTGCATTGAAGCCGAGACAGAGATCGTCCGCCCTCCCAGAGGCGGAGGATGCCGGCCAGTCCGCAAACGCTCCGTTGTCCGATGGGAATCGCCTTCCAGAAGCCACCACGCCGGCTCAATTAGCGAGATCTGCGCCTTTTTATGCTCTCTCTCTTGCTCTTTCTCTCTCTCTCTAGGTGTCCTATTCTACTAAACTCTACGATTACCTACACTGCGCGGCTGTCAAAAATCATAGAAAAAAGACAGAAGAATTGTATTTGATTTCTTGGAGATCTGATAGGCGGAGAGGGCGAAACACTGGATGGTGAGTGATCGATTTGGAAACTGGAAATTCCTTGGCGAACTTCTCGGCAGCCCTCCCTTCTATTCCTATTCCCTCTCTCTACTGCATCTCTTTTCTGATTTCTGCTCTGCTCCTGCAGCGGCGCCGACTGACCTCTCCTGCACTGGCTAAAAGCTAAGAAGCTCTGCTCCCTTCACTTCTCCCTACTCTCACTCTCCCTCCGATCGGGTTTTGTCTCTGCTGGTTTGGTCTGGCGTGGTGGTGGGAAGGCATTTCTGTGCCATTATTATTGTCTGCGGCTGTCACGTGATGGATACTGAAGAGATTGGGGGGTCTGGAAATAGTAGAGCGAGAGGGAAGCGCGGCTGGGTTCAGATCAAAGCCGGGTCGAGAGCGACACGTGCAGGGAAAAAAAGCTACTCCTACTCATATCAGGCTGGGACCACCACCCTTCTGCCTTGGGTGGCATCCGACCAAACGCAGGCGCTCCGTTCCGTTCCTCCCCCTTCTTCTTATCTTCGAATGTAACTTACAGCTGTTATTATAGGAAAATACTTTTTAAAATAAATTTTTTTTCTGCATAATTTTATCAATATATTTATTATTATTATTATTATTTCAATATAATAGGTGTTGCACAAATATGTTGTATGAGAAATACTTTTTTAGCTTTATTTTCAAATATGCAAACATGCCACTTTCTTATTATTATTATTATTATTATTATTATTATTACTATTATATATATATATATATTTATTATATTTTAGGGTTAAATTTGAGCTTTTTAGAATGGTCTTCGAGCTTGAGCTTGTTTATCATTATCAAGTTCGAGCTTGATTAAAGTTTATTCACGAGCTTGATTCAAATTGGATTATCGGGTTCATTAACGAGTAGTTTGTTTAATGAAATAAATGAGCTTTAATCAATCCTTAATCGAGCTTGTTCATGAGTAGCTTCTTGAAAAATATACATGAGTTGTATTAATTAAAACTATTAAGCTTAAAATAATAATAATTTAAACAATGCTTGTTGCTAAAAACCTGAGAGTGAAAGTTTACGCTTTTATCGACTCCAAAGACACACACGTAATTAAAGAGCAACAGAGACACCTGCATTTTAACGTGGAAAATCAAAAGAGGGGAAAATCACGGTGTAAGAAAAGCTTCCACTATGTATCTGTTTAGTACAAAGTGTTCTCGACATGGGATTACGAACGTATGAGAGGAATACAATGTAACAACGATCAAGTTGTAATTGCATCAATGATGAACTTCCTAGAGAATACATGGTAATTAGGACGACTGGTGGTGGTGTGGTTGATGACCACCGAGGAGTGCGATCTGTTTGTGCGATCTGCTTGGAGGATCTTCAAGCTCGTGAGCTCTCTTCCTCCTCACTGCTTTTCCTCTTCGCTCTGACTCTTCCTTTTCTTCCTTGCTTGGACTCTTCCTTTTTCCCTTGTTGACTCTTCCTCTTCTTCCTTGCTCTGACTCTTCCTCTTCTTCCTGCTTCTGCTCTTCCTTTCTTTGACTCTTCCTCTTCTTCCTTTCTGACTCTTCTTCCTTGCTAGACTCTTCCTTTTCTTTACTTGCTAGCCTCTTCTTCACCACTTCACTTCACTTCACTGGCCTCCTCATGTGAGGAATGAAAGCCTATTTATAGATGGGAGGATATTTTAAATTCACGAAAGCCTGCATTCACTCCTCGATCGACGGCTCTGATGATTCGATCATTTGATATATTTTGAGCATTTGATGCCCAAATGAAGTAGAATTATGAGATCTTAGGCTCATTAGATCCGGTCGAGACGCCGATTTGACTATAAACATTCCATATTTGAGAGTCGCTTTTGAGATTTAATTGATGTCCCAAAGATTTCAATGATATTTTAAGTGCTTGATCTGACGTTTGACTCTCAAAATCATATCGACATCAAGATTTGTGCTTTGACTAGTCATATTTTGAGAGCCATATCAATGCTATTGACAAACATGCTTTAATTGAGTCATAATCGAGCTCCTTAGCGAGCATATTCACGAGATTTAAACAATAATATTCATGAACATAAATGAACCAAATGACAAGCTATTCAAGCTTGTTCATTTAGCAATTGAGTATTTTCAAAATTGTTCAAGCTTGTTTGATTAGTTAATCAAATGATCATAAACAAGCTCTAATCGAGCTGAGCCACGAGTAGCTTGTTGAACACTTGGTTTATTTGCAGCCCTAAAGGAGAACATCAATTCATTTCAAGCAAAATATTAAATTTATTCAAGATCCATATTGAAGGAATTTGTAATATATAGTTGAGTTATGCACAGAGTTCATTTCCAAAAATTTGATAAAATGGTCTTAATGGTTTTTGGCCCATACTTTGGTCAACTGGGACCTAGTTTCATATGATAGTTATAACCAATAAGCTAAGCCAATGTACTCCTATCATGGTTTGATTCTAATTTTAGGAATTTAATGGTTTAGTTTGTTAGCCAATATGTTTGGACTAATACAAGTCACATCTCCATGGTAGGTTATCATAAGCCTCATTTATGTTTAGTACATTTTAGCTCAAATACATTAAATACTTAGATCAATCTAAGAAAAATGATTTAATTATTATTTAAACCAACTAAGAGAAATTTTTTTTAACCAATCAACCTATAAAATGGGCTAATAAAAATTTAACTGGATTAAGGTTCAAACCTAAATTAATTTGGAAATGATTGGATTATCCATTTGACATGATTTAAATTGAACTTATATTAGTCCAAAATGGGTTGGAGAAGCTTATTGCTAATTAAATCGTAGCTTTATACAACAAAAGCATGATTAGAATGTGTTAATTGATCATTAAGACCAATCCAAATAGGATTGTCCTTCCTTATGCAAGGTCATATCTAATAAATTATAGGATAGTGGGGGTGATATTAGGCTAAGCTTATGCAAGCTTAAGCTGTGTTAATCTCTTAATAAAATAAAGTTAATAATGTATAAACAACTTTATAGATTATATTTATTTTTGTTATACATTTACTTATTTTTTAATTTTTATTTTCATATTTTGATGGTGAATATAATACATACTTCTAATATTATATATATAATGCAAATAAATTATTATCACATCAATGATATATGCTCTTATATATAATATAGTTTTATTAATTTCATTATCATATTATTATTTGAACACGAATATTATGACACTTTATAAGCAATAATTTTATAAGCTTGTGTAGTATAACCCACTCATAAAAGTGTCTATAATCCTCTCACCTATAACAAATTAGTGTTTTAATCATCAAATTAAAATCAATTTTTTTGTAGTTATGTTAATTGGCTATCATATAGATAATCTTAACTTATTTATGTCATAATATATTATATTATGTCATACTTTATACCAATATTTACATACAATGTTATTGCATCTATTAGATATCATATAAGATTTTTTTTAGTTGTTATAAAAATATTGATTGATTGGGATTTGAGTTTGTAAGGATTTCAAAATAAGTTTATTAAATGTCACTTCATACTTAATTCACTCGACTATTATCTATATGAAAACCTTATATATATTTATATAAGTCAATCTAATATCTATTGTAAATCCACATCAATATATCATGACTTGATCATTATTATTATAATACTTATTGACATGATTTTAAGATAATACTTTAATTTTTTAGTAACTCATCCTTAAAAGGGTGTTATAAATTAGTGATTGCTTAATATGCTTATTTTATATGTATCATCATAGTTTATTATCTTTTAGTGGGTAAGATTTTTAGGGTTTTGTAAGCTTAACATATCTCTTGTTTTCTCGTTGACATATCCTCTTGATAGCAAAGTCGTATTATTTTGGTAGTTATATGGAGCTTATGAGGAGAAGATTTTTAAGTAACATAAACCTATGGTGACATTTTTTTTAGATTTATTTATTATTAAAGATGGAGTGCTTTAGATTTAAGAAAAATGATGAATGATTTTAATTTTGTACATTGTTGCGTGCTAGAAAATCAGTTGCGGTAGAGTAAAAGTTTTCACCTTAGCTTCGTTGTGAAATCCAGCACACACACACAAGTATTTAAAGAGTGAACAAGAAAACTCTGCAATTTACGTGAAAACCTCAAAAAGAGGGAAAACTACGGCCTAGCCCAAGAAAAGCTTCCACTATGTATCTGTTTCAGAGTACAAGATCTTCCCAATACCGGGATTACAGAATTGTATATGAGAAAGGGATAACAGTTGCTAGTAATAGATGATGTTGACGACGATGTTGACAATAATGTTGACGATGATGTCGACGATAGTGGTCGCGATGATGACCGCAACGCTTGTGGACGACGGCGAGGATCACGTTACCGACGGTACGGCACGGTCGACGAATCGCCGAGTGGTGGCACGACAAGCATTCTTGAGCCTCTCCTTTCTCTCCTCTCTCCTTCTCGCCTCCCTCATATGAGGAATGAGGCTATTTATAGATTGGAGGAGCGCCTCTCAGAATACATGCAAAATGCACCACTCACTTCATTGGACGCTCAAAATGATCCCCTTGATCATATGATGTATTTTGTGCATTTGAATGCTCAATGAAGCCAAATTGTAAGATCTTTGGCTTGTTGGAACCGCCTTTCCGAGATGCTCGATTTGATTATAAACACTTCATATTTGATAGCTATTTAAGGATTTAACTGATATCCCAAAGTTTCCAAGGATATTTTAAGAGCTTGATCTCGACCGGTTCAACTTGGATCGCCTTGCTTTTAACATCAAGATTCGTACTTTAATAGTATTTTAAGTGTCATATGTTGCCTATTTTTTGGATGACATTATCTCAATCATCCAAAAATATATGTCAAAACTAAAAATAGCAAATTCTTCAATGAAATTTGAGAGTCCATTAACTACACATTTTGAGAGAACGATCTTCAGCAAAGATTATGACTTCGATGCACGAGGGCGAAATGCGTATAAGTATCTGAAGGATTTAATACGGTTATCGAGTGCGAGCGCTCCATGGCGCCAGGGCGAACGTAAGGCGAGCGTACATGGCAACATGGCGTCGGGCTTCGCGCGTGCCGCGGGCATGCCAGCGCCGGCGAACGTATTCGACTGGCGGGTCGGCGTAGTCGCGATCAGCCGGAACGGGCGCCGCAGCAGGCAGGAAGATCGGAATTGGCCGAGAATCAGAGTGTCGGCGAATGCAGCGCTGTGTGCGGCGGTGAATCGGGCGAGTCTGCATGAGACAGCGCGGGCAGCGGTTGCTACTGGACGGTAGTTATTGATGGTCGGGCCGGCGCTCCAGCGGGCAATGGTTGGCGCTTTTGATTTAGCGGTTTTGGGTTTTACCCTTTTGCCCTTAGAAGGGGTCTATAAAAACCCCCCCAGGAGCAAGGGAGAAGACACCTTCTCTTCTTCTTGAGAGAAAGTCGTTTGGAGGCGATCAAGGCCCGCGGTACTTACGTCGTTGTTCCGGTTTTCCTCGAGGAAGTCAGTGCCTCGTCGGTCCGGGTTTGAGCGTCAAGGCCCACGATACTACGTCGTTATTCGATTTTCCGGCATCAAGCGCCTCGTCGGACCGTCGGGTTTGAGGTATCAAGGCCGACTTATGTCGTTGTTCGATTTTCCCGAAAGAGGCCTCAACCGCCTTCGGACCGTGGGGTTTGGGCGATCAAGGCCACTGCATACATCATTGTCCCGATTTTCCCTCGAAAGAGGAGTCAACCGGCCTCGTCGGACGTCCGGGTTTGGAGGCGATCAAGGCCCGTAGTTCATACGGCAAGGCTCCAGTTTTCCCTCGAAAGAGGTGTTAATCTCGTCGGACCGGAGATCGAGGCGATCAAGAGTAGTTCATATACAAGGCTCAGTTTTCCTCGAAAGAGGTGTTAATTAACCTCTCCCGGCGGATTGGAGGTGGGTGATCAGACCCGTAGTTCATAAGCGGCTCTAGTTTTCCGCGAAAGAGGTGGCTCGTGGACCAACCGGTTCGGGCGATCACCGCGAGCGAGGTTAGCGAAGATGCTCAGCGATGGGGGGCGACGGTGAGCCGGTGATGGTGACTGCGAGGTATGGCGAGATAACCAGCGGCGATGGTGGTGACTAAGGTTGCCGGAGATGACGGATTATCAGCGATGGCGGCAGTGATCTACAGTGGTAGCGGCGGTGCATTTGATGGTTGCGGCGATAGGAGTGGTCAGCGGCAACAAGGCAGCAGTAGTGGGCAGTCAGCGGCGTCAGTCAGCGGATGACGCAACGATAATGGTGGTGGCGAGGTTCTGAGATGACCAATGAGATGCGCGATTCAGCGGCAGTAAAAGCAACGTAATCAGCAGCAGTAACAGCGCTATATGGTTGGCGTAGCAAGGTGTGGTCAGCGGCAATGCAGGCGAAATCAGCAGTGCCAGCAACATCAGTAGTCAGCCGGTGGTCATCCGCAGTGGTTGTAGCGTGTGGGTTCAGCAGCAGCAAATAACCGGTAGTCAACAACAGCGGTAGGGCGATGGTGGTTAGCAATAAGCGGTGGTGGTCAGCAGTGGTCTAGCGGCAAAGTGATTAATGGATAGCCAGAACAGCGATAGTCGGCAGCGATAACCGGCAACCAATGGTAACCAGCGTAAATTCTGATAGTTAGGCCGCGAGGAGTGGTCAATAATAGCAGCAGGCCAGTGCAGAGCGTCAATAATCAACCAGTGACCAGAAATTCCCAGTAGCCAGCGAATCGGTGATGATGGCCAGTACGTAAAATATAAATGGCTGGCGGTGACCATAGTAGTTGCGCCCGAGTTGGCCGCAGCGATAATTAGCGGCCAGCGTCAATTCAGCGGATGGCGGTAGCAATGGTGGTAGCCGCGAAAATTAATGCCGAGCAGTAATGGCGGCGGCGGCCGTGTAGTATGACTTGCGAGTGATGACAGTAAGCCGAGGGATCTTTGACTATCCCGGGTTATTTCGAGTGCGATGACATTCGTATGGAAGGGGTCAATTGATCGATTTTGACTATCGGTTGTTTGTGTATTGACATTAACTATGTAAGAGGTTGAATTGAATCTACCGAGATTTTGACCCATTCGAGTTGTTTGTCGAAGTCTTTGCTTTCGATGGCGTTAACTGTAGGTTGAATTGAATCGCGAAGATTTTTGACTATCGGTTGTTTGTGAGTCTTTGCTCGATGGCGTTAACCTTGTATGGAAGAGGTTGAATTAGCGAGGATTTTGACTCAGAGGTTGTTTATCGAGGTTACGATGGCGTTAACTTTTATGGAAGGTTGAATTGAATCCACGAGGATTTTAACCCATCGAGGTTGTTTGTCGAGTGTTACCCGATGGCGTTAACTTTGTGTGGAAGAGGTGGAAGTCCACCAGGACCTTTTGACCTATCCTAGGTTGTTTGTCGAGTCTTTGCTCGATGGCGTTAACGTGTGGAAGGTCGTAGGAAGTCCACCAAGGACCTTTGACTATCTAGGTTGTTTGTCGAGTCTTTGCTCAATGACGTTAACCTGTGTGGAAGAGGTTGAATTGAATCCGCTTAGGATTTTTGACCTATCCGAGGTTGTTTGTCAGAGTCTTTGATCGATGACGTTAACCTGTATGGAAGAGGTTGAATTGAATCTTGATGAGGATTTTGACCCATCCGAGGTTGTTTGTCAGAGTGTTACCCGATGACGTTAACCTGTGTGGAAGAGGTTGAATTGAATCCGCTGAGGATTTTGACCCATCTGAGGTTGTAGAGTGTTACCCATGACATTACAACTGCGGAAGGGGTCATTAGGAAGTACCAAGAACCTTTTGACCTATCCTAGGTTGTTTGTCGAGTCTTTGCTCGATGGCGTTAACTGTATGGAAGAGGTCGAAGTCCACCGGACCTTTTGACTATCCAAAGTTGTTTGTCGAAGTGTGACTCGGGCGCGTTAACTTGTGTGGAAGAGTCATTAGAAGTCCACCACGACCTTTTGACCCATCCAAGTTGTTTGTCGAGTCTTTGCTCGACGTTAACTCGCAAGAGGTCATAGGAAGTCCACCAAGGACCTTTTGACCCATCTAGGTTGTTTGTTAGAGTATTACTGGCCTAACTGTGGAAGAGGTCGAACGAATCCGAGAATTTTGACCTATCCGAAGGTTGTTTGTCGGTGTTACCCGGATGACGCGTAACTCAGTATGGAGGAGATCGCAGGAAGTCCACCAAGGGCGTTTTGACCTATCCTGGGTTGTTTGTCAGAGTGTTACCCAATGACATTAACCCGTATGAAAGAGGTCACTAAAACATCCGCTTGTCAGTCAAAGTTGCTGCTCTTAACTCGGTGGTCTTATTTTTTGCTTCAGAATTGATAATCAATTAGATATCCATAATATCGATCTAGATAATCTTTTGAGATTAAGATTTGCCCCCCAGTTTCTGACAAAATCTGAAGGAATGAAGTTTGATGAATCTTCATTCTTCGCTTGCGCTGCTTAAAAGCTTGAAATGCTACATCTCGATGGTGGTTTTGATCTTGTTGGAAAACTTGGTCGACATACAAGATGAAATAATGGGAATCAACTTCCCACAGACGGCCAAATTGCATGCGAAACCGGCAAAAAGTTCACTAGCTTCCAAGAAATCCAAAGACACACAAGAGATTTAAAGAAACAAGAAAGCTCCAGAATTTTATATGGAAAACCTCGAAAAGAGGGAAAACTACGGCCTAGCCCAAGAAAAGCTTCCATGTATCCGCTTCGAGTACAAGATCTTCCGACACGGGATTACTTACATAATCAGAGGGGACGATAAAATGAGCGACGCACGATGTTGATGATGTCAATGTCGACGTGATAGTCGGTGATGATGAACAGATCAGCTGACGACAGGATCAATGGACTACTGAGCGGATGGTTGACGACGACCGCCGAAGCGATTGTGCTTGGAGGATCTTTAGAGCTCTCTCTCTCTCTCCCTCCCTCCTTCATTGGCCTCCCTCATGAGAAATGAGGGGCTATTTATATATATGGCTCCTCAGAATATACATGCAAAACCCGTAATTACACTCACTTCATCTGACGGCTCAAAATGATCCCCTTGATCATATGATATATTTTGTGCATTTGAATGCTCAAATGAAGTCAATTGTAAGATCTTTATTTGTTGGAATCTTGTCGGTGACATTTGACTATATAACACTTCATATTTGAGAGCTATTTAGGGATTTAACCGATATCCCAAAGTTTCCAAGGATATTTTAAGACTTGACCACTCGCCAAACTTCTGATCGCTTGCTTTTAACATCAAGATTTATGCTTCGACTAATAGTATTTTAAGTGTCATATCATATATCAAGGATGTAGACTTGACATTAAATCATGTTAATTTTGATTTTTTTTTTCCTTTTGATTGCTCATTCTCTTTATATGTATATTTATTTTATGGCGCATCAAGCTTGATCATATTATCATTTCCCAATTTATATTAATAATAATCATTTCAACCCATTAATATGACAACAATTGATTTTTCATTAATTAAATGGTATTTCGTTACGCTATGCGCAGGCCGCACTGCCACAATTTTGTTTGAGAAAATCGCGTTATATCAATTTTTTAAAGAATTTGTAGTGAGATAGTTGTATTTATTTAACCTTACCTACCTCCCTGTAATGGCCGTAAAAAAATTACGATTTGACTTTTTTTAAAAAAAAAACTTTGTATATCTCATTATAATTTTCTAAATAGTAGATTTTTTTGCACTTTTATCATAATTTTTAAAACAATTGCAACTATCTCAAATATATCCTAAGTGTTGAACTACTTCTAAAATTTTGGGTTAGTAAAATAATATTTATTAAATTCAATTAATTAATTAAACTCAAACTACAGTGAAAGATGACTACTTAACTCGTTTATAACTCTAATTATTATATACCAAAAATCATAGATGGGGTTATATCGCGACGTGGATTAGCATCGAAGTGTTTAATAAAAAAACATTAACAAAAGAGACGCCCCTTGCTCGCGTTATTGGGAGCAAGTTAACATGCGCTGCTCCTCGAGTCTCCCAATTCCAGCTGCAATTATATACATTCTTAACTGCAGAAGGAATGTGACAGTGCGAATATTTTATTTGACTTTTTTTTTTACTATTTAAGCCTCAGAATATGAATCTCAAAATTAATATATATATATAAGTTGGATATTAATTTAACAGTTTTAAAATGCCAGACAAATTATCAGTTAAATTAATAATATGATCGACAATACTTTAAATATAAAACGACACTAAAAGTGATGTGCATATTTATATGTATTATATGAACTTTATTTTTCATATGGTTCAAAAAATTAATTTAATTTAGTTTAAATTTTTATCTGATTTTTCTCATATGAAAATTATCTGAAATCAAGTTCATAAATTTTAAAATATAGTTTTAGAAGTTAGATGAGTTCCAATATAAATAAATTTATAATTAAGATAATTCAATTTGATGAGATAAACTCAATAGAACCTCGAAGATTGTCCTTGAATTCCTCTCATGGAGAGGATTGGGTACTTTAAGTTGTATTTAGAGTAGCTTTTATTTGTCGTGCATTTTGAATTGCACCTTAGGTTGTATTTAGAAAATTGTATTTTTGAAAATCTTGCAGACAGAAAATTATATTTTTAATATTAGTAAAATCGGTGGTTGCTAGCTATTAACTAAAAATATTATAATACTGAGATACTTTTTAGATAGCAACTCCACCACTGTGTTTTCTTACCAATATTATTATCTCAAATAGACCCTTAAATTGTGCACAACTCCTTGTAATACTTTTAAAGATAAATGATTCTTAAAGTTATTGCAACTTCCACATGTTAATAAATTGTGAGATATTTGTAACATTAATTCACTACTAGGAAGAATAACATTTTGCTTCCGACAAAAGGTAGAGTTCCTCTATTATTTGTTGTGATCTATTATTTAGATCTAAAATTTTTTATATTACTATAACACCAACATGCCTCTAATTTATGAAGCGCTAGGGGAATTGTATGTCACTTGTCAATAAGAACAAATTCATACCATGATTTTTACAGATCATCAATACTTCTAATGATAATAAAATAAGATTCTATGCTTTTAGAAATTATCTGAAGATATAATTGCAACCAAAGAAAGATATGGTAAACCTCAACCATGAATCATGAAGAGATCTCATCAAAAAAGAGTAGAGAGAGAGAGAGAGAGAGAGAGAACCTTCTTTTCTAAGATAGAGAGAAAAAAAGATCAATGAATTTAAAATTTCATTTTAAATCATAAAAAAAATAAAATCATACAAAATTAATAAGATGTCTCAAAAGTCCAAAATTAATTAATCTTCATTTGATCAAAAATTAATAGGCTTAAAAATAGTGTATAATGTATAATTAAATTCATATGTGAGCCCACATTCAAAAAATTCTTAACAATGACCATATATATATATTGCTTGACAATTATATATTATTAAATACTTTAAGAGCTCAATATTTGCTATATTCAAAGAGGAATATCTTTAGACAATCTAGTCCATTAATAATATTAACATACAATCAAAGTGATTTTTATTATAATTTTTCTTTAACAAGTCCTATCAGTGATCACTAAATTAATATGATTAATGACATAGATCAAGTATGAATGTGTAGCATGAAAATTTCATATAATGTGATCATATATCATGTTTATTTTTAACTGGTCATATATTATAACTCAAAAGAGTTATAAATATAGTTTCATTTATTTATGTTAAACTGTAATTGAAACTACATACCTTTATTTCAGAGCTTTTAACTATAAGATAATAATAATATTTTATTCTGATCAGAAAAATATATTTATAATTATTGAATATCATAAGAAAACTCTCACTATACTAGCATACCATCAAAGTAAACCACTCTCATACGAGTCACATGCTCATGAAATACTTTAGGTGATAAATATTTTGTAAGTGGATTTGCAATCATAAAACTTATACTAATATGTTCAATAGATACTTGAAAACTCAAAAGTCTTTCTTTTACAACAAGAAACTTGATGTTAATATGTTTTGATTTTGACGAACTCCTGTTGTTCTTTCAATACAACTCAATAGCTCTATTATCATAATTTATTTTTAATGGTCTCTCTATTCTATCAGGATAAAATTCCATAGCCATATTTCTTAATTTGATGTCTCATAACAAGAAGTTATATAAGAGGAGTGATTGTTTAGCATAAGATAGCTCCTCCAAAGAAAATATAAGCATGATGGATCTTCTACCAACCAAAATTAGAATTGTATCCCATGATCTTCAAATGATCCGATCTCGTATTTGTCATTTAACCCATTTTACTCCAATGATCCATTCTAGGTTACTTAAATATTTACTAGGCATTCCAATAATGTATGTATATACATAGACTGCATACCGCAGATGCATAAGGGATCTTTTTCATCTCTTTCTTTTCGAATTCATTTCTTGGACATTGAAGCAAATTGAATTTATCACATTTAGCAATGGGTGTATCTCCTAGTACACAATCTTTCATGCTAAATCTACTAAGCACTTTATTAATATATGTATTTTGTGATAAACCAAGTATACCATGAGAACAATCTCAATGAATTTGTATACCCAACACAAAAAATGCAATCCCAAGATCTTTCATTTCAAATTTATTTGAAAGAAATTTATTAGTTTCATGCAAAAGGTCTATATCACTACTTGCCAGTAGAATATCATCAACATAGCACTAGGATCATGCAAAAGGCCTTTTGTGATAAACTAAGTATACCACGAGAATGATCTTGATTAATTTGTATACCCAACACAAAAGATGCATTCCCAAGAACTTTTATTTCAAATTTATTTGAAAGAAATTTCTTAGTTCCATGCAAAAGGCCTATATTACTACTTTAGAGTAGAATATCATTAACATATAGTACTAGGATGATGAATTTACTTTCACTTATTTTGTGATAAATGCATTAATCAACAATATTTTTTTAAAAAAATAAAAGAAGTAATCACTTGATTAAATTTCTTATACTATTAACGGGAAGCTTACTTTAAACCATAAATAGATTTCTTTAATTTGCATACCAGGTGTTTTGAATCAGAATATTGAAAATTTTCTGGTTGCACTATATATATAGTTTCTTTAATGTCGTCATTGAGAAATGTAATCTTTATATTTATCTGATGTAACTCTAAATTATAATGAGCTACTAATGTCATAATGATTCTAAAAGTGTCTTTCGAAGAAACTGGAGAGAAAATCTCTTTATAATCAATGTCTTCCTTTTGTGAAATCTTTAGCGACTAGATGTGCTTTATATCTTTTGACACTGCCTTTTGAATTTCATTTGGTTTTAAAAATCCATTTACAACTAATAGGTTTTACTGATTTAGGCAATTCAACAAGATCCCAAACATCATTGTCTTTCATTGATTTCATCTCATCCTCAATGTCTTCTATCCATTTATGAGAGTTAACACTTTGTTTGACTTGACTAAAAGAGATTAGATCACTTTTCAGTCTAATGTCAAACTCATATTCTTGGAGATACACAACATAATCATCTGAATTGTTAATCTCCTCTCCCTAGTGGATTTTCTTAATGACACTTCAATTTGAGGTTGTTGTGATTCCTCGGTATGAGTGGGAGTTAACTTAAGAATATTTTGATTATCTCTATTTATAACTTGAATAAGATCAAGTAAAATTATGATCATTTTATATTATAATTATAGGAAGAGTAATAAATTGCTCTTCAAATATAAAATTCATAGGTTTACTACTCCCATCATATTCAACTTCCTCAATAAATTTAGCATTGCCCATCTCGAAAAAGGATTTATTTGAAGAGTCATAAAACAAAAAAATCCTTGACATTTCTGAGTATCCAACAAAATAGCAGCTTATAGTTCTTGAGTCCAAATTTTTTTCATTAGGCTTATATGGCCTAACTTCAGTTAGACATCCCAAATATGAAGATGTCTAATACTATGCTTCTTCCCAATCCATAATTCATATGGGGTTTTAGTTACGATTTGCTTGTAACTCTATTAAGGATGTAAACTGCAGTCTTTAAGGCTTCTCCCCAAAGTAATTCTGGTACGGAAGAATGATTTATCATACTTCTAACCATATCATAAAGTCGATTTCATCTCTCGCTACACCATTTTGACTTGGTGTATTGAGGAACGCATGTCACATTCTCGCTAAATATTCAAAAAGGTCCTCAACGCTTTATCCGATCCATCATCTCGCCATAATATTTACCACCACGTTCAGATTTGACAAATTTTATATTTTCTTTCTAAGTTGATGTCAACTTCAACCTTAAAATTTTGAATACGCCCAAAGGATTGTGACTTCTCATAAATCAAGTATAAGTACCCATAATATAATAATCATCTATGAAAGTAATGAAATATTATTAACATTCCAGTAGTAATGGACTACAAATATCAATACAAATTAATTTTAAGATGTTTAAACACCTATTAGCACCAACTTTCTTGATATTTGTTTATTTTCTCTTGATACATTCTATATTGAGTTTATCATATGAAAAATCAAGATAATCAAGAATTCCTTCTAACATAAGTCTTTCATATTTATGTTTAGAAATATATCCTAAACTATACCATAACATATATGAATTCTCATTCATTATTTTTTGTTTTGTATCAAAACTATTTGTATGCAATATTTTATTAATTTGTGAAGCAGAAATGTCTAATTTATATAGATTATCAACCAAATAAGTAGTACCAATAATATTTGAATACTAAAAGAAATTAAATTTTTCATTTCCAAATGAACAAGAATAACCAAATTTGTCCAAACAAAAAATAGAAATTAAATTTAGTCTAAACGATGGCACATAAAAAGTCTCATGTAAATTTAAAATACAATCAGATTCTAGATATAATCTATATAAGCATATTGCTTCAATAGGAGATTTATTATCATTTCTCACATAGATGAATCTTTCAGCATCAGTTGACATTCCTCTCCTTAGACAATCCTGCATAGTCACACTTATGTGAGTAGTTGCATTTGTATCTATCCACCAAGTGTAATTTGGTACTAATGATAAATTAACTTCAGAATAAACAAGTTGAGAAGTTTATCCTTTTTCACCAGTCAATCTACATACTTGGGATAATCCTTCTTCACATGATCAGCCTTCCTGCAAAAGAAACAAGTAACAACATTATCTTGTTTCTGTTGCACTTTATGCTGTGAAGTTCCTTTGTCCGCAGCTCCTTTTCCTTTATAGGTCTTTTTTTCTTTTAGTAGTAATGTCACGAGAGGAAGTAGCTAAGTAAGCACTTTCTATTTTGTCATGTTTCAATCTCTCTTCCTCTTACACATTGAGCAATGAGCTCATTAAGAGTACATTTTTCTTTTTGAGTATTATAACTTATCTTAAAAGGATTAAATTGTGCAGGAAGAGAGATCAAAATTAAGTGCACAAGAATGTCATCAGACATCTCTAATTTTAGTGCTCTCAGTCTAGTGATAAAATTAGACATCTCCATAATATACTCTCTTATATTTCTATTGCCTTTATATCGCATTGAAATGAGTTTACTAAGAATAGTATTCAATTTGACCTTTTCATAACTAATGAAACGGTCTGCTATTTGGCTTAGAAACTTTTTAGCACATTCCTCTTCAAGAATTGCAGCTTTTATGATTTCTGGAATGGAATGCTTCATGATCATAAGACTCATGCGGTTAGTTGTTTAATAGTGTTTTCTACAGTAAGGACAGGAGGACGTTCAGTCCATATCGCATAGTCAAGATCCATATACTCAAGAATAATGGTGATATGCTCTTTCCATTTCTTAAAGTTAGTGCCGTTGAGCACTAGAATATTATTCAAATTGACAGATATAGAAGAAACATTAACTAAATAGAACAAAAAATACTAACAATTAATAACATTATTGTTTTCTTATGCATTTATAATGTAAATAAAATATTAACAAAATACATGCTTGAAATGAAATGTTAAATAAAATAACAATTTATAAATACTATTAAAATTACAACAACAAATATTGATGCCTATCTTCGGATCGACATATCAGATGATTTGATTAATACAAATTTATCACATATTTGTAACAGCACAAAATCTTGCCAACAAAATAATTTTCCTTTGGGCCAATTATTTTTCGCATAAATTTAAATATAATCCTTATGTAATATTCATATATTTCAAAATTAAATAAATTGATATAATAGATGTCACTTTGGTGGCATATTATTTCAATCTAAATTATTTTAAAATAATGAATATCAACTATGTCATTCTAGTGATTGTTTCAATTTATACTAACTTCAAATAATTTGACAATATAAACTTTAATAATTGTTCTAATCAAAATAATTAATTTGAGTTTATATTAGTTAATTTAATTATATTTTATAATAAGATCTCATAGATTCAATTAAGAGACTTGGGAACATAAGTATTAAATATAATAATGGATAAGTTTGTCTTCAAGTAGTTATACATAAATATTTATAAAATACATAAAGTAGTATTTAATATTTCTAACGTTATTATCAAATGTTAAAGAAACGTTTCATTGAAATATTTAATATAAAAATATAATTATTTTAAATGAAATGTATTATACAGAACATTTCATAATTATAATCTAAAATATTTTCATTTTAACTATTATCTTTATGACTCTACAGTAAAATATTTTATTTTGTAAAAGCAACAAATACAATATTTATAACTATCTTAATGCAATAAATTGTTTTATTTTATAAAAGCATTAAATGTAATATTTATAACTATCTTAATGCAATAAACAAATGTTTAAGATGCACCATAAGTAATTATCATTAATTACTCATAAAATCATATAAATGCAGAATTCATCTTTACAGGATTTAAAGCATCGATTTCGGAAAGAATGGTTCATCTTATTTCATTTTTTAAATATAATAATAACTAAAAATAATTATAAGCATTAACCATAATCTTTCAAAATTCTCAAAATAAAAAAAATGAAAGATAAAGCATGCTTGAATCAAATTCGTATGACCGAATATGAATTTTATTTCTCAAATTAAAATCATAATGGCGAAAATAAACATATTGATCACATAAAATTTTTTTTTATCAAACTATAAAGTAAATTTTAGCTATATTGTTTTACTCAAAATAAATAATATAAAAGTCATCTAAATGATATTGATACTTCATACACATGGCCAAATTATTTGCTCAAAAAATTTTAAATCATGTACTTTGATATAAAATTTTCAAATAACAAGTATAAAAGATTAAGAGAAAAAAATCATTTCTTAATGATTCAAACGATAACTACCGATACCACTTGAAAACATATGAAGATAGAATAAATTTATCTTTCCGGATCTCATGTCAAATCGAAGATTTAAACGAATGTAATCCAAGGAAGATAAGGCTTCTACTTCTAAAAGGGTGTTCTTGAGAGAGAGTGTGTGTGTGTGTGTTTTCATATCACTCAAGATGAGATGTGAATAAAATAAGAACCGATCCTTTAGAATGAGGACCATGACCCTATTTATACTTGAGTGCATTTTATTTTATTTTAGCACATCATTTAAATAAAATAAAATGACCGGTCTCTACACATGATAATTCCATATAAAATTAATAAGATGCCTCAAAAGCCCAAAATTAATTAATTCTTATTTGATCACAAAATTAATAAGCTTAAAAATAAGATAGCATAATATATAATTAAATTCATATGTGAGTCCACATTCAAAAAATTTCAACATTATTATCAAGCATTCATTGGCCACTCAAGCCAACCTTAGCTTAGGCATACTTCATCACGCTAACTATTATATGAGAAAATATATTAATATTAAAATGAATGCTTGGGATATTTTTAATAATAGGAAGAACATTTTGCTTAAAGTCATATTTTAAATAATTTAAGAGCATTGATTTTGAAACATCAATCATCTAATTTTCTACTAATTCAAACTTTAAAATAGTGTATTAGTAGTAATCTAAATTTACAAAAAAATATTTTCAAAATAATTATTTTTATTATTAATCATATATATATATATATATATACACACACACACACACAGAGAAAGAATATTGATATGACACTAAAAATTCTACTGGTCGAAGGACAAATCTTGATGTCAAAAGCAATCTAATTCTGAGTCAAGACTAACCCAGATCAAGCGCTTATTGTCAATCGGCTTCTAAATATAAAGTGTTTATAGTCAAATCGACCATCTTGATGAGCCGGATCTAACAAGTCTAAGATCTCCTAATTCTAACTTTATTTGGGCATTCAAATACTTAAAGTACACATGATCAAGGAATCATTTACGATGGAGTGGTTTGGATTTTGCATGTAGTACGTAAATTTCTTTAATCTATAAACCCCTCATTCTTCACATGAAGACCAAGAGAGAGAGAGCTTTGAGGGTGATAATCATAATCATGCCGCTTCGCCAACCACCAGCTTCGCCAACCACTGACCGCCGCCATCCACCACCGCCATCATCATCGCATACCGCTATCGCCACTGCCATCATGCTGGCCAACCATCATCGATCATCTCGGACCACCGCCGCCCGCCACGTCGGACACACGCTGATCTCGCGGCTGCGACCGCGTCACCGACGCCGCCGCCATCGCCACCACCGATTCATACCGCTGACGCCGTCGACCGTATGGTCATTAATCGATTACCGTCAATTTATCGCATTGTTGCGTCCTATTATTATCACCACCATCATCATCTTCACCATTAACCCACTAATATCCAAATCATCACCAACAGCCATCATTTACTATTATCGAGTGCCACCAACAACAAAACTATTAACTACCAGATAGGGATTTTCGTTGTCCGCTTTCTCACATACAACTCTGTAATCCCATTATCGAAAAACTTAAACTTTGTACTCCAAAGCAGATATAGTGGAAACATTTTACTAGACAGGCCCCGTGATTTTTCCCCTTCTTCCTGGTTTTTCAAGTAAAAATTTTGGAGTTTCTTGTTCTCTCTTTAAATATATGTGTGTGTGATGGATTTATAAACATGGCTAAGATGTAAAGTTTTATTCTATTGTAACTAGTTTTCTAGCACGCAACAGTTTGACATCATCTATGAGAAATATTTCCTTTACATCTTCACAATGGTTGACAATCTGATTTTATGTTCAGAATAGCTCCACCTATATGGTGAAGAAAATCTTACTCTCGAGGAACACAAAAGAAGAATGAAGATTCATCAAACTTCGATCTTTCAATTTATGTTAAAGAGGGGCAACTCTTAATCCTCAAAAATTATCCAAATCAATATACGGATATTTAATTGATTATCGTTCAAGCAAGTCGGTAATACTCATATAAAAGGTTAAGAGAAACTTTGGCTACAAGCTCAAACAAATATTTTGATTTGACCTTTTCTACACAAGTTAACGTTATCGAGTGAAGACTCTGATAAACAACCTCATATAGGTCAAAATTTCGTAGTTTATATTAGACCTACACCCCACAGGTTAACTTCATCGAGCAAAGACTCTGACAAACAACCTCAAATAGGTTAAAACTTCACACATACTCTACACAGGTTAACGTCATCGAGCGAAGACTCTGACAAACAATCTTGGATAGATAAAAAATTTAGACATACTCCACACAGGTTTATGTCATTGAGCGAAGACTCTAACAAATAACCTCGGATAGGTCAAAACTTCTCACCTACTCTACATAGGTTAACGTCATCGAGCGAAGACTCTAACAAACAACTTCGGATAGGTCTAAACTTCAGATCTACTCCATAGAGGTTAACTTCATTGAGCAAAGACTCTGACAAACAACCTGACAGTAACTGCACTACTCACACGTTAACGCCATCGGTAAAGACTCGACAAATCCTTGATAGTCAAAACTTCACACTCCACACGGTTAACGTCATAAGACTTCGACAAACAACATTGGATAGATCAAAACTCTGCACCTACTCCACACAGGTTAACATCATTGAGCGAAGACTCTGACAAACAACCAGATAGGTCAAAACTTTAGACCTACTCCACACAAGTTAACGTCATCGAGTGAAGAATCTGACAAACAACCTCGGATAGGTCAAAACTTTGCACCTACTTCTCCAAGTTAAATGTCATCGAGTAATACTCTGACAAATAATCTCGGAATAATCAAAATGTTTAACCTCTTCCACTATTAATGTCATACTTTGACAAAACAACCTCAGATGAGAGTTAAAACTATTGACTTCTTCCACACAGGTTAAATGTCATCGAGTAAAACTTTAACAAACAACCTCATATAGGTCAAAACTTTACACCTATTTTACACAGGTTAACATCATCGAGTGAAAACTTTGGCAAACAATCTCGGATGGGTCAAAAATTTTTAGTGGATTCGATTCAACCTCTTTCATACAAGTTAATATCATCAAATAACACTTTGGTAAACAAACTGGGGAAAAAATCTCCAGCGGATTCGATTCGACCTCTTCCATAGGTTAACGTCATCAAATAATACTTTAACAAATAACCTCGGATGGGTCAAAAATTCTTGGCGGATTTGATTCAGCCTCTTCCATACAAATTAACATCATCAAGTAACATTTTGATAAACAACCTCAGATGGGTCAAAAATCTTTAGCGGATTTGATTCAACATCTTCCATACATGTTAATGTCATCAAATAACACTTTGGCAAACAACCTCGAATGGGTCAAAAATCTTCAGCGGATTTGATTTGACATCTTCCATACAGGTAAATGTCATCAAGTAATACTTTAACAAACAACCTCAGATGGGTCAAAAATTCTCAACGGATTCAATTCAACATCTTTCATACAAGTTGCTGTCATCAAGTAATACTTTGATAAACAACCTCAGATGGGTCAAAAATCCTTGGCCAATTCGATTCGACCTCTTCCATATAGGTTGCTATCATCAAATAATACTTTGACAAACAACCTCGGATGGATCAAAAATCTCATTGGATTCGATTCGACCTCTTACATACAGGTTAATGTCATCAAGCGATACTTTGACAAACAACCTCAGATGGGTCAAAAATCCTCAGCGGATTTGATTCGATCTCTTTAATACAGGTTAATGTCATTAAGTAACACTTTGAAAAATAACCTTGGATGGGTCAAAAATTCTCAGCTGATTCGATTTGATCTTTTCCATACAAGTTAACGTCATCAAGTAACACTTTGGCAAACAACCTCGGATGGGTCAAAATTCCCATGATTTGATTCGACCTCTTCCATACAGGTTAATGTTATCAAGTAACACTTTGATAAACAACCTTAGATGGGTAAAAAATTCTCAGCATATTCGGTTCAACCTCTTCCATATAGTTTAATATCAACAAGTAACATTTTCATAAATAACCTTGGATGGGTCAAAAATCCCCAACGGATTCGATTTGACCTCTTCCATACAGGTTAATATTATAAGTAATTCTTTGACAAATAACCTCGGATGGTCAAAAATTCTCAGTGGATTCGATTCAACTGCTTCCATATAAGTCAATGACATCAAGTAACATCAGGAAGAATTATATTCTAAATTATCTGTCATAATTTTTGAGTTTTCTAAGGAATGGTTCCTAAATAATGTTTCCCCACCACCTTGGCAGTTGTCACCTATTGGAGTTTCAAAAAATCAATTTTCTATAAAATATGGGCTTTGATCGCCTCTAAACCCGGGTCCAATAAGGACAATTAATGCCTCTTTCGAGAAAAAGTGGAGCATCGCATGAATAACATGCCTTGATCGCCTCCAAACCCGATCGGTCCGACGAGGATAGTTGACGCCTCTTTCGAGGGAAAAGTAGAGCCTCGTCATATGAACTACGAGCCTTGATCACCTTCAAACCCGGTCGGTCCAACGAGGATAGTTGATGCCTCTTTCGAGGGAAAACCAGAGCCTCACCATATGAACTACGGGCCTTGATCACCCCCGAACCCGGTCGATCCGACGAGGACAGTTGACACATCTCTCGAAGGAAAACCAGAGCCTCGCCGTATGAACTACGGGTCTTGATCAATAAAAAAATGACATTCTTTTCAGAAGAATGTCAAAGCTTCGCTGACAGAAAAGGAAGTAAAGAAAGTAAGGTGCAAATTTTTCATTACCCCCCCTATGGGATATTTATACTAAAAAAAAAAATCCATCTCCTCATTATGACTAGCGTTTGTCACTCATTTAATTAAAAAAAATCATCTCCTCATTATATGACATTTAATTAAAAAAAAATCCTCTCATTATTATGATATTTAATTAAAAAAAGCCCCATCTCCTCATTATGATATTTAATTAAAAAAATCATCTCCTCATTATGACATTTAATTAAAAAAACTTTCTCATTATGACATTTAATTAAAAAATATACATCTTCTCATTATAGCTAGCGTTTGCGAGCCATTTAATTAAAAAAAAATTCCTCTCCTCATTATGGTTAGTGTTTGCCAACCATTTAATTTAAAAAAACTCTCTCTCATTACTAGCATTTGCCATTTAATTAAAACAACCGGCATTTATGTGGGAGCCATCGATGCCTGCACAGCCTGGTGGGCCGCCTCCCATCCTTCACATCACCCTGATCACCCCACACACCTATTTCCGTGATCATAGTCTTGTGCACCCATGAAGATTTATTCTCTCAAACTATATGTGACGCAAAGGGTAATGAACCTGCAAATTTCATTAAAGAAGTTGTTATTTTCAATTATCTGGCATATATTTTTGGATGATAGAGATAATGTCATCCAAAAATAGGGGGCAACTGATATGACACTGGAAATTCTACTAGTCAAAGCACGCATCTTGATGTCAAAAGCAATCTAATTCTGAGTCAAGGCTAACCTAGATCAAACGCTTATTATCAATCGACTCCTAAATATCGAGTGTTTATATTCAAATCGAGCATATTGACGAGCCGAATCTAACAAGCCTAAGATTTTCTAATTCTGACTTCATTTGAGCATTCAAATACTTAAAATGCATCAAATGATCGAATGAATCATTTTGAGCCGTACGATGGAGTGATTTGGATTTTGTATGTATTTATAGAAATGTCACTTCTCTAATCTATAAATAGCTCCTCATTCTTCATATGAGAGGAGGTCAAGATAAAGACAAGAGAGAGAGAGCTTCGAGGCTTGAAGAATCTCCAAGCATAATCATGCCAGATGCCGATATCATGCCGCCGCCGTGACCACCTGCCACACCGCCATGATATCATCCACCGCGTTACGCTCATCGTCTGACCACCGAGCCACCACCACCGTTGCCACGCCACATCGACCACTCGCGGTCATCTGCCCACCGCCGCCGACCTTCTTGCCGCCATTACTATTGCATCACCAGATCAAATCATGGTATATTATCGCTGATATCACCAGCATCATATCCGAGTGCATTATTCTATCCACTGATTTCTGTCATCATTTTTCACATACAACTTTAATATTATCGAAAACTTAAACTTTGTACAAAACTTTTTACTGAGCGTAATTTTTCACCTTCTTCCGGAATTTTTCACGAAAAAATCACGAGTTTCTCGTCTTTCTTCAAATATGTGTATTGGATTTCTCAACAAGACTAAGACGTAAAGTTTTATTCTACCGCAACTAATTTTCTAGCACATAATAAATATGATATTATTAATAAAAAATATTTATAATACATAACATTATTTTTATATTTATGAAAGGTTGTTATTCTTATTAGGCATGTAAAAAAAATTCATTGTTCGTGAATGCTCGTAAATGAAACTAAACAAATATTTCAAGCACTATTTATAAATGAGCCGACATGAACAATTTTTTGTTTGACCATATTTGACTAGATTTGACTTGAAATAAAATATTATATTATATTATATTATATATATATATATATCATAATTATATATATGACTTAGTAATTAGAGCTTATGTCATAAAAAAATGACTCAAATTCAAATACTCTCTTTTATAAATTTTTTAAATTATTGTTCCTCGAATAATTTTAAATAATTCGAATCAAATATCAATAGAATAATTTTCAAATAAGTCGAATGCCAACAAAATTTGATTTGTTCAAGCTACTCTCTTTTGCACCTTAAGTCTTCTCATCATAACTAATCGTACGGATGCTTGATAAAGTTAATATATAATTGTTCTAAAAAAAGGAATTATTGTATATTAATTATATATTCCGATCGTTAAGATTTATACGTAATAATTTGTTTATAAATAGAGAGTGATTTGAATAATATAATATAAAGTAGTGGGAGAGTGGAGACGCATCCCTGTGCTTTTATTTGACTATTAAAAAAAAATTAAAAATAAAACAGCGATTACTGGGGATGTGGGGCCCGCGAGTGGGAGAGACATCAGCGAGCCGTACGGACGGGTTTCTGCTGCGCGCCACCTCCTCCCTTAAATTTAGCTTGGATTGTCTCTGGGCCCCACGGGAATGGCCTCCGCCGCGTTTTGGAGCTCCGCGCCACTCTGATATGCGTCACCTCATCCCCACTGGCCCCACCCTTTTTCTTAAAGCAAAATCACTGATATTTTTTTTTTACAAATCAGCCACTCAATTTATATCTATATTTACAATTTAATTTATTTTTATTTTTTAACTAATAAACTTATATATTTACATATTTCACAATTAAATTAATAAAAATTGTATCAAAATAAAAAATATAGTTAAAATTTTATTATAAATTTGAATATTTGAATACCAATTTAAAGTTTTAAAGATAAAGATATTTAATTTATAAAAATATATGAATTAAATGATGTAATATAAAAATATTTAATCACTGAAATCCTTCATAAATGCCTATTTTTATAAAATTATATATATATATATATATAGACATATAATACAAAGACCTATATCTCTCTAGGTGATGTAAAATAGAGAGTATCAGATAGGATAGTGGATTACATCAATTGAGAGCTTCGCTCTCAACGCGATAACACGAGTAGGGTGCATGAGTTTAATTTGACATTTAGGCTTAACATTTTAAAAAAAGCTCACCTAAAATTAAAATTGAAAATGAAATTAATCAAGAAAAAAAAACTTAATTTAAAAAAAAATCAAAACTAAAAATACCATATTATATTATATTGTGCAATATGATCATGTTTGATTTTAGGTTTGATCAAAATGAATATCTTGATTATAATATGATATTAATATTATAGAATTTTTGAATCATGCCATATAATGTAGATTATAATTTATGAAAGGCTATAGTTAAAATTAAATTAAAATGTTAAATTAAGCAATAAATAAAATATTTTAAATTAGTTTAATCAAACTATATAATAATGATTGTACTATGTGGCATACATCTTAATTTAATTTAATTGGCAGATATATCAACCAGCCTAAGATTTAGTTTAGTAAAAATTAGCATAAAATTACATCATAAAATGTACATTATAAATACAATATCCAATTCACTTATGAAAAAAAAACCTAATTATATTATACAATCATAGTGATATAGTATGATTAATCAATACCTTGAATTTCAAGTTTTATTTGAGATTAAACTAGAGCATAAAGTTTAACATGCATGTGGTATAAGAATCTATTAATATAGAACTCTAAAGCAAACATTATACAAGAGCAAATGAATAATTAAGCTTTTATTAATAGAAAGAGATAACCAAAGCAATCTAAATATTAAAAGAGCAAGGCCCTACCAAATTTTTAATGTTAGCTTGTTTGACCTAAAGTATAAGCAATACCTCAAGTAGTAGCCTCTAGACAAAATACTTTAATGGAAGCTCAAGATTCCTTTGATCACCTTATAACTAGCAAGCCTCCAAAGGAGAAAGGAAAGATTTAGATCATTAAAAATAAAGTTTAAGCTAGAACTACAAAAATTGTGCAAGATGGTGAAAATAATTTGAAACTCCCACCACTTACTCTTTTAGATTTCTTTTTTATATTTCCTATAACAAAATTTTAAATATTAAATAATTAAAAGAGTGAGATTCTAAGTACCTTTGATACCTAATATTCATACTATTATTACAATGCAAAATTTTGGTCCTAGCACTTTTTTTTCATAACATCATCACATCCTAAACTCATCATTCTCTCACCTCACTCCATTGTATTCACCAAAAGTTATTCTTATAAGCTCCACTCTCTCAACCAAAATTCAAACTAACCCAACCTTACTTAAAGCTTATGATCACTTTTGGGAAGGTTTCTTCTCCCAATACCACCTTCATTAGCTTTATTATAACCTCCATACATAATAAACGATATCTTATTTAATCCTCCTACTTAAAGTACATCCAAAATTCTACTTTAAATTGCAAATTTCTTCTTATTTTAAAATCTAATATTTCTTCTTCATTTTCACATAAATATTATTTCTTCAAACCACTTTTAAAACTATTTAGATCTTTCAAATATTTATTATATCTTCCAAGTCATTTTTGGTCATTAGTCAATGTTAGACCACTTATTAAGCTTTAGACTCACATCATCTCCATAATCCCTTTCACCCTCACTAAAATCATATATATATATATATATTTATCCTCTCTCCACATCCCCTAATTGCCATGAATGAGCTCTTAATTAATTCTAAGGTCCTCCACCTTTCTAAAGTCTTTCAAACTCCAAAAAAAACTACAAAGAGACTTCATATGTTCCTCAATCATCACAAAAATTTCACTATATCATCATCAATTTAAAAGTTGAATAGTTTGCATCACTTGATTCACTTCTATCAAAGGCTAAATGCATCTTCTTTGTATATATATGAAGTCTATTTTATCAAATATGACAATTCTTTTTGTTGATCCTTGTTTGTCATTTTATGACTAAGTTTATGTATAATGTTTCTTCTTCTATGGTTAATTAAGCTCTCAACTTTAATTTCCCAAAATTAATACAATTCTTTCAATGTTGTATTTTATTAATCTCTCTTATATTTTTATTAAATCGAAAGAAAATTAATCTAACTATAATTAATATAGGTTTCAATACCACATTTGGTTATGATGAATATTTTCAAAAATTACATGCAATGAATTTGTTTCTAAGATTATAAATCTCTATAAATAATGCATTTATATTTCTCATAAATTTGATGATTATTAGATATTAATTAAAATAAATATAAAAGCAAACTCTTTTTAAAAGATATTATTATTAAAATTATATCTAATATATATATATATATATATATATATATATATATATATATATATATATATATATATATATATAATCTCAATTTTTAATATCACATCAAAAAATAGTATTATTATTATTTTCTTAAAAATAAAATGCTATTTATAATTTAAAAAATATTTATTAAATAAATATTAAATATTAAATATTATATATATAAATACATAAAAATGTATGAAAATTTCTTTTTTTAAATTAAAAATATATGCCAAAATTTATTACATGAGATGACGCGGCCACCGTGGCGACGTCGGCAGAGCGGAGCTGGCGACGCCGACGCTGGTGGGGCCACTGCCCGCATTTCAAGGCGCCTCGAGCCCTTCAAAACCCACTTGCCTAAAAAAGGAATGCTGAAAACTAAAAATAATGAAATCTGCATAGAATGAGGTCCTCGCCCTCGGAAATTAATAATTAGTATTTTATAATAATAATAATAATTATTTTTATTAAATAAGATGCATAAAATAATTTTAATTATTTAAATAAATGGAATATTTTTATTAAAAGTTTTTTTTTGAGAAATTTAAATATATAATATATAATTTTTATGTATTTATATATATATATATAATAACTAAATTTTAAAATTTATAAATATAATATTATTTTTATGCTTAAAAAGTATATTTTATTTTTAAAAACTAATAAAAATATTATTTTTAATATAATATTAAAAAAATTTAATATTATATATATAAATATTAAAATTTATATATCTATCATATAATTTTTATATATTTATATATCTAATGTCTAAATTATAATTATTACATTTATAATATAATATTATAATCTTTAATATCATATTAAAAATATCATTATTATTTATTTTATAAAAATGAAATATAATTTTTTAAATATAAAAAATATTTTAAATAAATATTTAATTTTAAATATTAGATATATAAATATATAAAATTATATTATATATATAAATTTTTTTAATACTAAAGTACAATAAAAATGTTTATAATCCTCTCTATTATTAAAATTACTTCACGATGTTTAAGAACAGTACACAGAATTTATGATATATTCTCTGTCAGAGTTTCTTACAATACTTCCGTTTTTCCCGAAAAAATACTTTTACTTTAAGAAAAAAATACTTTCAAGTTTTTTATCTTCCGAAAAAAGAAAAAAAAAAAAGAGAGCTAAAGTTGCTTGTTATTATTTAAAAAATTAATGAAATTTAACTCCTTTAAAAATATTAAAAATTGGCTTTAATATATTTTGTTTAGGTCAGCCAATCATATAATTCTCGAATAAGAATATGTTATAAATTTCTTTTGTTTTTATTGAATCACCAAAATGGAACTATGATTTCTTACGCGGTTTTTTTTTTTGAAAGTGTAGTAATACTTTTCTAAAATAGGAGAAATTATTATTTTTATTTATCAAAATTCTGCTATTTTTTTTATTAAAGAACTACTTAAAAGATATATATATATATATATATATATATATATATATATATATATATATATATATATATATATTCCATTGAAATACTAAACACTAGGACAACGCTCCATTTTTAATAAAAAATAACTATTAAAAATATATTTTCTCTTAAATAGTATAAGCAAGATGTAAGGGTGAGTTTGATGCACTAATAAATCGAGCTTGAATTTGGCCTAATTCAACTCATTAGTTCACAAACTAAATTATTTAAAAAATATTAATATAAATATATTTAAAAAATTATAAAATATAATAATTTAAATAAAAAATTGTTAAAATATTTTAAAAATATATCAAATAACTTTTTATTAATTTTCAAATTCTTAATATATTTATCTTTTTTAATATAATAATTATTTGAATAAAAACTATTTTATTTTCTTCAACTAAATTAGCCTATTTGCTTGATTATTTGAACTTGTAAAATAAAACTCAAATTTAAGCTCAAAATTGATTAATTTATCAAATTCAAGTTCAAATCAAAAGTGATTAGAACTAAGGTTAACTCACTTGCACTTCTACTGAGCAACATAATCATATAAATTTAAGGAAAAAAATAATTTAAAATTTCTTTTATTTTTTCACTGAAGCATAAATTTCAGGTATAAAAAGAAAAAATAATAATTTTTTCTTAGTGAACCATTACTGAGAAGCAAAGACAAGGTGAAAGTTTGTCAGCCCATCTTCAATGGGCTTTTGGGATCTGTTTATTAGAATAGTAAAGTTGGACATACAACCCTATCACCTTGTAATTTGACAACTTAATTTATCTTACTAGCCAACTTCTAATTTGCCATCAGTGTTGTTAATTAATTTGGATAATTTAATTTGCAAAGTAATCACTATTAAAAAGTAAGAGTTTAGGCAGCAGAATCTTCTAATTTTTTTTAATCGCTACATTCATTTGATTGTACCAGCATTTAAATCAGTGCTATAATCAAAATAATATCTAATTTAACAACATCGATCTCTTTTGCTCTCCAGAACCGAAAACCTTATACAGTTGATCGCTACGACGAATGACTAAGAAGTTGGGCATGATTTCGTTCATTTAAGTTTCGATAGGTATTTTTTTTTACATTTTTTTGTTATGTTTTCTCCATGTGCTTCAAGATTGTTATTAATTTCCTTTTTTTTTCTCCTCAACCCTGCCCTATAGGTGCCATCATCTCAATATGTTAATCCAAGTCTCCTCCTTCGATTTTGGTACATCCAAGTATGTTTTTTTCAATCATTTGATTATAAATTTGTATTAGTAATTCATTTCTTATTAGATTTATGCTTGACAATTATTATTTTTAATTTATTTTGAGTATTATTATGTATTTTCTGATTTTTAGGGTTAGATTGCAATATGATTTTATGGTAAAGAGTTAGAGCCATGTTTAAGGATATTTTAAGCTTGACATAAGGAGCTTTTTCATAGAATTTGGCATAGTTTTTGGAGAAGTTTTGAGGGTTTTTCTAGGATAACTCATAAGATTTTATAAGGAGGCACTAATAGGATTGTTAGTTCATCTAATATCAAATTTGTGAGATTGGATCTAATTTTGTGAGATTGGATGGAATTTTTTTATTATTAAAAAAAATTAAACTTATATATAATACTTGTAGCAAGGTCACAAAACCAGACCACAGTAAGAGGTTATGATGGTCAGCTCTGCAAGCAGGATGATGTAATAAATAGTTAAATGATTAAATATTTATCTAATTAAATAATATAATAATTTAAATATATGATAAATATATAATAAAAATAATATATATATATATATAAATAATATTACTAATAATTATAATTTTAAAGTTTGATATAAAGCACATTTAGTTATAGTTATTATGAATTATAAATTTAGATAAATGTATTAAATATATCAAAAATATTATTATATAAGTTTATGAAAATTAGTATAAAATATAATTTAAAAAAAATTATAGTTTGTATTAAAATTATATAATTTAGAATATAAAATTTATTTTAAAAACTTTGTAAAATATATCTAACATGTAAATGTTATTATAAAAATTATAAGAATTCCTCCAACTATTTTCCACCCTTCAAATTAAAATAAAAAATTCCGAGTTTGCTGTAAACAAAGAAACGTAGCAACGGGGGGACAAAACCACCAAAATACGGAATGAAGAAGGCAGGGGCTAGGGATTTCAACCACCCGTGCATAAATTCACGCCAATAATTGTCTATTAGCGGACCGGCGATTGATGGAACCGCATGTTCTCCGATTTTCGCGGTTGAACGCCGAATTGCTACACCCCACGGTTTCTCTGGCGGTTTTTTAATATTCCGACGACAAATGATCTCACTGCCGAACTTGAACCGGGCCCCGGTTCTGAAAGCATTGCTTGTAAGTTTATAACTATAAAATTATTTCTAAAATTAAATATTTTGAATTGTACCTTATAATCCTTTAGAATAAATATAATATATTTATAATTATAAATATTATCTCTTTGAAAAATCACATTTTTTTTTATTTCATGCACTCAATTTTTTTAAATTTTAAATAATTATTTTTATTTAATTTGAGCTAGCTTGATCAAAATGAGCTAACTTCATTCAATTTCAATCCCAAAAAAGAGAAATAAGCTCAATTCGAGTAGACTCGAAATCGATCAGAAAATGGATCAGACCACTAAGAGAAGATTCAACCTTAATCACTAAAAAAGATATAACCATGACTAGGACATGAAGATGCAAAAAAGGATCATGAAAGATAAGATTTAGCGAAGACTAAGCCACATAGAGAAGCACTATCCTGAGTTCTTTATTATTCCGCTCTTATTACTCATTTTAGATTTTAAGCTTTATTTCCAATGGATTGCTTAGCCACTAATTAGCACTTCAAGTGGTCTATACAAAATCAAGAGGAGAAAATGGACTATCTTGATAAAACTTTTTTAGCTTTTGGTCTATCATTATAAGTTTTTTATCTACTATATTATCGTGACTCTTAACATCGATTTAGTTGAATTATATAATGATGGTGTTGATTTTGCTTGATTGTGCTTCAAGTTATAATTCCTTCATTATTAGTTTAATATTTTTCATGATTTGAGAATTCTCAAATAATCTATGTGTGAGTTGAAGGCACTTTAACTTCTTTTCTTTTATATTTTGCGTGATTTTGACAAGCTTCAAATCTCTATTTTATGTAAAAATTTCAATATTTTGTTATCCATTGAAGATGGATTGATGTTTAAATCAAGGTGGAGTCATGAATATAAAAAAAGGGGTTGAAGACTTCTTAGAGTTTGCAAGCCAAAGCAAAAAATTCAGTACAAAAAAATTTTATGCTCATGCAAATCATGCATAAATAGATTCTCCCACTCAATTAAAGATGTCAAAGAACACTTAATCTCAAAAGAATTTCTTTTTTGGATAGATGGTATGGAACTGGCATGGCGAAGAACACGAAATTACTGGTGAAAGTGAGATGATAGAAACAGTTACTACTGCATCGGATTTGACACAATTTCCATATGAAGTTGAAGAGCATTGTATTGATGATATAAATGGATTATTAAAAGACACTTTTAGATCTGACTTTATTAATTCAAACTTAGAGAGTAAATATGATGAAGATAATCTAGATCCATCAAATGAAGACAATAAATTCTTTAAATTATATGAAGATGCTCATGTAGAATTATATTTTGGGTGCAAATCATTCACAATATTATCATTCATGATATACTTAATGTGCTTGAAATGTTTACACTCTTGGATTGCACAATCATTTGATGTGTTATTGAAATTATTAATTAAAGCCTTTCCTAAAGGAACATCGCTATCTAAGAACACATATGAGGCAAAGAAGGTGATGAAAGAATTTGAACTTGGATATACAAAATAGAGGCATGTTAGAATGATTGCATTTTATTCTAGAAAAATAAAGCTGAGCAAGAGATATGTGATATTTGTGGTTCATCAGGATGGGTGGATGATCAATACAGTGTTCTTGTAAAATGGAAGAAAAGCAAATCAAGTCAACTAAAATTGTTCGTTATTTTTCATTAATTTTAAGGCCGTTAAGGCTTTTTAAGGTAAACAAATCGCTGAAAATATGTTTGGCATGCTACACATAGAAAAAAAAAAATATGGGTTTTAAGACATCCTATTGATGGAGAAGCATGAAAAGCATTTGAATCTCAATATCCTAATTTAGTTCAGATCTACAAAATATTCATCTCGATTTAGCTATTGATGTGTTCAATCTCTTTAGGATTTTGAGCATCACATATGGTGTTTGGTATGTGCTTCTTGTTATTTACAATTGGACAGACAATCATTCCATAGCTCTTCACTGCTAGCACCATAATTAGAGAATGAGATATGGTTAATAAGTTTGTAAATCATGATTATATTTAATGTTATTTAATTATCATAAAATTATTTAATCTCCTATTTTTTTAGACAAATAAGGTACACCTATAAGGTGTAGGGGCCACACTAAGTGTATGGATATTCAGAGCCTGTCTTTGGGTACACATGTACACATTGAAGTTAACAATGCTGGTATCCCCTGTAATATCCTAGAGTCCATTTTATTAGGATCTTATCTGGGTGTTATTGCAAGAGATCTTGTACTAGCACCCATCAAGTTTTCAGACTGACTCAATAAAGGCATGGATCCATTCAAGAAGAATATGTTAGTAGAGGTTGAGATAAGTTAAAGTATAATTAAGTTATGTTATTAAAATTTTTTTGTAAGACTCCTCTTTTATTTGCGGGAAAATTTACAATTCCTAGTCATATACATTCTTGGGTACTAAAATCTATTGGCATCAAATGGCATAACCATAAGACCAATTACAAGGTAGAGTTTTGAGATAGTCCCATAGAAGAAATTATGGAGATTGTCCCCATGGGAGTTGATGCTGGGCAGTGGTGTCGATTTGTGACCCAATGATCACAACCAGAAGATTAGGTAAATATACAAATTTTTATAAACTTTTTTATTTTCAGTTGTATAAATGACTGTTATAGGAGAGGGCAACAAAGAATACTAAAATATCAAGAAACAAACGCCTCATAATACGTGTCAATTATGTTCTTAGACAAAAAGAGATGTTTATACAAATTTACTATAAAATTATATGTTACCATAAAATGACTAATAATAAATTTTTTATTCTCTATATAGTCTATTTGGGATAGGTAATTGCTTTGGAGAATCAATAGGCTACATAAGGATGGATCTTGGTCGTCTGAAGATGCAAGATAAAGATGGGTAACATTATCTTAAAGTATTTATAATAAATCATCTAATTAAAATTTTCTATCAATTTGTTTATTTTGCTTGATTTTAGATAGAGCTTGTGAACTTCTTAGTGTTGAATGAAGAATTTCGAGAAGTGCTACAAGTTGAATATACTCTTTTTTAATACTCAGTGTTTTATGTTGTACTTTTTTCTATGTTGGATGACAAATATTCTTTTATTTGTGCTTTTTTTTGTCATGTTTGATACTTAATGAAATTGTGAGGTTATTTGTTATAATATTTGAAATATTTCATTTCCAATGATATGTTGATTAGTGTTTATATGAAGTTGATAACATATTAATACAGATAAGTTCATCTAACAATATAAATAATTTCTTAATTTGCTTATTTATAATGAAAATATTTCGAACATTGTTTTATCTATTTGACTCGAAAAAAAGAGATACATGGATAAAATTAAATTTTTATGGTCTGTGGATGCGCTTCTTTGATGTTTGGGCCACTATACTCTTAAGCATGGGATGAGCAAGTGTGCTTTCCAACCATTTATTACATACCCACACTTTTTATTTATGCTTATTTCTTATATGTGATTCTAATAAAGTACAATAATTTGTGGGTATGCCTTCTAGCCTAATAAGCTTCTTGTTAGTGATGTAAGCTCTTCAATATTTTCTTCAATGAGAGGTGATATCTTTTGTGTTATAGCACCCATGCTACTTCAAGTATTGCATCCACAAGGGTTTAAGATTAAATTAGTCCCTCAACTATTTATGAAAACAATTTAATTTGTGACTAAACAAATATAACATTTTGGTCTCTGACTATTTGATCAAAGTTGGTAAAATTCTAATGAAAAGGAGAAGAGGGTTAGGGTTTATTAGTTATCTTCTTATTTTTATTTTTTATTATTTCGAAAATGCCCTGTAGTATTCATTATTCCTCTACAATTTTCCGTTAAATTTCAAACTAGGACCAATTTATCAAATAGACTAAATCCTATTTATCTGACTAAATTACCTTTCATAAATAATCATTTAACTAATTTGATCTTAAACCCCATCCACAATGATTTATTTTTTTTTGCATTTTCTTCTTTAATAGTATGTGGTGTTTTGATTCATTGATATTTTATTTCTTTGTGTAGCAAAATGTGTCACTAGCTTTATTGGTTCAATTTCTGAGAGAGCATTGATCGGAGTAGACCGACTCAGGTGTTTATACATATTCAACAACTTCACTAAGATCTAGTTCTTGTATGATTCTATTTTCAGTATCAATATTTATAATTGTAATTGTATGCAGACTATTTTATTACATTGATGTCATTTGAATGAAAGTTTTAGTTTAATAAAGTTTATTTTGGAGTATTTTTTTTGCACGGGCATGCGTTCTTATAATGTGATTTAAATACAATCGTTGTAAATTTGTAAACAAATTAGAAGTATTGACAATTTTTAAGCAAATTCTGTGAAAATAGTAGCAGTTTTAATCTTCACATTTCTGAAACAATAGTGACAGTGTTTATTGTGAAACAGTTCTAGAAATGTAGCGATTTTAATCGCTATTAGACCTACTGTTACTATTAGCTTCCCCAACGGCTGTAAAACTGCTGGGAAAAGCTTTGTAGTGGAAAGCAAGTATGATGGTTCAGCAGTGGTTTTGTAACCACTGCTATAATTTTTATAGTAGTTTTAACTGTCGCTTTTGCTTAAAATTATCGCTGTAAAAGCCTAAGTTTTCTATAGTGATTTTAATTATCAATTTTTTAAAAATTAAATCAATCAAATTATTTTTCAAGTTGAACTAAACCGAATTAAATTTTAGCTTGATCAATTTGATTTAATTTTAGATAAATCAAAACATAATTACTTTGATAATAAATCTAATCAATTTTAGTTTAAATAAATGTATTAATATGAATATCAAATAATTTTTATTAAAACTTATAAATTTAACACTTAGAATAAATAATATTCATGTTGATATTTTTGTCATTTGTTTACATAACTTTATTGTTAAGAACACTAATAGAAATATTTTTAAGAGGAAGTTACAAGATCTTAATATTTAGGATGTTCATGAAGAAGGTGATGATATGTGAAAAAAATGGTAAGCGAAATTAAATAAATTATAAAAAATGTGCTTAGAGAATCAAAAGAAATAGATTGTTTTAAAAAATTGTTTATAGTGGAGTCAAAATGTGCAAGAAAAGATAAGAAATAAGAAGCTTTGTTATAAAATTTGATTTAGATATAAAAATTCAGAGAATTAGAAAAAATATAAAGTGGCATGTAGAGATTCTAATAAATTAATATGTGATACAAAAAATTTATTTTTTAATGATTTATATAATAAATTGAATTTCAAAGAAGGTGAAAGATATATGTATAAGTTACTCAAAAAGATAAGAGAAGTAAATATCAAGTTCAAGTGAGGGGCATTAAGAATGAAAATCATAAAATGTTTTTCTTAGAAAAAAATATTGAACATAGGTGGATGATATATTTTGATAAACTTTTCAATGAAGGACTTGAGAATATGATTAGTTTTTAGCAATCTTAGTAGCCTAAATAAAAATAAAGAATTTATTTTTATCATCATATTAGTAAATTTGAAGTTGAAGAGGCTTTAAAGAAAATGAAGTGTGAAAAATTAGTAGACGATGATATTCTAATAGAAGTGTGAAAATGCTTAAGATATCAAGAAATTTTTTGGCTTGCTAATCTTTATGATGTTATTTTAATGATTAAAAAGATGTGATTTGAGTGGAGAAAGAGTTTTTGTTCTATTTAATGTACCATATATTTAAATTATGGGAGAGAATAATTGAGCATAGGTTACGATGTGATACAAAAGTTTCTCAAAATCAATTTGGTTTCATGCCCGATTGATCTACCATGGATGCTATACATTTGTTGAGAGGTTTATGGATAAGTATATAGAATGTAAGGAGGATCTACATATGATATTTGTTGATTTAGGGAAAGCATATGATAAAGTTCCAAGAGAAGGCTTTGGAGAGTTTTACAAAAGAAAGGAGTTAATATTGGTTATATTCAAATCATTAAGGATATGTATACTAGAATATTACTTGTGTCCGAATACAAGAAGATTGACAAAATATTTTCCTATTTCAGTTGGATTACATCAAGGATCGGCTTTAAGTCCATATCTTTTTTGCTTTATTATAGATGTTCTTACTAGGCATTTTACAAGAGGATGTACCTTAGTGTATGTTTTTTGCTGATGACATTCTTCTTATTGATAAGTCTAGAGAGGGAATCTAAAAGAAACTTGAATTATAGAGATCAACTTTAAAATCTAAAGGTTTTCATTTGAGTAGTTGTAAAGCTAAATATATGGAGTGTAATTTTAGTTATCAAAGTTCTAGTAGTAGTGTTGTGATAATGGGTGATCAAGTCATTAAAAAGAGTGAGAATTTTAGATATCTTGAGCCTATTGTTTAAAATGATGGTGAAATAGATGGGGATGTTATTAGTAGAATTCAAGTTGGATGGTTGAAGTGGAGGAATGCTTTAGTCTGTTATGTGATAGAAATGTACCGCTTAGACTTAAGGGAAAAATTTTATAAGATAGTGGTAAGACCGAAATGATTTATGGTGCAAAATGTTGGCTAGTAAAAGAGAAGTATAAAACTAAGTTAGTGTTGTAGATATGAGGATACTCAAGTGGATGAGTGGCTTTACTCTTAGAAATAACATATGAAATGAATATGTTTGTGAAAAGGTTGGAGTAGCTCTAGTGGCAAATAAGATTAGAGAGAGTCGCCTTAGATGATTTGGTTACATAATGCGTCGGTCATCTGATGACTGGTTAGGAGAGTAAATGTATTAGATTTGCTTTATGTTTGGAAAGGTAGAGGTATATCTAAAAAAGTCTTAGTTAAGATGTATAAAAAATTGACACATAATAGAATAAAATGGAGAAGAAGGATTTATGTAACATACCCACATAGTGGGATAAAGGCTTATTATGTTATTGTTGCATTTACATAACTTTATTAATTTAATATTTGAATAATTTAATAAAATTTAATTTTGATTGATTTTATGAAGGAAAAAAATTAAATTAATAACCAAAAATCAATTAAAATTAAAATTATAATAAATAACCCAAGTAATATTTTAACAACCAATCTAAACCAATTAAGGTCAACTCAATTCAACTTTAAATTTTATCCAAATAGTAGACACTCATAACTAATGTTGCCATCCCTCGATAACTATTATTAGAAATGATACTACAATAATAAAAAAACTCTAATATACATTTTGGGATGTGAAGAAGGTCAAGCCAATTCATCAAGGAACGAGATGCTTAGATTCCACAAACCACTCATATGCTCATGAAGGAACTCACCTAACTCAAGAAGGCACTAGCCTAGCTCAATGTGTGATGCAGGGCATCATCGTCACCATCGTCGACACCATCATCATAAAGCTTAAATGAATGATTTGGCCTTTTGTTATAATTTAAGTTATGTATTATTGGGCTTTTATATTTTGTATATGTCTTGAGTTTATATGTATTGAGCTATTCTTATGTCATGGCCCATGAGTCATTATTATGGGGCTTTTATATTTTGTATATGTCTTGAGCTTATATGTATTGGGCTATTCTTATGTCATGACCCATGAGTCATTGTAGTAGGTATGGAATGAGTGGTAGGTTTGATAATGGTGGTAGGTTTGATAGGTGGTGGTAGGTTTGATAATGGTAGGTGTAGTTATGATGGTGTTAGGTTTGAGTTTGGAGTTAGGTTTGAGTATTCTTAACTCTCCTTTCATTCCTATAAATAGGGAGACTCTTGTAATGCTTTGTACTTGAATTTGGAATGAAAGTTATCTTCTTAAATTTCTTTTACTATTCTTTTGTGTGCTTTCCTCTTGAGTGACGGACTACTTGAGTGTGTGAGTTCATAACCCTTAGAGAAGGACTTCTAAGAAAGGAACACGATCTCCACAACGACGGATTGTTTGTAGAGGTCGACTTCAACTTATCCAGCTGGTTATTTTTTAAATCGCAGTTAGATGCTCATAACTTTTGAGTTATTTCTTTGCACTTATAAGATTGATCTCTAGTGTGGTTGACATAACTTTAACTAAGATCTTTCAACTTCACTAAATTTATAATATTGTGAATGTGCTTAATAGTAGTGTGCATTTATCATTACTCTTTGTGAGAATTTAAGAATTATCGGTAATAAACATTATATCATAAAAGCACCGTGTCCTACATCATATTTGGTATCGAGCAAGTATGTTTCTTTGGGAACATCTTGTTTAGTATTGAGTTTTATTTTGCATTAGAGTAATCTTGCAATTCCTTGTTAAAAAAAGCATACAAAATTTTTATCTAATTAGAGCATTTACTTACTTTTAATCGTGTCTTTGATTTCATTACATTGCATTTAAAAAATAAAAAATTAATTAAGTATTTATTTATATTAATATTTTTAAAAGAATATCATCATGTCAACTCGTAGTGGTCATAGATATCAAGATCAATCCTTAGATGAAAAAATATGATTCCTATGAATTTTACTAGAAAAAATAGAAAAGCTTACCCTTATGCACCAACAAACCTTTAATGAATTCCAAAAGATTTTTTAAACAAAAAAAGTTAGGCTTACAACACATTCACCGTAAACTAACCCAATCCTGAACCAACTTGAGAAGGTCATCATGTTGATCCGTTCCTCTTCCTCTCCCATCTCATCCACATTCTCTATTAGACCCCGCGCCCTAGGAACAACTTTAATGAATATCTTGAGTTTGATGAGGTACTTCCTCACCCACCTCATCGAATAGGAAGACAAAGACGAGATGAAGGTTATGCTCATCGAACTCCTTATGAGCATTATCCCATTACATGAAGAGCCATTACCTAATTTTGTTGCCCGTTGTACACTTAGAGAACATGATGATGTTATTCATAGGGTTAAAATTGATCCACCTACTTTGATGGTAACTTGATCCTAAAATTTTCTTAGATTGGTTAGTAGACATGGACCAATATTTTGATTGGATGCCCATGTCAGAAGAAAGACAAGTTCGTTTTGCCTGCATGAAACTAACTAGTCATGCTAAGACTTATTGGGTTAATCTCACATGAAAATATCAACGATTAGGACAACCACTATTGCTTCTTGGGATGAAATGAAAGAAATTTTAAAGTAAAAAATATGTACCATTAAATTTTCATGATCAACTTATGGATGAAATGACTACGCAAACAAGGATCTTTAAGTTGTTGAGTATATGACACGGTTTGATGAATTGATGACCCGTTGTGATGTTAGAGAGGATCACCGCAACAATCTCTAGATTTAGATGGTTATAACCGATATTCGTAATGAAATGATAACTCAAGAAATTTATTCTCTTGAGAATGCATTTCAGTGGCGACTCAAATTGAACAATATCTTAGATCACAACCTTATGCGATTCACAACTTCATCTACAAATAACTCTCAATTATTAACCTCCTACTTTAGTAGTTCCTAAAGGACCCAAAGGAAACAAAAGGAAAAGCTTTAGTGGGAACATCTAGCTCTAAGACTTCTAGCATTACTTGTTTTACATGTGGTAAAATTGGTCACTATGCAAGTACTTGTCCTCATCGAAACTTACACTTAGATTATGAAAATGAGGGTCAACAAAATGAAAATAATGATAATCAAATTGCGTTGACCCTTGTGAAGAAGCTAGTGATGCGAAGATGCATTAGATGAGTCTCATATAGCGTGTGTTAGCAACCCCACGAGCTAATAATGATTGGAGGACATCAATTTTCCACACTTATTTTAAGAGTGGTGAAAAGACGCGTGTAAGTTAATCATTGATAGTGGAAGTTGCATGAATGTTATTGTTACCTGCTTTAGCAAGGATGAAGCTCACCCGAGACCCACCCACCTTATAAGGTCGCTTGGGTAGATAAGACCTCTATCTCTATATCTCAACGCTTGTCTTGTACCCATTCAATTAGGAGAATATAGTGATAAAATTTGGTGTGATGTTCTTCCCATGGATGTTGCTCATATACTTTTAGGTAGACCTTAGCTTTTGATATGGATGTCACAAATTATGGGATCTAATACATATGCTTTAATTTTCAAGGTAAGAGAATTGTCTAAACCCTAAGCCTAAAGAGGTCACTCCACTTCAACCCCAAAATTCTTCTCCACCCATCGAAAAGAAATCCCTACATATTATTAATAAACGTCAATTTCAACAAGAGATTAATGGGAATATCATTTTTGCATTAGTTGTCCTAACCTCTGAAAATCAACCTTGTGTTAAATCATTCTCATCTGAAGTACGTGAACTTTTATTGGAATATCAAGATATTTGTCCTGAAGAACTTCCTAGTGAGCTTCCCCCATTAAGAAGTATCCAACATGCCATAGAGCTAATTCACGGATCATCACTCCCAAATTTGCCACATTATCGTATGAACCCAAATGAACATGTGAGCTAAAATAACAAGTTGATGATTTATTATCAAAAGGATTTATTAGGGAAAGTTTATCTCCATTGCACTCTTCTTACCCCAAAGAAAGATGGTAGTTGGCGTATATGTGTAGATAGTCGTGCTATAAATAAAATCACTCTTAAGTATAGGTTTCCCATACCTAGACTTGATGACATGTTAGATATGATGGCTAGATCAATAATTTTCTCTAAAATTGATCTTAGAAGTGGATATCATCAAATTCGTATGAGAGAAGATGATGAATGGAAAATCGCATTCAAGACAAAAGATGGTTTGTATGAATGGCTAGTAATGCCTTTTGGATTGACTAATGCTCCAAGTACATTTATGCGAGTGATGACTCATATCTTACTACCATTCATTGGAAAATTTTTAGTTGTGTACTTTGATGATATTTTAATTTTAGTCAAACTAAGAGATCATGAGAAACATTTAATGACAAGTCTTTGAAGTGCTTCGTGAAGAAAGACTATATGTTCACTTAAAAAATGCTCATTTATGACATCTTCAGTAATCTTCTTAGGATTCATTATTTCTTGTGATGTCATCTCTAGATCCCAAAAAAATTCTTATTCAAGAGTGGCCTACCCCAACCACAATTCATGGTGTAATGAAGTTTTCATGGGTTAACCACATTTTATCGAAGGTTTATTCGTGGATTTAGCACTATTATGGCCCGTAACTCAATGTCTAAAAGGAGACTTTGTTTGGACAAAGGCATGCATTCTCTAAAATTAAAGAACTTTTAACAAGTCCAGATATTACAAATGCCAAATTTTAACAAAGTATTTGAGGTATCATGTGATGCTTCGAGTTGGTATTGGAGGTGTTCTTAAACAAGAAGGTCATCCTATTGCTTTCTTTAGTGAAAATTAAATGAAGCGCATCAACGATATTCCACATATGATCGAGTGATGTCGTCATCCAAACTTTATGTTATCGACATTATCTTCTTTCACGAATTTATACTTTATTCGATCACGCTTAAATATCTAAACACCCAAAAGAAACTTAGTTCTCACATGCAAAATGGGTTCAATTTCTTCAAGAATATACGTTTGTTCTTAAACACAACTGCAGAGAACAAAGTTGCGATGCCTTAAGTAGAATATGTACATTATTAAATACCATGAGTGTGAAGGTTACCGGATTCAAAAGGTTAAAGATGATTATCCTAATTGTAAAAAATTTCAACAAATTTTTGAATCTTTGAAATTTGATGTTTCAATTAATAGTCAGATTATCAAATACGAGATATATCTCTTTCGTGGCACAACTATGTATCCCGATTCATCACTTGAAATTTTCTTGTTGAGGAAATTCATTCGAGGTGTATGGGTCATTTTGGTCGGTGATAAGATAGCTATGATGGAGGATAGGTTCTTTTGGCCTAGTCTTAAGAAAGATGTTGCTCGTATCATTGCCCAATGTCGCATTCTTGCCAAGTAGCAAAAAGTGGAAAACAAAATTATGGTCTATACGCACCACTCCCAATCCCCTAAAAACCTTGGGAAGATCTTAGTATGGACTTCATCTTAGGATTACCTCGACCGCACAACGTTTTGACTCTATTTAGTAGTTGTTGACGATTCTCTAAAATGGCACACTTCATTCCATGTTATAAGACATCGATGCCTCACATATAGCGATAATTTTCTTGTGAGATAGTTCGCTTACATGGACTACCTAAGACAATTGTGTCCGATCGGATGATGTAAGGTTTATGAGCTATTTTGAAAACTTTATGGAAAAACTTGGCACAAAACTCTTATTTTCTGATTACCACCCTCAAACAGATGGACAAACCGAAGTTGTTAATAGAAGCTTAGGAAATTTACTTAGGTGTCAAGTGACCATCATACTACTAGTTGGGACTAGTTCTTCCTACTAGAGTTTGCTTATAATTAATAGGTCAACCGGTATGAGTCCTTTCATATTGTAATCGGTTATGATCCAAGAAAACCAATTGATCTTGTTGAATTGCTGTAACATATAGGTCTAGTGCATTTGCATCTTCATTTACAAAGCATGCATGATTTACATCATGAAATTCAACAAAAACTTACTCGAGTTATGATAAATATAAAGCTAATGTTGATGCACATAGATATGTAAAATTTAATGAGGGAGATTTGGTTCTTGTTAAAGTTAGAGAGAGATTTCCAACGGAACTCTTAAGAAATTAACTCTCAAGAGATCCGGTCTTATAAAGTTGTAAGGAAGATAAATGATAATGCTTATGAAATAGATCTTCCAATGAATGCTGGAATTTCTCCAATATTTAATGTATCAGATTTAATGTTGTACCATGGGCAAGCCATGGATGATACTATTCCCTCTGCAAATAGTACTGACATGCAGGTTCATACTTCATCATCGACTCCTATACCATCTCGCCGCTTAAGATCACATCGTCCAGATCAAATTTTAGAAGACTAGATTATCATCACATCTGATGGAGGCACTCAAAGGTTTCTCGTTGGAAAGGTCTTTCTCCACTTGAAGATTCATGGCTTACATTTGATGAGTTACATCAACTAGACTCACAATTATTACAAGAGTACTTGGATTTTCATTCTCCAGAGGAGAATCCTTTAAAGCCGGGGAGTGATGATGCAGGGCATCATCGTCACCATCGTCGACGCCATCATAAAGCTTAAATGAATGATTTGGCCTTTGTTATAATTTAAGTTATTATATTTTTTTATATTTTGTATATGTCTTGAGTTTATATGTATCTATTCTTATGTCATGGCCCATGAGTCATTATTATTGGGCTTTTATATTTTGTATATGTCTTGAGCTTATATGTAGTGGGCTATTCTTATGTCATGAGCCCATAGGAAATGAGTGGTTGGTTTGATAATGGTGGTAGGTTTGATAGTAGGTGGTGGTAGGTTTGATAATGGTGGTAGGTGTAGTTATGATGGTGTTAGGTTTGAGTTTGGAGTTAGGTTTGAGTATTCTTAACTCTCCCTTTCATTCCTATAAATAAGGAGACTCTTATAATGCTTTGTACTTAAATTTGGAATGAAAGTTATTTTCTTAAATTTTTTTTACTATTCTTTTGTGTGCTTTCCTCTTGAGTGACGGACTACTTGAGTGTGTGAGAGTTCATAACCCTTAGAGAAGGACTTCTAAGGAACGCATCTCCACAATGATGATTTGTAGAGGTTGACTTCAACTTATCCCCGCTCGCCGGTTATTTTAAATCATGGTTAGATCGTTCATAACTTTTCAGTTATTTCTTTGCACTTATAAGATTCAGATCTCTAGTGTGGTTTATATAACTTTAACTAAGATCTTTTCAACTTTACTAAATTTATAATATTGTGAATGTGCTCAATAGTAGTGTGCATTTATCATTACTCTTTATGAGGATTTAAGAATTATCAGTGTAATAAATATTATATCATAAAAGCACCCGTGTCCTACATCAATGTGAAGTCCCAGACATTTAGTTGGATCAATGAGATACTTAACCATCTCAAGCAAGCACTTAACCAAGTCAAAGAAAGTACTTGCCCAAATCAAAGAAGGCACTCGTATAGCTTAATGAGGCACTCATCTACACAAAGGCACTAACCTAGATCAAAGAAGGCACTTGTCTATCTCAAAAGAAACTCGATCAACACAAGATACTTGCTTAATTCAATAAGGAAATTACCCAAAAGAGACTTTCCTCAATCAACTAACCCCATACAACACTCACCACAAGGAGGGACAACTCATGTTTATCCATAAGACTCTTATTATTATGTCCACATATATGTAACAATCACATCAAGTATTTATCTTTCTTTTTGATATATCTTGGTGTAGCTTTTCTTGTAGCACCTAAAATCCTACAAATAACATATAAATAAAGAGACAAAGAGTTAATTTTTATAAGACATCTAAACTAGTTTGAACTTTTCTAATGCGAGGGATAAAATCATCCATTTTTTTAGTCTCTTTCTTCTTTTCTTCCTTCCATTCTTTCATAATCCTATTGAGACCTCATGGGTCTTGTAAGTTTTGGATATTATGATGAATAAGCACATTTGGATCCAACACTATGAATATTACATAGAAAAAAAAAAAAAAACAATTTTAGGATATATTATGAAAGAGATTAACTATTTTAGATTAATTACAACTTTATGCCAACAAGTTACTATTGCTATATTAATATTGAGAAATCAAGTTCCCATAATTTAGCCTTAATCATAAGTAAACTCATACACTCAATGGAAATTCAATACTCATTTATATAAATCCCATTTAAATTTGTTATTTACATAAATAAATAAAATAAAATAAAATTTTAAAATTTATCATCAATTAGAACACTAACCTACATAATTTACCCACATGTCCTAATTGGATTATGTTTAAGGGCATAAACAATACTTGTAGACAAGAACATTTATATTTACTTATTAGTACAACGACCCTGTGGTGTTTGGTTTGGTGTGCTTTGTGTGTATATATGAGGGGACACCACGCAAATCCACAGATGTACTTATTAGGGTAATCGGGTACGACATTAAGAAATAGTGTACTATCTTGAGACATAGAAGTCACTACCCTATAATGGACCTAATCACCTAATAATAACACTTAAGGTATGATGGATCTTCGAATATACCAGAAATTTTTCTCCTACTTTACATGAAAGAGTAAAATAGGGTTTATTTAAATCTGGTTCATTAAGTTCCCTATAGAGGCAAGTCTCCATAGTTAATTATATCTTAAAGAAAATGAATCCCTTAAGAATACTCTCGATCAAAGTAGACGATTGTTGTCTCCAAAGAATTCAAAGATAGGACTATCAAAGAATTAGTTGTATTTTTGAAAATTAAGTGGGAGAGATAAAAAAGAAAGAGCTCTTATCGAAATCAAATGAGATGAGTAGGGATTGCTCATGATACTAGGAAGCCTAGTGAGCACTCCATTCTATCATATGGTTGGGCTTTATATATTTGAATTTGAAGATATTTATTTGTTTGAGTGGAAATTTTATTAGAAATCTAAGACTTATAATTCCATAATACAAGATTGTGAAAATGCCTAAGAAGTGAGGATTTATACTTTTAGCTCATAAAGAAAAATAATAACCTCAGATCCTAAATTTAGAGAGCTTTGGCGAGGGCCAAAACATGACCAAAATTTAAGGTGAAAGTGGTTATAGGGTTTACCTCCACAAGAGAGAGTAAGCCACTCAACTACTGGGCTTACTACCGCCTAGAGTGACAGCCAGCTAACTCCTCCTACACTTTAAATCTATGAGATAAGTCATATGCTTTGCAAGATGGTTAAGCTGTTATTTGTTTAGAAGAGAAAATAAGTCATTAAACTTACTTCCTAAGAGACTATATCATGAAGGGCATGAATAATGGCTTAAATCTAATGCAAATTTTGTCAAGTTTTATTTCATTTTTAGACTTTATATTTTGACATAGGTTATAGGATTTTATATGCCCAAATGCATAAGAAATTGATTATGGGCTAAATCGAAAGAGAAAGAGGTGTCTTTCCATCAAATGCTCTTACAAGTTAAGCCTTTATTCTCTGGCACAGATGGAAGCCCTCTCTTAACAAGAGTGGAAGAATATGATATGCATGATATTATACATACAATCATCCAACTAAGGGGCTTCTAAATATTTTTCTTATTTTGATTTAATTCCTAGGCTTTTGTGAGGTTATGAGCTATTTTAAAATTTTGGTTATGAGTTGTTAGTGAGATAGAAAATTTATTTTTATCTTAAGAGCCTAATCGCATCCAGGACACACAACAATCACCAAACATAAAGAAATTATGAAAAGATATACTATTTCCAATGCACAGGCTAAACAAAATATCAAACAATTCTATAAAGTAGAAAGAATAAGAGGATGGTTAGTACCACTCAAAAAAAAAAAATATTAGTTCAACCCTATACATCCCGATATAATGAAAGAATAATTGAAATTATAAAATGATAAGTGTTATGGGGGTCTTCATTCTTCATCCTCCATTCTTCATTTTTCATCTTTCATTTCTTCATTTTGCTTTGCTACATTTCTTTCTTTCTCTTGGTTTGGTTGGGATGTCGTTTGATTTAAAGGCATCACATAGTGTATAAGACTTGGTCTTATAACCAATGTTCATCTTAATCCCCATAATATTTATCCTAATCCTAATACAAAAATTATATTAAAAGAAAGGAAAGTAAATCTAGCTACACCTATAAAATAAATGTTAGCTAAACACACCATACAACCCAAGCAGTTATAGGAATAATTTGGACTTAGCACCCCACACATGGGTAACCAAGTTCACCTATCCTAACTTGGGCTATGCTTAGGAGCTAAGCAACCTGTACAGCAAAAATCATTTATATTTTTATTACAATGGCTCCTTAAGCATAACCCCCTTGCATAAAACATGATTAGGCTAATATTGGCCTAACATTCAGGCTACGCATATACACCCTAATATCCAATCTAAAATAATACATCACAAAACTAAACATTCATAAAACTATGCACCACCCTAACATAAAGCTAGAAATGATGATTTAGTCTAATGTGCATGTGTTAAAGCTTGTGTAGTATGTCCTAACTAGGCTTTAGAGTTATGATTTGATAAGTGTGAAGGATTTTATTTATAAAGGGTTGATTTCTCTTTAAGTGATTTAGTTGATTTAAGGATTTCACTTAGTGTTTTCTTTTATTTCATATAGCTTGCACTTAGCAACTAAGTGTTATAAAGAGAAGAAAGAAATAGAGAGTTTCTCTTTTATCCCTACCTTGAGTCATTTCTAAGATAAGTTAATTAATGAATTTCCTTTAGTGAATGGTTTATTATGTGTTTTAATTAACCCTAAGTTTAGATTCATTCTAAATAATCCTATTCAATAGGAAAGGGATCTTAGGATTAACTAGGATTGATTATTACCACATAACACACATTCATTTATTTCTTTCCATCATGTATATCATGCATATGAATAATCTTAAGCATATTTATACATGCAATGTAAATCTTAGCACACTTTGACGATGAATGCAAATGAGTGTATTTGGAAATTTAAATATTTCATTTGTTGATTAAATTATGAATGCATGCCTTTATTATGTAGAAAAGATGAATTTTTCATTAATTAGCTAAATGCACATTCACATGTATAAAAAGTTTAAGTGAGTATGACTCCATAATTTTCTACACTAGGGCGTAAGGTACAAGACCTGCTTAAGGCTACTTCAAGCCTCGTAGCTCCAAGATGTCTAGACTAATATATCACTTTTCTCAAATACATATGAATGTACAAAAAGAACCAAATGAATAAGGAATCATGCATGAAATTATGTTTGATTTGGTTGTATACTTTATATGTGTAATATGAAATTCTTTCTAAGTCTTAACATGGAGATGCATAGGAATAAATTTAGGCAAGTGTTGTGCTCTTTTCAAATGAACTATACACTTACAAATTCTATGTGAATCCATGTTAAGGTAGGGAAAGAGAACTTCATATTACACATCTTATATTATCATCACATGCAAGCTTATAAATATTTGTAATTAGCATTACTTCATTTATAATAATTTATTTATAGGTTTTGAAAATAGTTTTTGGTTTAACAGTGATAATAGCCACCCATATTATTAATTTAAGTCAACACATGCAATTTGACATAAAAGAAAACATTTTATTTAATTAATTTTTAAAAGAAATGAATGCATGATTTCACATGGCAAATAATATTTAGAATGATTGGAAAGAAATAAAGGAATGTAGGCACATGATTTCATTCATATGTAATTAATTCTTAAGGACAATCATATTAAATAAGGCTATTTAAAATGAACCAAAATTCTTTTAAAGATATTTTTAACTTTAAGTTTGATTTGATTTAGGAAATATGAGAGAGGTTTGCTAATCCTAACCCATTTCCCCATGTGTGAATTAATTTATTTTATTGAAGAATGTTTAAGTTGATTTTATGTTTTGATTAGGTTAATGTATGAATTAAATGAATTAATTATCCCTTACCTATATCACATTCAATTAATTAACTAATTAATGATAAGACAATATGATATGTATCCACATGAAAAGTAAATTTGCAATGCTCCAAAGAAATGAAACGGGCCTAATGCAATTGACTTATGATTAATAGTTAATTAAGCTTAAGGGATCTCACTTAATTATTTTTATAATTTTCTCACATATGTGAGCCAATCATAATTTCATTATCTCTCACCATAGGTTATTGAACACCCAAGGAGCTACCCAAGATCAATTAAAGGTTATTTAGGTGTGGATGAATTGATTTTTAATTTTAATTTCATTAAGCTTTTAATGAATTGATTAAACATTTTGGTTATCTTTAATTTGAATGATGAAATTGACTTAGGGGAGAGGATCAAGAGCAAGGCCCCAATCCTAATCCCTAAATCATTTAAACATCCAATCATATTTTGATTTTCTTATTTTGAAGATTAATCACTTAATTAATCAATTAATCATTCCATTAACCCAATAATTAATTTGATTTCTAAAGATGAAGAAGACTTAGGAAATGAATTAGGAAAAATATCCCCAATCACATTCCCTATGTAATCTTATTATTCAATAGAAACAATTATGTTTAAATCATTAATCAAGTTACTGTTCATTTCTTAATTATAATTAATTGGTTTAAGAGAGTGATTAGGGTTTGATCAAGTGATTTCCCTAATTAAGCAATCAATAAAATCCCAGAAAAATAAGGGATGCAGAAATCATTCCCCTAAACATCCATAAAAAATTTGAGATTAATTGACTGCTTAATTAAGATGTAATTAAGTTAATTAAATTTTTGATAAAACTCTAATTAAGCTAAAATCACTATTCAAAATAAATTAATTATGATTTTCCTAGATTCTCCTCTGAAATAACTTCAAAATGAGCCTAAGTTTTTATTTTTCAGATTTTCTACAATTAGTTATGATTTTAGGAAGTTTCTAGATTAAAATCTAATTAATTAACCATAATTAAAGTCTTAATCCCATTGGGCCATTACATTGCGCTTTCCATTCGATGATGGAATATTTAAGTAGTCACATCCTGGACTCGGCAGTGGTGACACTTTCTCTATGCGTCAATCTAAGATCGGACGACCATGATTCGATCCGCGGTTTAGGAAAAGAATCAAAGGCTTTACCGTGAGATTTGATTAGAGCCGTTCATCTCAATCATGTGAGATGGAGGCTCATGATCTATTTATCGATGAAAGATGATGCCATCATCTTCCGTTGATCACGAGCTCAGCTCGGTTGTCTCCAAATCTTCCACACCTTTGGAGAGGGAGACACACATCTAATCAATTTTCTATGAAATTCAAATTTTCTTCACAAAGGACCAATCCACTTTTTCATACAAGGCTTAGTTTGTGAAATTACCTCATTAGAGATAATGTCCAATGGTGCAACGTCGAAGGTAGCTTCGCCTAGTTGAGGCGAGGCCCTGTTGAAGAACTTTGAGCTTGATTTGGTGTGGAAGGCTCGGTTGACCAATCCACACATGCGAAGGCTTCGACTCCGATCGAACTCACACCTTTGGCCACTTGGGAACTTATGAATTTGTTTGGTTGGCTTCGATAGGGTATGGTGATGGTGTGGCTAAGAGGAATTGGAATTTGATTGAGTGGAGAGGGAGTATTGCTCGGGATTGGGATGCCTTATTTCAGCTTTGCTCGAATGGGCAATGCCAAATGGGGAGGGCTTGGGATCCTTGCAACACTGAGGGCTTCAAAATTCACTGGGAGCTCATGATGCAAGTGTGTGTGAAATGGTGATTGAGGGGTATACCCCTCAATTTTCCATCATGATGGGCAGCTGCACATTTTGCCATTGCTCGTCACCGGACTTGTCTCCATCAAGTCGAGGCATGTGGATGGGTGGAATGATGGGAGGCCATGGACCCAATGCAAGAATGCCAAGGCAGGATCCAATGGGTGCTTTCATTTGGGTTGAGGTGAGTCAACTCACCTCCCAAAGGTCCTTGACCGACCTAGGGTGAGTTAGGTTAGCTAGGTGGGTCAGGGGAAGGTTCCATGAAGTGCTAATGAGCTATCATGGGGATGGGCAAGTTGACTTTAGCTTGGATCCAATGATTTTAAAGTTTAAAACTTTGATGGCTAACCCCCTTGGCAGGGCTCACTTAGCTTTTAGGATGATTTGAAAATTAATTAGGACATGTTTGGGTGGGGTTTGACTGAGTCTTAGGGTCCCATAAGTTGGTTTGGAGGGATTTGGCTTCATTTGGTCAAATGGGTTCCATTTGGGTTAGGTTGGGTTTGGGTTGACCAATTGGTCAAATTGGGTCAAACTAAGGCTTGGGTTAGGTTCATATGATGATTTAAGATGTTTTGGTTCAATTAATTTGGATTGTTTGACCTAGGTTTGAATTTGACTCATTTGGATTCAAAAGGGTCAAATTGGTTGAAATTTTCCAATTTGACCAAATTAGGTTTGGTTAGGTATTGAGTCAAGTTCAATTGGTTGATTAAAAATGATTGTAGGCTTTGGTTTAGTTTAATTTGAAATTAATTTGAATTTTGGTCAATTTGACCTTTTAGGTCAATTTGGGCTAGGTTGGGTCAAGTTGATCAATTGGACAACTTGGACTCAATCATAGTTTGGTCAAGTTCAATGTGATTTGGGAACTTGAGCTATTGGTTTTATCAATTTGGATTAAATCATGATTTGACCCATTTTAGCTTTTTAGGCCAATTTGGGTCAACTTTGGTCAAGTGGCCAATTAGGCTTGGTTTGGCTCAATTGATGACTTGGTCATGTTCAATCATTGATTATGAATGAGTTTGGGTCAATGGTTTCAATCAATTTGACATATGATGGATTTTGGCTAGTTTAGTTTCATTTCGGTTAAATGTTGACTTTGTCAAAGGCTAGGTTTGACTTAGTTTGACCCAATTCAAGGTGGTTGATCACCCCATGATGATTGTTGATCATGATTGAGGTTTAGATAGACTTGGTTCAATCCAATTTGGGTTGGATTTAGAAGCTCAAAAGGTCTTTAGGTCACTTTGGGTCAAGTGAGCCTAAATGAGTCAATTAGCTTGATTAAGGTTTGATTCAAGTTTAGTTGAACTCACATATGAGCCTAAGATTGAAATATAAATCCAATTGCAATTGGTTTGGAGCCAAATGAGTTTTTGTTCATATGACAATTTCAAGTCAAAAGGGTTAACTTGGGCTTGATTTGGGTTGACTTGGTTTTGGTTTGATAATGGTGGTTTATGTTTATATTTGGATCAATGAGTGAAGAATGATTAAATCATGAAGAAATCTATGAGTTTTGAGTTGACTTGTTCATTTAGCCAAGTTCAAAATTTTGGCTAAAAGGTCTAAAATTGAGAATTTAATTTGATTTGAGTTTGATTTTGGTCATTTGAATTTATATTTCATTTATATTTGTGAATATAAATGAAGATATAAATGGGTCATGAGAAAATCACTTGAGTTTGGAGTGATTTGGAAGCAAATTTGATTAAGCTTAGGGATGTAGGTTAAAAAGTGCTAACTTGAGGTTTGATTTGATTTGATTTATTTTGGTCATTGAGTGGGTTTCATTTATATTTATGAGTATAAATGAAGGAATGATTGACTTATAAAGAAATCAATCATGTTTGAGTGATTTGAATCAAAATTTGATTGTTTATGGGTAGTCCATATGGCTTAGAAGGGTCTTGATTTGGTTTGATTTGTTTGAAAGGTTTGAATTTAAATTTCATTTATATTTGTGAACATAAAAGAAGGAATGATTGATTTATAAAGAAATCAATCAAGTTTGAGTTGGTTTGAAGGAGTTTTGGCTAAGCACATGAATGTGGTTCATATTGCTTAGGAAGAGATTTTGGAATTTGGAGTTAATCATGGGTTTCAATAATTTAGAATTTGGAATTGATTTTGGAATTTGAATTTGAATTTGAGGTTTGGTTTGAAAGAAGGAAGCAAGGATTGGGTTTAAGCTATAGGGAAGCAAGTCTTCCATCTGGCACAACCTATCCCTGGTTAACTCTTCTAAGTCTCTAGGGTTAGGTTAAGTGTTCACCTATCACTAAGTGTCTTAAGACTAAGGAACTCTTAATGTCTATAAGAGTCTAGATCTATGGAGGAAGTGAGCTCACTCCAAAGTGAGGTCAAAGAAACACATAGGTGGTGTGACTAACAAGGCACACACATGTATTATTTTGAATGATCAAGAAAGGATCACAAGTACTAATAAATGATGTACTCCTAGGTGTAGAATCAAGATCTTAGTGCAATGCAACTCCACTTATGCTCAGGGCATAAGGAGGAAGAAGGATCCCACAAGGGATGAGCATGTGAAGACATAAAGGGTTATTTGATGTACAATGGTTTGGCTAGGAAAAGATAATGAGATATCTCCAAAGCAAGAAGAGAAACGATGATTTGGATGTACCATCATAAACATTGAATGAATGCCTCAGGGTACTTATATCATTTGGAGTAGATGATAATGTCATTTGATTGGTGATTTGTTTAATTTGGGGATCCCTATTGCATGGATCCACTAAGAAGACTAATATCAACTAGGCATCTTAGATTTTAATCCAAAGGGATAGTCTAATTGTATAACTAAACACCAAGGGGATGCCTTATTGTAATGGTTAAGTTGGGAAGAAAGCGTGGGGACTACATCTTCTAAACAAGGAACCATTAGGTGATTGGTCACTTGTGCATTTACCCACCTAAGGTCTTTCTTTTACATTTGTCTTGGAAAGAATGTAATAACTTATATCAAAGAGATCCGCTAACTTGTTGTTCAATAAGTTGAACCCATAGGCGACTACTAAGAGTAGACTTATCTCAACTCAAAGTAGTGCAATTCATATAAGAAGTTTAATTGACCACAAAGATGATGCTTCTTGAAAAGGGCTTGAATTCCTAATCCATAAATGAAGATATATTTTATTTATTTTATATTTTCATGGACCCTATTGGTTTATGAGGGACCACTCTAAAAGGAGCTTATATCAGCCTAGTCCTATCTTAAACTTATTGGACCAAGGGAGAATCTGCGCATCTGCTGAACAAGTTCTCCAATCACCATGGTGACTTCTTTATGAAGGGCTGTTCAATCCAAGAGTAACCGGTGAGTATTATAAATGGGGTCAGCTAAGGATGTGAGCCAAATAGTGCTCCAGGTGAGGTACCTGGGCGTTATCCAAAACCAGTAAAAGAAAGCCTAAAGGTGGTGGCCAACTCAGGAGAAAGCTAGACTCACATGCCAGAGTGGTGTAACCATCGTGGGTCTGTCGGCATAGATAAAACCTAAGGTGCCCATCTTTATGATAATCAATCTAGAAAGAAGCGTAGACTTACATCTCTCCAAAGTGGGATCACAAGATATCTCTTTTGGACAGATATCGACCTAGGATTCTGCGAGTCATTGTAGGACTAAGCCCAAACTTGAAGTTAGAGGAAAGAATTTGTGGAACTTACCCTAGTCTCAAAATATCGACCTAGTTAGTGTATGATGACTAGTTCAAGAAAGAAAGCATGCTTATATCTCTTAAATGGTCAATCAGGGGTAGGTTACCCATATAAAATCACCAAACTAACAAGGCTCATTAGTTTAGTGGTTAAGTCGAAGAAAGTGTGGGACTCACATCTTCAAAGTGACCTTGGTGACATACTAACAAGATAATGTATATGACATGCACTAATGAGTGAGTGCCTAGGGGTTCTCACATCAAAGTAGCGACAAAAGATATGTGTTTGTTTATGTTATGAAAAAAGGAATAGATGCCTCTTGGGTTCTCTTGCACCTATCCTAAACCTAAGAATGTTACTCACTAAAGGATGCGCTTGGGTTCTCTTGCACCTAACTTAGTTGTACTAGTTGAAGTAGGATGCCTCTTAGGTTCTTTTACACTTGTCCTAATAGCATTGGAGGATTAAATGTAGTTTGTGTTTATGTTGTGGAGGGATAAGATGTCGTTCGGGTTCTCTTACACCTATCCTAAACACGTAGAAATATTACTCCACTAAGAAAGGATGCTTCTTGGGTTCTCTTACACTTAACTTCGTTGTACTAGTTGAGATAGGATGCCTCTTAATCACACACCTAATGTAATAGGATCATTTGTTGTTTGTGTTTGTGTCATGGAGAAAGGATCCTTTGGGTTCTCTTACACTTACCCTAAACACATTATGGTAGATTCGCAAGCAAAAATGTTTCTAACACATAAGAGATGGAATTAGATATGAAAAGAAGTTTTATTGATGATTATTTTCAAACAAGATTTATGGATAGTATTTCTTTGTAGAGCATTGATTGGAAGCATGGCTCTCCCTTTATGAGTTGATAAGATCCTCTTGGTCCTTTTCATGGAAAGACTTAAGTGGGTTCAAACTTGCCTCCCATCTTTGATGGGGAAAATTAGTCTCCTTAGAACTAAATAAGCTCTCCTACTTGAAAGCTCTGATGGACCAACTTGTTGTGAGCTTGATTCATTTTGGCTTTTTGTACAAAGTTCTAGCATGCCCGGGGTCTCTCCTCAAACCTTCAAGCTCTTCAACTGACTTGGCGTTCTACTCCATCATGATCTTCTTACCCAATTATAGTGATGGGAGTTGGACTTCTAATTTAAAAATAGATTTGATAAGGAAAATAGGGTAGATTGAGTTAGAGTTCTATATGTGGTGCGGTAGGCCCACAAGGCTTCAACCAACTACTCATGCCACTGTCTCTTATTATCATCAAGTGTATTTTCAATATTTGGAGGAGAGTTTTGTTGAATGCTTTGCTTGACTGTTTTCCCTTGGGTTGTAGATTTTGGAATACCTCCAATCTATGCTGTCTCTAGGAAAAGCTATTGATTTTGTTGCTCTTACATACCATTATCAGATATGGTCGAGAATGAACCTATATATATGGTTCTAAATTGAGCATGTTGATTCTCTAGTGGGATTGCCTCGCAAGAAAAGTAGTCGATGGCTAGAATGAATGACCCTTAGAAGAAGGAGGATCATAACCCACTATGTTTCACACTCAAATGGACATGAGGCCAATGTAGGATGTAGAATGTTGGGTGGTTGATGCAAGACCACACCATGCACCTGACATTGGTGGCATCTCCTAGCTACATCTAGCAGTCTATAATCATCATGGGCAAGTAGTATCCTAGTCTTTTGATCTTGGCTTTATCTTGACCACTAGTGAGCTCATAAGCACGAATATACCTATCATATATGGGCTTCATGTTTGGATAAATAACGTAACCACACATGATCAAAAAATCACCGATACAAGGTGCCGCCATGAGCATAGAAAGAGCTCTGTTTCACGATAATGACTTCTGAAGTAGTTTTACTATGTTTAAGTAATCCATGAATGGCTATCTCCAATCTGACTAGTCATCCTTTTTGGGAATGGTAACCTCCCCTTCAAGAGAGAGTCTCTCAATGAGTTTAACATCAATACGGGATAAGACTTGTGAATTTTGGACCTTTATTGGAATGTACTCTTCTTCTAGGCATGCCAACTCTTGGCATTGGACAATGCATTACTAGATTATCTTCTTGTAAATAGACCTAGGAATGAGCCAACAACTCCATTACTTGTGGTAATGATGGAGCTTAGCTTTATAACTGTAAGACCAATGATTTGGTTGATGATGTGAGAATCCCAAGATGTTGATGCTCGACCATATTGTAATGGCTAACTGAATTGAGCCTCATATCCAGCTTTATTGTTGGTGCATGGATTAGACAAATGATATGAGAATCTCATCACATGGCGGTCCAGATTTAAGAGGACTATTCCTAGCATTGCCTTCCCCGAAAGAGTAGATCGTGGTTCTTCTCCTTTTTGAGAGGAAGCCACACCATCAAAATACACCCATTGGCGAATGCTAGTGTCCCTTAAGTTCATGATTTATTCATCGAGAAGGTCATCACTAAGCAGAGAATCAGTAACAAGTGGGTGTGTTGTTAAGAAATCTGCTAGTGTTTATCCTTTCACGCATAATAGAATGTGATGTGTCAAATTATGATAAAATTATGGACCATCATGACCATAGATAATGTTGGTGTCATGAGATATTGCATTGGATTGATTTTAAGATATTCACCTTATAGAAAGCATGTAATGTAGCTTTTGGGATGCAAAGATTAAAGCTGTGCTTCATAGTAGTTTTATCTCATAGAAATTAGGATGATAGAGTAGAGCATTTTATTTTTGAGCCAATAAGGGGACAAAGGAGTCATCTAATGCAGTGGTGTAGAGGATCAATGACTTTGGGATAGAGGCTATAATAGCACCATCAAGGTGTGTTTGATGTCTTCAAAAGCATCTGATACTTATCATCCCACACTTGGTGTCCTTTTGACAAGTCTTTAATGGTGACATCTTACTAATAAGTTGGATATGAAGCATCTTAAATACGTCAACCTCCCTTGAAATGATCTGAGTTGAGTTAGACTTTTAGGGGGTGACACTTCTAAGATAGCCTTGATCTTCTCTGTGATCTCTATTTTGTGTGAATAACAAACCCAAGGAATTTCTAAGCTATCAATACACTTCAAGGGATTCATTTTGAGGTTAAATTATCTTCATCATTCAAAACTACTCTCTGTGATCTTCCTTTTCTTTGCTTTTGACTATAGATCATCAAATAGAACATTAATTAATGATGAATAAGTTCATTGTGACTCATGGCGGTATATAGCACCAACATTTTAAGGAAAGGCATGACCTTATAATAATAGGTGGAGTTTGAAAAGCAATATTTCTTTTCATCTCGAGCCATCTTGGTTGTAGGATGACCCATCCATAAGGAGAATCGCATGAGATGAGGCAATGTCACCATCAATTCTAATTATAGAAGTGAAAATTTCATCTTTAGGACATGCCTTATTTAGATCCCTAAAATTGATGCATATGCGAATTTGGTCATTCTTTTTCTTAATTGGGATGACATTGGCTAACTAGTGGGATATTTTTCTTCCCTGATAAAATTGGCATCAATCAGTTTCTTGATTTCAAAAGTGACCTGTTGTTCAATTTCTAATCGGATGCATCTAGGAGCTTGCTTGATAAGGTTAGCATAAGATTCTACTGCTAGTTTGTGGACTACTACATCAGGAGATAAATCAGACATTTCTACATAACTCCATGCGAAGCAATCCTTAAACTTAGCTAATAGCCTAACTAAGTCATTGGTTTCTTCTTCATTCAACAAAGGATGTACGTAGCATGGATCTTATTTTATTCTCAAGTTAATTTCTAAGGAGCTTTGGCGAGGGGCACAACCTAAATCTAAGGCATAGTGGTTTGTCTCCATAGAGGACAAACCACCGACAACAACTTACAAACAGGGGTGGTGGCAACTAACTCCTCTATAATTTTAAATACATGTAGGCAAGTCTTTATGCTTATGCAAGATAGCTAGGATTTATTTAGAAAGAGACTAAGTCCTTAAACTCACTCCCTAAAGAGACTAGATCATGTAAAAGACATATTTCAAATGACTTAAATCTAATACAATTTAAATTTCAATTTATTTTCATTTTTTGGACAATTATTTTGACTCTGGCTAATAGAATTCATATGACTAATGCATGAGAAATCAAGTTATTGGACAAAATCAGTGAGAAGGGAGGAGGTGAGTTTCCACCATGGCTCTCACAAGTCAAGCAAGTTCTCACAGAGGTGGAAGCCCTCAATCAAGAGTGAAATAAGATGCATTTGTGCATGATATTATAAAAGAAATGCTCATCCCTAAAGGGTTGCTAATTCTTTTATCTTGATTTTAAACCTAAGCTTTAGGTGAGGTTATGAGTTCTTTATTTTTTTTAATTTGAGTTAAGTTTGGTAAAAGATTTATTTTTCCTAAAGAGCCTAATCCACATCAGCCATACATAAAGCAAGGAAGAAACTAGAAAAAGCATGCCACTTAATGCAAAAGCTAAACAAATCATCAATCAATTTATAAAGCTAATCGCAAAAGAATAAAAGGCCATTGTGGTCGGGCACCACTGCACAAACCCGAAAATATCAATGTGGGTAGTCTAGCACTATTCTTATACAACCTAGATTACAAATAAATTAAATTATAATTAAATAAAGGAATTCATTGTTATGGGGTTCTTCAAGCTTTATTCTTCTTTCTTCTTTTCTTCTTTTCTTCTTTTCTTCTTTCTTCTTCTTTTCTTCTTTGGTTCGTTTTTCTGGATGGTTGGAAGGTAGATGCTCCAAAGCTTCACATGGTGCATAAGATAGGATCTTGTGACCAATGTTCATCTTAATCTCCATAACAATCATTCCAAAATCTTAATTGCATAAATTTACATGAAAAGGAAAAGAATGAAATCTAACTAACCTGCAAAATAAAGGTTAGCTAAAACAAACCCATAAATCCCAAGCATGTATATTGGACTTATCACACACATGGGTGACTAAGTCCACGGCCTATGGATTATGCTTAGGGGTATAAAGCACCGCAAACAAAAATATTTATATTTTATTTATGATGCTTAAGCACAATCCCATCTGAAAAAGATAGTTAGACTAAGACTCCTACCATTCATTCTACGAGCATACACCCGAACATCCAGTCTAAAATATATATCATAAAATAAAACAAACATCAAACTGTATACCGACCTAACCTAAAGCTAGAAGTGGTGACTTAGGTTAATGTGTGTGCTTTGAAGGCTTGTGTGGTATGCTTAGCTATGGCTTTAGATTCAAATTTTCTAAGTGTGAAAAACATGTTCAACTTAGAGGAAGGTTTCATTTAAGTTGTTTGATTATTTTGGGTTGATTTTATTTCATATTTTGATTTGGTTTAAGTGGATCCTACAATTAATTACTAAGTTATAAAGAGAGAGAGAAGAGAACTTCTCTTTCCTTCCTAACCTAAGTAATTTCTAAAGTAGATTCACATTTTTAGTTTTATTTAGTGAATATTTTGATTAAATCTTTAATTAATCCAAAGTTTAGACTCTAAACAAACTTATTCAAAAAGAAAGGCATTTTAAGATTAAAGAAAATGAACCAAATTCACAAAACACACATTACTTCATTTCTTTCCCAACATATATAACATGCATATGGATGGACCTAAGCATATCTATACATACAAATGAGTATTTAACACACTTTATGATGCATGCTAAGTAATCCATTTAAGGAAATTTAGAAGTTGAATATGCATGATTTTCTTAAGTAGAAAGGGTTTCTTATCCAAATTTTCACATACACATGAAAGTAAAAGAAGGCATAAGTGAGTATAGCACCATTGTTAACGGAGGTGTAAGGTACAAGACCTACTTAGCTACTTAAAGCCTCCCTAGGGTTATCCAGACTAATATACCACTTTCCTTAAATACAAACATATGTATAAAAGAAATGAAATAGAAAAGGAGAATGCAAAAGTTGCATTAATGGATTCATTTTTTATTTATGAAATTTATGCATGCAAGTATAGGTAACCCTTCTTAAGTGATAGCATAGAGATGAATAGGATATGGAATTAAGTAGTGTTAGGTTCTTTTCAAATGAACCATATCTCAAATTCTTATTCAAAACTATATTAATCATAAAGAGAAAGGAAACCTATGCTAAGCATGCCTTTATAATTTATCACATGCAAAACATAATTAAAACATAAAATAACAAAATTTTAGATTTAATGTTTGATTTATGTATTTTGAAAATAATTTGATTTAGTAGTGATAATAGCCACTCATATTTCTACTTTAGCCAACACATGCAAATTTGACATAAAGTAAACAATTTCATTTTAATTTTGAATTTGAAAAATATGAAGGCATGAAATCACATGACATACAATTTAACATGTTGGAAAGATTCAAAGTAATGAAAGCATGTAAACAATTCACTTTACTTAAATCCTAAAGACATTCTTATAGAATAAGAAAGTTTAAAATAAATCAAAATTATTCAAAGTGATTTTTGTTTAGTTTGAAGTTTGATTTAATTTTGAAAAGGTGAGTTAGTTTTTGTTCTAACCCATTCCACATGTGTTTGATATTTTGTTTAATTTTTAGATAATTAGATCCATTTTATATTGATTAGGTTAAGGTATGAATTAAGTGACTTAATTAACCCTTTACACCACCTTAGAATAATTAACCAAATAATTATGAGCCAATAAGGTGACATAAAACTCACAAGGAATTTAAATTTTTAATGCACCTAATAAGAAATAGACATAATGCAATTTGGCTCATAATTAAAGGTTAATTAAGCTAAGGGGTTTAGCTTAAGCAATTTCAAAACACCTTTCACACTATGGGGTTTTGATTTCCTTAATGAACTTAGGTTATTAAACACCTAAGCATCTACCCAAAGTAGATTAATTAAGTTGAATATTTTAGAATTTTAGAAAATTAATTAAGGGGATAATTAATGAATTAACCCTTAATTAAGAAGAGATTAAGGAGAGAAAAAGGGGGTTTTGGGAATAGCTTAAGGAAAATGCTCCAAAATTATATCCTAAACCTCCTACTTACTGGATCTAACCTTAATCAACCATAATCATGAAATAAAACCACTAATCACACTTTAATTATCCTTAATTAGATTAAGGAGGGTAATTAAGAAATCCATATGCAATTATTCTAATCAAGCCTTCAATAAATCCCAAGAAAATTAGGGGATGCAGAAGTCATCCCTTAAATCATACCCAAGAAATTTGGTTAAAAAGTAATTAGCAAAATAAGATTTCTAAGAAAACCCAAAATCAGACAAAAACATAATTCAAAATCCATTGAAATTAATTTTAAAATATTCTAGGTTGAATTATCTTTCCATAGAATTTTATTTCATATTTTTCTAAATTTTTTAGAGGGAGTTATGAATTTTAGAAGATCCCTACATTAATTAGGATTAATTAAAATAATTTAACTAATCCTCTAGCTCACGGTGCGACGCATGGCGGTGGTGGTTAATGCATTTTACACGTGTCGGGCTATGAGGGGCTTACTTAAGTTGTCAAATCCCAAATGACGGTTGGCGGCACATGCAATTTGATCTCTGCCATCCGATCAAAGATCAATGGCGAGATCTCCCAGAAAATGAATTTATATCTAAACATGGGGAATTATCTCAGTCCATCCAAAATGATGGATGGACTGAGATCTCAAGTTCTTCCCTGATCAAGGCCGTCCATGATCAGGGAAGATCTAAGCATCTCAAAGTCAAACCAAATTCAACCAACACCATCTAAAGCAAAGCGGCAAATCCAAGCGTCAAAATCCATGGGATGAAAATTTCTTTCACAAAGCTCCACACCACATTGAGTTTAATGGTAAAATCATACCTCACGAGGTGATCACCACTCGAGTCCCTTGAGAAGCTTTTCCGTTGAGATGAGTTTGTGTTGAGTATGAGCACTTGAGTTGAGTGGATTGGTATATGGACCACTCCTCCTTAGCTAATGCTTTGATTGAGCTTCTCTCCGCCTTTGGAACTTCAAGAGAGCTTGGGTGCACTCGACTTTGCTCCTTGATGAAGTATGGCAATTGGATGGAAATTGAGTGAAGGAAGTTAGCTCTTCAATGGACCTCCCATTTTCAACTAAAATCGAAATATGAGATTTGATTTCCTCTAGAATGCTTGAGGAGGTGAGATGGCTTCTCCAGATTCCCTAGGTTCAATCAATTAGGGTGGATTTGATTTGTTTTGGGGAGTATATCTCCCCTTGAAGGATCGGATGACCCATTGTGCCATTTTGATCCAATTGATCATATTGGGGAGTTTGTTGATTTTGAGTGTGCACATGGTCGGTTTGAGCAAAGTGGATTACAACCTCCCATGTGCTTGAATTTGAGTGGGAGAGGAGTTTGATTTTTAGTTTTGACCCATGGGGTGGGTTTGGTCTAGGACCAATTGGGTGACCCAAACCCATTGGGTTGGGTGCACCACTCTTCACTAGTCCCCTTGAGCTTTAGGAAAGCCTCAAGTGAATGTGAAGGGTATGACCAAATTACCCATGGATTAGTCCAAAATTTGTTCTATGGCCTAGGTAGAATGGTCATTTTGCTTATTTTTACTTTGGGTATGTTGGTATGTGGAGAAACTAGGTTTGGCCAAGTTTCATGAGATTTGGATTCATTTGATAGGGTTTGGCACATGTTGACCCATTTAGGTCAAAATGGGTCAACTTGGGTCAAGTTGACCAATTGTCAATTGGGTCAAACCAAGGGTTGGGTCAAGTTCATATGACCATTTGAAATGTTTTGGTGGCTTTGGTTTGATTCAATTTGGTATAGTTTTGAATTTGGCTCATATGACTTCATTTAGGTCAAATGGGTCAAGTTGACCTATTTGACCCATTTGACCTATTTGGTAGGTCAAGGGAGGTTTAGGTTTGGTTAGTCATATGGAGTGGATTGGTATCTTTGTTTCCAATCAATTTTGGCTATGTTAAATTTGGTCAATATGACTTTGTTTCCAATCAATTTTGGATGTTCAAGGTCAATTGACTAGGGTTGGGTCTAGTACTAGTTGGCTTTTGAGGCTTTTAAGTTCAACAAGTGATTTGGAATGAACTTGACCCATTGGTTTTCAATATTTAGATCAAGTTTTGACACATTTTGACTTTTAGGTCAAGTTGGGTCAACTTGGGTCATGTAGCCAATTGGGCTAGGTTAGGCTCAAATGTTGGCTTGGTCAAGTTCAAACATAAGTCATGAATGAACTTAGATCAAGGGTTTCAATCAATTTGGCCTATGGTGGATTTGGCTATGTTAGGTTTCATTTTGGGTTAAGTGTTGACTTGGTTTGACCCAATTTGATTGATTGATCATCCCATGATGATTGTTGATCATGATGAGAGGGATAGATGAGTTTGGTTCAATCCAATTTGGTTAGGATTAGAATTTGGCTCATAAGGGTACTTTAGGTCACTTTGGGTCAAGTGAGCCTAAGTGGGTCAAATGGCTTGGTCAAAGCTTGATTTGAACTTGATTGAACTTGTTTATGGACTTATGATTGAAATATAAATCCATTTACAAGTGGTTTGAAGTCAAATGAGTTTTAATCCATTTGACAATTTCATATTCAAAGGAAGAATATGAAAGGATTTTGGCTTTGATTTTTAACTTAGGTTTTGATTGTTTGATTGGAGTTTGTATTTATATATGGGCTCATGATTGTAGGTTTGATTGAATCATGAGAGAAAATCAAGAGTTTGGCTTGATTTGAAGTTGATTTGGCTAAGTTCAAGATTTTGACTTGAAAGGCTTATGTTGGATTTTGAGTTGATTTTGAGTTTGATTTTCGGAGTTGATTTTGGATTTATATTTCATTTATAAATGTGAATATAAATGAGAATATAAATTGATCATGAGAAAATTTCAAGGATTTGAAGTGGTTTAATCATGATTTAGGCTAAGTCCATTAAAAGGGAATTTATGACTTAAGAAAATTTTTGAAGTTTGAAGTTTGAATTTTTGAATTTGGTTTGATTGATTTATATTTATATTTCATTTATATATGTGAATATAAATGAGGATATAAATGAATTATGAGAAAATCCCATGAATTTGAGATGGTTTGATCAAGATTTAGGCTAAGTCCATTAATGGAGAATTAATGACTTAAGAAAGATTTTAAATTAGGAATTTAATTTGAGACTTGATTTGATGATTTATATTTATATTTCATTTATATATGTGAATATAAATGAAAATATAAATGAGTTTGAGAAAATCCATGACTTTGAATTGATTTGGATCATTTAGCTAAGTCCATTAAAAGGAATATTAAAAGGACTAGAAAGATTTTAAATTGAAAATTTAATTTGAGGATTTGATTTAATTGATTTATATTTATATTTTATTTATATATGAATATAAATGAGTTTTGAGAAAATCCCATGACTTTGAGTTGATTTGATCATGATTTAGGCTAAGTCCATTAAAATGGATATTAAAGGACTTAGAATTTCATGAATGAATTGGAATTTTGAGTTTAGTTTGATTGATTTGAATTTATATTTCATTTATATATGTGAATATAAATGAGATATAAATGATGAGAAAATCTCAAAGATTTGAATGATTTAGATTGATTTGGTTAAGTCCTTAAGGAAGATTAAGGACTTAAGAAATTTGGACTTAGAATTTTGATGGATTTTGATCATGGGTTTCAATCATGGATTTCAATCATGGAATTGATTTGAGTTTGGCGAAAATCAAATAATTGATTTGGAGTTTGACTTGAAGGAAAGTGAGGAGTGGTTCAAGAAGGTAGAAATTTTTCAACACCCCTAAGGCATGACCTATTCCTATGGCTAACTCTTCTAAGTCTCTAGGGCTAGGTGAGTCTCCAATCACTAGATGTGTCTTAAGACTAAGGAACTCTTAAAGTCTAAGAGAAGTCCTATGTCTAAGATGGAGGGGTTGAGAGCTCATTCTAAAAAATGAGGTCAACAAAGGGTGCCCAATAGGTGTGGTGTGATTGACAAGGAACACTGCACGTGTTGTTGTTGACCGAAATGATCAATAACACCAAAATATCACAAGCCCTAAACCCAAAATAATCTATCCTTAACCCAAGGCATAGAGAGAGTCTAGAGCTTAGTGTAATGTGGCTATACTCATGTCCAAGGCATAAGAGAGAGAAGGAAGAATCCACTAAGGGATAGAGTGTGAACCTTCTACTAGAAGGGTTCAAATCATCCACAAGGGGATGAGAGATTTGATTTGATATGAGTCTCATTGAGGAGAAAAAGATTTCATTAAGTTCCACTAGGAAAGAGGGATGAATTTATTTTAAGTTTGTTAGATTTGAATTTTGAGATGAACTTTGTTGGCATTTAGTAGGAGCCATGGAGGAGACTAAGCTTTACCAATCCAAAGGGTAGTCTACTAACACATAGTAGGACTACCCAAAGGGATGTCGATGCAAAGCAGTATACTAGGAAGAAAGCATAGTAGACTTACATCCTCCAAAGTAGAGACCATTGTCAAGAAGAAAATGATTGAACCCAACCTAGGGCTGACTATTTGAGTGAATACCGCTGGGGGACTTAAATCAACTCAAAAATAGTCAAGATGATTTCATTTTTAGATTTGTTTATTTTGATTATGAATGTTGGTAAATGAACTCATCAGTAGGGCCATGAGGCTAGACCTAACTATTTACCAATCACAAAAGAGGACTATCCAACCAAAGGGGTGCTTTTGGTACAATGGTCAAGTCTTAAGAAGAAAGTGTGGGACTCACATCTTCTAGAAACAAGGAACCACTGGGTGATCACTTGGCAAAAAATCAAACCCCACCTAGGTCTAATTTTGAGTGAATGCCTTGGGGGACTTAAATCTGCTCAAAGATAGTCAAAGATTAGTTTTATTTTTTTGTTTTGATGGATTCCATCGATTTGCGATGGATCATACTAAGGAGGAGCTCATATCCCTAGACCTATCTCTATTTAAACCAAAGGGAGTAGCTTGGATGAGATGGGAGAACTATCCAACCAAAGGAGTGCCTTTTGGTTTGCAATGATCAATTGAAGGGAAGAAAGCTCGGGACTCACATCTTCCACTAGAAAAGACCTGGGTGATGTTTCTTTGGGCAACAAATCAACTAGGTTGCCCATGGTTTGCAATCATGCTAGAAAGAATGCATCATACATCTTCAAAGCAATGACTACCTCCGCAAAAAATAGATTGAACCCACCTAAGGGTGACTACTGTGAGTACACCCGGATTTATCTCAACTCGTGTAGTCGCAATATAGGGAGTTCTACACACCCTAAAGATAGATGTCGCTTGGGAAAAGGGCCCTTGGGTTGAATTCTAATCCACAAGCAAAAAATTTTGTTTATTTTATTTATTTTATCATGGACCTGGTTAGAGGGATCAAACCGAGAAGGAGCTTATATTAGCCTAGACCTATCTAGATTTATCAACCAAGGAGAATCTATCCACCAACAAATTCTCCAACCAGGGTGGCTACTAGAAAGGGGACTGTCCAATCCAAAAGTAAAGTAACCCCTGTAGTGTCTAAATGGGGTCACAAAGGACTTGATCCAAATAGAGTGCCCGTAGAGGATGTGGCCTGCTAAGGGCTTAATCCAACACCCTGGAGAAGATGACATGGCTAGTCATATATCCAATGAGTATTCGATGTCCAACTTAAGGAGAAAGCTCACTCATCCGCCAAGAGTGTGTATCCAGTGAGTTGTCACGCGATATAACATCAACCAACCTAAGGTGCTCGGTTTGCAACAATCACTAGAAGAAAGCTGGGACTCACATCCTCCTATAGCAAAACCGATTGCTGATAGATATCTTTGCTCGACAGTGCTATCGACCTAGGAGACTACCGAGTGAATGCCACTGGGACTTATATCAACTCAAATGTAGTCAAGAGAAAGGAAAGAGCCTATGGGGACTTATCCTAAACCTCAAATATACTCAACCTAGTTAGGCATGATGGCTAGTTCAAGAAAAAAAGCACGGGACTCACATCTTCTTAAGCAAAGTCAACATGAGTATTATTATCAAGTAAAGGAAAAACTACCAATAAGGCATCATTGGTTTTGCAATGGTCAAGTTAGGAAGAAAGCTCGGGACTCACATCCCAACAAATGACCAGGGTGACATACTATAGGTAGCATGTAGACATCTAGAAAGCTAATGAGTGAGTGCCACAGGGCTTTTCCCACATCAAAATATTGAGATAAAAGATTTATGTTTATTTTGATGTGTTAAAGGAATAAGATGCCACCGGGGACTCTTACACCTACCTAAACATGCTAGAATTTGATGAAATTGCCATGCAAAAGGATTCCCACTAAGAAAGGATGCCACTGGGTTCTCTCACACTATTTTGTTATGCTAATCAAATAGATGCCTCTCAAATTCTCTACACCTATTCTAATAGTTGAGATTGTATTGTGAAAGAGGATGGATGCCACTGGGGACTCTACACCTACCCTAAACACGCCATGTAATTCAAGATAAGAAAAACAACACTTGAAAGAAGAGAAGATTTGATGAATGGAATTAGATTTTTTTTTTTTTATTAATGATTATTTTCAAACATGATTTCATGGGTAATATTTCTAAATAGAGCCCATTAATTGGAAGCATTATGTTCCCCTTTACAATCAATAAGTCGATAAGATCCTCGGCCTTCTATGATATGTGGGTTCCCAAGTGGGTTCAAACTTGCCTCCATCTTTCATGAAACAATTGGTCTCTTAGACTAACACAGTTCTCCTACTTGAAAAGACCATCTTGTGTGAGCTTGAATCATTTTGGCCTCAGTACAACTCGAGATTCTGCATGCCCATATGACTCTCCTCCAAACCTTGAGCTCTTCTAACCACAACTTTGCATTCGCTCAGAGTGATCTTGTTACCCAATTATCTTAGTGATGAGTTGAACTTTTAAAGGAAGAATGCTTCACATACACTAAGGAAAATATGGAGATCGAGTTGGAGTTCGATGTGGTACAGTAGCCCACAAAGCTTCAACCAACCATTCGAATGCCGCACTTAAAGAGTTTTCTTGATGGATGAGAGTTTTGTTGAATGCTTCGCTAAGCCATTTGTTGGGGTAGTAGATGGAGTATCTCCAATCTATACCTGTCTGCAAAGCTATTGATCTTTGTGCTTTTGAATGCATCATTATCGATATAATTTATCGAGGCACCCCAACCTATATAATGATATGGTTCTAAAAATTGAAGCACATGGTAGTGGATCTCTCAAGTGGGATAGCTCACTTGGAATCGTAGTACTAAGATGAATCGATGCCCCTTGAAGAAGGAGGATCAATCAACCTACAATGTGGTACCTCAACACTCAATGGCCATGAAGCCAATGTAGGTGTAGAATGTTGGGTGGTTGTGGAGGACCACACCAGTACCACGAATCATGGAATCTCCAGCTATCCATGCAGTATATCAAAGGCCGAGTATCCAAGTCTTGATCTTCATCTTCATCTTCAGGATTGATGTGCTATCATAAACCCAATGTACCTCGATAATGCCATGGGCTTCATGTTTGTCAAACAACGAACCATATTTGGTAAAAGGACCAAGCATTGGTGCCATCAACAAAGAGCAGAGAGAGCTCTTTCAATATGATGGGATTGATCTTGAGGTATTTTTGGTGTTCAAGTAATATATGAATGGTCCTTTTTGGAAATGGAAACCTCTCCTTCAAGAGAAAGTCTCTCTATGAGTTTAGAATTAATATGATGATTTGTCAATTTTGGACCAGGGACTCATTCCGACATGCCAACTCTTGGTTTGGCCAAGGCATGCTACTACGTTCGCTGGGAACCTTGTAGATGGTGACTTTGGGAATCACAATGCTTCATGGTATTTGTAGTAATGACTTGGTTTGAGAACTAAGACCGCATCAGTTGATGACCAAGAGAATCTCCAAAGATGTTGATGCTCTTGACACTTATAGTGATGGCTAACTCATCTCAATCAAAGCCTCTCACTTGGTTTCTTGTTGGTAGGGTTGGAAAAGATAGTATGAGAATCTCATCATATCATAATTTGGAGTTAGAAGAACTATTCCTACCGCCTTTCAGAATAGATGTGCTTCACCTTAAGAAAAGAAGCCACCATCAAAATACATCTCCCATCGGGTCCACCTCCTAAGTTCATGATTTTTCATTGAGAGATCATCACTGAGAATCAACTGGATTGGGTGTGCTAAGAAATTCTAGTGCATCCTTTACAGAAAGGGTACAATGTGATATCAACTGAAAGTATCATGGACCAAGGCCAAACATCCGATACATTGGTCCCCGAGGTACTGTAGTGATTTATTCTAGAGATCAAGTTCACCTTATGAGAAAGCATGTAGTGTAGCTTCTAAGATGCAAAGATCAAATAGGCAATGTTTCAATAGATACTACTTTTAAGGATCGAGATGATGAGGTAAGAGAGTGCACTCTCCTTCCTTCATTGTTGGTTTGCCAATAGAGCCAAGAGAGTCATCCAATGCAAAGGTAAAGATGAGTGGCTCCGGATATTTGTTAAGGTTCACCAAGATCTTTGATATCTTTGATGACACTTATCATCCCACTTGAACTTGGCATCCTTTTGACAAGTGCTGAATGGCTTGCATCATAGGTTTGATAAATCATATTAGATATGCCACCATCCTTGAAAGGATCCGAGTTGAGTTAAACTCAAGGTGGCATTTCTAAGATAATCTTTTTCAGATCTATTTCATTTCCTATAACAACAAACCAAGAATTTCAAAGACTCAATGCAGGAGATTCATTTTGGTTATATTATCTTAACATTCAAAACTACTCTCAAGTCAAAGAGATGGTCTTCCTTTTCTCTCGCTTGACTACTAGATCATCAAGCACTCAACCTAGATGATGTGTTCAAAGATGAAGTCAACCCATGGTATGTAACAAAATTTTTTATCGAAGGCATGACCCTATCAGAATATTTCATGGTTTGAAAAGCAAAGTGTTTCTTTTCATCTTAGAGACATCTTGATTTGGTTATAGATGATCCATCTTGAAAGAGAACATACATGAGATGAGATGTCCACCATTAACTCTAGTATAGGAAGAGGAACTCATCCTTAGACATGCCTTATTTAAGTCCCTAAAAATGCATATACAAATTTGCCATTCTTCTTCTTAATTGGGATCTAAATAACCATGTAGATATTTTTTCTTCATGAAACAAATGATCTTTCTTTGACTTCTTTAAACACCTTTGTTCAATTTCTAATCACATGCCTAGAGCTTGCTTAATAAGTAACATTAGATCTATTATTGTGGACTCTACATTGAGAATCTGGCATTTCTTCATAACTCCATGAAATCTTAAACTCAACAATAGCCTAACTCATTAGTTTCTTCTTCATTCACAACAAACCGATGTATGTTCTGATTTTCTCTTCTCCCAGGTTGATTTCATCGTCATATTGAATGAACTTTTCTTCAAATTGATGCCCTTTGACTTGAGATCACCGATCATCATTTCTAAACACACATTCTCATAAGAGTTGGGGATGTGTGAGAAGAACCTATCACTCCAAATGATAATAATAATAATGTCATCATCTCCATCAGATTGAATCCGTCGCTCTTGATTGTGCTTCTTGTATTGTTCCATCTTAAAGTAACCTATGCTTGACCATGTGAGGAACTAAACCTTTATGTATAAGAGATTTTGAACACAAGTAAAAAAGTCAAAGGTAATTCCATTAATTTTAAAGTATCCTCCCAAGTTCTACATCAACTTCGACTTGAGGATGATGAACCCAAAAGAACCTCTTCTGTTCATGTCACTCAAGACTTAGGGACTTCTTGATTATTAAAACCTTCAACTTTCAAGATGTAAATGAGGTAGAGCTTCCCAAGCTTCATAGTTTCTCATAAACAAATTAATGTTTTTCTTTGCTTGGACTTGGTCTCAGGAAAAGTCACCTCCAATGGAACCCAGAGAGGGGTGATGGTATACTAATCACATTAACTCATCCTCAAGGAATCCAAGTCTTGTGAATAGTGGGTACCCATGAACTGAACATGACCTGTTGGCCAACTAGGGTCTCAAGCCTAGTGGAGGTTGAGCCATCACCCACATGTCCATATGATGGAATGAAGTGGTGGAATGTAATATGAGATATTTCTTCTTAATTCCCCTTCAAGCTCACTTGACTTATTTTTCTTTTCATTTTTTTATCTTTTCTTACTTCATTTTATTTTTCTTTGATTTGCTTTTTGAATTTTATCCAAGTTCAGAGAAAGTGTGTTTTGAGGAAGATAGTAGGATCCCTCATAAATCTCAATATCTCTAACTGAAAATGGCTTTTTCATCTCAATACATGTATTCAATTCCATCTTTCTAACTTGATGCACCAAGGGAGGGAGGATAATGATCTTGTTTTGATGTATCCAAGGTACCAAACAAAAGTAGTGAACAAGTATTCAATCAATGTAAGAACTTAGTTCCAATCATATCTCCAAAGTGAACATTAGAAAGATCACCTTGTCATTGAATCAACATCATCATCTCCCGAGTGTGAGATGTTAATCTTCAAAGCAAGGGTCTTTAAAATAATGTTCACCCATGCAGATCCATGAGAACTCTAGCAAGTAAGGCCCATCAATGGATGTAGGGACACATGCTCCAAGTCCCCAAGTAGGTCTTCATCTGAAGGTGATCCCTGGCTTCTTTTGCATAATGTTTCCTCACCTATGTGGTCACCATAAGATATCTGTGATAAGGAGAATTGATTATGATTCTCTCATCTCTTTGGATAAGATAATGGCATGATATGCTTAACTTAGATGGCAACTTTTTTAGAGAAAGATTGTAGTCCACCTTCTTCCACAAAGCATATCCAAGGGTGGAGCATCTCTGGAAGGATTCTGATATACCAATGACATTTCCCTCTATCTTGAGGTGCTATGGAGGTGGTGAACCTGCCACTATGAGGTGATGGTGATCTCTGAGGCAAGGTGGTGGAAGGTCATGACTTTGGCTCACCTAGTTTCTCCTATACCCCTAATCAAATGATTCCAAGTCTTCTCAAGAGGTGTTTATAGTATTCTTGTCCAACTCAATGAAAAGAGAAGATCTTATTATAATTATTTGACTTGAAGAGTTATTTGATGAAGAAGACAACCCATGACAGATGTAATTCTCCATTTATTCTTCAATTTCTTGGAATTATTTTCAAAGTAGAAGTCAAAAGTGAGTAGTATGTCCCCTTATACCGCTAGTTCTACAGTAAGAAATAGAATATAAATGGAAGAAGTCTTGTGGAATATAATATAAAGGTGTGACATGTGGTGTAGCTACAATAATCAACACAAGCTACTCACTGTGAGCTCCCTTCCTAAAGTTGGCTCAAACTGAAACCTTCTTTGTGTTCTCTAACTCAAATGTCTTATCAATCATTGTTGTTTAATATACCAATCAAAAGTAATACTAGGCTAAATAAAAGCTAAAGAGTAGCATCGCACCTGTTGCAACAACTGGCCCTGAAATGTGCTATGTGTTGCCTTGGATTTCCACTGCCATCAAAGCTTTTGAAGGAAGGAGGCACAAAACCCTTGGGATATTGGATAGCATCAAATTCCTCTGGGTAGGGTCTACCCTTTGGAACCGATGATCCTCCCCAGGCTTGAGCCAAAGCTTCCTTCACTTGTTGCTCAACCATGGATTTTATGTCCTTTTCTTGTATGGAGGTACTTTCCACTACCTTCCTATATAGGCTAGTGCTACCTTGCTCAATGAGAGGTAGAGTCTTGGCTGGGTCCAAAACATGCACTAACTCAGGCTGACTGATGTCGACTGTAGTAGGATGAGCAAAAGAGGCATATTTTTAAAGTACTAAAATTGCTGCTAACAGGTCCTCTAACTATTGTGCCATCCTATCACCGCCATCCTTCTAAATGTCGAGGTGTGGGTTGCTTCATGTCTTCTTGATCAACCTCATCACCTTCCATGGCTTGTTATTCCCTAAGAAGAGATCCTCTATGTCAACCATGCATAAATGAAGTCTCCCATCAAGTCATCTTCATTGGGATCAAGGACTTTCTCTTCATCGACAGCGCACCCAAGATCTCTTCTTTCCATGAAATAATGTGCAACTATCTCATCTAAGGAATGATCCATCTCTAAAAGATATGACGGTGGATCACTATCGTGCATTGAGAGGCACCACGCCACCGAGAGTCAATCCTGTGGACTATACTCAATGGATGAATGATACTCCTATCGCTATGAGAGGGGTAACAATCCTAGATGTTCCATACTATGTAATCATCATCTGAATATGAATAACTACCATCTCCACATCTCAGGCGGAGTTGGTGAAGGGATGACCACGATGTTTGGGTCGCCATTCCTTCCGCACACACCTAGAAGGTCCAGGGAGAGCTCGCCTCTACAATAATGGTGTAGAGGGTAGGATCCCTGGCCATAGTGATCACCAATGTGCACTTTTCCTGATACGGCCTTCATGGCCTGATGGAATGGGAGATGTAACCTATACTATGATGGTAGAGGATGGGGTGGAGACACCACCACTCTATGCAGTGAACTACCTCCTATGATGGCTAGTCCCAAGGAGAAGGATACTATCGATGGTCACGTAGCACCAAGTCGAAAATCAATCAAAGCAAGCCGACCGACCTCAACCTCTCGCTAGTAATATGTGTATGGCCTCATGGGCCCCTCTCGTGAATCCCACTGTGGGATAATATCAAAGATCAAACCGATTTTCGAAAGCATCCATGCCACCGTGTAAAGATGATCGGCCGCATACAACCTCCTGCTCGGAAACTGTGGAAAATGCACCACCGAGGAGGTGATGAACAGATCCTCATGACATCTTCTCTGTCTGATCCAGAGAGAGGATGAAACTAGTTTTCTATAACCAGTGGTGAAGTGACAATGAAACTCATCTATCTAATCGAGCACGCTCAGCTCCTGATATCAGTGTGACCGCTTGATCATGTGGTTCTTATTCCTACATAGGTAGATGGGAGGAGTGCGAGTTAGACCCATACTCAAATGTAGGGAGGCAAGCTAAACCAGGGGAGCCTTACCCTAGGGTACAGATGGTAATTTCACTAGGGCAACATGAGCAACTGATGAACCGCAAGAGGTACCGTTGGTCGCTATAACTAAAGTCCGTGGTACTACCACGCCTTCAAAAGAGACATCAATCGAGGGTAAGTCACCCGATGATCGCCCACCTTGGGCCGACCGTGGTGAGGGAGTGCCTCACAAGTAATCGCTCCTCAAATCCTACCAAAGTGAATTAGTGAGTATGGTCCATGGGGAAGTCACCGATTAAAGCAAATCCATACCAAAGGTAAAAAACAAACTGAGAATCACCACCAACAAATCAGAAGAGACCAAAACTGCTACTTCACCAATGTAAAGAATCAATGAGAAATGAATTTGTATCAAATTTCTGTCTCCATAGATTTTAAATTTTGAATTTGAGAATTTGAACCCACATCCAACAACTTGGAAGTGTTAAGTAGGGTTCAAATGGATTTGAGAAGATTGATTGAAAGAGGAATTTTGAATATGAATCCAACTTCAACAAATTTAGGTATGTTGAATGGATTCAAAATTTTGATAAGGATGCTTCCATGTTCATGCATTTTAATTTTGAATTTTTTGATTTGAGGACCCTTTCCTTTAACAAATTTGGGTATGTTGAAGTAAGGGTCAAATTGATTTTGTTTTTGTTTGATTGATTTTAGAATTTTACTTAAATTTGGGTATGCTAAGTTAAAGTTTTGAAAATGATTGATTCTTTTTTTGAATTGTTGTTTGATTTTGAAATTTTGGAATTCTCACTTAGAAAATTTAGGTATTCTAAGTGAAGAATCCAAATGTGTTTGTTGATTTTGAAGATAAGATTTAAAATTTAGGCTAAGATCCTAAGTGTTTCATTTTTTATTTTGATGTTTTGATTTTTGAAAATGTAGGATCCTTAGCAAATTTAGGTATGCTAAGAAATCCTAAGTGTTTCATTTTTGTTTTGTTTTGATTGAAAGTGGAGACTTTACTTAGCAAATTTGGTATGCAAAGATGAAGTCCCACTTAGTTTTGAAATGAAAATTTCTAAATTTGAGTATGATAAATGAAATTCAAAGGTTTCAAAATTTTTTGATTTGTTTTATTTTTTGAAAATGGAAACTTCTCCTTAGAAAATTTGGTATGCTAAAAGAAGTTCCAAAGGTGTTTTATTTTATTTTGATTGAGACTTTATTTTAGCAAATTTGGTATGCTAAAGATGAAGTCCCACTTGTTTTGAAATGGAAATTCCTTAGCAAATTTGTATGCTAAATGAAATTCCAAATGTTCAAAATTTTGATTTGTTTTATTTTTTTGAAAATGGAAACTTCTTAGCAAATTTGGTATGCTAAAGAAGTTCCAAAGGTGTTTTATTTTGTTTTGTTTTTGACTTTACTTTAGCAAATTTAGTATGCTAAATTGAAGTATTGTTTTGAATGAAAATTTCACTTAAAATTTGGGTATGCTAAATGAAATTCTAAATGGTGTTCAAAATTTTGATTTTAATTTGGTTTGAATGAACTTCTCCTTAGCAAATATGGTATGTAAGAAGTTCCAAAGTGTTTGAAAATTTTGATTTTGGATTTGGAGACTTCACTTAACAAATTTGGGTATGTTAAATGAAGTTCCAAAATGTGTTTTGAAAATTTTGATTTTGGAATTTGGAAACTTCACTTAGCAAATTTGGGTATGTTAAATGAAGTTCCAAATTGTGTTTTGAAATTTTTTGATTTTGGATTTGGAGACTTCACTTAGCAAATTTGAGTATGCTAAATGAAGTTCCCAAATGTGTTTTGAATTTTGAAAGTATGATTGTTTAAGTTTAATTTTTGAAAATAGGACTCCCATTCCATAATTTGCGTATGTAGAATGGAGATCAATTTTATTTTTTTAAAATGTGAAATTTTTATTTTGTGTGTGATTATTGCTTTTTGAAAGAGGGAATTCCAACTTAATCATATATGGGATATGTTTAAGTGGGATTTCCAAATGATATTATTTTTAGTTGGGAATGAAATTTTCATTTAATAAATTTAAGTATATTAAATGAAGATATTCATATGTGCTTTTGAAAAGTTTAATTTTGTTTTACAAAATGAAATTTCCATTCAATAAGTGTGAGGTTGAATAGAAAAAAAATTCATGTGTGCTTTTGAAAATTTATGATTATGATTGATTTTGAAAGATGATTGTCATTTTATTCTGAAAATGAAATCTTCATCAAAGTGAATTGAAAGAAGATGTTCATTTATGCTTTTGGAAAATGTTAGTTTTATTTTTGAAAATCTCTACATGTAACAATTATGAGAATTATTAAATGAAGGTGCCAAAATTTTGTGGAAAATATTTTATTAAGAGCATTTTTGAAAAGGTGCTTTTTGAAAAGCAAAGTCTTTATGGAAGATTTATTTTATCTTTATTATTTTAGAATGAACCTTTCCTTATCATAAAAAAATGATAAGGAGGAAGTCTTAAAATATTTTTTTTTATTTTAGATCTTTTCATTTTACCCATTGGAGAACCCAACGGGGGTTTTAAGACCAACAAGGAATGCGGTTTTAAAACCTAAAGATGTTGGCTAGCTCAACTTAAGGATGAAATAAACAAAGTGCCAACGAAAAGAAGGATAGTCTTGGATTCATACCAAAGTACAAACTCACTATCGATACTCAAAGATAACGATCATTTACCAAAGATGGAGAGAGGAACCATCCCCAGGAGTCGCCAAAAAATCATTTGGTTAAAATTTATATAGTGAGTTACCTTTCAAATGGAGAAAAGAAAGAGACAAGACACTATATAAAAAAATTCATCTTTTAAGATGCCAGATCCTAGATGTACTTATTAAGGTGATAGTATGTTAGGAAATAGTGTATTATCAAAAGAAAGTCACTACCCTTTAATGGACCTAATCACCTCAATAAGGACTCCTAAGGATGATGTCTATATGTACGGAGATTCTTCCCTTTTACATGAAAGTAAAGTAGTTTATTTTAAATGAGAAAGTTCCTACAGGCAAGCCCCATAGTTAATTACTTCCTAAGGAAATGATCCCTTAGAAAACTCTCAAATTAGTTCATTTTTTGAAAGATCAAATGGGATTGATCAAAAGAGGAGTTATTAGAAAGCCAAATGAAGATAAGTAGGAGATCCCATGATGCTAGAAACCTGAGCATCTCAAACTATCCTATGGTTGGGCTTTACATTTTGAAATTGATTTAATTTGTTTTGAGTTGCATTTTATTAGAAATTTAGACTTAAGATTCTTAACACAAGATTAAGAAAATGCCTAAGAGGTGAGGAATTATGCTTATGGCCCACAAAGGGAGAAGCAACCTAATATAAATCTAGGAGTTTGGCAAGGGCAAAGCACAACCTAAATCTAAAAATGGGTAATTGGTTTGCTAAGAGAGACAAACCACCCAACAACTTGGACTTACAACTGGGGTACTAACCAACTCCTCCTATTATTTTAAATACATGTAGGCAAGTCTTATTTATGCAAGATTAGGCTATTATTTATTTAAGAGACTAAGTCCTTAAACTCACTCCCTAAAGAGACTAGATCATGTAAAGGCATGCTTCAAATGACCTAAATCTAATGCAATTAAAATTTCATTTTATTTTCATTTTTTGACAATTATTTTGACTCCTAATAGGATTCATATGACTAATGCATGAGAAATAAGTTATTGGCCAAAATCAGAAGGGAGGAGGTGAGTTTCCACCATGGCTCTCAAAGGTCAAGCCAAGTTCTGGCAAAGGTGGAAGCCTCCAATCAAGAGTGAAATAAGATGCATTTCATGATATATAAAAAAGAAATGCTCATCCAACTAAGGGTTGCTAATTCTTTTATCTTGATTTTAAACTAAGCTTTAGTGAGGTTATGAGTTCTTTATTTTAATTTGAGTTGTTAAGTTTGGTAAAAGATTTATTTTTCTAAAGAGCCTAATCCACATCCAGCTACATAAAGCAAGGAAACTAGGAAAATCAACTTAATGCAAAAGCTAAACAAATCATCAATTTATAAAGCTAATCGCAAAAGAATAAAGGTCAGTGGTTGGGCACCACGCACAAACCCAAAATATCAAATGTGGTAGCCGATCTACCCTTATACAACTGGATTAAAAATGAATTAAATTACAATTAGTAAAAGGAATTCATTATTATGGGGTCTTCAAGCTTTATTCTTCTTTCTTCTTCTTCTTCTTTTTTCCTCCTTTGGATGGTTGGATAGATGTCTAAGGCTTCACATGGTGCATAAGATAGATCTTATGACCAATGCTCATCCTAATCCCCATAACAATCATTCCAAAATCCTAATTGCAAAAATTTACAAAAAGGAAAAGAATAAATCTAACTAACACCGCAAAAATAAAGGTTAGCTAAAACAAACCACACATCCAAGCATGTATATTGGACTTATCACCCCACACATGGGTGACTAAGTCCACCTGCCTATGGATTATGCTTAGGGGTATAAAGCACGAAGCAAAAGCATTTATTTTTATTTATGATCCTTAAGCACAATCCCTCAGAAAAGAATAGACTAAGAATGTCCTACCATTCATTCTATGAGCATACACCCTAACATCCAATAAAACATATATCACAAAACAAAATAAACATCAAACCAGACCCACCAACCAAAAGCTAGAAGTGGTGACTTAATGTGTGTAAGGTTTGTGTGGTATGCTTAGCTATGGCTTTAGGTTCAAATTTTCTAAGTGTGAACATGTTCAACTTAGAGGAGGTTTCATTTAAGTTGTTTAATTATTTTGGGTTGATTTTATTTCATATTTTGATTTGGTTTAAGTGATCCTACAATTAATTAGTTATGAAGAGAGGAAAGAGAAGAGAACTTCTTTTCCTTCCCTAACCTAAGTAATTTCTAAAGTAGATTCACATTTTTAGTTTTTTTTAGTAAATTTTTTTGATTAAATCTTTTAATTAATCCTAAGTTTAGATACTCTAAACAAACCCATTCAAAAATAAAGGCATTTTAAGATTAAAGAAAATGAACCAAATTCACATATCACACATTACTTCATTTCTTTCCCAACATATATAACATGCATATGGATGGACCTTAACCATATATATATATATACATACAAATGAGAGTATTTAACACACTTTATGATGCATGCTAAGTAATCCATTTAAGTAAATTTAGAAGTTCAATATGCATGATTTTCTTAAGTAGATTTCCTTATCCAAAATTTCACATACACATGAAAGTAAGAAAGGCATAAGTGAGTACAACATAACAGAGGTGTAAGGTACAAGACCTACTTAGGGCTACTTAAAGCCTCACAACCTCAGGGTTGTCCAGACTAATATACCACTTTCCTTAAATACAAACATATGTATAAAAGAAATGAAATAGAAAAGGAGAATGCAAAAGTTATTAATGGATTCATTTTTTTATTTATGCAATTTATAGGTAACCCTTCTTAAGTGATAGAAGATGAATATGATATGGAATTATAAGTGTTATTCTTTTCAAATGAACCATATATCACCAAATTCCTATTCAAAACTATGCTAACATAAAGAGAAAGGAAACCTATGCTAAGCATGCCTTTATAATTTATCACATGCAAGCTTATATAAAAAATATAAGCATACTTTTAGATTTGATGTTTGATTTATATTTTGAAAATAATTTGATTTAGTAGTGATAATAGCCACTCATATTTCTACTTTAGCCAACACATGCAAAATTTGACACAAAGTAAACAATTTCATTTTAAATTTGAATTTCAAAAATATGAATGCATGAAATCACATGACATACAATTTAACATGTTGGGAAAGATTCAAAGCAATGAAAGCATGTAAACAAGTTCACTTCACTTAAATCCTAAAGACATTCTTATAGAATAAGAAAGTTTAAAATAAATCAAAGTGAATTCAAAGTGATTTTTATTTTGGAGTTTGATTTAATTTTGAAAAAAGATGAGTTTGTTGTCCTAACCCATACATGTGTTTGATATTTTGTTTAATTTTTAGATAATTAGATCCATTTTATATTGATTAGTTAAGCATAAATTAAGTGACTTAATTAACCCTTACCTACACCACAGAATAATTAACTAAATAATTATGAGCCAATGAGATGACATAAAACTCACAAGGAATTTAAATTTGCAATGCACCTAATAAGAAAAAGGCCTAATGCTTTGGCTCATAATTATTTAATTAAGCTAAGGGTTTAGCTTAAGTAATTTCAAAACCCCCTTTCACACATGAATTGGGTTTTGATTTTCTTAATTGAACTTATTAAAACCTAAGCATCTACCCAAAGTAGATTAATTTTTTTAGAACTTTTAGAATTTTAGAAATTAATGGATAATTAATGAATTAACCCTTAATTAAGAGGATTAGGAGAGGGGTTTAGGGAATAGCTTAGGAAATACCCCAAAATTATTAAACCCTACCTATCGATCTCACCTTAATCAACAATCATGGATTAAAACCACTAATCATACTTAATTATTCTTAATTACATTAAGGAGGGTAATTAAGAAACCATAGAAATTATTCTAATCAAGCCTTCAATAAATCCCAAGAAAATTAGGGATAAGTCATCCCCAAAATATACCCAAGAAATTTGAGATATTAATGAGGCTTAATTAAAAGTAATTAGCAAAATAGATTTTCAATAAACCCAAATTAGAAAAACCATAATTCAAAACCCATTGAAATTAATTTTAAAATATTCTAGGTTGAATTATCTTTCCATAGGATTTATTTCATATTTTCTAAATTTTCTATGGGAGTTATGAATTTTAGAAGATCTTAATTAATTAAATTAAATAATTTAACTAATCCCTACATAACGCACGTGCAAAAGGCTACACTTTTGCGCATCATACCGAGGGCTTTCTTGTTGTCAAATCAGATCTCCTCGTTTTAAAATAAGATATCTAAATTATCTCAACGTCCAAAATGATGGATGGATAAGATCTCCAAGTTCTTCCCTTGATCAAGATGTCCATGATAAGGGAAGATCCAAGCTTGATCTAGCAGAAAACCAAATTCAACCCACACCATCTAAAGCTAAAGTGGCAAATCCAATGGTCAAAAATCCATGGGATGAAAATTTCTTTCATAAAGCTCCCAAATATTGTAATGGTCAAAAAATCCATACCTCAGAGGTGATCACCATGCTCGAGTCCCTGAGAAGCTTCTGCTGAGACGAAGCCTTTGAAAAGGAGGTTGAGATTATATGGACTACCTCCTCTTCTATCTTGTGGTTTTGAATTCCCTTGCCTAGAACTCAAAGAGCACTTGACTTAGCTCTTGATGAAGTGCAAAACAATTGGATGGAAATTGAGAAGAGGAAGTTAGCTATTCAATTACCTCCCTATTTTCAATGCAAAAAAAGAATATGAGATTCTAACTCAGAAGCTTGGAGGCATGGATTCTCGCTTTCTAGGTTCAATCAATGTGAATGGATTTGAGTTGAATTAGGGGAGTATATCTCCCTTGAAGGATCGATGAGCACCTGCCATTTTGATCCATGATCATATGGGAGTTTGTTTTGGTTGAGGCACATGGTCAGCTGAGCCAAGAGTGGATTGCCAACCTCCCATGTTCTTGAATTTGAGTGAGAGGGAGTTTGATTTTGAGTTTTGACCCATGGGTTTGGTCTGGGACCAATGACCCAAACCCATTGGGTTGGGTGCACCACTCTTCATCCCCTTGAGCTTTAGGAAAGCCTCAAGTGAATGTGAAGAGGGTATGACCAAATTACCCATGATTGCCAAAATTTGTTCTATGGCTAGGGTAGAATGGTCATTTTATTGATTTTTTCACTTTGATGTTGGGTATGTGGAGAAACTAGGTTTGGCCAAGTTTCATGAGATTTGGAATTCATTTGATAGGTTTGGCTCATGTTGACCCATTTAGGTCAAAATGGGTCAACTTGGGTCAAGTTGACTAATTGGTCAAATTGGGTCAAACCAAGGGTTGGGTCAAGTTCATATGACCATTTGAAATGTTTTGGTGGCTTTGGTTTTATTCAATTTGGTATAGTTTTGAATTTTTCTCATATGACTTCATTTAGGTCAAATGGGTCAAGTTGACCTATTTGACCCATTTGACCTATTTGGGGTAGGTCAAGGGTAGGTTTAGGTTTGGTTAGTCATATGGAGTGGATTGCATTTCTTGCCAATCAATTTTGGCTATGTTCAATTTGGCTCAACATGACCCTTTAGTCATGTTGGGTCTAAGGTCAATTGGGCTAGTTGGTAATTGAGGCTTTGGTCAAGTTCAACAAGTGATTTGGAATGAACTTGATTATCGTTTGGATCTTAGATCAATTTTGACACATTTTGACTTTTAGGTCAAGTGGGTCAACTTGGGTCAAGTGGCCAAATGGCTAGGTTCAAATGTTGGTCAAGTTCAAACATAAGTCAATGAACTTAGATCAATGGTTTCAATCAATTTGGCCTATGGTGGATTTGGCTATGTTAGGTTTCATTTTGGGTTGACTTGTCAACCCTTAGTTTGACTTGGTTTGACCCAATTTGATTGATTGATCATCCCATGATGATTGTTGATCATGATGAGAGAGATAGATGAGTTTGGTTCAATCCAATTTGGTTAGGATTAGAATTTGGCTCATAAGGGTACTTTAGATCAAGTGAGCCTAAGTGGTCAAATGGCTTGGTCAAAGCTTGTTTTGAACTTGATTGAACCTCTTTATGGACTTATGATTGAAATATAAATCCATTTACAAGTGGTTTGAAGTCAAATGGTTTGATCCATTTGACATATTCAAAGGAAGAATATGAAAGGATTTTGCTTTGATTTTTTAACTTGGTTTTGATTGTTTGATTGAGTTTGTATTTATATACTCATGATTGTAGGTTTGATTGAATCATGAAAATCAAGTTTGGTTTGATTTGAAGTTGAGCTAAGTTCAAGATTTTACTTGAAAGGTTTTTGATTTTGAGTTTGATTTTGAATGGTTTTGATTGTTTGAATTTATATTTCATTTATATGTGAATATAAATGAGAATATAAATTGATCATGAGAAAATTTCAAGATTTGGTTTAATCATGATTTGGCTAAGTCCATTAAAGAATTTATGACTTAAGGAAATTTTTTGAAGTTTGAAGTTTGAATTTTTGAATTTGGTTTGATTGATTTATATTTATATTTCATTTATATGTGTGAAAATATATGCGGATATAAATGAATTATGAGAAAATCCCATGAATTTGAGATGGTTTGATCAAGATTTAAGCTAAGTTCATTAATGGAGAATTAATGACTTAAGAAAGATTTTAAATTGGGAATGTAATTTAAGGACTTGATTTGATTGATTTATATTTAAATTTTATTTATATATTTGAATATAAATGAAAATATAAATGAGTTTTGAGAAAATCCCATGACTTTGAGTTGATTTGATCATGATTTCGGCTAAGTCCATTAAAAGGAATATTTAAAACACTTAGGAAAGATTTTAAATTGGGAATTTAATTTGAAAATTTGATTTGATTGATTTATATTTATATTTCATTTATATATGTGTATATAAATGAGAATATAAATGAGTTTTGAGAAATCCCATGACTTTGAGTTGATTTGATCATGATTTAGGCTAAGTCCATTAAAAGGGATATTTAAAAGACTTAGGAAATTTCATGAATTAAATTGGAATTTTGAGTTTAGTTTGATTGATTTGAATTTTTATTTCATTTATATATATGAATATAAATGAGTATATAAATGGATCATGAGAAAATCCCAAAGATTTGACATGGTTTATAGTTGACTTTGGTTAAGTCCTTAAGGATAGATTAAGGACTTAAGAAAATTTGGACTTATGAATTTTGATGGATTTTGATCATGGATTTCAATCATGGAATTGATTTGAGTTTAGATCATGACTCTTGCCCACATCCTTCGGCCTTCTAGGCTCTAGTAACTGAAAATCAAGCTTCTTTAAGAGATTCTTAAAGATCTTCCTGGATACCTCCCTCTTGAATGAATATAGTATATTCAATTTGTCAATAAGAGTGTAAGTGATAGTTACCTAGTGGTGGATAATAATACTAATGCTGATGCTGTGGATGGGGATACTACTAAAGTAGTGAGGCCGCAGAACCGAGGTGGCCGATAGGTGGTGACAAGGGTGGTAGAGGAGGCTGCTAAGCTTGAGGTTTGTCTGACTGAACCTTGGCTAGCTGCTTCCCCTTATCAACTGTTGTGATTGCCCCTAGTTTTTTCTCAAAGGGTTTTCACAGTCTGGGCTTGGCTGACTGATCTTGGAAAGGTAACTGTTTGGTCTCTCCTTGTAGACTAGCTGCCTTGTTGATTAATTTCTCAAATATCTTAATAGTGAACCCTTTAAGCATGAAGGAGACCGGGCCATGAATATTCTTGAGTAGAATTTCAATGGCATGTTATTTAGACAACTGTGATTTTCATTTCATACTTATATTGTGCCATCTAAGAATGTAATCAACAAGTGACTCACCGAGGTGTTATTGAGATATAACGAGATCGCCTACAGTTATCCTTTGTTGAGCTCCAGTAAATCTCTTAATAAAGAGCTTCTCCAACTCAGCAAATGTCTTCACTAAACCATTAAGTAGTTCAACATATTAATCAAATGCGATGCCTGTTAAGCTACTGATGAAGAGGCGAAATAAGAGTGCATCACTGGTACGACATTGCAATGCCCATCTCTAAAATTTTCTATGTGCTGCCGGGGTTCCCACTACCATAAAAAATTTTGAAGGATGGAGGCACAAAGCCTTTAAGGTATTGGACACCATCAAATTCCTCCAGGTAGGGTCTATCCTTTGGAACAGATGAGGCACCTTGGGCTTGAGCCAGCACATCCCTCACATGTTGCTCCACCATGTGTTTGATGTCTTTTTCATGCATGAAGGTGCTATCCACCACCTTCCTATGCATGTTACCACTGTCTCTCTCTATAGGAATGCATCTAGGATGATCTAAAGTATGTGCCAACTCTACTTTGTCGGCCACTATGGGAGTAGGTTGTGAAATAGGAGATGAATTCTGCAATACTGACACCACTGCCATCAACTCTTTGATCTTCTTCCCCATTTGATCAATATGATCATCCCTCTACCTAAGCTAGTGGATGAGGTGCTGAGTTGAATGGATGACATCATCCTCTTCAACTACAATACCTTCCTAATTATGTTGATCTCTCTGAAGGGAGCTTCTAGTATCGACCATGTGAACTTTGACCAAATTCTCAAGGAGATCATCCTCATCTGAATCAAAGCTAACCTTTCTCTCCTCAAAATTTGACCAATCACTTCCTAGAAGTTCTCTCTTCTATGCAAAGTACTATGCTAAAATATCATCTAGGGAGTGGCCTAACCATGCCGGTATGAATATGCACTGCTGATCGGTAGAGGGGATGTGCTCACTGATAAAGATGCACCTAACCCTATCTATCACTGGAGTGCTGACTCTATGAGGGTCATGATTGTTGGAAGAGATATGCTCGTGACTGCTCATGAGCAGAGTAGTGTCCCTTGGGAGATCCACTTCCATGGGGATAGCAGAACTGTCCCCTTCCCCTTCTACAGTTGATGATGTCACTCACTCTGATGGTGGTGGTGGTGTGACCACGAAGCTGCGGGTTCACCACTCCTTCTTCACCAAGATTGAAGTAGGGGAACTCTCCCTCACCTCAGTCGGTGGAGTAGATGAAGTGGGATCCATTGGCCATAGCCAGATCACTAAAAGGGCTTTCTTCTCCCAGGATACTGTCTTCTATGCCTTCATAGGCACAGTGGATGGAAGGACTTGAACTAGTGACGTTGGACAAGGAGTGGATTAGTGTGGTGGAGAAAACACTGGATCTACCCTCGCCGAGGTTTTCCCCTTATGATTGGTGGTACCTGTCAGCACTATGTTATTGGTCCTATCGGACTGTGGCGATGACCGGGAAATCAATGAGAGGCCATTGACTATCGGAAAACATCATCACTCCGCCCCACCGAGCCGCTACTTGAGCCTCATGCTCATTTGTGAATGTGCCTGGTAACACTCCTGGGGATGATCGACCTCAAGTCAAATAATGTGCCGAACTCTGAACATTTTTGTACCCTGCCTACCTGCCGTAATACCTTCCGTAGAATGGCATAGGACTTCCTCCTATCCCTAGTAGAAACCTTGTGGTGTGTAGGAGGTGGGGGCAATGTAGCTATCCTCTGATAGTCTTCCTCTCCGTTTGATGCTGAGAGGGGGTGAAAATGGTTGCTAGTCAGCAATGGGGAAACCTCATGAGGAGAACCCCCCTCTGCTGATGTGGGATGCGGCATCCATCTCTTCGGCGGCATGCTCGTGGTGTCGCTTGATCTTACGGATCCCATTGCATCACTGTGCGGTGTTGTGTACAGCTGAGCAAGGCAATGTGAGAGATAGATCCTATGAAGGTAAGGGAGGCTATCTCCAAAGCCAGAATAGTCTTCTCCTTAGAGGGGACCAATGAGGAGGTTCTAGCACACACTCAAGCGGCGATGGGAACAACTGACTAAGTAGGAACTGAACTAACTGGCAGAACCTCGATCGCTTTCCTCTTCAGGGAAGAATAGTCAATGTCAGAAGGTAGGTCGATGCGGATGATTGACTTCTGCCCAGCCACCTCATCCCAACTAACAGTGGTGAGGGTTTCCCCACTGGTGATAATGAGCTCCCAAAATCCTCACCAAGAACACTAGGTGGAGTTACCGAGGGAGGCGGCTGATCTAGGGCCAAATCCATCCTGAATAGAAAGGTGAAAATAAACTTCTGAGAGGTCATGTGTGAAGATTACAAAGACTGCACTGACTGATCTGAGATGTATGTCTAGATTTGTTGAAATATCACTTGTATCATAATTTTTCCTTGATATTTGTTCCAAGAAAGTAACAGAAGTTTGGAGTTTTGAACCCACACTCAATAATTCAAATATGTTAAGTGGGGTTCATTGGAGAGATTTGGATGTTTTGGAGGAGAGTCCTTTGCCATTTGATTTTTTTGATTTTAGAACCTATACTCAACTAATTTAGGTAGGTTGGGTGGGGTTCAAAAATTTGAGGAGAGATTTCTTTCTTTTTGGAGATTATTTATATTTTATGTTTCTTGTTTGAAAATGTGGATAGTTTGAAAGACCTCTACTTGGCAAATTTGGGTATGCTAAGAAGAGGTTGTGATTGTGTATTTGAAATATTTTTGCTTGTGAAGATTTGATTGTGTGATATTTTGATTTGAAAATGGGGCTTCCTACTTAACAAATTTGGTATGTTAAGTAGAGGCCACGGGTGTTTGATTTGTGCTTGAAGATGAGACTTTCATTTAACAAATTTGGTATGTTAAGTGAAAGCCATATATGATTGTGAAATAGATTTGCTTCTTTTTTTTTTTTTTTGAAGATGGAGTCCCACTTAACAAATTTGGTATGTTAAGTGAATGTCCCAAATGTGGTTGAGATATGTTTGTTTTCCTTTGAAAATGAGACTCTCACTTAATAAATTTGGTATGTTAAGTGAAAGCTCAAGTGTAGTTGACATAAAAAATTGGATTCTTATTTAACAAATTTGGTATGTTAAAATAGGGATCAAATGTGTGTTGAAAAGAGACCCTCACTTAACAAATTTGGTATGTTAAGTGAAATCCTAAATGTGTTTGATATATATATATATTTTTTTTTGAAAGTAGGACTCCCACTTAACAATTTGGTGTGTTAAGTGAAAATCAAAGTTTGATATGACTTGAGAATGGGATTCTCACTTAACAAATTTGGTATGTTAAGTGGGAATCCAATATGGCATGATTATGTGGTTCTTACTTAACAAATTTGATGTGTTAAATAGAACTAAACATTTGAAAATGAGACTCTTACTTAGAAATATTGGATATGCTAAGTAAAAGCCTAAATGTATGTTTTTTTATTTTTGAAAATGAGACCCTCTCTTAACAAATTCAAATTGTTAAGTGAAGTCAAATTTTATGTTTTGGAAATGAGACCCCCACTTAACAAATTGAAATTATTAAGCGAAAGTCAAATTTAAATTTTAAAAATGAGTCTGCCACTTTAACAAATTGAAACTGTTAAGTGAAAGTCAAATGTTTTGAAACTGAGACCCCCACTTAGTAAATTGAAATTGTTAAGTGAAGGTCAAATTTATGTTTTTGGAAATGAGACCCACACTTAACAAATTGAAACTGTTAAGTGAAAGTCAAATTCATGTTTAAAAATGAGACCCTCACTTTAACAAATTGAATATGTTAAGTGAAGGTCAAATTAACAAATTGAAATTATTAAGCGAAAGTCAAATTTAGATTTTAAAAATGAGTCTGACACTTTAACAAATTGAAACTGTTAAGTGAAAGTCAAATGTTTTGAAACTGAGACCCCCACTTAGTAAATTGAAATTGTTAAGTGAAGGTCAAATTTATGTTTTGAAAATGAGACCCTCACTTAACAAATTAAAATTGTTAAGTGAAAGTCAAATTTTATGTTTTGAAAATGAGACCCTCACTTAACAAATTAAAATTGTTAAGTGAAAGTCAAATTTTATGTTTGATTCAAATAGAGATCCTCACTTAATAAATTTGGATATGTTAAGTGGGAATCAAACATGACATGATTTGCTTTTGAAAAGAACCTCCATTTAGCAATCATGGAGGGGTTTTGATTTTGTGATTTTGTGAGTTTCTTGAAAGGTGCTTTTGGAAAGTGTCATTTTTGTGAGAGGATTTATTTTCTTTAAATTTCATGATAAACCTTGCCTCACCAAGCTAGTGGTGAGGAGGTTCTAAATTTTTATTATCTCCTTTCATTGATAAATAATGCTTTCACCTATTGAGGAACCCAATAGGGGTTTCAAGAGGGTGAGGTCCTAAAACCTAAAGAATGTTGGCTAACTTGACTTAAGAATGAAATAAGCTAAGTGCCAATGGAAGGAAAGATAGTTTCGGACTCACTTGAAATACAAGTCCACTATCGATGCTCGGAGAAAATAATCATCTACTAGAGATGGAGAGAGGAACCATCCCCGGTGGAGTCGCCAGAAAAATCTGTGGTGTTTATGTTTGGTTTGGTGTGCTTTATGTGTATATATGAGGGGACACCATGCATATCTAAGATGTACTTATTAAGGTGATCGGGTATGACATTAAGGAATAGTGTACTATCTAGAGAGAAAGAAGTCACTAACTATAATGGACCTAATCACCTAATAAGGACTCCTAAGGCATGAGGTCTTCGAATATACCAGAGATTTTTCCCCTACTTTACATGGAAGAGTAAAGAAAGGTTTATTTAAATTAGGTTCATTAAGTTTCTTATAGAGGAAAGCCTCCATAGTTAATTACATCTTAAGGAAAATGAATCCCTTAAGAAAACTCTCGATTAAAGTAGGCAATTGTTGTCTCCAAAGAATTCAAAGATAAGAATATCAAAGGATTAGTTGTATTTTTCAAAATCAAGTGGGAGAGATCAAAATGGAAGAGCTCTTATCAAATCAAAGGAAGATGAGTAGCGAGTGCTCATGATACTTAAGAAGCCTAGTGAGCACTCTAATCTATCATATGGTTGGGCTTTATATATTTAAATTTGAAGAGATTTATTTATTTGAGTGGAAATTTTATTAGAAATCTAGGACTTATAATTCCACAATACAATATTGTGGAAATGCCTAAGAAGTGAGGATTTATGCTTATAGTCCGCAAAGAGAAACAACAATCTCAGATTCTAAATCTAGGGAGCTTTGGTGAGGGCCAAAACATGACCCAAATCTAAGGCGAAAGTGGCTATATGATTTACCTCCATAAAAGAGAGTAAGCCACCCATCGCTTACCGCTAGAGTGGTACCAACTAACTCCTCATACACTTTAAATCTATGTAGGAAAGTCATATGCTTTCGAGATGATTAAGCTGTAATTTATTTAGAAGAGAAACTAAGTTCTTAAAATCACTCCCTAAATGAGTAGATCATGAAGGGCATGAATAATGACTTAAATCTAATGCAACTTTTGTGAAGTTTTATTTGATTTTTGGACTTTTTATATTGACACAACCTATAGGATTTTGTATGCCTAAATGCATGACAAATTGATTATGGGTCAAATCGAAAGAGAAAGAGGTGTCTTTCCATCAAAGGCTCTTACAAGTTAAGCTTTTATTCTCTGGCATAGATGGATGCCCTCTCTTAACAAGAGTGAAAGAATATGACATGCCTGATATTACACATATAATCATCCAGCTAAGGAGTTGCTAAATATTTTTATTATCTTGATTTAATTCCTAGGCTTTTGTGTGAGGTTATGAGTTATTTTAAAATTTTGGTTATGAGTTATTGGTGGAATAGAAAATTTATTTTTATCCTAAGAGCCTAATCGTATCCAGGCCACACAACAATCACCAATCATAAAGAAACTATGAAAAGGCATGCTGTTTTTAATACACAAGCTAAATAAACCATCAAACAATTTTATAAAACTGTCGCAAAAGAATAAGAGGTCGGTGTGGTCAGGTACCACCGTACAACCCGAAAAGAAATGTGGGTAGCTGAGCTCTACCCTTATACATCTCGGTATAATGAAAGAATAATTACAATTATAAAATGATAAGTGTTATGGGGTCTTCATTCTTCATCCTCCATTCTTCACTTTTCATCTTTCATTTCTTCATTTTGCTTTGCTCCATTTCTTTCTTTTTCTTTATTTCGTTGGGAAGTTGTTTGCCAAAGGCATCACATGGTGCATAAGACTTGGTCTTATAACTAATGTTCATCCTATTTCCCATAACATTTATCCTAATCCTAATGCAAATATTATATTTAAAGGGAAGAAAGTAAATCTAGCTACACCTGCAAAATAAATGTTAGCTAAACACACCATACAACCCAAGCAATTATAGGAATATTTGGACTTAGCACCCCACACATGGGTAACCAAGTCCACCTATCTTAACTTGGGCTATGTTTAGGGCTAAGCAACCTACATAGCAAAAAGTATTTATATTTTTATTACAGCGGTCCCTTAAGCACAACCCCTTGCATAAAATATGATTAGGCTAATATCGGCCTAACATTCAGGCTACGCACATACACCCTAACATCGGTCTAAAACAATACATCACAAAACTAAACATTCATCAAACCATGCACCGCCCTAACATAAAGCTAGAAATGGTGACTTAGTCTAATGTGCATGTGTTAAAGCTTGTGTAGTATGTCCTAACTAAGCTTTAGAGTTATGATTTGCTAAGTGTGGGGGATTTAATTTATAAAGGGTTGATTTCTCTTTAAGTGGTTTAGTTGATTTGAGGATTTCACTTAGTAATTTTTTTTGTTTCATATAGCATACACTTAGCAACTAAGTGTTATAAAGAGAAGAAAGAGAGAGAGAGAGTCTCTCTTTTATCCCTACCTTAAGTCATTTCTAAGGTAAGTTAATTAATGAATTTTCTTTAGTGAATAGTTTATTATGTGTTTTAATTAACCCTAAGTTTAGATTCATTCTAAATAACACTATTCAATAAGAAAGGCATCTTAGATTAATTAGGATGGATTACTATCACATAACTCACATTCATTTATTTCTTTCCATCATGTATATGATGCATATGAATAATCTTAAGCATACCAATACATGCAATGTAAATCTTAGCACACTTTGATGATGAATGCAAAAGAGTGTATTTGGAAATTTAAATATTTCATTCGTTGATTGAATTATGAATGCATGTCTTTACTATGTAGAAAAGAGAGATTTTTCATCAATTAGCTAAATACACATTTACATGCATAAAAGTTTTAAGTGAGTACAATGCTATTATTTTCTACACTAAGAGTGTAAGGTACAAGACCTACTTAGGGCTACTTAAAGCCTCATGGCCCCGGGATGTCCAGACTAATATACCACTTTTCTCAAATACATATGAATGTACAAAAAGAGCCAAATGGATAGGAAATCATGCAAGAAATTATGTTTGATTTGGTTGTATAATTTACATGTGTAATATGAAATTCTTTCTAAGTCTTAACATGGATATGCATAGGAATAGATTTAGGCAAGTGTTGTGTTCTTTTCAAATGAACTATACACTTACAAATTCTATGTGAATCCATGTTAAGGTAGGGAAAGAGAACATCATATTGCACATCTTATACTATCATCACATGCAAGCTTATAAATATTTGTAATTCATTGTTGACCTCACTTTTGAGTGAGCTTTCAACCTTCCATCTTAGACATATGACTCCTCTTAGATATTAAGAGTTTCTTAGTCTTAAGACACTTAGTGATTAGGTGAACACTTAACCTAACCTTAGAGAATTAGAAGAGTTAGCCATAGGAATAGGTGATGCCTTAGGGGTGTTAGAAAACTTGCCTACCGTTTAGCTTGAACCAAATCCTCACTTCCTTCTTTCAAGTCAAACTCTAAATCAATTCCAAATCAAATTTCAAATCAATTCCAACCTAATTGATCAACTTCAAACTCAAATCAATTCCAAACTTAATTGATTTTCTCAAATCAAATTCAAATCAACTTCAATTCCAAATCAAAACTCAAATCAATTCAAAACTTAATTGATTTTCTCAAATCAAATTCAAATCAACTTCAATTTCAAATCGAATCTCAAATAAATTCCAAATTAATTGATTTTCTGAAACCTTAAATCAATTCCAATGGATTTTTTTCAATCATGAATCAATTCCAAATGATTGAAACCCATGATTGAATGCCAAATTCAAAAATCTTTCCTAAGTCACTTTGATTCCATCTTGTGGACTTAACTCAAATCAAATCCAAATCAAATCAAATTCAAAAGATTTTATGACAACCAATTTATATTCTCATTTATATTCACAAATATAAATAAAATATAAATTCAAACAATCAAACCAAATCCAAAACTCAAATCCAAATCTAATCAAAATCCAACCTAAATCATTTCAAGTCAAAGTCTTGAACTTAGCCAAATCAACCTCAAATCAATTCAAACCCTTGGATTTCCTTCATGATTCAATCAATTCTTCAATCATGAATCCAAATATAAACACAAACTTTAATCATCAAACCAAATTTAAACTCAAAACTCAAACCCAAATCAACCCCATGTTCATTTTGAAGTTGATTTAAATGAATCAAAACCCATTTGACTCAAATCACTTGCAAATGAATTTATATTTCAATCATTCCATATGTGAGTTCAACCAAACTTGATTCAAGCCTTGATCAAGTCTTGACTCACTTAGGCTCACTTGACCCAAAGTAACCTAAAACATCTTTTGAGCCAATCTCTAACCAAATCGGATTGAACTAAGCCCACCTAAGCCTCACATTGTGAGCAATAATCATCATGAGATGGTCAATCACTCAAATTGGGTCAAACTAAGTCAAACCTAAGCATTGACTAAGTCAACACTTAGCCAAAATGAAACTTAAACTAGCCAAAATCCACCATAGGCCCAGTTGATTGAAACCATTGATCAAAATTACTTCATGATCAATGTTTGAACTTGACCAAGTCATCATTTGAGCCTAACTTAGTCCAATTGGCCACTGATCCAAGTTGACCCAACTTGACCTAAAAAGTCAAAATGGGTCAAATCTTGATCTAACCCAAATCAATTGCAACCATTGGGTCAAGTTCATTCTAAATTACTTGTTGAACTTGACCAAAGCCTCAATTGGCCAACTAGACCCAACCTAGCCCAATTGACCATGAACCCAACTTGACCTAAAAGGTCAAATCAAGCTAGAATCAAATCAAAAAAAATTTGATTGAAACTAAAGCATGAAAAATATTTCAAATGACCAACCAAACCTAAACCAACCCATGACCAACCTAATTGGGTAAAATGGGTCAAATTGTCCAACTTGACCCATTTGACCTAAATGAAATCAAATGAACCAAAACCAAATATAAACCAAATTGAACCAAATCAATGATGCCAAAATATTTCAAATAGTCATATGAACTTGACCTAACCCAAGTTTGACCCAATTTGACCAATTGGTCAGCTTAACCCAAGTTGACCCATTTTGACCTAAACGGGTCAACATGAGCCAAATGATATCAAATCAACTCCAAATTTCTTGAAATTTGGACCAACCATTTCAAACTATTTCAAATCTGTCCAAATTGAAATTAAAGCCAAATGCCTATTTTACCCCTAGGTCAAGGGGTAACCTATGACTAATTCCACTTGGAATTTGGTCATACCCTTTTCATGTCCACTTGGCACTCTCTTAGTGGACCAAATTGACACTAATGAGAGTGTGCACATGACCCAATGAGTTTTGGTCAGCCAAACCCAATCGAAAGCCAAAACTGATCACTCACTTGGAAATGGGCACATGGGATCACCTCCCACACCTCATTTAACACATGGAAACTCCTCCACTCCCTTCCTCTACCAAAATGGAACCATGTGGAGCTTAAAACGGCCTAACAACCCCACTCAATAGGATCAATTCAATCAAAATGGAAGACACTCTCACCCATCCAATCCTTGTAGGGGGAGATATACTCCCCCTAATTCCACTTCATTTTGAAGGACTCACTGTCGATTGAGCTTTAGGAACTCAGAGGAAGCATTGCCAAGCTCTCCCATGGTTTTCAAAGCTCATTTTGAATTCTCCATTTTGGATTTTTTTTCAAAGCCAAAATAGGGGAGTTCATTTGAAATTTCACTTTGCTCAATTCACCACCACAAGATAATTCCTCTTGCAAACACCTTCAAGGCATCAAGTTGAGTTCATCCAAGTCAAATCCCAAGCACTGAAGCCATGGGAAGGGGGAGTTAGACCAAAGCCGCAAGCACTTGAAGAGGAGTTTGGCCAATAGTGGGATCCCCTTGATCTCAAGCCTTCAAACCTTCAACAGGGCTTCGTCTTCACTAGACGAAGCTACCTCAACATTTGGGAGCACCGGTGTTAGCCTACGATGAGGTATGCTTCAAAACCGAGCTTAGTGTAGGATTTCTTTGGTCATTTGTGAAGAGAAGTTTGACCTCAATTGAAATCCACCGTTGGATGTCTTGCTTATTGCTCTTAGATGGTGATCAATTTACTCAATCCGAAAGCACAAGTGATCATTGGGATGAGCCGCCGCCTCCCAGAGATGGAGGATGAATCATGGATGTCCATCCCGTGTTTTGGATGGACAATTAATCCATGTTCCCGATTAATCCCTTTGATATCGCAAGCGATGACATCGATCTTTTATCGACGGTCCAAGGAAAAGTGTAGCCGACCGTGGTACGTGACAACTTAAATAACTAATCGCCATGCCATGGAAAGTGCGTGCCAATGTTTAACAAAATTAGTTATATAATTAGGGGATTTAATTAATTCTTAATCACTGAAACTTCAAAAATACATAACTAAATGTAGAAAAATCAGAAAAATACAAACTCAACTTCATTTTAAAGATATTTCAAAGGGGAATAATATAAAATTAATTTTAATTGATTTTAAACAGTGACATTTTCTTAATTTGAGTTTTATTGGGTTGTTATTCTATTAATTACTCTTTGATTATTCCAATAATTAATTCCAAATTCCTTAGGGTTAATTAGTGGGATGACCTCGGCCTCCCTGATTTTCTTGGAATTTATTATTGGGTTTAATTTAGGTAATTGCTTATTTCATCTCTAATTACTCCTTTAATCAATTAAATGATTAATTAATCTATCAAGTGATGATAATTCATTAATTAAATTTGTTAATCACCTTAGAACAGTGGATAGACTTAGAGAATGAGATTAGGATGCCTTTTCTAAATCTTTTCCCCTAAGTCTATTTCATTTGAATGAAAACTTAATTAATTTACAAATTAATTAATGATTTAATCACTTCATTAAATAGCTTAATTAAACAAACTCAAAATCAAAAATTAATCTGAAAACTTAATCACTTAATCAATCCTCTCTTGGGTAGATACTTAGGAGTTCAATAACCTAATTAAGCTTAAGAAAATCAAATCCAACCTACATGTGTGGGAAGGGTTATGAAACTACTTAATTAAACCCCTTAGCTTAATTAATCAATAATTGTGAGCCAATTGTATTAGGCCCTTTCTATCTTAAGGTGCATTGCTGATTTAAATTCAATGTGGTTGCGTATCATATGTTGGCCCACAATTGTTTGAATAATTATGTTAAGGAGGTGTAGGTAAGGGGTAATTAATGAACTTAATTCACACTTTAACCTAAACAAAACATAAAATCAACTTAATGATTCTAAAAATTAAACTAAAATAACATATAGATGTGGGATATGGGTTAGGACCAGTAAACATTTTCTCATTTCTTAAAATTCAAATCAAACTCAAAAATTAAAATAAAATTTCTTTAAACAACTTTGATTCACTTTAAATGATCTTATTCCATAGGATTGTCTTTAGGAATTAATCAATGTGAATGAAATTGCATGCTTACATCAATTCATCTGTTTCCAAGTATGTTAAATATTGTTTGTCATGTGAACTCATGCATTCATACCTTTTGAAAAATCAAATTAAAATGAAATGTTTCCTTTATGTCAAATTGCATGTTTTGACTAAAGTGAGAATATGAATGGCTATTATCACTACTAAATCAAAATTTATTTTAAAATCTATAAATCAAACATTACAAACCAAAGGTATGCTACTTATAATTACTTATGAGCTTGCATGTGAGTATAACATAAGATGTGCATTATGTGGCTTTTCCTTCTCTTTTCTTTTAACATAGTTTTGAATAGGATTTGCAAAGTGTATAGTTCATTTGAAAAGGACACAACACTTGCTTAAATCCATTACTATGCTATCAATTAAGAAGGATATTCACACTTACACATGTAAATTGCATAAACAAATCAAACAAACAAACATAAACTTTTTGCATCATTCTTTTTCCATTCATTTCTTTTTGTACATGTACATGTATTTAAGAAAAGTGGTATATTACCGACATCTGGGGTGAGGCTTTAAGTAGCCCCAAGTAGTTACCTTACACCCCTGTGTAGAAAATAATGGTACTCACTTATGTCTTTCATACATGTAAATGTGCATATGAATAATAGATAAAAGAATCCCTTTATTTTCTACCCAACAAAATCATACATCGTAAAAACATTCCAAATTTCCTTAAATAATATCATTTAACATCCATCATTAAGGTGTGCTAAATATTTCCATTTGCATGTATAGATATGCTTAGGATTCATCCATATGCATGTTACACATGTTGTAAAGAAATAAAATGTTGTGTATTTTGTGATAGTAATTCAGTTTAGTTAATCATAAAATGCCTTTCCTTTTGAATTGGTTTGTTTAGGGAAAATCTAAACTTACGATTAATTAAAACACATAATAAAATATTTACTAAACAAAAATCACTAATGAATCTACCTAAAAAATTACTTAAGGTGGGGAGTAAAGAGAAGTTTTCTTCTCTTTTCTTCTCTTTACAACACTTAGTAATTAAGTGTAAGTCTACTCAAATCAAAATAAATCATCAAATAAAATCAATCAAATCAACTAAGCAACTTAAATGAAATCATCCATCTAAGTTGAACCCTTTCACACTTAGAAACTTACACCCTAAAGCCTAGCTAAGATACCACACAAGCCTTAAATGGCACACACCTTAGGCTAAGTCACCATTTCTAGTCCTATGCTAGGGCGGTGCATGGTTTGATGTTTGCTTTTATTTTGTGATGTGATGTTTTAGTCTGGATGTTAGGGTGTATGTGTGTAGACTAAATGGTAGGGTGATCTTAGTCCAACCAAAATGCTTAAGGGGTGTTGTATAAAAATATAAAAATTGCATTCGCTGTGTAGGTTGCTTATACCCCTTAGCATAATCCAAAATAGGCCAGGTGGACTTGGTTACCCATCTGTGGGGTACTAAGTCTAATTTATTCATATACATGCTTAGGATTGTGTGGTTTGTTTAGCTAATCTATATTTTAAAAGTTTTAGTTAGATTTACTTTTCCCATTTTCATGTTTTGCAATTAAGATTTGGAATGATTGTTATGGGGGATTAGGATGAACATTGGTTATAAGATTATGTCTTATGTACCATGTGAAGCCTTTGGAGCAACCACATTTTAATCAAAAGAAGAAAAAGAAAGAAGAAAGAAAGAAGAAAGAAGAAATGAAGAAGAAAGAAAGAAGAAAGAAGAAATGAAGAAATGAAGAAATGAAGAATGAAGACCCCCATAACATGAATTCTTTCTTGATTGTAATTAGTTCATTTGTAATCCGGGTTATATAAGGGTAGAGCTCGGCTACCCAATTTCTTTTTTCGGGTTTGTGTGGTGGAGCTTGACCTCAAAAGGCCTTTTATTCTTTTGCGCTAGCTTCATAAATTGTTTGATGTTTGTTTAGCTTGTGCATTAAGATGACATGCTTTCCTAGTCTCTTTCTTGCTTTGATGTATGACCTAGATGATGATTAGGCTCTTAGGATAAATAAATTTTAATCCAACAAAAATAACTCAAAACTAAAAAAATAAATAACTCATAACCTCACTTAAAGTCTAGGTTATAAACAAGATAAAATAATTAGCAACCCCTTAACTGGATGTTGTATGTTTTCACATCATGCATAAAAAATATCTTGTTTCACTCTTACTATGGAGGGCTTCCACGTTTGCCAGGAAACTTGGCTTGATCTTTGAGAGCCATGGTGGAAACACACCTCCTTTCTCGTTGATTTTGGCCCATAATCCAACTTCTCATGCATTAGGCATATGAATCCCATAGCATGTGTCAAATGAATTGTCCAAAATGAAAATAAAACATAACAAAAATTTGCATTATATTTAAGTCATTAATCATTCCCTACATAATCTAGTCTCTTAGGGAGTGTGTTTTAAGGACTTAGTCTCTTTCTAAATAAGCAACAGCTTAACTATCTTGCAAAATAATCTGACTTGCCTACACATTTTTAAAATCATAGGCGGAGTTAGTTGGCAGCCACCCCCAGACGGTTGTAAGTCCAACAGTCGAGTGGTTTATCCTCTCTTATGGAGGTAAACCAAATACCCATTTTTGCCTTAGATTTAGGTTGTGCTTTTGGCCTTCACTAAAGCTCTCTAGATTTAGGTTCAGAGGTTGCTACTTTCCTTTGCGGGCTACGAACATAAATCCTCACCTCTTAGGCATTTTCATGATCTTATGTTATGGAATTATAAGTCCTAGATTTCTAACAAAAAATTCTACTCAAACAAATAATTCCCATTAATTTCAAAAATATAAGGCCCAACCATAGAATAGTTTGGGATGTTTACAAGGCTTCCTAGTATCCTAAGCATCTCCTACTTATCTTCCTTTGGTTTCGATAATAACTCCCTCTGCTTGATCAATCCCATTTGATCTTCTAAAAAATAAACTAATTGATTGATAGTCCTATCTTTGAAATCTTTGAAGACAACGATCATTTACCTTAATCGAGAGTATTCTTAAGGAATCTTATTTCTTATGATGTAATTAACTATGGGGGCTTGCCTCCATAGGGAACTTAATGAACATAATTTAAAATAAACCCTGCTTTACTTTTTCATGTAGAGTAGGGGAGGAATCTCTGGTACATTCCAAAGACTCATAGTTCTTAGGAGTCCTTATTAAGGTGATTAGGTCCATTTGTAGGATGGTGACTTCTGTCTCTCGAGATAGTACATCATTCCTCAATGTCTTACCCGATCACCCTAATAAGAACATCTGCAGATCTGCATGGTCCAACACAAGAACTATTTTTTATTATTTTTGTTCTTCATTTATTCTCTCTATAAAAGAAAGAGGGTAGATAAAGAATAAAAATTTCATCCACATTCATTTATAATTGATTTATAGGTTTTGAAAATAAGTTTTGGTTTAATAGTGATAATAGCCACTCATATTCTTAATTTAAGTAAACATATTCAATTTGTCATAAAAGAAAACATTTTATTTAATTAATTTTCAAAAAAAAATGAATGCATGATTTCATATGGAAAACAATATTTAGCATGAATGAAAAGAAATAAAGGAATGTAAGCACAAGATTTCATTCATCTCTAATTAATTCCTAAAGACAATCATATTAAATAAGGCTATTTAAAATGAACCAAATTTCTTTTAAAGACATTTTAAACTTTGAGTTTGATTTGATTTAAGAAATATGAGAGAGGATTTCTAATCCTAATTTATTTTCCCATGTGTTAATTAATTTGTTTTAATGAAGAATGTTTAAGTTGATTTTATGTTTTGATTATGTTAAGGTATGAATTAAATGAATTAATTATCCCTTATCTATATCACCTTAAGTTAATTAACTAATTAATAATAAGCCAATATGATATGCAACCACATGAAAAGTAAATTTACAATGCTCCTAAGAAATGAAAGGGGCCTAATGCAATTGGCTTGTGATTAATAGTTAATTAATCTTAAGGGATCTCACTTAATTATTTTTATGATTTTCTCACCCATGTGAGCCAATCATAATTTCATTATCTCTCTCCTTGGGTTATTGAACCCCCAAGGAGCTACCCAAGATCAATTAAAGGTTGCTTAGGTGTGGATGAATTGATCTTTAATTTTAATTTCATTAAGCTTTTAATGAATTGATTAAACATTTTGGTTATGCTTTAATTTGAATGATGAAATTGAATTAGGGGAGATGATCAAGAGCAAGTCCCCAATCCTAATCCCTAAATCATTTAAACATCCAATCAGATTTCAATTTTCTTATTTTGAAGATTAATCACTTAATTAATCAATTAATCATTCCATGAACCCATTAATTAATTTGATTTCTAAAGATAAAGAAGACTTAGGAAATGAATTAGGAAAAGTATCCCTAATCACATTCCCTAAGTGATCTTACTATTCAACAGAAATAATTATGTTTAAATGATTAATCAAGTTACTATTCATTCCTTAATTATAATTAATTGGATTAAGAGAGTGATTTGGGCTTCATCAAGTGATTTACTTAATTAAGCAATCAATAAAATCCCAAAAAAATAGGGAGGTAGAGGTCATCCCTATAAACATCCACAAAAAATTTGAGATTAATTGAGTACTTAATTAAGGTGTAATTAAGCTAATTATATTTTTGATAAAACCTTAATTAAGCTAAAATCACTATTCAAAATCAATTAATTATGATTTTCCTATATTATCCTCTAAAATATCTTCAACATGAGCCTAGGTTTGTATTTTTTAGATTTTTCTAGAATTAGTTATGATTTTTTGAATGTTTTAGAATTAAAATCTAATTAATTAGCCATAATTAAAGCCTTAATCCCGTTGAACCACATGGCAGTTGACGCGACGCACTTTGCATGTGGTGTGATGGGATTGTCTATTTAAGTAGTCACATCCGCATAACTCACCGACGGACATCTTCGTGGCCGATCTAAGATCGGACGGCCATGATTCGATCCGTGGTGTAGGAAAAGAATCAGAGCCACTACCATGGGATTTGATTAGAGCCATTCATCTCAATCACGTGAGATGGATGGCTCATGATCAATCTCATTCACGAGTGATGAAAGATGGATGTCGTCCATCTTCCCTCGTTCGATCCGAGCTCACCCGAGCTCGGATTGTCTCCAAACTCTTCCCACACCTTCGGGGAAGGGAGACGCACACATCCAACATTCAATTTTCCATGAAATTCAAATTTTCTTCACAAAGGACCAACCCACTTTTTTATACAAGGCTCAATTTATGAAATTACCTCACCGGAGCTAATGTCCGGTGGTGCAACGCCGGAGGTAGCTTCACCTAGTTGAGGTGAGGCCCTGTTGAAGAGCTTTAAGCTTGATTTGGTGTGGGAGGCTCGGTTGACCAATCCATGCATGTGAAGGCATCAGCTCCGATCGAACTCACACCTCTAGCTACTTGGGAGCATGGGAATTGGTATGGTTGGCTGTAATAGGGTATGGTGATGGTGTGGCTAAGAGGAATTGAAATTTGATTGAGTGGAGAGGGAGTATTGCTCAGGATTGGGATGCCCTATTTTTTTCTTTGCTCAAAAATGGGCAATGATGAATGGAGAGGGCTTGGGGATCCTTGCAAACACTCTGAGGGGCTTTGTAATTCACTTAGGAGAGCTCACGATGCAAGTGTGTGCAAAATTGTGTTCGAATTATGGGGCTATACCCCTCAATTTTCCATCATTGATGGACAGTAGTGTGCGCACGTTTTGCACTGGCTCGCCACCGTCCAGTTGCCAGACTTGTCTCCATCAAGTCAAGGAGGCACGCCAGGGATGGGAGGAATGATGGGAGGCTGCCATGGACCCAATGTGCAAGAATGCCAAGGCTTAGATCCAATGAGTGCTCTGTTTGGGTTGGAGGTGAGTCAAGTCACCTCCTAAAAATCCTTGGACAACCTAAAGTGAGTTAGGTTAGCTAGGTGGGTTAGGGGAAGGTTCCATGAAGTGCCAATAAGCTACCATGGGGATGGGCAAGCTGACTTTAGCTTGGATCCGATGGTTTTAAGGTTTAAATCCTATGATTTGATGGCTAACCCCCTTGGTGAGCCACTTGGCTTTTAGGCTGATTTGAAAATAAATTAGGACATGTTTGGGTCGAGTTTGACTGAGTCTTAGGGTCCCATAAGTTGGTTTGGAGGATTTGCTTGGTCAAATGGGTTCCATTTGGGCTAGGTTAGTTGACCAATTGGTCAAATTAGGTCAAACCAAGGAGGTTGATATTATGATTTAACATATTTTTTTTCAATTAATTTGGATTGGTTTGGCATAGGTTTAAATTTGATTCATTTGGATTCAAAGGGTCAAATTGGTCAAGTTATTTGACCAATTTGACCAAATTAGGTTAAGTGTATGAGTCAAGTTCAATTGGTTGATTAAAATTATTGTAGGCTTTCTTTTGGTTTAATTTGGAATTAATTTGAATTTTGGTCAATTTGACCTTTTAGGTCAATTTGGGTTAGGTAATCAAGACCAATTGGTCAACTTGGGCTCAATCATGGCTTTGGTCAAGTTCAACAAGTGATTTAGAATGACTGGAGCCATTGGTTGCAATCAATTTAGATTAAATCATGATTTGACCCGTATTGGCTTTTTAGGCCAATTTGGGTCAACTTAGGTCAAGTGGCCAATTAGGCTTGGTTTAGCTCAATTGATGACTTGGTCATGTTTAATCATTGATTATGAATAAGTTTGGGTCAATTGTTTCACTCAATTTGGCATATGATGAATTTTGGCTAGTTTGAGTTTCATTTGTCCTAAGTGTTGACTTGGTCAAAGGCTAAGTTTGACTTGGTTACCCAATTCAAGGTGGTTGATCACCCCATGATGATTGTTGATCATGATTGAGGTTTAGATAGGCTTAGTTCACTCCAATTTGGGTTGGAATGAAAATTGGCTCAAAAATATCCTTTAGATCACTTTGGGTCAAGTGAGCCTAAATGGGTCAATTGGCTTGATCAAAGTTTGATTCAAGTTTAATTTAGGATTGAAATATGAATCCAATTGTAATTGGCTTGGAGCCAAATGGGTTTTGGTTCATATGACAATTTCAAGTCAAAAGGGTTAACGTGTGCTTGATTTAGGTTGACTTGGTTTTGGTTTGATAATGGTGGTTTATGTTTATGTTTGGATTAATGATTGAAGGAATGATTGAATCATGAAGAAATCCATGAGTTTTGAGTTGACTTGGGTTTCATTTAGCCAAGTTCAAAAGTTTGGCTAAAAGGGCTAAATTTGAGAATTTGATTTGATTTGAGTTTAGTTTTGGTCATTTGAATTTATATTTCATTTATATTTACAAATGGTTGACCTCATTTTTTAGGATGAGCTCTCAACTCCTCCATCTTAGACATAGGACTTCTCTTAGACTTTAAGAGTTCCTTAGTAAGACACATCTAGTGATTAGGTGGACACTCTACCTAGCCATAGAAACTTAGAAGTGTTAGCCATAGGAATAAGTCATGCCTTAAGGGTGTTAGGAAAATTTGCCTACCCTTAGCTTGAACCACTCCTCACCTTTCCTTCATTCAAGTCAAAATCCAAATCAATTCTATTTGATTTTCTCCAAACTCAAATCAATTCCATGATTGAAATCTATGATTGAAACCCATGATCAAAATCCATAAAAATTCCTAAGTCTAAATTTTCCTAAGTCCTTAATCTATCCTTAAGGACTTAACCAAAGTCAACTCTAAACCATGTCAAATCTTTGGGATTTTCTCATGATCCATTTATACCTCATTTATATTCACATATATAAATGAAATATAAATTCAAATCAATCAAACTAAACTCAAAATTCCAACTTAATGCATGAAATTTCCTAAGTCTTTAAATATCCCTTTTAATGGACTTAGCCTAAATCATGATCAAATCAACTCAAAGTCATGGGATTTTCTCAAAACTCATTTATATTCTCATTTATATTCACATATATAAATGAAATATAAATATAAATTAATTAAATCAAATCCTCAAATTAAATTTCCAATTTAAAATCTTTCCTAAGTCTTTTAAATATTCCTTTCAATGGACTTAGCCTAAATCATGATCAAATCAACTCAAAGTCATGGGATTTTCTCAAATTCTCATTTATATTCATATATATAAATGAAATATAGATATAAATCAATCAAATCAAGTCCTCAAATTAAATTCCCAATTTAAAATCTTTCTTAAGTCATTAATTCTCTATTAATAGATTTAGCCTAAATCTTGATCAAACCATCTCAAATTCATGGGATTTTCTAATAACTCATTTATATCCTCATTTATATTCACATATATAAATGAAATATAAATATAAATCAATCAAACCAAATTCAAAAATTCAAACTTCAAACTTCAAAAATTTCCTTAAGTCATAAATTCCCTTTTAATGGACTTAGCCTAAATCATGATTAAACCACTTCAAATCCTTGAAATTCTCTCATGAACAATTTATATTCTCATTTATAATCACATATATAAATGAAATATTAATTTAAACAACCAAAAGCAATTCCAAAAATCAAACTCAAAATCCAACCAAAGCCTTTCAAGTGAAAATCTTGAACTTAGCCAAATCAACTTCAAATCAAACCAAACTATTAATTTTCTCTCATGAATCAAACCTACAATCATTTGACCATATATAAATACAAACTCCAATCAAACAATCAAAACCTAAGTTAAAAGTCAAAGCCAAAATCCTTTCATATTCTTCCTTTGAATATGAAATTGTCAAATGGATCAAAACCCATTTGACTTCAAACCACTTGTAAATGGATTTATATTTCAATCATAAGCCCATAAAAAAGTTCAATCAAATTCAAATCAAGCTTTGACCAAACCATTTGACCCACTTAGTCTCACTTGACCCAAATTGACCTAAAGTACCCTTATGAGCCAAATTCTAATCCTAACCAAATTGGATTGAACCAAACTCATCTATCCCTCTCATCATGATCAACAATCATCATGGGATGATCAATCAATCAAATTGAGTCAAACTAAGTCAAACCTAAGGGTTGATCAAGTCAACACTTAACCCAAAATGAAATCTAACATAGCCAAAATCCTACCATAGGCCAAATTGATTGAAACCTTTGATCTAAGTTCATTCATGACTTATGTTTGAACTTGAAAAATTCAACATTTGAGCCTAACCTAGCCTAATTGGCCACTTGACCCAAGTTGACCCAACTTGACCTAAAATGTCAAAATGTGTCAAAACTTGATCTAAGCCAAATTGATCCAAAGCAATGGGTCAAGTTCATTCTAAATCACTTATTGAACTTGACCAAAGCCTCAATTGGCCAACTAGACCCAACCTAACCCAATTGACCTTAGACCCAACATGACCTAAAGGGGTCGTGTTGAGCCAAAATTGAACATAGCCAAAATTGATTGGAAACAAAGATACCAATCCACTCCATATGACTAACCAAACTTAAACCTACCCTTGACCTAGCCTGAATAGGTCAAATGGGTCAAATGGTCAACTTGACCCATTTGACCTAAATTAAGTCATATGAGCCAAATTCAAAACTATACCAAATTGAATCAAACCAAAGCCACCAAAACATTTCAAATGGTCAAATGAACTTGACCCAACCCTTGGTTTGACCCAATTTGACCAATTGGTCAACTTGACCCAAGTTGACCCATTTTGACCTAAATGGGTCAACATGAGCCAAACCATATCAAATGAATTCTGAATCTTATAAAACTTGGTCAAACCTAGTTTCTCCACATACCCAACATACCCAAAGTGAAAAATCAACAAAATGATCATTCTACCCCTAGGCCATAGAACAAATTTTGGACTAATCTATGGGTAATTTGATCATACCACATTCACTTGAGGCTTTCCTAAAAGCTCAAGGGGACCTGAAGAGTGGTGCACCCAACCCAATGGGTTTGGTCAGCCAATGGTCCCTAGACCAAACCTGACCCCATGGGTCAAAACTCAAAAATCAAACTCCCTCTCCCACTCAAATTCAAGCACATGGGAGGTTGGTAATCCACTCCTTGGCTCAAATCAACCATGTGCACACTCAAAATGGCCAAAAAAAAATCCCCAATATGATCAATTGGATCAAAATGACACAACGGCTTGCGGCCATCCGATCCTTCAAGGGGGAGATATACTCCCCTAAACGAACTCAAATCCATCCTTAATTTGATTGAACCTAGGGAAGCAGAAGCCATTCCTCAGCCTCCTCAAGCTTCCTAGAGTGAAATCAAATCTCATATTCTCGATTTTGCAGTGTGAAAATAGGGGAGGTCCATTGAAGAGCTAACTTCCTCTTCACTCAATTTCCATCCAATTATTCTTGCATACTTCATCAAGGAGTTAAGTCGAGTGCACCCAAGCTCTCTTTGAAGTTCCGAAGGGAAGGGGGGAACTAGCTTGATCAAAGCCACAAGCTAGCTAAGGAGGAGGTGGTCCATATACCAATCCACTCAACCTCAAGTGCTCATACTCTCAACACAGCTTCGTCTCAACCAGACTAAGCTTCTTCAAGGGACTCGAGCGCTGGTGATCACCTTTGGCGAGGTATGAGATTTTTCGACCATTAAACTCAATGTGGTGTGGAGGTTTGTGAAAGAAATTTTCATCCCATGGAATTTTGACCATTGGGTTTGCCGCTCTTTAGCTTTAAAAGGTGTGGGTTGAATTTGATTTGAATCTGAGCTAGATCGAGCTTGGATCTTCCCCTTGATTATGGATGGTCTCTATTGATCAAGTGGAAGAACTTGGGAGATCTCAGCTATCCATCCATACATTTTGGATGGATGACTGAGAAAATTCCCCATCTTTAGATATTTGTTATTCATTTTAAAACCATGGGGAGATCTCTGGCCATCCATTCTTTGATAGGACGGCAGAGATCAAACCGGCGCCAACCGTCTGATTTGACAACTTAAGTACTCATGGCGCCGCGGTAAAGTGTATGACCACCACCGCCACGCTGAGCTGAGGATAAGTTAATTATTTTACTTAATCTTTAACCTGGGGATCTTCTATAATTCCTCAAAAATTTAAAAAATATTTAAAAAAATCCTATGGAAAGATAATTCAATTTAGTATTTTAAAATTAATTTCAATGAGTTTGAATTATAGTTTTCTTGGAAATCTAATTTTGAATTACTTTTAATGGACTCATTTAAAACCTCAAGGCTTGATTAGAATAATTACATATAGATTTTTTAATTACCCTCCTTAATCTAATTAAGGATAATTAAGGCATGATTAGTGGTTTTAATGCATGATTAGGGTCTATTAAGGTCATATCCAGTAAGTAGGGGTTTAGGGAATAATTTTGGGGCATTTCCCTTAAGCTATTCCCTAAACCCCCTTTTTCTTTCCTTAATCTCCTCTTAATTAAGGGTTAATTCATTAATTATCCCCTTAATTAAATTTCTCAAAATTTTAAAAAGTTTCAGAACTTAATTAATCTACTTTGGGTAGATGCTTAGATGTTTAATAACCTACTTTCAATTAAGAAAATCAAAACTCATCTCATATGTGTGAAAGGGTGTTTTGAAATTACTTAAGCTAAACCCCTTAGCTTAATTAACCTTTAATTATGAGTCAAATTGCATTAGGCCTTTTTCTAATTAGGTGCATTGCAAATTCAAATTCCTTGTGAGTCTTTATGTCATCTCATTGGCTCATAATTATTTGGTTAATTATTCTAAGGCGGTGTAGGTAAGGGTTAATTAAGTCACTTAATTCATACCTTAACCTAATCAATATTTAAACATAGATATAATTATCTAAAAATTAAACCAAAATATCAAACACATGTGGGAATGGGTTAGGAATAGCAAACTAAGCTCACCTTTTCAAAATTAAATCAAACTCCAAACTAAACAAAAATCGCTTTGAATTCACTTTGATTTATTTTAAACTTTTATATTCTATAGGAATGTCTTTAGGATTTAAGTGAAGTGAACTTGTTTGCATGATTTCATTACTTTGAATCTTTCCCCAACATGTTAAACTTGTATGTCATGTGATTTCATGCATTCATAGTTTCCAAATTCAAATTAAAAAATGAAATTGTTTACTTTATGTCAAATTTGAAAGTGTTGGCTAAAGTAGAAATATGAGTAGCTATTATCACTACTAAATCCAAGTTTTTTTCAAAATACATAAATCAAACATCAAATTGAAAGTATGCTATTTATATTTTAATTATAAGCTTGCATGTGATAAATTATAAAGGCATGCTTAGCATAGGTTTCCTTTCTCCTTTATGATTAGCATAGTTTTGAATAGGAATTTGGTGAGACACATGGTTCATTTGAAAAGGACTAATACTCACTTAATTTCATATCCTATTCATTTCTATACTATCACTTAAGAAGGGTTCCCTATACTTGCATACATAAATTGCATAAATAAAAAATGAATCCATTAATGCAACTTTTGCATTCTCCTTTTCTATTTCATTTCTTTTATACATATGTTTATATTTAAGGAAAGTGGTATATTAGTCCTGACAACCCCGAGGTTGAAAGGCTTTCAGTAGCCCCAAGTAGGTCTTGTACCTTACACCTCTGGTTAATAATGATGTTGTACTCACTTATGCCTTTCTTACTATTATGTGTGCATGTGAAAATTTGGATAAGGAAATCCCTTTCAACTTAAAAAAAATCATGTATATTCAACTTCTAAATCTGCTTAAATGGATTACTTAGCATGCATCATAAAGTGTGTTAAATACTCTTATTTGTATGTATAGATATTCTTAAGCTCCATCCATATGCATGTTATATATGTTGGGAAAGAAATGAAGTAATGTGTATTTTGTGAATTTGGTTCATTTTCTTTAATCTTAAAATGCCTTTCATTTTGAACAGGGTTATTTAGAGTTTATCTAAACTTAGGATTAATTAAAAGATTTAATCAAAATATTCACTAAACAAAACTAAAAATGTGAATCTACTTTAGAAATTACTTAGGTTAGGGACGGAAAGAGAATTTTTATTCTCTTTCCCTCTCTTTATAACTTAGTAATTAATTGTAGGATCCACTTAAACTAAATCAAAACATAAAATAAAATCAACCCAAAATAATTAAACAACTTAAATGAAATCTTCCTCTAAGTTGAACATGTTCTTCACACTTAGAAAATATGAACCTAAAGCCATAGCTAAGCATACCATACAAGCCTTCAAAGCACATACATTAGCCTAAGTCACCACTTCAAGCTTTAGGTTAGGTCGGTGCATGGTTTGATGTTTGTTTTATTTTGTGATATATGTTTTAAAATGGATGTTAGGGTGTATGCTCGTAGAATGAATGGTAGGATATTCTTAGTCTAACTATTCTTTTCTACAGGGGATTGTGCTTAAGGGGAGATATCATAAATAAAATATAAATGCTTTTTCTTGCAGGTGCTTTATGCCCCTAAGCATAATCCATAAGCTAGGTGGACATAGTCACCCATGTGTGGGGTGATAAGTCCAATATACATGCTCGATATTTGTGTGGTTTATTTTAGCTAACTTTTGTTTTGCAGGTGTTAGTTAGATTTCTATTCTTTTTCTTTTCATGTAAATTTGTGCAATTAGAGTTTTGGAATAATTGTTATGGGGATTAGGATGAATATTGTTTATAAGATCCTATCTTATGCACCATGTGAAGCCTTGGAGCATCTATCTACCAACCATCCAAAAGGAGGAACAAAAGAAGAAAAGAAGAAGAAAGAAGAAGAGAAGAAAAGAAGAAAGAAGAATAAAGCTTGAAGACCCCCCATAACAATGAATTCCTTTGCTTAATTATAATTTAATTTATTTATAATCCGGGTTATATAAGGGTAGAGCTCGGCTACCCACATTTGATATTTTTGGGTTTGTGCGGTGGTGCCCGACCATAATGGCCTTTTATTCTTTTTGCGATTAGCTTTATAAATTGATTGATGATTTGTTTAGCTTTTGCATTAAGTGGCATGTTTTTTATAGTTTCTTCCTTGCTTTATGTATGGCATGGATGTGGATTAGGCTCTTTAGGGAAAAATAAATCTTTTACCAAACTTAAAAACTTAAATTAAAAATAAAGAACGCATAACCTCACCAAAGCTTAGGTTTAAAATCAAGATAAAAGAATTAGCAACCCCTTAACTGGATGAGCATTTCTTTTGTAATATCATGCACAAATGCATCTTATTTCACTCTTGATTGGAGGGCATTCACCTTAGCCAGAGAACTTTGGCTTGAAAGAGCCATGGTGGAAACTCACCTTCTCCCTTTCTGATTTTGGCCAATAACTTGATTTCTCATGCATTACCATATGAATCCTATTAAATTGAAATAAAATAATTGTCCAAAAATAAAAATAAAATGAAATTTGAATTGCATTAGATTTAGGTCATTTGAAGCATGTCTTTTATATAATCTAGTCTTTTTAGGGAGTGAGTTTAAGGACTTAGTCTCTTTCTAAATAAATAACAGTCTAGCTATCTTATATAAGCATAAAGACTTGCCTACATGTATTTAAAATCATAGGAGGAGTTAGTTGGCGTCACCCCGTGTTATAAGTCTGTTATCGAGTGGTTTGTCCTCTGTGGAGACAAACCAATACCCATTTTCCTTAGATTTAGGTTGTGCTTACGGCCCTCATCAAAGCTCCCTATCGGTTACGTATTGCTCTCCAATTTTGCTTAGGGTCATAAGCATAATTCCTCACCTCTTAGGTATTTTCTTAATCTTGTATTAAGGAATCTTAAGTCCTAAATTTTTAATAAAAATGTAACTCAAATAAATTACATCAATTTCAAAAATGTAAAGCCCAAACATAGGATAGTTTGAGATGATCGCTAGGTCTCCTAGCATCGTGGGAACCTCCTACTTATCTTCCTTTGGCTTCACTGACAACTCCCTCTTTTGATCAACCCCATTTGATCTTTCAAAAATGAACTAATCGATTGATAGTCTGTTCCTATTGAAATCTTCAAAGATAACAATCATTGCTTTAATCAAGAGTTTTCCTAAGGGATCCCATCACTTAGGATGTAATTAACTATGAGGGCTTGCCCCTGTAGGGAACTTAATTAATTTGATTTAAAATAAACCCTGCTTTACTTTTCCATGTAGCGGAAAATATCTTGTACATATCGGAGACTCATCCTTAGAAGTCCTTATTGGTGATTAGGTCCATTAAAGGTAGTGATTTCTGTCTTTCAAGATAGTACACTATTTTCTTGATGACGTACTCGATCACCTGAATAAGTACATCTGCGGATCTGCATGACATCTTAAAAAGATGAATTTCTATAATAGTACATTGTCATCTTTCTTTTCTCCACATATTTGAAAGGTGACTCTGACACTCAATAGAAATTTTTAACCAACATGAATATAAATGAAGATATAAATGGTCATGAGAAAATCACTTGAGTTTGGAAGTGATTTGATATGATTAAATTAGGGATTATGTAGGTTAAAAGGGCTAACTTGGGTTCTGATTTAGTTTGATTTATTTTTTATCATTAGATGGTGGGTTTCATTTATATTTATGAGTATAAATGAAGGATTGTGTGGGTTCCAAAAATTTTCCACCGACCTCTCTGATGAAAATAGTGTTTAAGTGTTGATGTAATTTTCAGAAGGCAGATGGAATAATAGATAAGACACTACCAAGATTTTGCCCTCATTTTGGAGGACTTTAGATCTGGTTCTAGGTTTCTATAGGCATAAGCCCCATAGTTATTACCCCTCTCAATAAGTGAGAGAACTTTCGATTAAGGCGGTCATTAGATACAATGCGTGGCGTATAGTATGGAGTTTTAGAATTTAGATTATGAAATTTATCATTTTAGCTTAAAGCGGATGGTTGGGGAATGATGATGTGCCCAATCTAGATCCACATGGTTTCCATCATCCGGCGTTGGTCCCAAGTCTACTTAGTCGAGGAGGTCAACTTGAAGGATCCTCACAACACATGAGTTACGTCATCCAAGAAATACTTATAAATGTTAGGTGGAGTTTATCTAAGGAGACAGACTTAAGTCTACCTTAGGTGAGGTTTATTTTTCAAATATACCCCATGATTCACAACTCAAAGGCGAGGTTGGGGAGCATCTGTCTGATGTGATCATGATATAATGAGTCTGGCCAAACCACACGTCGAGGACTCGATGGGATCATCTGTGAAACTATTGCTAAACCAGTCAGAGGACACGGGCCACATCCTTATTGGCAAGAGATTGATTGAGAGTGAACATAGTAGAATACTTGATTTGACATTTGCTCCTTTATGAGCAAGAGTTATCTTAGTTTATCACCCCCGATAAATAGTTATGGAAGGTGGATAGATTGAGTTTGATTTAAGTTTTTAATGATAGAGTTTCATTTAAACAGTTTCAGATTGCTACTTAATTTGATTTGAAAATGAATTAATTTGAATATATTTAAGAGCTTTAGATACTATCAACTCTGTTTAGTTCTAACAGGAGATCTACTTATCACGACGAGAATCGGTTCTCAAATATTTCACTAATTTATTATTATATGTTTTAGGTTTTGTTAACAGAGCCAATCTAAGACTAAACCGGGAAGCAACCCGTGCACGCATCTTAGACACTTGAATTTAAGCATTCAGCATAGTGTCGGGGCCCATGTGTGTATTTAATTTTAGGTAATTTTTGTGTTTGAATTATGAGATTGATTTCAAATTTTCATTTAATTCCAACTTGCTTTGAGCATTTTTGACATTAAAATTTGCGAAATCTTTATGTCAAACATGCGGTGTTTAACTTAGCTAATTTCATATAATTAATGAAATCATTGATTTTGAAAATCATAATTAGAATGAAATTTCTTAATTTTTGATCAAAGGAAGCCCTATTATTTCTATAGATTTTGATTTAGTATCGCCTTCTGTCTACCTGTACAAAAAGTTGCAGATCCAGTGGAGAAGAAGGCATTTTGATTTAGATGGTAGTTTAAAAAATTACTTGCTTTTAGTTTACTTATTGAGCTTTTACAATTCTCTCAATTTAATTATGCTCAATTTACATCAATTTTGATAAGTTATGTCGATTTCAGTGTTTGTTGCTTTAGCCCTACTCATGCTTATTAAGCATAGTAATCACCTCCATATTATAAGAATTATTAAACCCAATTTGGATCCATCCTTAGATTTTAGGTTTATTGGTTTGTTATGAGTTTAGTATTAGTCCCAATTCCAATTAGAAGCTTGTTTAATTTTGAAAAATTTACAAGAAAATGGAACTCACTTTTTTCAATTTAAGCCATGAGAATTGCAATTAGAGTTTGTAGTTTAATATTAGCCTCCCCAAAGTTTGTGAGTTTAATATTAGCTTTCCCCAAATTTTGTGCATTTTAAATGAATGTTCTATTCTTTTCAAAATTTGCTTTAAAGGCACCCTCATTTTTTGTTTGACGCTTTAAGTTAAAATTAACCGCCGATTTCCCTACTTAGCCTTCTTAAATCAGCTCATTTCACTCTCCATTTTTTTTTTAAGTCAAAAGATTTGACGTAATTTGAACCTCTCGATCATCCCATGTGCATTAGAGTATTTTGGCTTTTCTGCGCCCTCTTGAAGCGGTGGTGTCTTTTACACCATAGCTATTTTCATCTCATCGTTCTCTTGAGCCCATGCCTTCGAACTGAAAAAAGACATACATTGCAATATATATTCATCCCCCTTTTTTTTTCTAAGTCTAAAATTTAGACAAAAATTCTCGGCGTCATATCATTATAGGGTGCAGTGTTGGCTTACTGATGCTACTTGAGCATAGGAGTGGTGTCTTGACACCAACCATATTTTTCATCTCATCATCTCTTGAGCTCATGAGCCTTTAATCTGAAGACAATACATATATATTCATTCCCTCTTTTTTTTAAGTCTAAAATTGAAATTTTGACAAAATTTCATCTAGGGAGCGATCTAGGTGTTGGCTTATATCTTGAGCATAGTGTCTTGTGACACCACAACCTATTTTTTTTATCCTGTCGCACCCTCTTGAGCACAACGAGGCCTTCAAATCTGCATAGAAACACAAGTATGTATGTATGTATATATATATATATATATTCACATTCACATATCCCACATATTCTAATGCATTTTCGGTGCGATGCAATCCTAGGAAAAGGAATGGGGCTAGGTATGCGATTGGGGATGCAAGGCAAGGAGTGCGACACTAAAAATCGAAAGAAGAATTCACCGGCGATGTTCTTCCCTCAGTGGCGAGTAGGAAGGCTAAAGAAAGGAATATCGAAATCAAAGAAGAATTCGCCTCTTGACAATGTTCTTCCCCTGATTGCTGTGAAGTGAAAATGGGATGGGAAAAGGTGAGGAATGCGACGCCGGAAATCAAAAATAGAATTCGTCTCTTGACGATGTTCTTCCCTCAGTTTGCAACAAAATGAAAAGTGGAAGAGTTACGAGGAGTGCGATGCCAAAAATCGATAGAAGAATTTACCTCTTGACGATGCTCTTCCCCCGATTACTATGAAGTGAAAACGGGATGGCTAAGCAATGCGACACCAATGAAGAAGAATCGTGATGTTCTTGATTTGGATGAAGTAAAATGGTGAAATTTGATGGGTTGTGAGCTTGGAAGGATTACACGAACGGGCGGGTTGTGGAATAGAGACTGACTGGAAGAAGGTTTTAGCTCGGGTGAGAATGGGCCAGGTTTGGGAAGGTGTGGGCAACAGCTGATTAAGAGCGGGTTGGCAATGCAGTTGAGGTTGGAAAATCTGGGCAGGAAAGCGGCGGGGAAGCGAGATTGACGGTGCATGGGAAAAGTCGGTAGGGAGCGCATGAAAATGTGGAATAAGCGGCGAACGGAGAAGTCAAGTGGGATCCAGGTGGTGGGGTGGTCAAACGTCATGTCTTGGCAGAAGGGTCGAAGTTCGTGGAGTGGAGGCAGAGTCGGCTTCTGATACGAGTCTTGAGGAAGCAGAGTGAGCAGTGGGTTAGATGGAAGGAGTTCGTGATGGTGCAGACAGGATTGCTAGAGATCGATTCAGAAGAATCTTTGTGAGATCAGGGAAAAAATCGAGAGGGATGGTGTTACCTTGTCCGAGAGGATCTGAGAGAGGAGAGTGGGAGAAAATGAGAGTTTTCTTTTCGAGAGAATGAGGAGGAATGGGGAGTGGTTTGAACCTCTTTTCTTTGATTTTTTAGAAAATAGGAGGAAACAGTTGAGCATGGGGTAATGGGAATTTTAATAAATTTGAATTAAATATTTCTAATATTGATTTCACACTGGTAAATACACATAGTCAATATATATCGATTTAAGGTAATTCTGATGTTCTGAATGTAACGACGTTGTCCGTTTCGTGATCCGAGGCTGTTTGGTTCAAGTTGACATCAAATTGAGTCCATTTCAGCTTAAACTACTCGTCGCCGCTTTCGACCATTCAATTTTTGTGTAGACTCGTTCGAATTGAGTGCAAATAGTCTTATTTGATAGATTTTGATATTTCAAAGCCAATGGCATGATCAATTTCATGAATAGAGGTCGTTTGATCCTCGTCATAGCTTCCTGACTTCGATATGTATATTGACACATTGATAACTCGAGCGCTTAATCAATTGATCATTAGATTTTGCAATATTTATATTTTGATCAATTTTGATATTTTGAATGCGTTAGTGAAGTTCGTTTGATCGATAGGTCATTTGATCATTTTGAGACATCAGCATTTTGAGCCTCATTTATTTTGTCACCTCAAGTCTCGAATTTGATTTATGGCTTGTCTTGATTTATGACACACATATGGAGGTCAACAAATGCCCCCCAACAAGTATGATTCGTGCATGGAGCGAGTCACATTTGTTGAAAATTGGTTGACCTTTTAGCACATAGAACTTGGATCATTTTCGGCTTTGATTTGCGAAGCTTTGAACTTTATAGGATTTATCATTACTATGCTGCCTTGTTCAGAACATGCTAAATGATGGGCTTGGCCAATTTGTTAGAATCAACTTGTTGGATAGGGAAGAGTTCTTACACCATCTACTCTCTACTTCAATGTCTTTGCAAAAGATCTCTTTCTTTTATGTCGTTGCAGACTTGAGTTTCCTCGAACCCTAACTTCGTGCTTGGTTGGGTTTGATGGAGGAATTGATCTGCTTATTTTGATGAAGGACTATCCTAGCTTTGAGCTTGATGGACTTGATGAAAGATTGACCTGATTTGTCAATATTGACTTGTCGAAGTGTATGTATGTCATGAATCCCTATGTTTCTTGCTTTGGATTGGATTTGGAGGATACATACAGATGACCCAACCTTCCGGCTTATATAAGGCCAATGTTGAGTTATTAGTCTAGCAACGTGTACTTTAACAGAATGAGTAACCACAAAATTCTTTTAGTTTAACCATTAGCTTTGTTTAAACTCTGGAATTGCTTCCTCGGTCCCCTGATTTCTGCTTTGATAGACTTGATGAGGAGATTGGCTTTGACCTGTGCTTTGAGCTTGATCAGATCATTTGAGAATATATTGAAATATCACATTACGTGTATGAAGATTGATTTGAAGCGAATTGAGTATTTCCTTAGATTGCTTGATCTATCGATCAAGTAGAGATCTCTTAGATCTGGTTGCTTGTAATCACTAAGATTTGGTTTGAGATTGAACATATCATCATTGAATTGACGGCGGCTCTTTCACTACGCCTTTTCTTACGCTTGTTGAGGAGAGCGTCAATAACTTGCCATATTTGGGCTTATTGAGTTGACCTTTAGAACTACTCGAGTCTTCAACTTAAGGCGTAGTGGGTTGGTGGTTTTATCATCGGGATGAAGGGGCTCTTTCACTTTTCTTTCGCTTGTTGAGTGAGGAGAGCATCAGCAACTCAACTATTTATGGGCTTGTTGAGTCTGACCTTTAGAACCCATATGTATCCTAGACTTTAGGATGTAAAGGTTGATGTTTCTCCAACTTAAATGATTGAAGCCTCCAAAATTGTGAGTTCTTCTGACTTGATCTCCAGAATTTAGCAAATCTGAGAGATAAATATCTTGACATTTAGGGCTGTAATTTCATGCATAGAAATAGATTCTTTTTATTTCTGCAAGAACATGCAACTTAACAATGATAATTATAGATATATTTAGGGATTTAGGTGTAACACTCGATGTCAACCTGAATCAGAACATATTTAAGGATCTCATCTTATGGCACAATGTCAACTCAAATAAACTTAATATAAACTAAAATATCCCCTGTCTTGGGGAGGATAAAGTACATTTAGAGAATTTTCAAGATGAAAATATACAAATACATCATATTTGAATTGATGTACTCTAAATAAGATTTTAACATACAACATTGATTTCATCTATATAAAATCTAAAATGCCCTATGTATAGAGAATTTTCAGAAAAAATTCTTCATGGGTATGTTTATTTAGGGATCTGGCATGAAGCATGATGTCAACCTAAATAGATATACTAAAAAAATATACTGTCTTCTTGAGAGGATTTATATTATACTTGGGAATGTATTTATCATGTATAATACTTTTTCAGTATGACCATTAATTGCGGTATCTTTCACCATTTAGGTTGATGAGTTGGTATGCCCTCCTTGATACACTTTTCAATGACAAAAGGGTCTTCCAGTTAGGCTCAAATTTGCCACCAAATTTTTGAGAATAATTGGTCTTAGCACCAGACCAATTCTCCTTTTGGAATGTTAGAGGCCGGACCGTGTGGTCAAAAGCCCTGGACATCTTTGCTCAGTAGACTTCCAAATTTTGATGAGCTTGTAATCTAACTTTATCAAGCGCGTCGAGTTCCTCCATTCTCAGATGAGCATTTTGATATTCAGTTACTGGATGGATACTCGAAGTGAAGGCAACTCAACTTCAAGTGGAAGAACTCTTTCAGTTCCAAATACCAATGAATAGGGAGTGGCTTTAGTCAGCGTCTTGTAGGTAGTTCGATGCACCCATAGAGCCTCTACTAGCTTGGTATGCCATTCTCTCTTATTTTTGGTGAGAATCTTCTTAAGTAGTTTGACTAATGTATTATTGAAGGACTCTACCAAACCATTTGCTCCTGGATTATATATTGAAGAGTATCTCCAATCAATTTTGTGTTGATCAACAAATCTATAAATCCTTATACTTTTAAAGGTCATTATCGAATTATTCGACACTCCAAATCTATAGACTACATTATGTGAAGAAGTTGATCACTTTCGATCGTGTAACTTCTTTAAATGGGTAACCTCACTTAGAGAAATAATCGGTCGTTCTAGGATGAAGCGATGTCGGTGATGACGGATCGATTGGTCCAATTACATCTATACCCCAACATTCGAATGGTCAGGATGTTATTGTTGGGTGTAATGGATTTGGAGGTTGATGGATGAGATCCATATGTACTTGACACTCATGACACTTCTTAGCATGATTAATACAGTCTCTCATCATTGATGGCCAATAATAACCCATCCTTTTGATCTTTACTGTCATATTGGGACCTGACTGATGTACACCACAAAGTCCTTCATGAACTTCAACCATCACTTTATTAGCTTCGTCTACATCTATACATCGTAGCCATATTTGTTCAAAGTATCTACGATATAGAGTATTGTTGACAAAAGCATAGCGTAACATTATCTTCTTGATTTGAGCTGCTAGTTATTTATTACTTGGTAATTTGCCTTCTTTAAAGTAAATGAAGGGGTTGCCTCAATCATTGACTCTTCTACAAAGGCACAACTTCATTGATTTTGGGGAGTATGAGCAACCGTCACATCCTGGTCAAATTTGGTAACCCTCTACCTACGGGATTGATACTTTATGGCTCTAGACTCATCGAGTAAATATGCCGATCATGACATAATCACCATTCATACTTGCCATTTCCTTAGCTTTTGCTAAGTAGTTCTTTGCTATTCTCGAGAGACTCGTTAGTGTGATATTTGGTATGCTTCATAAGCGAGAACTCACTTGTTATAGAAAGCTAACTCAAGCTTGTTAATTCTATAGATTGATTTATAATAAGTCGAGAATCATCAAAAATATGCAAGTGCCTATGAAAATAGCTTCTTCAAGACCTGCCACTAATGCTTCATATTCAGCTTCATTATTAGTTCTTGGCTTGGTCAATCCATATGATAGTCTTATTATCCCTCCCTCTGGTGTTATGAAGATCATGCCGATTCCTGCTCTTGCTCTTGGGAAATTTAGATGTTAGACTTGTTTGATCGATGAGGCTCCATCAAAGTACATTTTCCAAATTTATGATTTTCTCTTCATGAATGAGCATAATTTGCTCATGCAAATCATTAAGAGAAGAGTCCAGGGATAGGATGGGAAAATTAAGACTTGTCCCTTCAGCGAAAATGTATGTGATATCAAATTGTAAAAGTAATATCGCCCATCTTGCCGGACCTATCAACGCGGTCTTGTCATCAAGATTGGATCCTTGAGATGAGGGTAATCTTGTGAGATAATATATAGTGGAAAAACTTTTGGACTACAAATATCTGTGCCAAACAGTGCTTCTCTATTGAAAAGTATCTCATTTTTGCTCTAATTAGCCTTCGACTGATATAATAAAGAGCATTTTCTTTATTTTCTTGATTGTGTTGTGCCAACAATGCCCTAAGAGACTCTTCTAATGTAGTTGTGTATAGAATGAGGGGCTTCCCAGGAATAGGAGCTACCAGGATTGGTGGATTTAACAAGTAGCTTTTAATACTATTGAAGACTTCTTGACACTCTTTGTCTCACTTGAATAGAGCGTCCTTCTTCATTAACCTTGCAAATGGTTGAAAGCATCCTGATAAGTTTGATATAAATTGATGGATGAATGTGAGTTATCCTTGTAAAGAATAGAGCTAACACAAACTCTTCGGTGGAGGCATCTCCATAATTGCCTTGATTTTAGCTGGATCAATTTCAATACCTATAATGTACCCAGAATTTTTTGGAGGATACCCAATGCATATTTTAGAGGATTCATCTTGAGATCATATTTTGATTCTCTCTACAATTCTCAAGTCTTCAAAGTGATTTTCATAGTTTAGCTCACCACCAAATCATCAACATAACATTCCACCTTTTGATGAATCAACTCATCAAAAATATGTCATGGCTCTTTGGTATGTATTTTTTTTTTCAAGCCAAAGGGCATGACCGTAAATATGCCAATAGTGTTAATGATGTATATTTCATCTTCGTCATTTTGATTTGGTTGTATATCCATCCATGAATGAGAACATGTCATAGTTGGAAGTGTTGCCCACTAATAATTCTGATATTGGAAGCAAAAAGTCATCTTTTGGGCACACCTTATTTAGGTCCCGGAAGTCAATGCAGAGACGTATTTGATTGTTCTTCTTTCTGACTGGGACAATATTGGCTATCCAATCTGCATACTTCTTCTCTATGAAGCTGCTTCAATTATTTTTTAGTTTCTACAATTACCTATTCTTCAATCTCCAATCTCATTCGCTAGAGCTTGCTTAATGAGTGTACATCTAGCTAGTTTATGAACGCTATATCGGGATAAGTTTAGTATTTAGAATATGTCCAAGCAAAATAATCCAATTCACAAAGTAGCATTTTTAGCTCTTCAACTTTCTCATCAAAGAAGATGAAAGTTGGGCGATCATCCTAGCTCTAGGTTGACTTCTTTAAGTTCATCCATAGTAGTTATTTGTCCACCATCTTGTTCTTCTGTATTGGCTTCCACTTCTTCATCATTTTTAAGAAGAATTTCATGGGAATCATCTTCTTCATCACTAAGAGTTTCTAACTTCTATTATATTATAACAGGCTCTATCTTGATGAGATTTCTGGATGAACCCAGACTTTAGTGATAAACTTATCATTTCTCTGTGATGCTTGAGGACTTCTTTGGCTCCACATCTTATTAAAGATTTGAGTCCTATGTTTAGTAGTTCCAATATGAACTCCAAGCTTATGCATCATTCTTCGTAACTTCTGTGGATAGTATATTGGTATTCTTGTTGGCACTATCTCATTGGAATTTTTATGTTGAGTAGGTTGTTCAAAATTGAGGTGAGACTCTTAGATTTATAATAGAGTTCTGTGCCACTCTCACTCAACGGCATCACATAGAATGTTATCAATTCTTCAATATTATGAACCTCTAGTGGAGTGATTTCTTTGAAGCACTGTTGAGGGATGGGTATAATTTTGAGTGAGTCATCTCCGCCAAGTGAGTTATCCTTTGATGCAAAACTCCTATTTCCATAAGTAGATTCAAAATCATAGTCTGAATCAGAATCACTTATTTTATACTCTGCTTTTCTTGAGAGCTTATAAGTTCTCTTAGGTTTGACATATATCTTCTTCTTCTGTCACTTCCCAAATGAGGAACTAATTTTCTAACTTAGGTGCGAATCAAGTGCTTTAGGGAGTTGGCATTGCCTTTCTTCTTACTCCTTTCGCTCTTTCACTTTGTGAAATTGCTTTTTAGTTTCTGAAGTGGATGCTACCGCTTCAAGAGGCTCTGTTGGCTTAGGCTCTTTAAGGATGAATTACTTTGCATCTTCATAAATTTTTGCTTCATTGATGGAGAATAGTTGTAGGTTACCGAGAATTCTGAATTCTTCTCCATCTTTCAGATACTTCATATATTGATGCATAGTTGATGGGACCATGCCATCCTCATGCAGCCACGGCCGGCCCAAGAGAGCTCTAAATGATGTATCGGCATCGATTACATGAAACTTGGCTTCTATATATAAATCTTTGAACGAGAATAAAAGAACCCAAAGTTTTCTGCCTTTTCATTGAATCCATGAACCATCAACTTATCTCTCCCAAGATGTTGGATATCAGTGATAATCCTCTTAATACCTTTAGACTCATAAGATTGATATAAGAACCTAGATCAATCAATATTCACTAATCGAGATGCCATCACTCTAGTAACATAAAGAGGTTGATGATCCGTTCCCAACATAAGATCTTCTAAAAATGTGATTCTTGGGAGATCTTGAGTTTGCAATTTTAGTCATGCATTTTTTAGCAAAAGTAAGCTTTCATAACTCTCGGATCTTTGAGCTTTATCAAAGTTTCTAGGTCTTTTGACATCAAGAGAGCCTCACACACTCAGGGATCTTTCTGTGATAGAATATTATAATCTATCTTCTCGCTTGATTTAGGCTTCTAGGAATTTCTAGGAATAATATCCTCATTGACTTCAATTTTCTTTCCTTTGTCTTTATTTGCATTTTCCTTCTTTGATAAAGGTGGTAAGACTTTATCACATCTCAACTGAACTTGAATAACTTTGTCGCCGATTCTTCAAGAGTAGTTTCTTCAAGTTCTTCTTATTCTCGAAGATTGGCCAAAAGGGTTAGACTCATTTTTCAACATCATACATTTCATATTGATATCGATGAGTCGACTCTTCTCTCGTGGGAAAATATAGATCTTCATCTAATTGTATTGTCTTGTTGATCATTAAACAAAATTCACACTAGCTCCTCAGCTCTTCTTCTTGCTTTCGATAAAATTTTGATGGGTTGGTCGAGTTTGTTTTGACTACCCTTGTCATTGGAGTAACCGTTGAAGAATATCGACATCATTAGATGATTTGGCATGTTCTAACATAGATTCACCATTATCTTCTTCATCGAATGCAAAGTTTAGGCATGAAGTCAAGCCTAAATGGATGTCTTGTCGGCTAATGATACTCTTCTAGATTGTTAATGATCTTTTGAGTTGTAGTTCTCTTCTTGATCTTCTTTTCTTAGCTTCTTTGATTTATTAGTTTATGCTTGAGCTTCTCATGATAAGTAGCCTTATCAAATGCCGTTGAGAAGCCCAAATACTTGGTTTAGGCATCTCTCTTAAGTCCAATATAGGTTCAAGTGATTTCCACTTAACACTAGGGACGTCTTTTAACTGCTTTAGCATCTTCATGCTCTTTTTGGAAACCACTGTTTGCCATTCTTCAGTATGAACTAATTTCTCCTTCTGTTTGTCATTGCTGGATGTTACAGAAGAGGACGTAATCATCCTTGTAGACTCTCTTTTAGGGCTGATTAGAACACTATCGGATAGTGTAAATTCATCTCACCGATATTTTCTTTCAAGCCAATCTTTGAAGACATAACAGTCTTCGATAAGATGACTGATCATCCGATGATAGGGATAGTAGTATGAATTATTGACTTGATCAGCTTCTTTAGGCCTTTTAATTTTTGATAATTATAGACCAGCTTTGATTGCTTGCCAAAATAATTTAGCCACGTTGTCCCTTCTAAAGGAATATTCTTTGTTCATCTTTTCCTTAAGAGATGATTCGCTCATTCATCATCATCTTGTTGTTTGTTGGACGCCACCACTAAAAAGTCAAGGTTTTTCATTACCTCATAATAAATTTTGGATGGATTAGAATAAATGTGCTTTTTACCCTTATCATCATTGTACATTGCTACTTTCCCTTTATCCAGTATATATCACCCTCTTTTTTGCCATTTGAGCTATAAGAAGAGTTTCATTTCTTCTTGAGTCTCAAGGTTTATTTCTCTTTTATCCGCATAGACTTCGCTTATTCAACTTTTAAATCCACCCTATCGAGCAAGTCCTGAATGTTGCAATCGACGCCATGTAAAAATGCTATTTTATCATCCATATTGCCCATTAGCAATTGGATCGCATGTTCTTCCAATTGTTGCTCGACTTCATACTTAGGTTCCAATGACTTAAATTTTATCATCAGACTCATCTTTCCTCCTTTTCAAGGCAAGGTCGTGATTTGATTTTCTCGGTTGTGAACCTCTTCATGAATATAGTCTCTAATTCAGAAGTTTTAAAATCATTAAACAATTCTGATACCATTCAAAAGTGGAAGTATTGATGAATTAAAAAAGTGTGCATCCCTCCTCGTGTGTTTCCATAAGTAGCCTTAAATTAAGCTAGATATTTCTTTAGATTACCAAGCCCACTAAAAGTTTCAAATTTCAGAACTGAGTAACTTTTTGGGTACGACACTTGGTCATATTCAGATGGGTAAGGGTGACCCTTACTCACCAACTTTTCATGCTGAGGCTAATGCCTTTATCTTTTCATTGATTATTTCTAGCGATGTTATAGTTAGGTGTGCTAGATTTTAAATTATCGGCTGGAGAGGTGTTTGGTTAACTTCATTCCTCGCTTCATGCATAGTATGTACTGTAAGAGCTTGAGGTACCACAGTGGTTAGTGATATAGAAGTTGCATTATTAGTTGTCTATTGATTAGTAGACAAAATAGGTGTTGCACTTGATGTGATATTCTTCTGTAATATCTCCATCATGATGTTCATTTGTACCATCATATCATTCATTTTGGTACCAAGCGGTAATCTCTTTTGACCTCCATTTGACACTGCATTTCTCTTTGCTCTCTAGCTAATGCCATGGCGTCAATCAGTACAGGCTATTCTTCTTCTTTTATTTTTTATTGATGTTCTGCTCCTTGCTTATTTTCAGGGGAAGAACTTGATTGTCATTCTCCTTGTGCATTTGCAGAGATTATTTGTTGTTGAAATGACATTATAAAAGCGTACCAGGCTGATCATTTTTTGGTTCAACCATATAGACAGCTTCGACACCCATGATATCTTTCCCATTCTGATTTTCTCCTTCTTCATCTTCAACAAAGATCAAAGATCCATCCTCCATTTGTTTCTGTGAAGACTCTTCTTCATAAGCGTCAAATTCAGGTTCAGATTCCTTGGATTCGCATTGCTACTGATGGTGTTGAGTGGAGAGTTCATCTATATCTCTTACCATATAGACAACTTCTATTTCCATAGTGTCCTCTTCATTATTTTCTTCTTGCACATGAATTTTCGATCAACGCTTCCAGTGGATCTCTGGTTCAATGTGCGAAACAAATACTTCTTCTATTAAAAAACTATGATCAACGTCAACCTTCTCTTGTAGGGTGAATCGATGATGGGATCCCTAGAGGATTCTCCGGGTGTCGACCATCATATCTTTCATCGTGATATCTCTTCTTTTGGGTATCCACTTCTGATGAGTTGATTTCGAGGCAGATTTCTAAGTATATGTATTAGATGTCACACCTCTTCTATTATTCAAAGTTTCATTACGGGGCCTTTGCCTCCATATTTGCTTATCCTTTCACCGGGACCTTCGGCTGGATTCTGGACAGATCCAAGTGTCACTATGCTCACCATGTGAAGTGCAGCCGCCATTACCGTAAGAGATGGCAACTTTCTTGGTGGAGATTTTCATCACCACAGCCTCAAATCTTCTTTTCATTAGGCCTTTGTTCTTAACTACTTTGAGACTTTATATCTGAGAAAGTTTGTGCTCTCCTTGTGATGGTGGAGCTTAACGTGGTTGGTTCGAAGGATGCTTTATTTCTAGAGCTATTCCTCTTTACCCACTTTAGATTGTCAAAGTTGTTGGGTAGAATACTCCGGGTGCGGTATCGCTTGTTCACTAGGTCATTCAAAGGGATCTTGAGCCCTCACCGCTTTCTTCGTCTCGGTTAATTTGCTTCTCATGAGGAAGCTTCATGATCATGCTTGTACAAAAGTTCGGTCGCAAAATCACACGGAAATTAAAGACCTTGATGATTTTTTTTGTCATGGGAGCGATTGACCTAGCCTTTGAAAAGAAGTTCTTGGGAGAACTCCTTGACTGGTTGTTGAACTACTTGGTTTGGCTAGGAGCTTGAACTTGAGGCCTTCCAGATGGTCTCGGATGAATGTACCATGGGTGGGTACTGAGTTGCACGATAGCGGAAATTCAAGCTACCAAATTGAATGGTCGCCACTGTTGATGAGTGTTGTTAGCAAAGTTCACCACAACCTAAATGGGTGAAAGGAGCTTTGTAGATCCATTCGCAAAAAAGTGAAAGATGGGGATTAGTAATTAGCAATTATTATTTCACCCATACTTTCAAGATAAAAACTATAAAACAAAGTAATGGTGTAATAAAGATATACTCAATGAAATGATTCATTCTACATAGAGCCTCATATTGAATTTATTACATGCTTAAATCACCATCTTATTATTTTGAATTTTTAAAGATTATATTGCTACTATAGCACATATATGACTAGCCAAAGATGGAAAGAGAATCCTTTCTCCCCGCGGAAGTTGTGGGCTCCAAAAATTCACCACCGACCTCTTTGATGAAAAGAGTGTTTAAAGTGTCGATGTAATTTTCAGAAGGGAGATGGAATAGTAGATAAGACACTACCCAAAGATTTCATCCTCATTTGGAGAGGACTTTAGATCTGGTTCCAGGTTTCCTATAAGCATAAGCCCCTATAGTTAATTACCCCTTTCAATAAGTGAGAGAGAACTTTCAATTAAGGCTAGTCATTAGATCATTTAATGCGTAGTACCATATGGAGTTTTAGAATTTATATGAAATTTATCACTTAAACTGGATGGTTGGGGAATGACGCCGATCTAGATCCCATGGTTTCGATCATGTGATCCCTAGTCTACTTAGTGAGGAGGTAGTCGACCCAACTGAAGGATCCTTATCAACATGGGTTATGTCATCCAAGAAATCCTAGACTAGGGGTGGTATTTGGAGAGTAAGTCTACCTTAGCTGATAGAAGGTTATTTTCCCTATCAACTATACCCTATGATTCACAACTCAAAGGGTGAGCCATTGGGAGCATACGCTATGGTCGTGATCATAATAATGGAGCGACCGCCAAACCACCCGATCAGGACTGGTGACCGCTTCATCTGGAGCCTATGGCCACACAATCAAAAGATACGGTCACGCCCTTACTGCAGAGAGATTGATTGAGTGAACATAGTAACACTTGATTTGACATTGGCTTTTGTGAGCAAGAGTTTTCTTAATTTATCACCCCACAAAACTTTGGAAGGTGGATAGATTGAGTTTGATTAAGTTTTAATGATAAAGTTTCATTTAAGCAATTTGATATACTTAATTTGATTTAAAAAAAATTAATTAATTTGAATATGTTTAAGAGCTTTAGATCATATCAACTCTGTTTAGCTATTAATAGAGTAGATCTATCACTTATAAATCTTTAGATATTTCAATTTGAAACTTATTATAGTTTTTAGGTTTTATTAACTGACACCCCAAGACTAAAGCAACCCGATGCATCCTTGACACTTGAATTTAAGCATATATCGAGCCCATGTGGGAGTATTAAATTTTAGGTAATTTTGTGTTTGAATTATGAGATTGATTTCAGATTTTTCATTTAATTCTAACTTTAGCCTGCGCAGCCTTTTCAGACACTAAAATTTGCACTTGAAATCTCTATGTTCAAGCACATACAGGTGTTTATAGCTTAGCTAATTTCATCTAATTAATAAAATCATTGATTTTGAAAATCATAATTAGAATGAAATTCCTTAATTTTTTGATCAAAGGAAGCCTTATGATTTTTGTAGATTTTGATTTAGTATCGCCTTCCTTCTTTGTACAAAGTTCATCCGGGCAAAGAAGGCATTTTGATTAATATTATAGTTTAAAATATTACTTGATTTTACTTTACTTGTTAAGCTTTTACAATTCTCCCAATTTAATTATGCTCAATTTACATCAATTTTGATAAGAATTATTAAACTCAATTTTGATAAGAATTATAAAACATCAATTATTCTTTACTGCCTTTACTCATGCTTATTTAGCTAGATAGTAATCACATCCACATTTGTATAAGAATTATTAAACTCAATTTGGATTCATCCTTAGATTTTAGTTTATGTGGTTTGTTAAGTTTAGTATATCCCCAAATTCCAATTAGCTTGTTTAATTTGAGAATTTACAAGAAAATATAACTCACTTCTGCTCAATTTATTTAAAAATTGAATTAAAGTTTGTGTTTATTAGCCTCCAAAGTTTATGAGTTTAATATTAGCTTCCCAAATTTTACGCATATCTTAAATGAATGTTCTTCTTTTCTTTCAAATTTTTAAAGGCTCTCCCTTTTTGTTTCATTTTAGTTTAAAATTAGCAATTGCTTTCCCTACTTAACGTTCTTAAATCAGCACATTTCACTCTGCCTTTTTTTTAAAGTCAAAAGATTTGACAATTTGAACCTCGGTCATCCAGGTCAGAGGATTTGACTACTTACTTTGAATAGGATCTGGTCTGACACACTTTTTCATCTCTCGCATCCTGAGCATGACGTCCCTTGACCAAGACAAAATAATATATATTCATCCCCACCTTTTTTTCTAAATCTAGAATTTATAAATTTTAGCCTCTGTCATCCCTGTAGCATCGGGGTGTGTTTTGGTTTACCTGATGCTCGATAGTGGTGAAGAAAACCACTATGATTTTTCATCTCATCGCCCTCTGCACAACGAGGCCTTTAAACACTGAAAGAAGACAAATGCAATATATATTCATTCTCTCCCCACTTTTTTTTCTAAGTTAAACAAAATTTTAAAAGATTGCCTATATTGACATCTAATATGATGCTTTGTTTCTGACGCTCTTGAAAAATGATCTTCGCGACAATAAGATCATCCGACTGAGCACAACGAGTTCAACTAAAGAAACAAAACAGTGTGTGTGTGTGTATTCACATTCATAGATCTCATCTAACGATTTTTATCAAAACGAAAGCAATTAATTGAGATGCAAAAGAAATAGCGACAATCAAAATCGAAAGAAATTTGCCTCTTCATGATGTTCTTCCGATTTTGTGAAACGAAAGTAGGAAAGAGGAAGAATAAAAAATCAAAAGAAGAATTCACCTCGACGATGTTCTTCTCCGTTAACAAAAACGGAAAAGGAAGATCGAATCAAGACCAGACGACGTTCTTCCCGCTTATGGTGAAGTGAAAACCGAAGAGCAGGAGTGAGCCTGAATCAGAAGATCTGACGATCTCTTAGTGGTGAATGTCAAAGAAGATTTCACCTCGATACTTGCTCATGAAAAAAGGGGGATGGGGATTAGAAGTGTTTGGAACAACAGTGATCTTGGAGGAAGGTTTGAAGGCGGCTGGCTGGATTAGAGAACCGATTTGCAGGTCAAGGTGGGTGCAGCAGGCAACGCAGGGCAGCGGGTTGAACATTGTGGGTGTGGAGAACGCAGAAAATTCGTCAGAAGGCAGGATCGACGTGTTGCACGGGAATTGGCCGGCGGAGGGAGCAGATCGCGCAGAAACGCGGAACGGCAGGCGGCGCGAAGCGGAACCGACGGGAAGTCAACGGCAGCAGGATGATCGGCACGGCCGGTCGGCGCTACGTGCGCTTAGAGCGGGCCGCGGGTCGGCCGGCCCGTGGAGTGCGATAGCGCCGGCGGGCTGCGGGTGCGCAAGACGGGCCCGTGGAGTGGAGTGCGGGTCGGTGTGCGGGACTGATGGGCTGAGTGCGGCGGGCCCGTGGATTGGGTTCGTGGGATTGGTTTTGCGGGCCACGAGATGTGGCAAGAGGCGAGCCGCGCAGTTGGAGACGCCGGCGGGGATCGGACTAAGAGACGAAGAAATTGAGAGAGAAGGAATTGTTATTGTGCCAAGAGAATGGGAGAGAAGAGAGTGAGAGAGAAGGAGGAGTTTTTCTTCCTTTTCGGAACTGAGAGAATGAGAATGGAATGGGGGGAGTGGGTTGGAACCGACCCTTTTTTTCTTTTTTTTTTTTTTTTACAATTTTTCAGAAAACTGAAAATAGGAGGGATAGGTTGGGCATGGGGGGTAATTTGAGAATTTTTTTTTAATAAATTTTGAATTTATTAAATATTTAATATACATTTTAAAAGAACACAATAATATATATATCATGATTTCGAGAATGAATGCGTCTTTCAAGGATACGTCGTTGATTCAAGTCAAATTAAATGATTTCACCTCAAAATGCGTTCCGCTACATCGATTTTCGTAGACTCATCCAATTGAGTGAATACTTATTTGATAGATTTGCATTTTAAAGTTAAGGGCATCAATTTTATGAACGAGGTCGTTGATCCTCATCGTTTTCGACATATACACGATATCATAAGGAAATTAATTAATCATTAAATTTTGAAATATTTATATTTTGACCAACATTTTGCTCAAGTTCTTTCCGATCGGAGGTCGTTGACCATTTTCGTGGACATCGTATTGAGCTCATATGCAATCACCTCAAGTCCGAATTTGACTTGTGGACTTGTCTTGATTTATGACACACATATGGAGGTCAACAAAATGATTGACTTATAAATAAATCAATCATGTTTAAGTTTAATTTGGATCAAGTTTGATTAGGTTTATGGGGGTAGGTCCATATGGCATAAAAAGGGCCTTAATTTGATTTCATTTGGTTTGAAAGGTTTGAATGTAGATTTCATTTATATTTGTGAACATAAATTAAGGATGATTGATTTATAAATAAATCAACCAAGTTTAAGTTGGTTTGAAGGAGTTTTGGCAAAGCACATGAAGGTGGTTCATATGGCTTAAGAAGAGATTTTTGAATTTGGAGTTAATCATAGGTTTCAATCATTTGGAATTTGGAATTTGGAATTGATTTTAGAATTTGAATTTGAATTTGAGGTTTGGTTTGAAATAAGGAAGCAAGGATTGGGTTTGGTTGAGAAAGTCTTCCTAAATCCACAACCTACCCCATAGTTAATTCTTCTAAGTCTCAAGGTTAAAGTGTTCACCTAATCACTAGAAGTATCTTAAGACTTGGAACCTTATGTCTATAAGAGTCCTAAATCTATGATGAGGAAGTTGAGAGCGCACTCCAAAAGTGAGGTCAACATACCTCGTTAGCATAATACCCTGCAAAAAATATCATTAGGCTGTTAACGACCTAACATCTAGTCTACGCAAAAATAATCCTAACATCCAGTCTAAAATATTACATCATAAAATAAAACATAACACCACGACATACACCGGCCTAACCTAAAGGCTAGAATTGGCAACTTATTATTCTAATGTGTGTGCTAAGGTTTAGTATGATATGCCATAGTTAGGCTTTAGAAGTATGATTATTTAAAGTTTAGAATTATTTAAGTTAAATATTAGGGGAGGTTCTACTTCAAATCTTTGAATGAATGGATTAATTTTAATTTACATTTTTTTGTTACATTTGATGCCTACTTAATATCTTATAATTATGAAGAGAAGAAATGAGGGGTTGGCCCCCTTCATCCCTATCCTAAGTTATTTTCTAAGGGTATATTATTATGACTTTGGTTTCTTTAATGAATCATTATATATATATATATATATATATATATATATATATATATATATATTAAACCTAGTTTGGGTTAGTCTCAAGAAATATTATTCAAACATGAAAGGCAACTCGGGATTAATAAAACTAATCACCATTATATGGATAACATTCCGCCACTTCTTTTCATCATCAATAGCATACACATTTCTTAATTTTTATTATTTATGATATTTGATTTAATACACATATTTATACATACAATATATAATGATCATTAATGCATGTATTTTGGAAGAAAAGAAAGATTCCATCCCTTAGTTAAGTATATGTAGACATGTATTAGAGATTAAGGCAAGTAATGACTTGTTAAACAGTGGAAGTGAGGTTAGCTAAAACCTCCTTGGCTACTTAAAGCCTCAGATTCTGGATGTCCATACTATATACTTGCCAAATTAAATACATGTAAACATATACACAAGCTTAGGGCTGAAAATCATGCAAAGATTATATAATAACAAATCCTTTTATTACGTGTCATTGTTAAATCAGGGAAGTGGGATTATCTAAGACCTTATTGGGCCTATTTAAAGCCTCGTGTTCCTAGGATGTCTAGACTATATATTTATCAATTCAAATGTATGTAAACATGTACATGAAACGTAAAGATAAAATAAAATCTTTACTATTTTTTGAAATTATAATTTAAATATAAATTTTATTGAATATTTATAACCAACATTAACTTATATTTTCATCAATAGCTTATAGTTTCGAAAATAAGTTAGGATTTATTAGTAATAATAGTCACACATTATAATAATATTTATCTAACACATGCAACTTAAATATAATCATGTTCTTTTGATTATCTTCCTTCTTCTTTTTTTTGGAAAATATGAACATATGACACAAATTGCATGCGCATTTATGATGCTTGAAAAGAAGTAATTAAATATTGCCACATAACATATTCAATTACATTAAGTCCTAAGGACAATCAAGCCAAATAAATATTCCTTAAGACTAACCAAAATTCTTATGAAATTTGATTTTGGTGTTTGAATTATTAAAACCTTAAAAAGACAGATGATACTTAGTATTTACCCCATCTCATGTTGGTGATTTAATATGTTTAAGGAAAGCAATTAAATAGATTTTTATAACTTGATTAGGTTTAAACCATTAAGCACATTGATTTGATTGCCCTTCCCTAAGCTTCTTTAATTTAATTAACAACTTAATCATGAGCCTTTAATGATATGCTTTCATAAAAGTAAAATTTGTAATGCACCTAAAGAGATTTAATGCACTTAGGCTCATGCTTAAGAGTTAATTGGATTAAAGAAGGAAAGAATCTAATTTAAATACTCTTATGATTTTCCCATACCATTGAGTCAATCATAATTTCCTTAAAAACTTTATATTATTAAATACATAAAGGGAAACTAATGAATTATATTTGAATTATCTGAGCCAACATTTATTTTATTTGACTTCCATTTTTAGCATTAATCTTTCTAATTATCACATATGTTAATTAACCTTCTTGAAGAGATACATTTGGAAAAAAATAATTAGGGAAAGAGTCTTAATTACTTCTCCTCACTATTTCTACTGTTCATAATGATTAAGTATCATTAATTAATTAATTTTCACTATTTATCAATCTTAATAATTATTAAATTAATTAATGGGGGCGATTAGGATTGAAATTTCAAATCCTTTAAATTTCATGACAGATAATAAATAATTAGCCTAAGCTTTAAACCTTAATTAAGCACTGTTCACTGGACATAAATCAAAGATTTTATTTTTCTTAAATTCTCCTATGTCTAACTTTTTAAAAAATGAGCTTATTTGTATTTTTTTTAGATTTTTCTATAATTAGTTATGATTTTTTGCAGTTCTTGACTATTTAATTACATTTAATCCTTTAAACTGTCGGCGCCACGCAGATGCTAATGCGACAATGCTTTTCAGGTGGCGGTGCGGTATTGATTACTTAAATCATCATCTGCGTGACTATGACAACGGACTCGGTTCGCCATATCTCTGGATGGGATGGTATTAATCTGTGATTTTAAAGGGATTAAATCGGGATTTTAGTATGATTAATCATGGCTGTCCATTCTAATGGCACATAACGGCCTATTGTTGTCATGAGCACCAAGAAGGAAGCCATCTCTCTCACTCAATCAAATCCCTGATGTGAAATCGACTCCAAAATGATCAGGAAATGAATCTAAAGAGATCCTATAGTGAAAATTGTATGAAAACACAATTTACTTCTAAAAGGACCGCTGGGCAACTTCGGTTGCATTTTTATTCGCCTAGGACTCGTCGATAGAGGTAGCTTCGTCTTGAAGAGACAAAGCCCTGTTGAGAAGATCACGACCTACCTACCCGTCAATTACTTTGTGGGCCAAGCGCCACTGTAAAGCTCATCGGAGTTGGTCTAGGGACGTGTTTCGGTGGTCAAATCACTCTAGAAATGATTCATTTTGGCTCTCTAGAGTGAGGTGAAGGTGTGGGAAGAGTTAATTTGGGTTTGGTGGAGATCTTGGAAACTTGGATAGACGAAGCTCTCAAGTTCGATCTAGGGCTGGTCTCATCGGTGGTGGAGCACACGAAGAACTCAGGAGAGGTGTGAGACTGTGTGGAATGCTTTGGGAAAGGTGTGTGTTGAGTTTGAATCCACAGGGAGGAGTATACTCTCCTCCCAAGGGTTGGGTTATTAGTTGCCTTTGGCGTAGTGGCCTGGAGGTGGTGGTGGTGGCGAGGTGGTTGAAGGTGAGAGGCTGAGGGAGTGTAGTGGTCTAGCATGGGTGTACAACCTCCCTTAGGTGGACCAATGAGTTGCCATCAGTGAACTCACCCTCACATGGCCAAAGGTTGAGTTAGGTTAGGTCAGTGGTTCTCTTGTCCAAGAAGAGCTAAAGGTAGCTGTCATAGGATAAAGGGGTGGAAAATCGACCTAAATAGGGCCCCATTTTGGTGGCTTGGTTCAATGGGTTTGACCCAAACTGGGTTCACCATGGATTGATCCTACTTGGGCAGGCTCATGGTGACCAAGGATAAGTCATGCCATGTTTAGTTGGGTTTGTGCTTAGTTTAGTTGGGTTTGACTCAATTTGACCCATATAGGATAAATGGGTTCAATTGGGTTAAGTTGACCAGTTTGACTAAATTTGGTCAAATCATTAGTTTGGGTGAGTTCAATTGGTCATTTGGAATGCATTGGTGCAATTGGTTTGACTCAATTTGGAGTGTATTTGAGTTTGGTTTATATGGGTTCATTTAGGCCAAATGGGTCAAGTTAATCAATTTTGTCAAATTGGTTAAATTGGGTTGAATAAAAGGTTGTTCTATGTTTGATTGATCATTTGAGAGTGATTGTAGGTGTTGGTTTGAATTGATTTGAATTATAATGAGTTTTGATTTAATGTGATCTTTTAGGTCAATTTGGGCTAAGTAGGTCAATTAGATTGACTTAGTCAAATTGGGTTCAATTAATGATTGTAGGGTGTTCAATAATTAATTTATGATTGATTAGAGTCATTGGTTGTAATAATTTTGGATTGAAATGAAATTTGGCCCAATTTGGCCCTTTAGGTCAATTAGGTCAACTTGGGTTAAGTGATCAAATTGGTTTGATTTGACCCAATTGATTGCAATTGAGTAATCAAAGATGATCAACAATTATTATGGAAGGGATTGGATGAGTTGATTTAATCCAATTTGGGTTGGATTGAAGTTTGAATCAAATTGATCATTTAGGTCTCATTGGGTTAAGTGAACCAATTAGGTTGAATTGGATTGAGTTGGTGTCAATTAAGTATTGAGAGGGGTTCAATGATAGATTTAGAGTTGATTAGTGACTTTGATTGCAATTGATTTGAGCTAAATGAGGCTTTGGCTCATTTGAACCCTTCAAGTCAAATGGGCTAACTTGGGTTGGTAACTTTTCTTTTGTTTAATTAGCTTGATTGCAAGTATTGGCATGGCTTGAAATGATTTAATGAATAATTGGATAGGTTGAGAAAATTAAGTTGAATTTAGTTTACTTGAACGAGCTTGAATTGAGTTATGAGATTGCGATGAGGGTTAACTTGGGTCAAGACTCCAGTTAACTTGGCTTGGCGCTTGGATTAGAAAACTAAATTCAAGTAAGATCAATTGAATATGTTTGAGGTTGGTTGTGTTTCATTTACATGAGTTAAATTTGAATGAGTGGATGGGTATGAGTTTTGATTTAAGCCATAAGATAGGTAGAATCTATTTGTCCTAAGGTACATCCTAAGCTTAGGGTTATATTCTCTAAGTCTCAAAGCTTGAATTTAGTATTTTCTTAATCACTAGAAGTATCTCAGCACTAAGGAATTCCGAGTGTCTAAAAGGTTCCTAAGTTTAAGATGAGAAATGTTAATTCTCACTCCAAAAATGAGACCAATACTTTGTATTGCTGATTATTTTTATATTCATTTTATCTTCCAATAGCTTCCTTTGCTAACCCTCATAGGGCTTTTTGCCCAATTTTCCCTTTGATTTGTTAGTAGAGAAATTAGACTTTTCTCTAAATATTAATTTTCAAATACGTAAGATTTGTTTGTTGAAAGGTTCTGCGAAGATAGAGGATGCTTTATCTTTGATACAAAGCATGAAGGTTAAATCTAATGTGTTGATTCTAAACGTTATCAAATCCCTTCAATATCTTCTGGATTTTAGCACCAATTTTGCATGGTGTTGTGATGCAACTATTTGGATAGCAAATCCAAAAAAAACCTAAATTTTCTTTAAGTTAAGAACCATTTCCTGAAACAAACTTGAATGTGAGATATATCAAGCATAAAATTAGTGATCTGCATAATGAACTTTTGATTCCCCCAAGTTCCTGACAAAAAAATCAAGCAAGACATTATATGAAAGAAATAAATCTTCATTAATTCATAATTGCTTTTTTTTAGTAACTTGAATAATTTTATTACAAAAAAAATATTAATTCTATGAAAAAATTGGAAAAATGGGCAACTCTTTTATCAGGTTGATTCTATTTGAAATTAGATTATATTTGAACTGTGAAATTTATGATGTTAGTAAATATTTATCATTGCTTTTATTTTATTTTTTTTACTTTGTAGATTTCAATTAAGATGTGGTGGTTAATTGCTTTATTATTTTTGTATTACAAATAGGAGAAAGACTTGTTTATTATAATTTGATAGATCAGAATAAAAATAATAGCTTCCTTAGTGAAAATTGAGATTATTAATGAAAATAGAAGAACAACTAATTTTAGCCAAGTAGCATGGTCACACATTATGCAAGGTCTTGAAGCAACAACAAAAAAATAAATAAAGAAGAAAAATTAAGAAACAAATTCAACACTCATAGCCCTCATTGGAGAGACTTTTTTAATTTATTAAAAAAATTAGAATTAGTTATAATGCAATCATAGGACAAGTGATAGCATCGAAGATGTTTTGTCCAAATTATACAAGGTTCTTATTTAATAATATATAGAATTTAAAACTCAAATTCATTAGTTATATATAGTAACTATATTTACTTGATAATATTTAGAACAACAAAAGTGCAATAATATTTCATTAAAAAGTATGCTCAATGCATGAATCTCTCTATCGAATTTATGGTGATACTATTGCAAATGTAGTCTTCAACATCCATTCGCAAAAATTCTTTCAAACATTGATGGAAAGGAGACTGAGAAAGTAAAATAAAATCTATAGATGAATTTGTGAATAAGAAGAAATACGAAGATGCGACCTTATATATGATTGCCTGTTATGCTTATTCGTATTTTTTGTTAATTTTTTAATTAGTTTAGAAGATCTTGATGCCTTGCATGTTTACTTTCAGAAATATAACTGTTGCGTGCTAGAGAACCAGTTGCGGTAGAGTAAAAGTTTACGCATTAGCTTCTTTGGGAGTCCCATACAGTATTTAAAAGACAATAAAACTCAATTTTACATGGAAAATCTCAAAGAGGAAAACCGCGGGGCTTTGATAAAACTATCTTTGAGTACAAGATCTTCCGATACCGATTACAATTATATGAAAGGGACAATTCAGTAGCAGACAATGTTTGCGATGTTGGCAACGATGTTGATGACAATGTTGAATGATGTTGGCGATGATGTCAACGAGTGTCATGATGATGACCACGCAAATTGACGGCGAGGATCGCGGTGGTGGCGTGGCCGGCGGCGGTGGTTGACAATGTCAGTGGTGACGATTATGCTTGGAGGATCTTTAGAGCTCTCTCTCTTCTTTCTTCTCCTTCACTTGGCCTCCCTTCTCCTTGGCCTCCTCATATGAGGAATGAGGGCTATTTATAGGTGGAGGGTGGCGTCTCTGTAAATATGCAAAATCGAACCACTCCAATCGGACGGCTCATGATGATTCCCCGATCATATGATGTATTTTGTGTCTTTGAATGCTCAAATGAAAGTAATTGTAAGATCTTTGGCAGCTCGTCGAGATGCTCGATTTGATTATAAACACTCTATATTTGAGAGCTTTTTAGGAATTTAACTGATGTCTTAAAGTTTCCAATGATATTTTAAGTGCTTGATCTCGACCAGTTTCAATTTCTGATTAGCTTGCTTTCGGCATCAAGATTCGTGCTTCAACTAATAGTATTTTAAGTGTCATATCGTTTACTATTTTGGATGGCATTACCTCAATCATCCAAAATATATATCAAATACTTGAAAATAATTCAATAAAATTTGAGGTCCATTAACCACATTTTGAAACAGATCTTCATAGAAGCAATATTATTCTAAGATGATGTACAAATCGTGTAGGTATCGTGGGTGTGAGATTTTTTAGGTTCTGGACCCATCCTGCGAATGGAAATTGGGCCTTCATGACGATAGCCATGGCGCTTCTGGCATTATCAAGATTGCGATGTCAGCTTAAGCAGTGGCTGCATCTCACGGGTCACCAACATGATATCTCAATAGACCGGTTACATCACATGGTTGAGCCGGGAGTTCTGGCGGGTTAGTCTTCAGCAACGGAGAGTGGCAGCTATCGGGCAATATGGAGAATTTGGCAGCGGGTCGCCGGATCGAGCCGGCTGAAAGGCGATTAACCTGCCATGAACGATTGAGATTTCACGTAACGGCATTCTCTATACCTGCGAACTAATTGACCGGACCGCATTCAGGCCTAAGCGGCTTAACTGGTATTTTGTGATTCGCGGCCATGAGCATGGCGAAGCTGCGTCTTAATGTATGCAGCAGTCAAGGCGAATGATGGTTTTGATGGTTTTGCTTTTACCCTTTGCCTATAAGGTCTATAAAACCCCCTAAGGGAGAAGGCACCTTCTCTTTGTCTTGAGAGAGGTCGTTTGGAAGGTCATGGCGTAGTTCATCTGAGCTCATTATTCTCGAAGAAGCGTTAGTCCTTGTCGGACCTGGGTTTAGGTGATCAAGACCCGTAGTTCATACGACGAGGCTCCAGTTTTCCCTCGAAAGAGGCGTTGACTGCCCTTGTCGGACCGACCGGGTTTGGAGATCAAGGGTAGTTCATCTGGAGCTCATTTTCCCTCAAATAGGCGTTGACCCGTCGGACCGGGGTTTGGAGGCGATCAGTAGTTCATCTGGCCGGGCTCGATTTTCCCTCGAAGAAGGCGTTGGCCCTCTTGTTGGACCGACCAGGTTTGGAGGCCATCAAGACTCATAGTTCATATGGAGCTGGTTTTCCCTCGAAAAGGCGTTGGCTTTGAGGACCGACCGGGTTTGGAGCGATCAAGACCGTAGTTCTGGCGAGCTCGATTTTCCCTGGCTTGCCGCCTGTCGGACCGACGAGGTTCGGAGGCGATCAAGACCCGTAGTTCATATGGCGATGCTCCAGTTTTCCCTCGAAAGAGGCATTGATTGTCCTTGTCGGACCGACCGGGTTTGGAGGCCGACGTGGTCGGCGGCAATAGCGGCGGCTAGTCGGCCTAGAGTGGTAGTCAGTTGGAATGATCGGCGATGGTGGTGGCCGCGAAATTCGCGATATATTTACGGCAGCATATTAGCGGCCACGTGGTCAGCGATATTCGATAATTGGCGTCACCAAACGATGGTTGTCGGCGGTAGTCAGCATGATAGCCGGCTAGTTAGAACCGGCAAGAGTGGCCGTATGACCAGGATATCGATGATCGCAAGCGTGTAATCTGAGATAATAGCGATATTCTTAGAAACAAAATTCGGTGATGGTATTTATGACCAGCCGATAAAAGTATTAGTAGCGTCAACGATAGTTAGCCCAAGCGATGCATAAACGATAGTGATTGCTGATAACGCAGTAAAGGCAGCAGTGATTCTGATAGTCAATGGCGGTAACCGGCACAGTAGTGGCAGCGGTAATAGAGCAGTAATCAGCAACGTATTTGGCCAGCAAAGGTAGCGATGCGTAGCGATGATAGTGATAGTGGTGACCGCGTTAGTATCGATAGGATGACCGGTGATGATGGTGTGAGCCATTCACCGGTGATAATGTCGGCAAGTGACCAATGGTAATCAGCGGTGGTAATCAACGAGGAGTTAGCGGCCGAAGGGATAAGGCATCTGGAGACAATAGTCAGCAGTGGCACCGATCTGTGGTCAGCAGATGCCGGCAACGATAGTGGTGACCAAGATGCCGGCGATGTCGGGCAGTGACCTATGTAGTGTCGATGGCCGACGGATATTAGCGACCGAGTGTGAATCGACAAAGCGTGGTAGTGACGGCGCGACCATGTCAGCGGGGGATGATCGCGATGAATTTTACACTATCGGATGTTTGTTAAGTGTTACGATAGCGTTAACTATGTGGAAGAGGTTGAATTGATCCATGAGATTTTGACCATCGAGTTGTTGTCGAGTGTTCGATGGCGTTAACTGAAGAGGTTGAATTGAATCGAGGATTTTGACCATCCAGTTGTTTGTCGAGTGTTACCGATGGCGTTAACTGTGAAAGAGGTTGAATTGACTCCGGAGATTTTGACTCATCCAGATTTTTTGTCGAGTGTTACGATGGCGTTAACTATGGAAGAGGTCGAATTGAATCTAGAATTTTGACCAATCAGGTTGTTTATCGAGTGTTACGATGATATTAACACAATGGATGAGGTCAAATTGAATCTGCTAAAATTTTTATTATCGAGGTTGTTTGTCCTGTTACGATGGCGTTAACACTATGGAAGAGGTTGCATTGAATCGGATTTATCCGAGGTTGTTTGTCGAAATTTAGGATGATTAACTGTATGGAAGAGGTCAATTAAATCCGAGGATTTTTGACCTATCCTGTTTGTCGAGTGTTACCCGATGGCGTTAACCTCGGGAAGAGGTTGAATTGAACTGCCGGTGATTTTGACCATCCGAGGTTGTTTGTCGAGTGTTACCATGACGCTAACCTATAAGAGGTCGAATCAACTGCCGAGGATTTTGACCTATCCAAGGTTGTTTGTCGGTGTTACCCGATGACATTAACTGTATGGAAGAGGAATTGAATCGCTAAGAATTTTGACCCATCCGAGGTTGTTTGTCACGTGTTACCCGGCAACTCGTGGAAGAGGCCAGAAGTCCACCAAGGACCTTTTGACCTATCCTAGGTTGTTTGTCAGAGTCTTTGCTCGATGATGTTAACCTGTATGGAAGAGGTCATGGGAAGTCCACCAAGGACCTTTTGACCTATCCAGGTTGTTTCGAGTGTTTGCTGACGACGTTAACTGTATGGAAGAGGTCGAATTGAATCCGCTGAGGATTTTTGACCTATCCGGTTGTTTGTCGGTGTTACCTGATGACGTTAACCTGTATGGAAGAGGTCGTGAAGTCCACCAAGGACCTTTTGACCCATCCTAGGTTGTTTGTCAGAGTCTTTGCTCGATGACGTTAACCTGTATGGAAGAGGTTGATTAAAACATCCATTTGTGGTTGTAGCCAAAGTTGCTCCTTAACCTTGGCCTTATTTTTCCATGAGTATGATTGGGAAATCATAGTTTACAAAGCTATATCTCTTCTCAATATTGAAATATCCTCCAACTTTAACTTGTTTCTTGGGATGATAATCAATTAGATGCTTAACATGGGCGATCTTCTGAGATTAAGAGTTGCCCCGCTGACAAAATCAAGGAACAAGTTTGATGAATCTTCATTCTTCGCCATGCCTCCTTAAAAGCTTGAAATGCTACATCTTGATGGTGGTTTTGATCTTGTTGGAAAATTGGAAAACTCGCCAAGATGAAATAATGAGAATCAATTTCCCATGTAGACGCTAAACCTGGTTGTGAAACCAGTGCGGTAGAGTAAAAGTTTACACCTACTTTGGGAAGTCCAAAGACACAATAATGTGTATTTAAAGAGAACAATAAAACTCCAGAATTTTACTGGAAAACCTCAAAAAAAGGGAAAACCACGGGCTAGCCCGAAAAGCTTCCACTATGTATCCGCTTGAGTACAAGATCTTCCCATACCAAGATTATAGAATTGTATATGAGAGGGACAACAGACAAGAATGTGACAATGTTGACGACGATGTTGACGATGATGTTGACTACGATGTTGATGATGATGTCAACGATAGTGGTTGTTGATGATGACCGGCAACAATGGTCGACGACGGTGAGGATCAGCGATGGCGGCTGATGGCGGCGGCCGACGGTGGTGGTTGACAACCCTCGAGTGGTGGCACGATTGTACTTGGAGGATCTTTAGAGCTCTCCTCTCTCTCGCCTCCCTTCTCCTTCACTGGCCTCCTCATACGAGAATGAGGGGCTATTTATAGATTGAGAGAGTGCTCTCAGAATACATGCAAAATCCGAACCACTCCTCCAATCGGACGGCACATGATGATTCCCTCGATCATATGATGTATTTTGTGTATTTGAATGCTCAAATGAAGTTAAAATTGTAAGATCTTTGGCTTGTTAGAACCGGCTCGTTGAGACGCTCGATTTGACTATAAACACTCCATATTTGAGAGTTTTTTAAGAATTTAACTGATGTCTCAAAGTTTCCAATGATATTTTAAGTGCTTGATCTCGACCGCCAATTTCGATTAGCTTGCTTTTGGCATCAAGATTCGTGCTTCGACTAATAGTATTTTAAGTGTCACATCAATAACAAAGCCTGGGAAAAGAAGGGAAGCTATTCTGTGGCGTCATATGTTAACTATTATGATAAGCAAGTATGATAAATTTGATACTCAATGGTCGTAGTTTCTTGGATATAAAAAATAAGCTTTGATTATTTTTTATAATTGGTCACTTTTTGTTAGCTTTTCTTTCTTAGTCATATTTAATGGTAGTTGCCAGTTTGCTAATCTCTCTCACAGAGAATGCTTTAATGCTTCATAAGCCCATCTAGATATTAAGTTCATAGTTAATGATTTCTCAATCTTATTAGGGTAGTGTTGTAGCTATTGAAACTTAATGACTAACATTGAAGGGCACAAAATGCTCAAAAAATATATATATGATTTTGGTCTGAATGGAATATTAGCATTACAATCTCAAAATGGTAATATTTGCATTTAGGAAGAGATTAAAGTAAGAAACAGAACAAATGGAATATTTGTGATCAAAAAGAGATTATATATCACGAAAAAAATGATGTGATTTTTTGTGTTTTGTTCTACTTTTAATGCATATTTTTTAAAGTGTAAAGTCATATTTTTTTTGTTAGATATGTAAGTGCATAATTAATATTGGAAATGCATTTATATAGGTGAAAAAAATGAGTTCAAATTCAGGTTTTGAACATGATGAAGAATTTTATCTAGTAATTGCTCTTATTTGTGTTGATAATTATAATTAGCATTATTTGATGAAAGAACTATTTAGAACTTTAAGTCTTCAAGTTCATGAGTATATTATTAAAATACTTTGAGGCTATCTAGCTTAGTGTTATGAAAATTATAGAATGAAATCTTATATTTTTTCTAGCTTGTCTATTATTATGAAGAGTAAAGGTTTGATGAAATTAAATGATTGATTTTTTAGGAGCAACTTATAATATTTTTGTTAATTTTATTAGAAATGAGTGCTTATGAGTAGTAGCTGAATGATTTCAACATTTATTAGAGACAATCTCATGTTATTTTAAAATAACTTTGAAGGTAGTTTGTCACTTAAGAACTAAAATAATTATTCCTCCATCATTTGATATTATTCCACCTAATATCAAATATAATCTAAAATACAATCCTTTTTTAAGGTATTTTTGAAATATAAATAATTTTAAATTTATTTATTTTAAACACTATAGTATACTTACTCATAAATTTTATGAATATGACTATATTAGTGTAATTGGTGGAACACATGTGATTGCACGTGTTTAAAGATGCTTAAATTTCATATTGAAGAAAAGACATAAGGAGTCAACTCAAAATATAATGTGTGCCTATGATTTTGATATAAAATCTACTTATGTATTATTTGGTTGGAAGGGGACAATAAATAATGTTATATTTTTTTTAAGAATGTATATCAAATCCTCAAATAAAGTTTCCTATACCATTAAAAGTATGCTAATTTTTAATTAATAATTTTGAAATTATTAAGTGATAAATTTTTTTAATGATTAATATATTTTTGAAATAGAAAAATATTATCTTATTGATTATGGATATGCCAACATGTTAGGTTTCTTGTCATCATATAGAGAATTAAGATATCATCTATGTGATTATTACAAGGGTACTCAACCTCAAAGTCAAGAAATTCTCTTCTTTAAGAAATATTAGTGAGTGATGTTTTGGAGTTCTCAAAGTTAGATTTTCAATTAAAAAAAATGTTTCCTTATGATTTATGCACACAACATTCTATTATAACTATTTTTTGTGCACTACATAATTTTATAAGATCACAATATAGACCAGATGGATTATTTAATATACATTAAAAAATAAATTGGGTGTCTTCATTCTTCATTTCTTCATTCCTTCTTTTCTTCATTTCTTTCTTTCTTTCTTTTCTCTCCTTCTTTATTTTCTTTCCTTCTTCTGGTTGGTTGGGATGTAGTTTGCTCCAAGGCTTCACATGGTGCATAAGACTTAGTCTTATGACTAATGTTCATCCTAATCTCCCATGACATTCATTCCAAATCTTAATTGCTAAATTACATGAAAAATGGGAAAAATAAATCTAACTAAACTTGCAAAATAGATATTCGCTAAACATACCACACAACCCAAGCATATATATGCATAATTTGGACTTAGTACTCTACACATGGGTAACCAAGTCCACCTATCCTAGTTTGGATTATGCTTACCTGCACAGCAAATATATTTATATTTTTATTACAGTGCCCCTTAAGCACAATCCCCTACATAAGACATGATTAGGCTAAGATCACCCTATCATCCAGTCTACGCACATACACCCTAACATCCAGTCTAAAATATTACATCACAAAATAAAATCAGGCATCAAACCATGCATCACCCTAACATAGAGCTAGAAATGATAACTTAGCCTAATATGTGTGTCATTTAAGGCTTGTGTGGCATCTCTTAGCTGGGCTTTAAGGTTAGAATTTTCTATGTGTGAGAGATTCAACATAGGAGGGTGGTTTCATTTTAAGAGATTTAGTTGATTTGTCAATTTTATTTGATAATTTGATTTGGTTTGAATGAACCTACATTTAATTACTAAGTGTTATAAAGAGAAGAAAAGAGAAGAGAACTTCTCTTTTATCCTTAACTTAAGTAATTTCTAAGGTAGATTCATTAGTGATTTTTTTTTTCTTTAGTGAATATTTTATTATGTGTTTTAGTTAACCTTAAGTTTAGATATGCTCTAAATAAACCTATTCAATAAGAAAAGCATTTTAAGATTAATTAAGGTGAATTACTATCACATAACACACAACTATTTATTTCTTTCCAATATGTATATCATGCATATGAATGATCCTAAAAATAGCTATACATGCAATGCAAACTTTAGTACACTTTGATGATGAATGCTAAGAGATATTATTTAAGAAAATTTGGATATTCCATGAATGCATGTTTTTATTAAGCAGAAAAGAGGGACTCTTTTAACTATTAATCAAATGCATATTTACATGTATAAAAGACATAAGTGAGTACGACGCCATTATTTTCTATACCAGGGGTATAAGGTACAATACCTACTTGGGACTACTTAAAGCCTCGCAACCCTGGGATGTCTAGACTAATATACCACTTTTCTTAAATACATGTGCATGTACAACAGGAAATAAATGAATGAAGAATCATGCAAAAGATTTTTATTTTCTTTGATTTGATTATGTAATTTATATGTGTAAATGTGAAGATTCTTCTTAAGTCATAATATAGAGGTGCATAGAAATAGATTTAAGCAAGTGTTATATTCTTTTCAAATGAACTATACACTTTGCAAATCCTATTCAATTCCATGTTGAAAGAAGAGAAGGAAAATCACATGAAACACATTTTGATGCTATAATCACATACAAGCTTATAAGTACTTATAAGTAGCATACCTTCATTTATAATCTTTGATTTGTAGGTTTTCAAAATAATTTTTTATTTAATAATAATAATAGCCACTCATATTCTTACTTTAGCCAAAGCATGCAATTTGGCATAAAGAAAATATTTTATTTAATTAATTTTTCAAAAGATATGAATGCATGATTTCACATGGCATGCAATATTTAGCATGCTTGGAAAGAAATAAAGTGATGTAAGCATACGACTCCATTCACCATAATTAATTCCTAAAGACAATCCTATAAGATTAGATTATTCAAAGTGAATCAAAATTCCTTAAAGTGATTTTTGTTTTAGTTTTGAATTTGACTTGAATTAAGAAATGTGAAAAGCGTTTGCTGGTCATAACCCATTTCCCCTATGTGTTAATTAGTTTAGTTTAATTTTAGAATAATTAGATTGATTTTATATTTTATTTAGGTTAAGGTGTAAATTAAATTCATTAATTACCCATTACCTACACCACTTTAATATAATTAACCTAACAATTATGAGACAACATATGATATGCAACCACATGAAATTTAAATCAGCAATGCTCCTAAGAAAGAAAAGGGTCTAATACAATTGGCTCACAATTATTGATTAATTAATCTAAAAGATTTAATTAAGTACTTTCATAATCTTCCTACACATATAATTTGATTATAATTTCCTTAAACTTACCTTAGGCTTTTGAACACCTAAGGATCTACCCAAGAAGAGATTGATTAATTTCATATTATTTTTTGAAAATTTGAGTAGACTAATTAAGTAGATTAGTCCTTAATTATATTTGGATTAAGAAAGAAATGGGGTTTAGGGAATAACTTAGGAAAAATATCCCAAACCCATTCCATAAACCTCCCTCTTTCTTAAACAATGCTTAATTATCTCAATTAAGGGATTAAATCACTATTCAAGCTTAACAATTAATTATCAATTACAGGGGTGATTAGGGTTCATTAATTTTTCCTCATTAATCCCAATTAAGTGAGTAAGTCATCCCACTAAACAAATTTTGGCAAATTAATGGTGGTAATTTCAATTAATTTTAAAATTATCTTTAAAATGAATTTTGTATTTTTAAAATAATTTAATGAATTTAAAATTTTTACATTTAGTTAATTTTAGCCATCTTTAATTAATTCATTGCCGTTATATGCGCTGCATAATGGGATTGGTTATTAAAGTTGTCACATCGTGTGCCGCATTAGTTGGAGGCACAATGTGCTTCCCCTAGGCCGTCCAATCAAGGATTGGATTACCAAGATTAAACTTGTGGTTTCAAAGGGACTAAATCAGAGATCTAGCGTGTTTTAATCAGGGTCATCCATCCAAAACATGCGGGATGGACGACCCATGATTCATCCCTGCCTAAGCTATGGGAGAGTCTGTCTGCTTAATCCGCTCACTTGAGATTAGGTCGAGATTCTCCCACCATCATGAGGTGTAGGGAAGAACATCCAATGGTTGAAGTTCAATGGGGTTACAATTCCCTTCACAAAGGATCAAGCATTTTTCAATCTAAGGTCGTTTTGAGCCATACCTCACCGGAGGCTTTCCCCGGCGCTTCCAATGGGGAAGGTAGCTTCGTCTGGTGGAGACGAAGCCCTGTTGAAAGTTTCAAGCCTCAATTTGAAGTGGATGCGTGGGTTGACCAAGCTCCCCTCTAATGGCTTGCTACTTTGATTGAAATCTCCCTTCCCGTGGCTTGGAGACTTGGAAAACGTTTTGGGTGAGCTTGACTAGGTGCCTTGATGGTGCTTGCAAAACAATTGAGGTTTGGTGGAGAATTGAGTGAAGTGGAATTCCCTTAGACCTCCCCTATTTTTAGCTTAAGAAAAACTGAGAAGGAGAAGTTTGGGGAGCTTGGAATTGACCTTGGGAAGCTTGTGGATGCTTGCCCTTGGCCACTCTAGCTCAATCGACTTCAGTATGTATCTTTTTTGAGTTGGAATGAGGGGGAGTATATCTCCCCCTTCTTGGATCGGATGGCCAAGGCTTGCCTTACCATTTTGATCAAATTGAGGAGATTGAATGGGTTATTTTGGCTGTTAGGGATCCCAAGTGCTTCGATTTTGGTAGAGGAGTGGAGGAGAGGAAGTGCACATCTGATAAATGAGTGTATGGGGGATCCAAGTGAAGAATTTCTATTGGATAGGTCTATTTGGCCATGGGTTGGGTTTTGGCTGACCCAAACCCATTGGGTCATGTGCACCACCTTCCTTGGTGTCCAAATGGACCACTAAGAGGATGCCATGTGGCCAAAAAAAGAAAATGACCAAATTCTAAGTGGATTTGGCCATAGGTTACCCTTTGACCTAAGGGTAAAATGGTCATTTGTCTTTGATTTTGATTTAGATAGATTTAAAATGATTGAAAAATAATTTGGGCTAAATTTCAAGTGATTTGGAGTTCATTTGGTTTGGATTGGTTCATTTGACCTATTTAGGTCAAAATAGGTCAACTTGGATTAAGTAGACCAATTGATCAAATTGGGTCAAACCAAGGGTTAGGTCAAGTTCATAAGACTATTTGAAGTATTTTGGTATCATTGGTTTGGTTCAATTTTATTTATATTTAGTTTTGGTTCATTTGAGTTCACTTAGGTCAAATGGGTCAAGTTGACCAATTTGACCTATTGGACCCAATTAGGTTAGGTGATGGGTTGATTTAGTCTTGGTTGATCATTGAAATGTATTGCAAGCTTTAGTTTCAATCAATTTTGGTTTATTTGATTTCAAGTTGATTTAACCTTTTAAGTCAAGTTGGGTTCATGGTCAATTGGGCTAGGTTGAGTCTAGTTAGCCAATTGAGGCTTTGATCAAGTTCAACAATCACTTTAGAATGAATTTAACTCATTGGTTGCAATCAATTTGGCATAGATCAAGATTTAACCCATTTTGATTTTTTAGGTCAAGTTGGGTCAACTTGAGTCAAGTGGCCAATTGGGCTAAGTTTAGGTCAATTGATGGCTTGATCATGTTCAATCATTGATGATGGATTGGTTTAGATCAATGGTTTTAATCAATTTGGACTACAGTAAATTTTGGCTAGTTTGGGTTTCATTTTGGCTAAGTGTTGACTTCATCAATGACTAGGTTTGACTTGATTTGACCCAATTTGAGTTGTTGATCATCCTAGGATGATTGTTGCTCAATGTGAGGCTTAGGTGAGCTTAGTTCAATCTAATTTGGGTTGGATTAGAATTTGCCTCAAAAAGATATTTTAGGTCACTTTGGGTCAAGTGAGCCTAAGTAAGTCAATTGGCTTGATCAAGGCTTGATTCAAGTTTGGTTAAACTCACATATGGACTTATGATTGAAATATAAATCCAATTGCAAGTGATTTAGAGTCAAATAGATTTTGATTCATTTGACAAATTCAAGTTCAGAGAATGAACATGGGTTTGACTTGGGTTGGTTTGATTTTGATTTGGTGATTATAGTTTGTGTTTATATTTGGATTCATGATTGAAGGATTGATTGAATCATGAAGAAAATCGAAGGATTTGGATTGATTTGAGTTTGATTTGGCTAAGTTCAAGAATTTGACTTGAAAGGGTATAGATTGAATTTAGGTTAGATTTGGGCTTGAGTTTTGAATTTGGTTGAGTTATTTGAATTTATATTTCATTTATATTATGAGTATAAATGATAATATAAATGGGTTATGAGAAAATCTTTTGAGTTTGAAGTGATTTGGATTTGGTTTGGCTAAGTCCATAAGATGAAATCAAAAGGGCTTAGGAAAGAATTTGGATTTGGAATTGATCATGAATTTCAATCATTTGGAATTGATTCATGATTTGGATTTTGGAATTGAATTGAATTTGAGAAAATCAATTAAGTTGAAATTGATTTAAGATTTTATTTGAGTTAAGTCCATAAGATGAAATCAAAGGCTTAGGAAACATTTTGGATTTGGATTCGATCATGGATTTCAATCATTTGGAATTGATTCATGATTTGGATTTTGGAATTGATTTGAATTTGAGAAAATCAATTAAGTTGAAATTGATTTAAGATTTGATTTGGAATTGATTTGAAAGAAGGAAGTAAGGATTTGGTTCAAGCTATAGGGTAGGCAAGTCATCCTAATAGCCCTAAGGCATAACCTTTCATATGGTTAACTCTTCTAAGTTTCTAGGGTTAGGTCAAGTGTTCACCTAATCACTAGAAGTGTCTTAAGACTAAGGAACTCTTACTGCTAGAGGAGTCCTATGTCTAAAATGGAGAAGTTGAGAGCTCACTCCAAAAGTGAGGTCAACAAATATACTAGAGATTTTTCCCTAGCTTTATATGGATGAATAAAGCAAGGTTAATATTAAACTGAGTTCTTAAGTTCCCTATAGAGGCAAGCCTCCATAGTTAATTACATCATAGGGAATGAAATTTCCTAAAAATACTCTCGATTAAAGTAGACAATTATTATCTCCAAAGATTTCAAGGTTAGACTATCAAAGGATTGGTTATATTTGGAAAGTCAATTGGGAGAGACCAAGTGGAAGACTTATTTTTGAAATCCAAAAGGAGGACGTAGGGAATGCTCATGATACTAGGAGACCTAGTGAGCATTCTAATCTACTCTATGATTGGGCTATATATATTTGAAAGTGAAGAGATTTATTTATTTGAGTTGAATTTTATTAGATTGTTAGGGCTTATAATCCACCAATACAAGATTGTGGAAATGCCAAAGAGATGAGGATTTATGCTTTTAACTTGAAGGAAATAGCTATCTTGTATCCTAAATCTAGGGAGTCTTAGCACAAGCTAAAGCACGACCTAAATCTAAGCGACAGGTGGACATAAGGATTTATCTCTACAAAAGAGGATAAACTTGTCCAACTTCTGGACTTATAACCGCCTAGAGTGGCCACCAACTAACTCCTCCTACAATTTTAAAATCATATAGTCTAATCTTATGAATTGCAAGATATGTAAGGTAGTTATTTAATTTGAAAGAGACTAAAGTCATAAACTCACTTCTTAAGAGACTAGAGCATGAGGGGTATGAGCATATGTATTAATCTACAAATGCAAAATCTTTTTAAATTTTATTTCATTTTTGACAAGTCACTTTTGGCAAAGCCTTTGGGATTTTTGTATGCCTAAATGCATGATGAAGTAGTTATTGGCCAAATCAAAAGAGAGAGGGTGAAGCTCCGTCAATAGGGGTTGCTCTCATAGGTCAAGCTATCCTTATACGTGTAAGGACGGAGGCCCTCATTTTGTAAAAGTGACTCAAGATGATATGCATGATGTGAGACATACAATCATATAGCTAAGGGGTTGCTAAATCTTTTAATTATCTTATTTATGTCCTAGGCTTTATGATGAAATTATGAGTTATTTAAAATTTAATTTTAAGTGATTAGTTGGATATAGAATTTATTTATTTATTCTAAGAGCCTACCATATCTAGGCCACACATTAAAGCATCAATCATAAATAAACGATAAAAATCATGTAATCCTAATGCACAATTTAAACATAATATCAATTAATTTTATAAACCCAATGTAAAAGAATAAGAGGTCAGTGCAGTTGGGTGTCACCGTACAACCTGAAAAGAAAAAATATGGATAGCCGAGCTCAACCCTTATACAACCCGATATATGAAAGAATAATTGCAATTAGAATGAATACATGTTATGGGGGTCATCATTCTTCACTCTTCCATCTTCCTCCTTCTTTGATTTAGATGTGCTTGCTTCAAAGGCATTACAGAGCCTCCTAGGACTAAGTTATCTAGCCACTGCTCATTCTAATCTCCCATAGCATTAATCCTAATTCCTATTACAAAAATTACATTCATATCGGAAAAAGTAGATCTAACTAAACCTACAAAATAGATATTAACTGAACATACATACGATCCTAAGCAGTTATATGTATAATTTAGACTTAGCACTCTACACATGGGTAACCAAACCCACCTATCCTAACTTAGATTTTGCTTAGGGGTTTAAGCAACCTACAAAAAGAACATTTATATTTATTTTTAAGCATCCCCTTAAGCATAATCCCCTGCAGAAAATATGATTAGGCTAAGAACGACCTAACATCCAATCTAAAATAATATATCATAAAATAAAATATACATCACATCATACACCATTGTTGACCTCACTTTTGGAGTGAGGATTCAATCTTCCCATCTTAGAATTAGAAGTCTTCTAGAACTAAGACTTCTCTGGTCATAAGCCACTTCTAGCAATTAGGTGAACACTTAACCTAATCCTAGAGGCTTAGAAGGGTTAACCATAAGATTAGATTATGCCTTAGGGATTAGGATAATCTACCCACCTATAGCTTGAACCCAACCTATGTTCACCTTCTAAAGTCACAACCAAATTCAATTCATATCAAACCTTCAACCAAGTCATATATCAAATATCAAATCAAACCAAAATCTAAACCTAAACCCTATGACCTACCTTCATGGACTTAGCCAAATTTACCTTCAAATCAATCCAAAATTAATTGATTTTCTCATAATCAATTTATATCTTCATTCATCTTCCTAAATATAAATCAAAACTACATTAAAATGATCAAAACTAAATCAAAACCCTTCCTAAGCCATATGAATCATTCCCATGGGCTTAGCCAAATGTTAATCCAAAATAATCCAAACTCAATTGATTTTCTCAAAATAAATTCATATCTTCAATCAACTTCATAAATATAAATGAAATATACATTTAAAACATCAAAACTAATTCAAACTAAATCAAGATCTTTCGATGCCACATAAATCATTTCCATGGACTTAGCAAAAATTCCACTCAATTCAAACCTAAGTCAATTGATTTTCTCATGAATCAATCATACCTTCAATCATATTCATAAATATAAATGAAATCTACAATCATCAAACCCAACTTAGCCATCTTAACTTGAAATATCAAAATGTACCAAAACTCACCCAAGCCCAAATCAATTATAATTAAATTTATATATCAATCCCAAATCCATATATAAACTCAACTAAGCTCAACTCAACCCAAAATAAAGCTAACTAAACCCAATTGGTCTCGATCCAAAGTGGCCAATTTGACCTATTTAAGCGAAGTTTCAACCCTACCCAAATTGGATTAACCCAAGCCCACCAAGACCTCCTATCATGATTGTTGGTCACAAAGGTTGATCATCATAAATTGGGTCAAACCAAGTCAACTTGGCCCTTTGACAAAGTCAACTCTCTTAACCCATATGAACCCAAACTAGCCAAATTGCATCCTAAGCCAAATCCCTTGAAACCAATGATCATACCAACTCAAAATCAATATTTGAACATAATTTGACCTTCAATTGAGACAAATCAAACCCAAATGACCCTCTTAATCCAAGTTGACCCAAATTGACCTAAAGGACCAAATTGGGTCAATTATGATATAAACTAAATTGATTGCAACCAATGGCTCAAGTTCATTCTAAACTGACTGTTGAACTTGACCAAAGCCCCAATTGAACCTAATTTGACTAATTGAACCCAATTGACCTATTTAATCCAAATTTCATCCTAAATCAAAATAAAATCTCAATTAATTGAAACCAAAACCTACAACATACTCCAAATGATAAACTAAACCCAAACAAAGCCATGACCCAAGCTTATTTGGAAAATTTGGCTAAATTAATCAACTTGACCCATTTGACTCATATGAACCCATATGAGTCAAAATCAAATCCGAAGCCAACTAAACCAAACCAATGACACAAACATATCCAAATGATCATATGAACTTGACCCAACCCTCAGTTTGACCTAAATTGACTAATTGGTCAACTTGACTTAACCTAACCAATTTGACCCATTTGAGTCAAATTGAGCCAAATCAAACTAAATCAACTCAATTGACTTCAAATTTGGGCTAACCCACTTTAAGCTCATTACAAATCTAGCCAAATCAAATCCAACGTCAAATGATCATGATACCCTTGAGTCAAGAGTATCATATGAGACAAATCACCTATGTAAATGTCCATTCCCACTCCTTGGCCACTTGGCACTCTCCTATTGGTCCACATAGGCACCCAGGACACTGCCCAACCTAACCCAAGGGTGGTTGGATCGGCCATGACCTAAGGGGAGGTAAAATTACCTCACCTCCCCCATTGGTGCACATGGAAACCTAAGGACACCCACTAATCCATCTTAACAACCACCTCCCAAGCTTTGGCCAACTAAATCGAGCCACCTAGGATGATTCTCTTCCATTCCCAGCCACCATTGGCGGTCAGACATCTACTAGAGGCCAAACTCGATATGACCGTCTGATCAAGAGAAGGAGGGGATATACAACCCTCCAATTCATTACAAACTGAGCACTTGAGCATCCAGAGAACCCTAGCACCCCAAAGTGACCTTCTAGAGCCATTCAAAAGCATCCTGAGCTCCCCCATTGCTGGTTTCACCCAAGCCAAAACAAGGCATCCTCTCATCCGACCCAAATCACTCAAACCTCCACCAAAGTCAAACTAACTCTGCATACACCTTCCCAAGGGCTCGTCAAGCAAGAACGAATCTTCTCCTGAGCTTTCTGACCACCAGAGAGCTTTGATCAACCCTGGCCTCCTAAGCTTCGGGTGTTGGTATTATGAGCAAACGACAATGAATCAAAGCTCATGCCGATCAGTAAGGTTTCGTCTCTACTAGACAAAGCTTCCTCAATCATTTGCGCCGCTGGTCTTAAGCCACGGTGGGTATGTCATTAAAACTGAGCTTTGGTGAAAATTTGTTTGAGCTTTTTGAAGAAAATGTTCATCTCATGTGATCTTAACTATTGGACCCCCTTCGATCGATGTCGTGAAGCTGCGGGATCCTTTTTTTAGTTGATTCGATCTCAGGTAAGCTCAGATCAAGAGAGCAATGGCGATCACTCACGGGACGGTAAATCACACACCATCCATTCCGCTTGATCAGAATGGACGCTCAAGATTAGATCTGTTAGTTTAATCTGATTTTATCCTAATGCATTGTGGAATTAATTGTAGCTGACTGATCTTAGATCGGGCATGACCCAAGGGGAGGTGAAATTATCTCACCTCTTCCATTGGTGCACATGGAAACCCAAGGACACCCACTAATCCCTCTTGGAAGCCACCTCCCAAGCTTTAGCCAACCAAACCGAGCCACCTAAGATGATTCTCTTCCATTCCTAGCCACCACCAGCTATCGGACATCCACTAGAGGCCAAACCATATGACCATCCGATCAGGGAAGGAGGGTATAATCCCCATTCATTCCAACTTAGCACTTAAGCATCCGACCCATCACCCAAATCACTCAAACCTCCACCAAAGTCAAATTAACACTGCATACACCTTCCCTAGGGCTCATCAAGCAAGAAGGAATCTTTTCCTGAGCTTCCCAACCACTAGAGGGTATACTTCGATCAACGCCATCCTCCTAAGCTTTGGGTGTTGGTCTTCCGAGCAAACGATAAGGAATCAAAGCTTGTGCCAATCAATAGGGCTTCATCTTTACTAGACGAAGCTTCCTCAATTATTTGAGCCACCAATCTTGAGCTACAACGATTTATGCCATTAAAACCAAGAATTGGTGAAAATTTGTTTGAGCTTTTCGAAGAAAATGTGCATCTCTTGTGATCTTGATTGTTGGATCCCCTCCGATCATCATCGTGAAGGTATGGGATCCTTTTGGAGTTGATCTGAGCTCGAGTAAGCTCGGATCAAGTGACCAATGGCAGATAGACTCCGTCTCTCATCGCTCGCGGGGTGGTAGATCACGCATCATCCATTCCATGTGATTGAAACGGATGGTCATGATTAGATCCATTAGTCTTATCTTATAGTGCATGGATTAATCGTGCCTCGATCTTAGATCAAACGGCGGATGAAAGCGTTGTCACCATGTCCGATATTTTTAAAAGTTGCGACACCACATGGAAAGCGCCAGCATCTGCCATGTGCCAATGAGATTAGCTTTAATTAATTAATTGATTTTAATAGAAACTTAAAAAATCATAACAAATTATAGAAAAATAAAAAATACAAATAAATACTCATTTTAAACGTATTTCAGAGAAGAAATAATTAAAAAAATCTTAACTAATTTTGAATAATAATTAAGGCTTAATTAGAATTTAATTAAAAAATTAATTTTCTTAATTACTCCTTAATTACTTGAGTAATTAATCCCAAATTTTATGGGTTAATTTAATGGGATGACCTCTGTCTCCCATGATTTTCTTGGAATTTATTGCTCACTTAATTAGAAAAATTGACTAATTAAATCCTAATTACTTTTTCAAGTTAATTATTGATTAATTAATCCCATGAACAGTAATAAATTGGTTAATTAAGTTTATTAATCATTGCTCAACAGTAAATGCACTAAGGAATAGGGTTCAAACCTCTTTCTTAACCTATTCCCCAAAATTCATTTCACTATTTTTTTAAGATTTAACTAATTAATTAAATCACTTAATTAATTAAATTGAAATCATAATCATATTAAACTAATTTAATCAAATCATGGGTAGATATTTAGGTGTTTAATAACCTAAAGGAAGTTAATGAAATTCTGGTTTACTCACATGTGTGGGGAAACCATAAGATTAATTAATTAAGTTCCTTAATTTAATTAACCACTAATTATGAGCCAATTGCATTAGGCCCCCCTTCTATTTCTTAGGATCATTGCTAATTTAATTTCTAGTTCATGTGCATATCATGTTGGCTCATAATTATTTGGATAATTATATTAAGGTAATATAGGAAAGGATTAATTAATGTATTTATTGCATATTACAACCTAATTAACTCATAAAATCAACTTAATTGTATTTCATTAAACTAAATTAATTCACAAATATGGGAATGGATTAGATCAATAAACTTTTTCTCACATCCTCAAATCAAATCAAAACATGAAATTAAAAAAAAATGGCATTAAAGGAACTTTGATTTTCTTTAAATGGGTTTATGAATGTGTTTGTCCTTAGGAATTAGTTATTGAATGAATTATGTGTTTATATCCAATTGTTTATTTCCAAACACATTAAATATTGTATGTCATATGATTTCATACATTCATACTGTCAAACTTAAATAAATCAAATGAATTTCCTTTATGTAAGCTTGCATGTATGGCTTAATTAAATATATGTGTGGCTATTATCACTAATAAATTCAAAATTATTTTTCAAAGCCTATGAATCAATTATAATACTTAGAGCGTTGATAGTTATGAATATACATAGGCTTTGCATATATTTATAGCTTAAGCATTTTAAATAGAGCTCTCTTTCTTATAATTCATATATGGATTTACATGAGTTTGAACAAGAATGGGTATCTAGTCTGGACATCCCGGAAATACAAGGCTTTAATTAGCCCCAAGGAGGTCATTTAATTACGTCACTTTCCTGGTTTAAGAATGACATGTACTCATTTGGTTTCATTCCCATGTATTTTGATATTAGAATTTAGATAGAGCTTTAATTCATATGCCTAAATGATTTAATTAAAGAAAGTACAATCTTTGCATAATTCTCATGTTTATAATTGTATATACATTTATATGTATTTAAGATAGCAAGTGTTTAGTCTAGACATCCCAGGAATACGAGACTTTAGTTAACCCCAAGGAGGTCATTTGATTACCTCACTTCCCTAGTTTAACAACGGCACACTTGTATGTGTGCTTAATCAAAAGATGAAGATCCCCTTTGTTACTAAAAATACATGCATTCATAATCATTTGAATGATTGAATTATCTAATTATGTGATTTAGAGTTCTCTTTCTCATGTTCATGTGTGCAAGCTTAGATATGTTTGAATGCAAATTGGTATATAGTCTGGACATCCCGTGAATACAAAACTTTAGTTAGCCCCAATGAGGTCGTTTGATTAACTCACTTTCCTAGTTTAATAATGACATGTACTCATTTAGTTTCATTCCCATGTATTTTGATATTAGAGTTTAGATAGAGCTTTAATTCACATGCCTAAATGATTTAATTAAAGAAAGTACAATCTTTGCATAATTCTCATCTTTATAGTTGTATATACATTTATATGTATTTAAGATAGCAAGTGTTTAGTCTAGACATCCAGGGAATATAAGACTTTAGTTAACCCAAGAAGGTCATTTGATTACCTCACTTCCTTGGTTTAACAACTGCACGTACTTGCTCACATCTTCTATACATGTGTATGTGTGCTTAATCAAAAGATGAAGATCCCCTTTGTTACTGAAAATACACGCATTGATAGTCATTTGAATGATAGAATTATCTAATTATGTGATTTAGAGTTCTCTTTTTCATGTTCATGTGTGCAAGCTTACATATGTTTGAATACAAATGGGTATATAGTCTAGACATCCCAAGAATGCGAAGCTTTAGTTAGCCCCAAGGAGGTCATTTGATTACCTCAGTTCCCTGGTTTAACAATGGCACGTACCTATTTAACTTCATCCCTATGTATTTTTGTATAAGAATTTGGATAGAACTTTAAATTAATATGACTAAAAATTCAATCAAATGTAAGGTATAAACTTTAAATGTACATCCATATATTCATCATTTAGTGTGATATACTTAGGATTAAGATTATATGCATGTTATATGTGATGGAAAAGAAGAATTGAACATAAGTCATGTGATAGTAATTCAATTACATTAATCTTAAGGTGACTTTCATGTTAAATAGAGTTATTTAAAGTGAACCCAAACTTAGGATTAATTAAAAATGTGTAATAAGCTATTCACTAAAGATAACTAAACCAAATTAATATGTTTTAGAAATGACTTAAGGTAGGGATAAAATAGGTGATCCTCTTCCTTCTCTTTATAACACTTAAATGTTAAGTATTGTTGACCTCATTTTTAGAATGAGCTCTCAACACCTCCATCTTAGGCTTAGGATTCCTCTTAGACTTTAAGAGTTTCTTAGTCTTAAGACACATCTAGTGATTAGGTGGACACTCCCCTAGCCCTAGAAGACTTAAAAGGTTAGCCATAGGAATAGGTCATGCCTTAAGGGTGTTAGGAAAATTTCATACCCTTTAGCTTAAACCATTCCTCACTTTCCTTCTTTCAAGTCAAACTCCAAATAATTTCTATTTGATTTTTTTCAAACTCAAATCAATTCCATGATTGAAATCCACAATTTAATTGCATGATTGAAACCCATAATCAAATTTCACCTAAAATTCTTAAGTTCAAATTTCCTAACTCCTTAACTCTTTCTTAAGGACCTAGCCAAAATTATGATCAAAACCCATTCAAATCTTTGAGATTTTTTCATGATCCATTTATATTTTCATTTATATTCATATTTATAAATGAGATATAAATTCAAACCCATCAAATAAAATTCAAAATTCCAAATCAATCCATGAAATTGTTTTAAATCCCTTTTCTATTAAAGGATTTAACCAAAATCAATCTACCTTGATCAAAATCAAATCCATGGGACTTTCTCAAAATATATTTGTATTCTCATTTATGTTCTATAAATGAAATATAAATATAAATCAATCAAATCTAACTCAAAAATTAAATTTAAAAAATTCAATTAAATCCATTAAATTCCCTTTAATGGATTTTTAGTCATGATGAAACTCTTCCAAATTCTTGAAATTTCTCATGATCAATTTATACTCTCATTTATATTCACATATATAAATGAAATATGAATTCAAACAATCAAAACCAACTCCAAAAATCAAATTCAAATCAACTCAAAAATCAAATCTAAACCTTTCAAGACAAAATCTTGAACTTAGCCAAAATCAATTCAATTCAAGCCAAATCCTTGATCTTCTCTCATGATTCAATCAATCTCACAATCATGAGCTCATATATAATCCAAACCTCAATTCTTCAATCAAAACCCAAATCAAAATTGAAACCCAAAACTCTTTCATATTCTTCCTTTGAATATGAAATTTTCAAATGAATCAAAATCCATTTGACTTCAAACTTCTTGTAAATGGATTTATATTTCAATCATAAGTCCATACACAAGATCAATAAACTTTAAATCAACCTTTGAACAAGCCATTTGACCCACTTAGGCTCACTTGACCCAAAGTGACCTAAAGTACCCTTATGAGCCAACTTTTGATCATAACCAAATTGGATTGAACCAAACTCTTATTTGCCCCCTCATCATGATCAACAATCATCATGGGGATCAATCAATTTGGTCAAACCCAAACTGGGGTTGATCAAACTTAACCAAATGAAACCTTACATAGCCAAAATCTACTATAGGCCAAATTGATTGAAACCATTGATCTAAGTTCATCCATGACCCATGTTTGAACTTGACCAAGTCAACCTTTGAGCCTAACCTAACCCATTTGTTCCACTTGACCCAAGTTGACCCATTTTGACCTAAAAAGCCAAAATATGTAAAAACTTGATCTAAGCCAAATTGATTGAATCTAATGGGTCAAGTCCATCCTAAATTACTTGTGGAACTTGACCAAAGCCTCAATTGGCCAACTAAGACCTAACCTAGCCCAATTGATCTTAGACCCAACATGACTTAGAGGGGTCATGTTAAGCCAAAATTGAACTTAACTCAAATTGATTGTAAACAAAGATACTAATCCACTTCATATGACTAATCAAACCTAAACCTACCTTTGACCTAATCCAAATAGGTCAAATGAGTTAACTTGACCCATTTGACCTAAAGGGAGTCATATGAGCCAAAACCAAATCTAAACCAAATTGAACCAAACCAAAGGCACCAAAACATTTCAAATTGTCATATGAACTTGACCCAACCCTTGGTTTGACCCAATTTGACCAATTGGTCAACTTGACCCAAGTTGACCCATTTTGACCTAAATAGGTCAACATGAGCCAAACCCTACCAAATGGATTCCAAATCCATTGAAACTTGGCCCAACCTATTTTCTTAACATACCAAACATACTCAAATTAAAAAAAATAGCAAAATGACCACTATACCCCTAAGCCATAAAATAAATTTTGGCTTAGCTTATGGGTATTTTGGTCATGCACTCCTCACAAACACTTAAGGCTCTCCTAAAACATCAAGGGGACCTAGTGATGAGTGGTGCACCCAACCCAATGGGTTTGAGTCAACCGATTTGGCCCATGGACCAAACCCTACCACCCATGGCCAAATTGAAATTCCAAATTCCCTCTTAAGCTCAATCCAAGCACATGGAGAGTTAGCATTCCACTCATTTGGCCTAACCGATCATGTGCACACCTCTAACCACTCAAACAATCCATTCCATGGTGACAATTGGATCAAAATGACATGAATAGGCTCATCCGATTGCCATAGGGGGAGATATACTCCCCCAATCCACTAAAATTTGAATTGATTTTTTCGATCGAACTGAAGCTTGAGGCAATTCTTCAGGTCCCTAGAGATTTGAATATTGCTTTTTTCGGTTTTGCATAGTGCAAAACAAGGGAGCTCGATCCAACAGTGAATTTCCTCCACACTTAATCTCCATCCAATTCCTCTTGCACACTTGATCTAGGAGCTGGGTGAAGTGCACGCTCTCACAGTTCTAGAGTCAAGGGAGAGCTCAATTCCATCAAAGCCACAAAGAGAGTGAAGGGGGGTTGGTCCATAGAGCTCCATACTCAACCTCAAGTGCTAAGAACTTTAACAAAGCTTCTTCTCAACCAAACGAAGCTCCTCTAAGAGAATCGAGCGTCGGTGATCACCTCCGGCGAGGTTAGCAATTTTTCAATCTTAATTCTCATAGATGTTGGTCCATTGTGAAGTGAACTTCAATCTCATAGGATCTTAGCCATTAGATTTGTTGGTTATTGCATGATGAAGGTGTGGGCTAAGTTTTAGCTTAATCCGAGCTCAATCAAGCTCAGATCAAAGCTTAGAAGGTGGACGGATCTCATTCCTCCTAAGCCTTGGCACGGATGAATCTCTGGCCATCCATTCACACTATTTGGATGGACAACCGAGATTATTCCCACGTTTTTAAATCCCTTATCCATTTTATATACCGCGGGGAGATCCTCAGTCATCCGATCTTTGATCGATGGCTAAGATAAAAACGTCGCGTCGTTCCCCTGTGACAACTTAAGGGGCTCGGCATGATGCTTAAAGCGTTGGCAGCCCACACATGGCAGGATTAATGTCGAGGATTAGTTATTTAACTAATTAATTTTTAATTAATCCCTATGGCTTCTAAAAATCATAACTCCTCAGATAAAAATTAGAAAAATATAAGGAAAAAATGCTTTGGATAGATAATTTCATCTAGAATATTTAAAAAATATTTTCAATGCATTTTGATTTCCCTTTTTCTTTGAATTTGTGTGTCTTTAGGAATGTTAATTAGCTAATTATTTCCTAATCAAGCCACCAATTAATCTTAAATTTCTAGGGTTCAATTTAGGGGATGACCTCTGCCTCCCTTAGTTTTCTTGAGATTTATTGAGACTTTGATTAGGGAAGTTGCTAGTTCAATCCCTAATTACCCCTTTCATGTAATTAAGGGTGATTAAGATGTAATTAGTGGATTTTCTATATATTTAAGTTGGATTAAGGTTAGATCTAGTGAATAGGCATTTTAAGGAATAATTTTAAGGCATTTCCCCTAAGCTATTCCCTAAACCCCCTCTTTCTTTCCTTAATCCCTTTCTTAATTAAGGGTTAATCCATTAATGACCTTTTCTAAATAATTTTAAAAAATCCCAAAACTCTCCAGAATATAATTAATCTACTTTGGGTATATACTTAGGTGTTCAATACCCTAAGTTTAATTACAGAAATTAAACCCCCTTTCATAAGTATGAAAGAGGTGTTTTAAAAGTACTTAAGTTAAAAACCCCTTAGCTTAATTAACTTTTAATTGTGAGCCAAATTGCATTAGGCTTTTTCATTACTAGGTGCATTGCAAATGTAAATACCTCGTGGGTTTTATGCCATCTCATTGGCTCATAATTACCTAAGTTAATTTTTCAAAGGTGGTGTAGGTAAGGATTAATTAAATCACTTAACTTAATCAACACTTAAAAATAGATCTAATGAACTAAAATTAAAAAAACATCTAAAACATATATGGGAATGGGTTAACAAATAAACTAATCTCACTTTTAAAATTAAATCAAACTTCAATTAAATAAAATCATTTTGAAATTCACTTTGACTTATTCTAAGCTTTCAATTCTTTAAGAATGTCTTTATGAATTAAGTAAAGTGAGTTTGTTCATGTGATTACATTGCTTTAGGTCTTTCCCAACATGTTAAATTATATGCCATATGACTTATGCATCCATGACTTCATGTTTTAAATTTTCAAAAATGAAATTGTTTACTTTATGTCAAATGTGCATGTGTTGACTAAAGTAGAATATGAATGGCTATTATCACTAATATATCAAAAATATTTTCAAAACCTATAAATAAAACATCAAATCTGAAATTGTGTTATTCATATCTTAATTATAAGCTTATATGTGATGAATTATAAAGTCATGTTTAGTGTAACATTTCCTTGCTTTCTTATGTTAGTATAGTTTTGACTATGGGTTGGTAAGATGTAGGGTTCATTTGAAAAGAACCCAACACTTACTTAATTCCAAACCCTATTCATGTCTATACTCTCATTTAAGGAGGATCGTTTACACTTGCATGAATAAATTGCATAAAGAAAAATGAAACTCTTAAACAAATTTTGCATATTCCTTTCCTATTTCATTTCTTTTATATGCATGCTAGTACTTAAGGAAAGTTATATTAGTCTGGACAACCCCGAGATTGCGAGGCTTTAAGTAGCCCTAAGTAGGTCTTGTATTTTACACCTCTAGTTAACAATGATGTTGTACTCACTTATACCTTTCGTACTTTCATGCATGTGTGTGAGATTTTGTATTAGGAAAACCTTTTCCACTTATGAAAAATCCTAAATGTTTAACTTCTAAATTTTCTTAAATGGATTACTTAGCATGCATCATACAGTGTGTTAACTATTCTAATTTGCATGTATAGATATGCTTAGGGTCCATCCATATATATATATATATATATATATATATATATATATGTTGGGAAAGAATTGAAGTAATGTGTTATGTGAATTTTTTGATTCATTTTTCTTAATCTTAAATATCTTTCTTTTGGATAAGTTTGTTTAGAGTTGGTCTAAACTTACGATTAATTAAAAGATAATCAAAACATTCACCTAAATCAAACTAAAACATGTACCTATGTTACAAATTATTTAAGGATTAGGGAAGGAAAGAGAAGTTCTCTTCTCTTTCTCTCTTTATAACTTAGTATTTAATTATAGGTTCCATTTAAACCAAACAAAACATGAAATAAAAATAACCCAAAATCACTAAGCAACTTAAATAAAACCCTCCTCTAACATGTCTTTCACACTTAGAAAATTTTAACTTAAAGTCCTAAACTAAATATGCCACATAAACCTTCAAAGCACACACATTAGCCTAAGTTAGCACTTCTAGCTTTAGGTTAGCTCGGTGCATGGTTTGACATTATGTTTTATTTTGTGATGAATATTTTAGACTGGATGGTAGGGTGTATGCTCATAGAGTGAATGGTAGGATGTGCTTAGTCTATCTATTCTTTTCTGCAGAGGATTGTGCTAAAGGGACGCTATCATAAATAAAAATATAAATGCTTCTTGCTTGCAGGTGCTTATACCCCTTTGCATAATCCATAGGCCAAGTGGACTTAGTCACCCATGTGTAGTGATAAGTCTAATATACATGTGTGTGTGATTTAACTAACCCTTGTTTTGAGGATATTAGTTAGATTTCCTTTCTTTTCATGTAAAATTTGTATAAATAGGATTTTAGAATTCATTTTTATGGGGATTAGGATGACATCATAAGAGCTCATCTTATGCACCATGTGAATCCTTGGAGAATCCACCATCCAACATTCCAAAAGAAGAAAGAAAGAAAGAAGAAAGAAAAATAAAGCCTGAAGACTCCCATAACAATAAATTTCTTTGCTTAATTGTAATTTAATTCATTTATAATCCGGGTTGTATAAGGGTAGAGCTCATCTACCCAATTTGATATTTTCGGGTTTGCGTGGTGATTCTTTTTGTGATTAGCTTTATGAATTGTTTGGTGATTTGTTTAATTTTTGTATTAAGTGGCATGCTTTTCCTAGTTTCTTCCATCATTTATGTATGGCCTGGATGAGGATTAGGCTCTTTAGGGAAAAATAAATCTTTTACCCAACCTAAAAAATGCAACTTAAAAATAAGAAACTCATAACCTCACTTAAAGCCTAGGATTAAAATCAAGATAAAAGAATTAGTAACCCCTTAGCTAGATGAGTCTTTGTGATTACTTTATAACATCATGCACAAATGCATATTATCTCACTCTTGATTGGAGGGCTTCCATCTTTGCCAGAGAACTTCGGTTTGACCTTGATGGCCGTGGTAGAAACTCACATCCTAAAATTCTAGCTCATTTTGGCCAACAATCTACTTTCTCGTGCATTAGTCATAAATGTCCTAATAGCTTGAGTCAAAAATAACTATCCAAAAATGAAATAAAATGAAATTGAAATACATTAGATTTAGGTCATTTGAAGTATGTCCCTTTATATGATCTAGTCTCTTTAGGGAGTGAGTTTAAAGATTTAGTCTCATTCTAAATAAAAATAGTCTAGCTATCTTGCATAAGCATAAAGACTTGCCTACATGTATTTAAAATCATAGGAGAAGTTAGTTGGCGGCCACCCCCAAGCGGTTGTAAGTCCAAGTTGGGTAGTTTGTCCTCTTGTGGACAAACTAAATACCTATTTTTTCTTAGATTTAGTTTGTGCTTCCTCAAGCTCTCTAGATTTGTTAGGTTGGTTACTTCTCCCATTTGCAGGTCATAAACATAATTCATTGCCTCTTAGGCATTTCCTTAATCTCGTGTTAAGGAATCTTAAGTCCTAAACTTCTAATAAAAAATACAACTCAAACAAACTAAATCAATTTCTAAAATGTAAAGCCCAATTATAGGATAGTTTGAGATACTCGTTAGATTTCCTAGCATTGTGAGCATCTCCTACTTATTTCCATTTCAGCTTCAATAATAACTCCCTCTTTTAATCAATCTCATTTAATCTTCAAAAATAAACCAATCGATTGATAGTCCTTCCTATTGAAATCTTCAGAGACAACGATCATTTATCTTAATAGAGAGTTTTCCTAAAGAATCTGTCCTTTTGGATGTAATTAACTATGAGGGCTTGCCATAGAAACGAACTAATTTAAAATAAACCACGATGTACTTTTCCATATAAAATAGGAGAAGAATCTACATATACATCTCATCGTCCTTATGAGTCCTTATTGAGGTGATTGGTTCCATTAAAGGGTAATGACTTCTATCTTTCAAGATAGTATACTATTTCATTGATGACGTATCTGATCACCTAAATAAGTACATCTGTGAATCTGTGGCATCTTACCAAGATGAATTTTCACACACATTTATATAATGTTGCCTCTCCTTTTACCAACAGATTTGAAGGTGACTCCCTAAAAATATATATATGTGTGTGGGAATTTTTCTCCACAAGTATAAATCACATGAAATAAAATAAAATATAATTTAAAATTCATAAATCAATTAAGCAACTTCAAGTGAAACCAACCTTCATGTTACCTTCAATTGGATCCAATTTGATCAATCTAACTCAATTAGCCTTTAATTTAACCAAGGGTCAAATTGAACAAATTCCTATTATCCAAATTAATTCAATTCAACCATTCCAATCAATAACAAATGATCAATTGAACATAGACCACCCATGCTCAAAAATTTAGCTAATTTGGTCAAATTAGTCAACATGACCCATTTGAGCCAAATTGAATCATATGCATCAAATTCAAATATAACCCATATTGAATCAAACAATTACACCCATTCACTCCAAATGATCAATTAAACTCATCCAAATCATCATTTTGACCTAATTTAGTCAAATTGGTCAACTTAGCCCAGAACTTATTTGACTTATATGGGTCAAATTAAGCCAAACCCAACAAAACTTGGCATGACTCATCCTTGGGTCACCATAGACCTATCTTTGTGGGCCCAACCTAAGGTGAACCCAATTTAGGTCAAACCCATTGAACCAAGTCATCTAAATGGGACAAAACCCCATTTCGATGGGTTCTTCACCCCTCTCACCCCATGGCAGCCACCTTTGGCTCTTCTTGAACAAGAAAACCATTGACCCAACCTAAGCCAAAATTGTTGGGCTCACCTTTTGGCCAAGAGAGGGTGAGCTCACCCATGGCAACCCATTGGTCCACCTAAGGGAGAGTGTACACCTCATGCCATCCCCCTACACTCCCTCGCCTCTCACCCTCAGCATCCCCCCACCATCTAGTCACCTACCTCACCAAATGGCCAAGGTTGAACTAATCCTAGCCCTTGGTTCAGCTGGGGAGGAGAATATACTCCTACCCATGGATTCAAATCGAACATGCACCTTCTTTAGAGCATTTTGCATAGTCTCAGACCTTCTCCCGAGCTCCTCGTGTACTCACAGACCAGCTCTGATCCAGGAGCTTATCCCCAGTTTCCTAAACCTCCAAACCCAAATTAACTCTTCTCACACCTTCACCTCACTGGAAAATAGAAAGCGAATCACTTCCCAAGCGATTGACCACGGAAGATGTCTGGACCAACTCCAATGAGCTGCGGTGAAATTTAGTCCACGATGGTGGGAGGCGGTCATGATCTTCTCAATAGAGCTTTATCTCTTCAATACAAAGCTACCTCATCGATGGACCGTATTGCTCGAGGTAAAATCTAGCTTGTGGCTTTGGCTCCAATGTGTTGGTCTTTTTTTAGTGAATCATGTTTTGTGTGATCTCCACCAGGATCTTAGTCGATTCATTCTGATCATTTTGGAGTCAATTACCATCAACGAGCTCCGGTGAGCTTGGATCGAGCAGTGGAAGGTAGATGTTGTCTCTTCGACCCTCATGGGATGATGGATCAATAGTTGTCTATCCCATGCGATTAGAACAAATGGTTGTGATTAACCATGTTAAATTTTTGATTTAACCCTTTGAAATCATGGATTTAATCTCGGCCATCTAAATTAGACAACCAGACAAATCGCGCCATTGAGTCAGTTGAGTCGGAAAAATCATGGAAAGCTATCACGTCAACATCCGTGGTGTGCGGTTTAAAAGGCTAAGTAGGCTTTAAAATATAATTAAATGAAATGACAAAAAAAAATCATAACTAATTGTAGAAAATCCAAAATACAAATAACCCCATTTTGGAAAGGTTATATAGAAGAGAATTTAAGAAAAATAAAATCCTAAATTATGTCCAATGAATGTACTTAATTAAGGTTTGAAGCTTATACTAATTACTTTAAAATTTAAATTAGGTTAATTAATTCCAAATTTGGTGAGATGATTCCATGGGATCTCCTCACCTCCTATAATTTTCTTGGATTATTTTCCATGTAATTTAAAGAATTTAGAATTTCAATCCTAATTATTCTCTTTAATTAATTAAATATTTATTAATATTGATGAATAGTAAAAATTAAATAATTAATGATAATTAATCATTATGAACGTGAGGAAAAGTAATTAAGACCCTTTTCTATTTTTTTTAAATGTATTTCCTTAAGAGAGTTAATTAACATACATAATAATTACAAAATAATTAAAAAAATTAATGATAAAATAGAAATCAAACAAAGTAAATGATTCGTTCAAATAATTCAAACATAATTCATTAATTTTTCTTAATGTGTTTAACAATATAAAATCATTAACAAATTACGATTAACTCATAAGGAGTCACCTTTCAAATATGTGGGGAGAAAAGAAAAAGGACACCTTTACAAAAAAATTTATCTTGGTAAGATGCCACGCAGATCTGCGGATATACTTATTTAGGTGATTGGATACATCATCAAGGTATAGTGTACTATCTTGAAGGACAAAAATCATTACCCTTTAATGGAACCAATCACCTTAAAGGACTCATAAGAATATTACCGTATCAAAGATTCTTCCACTTTACATAGAAAGGTAAAGCGGGGTTTATTTTAAATCGAGTTTGTTAAGTTCTGAGAAAGTTAATTACATTCTAAGGAGATCCTTTAGAAAACTCTCGATTAAGGATAAATGATCATCTCTTTGAAGATTTCAATAGGAGGACTATCAATCGATTAGTTTGTTTTTGAAGATCAAATGGATTGATCAAAAGAGAGTTATTATCGAAATGGGAAATAGGAGATGCTCACGATGCTAGAAAAATCTAGCGAACATCTCAAACTATCCTATAATTGGGCTTTATATTTTAGAAATTGATTTAGTTTGTTTGAATTGCATTTTTCATTAGAATTTTAGGACTTAAGATTCCTTAACCCAAGATTAAGGAAATGCCTAAGAGGTGAGGAATTAACTTATGGCCCAGAGGAGAAGCAACCTCAGAACCTAAATCTAGGGAGCTTGACAGAGAAGCAACCTAAATCTAAGCGAAAATGGGTAATTGGTTTGCCTCCACAAGAGGACAAACCACCCGACGACTTGGACTTACAGGGGTGGTTAACTCCTCTGATTTTAAATTCATGTAGGCAAGTCTTTTATACTTATGCAAGATAGCTAGGATGTTGTTATTTAGAAAGAGACTAAGTCCTTAAACTCACTCCCTAAAGAGACTAGATCATGTAAAGGGACATGCTTCAAATGACCTAAATCTAATGCATTTCAAATTTTATTTTATTTCATTTTGGACAATCATTTTGACTCAGGCTATTATGATTTTTATTACTAATGCATGAGAAATCGATTATTGGCCAAAATCGAAAAGTTTAGAGGTGAGTTTCCACCACCAAAGGTCAAGTCGTTCTCTTAAAAATGGAAGCCCTCCAATCAAGAGTGAAAAAAGATGCATTTGTGCATTATGTTATAAAGTAACCATAAAAACTCATCCAGCTAAGGGGTTACTAATTCTTTTATCTTGATTTTAAACCTAGCTTTAAGTGAGGTTATGAGTTTCTTATTTTAATTTTGAGTTTGTTAAGTTGGGTAAAAATTTATTTTTCTAAAGAGCCTAATCATCCAAGCCATACATAAAGTAAGGAAGAAACTAGGAAAAGCATGCCACTTAATGCAAAAGCTAAACAAATCACCAAATAATTTATAAAGCTAATCGTAAAAGAATAAAAATCATTGTGGTGGGCACCACCACAAACCGAAAATATCAAATGTGGGTAAGCTCTACCCTTATATACCGGATTACAAATGAATTAAATTATAATTTAAGCAAAAGAATTCATTGTTATGGGGTCAAGCTTTATTCTTCTTTCATCTTTCTTCTTTCTTTATTTCTTCTTTGGATCTTCCTTTAAAAGGTTGGATGGTGGATGCTCCAAGGCTTCACGTGGTGCATAAGATGGGCTCTTATGACCAATGTTCATCCTAATCTCCATAACAATTTATTCCAAAATCCTATTTATTTTTTTTTGAAAAGGAAAAGGAAATCTAACTAATACACCAAAACAAGGGTTAGTTAAATCACACCACACAAATCTCAAGCATGTATATTGGACTTATACCACACATGGGTACTCAAGTCCACGCCTATGGATTATGCTAAGGAAGCGCAAGCAAGAAGCATTATATTTTATTTATGATAGCCTTTAGCACAATCCCTAGAAAAGAATAGTTAGACTAAGCATATCCTACCATCCATTCTGAGCATACACCTAACATAATCATCACAAAATAAAATATAACATCAAACCATGTACCGACCTAACCTAAAACTAGAAGTGGTGACTTAGGTCAATATGTGTGTTTTGAAGGTTTGTGTGGTATGCTTAGCTTAGGACTTCAGGTTCAAATTTTCTATGTGTGAAAGACATGTTCAACTTAGAGGAGGGTTTCATTTAAGTTGTTTAGTGATTTTGGGTTATTTTTATTTTATATTTTGTTTGGTTTGAATGAAACCTATAATTAATTACTAAGTTATAAAGAGAGGGAAAGAGAAGAGAACTTCTCTTTCCTTCCCTAATCCTTAAATAATTTCTAAGGTAAGTTCACATTTTAGTTTCATTTAGGTGAATGTTTTAATTACATCTTTTAATTAATCCTAAGTTTAGATCAACTCTAAACAACCCTATTCAAAAAGAAAGATATTTTAAGATTAAATAAAATGAATCAAAATTCGCATAACACACATTACTTCATTTCTTTCCCAACATATATAACATACATATGGATGGACCCTAAGCATATCTATACATGCAAATGAGAGTAGTTAACACACTTTGTGATGCATGCTAAGTAATCCATTTAAGAAAATTTAGAAGTTAAACATGTATGCTTTTTTTTGGTAGTAAAGGTTTTTCTAATCCAAAATTTCACACACATGCATGAAAGTAAGAAAGGCATAAGTGAGTACAGTCATTGTTAAAAGATGTAAGGTACAAGACCTACTTAGGGCTACTTAAAAGCCTCAGTTGTTCACCACTTTCTTTAACATGCATATAAAAGAAATGAAATGGAAAAAGAATATGCAAAAGTTGTTTAAGAGTTTTATTTTTGTTTATGCAATTTATTCATGCAAGTGTAAACAATCCTCCTTAAGTGAGAGCATGGACATGAATAGGGTTTGGAATTAAGTAAGTGTTGGGTTCTTTTCAAATGAACCCTACATCTTACAAACCTATATTCAAAACTATACTAACATGAGAAAGGAAGGAAAGGCTACACTAAACATGACTTTATAATTTATCACATGCAAGCTAATAATTAAGATATGAATAGCACACTTCAGATTTGATGTTTCATTTATAGGTTTTGAAGATATTTTAGATTTAGTAGTGATAATATCCATTCATATTTTACTTTGGCCAACACATGCACATTTGACATAAAGTAAAACAATTTCATTTTAAAATTTTGAAAACATGAAATCATGGATGCATAGTCACATGGCATACAATTTAACATGTTGGGAAAGATCTAAAAGCAATGTAATCACATGAACAAACTCACTTTACTTAATTCCTAAAGACATTCTTAAAGAATAAGAAAACTTAGAATAAATCAAAGTAAATTTTAAAAATGATTTTTGTTTAATTTGGAGTTTGATTCAATTTTAAAAGGGTGAGATAAGTTTGTTGTCCTTAACCCATTCCCACGTATGTTTTATATTTTTATTTAATTTTTAATTCATTAGATCTATTTTTAAGCATTGATTAGGTTAGAGTATGAATTAAGTGGCTTAATTAACCCTTACCTACACCGCCTTAGAAAAATCAACTAAATAATTATGAGCTAATGAGATAACATAAAACTCACTAGGTATTTAAATTTTCAATGCATCTAATAATAAAAAGGGTTTAATGCAATTTGGCTCATAATTAAAAGTTAATTAAGCTAAGGGGTTTAGCTTATGTACTTTTAAAACACCCTTTCATACTTATGAAAGGGGTTATAATTTCCTTAATTAGACTTAGGCTATTAAACACCTAAGTATCTACCCAAGGTAGATTAATTAAATTCTAAATTTTTTAGAATTTTTGAAAATTATTGTTTAAAGGGATAATTAATGAATTAACCTTTAATTAGAAGAGATTAAGAAAAGAAAAAGGGGGTTTAGGGAATAGCTTAGGAAATATCCCAAAATTATTCCCTAAAACTCCTATTCACTGGATCCAACCTTAATCCAACTTAAAAATAGGGAAAATCCACTAATTACATCGTAATTACCCTTAATTACATGAAGGGGGTAATTAGGTAATGAGCTAGCAATTTTCCTAATCAAGGCCTCAATAAATCTCAAGAAAATTAGGGAGGCAGAGGTCATCCCCTAAAATGAACCCTAGAAATTTGAGATTCATTGGTGACTTAATTAGAAAGTAATTAGCTAATTACAATTCCCAAAGAAGCCCAAATTCAATGAAAAAGGGAACCCAAAATGTATTGAAAACATTTTTAAAATATTCTAGATGGAATTATCTATCCAAGGCGTTTTTCCTTCTATTTTTCTAATTTTGATTGAATTAGTTATAATTTTTTTAAGCTATCTAAATTAATTAAGAATTTATAATAAATCCCTAACTAATCCCCTAATTCACGGCGATGCATGGCGGCGGCCGGCTAGCTTTACTGTGAGCCCCCTACTTAAGTTGTCGCATTAGAGCGGCGACGGCGCAGCTTTAATCCTTAGTCAGATCAAAGATCGGACGGTGAACACCATGATTTTAAAGAGGATTAATTTCTAAACATGGAAATAACTCACCATCTAAAATGCAGGATGGATGATGGATTATGTTCTTCCCGAGGATTAATGTGAACCATTCACAATCAAGAGATCCAAGCAATCCTTCATGGATTCAATCAAGACTCAACCCACACCATCTAAAGGACCAAAGTGGCCAATCCAACGTGGATTTCACATGAAATAGAAAATTTTTTACAAAGCTCTACACCTATTAGTAAGTGGTCAAAATTCAAACCTCAAGGTGATCACCGCTCAAGATCGATGAGGTAGCTTCGTCTAGTGGAGATGAAGCCTATTGAAGTTCCTAGCTCTTGAGGTTGAGTGGATGAATGGGTGGACCAACTCCTCTTGATCTCCGGCTTTGATCCATTGAGTTCTTCCTTGCTGGGAACTCAATTGGAAGCGGGCTCAGTGATCCTTTAATGATGAGTGTAGGAGAAATTTGGATGAGATTGAGTGTAGAAGAAGTTTGTTGTTCAATGGACCTCCCCTATTTTGCATTGTGCAAAACCGAAGAATGGGAATTCTCAATCCTCTCTAGGCACCATGGGAAAGCTTTGTGAAGGTTCCTATGGCTTCCTAGGTTCCAATCGAGTGTGAGGCTTGTGTAATTTCAGTGAATTAAGGGGAGTATATCTCCCCCTATGGCAATCGGACAATCGCAAGCTTGTGTGTCATTTTGATCCAATTGTCCATATAGAATGAGTTGTTTGAGTGGTTATAGGTGTGCACATGGTTAGTTTGGCCAGAGGAGTGGAAACTCTCCCATGTGCATCCAATTGAGGTTTGGGGGGAGTTTGAAAATTCAATTTGGCCATGGGTGGTCGGGTTTGGTCCATGGGCCAAATGGGTTGACCCAAACCCATTGGGTTGGGTGCATCACTCATCACTAGGTCCCCTTGAGATTTTAGGAGAGCCTCAAGTGATTGTGAGTGCATGACCAAAATACCCATGGGCTGGGCCAAAATTTGTTCTATGGCCTAGGGTATAATGATCATTTTGCTATTTTTTCAATTTAGGTATGTTTGGTATGTTAAGAAAATAGGTTGTGCCAAGTTTCAATGGATTTGGAATCCATTTGATGGGGTTTGGCTCATGTTGACCCATTTAGGTCAAAATGGGTCAACTTGGGTCAAGTTGGCCAATTGGTCAAATTGGGTCAAACCAAGGGTTGGGTCAAGTTCATATGACCATTTGAAATATTTTGGTGCCTTTGGTTTGGTTCAATTTGGTTAGACTTGGTTTTGGCTCATATGACTCCCTTTAGGTCAAATGGGTCAAGTTGACCCATTTGACCTATTTGGGGTAGGTCAAAGGGTATGTTTAGGATTAGTCATATAGTGGATTGGTCTTTGTTTCCAATCAATTTGGGTTAAGTTCAATTTTGGCTTAACATGACCCCTTTAGGTCATGTTGGGTCTAATGTCAATTAGGCTAGGTTAGGTCTAGTTGGCCAATTGAGGCTTTGGTCAAATTCCACTAGTGATTTGGGATGGACTTGATCCATTGGTTTCAATCAATTTGGCTTATATCAAGTTTTGACACATTTCGACCCTTTAGGTCAAAATGGGTCAACTTGGGTCAAGTTGGCCAAATGGGTTAGGTTAGGCTCAAAGGTTGACTTGGTCAAGTTCAAACATGGGTCATGGATGAACTTAGATCAATGGTTTCAATCAATTTGGCATATAGTGGATTTTGGCTATGTAACGTTTCATTTTAGGTTAAGTGTTGACTTGGTCAACCCTTAGGTTTGACTTAGTTTGACCCAATTTGATTGATTGATCATCCCATGATGATTGTTGATCATGATGAGGGGCAAATATGAGTTTGGTTCAATCTAATTTGATTAGGATCAAAAGTTGGCTCATAAGGGTACTTTAGGTCACTTTGAGTCAAGTGAGCCTAAGTGGGTCAAATGGCTTGGTCAAAGCTTGATTTGAAGTTGATTGATCTTGTACATGGACTTATGATTGAAATATAAATCCATTTATAAGAGATTTGAAGTCAAATGGATTTTGATCCATTTGAAAATTTCATATTCAAAGGAAGAATATGAAGGAGTTTTGGGTTTAATTTTTGATTTGGGTTTTGATTGAAGGAGGTTTGGATTTATATGAGCTCATGATTGTAGGATTGATTGAATCATGAGAAAATCAAGGGTTTGGCTTGATTTGAATTGATTTTTGCTAAGTTCAAGATTTAGGCTTGAAAGGCATAGATTTGATTTTGAGTTGATTTTGAATTTGATTTTGAAGTTAGTTTTGATTGTTTTAATTTATATTTCATTTATATATGTGAATATAAATGAGAATATAAATTGATCATGAGAAAATTTCAAGAATTTGAAAGAGCTTAATCATGATTTGGGTTAAATTCATTAAAGGGAAGTTATAGAATTTAATTGAATTTTTAATTTGAAATTTAATTACTAAATTGGATTTGATTGATTTATATTTATATTTCATTTATATATGAGAAAATAAATGAGAATACAAATATATTTTAATAAAATCCCATGAGTTTGAAGTGGTTTGATCAAAGTTTAGGTTAAATCCATTAATGAAAAATTAAGAGATTTAAGGAAATTTCAAACATTTTAAATTTGGAATTTAATTTTTTGCCTTGATTGAATTGAGTTATATTTATATTTCATTTATATATGAGAATATAAATGAGGATATAAATAGGTTTTCAGAAAATCCCATGGATTTAAATTGATTTGATCAAGGTTTAGAGTTAATTTTGGCTAAGTCCTTTAATGGAAAATTAAAGGGACTTAAGAAAATTTCATGGATTGATTTGGAATTTTGAATTCGATTTGATGGATTTGAATTTATATCATTTATAAATGTGAATATAAATGAGAATATAAATGGATCATGAGAAAATCTCAAAGATTTGAATGAGTTTTGATCAAAGTTTTGGCTAACCTTAAGAAAGAGTTAAGGACTTAGGAATTTTTGATCAATTTTGATCATGGGTTTCAATCATGGAATTGAACATGGATTTCAATCATGGAATTGAATCATGAAATTGATTTGAGTTTGATAAAATCAAATAGAATTTATTTGGAGTTTGACTTGAAAGAAGGAAAGTGATGAATGGTTTAAGCTAAAGGGTAGAAAATTTTCCTAACACCCCTAAAGCATGACATATTCTTATGGCTAATCTTTCTAAGTCTGTTAGGGCTAGGGGAGTGTCCACCTAATCACTAGATGTGTCTTAAGACTAAGAATCTCTTAAAGTCTAAGAGGAATCCTAAACCCAAGATGGAAGTGTTTGAGAGCTCATTCTAAAAATGAGGTCAACAGTATGAGAAAATCATAAGAGTACTTAACTTATTTTTTTTTCTTCTTTAATCTAATCAACTCTTAAGCAAGAGTCTAATTGCATTAGATTCTTTTAGGTGCATTACAAATTTTATTTTCCCAAAAGCATATCATTGAAGGCTCATGATCAAGTAGTTAATTAGATTAAAGAAGTTTAGGGAAGGGTAATTAAGTTGAGGTACTTAATGGCTTGAACCTAATCAATCCATAAAGCCCATTTAATTATTTTCTTTAAATATATCAAGTCACCTACATGGGATGTGATGGGTCTCCACTCTTGCATGATAGGGGATATGTTTGACCTTTAAGGGTGATTTTAGTGGAAAATACCTCCTCTAATTGATTTAGCCCATGACTTAATTTTATCATGCATATAGGCATAATTGTCTCAAGCTTTAGTCCAAAATGAATTTGTCAAAATGATTTATAAAATTGTAAATTTTGGCATTAGTCTAAGTCATGTTTTCATACAATTCATGATCTAGTCTCTTAGGGAGTGAGTTTAAGATTCAAATTTCATTTCAAATTAAATAACATCCTAGCTATATTGTATCTACATAAGACTAGCCTACATGATTTTAAAGCATAGAAGGTGTTAACTAGCGACCACTCCAAATAGTTATAAGTCCAGAAAAGTTAAGATGTGTCTATTCTCTCTTATTGAGATAAACAATTATGTCTCATTTTCCCAATCAGACTTAGGTCATACTTCTAGCTTGTACTAAGATATTTTAGATTTAGGTTCTGAGACTACTTATTTCTTTCGGGCTATGAGTATAAGTCCTCACTTCTTAAGAATTTTCATAATTTTATATTATTGGACTATAAGCCCTAACATTCTAATGAAATTCTAATTTAAACAAAAGTAAATTTTCTATTTCAAAAATATAAAGCCTCATTATTATAGGTAGATTGAAGCACTTATTAGGCTTCCTAGTATCGTGAGTGCCTTTGACTCACTCCTTTGGAATCAGTAAATAAGTATTCCTATTTGAACCTTCCCACTTGATTTCTAAAAGTACCCACCTTTGATAGTTTATCTTTGAAATCTTTGAAGATACTTATTGACTACTTTTATTGAGAGTATTCTTAGAAAATTCTCATTTCTAAGATGTAATTATAAGCTTGCTTCCATAAGAAACTAAAGAATTCGACATAAAATAAATACTGCTTCACTTCTCCATATAAAGTAGGGGAAAGATTTCTGGTACATATGTAGACCCATCTGTCTGAAGAGTGATTATTAGGTGATTAGGTCCATTGTGGGTTAATATTTTTATCTTCTGAGATAGTACACCATACCTTAATGTCACATCCAATCACTTCAATAAGCACCCCCTAAGATCTATGTGGTATCCCTACAACTCCAAATTAAAACACTACATGAAAAAATAATGAATTTAGGAGATACAAACACTTATCGATGGGAGATGTATCTTGATCATGCGGCTTCCTCTCAAAGAGGAGAAAAATCATAATCTACTCTTTCGGGCAAGGCAGGGGTAGGAATAGTCCTCCTAACACCATACCGCAATATGATGAGATTCTCATATCACCTATCTAAACCTTGCACCAACAATGAAACCGAATATGAGGCTCTGATCGCTGATCTAGAGTTATCCATCTCATTAAGCATACAAAGCATCAGTATATTCGGGATTCACAACTAGTACAAACCAAATTGTTGGGTCTTACAAGATTCTAAAGCCCAAACTCCATCACTACCACAAGTACACTATGGAGTTACTAGCCCGGATCTCATGCCAATCTATAAGATCTGAGAGAGAAAATGTCATAGTGGATGCCTTATCTAAGCTTGCCAAAGAATTGGCATGTTCAAAGATGAGTCCATATCGATGAGGTTCGTAATAAAACCATACCTCTTATTGATGTTGAACTCATCAACAAATACACTCTTGAAGGGGAGGTTACCATTATCGAAAATGATGAAGAGCTAGAATGGAGGCAAACCTTCATTGATTACTTAAATAAAGGTAAACTACCTCAAGAGAAATCAAGTTCATCAAGTAAAGCAGAGAGCACTATCCTACGCCCTCATCAATGGTATCTTATACCAACGATCCTTCGATTATATATGGTTAAGTTGTTTAGGAAAACACGAAGCTCGTATGATTGTGACAGAGGTGCATTCAGGGTTTTGCGGAGCTCACCAGTCTGGTCCCAAGATGAAGGAGAAAATTAAAATACTTAGATATTACTAAATGATGATGATCACAGATTGTATGGGCATAGCCAAGCATTGCCACTAATGTCAATAGCATGGAGTAGTTCTACATCAACCACCCAACATCCTACACTCAACTATAACTTCATGGTCATTCGAGTGTTGGGGTACTGACATAGTGGGTTCGATTGATCCTCTAATGTCCAAGAGTCACCAATTCATCCTAGCATCTACGAATTATTTCTCCAAGTGGGCGAAGACGATTCCGTTCAGGGAAGTCAAAGCTCATCATGTGCTCTAATTTTTCAGAAACCATATCACATATATATTTGAAATACTCCGCCGAATCATATCCGATAATAGTACCGCCTTCAAAAGCACTAAGATCAATGACTTTGCTAAAAGACACAGCATAGATTGAATGTATTCTGCCATCTACTACCCAAGGACAAATGCTTTAATGGAAACCTTCAACAAAACTCGCATCTAAATACTCAAAGAGACGCTCGATCACAACAAATGACGGTCTCCAGCATTTAGTTGAAGCTTTGTGCTTACCGCACCACCATAGGACTCCAACACAATCTACCCCATTATCCTTAGTGTATGGGTCCAAAGCCATTCTGCACTTAGAGGTCTAACTCTCATCATTAAGGATAGTTATGGATGGTAAAATCAAAACAGAGCAAAATGCTAAGCTACAATTGGAAGAACTCAAAGTCTGGAGGAGAAATGCCTGTGGGCAAGTCAGAACCTTGAGTTATATAAAGCTTGAATGGTCCAAGCTCATAACGGGTTGGTCCGCCCTAGAGCTTTTCGAGTTGGAGAGCTCATTTTAGTTCTAAGAAGATCAATTGTAGTCCATTGCAAGATGGGAGGAAAGTTTGAACCTACTTGGCAAGGCCTTTTATCTATAGAAAATGCCTACCATTATAGCTCCTACCAACTAATCAACCATAAAAGCGAACGCCCGATGCTTCCAACCAATGGGCTTTATCTAAAGAAATATTATGCATAAATAATATTTTAAATAATCTCTTTATCAATGAAATTTTCATTTAATCAAATTGTTCCCCAAATTCAAATGTCCTCAATTAACAAACTCTCAAAGTGTTTAGGATAGGTGTAAGAGAACTCAAGTGGCGTCCTACTTTGATGAGCACAACACAAACACAAAATTACACACAAACACGAAACACAAATATAAATCTAGTTTTGGGCTACTTTAAGTTGAGATAAGACCCCTAGCAGCCATCACTTAGTAGCTACTCTAGGTCGGGTTTGATTCACTACTTGGCTAGTGGGTCTCCTAGTGGTCAATTTTGCATAGGAGGATGTGAGTCTTCGTGCTTTCTTCCTAGCTCAATCACTACAAATTGATGGGTGTCTTATTAGTTTGATACGTCTTATTGCATAACTAATAAGCTACCTCAATTGTTTGTTATGCTTAAGAAGATGTGAGTCTCCAAGCTTTCTTCTCGAGCTAACCATCGTGCGCTGACTTGGTTTATATATATATATATATATATATATATATATTTGAGGATTAGGATAAGACCCCTAGTGGCTCCTCTTCCTCTTAACTAATTTAAGCTTAGGTTTAGTCCTCTTTATGAATCCCCACTTGGTAGTCGCCTAGGTGGGATAGTAATTAGCCAATGACAACCGCATGATCAATTAATAAGATATGAGTCCCTAGTTTTCTTCCTAGATTGATCGTCACAAATCGAGCACCTTAGGTTGGTCGGTTCCTTGTTAACAACCCGCCCAATGGATGGCACCGCTCTGGGAGATGTGAGTCCATGTGTTTTCTCCCTGAGTCGGCCACCATATACCTACAGGCTTTATATATTTCAAGGATTAGGATAACACCCCAAAAGGCACATTTTTCTATGAGCATTCTATTTGGATTATATCTTTACAACCCCATCTAAACATGACTCGGGTTACTACCAGATTGAATAGTTCCCCTTTCCTTATAGCCACCCCATTGGTTGGAAGCTCCGTACTACGGATGTACAAACTATCCCTTAGGCCAGTAAATCTGAGATAGGACAAAGCCCTCGTGGCTCCTTAGTGTGGCACGTCACAAATCAACAGGGTCCACACTAAACAAACGAATAAAATAAAATCTCTTATGGCTTAAGGTAAGACCCCTAGTGACACATTTTTTTCCAAATGGGTATCTTATCTTTTGGGCACAAGAAACTCCCTATAAGAATCACCTTGATTATTTTGAGATAAGACCCTCAAAGGCCCCTCCTTAGTAGTCACTGGGTCATGACTCACTCCATGATCAGGGTCACCCTGGTTGATTCTCGCTTTGGAAGATGTGAGTCACTGAGCTTTCTTCCTAATTTAACCTTCACAAACTGATGGGCAACCCATAAGTTGGATAGCCTCTATTGTACGGTCGGTATACTGTTCCTTTGAGTTAGTAAGTCTAAGGTAAGCCAAGGATTTTATGGCCCTTCCTTAGTGTGACTCATCGCAAACCGACTAGGTCCCTTTTCATATGCTTAGGGTTAGGATCATCCCCTTGAGACTCCTTTCCTGAGTGACTACCTAAGGTTTGGACTAAGCCATTATGGTTCCTCTCCTAGTGGTTGTCCCTTAAGGTAGTACGTGAATAAGCGGACTACTCATTTGGGCTAGTAAATCTAAAGTAGGTCTAAGCTCGTAGCTCTCCCTCAGCCCATCACAAACCAAAAGTGTCCACATCCATTCAGCAATTGAATATAAATAAAAATCAACACATATCACCAAAATCAAACAAAATTCTTCAACATAATCAATCAAACTAAATAAAAACAATTAAACAAACTAAATCAAATCAAAATGATCAAATCAAACTAACTCTAATTCATATTTCATCAATCCCTAGTAAATTTTCTTTATACTTGCATGATTTGATCATGGATCCAAATCTCATTTACCCAACAAATCCTCATTCATGCCTTGGCATGATTCCAATTCTTCTTCGTGTCCTTAGCACAAAGACAAACTTCTAGTAATCACTAGATTTTCATTTATGCCCTTGGCATGATTCAATCTTGAGACGTGTTCTTGCCAAACCAAACCTCAAATAAATTAGACCTCAAGTAATTTTTCTTCCATGCCCCGACATGAAACAAAACAAATCAAATTAGACTCATCTAAATTCCATATACTCTATTTGGGTATACTTTCATTGATGTTATGACCTTCTTGGATGTTATTGATCGTCTTGATCAACGCCAATATGTGGTGTGCCATGATTACACACCTATTGGGAGTTTTTTCTGACTTTTGGAGTGAGGATCAATCGCTCCCATCCTTCGTCTAGGATTCTTTTAGACACATAGGTTTCCTTAATGCTAAGACACTTCTAGTAAATAAGGGAACACTAAACACAAGCCTAGAGACTTGTAGGGCATAACCCTAGGCCTATAGTTTACCTTAGGACAAGTGGGTCTCACCCACTCTAAGGCCTAAACTAACTCTCATATCCATCAATTTATTTAAACTCAAACTCATATAATTGAAACCAAACCAACCCAAACTCATTTGAATTCAATCAATCTTGATTGAATATGGTTACCAATCCAAACTCCAAACCAAATTAACTAGAATCTTAACCCAAGTTAACCCACTACAATCTTATAACTCTATTCAAATCAATTCAAGCAAACTAAACTCAATGTACTTCTCTCAATCATTCTATCCAATGGATCTTTTCAAACTATTACAACACTTATAATCAAGTCAATTAAATCAAATATACTTAGGTAACCCAAGTTAGCCTATTTGACCTAAAAGGTTCAAATGAGCCAAAATCCAATTAAACCTAAATTAATTGCAGTGAAGCTAATCAACTTCAAATTCATCATTGAATATAGTTCAATCATACATAACCTCAATTGGTCCAAATCGACTTGACCAAACCACTTAACCCAAAGTGACATAAAAAGCCCAATTATACCAAACTTCAATCAAACTCCATTAGATCAAATCAAGCTATCCAATCTCTTCATTGATAATTGTAAGTCACTATTGAACACTCAACTACAATCAATTAGACCTAACCAAGCCAATTTAGCCTCTTAACCCAAGTTGACCCAATTTGACTTAAAGAACCTAATTGGACCAAATCAAATCCTAAATAAAATTAGTTGAAACCAATGCTTCTAATCAATCACCAATTGAATATTGGACATGATCCAACCTTCAATTGGACCCAATGATCAACCCAATTTGACCTATTTAACCCAATTTGATATAAAGATCAAATTGAACTAAATCACTCCATAATCCAAATCAATTCAAATCTCTACCAATCAATCACTAATTATTAATTAAACATGGACTTAACCCATGCTCAATTTGATCAATTTGGCCAAATTAGTCAACATGACTCATTTGACTCAAATTGAATTATATGAACCAAATCCAAATCTAACCCAAATTGAACCAAACCATTTGCACTAACTCATTCCAAATGACCAATTATACTTAACCAAACTCTCACTTTGACCCAATTTGATCTAATTGATTAATTTAGCCCAATTGAGCATATTTGACCTATATGAATCAAATTGAGTCATAAGCCAAATCAAGTCTAAACTCAACAAACTTGGCATGACTCATCTGAGTCACCATGGGCCTGCCCAAGTGCGCCCAACCCATGGTGAACCGGGGTTGGGTCAAACCCATTGAACTAAGCCCTCCAAATAAAATAAAATCCCCATTTGAAAGGATTCTCCACGTCCTTACTCCTTGGCATCAATCTTTGGCCCTTCTTGAACAAAATACCACTAACCCAACCTAACCCAAGCCTATTGGGTTCATCTTTTGGCCAAGAGAGGGTGAGTTCACCCATGGACAACCATTGGTCCACTTAAGGAAGAGTATACTCTCCATGATAACTCACTACACTCACTCACCTCTCACATACACATCCACCTCAAGAATCCGCCACCTCATCACTTACTCCTACAACTATCGCAAAGGTTGATCCAATCTCAAGCATAGAAGAGTATACTCCCTATCCATTCAAACTCAACACACACTTCTCCAAAGCATTAGCAATCCCAAGCATTCTCAAGCTCCATATGCATCCCATCACTAGAGACCAAGCTCCACCCAAACCCAAGAGTTATGTATATCCAACCTCATCAAAACTCCACAAACTTCAAATTGACTCACCTCACACATTCCTCAATCCTCGAAGAATGAAAATGAATCAATTTTTGATCGATTTGACTAGCAAAAGGTATCCCTAGTCCAACTCCGACGACTTCCATAGTGGCACTTCGCCCAGCATCGAGGTAGTTTCGAGATCTACTCAATTTCATCTCTTCAAGACGGCTACCTCTATTGATGGAACGTCCTTTAGCTCTAACGAGGTAAAAAAATCCGTAGATTTGGAAATTAGGTATTAGTCTTTTCAAATGAATTATGATTTTATGCAATTTTCTATGATTCCTTAGATCCCTTCCCTAATCATTTTGGATGATTGTTCAAACGAGCTCTAGCGAGCTAGAATCGGCGAAAGGAGGACGATTTTTTTTAGCACTCTGGACGGGATCATTGGACATCCATTCCGCGTGATTAGAATGAACAGTTGTGATTAATCGTGCTTAAAATCTTGATTTAATCCCTCCAAAACCATGGGGTTAATCTTGACCATTCGATTCAAGATCGGACGAATGAAATCAATGCTATAAGACAAGAGCTTTTGACGTTTAAATAACAACGCCACGTGAAAAGCGTTGTCGCATCAGCGTCCACATGGCCTCGACGGTTTAAAACAACTTAATTTGGTTTTTAAATGTAATTAAATAGACAGAACTTCAAAATATCATAACTAATTATAGAAAAAATTTTAAAATGCAAATATACCCATTTTAGAAGCTTAGATAGAGAATTTTAAAAAATAAAATCTCTAATTAATATTTAATAAACAGTGCTTAATTAAAATTTGAAGCTTAGGCTAATTACCTAAATTAAGGCCAAATTACTTGGCTAATTAATTCCAAATTTGACATATTGATTCTATGGGATGTCATTTATCTCTCATATTTTTCTTAGAATTATTTTTCATGTGGTTCGAAAAATTCCAAATTTTCAATCCTAATTATCCTCTTTAATTGATTTAATAATTATTAAAATTAATGAATAGTAAAATTAAGCAATTAATGTTAATTAATTAATTTAAATAATGGGATAACATGGGAATTAATTAGGACCACTCCTAGTTATTTTGAATACATTCTCTTAAGGGATTTAATTAATATGTTTAATGGTTAAGAGTAAATTAAGAAAAATTAATCATGAGATATAAATGAAATCAATTTAAGTAACTCAAGTGTAATCTAATAATCCATTTATGTGTTTAATAACATAAAGTCATATTTTCTATTGGTGTGTAAAATCATAAGAGTATTTATCATAATTTTTTTTCTTCTTTAATTTAATTAATTCTTAAGCACGAGCTTAATTGCATTATATCTCTTTAGGAGCATTGCAATTTTTTTTTCAAAGCATATCATTGAAGGCTCATGTTTAGGTGATTAATTAAACTAAAGAAGCTTAAGAAGGGTGATCAAATTGATATAATTCATATATTGAACTTAATTAATTCATAAAATATATTTAATTTTCTCCCTTTAACATATTAAATAACCAACATGGGATGGAATAAATTCTAAGTATTTCTTTCTCCTCTTTATATTTCAACAACTTGAATATTAAGATTAAACATTAAAAAAACTTTAATTAGACTTAAGACATATTTATCTAACTTGACTGTCCTTAGGTTCTAATAAGATCAAGTATGTTGTGTGGTGATATTCAATTATTTTCTATCAATTATCATAAATATGCATATCATGTGCTTCATGTATTCATGTTTTAAAGTTAAAAGAATGTGATTGAATTTAAACTGCATGAGTTGAACAAACATTATTATATGGTGTAACTATTATCATTAGTAAATCCCAAACTATTTTGAAACTATATGTTAATTATGAATTTTAAATCAATGCTTATTATAAATAACTAATTATGTGAAAATGAAATATTCATTTACTTGTAATCAAAAAATAACAATTGATTGTTTTACTCCCATGTTCATACTTATATATTCATGTATTTGAGTTGAAAAATATATAGTCTAGACATCCTGGGAATATGAAGCTTTAACCCCAAGGAGGTCTTAGATAATCTCACTTTCTTAGTTTAATAATGACACATACTTGCTTAACTTCATTTATATGCATACATATATTAGAATATAAAATAAAACCCTCTCTTTGCCATTAGGATTTACATATGTAATGATATTTATACACAATCTTTTCATGATTTTATTTCCATGTTTATGTATATGCTTGTGTGTATTTGAATTGGCAAGTATATAGTCGGACATCTCGAGAATATAAGACTTTAAATAGCCCTAAGGAGGTCTTAGATAATCTTACTTTCTTAGTTTAACAACATCACGTACTTGCTTAAATTTCTTATACATGTTCGCATATGCTTAAATATGAGATGAAATCTCTTTTTCTATCAAATCCATGCATCAACATTCATTCATTAAGTGTGCAAAAATATGAGTACATTGAATGTATATATAAACAAAATCAAATATTAAGGAAATTAAAAGGAAAGAATGTGAATGTTATTGATAATGAAAGAAAGTATTGAAGTATTATTCATGTGATGGTGACTCAATTTTATTGCTCTTGAGATGCCTTTCATATTTGGATAAGATTTATTAAGACTAATATAAACTTAGGCTAAATAAAATTCATGAATGGTCTATTAAGAAAGTTAAAGCAATAATGATCTATCTCTATAAATCAACTTAGGCTGAGGATAAAAGAGTTAAGTCTCTTTCTTCTTTTCATAATGACTAGATTTTAAGTAAGAAGTGAACAAAATAAAAATACATAAGTTAGAACTCAATCAAATTTTCTATTAGGGAGTCGCCTTTCCAATATGTTTGTGAGAAAAGAAAGATGAGAGACTATAGAAATTCATCTTTTTAGGACGTCATACAGATCCGCAGATGTGCTTATTCAGGTGATCAGGTATGTCATCAAGGAATATTATACTATCTCAAAAGATAGAAGTCACCACGCTTTAATGGACCTAATCACCTCAATAAGGACGATGGGTCTATATATACGAGATTCTTCCCTACTTTATATGGAAAAATAAAGTAGATTTATTTTAAATTTCATTAAATTCCATGGGCAAGCCCCATAGTTACATCCTAAGGAATGGGATTCTGGAAAACTCTCGATTAAGATAAATGATTGTTGTTTTCAAAGATTTCAATAGGAAAGGACTATCAATCGATTAGTTTATTTTTGAAGATCAAATGGGATTGATCAAAGAGAGAGAGTTATTATCAAAGTCAAAAGAAAAATAAGTAAGAGATGCTCACGATGCTAGAAAACCTAGCGAGCATCTCAAACTATCATATGATTGGGCTTTACATTTTTGAAATTGATTTAGTTTATTTGAGTTATATTTTCATTAGAAATTTAGGACTTATGATTCCTTAACACAAGATTAAGAAAATGCCTAAGAGGTGAGGAATTATGTTTATGGCCCATCAAAAGGAGAAGCAACCTCAAAATCTAAATCTAGGGAGTTTTGGCGAGGGTCAAAAGCACGACCTAAATCTAAGGTGAAAATTGGGCAATTGGTTCGCCTCCATAAGAGAGGACAAACCACCCAATAGCTTGGACTTACAACCACCTGGGAGTGGCCACCAACTAACTCCTCCTACGATTTTAAATACATGTAGGCAAGTCTTATGCTTATGTAAGATAGCTAGGCTGTTATTTATTTAGAAAGAGACTAAGTCCTTAAACTCACTCCATAAAGAGACTAGATCATGTAAGGACATGTTTCAAATGACCTAAATCTAATGCAATTCAAAATTCATTTTATTTTTCATTTTTGAACAATTATTTTGACTCAGGCTAATATGATTCATATGACTAATGCATAAGAAATCAAGTTATTGGCTAAAATCAACGAGAAGGGAGGAGGTGTGTTTTCCACCATAGCTTCAAAGTTTCTCCCAAGAAAAAAGTCCTCCAATCAAGAGTGAAATAAGATGCATTTGTGCATGATATTATAAAAAAAATACCCATCTTGCTAAGGAGTTACTAATTCTTTTATCTTGATTTTAAACCTAAGCTTTAGGCGAGGTTATGAGTTCTTTATTTTTAATTTGAGTTGTTAAATTTGGTAAAAGATTTATTTTTCCCTAGGAGCCTAATCCACATCCAGGCCATACATAAAGCAAGGAAGAAATTAGGAAAGCATGCCACTTAATGCAAAAGCTAAATAAATCATTAATCAATTTATAAAGCTAATCACAAAAAGAATAAAAGGCTATTATGGCACCACCGCACAAACCCGAAAAGAAAAATGTGAGTAGTCGAGCTCTACCTTTATACAACCTGGATTACAAATGAATTAAATTACAATTAAGCAATGAATTCATTATTATGGGGGTCTTCAAGTTTCATTTCTTCTTTCTTCTTTTATTCTTTTCTTCTTTTCTTCTTTCTTCTGCTTTTCTTCTTTCTTTCTTCTTTAATTCTTTCTTTCTTCTTTGGTTCCTCCTTTTGGATGGTTGGAGGTTGGATGCTCCAAGGCTTCACATGGTGCATAAGATATGATCTTATGACCAATGTTCATCCTAATCCCCATAACAATCATTCCAAAATCCTAATTACATAAATTTACATGAAAAAAAGAATGGAATACTAACTAACACTTACAAAACAAAGGTTAGTTAAGATCAAACCACACAAATCTCAAGCATGTATATTGGACTTATCACCCCACACATAGGTGACTAAGTCCACCTAGCCTATTAGATTATGCTTAGGGGTATAAAGCAGCTGCAAGAAAATGCATTTATATTTTTATTTATGATAGTGCTCCTTAAGCACAATCCTCTATAAAAAAGAATAGTTAGACTAAGAGCGTCCTACCATTCATTCTACGAGTATACACACTAATATCCAGTCTAAAACATATATCATAAAACAAAATAAACATCAAATCATGCACCTCCCTAACCTAAAACTAGAAGTGGTGACTTAAGCTAATATGTGTGCTTTGAAGGTTTGTGTGGCATGTTTGGCTATAGTTTCAACTTAGAATTTTCTAAGTGTGAAAACATGTTCAACTTAGAGGAGGGTTTCATTTAAGTTGTTTAGTTATTTTTGGATTGATTTTATTTCATGTTTTGATTTAGTCTTAGTGAATCCTACCATTAATTACTAAGTTATAAAGAAAGGGAAAGAGAAGAAAACTTCTATTTCCTTTTCTAACCTAAGTAATTTCTAAAGTAGATTCATATTTTAGTTTTATTTAGTGAATATTTTGATTAATTCTTTTAATTAATCATAAGTTTAGATGAACTATAAACAAACCAATTCAAAAAGAAAGACATTTTAAGATTAAATAAAATGAACTAAATTCATAAAACACATATTACTTTATTTCTTTCCCAACATATATAACATGCATATGAATGAATCATAAATATATTTATACATGCAAATGAGAATATTTAACATACTTTACGATGCTTGCTAAGTAATATATTTAAGAAAATTTAGAAGATTAAGATGCATGATTTTCTTTAGTAGAAAAGGGTTTCTTTATCCAATTTTTCACATACACACATGAAAGTAAGAAAAGCATAAGTGAGTACAACATTATTAACCGGTGTAAGGTACAAGACATACTTACTTTAAAGCCTCGCAACCTCGAGGTTGTCCAGACTAATATACCACTTTCCTTAAATACAAATATATGTATAAAAGAAATGAAATGAAAAGAGAGAATACAAAAGTTGTATTAATTGATTCATTTTTATTTATGCAATTTATATGTGCAAGCATAGGTAACCCTCCTTAAGTGGTAGCATAGGAATGGATAGGATGTGGAATTAGTAAGTGTCAGGTTCTTTTCAAATGAACCATACAACTTACCAACTCATATTCAAAATTATGATAACATAAAAGAGAAGAGAAACATATGCTAAGCACATCTTTATATTCTTTCACAAACAAGCTTATAATTAAAGTATAAGTAGCATACCTTCAAATTTGATAATTGATTTATATATTTTGAAAATAATTTTGAGTTTAGTAGTGATAATAATCACTCATATTTCTACTTTAGCCAACACATACAAATTTGACATAAAGTAAACAATTTTATTTTTTTAATTTGAATTTAAAAAATATGAATGTATGAAAACACATGACATACAAATTTAATATGTTGGGGAAAGAATCAAAGCAATGAAAGCATGTAAATGCATTCACTTCAATTAAATCCTAAAGACATTCTTATGGAATAAGAAGGTTTAAAATAAATCAAAGTGTATTCAATGTGATTTTCATTTGAGTTTGAGATAGATTTTTGAAAAGGTGAGTTGAGTTTGTTGTTCCTAACCCATTCTCACATGTGTTTGATATTTTTGTTTAATTTTTAAGTGAGTAGATCTCATTTTATGCATTAGTTAGGTTGAGGTATGAATTAAACAAGTTAATTAACCCTTACCTACACTACCTTAGCATAATTAACCAAATAATTATGTGCCAATGAGATGAAATAAAAAACTCACAAGAAATTTAAACTTGCAATGCACCTAATAAGAAAAATACCTAATGCAATTTGGTTCATGATTAATGGTTAATTAAGCTAAGGAGTTTAGCTTAAGTAATTTCAAAATACCCTTTCATAAATATGAATTTGGTTTTGATTTCCTTAATTGAACTTAGGCTATTAAACACCGAAGCATCTACCCAAAGTAAATTAATTAAGTTCTGAAAGTTTTTAGAATTTTTAGAAAATTAATTAATGGGATAATTAGTGAATTACCCTTAATTAATTACAGATTAAGGAAAGAAAAGGGGGGTTTAGGGAATAGCTTAGGGGAAATGCCTCAAAATTATTCCCTAAACCTCCTATCTACTAGATCAAACTTTAATCAACTCTAATCATGGATTAAAACCACTAATCATACCTTAATTATCCTTAATTACATAAGGAGGGTAATTAGAAAATCCATATGCAATTTTCTAATTAAGCCTTCAATAAATCCCAAGAAAATTAAGGGAGGCAGAAATCATCCCCTAAAATATATCTATGAGTTTGGGATTAATCAGAGGCTTAATTAAAAGGTAATTAGTAAAATAAAATTTCCAATTAAACACAAAATCAGAAAAACATAATTCAAAATCCATTGAAATTAATTTCAAAATATTCTAGGTTGAATTATTTTTCCATAGAAATTTATTTCATATTTTCCTGAATTTTACTGAGATAGATATGAATTTAGAAGATCTAGAGATTAATTAGCACTTAATTAAGTCCCTAACTAATCCTTTAGCTCAATGACACAATGGTGGCGTCAACACGACGCTGCCGTGCGAATCCACCACTTAAATGTCAAATCTAAAAGGTGGTGTGATGGTGGACGCGCTTTAATCTCTACCGTCTGATCAAAGATCGAACGGCCAAAGATCTCCACATGATTTTTAAAAAAGATAAATCAAATTCTAAACGTGGGAATAATCTCGGTCGTCCATCCAAAATGCACGAATGGGCGGCCAAGATCTCCCCAGTTCTTCCCCTTAGATCAACAGAGGTTGTCCATGATCTAGGGGAAGATCCGAGCTCGATTGAGCTCGAATTCAAACAAGACTTTACCCACACCATCTAAAGCCAATGAGGCACATCCAATAGTGGATCTCACATGACTCAAAGATTTCTTTCACAAAGGACCAACACATCCTATGCTAGGTGGTCAGAAAATCTCATACCTCGTCGGAGGTGATCACCGGCGCTCGAGATCGATGAGGTAGCTTCGTCTGGTAGAGACGAAGCCCTGTTGAAATTCCTAGGCCTTGCAATTGAGTGGCTTGCTCTATGGACCAACACCACTTGAAGATCCTTGCGGCTTTGATCCAATTGCTCCTCTCCTTGCTATGGGAACTCCAATGGAAGCTTGAGTGAGCTCGGATTGGTCCTTAGAAGAAGTGCAAGAGGAATTGAGGTGATTTTCATTATGGAGAAAATTCAAGATTGGATTGAGCTCCCCTATTTTCACACTGTGCAAAATCGAGAAGATGAAGTTTGATTTCACTTTAGGAAGCTTGAGGAGGCTAAGGAATTGCTTCTCTGACTTCCCTAGGTTCAATCGAATTGGTGAATGAATCATTTGAATTCAATTAGGGGGAGTATATCTCCCCCTTGAAGGATCAAACGGTCGCAAGCCATCTTGCCATTTTGATCCAATTACTCGTAATGGGAAGGTTGTTTGATCATTTAGATGTTGGCACATGGTCGGTTTGAGCCAAGGAGTGGATTGACAACCTCCCATGTGCTTGAATTTGAGTGAAAGAGGGATTTTGAATTTGCCATTTTGACCCATGGGGTCGAGTTTGGCCTTGGGGCCAATTGGACTAACCCACACCCATTGGGTTGGGTGCACCACTCTTCATTAGGTCCCCTTGAGCTATTAGGATAGCATCAAGTGGATATGAAGAGGGTATGACCAAATTACCCATAGATTATACCAAAATCTGTTCTATGGCCTAGGGGTAGAATGGTCATTTTGTTTATTTTTCAATTTGGATATATTAAGTATATGGAAAAACTAAGTTTGGCCAAGTTTCATCAGATTTGGAAGTCATTTGATAAGGTTTGGCTCATGTTTACCCATTTAAGTCAAAATGAGTCAACTTGGGTCAAGTTGACCAATTGGTCAAATTGGATCAAACCACAAGTTCATATGATCATTTGAAATATTTTGGTGGCTTTGGTTTGGTTCAGTTTGGATTAGTTTTGAATTTAGCTCATATGACTTCATTTAGGTCAAATGAGTCAAGTTGACCTATTTGACCCATTTGACCTATTTGGGCTAAGTCAAGGGTAGGTTTAGGTTTGGTTAGCCATATGGAGTAGATTGGTATCTTTATTTCCAATCAATTTTGGTTAAGTTCAAATTTGGCTCAACATAACCCATTTAAGTCAAGTTGGGTCTAAGGTCAATTGGGCTAGGTTAAGTCTAGTAGGCCAATTGAGGCTTTGGTCAAGTTCAACAAGTGATTTGGAATGAACTTGATCCATTAATTTCAATCAATTTGGCTTTGATCAAGTTTTGACACATTTTGACTTTTTAGGTCAAGTTGGGTCAACTTGGGTTAAGTGGCCAATTGGGCTAGGTTAAGCTCAAATGTTGGCTTGGTCAAGTTCAAACATAAGTCATGAATGAACTTAGATCAATGGTTTCAATCAATTATGGTGAATTTATGTTAGGTTTCATTTTTAAGTGTTGACTTGGTCACTTAGGTTTGACTTGGTTTGACCCTTGGTTGATTGATCATCCATGATGTTTGTTGATCATGATGATAGATAGAGTTTGGTTCAATCCAATTTGATTAGGATTAGAATTTGGCTCATAAGTTTAGGTCACTTTGGGTCAAGTGAGCCTAAGTGGGTCAAATGGCTTGGTCAAAGCTTGATTTGAGTTTGATTGATCTTGTATATAGACTTATGATTAAAAATATAAATCCATTTGCAAGTGATTTGAAGTCAAATGGGTTTTGATTCATTTGATATTTAAAAGAAGAATATGAAAGGATTTTGGTTTTGATTTTTGAATTGGATTTTGATTTGGTGATTGAAGTTTGTATTTATATATAAATTCATGATTGTAGGGTTGATTGAATCATGAAGGAAAATCAAGAGTTTGGCTTGATTTGAAGTTAATTTGGCTAAGTTCAAGATTTTGACTAGAAAGGCTTAGGTTGATTTTGAGTTGATTTGAGTTTGATTTTTAGAATAGGTTTTGATTGTTTGAATTTATATTTCATTTATATACATGAATATAAATGAGAATATAAATGGGTCATGAGAAAATTTCAAGAATTTGAAGTAATTTGATCATGATTTAGGCTAAGTCCATTAAAAGGGAATTAAAGGACTTAGGAAAATTTTGAAGTTTGAAGCTTGAATTTTTGAATTTGGTTTGATTGATTTATATTTTTATTTCATTTATATATATGAATATAAATGAGAATATAAATGAGTTATGAGAAAATCCCATGAGTTTGAATTGATTTGATCATGATTTTGGCTAAGTCCATTAAAGAAAATTTAAAAGATTTAGGAAAAGATTTTAGATTTAGAATTTAATTTTTGGATTTGATTTGATTTGATTGATTTATATTTATATTTCATTTATATATGTGAACATAAATGAGAATATAAATGAGTTATGAGAAAATCTCATGAGTTTGAATTGATCTGATCATGATTTTGGCTAAGTCCATTAAAAGGAATTTTTTTATGGACTTAGGAAATTTCATGAATTGATTTTAAACTTTGAGTTTAGTTTGGTTGGTTTGAATTTATATCTCATTTATATGTGTGAATACAAAATGATAATATAAATTAATTATGAGAAAATCTCAAGGATTTGATTTGGTTTAGATCATGATTTAGGTTAAGTCCTTAAAGATAAATTTAAGGACTTAGGAAATTTTTGGACTTAAGAATTTCATGGATTTGATCATGGATTTCAATCATGGATTTGATTTAAGTTTGGAGAAAATCAAGTAAAACTGATTTAGAGTTTGACTTGAAGGAAGAAAAGTGAGGAATGATTCAAGCTAAGGGCATGTAGATTTTCCTAACACCCCTAAGACATTATATATTCATATGGCTAACTCTTCTAAGTCTTTAGGGCTAGGTTGAGTGTCCACCTAATCACTAGATGTGTCTTAAGACAAAGAAACTCTTAAAATTTAAGAGAAGTCCTATGCCTAAGATGAAGGGGTTGAGAACTCATTCTAAAAATGAGGTCAACAACTCCCTACTTATCTTCCTATGGAATTTGTAAATAAGTCTTCCTATTTGAACTCTTCTTATTTGATTTATAATAACAACAAATTCTTTGATAATCTAACCTTAAAATCTTTGGAGATATTTATTGAATACTTTAATCGATAGTGTTCTTAGGAAACTTTCATTTCCTAGGATGAAATTAACTATGGGGGTTTGCCTCTCTATAGAGAACTAAAGAATCCGACTTAAAATAAATCCTACTTTACTCATCCATATAAAATAGTATAAACATCTCTAGTATATATGTAGATCCATCTATCTTAAGTCCTTATTAAGTGATTAAGTCTATTGTATGGTGATGTTTCTATCTTTCGAGATAATAAATCATACTTTTGATGTTATATTTGATCACTTCAATAAGTATCCCCATAAAGTCTGCATGGTTTCCCTATGACTCTAAATTAAAACACCACATAGATCATTATCATCAGCTCATTGGGCCTATTTGTTGGGCCAATCAATTTATTATTATAGTAGGGTATAATTTAATTCAATCATTATTAGTGTAAATAAAAAATATTTTAATATATTAAAATAGTGACATGACACTCCTAATCATATTTATAAATAATCTTAATTTAATTTAATTGGGATATTTCAAATTTTACTTTGTAGGAAAAGTTAGAAGTTTTAATTATCATATAGAGTTCTTATCAACCACACTTAGTATTTTAAGATTTATGTTGCTTTTACTTTTGAGAGAGGGTTGATTAGACCATCCTAAGCAACACATACAACCTTCCAACATAGCTTTATCTATCATTGTAAAGGTGCTACCTTTTCTTCCTTCATGAAGAGGAGTAATCTAACCATCCATCCTATGTGGTTTACTTAACATTTCAATGTTGCTTCATCCACTATCTTTAAGTTATGTCACCTTTATGTCATGGGGAAGGACAACTCTTTGTAACTCATATCATATCCTAATATTGGAGAAGTTTTTCAATCATGTTGGCATATTACTTTTAGGTGACAAATTTTAACACATCTACACATAATATATAACACTTCTAGACTTCTAGATCACAATATATAACACTTCTAGATTTCTAGATCACAATATATAACACTTCTACAGACTACAGACTACACATATTAGATTTACTTAAAAAATTATAGCATGAAATTTTGTAAAGCTTTATTCTAGTTCATAGATGTTAAAGAGAATCACAAAGTTTATTTTTTATAATAAATGTGACAAATATACATTTTTTTAGTTTGTAGATGAACTTTATCTAATTGTTCATGTTGGGTTTAATAGTTAGCAAAGTGTGAGTTGAAAATCCTAACTTGTGTTTAGTTTATTTCCTCAATTACTTATGCAATAGACCTAATAAACATGGCTTTTTAATATAGAAATTAGAAGATTAGATCTGGTGAATTAGAAGATTAGAAAATTAGAAGGTTTTTATTGACCTCATTTTTGGATGAGGTTAACATTATTCCTAACTCTAGAAATTAAGATCTCTAATTTTAGATTAAGATCTTTCTAGTTATGCACTTAGGGCACTGCATTTAGTGACTAGGTGAATAAACCAAAATCAAATAATAAATTCAATCAAATACAAAAAAAAATATCAAAACTAAACCTATAACCAAATCAAACTCAAATACTCTAAAATAAAAACCATAAATCATCTAGTGAACTTTTTCTAAAACCTAACCTAATCCAATTAGATTGGGTAAATCCAAATTAAAATCAAACTTAATAATGCTCAATATAAATCTAAATCAAATATATTTGAATTAAAATTTAAATTCAATTAAGCTCAAATTGAGGTACTTGAGTTAATTAACTCAATTAACTCATTTAAACTCAAAATCATCTAAGTCCAAATAAAATCAAATTAAATCAATGCCAAAAAAATATAAATGAACCCGAAAATAAATATAGTTGAGGTTTAAAGTGGTCAACTAGGTCATTTGACCTAAAAGTTGACTAGTGTGGGGCCCATAAATACAAAAAGTCAATTTATCAAATTTTGATCAAATTAAGATACTCCAAGAGTTCAAAACTATCACATGAATTTATTTAAACACAAAATTAAATAAAACTAAATTCAATTGAGACTTAGATTGGCTAATTGAGCCACCTAACCCAAATAGACTAAAACAAACTTAACTAACCAAATTAATCATTCAAAATTGTCTTAAACTAATGTATAAACATAATTCAGCCATTCATTGAATTTAATTTGATCATTTAACCTAAATGAACCATCTTCACCCAATAAGATTAATTTTGGTCAAAATTGATCAAACTCATAATATAATCCAAATTAATTGAATGCTCTAAATAATTCACTAAATAAATTTGAAAACCTAACATAACCTAAATCACTCAATTGAGACATTTAACTCAATTTGACCTATTTTGGTCAACTTGGGTCAAACTTAAGTCAAACCAAAAAATTGACCCAAACTAAATGAAATTATTTGACCCAAATCACTCCAAATGATTCATAAAACACAATTGAATATTAATATTAACCTAAAATAATAAATTAAATTATACAAATCAATTTAAATCATTTTTGTCAAAGTTAGTAAAATCTTGATCAAATGTAGGTCAACCCCAAAATTAACTCAAATTAAATAAAATTAATTGCTTAAAATCACTCTAAATGATTATTCAAATACAAATGAAGTCTAATTCAAGCCCAACATGATCAATTGGGCCATGTAACCCCAATTTGTCTCATTTTGATCAAAGTAGATCAAAATGGGTTCAAACTATTGTAAAACCAAATCAATTCAAACTAATTGAATCCAAAGGTATTAAATAATTAATTTGCCATAATTAAAATCTTAAATCTAAGTTAATGAGCCACATAAATCATTATACTTAAACCAAATCAATTGGGTCAACATGGGTTGATCCAATTCTAAATCAAGGCCATAAAACCCAACTTGGCTTTAGTAAGCCAATCCCTAACTTAATCCTTCATATGTGAACTAATGTCTCAGCCTTGATGGCAAAAGAAAAGATCAAGTGGAAGGAAGGATTAAATGCAAAGAAGAAAAGTTGAAGCAAGCTTCCAAACTCCCCATTCTCATCATTTTTCCTCTATTCTCTCACTTGATTGACCACAAGCACTTCTTCAATTAGTTAACCACCTCCAAAGACTTTGTCGAGCTCCAAATACCCATGGCTGGCCACCACCCACCTCCACTAATGGTGGAAGGGTCGACCAACCATAAAAAGAGGAGAGGAGTCTTCCTCTCTCACTTTGAACACTCTCTACTCACTCACCATCATCCAAGGAGAGAGATCAAGCCATTTCCCATCATCCCCAACCTCAAATCAATCGAAATCAAGCAAACTCTAGAGAAAAGCGGTGAAGGTTGGTGTTCCCGGCGACCGGAGAGGAGGCAAGTGGGCATACTTACCTTAGAACTTCATCTCGTATCCAGGAACATTTTGAATCAATTTGACCACTCGCGGTAGCCCGAGTGATGTAATTTTGTGGATCTATAGCCGATTGTAGGTTTTATTTCTTTGTGTAGTTGTATCGCATGAAATTAAAAATTTTCCCTTATAAACCATTGTTTTTTGATCTAAACCTCTCTATTGTGAAATACCACATTTTCTAACGAGTTGGTCAGAAAATCAAGGCCTGGACAAGCCTATTGGGGCCGAAGTTCCATCTGATCTGCTCAATTCGCTGCCCAGGTTGAAGACGGTGTTCTGGATCGTCCACCCCCATTGATTGTTCCCTATTAGAGCTATTTAATCTAGATCGTTCGATTTTATAATCAAATGGTCCATATAGAAGCCATTCCCGCCCAAATGCCACACAAGCAATGGTCTGGCCAATCCGCGTTTGGCGTGTGTAAAAGCATGCCAGTCAACGCCACGTGTTAAGTTAAATAGAAAATTTTAGCACTTCTAGATTTAAAAAATGCTTAAAATCACCTGAAACTTTAGAAATCATAAAATAATAAAATACTCATCACAAAATTATAAATATTAGATTCATCTTTTCAAGAAAAACAATAAACTTAAAATTCCTAATTTTATTTAGACATTTTGACCATAATTTAGGTTTGGATAAAACTCAAATTTTCTTGATTATTTCAAAAATAATAATAAAATTGACCAAATTTTAGAAATTTAAATTTCAATTAAAACACAACTATCGCCAAAATGATAAATAGATTAAAAAGTATTAAACTTTAAAGTTAAATATCTAATTTCTTGAAATGATTAATTTGAAAATTAAGAAAATTATAAAAAATAATCAAAATAATCTAACCCACTTTATTTAGCATCTGAATAGTTAATAAAAATATTTAAACTTTCAAAATCATATTAGAGCTCAAAATCATCTAATTAAGACTTAAAAGATATTAAAATCACAACTAATTAATACAAAAAAGAGGGAAATTCATGATAATTAGAATAAAAAAATCAATCAATCAACATGTTTGAAATTACAAAACTAAGAATATAATTAAAATATTTGAAGAAAATTATTAGAATATTTAGGTTTAATTAAAGTACAAAGCCATAAATTCAAATCTTAATTAATTTAATTGATGAAGTATTAATTTAAACTTAATTAAAAATTTAAACCAAATACTAATCAAATTTTGGTTTAAATGTCAATTAGTCAATGTAGTAGGCTATTAATAAAAAATATTAATGATTAAATCTTAGTCAAGCTAAACATTCGACCAAATTAAAAACTAATGAACTTAAAATAGATAAAGTTAAATTAAACGGTGATTTAATAAATCAAATATTTAATAAAATTAAATTAATTCAATAAAATTGATAAGAAAGTTGAGAATCATTAATCAAACTTGAATCACATAAATTTATCAATAAACTTTCAATTATACTCTTAATCAAATCATAATTAGCTTCATAAGAGATCATAATTAGACTTTTACTAATCTAATTGTGATTGATTTGAGTAGCTAATAATCAACCCTTAATTAAACAAGTCATTCAATTAAAATCTTCAATTGAGTTTAACCTTTAATTAAATCAATGGTCATGAATCCAACTAATTGATAAGTTAAATCTTGATCCAATTAACATTAAAACATTTAAGGTGAGCTTAATTAGATATTAATTTAATATTAATCAAACAGATAAGTTTGGTCAATTGGTTAATAAAATCTTTCAATTCAATTAATTCCTTAATTGACATGATCAGTAATTAAGATGGCAAAATTAATTAACCATTTAATTAAAGATTAGTTTAACCGATCATTGAATAAATCAATTCTTTAGTTAAGCTCCTAGTTAAGCAAACCATTTAATAAAGTAAAACCTTAATTAACCTCTAATTTAATACCAATTGTTTAATCAAATTAGATAAAATTAATTCATCAATTTCTAAGGATAACCCATAATCCATTTAATAATGAAACTTCAAATTAAATTAATCAATAACTTAATTAAAACAAAATTAAATTAAATTAAATAATAATAATAATTCTTTAGTCAATTAAACTTAAATGAAATACTTAATTCAGTCTATCATAAACACTTCAACTCAATCACATATAGATAATTAAATCATTAACTTCTTAAATCTTTAACCAATCTAATCATTTAAAACCAAATTACCCTTAATTAAATATGATCAAGTAAAACAGCTAACTAATATAAACTTAATTTGAATAAATTAAGTCAAATAAGATGAATTAAGATTAATCGTTAATTAAACTCCAATTAATGAAGATTGAATTAATCATCGATCCAATATTAATTGAATTAATCAAATTAAACTCATCAACTTACATCAAGATCAGTTTTTAATTAAATTAATAATGAAATTCAAATTAAGATTAATTAATTATTAAATTAAATTAAATAAGAAAATAAGCTAATCATTAAGTCATTAATAAATGAAATAAATTTAATCAATTGAAATTGAAATTGTAAATTGACTTTAAAACTAAGTTAAATTAAATAAATTTTAAATCAAATTAATTAAACTAAAATAAACATGGTTAAGCTAAACCAAACTATATTAAAATCTAAAATGATGAAATTTGAATGAATGCTAAAATTAAATCAAAAGATATAAATTACCTAAAGTAATAGAGATTAACAAATTTAAGAAAATGAATTTTAAATAAAAGGATCAAGTAATAATTAAACCACAAATAAAAATGAACTTATTCAAATTTACACTTATCAATCAAACTAAAGTTGAACAATAACAACTTGATTAACTTCGACAATAACATTGAACTTAAAACAAATTTGAACCAAACAATAATTAGGTGATAAAGTCAATGATATTAAGAGGTTTTTCTTAATTAACAAAAACTAAAGTTCAATCAAAATGTACAATCATGAAATTTAAATAATAAATAAACTAAATGAATCAAGATGAATCAATATCAATCGAACATAAAGAATTTGATAAACCTTTAAAATAAAACCTAAATAAATGGATTAAATAAAATGAATACTTGAAATGTAAATGAAAATGAATAATTGATTAAATCATCTATAACATAGATATATAAATAATTTAAAAGCTTAGGATGACCTAGATTAGATTTGGCACCCTAATTATTTCATCTCTTTGGATTTCTTGAGTAAGGATTAGTGTTCAAACAATATTAAAAAAAACTTTAACTAAATAATAAATTACAAGCCCCTTAAATCAACATTAAGCTTAATAATTAAGTAATTAAACCAATTTAATTTAACCAGGACATAAAACTATGAAGCTCAAATAATATAATCATGAATCATTTAACTTCATGAGTTTAATAATCTAAAATCAAACTTAATAAAATATTAAATATGGAATGAATGTTGATTAAAACAATTAAATGTATTGAATTGAACCTTAAAAATTGATTGGCCACATCATCAACTATATATATATATAAAATAAATGAACTGAATTTTTAATTGAATTTATAAATTTTAATAAAAGATTAGTTGAATTAAATCAAACAATTATCAAGCTAAAATAATCAACATACAAATCAAATTATTAAACTTAACTCTTAATTGGAATTTAGATAAAAGACCACATTAAACTTCAATAAAATCACAAGTTAATTGAATTAAAATATATTAACCAATTCAAACCAAACTTGAAAATAAAAATATAAAATCAATAAATTTAAACAACGTTTAAAATTATTTGATGGACATAAACCACGTAAAATTCAATAAAAAGAAATCTAATAAAAAAATTAAAAATTAATTCAAAGGAAATAACTAAACATTAATTGAAATATTGAATTAAATCAAACTAAAATCTAGTAAATCCAAAATTAATATAAATAATCAAACATATGAACTTAAACAATTTAAATTCATTCTAGGGGTCAACATTATTCACGCCAAATCTAATTCAACTAAATCATTCAAATAAACTCAAATTGATTAATTAAGATGCTTAAAGTTTTAATTTGACCCTAGAATGAATTTTCACCTTAGAGTGGAAAGGATGTTAAATAAAATAGGTTCTCATAAGCAGAATTTATTTTATTCTTCATTCTTTAAAACCTAAATTCAACTTTAACATAAAATAAATCTAAAATTGGAATAAAAAATCATAAATCAATAAAAATATTTAAATTGAAACCATCTAGTTGCAAATTGAACAAACTTTGAACTTAAATCAAACTTAAATTAAGCCAATGTCTAGTGTAGTCATACCACATTAGAATATTATGTCACCGACCCTAGACTTAGGTTAGACCGATGATCTATAATGATTTGATGTGATGTGATGCTTTTTCTTATTTTATGGTGTACTATTTTATACTAGATGGCTAAGATTTTGTCTGCAATTATAGATGTTAAGGAGTTCTTTTCAAGCTAACAATGTTTTCTACAGAGTTGTGCTTAAAGGGACCACTATAATAAATATAAAATAAATGTTATTTACTTGCATGCGCTACTTAAGTCCCTAAACATAGCCCAATCTAACAGGTGAGCTTGGCAATTATTGATGTTAAACTCATATGTTTAAAATATAAACTACTAGTGTGTTGTATATTTCTAACGTCTGTTTTGTATGATTTAAAATTTTATTTTATAATTTTAAAATATAATTTAAGCCTAGAATTAGGTTAAGATCTATAGAATTTAGGATTAATAGGAGCTGACTATGCCTATTTGATTGTCCCCAATGGAGCCTAAGGAAGTCCCTAAAGAAGGTGACAATCCTGAAGTTTATAAAGACCCCCATAGATCAAACTTTTAGTTCTAGGTCGGACTATATAAGGGCAGAACTCGGTTGACCATTTTTTCTTTTTTCGGGGTATATAGTGATATGCAACAACACCGGCCTATTTTATTTATTTAAATCTAGCTTGATTTAGTTCGAAGTACGTAATAGAACTACATGTTTTTCATAGGTTCATTTTTGTGATTGTTGTGTTTTGTGATAAAGCTTGGATACGTTGGGCTCTTAAAAAACTAAATTTTCTATCACAATTAATAATTAATTTTAATCAACTCATAACCTCATTTTAAAACCTATGATCATGATCAAGAAATAAAAAAATTAATAACCCCTTACCTAAATTGTTGTATGTTTTAACAACATGCATACATATTTTCACTATTGTAAATATGGGGTCTCCATTCTTTGCACAATAAAGGACAGGCTTGTAGCGTTTTAATTTGGAGTCATTGGGACACCACGTAAATCTTAGGAGATACTTATTGAAGTGATCGGGTACGACATTAAAGTATAATGTATCAGCTCAAAAGATGAAAGCATTACCCTACAATGGACCTAATCACATAATAAGGACTCTTAAAGCAGATGGGTCTTCGTATATATCAGATATCTTTCCCCTACTTTTCATGAAAAAGTAAAATATGGTTTATTTTATGATGTCTCTTTAATTCCCTATGGAAGTAAGCTTTCATAGTTAATTACATCATAGAAAATAAGAATTTTCTAAAAAAAAACTCTCGATTAAAGTAGTCCATAAACATCTCCAAAAATTTCAAGGTTAGACTATCAAAAGATTTGGTATTTTTGGAAATCAAGTGAAAGGGTTCAAATAGAAAGACTTATTTACATATTCCAAAGAAAGAGAAGTAAGGAGCACTCATGATACTAGGAAGCCTAATGAGTATTCTAGCCCACCTTATTATGAGACTTTATATATTTGAAAGAAAAAGTTTATTTTTATTCAAGTTGAAATCTTATTAGAATGCTAGGGCTTACAGTCCATCAACACAAGATTGTGAAAATGCCTAAAAAGATAAGAACTTATACTCGTAGTCCGAAGAAAACAAATAGCCTCAAAACTTAAATCTAGGATGCTTTAACACAAGCTAAAAGCACGACTTAAGCCTAATTGAAAAATAGGACATTGTGGTTTATCTCCACAAGAGAGGACAAACCCATCCCGACTCTTCTGGACTTACAACTGTCTGGAGTGGCCGCCAGCTAACACCTCCTACGCTTTATGTAGGTCGATCTTATGTAAGTGCAAGATAGTTAGGTTGTATTTAATTAGGAAAACTAGAATCCTAAACTCACTCCCTAAGAGACTAGATCATGATTGGCATAAAAACATGACTTAGACTAATGCAAAATTTACACTCATTTACACTATTTTGACACATTTATTTTAACAAAGACTTGAGATAATTATGCCTAAATACATAATGAAATTAAATAATGGGTTAAATCAGCGGGCTGAGGTATTCTCCACTACAAGGGATACTCTCAAAGGTCAAACATTCCTCTATTGTGCAAAAATGGAGACTATATTCAGAAGTGAAACAAGATGATATGCATGATGTTATAACATTCAACATTCAACTAAGTGGTTAATAAATCTTTTAATTAACCTGATTATAAACTTAGACTTTAAAGTGAGGTTACGAGTTATTTTAGAATTTAGTAATGAATTATTAATGGGGCTAAAAAAATTAATTTTATCCTAAAGAGCCTACCAAATCCCAGTCACACATTCAATCATCAAACTTTAAGAAACTTATAAAAAACATATCATTTCTATTGCACAAGCTAAACATGACAATCAAACATTTATACATTTTTTTAAAGAATAAAAGACGGTGCGGCCGGGTACCGCCGATACCCCAGAAAAGAAAAGAAATTGGGTAGCCAAGCTCCACCCTTTATACAACCAGGATTACAATTGAATATTGCATAATTACAATTAAATAAATACTATGAGGGATCTTCATTCTTTGCTTTTCATTCGTTCTTCTTCCTTTGATTTCATTTACCCAAGGCTTCACATAGCCTCCCAAGTCTTTGCCTTCTAGTAATGTTCATCCTAAACACCATAACACTAACCTAATTCTTATTATAAAATTACATATTTATGAAAGATAAAATCTAACTACACCTACAAAATAGATATTAGCTAAACAAGCATGCAAACCAAGCAATTATATTTTATAAATTTGGACTTAACACCATGCACATAGGTAATCAAGCTCACATGTCTTAATGTGGATTATGCAAAGGGGCATAAGCAAACTGCAAGCAAGAGTATTTATATTTATTATTACAGCAGTTATCTTTAGCATAATCTCCTGTAGAAAATATCATTAAGCTATTAACGGCCTAACATCCAGTATACATATAAATAATCCTAACATCCAGTCTAAAATATTATATCACAAAATAAAACATAACATCACAACATACATCATCATAACTTAGAACTATAAGTGGTGACTTAGCATTCTAATGTGTGTGCTAAGGTTTGATGTGATATGTCTTAACTAGGTTTTAGGTATAAAATTGTCTAATATTTTGGAATGTTCAAGTTACACATGAGGGGAGGTTACACTTCAAATTATTAAAAGATGAATGGATTTTAATTTGTATTTTTTCACCTAATATCTACTTAGCATCTAATTACTATAAAGAGAAGAAAGAAATTTGACCCTCTTCATGCCTACCCTAAGTTATTTTAAAAGGCATGTTGTTATGATTTTTTGATTTCTTTTAGTGAATGATTTATTAAATATTTTATTAATCCTAGGTTTGGGTTAATCTTAAAGAATCATATTCAACATGAAATGCATCTTAAGATTAATTAGATTGAATTACTATCACATGAATAATGTTACATCATTCCTTTTCATCATCAATATCATGCATATGCTTTCATTCTTATACATACAATATATTTATGTTTTTGGCAAACTTGATGAGTCTTGATGCATGTATTTTGAAAGAAAAGAGAAATTTTATTTTTTTAGTTAAATATACATACACATGTTAAAGATTTAAGCAAGTATGTGTCGTTATTAAACCAGAAAAGTGAGATAATCTAAGACCTCCTTGGGGCTACTTAAGGCCTCGTGTTTTCGAGATGTCCAGACTATAAACTTGCTATTCTAAATACATATAAATGTATACACTAACATAGGGATGAAAATCATGCAAAAGATTATATATTAGCAAATTATTTACTCATATAAGGTAAAGTTCTATCCAAATACTAGCACATGTACACATATGAATGAAATTAAGTACGTGTCATTATTAAACTAGAGAAGTGAGGTAATCTAAAATCTCCTTGGGGCTACTTAAAGCCTCGTGTTTCGGTGATGTCTCTACTATATACTTACTAACATTCAAATACACGTAAACACACACATGAATCATGAAAATAGAATAATATCTTAACATGTTTAAACTATAAGTGAATGTAACTCACATAAAATATTCATAACCGACATCAAATTACATTTTCATCATTAGTTTATAATTTTGAAAATAATTTTAAATTTATTAGTGATAATAATCATACCATATAATAAATCAATTCAACACATGCAACTTATACATATATATAACCATATTCATTTGATTCTTTTTTATTTGAAAATATGGATACATGATACAAATGATATACAAATTTATAATGATTGAAAAGGAATGATTAAATATTATCATATAATATATTTAATCACATTAATTTCTAAAGACAATCAAGTCAAATAAATACTATTTAAGATTAACCAAAGCTTTCATGAAATTTAATTTTTGTGTTTGAATTATTAAAATCTAAAGAGGAAAAAGACATTTGTTGTTTTGCCCCATCCCATGTTAGTGACTTATTATGTTTAAAGAAGAATAATTAAGTAAATTTAATGGATTGATTAAATTTAAGTCATTAAGCAATCAATTTAATTATCATTTCCTAAGCCTCTTTAATTTAATTAACTACTTAATCATGAGCCTCCAATGATATGCTTATCAGAAATTAAAATTTGTAATGTACCTAAAAAGACCTAATTTGGCTCGTGTTTAAGAGTTAATTAGATTAAGGAAAGAACTATGTTAAGTACTCTTATGGTTTTCTCACACCCACGGATTAACCATAAATTCTTTAATGATCTTTATGTTATCAAACACATAAAGAGAAACTCATGAACTGAATTTGAATTATCTAAACCAATCATCATTTTAATTTGACTTTTAATTTATCATTAATTACCTAATTAATCCTCAATTAAGCCATGAATTGATTAACCCCCCTAAGAAAATATATTTAGGAAAATAGCTAGGAAGGAGGCCCCAATTATTTTCTCTCATTATTCTCACTATTAACAATGATCAATCATCATTAATTATTTAAATTTTACTATTTAGCATTTTTAATAATTATTAAATTGATTAAGGAGGGTAATTAGGATTGAAATTTCAAATACTCCAAATTCCATGGCCAATAAATCCCAAGAAAATTATGGAAGGTACATCCCATAGAATCAATCTATCAAAATTGAGATTCATTGGCCAAGTAATTAAGCCTTAATTAAAGTAATTAGCCTAAACTTCAAACCCTAATTAAGACTATTCATTAATCAAACATTTGGGATTTTACTTTTATTAAATTCTCCTTTATTTACCATTTCTAAAATGAATTTATTTGAATTTTTTGAATTTTTTACAATTATTTATGAATTTTCAAAGTTCTAGCCATTTAATGATATTTTAATCACTTAATTAACCTTACGCGAAATTTTTTCATGTGGCACCGCGAGATAAGTTATTTAAGCGTCCTTGACAAGAAACGCCTTGAGTTGAGTGACGATAGGCAGCATTTAGCGCCCCAGTCGATCGAATCTACGTGGTTTCTAATGGATTAAATAAAAAATCTAACAGATTAAATCATGATCGTTCGTTCTAATCATGCGAAAAGGATGGCCAATGATCCATCGTCCCTCAAGCACCGAGAGGACACTATTCGCCTTCCGCGCGATCCAGAGCTGCCGACTCGACGCGATAGGATCGACTCCAAAACGCGTGTGGGAGAAAATCCAAGAGGGTCTTATAGTGGAAATTGCATAAAATCACGATTCACTTCACAAAAGACCAACACCTATGAGAAAATCTACAATTTATCAGATTTTCACCTCATCGAAGCTAAAAACCAGCGATCCGTCGCCCGAGGTAGCTTCGTCTTGAAGAGACAAAGCCCTGTTGAGAAGAACTCGAGCTGCCTCCCCACTGATTCCTCTATGAACCAAGTGTCGCCGCAAAACTCGTCGGAGTTGGTCTTCGAGTGCCTTCTGGTGACCAAATTGATCTGGGATCAATTTGTTTCAACTTGTTGGAGCGAGGGGAAGGTATGGGAAGAGTTAATTTGAGTTTGGTGGAGTTTTGGTGAGGTTGGATGGACGAGGCTCTCGGTTTCGAACGGTGGTTGGTCTCGTCGGTGATGGAGAGTACTAAGGTTTCGGGGAAGGGTCTAGGACTACTCGAAATGCTTTGAAAGCTTTGTGTGAAGTTTGAATGGATGGGGAGGAGTATACTCTCCTCCTCAAGTGAACAAGGAGATTGGCTCGACAGCAGTGTCGGTCGGGATAGGTGGTCGGATGTGGCAGTGGACTGATGAGGTGGAGGTGCTTGAGAGGCTGAGGCAATGGCATGGGCTGGCGTGGGGTGTACCTCCTCCTCTAAGTGAACTAATGGAGAGCCATGGTGAGTTCACCCTCTCATGGCCAAAGGCTGAACCCAACAATCTTGGGTCAGGTTGGGTCGGTGGCCCCAGTGTCCAAGAAGGGCTAAGAGTGGCTGCCAAGGCTTAAGGAGTGAGTGAACCAATCCAAATGAGAATTTTATCCTATTTGAGTGGCTTGGTTTAAGGGTTTTGACCCAAACTGGGTTCACCATGGGTTGGGTCCACTTGGGTTGGCCCATGGTGACACAAGGATGAGTCATGTCAAGTTTGGTTAGGTTTTGACTTGGTTTGATATGGTTTGGCTCAATTTGACCCATATGGGTCAATTGGGCTAGGTTGATCAATTGATCAAATTGGATCAAACCAAGAGTTTGGGTATGTTCAAATGATCATTTGGAATGTATTTGTGCAATTGGTTTGGTTCAATTTGAAGTAGATTTAATTTTGTCTCATATGGGTTCATTTTATCAACTTGGATCAAGTGATCAAATTACTTTGGTTTGACCCAATTGATTGCAATTGGGTAATCGAGGATGATCAATAATCATTATAGAGGAGATTGGATGGGTTGATTCAATCTAATTTGGGTTGGATTGATGTATGAGTCAACTTGATCATTTAGGCCACTTTGGGTCAAGTGGATCAATTGGGTTAGTTGAGTTGAATTGGATTGAATTGGGTGTTGAGAAGGGTTCAATGATGGATTTAGGGTTGATTGGTGGCCTTGATTGCAATTGATTTAGGTTTGATTGGATTTTGGCTCATTTGAACCTTTTGGGTTAAATGGGCTAACTTGGGTTGATTGGACTCATTTGATTTGATTGGTTTCATTGTAAGTATTGGAAGAGTTTGAAATAGTCTATTGAATGATTTGAGTGCTTTTGTGAAAATCAATTTGGGTTAGACTTTGTTTGAATGGGTTTTGGGTTGGATCCATAGGACCATGGTAAAACTAATTTAAGTTAGGGGCTAAGTTAATTTGGCTTGGAGCTTGAATATAAAACAAAGATTTAATTGAGGTTGGTTGTGATGGCTTGAAGTTGGTTTTGGATGAGTGGACAAGCATAATTCTTGATTTAGGCCATAGGATAGGTAGGACCTATTTGTCCTAAGGTATAACTTAAACTTAGGATATACCTTCCTAAGTCTCTAGGCTTGGGTTTAGTATTCCCTTAATCACTAAAAGTATCATATGACTAGAAAAATCTAAGTGCCTAGAAGGTTCCTAAGTCTAAGATGGAGAGGAATAAATCCTCACTCTCAAAAGTGAGGTCAACAAGGCTTAACCTGTGAAAGTAGTCCATTGTAGATGAGAACGCCTCTTCTCTCTGATTTTAGCCCATAATTAATTTTCATCATGCATTTAGGCATAAATCCTCCCAAGCTTATGTACAAAATTGATGAGTCAAAATGAATAAAAAATTATAAATTTTATTACATTAATTTAGGGAGTAAGTTTAAGATTCTAGAATCTTGTTTAACTAACAACAACCTAGTCCAAAATTGTTGTTAGTTGGCAACCACTTCCAAGCAGGAAGTAAGTCCAGAAGAGTCGGGATATATTTATTTTCTCTCAAATGAGAAAAAGAACTAATAATTTCTAAATACATAAAATTAGACTATGTTGGGTTTTTGACTTATGTTAGAAGCATGTTTAGACTTAGATTCTAAAGCATCTTGTTGGAATAAATCTTCAACCACTAGGTATTTCTATAATCTTGTGGTATTAGAACCTAACTCCTAGATTTCTAATAAAATATCAAACTCGCAACTTTAACAATTCAATCTCAAAAATATAAAGCCCAACAATATAATAGTTAAAATGCTTACTAAGCACCTCAATATCTAAAAATATTTCCTATTCAACCTCTTTTGACTTCTAAAAAGAACTCTTCATCCTTGGAGCATTCCCTTTTGAATTTTAAATTGACCATCCTTTTAAGACAAGCTTTGAAATCCATAAAGATAGAAGTCAGTTTCTTTAATCAAGAGTATTCTTAGGAGGAATTTTATTTCTTCTAAGATGTAATTAACTATAAGAGCTTGCCCTTATAGGAAACTGTGAACCATACAATAAAATAAATCATGCTCTATCTTTTCATATAGTTCAGGGAAAGAATCTCCAGTATATCAAAGACTCATAGCCTTAGAACTCTTTATTAAATAATTGAATTCATTATAGGATAATATGTTTATCTTTCAAGATAATATATTTATCACTTAATGGAGTATTTGATTATCTAAATAAGTACCTCCAAAATTTACGTAGTATTCTAAATAAAATTCCCACAGTTTACTTATTTTAAGTTAAATTTTCATGATCACTATTTTTGTACTGTGTTGTCGAGAATTATTTTTTCTTAAATCTTATTATAATTTTTATGTATAATTAATCATTAATTATATGTTTTATATTATGTAATCTTAGAGAAGCAAAATATTCATAAATATTTCTCAGTGGAACAATCTTCGCAATCGATTAAGGTATATGAATTTTTTTTGTTTAAAAAAGGCTGAAGGTGTGCCTTTTCTTTTTTAAAAATTTATTAATTTATTATTTCTTAATAAAGACCGACCATGTGCCTTTATTAAGAAAAATAATTGATTTTTTTTTTTTGATAAAGGCCAACTATATGCCTTTATTTTAAAAAAATTATTGATTTTCTTACAAAAGGTCGTAGGTGTTCCTTTATTTTATTTTTTGGAATATCATTGAAATATGTCTTCTAATTTTTTATGTGTATTAATCTTCAAGATTTTATATTAGTATTTTAAGTGGTTCTTTTAATTAGATATGAAGAGATATTTTAAAAGAAAATTTGAACAAATTGAGTTGAACTATTCACATATTATTAGTGGTGAAAGTTGTAATACAAAATCTAAACCAACACACATAGAATTCAACATAAGATATTTTAACAGATATTCAATTAAGGAGAAAAATTTTAGAGTATCATCATAATGATTGTGATAGAGTTTGAAAATCATATATTCAAAAAAGAGTCAATGACCATGATCACAAATTTCCTCAAATACAGATAGAAAATAAATTGTCCTAATTTAATTCAAAATGGTTTGATAAATATAAATGTTGATTTGAGTACAATAGCGTAAAAGATGTAATATATTTTTTTGTTATCTTTATAAACCTGATATTAGTGAGCAAGCAAGTAGTGAAAGTTTTGATTCTAAAGGATTTAGAAATTAGAAAAGAAAGATTTGAAATTCATATTTGTCAAGTTAATATTATTCATCATATTGCTCTAAAAAAGTATGAAGATTTAATAAAACATGATCAATACATTGCATTTACTTATGAAAAATATTCTAATCAAAATCGAAGTGAATACAAAACATGATTAAGTGCTATGATTGATTGTATAACTTTTCTTTTATACTAAGGATTAGCTTTTCGTGATCATGATGAATCAGATGATTCTAAAAATTAAGAAAAATTTTTTGAACTTTTACACCTTTTGGCTGATCATAATGAAAGTATTAAGAAGGTTGTCCTTTGAAATGCTCCAAAAAATAATAAGCTAATTGCTCCTAAAATTCAGAAGGATTGCACATGCATCTGCTATTGAGAGTTTGAATACTATTATCAATGATTTGGGTAATGAGTTATTTACAGTTCTTTTAGATGAATCTCGTAATGTATCGATGAAAGAATAAGTGGCTATTGTGCTTCGTTATGTTGATAAAAGATGTTGTATTATTAAGTGTTTCCTTAAAATTATACATGTTGGTGAAACAACTACTCCAACACTTAAATGCAATATTAAAGTACTTTTCTCAAAGCATAGATTGAGTATATCATGAATACGTGATTAAGGTTATGATAGAGCAAGTAATATGAGTGATGAGTTATATGAATTAAAAGCTTTAATCCTTAAAGAAAATAATTCAATTTATTATATTCATTATTTTGTTCATCAATTATAATTAGCACTAGTTGTTGTGGCTAAAAAATATATTTAGATTATTATATTTTTAATAATGTATCTAATTTAATAAATATTATTAGAAGTTCTTGAAAAAGGAGAAAATTTTTATTTGAAAGACAACTAAAGAAAATTGTTGAGTAAATAAAGAGTTGAGAACTACAAGATAACAGAGATTTAAATCAAGAAATAACTCTTTAACGAACTGAAGATACGCGTTAGAGATCACATTATGCTGCATTGATTAATATACTTATTTTATTTGGAATTATTATAGATGTTCTTGATATAATTATCGAAGATGATTTGAATAGTGAACAAAGAGGTGGAATAAATGCTCTACTTGATTCAATTTAATATTTTGAGTTTGTTTTCAATTTGTACTTGATGAAATACATATTAGAAATCACAAATGAGTTATCTCAACTTTTATTTAAAAAATCAAGATATTATTAATATCATGATTTTGGTTAAAATGTCAAAACAAATACTACAAAATATGAGAGATGGTGGATAAAACATTTACATTCTATAAGAAAAATAATATAATTGTGTCAAATATGAGTGAAAGATTTGTTATACGTGGAAAGTCAAGAATATATGCTCAAAGAATCACAAATTTATACTATTATCAAGTTGAGTTATTTGATTCTGTTATTGATATGCAACTTCAGAAACATAAAATAGATTTGATGAGATCAATAGTAAGTTACTTTATGTGTCATGCTTGAATCATGTAATTCTTTCTTAGCTTTTGATAAGAAAATATTGATATATTTGACAAAATTTTATCCCACCGACTTCTCAAAAGATGATCTTATTATTTTAGATAGTCAACTTAAGAATTATATTATTAACATGAAATTCAATGATGCATTTTTTAAATTGAAAGAGATTGGAAAACTTGCACAAAAATTAGTAGAGAAAAAGAAAAATAGTATTTATCCTCTTATATATTTACTAATAAAGCTTGATTTGATATTGCAATTGCTACAATAATTATTAAACGAATATTTTCTACAATGAAGATCGTAAAGAATCATTTGCAATAGAATGAGAGATTCTTGAATGATTAATTGTCTTATTACATATATTGAAAAAGATACATTTATGAGTGTTGATAAGAAATTGATTATACAATAATTTTAAAATATGAAAACTCAAAGGGAGAAGTTATAAATGACATATAATGTGAAAAAAATTTGTGTTATTGCAAGATTTAATTTCTTTATTTTATTAGATGAGATGCTCTAATTTTAATTTTATTTAAAGTGAGTTATTTTTTATCTTATTTTGCCTCCCTCTGAAACAAATTTTTAGATCTACCCCTACTAATAACACGATAATATTTTGAGTGCAAAAATAGTCTTATTCAATAATTAAAGGTACAAGTGTTCATCCTCATAATATGTTGAGATCAAGTTTAACATAACATTTCTCCCAATTTTATAATTGATGAGCTAATGCTCGTGTTAATTTTATGATAAATCCCCTTTTATAATTTTACTTTTGTATATTTTATTTGTACTTATATTATAATCATAAAATTAATACGAGCATTTTTGGAGAAAGAGTTTGTTGGTTCCTATATTTAAGAATAAAGGTGATGCACAAGAGTGTGCAAATTATAGAGGAATTAAGTTAATGTGTCATACATTAAAATTATGGGAGAGAGTAATTGAGCATAGATTACGATGTGATATAGAAGTTTCTCACAATCAGTTTGATTTCATGCCAGGTAGATCTACTATGGATGTTATATATTTGTTAAGGGGTTTGATGGAGAAGCATAGAGAAAGTAAGGATGATATACATATGATATTTATTGATTTAGAGAAAGCTTATGATAAAATTTCAAGAGTTCTTCTGGAGAGTTCTAGAACAAAAGAAGATATATTATATTCAAGTCATTAAGGATATGTATACTAGAGTCGTTACTTGTGTCCAAACACAAGAAGGATTGACAAAATATTTTCCTATTTCATTGGATTACGAAGGATCCTTTAAGCCCTTATCTTTTTTACTTTAGTTATGGATGTTCTTACTAGGCATTTACAAGAAGATGTACCTTGGTGTATGCTTTTTCGATGACATTCTTCTTGTTGATAAGACTAGAGAGGAGTCCAACGTAAACTTGAATTATGGAGGTCAACTCTAGAGTCTAAAGGTTTTCGAAGTAGATCTAAAGCGAATATATGGAGTGTAATTTTAGTTTTAGAAGTTCTAGATATAGTGAAAACAAGTCATTAATAAGAGTGAGCGTTTGAGATATTTAGGCTCTATTGTCAAAATGATGGTGAAATAGATGGAGATGTTATTAGTAGAATTCAAGTTGGATGGTTGAAGTGAAGGAATGATCCGCCTATTATGTGATAGAAAAGTTCCACTTAAACTTAAGGAAAAAATTTTATAAGATGGTGGTAAGACTGCAATGACTTATGATGAATGTTGGCCAATAAAGCATAAGACTAAATTAAGTGTTACCGAGATGAGGATGCTTAGATGGATGAGTGGCTTTACTCTTGAGAGATAGAATGCAAAATGAGTATATTCGGGAAAAAGTTGGAGTAGCAGGTAGATAAGATTAGGGAGAGTCGCCTATGGTTTAGCCACATAAAAGTCGCCTACCATCCATGACGACCATTAGGAGAGTAGATGCATTAGATTTGCCTTATGTTAAGAAAGGTAGAGGTAGACCTAAAAAGACTTGGTTAAGATGTATAAAAAATGATCTTAGTATACTTGATTTAAATGAGAATTTTGACACATAATAGAACACAATGAAGACGAAGGATTCATATAACCGACCCCACCTACTGGGATTAAAGCTTGTTGTTGTTGTTGTTGTTATATTGTAATCATTAGTATTAAAACTATATCTAGTAATGTAATAATAAATGCTAGTTTTAGTCACTAACAAAATGCTAGATCACTTTCAAATGTGTTCTCCAAATATTTGCTAAGCATAGCTTGCCCATAACAAATGTGAGGGTTCACACCCCTTATAGTAAGGTGATATGCTTTCCCTATGAAGAAGAGATTGTGAGATTTTCTTCACCAACGGATATTTAAGAAGCAAATACATGAGTGAATGAACCAATGTATGAGAAGGCTGAAGTATGGAAGTAGGACATTGGTAGGGCAAATCACATAAATACCAGTTGTGAGCATTTGAACAAATTTTAAAAAGAAATATTATTAAATATTAATTTAAGAAAAGAATAATTTTTTTAAAAAAAAAATTTAGAAGGCCACAGTAATTTTTTCTTTTTCTTTTTTTACTATTTTGTAATTTGATTTTTAATTTAAGTTCTTTATTTTTAATACTTCTTTTTAAATTTAATTTTTTATTTTAAATATTTTAACTACAGTTTTTAAATTAAAATTCTTAAAATTTTATTTATTTATTTAAAGTTTATTTTTTTAATATTTAATTTTAAAATTTTATTATTTATTTGTTGACCTTATTTTCTTACATATGTTTTCAATTTCTATTTTTATTTTTAAATTTCAGTTTTATTATTTTTTATTTTTAATATTTTTAATTCTTTTTTATATAGAAAATATTTTCAATTTGTTTAATTTTTCTTAATTTTTTGTAATCCATTTTTTATTTTTAATATTTTGTTTTTAAAATTATAATGATATATTAAATTATTTTTAAATTTTAGTAAATTTACCTAAAATTTTGTTATATTTATTATGTTAAAAGTGTTGATTATCAAACTATAATTTTATAACAAATTATTATATGAAAATATTTATTAAATATTAATTTGAGTTCATAATTATAATTTTTAACACAATTAATTTAAACATAACTTAAAAGTAATGTTTAAACTTTAAAGTAATTTACATTACAAAATAATAACTTACCTCAAAATTCAATAAACTAGAACTTGAAAGTAATAATCAAAATTTAAAGCAATTTACATTATGGCACTCCCTACTACTAAGAATATTTAATCTAATGCCCTCACCTACGACGTGAAATTGCTTTAAAGTTTAAATATCACTTTCAAATTATGCTTAAATTAATATTGTTACAAACAAATTATAATAAAAAAATTAAATAACATTTAATAAAATATTTTAATATAATAATATGTTACAAAATTATAATTTGTTAATAAACACTTTTAACAAAATAAATTTCACAATTTTTAGGTAAATTTAATAAAATAAAAAATAATTTAATATATCATTATAATATTAAAAAAAAAAATGAATTACAAAAAATTAAGAAAAATTAAACAAATTGAAAATATTTAAAATATAAAATAAATAAATAAAACTTAATAAAACTTAAATATAAAATAAAATAAAATTTAAGAAAATAAAATAAAAAATTTAAAACCTACATAAGAAAATAAGGAAAATAAATAAATATAATTTTTAAAAAATAAACAATAAATAAATAAAAATGCTAATTTAAAAAATTAACTTAAATAAAATTAAAATATTTTAAGAAAATTGAATTTGAAAAGAAATATTAAAAAAACTTGAATAAAAAAATCAAATTACAAAACAATAAAAAAAAATTAAAAATATTGTGACAGTCGAGGACTAAAATGACGACTAGCTCCTAAAAATTTTTAAAAAAATTTATTCTTTTATTAAATTAATATTTAATAACATTTCTTTTGAAAATTTGTCCTGACCATTTTGATGAAGTAAATGTTTACTATTGCGTATTTAATCATTATTTATACCATAATGTTCATTAAGATGATCTACTAAATTAAATCATTCTATTACTAAAATAGTTGAATAATTTTAATAAATATACTATTTAAAGTTGTGTAATATGAGGCACATAATTAAAGCCCAAAACGTCATAAGGTGCATGCCTCATGCAATTCAAGTGGTGTGTGACGAACCGAGCGGAGCCGAGCATATATATATTCAAGCTTGAGTTTGTTTAATATTATCGAGTTCGAGCTCGATTCGAGCTTTTAAGAATAGTGTTCAAGCTTGAACTTATTTACCATTATCGAGCTCCAGCTCGAGCTCGATTCAAATTTATTCACGAGCTCAATTCAAATTAGATTATCAAACTCATGACGAGCTCATTTAATAAAATAAATGAGCTTTAATCAAGTCTTAATCGAGCTTGTTCACAACCAGCTTGTTGAGATATATACATAAACTATATCAATTAAAGCTTATTAAGCCTAAAAAATAATAATTTGATTGTTCGCAAACAAGACTTAATCGAGCTATAATCAAGCTACAATCGAGTCATAATTGAGCTCCTTAGCAAACTTGTTCACGAGCTTTAAATGATAATGTTCATGAACATAAATGAACTGAATGACAAGTTGTTCAAGCTTGTTCATTTAGGAATCGAGTATTTAAAAGAGTATTTAAACTCATTTGATTAGTTAATCAAACGAACATGAACGAGCTCTAATCGAGCCAAACCACGAGTAGCTTGTCGAACGCCCGGTTCATTTGCAGCCCTACATGTGATGAGATGCGCCTCAAGGCAAGCTCGCCTCAGGCCTCTTAGTTGTATATTCTTTTGATTTTAATAAATAGGATATAACCAAGCAGCCTCCCTCACAGTGCCCTGCTCACAAACATAGTCCCCTCTCACACATTCACTGGCCTTTTCTTGGGCTATCGTAGTTTCCACCATTATCACCAACTATCCTTAGCATCACCACAAGTTGTTATTGCCACCACCCCTACTATTACAACCATATGTTGCCGCCATCATCACCTTCTATTGTTGTCGTCGCCACCCCATTCTCCTTACTAAGTTTTCTTCGTCCACAAAGATCCCCACTTTATCCTCTTAAAATTTTCTTAATCCAATGATAATCTCTAAATTTTTTTTCTTACATAAATATAATATCTTTGCATGATTTAGTTAGGGTTTTTATTTCTTTGAATATTTGCATGATTTAGTTAGGGTTGCATTTCAAAAGATATCTTCAGAGCATGCTAAAGAAGCACACAAATATGTTTTGTGGATATTAGGAGGTTTTTCTATGAGGATGACATTTTATGCAATGAGGCAAACTCCCTTCTTATTTTAATATAATTTGCTTCATATGTACTCATGGTCAGGCTTGAAACCCCTATTCATACATGATTTGAGGATATATGTATTGATGGAGGAGCCAAGTAAAACAAAAAATAAACAAATAAAGAAGAATCAAAAATTTAGAGTCAAACCTGAGGAATAATTATATCTTAATTAGGAATAAGTTAATGGAGAAAAGAAAAAAAAATTATAATGGACACCTTGTGTTGAACACTATATAGACTTGCTTAAGCTTGGAGTGACAAAGGAGAGTGAAGACCATTTGGTGGTGCAGATGTGACAGATAATACTAATGCTTATAGGGCAATTGGAATAAGTTAGCAAAGAAAAAAAAAATATGTAATGAACACCTTGTGATGCACATTGTATATACTTGATTAACTTCGGCGGCTTGTCCCAATACATTGACCAAAGAAAAGTAGATTAGTAAATTCATCTACAATCATTCTTGGGCATTACATTTGATGATGAAATTTTCTAAGAAAAAAACTTCCATGTCCTACTATAATAAGATTTGTTATAATTTGTTTGACTTTATAGAGTATGTTAGAAGCTGGGTAATCATTAGAGATAACATTCACTATCACTCGATAACTTAGAGTGCATTTAGGATAACTTTTAGGCTGCTTTGCTTTTCAGAAAGCAGTCAAAAATCAAATACAGCTGTATTTAGCAACCAACTTTTTGGCTGTTTTTCAAAAAATTATGCGATGAATAACTATTTTTAAGAATCAGAACTGTTAAAATGTAGTTGTCAGTTTAAATTTTTCAAAAAAGAAAATATATTTATAAAGCACACAATAATTTTTCAAAAAATCGTTTTCCTCATAATAGTTTTATAACTAACTTTTCTAAAAGCTGCAAGTACCCCAAAATGAGGGAAAAAGATAAAAAAATTATTTTAAATGAAAAGACTTGGTTGAATATCACACGTGTAATAACAACCACAATATCATTAATTCACTTTTTGAGGATAAAGCAAGCTATGAATTTCACTGACAATGCAATAGACGTCATAGAGTTATTTAGAAGGAAATGAGTCCAATTATAAGGATATTTGAGATAAGAATAAATCAATCAATCAATCAAAAGATCAAGTTGAGACTTTACTGTTGTAAAGATAAATTTATATATTTGACCCTACTGATAGGATAATTGTTGATGTCACTTTAATCAATTAATATTTAGATTATAGCTTTACTTGGTACAATTTATTATAAGATGCCTTATAATTTGCTCAATTTGTCACTTTTTACTATGTTATAATGTCATTATCTATTTTAATATATTTATAGATTATGATGCTATTTTATTAATTCTTATCTTTATTTTGACTCTTATATAATTTTATGCGCTTATGTACTAAACTATTTATGAAATCATTATATTTATAGCTTCCACATATCATATTATTGATTGCTTCTATTGTGCATAATTATTACTATAGCTTCCACTTTTGATGTGCCTTTTAACTTTAATTAGTATTAGAGATAATGCTCTTAATACTCTTTATTAGACTTCACAACCTAGAGTTTTAATTCAAACGGCATATAATTGAAGTTTGTTTGGTCCTTTAAGCAATCAATTTTTCATTCTCTTATTTGAAATCACATGTCATAATTTTAAAGTATTATAAGATATAGTTTATTATATTAAATAGTTGATTTCAAATCTATTCTGGACACACTCACTGTTGATCATAGAATAGGTGTCAAAACCTATGAATAATAAAAGAGAATGTTAAGAAAACATAAAAATGCAGTAAAAAATTAGACAATGAAATATTTCAACAAAAAAAAAGTAAAAAAAAATGATAAAAAGTCCAAGAAAACATAAATAAAAAAGAATAAAAAAGCCATTGTTACAATAGTATTGAAGGAGGTTAAGCTTTATGTTTGCGAATCCACCAAGTTGGTATGATAACTATTTACAAGATTAATATTTTTCAAATGTTTTAAGTATATATATTTAATTCATGCAAGTATGGTTTTGTTTAGCTCTCATTCTTATCATAAGAAATCAACTTTAAAATGACATTCTAACAAATGATATTATGATTTGATTATTGTAAGATTTAGAATTGGAGGAGGGAATATATGCAACTACTTGATTTGGTAAATATTAGTTCAGTTAATTTTTTCACTTGCAAATGTTTATTTAGGATATTATATTTAAGGAAAGAATATCTTTGGTAGTCGTGCAGCTATGTAAAGTTTGTTTGGAGTAGCTGCAGTTATCTTAAAAAATAATGGTGAACCTATTACAAAAGAAACCACTGTCTAAAAAACTGTGATGAGTATTACAATTTTTTATCTTAAAAAATTCAAAACGTAACTTTATGATAGCCACCACACTCAACTAAATTATGTTGAAAAACACAACTACAGATTCTCCAAAAAAGCGACAGAATGTGATTTCCAAATGACAGTGTCGTGCGTTTTCGCACCGCACCGCTATGGCATCATTGCCCCAAACACAACCTTAGGCAAGAATTAGAAGCACAAAGTTAAATAAATATAAAAGTTTGATTTATATGGTGTTTAGGTCAAAGAAAAATAAATATAGCACATTCATGTGGAAGATTTAAAATGTGTATAAATGCTTATTATTGACAAATTTGGATTTACTCAAATTAGATAGATTCCAAATATACATAAAATTCATCCTTTAACATTTGCAATCATCTCCACAACTAGCCATTATCAATATTGTATCTCTTCACAGCTGCCACTAATCACCCCTGACCACTACCTAACATTATTCATTGTATTTCAATGCGTTTAAAATGTATCATTATAAACACAAGAAATTGAGTGTCTTTAAATTATATTCAACCAAACATGCAATTAAATTACTCAACATTTCTAAAATATATGCATGTTAAAAACATGAAATCAAGTTTAGGATCAACAACAACAACAACAACAACAACAATTAATCCCAACATTCTTAAAATATTGTGCATTATGTGTCAAATTCTCATTTAATTCAAGTATCAAGATCAAGTTTAGATCCTTGCATCAAAATAAAATTTACAATAAATTTTTTTATGATATTGAAAGAGGGCTTGCAGCTTGAATATGAACTATAAATATTGAATCAAGATACTTCAACAATGTAAAGTGAAACTCCAATAAGATAGCTTAATGTATGCATTTAGATATTCCCTAGTAATGATTGATTATGTGTATACACTAAATTATCTCAATGATTATTAACATAATTAAAATAATTTAAAGTATATTTCATATTATTTTAATTTTATTTATAATTATGACAATTTACTTTGACTTAACTTCAATTTGTTTAATTTATTGGCTTTTGTTATTTACCTAATTCTTAATAATTATCAATCATAAACTTAAAATATTGACTTAATTGTGAAATTGATTACTAGAATTATTATTAAAATCTATTTAAGTTTAATTCTCATATTATGTTATCAAATTTGTTATTAACATATAAATTATACTTCGCTACTTGCATCTTCTTAATTTTAAATAATATTAAACTTTTTTATATTGTTTAAAATTTGTATGATGACTTACATATATCTATATAAAATATTAAAAAAATGTTTTATACTTTCAAAATTTAAGCTTTATTCCTATTTCATAGGATTTTTTAAATTTTTTTCTATTATGTTTTTTACATGCGATTTCATATTAGATATAATTATATTATCAAACATTTGTTTAATTTTCTCAACATTAAATTTAAGTGACAACATTTATTTATTATCAAAAATAGACTAATAACCATACAATTTATATAAAACTAAAAATAATATAATTTCATACTTTAATTTTTCTCAGCATTAAAAGATCCAGAAAAAGCTCAAGTTAAAATAGGTAGGCAGCAAATAAACCTTCTCTCCACAACTTAAACCACACAAAAGAAAAAAGAAGATTTAAATACATGCCACACAAATCGTATATTTTTACCTATGTAACACCTAAAATTTAATATTTACATAAATAATACCTAAATTCTCATATATTATCAAAAACATCACTATCACTAACTATTTTTTAAAGTGAAATGCATTGCATTTATAAGAAAAGTGTTATATATATAAATATCGAATTTTAAGTGTTAAGTATGTAAATGCATAAAAAATTGTATGATATGCATATAAATCTTCAAAAAAAAAGAGTACACAACAGCATACCAAAACAGAAAAAATGAAAACATTCAAGAAAATTACAATACCAAAAATTTATTTTAAAATTAATACTATTGAAATTCATTTGAAGATAAGCCTATCACATGCAATTCAAACATAAAGCTTGTTTGAAAGCTTACCTCAAGATGAAATCTCTATACTAATTAACAGTAACTCCCTGTAGTTCAGCCTGAGCTACTGCAGCATTGATTGCATCGACAACGTCCATCACCCGCCTAGAAACAGCTTCATCCATTGGGGTGCGCTCATAGCTATTAAGCATCCATAGTCATCATCAAACAAACGGGACTAAATATTTTTATAAAAAAAATTAAGAAAATGAGAATAAGGTAATGTCATTTTAGCTTAGGGGTGTAATGGAGTTGATACTAGCTCAAATCACTCTTGACTTGAGCTTGAGCTTATGCTTGAGTAATTAATTGAGTTCGAGCTCAAACTCAATCTTTATCCTACAAGTTCAAGTCGGTTCACGAATCGCTTATTTAGCATATAAAAGATAAAATAACTATGATTCAAACAATGATTATTATAAAAATGACAAATAAATAAGAAATTAAAAGAAAAATAATAAGAAATTACTTGATATAAAAGAATGAGATATAATTTTAAATATTTTGTAAAAATTTTATACTTAAATTATTAAATACTAATATTTTAAAATATATTTTATATTAACATTTATTAAATGAGATAGCTCGCAAGCTGATGAATCAAATTGAGGTTGGCTTTAATTTGGTTTATTAGCTCATCGAGCACAACTCATGAGCTATTTATTATGCCAAGCTTGAGATAACCCCCAAGTTAGCTTGGCTCATATGAAAAGTTCAAATAGGAAGGTGAGGAATTATAAACTTACCTATTCAGCGAACTTACGTTTGCTCCAGCCAGAATCAAAGCCTTCACCACCTGGCCATTAGTTGTTCCTTTAGCATAATTTCATAAAGCTTTTATGATGTTCAATCTGCAGAAGAAAAGGCATCACCTCTTTTTTCCCATTGAGACAAGCCCAATGAAGTGGAGTATTTTTATCATTGTTTGAAGCATTTACATCCTGCATCGTTCGTGAAACCAAAGCAAAGTTAGAATAGACAAGTATTTGCCTGAGGGGTCTTCAATCTAGATTGCTTAGAAGAATCACAAACAATATCTCCACATTTAAAATGGACATTATACTCGGTTCATAGAAATGCAAAAACAAGCCTTTACTAAATCATCATCATCATCATTATCATTAGCCTTATCTCAACTATTTAGGTAGCATTACAAATCCTAATTTTTGCCATTTTTACTATTGTGCTGTCAGAGGACTTAAATCCATTGTTCTCAACTCATTTTGATCAATTTCTATGCATATAATCTTTGAACTACTTTTCCTTTTAAATAAGCTAAAACAAATTTTATTAACACATCTAATGAGTGTATTTTTTATCCTTCGTTGGACATGCCGAAACCACAAAGTCACCTTTCAATAATCTTTTCATAAGATGCTACTCCAACTTAATATCTAATATAGACATTCCTTAATATTGTTTTGTTTTGAATACTCTCATTTTTGTCTCAATTAACTTACATATTGATGTCTTCCTTATAACCAAAAATTTAGATCCCTACAACATTGACGGTCTAAATATACTTTTATAAAATTTACATTTAAGCATCCATAATATTCTCTTATCACTCAAAACTCCTAATGCACTTCTTCATTTTAACCATTAGTCCTAATTATAGAAGTTATATTCTCATTTATGCTTTCATTCTTATGTATAATAGATCCAAGACACCTACAGTAATCATGCCAAATATCACTCTATTTTCTAATAATATTGAATCATAATTATTAATATCATGCCCACTAAATGCAAAAGCATCATATTAATTCATGAAATATTTGGACTGGGTCTTTGGTTTGAAACAAAAGAAAATAAACTTGATAGGATACACATAAAAAATGGATATCACCATGAATCACAAAATAAGAAAATAGGAGTGCAAGCACTTCAACGAAAAAGTAAATGATTAATAATGCCTCATGTGTTGAATGTTTGCATTGCCCAAAAATGAACAATATAAAGAAAAGGAAAATTTCATATTAATTAGTAAGGTCCAATTATCAAAATATTTAAAGAGAATTATTGTGACGATCAGTTTCACGATGCTGAAGATCAACCGTGCATGTTCTATGTTGATATAAAAGATGTGGATATAAAAATTCTTGTAATATATTAGTAAGCTGGGTGAGATTTAATGCATAGTCAAAAGTACAAGAAACATGATGAATGATATGTCATAATAAATATGCATTTCAACAAGTAAAGAAAGGGCTTCTGTGTTATTGTCTCCTTACCACTCCATTGCGGATCAGGTACTCCACAATATCAATGTGCCCATTAGCAGCAGCCATGTGAAGTGCTGCAAAGAGAAGACAATTTTAAAAAAGCATGATAATTTGTAAAGGCTTACAGGGTAAATATGCTTCATTAGTGAAAAAAAGGTGCTATTCAGGACCAATCTCCATTAAAATAACCAAGAGGCTTGTTTTCAGTTAATTCTTAAGTAACAATAATCAAAGATTAAGAAATATGTCTGTTAACAGGATAAGCAATAGAAGGGATGTATTGCATTTTAATTCTTATTTAAATAAATGCAAAAGAAGACTCAATTTATAGATCCTGCTAAGAACCAAGGAATGAAGATTAATTTGAACTCTTACTGAAGCTAGTTTGAGCTTGAGAGAAACATGTTAAACACTGTTGTGTTCTTATAGTTTCAAAAGAGCTTTATTGTCTCTGGGTACATCAAAAGTTAGATCCGTAGTTTTGCATGATAACTATAAGAAATTTCTTCAAATTTGATGTAACACCATAACATCCATGGAATGAGAATCTGTAAACTAGACATTCATGAGAAGTAGAATAACAACAACAAGGTTCTAAACTTCTAATTGCAAATGAGAATCTTTAAATTATCACAATTTCATTTGAAGTTTGAATGTCAGTCATTAGATGCAATTTTCCCACATATAGCATCAAATTATTGGATGCTAAAATATTCATAGTGATAAGAGTAAAATTTTTTGAATCTTAACTTTGCATGAAAATCTAGCACATACACAGATAGTAGATGAGATAATAAAAAACATCAAGACTTTTATATAAAAAACTCTAAAAAACGAGAAAACCACGAGGCCTTGCCAAATTCAAATATTTCACTATATATATTTTGAGTTACAATATTTCAATCTTCCCAAGAATGGAATTACAAGATTATACATGAAAAGCAAAGCAATGAGACCTAGAATCAAATTACAACAATTGTATGATAGTGTATACTGTAATGGCCACCGATGGTGGTCGGCAATAGCTGTCAGAGATGGATGACTTCTATTCATGGTGGATAGCTTCAAATTTTTAAGCTTAGCTCTTCACCTCTTCCAACCCTCCATTGGCTCTCTCCCCTCTTCATAGTGAGAATAGAGTTCTATTATAGAGATTCAAAAGATGCATTTTGATAACTTCAGCCAAAATCTCAAAACACTCCATCAGACGGTCCATATTGATCCGCTTGATCATAAATGATTTCTTGAAGATTTATGTATCCTAACAACTTTCAATTTGAGTGAACTTGACCTCGTTGAATTCCTTTCACCGAACCACTCGATTCGACCATAAGCATGCTAGATTTGGAAACCATTTGACAATTCAATTAATATTTTAATGGAGATTGGTACTAAATAGCACTTTTTTTTAGCTTATTTGGATTTAGATTGACCTATTCTAGGTGCAAGTGGACTCGTTTTATTGAGACGTTTAATTTGACTATATATTTGTTAAAATCAAAGCTAAAATGATTTATTATTTATTTTAAAAAATTTAATAGATGTATTACCTTAAGATGCGTGCTTGATTTGATTAATTTATTGTGATATATTAAAGCTAGAAGTTAACAATGCTACAATATACATAGGCCGTAATGCAAATGTGAAGTCACGCAAAGAAGTTACGACGAAATTGCTATTCGGCGTGATGTTTTAAACGAGTTCGTAATCGCTACAACTATTTGTGTAAAATACTAAAATATCCCTATGAGTTAAATAATATGAAACAAAATGAAGAAAAATAGGATAACTAATACTCATATATAGTAATAAATCAACTAAATTACATTAAAATATTATACAGACTTAATAAATAACAATACTTAATAAACAACACTAATATTAAAATTATAAGTATAATGACTAGTGCGATCAAAATAATATGGATTTATAATAGTTAATCTTTGCTCTACCCAATCCACACCCACTAAAATTAGGTATCACATAGTCCTAAGCCCTAATAGCATGCCCACTAAAATCAAATCTTAGAACAACAAATTCCAATTCATCAATCTCCTAAATATTTTCTCCAATATTCATACTTTCCTCCTTTCTACGCAGATATCCCACATTAAACGTATATCATTTGCAATGCCAATAGAAATTTATCTCTTGGCTTATTGACTCAAACAACACTATAAATACTTGAAAACTTCATCTTTAAGTACAAACATCACATTCTCTCAACAAATCACTGCATATTGCATTCAGATGATAGCAAGGTAGTGTTAACCATTGTTTACCCTTCAATCTAAAAAACTAACTATGATGATTTTTCATCAGGTGTCAGAAAAACAAAATCAATGTTTTTAACAAAACTACAACAGAGATGGGAAGCACCTATATGGAGCACTTTAGCAAAGTACAGAAGAACGAAAGAAATACCTACATCTGACTTCTATGCATCCCCGTCGTTTCCTCACCAAGCTCCTGAAGAACCTAAAGTTCTGAAGCCAATAGATAGATAATGGAATTCGAAAGAAATAGTACAAGAATCAGAGGATAAGTAGTATCGGCGGTCGCACATAACAAACTTCAGATTCCAAACCCATATTCTTTCTTATCTGGCTTGGAATCCAGATCACATACAGTTGCAATATAATCAAAGAGTTCAAAAACAAAAAAAGCAAATTCTCTGAAAACACAAATCGCCAGAATAAGATATGAAGAAAAAGGGTAATCAAACGAGGTGGAGAAAAAAATCAGAATCTTTATCAGGAAATGAATCACGCCTCCAACGACCTAGATGTCAAACTCGGTGCATTGAATCGAAACAGCAGGCGGCAGTTTAAGGGTATTTTAGGGAGCATTGAATCGAAACAGCGGGTCGTAGTTCCGCCCCCCGGGTCGCAACTTCGCGCAGATTCGCAATCCGCAGGAGATAAGCTGCGAAACAAATAGCCTCGCATCGCGATTTGCACCGCGATGCGGGTTCGCAACTGTCCCAAACGGGCCCTTAATGATAACAAAGAATGTCCTCAAGTGTGATAAAAGAATAAATATCATATATTCTTTTGGGAGGATTTTGAACCGGAAATCTTAATTTAAATATCAAAGTTAAATGGTTGATGGTTTATGTGGTTATAATTCACACAATACATAGAATGAGAATGCCTAAGATGCATTCAAGGGAAGTTAATTCTCAACGTCAAGCTTTCTAGTGAAAAATGGGATCACAACGATATCAGCACAACAATACATTTAGCACTAGAGCTAGCATATGTTCATAATCTGAAAGTTTCTGGATGTGCAACACTATTCATAAGGACATTCAGTACTCATGCTTAAGATTTAACCAATAGTATTAAAAAATTTACATCCTAATCAAGGCTCATGTATTTATTTTATATTGTTATTCTAAATAGAGAAATTTTGTAATCTCAATGGGTGGGCATCTAGATTATATTTCTCACATTAAAAAACTATTATCACATCCGTAATCATGGATCATGTACTTATTTAATATTGTTATTCTTAATAGAAATATTTTGAAATATAAATGCATGCTTCTTACCCAGATTATGTTTCTCCTTCTAACAGTTCTGGCGACCATTGCAGACTACACACATTTGACTAATACCACAGTTATTGCCTTGACCATATAATTACATTGACTGGCATAATTTAAACTTTATATTATTATTATTTTACTTTATGTTATTTGTTATGCAATATATGCTACAGGCATAAGTGCATCTTTTAGCTTAGTTTATTGGTTTATTCAAGTATTGCTATTCCAAATGGAGAATACTATACATTCCAAAGTCCGCTATGGCACAAATTTCATTCCTCCTGTAATAACAATGATTTACCACTGTTCATATTATTCTACAACCTAAATACCAGTTATGCATGCTATCAAAATAAGACTCTGCAGAAACAATAAAATTTCACTATCTAGCATAAGTTCATTATACAAGGAATCCTAGCGGTTTTTTAAATTACAGTTGTTATGTAAGTACATTGGCTAATTTAAGTATTATTATTCAAGATATGAAATATAATATATCTCAAATGTTTGCAACTATCCAGATTTCATGTTTCTTATAGACAGAATTTATTACTAGGCTTTTATCATTCTTAAATCGAATGTAATAAACAAATTTCACAAACAATGTTACAAAGACTGTTTAAAAAAGGAGTCAAAATCACAAGACATTTATCTAATAAATTCTATGTCAAATATTTGGCATGAAATGGCCATAATATGGTAAATAGAGCCAACAACTATCTTGAAATGAAATAAATCCTATTAGTAAATATTAAGGCTTTGCTTGGATGCTAAAATTGAGCAAAAAGAAAATAAAAACAATTGAAAATCTCAAATCAATTATTGTTTACCACATATTCATTTCATTCCTTCATTTCTCCTTCAAGCCAAACAAACCCAAAGTGAATTGATGATCTTGCCAGTGATTAAGGATTTCGGAAAATAACCTGTTCGTCCCTGTGAGTCTTTAGCACTGAGAGAAACACCCAAGGAATATAAGCTTATGACTTCATCAAGGTCATCATACCTAGCAGCCTGTGACATGAATAATAATCGAAAAATGATAAGGTAAATCCAGGAAAAAAAAACTTCAACAACTCCAGAAGTCATGACAAATATAGTGTATGGAACTATGCTGACATTAATAACAAAAAATTTTGAGCAAATAAAGCTTCTTGCATGCATCGTCCAAGGCAGGACATGTTGTGTAGAGTAATCTGTCATTAATTATTTCCAATTATGAGAAACTTACATTAAGAAGTCCAAAAAGTAAAAGAAAATGCATGAGAAAAAAGTTAGATTCTCTTATTATACTATTACCGACCGGCATCTATAAATTAAACAAAGAAAAACTAATATTTTCTGCCGAATGAATCGCGTGATAGTAAGATCTCACAGCATTAAATAAGAATGAATAGAAAATAAAGATTCAAAAAGCTCATCCCATATTTGGGAGATGGCGAAGATTATGAGATGATGTGATAATAAAATCTAAATATCATATAACATTTCAGATTTAATCTAAGTTTACCCAACCATCCAAGTAACAACACCTATAGTTGATTTCATAATTTCCCTCAAAATAGCATCTGCACTAGAATGCAGATCTGCTTTAAAGCAGAGATTTTTATCACGCTACATGTTGCACGCCAGTGATCATTTGTTTTCCATCTTGGCTTCGATCAAATGAGAAGTAGTTATTAGGGTTTTACAGTGAACTTCAGCATGTATGTTATTTTATGAGGAAAAGAGCCAACACATATGCAATATAGAGCAAGGACAAGAATGAGAAAGAAGCAAGAAAGCAACCCAATGCAATACTTGGGATAATTAAAAAAAAATCAGAAGAGAAGAAAAATTCATTTCAATTTGATTCTTTATGTTAAAGATGAATGGGTGAATCCAATTGTGGCCACTATTAAATTGTGTTTGCGCAAGTACTGAGACTCATTCTTGTTCAGCATAGAATCTATTAACCAACTCAAAATAACATTTTAAGTTTTAGGAATTAAAATATATTTCAAAATCGCCATGAAAGACTTAAAACAGTTTACTAAGTTCGTAAAAATAAAACAAAATATACAAAAAAATAAGAATATAGCATCTATGATTTCAAGCCTGTCTGTTGAACTTCAAATTGATTTAAATTTTAAATAATTTAATCATTTCATCAAAAGAATAATATTTAAGAACAAAAATAAGAAAATCTCATTTTTGAAATTGATCTAACTTCTTATGTTATAAACATTAGCTATAAATATAGCTTGGATATATTGATATATATGACTTTCCACTATAGAATAGAAAATAACTTTCTTTTTTTAGCCAAAAAAAAATGAAAGCTCTATTCTGAAATGAAGCGCTTTTATATTTCATGCTTTGAAGAGAAATTTCTCTGTGACTTAGTGATATGTCTATTAGTTAGAGAAAATATTTGCAGTGCAATCACATTCAACTTAGGTTAAATTGATTACCACTACCATTTATTTTTCGAAAAAATTTCCCTTTCAGTTTGAATCCTGCCAACATCTATCCGCCACTAATAGCCATCTAAAAGTGATTGTATGGCTACCTCTGCAACCAATGATATAAATAAATAAACTCGTGTATTTCACTGAAGCTCATATCTAAAAATAACATCGAAACAGATGCCCGAGGGGCAGAAGGGAATTCTCTACTGAGGTCTAAAATGCTGATAAGATACTTTAAATAAGCAAGAGGTATAAAACGGAAACGGAAAGGAATGAACCTCGAGCAACGCGTCAATTAGGTCAGAGACGGCGTCGCCTGATGTCAGCCGCTCAGTTGCGTTTGATTCGGTGACCATGGTGTGAAGCAGAGAGGATTTAGGGTTTCCTCCGTTGGGAGGGGAAGGCAAGAGGGGAATGAGCTGAAATATAGTTAATTTTAATTAAAAAAATGATTATAGTTAATTTAATTAATGCATATTAAATAAAATAAAATAATTTATTTACGAAGTCTTGATGAAAAGCGAAGATTTAAAACCTCAATTTATTATCATAAATTTAAAAAAAAAATGGGGGATTTACATACATACCACTCAATTCTTATTAATTTACATATCTCACACCTAAAGTTTACTATTTACTTAACTAACACCTAAATCTTTCAAATACATCATTTTTACCACCCTACCTCATGTCAGATACATTTCTAAAACGAAGAACCGCGGAAATCCTCCGGCTCAACTTCCGTCAGAACTACTTTAAAGTGATTAAAGAAGAAATCTTTGTCTGTGAAGAAGAACGCGCCGCGTGGTTTACGCCGGCCGCTCTCCCTCCCGTCAACTTCCCCTCGTTTCCTCCGCTTGCAGATTTGTTTCAAGGTTATTATATACTCAGATTATGCTTGCTTCCCAAGTTCTTCCGAACGGAACTCCATTCACCGGAGTCGTAGCACTTACCCTTCTTCTCCCTCATCTGTTCCACTCACCACGATGGATATCGCTTTCTCGGCCTCAACATCTCTTCATTCCTTGTGCCTCCGTTCGCAGCTTGGACCCATACCAAACACCTTGCGTGTCCCGTGATTCTCCAAATTGAGTTTTGAGCTACATGTCTGAGTAAATTGGTTCCTACATGAGTATTGATCTATCTATTATTTTGTCGATACATTTATTGTCTGCAATTCCTCTAATGGCTCTCACTTCAACCGATCAACGTTTGTACTTGAATTTGCAATTCCTCTAATGGCTCTCACTTATGATTTTATTTATGATTTTATTCTAATTATCTCTAACGATTTTGTCTATTCATTGATGTATCAAGCTTGCTAGTAGTTGTTTAATCTATAGCTAATGATTGCTTTATTCATAGCAATTGTACAAAAACACATCATTAGCTTCAACACTGTTAATTATCAATTGCATCATATAGCTTAATATATTTTTTTTATCAGTTCTTCCTTCAAAATTCGCCCACTGATTGAGCAGCCTTATCCGATAATAGTTGTTAGTTTTTCGCTTTTTTAATTTAAGTGTCCTTAATTGTTACTAATTTGTTATTTTTTCTTAACTTTATTTAATAGATTACACATTGCCAAAATGAGCTCAAGTCAATCATCCGCATCGATGGGCATCTCGAGAGAACATCAAGTGTTGTGTCGTTGTAATTTACAATGTGTCATATTCACAAGCTATAAAGAAAGGACTTATGGTAAAAAAATTTTAAGGTGCCCTCGAAATCGTACAAAAGATGATTGTGGTTATTTCAGCTGGTTAAACGGTGATGACCCTAAAGTATATGAAAGGGATTTTGAAGGAAGAGCTTTTCGAGAACATAATGAAGAAACTTGAGACTATCACATCTCGAACAAAATTATGTTGGCAATGCTCATTATCATCATTGCAATCTTTTTTTATCCTTAAGTTAATCATGTATTTCATGGTCTCTTGAAGATATCAAAATCTATATAGGATAATGTATTTTGGCACCTACTATCAATGGAACTAGTTTATTTTCTGATATATATTGTCTCTATTGGTTGAATGTGATAAATTTGCAATCATCAAAAATTTTCTGCTTTTTTGGTTATCTTTTGTGAGATCTTTGGTGTTGCAGGATGTGGTATAAATTTAAGATAGATTATGCTTTGGTGGAGCTATAGGGTGCTCATTGTTTATATTAGAAGAAGATCCATTCAACCAATGTAATTTTTTCTTTTAATCTATTTGTCCTCCTCGATGGAATGAACCCAAGAAACAATGATGGCATCGATTTCTTAAGAAAATGTTGCGTAAAAAAGAAGATGAATGAACCCAAGGTCGTACACACAAGAATGATGACAACGAGAATGATGTATTACTTGAAAATAAGAGAATGAAATACATATATAAAAAAGGACAATAAGAGAGTCTTTGTTTTAACATCAACTGTAACATTCTTGTTCTTCAACCGATCATCTCACCAAGGATCACTCATCCTTCTTCTGCATATTGCCGCAACTCGATTATGCTTGGAAGTTAAGAATTGAATAGCCAATGACATTGTTAGGGTTTGATGGAAGGTATTATGTTTTATCAACATTCATTAAAAAGAGCTGATGCAATTCTACTCTTTCGTTGGAAGAAAGAGAGGATAATATCAATATATATATATATATATATATATATATATATCATGCATCTATGAATTAATGGTTGAAATATAATCTTGAAGGCTTACCATGAAAGGCAATGCAAAAACTTCTGATTTAGGCATCTCAACTTCTGGAAACTGTTTTGGAGGGATGTCGGGATATTTTTTAACAATATCTTGGATTTGTTGAGCAACCCATTTAGATGTAGCCTGCTTGTTGCCTGCTCTGTTGACACCTGGACATACATGTAAATCTTCAACTTTTCTGAATTCAAATGTTTGCCCATCTACACATAAAGAAGCTCTCACTCTCCAAGGACATCCTACATAAGCACAAGTGGCAATGACTCGTCTTTTGTCACTTGCTTTTATCTTCACTCCAAAATTCTCATGAATAGCCTTAGACCGAAGAAAATGCTTGAAACTCATTGCATCATCAAATCGGGTGCCAACTACTAATGACATATTATCTGCAACTTGACTAGTTAATTGATCTTCATTATATAAAGCAAGTTCATCGAAAATTGGCTATCATTGTTTGAGCTTGAATGTTCATATAGCATGTCCTGCCCAAACCTTCTTTGTTTTGTGGCATCACATCTACTCCACCACATGGTATGTGATATGAAAACATATCCCAACAGAGACAAAAGAATCAGAAAAAGGTCAAATTGGTTGAAAGACTTCAAATAACAGTACCAGAAGAAGATTTACAATAAATAGAAAATAAAGAAATAAGTAAATATAATAAAGACAACATTTTTTACAAACGTAAGATCTCCATTACATGAAGAATACAAGCCAATAAAGAGATAACATATGACACCGCAAATAATCAAAACATAGCCCAACAGAGACGATGATAACGTAAACATAAAACACAAGACAGAAGACGATAATGTAACATAAATGTAAATTAATTAATTTATCAATGACCTAACAGAGGAATATTCTAGAAGATCCAACCAGAGACTATAAATAGAGATGAGATAAATCAAAAAGGGGTTGAAGAAATTATCTCAAGAACTCCTCTGTCTAACTTCTCAGTCTTCTTACTCCTTCTCCCGGTCTCCCTCTTCCCTCATACTTCACGGTGGAAACCGAAAACCCCAAACAGACGGGAAATTCCCTGAGCTCCTCCACTGTCTCAAGCTGCTCCTAAGAACCTTAGAACATTCCTGGTGGATCTTCACGGATCGACCAGTAAGGATCTTCTCCTTCTCCCTCCGATCTCCCTCTCGAACCCTAGACACCTAACGGCACACAAGGAAGCAAATGAATTAGGGTTTACTCGATTCAATCCAAGACCACCGCCATGCATCTTCGACACCTATTTTCCACTCAAACTCATCCTACGCTCCTTAATCGAAAGACAGATCAAGCCGATGAGATGCAACCATCTGTAACCCACTCACATTAGAAGGAAGAGAAGCCGTGTGATCAAGAAATGATCCAAGGGCATTCGAGAACTAAATAATCCAACGGCTCAAGAATCAAACCAAAAGAACTCAATCCAAGTGAGCCCATCCAACGGAGAAAAGGCGCTAGATCCAACGGATCGTAAAGCTCCCAAAACGCTTCCTTCTTTACTCACCGGTTAACTCAATTGGAAAGGGTTTAACTCACTATCTTGTCTCACCACACCCAATGTAACCCAATTGGAATAAAGAACAACCCAATTACTCAAATAGAAATATTCAAGCTTTTTCAGACGAGCAAATTACAAAGAATTATTCAGGATCTCAGCTATAATTACAGAAATTAAACACTATCATTGGTGCTCTCGTTGACTTCCCACATATCAAACAATGGCAGAAGGTACAAGATATTCAGCAAAAACTATGGAAGAATGTGTCAACAGACTAAACAAAAATGATGAACAAATGCAATCCATTACCATGATACTTAATGAAGTATCCAGAAGATTATCAGCAATAGAGGAAAAACTAGAAAAATCCTCTCAAGAGCAGCAACAATCACAGGTATGTAACTCATACCCACCAGAATTTACTAATCCTCCTAAAAATCAACTGCAAACAGCTAGACCAGCCAAAGTTGATATGCCAAGATTTAATGGTGACAACCCGTGGGTTGGTTATTTAAGCGCAGATCAATTTTTCCAATATTATAATCTATCCAAGATCGAAGTTTCTAATTGCTTCAGATATGGACGCCGCTCTTAGTCGGTATCGGACGAATAAACAATTAAATACATGGAATCGCAAAGAACGTAATTCGAGGTTTGGACCATCCCTTTATAGAGATTTATGAATGGCTAACTACAATAGAAATCCACAGTCCAGGATTTCTACAATGAGTTTGAAGAGTTAGCCAACCAAATTTCAGGAATTCCCCCTGATTTTTTACAGAGTTGCTTTGAATCAGGATTAAAACATGACATCAAAAGAGAAGTGAGGGCATTACAGCCAACATCATTACAACAAGCCTTCCAATTAGCCAAGTTAATGGAAGATGACTACAAGATGATATATCTACAACTGCACTTACTGATTTACAACCGACAATGAATGAACAAATTTCACCGCTTCCACCAAAGATTGGCAACAAATAGCCAAAATACCCAACAAAGACCACAAATACCCATTCAGAAATTAACTGCTGTTCAATTAGAAGACAGAAAAAGAAAAGGTCTTTGTTTCAACGATGAGAAGTTTTGGGTCATATGCAAATCAAAACTCTTACCCTCAGTAGCAATGATGAACAAGAGAATCCTATTCAAATAATCATGGCAAGATATCGATTTAATTGAAGAGTTCAAATCGCTTAAATGCCTTTACAGACCAAATCTAGAACTCTAAGTGCGTATAATAGGCAACAAACAAGTTCAGTATTGATAGTGGATCAACCCACAACTTTATCCAATCTAAACGCCAACTTCTTAAACCGCACAATCACATCAATATCGCTTTTAAGTAGGGAATGGAGAGACTCTACAATGTTCTGGAGTTTGCTCTAATGTGCCTATTCAACTACAAGGACACACTTTTAATACAGATTGCTACCTACTGGAAATGCAAGGGGCTGATGTGGTTTTAGGAGTGCAATGGTTGGAACATAGCTAGTGAGTGCACAATGGACTACAAAAGCTCACAATGAAGTTCTACCAAAATGACCAATTAATTCAACTACAAGGAGACACTTCAACCAAAATAGACAATATTACATTCCACCTTACCAAATTACAAAATCGAAAAATATCGCTTCACTTACGATCGAGAAATTAATGAGGAACAACTGCCCTAATCATGATTTCACCATCTACCGTAAGTATACAATGTATTAGAAAATACAAAGAACTGCTTCAGAACGAAATTTTGCCTCCCAAAGGGATATTGATCACCAAATACCGCAACTGAACTCACTGCTAAAGTTAAAACTATATCCTTATTTTCGTAAAACGTAAATAGAAAAACTGATTAAAAACATGGATACAGATTATAAGAGAAAGTACTAGTCCTTTCTCATCTCGCCTTTGCTTATTAAAAAAAGGATGGCACTTGGCGCTTTTGTGTGGATTATAGAGCTTTAAACAAGTGCACCATAATAGTTTCCCATACCAACTGATGAATTAATGGATGAATTATATGGAGCCACTGTTTTTTCCAAGTTGGACCTAAGATCAGGTTATCACCAAATAAGAATGGCAGAAAAAGATATTCATAAAACTGCTTTCAGAACACATGAAGGCCATTATGAATTCATAGCAATGCCTTTTGGGTTAACCAATGCCCCATCTACCTTCCAAGCACTAATGAATTCTGTGCTGAAACCATTCTTAAGGAAATTTGTTCTAGTATTCTTTGATGATATACTCATATACAGCCAAACCTTGGAAGTACATCAAGAACACCTACAGATCAGATTGGAACAATCAAGCAACACTCATTATATGTCAAACCATCCAAATGTTCATTTATTCAAAATGTAATAGAATATTTGGGACATATTCTTTCACCAAGGGATGAGGTGGATGAAGAAGATACAAGCAAGATAAGCTTGACTATGCCAAAATCAAGAAAACTTAAGAGGATTTTGGGATTAACAAAGTTATTACGAAAGTTTGTAAAAAACTATGCGTAAATTCTCCTCTTACATCAATGCCAAACAACAATTCCATCGGAGGATGAATAACAACAAAGATTTACAAACCCAAAAGAGGCTATGGTAACATTACAAGCACAGTATTTCCTAATTTTACTATGCCATTTATACCGGAAACGATGTATCCTGACATAGAGTCAGATTAGCTAATCACCCCATTAGCTTATTTCAAGAAAAGTTACAATGCAAAAGTCTTCAACTTATGCTAGAGAACTCTATGCAATTACTGAAGCAGTTGCCGATGGAGACAATACTTATTGGGAGCCAAATTTACAATCAGAATTGATCAGAAAAGCATTAGAGAACTATTACAACAAACTATCCAAACACCGAAAGAAAGGTTTTAGTTAAACTATTTGATTATACTATTGAGTATAAACCAGAATAAAACAAAGCACCGATGCATTATCAAGGAAGGAAACAAAATGTAACAAAATCAATCGAAATGCATATGCCTATATGCTTATACTCAACAAGCTCACCACATTGCTACAAGAAATTAAAGAGGAAACTCATTAACAAAAGCAAAGAACAAATAGAAAATTCAATTGTTTCCAAAACATAAATATCCGAATGGACTAATATACTATAAAAGATTGTCATATGCCGTAATTCGAGCATCGTAAATTTAATTATCGAGAGTTACATTCTACACCAACCGAGGGCATATGGGAGTTCATAAAACAGGCTAGAATTACTCAACAATTCTATTGGAAAAAATGAAAAAAGATATACAACATTTCATAGCAAGAACTTGCCCTATATGTCAACAAATGAAATATGATACTCAAAGGCCCCAGGGTTACTACAACCTCCTATACCATACAACATTTGGGAAGAAGTATCAATGGATTTTATTGCCTACCAAAGTCTCATAACAAAATCATACTAGTGGTATAGACAGATTGTCAAAGTATGCACATTTCTCATTACCAACCGCTTTACAAAGATCCTACATAGCCATCTATTTGTTTCAGACATTGTCAAATTGCATGGGATACCCAAAGGAATAATTGCTGATAGAGACCCTATATTCATGAGTAATTTCGCAAGAAATATTCAAACGCTACATTAAGCCACAACAAAGGCCTCATCATCCACGTGCATGGACAAACCGAGGTGACTAAGAATACTATAACAAGATCTAAGGAGTTTTGTTATGGACCTAAGACTTGTTACTACAATTTATGCGTGAGTTTTCCTATAACACATCCATCAATACTTCAACCAAAATGACTCCTTTCCAAGCAGTTTATGGTAGAATTCCTCCTACATTAATTCCATATGAGGGCACTACAAGTACTAGTCCAGAAGTAGATGCAGTACTACAACAAAGAGACCAAATCATACAGATCCTGAAAACAAATTTACAACAAGCCCAAAACAGAATGAAACAAATGGCTGATAAGCATAGACGAGACATTCAATTACAAGTCAATGATTTGGTATTGGTCAAAATACAACCTGGACAAATTTTCTGACTGACAAAGAATACACCAAATTACAAAGAAGGGTATTATGGACCTTTAAAGTGCTAGAAAATAGAAGAGTGTGAGTGGAACTACCTCCAAATACATAATGTTTTTCATATATCCGCACTAAAACCTTACAAAGAAGATACCACTATACATCCAAAGACACTTATCAAATCGTGAGAAGGACAAATGATTATTAGACCAATCAAGATGTTGGATCATAGAATTATACTGAGGAGATCAACAAATCAAAGAAGTATATTAATCAAAACAGGAACCTCGGGTTCTGAGAGAAAGAAATAAAAGAAATTTACTCGAATTTGACCTTGAGGACAAGGTCCCTGAAGGGGAGTAATGATATGAAAACATATCCCAACAGACAAAAGAATCGTAAAAAAGGCCAAATTGGTTGAAAGACTTCAAATAACAAGACTGTAAGAAGATTTACAATAAACAAAAATAAAGAAATAAGTAAATATAATAAAGACAACATTTTACAAACGTAAGATCTATTACATGAAGAATACAAGTCAATAAAGAGATAACATATGACACAAATAATAAAAAACATAGCCCAACAGAGATGATAATGTAACATAAAACACAAAAGAGGATAACAACATACGTAAATTAATTAGTTATCAATGACCTAACAGGAATATTCTAGAAGATCCAACCAGACTATAAATAGATGAGATAAATCAAAATGGGTTGAAGAAATTATCTCAAGAACTCCTCTCTATAACTTCTCGCCTTCTTACTCCTTCTCCTCTCCCTCTTCCTCAAATACTTCTCAGGTGGAAACCAAAAACCCCAAACAGACGGGCGAAATTCCCTGAGCTCCTCCAATTCGTCTGCTCCGCAACCTTAGAACATTCCTACGGTGGATCTTCACGGATCGACCATCGCCTAAGTGATCTTCTCCTCCGATCTCCCTCTCGTGAACCCTACACACGAACAAAGCAAACACAAGGAAGCAAATGAATTAGGGTTTGATTCAATCCAAGATCTGACCACGATGATCTTCGACACTGTTTTCCACTCAAACTCATCCTACGCTCCTTAATCAAAAGATGATCCGATGATGCAACCATCAGAATCCACTCACATTAGAAGGAAGAGAAGCCGCTTGATCAAGAAACAGATCCAAGGGCATTCAGAGAACGAGATAATCCAACGGCTCAAGAATCAAACCAAAAAGAACTCAATCCAAGTGAGCCCATCCAACGGCAGAGAAAAAGGCGCTAGATCCAACGGATCAAAGCTCTCGAAAACGTTTCCTTCTTTTACTCAGCCGGGTTAACTCAATTGGAAAGGGTTTAACTCACTATCTTGACTCAATTCACACCCAACAACCCAATGAACAACTCAATTACTCAAATAGAAATATTCTCGCAAGCTTTTCTGTATCAGAGCAATTTACAGCAATTATTCAGGATCTCAGCTATAATTACAGAAATTAAACACTATCAGTATGACTCCGATATCTGGCCCAAAAGTATAACTTGAAACGTCTTTTGTTAAAATAACAACTTCAACACGGCCACTTTCATTAGATAACTGTAAAATGCTCATTACTGCATTATCATTTTCAATAAGTTTGTATTCCTTTGAGATGTACCATAAACATAATAATAAATTTCATAATCATATCCTCTTAACCAAGGACAAATCTCTTCAATCTTCTCTACTAATAAAAAATAGTTTAGCACATCTCGTACTTTTATAGTCTTCTATTTTCTCCTTCATACTTTCTCAGATTTTTTAGTTTGATCCAATAACCATTTATTAAATTTGAGCCAAATCTTTGCATCCAACATGCCTTTAAGTTCAAATGAATAGAACAAAGCTTACCAACTATGAAAAAAAGAAATGACGAAATAAGTGAAATACTTATCTAACTTCAAATGAATAGAATAGAGGCGTGAAGTTCAAATGCTTTAGCTCGGCTATAGATGGAAACCGTACCCCCAAATGCGTAGATTTTGCTCATTCCTTCTATCGGAAAGCTTATGTTCCCTGACGGAAGAGCGAGGAAAGGAGTTCCTTCTTCCCTTCAAACATGTCAATGGAAGAGTCAAGATCCCAGGAATGGAGTTCCTTCTTCGCAGATCTAACGAAAGATTTCGCTGGACTGGAGTGGTATTCCTGCTCCTTTGACTAAGAGTCAAGATTTAGCTGGGAGTGGAGTTCCTTCTTCCCTTCAAGCATGCCGGCAGTCTGAAGAGTCAAGATCTTTTGCGTGAATGGAGTTCCTCCTTCGCAGCCCACCGAGAGGCGCCACTGGAATTGAGAGGTATCTTCCACCAAACGAAGTTCGCATCTGACGACGAGAGAGGGAGTTCCCACGCCACGAGCTTGAGAGTCGCTTCACCTGACCTCCCAAACCAGAAAGTAACACGGAAGCAAGCATGGATACGGAGATGGTGGTAAAATGATGTATTTGAAAGATTTAGGTGTTAGTTAAGTAAATAGTAAACTTTAGGTGTGAGATATGTAAATTAATAAGAATTGAGTGGTATGTATGTAAATCCTCCAAAAAAAATTTATCTGATTTGATTACTTTTAGACATTATATATTAAATAAGATGATAATTAAGTAAAGGGACTTTTATAGATTAACTACCTAATTTTTATGTATTTATTATTTAATTGTTTTCTCTTTTTTTTATCTAATTTATATATTTATATCATGTATCGAATCATTGAAAACGTTTAATAATTGAATATCAATTTTAAAAATTAAAATTAAAAATAATTGATTTATAAATATATAAGAATTAAAAAATTATATATATATATATATATATATATATATATATATATATATATATATATATATATATATATATATATATATATATATATATATATATATATATATATAAGTCCCAAGAAATACTAACAGATATTTAAAATATAGGTGTTTTAAATAAATAATAAATAGTATTAGAAATAGGACATATTGTAATTATAAATTCTTATATAGAAAAAAGCTTTTTTTTTCTATAAATTTCTTTATTGAAATTGAATAAGTTGGAAAGCAAAAATAATATTTTTTTTATTTTTTATAAAATAATATATACCAAATAATTAAAATATCAGCATTTTTCTTTTCCTCAAGAATACTAATGATGATGTAAGATTTATGAAATTGTGATTTTTTATCTAAAATTGATATTAATAAGCAATTAAAGTGATATCACCGACTAATTAGTTTTATGTAATAATCTCTCTTTCTAAATAAATTTATAGGTAATGTATTTTAGTATAATGTAGTTAAAATATCTATATTTTAAAATTTATATTATTTGATTTGCTATATTTGAAATGCATCGTATTTTGAGAGTATATTTAAAATATATTATTGAGAAATTTACAATCCTATCACTTAAAATATTAGTATTTACACCCTAACCATCTAAATTTTAATATTTACACCCTAATCACCCGATTCTATTTGACCGCATAGAACGACCACTCTTTGTTATTTCTCTCTGATGTCGTCGTCTCCGTCGCACACGATTAACCCCATCCGACTTCCATTTCTTACAGAGTGAACTCATCTCTATAGGCTCCATTTGTTTTTTTGGATTCAGTTTATATTGTTTTGCTAAAAAAAATAAAACTAAAACTTTCAGAGATAGAGCTAAACTTAGTTTCAAAAAGCACGCTATTCAAACGAGTATTAAAATTAAAAATTCAGACTCTCAAAAGCAAAATGCACTAAAAAAAGCTCTCCCAAACGAAGCCTAAGAATGTCGTTGCTTCAGCCCCATGCTTATTTCTCGCCTATTTATCGAGATGCCTTTCATCGAGCTTGCGGAAATTGTTGCAACCCGTCTCTGGCTCTTCTTGCTCCTGCTTGTTCCATGGAGGCTGGGAAAGTTTTAGCCAGGTATGTTATTTAAGATTATACTATTTTCTAATATCCCTAATTTCTACGCATAAGTTGTAGAAACTCATGTTCCATCTATGTTACATTAATCCAAGTATTGCGAAAATTGAGTAGAGATAGTTTGAATTGTTGAGATTCAGGTTTAAGGAAGCTGAGAATGAAATATATATTGTTCGTTGTTTAGGGCTTTGATACAAGAAAACATATATTAGGCAAAACTGAGAATGAAATATATATTAGGCTTGTTCTTTGCATTCTATGTGATGATTTGATATCACATTTTTGAATATTCATTATCAATTTTCCTAATTTATTTCTGCTCGTGCTTGTCAGTGTAGTTAAATGATCAATGTTAGATGTGTTGGATTTGTTGCTTAATAAATTTAATTGTTTTGTTTTGTACTCTATTTTACTCCTTCTAATCTTACTTTTTCATATTTTGTTAATTTCTTTGTTGGCCTTGTTGGGTTTTAGGAACCAAGAAGTTGTAGTAGTTTTATTAAGAAATGAGTTCGAGCCAATCATCCGCAAGTGGAAGTTCTTATAGAAATTTTAAAATATATTGTAGATGCAACTTATGAAGTATCATATATATTTGTAGAAACGGTGTGAACGCTGAAAAGAGATTATATCGATGCCCACGAAACCGAACAGAAGGTAATTGTGGGTGGATGAGAATGAGCCAACAATCCATGATATTTTGCTCCTGCTACGTGCTCACAACAAGGTGGCTCGAAGGAACTTTGAAGCCATCATATTTTATTTTTAAGATTCTTGTCAAAGTCATCATTGTAGTTATGTTGTATTTTAAGTATGCTTAGAGTTGAGGCAATCTTATTTTATTTCAAGATTCTAGTCGGAATCATCGTTGTAGTCATGTTGTACTTTAAGTAAGCCTACATGATATTTTGAGAATATTATGCACTTTGTAATGTATATTTTTAGGTTTCAAAGCTTCTGTTGTAACTTTTATCAGCATCTATCATCAATGTACTTTTATAATTAATTAGTTGTTCTTTAAATTATTCCTTTGCAAATGAGAGGGCCATTAATATCACTTCTTTTTTCAGCTTGAATATGTTAAGGCTTTTCTCTTCCACTGTAGTTTCCACTGTTGTTCTCACCTGTAGATGAGGAATCGAGCAAATAATATCATATATTTATATAATTTTAGTGAAATAAAGAGATTGTCTAATTTTGGATCAAATTATATTACACTAAATTTAATGGGACTTCAGTGTTAGAATTATCTCTATTATTCAAGAGTCATAGTGAAGTTACATTAAAAATATGAGTATAAAATTTAATGGTTTCGCCCAAGCTCAGCACAAACTTTAGTTTTGATAAAACTTACTAAATTGAAAATATTAATGAATTATAAATAAGTCCAAAGTAAAATCATTGAAACTTAAAGAAAAATTATGTAAATCAGTGAAGTGATTATGCCATGCAGATGTTTCTTAGAACTCCACATCACAAGGTCTTCAATAGCAAAGTGATTCACTCGGATTATACACTCATTCTTTTTAGTTTGGTATAAAAAAAACATATGCATACATATTTTTAAGGACCAGATTTGACAGTGTTCTTGACTAGACAAAGTGTAAAGGTATAAACAAGAGTTATGGAAGGATGGAATCTAAAATTGGAGAGATTTCCTGGGACAAAGTTCTATATGTTGGGATTTAGATTGATTTGGAGAGTTGGATTGTGGCATAATGGCTGGAAGCAGCCTTTCTTGCAGTAGGTTTGAGCCTAAATGACAACAACAGTTCGGTTGGAAGGCAAAATGGGTGAGAGGAACCTAGAATGACTGCCAACAGACTGAACTGAAGGCTCTAAGTGCAGAAAAGAGCAATTTGGCTGGGACAACAGTAGTTTGATTTCATTCTCGATGTTGAAAAATAGATGCAAACATCTTAATTCAAATAAGATAAAGATACATCACTTGATTGAATGAAGATTACAACCTAAAGAGAGAAAAAATATAGATAATAAGTCTCCAAACTTCAAAACAGAAGGACTCCCCCTAATACAATATTATAAGTTATTATATAAGTTGTTGTTGAAGCATTATTTCCCATAGCACAGAAGTATCTTATAACTCCACTTTGGATGTATCTTATGACTCCAGTTTTGCATTCTAGGCTCGAATTGAGCAAATAGTTAAGGATCTTTATCCAAAGGCTTGCAAAATTTAAAATTTTTCTTCTCTGAATATAAGTTCTGGCCTATAAACTGCATTCCTGTATTGAAGTGTTATATTAACTGCAGCTTTATATAAACCTACAATTATATATTTACAAATAACATTGCAGTTATATATTGAGCTGCATCAGAAACCTGCAGTTATATATTTACAATAGCCTGAAGTTATATATTAAACTGCAGTCATATATTGGATTATTAGCTGCGGTTTATATTTAACCTGCATCAGAAACCTGCAGTTTATATGTATCAAATTTGTAATTGAATTTATACATTTGATTAAATCTGTAATTAACTCTGTAATTAACTACGGTCATACATTGGCTACAGTTTATACATCAACTGCTGCATATACATTGGCTACTTAAAATAATGCAAATGTCAGAATTCTGAAGTAGAGGCCTAAACTACTATATGGTAATGTGAATACAACTTGAATATGTAAATACTCTGAAGTATATAAATAAACTACTGCTACAAGTTTTAATTACAGAATTCTGAAATATAGAAATAAAATGCAAATCTGCAACTTCATTTCCATGCCAAACACGAGTTCCAACAAAAGATATAAAATATGGATGATACTCTGTGTTATTACAAGGCAATATCATTTTGATCCTAAGTCACCACATTCTAATTTCTCACGTGTCATAAGTTGTTTTTACAAGTTTGAGTTTGATTGAGCTATTGGGTTTTTGCAAGTACTTTTATGATGTCCTAAACATCCACATCGACCACATTTGTGCATCTATTTACACTTCTTACTAGAGTTCTCCATAAAGCTACGCAATCTCCTTTTTCTTGGCCTCCCCCTTGGTCTTGATGTATTTGACACCTCGAGTTGAAGAACATCTTTAGATACAATCCATTGTTCTTTCCCCGGGAGTGTAGCAATTGCACCATCGTAAGCCATTTGATATATGTTAAAAAAGATAATGTCACACATATACATGTATATGATATAGATTGCACCAATAATATAATTGAAACTTTTTTTTTAGTATAAGAAAAATAAACTACCTTATTGTATAGTAATGTTCATCAACATAAATATACTATTGTGGCTAGTCTTTTATGTCGATGAAAGCAACAGCATGAATACATGGCAGACCAGTCATTTGCGAGAATCTACAACTACAATCCATATTTTGTATATCCACCTCAAGCCTTTTATGATGTCTTTCAACCTCTACCTTGAATGTGGTTGATTGCCTGATAATAAATTGTCTTCTTTGTTGTGATATTTCTAATATAATCTTCAATTGTAGAAACCAACATATACTTCCACTGAGCTGACATCAACTTTATTTCTAATCTTTGCTCCATAAGCATCTCTCTAATGTTGTCAATCAAATCAATAATAGGCTTATCTCTAGCTTCTCCAATCTAAGAGTTAAAAGGCTGACATGTTATTGGTATTGGCATGATTTTTTATTTCAGATGTAAATTAACATTTGGATCATTTATACAGAAGGATAGACAAGTAAGCATGCAATTGAGGATTTATTTCATATAATTTAGCTACTTTTTATCAAAATCATATCTAATATATGTGTTTATAGCCAACCAAAATGTATTTCTAATTTTTGGGCTTCCATGACAGTGGTGATATTTTTTTATATTATTCCAGAGATGACGCACACAAATCCTATGCTCTATGACAGGAAATACACATCTGATAGCCTCCCCCAATCCTTTTTCCATATTTAAAATGAATACTAATGGATTGACCTCACATTGAAATGATGTAGCCAAATTATTTAAAAACCATAGCAATCATCTCTTTGATTCGGATTCAACTACTGCAAAAGCTATTGTAAATAATCTATTATTACCATCCAAAGCGTTTGCTAAAAGCAACACCCCTAGATATTTGGACTTAAAATGGCAACCATCAAGGCCCACGAGACGCCTGCAATCGGCAAGGAAGCCATCAAGACACACTTTAATATTAATGTAGAATCTCTCAAATGAGTTGTCTTTATCTTTATATTGAAAAATAATGTGAGAACCAAGATTTCTTTCTACAAGCATTGCTCTTAATGTAGGAATCAAATTATAATTAGCTTCAATTGATCCAAATATATTATATCATGCTACCTGCCTTGAGCACCATAATTTCATATATGGTAGTGACAACCTATATTTAGATTTTAAATTATTCTTAATCTATTTTGGAGGTATGTATGGATTTTTTTTTTTTTTACCAAATCTTGTATTTCATGAGCTACCCAATTTGTTGTTGACTGCCTATTACCAGCTCTATTAACACCTAAGCATAAGTGTGAAGACTCTAATTTTATCACTTCAAAAATTTTACCATCACCACAAACTGAATCTCGTACTCTCCATGGGCATCCGACATAAGAATAAGTTGCAATAATCTTTTTTTTAACTGGCCCTGAACTTCATACCAAAATTCTCCTAAATAGTCTTTAAACAAAGAAATTGCCTCAAACTCATGAAATCATCAAACTGAGTTCCAATTGTTAAAAGTTATCATTACCACTTAGGCTCAATAAGTGATCATCATTATATGGACCAATCTGATCTATCGATATATCCATACAACTAGAGCTAGTATGATGATTGCCTAGAATTAAATAAGTATCTATGACCTCCATACTTTGTAAACTTTTCATATTTTCTCCATCATATGACATGATTTCAGCCACAAACATCCAAATATGATTTGGAATGAAGATATTAGAAAGAATAGTTCTTATACATAGATATTTCAAGCTATAAAGAAATTTTTAAAAACTTATTTGCATACATCCAATGGAAGCGGGCTACTTTATATAAATAGAATAGTTCTTGAGATAAAAAAATAATTCATACATTTTAAAAACCCCAAATATTTTTTATATATGTAGTTTATATAAATAGAATAGTTCTTGAGATAAAAATAGTTCATACTTTTTAAATAGCTCAAATACTTTTATGTAATGAAATAGTTCATACAGTAAATCAAAACATAATGCTTGATTTAGTGGAAAAGATAAAAAAAATTTTATCAGAAATAAGTACTTCACGCCACTCGGATGATAAGGAGATGAAACTAGGCTAGTTACGAGAGGTCGATGGAGAGCTCCACGCACATGGGAGTGAATCAATGACATCAAGATCGATGGAAAGCTCCGTGCGATAGGGAGGCAATGACAATGAGCTCAATGTGGAGGGCTCCACGCACGAGGGAGGTTAGCTCGATGAAGGGTTTCACGCACGGGATTACCTAGACGTCGACCTTCACGGAAACGAGAATGGGGTTTGTAATAAGAGATGGGGTTCACTCCGTAAAAAAATGGAAGTCATATGGGGTTAATCATGTGCGACGGAGGCAACGACATCATAGAGGAATAATGGAGAGTGGTTGTTCTGTGCCGTCAAATAGAATCGAGTGGTTAGGGTGTAAATATTAAAGTTTAGGTGGCTAGGGTATAGATACTAATGTTTTAAGTGGTGTGTTATAAATATCCGATTATTATTTAGTTCAATTTGATGTATTTGAAACTCATTAAATTTGAGTGATTTTTAAATATATTATTTGGTGTAATGTGAGAGACTGATTGTAGTCACTACCAACTACGGCCAATCATCGATAGCTCTACCACCTGGCAGCCACAACTAACTGCTACCGTCGACTGATCGTCACGCCACCCGCCACCACCCACCTATCATCACCACCTGTCACCCACTGCTTATCACTGATCACTACTATTGACTGCTCGATGCCGTCTACATCACTAACCGCTATTGATATCATCACCAAAATCTCTAATATTTTATTTTACATTATCTGATTTTACTAAATAATAAAAAACAAACTCTTATGTTTTTAGTATTTTCAATAAAATAAATTAAAAGTAATCCAAATACATTACTTCAATTTTATTGTGCATTTTTTTACTTCATATTTCAAATTCAACCAATCAAATAACTCCTAAAAGATTATTATAATAAGAATCAAGTTTAGATTTCCTTTTTCTCCTTTTTTTTAATCAACAACCGCAAGCGATCAATATCTCAATGCATAATAATATAAGATCACTAATAATTAAAAGAAATAAAAAGCTACAACATATAAATTGCACAAAAAGATAAAATAGGCAAACTAATTTATAATGTTTTGGCCTTCTAAATGCTTATGCCTACTCCCAAGTTCTTCTATTTGGATTTCCACATGTCAATTCTAAGACATAAATCATGAAATTAGGACATAAATCATTTAGTATGATTCATATCATACAATATGATTTAAAGATCAATTAAGAGTTCATTTGGATGAGCTATACTTTTTTTTAAAAGCAAGTTGTAAAATTGCTAAAAAGAAATAATTTTTTGAAAATTTATTGTGGGTGTTACAAATATTTTTTTTAAAAAAATAACTTTCTAATAACCACCATACTTTAATAGCTCTAATTCTTAAAAGCAGCTTGTCACTATAATTTTTTTTGAAAAACAGACAAAAATTAGGTAGTCAAACACAATTGTGATTATTTTTTGAAAAATAGAGCGACTAGAAAACTATCTCAAATGCACTCTAATATTTAGATAATATTAGCCAATTAATTATGATAATTGAATTATTCAAACTTAAAATCAAGCATGATCTTGATATATGATCCAACATCATATAACATAATTAGTTTTAAAATTCCAATAACTATTATTACTTAGTTAAAGTAATTTTTAATTTTAATTATAAATATGCACTGATCATTTTAACTTTCTTAACACCCTAAATACAATAAATTTTTTATGCAATAATAAATAAATATTTTTTGCTTAAAATTTGTTTTTATAATAACAATCTGATTCACTCAAACTAATTAGGTGATCACCTTTACTTGAGTTATAAATATACTTCATTGTAAATAATTGAGCTCTCCATCATTATTATTTGCACATATCAAAATATATATGACCATCAAAATTATAATTATGAACTTCAATTTTTAATGATGGCAAATATATTTTAATTTATAAGTAAGATTTTAGGGAACTGCCACTAATTATGTGTGTATATATATATATATATTCCCATAAAATAACAATTTTAACATTTCATTAATTAATTAATTATTTAAAATATTGAAATTAAAGAATTTATATCAATAATGCAAAATCAATCACCTTACAAATATATCCGCTAGTTGATTTTCAATATCAATAATATATATATATATATATTTGATATGATATTGAAGATTAGGATATTATATATATATAAAAAAATTAAATTTAAATATTGTATATATAAATACATAAGAATTATGTGATATATATGTAAATCCTCCTTATCTTTAATAAAATGATGATTGATGTCTATATGTTTATTCTTCGAAGTATTATATATATATATATATATATATATATATAACACATATTTTACCACAAGAGTGGATAATGAAATTGAATTACGTTCTCTAATTAATAAGGATATAAGTGAATGTTCTATAAACTGATATGTTCCTAATATGTTCTTTCTATAAATTTTACATCCAACAAAAATAAAATTAGAATAAACCTAAAAGAGCATGCAGAGTGTTGTTCTTTAGGTATTGATGTTAAAAACCTAGAGCATGTGCACCTAGGGTGCAAATGAACCGAGCATTCAACAAGCTACTCGACTGATTAGAGCTTTTTATGCTCATTCATTTAACTAATCAAAAACACTCAGAATTACTGATTCTGTTAAATGTGCTTAAACGAAGTTATGTTTTCGTTTATTTATGTTAAGCGATCATTTATATTTCTCAATATCTTCGTGAACAAACTCGACAAGGCTCGTTTATTTATTAAACGAGCCAAAGCTGAGGCTTAACTGAAGAGCTCATAAGCCGTCGAGCTCGAACAAGATTTTTTTAAACAAGCTCGAGCTTGAACACCATCCTAAAGCTCAAATTGAGAATGAGCTTGAACTCAAACAAGCCTCTGCTCGGTTCAGCTCGACTCTTTTGCAACCCTATGTACACCTATGAGATAACTAAAGATAATTTTTTCATTGTTAAGAATATTTTTTTGGATAAATTTGAAATCTAGCACACATACCAATGCTAAGGGGGTTATTTGAGATCAATTTTATTTTTATTTTTAAATTTTTATATTATTTTTAAAAACATTTATTTTGTGCATTTTTAATTTTTATTTTACTTTTAAAAATTAATAATATTATTTTAAAATACTCAAAATATTTTCAGATGTATTAAAAAATTTAAAAAATAATAATTATCATCAAATATATTTTATTTCAAAACAAAACTTAAATAAAATAAAATAAATATATAAAAAAAATAATAATAATAAAAGTGATCCCGAAGAACTGCTGAACTAATTAATACCTAAACTAGTAATGAAGTGCGAAAATTATCTTATCATCACCCCACATAATTTTACATCAATAGATTTTAATTTCCTATTAGACAAACTCTTTTCCCATGATTTAAAACATTTCATAACACATTCAAATAATATCATATATATATATATATATATATATATATATATATATATATATATATATATATATATATATATATATATATATATATATATATATATATATTGCATAGCTAATAAATAATAATCAATTTTCTCAATAACTAAATTCTTGTCTACAGCTCATTCATAAAATTAGTTAAAATGTGCTTAACCTTTATGGCGCTATTTTTTTTTTTTTTGAAAGGTATCACCCAACACCACTCATCTTAGAGTGATGGTGACTAATCCAGCCTAACGCCACATTCATCACCCACGCGTTTTAATTTTAATCCCACCATTACTGAATAGGCGCAGAGAATCAACCGTCGGGAGTCGGCCGCCCACCAAGAGCTAAGAGAAGGGTTATGGTATTTTTAATCCATGGGGTACTGTCTTGATATTAAAATAACTAACTTCCTATTTTATAATATATTCATATAAATGTCACAACAATTTTTATCAAAAAAAAAAACAGAAGAAAATTTGAACGTTGGCAAAATAAATGAATGAGAAAAGCAGGCAACAAATAATAGTAATATTAATATTAATAATTTCAAATTATACATAAGTTGATGGAACATTAGGACCTAAGGCTGCTAAAGAAATGTAAAACAGTCTAGCAGGAGTGAAATCTGTCCATTGGATTGCATGATTGATTATCGCCGTTAACATTATATAAACACACCACTTAATGAAAGGTAGCATGTTCCTGACCTCTTAGCATAGAAGATCATTTGCGGCCAAGCCTCTGCAGGTGTTGCTGGTGCTTAGCAGCCGCAGCTTTATCAGCAGCTTCTCTCTTGAGGGCTCTCTTCGCCCGTCGCCCCGTTGACGGTGCATCGCTCAAAACCCCTTTATTTTTAGGTGGTTGCCGGGATGAGCCGGCTTCACAATCCTTGGAAGATCTCTGGTTCAGAGGCCTTGCTTCCTTGCGTCCAGCTCTCACATACCCATTATCTCCCCACCTTCGATTTCCAATTCGGATGCTCGATGAAGCTCGAGTCAAATAAGCTTCATTCAGTTCATCATCATCATCATCATCTCGTTCATCATGCTCATCATAATAGTGCTGAAAAAAGTCTTCTTCCTCTTCGTATGCTTTGTGTGGGGCCTCCACCATGAGAGGAACAAACCAAGCAGCTCTAAGGAGAAGGCAGACACTCTCCTCAAACATGAACTCATGAATACTGAATCAGGGAAGAGATCATCAGCTGCTCAGTGACAATGCACAAATGAAATCAATTTCTACAGAGAAGAAGAAGAGGTAGTACCAGCCATCAAGTGATCGATGCACATTCAGGAATTCAAATGGGTTCTTGCACTGGGGACAGGAAGGGTTCTCCTTGTATGTTGCCCATCTCAGGATACATATTGTACTGTTAACAATAAAGAAGTCAGTCTAAGCAAATGTTGTATGATATGCAACCAAATCAATGTACAGTAACTTAAGAATGCTTGACCAATGAATTTTTTTTGTAAAAAGCTTCAAATTTTATGAAAAAATAACAATATCATAGCAATTCAAATCTACATTCAAAAAAGGATTATTAAATGCAAGAAAAATTCATGGACAAAGGTGCACAAGGGTTCATTAATCAGTCTTAGAAAAGATAGATTAGGTAACTGAACCAAAAGACTACAAATTAGAATATGAGAGCACCACAATATCAGCACTGATGATCATTTAAATAAACATCTAATAACAATTCTATTTTATAGTAGATGGAAAGAAGCATCTCATTATGGTTCATAACAATTGAGAAACCATACAAACTACATAGATTAAGCTTAATGATTTTTTTCTTTGAACTGCCCCTGATAAAGAAAATGATAAGCTTTGTAATCACAATTCCAAAATGAATCTCAAAGAGAACAGCAAATTGTAAACATGGAATATACTTCAAATTGAATAAGAAAAAAATCTACAAAGAAAAATGATGGTGGTGAAAAATGCAGATAGTTGATCACACGTACAACTGCACTTGAAAGGATCAAAGACCAAAATGTCAATCATTAACTGAAAATGGAAGTTTGCTACAACAACTGATAAAAAAATCCTTTTTGCGACTCTTCAATCTACCTAAGATTATCCTGTACAAAACATTAATACAATTGGTGTGCCTATGACTAAGTCTTTTGATTCAGGCATTAAGTGCCTTTCTGGTTGCATGCAATAAAGGAAAAATGGAACCACCCTTTTCACAAAATGGAAGTTCAAGTAATCACTTTCAAGAAAACTATCGAGTTCTTTGTCGGAGAAGAGGTGATTCCCGCTGCTGCTTCTTCGATTTACCTATGATCTAATTGCATGCAAGAGGGAAAAAGTGAAAGCGTTTGGTAAGCTTAACAAATTAAAATCATGTATTTATGTATGTGTATATATGAATGGGTAAGACATTAGAGATGTGTGGGCACATGTTTGGTATCTCCAGTTTCTGAAATATAGTATCCTCTTATAAGAATCTTATAAGAATCCACAACAACAACAACAATCCTTTATCCCACTATATAGGGTAGGCTACATGAATCCTTCTTCTCATTGTGTCCTATTACATCAAATTTTCATTTAATTTTAATAAATTAAGGTCATTTTTATACATCCTAATCAAATCATTTTAGGTCTACCTCTACCTCTCCTAACATAAGGCGAAACTAATACATCTACTCTCCCAACTGGGTCGTCGGACGGCCAATGCTTTACGTGACCAAACGATCTGAGGCGACTCTGCCACTGGATCCACTCAAACTTTTTCACGAATAATCGCATTTTATCTCTATAAGTAAAGCCACTCATCCCCTGAGCATCCTCATCTCTGCGACACATTATTTCTCTTTTACTAGCCAACATTCTACACTATAAATCATTGCAGGTCTTACAACCATTTTATAGAATTTTCTCTTAAGTCAAAGCGGTACTTTTCTATCAGAAAAGGTCGGATACATTCCTCCACCTCAACCACCAACTTGAATTCTACTAATAACATCCTCATCTATTTCACCATCATTTTGAACAATATATATGAGATATCTGAAACGATCACTCTTTTTAATGACCCAATGTCACAACGTCACCACTATAACTTCTACAACTAAAATTACACTCCATATATTCAGTTTTAGATCTACTCAAACGAAAACCTTTAGGCTCTAAGGTTGACCTCAATAATTTTAATTTCTCTTAGACTCCCTCTCTAATCTTATCAACAAGAAGAATGTCATTAGCAAAAAACATACACCAAAGTACATCCTCCTATAAATGCCTAGTAAAAACATTCATAACTAAACCAAAAAAAATATGGTCTTAAAGCTAATCTTTGATATAATCCAACTAAAATAGAAAATTATTTTGTCAATCATCTTTGTATTTGGACACAAGTAACAACTCTAGTATACATATCTTAATGACTTGAATATAACCAATATTAACTCTTTCTTTTCTAGAACTCTCCAAAGCATTTCTCTTGGAACTTTATCACATACTTTCTCTAAATCAACAAATATCATATGTAGATCATTCTTACTTTCTATATACTTCTCCATCAAATCTCTCAACAAATGTATAGCATCCATGATAGATCTACTCGACATGAAACTAAAGTAAATTTGAGAAATTTTTGTATCACATCGTAGCCTATGCTCAATTACTCTCTCCCATAACTTTAATGTATGACACATTTAACTTAATTTCTATATAATTTGCACACTCTTATGCATCACTTTTATTCTTAAATATAAGAACCAACAAACACTTTCTCTATTTATCTGGCTTCTTTTTAGTCTTTAAAATAATATTAAAAAATTAAAAAATCAAGAAATTCCTTAATCTCTTAAGCATTTCCACACTTCTATTAGAATATCATCAGGTCCTACTATTTTCTATACTTCCTTTTCTTTAAAGCCTATTTAACTTCATATTATTAATATGACGAGAAAAATAAAATTCTTTATTTTTGTTTAGGATACTAAGTTTGCTAAAATTAATTATATTCTCAGATCCTTCATTGAAAAGTTTATCAAAACATTTTATCCATCTATGTTTAATATCCTTTTCTAAGAAAAACACTTTATGATTTTCATCTTTAATGCAACTCACTTAAACCAAATCTTTACTTCTTCAATCTTTTTCTTAGCTAACGTATACATGCATCTTTTACCTTCTTTAGTATTCAATTTGTTGTATAAATCACCAAAACAAAATTTTTGGCATACATATTGTTTTCTTAGAATTTCTACGGGTCACTTTATATCTTTCTCATATCTTTGAGTTTCTACATCTAAATCAAATTTTATAATAAGGATTATTATTTCTTATCTTTTCTTGCACATTTTGACTCTATTACCAACTATTTTTATTAAAAAAAGCTTTACACTTTAATTCTCCAAGTACATTTTGCAATTGCAATTTACTTCTTATTTTTTCACATCATTAGTTTTCTGAACATCTCAAATATTAAGATTTTATAACTGCTCTTAAAAATATTTTTATTAATTTTCTTTAAGTCCATCTAATCACGGATAATTATCCAATATATTTTTTTTCAATCTTTCGTTTAAAATATCATTGATATTTTTAAACATTCAGAAATCTTAATCTTTATAATCTAATATCTTTTTTATCAAAAATAATCAATCTGTTTTTAAATCCATTCTTATAAGTAATAATATGCTCATCTCTTTTCTTAAATAAAGTATTGACAAAATCTAATATAGTACTAATTTTTTCATTAATCACTCCAAATCTATAGCCACCATGAATATTTTTAAAATCTTCTATCACTCTAATATAGTACTAACATTTTCATTAGTCATTCCATTTAAATCACATTCAATAAATACATTTTTCTTTAAGAGGTATTTATTAATCCCTCTAAGTCATTCCAAAATTTCTCTTTTAAGCCTACATTTAAACTTACTTGAGTAGCATAAATACTTAATAATTTTAGTATCAACAATAATCTTTAAAGTTATAATTTTATCTCCAATTCTATTAATATTTACAACATTATCTTTTAAAGTTTTATCTATAATCACACATACAATAGTTCTAGTTTAACTCTTACCTAAATATCAAAAATTTAAAACCTAAACTATCAATCTCCTTAACTTTCTCCCCAACTCATTTAATTTCTTAAATATATAAGATATTTCTCTTCCTATGGACCATAATATATATTAACTCCATTAATTTACCTATAAGGGTATATATAATCCAAATTTCTAACCTATACTAGTTTCATGGATTAACTTATTTGCTCGCATCTATCCATAATGTGGGAACCCTTGCTTATTTAAATTGCGGTAGGGTCTTGTCTGACACTTTTTTTGTATTGGTCTGATCACTTCAGGAGAGCAGCATTAACTCAATGTATTAAAGGATTCATCATTATTTTTTCGACAAATTTTATGATGGTTGTCGACTACCTAATGCAACCCTCCACTTTTCACATCCGGGAATTGGGACCCTACAAAAGCATTATTTTTCAATCATCCAAAAATTAAAAATAATAAAAAAATGCTGATTTCCAATCATCCATTTGAACTATATTATCTTTCTAGTTTATTTCCATGAAAAAGTATGGAACTTTATAACTCTTTATAAGATCAATCTTTCATCATTCAAGAAAATCCGTCATTTATCCCAATCAAATTATTAGATATTCTCCTATACCAGGACTGGAAATTTGTTTTGACGAACTAGACTAAGGGCAACCTCTAAACTGAGCAAATATTCTCTACCTACAAAAACAGAAAACAATTACAACATTATTCATGATTTCAAATGTATGAACAGATTTTTTAACCCACTGACGACCATGCCAAAGTAAATTCTCTATTTTATTTAAGTACGAAAAAAAAACCAAATTCAACGTTTCAACCCATGACTTCTGCAGCACAACTGACTGAGGTATTACACATTACTTTCCAAACTATCATGGAAGCAAGAAAAAATCCACTCGATCAACCAACTCAAGTATTTGTAGATGAAGAATAACGAATGCCGGACAGCGGCAAAGTAAGAGCAAAATAATCTCCAATGATTAGGGAAAAAAACAAACCAGTATGCGTGTTCGCAACCTTTTACAAAAGCCGCCTCCTGGATCTTTATCTTCTCCAAACAAATGGCGCAAACACCACAGCCATCGATCAGCCCCTCTGACACCGTCCACTCAGAGGCTATCGAATCACTTCCGTCCTGAACGCGAAAAGTGTATACGAGCAAAAGTATCAGAACACATCAAACTCCAAGAAAAACCTATAAACGTTGAAACTTTCAAATCTTGCATAGAAGGGCGATGAGTTCGCTCAAGAACTGTAACCTGATTTTCTACAACGTCTACGAGATCGCTCTCCAGCTTGGCCTCCATCGGCGAGCTTAGTTAGGGCAGGTCGGGAGAAGCGAGCAGACGACGGGAATGGGGAACATGCGAGAAAAATGGAAAGGCCAGCTACAACTCTATTGGCCCGATGATCGACCGGAAAACTAGGCACGGGGAGGGCCGAAGATACCCAGGATTATTCGGCTAATATGTATATATATATTTTAAAAACACTGTATATATCTTATAATAAATAATTAATTACCAAATCTTTTTTTTTATAACAAATTGTTTGTTGAAATGAACAGCTGCGTGTTAGTATTTTTGTAATATTTAATAATATTGTGATTAATCTTGATATACATTAAATAATTAAATATTTTAATATTAAACTTAGGATCATCCAAATTTTAATTTTAACAAATTTATATTCTAATTGAACATATTGATAAATTTGATCGACGATTTAATTGAAATCCAAATGAGTCTAATAAAGTTGTTGAAATATTATTAAAAGCTTTTGAAAAGTCAAATCATCAAATCTAACATTCTTTTAGTTGAATTAAGCGACTTGATAAGAATAATCAATGAGTTTTAGATCATTTAATTTCAAGACTATTAAGACACTTAAATGATAAAAAAATGATTTATGATCAAAATATTTAATAAAGTTCATCCGATAGAGTATTTTAAAATTTTGGCTAAATTTATCAAAATATATCTTGCTTAAAATCCTATAAATAGAAAGATATTAAGACCTAAACTTGAATGTTTGAAATCAACAACCATCTGCAAGTATCGTTGACTACTACCAGCGATTATTATGTCCCAAACTCGCTATATGGCTATTATAATCTTATTATTTTAAGCTATTATTGCCTGAATTTGGTATAATAAAAGAACAAGTTTTGTTTGCATAGTAAATTATTTTGATTAGGTCAGATCACATAAATTTTTTTCCCTTTTAGATTTTCATGTAAAAATTATAATGTTTATTATATTTGTTGTTATTATTTATATGTGTGCTAGATATTCATGTAAAATTAAGCATGGATGTGAAAAACATTTCTAATGCATTTCTCTAATGATTAACAATCAGCCTATTAATCCAAGATAACATCATTTACTTTTGAATGCTATGTGCAATATAGAGGAGCATTAGGCTCAAATCTTATAACTCTTGGTGGAAGCCATATAATAGAGAATACTATCTCAACATAAGAGAAATCATATCTCACCAAATTAATCACATGCATAGCTAATCAGTTAAATACCACCCATTCAATCCCCAACCCAATCATGCTCAAGAAAATCTTTTAGACAATGCCAGTTAACACACCACCTCATATTGCTCACTAACCCATAATTTTCTAGCAACATTACTAAAATTAATTTGATCGTGATTTATCAACACTCTCCTTAATGTCAACAATTGTTTAAGAGAAATTTTCCTTAAAAGAAAGGAACCAATTACTCAATGAAGCTTTCAAAATCTTTGCTTAATTTGATGCAATTTTTCTACATCCTATTCCAATCCTTGTGATGGGACATCAAATCTCTACTATCATATTAACTACTACAAGATAATAATGCATATTCAACAAGCTTCATATGGAATCATCTATCACATCTTCTTTGTAACTCTTAAGAGACAAGCTCATACTTAGTTATACTCTCTTTTTAGAGGAACTAGTTGAATAATTCATTACTAATTAGAGTAGTGATATGACCCTGAAAAACTAGTCATCGAATCTTGTTGAAAATGTCGATTTTGAATCAAAACTTCGAGATCGTTTATTATCAATTTCATTGAGTGTTTATAGTCAAATCGAGCGTCTTGGAGCGGATCTAACAAGCTCAAGATCTCATAATTCACTTCATTTAAGCATTCAAATACACAAAATATATCATATGATTAAATCATTTTGAGCCGTCCGATGGAGAGGTGATTCGATTTTGCATGTATTTATATAGAGGCGTCTCATCCTCTATAAATAGTCTCTCATTCTTCATTTGAGGCAAGAGAGAGAGAGCTCTAAAGCTTGAAAATCCTCGAGGCATAATCATGTACACGGCGATTGCGGTGCGAACCACGCCATCATCGGCCCGTCCTTCGATCCTGCCGTCAATCTCTGTCGCCGGTCGTCACCGCCGACCACTACCGCCGACCCGTCGCCGGTCATCGTCGTCAACCATCGTCGCCGGTCATCATCGCCCGACCGATCGCCGCGCCGATCCTCACGACCATCTTGCGGTCACCATCCCGACGACCTTTATCGTCATTCACCCTCTATTCATCATTACTATATGACCGTTGTTGCCTGGTTTTGGGATTCCCATTGTCAGCCCTTCTAATGTATAATTTTGTAATCCCGTTATCGGGAAATTTTGTACTCTGAAACAAATACATAGTGGAAGATTCTTACTGGGCTAAGCCCCGTGATTTTTCCTCTTTTCGAGATTTTTCCGTAAAGATTCGGGTTTTCTTATTCACTCTTTAGATACTGTGTGTGTCTTTGGATTTCACAAACAAGGCTAAGACGTAAACTTTCACTCTACCGCTAACTAGTTTTCTAGCACGCAATAAGTAACATTAAGGATTCCTCCCATCATTCTAGAATTCATCAAAATGAGGGAGAAATCCTAAAACAATATTTGCAAATATTCTCTTCTAAAGCTCATTAAATATTAAAAGTTGATCGATAGTTATTATGAGGTATTTTTCATGGAGGTCTTCAACTTGAACCTTTCTACTCTTCATTGATATGAGAGACAGTTTGCACTGCTGACCTTGTTCATCTAGTAGAGACATAAATTATTGTAAATGAGATTATAAGTGTACATAAAAAAATAGTTTGAACACACTCCTAAATGCAGGCTTACATAAAGTTATATTATAATGAAAAAAAAAAAGATAGATATTTAAGAAATCAATAACATCCTTCTCATAAAACTTAGCATGAGACTTCTATTTATAGATCATTAAACATATCCAAAGCTAAAAATATAATGATAATCTAAAATTTGAATATCTCAAATGGCCAAAATCTTTGAAAAATCTAAAATGATGAGACCAATCCCAACACTATCATTTTCATCATTCAAGAGAACATTCAACAAAAAAATACATTCATTTGAATGGAAAAATTAAATGAGTAGTTCATTAGGACATCTAGTTTATTATTAATTAAAGCAAAGTGTAAATCACCAATTTTAAAATAGAGAAGAATAGAAGAACCATAGCAAAATAACTATCATAATTATAATTTAAATCAAAGTAACACAAAGAAGTCTAGCTTCTTATATTTTAATGGTGAAAATTTGTTTAAGATAAATTTTATTATTATAAAAAATATTATATTTTCTTTAAGAAACTCCTTGAAGGCATGTCCATAAGGTAGCTTTGATAAGAAGCTAGAAATAAATGAGTTTCTAATTAGAAAGCTCTTATGAATGCATGTGGTAGATATGATCTGTACTCATAACATTTGGAAGGCATGCCCTTGAGAAAGCCTTGATGAAAAGCTACTAGTAAATAAGGTCTTTATTAGAATGACTTCATAAGAATAAGTGCTTGAAAGAATCTTTACTTATCAAAAATCTCATGTAATTACAAATATATTCAAAATCTCTAAATGTTAAAGTGTGAAAAGGTACATGCATATTTAAAAATATTAGAATGCTAAAAGCCTCAGAAAATAAAATATATTAAAAAAATCATAGAAGTAAAAAAATTTGAAGATACAGGTACATCCAAAAATCACATAATGCAAAAAGTCTCTAAAAGTATAAACACATTTAAAAATCTCAAAATGCTAAAAAAACTTAGCAGATACATATATATCAAAAGTCTCAGAAGGTTAAAAGCAATATAAAAAAAAAGTACATTAAAAAATCTAGAAATATTAAATATTTCAGAAGATGCAAGAAAAAGAGAAAAGTGAAATCTAATTTACATTTTATTCAAATCAACTTCAAAATGTTCTTTAAATTGTTGAAATTAGAATTAAGCCATATTCAAACTATGTTCAAATCCTATTTAAATTGTGTTCAAACCTAATTCAAATAAGTTTGGTTTTTTTACTCAAATATACTTTATACTCTCTTTTAATATATTTGGATAAAGTTGAAACTTGGAAGAGCAAGGTTTGAACCTAATTTGATTCTAATTCAATTTTATTCAACATTAATTGAACCTTTTTTATTTTAAATTTACAAAACTTGTAAATTAACATGTTAATTATGGATCAACCTTTATTCAAACCTACTTTAAACTTTATTTGAACCAAAGAGTTAACTAATTTGTTCTTTTAAACATCTTTTAAGGTCAACAAAGCATCAATACACTTGTGCTAAAATGAAGAAAGGAAATAGATGGCGAAATTTTTTGGATATTTAGTAGGAAAAAAAAAAAGAGTTGATGTTCCAAAAATATTAGATTTGTAGAACTAATATATCATTTAATAATAATTATAGAGATGAACAATGACATATTTAGATTGAAGTTAAAGATATTAGATCATTTTGATAGAGCATAATTCACCATATCAATATCTTTAACAAAAATAATGAAAAATATGATTTTACATTATTTATATTTGAGATTTATATATCTATTCAATTTTGCTCTCACATTTACATATTTACTATACCAAAAAGGATTTTAACTACATATTATAGTTATGACAAAAATATTTTTACACTAATAGAACATGTGGTACCAAATGAAGGCAATTTAAGACCAATCAATCCAATGATACAATAAATAATATGAGGGGCAAAACTATCTTTATTCAAAGGTGAGCAATTGTCCACTCATAAATTTATTTTTTATTATAAGAGAGTGGTTATTTTGGTGAATTTATCCAAACAAAATAACTCATTTAGAAATATTAAAGATCTTAAAATATTAAATTTTATTTATTAAAATTGTTTTCATTAATTTTATTAAATTTTTAAAAATTTGGTTTATCTTAAGGTAAATTTTGTAGAATAATGACTGCAAATTACACAATAAGCTTTGTTATTTATAACTTGTGTTTTACACTTTATAAATTCTAATGCTTCAAATCACTAATTGATGTGAGACTAAAGAATAGTGTTAAGAAGATCTTGATGAAATTGTGTTGGAAGAGTAACTTCATCATTGAGATAAAGAGGCCTTACACAAGAACCCTCAAATTGACCGCTAAATATCATTATGTTATGATGATATTATTTATTAATAGGTTATTATAAGAGCTAAGGAATTTTACCTAGTTGTTCCTTCACCCTAAGAAGATGATCCTCTAAAGTTAGGCCCTAGGTGATATTCGCAAATAGGTTTATGATGTCATTGATTAACAAATTAGTTATTATTTTATATATATATATATATATATATATATATATATATATATATATATGATGTTAGGAATAATATTCCACTGATAGTGCTAAATTATTGCATGTTCAAATATTCATGACAGTAAAATTATAGATTTATGTCGCAACTTCTTATGAAGATTTAGCGTGCTCGAAAAACCAGTTGCGGTAGAGTAAAAGTTTCTTTACTTCTTTGGGAGTCCAAAGCACGCAGTATTTAAAGCGAACAATAAAACTCATTTTACATGGAAAACCTCAAAAGAGGGAAACTCAGTAAAAAGCTTCCACTATGTATCTTTGAGTACAAGATCTTCCGATCGGATTACATAGTATATGAGAAATGGACAACGATTCTTGTGTACAAATGTGTTGGCGATATTGATGGCGATGTTGTGACGAAGTTGGCAGCCGTTAATGACGATGATCGGCGATGTTAGCGTTGATGACCGACGATAGTGGTCGGTGATGATAGCCGCAACAATGGTCGGCAAGCGAGATCGGTGGCGATGGTGGCGGCTGATGGCGGCGGCCGGCGGCGGTGGTTGACGACCGTCGAGTGGCTGAACGATTGTGCTTGGAGGATCTTTAGAGTTCTCTCCTCTCTCTCTTGCGTCCCTTCCAGCACTCCTCATTATGAAATGAAATTTATAGGTGGAGTGGCGTCTTCATCAAAACCCGTACCACTCCACTTCATGGACGGCTCAAATGATCCCCTGTGATGTATTTTGTGCATTTGAATGCTCAAATGGTCGGAGTGTAAGATCTTTGGCTTGTTGTTGGAACAGACCATTCGAGCGGCCTTCGATTTATTATAAGCACTTCATATTTGAGAGCTATTTAGGATTTAAGCGATATCCCAAAGTTTCGAAGAGCGGTGCCGACCAATTTCAATTAGGCTTTAACTTAGCCAGATTAGATCTTTACATTGAATAGTATTTTAAGTGTCATATCATATATATATACATATATATACATATATATACATATATATGTAATAATATATATAATACTATATATATACATATATATACATGTATATACATATATATGCTATATATACATATATATACATATATATATATATGTGTTATATATACATCTATATATATACATATATATATATATATATATATATATATATATATATATATATATATATATATATATATATATATATATATATATATATATATATATATATATATATATATATATATATATATATATATATATATATATATATGATGTTAGGAATAATATTCAACTGATAGTGCTAAATTTTTGCATGTTCAAATATTTTTGCATGTTCAAATATTCACGACAGTAAAATTATAGATTTATGTCGGAACTTTTTATGAAGATTTAGCGCACACATATAAAAAAAAGCATTTCATAGGAGATATATCAAAAGTTATAAATATGTGATTAAAATTATTAGTTGTAATAATCACAGTCACATTAAAAAAAATTATCGGAGAAGAAAATCAAAATCGGGCTTTAATGATTTTTTTTTCAACCTTTCTTGTGTAATTTGGTCAATATTTGTTATAGACAATGTAATAATAGTTTAAAATTTCAAAAAATGTGGTTATCTAGAGGTCTAAGGCTATCTAAATTCAATTTTAAAAAAGAAGAAGGGATAATTATGTACCAATCATCCAAAATTCTACTATTTATTACACTTAAAGTCTCTATTTTTTAAAATTATCACACAAGTAAGATCATAACAAAAACCAAACTCATATATTTCACATTTATCAAATTCTCAATTATTTGATAGTGGCACAAGCAAAATACACGAATTCAATAGTTCAAATAAAAAAAAAAAACATAATTGTTAGTTTTGTAAATAGGTATATTTTTAAGTGTTGCATGTAACTCCCAATAATATGAAGAAAATTATTCAAAGGGTAGCTTTTCAATCTGTCTTAATTTAATTCAATCATCATATTATATCAAAATAATATATCTCAAAAAAAAAAAATTTGTGAATGTAAAATTTTAAAATCATTTTTTATGATGCATTACTATAGTTTTATATAATATATTTTAGTACACAATTCTTATATATTTACATATCTAATACCCAAATATAAATATTTACCTATATAGTACATATATTTTTATCATTACAATAAAAATAGCACTTTTCTTTATTTTTTGAAGTAAAATTCACCTTTTGAAGCATAAAAAAAGTGCTAAATTTATAAATATCAAATTTTAGATGTTAAATATGCAAATACATAAGAATTATGTATTGTGTATGTAAATTTCCCTTATATTTTATCTCCAACTCAACAAGATTTTACCCATAATCTCTTTTAAAGTCCACATAATACTAATTAATTAAATTTTATATTATATAATAGATATAAACCATCTTCACTCAATTTTTTTTCATAATACTATAATCAAAGACAGTGAAAAGAAGGCTAAAAAAATCTCTTTAATAGTTGTATCATATATTTTTATATCATATAACATACATTAATCTCAATTTTTGAAAAATAAAAAAACAAAAAATAATGCTCGGAGGTTCACATGTTTTGGGCTTTAATATGTTATGATATAATAAATAATTAATTAAATTAAGCAAGTGCATCGCATGGTAGTAGATTTTTGAATTATTTTAATTAAAATCACATCTTGATATAATTCGATTAAACACAATATAAAGCTCAACTAAATTTTAATTTTAAGTTCATATTTAATGAAATGTGATTAATAACAATAATATTTTTTTCATTGCGACTTTTGAACCCTGTAGTTCAATACACATACATATCACCCATTCTAAGTCAAAGTTTAAAATTTTGTGAAACTTTTATTAATTGCAACAAACATAATCACATATTTATTCTGTTTCATAAGGTCTATTTGAGTCAGCTATAATTTTAAAAAAAAACTGATTATAAAATTATCGTGGATAAAAGAGCTTTTTAAAAAGTTATTATGTATATTATAAATAATTTTTTTTAAAAAAAATTTATATCTTTCTCATAGTCACTAGAGTCTAATAACTTTGGTTCTCAAAAGTAATTTTTCATCATAAAATTTTTTAAAAAGCAATAAAAAAAACCTAGTAGCCAAAGTTAATTATGGTTGCTTAGGGTCTATTTGGGGCAGCTGTAGCCAAAAATTTTCTAAAAAGCTGTCTCAAATATATCCTTAGGATCTGTTTGGGGCAGTTGTAGCATTTTGAAAAGTTGATTGTAAAGCTGTTGTGAGAAAAATAGTTTTTTGAAAAACTACTATAAGTATTATAAATATTGTCTATTTTGAAAAATTCAAACATCAACTTTTTAACATCCATCACATTTTAATAATTTTAGTTCTCAAAATCAGCTTTTATCACAAAATTTTTTTGAGAAATAGCCAAAAGACGGTACCCAAATATAACTATAATTATTTTCTGAAAAATAAAACAACCAAAATCTTAAAATGGAGTACGGCCAGTAATCTAGCTATGTGGTAGATTGTATGCAAATTCAATCTGGGCCAAAATTGCTGAATGAGTTTGAGAATGCATCGTCGAACTATGCTTTGCATGGGTATATTATGGAGTCGAACTCTCTCTCGAAAACAAAGGGCTGCTATGTTCGCAGTATCTAAAGTTTTGCCATCTTGAATAAGTAATCCATGACACTTAATGAGATATACATAACCAGTTACGCTATGGTCTAAAGAAAGATTTTTTTTTTTTGAAGCCATCATCGATTGAGTGCGGCTCCTTCAGCACTTCAAACTCGACCACATTGTTTTGTAAGATAGCGCTTTAGGAATGTCTTGGACTTCAAAGTATCTGCAACCTTGTTACAGCTTCCATGAAAGAGATTTTAATTTTGTTTGGATGTGTAATTGCATGAGCGCTTCGAGGTCTGCAAAGCGCATAAATTCATTAGCTTATAAATAATAAATAATGACTCTAGTGATTAACAACAGAAACAATAGCATAAAATTCTTACCATAGGTGAAATATTTTCTTATAGCTCCGTTCATTTTTCGTTGACTCAACAACGCACCAATGCTCACATTGGAAGCATTGCAATCCACCTGGAAAACTTTGTCAAAATCTGGAAAGGCCAAAACCATAGCAGCTATAAGCTGTGGTTTTAATTTTTCAAAGTTATTTTGTGTCGTAGTTGTCCAATTGAACCTGTTTGCTTTAAGAAGCTCTGTCAGGAGCACAGCTACAATACTAAGTTGGCAGATGAACCTTCGGTATACTTCAAGGATGAACCTTCGGTAAGATTTTGAGCCATGAAATCACTGCACGCTCATGAAAGATTTAAGGAATTGGCCATTCCAGCATTGCTCCGCCCTCGCTGGGTTCATTTTGATGCCAGTAGCTGAGAAGGTGTGGCCTAAGAAATTATATTTTGCAGTTAAATATTGACACTTCTTCCTATTAGCAAGTAAGTTCTGCTTGTGGACACTTCAATGGTTTGCTATGTTGAACGGGTCCTTCTACTACTTGACTGTATACCGATATATCATTGAAATGTATAGAAGTGTTGGGTGCATTAGACAATCTCAATGTAACAATGGTCAATTTGTGCAGTCGTCATGCATTTTAAAGGCCGTCTTTCACTCATCACATGAATTCAATTGGATTTAATGATACCAATTTGCAAGTCAATCTTGGAAAATATAAACGAGAAATATAGCTGATCGGACAAATCATCCAAGTAAGAAATGAGGAGTCCATATTTAATTGTTGTTTTATTCACAACTCTAATATCAATATACATATGTTACAATTTATCTTCCTTCTGATGTAAGAAGTGTGGAAATGGCACATAGACTTGCATTCATCTCAATCACTTGTCTTTTTCATTCCTCATGTACTTTTGCTCACATTTTGGCCGTCAAAAAAGCTCGTTGTTCATAAACAATTCTTAACGAATGTCAAGAACAAATATTTCAAGCTTAATTTATAAACGAGCCGAATATGAACAATTCCTCGTTTACAGATTTTTTGGATTATTACTTTTCGAGCCATTTTGTGCTTATACGAGCCATTTCGAACAATTCGAGCCGAACACAAACATTGAAATTTCGAGTCTTTTCGAATACGAGCCGAACACGAATAGAGTAATTTTCAAATAAGTAGAATATGAATAAAGGATCAGCTCACTCATATTTGACTCATTTACATCCCTAACTTACATACGATATGCATAATAATTGATCTGAGAATAAGATCAATTGCATGTCACTATGTCAAACGTCAAGACTAGCGGATGTGGCAGATGTGAAAGACAGCTTCATATTGCTGTATTAAAGGTTGGGCAGCCGCAAAATTAAGCATCTTCAATGCGCGGTCCGAGGAGACAATGAGAGGCAGCTCGGTTCTTGTTGCAGAATTTACATTTCTTGGCAGAGGTGCTATGGCGGTGCTACCGTATCTCCGAGAAGATTTTGAATTAAATTTGACTTGCTTTCTTTATTTTCTTCTCTTTTTCGTTTTCTACATAGATTGTTTGGTTGTCTGTATTTGAAATGTAGTATAAAAGAAATATAATATAAAAGAAATTCAGTATAAAAAGATTACTTTATAATTATTTGGATGAGAGCATTAAAAACTCATTACTTTATTTTTTTTTGTTTGGTTGACAAAATGTAATGTAAAGAACCATACATCGGCGGAGGAGGCGGCATCGGCGGACGGCGGGCGGCGGCGGCCTGGCGCCGCAGATCACTTTGTTATTGGAAATTTATTAAAATTCCAAATCTAAACCAAGATTTAGTGTATTTGAAATGCATTACATTCTAATTTTACTTTACTTAGAACCAAACACTAAATGTCAAAACAGATTTGAATTAAACGACGCAACCAAATAAATTTCAGTGTGATCACATCTTGGAGTGTTCAATAGGGCCATAATCGAACCACGTTGGCAATTTGGCAATGCTTAGCTGCAACCTTTAAGAAAGCATGCCACTGTAATTTCTTTGAGTTCCACCAATTCACATTGCAGTTGATGTTATTCAAGTTTAGCGGCAAACTCTTCCACTGATAATTCATTCTACTGCAAGTTATGAAATTTGATAAAATTATCTTGTTGATAACAACTAGGCAAACTTATGTACCATTCCTTTCTTCATTTAGTGTCACATTCTCAGCTATATGGGACGTGGTGAAGAAATATAATGTCTTATTTTATATTCATAAGAGCAAATTCAAACACAACAGTAGTAATTATGATAAACTGACATAAAACAAAGAAATAAATAATATATCATTTCATTAATATAGCTCATACACTAGCCTAACAAGAAAACAAAATAACATCAAATAATAGAGAACTGAAAGAAACACTCTAGTATAACTTGGTATAAAAATACTCTTTATTAGTAAGTTTGATCAATCAAATCCAACAATTAACCACTATTTATTAGAACATAAATAATAAAATAATGGGGCATGCAATATGCATAATAAAAAGAGGCACTAATCACTATATAATAATAATAAAATTAATATCATTATATCAACACATAATTGTGATAATACAATACACACATGGGACTAAGTATAAATTCTAAATGAATTTTAGTGTGATGGAATTTTTAATCATGCCAAAATGTAAATAATTCAAATCAATTACAACATTTTAATATATAGTCATCACAATTGCACACACAACATCAAATGACTTGTTGGTCATGCTTCATCTCATTTTATCATCAAATTAATGCCTAATTTTTTTTATCAAGACATCTTAAGTTGAGAAGATAAACACTAACTTAAGAAAATCTAATAATTTTCTATAGAGTTATCACTTTGTGGGCCTGTTGGCCTAATTAATCAATATCCAAAAGGATTCTACTGACTCACACACCACTACTTATAGCCATAGTTACACACATGCGTATAAGTATGGCTAAAGACGCGACGCGACACGCTGCCAAGGTACGACATGCACGCATACACACACCACACACACACACAGATATATATATATATATATATATATATGACTTGATTACTATTCAAATCAAATTCGGGTCAAAACTATACAACGAATAATTATTTGGGTCTAGCTTAAGTTAATTTGAATGACCAAAAATTATTTTGATTATTGTTTGCTTCAATTTAGGTGGGTTTATGTTAGGTAAATTGGCTTAAATGGGTATATTTCTAGTAAAGTAGATTATATTAATTTAAAATATTGCCAAAAATTTATAATTTATGGAGGTGTTAATTCTTGGATCTGAACTTGAAAAAGCATCACCTTTTGATGGAGAGAGAAAATAGTAGAATTTCTCATTGCTTGACTTGGTGGGCTCTACCATTCTATGAATAGTGTCATTTTGATTGAAAATGTTGACATCCTCTTGATGATGATGAGGATGATATTGATGAAAATAATTAATGATTGCATATCCAAGCTCTATAAAAGTGTAAATAGTAAACACATTCTCTTTTTTATGTTGAATAATTATATGCTACTTTTCATGATGATATATTTTTTTCTTCTACAACAATGACTATTTATCTCTTTTGCATTTGATTTTGGCTCTTAATTGATCATTATAAATGTTTCATTGATATGATATTGTAAGATGAAATATTCTCATTTATTCTTGATATGACACTTAAAATACTATTAAAGAAATCTTAATGTTAAAAGGGCGATCCGATGTTAAATCGAGATCTCTTAAAATATCCTTGAAACTTTGGGATATCTTAAATCCCTAAATAGCTCTCAAATATGAAGTGTTTATAGTCAAATCGAGGCCTCGATAAATTTAACAAGCCAAAGATCTTACTGATTTCATTTGAGCATTCAAATGCACATAATACATCATATGATCAAGGGATCATTTTGAGTCATGAAGTGGAGTTACGGGTTTTGCATTTACTGAGACGCCACTCAATCTATAAATATCATTCCTCATATGGGGAGATGAAGGAGAAGGGAGGCCAAAGCAAGAGAGAGAGAGAGCTCTAAAGATCCTCCAAGACAATCATGTCCACTGACGGCCGCCACCCATGCCGGCCGTCGTATTTGATCCTACGCCACAATCTTTTCTCCATCATGATGACTTCTACCAAATGATTGTTCGTGATTGCCAAGAATTATTTGATTGCAGTAATTGTTCGATTTTCATCTGATTGTATACCACATCATCTGCTACTACCTAAGAATGTTACAATATGATTGTTGTCACATAGTTGTTTTCACATATACAATTCTGTAATCGTATCGAGAAGATTTTGTACTAAAGATACATAGTGGAAGATAATTTTTCTCTTTCGAGATTTTCCAGTAAAATTTTGGAGTTTTATTATTCACTTTAAATATGTATGGATTTCACAATAAGTTAAAGAAAAACTTTTACTCTACCGCAACTGGTTTTCTAGCACGCAACAATTCTATATTAATTCTTTCCTTCAAGAACTCTTCTCCATAAGATTGTAACATTTGATAACACATTTAAGTGGTGCTTGGATTATTAGATGCCATAGTGATAGAAAGATCACTAAAAAATTATAATTCTTTTTATTGAAAAAAATAAACTATGAACAAAAATTGAAAGTAGGAAATACAAATTTGAATGAATAATTCTTTTTTATTACAAGAAAAAAAAAGTTATTCTAATCCACTTTAAAAAGGCTAAGTTCTTGTCTAATTCTAGCTCTCTTAACTTCAAAAAAAGATCTCATTTAGAAAATATTTGTGAATAATAAAATATTAAATTAGATCACTATTAAGTATAATTTTGTTGTTAGTTAGTTATTATTTGAGGATAGATTTACAAAGTTAGTACCATCAAATCAAGATTGGCCTTAAGGACAAATGGAAGATTACTTCTAAATTCCATATGGCCTTTAAGAATGGCTATGGCTAATTGTGTATATATATATATATATATATATGAGATTAGTGAATATAGTCTTAAAGTCTTTTTTGATAAGTCCTAAATTCTCCTCTTTGATTGTGATGAGAAATTATTTTTAGATCATCTAAGAATAGTGTCGGTTAGATTGAAGAAACAAAGCTTTATATGAACATTTGGAAATGCTTCTTTTGTTTAAAAAATGTCATTTTTATTAATTACATTATATTTCTTAGTGGTTTGAAAGTAGATCTTATAATAATCAAAGCAATATTAGATTGGCCAACCCTTGATGTCTTTATAGTTATTAGAAGTTTTTATAGTTTAACGTTAGTATCATAATAGTAATAATAATATTATTAATAAATTCTCCAAGATCTCTTTTTTATATTTTACTTAGATAAAATTATGAGCCACATATAAGATTAAATTTTTTTCTAAATTATTAGATTGAATAGGCTCTCCAGTCTCCATCGATGATGTAATACATTTTAGAGAACTGCGTTGGAATTGTTGACTGTTGTGCCTGTATTTATTTACTCCTGAATTCCGGTTCAAAGCTGCTGTTGGCGACTTCTCTCTCTCTCTCTCTCTCTCTCTCTCTCTCAGCGTAAATTGAAGATTTTTTTAAAATAAATATTAAATAAATATTAATATTAATTTTAAGTATATATATAAAAAAATTCAGTTCAGGTATAGTCGCCTATAAGTGGGTTTCTCCATACTTTATCAGGGCGACTCAAAGCCGTCGACCGATTATTGACGACCGATTATGATAATGTCGATCGACATTAAGACGGTTTAGTTATACGCCCGATAATCGATCGATCGATTGACTTGCAGCCGCCTAATAAGGGAGCGACTTTCCTGTTATGCTTTTTTTTGTGAAAAAAAAGAAGTTTTTGTTGTACTAAAGTTGTATTTGTTTGTAGTCTACAACTATAAATTCAATCGGATATCAATAATAGTTGTAGTACTAGCATCAAATTAAAAAAATTAAAACTACTTTATATTAACTAGTTATACAACTATACAAAATACACAAAAGAGCTTTTATTCATATTTTAAGTAAACCCAGTTACACAAACACAAAATACACAATTATATAAAATACACAAAATAGTTTTAATTCATATCTGAAGTTCACCCAGTCACAAATACACCAAATACACATATATCTCCGTAAACTATTACCTACGATGACGTCTATACGCTATCGCAGCACTACCTAGAATGTAGTGCGTAGGTGGTTGCAATGGACGATCACGCATGGGAGACATCATGTGGCCCCTGATCCTGGCCTACAACATCAGAATCCAGTCCTAGCTGTGAGTCTTCTAAAGGTACCCAATATCGTGAAGGTGTAACGTTTATATGGTCTTGAGACTGAGAGCTCTCCTTATAAGTGGAAGACCCTGAATCAGCATAAGTAGATAGGCATGCACCCATGTCCGCTGCTTGTGTAGTTAGAGCTGAATTGTACTCATGTGACATATGCTCTGTTGTGACGTGCTGGAGCCTGTAATCGCTAATGTGTGTGCATAATCTCAAATCTTGGCATATCTTCTCATATCTATTTATAGCCAACTGAAAGTTTGAGTCACTTGGACGTCCAAAGAAAGGCTAGAAAATATCTTTCGTCGCTAATATATGCTCCGCCTATATTAAACAAGTGTAAAATGTTACTATAGTAACCTGCATGTATGAGTGGTTGTTACTTAGTACTGCAGTAAAATTCAGATAAAATAGGTTTTAATATTTAAGAGTGGTGCCTGACTCAATAGTAGTCCATCAAGCTCATCCCATAAAATCCTGAAATTTCCAAAGGTCATCTGCCGCACATACCGTTCATCCCACCTTATTAAACCAGTTTTCATGTACAAATCAGTTATTTGTAAATCAGTATATTAAAGCAATTGAAAATCAGTTTAGTTTCCTGACCTGAAACCAATACTCAGCCCATCAAGATCTTTAGGATAGGGGACATATAATGTTGGTCTCCCAATATGAAGTTGCTCCCAAGACTAGATCTGGAGCAACTGAAGACAACCAGCCATGTTGGTCATCATTAGTCTAGTTGACTCATGCAGCTCTCTGTATAGGTGTGCCAACACCGCTCCGCTTACTGAGAGTGTGGTAAATGTATATAGATATTTTAATAAATGGAGGTACTATAAGTGCACCTCTGAACCTGAAGTATATGGTAGTAAGAAACTCTCCGAAAGGAATATCACATATGCTCGTAAATGTCTGCTAAACTCCATATCTGTGAGGTCTATATAGGATTCCCTGAAAAATGTCCAGTAGCCACTAGCGCATCTGGTCAGCGTGTACTATCCATCCGAAAAGTAGAATGGACTGCTTGGTCGACGGGGTCATGATATCTGATTACGTAATGGGGTGCCCCGTAACTCATCGCGGCGGTCAAGCAACTCATCGCTTCCCTCTCCAAGCGTAATAGGTCCAATGATCGGTCCATCTACACCGCCGCAAGATTATCGCATCCTACAATGTCGCGTCTTCTGCCTGAAGTGAAAAGTGTTGTGCGAGGACCAGCCTCAACGCCGCCAGTGATGGTCAAGCCGAATGTATCGCATCTGACTAACACAATATAGCCTCAGTGCGTGGAGAGCAGATATAAACTGCGGGCAGATAACAGGCCACTCCCTCAGCATAAGGAGATGTGAAGCTACCTCCAAAATAGTGCCCTTTAATAGAAAGAAAGCAATGTCAAGTCATGTTATTAGTTAAAATATTTTGACAGAATGTGCTGAAAAGTAAATTCATACCGAATCCGGATGCGCGGTCCTATGTCTACCACGCAAGAAGGCTATGCTGGGATGGACCTCTGAATGTGCTGGATCTGGTGCGTCATCGACCATCTCAGCACGCCTCCTTTACCGACGTCTAGTTGACTTGGAAGGCTCCTCGACCATCATACCTATGACAAAAGAATAAAGAAAAATGGACAATGTTAGAAGTCATTAATATTATAATTGTGCAAAAGTATGAAAGAATTTTAAAAATTTGTAAACCTTATGTACATGATATTTTGCAACACTATCTATACTAACATTCTACTACATAATGAATCAGAGATAGGACTCATTATTTTCAAATTTAATTACAGCGAAAGCAAGCAAAAATAATCCATTAATTGCATCAATACCAACAGCCGTGAGTAACGTACCACGATACTTTCCAAGTAGGAATGTCCCATCCATGCTCAGAATAGGACGACAAAATTCCCAACCTAATATTGATAGTCTAAATGCCCAAAACAATCTTTGAAACATGCATGCATTTGATGATAGAATTATATAAACAGTGCATGACAGAATAGAGCATAGCGAATCCATGAATAGGCTAAGAGAGTGGTACGAGTCCTCCCAACTCCCAAATATTGCTCTGATACTCTTAAGCCGCGCATCCCATACCTTCATGTAAGACACATTAATATTAAATTTTGATTTCATCCTTCCAATGATCTCTCTTGGTTTCAAGTCTATCTTAGATCACATAACTGACATTATGAAATAACTAATGAACTTAGAGGTGCATTGCCGATGTCTAGAACTACTGATAATGCTGATGTATGTATGTGGTGCACCTAACGTTAATATCCTCCAAGCACCTCCCAACCTTTTGCTCCTACTACAGTGTATGCCAATGGTAATATCTGCTAGGATTGCTATGTTGTGCACATACAACTATAAAATTATTTTGATCCGAAGTATTGGTAAGAAACTGAATATTATTTAGTATTGACCAACCAGTGACTGCAAACTGAAGCTCCTTCTTATTTGAGAAATACATACATTCATATAGTTCAACTGGAACTTCGATGTCATTTGCAAAACTTGTACTATTAGATAGACCATCAAACACAATATCTACATCCCAATATTTTGTGGTTTGACATGTGCAGACATAGTCGTTGTTGCAGATCATAACATCATCATTTGTAGATTTCCGGATTGAATGATTCCTAATAAGCTCGTGACCAACATTGTTGTCACATAAACTGTTATTACCAAGGAAAGAATCCTCTTCAACATCACTATCATCAGATGCATTACTTGATTCGCTATTCAATGTGTCGTACTCATCATCAGACAAGACTCTAGATGCACTGGGTTGCTCATGCAATCGTGCTTTAACAGGCATCTGAGTTCTGTGTTAAGAAAGTCAACATCGTTAAAAAAAGATGCGAGATAGGTTGAACCATAAAATGAAGACACTAATAGTATTTTTAAGGTAAATGCTAACCTTAGTTATGAGTCGTCACAGTAGTGTTGTGGTACAACTATTATTGACAAAGAGAAATTATGTGCGTAATCAGATGAAATATTATGCTGCATGAGATCAATATCCGTTGCAGCTGAAGCACTACATTGTGGCCTAACTTCCACATAAAGAACTAATATTTGACGGAAAGCTTCATCTAGTACAACATTGCAGACTTCATCATCAGAAATCGTTGATGCTATAAATCCCACGCCAACAAAGAAACGACACATTAGCTCCACTATAAAGTTATCTACATCATAACGTAGAGATCTAAGCACTTTTTGTTTTAAATCTTCTAAGCTTGCATGACGTGAGACTCACATAGGACGATTTCTTCCACCGACATAACTTAGAATAAACTGATCATCAATGATCAGTTGTCCATCATAAAAGAGGATCAAGGAAACGAGCTATTTACTCATCATAAAGTATGCTCAGCAACCAACCTATAGTATTGAATGAATAAAATGCAAAATTGATATTTTACTAAGTTCAAAATAAATATAGTAATTTTCAAACTCATCCTAATACAATTTATATCAGAATATTCTGACATAATAAGTGAATCAACCGCAAATCCAAATGTTATAACTCCACAACATGAGCTTGTCTGATATAATCTTATAATTAATATTTTAACTAAAAAATTTGAGCAATACTCAGCTATTATAATAGATAAAATCGCAAAAAACTTACTTTCTAGAGAACAAGAAACAAATGATAATCTAGAAATTAGCATTTGTGCTTAAGGTATTCTTTTGATTAAACTTGTAACCAATATAGTTATTATTAAAATATGCTAATAAGTCATAAGTTTTCAACTTATATATATGAATAAAGAAATATAAACTCTTAAACTTTGAGGTTATTTAACAATGAAGGAAACCCAATATCTTGGATTAAAGATAAAGCTCTTTTTCTTCTTTGTTAAAAAAAAAGTGCTTTATCTTATTATGGCGTTGTCTCTCCCTAACCAGGTACACTCCCCCGCTAAAGTTCCTTTCCCAGTTATTGTTCCATTACGTGCTCTCCATGGAGGGACCATTGGAGCTCTCTCTAGTAACCTTCTAACCAATAACTCTGTTGATCCCTATAACAAAATCATATCCTCACAATCATATCATGACAAATTTTGTGAAGGAAGTGACACAAACTTTATCAAAAAAAAAAAAAAAATCAAGTCAAAAGAATGGTAAACCAGCTCTTTATCTTACTAAAATCAAATTTGCTCAGCTAACCGAGCCTCTTAGATATACATTGGTTGAAAAGTTCAGCTACAGACATCCAAAGATGGACACCGCTCGAAAGCATTTTGATGAGCTCAAACTCATTGGTGACTACAATGTAGGGCAGCTAACACATTGCTGTAAGGCTCAATAGAGAGGAAGACTATGCGATTATTTTCAAAGAAACTCTACCACATTGAAAACATACCCATGAAGATTAGGGAGAATCGAATATATACCTTAGGGAGCCGGTCGCGTGCGTGGTGGAGCCGGGCATGCGAGGTGGAGCCTGAAGTGCTCAGTGGAGCCGGGAGTTCGAGGTAGAGCCGAAATCTAGAGGAGCGGACCCACGAATGGCTGGGATTAGGTCGTCGTCGCTGGGTCAGGGAGAAAAGACAAATGAAACGCTCGTGCGCGGGATCTACCACAACCGGTGCATAAATATTTAGGTATGGCCGTCCGATAATCATCATTGACTTTAGCATTTGATGGTGACCAATCGCCCACTTATGGGGTGACTGTATCTAAATTAAATTTTTTTTTTATATATACTTAAAATTAAAATTAAAATTTATTTAATACTTATTTAAAAAAATGTTCCCGTAAATTCTAGTCTCTAGTCAATGGTTGACTTGGATATTTGATCTTCTTAACCCGTAACAACCGTCCCAAATGCCGGTTCAAAGCTTCTATATTTATGCGTTTAAAAAATTACAAATACCCCACCCAAAGTGCCAATTTTGATTCAAAGATTCGACTTTGGCAGAGAGAACGACGTTTCCAGCGCTGTGGGAGAAGGGAGGGAGAGAGAGAGAGAGAGCGCACGGCAGTAATGGCGGCGAATCAAGTGATCAATGTGGCGGCAATCTGCGGCTCCCTTCGCAAGGCCTCCTTCAATCGTGGTCTCATCCGAAGCGGTCTCTCTTCTCTCGCTCTTTATCTTCTTTACTTTCATGTTCATCGTCCCTTTTTTCTTCCTTTTTCCGTATCTTTGTTATTGATGAGCAAATATCTCCGTTAAATTTGAAGCAATCGAGCTCTGCAACGAGTCTATTGAAGGGATAAAGATAGAGAACGTGGACATCTCGCCGCTTCCTCTACTCAACACCGACCTCGAGGTCAACGGCAATTACCCTCCCGCCGTCGACTCCTTCCGCCGGAAGATCCTTGGAGCCGACAGCATCCTCTTTGCTTCCCCTGAGAACAATTACTCTTTTTCTGGTAATTATTTGATTTTAATTCTCTGTTCGGCATTCAATTTGTGTTCTGGACTCTTTCTTTGGATTGATTGATAGGGTAGAATTTTGGGCGTGTTGCTGTGTTCTATGGTAAATTTGGAGGCTTCCAGATGATTAGCAAATTATCTTTGGGGTAATTGATTTTAGTGTTCCCAAAATTCTTTCTATTACTAAATCGGAAGTAGCTTCCCATTAGGAGTTCGAAACTAAGAATGCGAACAAGTTGTTCATGAGTGTAAGAAATTAGCTTAACATGTTCATTGAAACAATTGTTCCCTTATAGGGGAAAGAGAGCCAATTCTATAGATTTAAAGAAAGACATTAACGCTTTGCTTGGGAGTTGAGGGAAGAATGTAATTGCTTTTCTTTGATTGAGTTTCAAGAGGGGAAAAGGAAGCCATCCATCCTCTTTTTTCTTGAAAGTAAAGAGAAAGAAATAAAAGAAACTATATATATATGTATATACTTGTATATACTCTTTTAGAGTTAAGTGATTAAAAATAATATGCTTAAATTAATCTTTGACTAGATTATGATAACTTTAATCATTAATTACTTATGAATAACACTAGTAATTAATATCTATTAATTGATGTCATGAGAGAATTTATTTTTCCATGTATGGATGGTAGCATAATTTTCAACTAAACTCCTAATTATTGAGCAGAGTGAGCCATGACCTCGAAAGTATAGTAAAAGTTTAAAGGCTGTCATGTTTATCCTTAATTTGGAAATCTTGTGACAACTATCATATTTTAGTCAAGATGTAATCAGTTTTAGAGATCTTGATTCAACATTTTTTTATGATAGGTTAAAACCATCGAGCAATGCTCTGATGAATGACCTATGATAGGTTAATAATTTGTGGTGGATTTCCCTTAGTCCCTCCTTTCACAAGTTAAGTTCATGTGGTGATACCTAATGCTAATAGCCTAGGTTAGGCTTAATTTCTTAGGGATTTTTTTTTACAATGCTCCTCATCATGAACTATAACCTAGAAGAACTCAATAGTTCAAGGTGGTTGGTTAAAATACTAAAAAAATGCTTTAGATAGATGCTAATACAAAAGCTTTGTAAGGTAAAAAGTGTTGGACAAGATTTTGACTAGATAGTTCTCATGAGATAGCGTATGCATTCAAACTTACGGAATGCACATTGACAAGGGAGCCTCAAATTGTGCTTTGTGCCGGATAGAACCCTTACTAAAAATTCTATATGAGGGCAAATGATAGATATAATATATATATATTTTAACTTTTAGACCAAATTAGCCTTAGATGGCTAGGATCTCTATTCATTTAAACATCTCATAATACATAAATATTAGAAGATATATGATTTTTACTTATAAAAAATATAAAAAAGGTTAAGCCTTAGAAGTTATATAATCTTTTTTGCTCATTTAAAAGCCTTAGAAGACATAAGCCTTAGAAGTTATAGTCTTTCTTATTTAAATATAATAGGAGGATAATGATTGAATAGCCTTGAAGAGCATAAAGTACTAAACAAGGTCATTGCTAAATGTTCTTTATGGAGACATACTATTACACCAGCCAAATAAAGATACAATACAAGAAAAGTAGAGACTAACCACCATTTGAATGATTAAACTATTCTATTTGATAGGGTGCAATACCTCTTGCTATCAACTTAAAGGTCTTATTTCGATAACCTAAATTTATATCACTACATCCAAAACTAAGATTTCATATTAATTTTAAAAATATCTTGAGGTTTTAGTCTCCTTTAATGGACAGGTCCTCAAAGACACCAATCATTATCATACAATAGCTAAGGGTCATAAGTTATTAATCTCTTTGCTACAATTTGATTGACATGTAATAAAACATTCTCAGAAGAGCGCAAAATATTCTATAAGATTAAGGTGCATCACATCCTCTCTTTGAAAGTTCGATATTATTTAATGAAATTCTCAAATTAGAGAATGGTGGATCGTCCTCTGCCTTGCTAATTATTTTTCAAATAGAGAAATGGTTTTCTATGAAAATCAATAGTGTTAAAAAAATAGAATGCTTCTATGAGAAGTAGTTAAACATCACTGGTGAGGGAGGATGAAATGTTATTAAACATATTCATTCTATCTACTTCCATTATAATGTTCTTCTATATAAGATGTGAAGCTAAGGAAGGTTAAATTAAAGAGAGGAATTTGATATAGATTATCTCCACATTTAGAGCATGTTTCTCTCATCACCCCAAGGATTTTCCCAAGTGTGGGGGAGAGTCATTATATTGATTTTCATCATAGATTTAATGAAATTATGAAGGATTAGAAAGTAGAAATGATAGAGATCTTTGGGCATACATAAATCAAAGAGTCCTCTTTTTTATGACATCTAAAATGCTGGGAATCTCAGTCATTAGATTTCTCATAAGAGTTTTTTATAGTTATAATGCAATTTCTCAATTTCTATCAATAATCACTTCAGAATCTTTCTAGGAGAATTTACTTATAAAAATTATATAAATTCTTAGGAAGGATTTTCACCTTGATATGAGCACTCAAAAAAAAAAAAAAAAAAAAAAAAACCAATTTTAACAAATTTACATATTGTAGAAAATACTTGAGTTTATAATTATAAAAGAGATGGTTTCTATAGTCATTCTTGAATTTTCTATTGATTAAATAATATTATTTTGATTTGAAAAAAATCATGGATATAACTCATGATATCAAAAGAGTTCAAATTTTTTTTAAATTCATTGCCACTAGTTTGATTGCAAAATTCTTCAATCTTAAACATCATAAATTTAGCATAAAAATATGAAAATAAAAATTTTCTTGAAACACAAAATTACAAAATTTTGAACTGAAAATTTTTTAGAGAATCATACTCAGGAAATATTATACAACAAAAAGATCTGACAAACAAGATGAGAAAAGAATGAAAATCAGCGAAGGTTGATAAACAGTCAATCAAAAAATCACAAAAAATAGGTATTTACAAAATCTTGTTTTTCTTGGAGGAACCTATTTTAATCTTCGTCTCTACATGATCTTATTGATGGCAAGTCCCCTTGACTCTAATCTTTTTGAAGTTGACAAAAAGATCGGAGCCTCAACATAGAGATTATGAATCTTAGACATATCTATGATCTAATTTGTGAAGTGAGTAATATCATCTCCTTTTTCAGAGTAAGATTGGAGCCTTGTCATATGAATTTTTCCAACACCTTTTCTTTGATCTAAGGACAGTCGATCTCATTTTCTTAGGAAGATCAGAGTTCCTAATACATTATTGATGGGTTGGTCTAAAACTCTATATGAACCTCCTATTATTTAGCTCTTTTTCGGAATGCTGGTCTCATTAATGTGTAGTGGAAGGCTTGTTACTCTTCGAACTACTAGTATTTTGCAATTTTTTTTTTATTGAAACATGATGTTCATGTTCTAGTTTAAACCTGGAGAACATCTCACCTTACCTGCATTGTTACAGCCAGAAGATGGAACCATCCTTCTTACCTGATTTAAAAGTCATAATGCCCTTTTCTTGATTGTTCTTCTTCTTCTTCTTCTTTTCTTAAATTTATAGCTTTTTGGCACACATTTTAAGAATGCATCAGCATCAACATTTGGAATAAACATCAAGGTTGTTTGTAAAGCCATTTTAAAACATTGTAACATCAAAAACTTCAAACTGGAGCAAGTAACATCATTTAAAATCCACATATACCTTACTGTTCTCCTTTGCCCCATTCCCGACTTGCAGCCCCTCTGAAGAATGCTATTGACTGGGCATCTCGCCACCCGAATGTTTGGGCCGACAAGCCCGCCGCCATCGTGAGTGCCGGCGGAAGCTTTGGGGGTGGAAGATCTCATTATCATCTCCGCCAGGTCGGCGTTTTCCTCGACCTTCATTTCATCAACAATCCTGAACTATTTGTTCAGGCATTCCATCCTCCCAGAAAGTTTGATGATGAAGGAAATCTCATTGATCCTGAAACCAAAGAGAGGTTGAAGCAAGTTCTCTTGTCATTGCAGGCTTTCACTCTCAGGCTCCAGAGAAAAAGTTAAGTATATTTTACCTATTCTTGGTCTTTTGAGGTCTTACAATTTGATGAATTGTCTTAAGTTTGAATGTTTACTGTCTTCTTCGGCAGTGTTTACTGTTTTAGTTAAGCTTGTATTGTACAACATGAGATTTTACCTCACAGAACTTCCTCCTGGCTTGTACTAAATGCTTTTTATCTTAAATAAAGTAACTCCTTCAGAGAAGGTTGTACTTTGGAAATTTGAGCTGCATGGATACAGAAATTTTCTGTTTTCTTTTTGGCGTCGATAGTTTCAGCGGTTCTGATAAATCTTGTGTTGATTGTTTTAATTTAATTACAAAGAGGATTTTACATACATACAACCCAATTCTTATTTATTTACATATATATATATATGAAATTTTAGGTGTTAGATATGTACAAATACATAAAAGTTTGTGGTATGTATGTAAATATTCATATATTTAAAATCTTTATAAGAAATGTGATAAGATGGAATACCCATGAAATGCAATAGAATCTTAGTGAAAATTTTAGTGACAGTTTAGTGACTGGTCTAGACTTTTAGTAAATTCTTATTTAAAATCTATCTATTTTAGATGAAATTTTATCTTTATCACGACTTAGTGAAATTGGCTTGAAAGTGAAAATATTAATGAGTTTCAAGTTGATTGTAAATTGAATTGAGTGGTAGTACTTAAAACCTACAACAATGGTAGCAAGTATTCATTAAAAGAGTCATTTATATGCATCACATATTTCGATTATGATATTTAGGGTATGTTTGGAAGTTGCAGTTTTTTGAAAAATCAGTGGTGGAGGTGCTGTAGTAGAAGCTGTTATGGGTATATAATTTTTTTTAAAAAAATATAAAATTGTAACTTTCTGATTGCCACTACAGAGAGCCAAGTTAGGATTGGAAATACAAATTTCATCGTAGGTTCTTCAAAATACCGCGAATGCGATCAAACGACACTATGCGGGATGCACGGCACACTTCACCTCAAACGACCTCTTAGACTATCAACAAGTAGTCATTAGGTGAGTGAGTTTAATGAATCTTTAGTTTAGAATAGTATATATTGAAACATATTAAATATGTAAATCAATTGAGCAAAAATAATCTAATTGAAAGCATATATTATTACTACGGCTTTGGAGATTGTTGTTAATAGGGATCTAATATTTGCTTTTACAATAACTTAAAATATAGTGTCATTTACATGCATGGCACCTACTTCTTATATATTATAAATCAAACACCTTGCTATAATTTTTCAAATTAACATTTACATATTAAAATTCATAACAAAAGTTTGATCCATATTTTTCATTTTTACAAAATTTTCAACGATTTGATCATAATAAGCACAAATACATGATCTAATTGAAAGTATATCACTCGAACTTAATTAACTCAACAAAGTATCAAATACTCAAATTAATATTTTTCAAGCCGCTAGTCTTTAAGTGCAGTGAATAAATAGAGGGTTAAATGCTTTTAGATCACTAAAGGAGAGAATGTTCACAAATTTCTCTATCAAATCAAGAGAAGAAGAAACCATATTCTTATCAAGGAAGTAAAAAGCCTATAAGCTTGTATGACTTTTTCTAACATTTTTAAAAGAAACAATCACTTTTTATATTATAATATTGATAATATACATAAGACCATTAACTTTATCACTTTTAAGCCTAATACTCTTATGTTCTTACGTCGAGCAAGTATTGACAAAGAGAAATGCTCGAGGCTTGATGAATTTAATGCTAAATTTTTTATAGGCTTTTGAAATATCATTAATAGTGATCTAATGATTATTTTAATAGAGTGAAACACTTTATTGTTATTTTAGTTCTAAAAATATATATTATAAATCACTCAATGATTTTTGGCCTATATCCACATGCAACAATCTTTGTAAGATTATTAATAACTTATTTACAAACAATCTAAAACAAGCCCTTCTTCTTGAATTGACTATGCTAATTTTGCTTTTGTTTTGCTTATAAGCTTCTTAAGGGATTCAATAATTTTAATTTTCCTTAGAACTTATGTGCCAAGTTGAACCTCTAAATGGCTTTTGATTTTACTTATCTCAAAGTTTTACCTTAAATACTCCATCAAAAAGAGATTCACCAAATATTCATAAATTAGATCAATGGTTACATCAATGTGGTTCCTTTCTCATTTATCATTAAAATGAGCTTAGAGGGTATTTTCAATTCTCAATCTTTATAATTTCAATAAACCTTGTACAATTTTATTTTAATTATTTAAGGAATATTTATATTAAACTTAATAATATACTTTTTATTGATCCTATGAATCTATAGAATGCATTAATTCGTGATGATTAGCCATTATTGTTAGTCCATCAAACATCTTTGAAAATAAACAAACTTGTTTCTAATTACCTAAGTTGATGGCTTCCAACATAATGCTTGTTTGTTCGTATAAGACATGCACTCTTTGTTCTAAGTCTTTGTCTCAACATTTAGATGCCATTATTATTCTTTGCCACTTAAACTTATTCCATATTGGTTAATGGATGTCTCCTTATTAACATGCTTGCTTGTTTTTGAGTTGATATTAAAGGACTAAAACACTTTATTATCTTTCTCATATAGTTATAATACTTTCTTAAAGTAACCAATTTAGTTCTTTTATTCACCTTATACACATATGTAACTATGAATCATGTAAGTGGATGCCATGGTTAAGATTAGACCTTATAGGAGAGAATTTCTCTTCCATCTTCTCCTTCTTCATCCATCCTATCACACAATTTTCATGCAAGATCATGCAAAACTTCCCTATATTGTGTATTCTTCATCCTTTTAAATAGTAGAATGTATTTTTTTCATTCTTTCATCGTCCAGTAGATGTCAACTCTCCCTTCTTTCATGACGCTTAGTTCTATTCTCCAAAACTAATTGATAGTTTTCTCTCTCTTAGGAAGTGTATCAAGTTGATGACTAGCCCTCGCTGTCCATTCTCTTGGCGACACCCCTTGTTTATGGCCATTTAGCAACTTCTAAGAGGTAGATCATTTCTTGTTCTTCAAAGTGGTTCTTTGTAGTCCTAACACAATTAGTGAAACCATTTTAGGTGAGTTAAGCCCCATGATACTTTTTATCTATAATCTCATATAATGTACTTTTTTTTTTTTTATCTCAAGTTGATCACATATACCTTCTATTTTTGTGAGAAATTTTAATTCAATGCTAAGTTAATAAATCTATTTTGTATCATAATTAATATTTTAGCATGCAAAAATTGATATATCATCTTAAATGTTTATAGTTATTGATATTCCATCTAATTTTTAGATTATATCAAGATATCATCCTATTCCAATAACTTTTACTAGTAAACCTCTATAGCTAGTCACTATTAGTATGAATATAATGTAGTGGTGGAGCTAGAATTTAAAGAGAGAGATGACAAAATTAAAATCAAAAATTTAATTTTGCTGAATAAAAATAAATAAAAATGAAAAAAATCAAGTTGAAAATAGCTATAAACAACTTATAAATTAAGACAAATATATTTTTTAATCTAGCCATAATGATTAGATATTTTAAATTATGTTTGACACTTCTTCGCATCAAAGTCATTAATAATTGATTATGTATAAAAGTAAATTGTAATATTCTTCTTAGTATATGTTATTAATGAGCTTTTAAAAAAAATTATCTTTAATTTTATTCATTAACTTTGTCATGATAATCTTTAATAGCTAGTGAGTATTAGTAATCGAATGATCATATATTCAATAACTTGATAACTAAATTAAAAATATAGTAAATATTATATTATTATTAAAAATTTAAGCTTAAGGGAGAGAGGGCTAGGGGAGGGGGATTTCTAGTTTAGTATATAATATTAAAGAGTTTAATAAAAATTTAATTACGGTGATTATAAGTTTGTAAATTTAGTCTTTATCAAGATATAAATAAGATTTAAATTCAAAATCTTAGCAATAACTTATAAGAGCCTTCTGGATTAGATTAATTGACACTTATAGACAATTTTTTAAATTAATTTATAATTATCAAAGTATTTAAAAGAACAAATAAATTGGTTCAAACCACACATGCAAACCTAATTACTCCAAATTAATCCACAGCTAGAAAAATATTTTAATACAAATCATATTTTTATATAACATTAATTTTAAAATAAATTTATTGATATTAAAATATATTATGATATATTTTATATTAAATATTCTAATATAATTTCTTTCCCTACCTCTAACCATATCCCCAATCAACATAGCAAATAGAGGAATAACATACAAATAAACACCAATTCAACTAACATTAAAGCCAAAGGAATTAATTAACTATCTATCGTTGATCCATGCATAACAACCTGCAAGGAGACGACCTCTGCTTCCTCTCACTTATAGTCGTCAGCTTCGGCGACCATGAGAGCCTATTACCCCCCACCAGCTGCTCGTAATGCCTCTTAAGCTCCGGCGTGCTGCATATCTCTTCCCTGATCACTCGCCCTCTGCCTCCGCCATCAACGGTGATCATCTCCGTTATGAACTCCGGCAGAACTTTCACAGCCTTCCTCCCATCCCCCACCTTCACATGCTCAAACGGAAACTTAGCAGTCGGTGGCGGCCACCGCTTGCCACCGTTGAGCAGGGCGAGGGAGGTGGCAGTGAGGATGTCGGAGGGGAAGCGGTCGGTGGGGATGATGAAATAGGTCTCGCCGACGAGCAGTTCATCGGCGAAAGAGAGGGTGGGGATGGGATGGCCGATGAAGAAAGAGTCAGCGTGGCAGATGGAGCAATCGGGGAACTGGAACAGAAGGTCGGCGGCGAGATGGCTGCCGCGGAGGAGGTGGGTGGCTCCTCCCCAGAAGATGAGCTTCACAGCAGAGTTGTCGGAGGAGTGGGGTGGAAGCAGGGGGCGATGAGGGAGTTTCCCATGAGAAGAAGATGGGGAGGGGAGAAGAGGAGAGTGGTGGAGATCTTTGAGAATTGAGAGGTGTGTGTATAAGAAAGACTAGGAGTTGGAAGAAAAAAAGTGGGTGTTTTGACTTTGAAAAAATGATTATATATATGAATTAAAATTTAGTAATAAATTAATAATATATTTCAAAATGAATAAAAAATAAATTTAAAATGTCTAAAAATATCTTCATTGATTTTTTTTATAAGAATTTAATTATTTTAGGAGGCCGGTGGGGTTCATATATTTATTACTTTTGTGATGTGATTTTTTGATTTAATCAGTCAGGAAATATTGCGGTTTGACTTGTTGAATTAGGCACATGTGGAAGGAAAATTCACGGGATTTTATAATTTTTAGATTTTTTAATTTTCTTGTTGATATTTTTAGGCTTAATTTGAGAATTATATTTTAATTATATTTTAAAAATCTAATATAATAAAATTATATTTTTCAATCTAATTTAGTTACTTACAGTGACGACTATAATATTACATTTTAACTTTTATAAATAAAAAAATATTTATATATCTATCAAAGTTTTTTAATATAATAATTTATTATATAGTTTTATCATTATTTTTTTATACAACTACAACTATCTCAATCATATCCTTAAATTAAAAATATTTGATATGTCCCTCCATATATTTAAAAATAAGTCAGGTTTATAAATTATCAGTTAATCCTCAAGTTACTATATTGTTATTTGGGCTCATTTGCTTATTGAAAGTTTGAAAATATATTTAAATAAACTGAGATTATTATATTTTGATATTTAAATGAATTTACTTGAATGTAGCTTTGAGTTAATATAAATTTTAAACTAAAAAAATATTAAAATCCCTTGAAATACTATTTTCACATTAAAAAAATAAGTAAAAGTTCATTATTTTATAAAATATATTTTCTCTTTCTAAGTGGCCGAAAGATAAAATATGACCGTTTTTGTTATTTAAATAGAATTGTTTAAGAGCTTTGATCAATTATATATATAAGGATGTTTTTAAAAAGTAAATTGAGGAATATTTACATATATATATATATATATATATATATATATATCATATAAATCTTATGTATTTATATATTTAATATTTAAAATTTGATATTTATATTTATAATATATAAGACATCTTAACGTTAGGAGTTGAGAACTTAGATATTCAACTAAGAAATATTAAGTGTGTGTAAATTTGAGATTAATTCGTTCAAATAAAAAAAAAAATCTATATCATTTTTCTATGCATTAAAATGTTACGTTGGTATGCTAGATTCAAATTATATATTTGAAATATTGTGTTTCATTTTTTCTCTTTCTATCTCCCTCTCTTAGTCTCTTTTCTTTTCTTCTATTGACCTTTTTTTAGACTTAATCATAAGTCTATTTTTCTCTAGGCTTTTTTTATTTATGCTTTAATTTTTATCTGATGTTCTAGACTACGGTGACTAGCATAAACGCATGAGTGCACAAGTGTTTATATATATATATATATATATATATATATATGATGTATCTAAGAAAAATAAATAATAAAATTTCTTTTTACTTTCCTCTTGCTTCCTCAAGATGGCATAAGAACAACCATATTATTTCTTTGGTTGATTGCTTAGCTCATTTCTTCTAATGGGAATAGAGCAATCCAACCATTCCATGGTCTCTAGTGAGAGATTGAACATCAATGATCCTCACAACCTTCATTATTTTCATCATTCCAACAATCATGGTAAGAGCTGAGTTATGATCATTATGCTCTTAGCTAAGAACACGTTAGAGTTTATTAATGGATGACATAATTCTTATAAATTCTTGGAATCAAAACAAATTACACCAATAGAGAATGAAATCTCTAATACTAAAAGGAATTTCTCCAAATGCTTGAAAAAGGTAATATGACTAATTAGTGGCTATGTTTTCACAACACCTACAAATGTCAAAATTGAATTAGAGTGGCACTTTATCACTTTTTATCTCCCTCTCCCTCTCCCTCTCCCTCTCATTATGTTTCCCTTGACCTCTCCTTTGAAATCACTCATAAGTCTATTTTTCTTTATGCTATGCTTCAATCTCCATCTAATATTCTAGGCTATGCTGACTAGGATAAGTGCATGAGTGGCTACATGTAAGCATAAGCAAACACACTAGTGTAGGTAGTAGCACAATCATGTTATCTATGATGTGAATAGTTAATTTTAAATATTTAATAAAATTGTTGATAATTTAGAAATTCAAAATGATTTTTGCAACTTTATGTATTAATAGTTATGATTGAAAGTTGATTTTGTGAATACAAATGGATTCAATAAATCAATATATGATTTCACTTGCAAATGACATTGAAGACATACTCACAATATTTTCATAATGTAACTTTATGCATTTTAATTATTCATGATGATTATTTATTCTAAATCTTGGTGAAATAAATCTTGATTATCTCAAAATTAAAACAAATTCAATATATTTTAACACTAATAAGTGTGTTGACCTCACTTTTGGAGTGAGGATTGATCATCCACATCTTAGATCTAGGGACCTTCTAAACACTTGGATTTTCTTAGTGCCAGGACACCTCTAGCGATTAAGGGGACACTAAAACTTAAACTTAGAGACTTATAAGGCATAACCCTAAGCTCAAAGTCACTTAAACCAAGACTCATACCTATTCGCTCATATAAACTTAAGCTCATGTGGATAGAGCTAAACCAACCTCAAACTTATTCAATTAGTCTTAATTGAATTTGATTTTATAATCCAAACTCTAAGCCAAACTAACTTAGACCTTAATCCAAGCTAACTCCGCCACGATCTTATAACTCAATTCAAACCCATTCAAGCAAACTAAATCAATTTGATTTTCTCAATCACTTCAATTATTCATTAGATCATTTTAAGCCACTTCAACACTTGCAATCAATCCAATTGAACCAAAGGAAGATGTCCAACCCAAGTTAGACCATTTGACATAAAAAGTTCAAATGAGCAAAAATCTAATTAAACCCAAATCAATTACAATAAAGATCACAAATCAACTTCAAACTTATCATTGAACACACCCCAACCATCCATAACCCCAATTGGTCCAAGTTAGCTTGACCAAGTCACTTGACCCAAAGTGACACAAAAGGGCAAATGTACCAAACTTCAATTAAACTCTCATTAGATCAAATCAGGCCACCTAATTCCTTCATTGATGATTGTAAATCATTTTTGAACACTCCACTACAATCAATTGAACTTAATCAAGCCAATTGGACTTTTTGACCCAAGTTGACCTAATTTGACCTAAAGGGCTAAATTGGGCCAAATCAAATCTCAAATCAAATTAATTAAAACCACTGCTTCCAACCAATCACTAATTCAATATTAAACATAATCCAACCTTCAATTGGATCCAATTTGATCAACCTAACCCAATTAGCCGACTTAGCCTAATTTGACATAAAGGGTCAAATTGAATCAAATCACTCTATGGTCCAAATTAATTCAAATCAACTACTCCAATCAATCACCAATGATCAATTGAATATAGACCTAACCCATGCTCAAGCCAATTTGACTAATTTGGTTAAATCGGTCAACATGACCCATTTGATTCAAATTGAATCATATGAACCAAATCCAAATCTAACTCAAATTGAATCAAACCAATTGAGCACTCACTCATTTCAAATGACCAATTAAACTTACCCAAACCCTCACTTTGACCCAAGTTGGTCAATATGATTAACTTAGCCAAAGTTGACTCATTTGACCCATATGGATCAAATTGAGTCAAACCCAACTAAACCAAGCCCAAATCTAACCAAACTTGGCATGACTCACCCTTGGGTCACCATGGGCCTATCAAAGTGGGCCCAACTCATGGTGAACCTAATTTGGATCAAACTCATTGAACCAACCCACCTAAATGGGATAAATTCTCTATTTGGATGAGTCCTCCACCTCCTTACCTCATGACAACCACCTTTGGATCTTCTTGGGCAAGAGGATCACTAACCAAACCTAACCGAAAGCTGTTGGGCTCAATCTTTGGCCAAGAGAGGGTGAGTTCACCCATGAAAACCCATTGGTCCACCTAAAGGAGAGGGTACACCTCATGTCAACCCACTACACTCCCTAAGCCTCTCACCCTTAGCCACCTCAGTAGTCCCCTACCATCTCTGGCTACCTACTCCGGCCAGACAGCTACCAAAGGCTAAACTAATTCTAGCCCTTAGTTCAGTTGGGGAGGAGAGTATACTTCTCTCCAAGGATTCAAATTGAGCATAGACCTTCCCTAGAGAATTTTGCATAGTCCCTACCCTCTCCCGAGCTCCTCGTGCACTCAACCACCCGTGATACTATCTCTCGATCAAACCAAAGAACCTTGTCCGTCCAAGTTTCCTAAACCTCAACCAAACCTAAAGTAACTCTTCCCACATCTTCACCTCACTCCGGTGAACTGAAATGAATCATTTACCAAGCGATTCGACCACCAAAAGATGCCTCAAGACTAACTCTGGCTAGCTTTGCAATGAAATTTTGTCCAAAGAGCGATTGATGAGGAGGTAACTCGTGATCTTCTCTACAGGGCTTTGTCTCTTTAATACAAAGCTACACCTATCGGCAGACCGTCGGTTTATATCTCCAGCGAGGTAAAAATCTAGCAACCGTAGCTTTGGTCCCTAAGTGTTGGTCTTTTTTTGAAGCGAATCGTGTTTTTTTGTGTGATTTCAATTGTAGGAACCCCTTAGATTCATTCCCTTATCATTTTAGAGTCAATTTCTCCATCAAATAAGCTTCAGTGAGCTTGGATGGAGCAGCAGAAGGAGAATGGTGTCCGCCTTCCTGCACTTGTGGGACGATGAATCACCGGTCATCCATTCCTCGTGATTAGAATGGATGACCGTGAGACGAAATCGCATCCGCCGCCATTGAGTCGGCTACTGCGTCGGACAATTTAAATGACCAATACCATGGTGCCATGTGGAAAGTGCTACCGCGTCAGCGTCCATGTGACGCCGAAGGTTTAAAGGGTTAATTAGGCTTTAAAATTTAATTAAATGACTAGAACTTCAAAAAAAAGCATAACTAATTGTAAAAAATTCAAAAAATCGAACAAACCCATTTTGGAAAGGTTAGATAGAGGAGAATTTAAGAAAAATAAAATCCCTAATTTATTCCCAGTAAAGAGTGGTTAATTAAAGTTTGAAGCTTAAGTTAATTATTTTAATTAAGGTCAAATTACTTGGCTAATTAATTCTAATTTTGGTGAGATGATTTCATGGGATGTCCTCTGCCTCCCATAATTTTTTTGGAATTATTTGCCATGTAATTTAAGGAATTTGGAATTTCAATCCTAATCACTCTTAGTAATTAATTAAATAATGATTAAAATTGATAAACTACAAAAATAAGATAATTAATGATAATTAATCATTGTGACCAGTGGAACTAGTGAGGAGAAGTAATTATGACCCCTTTCTTAATTTTTTTTCCAAATGTGTTTCCTTAAGAAGTTTAATTAACATATGCAATAATTAGGAATTAATTAGGAAAATTAATGTAAATGAAAATCAAATAAAATTAATAATTATATCAGATAATTAAAACATAATCTATTAATTCACCTTTATGTGTTTAATAACATAAAGTTATTAAGAAAATTATGATTAACTCATTGGTATGGGAAAGTCATAAGAGTATTTAACTTAGATTCTTTCCTTCTTTAATTCAATTAACTCTTAAGTATGAGCCTAATTTCATTAGATTCTTGCAGGTGCATTGCAAATTTTACTTTCCTAAAAGCATATCATTGAAGGCATATAATCAAATAGTTAATTAATTTAAAGGAGTTTAGGTAAGGGTAATTAAGTTGATGTGCTTAGTGATTTAAACATAATCAATCCATAACACCTAATTAATTATTTTCTTTAAATATATCAAATCACCAACATGGAATGGGGTAAATACTAATTATCATTCTTTCCTTTATAGAGTTTAACAACTTAAATTTCAAAATCAAACCTTGTAAGAACTTTGGTTAGTCTTAAAGAATCCTTATTTGGCTTGATTATCCTTAAGACTTAATGTAATTTAATATGTTATGTGGCAATGTTTAGTAATTTATTTTCAATCATTATGAATGTGTATGTCATTTGTTTCACATGTTCACCCATTTAGAAAAAAAAAATCAAAAGAACATGGTTGCATTTAAGTTGCATGTGTTGGATAAATATTATATGGAGTGGATATTATCACTAATAAATCTCACATTACTTTTAAAACTATAAGATAATGATGTAAAATTTAAACTAATGTTGATTATAAATGTTCAACTAAAGTTTATATTATTTTGTTTCCATGGTTCATGTGTATGTTTATATATGTTTGGAGTTGGCAAGTATATAGTCTAGACATCTCGGGAACACGAGGCTTTAAGTAGCCCCAAGGAGGTTTTAGATAATCTCACTTCTCTGGTTTAATAACGACACATACTTGCTTAATATCATTCATGTGCATGCATATGCTAAAATTTGGGATTAAACTTTGCTTTACATGAATAAAAGATTTGCTTTTATACACCCTTTGCATGATTATCATTTTCATATTTATGTATATGTTTACATGTATTTAAGTTAGTAAATATATAGTCTGGACATCCTGGGAATATGAGATTTTAAGTAGCCTCAAGGAGGTCTTAGGTAATCTCACTTCTCTGGTTTAACAATGGCACATACTTACATAAACTTATAATACATATCTACATATGCTTAACTATGGAATGGAATATTTCTCTTCTACCATATTCATGCATTACAAATATATACATTAAATCAAATGTCATGAACAATAAAAATGACGATGTGTGTCTGCTATTGATGGAAAGAAGTAGTGGAATATTATTTATGTAATAGTGATTTAATTTTATTAATCATAAGATGCCTTTTATGTTTGAATAAGATTCCTTAAGACTAACCCAAACTTAGGTTCAATAAAATATTTATAAATGGTTCACTAGAAACCAAAAACCATAATAATATACCTCTAAAAAATAACTTAGGGTGGTGGTGGTGGGGGGGATCTAACCCCTTTCTTCTCTTCACAATGATTAGATGTTAAGTAGAGATTAAACAAAATAAAAAAGTGTAAATTAAAATTAATCAATTTATTCAAAGATTTGAAGTGAAATCTCCCATAATATTTAACTTAAATAATTTTAAACTTTAGATAATCACACTCTTAAAGATTAGTCAAGACACACCATACTAAATCTTGGCACACACATTAGAATACTAAGTCACCAATTCTAGTCTTATGTTAGGCCAGTGTATGTTATGGTGTTATGCTTTATTTTATGATGTAATCTTTTAGACGGGATGTTAGGTTGCTAATAGCCTAATAATGCTTTCTGTAAGAGATTGTGCTAAAGAGGTCGTTGTAATAATAAGTAAATATAAATGTTCTTGCTTTTAGGTGTTGCTTATGCCCCATAAGCATAATTCAATTAGGATATGTGAGCTTGGCTACCTAAGTGTAGGGTGTTAAGTCCAAACATGTAAAATATAATTGCTTGGCTTGTATACTTATTTAGCTAACATATGTTTTATAAGTGTAGTTAAATTTATTTATAAATATGTACTTTTTGTAATATGATTAGTGCTATGGGGTTTAGGATGAGCAGTGGCTAGAAGATAAAGACTTGGGAGGCCTTGTGAAGTCTAGAGCAAACTAATCTAAAAAAATGAAAGAAGGATAAGAGATTGAAGACCCCCATAGAATTTATTTTTTTAATTGCAATATTCAATTATAGTTCAGGTTATATAAGGGTAGTGTTTGACTACCTAATTTTTTTTCTTTATGGGGTGTATGGCGGTACCCGGTCACACCGGCCTCTTATTCTTTAACGAAATTCATATGCTTAATTATTGTGTTTAGATTGCGTAATAGAAATTGTATGTTTTTCTTAGGTTTCTTAAAGTGTGTATGTTTGATGTGTGGCTTGGATGTGGTAGGCTCTTTAGAATAAAAATTAAATTTTCTATCTTTACTAAATAACTCACAATTAAATTTTATTGTAACTCATAATCTCATTTGAAAGCCTAGACTTTTAATCAAGATAATAAAATATTTAGCAACTCTTTAGCTGAATGATTGTATGTTATCACACCATGCATACCATATTATTTTTCTCTTGAGTAGAGAGGATCTCCACTTTGCACGATAGGGGACAAGCTTGACCTATGAGAGTAATCCTTTGTAGTAGAGAATAGCTCTTCTTGTTGATTTAGTTTACAACTCAATTTCATCAAACATTTAGAAATAATTATCCCAAGCCTTGGTTCAAAAATAAATGTGTCAAATGATTTCGAAACTTGTAAAACTTTAACATTAGTCTAAGTCATGTTTTCATACCAAATATTATCTAGTCTTTTATTGAGTGAGTTTAAGATTCTAGCTTTCTTCCTAATTTAATAATAGCCTAACAATCTTGCATCTACATAAGACTGGCCTACATAGTTTTAAAAATCATAGGAGGTGTTAGTTGATCATCACTCTATGCGGTTGTTAGCCTAGAAGAGTGGGATGTATCTATTCTCTCTTGTGTAGATAAATCATTATGTCCCATTTTCTCAACTAAACTCAGGTCATGCTTTAGCTTGTGCTATGGCATTTTAGATTTAGGTTCTGAGCCTACTTATTTTCTTTGGGTTATGTGCATAAGTCCTCAGTTCTTAAGCATTTTAACAATCTTGTGTTCTTGGAGTATAAGCCCTAGCATTCTAATGAGATTCCAAATTATACAGAAGTAAATTTTCTCTTTCAAAAATGTAAAGCCTCATTATAAAGTAGATTAAGGCACTTATTAGGCTTCATAGTATTGCAAGTGCTTCATACTTATTCTCCTCGAATCGATAAATAAGTCTTTCTATTCGAACCTTCTCACTTGATTTCCAAAAGTACCCACTCCTTCGATAATCTATCTTTGAAATCTTTGGAGATACTTATTGACTACTTTAATCGAGAGTAATCTTAGGAAATTTTTATTTCCTGAGATGTAATTAACTATGAAGCTTGCTTCCATAGGGAACTAAAGAGTCTGTCATGAAATAAACCCCATTTTACTTTTCCATGCAAAGTGGGGAAAAGATCTCTGATACATATGTAGATCCATATCCCTTAGGAGTTCTTATTAGGTGATTAGGTCCATTGTGGGGTAATGTTTCTATCTTCTGAGATCGTATACCATATATTAATGTCACACCTGATCACTTCAATAAGTACCCCCTAAGATGCGGTGTCCCTACGACTCCAAATTCAAATACCACAAAGTGTTAAAAGTTTTAATTTAAATATTTTAGAGTCAAGTATAAGTTGTAAGATAGTAAAATCAAACAAGTGTTGAATAACATATGAACTTATAAAACACACTTAATCTTCTAGAGCTTCGTAGTAATTATTGAAAACTTTAATTATTTTATTTTATGGAGCTTGATTATGTTGATCAATTAGGGAAGTACTATTGACTCACTCCAATCGAAGTTCAGGAGTTCGCTAGAAGGTTGTAGGCACAATTCTCCCAAATTTTTTCCCTAGTGTATATATATGTCAGAAATGAAGGATTTAACTTCAAAGATAGATAAGATAATGCTTCAATGCTAAGAGGTCAATGTCTTGGCGTTAAGATCTATGAGATTCCACTAGAAGGATAGAAGAAACAACACATTGGGACTATAACAAAAGCATTGTGGTGATATAAACCATGTAAAAGCATCAGAATTGTAGAGCTTTCAAAGTCTAGGCATTGCTTTCTTGGCATCATGACATTATGAAGTGCCATAGTTAATATTAAAACAATTTTCTACCATTTTAGTGTAATTTTTTCATTGTCTCTTATGTGTAAAAGAAGAATGAGTGTGCTCTAGACTAACTAAAATGTGAAATTTACTAGAGAGGCTTGAGAGAAACCTAATTTTGTACTATTCTCCTCAAATTTTTTTCATTGTGGATTTCTTGGTGTGGTGTAATTTTGTGGCTTTTCTTATTTTTTGATTTTCCACATAAATTTTGGTGCTCTTCTTGATTTTTTGATTTTGTTTGTTTCATTTTGGGTTTGTTCTTGTATTCTTGATTTTGTTTTCTCTCCCAATATGGATAAACCTATTTTGATCTATCTAAAGTATTTCATGATCATTTGAATATCTATGCACTATGCATTCCATGTAATATGTTGACTTGAATAACAATAAATTCAATAAACTTGAAATACTTTATATAAATATTAAAACATATAATTATGCATTAATTATCAACAAAAAAATGATGAACCTAGAAGTTAATCGATCTAATCTCACATCCATAAACTATGTTGTCATTTTACTTTGAATTGTTGTAAACATTCCAAAGCAACTAACAAATGGTGGAAAATAAACATTAGTAATGTAGCCCTTGAGAAAAATAATAATATTATTATTATTATTACTACTACTACTACTATTATTATTATTATTATTATTATTATTATTATTATTATTATTATTATTATTATTATTATTATTATTATTATTATTATTATTATTATTATTATTATTATTATTATTATTATTATTATTATTATTATTATTATTATTATTATTATTGTTATTGTTGTTGTTATTGTTATTATATGTGTGTGTGTATATGCAAGTGTTGTGATAAATATATTCTATATTTTTTATGAGACATTCAAATTGAGGGTGTTAATTTAGGTTCATAGGTTAGATTTGAGTTTGACTAAAAAATGATTTGATGCAAACAATATCAACTCAAACCTGACACATTTTTAAAATTGGATGAAAATCTAAACCTAACCTTACTTGATCAAACCTAGATCAAACATGACATAACACAAAAAAAGATTTAAGTTGTGATAGGTTAGTGTCAACTAGACTTGAATTAAACAAGATTATTAGACTTGGGCAAAAAAATTATAAGTTTGTTTATTGAATACTATGTAAATAATTACACTATTATTTTTGAGGTAATCTAAATTTGACCCTCTTTTTCATGTTAATTAAGTTGACCTAAATCCAACTAAAATCTCACATTGGTTAGTATGATCCTAGATTTTTTGTAATAAGTTTTGAGTTAGGATATTATGTCAAGTCTAATATTAACACCCCTAGTTGAAGTAGGCTTTATGTTTGTGAGAAATTCATATCAGTAGATAAATGAGTTGAATAAAAACATAAAAGTTCAACTCATTTGATTAAATGATCTGAGTGAAACAATACTTAGGCTTACTTAAATTTTATCATGTTACACCCTTACTCAATATATTGTAATTTATTTTGTAGTTATTTCCTTCAAGTATAAGTAAATAGATAAATATATAGAACTATCAAAAACACGCTTCTTATAAAATTTTCTCATAGAATCTTCTATTACAAATCACATCAAAAATTCACTATTTTTTATGAAAATTTTACTATAAAGAAATTATTCTCATAACTTATTTAATATTAAAATTTATTTTTTGAAAAAATATATATTAATATTATCAGTATATATTTTCAATCAATTAATCATAATTGTTAAAAACTATTGATGGAAAATAATTTTGAATATATTAATTATTTAATTTTAAGTCTAAATGAATAATATTTGCTCAAAGTATTAAACATTGCAATTAATTTTTAACATGTATATCTCTATTTTGTGATATAATAATAGAAAATAGAATGATATCAAACTTTTTTTTTATCCAACATAAACTTTGTTGTGAATTCCAATTTTCAAAGTATTTTGGAGCTACAATGGTTGAACTAACACCAAATAATTTTTTTTAGGCTAAACAAACTTTAAAGGCATGTATATCTTTTATTGAAATGATCATCTTATCATAATGATTTCTTGAAATATAGATAACATAAATGATTTGAATCTAAGTCCTAAAAGGGTATAAACCATCTAAACTAAATCAAATTAAATTGAGGTCTGATCACATGCAAGGGGCAATGTCAATTTTACCATCATTAAGGTCGCTCGATGCTTATGAGATTAATTCATGAAAAGTTCTTTTTGTGAACATCCATATGGTGTCATTTAATTAATTATGTTGACTAGCACAATGTATTCTAAGATCTAAAACCCTAATGTGAGAAATATCATAATGCTTTACTTGTAAAGTGTATATTTCAATCAAAATTTACTCAATCAAAATAATCCACACAAAATTAATTAAATATAATCAAGCTCAAATCTAGTGGGCCCTCCTTAATCTCATGTTCTTAATCTTTAGTACCTTACCTAGATGTTATTAGGACTATATAAGTCTATATATAACTAGAAAAGTAAGACATACAAATTAGGCCACCCTTTTTCTAATATTTATAAGCATATGATATTTAGGTATTTATAATTTAGAATGATAAGTTTAAGACCTTAAATGAAAGCAATAATATATATCAAAATTTCTATGAAATAAAATTAAATCAACTCCTTTGAGCTTACATAAATATAGTTTGGAAGCTCAAGATGCAAATCATAAATTCTTTGGTCTTTCTTATAATCCTTGACTCTAAAACAAAATTTAGATAAAGGTATAGTGGTGTTTATTTTTGAATGTGGTTAGGTGGATACCACACACATCTTAGGGGGCACTTATTGAAGTGATCAGGTATGACATTAAGGTATGATGTACTATCTCAAAAAAAATCACCTTACAATGTACCTAATCACCTAATTATGACTCCTAAGGCATGATGAGTTTTCGAATATACCATAGCTCTTTCCCCAGCTTTACATGAAAAAGTAAAACATGATTTATTTTAAGTCAGGTTCTTTATTTTCCCATGGAGGCAAGCCTCCATAGTTAATCACATCCTAGAAAAATGAGATTTTCTAAGAATACTCTCGAGTAAAGTAGTCAGTTATTCTCTCCAAAGATTTTAAGGTTAAGACTATCAAAGGATTGGTTGTTTTGGAAAATCAAATGGGAATGTTCAATTGGAAGACTTATTTTGGGATCCAAAGGAAGATAAGTAGGGCATGCTTATGATACTAGGAGGCCTAGTAAGCATTCCAACTTATCATATGGTGAGGCTTTATATGTTTGAATGAGAGAGGATTTATTTTGTTTGAATTAGAGTTTCATTAGAATGCTAGGGCTTACAATCCATCAACATAAGATTGTGAAAATACTTAAGAGGTGATAATTTATGCTCGTAGCCCAAGAGAAACAAGTAACCTCAGATCCTAAATCTATAGAGCTTTAACATAAATTAGAGGACAAACTAAATCTAAACGAAAAAGGGGACATAAGGGTTTATCTCCACAAGAGAGAGTAAACCCGTCTGACTTTTGGACTTACAATTGCCTGGAGTGGCTGCTAGCTAACATCTACTATGATTTAAATTCATGTAAGCATGTCTTATGAAAGTGAAATATAGTTGGGCTCTTATTTAATTATAAAGAAACTAAAGTCCTAAACCCTCTCTCTAAGAGACTAAATCATGAGTGGTATGAGCATATGACTTAATTTAAAATACAAATTTTTATAATTTTTATAGTTTTTATTTCATTTTGACACATTCATTTGGACAAAAGCTTGAGATATTTATGCCTAAATACATGATAAAATAGAGTTGTTAGCTAAATTAACAAGAAGAGGGTGCTCTCCACCACAAGGGAAGCTCTTACAGGTCAAGCATTCTCCTATCATGCAAGGATGAAAATCCCTCATATTCAAGGAAGAAGGAATATGACATGCATGATGCGAGACATAAAATATATAACTTAGGGGTTTCTAAATCTTTTAACTAAATTGATTACAAGCTAGGCTTTATGATGAAGTTTAAAGTTATTTTAAAATTTAATTATGAGTTGTTAATTCAGTAGAAAAATTAATTTTATCTTAAGAGCCTACCGTATCCAGACCATACATTGAAACATTAAACATTAAGAAATTATGAAAAGCATGATGTTTCTAATGCTCAAACTGAACATATCACCAATCACTTTTATAAACTATCGTGAAAGAATAAGAGGCCTATGCGGCCGGGACCGCCGTATACCCTGAAAAAGAGAAAAATTGGGTAGCTGAGCTATACCCTTATACAACCTGGAATATAAAAGAATAATTATAATTAAAATTAAATTTATGTTATGGGGATATTCTTTATTTCATTTTTTCATGTCCTCCTTCTCTTCCTTTTGATTTGATTTGCTTCAAAGGCATCATAGAGCACCCCAGGACAAAGCCTTCTAGCCACTACTCATCCTAAAACCTATAACAATATTCCTAATTCCTATTACAAAATTATATTTTATATAAAAAAGTAATTCTAACTACACTTTTAAAATAAATATTAGCTGAACATACATACAAACCTAAAGCAGTTATATTCATAATTTGGATTTAACACTCATCACATGGGTAACCAAGTCCATCTGTCCTAACTTAGATTATGCTTAAGGACTTAAATAACACCTAAAAGCAAATAATATTTATTTTATATTTATCACAATTGTCCCTTTTAAGCACAATCTCCTGTAGAAAATATGATTATGCTAGCAACGGCCTAACATCCAGTCTACGAGTCATACACCCTACCATTCAGTCTAAAACTTTACTTCACAAAATAAAACATAACATCTCACTTACATCATTCTAACCTAGGACTATAAGTGGTGGCTTAATTCTAATGTGTGTGCCAAGGCTTTGGTTGGTATGTCTTACTAAACATTGAAGTTATGATTTTCTAAATTTGGAATTGTTCATGTTAACAGGTTGGATTGTTTCAATTTAAACAATTTAATTGATTTTTTTTTGTTTCAATTTTAAGTTCATTTTTATGTTTAAGTTGAATTTATATTTTAAAGAATGAAGAATAAGATAAATTTTGCTTAGAATAGAAACCATTTCATTCAACATTCTAATCCTAATAGAATGAAACTTTCATCCTGAGATAAAAGTTTATTCTAAGGGCCGAACTAAGAACCTAAGTATCTTAATTAACCTATTTGAATTTATGTAAATGATTCAATTAAATTGATTTGATTTGATTTAGATTTTAAAGTTTAAGTTTATTTAACTTCATGTATTTTGATTGATTAATTTTGGATTAGATGTTTTGATTTAATTAAATTTTGATAATTCAATATCCTTTGAATTAATATCTAATTCTTTTCGCTTGGGTTTTGATTTAAGATATTAATTTATATGATATTTATTAAATTATTTCAATATTGTTTAAATTTAATGATTTCATCTTTTCATTTAAGATTGATTTGATTTAGTTAAAATATTTTAGTTTAATTAACTTCTTATTTGATCAAGGTTCAAAGCAACTTTTTATCTGGAATCTAATTAAGAGTTTGAACATTTGGTTTACTAAATTTGGTGATTTAATTTATATATTGGTTTTAGTTTGAGGATTACTTAATTTAATCTTTTAATTTGACTTAATTGATTTGATTTGTTAAGTTTTATTAGTTTATGGATTTGCTTAGTTAAGTGAATTAAATGTTTGTTTTGAGTTCAATTAAATTTGATTATTTGTATTTAGAGTTTCATTTAATTTGATTCATTTATTAGAATTTGGTTATTGACTTTGAATAATAGTTCATGTTTAATTTGATTATTAAACTTGTATGTTTGATGATTAATTAATTCATCTAATTCAAATGGATTGATTTGAACCTAACTTGATTATATATTGATTTGATTAAGGTTTACTTTAGTTTCATTTGATTTGATTTGATTATGAGTTGTGATCTATTTGATTTAGGGTCTGATGATTAATTAGGGGTCAATTTAGTTTTGTTGTTTATTGAATTTAAGTGATTTCATATGATTGAGGTTTAATGCATAACATTTTAATTAGATTGGTTGTTTCCATATAGCCAACTAAGCGATTAGATAGTTTAAAGTTGGATTGTTTATTTTATTTGTTTGGCTAAAATTTAATTTAGATGATTAATCAAATTAAAGTTTAGTTATAATTCTTTGTCATTTTGATTAACCAAAATGAGTTTTTTCTTTGATTAATGGTTTAGTTGGATATGATTGGATGTTCATAATTGATTTGATTAGTTAATAGAAGCTTGATTAGTGATTACTTCATCTAGATTAATTCATTGTAACTTAGGTTTCATTTGATTAAGCATTTGATTGTCTTAGTTTATTTAGATTAAATTTCCTTAAATGAATTAATTGAATCAATTATGATTTGATTTGATTTGATCAATTATGTTTAATTTGTTTAGAATGTATTTAATTCATATATTAATTTTTTTAATTTGATTAAATTATTTAATTTAATTTAATCTTTATTTAATTGATTTGGCTGATTTAATTTGTTTGATTCGCTTAATTAAGGTTTAATCATGGGTTGATTAGTCTTCTTATCAAGTTGAGTAGAGCTTGATTTGATTTAGGTTATTTATTTATTGAAGCTTTTAATTTGATTTCATGTTGATGTAGTTAATTATTTGATGATTTAGGTTTATTAAGTTAAGTTTAATTTAGGATTTAATTGATACTTAATTGTGATTTAATTCAGTTCAAATTTATTCTTGATTAAGCTTAGGTTTAGTTTAGTTTCAGTTGAAGGTCATGTGATGTTTACTTGATTTAACTTAGAGTGTGGTATTTATGATTTTATCTTGGTTATTTTAATTTATTATGGTTTAGCCTTGATAAATTCAATTAATGTTAACTTTGATGATTTATTAAACCATAATTTTAAATAATTTTTTAACTTTAGCAAATTATATTATTTTCATAAGGTTATTTGATGTTAATTAGAGTGGTTTAAACCATTTTTATGATTTTTCTAATTTTCTAGATTTTTAAATTAATTATTTCATGAAATTAGATATTTGAACTTTGAAATTCAATGCCTCCTAATCTATTCATCATTTTGATTTGAAATTTTATGGTATGTGCATTTTAACCTCAATTTTAATCCCTAAAAATTTTAGATCAATCTAATTGATATTTTTAGATTAATTAGTAAAATTTGGTATTCACTAAAAGCTAATTAATCTCAAAATATCCAATAAAAATTAAGGATATTGAATTTATTAGATTCTTTTCAAGAATATGAATCCAATGAGCCCTTATTTAAAATTTTTTGTTAAGTATTTTAGGTTTTAGGATTTTTTTTGAAGTTTTAGGCCTTTTTTAGTATTTATTTAATTCCAAAAAATCCTAATTTTCTTACTTAAACCAATCAACGCCACACGACACTGATGGTGCAAGCTGTTACATGTGACAATGTGGATTAGTCCATGTGAAATCCATGTAGATTGAGTGCGAAAATCGCGGGTGTAGATCTAACCGTCCGATCAAAGATTAGACAGTCCATATCAAATATATTTATCTAATGGATGAAATAAAATCTTCTAACATTTTAATCTTAGCCATCCATCCCAATTAATGTGGATCGAATGGTTGCCGGCTCATCCTCCACATGGACGGTGAACTAGAGCCGGCGAACGAAAATTTGACGCCACATGTCCGTTTTGGCTTGATTTTCAGCCGAATCTCATCAAAAAAATGCTCGCTCTTGCATTAGGATCAATTAAAATAGAAAGTGCAAGGGCTATCTAATGGATATTCCTAAGATCATGCAAACATTATCACAAACAAAGAGATTTATGGCCGACTAGAAATTGAAGAAATTGCCTCACTCGAGCCACTGTTGAGTGGTCGAATTAGTTAAAAAAATATTCCTAGATGTGAGACGAAGCTCCAAGGTGAGTGTGCTCACTTGCCTCCTCTCCGGTCATTGGAGACATCAACCACCATCGCCTTTCACCAGAGTTCAATGTATTTTGGTCGATTTGAAGTCGGGGAAGGTGGGGGAAAAGCTCGAATTTTCTCCTTAGATGATGGTGAGTGTGTAGGGAATGTTCAAAAGTGTTGAAATAGGCTATAGTTGATCTTTTACAGATGGCCAACCCCCTCCCCATTAATGGAGTTTGGAAGTGGCTGGCCATAGGGAATTGGAGTTTGGAAGTTGATGTGGGAGGTGATTAATTTATTATAGACAATCCTAAAGTTAAGCAAAAGGCATGGTGCAAGGAAGCATGAGAGATTGAAGAGTTTGAAAACATGTTACATTTTCTTCGCTTTGCATTTAATCTGGCTTTCCACTTGGTTTCATCCAGCCACAAAAGTTGAAGTTCAAATCTTGCATGAGGGAGCTTAGCTGGTTTTAGGTTGCCAAAATCCAATTTGGACTTACATTTTGAATTGGGTCAACTCATGCTGACCCAAATAAGTTGGATTGAGTTTAAGTAGCCCAAATTGACTTAATGGCTTTGGGTGTGAGGTTCAATTATAACCAATTGATCATTTCATTCATATGAGTTTAATTATTTTAATTTGATTTGATCCTAAAATGATTTAAGCCCATTTTGACCTGCTTTGAGCAAAGTGGATCAAATTGAGTTCACATGGCCTAATTGGTCATGTTGGGATTGGATTAGACTTCAATTATGTTTGATTAATCATTTATGATAATTTTGATTGATTAATTTTGTTTAGTTTGGGTTAATTTTGAATTTGACCTAAGTTTGACTAAGGTTTAACCAACTTTGACCAAAATTGGTTGAGTTGATTTATGTGATTTAATTTATTATTTTATGTTTAGATTATGTTTCAAGCATATTTTATGAATTATTTGGAATTCTTTTGGTAGATTATTTCATCTAATGTAGATTAATTTTGGGTTCGACCGAAGTTTGACCAAAGTTGAATTTAAATGGTTAACATGCATTCATTTAGGTCAACTTATTGAATTGGTTGAATTAATTAGATCCAAAAATTATTTGAATTATTCTTATATATGAGTTTAAGATAAATTCAAATGTTTAATTTGAATTGATTTTTTGAATTTAGCTCAAATAAGTCTACTTGGGCCAACTTGGGTTAAGTGGCTCAATTAACCTATTTGAGAGCTTATTGGATTTAGATTTATTTATATTTGTATTTAAGCATATTTATTTGATGGTTTTGAGCCTTTGGAGTAATTCAATTTGGCCAAATTTTAGCTCATTGATTTTTGACTTAATGGGTCCCACATGGATCAACTCTAGGTCAAATGACCTATTTGCCACTTTGAATCTCATTTGAATTTATTTTTGAGTTCATTTATATTTATGCATTAATTCTATGCTATTGGTTCGATTTAATTTGGTTTAATTTTAATTTAATTTAATTTTATTTGAGGTGATTTTGAGTTTAAAAGGGTTAATTGAGTTAATCAATCTAATCACCTCAACCTAGGCTCAATTGAATTTAGATTTTAATTCAAATATGTTTGATTTAGATTTATGTTGAGTTTCATTAATTTGGGTTTACTTGTGGGTTCATCTGATCTGATTGGGTTAGGACAGGTCCTAAAAAGATATAACAAGATGACCTAGCCTCTACTTTAGTATATTGAGTTTGATTTGATTTCAAATTTGATTTTAGTTTCAAGTTTTATATTTTGATTTGATTTGTTATTTTATTCTGGTTTGTTTACCTAGCCACTAAGCATAGTGTCCTAAGTGCCTAATTAGGGAACTCCTAATTAGTTGGGTTAGGGATGATGTTAATCTCATCCAAAAATGAGGTCAATAGGTACAAGTACAAAAGGTTAATTAAAGCTAAAATCAATTATTACACTTCTAAATAACTTTATAGATAAAACTATAAGCTTTAAACATTAAATCAAGTTCATGTTAAACATTAAATAGTAGTTAAGATCTAAATTAAGATACATTGAGTACTCCTATTCACCTTTAGAGGTGTAAGCCTTATCAACATAATATTTCATAAAGAAAATCTATAAACCTTATAAATACAAAAAATGTCAACAACTTAATCTTTGAGCACCCCCTCAGATTAGGATTTTATACTCCAATTTATGGACATCTAAATGAACAAATAATAAGACTCACCTCTCTAGTTTTATTTATTAAGATGTAAACCAATGAATCCTAGCCAATAAACAAAAGTCAATATATAAGTCCAAGCTTAAAAAAAAATAACTCAATAAATACAACACTATAAGTATTGATTCAATAGATATCAATAATTGGGTTAGCTTTTATCACACTTTTAGTAACTTAAAGTTTGAACATTGATAATATTTTTATAAAACAATTTAAGTCTCATAATTGGAATTATTTATATATAAGCCTAAGTCATTTGATTGAGTCAATATATACCTTATCAAACAATATCTCTAATCTTCATGCACACAAAATTATTAACTAAGGCAACATAGTACCATCAAACTTACAAGATTACATCATAAAATATCAAAATTTTAAATCAAATTTATGCAAAAGACATGAACCTCAATTTATCAAAATTTATCTTTCAATTATAATGATGTAAGACTTAATTTTACCCAAACGTTTGATTCAAATTATTACCACGTGCTTGAATCATGTCTCTTTTTCTATGAAATATAAGGATGTATGCATTAGATTTGCCAAAATATCCAACATGGTGAGTTCATATTAAATACATAAATCTCAAATATCTTGGGCTTTATCTCCCAAATATAAAGATGCTAGCCCTAACTTCTCTTAAATTTCAATATTAAGTTTTTACCAATCACACAAACTTTGAATCTCATGTAATCTCTATGAAACAAAGGGATATACAATCACCTAAAAAAATAAATAAAAATCAATCTATAAATTTCATCAAACTTCTCTAAATCCCAACAAATATTAATATTTAATTACAAGCCATCTCTACCATAGATAAACATGTAGCCTTGTCATTCTTGAAATCAAGACAAGTTTACTTATGTGAACCAAATATTTGCTAAAGTGATCAAATAAAATAAAATGTCACGCTTAAGATAATTCTTAAAATCAATTGCATTCCAATTTGGAGCTAAGTGCATCATAGAGTTTCTTGTCATCTCATAAAGGCTATCATATAGATAGTAGACTTTTTAGAAAAATCTTGGGTTAAATGTTTAACATATGGATCCCAACTTCAAGGATTATCCTATAAAGTTCAAGTCAAATTTTTTTATAAGCCCTAGAATGCTCATCCTTCAACTGTATCCTTGATCTAAATTTTAATACTTGAATTGATAGCCATCTATGCTTCTAAGTCAATCTCAATATGATTTGTCCAAGCCTAATGTGCAATACCTCTAGTGCTTTGATGCAAATTTAAATGTCTAGATTTTACCAATGAAAGGATGATATTCTTAAGAATATCATCATATTGGTTGACTTGAAATATCTAAGAAATGATAATTCATGGTCGCTACTCTAAATCTCTCTGTTAATATGACCTCTTGTCCTTTATCATTGATAGATTAAGTTTACCAGTTCAATCCAAGACAATTTGACCATATATCTTGATTGAATTGACTGCATGTTCCTCCTATTCACGCGCCATCAAATACAAATCATAACTCCAACAACCAATTGGAACTTCTAGATAGACCTTATTCTATCCAAAGAAAATCTTTGGGAAGGCGAAAAAAAAAAAAATTGCCTCTAAAAACTCTATACTACTCCACATTCAATCACCATACTTTAAACAAAAAACCCAAAGAGAACCATGAATACTTTCATAGCTCATAGTGCCCTAATTACTAAAATAAACTTTTATAGAATACAATTTTCAATTCCTTCACTCACTACTACTATCATCAATCTATTGACTCTATTATTGTTCCTATTCTCAACTCTTTTAGTCATACAAATAAATACTTACTTATCACATCCATAAATTATATAGAACAACAAAAAACATCTCTTTACACCATTATTAACATATTTAAAATAATAAAATAGAACCAATATTATTTGTCATGGACTGCACGTATAGTTATTTTACTAATAGTCGCTGGTCACAAATTCAACTCTTTTATCATATATTATCAGAGTAAGATGTGTTTGTTATTTTTATTTTTATGCTAAGCAGCAGTGCAGTCACGCAACTCAGAAAAATAAATAAAAATATTTAATGCTTCACGTTTTTCTGATTAACATTGTACAAAAATTCGTCGTTTTCCAAATAAATTATATAATATTTTATAAAAAATAACTCAGTTGAATATAAATCACATTCTTTTTTTTTTATTGAGCTACGTAAATTATAAAATAAAAATTGAAAAATATTTATATTTATTTTAATTTTTTTATGTTTATATCTTAATTTTTTTTTTAAAAAGAAAAATTTATATACTTATCACCTAATTCTTATGTATTTATATATTTAATAGTTAAAGTTAAATATTTATTTATTTAATATTTTTTTATATTTAAAAAGTATATTTTATTTGTGAATGATGATGATATTTTTGATGTAATATTGAAGATTGAAATATTTTATACGTAAAAATTTAATTTAAATATCTAAATATATAAGAATTTTGTTATATATATATAAATCTCTTAAAAAAATATTTGATATTAATATGTTCTTATTTTTATGTAGTAGAAGTCAGTGGCTGCATTAATGACATCAATGATTTGTGGTATCATTAGATAATTAGGGATGATTGATAGCAACTAGCAGTCTCAAATTACTAAAAAGCTATTATGATTATTTTTAATAATCGAAAATAAAAAAACTTAAGAACATATTAAATAAGTACATTTTTAAAAATAATATTAATATAAAAAAATATAAAATAAAATTAATCTCAAATAAATTTTAAGGGGCAATTTAATATCACTTTTATTTTTATTTTATATTTTATTTTGTTTATATTTTATTTTAAAATAAATTTTATTTGATTACACTGTTTATTTTTAAAAATATTTGAAATATCTAAAAAATATTTTGAATATTTTTAAAAATAATATTATTTGTTTTTAAAAATAAAAAATAAAAATATATAAAAAAAATACTCTAAATAAATATTTTTAAAGTAATATACAAATAAAAATAAAAAATAAAAAATAAAAATAATCCCAGACAACTCCTAAGCTTTTCAAGAGCTTGGTATTACTCAATATAAATTGATAAGCACTCATCTCATAGTGCAAATAAATATGAGCCATTTTACAGCAAATATAATATTGAATGCAGGACACCCAAATAAGAATAATAATATAAATGAGATAAAAGAGAAGCAAGTAATGCGTTCATTTAAGTCAAATGTAATAAAATATAATTATATATTGACATATTTATTTTTAATTTATAAATGGAAACAAGAACCTCTATGTTCTTTTCTATTTAACTTAAATAGTTTTTTTAGGACTTAAAAAAATATTTGTCTATTATACGATCATAAAAATCTCAAATTATATGTAAATTTCAGTTTAAAAAAATTATTATCTCATTTAATGAAATGATGATGTAGCAGGAATTTATAATATAATTTATTTAAAGAATTTAGACATACACAAGGATCTTAATTAGTGAAGAATTAAAAAAATATCTTCACATTCATCTTCCTAAAAAAAAAAAAAAATCAAAATTTAAATCTAATTGATATGGCTCTCAAAATACCACTAGTCAAAGCACAAATCTTGATGTCAAAAGCTATATGATTTTGAGTAAACAAATCGAGATCAAGACTTAAAATATCATTGGAATCTTTGGGACATCAATTAAATCCCAAAACAGCTCTCAAATATGGGGTGTTTATAGTCAATCGAAGGCTCGACGAGCGGATCTAATGAGCCTAAGATCTTATAATTCGACTTCATTTGGGCATCCAAATGCTCAAAATACATCAAATGATCAAAGGAATCATCCCGAGTCCGATCGAGGAGAGTGGTATGGCCTTACATGAATTTAAAGAATGTCCCTCCTCCCATCTATATAAATAGGCCTTCATTCCTCACATGGGAGGCCAAGTGAAGTGAGGTGAAGTGAAGTGAGGAAGAACAAGTGAAGAAGAGGAGGTGCAAGAAAGAAGAAGAGGAAGAGTCCAAAACAAGAAGAAGAGGAGGAACCCAAGAAGGAAGAAGAAGAGAAGAGCCCGAGGAAGAAGAGGAAAAGACAAGGAGGAAGAAGAAGCTCAAGCTTGAAGATCCTCCAAGAAGCACCACGCCACCATCAACCACCATCACCTACCACCTTCATCGCTAATTGTCCCTGATCTCCACCTACTACAAAGAACCATTACAACCGATTTGTTACATATATTTTCCTCCCTTATATGCAATTAATCTTGTATCGAAGACTTTGTACTCAAAGGATACATAGTGGAAGCTTTTTTGGCTAGCCTGCTTTTTCGAGATTTTCATGTTAAAGTTGAGGTGTCTTGTTCTCTCTTTAATTACTGTGTGCTTGACTTCAACAAGGTGTAAACTTTCACTCTGACCGGTTTTAAAGACGCACAGCCATCGTGGGAAGAAAAACCCTTCAACCATAATTTCCGTGAACATCCACGTCATGGCCAATAGGCACAACACTCGTCACAACGGAGCCTCTCGCTCCAACTCCCGTCATTCTCAAAACCCATCCCTAAACCAAGGATGCCAAGTTTTTGCCTCACTCGATAGGCATGACCATGTTGAGGCGAATCTCTTTGGAAGATCGTGGTCGAATGGAGGAGTCTCAAAATAAGATGATCCATTTTGCAAGGACTACCGCTACTACGAAACATATCTCCCCAAGATTGCGGTTCTAAGAGGTCAAAACGCTAATCCTCCTAACGCTAGTTCCACTCATCCATCGCGGCTCAACCGTTACTAATCCACCCATTATTATTGTTGATAGCTTCACATGCTCATCTTGTTAATCCCGCTTCATGACATTCAAGTACGACGCTTAATACAAGATGAATTTCACCTTCAAGATAGAAATCATCTTCACCCACACATGCTATGAGGAGTCCTCACCTTTACGCCCATTCTTTGACATCCAATTCGTAGGTTTCAAGCTTCATTGATTCCTATGATGGGGCAATCGACCCACACGAACACATTGACCATTACAGACTATCATGTATATCCAAAGAAGCTCGACACACCGCTTTGTCGTCTTTCCGTTACCCCTCAAAGGGCAAGCTCGCACTTGTTCTACTCTCAAGGGGATCCATCCATACCTTTAACGAACTCGCCGTTCTTTTGTGGAACAGTTCATTGCAAACCAAAGAATCATTAAGGATTCCTCCCATCTTTCCGGTATTCGACAGAACGAGGGTGAATCACTCAAAGAATACTTCCAGAGGTTCTCCTTAGAAGCTCGCCAAATACTGTGAACTCGAACTATTAAGAGGAGTTTTCCTTGGAGGACTCCGTCCAGGGCCTTTCTATTCGTTATTAATGCAGGACACGGTCCACTCATATGCCGACTTAGTTCATCGATAAGCACAAATCTCCGCCGATGAAGCTATTAATGCCCATCGCAAACAATTTGAACAATATGTGGAAACGCAAAAGCACCCGTGAAATGAATGACGCCCATCAAAAGAAGCGACAAGATAGTCATGATCTCCTCCACGACCCATATCAACAACGTGAACCTCGACGGAAAAGACATACACACCCGAACACATCTCGTGTTAACCTCCGATGGCTATTCGCAATGAAGAAAATATCGTGCCGCATCCATTAAAACCGAATTCGGAAATCGAGCAATATTGTCACTTTCATCGGCCGTGGACATACTACCAAGCATGCATACAACTCAAGGAAGAAATCGAGAGACTCATTCAACAAGGATATCTATGTCGGTTTGTGAAGAATCGACCACCTCAAATAAACACACCTCCGTTTGGGGGGCAACCAGGACAATCATCACAGGAACAACCAAATAATCATCAAATAATTGGAGAAATTGAAACAATCGCAGGAGGACCGATACTACCTAATCAAGTTCTCGTCACTACCTCCAAAGAACCAGAGTTGAAGAAGTCTCATATTGATCATTCCATCACTTTCAATGACTCGGACTTAGAAGGAGTCCATATCCCTCATCAAGATCCACTTGTCATCGCGTGGGATCGATCCTTGTTATAACGTTAAAAGAATTTTGATCGACAATGGGAGCTCCGATGTCTTATTTTACTCAACTTTTCTTAACATGGGCGTAAAAAGCTCCAACCGCCGGACCACTATATGGGTTTGATAATCACCCAAGACGCGTAAGGGACAATCACTCTTCCGTTACCTCGGAGAATTCCCTCGACAAGTGACTCATTTAATACAATTCATGGTGGTCAAGTCGATTCGCATATAATGCAATCTTGAGGCCCTCCAATCAATTTTGCTATCATTGCCTCATCTCAAGATAAAATTTCCTACCCCTGGAGTTGGGGTGGTTTGTGGAAATCAACACTCAATCATGTTATCTGACAAGCTCAACCGCCCTTCCATCACCTTGATCAAAGATTTTAACTTTCGAGATGAAAGAGTACCTCAAAAGCTTCTCAGAAGATTTACTCTCAATAGCATTATCGGATGACCAACCATTAAGCAGCAAGTGGGATCTTTACTCGAAGAACAAAGGAAAACTATACTGATTTCTTGTGCGGAAATCAAGACATATTTGCTTGGAGTCCGGCAGATATGCGACAATGTAATCACTCTCAAAATTAATCCAATGTTCAAACCAATCATCCAAAAGAAGCGGAGTTTTGCTTTGATCATCTTCGCTATTGAAGTTAACAAGCTCATAGAAGCGGATTCATACGAGAAGTGCATTACCCAACATGGCTAGCAAATGTTGTCATGGTTAAAAAAATAAATGGAACATGGAGGATGTGTGTTGATTACACTGACCTTAATAAGGCCTGCCCAAAGGATAGTTTTCCTCTTCCTCGAATCGATCAATACTACGCCCGGACATCAAATGCTCGCTTTTTGGATGCTTATTCGGGTTACAATCAAATAAAGATGAACCCGCGGATGAAGAGGCTACTGCTTCAAACATATAAAGGTTTATATTGTTACCAAGTCATGCCATTTGATTAAAAATGCCGGTGCTACCTATCAACGCCTTTATGAATAAGATTTTAAAGACCTACTAGGCCACAATGGAGGTGTATGTGGATGACATGTTAGTGAAAAGTTTAGAAAAGTCACAACATATTTCAGACTTAGAAGCATGTTTCGACCTTCTTCGACGCTATAACATACGACTTAACCCGTGAGAAAATTTCTTGGATTTATGGTAACTCACCGTGGGATAGAGACTAACCCTGAGAAAATCAAAGCTCTCCAAGATATGATTCAAGAATATCAAAGATGTCCAACGTTTGAATGGTCGAATCGCTACACTATCCCGTTTCCTAGCCCGTTCTGGGGACAAATACTTGCCGTTCTTTAAAATATTGAAGGGAGCTAAAAATAATAATTTTCAATGGACCGATGAATGTCAGTATGCTTTTGAGCAACTAAAAGAATATCTAGCATCTCCACCCCTGCTATCCAAACCTATTCAAGGAGAAACGTTATACTTATATCTTGGTTTCTTCCCGCAATAAGCTTCGCTTTTAGTGCGAAGAAGATGGGGCACAACAACCAATTTATTACGTCGAAAATTCTCTCATAGAAAGTCGTTATCTATTTGGATAAAGTGGCTCGGCATTAGTTTTCTCGCAAAAATTGGCCCATACTTTCAAGCTCACACCATCGGCGTTTACACTAATTTACTAGGCCATCTTACGTAAAACCGAAGCATCCGGGAGGTTAATCAAATGGTCTAGAACTGGGAGAATTTGATATAAATTTTTTACCTACCTCCGCCCGCCATAAAGTCTCAAATACTTGCAGACTTTATAGTGGAATGCACCAACCCAACTCTAGAAGAGTTATCTGCTACGTGCTTTTCATCTCCTCAATGGACTCTCTATGTTGATGGAGCTTCAGGAAGTCTCGGTGTCGTGGAATCCTACTTGTTTCCCCAAAGAAAATACCCTAGAGTATGGACTCGCTTAAAATTCCTTGCAACTAATAACATGGCCAAATATGAGGCTCTCATCTGGTGAGACTCACCATCGATCGAAGACCAAAACTTAGTAATTCACACCGACTCCTTTGTCGCCCAAGTTGGAGGAGATTTTAATACTCATAATCCTCAACCGGTGCAATATCTCCACTTGGTAAAATCCCTTCTTACTCATTTCAAGACACATCAAATCATCCACATACCAGAGAGAAGAATACTCGGGATGACGCTCTTGCTAAGCTTGCTACCTCTACCATTGGAGATCTATTTAAGAGAAAGCATGTTGAAGAAATACATTTTCCTAGTATCCAAGGGTCATGGGTAATTCAAACTATTGATGAGGAAAAGGAATGTTCGTGGATAGACCCGATCCTATCTTTTCTACAAGAAGGAACCCTTCTCGAAGATCCAACTTCCAACTGCCTCAAGACAAGCTTCAAACTTTGCTATTATTGGAGGTGAACTATACAAGCTTTTCTGGTCCAGATCTCAAATGCCTTCCACCTTCGTGATTACGAGAGAGGTTCACTGAATATGTGGAGAACACCTTGGAGGAAGAGCATTGGCCCTTAAAATCATGAGGCAAGGGTTTTATTGGCCTACAATGAAACAAGACCTTGAGTTCACAAAAAATGTGCGAGTTGTCAATTGCATTCTAACCTCTCTCACATGCCGCAGAACTCTCATCCTTTCAAAGCCCGTGGCTCTTTGCTGGGGATTGATATCATGGGACCTTTTCCACAAGCATGGCAACGAAAGTTCATCATTCTAGCCATCGGCTACTTCACCAAATGGATAGAGGTCGAACCACTCGCTAAAATCACAGAGGCAAATGCTAAAAAATTTGTCTGGAAAAATATAATATGTCGATTCGGTCTTCCTACAAAGATCATCACTGACAACGGAACTCAATTTACTGGAAAAGTCTTTACGTCCTTTTGCAAAGATCTTCACATTCAACTGCTGCATACGGCTGTAGCACATCCTCAAACCAATGGGCAAACTGAAGTTACCAATAGGACCATACTCAAAGGACTAAAAACATGTCTTGAGAAGGGGGGGCAATGGGTTGATGAGCTTCCCAATGTTCTTTGGGCTTACCGCACCACGCATCCCCAACCGGTGAAACACCATATAACTTGTGTTTCGGTACAGAAGCTATCATACCGGTGGATATCGGGGTTCCAAGTCCAAGAGTCCAGCTTTTCGATCATGGTAGTAATGAAGAAAAACTCCGGACCTAGATCTACTCCAAACTGGATATGGCCCTAATCGCTCTATCACCAACGGGTAGCTTGCCACTTCAACAAGAGTGAAACCTCTCCCATATCTGCCGATGACTTGGTCTGCTAAAGTCAGCAAAGGCCCTCAACGCAATAAACTCTCACCTCTCGGGATGGTCCGGATGTGGTCAGCTATGGTCGAGAGCGCTCAAGCTCAAGGACCCGAAGGAAAAACTCTACCGAACTTGGAATACTAAGAATCTTCAAAAATATTATCGAACTCTTCGCATAATTATGACTTTTATCTCATGTCATTTCATCCTCAGATAACTCGATCCCACCTAGTGGGATTAAAGCTTGTTGTTGTTATTGTTGTCGTTGTTGTTGTTGCAGTTGTTTGTTGTCATTTTCTCTTAAAGCTCATACCCATGTCTTATGATTATATCATTGAACTAGTGAATTCACAGCTTTGTTCTAACAAGATTTGCTTTTACTTTACTTTTCCTCCCACTTGAGAAATATACAACTCATGTTACATCTCAATTGGGACATGATCATTCCCAAGGGGACTTGATCGGACCTCTTCCATACAGGTTAATGTCATAGCAAAACTTCGACAAACAACCTGAAAGGTCAAAAGGTCCTTGGTGGACTTCGCCTCTTCCATACAGTTAACATCATCGGGTAACACCGACAAACAACCTCGGATAGGTCAAAATCCTCGGATTCAATTCAACCTCTTCCATACGGTTGCCATCGTAACACCGACAAATAACCTCGGATAGGTCAAAATCTCGCCGATTCAATTCAATCTCTTCCATACAGCAACGCCATCAAGTCACACTCACAAACAACCTCGGATAGGTCAAAATCAATCCATCACCGGCCGCCGACCATCAATGGCCACCGTTGCGGGTATTTCCATCCACCATAGCCGCATCTGCCGCCGCTGGCCACCTCATGGCCGCTAACCGCGAGTCTGCCGCTACCGTTTGCTGCGTATCGCCTCGGTACCGCCGCATCTCCTCATTGGTCACCATCTTCCTCCTCGCTGATCACTGACACCATTTATCGGCATTACTACTGCCGCCATTCATCGCTGCCACCTCGGCCGCTAACTATTATAGCCATCCGCCGCCATTACTCGGTCTCGTCATCGCTGCCGGCCATCGCCCGAGCATCCCCGGCTACCACACCATATCATCGGGTTATCTCGCTGCCACCATCATTGAGCATCGCTGCTCCGGTTCCATTGATCGCTTCCTAACCGACGGTCACGAGGGGAAACCGGAACCACGATATACCATGGGCCTTGACGTCAACCGGACGGTCCGACGAGGTCGGTAAACCGGAACCACGACGTATACCGTGGGCCTTGATCGCCTCCTAACCCGGACGGTCCGACGGGGTCGGTAAACCGGAACCACGACGTATACCGTGGGCCTTGATCGCCTCCTAACCCGGACGGTCCGACGGCGGAACCACAATGACCGTTGATCGCCAACCCGGACGGTCGAGAACCGGAACCACGACGTACTGGGCCTTGATCGCCTCTAACCCGGATGGTCCGACGAGCCGTAAATCGGAACAATGTATACCGTTTTGACGCCTAACCCGGACGGTCCGACGAGCCGAGAAACCGGAACCACGATGCGGCGTGACGCTTCCTAACGACGGTCCGACGAGGGCTGAACCGGACGAGCGGTAAATCGGTACCGTGGCCTTGTTGTCCTACCCCCGAGGCCAAGAACGGGAGGGTAGAACCGGAACCACGACGATGTACCGTGGGCCTTGAACCGGTCCGACGATGATCAAGGCCTCAATCGCCACCTAACGCCTTGATCGCCTTCTTGATTGCCTCCAAAGGACTCTCACTCAAGAAGAAAGGGAGAGGATAAAGGTGTGCCTCTCCCTCTCACCCTAGGGGGGAATTTATAGCCCCCCACAGGGGCAAAAGGGTAAAAACCCCTCAAAAAATGGCTCAAAACCTTCAAATCGGCGCATGGCCAGATCATGGCGCGAATAGCATGGGCGGCGCTGCAGACGCTGGCGCGGACGACGACGCCAGATGAGACGCTGCTGGCAGCAGGCCTGCCTTCCCGACGGCCCATTCACACCCGAACCATCGCGACAACCGTGGCGACCAAACGCGGCGACCAACCGTGACGGAACTGCCGCGACAATGTCACGCGAGAACGATGCGAATCCATGACGCGGCAGGGCGCGACTCGGTGCATGGCATGCGCGCTGGACGAATCCCGCCGCTGCTCATATTCGACATGCCCGTGCGTTTATCGCCCGCCGCCACTAAAATCACGGGCCGTCGCCCGCCATCGCCACGCAGAGACTCACAAGGCCCCGTTGGCCATGAATGATGCACCGCTCATGTCCCGGAAGCGCTGAAAACTTCCAATTCTTATTTTCGAGCATTTATATATATATTTTTGGATGATTAATATCATCCAAAAATAAAAATGATATGGCTCAAAATACCACTAAAAGCACAAATCTTGATGTCGAAAGCTATATGATTTTGAGTCAAAACCGTCGAGATCAAGCACTTAAAATATCATTAGAATCTTTGGGACATTTAAATCCCAAAACAGCTCTCAAATATGGGGTGTTTATAAGATCGAGCTCGATGAGGGATCTAATGAGCCTAAGATCTCATAATTCCTTTATTTGGCATCCAAATGCTCAAAATACATCAAATGATCAAAGGAATCATCCCAGCCGTCCATCAGGGGAGTGGTATGGGCCTTACATGAATTTACAAGAATGCCCCTCCTCCCATCTATAAATAGGCCTTCATTCCTCACATGAAGGAGGCCAAGTGAAGTGAAGTGAAGTGAAGTGAAGAAGAAGAGGAGTGAAACAAGTGAAGAAGAGGAGGTGAAAGCAAGAAAGAAGAGGAAGAGTCCAAACAAGGGAGGAACCCAAGCAAGGAAGAAGAGAAGAGCAGCAAGGAAGAGGAAAAGCCCAATCAAGGAGGAAGAAGAAGCTCAAGCTTGAAGATCCTCCAAGCGCAGCTCGCCGACCACCATCAACCATCACCACCACCTTCATCGCTAATTGTCCGATCTCCACCTACCAAAGAACCATTACAACTGATCGCTTACATATTTTTTTCCTCCCTCATATGCAAATTGTAATCTTGTATCAGAAGACTTTGTACTCAAACGATACATAGTGGAAGCTTTTCTTGGCTAGGCCGTGGTTTTTCCTCTTTCGAGGTTTTCCAGCGTTAAAGTTCGAGTGTCTCTTCTCTCTTTAATTACGGACTTCACAACAAGGCTAAGGCGTAAACTTTCACTCTACCGTGACTGGTTTTCTAGCACGCAACACTAACTAAAATTTTAAAAAGATTAAAATAATCTCTAAATTATTTATGAGGGCTTTTTTTTCTAAACTATCTAATATATCTAGGACCATTTAAATTTTTTTTTTGTCTTAAATTTATATCTTTACATTCATCATTATAAAAAAATTATAGAGTGATTTACATACATAGAACTTAGAACTTGAGTATTTACATATTTAGCATCTAAACTTCAAAATTTATAAAAATAGCACTAAAAAAAATCACCTAAATATAAATAAAAATAGCACCCCTATCATTAAAATCTCTAACTCTGTATCTTTACCAGTGATATTGCCGATGCTTTAAGACTTCATAGGGCACAACACACTCCCCTATCTCCTATCCATTGTCCCCACCCATCCCCTCTATTTCTCCCCTCTTTCGATCTACTCAAATAATCCAAAAATATCTTATCTTAGCCTAACAAATCATAATCAACTGAACTACATAGAACACTCCACCCAGCTTACTATGCGACTTAGTGGGCTATATTACTAAATCCATTTTAGTGTACTTGGGAAGACTAATATAATCGATTATGTAATGCCCTCGAGTCGATTTAAACCTATAAATAGGAAATGACCCCAAAGGTTAAATGATTTTTTTCCCAAATCTTAATAGAAAGCTTGAATTCTTTGAGTGCTCTCTCTCCTCTTTCCCTTTCTCTCTTAATGTTATTTCTTTTTTCGTCTCTGTTGACCTCACTTTTGGAGTGAGGATTCACCTTCCCCATCTTAGACTTAGGAACCCTCTAGGTACTAGGATTTCCCTAGTCATTAAACACTTCTAGTGACTAAGGGAATACTAAACCCAAGCCTAGAGACTTAGGAAAGCATACCCTAAGCTTAGGAAACACCTTAGGACAAATAGGTCTTACCTATCCTATGACCTAAATCAAGATCCATGCTTATACACTCATCCAAAACTAACCTTAGGCCAACACAAGCAACCTCAATTGAATTTTATTTCCCATCCAAGCTCCAAGCCAAACTGGCTTAGGCTCTAACCTATGTTATCTCCATCATGATCCTTTGGTCCAGCTCAAAACCCGTTCAAGTAAACCAAATCCAATTGATTTTCACAAAAGCAATCCAACTATTCAATAGATCATTTCAAACTCCTCAAATACTTATAATTAAACAAATCAAATAAAATGAATCCAATCAATCCAAGTTAGTCCATTTGACCTAAATGATCCAAATGAGCCAAAATCCAATCAAATCCAAATCAATTGCAATAAAGGACACCAATCAACCCTAAATCCATCATCGAACTTTTCTCAACACCCAATTCCACTAATCAAACTGAATCAACCCAATTGGTTCACTTGACCTAAACTTGCCTAAATGACCAAATTGACCCAAACTTCAACCCAACCCAAATTGGATTGAATAAACCCATTCAATCCCTTCCATAATTATTATTGATCATCTTGGATTACCCAATTGCAGTCAATTGAATCAAACTAAACTAATTTGACCAATAACCCAAGTTGGCCCAATTTGACCTAAATGGTCAAATTGGACCAAATCTCATTCCAACTCTAATTAATTGAAACCAATGCCTCTAATCAATCATAAATTGATCATTGAATATGATCCAACCTTCAATTGAAACTAATTTGGTCAACCTAACCCAATTGATCCCTTTAGCCCAAATTGACCTAAAGGGTCCAATTGAACCAAATCCTTCCCAAAATTTAAATTAATTCAAACCAATACCTACAATCATTCTCAAATGATCAATTAAACCTAAACTAACCCTCCACCCCAATTTAGAAAATTTGACCAAATTTGTCAACTTAGCCTACAACCTTATTTCATTGTGCATTTAGGCATAATTATCCCAAGCCTTAGTCTAAATGATTGTGTCAAAAATGATTTAAAAGATGATAAATATTTGCATTAGTCTAAGTCATGTCTTCATGCCAATCATGATCTAGTCTCTTAAGAAGTGAGTTTAGGACTCTGGTTTCCCCTCTTAATCAAATAACTACTCAACTCTCTTGCATTTTACATAAGACCGGGCTACATGGTTTTGAAGCGTAGGAGGTGTTAGCTGGTAGCCTCTCTAGGAGATTGTAAGTCCAGAAAAGTTGGGATGAGTTTATCCTCTCTTGTGGAGGTAAACCACTATGTCCTATTTTTTGATTAGACGTAAGTCGTGGCTTTTAGCTTGTTCTAAAGCATCCTATATTTAGGTTCTAAGGCTATTTTTTTCTTTGGGATACGAGTATAAATCCTCACCTCTTAGGCACTTCCACAATATTGTGTTGATGGACTATGAGTCCTAGCATTCTAATAAAATTTCAACTCAAACAAAAATAAACTCTCTTTCAAATATATAAATCCATACTATAAGGTAGATCGAAGAACTCACTTGGTTTTCTAGTATCATGAGTGCTCCCTACTTATTCTTCTTTGGAATCTATAAATAAGTCATTCCACTCGAACTTCCTCACTTGATTTCCATGAATACCCAAGCCTTTCATTGTCCAACCTTGAAATCTTTGAAGATATTTATTGACTATTTTATGACATCACATGGAGTTTAAGAATTTATTATTTGGATGATCAAATGCATAATTAAGGATTAAATATATTATCTCAGAAGATAAACATGTTTTCCTATAATGGATTCAATCATCAAATAAAAGACTCCTAAGGCTAATGGGTCTTTCGTGTACCAGAGATTTTTTCCCTAAACTACATGTAAATTAGAACAGGGTTCATAGTTCCCTATAGAGGCAAGCCTCTATAGTTAATTACATCTTAAGAAGGGTCTCTTCTTAAGAATACTCTCGATTAAAGAAATAAGTTACTATTCCTAAATATTTTTAAGGTGGATTTCAAAGGATTGATTTTTGGAATTTAAATTGGGATTGGTCCAAATTGGAGAGTGCTATTTTGGAAGCCAAGCGGGAAAGAGTAGGAAATGCCTATTAATATTGGTATGCCCACTAGGCATTTTAATTATTATATAATTGGGCTTTAAATTTTTAAAATTTAATTTAGATTTTGAGTTGACATTTTTTTGAAGTCTAAGACTTAGATTCTAGCAACATAAGATAGCAGAAATGCCTAGAGTTTAAGACTTATTCCTAAAAAGAATGCTTCAGAACATAGTCTACAGATGCTTCTGACACATGGCAGATGCTCGACTTAGTTTCATTTTCAAAATTATCGATCATTCCTCTCACTTGAGAGAATTAACCTATCCTTGACTCTTATGGACTTATAACCCGCCTAAAGAGGGCTGCCAACTAACACCACCTAAGCGCATTTTAAATTCATAATGCTAAGTCTCATGAATGCAAGATGGCTGGGCTATTGTACTTTTAAGAAAGGAATCTATAAACCTAGACACACGCTTTGATCCCTAGAATCATGTAGGGTATGAAATGATCTAGTTAATAGACATTTTTTTTAGATTTTTAAATGTTTTAATTTAAGATTTATTTAAAGTCTTGGGTATGCATTATTATGCCTAATGTCATACAATTAAAAATGGTTATGAGCCAAATCAATATAGAAGGCAGGCTTCTCCAAGAAGGTGGCCATTCTCACAGGTCAGATGCCCTTTATGTGTAATGGGAGGAGTTACCCAATTTAAGGATTGGAGCAATATGATTTCATGGTTTCAAAATCTGATTGTTTCTAATTGATTTTATGTTTTGCCTAAGGCTTTAGTTTATGTGGTTTCAATTTTTATTTAGTTTTATTTCAATTGTTTAGATTTAAGCTAGGTATAAAATCTAATTTTCCATATGAGCCTAATCATCCAGACATCCAATCATAGGAAAGCACAACACAGAAAGAAGCCTAAAAAAGTAGGTTGATTCTATTGTGCTCCCAAAATAAATTAAGCTAATTTAATTTAAGAAAAAGGCCAATGTGGCCGGGTACCACTATACACCCTGGAAGAAAAGATAAATGGGCTGCCGAGCTATAACCTTATACAACCTAGCCTAAAACTACAAGTCTAGATCTATGGGTCTTCTTTTCTAGGATAATCTCCTTCTTCAGGTACATCCATTGAGCTTCATAGGGGGCCACTGCACTTATCTTCTGGTAGTGTTAGCTCTTGTTAATCCTAGACCTCATAGATCCTAACATAATTCTATGCTCAAATTTATATTTTGATTTTAAAATTAATTCCTAAGCCCTGCAAAACAAATATTACCAAAATACAAATAATACATAATAGTTATATTTCACAAATATACAGGCTTAGCATTAGTTGCTTGCCAAGCCCACCTATTATGTGGGCTATGCTTAGGATTTAAGCATACCTACAAGAAACATCATTTTTAATTTTATTTATGATAGCAATCCTTTCTAGCATAGCCTCCTTCAGAAGATAATGTTAGATCTAGAAAGAATATCCTACCATCCAGTCTAATGGGAAAATAATCATAGACATGTAGTCTAAAATAGTACACAACATATCAAAAAACATCACAAGGAATCATTAAAGAATCACAGAACAGCCTAACTAAGTCTAGGGTTTGTGACCTAATGGTCTAGTGTGTGAAGATAATAAGCTTGTGTAGCAAGACTTTGCTAGGCCTCTTTCATTTAATTTTCAAGTTGGAGTTTGAGTTTATTTTAATTTTACCTTTGGGTGATTTCAATTCAAATAATTTAGTGATTTAGTTTCATTTTTATTTTACTTTTATTTGGTTAAAGTGATGTTTAGGTTTTCAAAAATGAAGAGTAGAATGAATTCCACTTTTGGATGGAACTCACCCTATTCTACATCCTAACTGCTAATGAAATGAAATCTTCATCCTAAGATGAGGATCCATCCTAAAGGTCTAACTAAGATCCTTATGCATCTTAATTAATCATTTTTATTTCATTTAGTTTGTTTGAATTTGGATTGATGTTTCATTTCTTTAGAATTTAATTTGGATTTTTATTCTTGGTTTAGTTTTCAATTTACTTTGGTTTGATTGAATTATTTCATTTGATTTTATTTGAATTATTTCATTTGATTTAATTTGTTTATTTCATTTGGTTTTGTTTGATTTGGTGTTTTGAGTTATTTGCTTTTGGTTTGTTTCATTTGTATTAATGTTTTGGATTAAGTTATTTCATTTTCATTAGATTTAGTTTGATTCATGTTAACTAAGAGTATTTAGGTTAAGGTTTGATTTCATTCGATTTGATTCATATTGTTTAATTATGTTTAAGTTTCATTAAGTGTTTGTGATTATGATTTTATTAGCTTAAGATTTAATTACTCTTAATACGATTTATTAATTTCATTAATCTTTAAGCATGTAATTTGATTAAGTTCTTTGACAGAGGATGTTTGAAAACCTTCCTAAGAGTTTCTGATGTTTGATTGAAATTAGTTCAAGTTGTTTCATGATTTAATGGATCAATGAATTTTCTTTATTCATTATTTGATTAATATTGATCTAGGTATTTGGAAATTCCCAATCCAAAGATCAATTAAGTTTGAAATTTTTATGGCAAGTGAGGTTCATTCCAATTTTATGTTTCCAAAGTTTCATCTTGATTAGATTCATAATTAGGGTGTAATTAAGGTTTTAATTATTTCATTAAAACTCAAATTAAGCCTAATTTAATGAAGGTCATTTAGGTATTTTTTTTTCATTGATTCCTCTCTGAAAGAGGTTTGCAAAGAAGGTTCATTCATAATTTTTGGACATTTAGTTGATTTATTATGATTTAATTAAGTTATGGTTAATTATTTGATTAATTTAATTTAATTAATTGCTTAATTAAGCCAATTTGTGATTTATTAAGTTTGAATGAGTTTCATTAGTGTTTTGATGTTCATTAAGGTTCATTAAGTTGATTTAAGGTTGTTTGATTCATTTTCATTAATTAATTTATTTAATTAAAATGGAGGTTTAGGATTTGAAATTTTATTTCTCATGAATTACATTGCAATAATTCATAAAATTTTTTCTTAAAGTGTGTTTGAACTTCAATTTTAGTTCCCCAAAGTTTCATATCAATTGGATTAATGGTTTGAGCTTACTTAAGGTTTAATTAATTTTAATTAAACATAAATTAAGGCTTAAGTACTCAAAATTAATTGGGGATTTTAATTTTTATTGATTCCTCTCAACAAGATGAATCCATAGAGCTCAATTTTGCATTTTTGGGATTTATATTTACCTTTTTTTTTATGAATTTTGGAATTGTTTGTGAATTTTAATCAATTTTTAATTAATTTTAATGGGGATCTAGCCATTTGGTAATGGAGGGCTGATGTGGCAGCCGCCATGGCACCTCTGCCACATGGCGCGATTTGAGTGGGTCACACAGATCCCGCGTGGCTTTCTCGTCAAAAGTGGTGCCACACAGGATGATCCTGGACCGTCCGATCTTCGATCCCTCAGTTCCTTAGGGATTTAAATCAATTCGTTCGCCTAGATCAAGGCCGTCCGATCCGAATAGAAGGATCAAATGGCTATTGACCACACTTTTGGAGTGAGCTCTCAACCTCCTCTTCTTAAACTTAGGACTCTTCTAGACACTAAGAACTCCTTAGTCATAAGATACTTCTAGTGATTAGGTGAACACTTAACCTAAGCCTAGAGACTTAGAAGGGTTAATCATAAGATTAAGCCATGTCTTAGGACTTAAGGAAATCACCTACCCTATAGCCTAAACCCAATCCATATGCACCTTCTTAAATTTAATACAGATTCAAATCTCAAACCAAACCTCAAATTCAAGTTCCAATTTCAAATCTAATTCCAAATTTGACTCCAAGTGATTGAAACCCAAAATTAAATTCAAATCCTAAGACTCTTCGTAGCATATGAGCCACCTTCATAAGCTTAGCCAAACCCCCTTTAAATCAAATCAAATTCAAATAATTTTTTTATAAATCAATTATTCCTTCATTTATGTTCACAAATATAAATGAAATTCATATCCAAATGAGCAAAACTAAATCTAAATAAAACTGAATCAAAGCCCCTTTTAAGCCAGATGGACCCACCTCCATGTGCTTAACCAAATTAGCCTTTAAACCAATACAAACTCAATTAATTTTTTTTTCTTATAAATCAATTGTTCCTTCATTTATATTCACAAATATAAATGAAATCTAAATTCTAATGACCAAAACTATATCCAAAAATCAAATCCAAACCCAATCTAAGCCCTTTAAGCCAATTCTTTGGACTTAGCCAAATTCTATTCAAATCAAGTCAAAACATATGGATTTTCTTTGAATCAATCATTCCTTCAATCATCTATCTAAATATAAATGAAACTTATAGTCATCAAATCAAATTCAAGTCAACCCAAGTCAAGCCTAACTTAGCCCTTTTGACTTCAAACTTTCAATTGAGCAAAAACCTATTGGACTCCAAATTGATGGTTGTTGGATTTATATTTCAATAATAGGTTCACATATAAGTCCCACTAAACTCAAATCAAGCCAAAACCAAACTAATTGACCAACTTAGGTCCACTTGACCCTGACCTAAAGGTCCCATTTGAGCCAACTTCCAATCCAACCAAAATTGGATTGAACCAAGCTCACCAAAACCTTCCACCATGATTGTTGATCACCCTAGGATGATCAATTGTAATCAATTGGGTCAAATCAAGTCAATTTATTCCTTTGACCAAGTCAACCTTTAGCCCAAATGAAACCTAAACTAGCTAAAAACCTATCATATACCAAATTGATTGAAACCATTGATCTAAACATGCTCATAATTAATGATTGAACATGACCAAACTCTCAATTGAGCCAAACCAAATTTAATTGATCATTTAACCCAAGTTGACCCAAATTGACCTAAAAAGTCAAAATGGGTCAAATCCGAATATAACCCAAATTGATTATAACCAATGACTCAAGTTCATTCCAAATTGATTTTTGAACTTGACCAAAGTAACAATTGAGCCTAATTAAACCAATTGACCAACTTGACCCATCCTAACCCAAATTGACCTAAAGGGTCAAATTAGCCAAAATTCAAATTAAATAAAAATTGATTCAAACAAAAGGCTATGTTCATCTTTAATTAGCCAATTGAGCATGAATCAACCCATAACCCAAGCTAATTTGACTAATTTTGGTCAAATTGGTCAACTTGACCTATTTGACCCATTTTAATCTAAGCCAAATTAAACCAAATTGATCATACCAAAATACTTCAAATCATCATTTGAACCCAGCCTAAGCCTTGGTTTGACCCAATTTGATCAATTGGTCAACCTAACCCAACATGACCCAATGTGACCCATATGACCCAAATTAAGCCAAATCCCTTGAAACCAAGCTATGACCCATCTGATCAAACTCAACCCAAATCCGTTTAGGATCATCCCAAAATCAACCCAACCCAATCAAATCTCACATAGGATTCCACCCAACCTCATTTAATTCTCCTAACACCTGCATTCAATTCCCCCCAACCATGACATTTAATGGAGCTGATCATATGGCAGCAAAAGAAGATTTTTGAGCTAAATCCAAAGTCGTCAATCAAGCCATCATCCATCACAACCACCTCACCATGACATTTATTCAAATTTTGGGCCATCCCCTTCAAAGTAAGAAAAGAAGGCTCATTCAAAAAGATCATGAGTTCATTCAGCTCCCAAGAGCTTCTCCAAGAAAAGAGCATCCCTTTCCCACCTTCTTCGAGTAATTTTTGAGCTAAAAAACACAAAATTGAAGCTTTTTCCAGTGAGGAGGTGGCAACCATTGGTGAAGATGACGTTCCAAAGGGAGGCAAGGGTTCAAACTCATTCCAAAGCTCCCTCTCACACCTAGGAGTTTGCTTAGATCTTCATTGCCACCGAAAATTATCCCCGATGAGGTAATTTCATTGAACTTTAGCTGACCGTAGGATCTTTCGTTTGTTTAAATGTATGCAATATATTAGGAAGTTCTCTTAGATTACCCTGGCATTTGTCATTTTACACTATCCAAATACGATTTGGAGTGTTTTCTGGCGAAGGTCGCCAGAAAATTAAGCTCAAAATTGCCCAAATAGGTGGTTTCTGAGCCCAAATAGGCTCTATTTCATCGGTTGGGAAGCAGACGAGCATCAGCCATCTAATCTCCTTTTATTAGGGATGGATGGCTACAATTTCTCGGCCAAATGGTGTGATTCAGCCCCTTGGATCGTCTGGCATGATCTGGACCATTCGATTGACCAATCAAATGGTTAGATCACATCCGCCATCACAGGCCATTTTTCTGCTCACGGAATCACAGCTCCCGCGGATCGTCTGCGTTTGCGAGCTGGGCCGCGGCGGCATCGGCAACCTTACACCACGCGCATCGACGCCACGGTCGCGTGCAAACCAATGCATGCCATGCATTACCACGTTAGCATGACCGCGGATCGAGCTAAACAGGAAAATCAGATTTTAAAAATTATTTAAAATGCTTGAAACTTCAAAAAGTCATAAAAGATAAAATAATTATTGAACAATTGCAAATAAAGGATCGTTGGATTCTTCTTTCTGAGAGGAATCCAACAAACTAAAAATCATCAAATTTACCTGAATAGTTTGAGCTAAATTTGAGTTTTAATAAAAATTAAATTTTATTGATTACTATAAAAATACAAATCCAATTGAGGTGAAATTTTCAAGGAATAAAATTAGGCTTAAAATATACTTATCATAGAAATCTTAAGACAAAATGATGGCTAGATTGAAAGATATTGAATTTAGAAGTTCTAATGGTCTATTTTAATTAAATAAATCAATATACCTTATAAAATTTGGTTAAATCAGCTAAAACTTTGGAAATTCATAACTAATCCAAAAAAAATCCAAAAAATACAAATGAGGGCTCTTTAAAGGTATTGTAGAGTAGAATATGAAAAAATTATTATTAATTGATTTGGAAGAGTGATTTGGGCTTAATTAAGGTTTTATTACAAATTTAATTAGTTTAATTATTCCTTAATTAATCACCCAATTAATCTTAAATTTTTATGGATGTTTGGAGGGATGATCTCTGCCTCCGCCTATTTTTCTGGGATTTTATTTGTTACTTAATTAAAAAAAATCAATTATTCAAGCCTTAATCACTCACTTAATTTAATTAGTGATGATTAGTGAATGAATAGTAGTTTAATTAATTATTTAAGCCTAATTACCTTTGTTGAATAGTAAGGTAGCTTAGGGGATGTGATTGGGATGCTTTTCTAATTCATTTCTAAGTTCTTTTTACTTTTAAAATCAAATTAATTAATAATTAATGAAGTAATTAATTGCTTAATTAATTAATCTCCAAGATAAAAATCAGACCTTATGTGACCAAATATGGAATTTAGGGATTGAGATTAAAACCCCATTTCTTGATCTTTCTCCTTAAGATTAATTTCATTTCATTAATTGAACATGCTTAATCAAATGGATTAATAAGCTTAATTAACTTAATCTAAAATCCACTTCACATCTAAACAACCCTAATTAACTCTTGGGTAGCTCTTTGGGTATTTAATAAATCAAAGTGAGAGATAATGAAATTATGGTTAGCTCACATGTGTGAGAAAATCATAAAAGTAATTAAGTGAGTCTCTTAAGCCTAATTAACTTCTAATCATGAGCCAATTGCATTAGGCCCCTTTCATTTCATAGGAGCATTGTAAATTTACTTTTCATGTGGATGCATATTATATTGGCTTATTATTGATTAGTTAATTAACTTAAGGTGATATAGGTAAGGGATAATTAATTCATTTAATTCATACCTTAACCTAATTAGAACATAGAATTAACTTAAATATTCTTCAATAAACCAAATCAATTCACACATGGGGAAATGGGTTAGGATTAGAAAACCTCTCTCATATTTCCTAAATCAAATGAAATTCAAAGATAAAATTGTGTTTTAAAAATTTTGGCTTATTTTAAATGGCTTTATTTAATTTGATTGTCCTTAGGAATTAATTGGGATAAGTGAAATCATGTGTTTACATTCCTTTATTTCTTTCCAATCATACTAAATATTATTTTCCATATGAAATCATGCATTCATTTCTTTTGATAATTAATTAAATAAAATATTTTCTTCTATGTCAAATTGCATGTGTTGACTTAAATTAAGAATATGAATGGCTATTATTACTATTAAACTAAAAACTATTTTCAAAACCTATAAATCAATTATTATAAATGAAGTAATGCTAATTACAAATATTTATAAGCTTGCATGTGATAATAGCATAAGATGTGTAATATGAAGTTCTCTTTCCCTACCTTAACGTGGATTCACATTAAATTTATAAGTGTATAGTTCATTTGAAAAGAACATAACACTTGCCTAAATTTATTCCTATGCATCTCCATGTTAAGACTTAGGAAGAATTTCATATTACATTTGTAAATCATACAACCAAATCAAACATAATTTCTTGCATGATTCCCTATTCATTTGGTTCTTTTTGTACATTCATATGTATTTGAGAAAAATGGTATATTAGTCTGGACATGTCGGGGCTGTGAGGCTTTAAGTAGCCCTAAGTAGGTCTTATACCTTACGCCCCTGGTGCAAAAAATAAAGGCACCATACTCACTTAAAATTATTATACATATGCATGTGTAATGTGGCTAATGAATAAAGAATCATAAATCAAATAAATAAAACATAACTTTTGCATGGATTTTCTTATTATTATAGTTATTCATACATTTACATGTATCTAAGAAAAGTGGTATATTAGGGACATCTCATGAGGTTTTAAGTAGCCCTAAGTAGGTCTTGTCACTACCGGTGTAGAAAATAATGGTGCCATACTCACTTAAACCTTTTATACATGTAAATGTGTATTTAACTAATGGATGAAAAATCCCTCTTTTCTACATAATAAAGACATGCATTCATAACTCAATAAAAAAAAATTTAAATCTCCAAATACACTTCTTTGCATTCATCATCAAAGTGTGCTAAGATTTACATTGCATGTATAGATACGCTTACGATTATTCATATTTATGATATCATGATGGAAAGAAATGAATGGGTGTATGTTATGTGATAGTAATCCATCATAATTAATCTTAAGATGCCTTTCTTATTGAATAGGGATATTTAGAATGAACCTAAACTTAGGGTTAATTAAAATACATAATAAATCATTCACTAAAAGAAACTCATTAATTAACTTACCTTCAAAATGACTTAAGGTAGGGATAAAAGAGAGACTCTCTCTCTTTCTTCTCTTTATAATACTTAGCTGCTAAGTGTAGACCATATGAAATAAAAGAAAACACTAAGTAAAAATCCTCAAATCAACTAAACCACTTAAAGAGAAATCAACCCTGTGGTAAAGTTTATTCTCTTTATACATTTCTTGCCTTGATCTATCTCCTCTCCCTTTCAGTAAAAGAAAGATAAATGAAAACATAAATATATAAAAGAATATTACACCTTGTTCGGACACCACATAGATCCACAGATGTTCTTATTGAGGGTGATTGGGTATGACATTGAGGAAAGGTGTACTATCTCAAAAGATAGAAGTCACCACCCTACAATAGACCTAATCACCTCACCAAGGACTCCTAAGGATAATGGGTCTGCATATGCACGAGATATTCTTCCCCTACTTTACATGAAAAAGTAAAGTAGGGTTTATTTTAAATCATGTTCGTTAAGTTCCCTACAAGGGCAAGCTCCCATTGTTAATTACATCTTAAGGGATGAGATCCCTTAGGAATACTCTCGATTAAGGTAAATGATCATTGTCTCCAAAGATTTCAATAGGTAGGGCTATCAATCGATTAGCTTATTTTGGAAGATCAATGGGATTGATCAAAGAGAGTGAGTTATTATCAAAGCCAAAAGGAAGATAAGTAGGAGATGCCCACGATGCTAAGAAACCTAGCGAGTATCTCAAACTATCCTATGGTTGTGCTTTACATTTTTGAAATTGATTTAATTTATTTTAGTTATATTTTTTATTAGAAATTTAAGGCTTCTGATTTCACAATACAAGATTATGGAAATGCCAAAGAGGTGAGGATTTATGCTTATAACCCACAAAGGGGAGAAGCAATCTCAGAACCTATATCTAGGGAGCTTTGGCGAGGGCTGAGAGAACAACCTAAATCTAAGGTGAAAATGGATATTTGGTTTGCCTCCACAAGAGAGGACAAACCACCCGACTGTTTGGACTTACAACCGCCTAGGGTGGTCGCCAACTAACTCCTCCTACGATTTTAGATTCATGTAGGCAAGTCATATGTTTTATGCAAGATAGCAAAGCTGTTTATTTAAAGAAAGAGACTAAGTCCTTAAACTCATCCTACAAAGAGACTATATCATGTAAGGACATGCTCCAAATGACCTAAATCTAATGCAATTTAGATTTCATTTTTTTTTTTAATTTTTGGACAATCATTTTGACTCAGGCTAATAGGATTCATATGTCTAATGCACCAGAAATGAGATTATTGGCTAAGATTAGTGAGAAGGGAGGAGGTGTGTTTCCACCATGAATCTCAAAGGTGAAGTCAAGTTTCTCTAGCAAAGGTGGAAGCCCTCCAATCAAGAGTAAAAATAATATGCATTTGTGCATTTATGTTATAAAAGAAGAACTCATCCAAAGGCTAAATTCTTTTATCTTGATTTTAGCCTAAGCTTTAGGTGAGGTTATGAGTTCTTTATTTTTAGTTTTGAATTATTAAATTTAATAAAAGATTTATTTCTCCCTAAGAGCCTAATCCACATCCAGCCCATACATAAAGTAAGGAAGAAAGTAGGAAAATGATGCCGATTAATGCAAAAACTAAACAAATCATCAATCAATTTATAAAGCTAATCATAAAAGAATAAGAGGCCATTATGGTCGGGTACCACCACACAAACTAAAAAAAAAATTAGGTAGCCGAGCTCCAGCCTTATACAACCTGGATTATAGATGAGTTAAATACAATTAAGTAAGGAATTCATTGTAATGGGGGTCTTCGAGCTTCATTTCTTTATTCTTCTTTTCTTCTTTCCCCTTTTCTTCTTTCTTCCTTAGTTCCTTCTTTTGAATGGTTAGAAGGTGGATGCTCCAAAGGCTTCACATGGTGCATAAGATGAGATCTTATGACCAATGTTCATTCTAATCCCCATAACAATCATTCCAAAATCCTAATTGTAAAACTTTACCTGAAAAGGAAAAGTAAATCTAGTTAACACTTGCAAAACAAATATTAGCTGAACAAACCACCAAATCCCAAGCATATATATTGGACTTAACACCCCACACATGGGTGACTAAGTCCACCTGGTCTATTGGATTATTCTTAGGGGGTATAAGCACCTGCACATCAAAAGCATTTATATTTTTATTTATTATATCGCCCCTTAAGCACAATCTCCTACAGAAGATAATGGTCAGACTAAGATTGTCCCACCATTCATTCTACGCACATACATCCTAACATCCAGACTAAACATATATCATAAAATAAAAAAATAAGCATCAAACTATGCACCACCCTAACCTAAAGCTAGAAGTGGTGACTTAGCCTAATGTGTACTTTGGAGGTTTGTGTGGTATGCTTAGCTATGGCTTTAAGTTAGAATTTTCTAAGTTTGATGCATGTCCAATTAAGTTCATTTAAGTGATTTAATTATTTTTGGGTTGATTTTATTTCATGTTTTGATTAAGTTCAAGTGAATCCTACAATTAATTATTAAGTTATAAAGAGAGGGAAAGAGAAGAGAACATCTCTTTCCTTCCCTAACTTAAGTAATTTCTAAAGTGGATTCATGTTTTGGTTTTATTTAGTGAATGTTTTAATTAATCCTAAGTTTAGATGAACTCTAAACAAACCTATTCAAGGCATTTTAAGATTAAGTAAAATGAACTAAATTCATAAAACATACAACACTTCATTTCTTTCCCAACATGTATAACATGCATATGAATGAGTCCTAAGCATATCTATACACACAAATGAGAATGTTTAATACACTTTATGATGCATGCTAAGCAATTCATTTAAGAAGATTTGAAAGTTTATGATGCATGATTTTTATTAAGTAGCAAAGGGGTTTCTTATCCAACTTCACATGCACATATGAGTGTATGAAAGACATAAGTGAGTACGACACCACTGTTAACCAAAGGTGTAAGGTACAAGACCTACTTAGGGCTACTTGAAGCCTCGCAATCTCAGGGTTGTCCAGACTAATATACCACATTCCTTAAATACAAGCATATGTACAAAAGAAATGAATGGAAAAGAAAGAATGCAAAAATTTGTGTTGATTGATTTATTTTTGTTTATATAATTTATATGTGCAAGCATAGGTATCCTTCTTAAGTGATGGTATAAGAATGAATAGGATTTTGAATTAGGCAAGTGTTAGGTTCTTTTCAAATGAACCATACACCTTGCCAAATCCTATTCAAAACTATACTAAAAGAGAAGAGAAGGAAAACCTACACTAAGCATATCCTTATATTTTACTCGCATGCAAACTTATAAATAAGATATAAGTAACACACTTTCAATTTTGATAATTGATTTGTATGTTTTAAAAATAATTTGAATTTAATAGTGATAATAGCCACTCATATTCTTACTTTAGCCAACACATGCAATTCAACATAAAAGAAACATTTTCATTTTAAATTTAATTTTTGAAAAGAAAGGATGCATGAAATCATGTGACACACATATTTAGCATGTTGGGGAAGAAGTAAAGCAATGGAGGCATGTAAACACATTCACTTTAATTAAATCCTAAAGACAATCTTATGAAATAAGAATGCTTAAAGTAAATCAAAATTTATTTAATATGGATTTTGTTTGATTTTGAATTTGATTGAATTTTAAAAATGTAGATAGAGTTTGCTGTTCCTAACCCATTCCCACATGTGTTTGATATTTTTGCTTAATTTTTAGATGATTAGATTCATTTTATATTTTGATTAGGTTAATGTATGAATTAAGCATGTTAATTAACCCTTACCTACACCACCTTAATATAGTTAATCAAATAATTATGTGCCAATGAGATGACATAAAATCTCATAAGAAATTTAAATTTGCAATGCATCTAGGAAGAAAGGGGCCTAATGTAATTTGGCTCATGATTAATGTTTAATTAAAAAAAGGGGTTTAATTTAAAAAATTTCAAAACACCCCTCACATATATGAGTTGAGTTTTGATTTCTTTAATTGAACTTAGGCTCTTGAACACCTAAGCATCTACCCAAAGCAAATGAATTAAGTTCTGGAGAGTTTTAGACTTTTAAGAAATTAATTAAGAGGGTAATTAATGAATTAACCCTTATTTAAAAAAAGGATTAAGAAAGAAAAGGGGGTTTAGAGAATAGCTTAGGGGAAATGCCCCAAAATTAATTTCTAAACCTCCTATTCACTGGATCAACAACTTCAATAAGGGATTAAAACACTAATGAAACTCTTTATTATCATTAATTACATAAAGGGGTAATTAGGAAATGAATTAGCATTTCCCCAATTATGCCACCAATAAATCCCAAGAAAATTAGGGGAGGCAGTAGTTATCCCCAAAAATATACTCAAGAAATTTGAGATTAATTAGTGAATTAATTAGGGAGTAATTAGTAATTTAAGATTTCAAATAAAAGTTAAAATTAAAGAAAGACAATATTCAAAATCCATTAAAACTAATTTTAGAATATTCTATATTGAATTATATTTCAGTGGCAATTTAACACATATTTTTTTGATTTTTCTTTAGAGAGATATGAATTTTTGAAGTTTAAGTAAGTAATTAGTATTAAATAAACCCTAATTAATCCCTAAATCCCATAGCATGCCATGTCTAAGCTGACTCAAATGCGCTTTACATGCGCATCGCGGAATGGCCACTCTTAAACGCCTGTTGCATAAGTGGTGGTGGTGCTACGCGCTTTGGTATCAACCGTTCGATTAAGGATCGAACGACTAGGATTGAATTCAAGGTTTTAAAGGGATAAAATCATATATAAAATAGGATTTAATCTCAGTCATCCAGCCAAAATGCGCGGATGGATGACCAGAGATCATCTCTGTTCCTCCCTAAGGATTAATGGAGACCGTTCACTTTCAAAGGGAAGATACGAGCTTGATCGAGCTTGGATTGAAATGAAATCTTGTACATAACATCTAACCCTGATGTTAAGCATATCTAACGGTCAAACTCTCATGCCATTAAAATTTATTTCATAAAGGACCAACACACATTGAGTTTAGTGATTGAAAAATTCCATACCTCGCTGGAGGTGATCACTGGAGCTTGATTTTTGAATTTAGATATGTTGGGTATGTTGAGAAAATAGGTTTGGCCAAGTTTCATTGGATTTGGAGTTCATCTAGTATGGTTTGGCTCATTGTGACCCATTTAGGTCAAAATGGCTCAACTTGGGTCAAGTTGACTAGTTGGTCAAATTGGGTCAATCCAAGGGTTGGATCAAGTTCATATGACCATTTGAAATTTTTTGGTGGCTTTGGTTTATTCAATTTGGTTTAGTTTTGAGCTAGGTCATGGGTAGGTTTAGGTTTCGTTAATCATATGAAGTGGATTGGTATCTTTGTTTCCAATCAATTTTGGTTAAGTTTGAATTTAGCTCAACATGACCATTTAGGTCAAGCTGGGTTCAAGGTCAATTGGGCTAGGTTAAGTCTAGTTGGCCAATTGAGGCTTTGGTCAAGTTTAACAAGTGATTTGGAATGAACTTGATCCATTAGTTTCAATCAATTTGGCTTAGATCAAGTTTTGACACATTTTGACTTTTTAGGTCAAGTTGGGTCAAGTTGGCCAATTGGTTAGGCTTAAATTTTGACTTGGTCAAATTCAAACATAGTTGATGAATGAACTTAGATCATTAGTTTCAATCAATTTTGCCTATGGTGGATTTTGGCTATGTTAAGTTTCATTTTGGCTAAGTGTTGACTTGGTCAACCCTTAGGTTTGACTTTGTTTGACCCAATTTGATTGATTGATCATCCCATGATGATTTTTGATCATGATGAGAGGCATAGGTGAGTTTGATTCAATCCAATTTGGTTAGATTAGAATTTGGCTCATAAGGGTACTTTAGGTCACTTTGGGTCAAGTGAGCTTAAGTGGGTAAAATGGCTTGGTCAAAGCTTGATTTGAGTTTGATTGAACTTGTATATGGACTTATGATTGAAATATAAATCTATTTGCAAGTGGTTTGAAGTCAAATGGGTTTTGATTCATTTGATAATTTCATATTCAAAGGAAGAACATGAATGGATTTGGGGTTTTATTTTTGAATTGAGTTTTAATTTAGTGATTAAAGTTTGTATTTATATTTGGATTTATGATTATAGAGATGATTGAATGATAAGAAAAATCAAGAGTTTGGATTGATTTGAGGTTGATTTGGCTAAGTTTAAGATTTTGACTTGAAAGGCTTAGGTTGGATTTTGAATGGATTTGAGTTTGATTTTGGAAGTAGTTTTGATTGTTTAATTTTACATTTCATTTATATATGTGAATATAAATGAGAATATAAATGTATCATGGGAAAATTTCATGAATTTGAAGTGATTTGATCATGATCTAGGCTAAGTCCCTAAGAGGAGATTTAAAAGACTTAGGAAATTTTTGGAGTTTGAAGTTTGAATTTTGAATTTAGATTTGATTGATTTATATTTCTATTTCATTTATATATAAGAATATGAATGAGAATATAAATGAGTTATGAGAAAATATCATGAGTTTGAATTGATTTGAATATGATTTAGATTAAGTCCTTAAGAAAGAATTAAGGACTTAATTAGGATTTTAAATTTGGAATTTGAGTTTTGGATTTGATTTTTGAGTTTAGTTTGATTGATTTAAATTTATATTTCATTTATATATGTGAATATAAATGAGAATATAAATGAGTTGTGAGAAAATCCCATGGGTTTGAATTGATTTTGATTTGATTTTAGGCTAAGTCCTTAAGAGGGAAATTAAGGACTTAAGAAGGATTTTAAGTTTGGAATTTAATTCATGGGTTTCAATCATGGATTTCAATCATGTGGCATTGATTTGAGTTTGGAGAAAATCATATGAGATTGATTTGGAGTTTGATTTGAAGGAAGGAAGGTGAGGAGTGGTTCAAGCTAAGGGTAGGAAAAATTTCCTAACACCCCTAAGGCATGACCTATTCCTATGGCTAACTCTTCTAAGTCTCTAGGGCTAGGTTGAGTGTCCACCTAATCACTAGATGTGTCTTAAGAGTAAGGAACTTTTAAAGTCTAAGAGAAGTCCTATATCTAAGATGGAGGGGTTGAGAACTCATTCTAAAAATTAGGTCAACAAAGGATGCCCAATAGGTGTGGTGTGACTGACAAGGAACACCGCACATATTGGTGTTGACCGAAATGATCAATAATGCCAGAAGATCACAAGCACAAACATAAAAAATATATCCTTAACCCAAGGTGTAAAAAGAATCCAGAGCTTAATATAATGTGGCTCTACTTATGTCAAGGACATAAGAGAGGGAAGGAGGAATCCACTTAAGGGATAGAGTGTGAACCTTCCACTAGGGAAGCAGGTTCAAGTCATCTACAATGGGATGGAGGTTTGATTTGATTTAGGTCTCATTGAGGAGAAATTTTCTCTAGGGAAGAGGGTGGAATTTGTTCAAATTTTTTTTAGATATGGATTTTTGAGATTGGGCCCTGTTTGTTTGCAATGCACTGCACTGAGTAGGAGCCACGAAGGCCTAGACTTAACTCAGATTTACCAATCTAAAGGGGTAGTATACTAAACACATAGTAGAACTAGCCAACCAAAGGGATGCCTTTCGGTATGCAGCAAATATACTAGGAAGAAAGCGTAGTAGACTTACAACCTCCAAAGTAGAGATCAGTTGCTGGGGTAATCTATTGGCAAGACAACAGATTGAATCCAACCTAGGGCTGACTATTGAGTGAATGTCGCTGGGGGACTTAGATCAATTCGAAGATAGTCAAGATTAATTTCATTTTTAGATTTATTTTTATGGATTTCATCGATTAGCGATGGATCTATTGAGTAGGAGCTTATATCAGCCTAGACTTATCTTAGATTTGCTAAACCAAAGGGAGTAGCTTCCTGACCGATGGGAGAACTATCCAACCAAAGGAGTGCCTTTTAATTTGTAATGATCAATTAAAGGGAAGAAAGCTTGGAGACTCACATCTTCCACTACAAAAGACCATTGGGGAGATCGATTGCTTTGGGCAACAAATTAAACCCGACCTAGGGCTGCCCATAGGTTTGCGACAATCATGCTAGAAAGAATGCATCATAGTCTTACATCTTCCAAAGCAGAATGATTATCGAGGTAACCCGCTTATGGGAAAATAGATTGAACCTAACCTAAGGGCGACTATGGAGTGAGTGCCAACCCGAGGACTTATCTCAACTCAGGTAGTCAGGCAATTCCTATAGGGAGTTTTGTTGACACTGCCCTAAAGATATGATGCTTTCTTGGGAAAAGGGACCCTTTGGGGGCTTGAATTCCTAATCCATGAGTAAATTAATTTTGTTTATTTTGATTAGTTTATTTTAACATGGACCCTGCTAGTTTGCGAGGGATCAAATTAAGAAGGAGCTTATAGCAGCTTAGGCCTATCTCAGATTTACTAAACCAAGAGAAAATTTGCCATCCGCTGAATAAATTCTTCAACCACAGGGGTGGCTACTAGGAAAGGGGGACTGTATAATCCAAATGTAACCTGGGCAGTGTCTAAATAGGGTCACAAATGATGTTATCCAAATAGAGTGCCTGCAGGGGATGGGGCCATTAAGGGCTTAATCCAAAACCTGGAGAAAATGACATAGCTAGACATATATCCAATAGGTATTCGGTGTTCAACTCAAGAATAATGCTCCGGGACTGACATCTACCAAGAGTGGTGTACTCACCGGGTGAGTCGTTGTCAGCATAACAAACATCAACCAACCTAAGGTGCCCATCGGTTTGAAACAATCAGCCTAGGAAGAAAGCTCAGGGACTCACATCCTCCTATAACTAAACCGACATGGATACTGCCTTTGGCTCTAGAGGCCGGGCTTAGATTGGATGCTACTGGGGGACTTTTATAAACTCAATTGTAGTCAAGAGGAAAGGAGACTCTGGGGTACTTATCCTAGACTTCAAATATAATCAACCTAGTTAGTGCATGATGGCTAGTTCAAGAAGAAAGCATGAGGACTCACATCTTCTTAAGCAAAGTCAACATAAGGTAGCTTACTAGCTGGGTATGTCTACCATACTTACAAGGCACTCATTGGTTTATAATGGTCAAGTTAGGAAGAAAGCTCGGAGACTCACATATTTCAAACAAGTGGCCACTGCGGTAACATACTAGCAAGGTAGCATGTAGACCCGACCTTGAGCAGCTAATGAGTGAGTGCCACAGGGGGTTGCTCCCACATCAAAATAGCTTGAGATAAAAGATTTGTGTTTATTGTTGTGCTTGTGTTAAAAGAAATAGGATGCCTCTAGGGGACTCTTACACCTACTTTAAACACGCTAAGTGTTTTGATGAAATGGTGCCATAGATGGCAAAAATAATTTCCATTAAGAAAGATGCTGCTTGGGTTCTCTCACACCTAACTTAGTTATGCTAATAGAAATAGGATGCCTCTCGGGTTCTCTTACACCTATTCTAATAGCGCTAGGAGATTATGTTTGTGTTGTGAAAGAGGGATAGGATGCCACTAGGGGACTCTTACACCTAACCTAAACACGTCATGGCAGATTCGCAAGACAAGCTAACAATGCTTCGAAAGAAGAAAAGATTGGATAAATGGAATTAGATTTTTAATTTTTTTATTAATAATTATTTTCAAACATGATTTATTTCATGGGCAATATTTCTTTAGATAGAGCCCATTAATTGAAAGTATCGAGTGTTCCCTTTACAATTAATAAGCTGATAAGATTCTCCTTGGTAGGCCTTCTCTATGACATAGGGGCCTTCCCAAATGGGTTCAAACTTGCCTCCCATCTTTCAACGAGAAACAATTAGTCTCCTTAGGACTAACACAAGTTCTCCTACTCGGAAAGACCTAGGGAGGATTAGCTTGTTGTGAGCTTGAATCATTTTAGCCTTGTATAACTCGAGGTTCTGGCATGCCCATAGGTGACTTTCCTCCAAATCTTCGAGCTCTTCTAACCTCAACTTTGCATTATGCTCTGTGGTGATTTTGCTACACAATACTATCCTTAGTGACGGGAGTTAAACTTCTAAAGGTAGAACAGCTTCGAACCTATACACTAAGGAAAATGGGGTAGACCGAGTTGGAGTTCGGTATGTGGTGCGGTAGGCCCACGAGGCTTTAACCAACTGCTCATTCCATTATCGTTTCAATTATTCTCTCCTGAAAATCTGTGTCAAGTTCGTTGAAAAAAGGATCATATGCTTTTGGAAAGTCTTGTTTTTTTCATTAGTAGAAATCCAAGAATTCTAAAGATCTTCGTCATATAGTTTTTCTATTATGTACAAAGAAATTCTTTATTCTAACATTTCAGAAAAAGTTGATAAACTGGGCAGATATGTAAAGGGTATTCTTTGTTTCCCATCACTTGTACATGCCAAAAAAATTGTGACATTTCATTGCGAAAATAATGAAAAAGAAATTTTGACAAGTTCTCAAATTTTTCAATAAAAAAAGAAAATCCTTTCTAAAAGTTAGAAAAGAAAAAACAAAAGTTTCCTATATTCCCATTCAATTCACGTTCTTATTCCCACCCTTATTGACATCTCGCTCTGCGTTCGTCCCTTTCCCATATTAGCCAAGTCTAAGTCCATTGGGTGGGAACCTTTCCCACCTGGTAGTGGTTGAGCAGTGATCGATCCACTGCTTTTGAGTTTAGGCAATTTCTTCCTAAATTTGAGGAACTCATGATAGCTCGGGTAGCTATACTTTCTCTTACCCTTGGGGCTAGCAGGATGGTTTAGAAAGAAGAAAATTACCACAAATGGAATGAAAAGTGGGTCCATGTAAATGATGCCAAGATAGCTTTTGATAAATGGGCTTCGCAGTTAGTGCACGTAGTCTTGTACTACTTTTTTTTTCTAAAGATCATTTTTCCCTGAACTCGGATGCTTCCACTCCTAGTAATAGACACAAATGGACCTTTCTTGCAAGTATAGGTCATCCTGTTCTCCCACCCAACAGAACCAGAGAAGCTACATACTCCTCAGTTATACCTCATTCTTCTATGAGGGTTTTTTTTCTACCAATTGGGGCTCTCCCTTCACCGCCCTCATGGGGATGGTCTATAGGGTTCATAACTACTCCTCTTACTACAGGACGCTTACCTAGCCAACACTTAGATCTGGCTCTACCCAAAATTTTTTGGTTCACCCCAACATTACCCACTTGTACAACTATTGCTAAGCAGTTTTTGGATATCAAATGGACCTCCCCAGATGGTAATCTTAATGTGGCCGATTTACCCTCGAGGCCAGATTTACAAAGTTGGAAATTGACTTCGGTGGCGCGTATGAGTCAGCGGCGAACCCTTTCATGATTAGAAAGGAAAGTTGCTATGGTTACCTCAATCATTTTCTATACGAATGAAGATGCTCTTGTCTCGATATAGTTTGTTCTGCTAGGAACCTGATTGAAATTGTCTTGGGTTGCTAAAGAAACGTCCAAAGTAATGATTTTGATCAGCTGTAGCAAGGAAAAAGACTTCATGAGAACCAAAAAATGCATATCATACGGAAGATCGGGATCTTGACAAAAGGCTTTAGAAAGCTTTCGTCTGAGATCCTTTCATTACCTATGTTGTGTTGAAATCTATATGATCCGATCGATTGCGTAAGGGCCACAGTAGCAACGGAAATGGGGAAAGAAAAGACAGTTCTTTTCTATTATATCATTTTGCTATTGAGGGAAATGTCTTGCGTGACTATGTCTAGAGTGGTTTCTCCTTCTTTACTAGTCTTAGTGAAACGTGGCACACACACCTTCCCTTGTCTAGCGCCTTAGCGGTCTTCCTTCAGGAAAAGGAACCGATATGGGTTTTCCATTTAGAAAGGCTTTTTTCCATTTATGTCCGAGCAAACTTCAAAGGAATTTCATTCAAATACAACCTATTACCTGTTGCCAATCTGATTACAAAAAAACTGTCACTCGATGAAAAGGCTTAGAAAAGAACAAAAAATAAGAACACTAGCTGGAATGTCACTGCATTTCTATTTCATAAGAAAACTCACCTTCCTTTCCGCATATCGTAAAGCCAGATAAAAAAAAAAATTAGGGTGAATGAAAAAAGCATCCGGTCTGGAGAAAGGCGCTAGTTGAACTCATTCTAGTACAAATCGGCTAGAGGTGGCGGACATCCAGGCTAAAAGCCAGGTTGATGAGCCCCAGCAGCCGTCTTCGATGAATGGGAGGAAGACATCATCTAAAGGGAGACCAACTCTTTTCCAAAAGTGGAACAAATCTTAGAAGTTCGTTCAATTGATTCAATATCAATGAACCTCGAAAGAAGAGTTGAAGGTTGGGATGAACGAGGGAGGCTACGCCGCCTTTTGATGATGTCAACCACGCTCGGATCACGAGGAGAAAAAGGATTGTCCTTGCATACTCGCATGCCTACAACATAAGTCTAATTATCTACCACATTTTGAAACTACCGGATTTTAAAGCAGCTTTTCTTCCTATTTTTCTATCTTCCTTTTTTAGCCCACCCAGCTTCTTCGCTGAGTAGTTTCATATGTAAATTCACAATAAAGAAAAAAGACTAAATTTCAAAGATTGAATCCATTCACAAACTACTAGAGAAAGAGCTAGTGGAAGGCGATCTTTTTGATAAGATTCTCTCCTCTGGTGGGGCTCACGACCTAATAGTAATAGGGCAGATTATAGTCTTTTATCGGATGTCAAAATTGATCCAATTTCTACCTAATTCTTTGATTATGATATTACGATCAAGGGTAAAAAAAAAAAAAAATCAATGAATTCAGGATTCAATCTACTACCTTTTCGCAATCTTCGGCTTGCCTTTATGGTTTGCTTGAAGCAAGAAACATTTTGAGTTTCGTGGATTTCTATAAACGCAAAGGGAAAAATCATTTCTACCGATACTCAAAAGATCATTTTCTCAAGTAATGGGATACTATAAGCATTCCATTAGTTATGTATCAACGCTCCAACAAAAGATTGTATGCATCAAAAAGTTCAAAATACATGAAAAAGGGACAAATTCTAGCGGGATGAAGCAATGCTACGCACCTTAGGGATTTCCTTGATGGCTCTGTTGTCATCAAGGGTCTTCTTCAGTATCTGGATGAGAGTTTTATTGAATGCTTCTACTAAGCCATTTGCTTTGGGGTAGTAGATGGTGGAGTATCTCCAATCTATACCGTGTCTTTTAGCGAAGCTGTTAATCTTTGTGCTTTTGAATGCAGTACCATTATCAGATATAATTTATTGAGGCACTCTGAACCTATATACCATATGGTTTGCTAAAAAATTGAAGCACATGCTGAGCTATGATCTCTCGAGATGGCTTCCTACCCCTTGGAAGTAAAAAGTAGCCTAAGATGGGTTGATACCCTTTGGAAGAAGGGGGATCAATCGCACCCACAATGTCGGTACCCCAACACTCGAATGGCCATGAGGCCAATGTTGGGTGTAGAATATTGGGTGGTTGGTGGAGGACCACTCCATGTACCTGACACTAATGGAATAGCTACATCCATGCTGTAATCATCAAAGGCTAGTAGTATCCTAGTCTATTGGTCTTCATCTTCATCTTCAATTGATGCACTCTGCATAGACCTGAATGTACCTTAATTATAATTCCATAGGCTTCATGTTTGTTTAAATAGCATAACCACATTTGGTCAAAGGACTGGCGGTATAGGGTGCCATCAATGAGAGCATAGGAGAGAGCTCTCTGTTTCACCTGATGGGTTTATGACTTTTCTTGAGGTAGTTTGCGAGTGTTTAAATAATCTATGAATGGTTGCCTCCAATTCAGCTGCTTGTCCATTTTGGCAACATCAACCTCCCCTTCAAGAGAGAGTCTCTCGATGAGTTCAGCATCAATAAGGGATATGACTTATCTATTTTGGACCCTTATGGAAATGGACTCATCTTCCGGACATGCCAATTCTTTGGCAAGTTTGGGAAAAGCATCTACTACTACATTCTCTACTCGGGGAACCTTGTAGATGGTGACTTCGAGAATTTTGGCCAACAGCTTCATGGTATACTCGTAGTAATGATGAAGCTTGGGTTTGAGAACCTTGTAAGACCCGATAATCTGATTGATGACCAACTGAGAATCCCTAAAGATGTTGGTGCTCTTGACACTGATAGTGATGGCTAACTCCAGATCAGTAATCAAAGCCTCATACTTAACTTCATTGTTGGTGCAGGGGTCGGAAAGATAGTATGAGAATCTTATCACATCACGGTCTGAGTTTGGAGAACTATTCCTGCCCTTACCTTTCCTGGGAGAATAAATCGTGATGCTTTCCCTTTGTGAAAAGAAGCTGCACCATCAAAATACATCTCCCATTGGTGATTGCCAGCCTCCCCTAAGTTCATGATTTATTCATCAGGGAGATCATCACTAAGTGGAGAATTAGTAGGAAGTAGGTGTGTCACGCATGGAGGGGTATGTATATGATATCAAATTGTGAGAGAATCATGGACCATCATGCCAAACATCCAGATAGAGTTGGCTACAGTGTCATGAGATACTGCAGTGGATTGATTCTAGAGATCAAGTTCATCTTATGAGAAGGCATATAATGCTATAGCTTTTGGGAAGCAAAGATCAAAGATAAGCAATGTTTCTCAATTGGTGGATAGTTTGTTTTAACAAGAATCAGATGATGACTGAGGTAGTAGAGAGCGTTCTCCTTCCCTTCGTCATTGGCTTGGGCCAACAAAGCATCGATAGAGTTGTCTAATTCCGGCAGAGGGATGAGTGGCTACTTGGGATGGTAGAACTGGGCCTTCACCAAATCGCTTGATGTCTTTGAAGGCAAGCTAACACTTGTCATCCTAGTTGAACTTGACATCCTTTTTGACAAGTGCTGAGAATGGCTTGCATATCCCCGATAGGTTGGAGATAAAGTATCTTAGATATGCCATCCATCTTTGGAAGGATCTGAGTTGAGTTAAACTCTTAGGAGGTGACATTTCTAAGATAGCTTTAATCATTTCTGGATCTATTTCTATTCCCTGGTGTCAGACAACAAACCCAAGGAATTTCCCTGAAACTACTCCAAATGTACACTTCAGGGGATTCATTTTGAGGTTATATTGTCTTAACCATTCAAAAACTACTCTCAAGTCAAAGAGATTATCTTCCCTTTCTCTACTCTTGACTACTAGATCATCAACGTAGAACTCAACCTGATGATGGATGAGTTCGTTGAAGATCTGAGTCATGGCCCGTTAGTATGTAGCACTAGCATTTTTAAGGCCGAAAGTCATGACCCTATAATAGAAGATTTTGATCGAGATTCAGAAAGCAGTGTTTCTTTCATCTTCAGGAGACATCTTGGTTTGGTTATAGCCAGATGACCCATCCATAAAAGAGAACACTGCATGAGATGAGGTGATGTCCACCATTAATTCTAGTATAGGAAGAGGAAACTCATCCTTAAGACATGCCTTGTTTAAATCCTTGAACTTGACATATATGGAAATTTGGCCATTCTTCTTCTTAATTGGGATGACACTAACCAGGTAAGACATTTCTCTTCCCTGATGAAACCAACATCAATCAGTTTCTTGACTTCAAAATGACTTGTTGTTCGATTTCTAATCACATGCATCTAGGAGATTGCTTAATAGGGGTAGCGTTAGGATCTATTGCAGGCTTGTGGATTGCTACATTAGAAGATAATCTGGGTATTTCTTCATAGCTCCATGCAAAGCAGTCTTTAAACTCAATCAATAGTCTAACTAAGTCATTGGTTTCTTCTTCATTAAACAACAGATGTAGCTGGATTTTCTTCTATCCCATTGATTTCTAAACTCAATCAATAGTCTAACTAAGTCATTGGTTTCTTCTTCATTAAACAACAAATTGATGTACGTCGGGTGTGGATTTTCTTCTATCCCAAGGTTGATTTCTTTAAGCTTGTCAATTATTGAATGTATCTCCTCTTCAAATTCTAGCTGTGCCTATTTGATTTGTAGGTTATTTGGATCATCTGAGATCTCTAAATACACATTCTCATAAGAGTTGATGTTGTGTGAAAAGAACTAAGCAGTAATAATCGTCATTGACTGGACCCACTGTATCAAATCCTAGTCCTGCTCTGGAGTATGCTTACCTACTTGTATTGTTCCATAGCTTTTCAAAGTACTCTGACTTGTGCCTGGACCATGTATGAGGAACTAAACCTTTATGTATAAGATTATGAACACAATGTGAGTAAAAGTCAAATGGTAATTTCATTAATTCTTTAAATGTATCCTCTTCAAGTTCTACATCAACTTCAGGACTTGAGGATGATGATCCCAAAAAGAATCTCTTCTACTTCATGTCACTAGAAGATTTAGGGACTTCTTTAACTACTAACCTTCAACTTTTTGAGATGTAAGTGAGGTTAGAGCTAAGGTTCCCAACTACCGCCTAATAGTTTCACATAAACCTGACTCAAATTCTTTGCTTTATCTAGAGGCCTGGTCTTCATCTCTGTCTGGATCGGAAGTCACCTCTAATGGAACCGCTGAGAGGGGCTGGCTGATATACTAATCACATTAGACACATCCTCTAAGCTGGATTCCAAGTCTATGTGAATAATGGGGGTGCTCTTATGAACTAGAACATGACATCTGTTGGCTGATGGCCAACCAGAGGGTCTTCCACCATTGGAACTGCCTCTATTTCTACCTCTGCTTCTGCCTGGTGGAGGTTGAGTCATCCTACCAACATGTCCATATGATGGAATGAACTGTGGGTGGAATGTGATATGCGGATCTATTTCTTCTTCAATTCTCCTTTCTTGTTCACTTGGACTTCCATTTTTCTTGCCTTTTTCTTTTGTCTTTTCTTTTTCTTTATTTTTTTAATTTTTATTTTATGTTTGAATTTTGTCCAAGTTCACGAGAAAGAGTGTTTTGAGGAAGATAGTAGGTTGCATCCTCTTAAATCTCAACCTCTCTAATTAAAAATGACTTTTCATCTCCATTGACACGGTATTCAATCCCATCCTTTCAAAACTTGATGCACTAATGGAGGGAGGATGGAATTATCTTATTCTGATATATCCAAGGCCTACCGAGCAAAGTATTGAATGAAGTATTCAAATCAATGATGTAAAACTTGGCTTCAGTCTTCCAGTCACTTATCTCCAAAGGTAACACTATAGAACCTATAGCCCGCTCACCTTGTTCATTGAATCCTCTCAACATCATCCAATCTTTCGAGTGTGGAGATGTCGATCTTCAAATAGGCAAGGGTCTTTAAACTCATAATGTTTATCGATGCACCTGGATCGACTAGAACTCTGGCAAGTCTGAATCTGCCCATGTCAATTATGATGTAAACGGGATGGTTGTGCTCCAAGTCCCTAGAAGAAGGTCTTCATCTGTGAAGGTGATCCCCTGAGCTTCTTTTGTATAATGTACCACCTATAGTGATCAACTGAGGTAAGCATATTTCAGAATCAAGGATAGCCTTGATTAATGATTCTCTCATCTCTTTGGATAAGACAAGGGCAACATATATGCTTAGCTCAGATGATAACTTTCTTAGATGAGAAAGGACATTGCAGTCCACCTTGGGCTGGTCCTCCACAGGCATATCCAAGGGCAGAGCATCCTGTGGAGGGGCTTCTCAATCTTCTATACCAATGACTTATTTTTCTCTATCTTGAGGTGCTGCCCTAGGAGGTAGAACATTGCCACTACTGAGGTTAACTTCGGTGATCTCTTGTGGTAGTGTAATGGAAGATTCTATCTACACATCAGGCTCACCTACAACTTCTCCTATGGGACCCTAAAAATCAGATGATTCCAAGTCTATCTCAAGAGGGAAACCCATAGTATTCATAGTAGGAAAGTCCAACTCTAAATTAGAGGAAGATTAGAATTATTATAATTATTTTGACTTGAAGAGTTATCATTAGAAATAGAAGAAGACAACCCATCATAAGTGACACGGATGTAATTCAAACTAGCTTTATTCTTCAATTTCTTGGATTTGTTTGGAGGTACAAAGTAGAAATCAAGTAAAGTGAGTGGGGTAAGGGATTTTATGCCCTTATTCGCTGATATAAGAGTTCTACTAGTGGAAGAAGAAGAACTAGCATAAGTGGAGGAAGTCGCCAGTGTAGAAGCTGTAATTGTAGGCTGGACTTGGTTGGTGGTTGCTCTACTGGGCTATCTCGGGCTGACACATGTTGTTGCAGTTGCTGCTGCTGAGGTCCCCCTTTTCTTGAGTTTGTGTTTTGGTATTGTTTTGAAACTGGAAACTTCTCTTTAGCAAATTTGCTATGTTAACGAATGAAGTTCCAAAAGTGCTTGAAAATTTTTGGTTTTGAATTTGGAGACTGCACTTAGCAAATTTAAGTATGCTAAATGAAGTTCCAAATTGTTTGAAAATTTTTTAGTTTTGACTTTGGAGACTTCACTTAACAAATTAAAGTATGCTAAATGAAGTTTCCAAAATGTGTTTGAAATTTTTTTGATTTTGAATTTGGAGACTTCACTTAGCAAATTTGAGTATGCTAAATTAAGTTTCAAATGTATTTGAAAATTTTTTTATTTTGGAATTTGGAGACTTCACTTAGAAAATTTGAGTATGCTAAATGAAGTTCCAAATGTGTTGAAAATTTTTGGTTTTGATTTCGGAGACATCACTTAGCAAATTTGATATGCTAAATGAAGTTTCCAAATGTGTTTGAAAATTTTTTGATTTTGAATTTGGAGACTTCACCTAGCAAATTTAAGTATGCTAAATGAAGTTCCAAATGTGCTTGAAAATTTTTTCATTTGGAACTTCACTTAAAAAATTTGTGTATGTTAAATGAAGTTCCAAATGTGTTTGAAAATTTTTGGTTTTTATAATTTGGAGACTTGTTGACCTCATTTTTAGAATGAGCTCTCAACACCTCCATCTTAGGCTTAGGACTTCCTCTTAGACTTTAAGAGTTCCTTAGCATTAAGACACATCTAGTGATTTGGTGGACACTCTAACCTAATCCTAGAAGACTTAGAAGAGTTAGGCACAGGAATAGGTCATGCCTTAGGGGTGTTAGGAGAATCTCCAACCCTTTAGCTTAAACCTTTCGTCATTTTCTTTCTTTCAAGTCAAACTCCAAATCAATTCTATATGATTTTCTCCTAACTCAAATAAATTTCATGATTCAATTCCATGATTAAGATCCATGATTGAAAGCTATGATTAAAAGCCATGATCAAAATCCATCAAAAATTCCTAAGTTAAAATTTCCTAAGTCCTTAACCCTTTCTTAAGGACTTAGCCAAAATCATGATTCAAACCTATTCAAATCTTTGAGATTTTCTCATAATATATTTATATTCTCATATATAAATGAAATATAAATTCAAATACATCAAATCAAATTCAAAATTTCAAATTAATTCATGAAAATTTTCCTAAATTCTTTTAATTTTCCATTAAAGGGCTTAGCCAAAATGAACTCTAAACCTTGATCAAACCTATTGAAATTCATGGGATTTTCTCAAAATCAATTTATATCCTTCTTTATATTCTCATATATAAATTAAATATAAATATAAATCGATCCAATCAAAGGCAAAAATTAAATTCCAAATTTAAAATGCTTGAAATTCCGTCAAATTCCTTAATTTTTCATTAATTGATTTAACCTAAACTTTGATCGAACCACTTCAAACTTATGGGATTTTCTCAAAATATATTTGTATTGTCCTTTATGTGCTCATATATAAATGAAATATAAATATAAATCATTCAAATTCAATTCAAAAATTAAATTTCAAATTAAAAATTCCATTAAATCCCTTAAATTCTCTTTAATGGATTTAACCCAAATCATGATTAAACTCTTTCAAATTCTTGAAATTTTCTCATGATTAATTTATATTCACATATATAAATGAAATATAAATTCAAACAATCAAAACCTAAATAAAAAATCAAATCCAAGACATTTTCATATTCTTCCTTTGAATATGAAATTTTCAAATAGATCAAAATCCATTTGACCTCAAACCACTTGTAAATTCAATCATGAGTCCATATACAAGATCAACCAAATTCAAATCAAGCTTTGACCAAGCCATTTGACCCACTTAGGCTCACTTGATCTAAAGTGACCTAAAGTACCCTTATGAGCCAACTTTTGATCCTAATGAAATTGGATTGAACCAAACTCATATTTGCCTCTCATCATGATCAACAATCATCATGGATGATCAATCAATCAAATTGGGTCAAACCAAGTCAAACCTAAGAGTTGACCAAGTCAACACTTAGCCCAAAGTAAAACCTAACATAGCCAAATTCCACCATAGGCCAAATTGATTGAAACCATTGATCCAAGTTCACTCATGACCTATGTTTGAACTTGACCAAGTCAACCTTTGAGCCAAACCTAGCCCAATTGGCCCACTTGACCCAAGCTAACCCATTTTGACCTGAAGGGCCAAAATGTGTCAAACTTTGATCTAAGCTAAATTGATTGAAATAATGGGTCAAGTCCATCTTAAAATCACTTGTGGAACTTGACTAAAGCCTCAATTGGCCAACTAGACCCAACATAGCCTAATTGATCTTAGACCCAACATGACCTAAAGGGATCATGTTGAGCTAAAATTTAACTTAACTCAAATTAATTGGAAACAAAGATACCAATCCCCTCCATATGACTAACCAAACCTAAACCCTTGACTTAACCCAAATAGTTCAAATGGGTCAAATAGGCCAACATGAGCCAAACCCTATCAAATAGATTCCAAATCCAATGAAACTTGGCCCAACCTATTTTTTTAACATATCAAACATACACAAGTTGAAAAAAAAAGCAACATGACCATTTTACCCCTAGGCCATAGAACAAATTTTGGCCTAGCCCATGGGTATTTTGGTAATACACTCATCACAATCACTTGAGGCTCTCCTAAAACCTCAAGGGGACCTAGTGATGAGTGCTGCCCCTAACCCAATGGGTTTGGGTCAACCCATTTGGCCAATGGACCAAATCCGACCCATAACCATGAAATTGAAAATTCAAACTCCCCCCAGAGATCAATTGGATGCACATGGGAGTTAGCCTTCCACTCCTCTGGCCAAACTGACCATGTGCATTGCTCTAACAACCCAAACAACCCATCTCATTAGGTGAATTGGATCAAAATGGAAAACCCATTGTCGGCCATTCGATTACAGTAGGGGGGGGGGATATACTCCCCCTAATCCACTGAAATTTTCATTGCCACTTGATCGATTGGAGCCTAGAGAGAGTTAGCAAACATCAGAGAGCTTTCCCAAGGCCCCTAGAGAGGATTTGGATCTTATCTTCTTTGATTTTGCACAGTATAAAATAAGGGAGCTCACCTTGGTTACCAATTTTCTCTACAATTGATCTTAGCCTAATTTCTTCTACACTTATCATCCAAGGACCAATTCGAGCTTGCCTATGCATCCAATTGAGTTCTAGAGTCAAGGGGAGATTAATTCAATCAAAGCCACAAAGGGAGTGAAGAGGAGTTGGTCCACCCATTCATCCACTCAGGCTCAGGAGCTAGGAACTTCAAGGGCTTCGCCTCTCACTGCTACCTCTCATCCCAGCAAATGATCATCTCTAGCGAGGTTAATGATTTTTTGACCACTTAGGCTAAGAGGTGTTGGTCCTTTGTGAAAGATATTTCATTTCATGTGAAATCCACCATTGGATTGGCCGCTCTGGTCCTATAGATGGTGTGGATTGAGTTTTAAATGAATCTAGGAAGGATCGGGCTCGGATCTCCCCTTGGATTGTGAATGGTTCACATTCATCCTCAGAGAAGAACTCAGCCCATCTCAACCGTCCATATGAGCATTTTTAGAAAGACGACTGAGATTATTAGGCACATTTTAGAAACTAATCCTCGATTTAAACTCACAGGTGTATCCTCAACGGTCCAATCTTTGATCGGACGGCTAAGGATAAAAGTGCGCACGCCACCACCGTCCCTTAATTTGACAAGTTAAGTAAGGGGAGCACGGCGCGACGCGTGTAAAGCGCGTTGACTGCTGCTGCCACGCATTGCGCCGTGAGCTGGTATTAGCCATGGATTTGTTAGGAATTTTTTATAATTCTTAATTAATTCAGATAACTTCAAAAAATATTAACTCCTTAAAGAAAAATCATAGAAATATAAGAAAAAAATGGATAGATAATTCCATTTAAAATATTTTTAAAATGTTTTCAATGTATTTTGATTTCCCTTTTTCTCTGAATTTGGGTTTCTTTGGGAATATTAATTAGCTAATTATTTTCTAATTAAGTCACCAATTAATCTCAAACTTTAGGGTTCATTTTAGGGATGATCTCTGCCTCCCCTAATTTTCTTGAGATTTATTGAAGCCTTGATTAGGGAAATTGCTAGCTCACTCCTTAATTACCTCCTTCATGTGATTAAGGGTAATTAATGTGTAATTAGTATATTTTCCCCATGATTAAGTTTGATTAAGATTAGATCCAGTGAGTATGGGTTTTATGGAATAATTTTGAGATATTTACCTTAATTTATTCTAACCCCATTTTCTTTCCTTAATCCCTTCTTAATTAAGGGTTAATTCATTAATTATCCCTTTAACAATTTTCAAAAATTCTAAAGGTTTCCAGAACTTAATTAATTTACTTTGGGTAGATACTTAGGTGTTTAATAGCCTAAGTCTAATTAAGGAAATTAAAACCCCTTTCATAAGTGTGAAGGAGTGTTTTAAAAGTACTTAAGCTAAAACCCCTTAGCTTAATTAACTTTTAATTATGAGCCAAATTGCATTAGTCCTTTTCATCACTAGGTGCATTGCAAATTTAAATACCTTGTGGGTTTTATGTCATCTCATTAGCTCATAATTACTTAGTTAACTTTTCTAAGGTGGTGTAGGTAAGGGTTAATTAAGTCACTTAATGCGTACCTTAACCTAATGAACACTTAAAATTAGATTTAATTATCTAAAAATTAAATAAAAAATACAAAACACATGTGGGAATGGGTTAGGAATAGCAAGCTCATCTCACCTTTTCACAATTAAATCAAACTTCAAACAAACAAAAATCATTTTGAAATTCAATTTGATTTATTCTAAGTTTGGTTATTCTTTAAGAATGTCTTTAGGAATTAAGTAAAGTGAGTTTATTTACATGATTACATTGCTTTAGATCTTTCCCAACATGTTAAATTGTATGCCATGTGATTTATGCATCCATGATTTCATGTTTTCAAAGTTTTAAAATAAAATTATTTACTTTATGTCAAATGTGTATGTGTTGGCTAAAGTAAAATATGAGTGGCTATTATCACTATTAAACCCAAAGTATTTTCAAAACCTATGAAAGAAATCATAAAATCTAAAAGTGTGCTATTCATATCTTAATTATCAGCTTGCATGTGATGAATTATAAAGTCATGTTTAGTGTAGCCTTTCCTTCCTTTCTTATGTTAGCATAGTTTTGAATATGGGATATGTAGGTTCATTTGAAAAGAAACCAACACTTACTTAATTCCAAATCCTATTCCAAATCCTATTGACTTTGCTTAAGAAGACGTGAGTCCCCATGCTTTCTTCTTGAACTAGCCATCATGCTCTAACTAGGTTGAGTATTTTTGAGGTTTAGGATAAGACCCCCAGAGGCTCCTTTCCTCTTGACTACTTTTGAGTCGATCTAAGTCCCCTAGTGGCATTCACTCAGTAGTCTCCATAGGTCAGATAGCATCTATCGAAGCTGAAGATAGACTATCCCAGCAATCGGTTTCGCTATAGGAGGATGTGAGTCCCTGAGGTTTCTTCCTAGATTGATCGTTGCAAACTGACGGGCACCTTAGGTTGGTTGAAGTTCACTATGCTGACAGTGACTCACCCAGTGAGTACACCACTCTTGGAAGATATGAGTCTCTGTGCTTTCTCCTTGAGTTGGACACTGAATACCTATTGGATTGATAACTAGCCATGTCATCTTCTCCAGGGTGTTGGATTAAGCCCTTACCGGACCCATCCCCTGTGGGCACTCTATTTGGATCAAGTCCTTTACGACCCTATTTAGACACTACCCAGGTTACTTTTGGATTGGACATTTCTCCTTTCCTAGTAGCCACTCCTGTGATTGGAAAATTTGTTTAGCAGATGCACACATTTTTACTTAGTTCAGTAAATTTAAGCTAGGTCTAAGTTGATATTAGCTCCTTCTCAGTTTGATCCCTTGCAAACTAACATGGTCTATGATAAAATAACCAACTAAAATAAATAAAATTAATTCACTTGTGGATTAGGATTTAAGCCCCGAAAGGTCCCATTTTCCCAAGCAAACATCCTATCTTTAGGGCAGTGTCAGCAGAACTTCCTATAGGAATTGTCTGACTACCTGAGTTGAGATAAATCTCTGGGTCAGTACTCACCCCGTAGTCGCCCTTAGGTCAAGTTCAATCTATTTTATCATAAGTAGGTTACCCCGATAATCATTCCGCTTTGAAAGATATAGGACTAGCATTCTTTCTAGCATGATTGTCACAAATCGACGGACATCCCTTGGTTGGGTTTTATTTGTTACCAAAGCAATCGATGACCCCAGTGATCTTTTCTAGTGAAAGATGTGAGTCTCTGAGCTTTCTTCCCTTCAATTGATCATTGCAAATGAAAAGGCACCCTTTGGTTGGATAGTTCTCCCATCGGCCAGGAAGCTACTCCCTTTGGTTCAGTAAATCTGAGATAGGTCTAGGCTTCTATAAGCTCCTTCTTAGTGTGATCCATCGCAAACCAACAGAGTCCATCAAAGCAAATAATTCTAAAAATAAAATTAATCTTTGACTATTCTTGATTTTAAGTCCCCCAGTGGCATTCACTCGATAGTCAGCCCTAGGTCAAATTTGATTTATTGCCCAAAGCAACTAATCACCCCAGTGGTTTCTTGTCTCTAGAAGATGTGAGTCCCCATGCTTTCTTCTTAAGACTTGACCATTATATTCCAAAGGCATTTCTCCTTGGTTGGATAGTTCTACCTTGTGGTTGGTAGCTATCCCTTTGAATTGGTAAATCTGAGTTAGGTTTAGGCTTCCATGGCCTCTGCTCAATACAGTTCATCGCAAACTTATGGAATCCATCATAAATAAATAAATCTAAAAATGAAATCAATATTTGACTAGCTTTGAGTTAATCTAAGTCCCCCAGTAGCATTCACTCAATAGTCAGCCCTAGGTTGGGTTTCAATATGTTGCCTTGCCAATAGATCTCCCCAACAACTAGTCTCTACTTGGAGGATGTAAGTCTACTACGCTTTCTTCTTAGTACATCTGCTTCATATCAAAAGGCATCCCTTTGGTTGGCTAGTCCTACTTTGTGCTTAGTAGACTACCCCTTTGGATTGGTAAATCTGAGTTAGGTCTTAGCCTTCATGGCTCCTATTCGGTACAACCCCTTGCAAACCAATAGGGTTCATTCTAAAAAATTCAAACCTAATAAAATTTAAAACAAATTCAACCCTCTCCCCCAATGGACATCTCTCCTTAGTGAGATTCAAATCAAATTCAACCTCTCATCTCCTTGTAGATGACTTGAACCTGCTTCCCTAATGGAAGGTTCATACTCTATCCCTTAGTGGATTTCTCCCCTCTTTCTTATGTATTGGACAAAAGTAGAGCCACATACTAATGCCTCGATTCTTTCTCTTCCAATGGATAGGTCGGTAGTGCTTATCTCTGTTGTTGATCATTTTGGTCAATACCAATACGTGTGGTGTTCCTAGTCAGGCACACCATACCTATTAGGCGCCCTTTGTTGACCTCATTTTTAGAATGAGCTCTCAACACCTCCATCTTAGGCTTAGGACTTCCTCTTAGACTTTAAGAGTTTCTTAGCCTTAAGACACATCTAGTGATTAGGTGGGCACTCTCACTTAGCTCTAGAAGACTTAGAAGAGTTAGCCATAGGAATATGTCATGCCTTAGGGGTGTTAGGAAATTCTCCTACCCTTTAGCTTTAACCTTCACTTTTCTTCTTTTAAGTCAAACTCCAAATCAATTCTATTTGATTTTCTCCTAACTCAAATCAAGTCCATGATTCAACTCCATGATTGAGATCCATGATTGAAAGCTATGATTGAAAGCCATGATCAAAATCCATCAAAAATTCCTAAGTCCTTAACCTTTTCTTAATGACTTAGCCAAAATCATGATTCAAACCTATTCAAATCTTTGAGATTTTCTCATAATCTATTTATATTCTCGATTATATTCTCATATATAAATGAAATATAAATTCAAACCCATCAAATCAAATTCAAAATTCCAAATTAATTCATGAAAACTTTCCTAAATTCCTTTAATTTTCCATTAAATGGCTTAGCCAAAATCAACTCTAAACCTTGATCAAGCCTATTCAAATTCATGGGATTTTCTCAAAATCAATTTATATCCTCATTTATATTCTTATATATAAATGAAATATAAATATAAATCAATCCAATCAAAGGCAAAAATTAAATTCCAAATTTAAAATGCTTGAAATTCTCTTAAATCTCTTAATTTTTCATTAATGTATTTAACCTAAACTTTGATCAAACCACTTCAAACTCAAGGGATTTTCTCAAAATATATTTGTATTCTCATTTATGTGCTCATATATAAATGAAATATAAATATAAATCCATCAAATCCAATTCAAAAATTAAATTTTAAATTAAAATTCTATTAAATCTCTTAAAATTTCTTTAATGGATTTAAAACAAATCATGATTAAACTCTTTCAGATTCTTGAAAATTTCTCATGATCAATTTATATTCTTATTTATATTAATATATATAAATGAAATATAAATTCAAGCAATCAAAACCCAAATCAAAAATCAAACCTAAGACCCCTTCATATTCTTCCTTTGAATATGAAATTTTCAAATGGATCAAAATCCATTTGACCTCAAACCACTTGCAAATGGATTCATATTTCAATCGTGAGTCCATATTCAAGATCAACCAGCTTCAAATCAAGCTTTGACCAAGCCATTTGACCCACTTAGGTTCACTTGACCCAAAGTGACCTAAAGTACCCTTATGAGCTAACTTTTGATCCTAACCAAATTGAATTGAACCAAACTCATATTTGCCTCTCATCATGATCAAAAATCATCATGGGATGATCAATCAATCAAATGGGTCAAACCAAATCAAACCTAAGGGTTGACCAAATCAACACTTAGCCCAAAATGAAATCTAACATAGCCAAATTTCACCATAGGCCAAATTGATTGAAACCATTGATCCACGTTCACTCATGGCCTATGTTTGAACTTGACCAAGTCAACCTTTGAACCTAACCTAGCCCAATTGGCCCACTTGACCCAAGTTGACCCATTTTGACCTAAAGGGACAAAATGTGTCAAACTTTGGTCTAAGCCAAATTGATTGAAACCAATGGGTCAAGTCCATCCTAAATCCCTTGTGAAACTTGAACAAAGCCTCACCAAGCCAACTCAACCTACAATTGAGACCCAACATGACCTAAAGAGGTCATATTGAGCCAAAATTTAACTTAACCAAATTGATTGGAAACAAAGATACCAATCCCCTCCATATGACTAACCAAACCTAAACCTACCCTTGACCTAATCGAAATAGGTCAAATGGGTCAAATGAGTCAACTTACCCATTTAATCAAAATGAGTCATATGAGCAAAAAACAAATCTATACCAAATTGAACCAAACCAAAGGCACCAAAACATTTCAAATGGTCATATGAACTTAACCCAATCCTTGGTTTGACCTAATTTGACCTATTGGTCAACTTGACCCAAGTTGTCCCATTTTGACCTAAATGGTCAACATGAGCCAAACCCTATCAAATGGATTCCAAATCTATTGAAAGTTGGCCCAACCTATTTTGTCAACATACCAAACACACCCAAATTGAAAAAAAAGTAAAATGACCATTTTACCCCTAGGCCATAGAATAAATTTTGGCCTAGCCCATGGGTATTTTTGTCATACACTAATCACAATCACTTGAGGCTCTCCTAAAACCTCAAGGGGACCTAGTGATGAGTGGTGCACCCAACCCAATGGATTTAGGTCAACCCATTTGGCCCATGGACCAAACCTGACCCATAGCCATGAAATTAAAAATTCAAACTCCCCCCAAAGCTCAATCGGATGCACATGGGAGTTAGCCTTCCACTCCTTTGTCCAAACCAACCATGTGCATTGCTCTAACAACCCAAACAACCCATCTCATGAGGTGAATTGGATCAAAATGAAAAGCCCATTGCTAGCCGTCCAATTGCAACAGGGGGAGATATACTTCCCCTAATTCACTAAAATTTTCATTGCCACGAGATCGATTGGAGCCTAGAGAGAGTTAGAAAACATCATAGAGCTTTCCCAAGGCCCCTAGAGGATTTGGATCTTGTCTTCTTTGGTTTTGCACAGTGCAAAATAGGGGAGCTCACCTTGATGCCCATTTTTTTTCTACACTTGATCTTAGCCTAATTCCTTCTACACTCATCATCCAAGGACCAATTCAAGCTTGCCCAAGCATCCAATTGAGTTCTAGAGACAAGGGGGAGATCAATCAAAGCCATAAAGGGAGTGAAGAGGAGTTGGTCCACCCATTCATCCACTCAACCTCAAGAGCTAGGAACTTCAACATAGCTTCATCTCCACTAGACAAAGCTACCTCATTGATCCCGAGTGTCAGTGAGGTTAGTGATTTTTCAACCACTTAGGTTAAGAGGTGTTGGTCCTTTGTGAAAGAAATTTCCATTTCATGTGAAATCCACCATTGCATTGGCCGCTCTGGTCCTTTAGATGGTGTGGGTTGAGTCTTGAATAAATCTATGAAGGATCGGGCTCAGATCTCCCCTTGTATTGTGAACGGTTCACATTCATCCTCAAGGAAGAACTTAGCCCATCTCAGCCATCCATCCACACATTTTTAGATGGACGACTGAGATTATTTGGCACATTTTAAAAATTAATCCTCAATTTAAAACCATGAGTGTATCCTCAACCATCCGATCTTTGATCAGACGACTAAGGATAAAAGCGCGTGTGCCACTGCCGTCCCCTTGATTTAACAAGTTAAGGGGCTCATGGTACGATGCGTGTAAAGCGCGCCGACCACTGCCTCCACACATCGTGATGTGAGTGAGTATTAGCCATAGATTAGTTAGGGATTATTTATAATTCTTAATTAATTTAGATAACTTCAAAAAATCATAACTTCTTCAAGAAAAATTAGAAAATATAAGGAAACATGCTATGGATATATAATTCCATTTAGAATATTTTAGAAATATTTTCAATGTATTTTGATTTCCCTTTTTCTCTAAATTTAGGTTTCTTTGGGAATTTTAATTAGCTAATTATTTCCTAATTAAGTCACTAATCTCAAACTTCTAAGGTTCATTTTAGGGATGACCTCCGCCTCCCTAATTTTCTTGAGATTTATTGAGGCCTTGATTAGAGAAATTGCTAGATCACTCCCATATTACCCCCTTCATGTGATTAAGGATAATTAAGGTGTAATTAGTGGATTTTTCCTATGATTAAGTTGAATTAAGGTTAGATCCAGTGAGTAGAGTTTTATGGAATAATTTTAAGGTATTTACCCTAAGTTATTCTCTAAACCCCTTTTCTTTCCTTAATCCCTTCTTAATTAAGAGTTAATTCATTAATTATCCCTTCAAATAATTTTAAAAAAATTCTAAAGGTTTCCATAACTTAATTAATCTATCTTGGGTAAATGCTTAGGTGTTTAATAGCCTAAGTCTAATTAAAAAAAATTAAAACCCCTCTCATAAGTGCGAATGGGGGTTTTAATAGTACTTAAGCTAAAACCCCTTAGCTTAATTAACTTTTAATTATGAGCCAAATTGCATTAGGCTTTTTTTTTACTAGGTGCATTGTAAATTTAAATACCTTATGGGTTTTATGTCATCTCATTGGCACATAATTACTTAGTTAATTTTTCTAAGGTGGTGTAGGTAAGGGTTAATTAAGTCACTTAATGCATACCTTAACCTAATAAATACTTAAAAATGGATTTAATTATCTAAAAATAAAAGAAAAAAATACAAAACACATGTGGGAATGGGTTAGAAACAAAAAACTCATATGACCTTCTCAAAATTAAATCAAACTTCAAATAAACAAAAATCATTTTGAAATTCACTTTGATTTATTCTATGTTTTCTTATTCTTTAAGAATGTCTTTAGGAATTAAGTTGGGTGAGTTTGTTTACGTGATTACATTGCTTTATATCTTTCCCAAAATGTTAAATTTTATGCCATGATTTGTGCATCCATGATTTCATGTTTTCAAAGTTTTAAAATGAAATTGTTTACTTTATGTCAAATGTGCATGTGTTAGCTAAAGTAAAATATGAGTGTCTATTATCACTACTAAACCCAAAGTATTTTCAAAACCTATAAATGAAACATCAAATCTGAAAGTGTGCTATTCATATCTTAATTATTAGCTTGCATGTGATGAATTATAAAGTCAGGTTTAGTGTAGCCTTTCCTTCCTTTCTTATGTTAGCTTAGTTTTGAATATGGGTTGGTAAGATGTAGAGTTCATTTGAAAAGAACCCAACACTTATTTAATTCCAAACCCTATTCATCTCTATGCTCTCACTTAAGGAGGATTGCTTACATTTTCATGAATAAATTGCATAAATAAAAATGAAACAATTAAATAACTTTTGCATATTCTTTTTCCATTTCATTTCTTTTATATGCATGTTAGTACTTAAGGAAAGTGGTATATTAGTTTGGAAAACCCCAAGGTTACGAGGCTTTAAGTAGCCCTAAGTAGGTCTTATACCTTACACCTCTGGTTAACAATGACATTGTACTCACTTATGCCTTTCTTACTTTCATGCAGGTATGTGAAATTTTGGATTAGGAGAATCTTTTCTACTTAAGAAAAATCATGCATCTAAATCTTCTAAATTTTTTTTGAATGAATTACTTAGCATGCATCATAAAGTGTGTTAATTATCTTCATTTCAATGTGTAGATATGCTTAGGGTTCATCCATATGCATGTTATATATGTTGGAAAAGAATTGAAGTAATGTATGTTATGTGAATTTTGATTCATTTTTCTTAATCTTAAAATGCCTTTCTTTTTAGATAGGTTTGTTTAGAGTTGATCTAAACTTAGGATTAATTAAAATATATAATTAAAATGTTTACCTAAATGAAATTAAAAATGTGAACTTACCTTAGAAATTACATCAGATTAGGGATGGAAAGAGAAGTTTATTTCTCTTTCCCTCTCTTCATAACTTAGTAATTAATTATATGTTTCACTTAAACCAAATAAAAATATGAAATAAAAATAACCCAAAGCACTAAACAACTCAAATTAAACCCTCCTCTAAGTTGAACATGTTCTTCACACTTAGAAAATTCAAACCTAAAGTCCTAAGCTAAGCATACCATATAAACTTTCAAAGCACACACATTAGCCTAAGTCACCACTTCTAGCTTTAGGTTAGGTCGGTTCATGGTTTGATGTTATGTTTTATTTTGTGATGAATATTATAGATTGGATGTTAGGGTGCATGCTTGTAGAATGAATGGTAGGACGTCTTAGTCTAACTATTCTTTTCTATAGGGGTTTGTGCTAAAGGGGCGCTATCATAAATAAAAATATAAATGCTTCTTGCTTGCATGTATTTATAACCCTTAGCATAATCCATAGGCCTAGTGGACTTAGTCACCCATGTGTGGGGTGATAAGTCCAATATATATGCTTCAAATTTGCGTGGTGTGATATAACTAACATTTGTTTTGCAGGTGTTAGCTAGATTTTCCTTTTCCTTTTCATGTAAAAAATTTATATATTTAGAATTTTAGAATGATTTATTATGGGGTATTAGGATGAACATTGGTCATATTATAATTTATGTACCATTCAAACCATCCAGATCCAACCCAAAGGAAGAAGAAAAGAAAGAAGAAGAAAGAAAGAAGAAAGAAAGAAAGAAGAAAGAAGAAAGAATAATAAAGACCCCATAACAATGAATTCCTTTACTTAAATTGTAATTTAATTCATTTGTAATCCGGGTTGTATAAAGGTAGAGCACGGTTACCCACATTTGATGTTTTCAGGTTTGTGTTGTGATGCCTGACCATGAATGATCATTTATTCTAGTTTATAAAATTGATGTGTAAATTGTATTGTTATATGCATAATTTATTCCTTGCTTTATTTATAGCCTGGATGTGGATTAGGCTTTTTTTTTTTTTTGAAATTTGCATATTGCATTTAATAATAGTAAAAAAGTAATACAAGAACTAGCAAAGGCTAGAGAGTCTAAAACAAGAAGCTAAATAGAAGCAACATGCTTCTTATCATCCTCAAATAATGAAACAAAAATAGAAGGTAAAGTAGAAACATCTAAAGACAACCAAGTAAAGTCGCTGTAAGCTGAGAGCACAGATCACCACCCTTGAAGTCCCGGAAACGTGTGAGAACAGAACTTGGTGGAAGGCTAAGAAAGCCCAAGTCCGGAGCTGAGGGAGAGAAGACCAAAGTCTCGCATGGTCTTCAAGTAAATTGACAACACTAATGTTGTCCCTCCAATATGATGCCCTTGTACTCATCATACATCCAAGGGTCAACAAGTTTTCTTAACAGAAGCATAGCTTGCATTTCTATGAAAGCACTATCCCAATGGAGAAACCGGATACCGCCTTGATGAAGTCACCACATCATCCCTAAAATAACTCCAATTCCACAAGCCGAGAGGAGAGGAGAGAGAGTACCATCTACATTCACCTTTAGCCATAGGGGGGGGGGAGTCCAGAAAGGGGAGTGGAGCCGGGAGCCCCATTGCCCCAATAGAAAGGTAGATGCATTTGTAAAAGCCTCCAAAATAGTAAGAATGACCTTTGGTGTCCCATGTTGGCTACCATGTGTCTTTGCATCGTGTCCTCCAAACTTGATATATCATGTCCTCTACCCCAAGCCACTGACTGTTTATGCTGCCTGAAACAGATCAGAAAAGGGGGAGGTTAACTCCCCAAGAGGACAAAACTTGTATGATAGAGGAAGTAAGAGAGCAGGTAGTGAGGATATGATCCAGGTCTTCAATCTCCATGCAGCCCCAGGGGCAATGAGTCTCCTCAGCAAGACCTCGAGAGTGGAGCCGCAGTGGTGGTAAGGCATTCTTCAGATGCACCAGAAACTTCGCAAACGGAACTTTGTAGCCAAGAGTGGTTAGCTGGGAAGGGGGAAGAGGGCATCAAAGGCCACTGAGATTTCCCAAAGGGAGGTGAAGAAGCTGTCTTCATCTGTAATGAAGCTCCACCTTGGTAATGTGCTTCACAAGATCCTCCAAAATGTCGCCTAGTGTAATATCTCATGTCTGTCCTATGGATGAAGCGTGCCAAAGTCTGATCCTCAAGGCTAGCTGCATCTAAGAAAGTTGGTCTCCAAGCAAGGAACAATCACCAACCATGTGTGATCCAAAATCAACTTTGCCATCGAATCTTCCAAATGAGAGGTTCAAGACTTTGAGCCCCACTAAGAATGGCCCAAGTCTTGAGTCCCCTCTTCAAGCTTCCACTCCAAATATCTTCCCATAGCTCCCGAATGCTGAAGTAATGAAGTGGGCTTCAAGAAAATCCCAAGCCAACCTTGCCCCAGAGGGCCATGGGGTAGAGTGAAAACCAAGCCTCCCATGCTTAATAGCAAACACACCAACCGACATAGTGAATGCCTCCTAGTGGACTCTTGTCCCATAAGAAGGACCTACATAACCGCCAATCTCCGCAACACAGGGAATAGTTGTATGTGTTAGTGATAAACCAAACTGTATAAGAGCGAGTACACCGCATAGAGAGATGTCGAGTTCCCAGACATAATCTTCTTTGGCCCGAATCGTGGAACTGAAATCATGCTTGTAGAGCTTCCTCATAGCCAACTTAAGGCCAAGATACTCCATCTCTTGGACTATCAATAAGCCTAGCAATCCGATTAGTCCTCCATCTCTTAGATTTGTTAAAGAGAATTGACTTAGCACCTGATCCGTTGGCCCGGCCCAAATACAATAATCATCAAGGATGGCTTTAATTTGCTTGGCATGCAATAGGCCAGAGGTAATCAATGTCATCGATATAAGAGATTAGAGATACCTCCCATCTTCCAAGCCATACCGTGTTTGGCCCTCTCGCTTAAAAGCTAAAGAAAGTAGCTCAACATAGAATAAATGTAAGGTGAGAGTACAGCCTGCCTAAATCCACACTCAAGGCCAATGGGGAGACCTTCTACCATTCAAGATGGAGAATCTAGGTGAGTGACATCAGAATCCACTAATCAATCTAAGAACCCCATCAAGGTGAGCATCCTACTGGATTAGGCTATTTAGGGAAAAATAAATCTCTTACCCAACTTAATAATTCAAATTAAACTAAACAACTCATAACCTCACCTAAAGCTTAGGATTAAAATCAAGATAAAAGAATTAGAAGCCTTATTGGATGAGCTATTTTCTTTATAATATCATGCACAAATGTATCTTTTTTTACTCTTGATTGGAGGGTTTCCACCTTTGCCGGAGAACCCGGCTTGACCTTTGAGGGCCGTGGTGGAAACTCACCTCCTAAACTTCTAGTTGATTTTGGCCAATAATCTTCTTTCTCATGCAAAGTCATAAAAATCCTATTAGCTTGAGTCAAAATGATTGTCCAAAAATAAAATAAAATAAAATTTGAAATGCATTAGATTTAGGTCATTTGAAGCATGTCCATTTACATGATCTAATATCTTTAGAGAGTGAGTTTAAGGACTTAGTCTCTTTCTAAAACAAAAATAGCCTAGCTATCTTGCATAAGCATAAAGACTTGCCTTCATGTATTTAAAATAGTAGGAGAAGTTAGTTGGTGACCCCCCCTAGGTGGTTGTAAGTCCAAGCTGTCGGGTGGTTTGTCCTCTCTTATGGAGGCAAACCAATTACCTATTTTCTCCTTAGATTTGGGTTGTGTTTCTCACCCTCGCCGAAGCTCCCTAGATTTAGGTTCTGAGGTTGCTTTTTTCCTTTGGGGGCCATAAGTATAATTCCTCACCTCTTTGGTATTTCTTTAATATTGTGTTAAGGAATCTTAAGTCTTAAATTTCTAATAAAAATTATAATTCAAACAAACTAAATCAATTTTTAAAATGTAAAGCCCAATTTTAGGATAGTTTGAGATGCTCGCTAGGTTTCCTAGCATCGTGAGCATCTCCTACTTAATCCCATTTTGGCTTCGATAATAACTCTCTCTTTTGATCAATCTCATTTGATCCTCAAAAACAAACCAATCGATTGATAGTCCTTCTTATTGAAATCTTCAGAGACAACGATCATTTACTTTAATCGAGAGTTTTTTTAAAGGATCTCGTCCCTTAGGATGTAATTAACTATAGGGGCTTGTCCCATAGGAAACTTAACAAACTTGGTTTAAAATAAATCCTGATTTACTTTTTCATGTAAAGTAGGGGAAGAATCTACATATATAGACATCATCCTGGGAGTCCTTATTGAGGTGATTGGTTCCATTAAAGGGTACTTCTATCTTTGAGATAGTACACTATACCTTGATGACATACCCGATCACCTGAATAAGTACATCTGCGGATCTGCATGGCCTCTTACTAATATGATTTTTTGTAAGGGTGTCCTTTTTCTTTTCTCCCCCCCAGATTTGAAAGGCGACTCTCTTATAAGAATTTTTAACCAACAAGACTTCAGTTAACAAATTTGAGTATGCTAACTGAAGTTCCAAATATGTTTGAAAATTTTGAAAATATGATTGTTAAGTTTTGATTTTTGAAAAGAAGAGTTCCATTCAACAAATTTGGGTATGTAGGAATAGAATTCAATCTTATTTTTGCAAATGTGAAAATTTTATTTTGTGTGTAATTATTACTTTTTTTGGAAGAGGGAGTTCCAACTTAATCATATATGGAATATGTTTAAGTGGGATTTCCAATTAATTTATATTTGAGAATTAAATCTTCATTCAATAAATTTGGGCATATTGAATGGAGGTGTTTATATGTGCTTTTGCCAAATTTAGTTTTGTTTGAAAATGGAACTCCCATTCAATAGCTGTGGGTGTATTGAATGGAAAGGTTCATGTTTGCTTTTTGAAAATTTTATTTTTGATTGTGATTTTTGGAAAGATGATTGTTTATTTTATTTTTGAAAATGAAATCTTCATCAAAATGAATTGAAGGAAGATGTTCATTTGTGCTTTTAGGAAAAGATTGTTAGTTTTACCTTTTGAAATTCCTACATGTAGTAATTATGAGAATTGTTAAATGAGGGTGATTTAAGAAAATTTTGTGGAAAATATTTTATTATGTGCATTTTTGAAAGAGTGCTTTTGGAAAAGCAAGGTTCTTATGAAAAAATTATTTTCTCTTTATTATTTTAGAATGAACCTTTCCTTATGATAAAATGATAAGGAGGAAGTCTTTAAATGTTTTCCTTTTTATTTTTTTACCCTTTGGAGAACCCAACGGGGGTTTTAAGACCAACACGGAGTGAGGTCCTAAAGCCTAAGGGTGTTTGCTAACTCAACTTAAGGATGAAATAAGCTAACTGCCAAAGGAAAAAAAGATAGTCTTGGATTCATTCCAAAGTACAAACCCATCTATACTTGAAATAACGATCATTTACCAAAGATGGAGAGAGGAACCATCCCCAGTGGAGTCGCCAGAAAAATTTATGGTGAAATTTATTCTCTTTATACATTTCTTGCCTTCATCTATCCTCTCTCCCTTTCAGGAAAAGAAGGATAAATGAAAACAAAAATGTATAAAAGAATATTTCACCTTATTGGGACACCACGTAGATCTATAGATGTTCTTATTGAGGGTGATCGGGTACGACATTGAGGAAATGGGTACTATCTCGAAAGATAGAAGTCACCACCCTACAATGGACCTAATCACCTCAACAAGGACTCCTAAAGACAATGGGTCTGCATATGTACGAGAGATTCTTCCCATACTTTACATGAACAAATAAAGCAGGGTTTATTTTAAATCGGGTTCGTTAAGTTGACTATAGGGGCAAGCCCCCATAGTAAATTACATCCTAAGGAATGGGATCCCTTAGGAATATTCTCAATTAAGGTAAATGATCATTATCTCTAAAGATTTCAATAGGTAGGACTATTAATCTATTAGTTTATTTTGGAAGATCAATGAGATTAGTCAAAGAGAGGGAGTTATTATCGAAGCTGAAAGGAAGATAAGTAGGAGATGCCCATGATGCTAGGAAACATAGCGAGCATCTCCAACTATCCTATGGTTGGGCTTTACATTTTTGAAATTGATTTAATTTATTTGAGTTATATTTTTCATTAAAAATTTGGGGCATATCATTCCATAACACAAGATTATGGAAATGCCTAAGAGATAAGGATTTATGCATATGGCCCATAAAGGGGAGAAGCAACCTCAGAACCTAAATCTAGGGAGCTTTGACAAGGGCCGAAAGCACAACCTAAATCTAAGGCAAAAATGGACATTTGATTTACCTCCACAAGAGAGGACAAACTACCCAACTGTTTGGACTTCCAACCACCTGAAGGTGGTCGTCAACTAACTCCTCCTATAGATTTAAATTTATGTAAGCAAGTCATATGCTTTATGCAAGATAGCTAGGCTATTTATTTATTTAAAAAGAGACTAAGTCCTTAAACTCACTCCCTAAAGAGTCTAGATCATGTAAGGGCATGCTTCAAATGACCTAAATTTAATTTAATTCAGATTTCATTTTATTTTCATTTTTGTACAATCATTTTGACTCAAGCTAATATGATTCATATACCTAATGCATGAGAAATGAGATTATTGGCCAAAATCAGTAAGAAGGGAGGTGGTGTGTTTCCACCATGGCTCTCAAAGGCCAAGCCAAGTTTCTCTAGAAAAGATGGAAGCCCTCTAATCAAGAGTGAAAATAATATGCATTTGTGCATGATGTTATAAAAGAAGTACTCATCCGGCTAAGGGGTTGCTAATTATTTTATCTTGATTTTTAGCCTAAGTTTTAGGTGAGGTTATGAGTTCTTTATTTTTAGTTTTGAATTGTTAAATTTGGTAAAAGATTTATTTTTCCTAAGAGCCTAATCCACATCCAGGCCATACATAAAGCAAGGAAGAAACTAGGAAAATGATGCCACTTAATGCACAAGCTAAACAAATCATCAATCAATTTATAAAGCTAATCAAAAAAGAATAAGAGGTCATTGTGGTCGGGTACCACCACACAAACTAGAAAATAAATTGGGTAACCGAGCTCTACCCTTATACAACCCAGATTATAAATGAATTAAAATATAATTAAGCAAGGAATTCATTATTATGGGGGTCTTCAAGCTTCATTTCTTCATTTCTTCTTTCTCCTTCTTTTCTTCTTTCTTCCTTGGTTCCTTCTTTTGGATGGTTGGAAGGTGGATGCTCCAAAGGCTTCACATGGTGCATAAGATGAGATCTTATGACCAATGTTCATCCTAATCCCCATAATAATCATTCCAAAATCCTAATTGCAAAATTACATGAAAAGAAAAGTAAATCTTTAACACCTACAAAACAAAGGTTAGCTAAACAAACCACCAAATCCCAAGCATGTATATTGGACTTATCACCCCACACATGGGTGACTAAGTCCACCTTGCCTATTGGATTATGCTTAGGGGTATAAGTACCTGCACAACAAAAGTATTTATATTTTTATTTTTTACAGTGCCCCTTAAGCACAATCCCTTGCAGAAGGCAATGGTTAGACTAAGATCGCCCTACCATTCATTCTACACACATACATCCTGACATCCAGACTAAAACCTATATCACAAAACCAAAAAAAAAGCATTAAATCATGCACCGCCCTAACCTAAAGCTAGAAGTGGTGACTTAGCCTAATGTGTGTGCTTTGGAGGTTTGTGTATGTGTGTATCTAAGTGGGGTGGATAGTTCATTTAAGTGATTTAGTTATTTTGAGTTGATTTTATTTCATGTTTTGATTAGGTTTAAGTGAATCCTACAATTAATTACTAAGTTATAAAGAGAGGGAAAGAGAAGAGAACTTCTCTTTCCTTCCCTAACCTAAGTAATTTCTAAAGTGGATTCATATTTTGGTTTTGATTAGTGAGTGTTTTAATTAAGTATTTTAATTAATCCTAAGTTTAGATGAACTTTAAACAAACCTATTCAAAAGAAAGATATTTTAAGATTAAGTAAAATGAACTAAATTCTCAAAACATATATCACATCATTTCTTTCCCAACATGTATAACATGCATATGAATGAGTCCTAAGCATATATATACATATAAATAAGAATATTTAACACACTTTATGATGCATGCTGAACAATTCATTTAAGAATATTTGAGAGTTTATGATGCATGATTTTCATTAAGTAGCAAAGGGGTTTCTTATCCAACTTTCACATGCACATATGAATGTATGAAAGGCATAAGTGAGTACGACGCCATTATTAACCAGAGGTGTAAGGTACAAGACCTACTTAGGGTTACTTAAAGCCTCGCAATCTCGGGGTTGTCTAGACTAATATACCACTTTTCTTAAATACAAGCATATGTGCAAAAGAAATGAATGGCAAAGAAAGATTGTAAAAATTTGTGTTGATTGATTTATTTCTGTTTATGTGATTTATATGTGAAAGCATAGGTATACTTCTTAAGTGATGGTATATGAATGAATAGGATATGGAATTAGGCAAGTGTTAGGTTCTTTTCAAATTAACCATACACCTTGCCAAATCCTATTCAAAACTATACTAAAAGAGAAGAGAAGGAAAACCTACACTAAGCACATTCTTATATTTTACTCACATGCAAACCTAGAAATAAGATATACGTAAAACACTTTTAGTTTTGATAATTGATTCATACATTTTGAAAATAATTTGAATTTAATAGTGATAATAGCCACTCATATTCTTGCTTTAGCCAACACATGCAATTTGACATAAAGGAAATATTTTCATTTTAAATTTAATTTTTGAAAAGCATGGATGCATGAAACCATGTGACACACATATTTAGCATGTTGGGGAAGAACTAAAGCAATGGAGGCATGTGAACACATTCAAGTTAATTAAATCCTAAAGATAATCTTATGAAATAAGAAAGCTTAAATGAAATCAAAATTTATTTAATATGTTTTTTGTTTGATTTTGAATTTGATTGAATTTTGAAAATGTAGATTGAGTTTGCTGTTCCTAACCCATTCTTACATGTGTTTGATATTTTTATTTAATTTTTAGATGATTAGATTCATTTTATATTTTGATTAGGTTAAGGTATGAATTAAGCATGTTAATTAACCCTTACCTACACCACCTTAACATATTTAATAAAATAATTATGAGCAAATGAGATGACATAAAATATCACAAGGAATTTAAATTTGCAATGCACCTAGGAAGAAAGGGGCTTAATGTAATTTGGCTCGTGATTAATGATTAATTAAACTAAGAGATTTAATTTAAGTAATTTCAAAACATCCCTCACACATATGAGTTGAGTTTTGATTTTCTTAATTAAATTTTTGCTAGGCTTTGAACACCTAAGCATCTATCCAAAGTAGATTAATTAAGTTATGAAGAGTTTTAGAATTTCAAGAAATTAATTAATAGGGTAATTAATGAATTAGCCCTTAATTTAAAGAGGATTAAAAAAGAAAAGGAGGTTTAGGAGAAATATCCCAAAATTGTTCTCTAAACCTCTTATTCACTAAATCAAACCTTAATCAACTTTAATAAAGAATTAAAATAATAATCAAACCCTTAATAATCCTTAATTACAAAATAAGGGTAATTAGGAAATGAATTAGCAATTCCCCTAATTAAGCTAGCAATAAATCCCAAGAAAATTAGGGGAGGCATAAGTCATCTTCCAAAATATACTCAAGAAGTTTGAGAATAATCAGTGGATTAATTAGTGAGTAATTAATAATTTAAGATTTCCAAGAAATGCTAAAATTAGAGAAAGACAATATTCTAGATTGAATTATCTTTCAGTGGCAACTTACCTCATATTTTTTTTATTTTCTTTAGAGAGATGTGAATTTTTTAAGTTTAAGTAATTAATTAGAATTAAATAAACCCTAATAATCCCTAAATCCCATGACATGCCATGCGTAAGATGACTCGATGCTTTACACGCGCGGAATGGTTACTTAAATCCTTATCGTAGCGTGCATGGCGCACTTTGGTTTCTACCGCTTGATCGATCAACGCCCGTGATTTAATGAGGTCTTAAAGGGATAAAATCAAATATAAAATAGGATTTAATCTCGGCCATCCATCCAAAACACATGGATGGACCGCCAGAGATCATCCCTATTCTTCCCTGAGGAATAATGGAGACCGTGCACTTTCAAAGGGAAAATATGAGCTCGATCGAGCTCGGATTGGAATAAAATCTTACACATACCATCTATCCCTAAGGGCAAGCATATCTAATGGTCAAAATCTCATGCCATTAAAATTTCTTTAATAAAGGACCAACACACATTGAGTTTAGTGATCAAAAAATTCCATACCTCCAAGGTGATCACCTGCGATTCCTTGGAGGAGCTTCACCGTTGAGACAAAGCTGTGGTGAAAGTTCTAGCTCTTGAGGTTGAGTGGATAGCTCTATGGACCAACCCCTCCTTAGCTTCCTTGAGCTTTGATGAAATTATATCTCCCCTTGCCTTTGGAACTTGAGAGAGAGCTTAGGCAAGCTCAACTTGGTCCCCTGAGGGAGTGTGCAAAGGGAATTGACTTGATTTGGTGTGTGGAGAAAATTTGCAAATCAATGGAGCTCCCCTATTTTGACTTGAGGAAAACCGAGAATGAAAAATTCAAAAATCCTTCTAGGAAGCTTAGGATCACTCTAGAATGGCTCCTAACACTCTCACTTACTCAATCGAATTAGCCCCTGTTGAATTCAAGTGGAATTAGGGAGAGTATATCTCCCCCTTAAGAAATCAGATGGTTGAAGCTTAACTTGCCATTTTGATCCAATTGACCTTAGGCAATGAGTTGTTTGGTATATTAGAAGCTTGCACATGGTCAGTTTGGGCTAGGGAGTAGAGTGGTAACTTCCCATGTGCTCAAATTGAGTGGATGTTTGGTTCCCATGTGGCCAATTTGAGCTATGTGCTCAGTTTTGGCCTTGGGTCAAGTTGGCCTGACCCAAACCCATTGGGTTGGGTGCACCACCCTCCATAGGGTCTACTTGACATATTAGGAAAGTATCAAGTAGGTGTGAATAAGAATTGACCAAATTCATGGATTTGACCAAAATTCTATAAACTAGGGGTAGAATGGTCATTTGGCTAATTTATGAATTTGGATATGTTGGGTATGTTGAGAAAATAGGTTTGGCCAAGTTTCGTTGGATTTGGAGTTCATCTAGTATGGTTTGGCTCATGTTAACCCATTTAGGTCAAAATAGTCAACTTGGGTCAAGTTGACCAATTGGTCAAATTGGGTCAAACCAAGGCTTGGGTCAAGTTCATATGACCATTTGAAATGTTTTGGTGGCTTTGGTTTGATTCAATTTGGTTTAGTTTTGAGTTTGGCTCATATGACTTGATTTAGGTCAAAGGGTCAAGTTGGCCAATTTGACCCATTTGACCTATTTAAGCTAGGTCATGGGTAGGTTTAGGTTTGGTTAATCATATGAAGTGGATTGGTATCTTTGTTTCTAATCAGTTTTCGTTAATTTTGAATTTGGCTCAATATGACCATTTATGTCAAGTTAGGTTCAAGGTCAATTAGGCTAGGTTAAGTCTAATTGGCCAATTGAGGCTTTCGTCAAGTTCAACAAATGATTTAGAAAGAACTTGACCCATTGGTTTCAATCAATTTGGCTTAGATCAAGTTTTGACACATTTTGACTATTTAGGTCAAGTTGTGTCAAGTTGGGTCAAGTGACCAATTGGGCTAGGTTAGGCTCAAATGTTGACTTGGTCAAATTCAAAAATAATTCATGAATGAACTTAGATTATTGATTTCAATCAATTTTTCCTATGGTGGCTTTTGGCTATGTTAGGTTTCATTTTGGCTAACTATTGACTTCATTTGACCCAATTTGATTGATTGATCATCCCATGATGATTGTTGATCATGATGAGAGGCATAAGTCAGTTTGATTCAATCCAATTTGGTTAGGACTAGAATTTGGCTCATAAGGGTACTTTAGGTCACTTTGGGTCAAGTGAGCCTAAGTGGGTCAAATGGCTTGTTCAAAGCTTGATTTGAGTTTTATTGAACTTGCATATGGACTTATGATTGAAATATAAATCTATTTGCAAGTGGTTTGAAGTCAAATGGGTTTTGATTCATTTGGCAATTTCATATTAGAAGGAAGAACATGAATGGATTTGGGGTTTGATTTTTGAATTGAGTTTTGATTTAGTGATTGAAGTTTGTATTTATATTTGGATTCATGATTGTAGGGCTGATTGAATCATGAAGAGAAATCAAGAGTTTGGTTTGATTTGAAGTTGATTTGGCTAAGTTCAAGATTTTGACTTAAAAGGCTTAGGTTGGATTTTGAATGGATTTGAGTTTAATTTTGGAAGTGATTTCGATTGTTTAACTTTATATTTCATTTATATATGTGAATATAAATGAGAATATAAATAGATCATGAGAAAATTTCATGAATTTGAAGTGATTTGATCATGATCTGGGCTAAGTCCCTAAGAGGAGATTTAAAGGACTTAAGAAATTTTTGGAGCTTAAAGCTTGAATTTTGAATTTAGATTTGATTGATTTATATTTATATTTCATTTATATATGAGAATATAAATGAGAGTATAACTGAGTTATGAGAAAATCTCATGAATTTGAATTGATTTAAATATGATTTAGATTAAGTCCTTAAGAAGGAATTAAGGACTTAAGAAGGATTTTAAATTTGGAATTTGAGTTTAGTTTGATTGATTTGAATTTATATTTCATTTATATATGTGAATATAAATGAGAATATAAATGAGTTGTGAGAAAATCCCATGGGTTTGAATTGATTTTGATTTGATTTTAGGCTAAGTCCTTAAGAGGAAAATTAAGGACTTAAGGATGATTTTAAGTTTGGAATTTAATTCATAAGTTTCAATCATGGATTTCAATCATGTGGCATTGATTTAAGTTTGGAGAAAATTAAATGAGATTGATTTGGAGTTTGATTTGAAGGAAGGAAGGTGAGGAGCGGTTCAAACTAAGGGTAGGCAAATTTTCCTAACACCCCTAAGGCATGACCTATTCCTATGGCTAACTTTTCTAAGTCTCTAGGGCTAGGTTGAGTGTCCACCTAATCACTAGATGTGTCTTGATACTAAGGAACCCTTAAAGTCTCCTATGTCTAAGCTGGAGGGGTTGAGAACTCATTCTAAAAATGTGGTCAACAAAGAGCGCCCAATAAGTGTGGTGTGACTGACAAGAAACACCGCACATATTGGTGTTGACTGAAATGATCAATAACACCGAAAGATCACAATCAAAAACATAAACAATCTATTCTTAACCTAAGGTGTAGAAAGAATCCAGAGCTTAGTGTAATGTGGCTCACTTATGTCAAGGAAATAAGAGAGGGAAGGAGGAATCCACTTAAGGGATAGAGTATGAACCTTCCACTAGGGAAGCAGGTTCAAGTCATCCACAAGGGGATGAGAGGTTTGATTTGATTTAGGTCTCACTGGAGAAATTTCCACTGGGGAAGAGGGTGGAATTTGTTCAAATTTTTTTTTTAGATTTGGGGAAGTAGCCCGGTAGTCACAAGTTGATATGGGAAGCACCGGTCCAAATAGGCCTCGAGCTCAATAGTATCCTCTCACCTCCTTACCACCTGACCATCATATGCAACCTTAGTGCCTCGCTGCCACCTCCATCATCCCCTCCCAGCAGTATCCTCAGCAGTATCCTCATTAGCATCATCAGCAACAGTACTCCTACCCGCCGCCAGGTAGCAACCATTTACCTACTCTTATCATTAAATTGAATAAACCATATTCATTCAAGAGGGAGGTAGTTAGGAAGATCTTTAAGAATCTCTTAAAGAAGCCTGATTTCTAGTTACTAAGGCCTAGGAGGCTAGAGGATATGAGCAAGAGTCATGATCCAAACTATTGCCCCTACCACCGCATGCTTGGATAAGTCTTGGAAGATTGCTTTACCTTTAAGGACTAGCTCGAGAATAGTTACAAGTCAGGTGTCATTGTCATCCCTAAGGAATATCTAATAAAACAACCATCTAGTTTTGTTAGGGTAATCCTTTGAGATACAAGTGATCTTCTCAAGACAGAGGAGGTTGAGATATTTCCCTATCCCGAACCTTCAAAAAAATTATCTCTAAGATCAAAAAGTTACCCTTGCAACTGCCTGAAGCAACTCAAACCTCCATCTCTAAGGAAGGTTTGCAAGTTGCTAAGGATAACTTCAACGAGGTAGAAGCCCAGCAATAGCAGCAACAATAGTCCACCTTACTTTCTGGATAGATAATAAAACCATTTTTGAGTCCATTCCATCCAAAGTTTACTACTTCTTTCCTCCACTAGCTCCTCTTACAAGAGAGGAGTATCAGATTGGACAAGGGCACTAAATCCCTTACCTAGTATACTTTATTAGATTTTTATCATGTACCTCCATTTAAGAAGAAATCAATGAAGAGAGCTTTCACTTACATCTTGTCCACTTCTGATACTCTAGATTTTTTTTCTCTCGAAAACTTTCCAAGTCTACAAAATAATAATGATAACTCTAGTTTCGATCATTCCTCTTCTGATTTAGAAATGGATTTTCCATTCTTGAATCATTCAGATTAACCCATTGAGATTGATTTGGAGCCATCCGACTCCGATGATCCCATAGAAGACATTGTAGGTGAACCTGATGAGGAGGTAGAACTTTCAACTAAATCATCTCACGAAGTCACTGAAGTTAACCTCCACAGTGGAAAAGTTCTACCTCCAAGGGTAGCACCTCAGGATATGGGTAAACAAGTCATTGGTATAGTGATCAAGAAGCCCCTCCACAGAATGCTCCACCCATGGATATGCTTGTGGAGGATCAGCCTAGAGTTGACTACAATGTCCTCACTCACCTAAGAAAGTTGTGAGCTAAACTAAGCATAAATGATGCCCTTGTCTTATCCAAAGAGATGAGGGAGTCAATGATCAAAGTTCTTCTTGATCCATAAATATGCTTAGCTTAGCTAACCACTATTGAAGAGGAGGCATGTTATTCAAGAGAAGACCGTGGAGTCACATTCACAAATGAATGCCTTCTTTTGGGGACAATCGAGCATAACTGTCCCCTCTACATCATAGTGACATGGGATTAGTTCTCCGGTGTTAATTAATCTGCATCGGAACATTATGAGTGTAAAGACCCTTGCCTACTTAAGGATTGACATCTTTGAACTCCAAGGAGATCAGATGATGTTAAGAGGATTCAACAAACAAGGCGAGAGGGCTTTAGGCTCTATAGTGTTGCCATTGGAGATAGATGATTGGAAGACAAAATCCAAGTTCTACATAATCAATTTAGATACATCTATCACCACTTTGCTCGGTAGGCCTTGGATACATGGAAACAACATGGTTCCATCATCTTTACATAAGTGCATCAGATTTCAAAGAGGTGTAATCGAGTATTGTGTCAAAGGAGACTTGAAGCTATTCTCAGTAAGAGAGGTCAAGATATATGAGGATGCAACCAATTATCTTGCTACAAATTAAAAAGTCTATTCTCATGAACTTGGTGAATGCTCAAAAACAAAAGAAAAAGAAACAAAAGAAAAAAAAATAAAAGAAAAAGAAAAAAAAGGAAAAGGAAAAGAAAATGAAAAGAAAAAAGAAAAAGAAAAAGAAAATGCAAGTAAGCGAGAATCAGGCATCGAGGAAGAAGTAGAGCTAGATATTAGATTCTGCCCATAATTTCTTCCTCCATACGAACACATTGGTAGGATGACTCAACCTCGATCAGGTGGAGATAGAGGCAGATCTAGAGGCAATTCCAGAGGTGGAAGACCTCCTCCCTATTGGCCACCCGATAGGAGCTATGTTCTGACTCACAAGAGTACCCCGCTATCCACATAGACTTAGAGTCTAGTTCGAAGGATGAGTCTCATGTGGTTAAATGACAAACCTCTGGTCCCTTTGGAGGTGACATTCGAGCTAGACAGCGATAAAGATCAGGCCTCCAAGCAAAGCATGAATGTATCTGAATCACTATTATGTAGAACATCCAGGAAGCAGTTGGGAACCTTAGCTCTAACCACACTTTCTTCCCAAAAATTTAAATGTTTAGTAGTTAAGGAGGCCCCCAAGTCATCCACAGATGTCAAGCCAAAGAGATTTTGTTGGGAGCATCATCCTCAAGTCAAGAAGCTGATGTAGAACTTGAGGATGATTCATATAAATATTTAATACAATTACCTTTTGATTGGTATTTGCCTTGTATTCTTAACTTAGCAAAGTAGGGATTAATCCCACATACTTGGTCTAAACATAGGTCAGATTACTTTGAAAGACTATGGGACAACCAAGATAGATATTCTCAATCAAGACTGGGACTAGAATTTGGCACAGTGCATCCAGTCGACGATGATAATCATTTCCTAATCATCATCACTCCTTTGGGATCTGATAGGTTCTTATCAAATCATGCTAACTCTTATGAGGAGGTATGTTTAGAAACTTCAGATGACCCAAATGAGCTTGAAGTCAAAGAGGCACCGCTAGAGTTTGAAGAAGAGATTAGATCAACCATCGATGAACTTAAAGAGATCAACTTAGAAACTGAAGACAATCCACATCCGACATACATCAGTTCCTTATTGAATGAAGAAGAAACCAATGACTTAGTTAGGCTATTAGCTGAGTTTAAGAACTACTTTGCATGGATTTATGAAGAAATGCTCAGTTTATCTCTTAACATAGTAGTCCACAAATTGATAATAGAACCTAATGCTAACCTATCAAACAAGCTCATAGATGCATGCAATTAGACATTGAACAACATTTCACTTCTAAAATCAAGAAAATATTTGATGTTAGCTTCATCAGGAAAGAAAAATATCTTGGCTGGTTAGCCAGTGCCATCCCAGTTAAGAAAAAGAATGGTCAAATTCACATGTGTCAATTTTAGGGTTTCTAAATAAGGCATGTCCTAAGGATGAATTTTCACTTCATATACCAGAATTAATGGTGGGCATCGCCTCATCTCATGCAGTATTCTTCTTTACGGATGGGTCATCTGCTACAACCAAATTAAGATGGCCCCCGAGGATGAAAGAAACACTACTTTCAAACAATGAATTTATTATTATTATAAGGTCATGCCTTTCACCTCAAAATGCCGCTACATACCTGACTCGGATCTTCAATGAACTCTTTCATCATTAAGTTGAATGCCATGTTGATGATCTAGTAATCAAAATGAAAGAAAAAGAAGACCATCTCTTCGACTTGAGAGTAGTTTCAAATGGTTAAGATAATTTAACCTTAAAATGAATCCCCTAAAGTGTACATTTAGTGTAGTTTCAGAAAAATTCATTAGGTTTGTTGTCCAACATCGAGGAATGGAGATCGATCCAGAGTAGATCAATGCTATCTTAGAAATGCCATCCCCTAAAAGTCAAACTCAACTCAGATCATTCCAAGGGCAGTTGGCATATCTAAGACACTTCTTATATAACCTATCAAGAAGATGTCAACCATTCACATCATTTATCAAAAATGATGCCAAGTTCAAGTGGGATGACAGGAGCCAGGATATTTTTGAAGACATTAAGAATTACCTAATGACGCTACCAGTTTTAGTAGCCCTTATCCCAGGCAAACTGTTGATCCTCTACACCACTGCATTAGATGACTCCTTTAGCGCTTTGTTGGCTCAAACCAATGATGAAGGGAAAGAAAATGCTCTGTACTATCTTAGTCGCTGTCTAATCCCTATTGAGGCAAACTACCCATCTATTGAAAAGCACTGCCTAGCTTTAATCTTTGCATCCCAAAAGTTACGATACTACATGCTTTCTCATAAAGTGAATATGAACTCTAGAATCAATCCACTACAATATCTCATGACACAGTCGATGCTATCTAGACGGTTGGTGTGTTGGTCTATGATTTTGTCATAGTTTGACATCATATTCACCTCCCGGTGAAAGGATATGCACAGTTATTTCTTAGAAGCACCCACTTCACGATTCTCTCGCTAATGATGACTCCTCAATGAACAAATCATGAACTTAGGGGCACTAGCATTTGTTGGGGAGATATATTTTGATGGTGCTTCCTCAAAGAGGAGAAAACCATAATCTACTATCCTGTGGAAGGTAGGGTAGGAATAGTTCTCCCAACTCGACCCAATGTGATGAGATTCTCATCATCGTCCAATCCATGCACCAATAATATGAGGCTCATTGCCGCCTAGAGTTAGTCACACTATCCGTGAGCATCAACATCTGGGATTCTAGTCATCAATTAAATTGCTAGGTCCTATAATTTTCTAAAGCCTAAGCTTCATCATTACTACAAGTACACCATGGACTTGTTGGCCTAAATTTCAGAGGTTACTATCTATAAGATTTCTCGATGAGAGAAAGAAGTAGCAGATGCATTAGCCAAGCTTGCCAAAGAGTTGGCTTGTCCAGAAGATGAGTCCATTCCAATAGGGGTCCAAAATAGACAAGTCTTATCCCTTATTGACATTGAACTCATCGAAAGATTCTCTCTTGAAGGGGAGGTTCATTGCCAAAAAGAACGGAGTCAGATTGGAAGCAACCATTCATGGATTATATATATACTGGCAAACTACCTCAAGAGAAATCACTAGCACTTCAAGTGAAGCAGAGAGCTCTTTCCTATGCTCTCGTAGGCAACACCTTGTACCGATGATCTTTCGATCATATATGGATATGTTATCTCGACAAACACAAAGCTCATAGGATCATGACCAAGGTATACTCAAGTTTATGAAATCTAAAAAGCCAAGATCAAGAGACTAGATATTACGCCTTCGATGATCATACGCATGGACGTAGAGATGCCACCAATGTTAGGTACATGGTGTGGTCCTACATCAACCACCCAACATTCTACATCCTATATAGGCCTCATGGTTATTTGAGGGTTGGGGACAAACATAGTGGGTCTGATTGATCCTCCTTCTTCTAAGGGTCACCGGTTCATTCTAGTTGCCACCAACTACTTTTCTGATTGGGCTGAGGAAATCTCACTTAGAAGGTCACAGCTCAGCATGTGCTCCAATTTTTCAGCAACCATATTGTATATAGGTTCGGGGTGCCTCGATAAATTATATCTTATAATGGTACTGCATTCAAGAGCACTAAAATCAATAGCTTTACCTGGAGACACAACATAGGTTGAAGATATTCCATCATCTACTACTCGAGGGAAAACGGTCTAGCAGAAGCATTCAACAAAAATCTCATTCAAATATTAAAGAAGACACTTGACGATAATAAGAGACACTGGCATGAGCAGTTAGTTAAAGCCTTGTGGGCCTATCGTATAATATATAGAACTCTAACTTTATCTACCCCTTTCTCCTTAGTGTATGGGTCCGAAGTAGTTCTTCCATTAGAAGTCCAACTATCATCATTAAGGATAGCCGTGGGTAGTAAGATCATAACGGAGCAGAATGCCAAGTTAAGGTTGGAAGAGCTCGAAGGTTTGGAGGAGAGACGCCTCTGAGCATGCCAGAACCTCGAGTTGTACAAATCCAAAATGATTCAAGCTCACAATAAGTTGGTCCGTCCTAGAGCTTTTCAAGTAGGAGAGTTTATTTTAGTTCTAAGGAGACCAATTATTGCCCGTCGAAAGATGGGAGGCAAGTTCGAACCCATTTGGGAAGGCCCTTTTGCCATAGAGAAAGCCTATCAAAGAGGATCTTATGAACTTATAAATTGCAAGGGAGAGCGCCCGATGACTCCAATAAACGAGCTCTACTTAAAGAAATACTATCCATAGAACTTGTTCTAAAATAATCACTAATAAAACTTCCTTTTCATATCAAATTTCATCCCTCATGTGTTAGAAATATCTTTCGCTTGGGAATTCATCATGACGTGTTTATGATAGGTATAAGAGAACCTAAGCAGCATCCTATCTTTCATCAACATAAACACAAACTATAAACGATCCTCCAGTGCTACTAGGTTAGGTGTAATAGAACCCACAAGGCATCCTATTTTGACTAGTATTAACTAAGTTAGGTGTAAGAGAACTTAAGTGGCATCCTTTCTTGGTGGAGTCATAATTGCCCCTGTGGCACCATTTCATCCATTCTTCTACTTTAGTGGTGTAAGAGAACCCAAAGATCATATTAAATAAACACATGTCTTTTATCTTGAGTTATTGATGTGAAGCAAGGTGGCACTCACTCATTAGCTGCTCTGAGATGACATGCTATCTTGCTAGTGTGTCACCCCAGTGGTCACTTGTCTGACGAATGTGAGTCCCTGTGCTTTCTTTCTAACTTGACCATTGTAAACCAATGAGCACTTTGTCAATTCTCTTTAGGTCGGATAGCAAGATATTATCATTAGTTCCACTAGAGAGATGTATGCCTACACGCCTTCTTGACGTTGTCACAAACCAATGGCACCTTGGTTGGTTATCGCCATGTGAGACCCATCACGATAGAGCTTGGAATATCAAAAGGGGAACAGACATCGGACGGATAAAAGAAAACATTTCTATAACAATTCCAATATAAATTTAAAGTCTCCATCTATACAATAAAAGAGCCACTACAATACAATGATTTAAAAATCACCCATCCATAAACATTCTATGATTTAGGAAAATACACTTTAACATAACTCAACATAATTTATGACATAAATACCTATCTCCCAGCCTCTACATAAACACTTTCCTTCTATCATTTAATTAGATTATTACCAAAAGATTAAATAACTAACAAATGAATATAATTGGGTCAATTATGCTATTACTATAGTAAACAAGAAAAAGAAACTAGTATGCATGCCAATTTTCTGCTGTCACAGATACACAGGTACTTAAAAGAAAATAATCTACTCAAACAATCAATCATATGTGAGGTAAGTATGCATAAATATTTAGAAGAAGATATGGTATACATAAACATTTAAAGAAGATAGGGGCAGATACATAAACATTTAGCAGTAGCATATGAACTTTTTACTTTTACCTTTACTTTTATCACTCCCATGAGTCATGCCTATACTCATCCAAAGGATGAGTATCCCCTTACCAATTGCTAATTTCCTTTTTTGAATCATATTTGTACTGTACAGGCCCCAAAATTAATACCTTAAGGGGTGAACTAAGCTTCAACACACATTCATAGCATATAATCATATCACCATGGACATAATTCATAGCCTTGATGCATCGGTGAGCTTGATAAAATGAAGCGTGGCAATATGATCCAGCATTGGTATTATCAACATGAAGAAGTAGTAAACTATTCACTATTTATAAAAGTAGGAAAATCATCACAGCTGGCAGTGCAAGAAAAGTCAAAATCATCTAAACATGCATTTCATCACAGGAAAGTAAAGACATTTTTACCATAAATGTAAGAACATTACCTATTTAACTTGCGGTTTCTCTTGAACCTCCTTTCCTTTAATGATTCCTTCCTTAATTGCAATTCTATAACATAAAATATTAAGTGTTAAAGTTACTTAATATAAAACATTAATTGATTATCATACCCCCCATCAAATGATTCTAATCTAATTAGATAATATAAATACATTTCCTTTATATGTGCTCCAAAATCTAATACTCCCCTTTCCTCATTTTTCTTAAATTTATTCTTGAAATGATCTTAAAATGATTCTTAAACTAAATTTTAATTTATGCTAATTAATTTAAAGTCCTTAAATCTATAAAAGTTAGAATTATAAACCCTAAGTTAACTTGAAATGACATAAAAAATCATAGCTAATAACATAACAATTAACAATTCAATTAAATTAACTATATTAATATATATAATATATATATATATATATATATATATATATAATATATTTATATTATATATATATATATATATATATATATATATTCTGTCCTCTCTTGCCTGTTGGCTCCGAAGACGACTTCTCTGCATGGAGGCTCCCTCCTCCGGTTGCTGCGTCTTCCCTTCCTCCTCTCGATTGCACGGGTTTGGTGGCTCAAGATCGTGGAGCGCCTCACTGGGGCACAAAATCTCTTCTTCTTCCTTTGCCTAGGCTATCCTCCTTTCTCTCTTTTCGATCGTTGCATGGCTATTTCACTTTCGCTAGAGTGAGTAATTTTCCTCTTCTCTCCTTCTCTCTGTTTTTTTGGGGGGTCGATTTGGTTTGACACCGTTGATTACTTTTCTCTTTTCTAGCAAGGTTTATTTTTTTAAGTTTGGTTATTACAATCTCTCCCTCTTATAAAATTTCATCCTCAAAATTTAAATGACAATAAAAGAAATACACATACCTTTACTTAAATAATTGAGGTATAGTTCTGCATTTGATTCCTTCTCCCACGTAGCCTCTCGATCTAATCCATGTTTCCGATTCTGAACAAATGGAATTTCTCATTCACGAGATGCTTGATATCATAATCTATAATTCTTTCGGCTCCTCCATAAATGTGAGATCGGGAATATCAATAGGATCGTAATAATCTTGTTGCCTCATGTAACATATTTTTTTTGAGAAATATGAAACATTGTGCACTCCTTACATGTGAGAAGGTAAAGCCGGTCTAAAGCCACTTTCCCAATTCTTTCCAAGATTTCATATGGACCAATATAGTGGGCTTAACTTTCCAACTTTGCCAAATCATTTTATACCTTTCATGGGGTGACTTTAAGAAATACCAATTCTCCACTTCAAATTCTCTTGGTGATGTTTAGCATCATAATATTTCTCTCTTGAGCGACTTTTAATCTATCACGGATCAATCGGATCTTTCAGTAGCTTCATCTACTACATCTGCACCAATGATTCTTCTTTCACCTGTCTCCACCCAACAAAGCGGTGTTCTGCATTTCCTTCCATACAATGCTTCATAAGGAGCCATACCAATACTTGCTTGAAAACTATTATTATAAGCAAACTCAATCAAAGGCAAATGAACTTCCCAATTTCCTCTGAAATCAAGGATACAAAGTCTAAGCAAATCTTCAATGTTTGAATCGTTCTTTCTAACTGGCCATCAGTTTGAGGATGAAATGCGATCTTGAGTAAGCTTTACCTAAAGCTTCTTGAATTTTTCTCCAGTCTAGATGTAAATCGCCATCCCGTCACTATAGATTTTGGCACACCATGTAACTTCGATTTCATCAACATATCTCCTTGCTAGCCTTTGACATTTGTTTGATAGGTATAAAGTGTCGATTTAGTCAACCTATCAATAATAACAAATAATCACGACCTCTTCTCGATCTAGGCAAGCCAACCACAAAATCCATAGCAATATCGTCCCATTTCCACTCAGGTATGTAGGCAAGGGCTGTAAAAGTCCACTTGGCTTCTGATGTTCAGCCTTAATCATCTGACATGATTGACATTAAGAGATAAATTCTACACTTCTTTTCATTCAGCCACCAAAATATTTTCTTAAGATCTTGATACATTTTTCTTTTGGATGAATTGTATAATTGAATGATGTGCTTCATGTAGATATCTTTCTCAAATCTCCAATATTTGGAATGCAAATTACATATGATATTTCAATAATCCCTCTTCATTGATTTCAAAATCTTACGTATGACCTACCTTTACCAAATCTAAAATTTTTCTTGAGGTAAAGCATCCGTATTTTGTCTTTCAAATTTGATTTTATAGCCATCTTTAGCAATAAAGCATGATCATCTAGATTTGATAATTGAAATTTCCAATTTTTCTAAATCTTTAATCAACTCCTCGATGAGAGATCAACCAATAAGCACTACGATGTTACTTAAAGCATCAGCAACTACATTTGCCTTCCCCGGATGATATTGAATATCTAAATCATAATCTTTAATGAGTTCCAACCATCTTCTTTGCCTTAAATTTAGCTCCTTATGAGTAAAGATATATTTCAAGCTTTGATGATCAGTGAAAATTTCACACCTTACTCCATATAAATAATGTCTCCAAATTTTTAATGCAAATACCACTGCTGCTAGCTCCAGATCATGGGTGGGATAGTTCTTTTCATGATTTTTCAATTGCCTTGAAGCATAAGCAATCACTCTTCCATTCTGCATAAGTACACATCCCAAGCCTCTTAATGATGCATCACTATAAATTTGAAATCCTTCTGTCCCTGATGGAATAGTTAATATTGGTGCAGTCATTAAATAATTCTTCAATTTTTTGAAAAGCCTTTTCACACTGATCTGACCATTCAAACTTGACTGCTTTCTGAGTTAATCTCGATAGTGGCATGGCAATCTGTGAAAACCCTTCAACAAATCTCTATAATATCCTACCCAGAAACTTCTAACTGGCGGTGGTAGGTGCGGCCATTCTATTGCTTTACTTACTCGATCCGAAACCCCTTCACTACTAATCATGTGCCCCAAGAATATGATACTATTTAACCAAAATTCACACTTAGAAAATTTTGCATATAATTCATTTCCTTTCAAAGCTTGCAAAATAATGTGAAGGTGGTTTTCATGAGTATTTCATCTAGAATAAATTAGAATATCATCATATGAATACAATCACAAATGAATCTAAAAGGGTTTAAAGATTCCTGAGATCCATAAATATTGGAGCATTTGTTAAGCCAAAGGCATCACCACAAACTCATAGTTCATACCTTGTATCTTGAATGCAGTCTTTGGTATATCTTCTTCTTTAATTCTCAACTGATGATAACCTGATCTTAAATCAATCTTTGAAAATACTGAAGCTCCTTCTAGTTGGTCAAAAAGATCATCAATTCTTGGTAAGGGATATTTATTCTTCAAGGTGAGTTTGTTAAGTTCTCTATAATCGATGCATAGCCTTAAGCTCCCATCTTTCTTCTTCACAAATAATACAGAGCTCCCGAGATGTTGATAAATCCCTTCTCTAACAATTCTTGTTGATTCTTCAACTCTTGTAATTCTTTAACCATTCTATATGGTACCTTTGCTGGGTTTTGCACCTTGAATTAACTCAACAGAAATCTATCTCTCGAGGTAAACGTAAATCATCTAGAAAAACTTTTGGATACTCTTTTACTTCTTGGTACATCCTCTATCTTCTTTACCTCTTTAGTAACATCGATAATTTGAGAGAGACCCTTCATAGCCTTTTGCTAGCATCTTTTAAACTTTTAAGCAAGACACCATCATAGTTAATACTTTATTATGAATTTGAATTCTTCTTTTCGGGAATATTGAATTTGACTATCTTTTACAACAATCTATAGTAATATAATATCTAAGCCAATCCATTTCTAAAATCACATTGAATTCATATAACGACAGTGTTATTAAATCTGCATCCAACGTCTTTCACAGATATTCAAGTTCACACTACAAACATTTCTATAATTAATTTGAGACCCATTTGGAATTGCTACTGAAAGTATTACAAACATTTTCATAATTTGTAATCCCTGAGAAAGAGATGGCCTCATATCCTGAAATAATTTTAGATTCTTATCAATAGAAACCCCACCACTTCCACTAGCTTGGGTAGACTGATTCCTTATCATTTGATTCATTGCTTCCATCATTTGAGTAAATGCATCTATCGCTAGTGAAGGTGGTTGCACCAAATAGTGCTTTCTGTGGTTTGGGCCTCTATTTTCACTCATATCATCTTCTTGAATTGATTCCATAGGCCTGAGAAGCACAAATTTATTATAACCGTTACACATCAATCAATATAATCATATGTAATTCTCTTCCTAAATTTTATCATCTTCCTATTGGCTCTTTGATTTTTTTTTGATCATACTTATGTCCCTAAATATAAAATCTAGCTCTGATACCACTCTTGTCACGACCCGGCCCGGGAGCTTGGAATACCAAGGCGGGAACAGACGATCGGACGGATAAAAGAAAACATTTCTATAACAATTCCAATATAAATTTAAAGTCTCCAACTATACAATCATAAAAGAGCCACTACAATCCACAATGATTTAAAAATCATTCATACGTCTATATTCAGAAAAATACATAACTAACAACATAAATACCACCAACATAACTAAACTACCTACGACAAAATTACTAACAAATGAATACCCAAATCTTTATTTATTAAGAAAAAACTAACAAGGTCAATTATACACTATAGTAAATAAGAAAAAAAACTAGTATGCATGCCAAACACATAATCAAGAAAAGTATGCATAAATATTTAGCGAGATATGGTATACATAAACATTTAGCAAGAGTATATATGGGGGTCGGTATACATAAACATTTAGCAGTAGCATATGAACTTTTTACTTTTACCTTTACTTTTATCACCCGTCCATGAGTCACCGTCTATACTCATCCAAAGGATGAGTATCCATTACCTTTACCATTTGCCAATTTCCTTGGCCCTTTTGAATCATATTTGTGCACAGGTACATTGCGTCCCCAGCCAGTACTATAAGGGGGTGAACTCAAGCTTCAACATACACATTCATAGCATACAATCATATCACTATGGACATTAATTCATAACTAGCAATAAATCAGTGAGCTTGATAAAATGAAACTGTGGCAATATGATCTAGCATTCAGGGTATTATCCAACATGAAGAAGCAGTAAACTATTCACTATTTATGTAAAAGTAGGAAAATCATCACAGTTGGCACTGCAAGAAAAGTCAAAATCATCTAAACATGCATTTCATCACAGGAAAGTAAAGACATTTTTACCATAAATGTAAGAACATAATTACCCACATTTAACTTGCAGTTTCCTCTTGAACCTCCTTTCCTTTAATGATTCCTTCCTTAATTGCAATTTCTATAACATAAAATATTAAGTGTTAAAGTTACTTAATATATAACATTAATTGATTATCATACCCCCATCAAATGATTCTAATCTAATTAATGATAATATAAATACATTTCCTTTATATGTGCTCCTAAAATCTAATACTCCTATTTCCTCATTTTTCTTAAATTTATTCTTGAAATGATCTTAAAATGATTCTTAAACTAAATTTTAATTTATGCTACCTAATTCTAATTTAAAGTCCCATCAAATCTATAACCCTAAGTTAGAATTATAAACCCTAAGTTAACTTGAAATGACATAAAAAAAATCATAACTAACATAAATAACAATTATATATATTATATATATATATATATATATATATATATATATATATATATATATATATATACCTCTTGGTTGCTAGAAGTTGGTCTCCAAGACATGCACTTAGCTCTACTCCATTCACACGCGAGGCTCCCTCCTCTGGTTGCTGCTCTTCCCTTCCCTCCTCTTGATTGCTTGCACAGGTTCCGGGCTCAAGGTTGATATGGAGCCGCTCACTGGCTAGGCATGAAACTCTTCTTCTTCCTTGGCCACAACGACGAAGGCTATCCTCCTTTCTCTTTCGATCGTGAGCACGGAAAGCTATTTCACTCGACTAGGCACACCGGTAATTTTCCTCTTCTCTCTTTTTTTTTTTTTTTTCGGCCAGCTTTGCGAGACCAACACGTTGATTACTTTTCCTCTTCCGCTAACCGTATGGTTATTTTTTTTCTTTTTTTTTAATGTTTCGGGTCATTACACACCCGGTGGATACACGACTCTTGGCAGATGTGAGTCACTGTGCTTTCTCCTTCAGTTGGCCACCGAATACCTACAAGCTTTCTTTTACAGGGTTTTGGATAATGCCCCTAGAAGCACCTCCCCTGTGGGCACTTTATTTGGATCACATCCTTAGCGACCCCATTTGGACACTACCCCAGTTATTTTTGGATTGGACAGTCCCCCTTTTCAAGTGACCATCTCAGTGGTCGGAGAATTTATTCAACGGATGCGTACATTCTCCCTTGGTCCAGTAAGTCTGAGATAGGACTAGGCTGATATGAGATCCTTCTCAGTGTGGTCCCTCGCAAACCAACAGGGTCCATGCAAACTTTAAACAAACTAAATATATCTTCGCTTATGGATTAGGTTCAAGTCCTCATTGGCCTCTTTCTCAAGCAGACGTCCTATTTTTAGGGCAGTGTCAGCAAAACTCCCTATAGGAATTGCCTGACTACTTTGAGTTGAGATAAGTTCCCTGGTTGGCACTCTCTCAGTAGTCACCCTTAGGTTGGGTTCAACTTGTTGTGCCACCAATGGGTCACCCCAACGTCCATTTTTGCTTTGAAAGATATAAGTCTACTATGCATTCTTTCTAGCATGACCATCTCAAATCGACGAGCAGCCTTAGGTCGGCTTTGATTTATTACACAAGCAACTGATTGCCCCAGTGGTTCCTTGTGTAGGAGGATGTGAGTCCCTATGCTTTCTTCCTAACTTGAGCATTGCACACCGAAAGGCACTCCCTTGATTGGTCAGTTCTACCTCATAGCTAGTAGACTATCCCTTTGGATTTATAAACTTAAGACAGGTCTAGGCTGATATTAGCCCCTTCTTAGTGGATCCATCGCACACCAATGGGATCCATCAAATTAAAATAAATGCAATTCAATCAAATGACATTACCCTGCCTACTTCTGAACTGATATAAGTCCCCTAATGACATTCATTGAGTAGGCACCTTAGGTCGGTTCGGTTTGTTTCACCATCGATAGATCACCCCAACGACTGATCCCTACTTTGAAAGATGTAAGTCTGCTATGCTTTCTTCCTAGTACAGCTGTTGCACATTGAAAGACAACCTTTATACCAGATAGTCCTACCTTGTGGCTGGTAGACTACCCCTTTGGATTTGTAAATCTGAGACAGGTTAAGGCCGAGATAGCCCCTTCTCAGTGGGTCCATTGCACGCCAATAGGGTCCACAGCATAACACACCAAATTAAATTAAATCAAATCACAACAAGTCAAAATAAAATTAAAATCAAACTAATCATGAGGACTACTCTTGAGTTGAGGTAAGACTCCCAATGATGCTCACTCAGTAGTCACCTTAGGTAGGGTTCGATGTTTTGTCCATCCAACAGTCACCCTAGTGGCTTTTCCCTCCTTTGGAAGATGTTAAGTCTGCTACGCTTTCTTTCTAGCATAGTCATTACACACCGAAAGGCAACCCCTTAGGTCAAATAGTCCTACCTTAAGGCAGGTGGACTACCCCTTTGGGCTTATAAATCTAAGACAGGCCAAGAACACCATGGCTCCTTATTAATGTAGTCCATCATACACCGACAGGGTCCGTAACAAAATAAATTCAAAACCAACCTACCGAGTGGAGTCAAGTTAAACATATCAAACAAACCAAATTTCTCCCCAGTGAGGTGCAAATCAAATTGGCCTCTCTAATAGAGCTTAGATCTGAATAATACAAATCTAACCGAGTGTACATCCCCGATGAATATGACCACAATCTAGAACCATTCTCCCCAGTGGAGCCATAATGAATTAAATCAACCTACCAGTGGAGTCTAATCAAACAAATCAAAGAAATCCAACCAAACTCTTATCCTCAGTGGATATAGCCCAAATTTTGCTTCTCTAGTGGAAGGTTCACATTTCCAATCCCTAGTGGATTCAAAACCATATCCCCAACATACATGCCTCCACATCAATTAAAATAAAACAAATTAAAATTAATTTAATATTGATCCCCATTGGATTATAGATTCTTATCCCCAACAAACTCAAATTTTTATCCTTCGATAGATAACTCAAATCTGCTTCCCTAGTGAAAGGTTCACGTACTCCCAGCGGAATCCTTCTCGCTCTCTTATTCTCTTGGCATAGAGAGAGCTGCATTACACTAAGATCATGATTCTATCTACCTCTCGAGTCTAGGTATAGATCATTTTTGTTAGTGTCTGCAATCTTCTAGATGTCGTGGATCATTTCGGTCAACACCAATACGTGCGGTGTGCCTTGTCGGTTACACCACATCGATTGGGGGTCTTTTTGTTGACCTCACTTTTGGAGTGAGTTCTCAACCTCCTCTTCTTAGACTTAGGACTCTTATAGACACTAAGAACTCCTTAGTAATAACACACTTCTAGTGATTATGTGAACACTTAACCTAAGCCTATAGACTTAGAAGGGTTAATCATAAGATTGGGCCATGCCTTAGAGTTATGGAAATCATCTACCCTATAGCCTAAACCCAATCCATATGCACCTTCTCAAATCGAACCCAGATTCAAATCTCAAACCAAACCTCAAATTCAAGTTCAAATTCTAAATATAATTCTAAATTTAACACTAAATGATTTAAACATAAAATCAAATTCAAATCCCAAGACTCTTCCTAAGCCATATGAACCACCTTCATAAGCTTAGCCAAAATCCTCTTTAAATCAAATCAAATTCAATTAATTTTTTTTATAAATCAATTATTCCTTCATTTATATTCAAAAATATAAATGAAATCCATATCTAAATGATCAAAACTAAATCAAACTAAATCAAATCGATCCAAAACCCCTTTTAAGCTAGTTGGACCCACCTCCATCTGCTTAACCAAATTAGCCTTTAAACCAATACAAACTCAATTTTTTTTTTTATAAATCAATTATTTCTTCACTTATATTCACAAATATAAATGAAATCCAAATTCAAATGACCAAAACTATATCCAAAATCAAATTCAAACCCAATCTAAGCCCTTTAAGCCAATTCTTTGGACTTAGCCAAATTCTATCCAGATCAAGTAAAAAATAATGGATTTTCTCTTGAATCAATCATTCCATCAATCATCTATCTAAATATAAATGAAACCTCCATTCATCAAACCAAATTCAAGTCAAGCCTAACTTAGCTTTTCTGCCTTGAAACTTTTAATTGAGCCAAAACCTATTCGACTCCAAATTGATTGTAGTTGGATTTATTTTTTAATCTTAGGCTCACATATAAGTCCCACTAAATCTAAATCAAGCCAAAACCAAAATAATTGACCAACTTAGGTCCACTTGATCCTGACCTAAATGACCCATTTGAGCCAACTTCCAATCCAACCCAAATTGAGTTGAACCGAGCTCTCCAAAATCTTCCACCATGATTATTTATCACCCTAGGATGATCAATTGCAATCAATTGGGTCAAACCAAGTCAATTTGGTCATTTGACCAAGTCAACCTTTAGCCCAAATGAAACCTAAACTAGCCAAAACCCATCATATATCAAATTGATTGAAACCATTGATCCAAACACACTTATAATTAATGATTGAACATGACCAAACTCTTAATTGAGCCAAACCAAATCCAATTGATCATTTAACCCAAGTTGACCCAAATTGGCCTAAAAAGCCAAAATGGGTCAAATCCAAATCAAATCAAATTAATTGTAACCAATAGCTCAAGTTCATTCCAAATTGAGTTTTGAGCTTGACCAAAGACACAATTGATCCTAATTTGATCAATTGGTCAACCTGACCCAACCTAGCCCAAATTGACCTAAAGGGTCAAATTAGCCAAAATTCAAATTAAATCTAAATTGATTCAAACAAAAGGCTACGTTTATCTTCAATTAGCCAATTAAACATAAATCAACCTATAACCCAAGCCAATTTGACCAATTTTAGTCAAATTGGTCAACTTGACCCATTTGACCCATTTGATTCCAAATGAGTCAAAATCAATCCTAAGCCAAATTAAACCAAATTGATCATACCAAAATACTTCAAATAATCATTTGAATCTAGCCTAAGCCTTAGTTTGACCCAATTTGACCAATTGGTCAACCTAACCCAACATGACCCAATGTGACCCATACGACCCAAATTGAGCCAAATCCCTTGAAACTAAGCTATGACCCATTTGGGGGCTAATTAAACCCGACCCTAACCCATTTGGAATCAGCCCAAAATCAATCTAACTCAATCAAATCCCACATAGGATTCCACTCAATCTCATTTAATTCTCCCCATCACATGCATTCAACTCTCCCATCTATGGAAATCAATGGAGCTGATCATATGGTAGTAAAAGAGGACTTTGGAGCTAAATCCAAAGTCTTCAATCAAGCCATCATCCATCACAACCACCTCCCCATGACATTTATTCAAATTTTTGGCCATCCGCTTCAAAGAAAAAAAAGAAGGCTCATTCAGAAAGATCCTGAGTTCATTCAACTCCCAAGTGCTTCCCCAAGCAAAGAGCATCCCTTCCCCACCTTATTTGAGTGATTTTTGAGCTAAAAAAAAAAATACAAAACTATAGTTTTTTCCAGTGAGGAGGTGGCAACCATTGGTGAAGATGATGTTCCAAAGGGAGGCAAGGGTTCAAACTCATTCCATAGCTCTCTCTCACACCTACGAGTTTGCTTGGATCTTCACTACCACTAGAAACCATCCCCGATGAGATAATTTCATCAAACTTTAGTTGGTCATAGGATTTTTTGTTTGCTCAAATGTATGCGTGATTTGAGGAAGTTTCCTCAGATTACCCTTGCATTTTTCATTTTACACTATCCCAATATGATTTAGAGTGTTTTTCGGCAAAGGTCGCTAGAAAAATGAGCTTAAAATAGCCCAAACGGGTGGTTTTCGAGCCCAAATAGGCTATGTTTCTTCGGTTGGGAAGCAGACGAGCAGCAGCCATCCGATATCCTTTTATTTGGGATGGACGGTTGAGATTTCATGCCCAAATCGTGATTCAGCTCGATCATCCGTGATCTTGACACCGATCACACGATGGTCGGATGCTGGTGTCACAAGCCATTTTCTCGCTCATGGAACCATGCTGGTCAATCGTTATGCACCGCATGCGCACCACAATCGCCGCGACGATGCCACGCGGCACCGCTGCATCGCGACACCACAGAAGTGATTGCCATCGCCAATCATGAGGCACTCAATTTAAATTGGAAAATCAGATTTTTCTAATTTTAAAATTTATTTAAAATGCCACAAACTTCAAAACTTCATAAAAAATAAAAGACTTATTGAGTAGTTCAAATAAGGGCTCATTGGATTCATCTTTCTGAGAGGAATCCAACAAACTAAAAATCATCAAATTTACCTGAATAGTTTGAGCTGAATTTAAGTTTTAGTAAAAATTAAATTTTATTAATTACTCTAAAAATACAAATCCAATTAAGATAAAATTTTCATGGAATAAAATTAAGATTAAAATCTACTTATCATAAATATCCCAAGACAAAATGATGGCTGGATTGAAAGATGTTGAATTTAGAAGTTTAAATGGTCTATTTTAATTAAATAAATATGTACGCCTTATAAAATTTGGTTAAATCAGCTGAAATTTTAGAAATTCATAACTAATCCTGAAAAATTCAAAAAATACAAATGAGTGCTCATTTTAAAGGTATTTCGGAGTAGAATCTGGAAAAATTATTATTAATTAATTTTGAGTAATGATTTGGGTTTAATTAAGGTTTTATTAAAAATTTAATTAGCTTAATTACTCCTTAATTAATCACCCAATTATTCTCAAATTTTCTGTAGATGTTTGGGGGATGATGTGTGCCTCCCCCTATTTTTCAGAATCTTACTGGTTACTTAATTAGGGAAGTCAATTGATCAAGCCTTAATCACTCTCTTAATTTAATTAGTGATGATTAGTGAATGAACAATAGTTTAATTAATTATTTAAGCATAATTACCTCTCTTGAATGGTAAGGTAGCTTAGGGTATGTGATTGAGATGCTTTTCCTAATTCATTTCCTATGTTTTTTTACTTTTAAAATAAAATTAATTAATTATTAATGAAGTAATTAATTACTTAATTAATTAATTAATCTCCAAGATAAAAATTAGAGCTTAAGTGATCAAATATAGAATTTAGAGATTGAAATTAAAACCCCCTTTCTTGATCTTTCTCCTTAAGATTAATTTTATTTCATTAATTGAATATGCTTAATCAAATAGATTAATAAGCTTAATTAACTTAATCTAAAATCCACTTCACAACTAAACAACCCTAATTAACTCTTGGGAAACTCTTTGGGTGTTCAATAACCCAAATTGAGAGATAATGAAATTATGGTTTGCACACATGTGTGAGAAAATCATAAGAGTAATTAAGTGAGTCCCTTAAGCCTAATTAACTACTAATCATGAGCTAATTGCATTTCGCCCCTTTCATTTCTTAGGAGCATTGTAAATTTACTTTTATGTGGTTGCATATCATATTGACTTATTATTGATTAGTTAATTAACTTAAGGTGATATAGGTAAGGGATAATTAATTCACTTAATTCATACCTTAACTTAATTAAAACATATAATCAACTTAAATATTCTTCATTAAACCAAATCAATTCACACATGGGGAAATGGGTTAGGATTAGCGAGCCTCTATCATATTTCCTAAATCAAATCAAATTCAACGATAAAAATGTCTTTAAAGAATTTTGGCTTATTTTAAATAACTTTATTTAATTTGGTTGTCCTTAGAAATTAATTGGGATGAGTGAAATCATGTGTTTACATTCCTTTATTTCTTTCCAATCATGCTAAATATTGTTTGCCATATGAATTCATGCATTCATTTCTTTTGAAAAATAATTAAATAAAATGTTTTCTTTAATGTCAAATTGCATGTTTTGACTTAAATTAAGAATATGAATGACTATTATCACTATTAAACTAAAAACTATTTTCAAAACCTATAAATCAATTATTATAAATGAAGTAATGCTAATTATAAATATTTATAAGCTTGCATATGATAATAGCATAAGATGTGTAATATGAAGTTCTCTTTTCCTACCTTAATGTGGATTCACATAGGATTTGTAAGTGTATAGTTCATTTGAAAATAACATAACACTTGCCTAAATCTATTCCTATGCATCTCCATGTTAAGATTTAGGAAGAATTTCATATTACACATGTAAATCATACAACCAAATCAAACATAATTTCTTACATGATTCCCTATCCATTTGGTTCTTTTTGTACATTCATATGTATTTGAGAAAAGTGGTATATTAGTTTGCATATCCTGGGGCTACGAGGCTTTAAGTAGCCCTAAGTAGGTCTTGTACCTTACGCCCCTTGTGTAGAAAATAATGGCACCATACTCACTTAAAATTCTTATACATATGCATGTGTGATGTGGTTAATGAATAAAGAATCATAAATTAAATAAATAAAATATAACTTTTGCATGGATTTTCTTATCTTTATAGTTATTCATATATTTACATGTATCTAAGAAAAGTCGTATATTAGTCTGGACATCCCGGGGCTGCGAGAATTTAAGTAGCCCAAAGTAGGTCTTATACCTTAAGCCCCGGTATAGAAAATAATGACGTCATACTTACTTAAAACTTTTATATATGTAAATATGTATTTAGCTAATAGATGAAAAATTCCTCTTTTCTATATAATAAATACATGCATTCATAACTTAGTGAAAAAATGAAATATTTAAATCTCCAAATACGCTTCTTTGCATTCATCATCAAAGTGTGCTAAGATCTACATGTCATGTATAGATATGCTTAAGATTATTCATCTTCATGATATAAATGATGAAAAGAAATGAATGGGTCTGTGTTATGTGATAGTAATCCATCCTAATTAATCTTAAGATGTCTTTTTATTGAATAGGGATATTTAGAATGAACCTAAACTTTGGATTAATTAAAATACATAATAAATCATTCACTAAAGGAAATTCATTAATTAACTTACCTTAGAAAAGACTTAAGGTAGGGATAAAAGAGAGACTATCTCTCTCTCTTTTTTCTCTTTATAACACTTAGTTGCTAAGTGTAGGCCATATGAAATAAAAGAAAATACTAAGTAAAAATCCTCAAATCAACTAAACCACTTAAAGAGAAATCAACCATTTATAAATTAAATCTCTCACACTTAGCAAATCATAACTCTAAAGCCTATTAGGACATATCACACATGCTCTAACACATGCACATTAGGCTAAGTCACCATTCCTAGCTTTATGTTAGGGTGGTGCATGGCTTGATGAATTTTAGTTTTATGATGTATTATTTTTGACTGGATGTTAGGGTATATGTGTGTAGCCTGGATGTTAGGCCGATATTAGCCTAATCATGTTTTATGTAGGGGGTTGTGCTTAAGGGACCGTTGTAATAAAAATATAAATACTTTTTGCTGTGCAAGTTGCTTAACCCCTAAGCATAGCCCAAGTTAGGATAGGTGGACTTGGTTGCCCATGTGTGGGGTGCTAAGTCCAAATTATTCCTATAACTGCTTGGATTGCATGGTGTGTTTAGCTAATATTTATTTTACAGGTGTAGCGAGATTTACTTTCCTTCCTTTTAATGTAATTTTTGCATTAGGATTATGATAAGTGTTATGGGGATTAAGATGAATATTGGTTATAAGACTATATCTTATATACCATGTGATGCATTTGGAGCAAGCTACATCTCAATCAAGCCAAAAGAAAGTAGGAAATGGAGTAAATCAAAAATGAAGGAATGAAAGGTGAAGAGTGAAGAATGGAGGATGATGAATGAAGACCCCCACAACACATATCATTTTATAATTATAATTATTCTTTCATTATACCGGGATGTATAAGGGTAGAGCTCGGCTACCCATATTTCTTTTAGGGCTGTACGACGGTACCCGACAACACCGGCCTTTTATTCTTTTACATAGTTTATACATATTTGACTGATGTTGTATTTAGATTGTGCATTAGAACATCATGCTTTTCATAGTTTATTTATGATTGATACTTGAATGTGTGGCCTAGATACGATAGGCTCTAAGGATAAAAATTAAAATTTCTACCCCAATTAATAACTCGTAATTAAAATTTAAAATAACTCATAACCTCACCATAAAGCCTAAGAATTGAATCAAGATAATAAATAATATTTAGCAATCTGTTAGCTGGATGATTGTATGTATAATATCATGTATGTCATATTCTTCCACTCTTGCTAATAGAGGGCTTCCATTTGTGCTAGAGAATAAAGGCTTGACCTGTAAGAGCCTTTGATGGAAAGACACCTCTTTCTCTTCTAATTTGGCCCATAATCAATTTCTCATGCATTTAGACATATAAAATCCTACAGCCTGTGTCAAAATAAAAAAGCCCAAAAATCTAATAAAACTTGTTAAAATTTTGCATTAGATTAAGTCATTATGCATGCCCTTCATGATCTAGTCTCTTAGGGAGTGAGTTTAAGGACTTAGTTTCTCTTCTAAATAAATAATGGCATAACCATCTTGCAAAGCATATGACTTGCCTACATAGATTTAAACCATAAGAGGAATTATCTGGCTACCACTCCAGGTGATAATAAGTTCAGCAGTCGGGTGATTTATTCTCTCTTGTGGAGGAAAACCATATATCCATTTTCACCTTAGATTTAGGTCGTGCTTTGGCCCTCGCCAAAGCTCCCTAGATTTAGGACCTAAGATTGTTGTTTCCCTTTACAGGCTACAAACATAAATCCTCACCTCTTAGAAATTTCCACAATCTTGTATTATGAAGTTATAAGTCCTAGATTTCTAATAAACTTTCAATTCGAACAAATAAATCTCTTCAAATTCAAATATATAAAGCCCAACCATATGATATATTGGAGTGCTCACTAGGCTTCCTAGTATCATGAGCACTCCCTACTCATCTCCTTTGGTTTCGATAAGAACTCTTCCCTTTTGATCTCTCACACCTGATTTCTAAAAGTACAATAAATCCTTTGATAGTCCTATCTTTGAATTCTTTGAAAACAACAATCACCTACTTTAATTGATAGTATTCTTAAGGTATTCACTTCCCTTAAGATGTAATTAACTATGGAGGCTTGCCTCCATATGAAACTTAATAAACCCAGTTTAAATAAACCTTGCTTTACTTTTTCATGTAAAGCAGGGGAAAAATCTATGGTATATTCGAAGTCCCATCATGCCTTAGGAGTCCTTATTAGGTAATTAGGTCTATTATAGGGTAGTGACTTCTATCTCTCGAGATAGTTCACTATTCCTTAATGTCATACCCAATTACCCTAATAAGTACATCTACAAATTTACGTAGCGTCCCCTCACATATACACACAAAGCACCCAAACATCCCAAAAATAAACACCACAATGGCATGAATTTAATCCTGCAATCTGCCAATGAGAGACGAAGGTCATTCGCCTTCTTCACCTAATCTCCAGTGATCTCAGGTGAATTTCACGTGATTTCGATCTTGTTATATTTATTTTAGAGATTTATGTATGGGGGGACACCATGCAGATCTGAAAGGGTACTCATTGAAGTGATCAGATACAACATTAAGAAATAGTGCACAATCTCAAAAGATAGAAATCACCACCCTACAATGGACCTAATCTTATAATGAGGACTCCTAAGGTATGATGGGTCTTCGAATATACCAGAGATTTTTCCTAGTTTATATGGATGAATAAAGCAGGGTTTATATTAAACCGGGTTCTAAAGTTTCCTATGGGGGCAAAACCCCATTATTAATTACATCCTAAGGAAGGTGAATTCCTTATTAATACTCTCAATTAAAGTAGAAAATTATTATCTCCAAAGATTTCAAGGGTAGGACTATCAATAAATTGGCTATGTTTAGAAAGTCATTTGGAAAGATCAAAAGGAGAGACTTATTATTGGAATAAAAAAAATTAAAAGGGAGTGCTAATGATACTAGGAAGACTAGTGAGCACTCCAACTATCATACGGTTGGACTTTATATGTTTGAAACTGAAGAGAATTATTTATTTGATTTGAATTTTATTAGATTGTTAGGGCTTATAATCCAATAATACAAGATCGTAAAAATTCTTAAGAGGTGAGGATTTATGCTTGTAGACCAAAGGAAACAATTACCTTGGATCCTAAATCTAGGGAGCTTCGATGTAAACCAAAGCAAGATTAAAATCTAACCAAAAATGGATATAGGGTTTATCTCCATTAGAGAGGATAAACCACCCGACTATTGGACTTATAACCGCCTAGAGTGGCAACTAGCTAACTCCTCTTATGCTTTAAAACTATGTAGGCATGTTATATGATTTTGCAAGATAGTTAGGTTGTTATTATTTAGAAAGAGACTAAAGTCCTTAAACCCATTCCTTAAGAGACTAGAGCATTAGTGATATGAGCAATGACTTAGTCTAATGCAAATCTTTTCAATTTTTATTTGATTTTGACTCTTCATTTTGACAAAGGCCATAAGATTTTTATATGTCTAATTGCACATTGAAATGAGTCATGAGCAAAATCAAGAGAGAAGAGGGTGAAGGTCTGTTGATAGGGGGTGCTCTTATAGGTCAAGCATTCCCTATATGTGTAAGGACAGAGGCCCTCATTTTACAAGAGTGATTCAAGATGATATGTATGATATGAGACATACAACATTTAGCTAAGGGGTTGTTAAATCTTTAATTATCTTGATTTAATGGCTAGGCTTTATATGAGGCTATGAGTTGTTTAAAACTTTAATTATGAGTTGTAATTAGGTAAAAGGTTTATTTTTCTAAGAGCCTAATCAGATCCATGCTACACATTAAAGCACCATTCATAAAGAAACTATAAAGAGGCATGTCATTTATAATTGGATTATGCTTACGGTTAAGAAACCTATGAAATTTAATTTAAGCACCCCTTAAGCATAATCCCCCATAGAAAATATTAGGCTAATCATGGCCTAACATCTAGTCTACGAAATATACACCCTAACATCCAGTCTAAAATAAAATATCATAAAACCAATCATACATCACACCATGCATTGCCCTAACATAAAGCTAGAAATGGTGACTTAATTCTAAAGTGTGTGTATTAAGGCTTGTGTGGTATACTTTAACTAAACTTTGTTATGACTTTTTAAGCATGAAAGGGTGTTTAATTATAAAAGATTGATTTCACTTTAAGTGGTTTAGTTGATCAGAGAATTTTACTTAGTATTTTCTTTTGTTTCATTTGACTCACGCTTAACAACTAAGTGTTATAAAGAGAAGAAACGAGAGGATTACTCTCTTTTATTTCTACATTAAGTCATTTCAAAGCATATTAATTAGACTTAGTTCTCTTTAGTAAATGGCTTATTACATATTTTAAATTAATCATAAGTTCATGTTCACTTTAAATAATTCTATTCAATATAAAAGGCATCTTGAGATTAAATTGTTTGAATTACTATCACATGACACATGTTTAACCATTCATTTCCAACATATGTAACATGCATATGATTAAATCCTAAGCATGTCTATACATACAATATATTTCTTTTAGCACACTTTAAATGAAAGATGCATAAGTGTATTTTGTAGAAAAGGATATTTTCATTCATTAGCTAAATGCACATTCAAGTGTATAGAAGTTTTAAGCAAGTACTTCACCATTGTTAAACTAGGGGAGTGAGGTAAAAATCTCCTTAGGGCTACTTAAAATCGTGCATCCCCAAAATATCCAGACTAGATATACCCACTATTCTTAAACACACATGATGTACAAATAACTACAAAAAATAGAAAGTCATGCTAAAGTTGTGTTTTCTTCAATTGAATTATTTATACATGTGAGTTAAAGCTGAAAGGGAGAATTTAATTCATTAGCTAAATGCACATTCAAGTGTATAAAAGTTTTAAGCAAGTACTTCATTATTGTTATGCAGGGGAGTGAGGAAAGAACCTCCTTGGAGCTACTTAAATCTGTGCATCATCAAAATGTCCAAACTAAATATACCCACTATTCTTAAATACACATAAATGTATAAATAACTAGAAGAATGGAAAATCAAGCAAAAGTTATGTTTTTAAAATATTTATGAATATGGGATAGAGTCTTATCTAAATTCTAGTATTGAAGTATGTAAGAATAAAATCAAATGGAGTGTGTACCATTGTTAAACAAGGAAAGTAAGGTAATCAAACAACCTCTTTGGGGATAACTAAAGCATCGTATTCCTGGGATGTCCAGGCTATATACTCATTAACATTCTTACTTACATAAATCAATACATGAATGAAAGAAAGGAAACTTCACTTTATACACTTAAGCTATAATCACATACAACTCCTATATGCTTATAACTAACATTCATATGATATGTAATAATTCATTTATAAGTTTTGGAAAATAGATTTGGATTTAATAATGATAATAACCACACATATATTAGTTTAAATCAACACATGCAAGCTTGACATAAAGGGAATCATTTCGTTTAAATGATTTTTTTTAAAAAAGATGAATGCATAATTACAAGTGACATGCAGAATTTAATTGATTGGAAAGAAATAAAGGGACATAAGAATATGATTTCATTCAACCCAACTAACTCCTAAGGACAATCATACTAATTAAGCTCATTTAAAATAAACCAAAGCTTCTTAATGTCATTTTCAATCTCATATTTGATTTGATTTAGGAAATGTAAGAAGTGACTTGCTAATCCTAATCCCATTCCCATATGTGTGAGTTAATCTAGTTCAATGAAAAGTAATTAGGTCAATTTTAGGGATTTGATTAAGTTAAGAAATGAATTGAATCAATTAATTAAACCCTTACCTAAGTTACTTTAAGGTAATTAATCAAATGATTATAAGCCAATGTAATATGCAAATGAATTGAAAGGTAAATAGCAATAATCCTATGAAATGAAAGGGGCTCACAATCATTAGTTAATTAAGCTTAAGGAACTTACTTAATTACTTTTATAGTTTTTGCACACATGTGAGCTAATCATAATTTCATTAAACCTCTTTAGGTTATTAAACACCTAAAGATCTACCCATGAATTGATTAAGGAACATCAGATCCATTTTAAAATTTAATTAAGCTAATTAAGTAATTAATTAGTAAATTAATTTCTAATCAATCTCTCTTGAAAGGTAAAGGAAACTTAGAGAAAGGGTTAGGAAAAATGCCCTAATCACATTCCCTAAACCTCCTTACTATTAATTGTGCCAAATGAGTCCAATTAATTAGTTAATTTACTATTCACATGCTTAATTAATCCTTAATTTAGTTAAGAAGATAATTAAGGCTTAATCAATCAATTTCCCCAATCAATCAACCAATAAATTCCAAGAAAAATGGGGGAGGTAGAGGTCATCCCTAGGGCTGTAAATGAATCGAGCGTTCAACAAGCTACTCGTGACTTGACTCGATTAGAGCTCATTTATGTTCATTCATTTAACTAATCGAATGAGTTTAAACACTTTTGGAAATACTTGACTGCTAAATGAACAAGCTTGAATAAGTTGTTGTTCAATTCATTTATGTTCATGAACAGTATCATTTAAAGCTAGCAAATAAGCTCATTAAGGAGCTAAATAACGGCTCATTTAAGGCTCGATTAAAGCTTGTTCATAAATAGTATCATTTATATTTCTCAACATGCTACTTGCGAACAAGCTCGACTAAAGCTCATTTATTTCATTAAACGAGCTGCTCGTTAATAGCTCAATAAGCCCAATCTGAACTGAGCTTGAACAAAAATTTTTTAAATGAGCTCGAGCTTGAATACCATCCTAAAAGCTCGAATCGAGCTCGAGCTCAATAATGATAAATGAGCTTGAACTCACACAAGCCTCTGCTTGGCTTGGCTCGACTTGTTTTCAGCCCTAATCATCCCCCTAAGCAACCTCAAAAAATTTGAAACCAATTGGATAATTAATTAGGGAGTAATTATGTTAATTAAATTTTTAATTAAACCCTAATTAAGCCAAATTATTATTCAAAATTAATTTAAGAAAATTTTAATGGATTCCCCTCTAAAATACCTTTAAAATGAGCCATTATTTATATTTTTGGATTTATCTATAATTAGTTATGAATTATTGAAGTTTCAGCCTTAAAATTCACTTAATTAGCTCTAATTAAGCCTAATCCAGTCAGCGCCACGTGACGCACTGACGCGGCGCACTTTTCACGTGGCATCACAAGATTGGCTATTTAAGTTATCACATTCGTGGCTGACTCAGATGGCAGTGTGATTCGCTTTCCCATGGGTTGTCCGATCTAAGATCGAACAATCACGGTCAAGCCCGCAGCTAAGGAGGGATTAAATGGATGATCTAGTGTGATTTGATCATGGCCATCTATTCCAATCACACGGAATAGATGACCCATGATATATCTTCCTACGAGCGATGAACGACGAAGCTCATTCGCCATGCATCGTTAGATCTGAACTCACCCAAGCTCGGATTCACTCCAAAACAACCCCACACCTTCATGCGAGGGATCAACGAAGATCAAATGACTAGGATTGGCTCACATGCAACTTTCCTTCATAATATACCAACCCATTTTAAGTTAAAGCTCAATTTCATGGAGAATACCACACCGGAGCTAAGACTGGCAATTCACAGGCTTGAAGAAGCTTCGTCTAATAGAGACAAGGCCTTGTTAAGTAATAATTAGATTAGTTCCAAGTGGATCACTCGATTGGCCAACAACGGTGCTTTGGAGCTTCGGCTTTGATCAAAGTCTGTGCTTCGGTGGCTTTAGAGCTTGGGAAATGGCTTAGGTGGCTTCGATGACATGTGTGGAAGGTGTGTGCAAAAGCAATTGAAGTTTGGTTGAGAGAGGAAGAAGTTTGGATCAGGATTGAGCTCTCCTAATTTAATTGTGTATGGGAAGGACAAATCTAAAGTGGGGAGGCCTTGGGGAAACTCTGAGGAGTGCTAGGGGGTTTCATTTCTCTCTTGGGAGCTCAGAGGAATTGAATGCAAGTGAAAATTGGTTTGAATTAAGGGCCTATATCCATCAATTTGCTGAGGTGGACGGATAGGATTATCTCTCATTTTTTGACCGGCCAGCAACCGCCAGGGTGTCAGAGTGGTCCCCATCATTTTTACGTGGCTCGTCATGGTTGGAAGAAGAAGCGGGAGGTGGCTCAAGGCTTGATATGGTCTAATCTCCTTCCTTGGATCCAATGGGTGCTCGATTTACAAAGGAAGTGAGTTAACTCACCTCCTTTTAGTTCATGACAAGTCCTAGCTCACTTAGGGTGGGCTAGGAGGTTAGGTCAGACCCCAAATGGGGTGAGTGAGGGCCGCCATGTGATGGGAGAGTGAACTTTGCCATATATGGGTGGAATCCTATGTAAAGAGGGATTGACCAATGGGCATGGCTTAGATTGGAATCACTTGGCTTTTGGACTAACTTTAGGCTGACCCAAGATGGGTTTGGGTCGGGTTTGATCGATCTCCAATGGGTCATGGGTTAGTTTCATGGGTTTTGGCTTCATTTGATCAAATGGATTAATATTGGGTCATATTTGGTTGGGTTGACCAATTGGTCAAATTAGGTCAAACCAAGGCTTGGGTTAGGTTCAAATGATGATTTAGAGAGTTTTGGTTCAAGTGGTTTTAATTAATTTGGCCTAGGTTTGACTTTGGCTCATTTAGAATCAAATGGGTCAAATGAGTCAAGTTGACCAATTTGATCAAATTGATCAAATTGGGTTGGGTTAGGTGTTGGTTCATGTTCAATTGGTTATTTAAAAATGATTGTAGGCTTTGGTTTGAATCAATTTGGATTTAATTTAGATTTTGGTCAATTTAACCCTTTAGGTCAATTTAGGCTAAGTTGGGTCAAGTTGACCAATTAGTCAAATTAGGCTCAACTATGGCTTTGGTCAAGTTCAATAATTAATTTGGAATGAACTTGATCCATTGGTTGCAATCAATTTGGGTTGTATCATGATTTGACTCATTTTGGCCTCTTAGGCCAATTTGGGTCAACTTGGGTCAAATGGCCAATTGGCCTTGGTTTGGCTTAATTGAGTATCAAATCATGTTCAATCATTGATTATGAGTTGGTGTGAATTAATGGTTAAAATTAATTTGGTGCATAATGAGTTTTTGCTAGTTTAGGTTTCATTTGGGCTAAGGGTTCAATTGGCCAAAAGACCAAGTTGACTTGGTTTGACCCAATTCAAGGTAATTGATCATCCTATGGTGATCAATGATCATGGCATGAGATTTGGATGGGCTTGGTTCAATCCAATTTGGGTTGGATTAGAACTTGCTTCAAATGGATTCTTTTAGGCCACTTTGGATTAAGTGGACCAAAAGAGGTTAATTAGCTTAGTTTTGGCTTGATTAAGATTTAGTTGGATCTATATATGAGCCTAAGAGTGAAATATAAATTCAACTGCAATCAATTTAGGCTATGATAGGTTTTAGTTCATTTGGAAATTTCAAGTCAAAAAGGCTAAATTGGGCTTGACTTGGGTTGATTTCAATTTGGCTAGATAATTGTAGATTTCATTTATATTTGGATAGATGATTGAAAGAATGATTGGCTCAATAGAAAATCCATTAATTTTGGCTTGGTTTAGGTGGATTTTGGTTAAGCCTAAGAAATTGGCTTAAAGGGCATAAATTGGATTTTAGTTTGATTTTAGATTTGGTTTTGGCCATTTGAATTTATATTTCATTTATATTTATGAATATAAATGATTCATAAAAAAATTACTTGAGTTTGGAGTGATTTGGAAGCAAATTTGACCAAGCTAATGGATGTAGGTCAAAAGGGCTTAGAAGGAAATCAATTTAGTTTGATTTGGTTTTGATCACTAGAAGGTGGGTTTCATTTATATTTGTGAATATAAATGATGGAATGATTGATTTAAAAAAAACCAATTGATTTTGGATTGATTTGGGTTAAGATTTGGTTAAGGTCATAGAGGTAGGTCCATATGACTTAAGAATGGTCTTGGTTTGGTTTGATGTAGTTTTGGTCGTTTGAGTTTATATTTCATTTATATTCATGAATATAAATGATGGAATAATTAATTTACAAAGAAATCAATCAAGTTTGGGTTGATTTAGGTAGAGATTTGGTTAAGCTTATGAGAGTGGATCATTTGGCTTAGGAAGGATTTGGGAGTTGGATTTGACTTTGGGTTTCAATCATTTGGAATTGAGTTTTGACTTGGATTTGATAAATGATTGAGGGGTTGAATTAATTTTGGAGAAGATCAATTGAATTTGGGTTGAATTGGATTTGGCTAAGGTTGAGACCATGGAATTCAGTCATAAGGCTTATGGAGAATTTGTGAATTTGATTTGATCATGGGATTGATTGTGAACTTTGAAATTTGATTTAGATTTGGCATGAATTTGAGGTTTGGTTTGAGAAGGTGAACATAGGTTGGGTTCAGACTATAGGGTTGGCAAGTCTCCCTAAGTCCCTAAAGCATGACCTACCTATATGGCTAACCCTTATAAGTCTCTAGGCTTAAGTTAAGTGTTCACCTAATCACTAGAAGTGTCTTAAGACTAAGAAGCTCTTAGTATCTATAAGATTCCTAGATCTATGATGAGGAAGTTGAGAACTCACTCCAAAAGTGAGGTCAACATATCCCAAATCGATCAGTGATCAATTTAGGACCTATCTATATGGTTATATCCACTTGGGGATCAAATTACATTCGGAAAGGCCTAAAATTGACGGTTTAGAGGATTGGAGAGGGAGCATACTTGGATTTCGGTGATCACTGGTGGTGAGATCGACTGCATTAGCTTCGTCTCAACCCAGCGAATGTGTGGGCGAAGTTTGGTGGCTTGCCTCCCCGTGGATTGCTCCCTAAGCTAACATTGGTTCAATTTTTCAGTGGTGTAAGTCATTTTTTGGCTTACTGATGGTGTGGGGTCAGGATGGTGATTCGTTTGAGCTTGCTCTAACCTCTAGAATGTGTTGGTAGCTTCAATTTGATGAGATACCTGGTTCTTTGAATTTCACCATTAGAGGGTGTTTAGTTCTCGTCCGTTCACCGGCATGCTAGCGGCAAGATGCCAGGGGAAGGGTCCGGATCTTCATCTCTTGCCTCAGTGGACATTTTGGAATGAAAAGGGGGAGGGAATAGGCTCCCCCTCCCCTTTTTCCATGGCTGGCCAAGAGTTTCTTTTATGGGATTTTTGGTTGCCAAAATTTGGCCACCAGTGGCAGCAAGGTTGGCCAAGGGGTGGATTCAATCCCCCTTGGCCTTATGAACATATTTTTATGTTCACATGGGAGGGAGGAAGACTTTGTGCTTGGTTTCCATCATTGGTCGATCCCTCTTCTTCTTCTTCTTTGTAATACCTTCCCTTGGAGAAAGAAAGACAAATTCTCTTTTTCTTTATTGGCTTGATGGCCTCCAATTGATGGCAGCCATCATCCTTCTTGCTTGGACAAGAGGTGGAATGAGGCATATGGAAAAAGGGGAAGTGAGACTTACCTTCTTCCTATGCATTTTTAATTTTTTTTAATTCCATTTTTATGGTTGATGGCGTCACCATTAAAGTCTTTGGACTAATAGGCGGGTGCCCACCTCAAATTTAATGTGGATTTGAGGTTATGTTTGAATCCGTTTGACTTAGATTGGAGTTTGAATCTAAACCAAATATTTGGATTCAAAATACTTGGTTTTAATTTAATTCTTATAATTTTGGATTCAATCATTTTCAATTGATGATTGATTGATTGAGTTTTGATTTGATTAATTCATTTAATTTTGAATTGATTTTGAATTTCATTTCATTTAAACCCATTTAGCCTAAATAGGTTAAGTTTGGTTCCAATTGGAAAATTTGACTTAATTGGATTGGGTTTGGACTCCAATCATGCTTGATCACATGTGTGAGATGATTTGGAGTAATTAATTTCATTTAATTTTAATTGAATTTTAATTTGAACCCATTTGATCTAAAGTGGGCTTAATGGGTTAAGCTTGGATTTCCTTTGGGTCAAATGACCAATTTGACTAAATTATACCCAATTGTGGGTTGGATTATGTTTGATTATCATTTTCAAATGATTTTGAGTAATCAAATTGAGTTGATTTCAATTTGATTTGGGTTTGAACCCAATAGGACCCATTTAGGGTTATTTTATACTAAGTGGGCTAATTGAACTAATTAAGGCCTAAATGAATTTAAATTTCTTTTTATTCATGATCAAACATATTTATTTGATCATTTGAGACATTTAGAATGATTTAATTTGGTCAAATTTTTGGTGGGTTGACCATTGACTAGGTGGGACCCACTTAAAGTCAAACTTATGTCAAATGACTTGACTAAATTTGACTTTGGATTTAATTTTATTTTTTTAATTTTATTTCATTTTTATTTATTTGGATTTGATTTGATTTAATCTAAATTTGAAAGTTGGGTTTATTTCACCTAAGCCCATTAGGTTAGATCAAATCCAAGGAAGGTGCCCTAGGTTATCAAGTATAGTGTCCTAAGCACTGAATTATGAAATTCCTATGATTAGGACATCCTAATTATTGATTTCAGAGTTCAAATTAACCTCATCCAAAAATGAAGTCAACACCTCACTATAAGGTAGACCGAAACACTCACTAAGTTTCATAGTATCATGAGTGCTCCCTACTTATCCTCCTTTGGAATCCATAAATAAGTCTTTCTACTCAAACTTCCCCACTTGATTTCCATGGATACCCAATCCTTTGATAGTCTAACCTTGAAATCTTTGGAGATATTCATTGGTTATTTTAACCGAGAGTTTTCTTGGGAAATTCATATTTCCTAGCATGTAATTAACTATGGAAGTTTGCTTCATAAGGAACTAAAAAACCCGACATAAAATAAACCCTACTTTACTTCTCTATGTAAAGTAGGAGAAAGATCTCTAGTATATGCAAAGACACATCTACCTTATGAGTCCTTATTATGTGATTAGGTCCATTGTAGGGTGACGCTTCCATCTTTCGAGATGGTACATCATACCTTAATGTCGTACCTGATCACTTAAATAAGTACCCCCTAAGATTCATATAGTGTCTCAATGACTACAAATTAAAACACCATAATCTCTTAGTTTCTTGCTATGTGGTGTAAAGCTATTGAAAATTTATGATCTAGCATCTTTTATGGTACGAAGAACGTGGATCATGCCATAAACTAGAAAAGGAGCTCGTCAAGAGGAAGCAAACAACATCTAGGAGATCTCGATCAACATGGAGTGCATTAAAAAGTTTGTCATGCAGTGATGAACGAGCTACGTGAACAAATGCTCATAACAATTAGGGAGGTACTAAAGCATGTGCTTAGAGTAACTCATAGAGTCCAAATGTCATATGATATCTCTAAATCGGTGGAGAGAAGATGAAAGCTCTTGGTAAGAGTAAGGAGCTCTGCCATCTACATTAGGGGATGAGATAATGATATTTACTATCTTGATAGTGAGGATTCTTCTCCATCTTATTATAAAGAAGGGATAGATGAAGAAGAAGCGGGGAATATTGAAAGAGAAAATTGCAAGAAAATGCTTTGTTTAGAGAGATCATGGAGGCCAAAGCACCAAGAAAATTCGAGATTCCACATCAAGAGTCTTACAAAGGAAGATTATACACTACTGATCATGTCACTTCCTTTGAGTCTACTATTTGCTTACTGAGGATCAATGGCCCACATGAGTGCCATTTGTTCTTCATGATTTTGAACCAATCAAGCTTGCATTAACTCAATAACCTTCATGTGGGGGTTATCACTTGCTTTATAGATTTCAAGCATATGTTCATTACATATTTTGGTAGCGCTCAAAAGCTTAACATAAATTCTCAAACCTTATTGTGGATTCAATAAGAGCTAAGTGAATCTTTAAGAAGTTTTATCACTTGCATCCAAAAGAAGATGCTAGAAGTGTGACATCTCAAGCCCACAGTGGCTTATGCTGCATTGGCTCAAGGCCTTCATGAAGATCCATTTCACTGCACCTTTGGTTTGAAGATGCTAGTCAAATTGTTAGAGTTGACCAACAATTATATATTTGTTGATGAGTACAACTCACTTCCTTGTACTTTGGGAGTGAAGGACAAAGAGAAATAATGCCCTCAAGAAAGAAAGTTCAATAAGGTCCATAAGGAAGATATAAGTCATCTTGTAGGGTGGGATGAGATGATATAATGATATTTAATAAGCGGTGAGTTCATCCTTTCGAGTGGCGAACTCAATTTGATGATCAAAGAAATGAGAGGAGGTTACCTCCATGAACTCATCATATACTAAAATAACTCACTCTGAGTCTCAATGGCTAAAAGAATAGAGGGCCATTCAGAATAAAGATTATTTTAAAAAGCCCCTACTAATGAGGGTTAATAGTTGCCCACGCCACCCTAAGAAGTATTGTTTCTATCATAGAGACCACGATAATAACATCAAAGAGTGTCAATATTTGAGGATTTTAATTGAAAATTTCTTTAATACTAAAGATTTGAAGGAATTTGTGGTGTTTGAGGCTAACACTTGGAGACAAAGGAAGGCTCCCGTTAAGGAGGCTATCAATGATTCCGTTCTAGCTTAGACCATTCATATTGTAGTAGTTCATGTAATCCTTGGAGAAGATGGTCCAAAGGCTTCTTGTCAATTAAGCCTCAAATGATTCTAATTGGGAGATGTAAATTTGGCAATCTATTTGCTTGTGAATAGGAATTGCTTGTGAATGGGAATCCCTTCAATGATGCCATCATGGTCACATCACTTATTACAAATTATCAGATTCGTAGTATCCTTATATATATATATGAAGTTTCATTAGCATTCTTTTTAAAAGTTTTTTTTTTGATAAGATGGACTTCGGGAACTTGCACCTAATCCACACTTCAGGACCATTTTATAATTTTTCTAGGGAATGCAAGAGGACTTATAGATTTATTTCTTCGCTCATAATTTGGGGAGAAGGCAAGAAATAATTTACTGTCATGGAAAATTTTGTAGTGGTATATGCTCTAGCTACATACAACACCATCTTCAATTGCCCCTTGTTGAATAGTTTCAAGGAGGTTGTTTCTACTTACCATGTTACCATAAATTTTTTGGGGGAGGAGAAGTTATTAATATTCATGGTGACTTGCTTCAATTTATGGCATGCTACTTAAAAGCTATTATTAGTGTCCAAAAGAAGATTCTACAACTTGATGTCAAAAAAGGGAATTAGCTTGGAAGCTATAGAAGTTGTAGAAGAGATTATGGTCGAAGAAGCATAAGTCAATAGAACCTTCAAAGCAAGCACTTCCTTTGACGCTGAATTGAGAGTCAAGTTGAATACAACACTCAGGGAGCACACGAAAGTATTCACTTGGTCGGCAAACAAAATGTTAGGTGTTAATATATATGTTGGGTACCATAGGTTGAATGTAGATTTGAAGGCCAGATCAATCAAGCAGTATATACTACCTATGGAAAAAACTCTACCAGAGCCAAGTAGTGAAGAAGTGAAGAAGTTTCTCAGTGCAAAATTTATCACAGAGGTGTGGTACACTGATCAGCTTGCCAATGTTATCATGGTACCAAAATCAAGTGACAAATGGTGGACGTGTGTTGACTTCACAAATCTCAGCTCTGCTTGTCCAAAAGATAGTTATCCTAATCTCACATTGATGCTTTGGTGGATTATGCTGTGGGCATTTTGGTGATGAGCTTTCTTAGACTATCACTAAATAAAGATGCTTCCTATAGATAGTAAGAATACTATATTTATCACTAGGGATGGAGTATTGTTACAATGTAAATCCCTTTGGGCTTGAAAATGTAGTCACTATTTATCAATGACTCATGGATGTAATATTTAAAAATGAAAAATGAAAAATATTGAAGTTTATATTAATGACTTATCAATTAAACAGGCCGCCAAAGGAACACATAGAAGACCTCAAGGAGACTTTCAACCCACTGAGGTCGTTTAAAATGAAGCTTAATCTACTCTAATGTACTTTTGGAGTTGGATTTGGCAAGTTTCTTAAATACTTACTCTTGAAGGAATCAAAGTTTATGTCATCTAATCCAACCCATTTTTTTCATCATACCATCTTCTTTATATGAATGATATGATCATCGTTGACAATGATTAAGATGATATTTTAATCTTTATTTAGGATATTGATGACTACTTTGAAATGAAAGAAATCTAATACATCACTACCTTCATATTGAAATCAATATAGATTCTACTAGTTATTTCTCCATTTTTTTAAAAGATATTTTTCTGTTTTTTTAAAGTAAGAACTCTTATTAAAAAGAACAACCCACCATTCTCAGATATTTATATATCTAATATCTAAAATTTGATATTTACAAATATAACGTCTTTTTTATGTTGAAAAAGTGTACTTTACTTTTAAAAATAATAAAATTACTATTATTTATATAATATTAAAAAACTATATGCTATATATATAAATATCAAAATTTAGACTTTATATATGTAAATATATAAAATTTGTGTGATATGTATGTAAATGCCCCTTGGATAGTACAAGCTTTCCATGCATGTATGATAAACACATCTGAATAGGTATCATATGGAGAATGTACTCTCTAAATTTTTTTCATCCCGTACCTCACGAACTCTTACCATTTGCAAGGCAAGGCCTTCAATTTTTCATTTAAAAAAAAAAAAAAAACTCTTACCAAATTTCCAATGGCCATACAAGTCTATGAACAGATCAGAAGCTATTAAATCAGCCAAATCAATATTAAAACAACACCCCTTTTTCTATTATTGTGGATATATATATAATTTTTAATTATTATTATAATATAGGCGGATTCAAATTCAAGAACTTCTCAAGAACTTTCAAGACGCATTTATATCTAGGGGTGTCAAAAATTGACCTAACATACAACTTGACATTTAATCAAAAAAATATGGTCAGACAAAGAAATCAACGCTTAATATTTCGATCGAGTCAGTTAACCTCCAACCCAAAATTGACTCTATTTTGATCAAACAACTCAAATTTAACTCAAAATTGATCCGCAAATCTAAAATTGACTCAATTTTTACCCATGAGTTTGAATTTGGCCCGATTTTGACCTAAAATGCATATATAAATAAATCATTTATATCGTGTTTGAGTCAATCGAGTCTTGAAGGTGTGTCGGAATTATGTTGAGATTTTATCCACCTATTTTATAAACACTCATCTCTTCTCATTTTATTTATTTGACTTAATTTTAAGAAGAGTGTTTCAAATTTCTATAATAATAATAGTAATAATTACTATTATTTGCCTTAGTTCGGCAGTTTGAATGCTATAGAAGATGAAAGCAGCTTACCGAAGTTTTCTTCTGAAGAGAAGCAATGATCCTTTTTGTTTTTACTGGAAAATTTGCCCTTAAATGGAAGAATAATGGCTGATCGATTAGTTAGGTGGGTTAGGTACTTAATATATAGTCCAAGATTCAGGATTTAGACATTGAGAAGAGTTGTTGAGGAAAATTTTCTCTTTGAAAGCGAGGTTTTCTTTTTTTTATTCGAATGGCTGATTTTTAATCAGAAATTACTTTAGTCGAGTTTTGTTTTCCAACGGTTTAATTTTAAAGCAAAGTCGTGTCAAACATATTTTTAAAGATTTTAGCTTCTAATATATTATTTTAGGGACTGTTTGGAATCATTTTTATTTTATTTTATTTATATTTTACTTCATAGTAAAATATATTTGATTGTTATAATTATTTTTAAAAATATTTAAAATATTTAAAAATTAGTTTAAGTATTTTTAAAAATAAAAACTAAAAAAATATATTAAATAAATATATATTTAAAAATAATATAAAAATAAAAAAATACAAAATTAAATTAATCCCAAACGGCCCTTAATAAATCTCATTTCAATATAATTATTGATTGAATTTAAATTATAGTGACCAAGATTTTAAACGGCGGATCAAAACTCAATAATTCAATTAAAGTTAAGTTCAAGATTGAATTTAAACGGTGTAATAAATATTAAAATTATTTTAATATCATTTCAATGATATAATAATAATATTTAATATTCTAATTTAATACTCCTAACTTTTAAATAATTTGAATATACTTCTAAATTTAAATTTTAAGACATTAATTTAATTATTTTATCAATTATTAATTTAAATCTTTTATTTCAATAATCTAATTAAAACTAAAATTAATTATAATTTGATTAATTTTAAAACTAATATATTCTTTGAAAATTCATTGATTCAACTTTGATTAAACAAAACCAACCAATCCACAATCAAATCAAACTAATTTGGATCTAGTGGTCAATTTGGTTTTAAAAATCATGCTTTTGACTGTAAAAATTGTTGACATCATCAGCATGCCAAAAATTTAATCAGATGATTGTGAATTTTGCAACTGACGTCTTTGAACTTCGCTGGAAAAATAAGACATAGAAAGCGACTGTATCAAAGCATTTTCTTCAAAACCAAAATAATGTTCTACGTAAAAAAAAAATCTAATCATACATTAATATCATAAAATTCTCATATATTTATATATTTAATAACTAAATTTTAATATATATTTATATAATACTAAATTTTTTAACATCATATTAAAAATAACATTATTATTAATATTCTTAAAATGATAAATACCTTTTTTATGCATGTGTTTTGATGTGTTATGATACTAAAATGTTATATATATCAAGATTTAAATGTTGGGTACATGTTATAAGAATTTTAATATTTATTTATATAATGACAGTCTTTAACATCATATTAAAAATATGATTATTATTAATATTTTAAAAATAAAACATACCTTTTTATCCATATGTTTTCAGTGCTATCAAGATTTAAATGTTTGGTATATAATACACAACCATTGTCCACCCAAAAAAAAAAGGTTTCTAAAAAAAATTGGTACAAACATTGCCCACCCAAAATCTTTAACAATTGGTAGAGATAACTATACAATGATCTTTGTTTGAATTCTTCAAGGTTGCAAGTCCAAATAACATTAAAAATAACAGCACAAGAAAATGGCCAATTTCTCAGGCCTCCAATCAGAAGGCACACAGCTACACTGTCCCAGAAAAATCCAAATTGACATATCAAACCACCACATTCTATAATACATTTTGCTTATTATTTGATAACATGGGTTCATAAAAGCCTACTAACAAAAGATATTCTGATGGAATTTGGTATATAAAAGTTGAAAGATAATTCAATGAACAAGCTGAGTACAGTAGCAGGAAAGCAACAAACCATTATGTGGAAAGTTCATGGGTAGGCCTGGAGGCCACCAACATAAGTGGCAGAAACGCTGGAAGGCATGTTTTTTTCAAATTCTTGCCACGAAGAAGGCAATATGATGAAGTCTGCGTACTTTCCTGGAGAGAGGCTGCCTAATTCGCCGTCGAGAAAGCAGGCATAAGCAGCTCCTATGGTGTACCTGCAAATTGGGTACAATTTTATCAGTATTTTTAAAGAAGGGATGGCTGGTACTGATCTCTAGTCTAGTTGGTCGAGGGTTTTAACCCGGACTTATAAGATTTTGGATTCGAAGCTTGACATAAATGTGTGGGCAAAATTTTTAAAATAAGTTTAATCCTAATCATAAATAATTAGCTTTTAACGAAATTTTTTTTTTAAAAAATAGTTTAGTTACGACGGTGCCATGTCGCCAGCAACGACGACTGGTTTAAAAAAAAAATTAAGATGATTTTGCAGATCGAGTCATATATTTATGTCGAATCTTATCTTATCGTGTGTCTGCCGTGTCGAAATTTAAGATTGTGGTCGCGTCTGAACGCCCGCTGCCCAGTTTTTCGAAAATCAAACAGATTTTTATCGAGTCATACGATCGACCCAGCAAAAAATTGATATCCTTGAAATCGTAACGAAATTTTCTACAACTTTCATGTTGGTTAAAATTTACAATTGTGACCGGATGCATAGTAGTTCTCTTATTACTAGTATTTTTTTTAATATTTTTTTTTTGTTAATTATAGCACAATTATTCTAATTTTTTATATATTAATTGTTAATATAATTATCTGAGCTTTCTTTCTTCACTGTAAATGCTAATTATGGCATGATTAATTAAAAAATATATTTTAATCTCTTTAAAGATGACAATGTGAAAAATGTAAAACTATCTGAACTATTCTCAAAAATTTCTTAAAAATTAATTATTTACGTTATTATAACATCATCCATCTTATTCAATATAATTAATATTTTTAATAAAATTATGTAATTGAGTTTAATCAATTTTATATAAACCAAAGAAACTATCCAACTAAGTATGAATCTTAATATAATTTTTTAGTTAAGTATTTCTAAAAATAAAATTATTTAAAATTTGATTTTATCAAATTTATAATTTCAACAAAAATTATAGTAGAATCAAATACCTCAATAAGAATAATCTAATAATGTTGAAAAGTAATAATTGTGCTATAATTAACAAAAAAAAATATATTAAAAAAATACTAGTAATAAGAAGCTACACGGCCACAATCGTAAATTTCAACCAACATGAAAGTTGTAGAAAATTTCGTTACGATTTCAACGATACCAATATCGCTAGATTCGATGCATGACTGACGCGAAAATGACAAATGCTGAAATTTTTGACGTAGTTTTGCACGCATTCGCAAAACTGCGACGGCCATAATATTAAATTTCAACGTAAAAGTAGAAAATTTATTTATTCCAACGATACCAAGCTCGTAAGATTCAATATGAGAGCATGAAAATAACGCTGCCCCAGTTTTTAAAAAATAAATAATAAAATAAAATAAAATAAAAAAACCAGTAGTCTGTTCCGGACGACTGGCTTGCTGACATGGCACCATGTTAGCACAAAAAATTTTCATGCCTAAATTGCTAATTACGATTAGAACTAAGCCTATTTTAAAAATTTTGCCAAATGTGTGTGCGTGTGTTTATGCTTTGGCGCTCAAATCCTATCACCCCAACAAAAAAGAAAACAAGGAACATCATATTATATACGTTTTCATTTTATTCTTCAGAAAAAAGCAAGAGTAGAAAATATAATCAATTAGTATTATATTTTTTTTATTCATTTATTAGTGTTTTTATTTTTATATGGGTGCCAATTAGTTCAGTTGGTAAGAACTTTAAAAGATATTGTCAAGATCTTGAATTTGAATCATACTACGTTATAATAAGGTCTCACTCTCGGTGGGAAAAAAAGCAAGAGAAGAAAATACAAAACAGTTGACTTATATGACTGCTCCGTTATCAGAATCTCTTCACAATTAAACATCTCAAGTTATACAGTGAAGTCTTCCTCGCACATCATCACAATGGCATACTAGCTTATATGTATAGTTCGTCATTGAAGTTTGCACTCTCTTAACCGAGAATCAATTGTGGCAGTGTTAGCTTTAACAGCAAATTAATAAGTGCCATTATAGAGCAATAAAGAAAGATTTGGTTCCAAGTCAAGTTTGAAATTAAGAGAAATAATGCAGCAGCAACCTCTCATCACATAACATAGATTAATATGATACTATCAGCTCAAATATTTTCCATTATTAAGTGGTAGGCTGGTAGCATGGCCTCATCAGCTAAAAAGATCTCATGTATTAAGTTAATCTTTTACTGGTCGTTTCTCCAAACAGATCAAATACAAAGAACATGATTTTACTTCAAATGTACCCTCCCAAGACTTCATAAAGCCATGAGGATTTTAAAAGTTTTTTTTTCTTCAAATCTTCCTCCACACGTTCACTAAACTTCACGTCTTTGAAAAATGACTCATTCAGACCAAGGACTGCTCCCTGCCCTATAAAGGATCCCATTTAAATACCAGACAGATTACCTTTGTTACATTGTAAATACTATTGGTATAAATAGTGGCTACTTTGGCAATCCATGAGATTGCAAGGCTAGCCTCCAAACTTGTTCTCCATCGTTGGCAATCCATAGGTCTCAAGGGGAGGAATTCCTTCTAGGGAAATAAATGTGTAAATTATAAAAATATCTTCCATTGTTTTCCATGAAATTAGTAGTTTTCATAGATAAAAATTACAAATTATAATTTCAAATACTATAAATAGAGGGAAAGATCCTAGATGAAATACACATAATATTCAAATCTTTTCTTCTTCAATCAAGGGTATGAGAATTCTAGAAATAAGGAATCCTGAATTTTTTTATGCAATTTCCTCTTAGTATAAAATCCCCTTTATCACCTTTTGTCGGGCTCCCCAACCTCTCCAACCTCTCTTCAAGATATTATCGAACGTATCATTATATTTATAGAAAAAAAATACTTATTTAATATAATTTAAGTTTGATTAATTAAATAACTATTATATATACATAACAAATGTATATATAATATACAATTCATGAACACTTGTGCTACTAAAATCATCGCTTCACTACTTTGCTTATTGAATTAAAAAAAAAAACTTACACATCACGTTATACTTGGCATTTTTTAGACACTGCCCAGTAATAAAAGCCTACTATCAGCAACAGCAATAAATTATTAACTTGATAGCACTATCAAAAGCATTAACCAAAAAAACTAGAAAATTTTAATAAAGCATGAGAAATGCATCATCAGAACTTACGCATTAAGAGCATCATCCAGTCCAACGCGCTCAATAGGAATCCATGCGGTTTCCTGTCCAGGGACCATTCGGGTCATCGCTGTTCTGATACTTCTCAGTGGATCAATGTCAGCAACCTGCATGCAATAGTTTAAATGCATACAAAAAAGAAAATTCATGAAGCAAGTAACAATTAACCAATAACATGATTTATGATTTAGAAACTTACTGGCCAGTCAGAACCAAAAGCTAATTTTGCACCTCCGAGAAGAAGAGATTTGAACAGATACGACCCTTTCTGAGCTCTAGCCTTTCCAATTATCTTCTCAGCGGAAATAGCATCATCCAGTATATGATCTGGCTGGCAGAAGTAAAATTCAGAATATCTATGACTTCCAGTGCCATTGATATAACAGAGCACCAAAGAACTTGAGAGTTAAAAGATTATACCTACTATTAGGAACTGATGAAAAAGTATTCATTTTTCCCCTACTCAAGTTTGTAAGATTGAGCTTTATTATGATGTAAACGGAATTCGAATATAAGACTTGATAATAACTTTTAAGGCTCTTACTAATTGAACTAATTGGCACCCACATGATAATAAAGCATTCACTTAAAAGCAAGATGATTTACAGTGATTAAGATTGCAAAGGTTAAATTTAACTCATTTAAATCATATTAGTTATATCAAATAACAAAAATTTGAAGATTTGGTGCTACTATAACCAACAATCATAACCCATGTAGTTTTAATCATTTTGAGATGGAAATCGATTTGATTTGAGGTCGCTCACTCAAAGCAATTCAAATAAACTTCACTTTATTTATCTGCATGTATACGCTTGTATGGCGTGTTATACACTTCTATGCACAAATATAAGTATTAACACACAAATATCACAGAGCCACTTCTAAGTTTTTGACAGTCAAGGATGCCACATGAAATATCTATCAGCATATTATTCAAGAGGTTTTTTTTACAAAGTCTTATATTTATATAGCTGCATGAACCTATGAATTATGTATATATTGCTTGGTGTACGTAAGATCTACTGTTCTCCTAGTTAATTAAATGAAAGCACAGACCAACTAAAGAGGCCACTTAGGAGAATGAACAAGAAATGAGGTAAAGGTTTCCATTCCTAATTGAATGATTAACAAGAAAATTTCATAGGGGAAAATATACTCCATTTTTTTATATCTAAAAAATCATGAAAGACATTTTTATAAAATTTTATTCTCAATCTTATTCATTTTGATATATAAAGGCTTATATGAAATATAATTATAATGGTAATTATAAATTAATTACCTTCAGTTTTAAATTTAAATTCACTGTTTTATAATTAATTTACTGGTAGCAGTAGCTGCAGAGAGAACTGTAGCAATTACTGTAGAAACCGAGGCTATTCCACTTACCGCTGCATGCAATGGCTGATTGGTGAGTTAATGGATGATGGAAAGCTGTGATCTATCAAGGCATTAAATAAATAATTAATTAATAATATTAATTACAATAAAGCACCAACTCTCCCATTTCTCGCGTGCATTTGTCTCGTACGAGTCCGAATTCAGCTAAGGGAAAATCGGAATTGCCGGGCTCGACTGGGAAGAAAGAAAAAGGAGAGCATTTTTTTTAGAATTATTAGTATTGTTTATAAATGAAACTATATATATTACTACTGTGTTATAAAACAATCTTCTTATTAATTTCATTAATCAATTTTAATATTGTAGCTAATCAAAGATTTGAAAACTGAAATTAGGAGATCAATAGAATTGTATATTTTAATATATATATATATATATATATATATATATATATATATATATATATATATATATATATATATATATAAATGCATATATATCTAATATATTTTACAGATTCTTTGTTAATTTTGGTCCAAAAGGTAGATTTAATTAATGGCATAAACAAGGAATAATGGAACAAGAAATGGAGATTTGAGAATTAGGAAAAGTATATATTCATATATAACTAGGTAGTTAAATGAATTAAGGAATTAATAGCAGAATGAATTAAACGTTAACTGCTTTAAAAGAATTTTGGAGAAAATGAGATTTTGAAATATAAATTAGATAGTTGCATTTATTTAACTACACAATTAGTCAGCTAATATGAATTTAGAGAAAATATATTATAATTGGAGTGAAAAATTTAACAAAATAATAATAAATGAAATACTAATTTTATAAAGATGACAAAACTATTAATTTTATTTTAATTAAACCAGGTAGAGTCACTTGGAGTAGTGGAGCCATTTAGCAAAGAAGGATGAATGTGGCGATATCGAGTTCAAGAATGTAATTTAAGCTTGAGAAGGTATTAAGTTAAGCTAATTTAAAAATTTTATGTATTGATTAAGAAATTTTAGTTGTTAAGCTATATATTCAAGAAAATACCGAGCATGTCACGTCACATGCTCAAATACTGAGGTAAGACTTGTAATTGTTAATCTAAATTCAGATTTTTATAGGATTGTTAGTTGTCACTATTTCTACTAATTCTTGTGAATATTTTATACATTGTATATAAATATTTTTATCATATCTTGTTTAGATACGAATAATTAATTGCATAGCTTAAACCTATATTTTACTGAATTATTATGATCATAATCCAATAAAATGTCTTGATGTCATATTACCTCGTTGTGCATATTGAAAATATTTTAGTGTAGATATTACTAATTGTTAAATAAAAAGTTACGCATATGATAAGTAGAAAAATGTCATGAAATTGCTATAGGTAAACTATTTTATGAACCCACGTAGGTAGGCAAAAGTTTCGACAAAATAAGCTATTGACAGGAAATCTTAGAGTTTCCGACTTTTGCCATTCAAGTTGGATTATACCAATTAATGTCAAAGAGGCTGTTGATATACGATGTTGGGATGACCAGCCTTACAAGCAGTTTTAGCTGACGGGCCAGATGATAACCTCATGTTTTACAGGAGTTAAACTTATACAAACATAAATGATATTTCTAATAAAATAATTTGATTTAAAACTTAACAAAACTTTGTTGGCTTGATGAGCCTCATGTTCAATCCGATCAATTTTGATGATAAAAAACGAATGTTTGGATGTTTTAATGAATGTTTTATGTGTTTTATATATTAATCGCTAATAAATATATCCAAATCTCACAAGAAAATCAAGAAAGAAGAATCAAAAGATAAATGAGATAAGTTTCAAGATAATATTTTAGGTTATATGCATTTATAACTATCTTAGAAATTCATATATAACACTCATACTTATTTGAGCCCAACGGAGGAGAGCTGGAGGAGCTGAGCTGACGTCGCCAGTCCAAAAGGATGCAGAGCTATTCCATTTTACCCACTTACAAACCAGTAGATAACACTTGTGGTTCTATATTGGCAAATGGCCAGGTAATAACTGAGCACGCTCAAGGCTTCTTTTTCTTTTGCCCTGCTTAAGCGTGAAAGAAGCAGATCATGCCTCCCCGCAAGAGTCTGGGTAGGATTGTTGTTTTGAGGGACTAAGGAGCCCCTCCCAAGAATAATGATTTGGGGTCTTGATCGAGTCTCAAAGACGAAAGTTTTTTTTGAGGTCTAGAGGCCACTTCCTCTTTAAAGATTCTTATGGCGTAGGACGAAAATGAACTTCAATTGAGATTCAAGCTGTTTTGATATTGGAAAGTTACGCTATCAACGATAGCCCCAAGATTTTCAAAGACGATGATGACGTTGCGTTTAATGTTGGCGCTATCTCCAGAGTAATATTGAGAGCCATTCTGGAGGTTAAAGGTAAAGATTAGCAATTGAAAATAACTACACTATCCCCTTTCTTCCAAAATATCAAAAAAGACGTAACATACTAAGATATGACTAAATAAAATCTCAAATGACTTTTATTTAAAGCTTTTAAGTTTTCTCTTTTGACTTATCATTTCTCATTTTATTTTCATTTGTTTCATTCATTTTTTATATATATACTACTCGCAATTATAACTTAGATCACCAACAAAGATGGAAGAAACCTATCCCCAACTGAGTCGCCGAAGGGAATCTAAAATTACACCGATCTCTTTTGGAATGAAAAGAGTTGTTTTAGGTTGGTGAAAATTTCGGATGAATAGTAGATAAGACACTACCCAAAGATTTCTCGAGAACTTTTAAATCTGGTTCCGTTCTATAAAGAAGCCTCTATAATTATCTCTCTCAATATTGAGAGCACTTTCGACAATGCTAATAATGAATCAAAGAGCGAATATATAATAAAAGTGAAGTTTTATAATTTGTAAAATTTATCATTTTAATTTAAAACTTTGGGAACGATAACGCCTGATCTCATGCTATGATCCGTCCCCCGGTCCGCCAATGAGAGGAGGTAATCAACCCTGAAGGATCCGCAGAATAAGTACCGCGGTCCGTAGACGAGGTGGAGTTGTAGGCAAATATAAGTCAACCTGCCTAATAAAGAGCTTTTGCCCAACCAAATACATTCTACATTTCACTACAAAGATCAAAGCATCGAATATGGAACAGCCGCTCAAATGATTATATGTTGTCGCCAACCACCCGACGGCTCACATAACCGCCATTTATTGTAATATCCATTAATTTAATGCTTAATTAAATTTGTTTTAGCTAATTAACCCGCATCAGAAAAGCACTCGACGCTGTATGGGATCGATCTTTTATTTCCTTCCATACCGCACTTATTTCATTTCCTTTCACGTGAGTTCTTCTCCTCCTTTTCCATTCCCCTGGCCAGATCGACAGATTTCGCCTGCTCGACTCCGACGGCCGCTTCCCGGACACGTAACGCCGAGCCGCCGTCCCCTTCCTCAAGATCGGCCGACATGCGGTTCCCTCATGCTAGATCGACGCTGCTTCGAAGTCGGAATCAGCCGTTCGACTGATCCTTCACGCTTACGCTTATCATTGGAAACGCCGCGACTCAGAGTCCCCGACGGATGGAAAATCCTAAATCGCTGGGTCGAAATCCCGCGGAACCGACGGCTTTCCGGGATTTTGTCCCGCCGACGGGAAATTGGAGAATTTTGTAAATTGTTAATTTTCTTTCCTATCCCTTTTCTTTCACAGCCCTTCCTCGTGTTGAAATGCGTGAAATGCGGATCGGGAAATTCAATCGATCTCGGCCGCAGTGAGTGCAATATCGAATGGGATTTAGGATCGATGTTGTTGATTTTAGTTTGTTGATCAAGCAGATAATTAATATCACAGGAGTCGATTCGCAGTTCTACGGCGAGATATCAATTTCGCGTGATGACGCTAATTATGAAGTTTCATTTACGAAGGTAATGTGACACGATGTAAGAAGAGTTATTTCATTATAGCCACAGACTACGGCGAATCGAGAGCACATCACCATTAATCGACCTGTATTAATCGGCGACATACCGCTAATGTAAATTCGCTTTCTTCCCTATGCCATCGTTTCTACGACTTCAGATAAATTATATGAATATACGTAGATATTTCACATATTGAACGATATATAAATGTTATACTGACCTCGCATTGATTAACGATTTACAACGATTACAAGCCAACTACTCAAAGATTGATTTCATCGCATATAAAGGTTTGAAAACACGTTAAATGCAAGAATGTGATAAAAAAGAAACGCGAAAGATGTACTATGTTACGAATCAAGCAGATAAAGAAAAGCTCGACGAGATGAGCCGCGACAGTGATCTAAGATCCCCACTCGCATTTTGGGTCGTAGTCGTCTAACCGGTGTTGTCAAGATATGTAGAGTATGGTTCTACCGCTTTTACCTACAAATTTTTTAGTCGACGCCCGCGAATTTTATCTTTATATGAAGTCAAAACCTATGTAATTATAAATCATTTCTGGTGAAATGATTTGACATGAATCAGAACAAAACCTAAAATGATTTAATGAAAATTATCAAGCCCTCGACATCGATACAAGATGTACCTACAAAGATATCGTTCGCTATATCTACATTTCTACAAAGACTCTACAAAGATATTATTCGCCATAATGTTACATTACCGCAAGATGCTTTACCCGCTTTTACCAAATTTTGTAAATTTTCACGCATACGCACGATTGCTTTACCGCTCAGATCGAGCTTACTTTAAAGATTGTCACTCAAAGCCTTTTACGACGATGCCGATAATTTCGTGAAAAGACGATCAGTGTAAGTTTTCACCTGCTTTCATTAATCAGATAGCTGGGAAGCGCTTTTTTTTGCACGCATAAAATTAAATGCCTTTGATTAGATGTATTTAAAGTAGCGATATGAATCGCAGATTTACGCCCAAAGATTTGTGATATGAATTAAGCAAGAAGATACGACCGCAATAGCTTTAATGATGATTGACATACACCCACTCGCTTGCTCCGCCAGAAGACATGAACGGTCGCAAATCGCGGTCCAATCGAAATCATCCTATTCGTTATACTCGACGACCCCAAGATGTGGGGTCATCCTGTGACATTTATGCGTGTCATTTCACCAAGAAAACCACGTGAATGAGAATACGGTCACGCCCCATTGGGGAATATTCTGAAATTACATGATTGATTGACATTCGCTTTTCATGAGCAAAAATTTTCTAATTTGTCATCCCGCACAAACAAATGATTTGGATTGATTTTAAGTTTTAATTTAAATAATTAATTTTATTTTATTTATATTTTATTATTATTTTTATTTAAATTTTGATCATTTATGATTGATTCAAATTTGAACATATGATCATTGATTATTTCAATTTTAATAGTAATCACCTTTCGATCATGTGACTAATATCGCTTAATCTCGCACTTTATTTTTTTTTTTTCTACGTAAGATCGTCATCATTGTCTCAAGAAGATAATCCTTCAAACATCACAACTCTAAATAACATGTATGACGGCTTGAGACTTTTCTTCGAGCGCTTAAACTTTAATCTACGCCAATTGATTCATATTTTATAATTATATTATTGAATTTCTCGATATTATTAGCTTAAAATTCTTATAATATCATAATCGATTTTAGATTTTGTTAACCCTGGCCCCAAGATCAAACCTGGATATGTAAGACTGCTCTTTGTATTCAGCATTTGAATTGTATATCTTTCTAGATATTTGATCTAATGAATACTTTAACATACATACAGGTATCTATTTTTTTTAAAATATTGTATTACGTGAATGCCTAAACAAGAAGTAGTGACATGATATATGCATCAAAATGCAATTTATGAGTTTTGATATGGATTTTTGTTAACTAACCCCCCCAAGACCAAACCTAAATAGTACTGCTTATTTTTTTTATCTGACTCAGTTAACATTTCAACATACATACGGGTATTTGTTCTTTTTTAAAATATTGTATGGACATTCAGATGTCTAAGTTGAACTGTAGATGTTAGATTACAAATGTCAATTTTGATGTGACATTTTTGGGTTTTGTTAACCCGGACCCGATCCTAAGACCAAACCGAGAAATGTAGCATATGTTCTTTCATTTTGCACATAACTTGCATATTTTTCTAGATATTTGATCTAATGAATACTTTAACATACATACAGGTATCTATTCTTTTAAAATATTGTATGAACATTGAAATATCTAAGTTAAAGCATTGATGTTTGGCGTAGCGTAAATATCAATTACAAAGCGTAGGCTTTGATCTGAAATCATAAATCGAATGTAGATGTTTTGTCGAATATGAATTTGATTTTCGTGTTGTGTGTTGTGTAAGAGAGTGCATTACATTATAAGGCGTAGTTAAGCTTCTTTTATTGTCAGTGAGTCAGTATAGATCTATCATAAGATATCGTTAGCTCTTTCAGCATCTTTTGCATGGATCAAGTGAGAGTCATTACATAAGAATGTGAATAGACATTATAAAGCTAAGTGATTATACATTATAAATGATAAACGGGTTCTGTACTTATCACCAGATCAGCGTATACGTTCTTTCAAATCAATCGATCATCTATTTTGTAGAGTATGAATTTGATTCTTTCAAGTATTTGTATGAATCGAATGGATAGGCAAAAAAAAACATTGCTTAATAAAGTGGCGTAAATTTCATTTAACTTGCATATTAAAGACATTAATTGAATAGAATCTGCTTCTTTGAATATAGATGAATCATTTTAAGTAATTAGCATGAAGCGTTTGTACAAATATAAAATCATTCATTACAATATATATGTTGGACAATTTATCATGGGTGTAGCATGAATATTCATTAGGTATAATGTCATTTTTATATGACCAATCAGCAAACTAAAAGAGGGTTGTAATTTATTCAAAGCAAACTAAAAGAGGGTTGTAATTTATTCAAAATGGTATTTCAGAAGCTCATTTGTACAGTATAAAAGCCACTCATGACAGATATAAGTTTGGCTCTCATGAGTGTAGCATGAATATTCATTAGGTAGAATGTCGTTTTATATGATACGTCAATATAAAGAGGGTGAAATTTATTCAAAATGGCATTTTAGAAGCTCATTTGTCTGAATAAAGCCTCATCTGAAGATATAAGTTTGACATCATGAGTGTAGCATGAATATTCATTGTAGAATGTCGTTTTTATATGATCAATAAGTAAAGAGTGGAATTTATTCAAAATGGCATTTTAGAAACTATTTTGAATCTAGCGATGGGCCTTTCATGTAAAGAGAAAGTTCATTAATTCTAGATGGTAATTTGTTTTCTTTATTAAAGGCTTTAAGTAAAAAAAATTGTTTTAAAAGTAGCGTGGTTTTATGATCCAATTATTTAAGATAGCAGTATTCCTCTTTTCATCATAACGTCTGTTAATAAATGAGAGAAGGAATAATGAAAAGTAAAGATTCTTGGGCGTATACATTTTATGGATACATTAGGGAGAAGATGAAAAGTAAGTAAGTCTCTTAGATTTATGTGTATGTCGTGATATTAAGAGGTAAATGGCGAGAAAAAGTTAATCTCATGATTTATGTTCTTGTCATATAACATTAAGAGAAATGACAAATCAGTTAAAGATCTTCTTACATGCATGCATGCGTATGGTATGATAGAGAGAAAATAATAGAAAGTTAATCTTAGACTTATATTTTTGTCATCGGCATTAAAGAGAAATCAAGTTAAAGATCTTATACGTACATCGTGTGTATGATATGTCGTTGAGAGAAAATATGAAAGTTAATCTTCAGACTTATATTTTTTTATTAAATTGGCATTAAAGAGACAAAGAAAGGTTTGATGGGATGACACAAGTCCCATTTGTTTGGCCCGCTAAATTCATTATAAATAAGAGAATCTCTCTTATGAGACTTTACTCTCCCTCCTCCATTTTCTCGAGATATATTAAAAGCTAAATCCTCAGAATTGCAAAAGGAAAGGATCAATTTATATGATATTAACTTGTAATTAATTTTTAACTTGATGTTTTAGATTTATCATCCCGTCATCTCATATGAATGGACATTTGATAATAAAGCAAAAGATCGATGCAACAATAAGAACATCCTTTTCACACTATTCATTGTATTGAATGCAAGTAAGAAGCATATAAAGATTATTGCCAAATGAATCTTATTTGACTTAGGCAAAGGAGGCAATTATGTCGTAACATATCTTCTTCTTAAGGCTATTTAATTCATATGGCATATGAAGTGTTTTATTTTCAAATGACTCATTCATATAGCATAATCACCAATTAGACAAAAGAGATTTGAATTTTAAGCAAGCATTTGCCTCATAATATGAAAATTCAAGTGACAATTGAATTAAGCATTAATATATTGATAACACATCATAATTGCCACATGGTAAAATAGTTTGCATGATATTAAGCTAAACATAAATGCACATATGTATGACATGAAGGTTCAAATAATAACTTAAATATTTGCATCTCTTTTTTTTATCAAAATTTTAAGAATATGGCGCGTCATTATTATGAAAGCTTGAGGGAGTAGGCACCGAAAAGCGCCCAAGAAAGTCTCTTGATATAGTATTTCCTTGTAATATTGGAATAATGCATACAAGTACTTATATCAACAGATTTCTACCTGGCGGAACAAGCGTGAGCAGTCTTATCACATATTTCGCGCATTAGAACGATATGAGCAGTACTAATAATAGATTTCCGCGCCATGTTTGCGTGAGCGGTACTTATCACGGGTTTCCGTAGCGTTGGAACAATGTGAGCAGTACTTATAACCATTTTCGCGTTAGAGCGTGAGCAGTCTTATCAGGTTTCCGTCGCATTGGAACAATGTGAGAGCGGATCTTTATAACAAATAATTTTAAGCTTGCATTTACATAAGCATGCATGCATATGTACTTAGGCAAAACATATGACATTTACAAGTGCATTGCATTGGAAACACCAACTGAATTTCCAATTGCATATATCGTTTTCTTCTCCCCCTTTTTTTTTTGGACATAAAAAAAAAATTTATGTAGCATGTAATAATCTTTACTTAAAAATCAGCACACATGTAACAATATTTCTTTCAAAATCATGTAGCCACAAGAGTTCAAGCTACTTAAACACATAGCCACATTAAGCTTGGTATTACATAAGCCTCAAAAGAGAAATTTCAGATTTAGCAAAACATTTGTAAAATTAATAGGACTTGAAGGAAACTTAGATTGAATTTCACTAGATAACAAGATATGCTTGATATTGCATAATTTCATGAGAAGATCTCTAAAATTAGCATTCATCTTCAAGAATTTCAAGTTTTTAAAAGAGATCATATTCATTCTTGTTTAGTAAAGAGAGAAAGAAAATGAGACCAAAGTAACAAATCTTACATAAAGATCTCATAAGTTATTTCAAGGCATTATCTCTTGGATGAATATTCTTAATGAATTTAGTCCACATGAGATACACCATGCATTTAGACTTAGCAAGATCCAAGAAATCAAATATAAAGTAATATTTGCATTTGGATTTAAGAACCAAGAAATCTGAAAATAAACTTTGCTCAAATCCCCATCTTCATGATAGTAAAACATCAAGGAAAGAAAAGTAGGATCAATCCCATGAGATTAAGCAAGTAAATTCAGAAAATTAGCATATAATAGCAATTTTCATTTGAATTCAGCAAACTAAGAGAGAATCTGAAAGCTAACCCTCATCCCAAGTCATGATAACAATTCACATAAGATAGGCAAAGTGAGTATCAATCTATCCATAGGAAAACTGAAGCATAAAAAGAGAAGGAAGCTCACATATAACTTAGGGTTTGAGTCATATACCACTTCAAACTCTAGCTTTTTTATTTATTTCTAACTTCATTTCGAACATGCAAAGAGACTTGGTAAGCATTATTCCATCCAAACAGCAAAGTGAAACATCAAAAGAAAAAGAAGTTTTGCACATAATCTAGGGTTTAAGCCACACAATACTTCAAACCCTCATTTCAAATTTCAAATTTCAACCTAGCATGTGAAAGAGGCTTAAAACTTTGCACATAATCTAGGGTTTAAGCCACACAACACTTCAAACCCCCCATTTTCAATTTCAGATTTCAACCTAGCATGTGAAAGAGGCTTAAAATTTTGCACATAATCTAGGGTTTAAGCCATACAACACTTCAAATCCCTTTTCAATTTCAGATTTCGACCTAGCATGTGAAAGAGACTTAAAACTTTGCACATAATCTAGGGTTTAAGCCATACAACACTTCAAATCCCCTTTTCAATTTCAGATTTCAACATCATCCCAACTCTTTGAATAGAAACTCCAATATTACTTTAAGCATGAAAAAGAGGAGATTCGGCAAATCAAACTCTCCAAATGAAACTAAATGTATACAACATGCTTGGGGTTAGATAGAGGTGACCTGGAGGTGTTGATTTGCAAAAGTGGAAGGAAAGAAAAGGGTTCAGTTGAACTAGGGTTCGGCCGACTGCTCCAGACGGAAACCACGAAAGGGAAAGGGAAAGGGACGGACGGCTTTGGTCGAGCCTCGATTTCACGTCTCCTGGCGTCGATCGGGACGGATGAGAGGGGAAGAACCGAGAGAGAAGGAGCACGGGACGAGAGAGCTTGTCGTAGGTCACGTGAGAGGGACAATCGTGTGAATAGGGCTTCGGCCGAGAGGATGAGGATTTAGGGTTAAACCGCAAATCCTGATTGGTGGTTTAAGCGGCATCTAATTGGAAAAGTAGGGCGGCCGATTTAATAGGTAGGCTTGGGCGACTGCATTAGGATAAGTATTAAGAGGGATTAAGAGATTAAACAACCGCTAATCTTTTAAAATAATTGCAAATTTTGTGAATTTACTTCGTGCGATAAACCCTAACAATATGAGTATCGATTTTAGGTATTTTCGTTGTGCCAGACGCAACGGCGCGATCGATTTCGCGATCAGAGGTCGTTTGGACCACATCGGCGATGGTTGAAGTGAAATTGGGCTTGAATTGTGCGACGTCGCACTCGAACCGATCGACGTTCGCGTATACTTTGCCGAATTTATCGCGGGAGGCGTCGTTTGATAGATTTCGACGTTTCGATAATAGCGCAATCAATTTCGCGAACGGAGGTCATTCGGACGTCGTCGGGGCTTGTCGACCTTGATATGCATGTAATTCTATTAAATTTTGCTTTTAATTAATTAATCGGTTATTAATTGATCCGATATTTTACATTTAATTAATCTTGATATTTTAAACGAATTTATAAAGCGAATTTTTAAATCGAGGCGATTTTGATCGAATCCGATCGCGATTAGAGCATTTTAACCCTGATTCATATGATGGCTCCTCTCGTTAATTATTTATTTTAACTTCTATGGTTCATTTAACTTATGAACCATATGTGGAGGTCAACAAGATATTGTAATGATTTTTTGAGTACATATAATTTATATTTTGATGTCTTTAGTTGCTATATATTTATTTTAATATTCAATATTATATGCTTCCAGATATGTGATTTAAATATGAAATGATTAGTAGAAGAATTTGAAATATAAAAATTTGTTTGTGATGGTTTAGTGGGATTTAATTTTCACCTACTTGCCCTGAATCTTTACATATCATGATGAATTTGTGGGGTCATTGAGTGTCATTATTACATCTCAATCATTGAGGAAAAAAAAGTATCATTGAGGAAAAAGAGGAGTATGGGGATGTGCCACTCCCCCCCCCCCTCTCTCTCTCTCTTTCAGGAAATTAAAGGAAATGAAGAGGGGGATCCATTTTTATTGCATTCTTGGATGTTTGTTGGGAGAGGAATTGCTACACTTTTCATAATGGCTTTCTTCGTATAAATTTTCTCCTTTGTTCTTGTGAGATCTATTCCTCTCCTTGTTGATTTATTTAAAAGAAGATATGGTATATACATATAAGTTTCACTAATTTGTGCTCATCTTTTAATGGTGGATTTTGTGTACCTTCTTGTCTTGAGAATATAGGCCATTTTTATCGAACCAAATAAACTTGGTGTTCTCTCTGTTTGTCATATTTTACTTGTTGTCTATATTTTGTGTTGTTGTTACCATGATACCTCTTTTGTGCTGTCAAGAGAGGAAGTTTGGGCCTCTAAGTCACAAAGAAAAGAAAAAAAGAAAAAACAATTTCAAACTTGCACATAAATGAAGCGAATAAATCATTTGGCTTGTTCTATGTATTACCTAGACTTTTCAAGATTAAGTATGATACGTCAAATAAGGCATCCAATATGGTTTGCAATATAAGTTTTAGCATTCAAACATCCAAAAGTTAAGAGAATAAAACCACTAGTATACATGTTTTAATCCTTGTACCTGTACAGAGGCGATAACACTTTGAACACCGAAACGGCCTGTTGCTTCTGGCACTAGATGTTGGGCATGTTCAATCTAAAATTTGGAAAATCAATTAAGAACATTCTTTCTGACATTTCGCATTTTCACAAAAAAGCATGTTTAAGAAAGCACAAATATACTGAGATTTTCAGGAAAACTAAGAACAAAGACCAAAACATACCCTGAATCTATGATCTCCACCTTCATTAACAGATTTCACTGAGTTGAACAAATCCAAGACCATATCATTTGCTTTGTCTCCAATAGCATGCACTGCAACCTGAAAAAATGCAAGCAAACAAATTAGTATCTAGATATTTTATAGTAGAAGCCTAAAAACTCTCATCATTATCATCAACATCCGCCTCATCCCAATTTTTTGTAATCAGCTTCATGAATCATCATGATCAATTCATTCATATCAAAAGTTGCATTAGGTGTTCACTCTCTATATTCATCCATCTTATTAATTCATCTTCTACCATCTATTGTACATGTCAAAACCAGCAGAATTTATTTTCTACCACCCCAACTTCAAGTGATACTACCTCATTAGTTTTTAATATAATTATTTTCAATTATTCTAAATGGGTTTAAGATCAAATTGGTCCCTTAACTATTTATGAATGATCAATTTAATTCCACACTAAACTGGAGGACCTATTTGGTCCCTTCACTATTTGATCAGTGACCAAGTTGGTCTTTCCATGGTGCGATGCATGAATGAAAATAAAAGAGGGTAGGGTTTATTAGTTATCTACATATTTTTATTTTTTATTATTCCGAAAATGCTCTGTAGTATTCATTTTTTTTTTAATTAAATTAGCGGAAAGACCAGTCCTAATCAAATAATCGAGACTAAATTGATTCCTATTTGATGGGACTAAATTGGTTCTTCATAAATAGTTGAGGACCAATTTGGTCTTAAACCCTATTCTAAATTATCAACTACATATTCATCTACATTTGCATTTCACTCATGCTCTACTTGCATCTCTAATGACTTTTTATCAGAACATTAAACTTCTATGAAACATATTATACCTGAAGTCCAGATTTGTCTGATGCCACTGTGGCATTCAATAACCAGTCAAAATCTGACACTTGCAAACCATAGTTATGAGGATCATCTTCATAGGGCTGCATGTAAGAAAAAGTTGCTCATAAGAAAAATACAGAAAATAAATATTACAATAATAATCTGATACATAGAACTGACAATTAAAAAACAGTGTTGTATACTTTGTGGTAAAAAAAGGCCTATTGAAACATTCGTCCACAAGAGTTTTCTCGAAATAAAATTATGAATACGAGAACTGAAGAAAAATGCTGAGCAATCAGGTGTCAAATGCTTGATGAATGAATCAGAAGCAGAAGTTGACTACAGTTGATGATGACTGAATTTAAAATCATTTTGTATATGTTATAGCAATGCATTTTAGGAATAATTCTGATAAGAAGTGCACACATGTTTTCCCATCTATATATTCACTTGACTTCCATAATATGAAGTTGCATATGTCTGCATCCCAACGTGTACAAATAATTAAAATAAGCAAAGTATTGTTAACTTGATGCTTCAATAAACTCAGTTGTGTAAACCCTCTGTAGGCAGCATCTAGATCACCTCATAGAAGAGTGCACTATTAGATCCCAAAGACCCATCAGCAAATGCTTTGACACCACCTACGTAAATCCACTGACTTAAGGATCTACCTTTATCTCTGAAAAGATCCTGCAAAGTCAGCATCCATAGAACGTAAGTAAATGTCATGTTCATACTAATGAGACATGCCGAAGTAAATAGACAACATAAAAATCGGGAGCTCTTGTCAATATATCACTGCTACTAATTCAACTGCTTGGCATACAAAGACACATTACAATAGTTCAGGGGCAGTTTGAGATCACTTTTATTTTTTTATTTTCTATTTTTTTTTATTTTATTATGTTTATAACTGGATTTGAAATAAAATATCTTTGATAGTGATAGTTGTTTTTGAAAGCACTTAAAAACATCCAAAAGTTGATTTAAATGTTTTTAAAACAATGTGATTTGTTTCCAAAATTTAAAATAAAATATTTTAAAGATACAATAAACAAATAAGTTTTTAAAAATAACATGAAAATAAAAACAAAACTAATCCCAAATAGGCCCTTAGGTTCCATGGGTTGTGAGACACGATTGAGAAATGAGTTTATGTTTTATGGACACAATGTCCACAAATGAAAAACTGAGTGTGACATAACTTTTAAGCACGTTATTGTCTCACATAACACTTGTTATTTACTGGACTACCTCTAAGAACTTATTATGTCTCTCTTAAACAATAAAACCTCCAATAGTACCTTTATACGGCCAAAACAAATTTCTATGCAATATACAATTTCATCACCTAACGTCAAATATGAGTTTACCATGTTTATGCTAATAAAATGAGAAACAATTAACATGAATCCAACTTATTATCCATCTTAAAATAAAACAACATCCTCCTTTAAGTAGAATAAAACTAAACTCTCAAACATAAAAGTCATTTTAGATGTAACTAATAAAATTTCATTAAAAACTCCAAAGTCAAGCATACACATGCGAGCAAACTTCGGACGAGTGACCACCTAAAATGTTTCCCTAGGGGGATGCAACTATAAGGTCATTAAGTTAAAGTGGATAATATCTTGATGATTGAGAGTTTGGACCATTACAAATGTATCAAAGCATTCCACAAACTAGAAGATGAGAACAAAGTGACATATAAGACAAAGCTCATTGGAGCCACACCTTGAGCATGAAGGGGCCATCTCAAAAATATTATCTATCATGTAAATGATTATGAGTGTTGACTTACATATGATTCCCAAGTCAAATGATCCATGAAATTTAAAATAAATAATTAACGAGAGGAACATCAAATAAATTGGATTTAAAATGCTCTAATCGCGATCAGATTCGATAAAAATCACCTCGATTTAAAAATTTGGCTTTATAAATGCATCTAAAATATTAAAATTAATTAAATTAAAAAATCAGATCAATTAATAACCAATCAATTAATTAAAATCAATTTTTAATGAAATTACGCTGCTCAATTCGAGAAACCCCGGCGTCAAACGACGCCGTTCGCAAAATTGATTGCGTTGTCGCCGCGTTGAAATCTATCAAGCGATGCCTTTGGCGATTCGACAAATTACGAACGTCGATCGTCGGTTCGACGTCGTGTAATTTAAGCCAATTTCGCCGGCATTAGCCGCCCGATCTCGATTGCGAAATCGACCACGTCGTTGCATTCGCGAAAAAATACCTAAAATTGATACCCATATTGCTAGGGTTTATTGCACAAAATAAACTCATAATATTTGACGTGAAATTATACCGATTTGTAAATAAAACGATTAGTGGCTGCTTAACCCCTTAATACCCTCTAATATTTATCCTAATCTAGCCGCCCATTCATCCAATTAAAACAGCCGCCCAATAATTCTTATTGGGCATCATCCAAGCAACCAATAGAATCGTACGGCTTAACCTAAATCCCTAACCGAATGACACGAGCCCCATTCATGCTATTCTCATCTCTCACGCGACTCTTCTCTCCCGCGGGGATTCCTTCTCCTCTCTTGCGTGATTCTCGTCCAGGACTCTCCTTCCTTGCTCTTCGATCGACCCATCCGACGTCCCTACTTGTTCGTTTCTCTCCTTCTACTGAATCAAGAAGTTTCCATCCCCAACTTTGTCGCCGCTCCTGTTGAACGCACAAGCTAAGTAATCCCTCCTGCCTTTTCCTATAGCAACAACAGAGCAAAGCACCTCCAATAACTTGCCATCTCCTCCTGTCATTTTTCTTTCTTGGCTTAACAAGGGTTTTCGGTAATCAGCTCTTGCTTCTTATTGGTCTCACACAAATCCCACTAATGCAGTAGCTGTACAGCCTGCAATACCAATCTTTACATTTATCTTGGCATCATTTATGGGTGTTGAAAAGATTAATATTTTTACAAGAAGGGTTGGTGTAAGGTCTTAGGCATTGCTATGTATTTCTGGCGCAGCAGTGATGCTCATTTATAGAGGTGCAGTTTTAATTGGGGATGGCGAACTAGAAGTAGTACTGCATGGTGAAATGACCATGGGAGCTCTATCCGGGAATGTTAAATTGTTGGCATCAAGCTTGCTGAAATATGGGATTGAAACATGACATATCGGTGTCTTGTGCTTGATTGGTAACTGTTTATGCATGGCTATTTTCCTGGTATTATGGCTCCAGTTCTAATGAAGTATCCTAGATTATACAGATTGGATGTTGACAAAATCAGAGATATTTGCAATTATTTATGTTGACTTGGGAAAGATAAAAAATAGGATTTTGAATTTCAGTTTTGTGGTCACATAGATGTTTTACAAAATCTGAAACTTAGTTTGCATGATATTAAATTTAATGTGGTTGTTTGCCTTATTTGGTTTGACACTTACTTGGCTATCACTTTAGAAGGAGAGGATGAAGGGAATGATTGACTTTTGAGCTTAGTTCTCACTTGCATAATTGCCTCTTTCTATCACTTGTGTAATATCCAAATAAGCTAAGCTAAATCCTAATTAATTAATTTGTTATTTAGTTAATCCCTTGTTATTGTAGCACCTAAACATGCAGCAGCTGGATTAAGGAGATAGAGCGTATGGTGAGATCGAAAGGTATACCCATTTCTCTCTTATTTCGTTTCTTCTAGCCGCAGATTTTCATTCATTTCCTTCAGCCGACAGCTTTCCTTGGTGCAGAAAATTGTGATTGGAAGTTCCGTAAATTGCTAGGGAATAATTGCTTTTGGCTGTTAGGTGAGTATGCAAAATTTTGTGTATTAGAATGGGGGTTTAGTATTGGCATTTTTGTTAACTTTATTATACTGATTTAATCAAGTAATTAATATTGGCGTTAATAGATTACTTTGGAGTCGTGCTCCTAGTATTTCGAAAGAGTATATGAGAAGACATCAATTTAAGAATCGGTTTAAGGCAGGTGATACTACCGTGTTAAATGTATTTATGAGTTTCATGTATTGACGTAATTGATTATAGGTTGTGTACTCGAGGAAATGTCAGTGCATCCAACTTGACAAACCATTTAAGGTGAGAACGTAATTGTTAATTTAAATTCAATTTCTATAATCACATGTATCTGCTTTTTCCGATCTTATAAATTATATGAATAACGTATAGATATTTACGGCGTATTGTATGCGATTCGAAATGATTCTTGACTGGCTAAAACATTATAAGACACTCATAACTACTTACCACCAACAACCACTAAAGTACCTCACTCCCCAACCGCCACTTTCACTCTTTGATTTCTACCTCACTATCCATTTTACATCATTTCCCATCATCCCACTACAACATTCCATCCATGTGTTGTTTGTCACCACTGCAAGTACTACTTAAACCCTACTTACCACCATCCTTGATATCTTAATCATCATAAATCCTTATCATCACTATTGTCACCACTGTTGCCACATATCGACACTATACATCACCACTCACCTAACACTATCACTAGCAATCTGCAACCATCAGTAAACATTTCAAAACATCCATTGCCACCAATAATTATAGGCCTTGTCCCATGTAATAACCGGAAAAACAAAATGCAACCGCCGCGGAAGGAAAGAAAAGAAATCTGAGGAGTCGGTTTTCCCAAAACACGAAGGAGAAAGGGAGACTCTACCGTGCGTTCTAGGTGAGGCAGTCGCGTCGCACGTCGGCAATGAGGGAGAAGAAGGAAAGCGGTGGTCGACCCTTTCGTCAGTCCACTACCGTCGCGTCAACGTCGCCGTCGGCCGAGGAGAAGAGAAGGCCTTTGCCGTGCATCGACGATCGAGGAAAAGAGCGAGAAAGGAGAGTTGAGCCTCCCGTGCATCGCGTGAGTGAAGAAGCGAGTCGTCGCGTGTGTTAGAACAAAAGCGAGAGGTAATGTAAGTATATAATTTATAAAATGAAGTTTAATTGAATTTTTTATGTTAATATTATGATCTCAAACTTTGATTTAAAGTTTATAGTTTTAACTTAAGATTTATTAATTTCACAAATTAGGTTAAATTAGGAAAATTAATCCTTGAAAGAGAAGAATGGAATATATTGTGTATGTACATAATTTAATAATTAAATTACAAAATATGATAATAATAATTATTATTAATTAAAGATTTAATTTTAACCAGAAAATAGGTAATGAATAAGATGGATGTGAGTGTTAAATTATAAAAGTTATATGTAAGGAGGTTCAAGAGTATTGATTAAATTAATGATTCTATGGAATTTCAATTAAGGAAGGAAGCGTTAAAGGAAAGAGATTCGAGCTATGAAGTTAATGTGGATAATTATGTTCTTATATTTATGATAAAAATATCTTTAATTTACATGATGAAATGCATGTTCATATGATTATGACTTTTTATATTCGTTGTGATGATTTTTTTATTTATTTCTTAAAGCTGATGTACTGCTTTCTTCCGTGTTGGATAATAACCCGAATACTAGATCATATTAATTATCATTATAAAGCTTGATTCTTTGTCGTGAATTAATAATGCGTAATTGGTATAATGTATCTTTATAATGTATGTTGGCGGAGTTCACTTTATGCTTGTTTGGAGGCCGATACTGCATGAAATGATTCAAATGAAATTGGCAAATAATTAGGGCCAATGAAATTGGCAAATGGCATGGTAATAGATACTTGTTCTTTGAATGAGTATTTTGGTGACTCTTGAAAGGATGATAAAAGTAAAAGTAAAAGTTTATATAATAAATGTTTATGTATACCACCTATGCTATTGATAAATGTTTATGTATCACACCATATATTCGATAAATGTTTATATATCTACCTCCCATAGGTTTGATTGTTTGGCATTTCTTATGTACGTAATGAAATTGGCGTGCATCTTAGTTCTTTTCTTCTTGTTCTTATAGTGTAATAGCATAATCAATTGAATTATATTCATTTGTTAGTTCTTAAATTTTTTTAGTAACCTCTAAATGGTGATAGAAGGAAAGTCATGTTTACCGTAGAGAGAGGGAGAAGATAGTTAATTATGTCTTGAGTTATGTTTAAAATGTGTTTTCTCCTAACTTTGTTAGAATATTTATGTATGGACAAATTGTATAATTATTTGTGGTTTGTAGTGGCTCTTTTATGATTGGACATTGGAGATTTTATTTATGATTGGAAATATTAAGAAATATTTTATTTTATCCGTCCGGTCATTGCCTTGGTATTCCGCTCAGTGCGACATCCCATTCATATGGGTAGTCTTAGTACTTAATGACAAAAATGCAAACTCAAGAATTCACAATGTTCTTGGACATTATCAAAACCTTTAATGAAGTTCAACAAACCTAGTTATTTTTCTTGAAAGTCATTTAGCATTTTTTGGGACTGATCACACCTTAATTAACTCAAAATTTAATGATCAAAGCACATTAGATTTATCTTATTGAGACATTCAATTCAATTATAAACACATAAAAATGTGAGGTCAGTTGATCTCGACAATAATCTCAAGAAATTTTTAACTATATTGCTTGATTTAGACAACACTGTCTTTGTCGGATTCCAAGTCCCAGATGTGAAAAGTGGAGGATTGCGATAGACAATTAACATAAAACTTGTTGAAATAATCATGAAAAAATCCTTTAAAACATTGTGTTAGTGTTTGGCGTTAGGAAGTGACGTATGACGAATATAGTAAAAGTGCAAGGGCAGCGTTAGTCTAGTGCGGTGTTAAATAAGCAAGGTTCCCATATTATGGATGGATGGGGCAAAGTTAGTTGAAAATTAGAATTAGGTTAGGAACTTAGAATATAGTACTCTTACAAGTAAATTAATGAAATTAATAGATATTATGGTTCATAGGAAGATAAATATTTTATGTATTCAAGAAACTAAATGGGTTGGGAAAAAGGCCAAGGAGATTGATAGTTTAGGTTTTAAACTTTAGTATTCAGATAAGAGTCGAATTAGAAATATTGTAAGTGTGATTATAAATAAAAGTTTGAAGGATAATGTTATAAATATTAGTAGAATTAGAGATAGAATTATAACTTGAAAGATTGTTATTGATACTAAGAATATCAATGTTATAAGTGTTTATGCTCCTCAAGTAGATTTGGATGTAGACTTAAAAGAAAATTTTTGTAATGACTTCGAGAGATTAATACAAAAGATACCTCTTGAAAAAAAGTATTTATTAGAGGAGATTTAAATGAACATATTGGTAGAGTGGTAGAAGATTTTAAAAGGATTCATGGTGATTATAGATTTGGAGTGACTAATGAACAAGATAGTACTATATTAGATTTTGTAGTTGCTAAAACTTTCTTTAAGAAAGGAGGTAAGCATATTATTATTTATAAGAATGGATCTAGTAAAACACAGATTAATTATTTTTTAATAAGAAAAATAGATCATTTAGATTGCAAAGATTGTAAGATCATGCCGAGTGAAAGTTTAAATACCCAACATCGATTGTTAATTTTAGATTTTAAGATGAAGGATTGAAAAATGAAAAATAATCGAATTATTGACCTATGATTATATGAAGGTACTTAAAGAACACTAACAAAATTAATTTTAAGAATAAGCTACAAGAGCTTAGAATTTGGAATGTTTATAAGAAAGCTGATGTTATGTGAAAAAAAGTAGCGAGTGAAATTAAGCAGTTGCAAAAAATATGCTTGGAGAATCAAAAGGAAAATCTTCTTTTAATAAAAATAGTTGGAGTCAAAATGTACAAGAAACGATAAGAAATAAGAAGCATTATTATAAAACTTGGTTTAGATATAAAAATTCAGAGAATTGAGAAATATATAAAGTAGGCCTTAGAGATTCTAAGAAAATAATATATGATGCAAAATATTTAATTTTTAGTGATTTATACAATATATTGGATACCAATGAAGGTAAAAGATGTATGTATAAGTTAATCAAGCAAAGAGATAGGAGAAGTAAAAATCTAGTTCAAGTAAGGTGTAGTAAGGATGAAACTCATAAAGTGCTTTTCTTAAAAAAAGATATTGAAAATAAGGTGGATGAGTTATTTTCATAAACTTTTCAATGAATGATCTAAAATACGATTGATTTTAGCAACCTTAATGTCCTAAACAAAAATAGAGAATTTTATTTTTATCATTATTAGTAAATTTGAAGTTGGAGAAGCTTTAAAGAAAATGAAATGTGGAAAAATAATATGATCTGATGATATTCCTGTATAAGTGTGGAAATATTTAAGAGATCAAGAAATTTTTTAGCTTACAAATCTTTTTAATGTTATTTTAAAGACTAAAAGGATACCAGATGAGTGGAGAAAGAGTTTGTTGGTTCCTATATTTAAGAATAAAGGTGATGTACAAGAGTGTGCGAATTATAGAGGAATTAAGTTGATGTGTCATACATTAAAATTATGGGAGAGAGTAATTGAGCATAGGTTACGATGTGATATAAAAGTTTCTTGTTATACATTTGTTAAAAGATTTGATGAAGAAGCATAGAGAAAGTAGGGAAGATCCACATATGATATTTGTTGATTTAGAGAAGCTTATAATAAAGTTCTAAGAGAAGTCCTTTGGAGAGTTCTAGAAAAGAAATGAGTTAATATTGTTATATTCAAGTCATTAAGGATATGTATACTACAGCTATTACTTGTGTTCAAACATAAAGATTGACAAAATATTTTCTTATTTCAGTTGGATTACATCAAGGATTGACTTTAAGCCCTTATCTTTTAGCTACAGTTATGGATATTCTTACTAAGCATTTATAGGAGGATTTACCTTGGTGTATGCTTTTTGTTGATGGCATTCTTCTTGTTGATAAGAATAGAGAGGGAATCCAAGAAAAACTTGAATTATGGAGGTCAACCTTAGAGTCTAAAGGTTTTCATTTGAGTAGATCTAAAACTAAGTATATGGAGTGTAATTTTAGTCGTAGAAATTCTAGTGGTGGTGTTGTGATATTGGGTGATCAAATCATTAAAAAGAGTGAGTGTTTTAGATATATAGGCTCAATTGTTCAAAATGATAGTGAAATAGATGGAGATGTTATTAGCAGAATTCAAGTTGGATGTTGAAGTGAAGGAATGCATCTGGCCTATTGTGAGATGGAAAAGTACCGCTTATACTTAAGAGAAAATTTTATAAGATGATGGTAAGACCTGCAATGATTTATGATGCAGAATATTGGTCAGTAAAAGAGAAGCATAAGACTAAATTAAGTGTTACAGAGATGAGGATGCTCCGGTGAATGAGTGGCTTTACTCTTAGAGAAATGAGTATGTTCGGGAAAAGGTTGGAGTAGCCCAATGGCAGATAAGATTAGAGAGAGTCGCCTTAGATGGTTTGGCCACATAAAGCATCGGTCGTCTGATGACCCGATTAGGAGATTAGATGTACTAGATTTACCTTATGTTAAAAAAGGTAAAGGTAGACCTAAAAAAGACTTGGTTAAGATGTATAAAAAATTACCTTAGTTTATTAGAATTAATGAGAATTTGACACATAATAAGACACATGGAGATGAAGGATTCATATAGCCAAACCCACATAGTGGGATAAAGGCTCGTTATTGTTGTTGTTGTTGTGCTTGATTTAGACCTATATAGACTCAAACCAAGGCATTTTTGATATAATTAAAGAATTTCTTTTAATTATAAGTTTGTTAAAAATAAAATTTGATTCATCGCAAGTTGATCTAAAAGTTTCTAGTATGAATACATAAGTTCTTTGAAATTTGAAATTTTACATCAATATCAATATTTGACTAACTAAATTTTCTAGCAATGTATCAAGCAAGTTTGTTAAAAGTGCATTGAGACATGCTTCATAAACAATGTGGTGCAAAGAAAGACCATCTGCATCGCATCTTCATCATATGCCACGAAGTGAAAAGTGTGCACTTTATTCGGTACATTGTTGAAGATGAAACATGAAGCATGCATGAAGTGTCGCATGTTGATGCCAATTCGGTTCAATGGCGTTGATTCATTTGATGATATAAAATCAATTTGGTGGACTAATCACTTCCAACCAAGGCATACATTTTTTTTAATTAGTTTAAGAATACATAGGGTTTATTGATTAACACTTATACTAAACAAAAAAATTCATTTATTATTTGATTTTGAGAATATTCATTAAATGTCATTAGTGATTTTTATATACTTTTAGAAAATTATGTAATATTTTATGTAATTTGTAATTTGAAATTAATTATCTTATTGATGCAATTTATAATTATTTCTCTAAATTAGGTAATTTGCAATTTCTCTATGTCAAATTTAGTAAAATTTCACTAAAAAGTATGGACTATATATTTTATTTTTTGACTTAGTATATATTTGATTTTTTTAAAAAATTAAACTCATATTAGGTATGTACATTACATTTTTGTTTAAATTTTATAGTAATTTTTAAGTCATTTATTAAATATTTCATGTTTGCAACTATTACTGAAACTATCATTATATTTCTTAAAAATTATTATTTGATGTGTTTTATACATGTGGTATATAAGTTATAAGCGTTCAAGTTAATGAAAGCACAGATACGTGCACATTGAAGTCAAAAAGAAACTCTTGAGCAGCACTTTGCTTTTTGAAAACACTAGTTCAGGTTTGTGCCATCTGCAATACAGAAATTAGTTGTTGTATAGATATGACACTGCTTCTAACTAATCCTAAAATACTGAGATCTTATTAACCTATTTTTCACACAACGCATCTTCTGAAAAATGCATGTTGCATACAATAGACCCATACCAGTAAAAAACTCTTAAATTGTTAATGCATGGTGCCCTTGTTTAAAATAGACTCTGTTCTAAACTAAACTAGCTAAGTGACTGGTTGGTTAAAAGAACTAATAAATATGTTTCGTGATTGACATACTCTTAGACGAGACCATGTCTGAAGTGGAAAGAACAAGCAAACTCTTATCAACATCTTTCCAGAAGAATCAGCCCATTTATAAACATCTGTCCACGAGAATAATGGTGTTAGGTTTTAAATATTGACGTACTCTTTTGCAGAATTACAGTTGATCAGAAAGTATGTTCACAAAGGTCCCAGGTACAGGACATTTGCTAGTAAACGAAATACCAACCTGAAAAATCTTGCCAAGAATGATCAATAGGCGCACCAGGAAAGTACCTTCCCATATCAACCATGGTGGTCACTCCCTTCATCAAGGCATACTTGCTTGCCCTAATCATGGCATCTCGCCTTTCATGGACTGATGTTTCAGGGATTACTGAAAGCACAAGCATCATTGCAGAATCAATCAGAAGACCAGTAGGATCTGTGCGTAAGAAGTATTGTCTTAATCAGTCTGCCAATTGGGCTTCGCTTATCATCATACATTCAGAACAATCCAAACTATGATTGGAAACAGGAAAAAGGAGACCGTAGAGCAAAACGTTTAAATTGAGCGTACATCTGGAAATTTATAAGAAAGCTTTTTAAAAGCCTTAAAACTAACTTATTTGCAGATCTTGGTCATAAAAATTTGGAGGATTTACATACATAACACTTAAAACATTCATATTTACGTATCTCACATCTAAACTTTAATATTTACTAATATAGCACATAATTTTCTTTTAATACCTCAAAACTAACATTCCTGTTCATCCTTCATCTTCTCTGTTAAAAAACCTGCGAAATATCTCAACTCCGACCAATGCCGCATCTCACATCCTTGAACTCGAGCCTCTCTGGCCAATGTCATGCCACATCCTCCAAATAAATAATTCTCACCATCTCAATGCATGGTGGCGACAGGAGATTCATTATCGACAGCACAACTTTTGGCTGGCCCGCCATTAACACTCCAACAGGGCAACATCGCCATAGATGCTCGTCCCGCCATTAACGTGCCTTCCTCATGGTCTTACTTGATCACTTGATGTCGCTTTCATTGATGCCTGTACTTACTTTTGTATGCTTCTCATTGTCTTTATTTTACAATTTGTTTTGATATAGAGCTATAACTGGTTGAATTTGAGTTAAATGATGTGGAGAATGGGGTTCAAATTTGATGGCAGGATGTGATTAATCATCACTTCCAGAGGTGTTTTGTATTTTCATCATATTTGTGTCTGATCAATAATTTCTCTATTGCTCAACCCTCCCTGTTCTCTCTTTCTTTTCTTGAAAATCCCCTCTTTGGCAATCCCTTAATGTGTGCCTAGCTAGCAAACAATACCAATTAATTGCTTAATTCATCTATTAGTCTCTTAATTTATATTATTTTCTACTTAATTAATACGTGCAATTTACCGTGTCGCTCAATTTATTCTTAATTAATTAACTCATCCTCAAATAAGTGTTGGATTCAGGTTAGCACTATCGGCGAGGAGGAACATTGTTTATGATTATATAGGAAATTTTGTAATAAATTAAATTGTAATATTTGATCCAATGTAAGGGTGAGTTTTGAGATAGTTTTCTGACTACCTTACTTTTCAGAAAGCAACTACAATTGTATTTAGCTACCAACTTTTTCACTGCTTTTCAAAAAGTTTTATAGTGGAAGCTACTTTTGAAAATCAGAGTTATTAGAGTGTGGTGACTGTAAGAAAATTACTATTTGAATTTTTCAAAAAAGAAAATATTTGTAACACCGGCAGTAATTTTTCAAAAAGTTATTTTCCCACAGATCTTTCAAACTTTTAAAAATACAAGCCAAATAGACCCTAAATATTATATAGCAACTGACATGGCGAAACATAGAAGCAGCTACAAATAGAATGCTTGCATCAACATAATTGAAACTTATGTTGGATTTTTACAAATGGTGATTGTGAAACTATAGTGCTCGATCAAGGTTGGATTAATACCATATTCATACAATATTAAACTGTATTAGATTGAGCACATAACAGTATATAAAAATTCCTAACAGTTCGAATGTGTTAACAATTACAGTAGTTCAAATGCAATTCAACTATAGCTCAACTGCAACATGTCTCTAAGAGATACGATGCTACTTCAGCCGAAGGAGAGTTACAAGCTCCAGGATGATGAGAGATGCAGCTTTAAGCAGAGATTCGGAGTTGAGATATTTCACCATAGGGACATTTACAAATCAACCACCTAATATATATGTATTTACAATTTAATCACCGTTCTTTTTTTTTTTTTTTTTTGAACTACCATACTCATATATTTGCGCGTGCCACGATCAAATCATTAAAAATTTTATAAAATGAAAATTTTGAGTTGAGCTTTTATTATGAATTTAAATATTTTAAAGTCAATTTGAAAAATTAAGATTGAAGATGATTAATTTATAAATATAGAAAAATAGGGTGATTGTGTATTAGTAAATATTAAAAATTTGAATGTGAGATATGTGAATATGAATGTTTTAAGTACTATGCATGAAAATCTCCCTAAAACTATTCTTCTCACAGACTCGCCATTCCCATTCAACTTGATTTCTAAAAGGTCCCTTCTCAGGCATTTGTTCTACTAAAACATCAAAATATCATTGTAATTAAATTAATTAAACACAATTTTATTTAAAGGAATAACAATATTTCGGAAGAAGGAAAAGAAAAACATAATTATTAAACTTGAATAAGACATTAACACGGCAGACAAATAGGGTGATTGGATGGCAAATTCAAACAGAGTGAATACTAATTTAAATTTATGACATATTTTATGATTATGAGTATAAATAAATTTTTTTTTTGATATATTAGCACATGTTAAATGAATTTTTAGTTTATTAGAACCATTTGGATCACTTTTATCTTTTATTTTTATTTTTTATTTTATTTTTATTTTTCTATATTTTAATTTGAAATAAATATATTTATTGGTAATAGTTCTTTTTTAAACATTCAAAACATCCAAAAATTATTGAGTATTTATAAAAATAATATAATTTATTTTCAAAATAAAAAATACCTAAAAATACACTAAGAGTCTTTTGGGATCAATTTTATAGAGCTTTGTATTTTTATTTTTATATTATTTTAAAATATATATTTGTTTAATGCATTTCTCAAATATTTCTATCTTTTATTTTAGAGAATAAATCATATTGTTTTTAAAAATACTCAAAAACATCTTTTGAATGTTGAGTTTTTTTAAAAACAATGATCATCTTCAAACATATTTGTTTAAAATCAAAATATAAACATATATATATATATATATATTAAAATTAAAATTAAAAGTGATCCTTAACATCCCCTAACTGACTAACTATATATATATTACAAAAATATTAAAAACTAAAAATATAAAATAAAATTAATCCCAAACTGGCCCTCAAAGTCTCAATTATTTTACCAATTCCTGGCACCAATTGAATGTCAAAAGAGATTACAATTAATTGCAAATGCTATCTAATAAGCAAACTTAAAGACTATGTATTTAAAAGACCAAAAATTCATTAAAATGATTAAGTATAGCTAACAAGTTTATTAAATTTAATCAATGGAAGGATTAGATAAAATTATGTACACATATTAAAATATTAAATTACTAAATAAAAAATAGGCAAAAGAGCCAAGTTGTTCAAATGTTTCATTAAATCGATAACATTTATGAACAAGTTGACCTATCCAAATTTTGCCAAATCATTTTGTCAATTTTCAAGCCATTTTGATCTAATGAGTGAAAGAGATAGAGCTTTTATCTCTCCCTAAGACTAAATATCTATTTTTGAGATATACTTGATATTTATTTTCTTGAAGAAATATGCTTTAAAGTTCATTTTAGATCAAATTCCTTCCTCTTTTATACACAGACTACTTATCAAAGTCCATTGTTAATGAATTTGGATCACATTAATTCAAATTCAAAAATTTGATCAATTTCAAATTTTTGCTCGAAGATAGTTCAAATCCAGTTCAAAGCTAATTTGAATAAGGTTAGAACTTTTATTCTAGCAAGTTGGACTTTGTTTGAACCTAAATCAAATTGAGAAATTAAAATGTTCAGACCTGAAATCAAACTGAGTGATGAATGTCATTGTTTGCGATGGAACCAAATAAGGCAACAAACATAGCAAACATTGCTATTTGTGATGAGGGAAGCTAGATGAGAAGGTGGGGGGTGGGAGCAGCAGCATGTAACATGATCGATGGTGTATTTAGAAGAGATATTCTTGACTTGAGCTTGGTAAGGGAAGCCATTGATGAGATTGAAAACATGTGAAGGAGAGAGATGTTCACGATTGAAGCTCATTAGGGGGAGGCATCAATAGGCCCGACGATATTGGAAGGTGGAGTGATTCACAAGAGGAGATCGCTTGGGAAGCCAATAATAGGAGCACAATGTGTGAAGGACAAGAGGGGTTTGTAAGTACAACTCTCTAATGATCGAGCTCAATTCAACCTGGTTTACACTCAAATATGGATTCAAATTAGGGTTCAAATGAGATTTGAGAACAAACATGTTATAATCCATTTCAAACACTTTGATTTCAAAAAATAATACACTAATACAATCTCATTTGGGATAATTTGGTTTGAAATGAGCTTTCAAACATATTTTCCGACATCATAACTAGTGGATATATTTCTCTAATATTTAGTATTATTAGATAGATAAAGTCAAATTTCATCTTTTTTAAAGATTGAAAATGGAGGTTCAATTTCTATAAATAGAATTAAATTAAAACGACTATAAGGGGTTAAACAAGTAAAAATTTTGAACAAAGATAATTAAGCTGTAAAAAAATTAAACGAAAACAAAAAATGAAATCTTGACATAAAAGTTGAGGATTTGCACAATTACATAGAAAAAGTAAAAGAAAGAGTAAAAGATTAAAAAAAAAATTCAAGGTAAAGCCTATCAAAAAGCGTGCCATCAAGATGTAAAAAAAACAAATAATGTTAATTTCATCATCCAAAAAAATATATATAATCAATATTTTTGGCACTTTTGAGATGGCATGTTCATTTCTCTATAGTTACTAAACAAATAGTAATATCGAAGGCATACACATATATCATAAAATTTGTATGAAATTATATGACTAATACATATATATATATATATACATATATATATATATATATATATATATATATATATATATATATATATATGAAAAGATGTATTTCACTTTAGATAACTTAATATTAGTAATATTTTTTATGTTATTTAAAATTCATAGAAAGAATTAGGTGTCAAATAGATAAATATAGAGTAATTCCATAATTTATATGTAAATCCCATAATATATAATTTCTTTTATGCATTTAGATTTATAAAAAAAAAAAGAAGATTTGTATGGTTATTTTGAAAATGAAATATGATATTTTTAAAATATTTATTTCAAATTTTAAACAAGCCCATGCTATTAAGATTCTAATTATAAAATCCATCATCTATGATTTGATCATGGCATCAATGTTCATCACGAGTATAGGAATAGGGTTATCATCAACCTATCATGTGGCTCATTGGAGATGTTATTAGTAGAATTCAAGTTCGATGGTTGAAGTGGAGGAATGCATCTGGTTTGTTGTGTGATATAAAAGTATCGCTTAGACTTGAAGAGAAAATTTTATAAAATGGTGGTAAGACTTGCAATGATTTATAGTTCAGAATGTTGGCCAGTAAAAGAGAAGCATAAGACTAAGTTACGTGTTGCAGAGATGAGGATGCTCAGGTGGATAAGTGGCTTTGCTCTTAGAAATAAAATGCAAAATGAGTATGTTTGAGAAAAGGTTGGAGTAGCACTAGTAGCAGATAAGATTAGAGAGCCTTAGATAGTTTGGTGACATAAAGCGTTGGTCGTCCGATGACCCAATTAGGAGAGTAGATGTATTGAATTTACCTTATGTTAAGAAAGGTAGAGGTAAACCTAAAAAGACTTAGTTAAGATGTATAAAAAAAGATCTTAGATTATTAGAATTAAATGACAATTTGGCACGTGATAAAAAACAACGGAGAAGAAGGATTCATGTAATTGACCCCACATAGTAGGATAAAGGCTTGTTGTTGCTGTTATCATGTGACTCATTGGGGTACCTGATGAACAATTTGTATATACTTCATTTTGTGAGTATAAAAATTTTAATGAAAATAATTAACTAATATATTCACAATATAATTTTTACCATAAATTTTGATGAAAATAATTGTTCTAATTTATGAATTTGATAAATTATATATATATATATATATATATATATATATATATATATATATATAAAGATAAAGTTAAAAACATCAAATATTAATATTAAGCTCAAATGAAAAGAGTTTGAGAATATTTTTAAAATCCACAATTTGTACCCCACTAAAAAAAAATTTGAACTCCAACATTATTAATAAAGCCCCCCTTTGGCATTACTTAGGGATATTAATGTACTTGCATGTTTATGCAAGGTTGTGAAAGTTGAACCGGATAAAGAACCAAAAAAAAGAGAAGTTTAAGATTAGGTGGCTCAACCGGAGTTGAACCGGATGATATAATAAATATTAAAATGATTAAATATTGATCTAATTAAATGATATAATAATATAAATATATGATAAATATCTAATAAAAAATAAATAGAATAAATATATAAATAACATTTCTAGTACTTATAAATTTAAAGATTGATATAAAACTCATTAAGATATACTTATACATGTGTTATATATCTTGATGAGTATATTAAATATTTCTAAAAATTAATAAAAAATCATTATATGAGTTTCCGAATATAAGTTTAATTTATAATAGGAATATAATTTATAAAAAATTATAGTTTGTATTAAAATATAAAACTTAAAATATAAACATTATTTTAAAATTTTTATAAAATATATTTAACATAACAATATAATATATAAATTATTTATAAAATATTTATTTTGTAATAAAAAATAAATTTTAAATATAAAAATTATTTTCAAAAACTTCACAAAATATAGCTAACATAAAAGTATAATATATAAAATATTTATAAAATATTATTATAAAATATATATTTTAAATAACTTTTTTATATTATAAAATATAATTTGTAATAAGATTATAGAGTTAAGAATCTAAATATTACTCTTATATTCTTTTATCTCAATGCCCTTTATTTTTCTCAAAATTAAAATATAGTTGCACTCTTTAGTCTCATACCATAATAAGAAATATGTATTGCACTCTTTATATTCAAAAAAAGAACTCTAAAGGATAACCTAGTAAACTACTTGAGTGGTTGCATGATTATTATATTATAAATTAAATTAATTACATTCATGTTAATAAAATAAGATTTTTAGAATTTAAAAAAATGATTATAAAAATAATTAAATTTAAACAGTTCAAAAATATTATTAAAATTTAATATAAATTTTATTAAAAAATTTAATCTTTTGATTAAATAATATAAAATAATGATTGAGGAGGAATTTCTTGAATTGAGCTGTTTCTTAAACCGAAATAGGTTTAACGGTCGAGCGGACGGTTTTCTTCGATTTATACCAATTCAATGAGTATCCAAATTTTCAATGTGATTGGATCGGCCTTATGACGGGTTCATAGTTGAACCGATTCGACCGGCCGATCTGGTCCAGTTTTCACAACAGTGTTTATAACTCAACCATATCTATCTTTGAGAGTGATGTATATGTGTCACCTACGCATGCACACATAATATGGACTTTAACTCATTTATGTTGACATGAGAAGTATTATTAAATAGTGTGATAGGTAAACAGGCCACCTATGTTCCATTGTATATAGTTTATAAATATTCCATGTGGTATAGCATTACGATTATTTCATAAAATTGTAATACTCTATTGTGATATTTTACTTTATAATTAATTCTTTGCTTGAAGTCCTCGAAGTATACCTCATCAAGCTCTAAGCTAATCTCATTTCTACATTAGGTATGCATCGACATAAAGTTTCCTAGAAAAGTCTCTTATGGAGCAAAAGTAAACACATAGGCATAAAGTGTTTAGTTATTATACAATATGCTATACCAAATAAGGAGAACATTTAGTATGTCAACATTATGTTGAAGATTGAGATCCCTTAACAAAAGAATAGTCACTGGATCTTACTTTTTGAGATACCCTTTCATTTCAATATGATATTTGATATTTAAAGCTCTGATACTTGAAGTTGGCATCCTCTTTCATTGTATGCATAAAGTGTACAGAATGATAATACAGTAACTTAATTAATAAATAAGGACCATGAATAAATAATTGATAGTTCATTCATAAAGAGATGTCAAATATTTTGTTCACATAGAAAGAAATATTATATTATAATAAGTAGAAGGAAACGCTCAATTTAATTTAGATGACTTGCTACTATGATTTTTTTTTTATTTACTCTTTTATTGGAGTTCAATATGTTAATGATAATAAGTATGAAATTAAGATTAATGAGAAAAATAGAAGAATGCCAGAAATGTTTCGTTTTACATTTCATGTTGTTTTAAAATGAAGTTTAACATTATGATTAATTTATTTAAAATTATATGGCCCATTAAATTGTGATAACTTTCCCACTAATTTTAGTTATCATCTCTCATTATTGAAAAAGGATAGCAGTTATCCATGCAAAGGTTGCTTGCAATACATACTGTGGGATCCGAAAATTGCCAATCGACCTCTTCTGAAAACGTAGAGTTGTTTAAGTGTGATAATTTCGTAAGATGAATAGATAGATAACTACCTAGAGATTTCGCTCTCATTTGGTGAGAACTTTTAGATCTGTTCTGTTTATAAGCGCAAGCTATAGTTAATTACCCCTCCCAAACCGAGAGCACTTTCGACATAGTCAATGAATCGTTAAAGACGTATATAATTGCAGGTGAGTGGAGCTTAGAACTTATGAAATTTATTATTTTAATTTAAAACTTTTGTGGAACGATGACGCCTCCAATCTAGATCCCATGGTTCCGCCGTCTCAGGGATCCCCGGTCCGCTTAGTGTGGAGGTAGTAATCAACCCCACCAAAAGGATCCTTGTCACAACACACGAAGTTATGTCGCCCAGCCCTTGTAGACCAGGAGTTTGTCTAAGACAAATATAAGTCAACCTTAGCTAATATAGGGTTTTCAACCAAATACATTCTACATTTCACACCAAAGAAGAAAGCCGTTAGGAACATACGCCGTGGACCGTAATTTAGTGGTGTCATATCGCGAACCACCCTCGAGGTCGTGTCAGAACTGCCATTTATGTGGTATCATATCACAAGAAAACCACGCGACAGAGGACACGCCACGCCCTACGCTTTAATATTTGAGTGTGAAGGTAGTTATGTATTTAATGACATCGGCTCTTTGTGAAAGAAAAATTTTCTTAATTTGTCACCCGAAGACAAACAATTATGGAGGGGTGGATTTATTTTATTTATTTTTTTAGTTTTAATTTAAATAATTAATTTCATTTTTATTTATTTATTTATATTTTGTTATTTTCTTTGAATTTTGATCATTTTATGATTGATTTAGATTTCAATATATGATCATTTATCATTGAAATTTTAATTACAATTACCCTTCTCGATCATGCGCTTAATATCAATCGATAAACCTCAGATACTATCCGATTTTACAGAGGATCGACTAAATTCATTATCTCGAAGATAATCCTTCAAAACCTTGTCACTCTAGTTTGAACATGGGATCGGGGACTTTTATTCTAAGAATTTGAATTTTAAGTTATGTCAACATTCATTAGATATATTTATGTAATTAGCTTTCGATATTATTAATTTGAAATTTTATAATATCAAATTTTAGGTTTTAACTTCTCACCAAACCAAACCGGGATATGTAACATATGTTTCTTTATATTTGACTTAGTAATTACTCCAATATGCATACACATATTCTAATTGTATGGATATTAATGTCTAAGTTAGAGTTTATATATCAATTTTGATTTTGAGTTTTGTTAACTAATTCGGAAAAGACCAAACCAAGTAAGATTCGTTTCTGTTTTTATATCTAACTGACGTCCCTATTGTTTGGACATTTCAAAATACATACGAATATATGTTCTTTTAAAATATTATATGGACATTAAATGTCTAGTTGAAATGTAGGTTCAATTTGCAGTTTAGTTTCAATACGACATTTTTGGTTTTGTTAACTGACCCCAAGACCAAACCGGAATGTATAGCATATGTTCTTTGTTTTTATATCTAACTTGCACATGTCCCTATTGTTTGGATATTTCAAAATACATACGAGTATATGTTCTTTTAAAATGTTGTATGGACATTAAATGTCTAGTTGAAATATAAATCAATTGTAAAGTTTAGGTTTTAATACGACATTTTGGGTTTTTAACTTACACCAGAAGACCAAACCGGATGTATAGATCTGTTTCTTGTTTTTTATATCTAACTTGCACATGTCCCTATTGTTTGGACATTTCAAAATACATACAAGTATATGTTCTTTTAAAATATTGTATGGACATTAAATGTCAGTTGAAATGTAGTTCAATTGCAGTTTAGTCTCAATATAATATTTTGGGTTTTGTTAACCTGACCAAGACCAAACCGGATGTATAGATCTGCTTTGTTTTATATCTAACTCACATGTCCCTATTATTTGACATTTCAAAATACATACTGAGTATATGTTCTTTTAAAATGTTGTATGACATTAAATGCCTAGTTGAAATGTAGGTTTAATTTGCAGTTTAGATTTCATGACATTTTGGTTTTGTTATAACTGACCCACCAAGACAAACCGGATGTATAAGATATGTCTTTTGTATTGACATGATGATTACTTCAACATACATACTGATTCTTTTAAAAATTTTGCATGGACATTAAGATGTAAAGTCAGTTTTATATCAAATTTTGATTTTGAGTTTTGTTAACGGACGGTCAAGACCAAAACCGGATATATAGATACTTTTGTATTTGATGATGATGACGACTTCAACATGCATATGAATATCCGCTTTTGAAAATTTTGCACATTAAGATGTCAAGTTAAAGTTTATATGTCAAATTTTGATTTTGAGTTTTGTTAACTGACCCTACCCAAAGACCAAACCGACGGATGAATTCTATCAACTCGACTATTTTCGCAGAGGATCGGATCTAAATTATTTCAAGATCTATCGTTCTCCAAACCTCACAACTCTGGGATTACTAGAGGATGGGTTTCTTTTCTTATAACCTGAAATTGAGAGGATACATTAACAATGATGCCGATAGATTTATCTTTATTTCGTGATGTAATCAATTTCTAAGATTTACACAAGATCATTAGATTTTAGGTTTGTTAACTTAACGGCCCCAAGACCAAACCGGATGGATAACGCCAACTCGACTATTTTCGCAGGACGGATCGGGATTAATTATTTCAAGATCTATCGTTCCAAACTCACAACTCTGGGATTATACTTAGGACGGGTTTAAGACTTTTCTTCTTATGACCTGAATTTGAGATGATACATTAACAATGACAGATAGATTTATCTTTACCATTTTATGTAATCAACTTCTAAGATTTACAAGATCATTAGATTTTTGTTATAACTGACTGGCCCCAAGACCAAACCGGGAAAGATGTAGCATGTGTTCTTTATATTTGACTTGCACATGTCCCTAAGATTTGGACATTTTAACATACATGCAAGTATCTGTTCTTTTCTTTTTTTTAAATGTTGTATGGGCTTTAAGGTATCAAGTCAAAATGTAGGCTCAATTTACAAGTTTAGTTTTGACATTTTTAGGTTTAATCCTGACGGAAGACCAAACCGGATAAGAAGATATGTTCTTTCATTTCATTTGATTGCTTGGATATGTTTATTTAAGCATTTAAGTTTATGAATACTTCAAATACGCAACAAGTATTTATTCTTTTAAAATATCGTATGGACATCAATGTTGAAGTTTTGATGTTTGACATCGAGATGTCGAATTATAAGCATGTAATTTGATACCTAACATTGTAAATCGATATAGATCTCGTCAATATGAATTTGACCATTTCAAATGTTTTATCATAGATCAAATATGCTCTATAAGACTATAAAACACGAGTTGACTCTCAACTATTTGTCATGAGTCGAGTATGATTTATCTATACGATACGACGACTCTTTCACGCTGTATGTATCGTTTAGAGTCTCTATAAAATATGAACGCATTGCAAACTAAGTGATTGCCGCTCTGATGATATAGCTACTTTTCAACCACTTATCATGTCAAGATGCCCGTTTAACAAATCAAGCATGATTTTATAGTATGAATTTGATTCTTTCAAGTATTGAATCAAATGGTTAAAAGAGCTTCAAGGCCATATTTCATTTAACTTCAGATATTACATTCAAATCAATGAATAAGATAACACTTTGAATATGTAATCAATCATTTCACTTAAGATTTTAGCATGAAGCTCGCATTTGTTTCCTAAAATGACATATGACATGACTAGATCTTTCCGCATTGAGTGTCACATTTTCATTTCTCACCCATTCATATGGCATAATCACCACTTAGGAAAAATGAATTTGAACTTTAAATAAGTAATCACATATCTATGAAGATTCGTAACAACTAATTTAAGCATGTAAAGATACCGTCATCGTTAGTATGATGAATGAAAGCATGAATAATCATACGTATGTACCTTCCTTCTTCAAACACTTGGGACATTTCACATTTTATTTATCAAAATTTTGCTCCCTGGCCATCCCCGATAGCCGGAGACAGCCTTCCCACCACGCCAAGAAAGGCGCATGGTTGGTGGTCGTGAGACATCTCTCAAAAATTTATTTGCCTACCACACCAAGAAAGGCGCATGGGTTGCGACAAGATAAAGATTTCCTGCACGTTGGAACAACGCGATAAAAGACTTATATCATAACAGTTTTCCGCCACGCCGGAACAACGCCAATCTTATGCATAAAAGTAATTTAACAAATTTACATTCACATGTGCATAAAATATAACCGATACCCTTGCTTATAGCTTTCATCACCATTTCACCCGAATTTTGTATTTGGAATACTCAAATAAGAAAGTTTATAACATAAGCTTTTAATTGCATATAAGCACCCTCCATAAATTTCCAAAGATGCTAAGAATCACAAAATCCATAAATGAATTTTGCACATACTCTGTGGATTAAGCCAAAATCCCTTTCTTTTATTATCTCCTTTTTTTATAAAATTTTGGCTCAAGATCATCCCCGTGATAGCTACTTTCTTCCACCACGCCAAGAAAGGCTGGTAGTATCGTGAGACACCCCACTAAATTTGCACCACGCCAAGAAAGGCGATGGGTCAGATAAAGACAAGATTCGCCACGTTGGAACAACGCGTGACTTATATCATAACAAATTTTCCGCCACGTGAACAACGTGAACAGATTTTATCAGAGTTTCACGATTGGAACAATGTGAACGCACTTATCGCAAGTATATTTTCCCGCCATGCGGAACAACGCGTAAATTTTATAGTAATAACTTTAAAGCTTGCATTTGCATAAAAAAAGTTGCCAGATATATATTTGATTAAGAGCATAATAATCAAAATTTACAACTTTTCCCCCTCACATGTGGAGGTTGTACGAGAGACGCACCACGCCAAGAAAGACGTGCATGGGTGGATGTCGTGAGACACCACGGCCGAAATTTTGATAGCATAGCATTTCCCTATTAACAAGATATCAAAATGATAGAAACATGCAAATATGCAAGTAGGGACTAAGCTCAAAAGTCAATCATTCCTTCACCTTCTTCATTAAGAACTAATGCAAGTAACATGCTAAGCTCATATATATATAAACCTGAAATTTCATTGAACTAAAACAATCGCTTGTAAAATATTCAAACAACTTTCAACCCTCATAGGACAAGCAACCATATTAGGTTTTGCCTAATGCAAAAATCTGAAATTTTACTTTAGCCAAACATTCATTTGTATTTAGCTAAACATTCATTTGCATAATCATAAGTAACCAAATGATAGAAAGGGATGAGGACAAGGCAAGGCGAGCAATCATATCATAAATCATCACCACAAATCAATTTCCTTTTCTTCTTGCTTATCGCCTTTAAACAAAAAAAGGTAGTATGCAATGATAAAACATGTGTAGACACTTGATAACAAAGCAAAGATTCAAATCATTCCTCACATCAAGTATCACATCTTTTCCTCATTTCAATTTCATAGAGAAAGAACAACCCAATTTCAGAAGATATGCACAATAAGAATTTACCGAACCCATTTCATCCAAGAAAGAGAACCGAAATAGTAGTGTAAAGCTTAGGGTTGATTGGAAACAACCTGGAGACTTCAGTTGCTAGAAAGAAAGAGAAAGAAAAGCAAGATATCCCGAAGGTAACCCTCATCTTTCCTCTCACTGCCCACAAATTCGTCTGCCAATGGGATATACCAAATTCAAGATTTAAGGCAAAACGAAGAAGAAACAGGATAACAAACGAAACAGCAAGCTTAACTGACTTATATGCAGGAAGCTCGAAGTCTAGATTGTTAGATGTTTTAAAAAAAATACAATCATCTAATAAAGTGCAATTCCAAATGAGCTAAACAGAAGGAACATTGACCAAAGAGCCAAGATATTCAAATATATGCCAAGTCATTCAAGCAAGCATGCACAGCTCTATCTCGATTAAGGCCCAACAAGGAAGGGGATGAGGAAAGGAGGAACCGAAGCAAGGAGAATGAGCTCCTCGGCTCAACCTTAATTTCAGCAAAGTGAAAGCTTGTAGCATAAATCAAACATATTAATTTCATAGTTTTGCAAATCCAGAAAAGAAATCCGACGAAAACGGAAAGAAACCCCTTCATATATATTCATAGAACACAAATGGAAACAGAAAGGGATATGCGTTTATGTCATCAACAAGTAGAGCCATTTTCACATCTCCGTCCAACTCAATGTCAGCGTGCAAACCAAAAGTTGGGAAGAAAATAGCTATAGCAGTACAACAGCCAAGTATAACTACATCCTTTCTCAAAAGACCAGCTTTATTACAGATGGGCAACAAAGAGATCTTCAAAGCATACAACCAAAGCAATAGATTTCAGCAATCCAAAAGCAATTTGAAATCAGCATGAAATCATTATATACTCATCACTTCCTTTAGGTAAAACCTAGATAACCCGCAAAGCAAGAAAGGAAGAGGTTGAATAAAACAACTGGAACTGATTGCACTGTGGAAAGGAAGAGGAAGAGTTCGCTATCAAGCTTGGTCGATCCACACTCAGCTAGGGCTCAATGAAGGACTGACGACGAGAGGGAGAAAATTGCACGAGGAGTCTTAGAGCGTGAAACAGAAGGAGTTCTGCGTGAGAGGGAGGATCGCCCAAGAAACAGAACCAGAGAGGAGCGATCAAGGGAATTGCGAGAGCTTCAAACAGAGCAGAACGAGAGGGGAGAGTCGTATGAAGAGTGCCGAGGGGATAACCCTCGCTTTTGAGCAATGGCTGATTGGTTGCTAAATGACAACCAATGAATTAGCGGACTAATTCCATTGGAGGCAGGCAGGGTTAGGATTAAGGAGAATAAGAAATTATCAGCTTAAGGATTAATATAATTAATCCCTAATTGTAAAATTTTGACAAATCATCCTAATAATAAACCCTAGCAATATGGGTGTTAATTTTAGGTTTTACAATAACGGCTGATTAATTATAATGCGTTTATCGTCGAGGCTGATCGGCATGAATCATTAAAAATTAATTTTAATTTTTGGATCGATCATTAATTGATTTGATCTTTTTTCATTTAATTAATTTTAATATTTTTGACGCATTATGAAGCCGAATTTTCAAATTGCAGCAAATTAGATCGATCTCGATCTCGATTAGGGGGGCGTTAAACTCTATGTCATTTATTTAAGTTTAAATGACGCATAGTTATAGTCAACACATACCTACATACATACATCTTTTTGATGGGAGAAGGATATATATGAGAAGAAAAACTACTTTAAAATATAAAATATTTTTTAAGATTCTCACTTTTATTCATATTTTATGATTAGAATTTTGTCTAATAATTGTTAATAGTCACATAAAGCATCTTTTGTGAATACATGTACATGTATAAGCTTAATGTGTAGCTCTAGTTTTAGGCACTTTTATTTTAGAAATGTCAACCTAAGGTCTAATAAAATTGTAGTATGTCAATATTATTTGAGATGATGATGTGTTGTAAATCATATGATAATACCTTTAGACACATTTTATCTATATTCCTACACTTAATGCATGTTTTATTAATGAAAAAAAGGTTTAGTGACTTTTATATTTTAGATGTATTTTTTATGATTGTAATGGTTATAAATTGATATATTACACTTGTAATGTTTATATGAAATTATCGATTTTCTACATTACAATTGTTTTATTATGCTACCAAAATTTTTTATGATGGCAAATCAAGAATCTGTTAGCAACTCGATCATTTTCGCACGATCATTATTTCCCACCTTTATGTATCCAAGCTACCAAGCTAGCCAAGTAGGATCAATAAAATTAAATGGTTAAGCTATGTTAAGCAAAGGATAGACCTTATGACCTAATCTAACACAAGTTTAGCTTAATCCATTATTGTTGTTCATCAACATATTTTGCATTGAGAAGACATTCTAAGTTATTGTAGAGTATATTTGCTATAAACTTATTATTACTTCTCACCAACCAAATGGAGGCCAAAAAAAGAACAAAGTTTAGGTTAATGTCCAAGTTTGGCCAAAGGAAAGGCTAGTCATACCACCACCTGTTGTGTAGATCATCAGGTCCACTAATCAAATTGTCAATAATGAATAATATGATTCATGCTTAATTTGTTCATACATTACTACAATAGCTATAATGTCATACTTCCAACATGACACATCAAGATTTTATGAGTGATTATGCTCTTCTCAATATGTGCATTTGATAAGTTTATTGCATACTATTATTTATGATCAACATTATGTTATAAATTAGAAAATTTAGGTATAAGATGGGTCTCAATGGACTCTCTTTTAATGATAAAGTAAATGATCCTAGAAGACACTTTAATGGGAGAGAGAGAGAGAGAGAGATTATACGCTTCAAAAAATTTACATAAAAGCCCTTCCTCCGTAAGAATTTGATGGGCTGGCCAATAATATTTTTTTCAAATAAAAAAGAATGATGTTCTCTCAAATTTAATCAGTCCATATAAAAAAAATGAGGTTTAAATAATTTTATGATTTTCTTTTCTTTTGGGGGGAGGGGGGTACCCTTGTCGAACACGAATACGACTCTGACACACCCCGACACGTGTCAAGCACTTCATTTAGTGTGTTAGGTTGTGCACATAATACAAACATAGCTTAGAAACGACAAGGACAGGATATGAGAGAAATCGTGACATGGTAGGAGGAAAATAGGACACGACGTGGACAAACTTACCTATATCATTGAAACTCCCATTCTAGCCATAACATAAGAAATCGAAAGAGCCCTCATCGAAGAAGCCACACCCTAGTCTCCCGTGCATCTAGTCAGCATGCGTCCCCATCATCAAGCGAGATGACATCTGCAGTGCCTCCTGTCATTAAGCGTGTCAATATCTCCAATGCCTCTCATCGTTGAGTGTGTCGACACCTCCTATTCTTCTCATCGACGAATATGGCGAGTGGCGACATCTCCCGTGAGTCTCGTGAGTTCGTGAAGAAGAATAGGGCTCGAAGCTCTATTTGAGAAACCCGTCTCTCATGCGTGCTTGTTAAAGAAGAATAGGCTTTGAACCATTTGAGAAACCGAAATCTCCCTATTTGAGAAACCAAAATCTCAACTCTCAATCTAGGTATATATAAGACCATTCTTATATTTATTTTTCAAGAGCTATTCATCAAATATATTAAAAACTAGTCTTGATATTATTGTCAACTTACACTTTTTGTGATATGAAAAAACACTTTATTTGAATTTTTTTGTACCTTTCTATCATGCTATGATGAACTATTTAGTATTTGTTTATATGTGTAATATGTAACAAATAAATATTTCTTATCATTACATTTTCATATCTAGATTTAGGAATACCTTTCACACCATATAATACTAGGAGCCTCTAGGATGATCCAATAGCACTATAAGCAAATAGACTAGATAGTGCTCGGCTTCTTTTATAATTCTCTTTTATGTCTATATAAGATTCTTAATTTTTTTATTTGTGCATTAGGATAATGGTGTCTACTTTTAGTAATAACTTGATTGATTACATTCTCATAGAGGATGAGATGAAACCTTTATGGGTATATGTTACAAAGTTAGAAAGAGTAGGGTCTATTGGAGTGAGAGACAATGTAGAATTTCAATGTCAATTTTGTCAAAGAAAGTTTAAAGGAACATATTCTAGGGTTAGAGCTCACTTGCAACTTTAAGGATAACTTTACTTCAGTAGAAAAAGGCTAATATTGAAATGATGCTTGAAACTATTAAAGAGATTTGAAATGAGAAGGGACTTAGTATAGTTTGTGATGGTTGGATAGATGTACAAAGAAGGCCTCTCATCAACTTCATAGGTGCCACAGAATCTAAGTGTATGTTTATAAAGGTCATCAATTGTGAAGGAGCATATAAGGATAAGTTTTACATTGCAAATAAAATCAAGAAAGTAATTATGGTAGTAGGAACAAATAACGTGGTAGTGATCACTAATAATGCACCTCTATGTAGAGCTATTGGTGCACTGATTGAGGCTCAATACCCTCACATTTTTTGGACTCCTTGTGTTGTCAATACATTAAATTTAACATTAAAAATATTTGTGCTCTAAAGAATGTTGAAGGAAATGAAATTACTTATGAACAATGTAATTGGATGACTGATATTGCAAGAGATGCCAATTTCATAAAGACTTTTATTATGAATCACTCAATGAGGTTATCAATTTTTAATGAGTTTGCCAAGCTCAAAATATTGGGTATTGTAGAAACTCGCTTCGCAACAACAATTGTCATTCTTAAAAGATTTAAAATAATAAAATAAGGACTACAAACTGTGGTGATTAGTAAAAGATGGAGCATGTAACCTGAAGACAATATAAATAAGACTAAATTTGCGAAGAAAACAATTAGATGATGTATGGTGGGATAAAATTGAGTATTATTGCCTTTACAAATCCCATTTATGATATGTTGAGAGTGGCTGATACTAATAAATCTTCTCTCCATCTTGTATATAATATGTGGGATTCAATGATTGAAAAGGTAAAAGGGATTATTTATCGACATGATGGAAAGATGGATAATAAAGAATCCATATTTTATAATGTTGTATATGATATTCTTTTGCAAAGATGGAATAAAAGCAACACTCTTCTTCCTTTTTTGGCTCATTCTATTAATCCAAGATAAAATTTGATTTCTATTTTTTTTTTTTACTTTATTTTTAATTTCATAGTGTCATTTGTTATAAATGTTAGGTATTATAGCCATTCTTGATTAGTGAAGCTCCATACTGTATTGTTCTACATAAAGACATTGAGATATCAAATAAGAGAAATAAATATCTGAAGAGGATTATTTCAAGTGCTAAAGAAAGTGCTATGGTTAATTTGGAGTTTGCTAATTTCTTTAGATTTAGTGGTGCTTTTGCTGATCATGACTCTATAGCTTTTAGAGGAATCATGGATGGAAAGGCATGGTGGATGATTTATGGAGCAAGTTTCCCACGACTATAAAGTTTGACTTTTAAATTATTAGCTTAGCAATGCTCATCCTCTTGCTATGAAAGAAATTAGAGTTCATATTCTTTCATCAATTCACTAAAGAGGAACAAGGTCAGATGCAGCTTCAATTGGATCTTGCTACTATTCGTAAAGATGGTCATTGATGCTGGGAGTTTGCAAAATATTGTGTCCATGGGGATGGTGAATTAGTTAGGGCCTCATCTAGATCCCTATCTTTTTAAACCAAGGAGCTGTGGGCAAAAAAAAAGAAGGCGCTAGTTTCACTTCCTTGAGCAATCGGAGTATAAAAAGCTCATGCATTTCACCTTTCAAAGTCTGTATTTTGGCACTCCTCAATAGGGTGAAGATTTAATTTTTGTTCATACTAATCTCTATCTTTTATCTAGGAAGAACCCAAAATGTACTCAAAGGAAAACAAAGATGTGGGATATTTGTGGAGATACAATACCTACGATGGATGATATTGAAATGCTTGAAGTGGCTAATCTTTCTCTTGATGTGGCATGCTTGGAAACTATTTTTTTATGGATGAAGCTAAGGTGTCATTGAAGAAGGAAATGCACTAGTGCTAATGACGATCCTACTTCTGAATGTGTTAATTCTAATTAGTGATGATCATGTTGTCATATTTTAATTTATTATTTTGAGAATGATATTGACATTAAGTTTTTTTGGATATTTTCGGATGTTTAGAATTCAATATTGATATTACAAACCATCTTTTAGTATTATAAAGTTTCTTTTACCAATATTACATTTGTTTTTATTTAGAAGAGAATTATGAAAATAAACTAGATGTATCGTCTACTACTTTTTGTAAATATGCTATGTCGACATGTCCACGTCGTGTCTTGCCCATATCCCCGTGTTCATGTCAGTGCTAATAAATAGAATGAGCATGTAGACTAAAGCATAAACTAATAATCTCAAAATTTAGCTAATCATTCTGATTACACACATTTTTTAAATTAGAAAGAGAACACCATTTACTCCAAGTGGGAAATAAGTTTTGTTCTTCAAACTACAATATAGGTTCTTTTTTTCTTGGTTAGAAATCCAGCAGCAATAATGCATAAATAAAAAACTTCTACTAGCTAAACAACCCAATTTAAAAAAGTAATTAGCAAACATACCTCCGTTAGTTGTTTTCAATATTATCCCACCAATAGGGTCCAAACTTGAGTTGCTGATTCCAGCAAGCTTTAGGGCAAGGGAGTTGGCTAAGCCCATATGACCATCCATGCGTGAGAACCAAACCTAAACATTGCTCCCCAAGCCTAATCATCTAAATAATTCATGATAAGTGGTCATTTGAATAACAACAATGTACGTACCGGGTTGTCGCATGTAATATCATCTATCCAAGAAGCTGCGGGTAATTCTCCACCCCAAATATCATTGTTCCAACCACTACCCAACAACCAGTCACCAGGAAGTTTCTCTGTTGCAAATTTTTTCATAAGAACAAAAAAAGACTAGCATGCCCTTAGCATATAAAACAAGAAAATAAGCCTGAAGAAAATGCAAGTTATTCTCATTTCTACTAATTCACTGCTTATTTTACCATACCAACCTTCCTAACAAAATATTGCTCTTTCTAAACTTTCAAAAGCATCATATATAGTGCCTATGAAATAGTTTGTGAGAAGATTAATGCCTCTTCTCTCTTCCATTGTATCCATCTAAAATCCTAGTCAGGACACTGATCTTCCTCCCCTAGTCAGGACACTGATCATCATTGAGTTTCTATTGCTCTCTATCTGATCTTTAATCCTAATTGGATAGGAGTAGCACCCTATCCGATTGATTCATTCTTTCATTCTTCTCAATCTAACACTACCCAAAGCAAGATTAAATAAAGCTTCCCAATGACTTCAAGATAAACTACCAAGTGGATCTACTAATCTAATTGAAAGCCTAATATGAATGACTAAGATTTTAATATAATTAGGATTTGGAAAACATGCTAAGAATTGGTGCTTAATCTAACAAAGTTGAAAGATATTCTATAATGAAGCTGTGATCATCCTAAAAACTTTCTTCGCAGACTTCTTCTCTAGCCTAGATTGTTTTTATTCCCCACTTTATTGGCTACTTTTACTTGACTCTAATTCTTGTCTTAAATAGTAAACAAATTCACAGCCAAAATAGTAAGAAAAATAATAACTAGATTTTTCATTTTGTTTTGTTTTTTTTATTTTTTGCTTTTTTCATACATTATTGGTACACAGGGGCGGACCTACATTGATCTTAGGGTGGGCAATTGACCACCCTGAAATTTTTTTATATAATTATAAGGCTCTTTGTAATCTTATCAATCATTTTTCAGAAAAAAAAATTCTAATAAGAAACAACTTTCTCCCAAATCCCGCAGCAAATCCTACAATTTCACTCCTACGTGCTCCCTCTCGATCTTCCCCTCCTTCGTGACCAGCCGACCACCAATCTCTCTCTCTTTCCCACAATATCATTGTAGTTCAACACTCCACTCCCTCTCTTCCTCCTTCATGATCATGCTCAACTCCTTGCTTCCTTGGCTGCTTCCAAGGTAAACATTTCAGTTTTATTTGCGTAAGATAATATCCTATGAGTTACATTGTTACACCAAGCTTAATTATGTGTATTTAATTGTGAGGTTGATGGTACTTTTCTTCTATTTAATTTCTCTAAACCAAATGCAACTTATGTTTGTGTATCTGTTGGTTTCTTTATTAATTGCAAGGTGTTAGTCACATATGCTTTCAATTATTATTTAGTTTTTAACAGATTGAGGTGAGAGATTGGTCTACGATTTTGTTCTTTAGGTTTTAATGAGAATATTTTTATATTTATTGTAAGAAATACAATATTACAAAACATTCAAAAAATTCATAAATATATTTTCAATAATCTTTGTTAATATAATGGAATACATACACATTGACTTTGTATATGAAGAAAAATTAGAGATCTAATTTAAACCAGATGAATTTATTTGATTGAAATGTATTGATAGTTAGAATTCTAATTTGATATATGTATTTAGCCAATCATAATTTGCTCAATTCAAGGTATTTAGAATATCATATGATATGTATATTTAACTAAGAATAAACAATATTTTAATGAGAAAATAAAACACTACATTGGCTAATATTTGGCTTATTAGAATTTTATTAGAGTGGTTATTAGCTTAATGATTATTTAGTGTCTTACATTAAGAAAAAATATTTGATTTAATTTTAAATGAAATTATTATACACTATTATAAGAAAATACAAAAAAAAAATTGTAATCAATATTTAAGTCATCAATCATAATGAAACAGAAGACTTTATTATGAATTATGTATTATCCAGTTTAATATTTTTAATGAGTTTATTTATTTATTTTGGGACCATTTGAGCTATTTTCATGACAAACACACACACTTGTACATTCCTCAAAATTCGAACCTAAGATCTCCGGGAACGAAGCAAAGTCTTAGCCAATAGGTTGGGGCAAAGAGCACTAATAAGTTTATTTATACAATAAATTAACCCACCCTAAAAATAGATAATGGTTCTGCCTTTGCTGGTACAATTGCTGCAGCTAGCTGCTTTGATAGCAAAATTATTGCAATTTGTTTGGCCAACTCATCTTATATAGAAAACATAGATAGAGGAGGGAGAGAGAGGAGAGAGAGAGAGAGAGAGAGAGCAGGCCAGTATGCCTAGAATTGAACATCAAGGGGGAGAGGCAGTCAACTGGGGAGATGAAGTTTTACAAGTAGGTAATTAAATTTTCATTCAATAAAACCTCAAACGTTATATTACAATATGATCCTTATTTATAAAAATCTAAGAAGCATTTAAAAAATCATTCAAATTAAAATAAAAATAAAAAAACTAAAAAAATGGACCCTTAAAGTAGCTAGCAAAATCTTAAATTCCAGAATTATGCAAGAAAAATAACAAAAGTTTAAAAATTAAGCAAAAGATTTTTAAAAACTTGAAATCCATCTAAAGTTGGACCAACTGTTATTTTTAGAATAGGTTTTGTTATAAACTCCACTCTACATGCATTCATTCTAACAATTTGAAGTTTTTATCTCCATTGGCTTGATTGGTCCCTTCCTTGGATGAATTGGGTTTGAACCTGAATTGAAACCTCTTTTAAATCTTCTAGAAACATCTAAATAGGGATACTCACCCAATTTGTGGAATGCACTTGCCCAACTCATGGAGAGAACTCACCAAATGCATAGATAAGGCCTACATCAGCTGATAAAATCCATATCGCACTTGTCAAGCTGACCATCCATGTGTACCAACTATCATTTCCATTATGGCGATGTACACTTGTTTGCAACAATCAAATCATATACTATTTCTTTTCATTTTTGGTTGATTCAGCCTGTAGCTTTCCTATAATGCTTAAAATCTTATAAACAAGGGGGCCAAAGAGCTTTTCTTGCATAAATATATGAGAATTATTTAGTGTTCTGAGCTCTGGGATGTGGTAAATAAAATCATTCTTAACTTCTTCCCTCTCAAGTACCCCATGCTCTTCTTCTTTTTCCTCATCCTTTCCTTCTCTCAAACTCGCCTAGACCTCGCATTTCTTGTAAGGTTTGGTGTCGCACATAGATATAATTGGATCCAACAAACTTTTTAACATTCATTCTCTTTCTTTCTTCTTGAAGATACTAGTGCTGCTCTTGGTGATGATGTGAACATAAATTAAACAAATAGACAAACTTTCATACTCTTGCTTTATTGCCATTGGATGATAATTTTAAAACTATCATCTAAAAATATTATTTCAAATTACAAACTTGTCATCATTGTTAAGGAAAAATAATCACTTCCTCTTTAAGTATTATGTATCCATCACCCATAGATGGAGATTCCCTAGAAGAACATGGTAGATGTCCAATAGGATCACATCATATAAAACCTTACCAATGTAAAGAAGAATTATAAATTTTACCTTATATTGGTATACACCATATAACGAGCATAATCAGCCCTAAAAGATAAGATTTTTGATGTCATGTGACAAACAACATTAACCTTTAACTAGAGCAAAAGAAATAACATTATTACTAGTACTAAATCAATAAGGCTTGTCATGACATTGTTTCAATCCATTATATTGTGCTTGAAAAGCTCACCCTCACATTATATTGGATTTGCTTGCTGCACTATAATCTCTACCTCTTCTGTGGTGGTTAATCTTTTTAGTTTCCTTTCTGGGTGACCTCTTTCTAAGATGCAACTTCCAACACTTGATGTCTAAATAGCCCCTAAATTGGTAATGACTATAACAAAGTTTTGTTGTTTACATTCTATCTCCTTTAGGCTGCTTTTCTTTCTAGTTTCTACTTCAAAAGAACATCCAGTTTTTGTTGTTAGCTTTATTTTTCTCCACTATAATTATGGCATTTAATCTAGTCTCTGCAATAAGTATGCACTACAAAAATTTTAAATTTCCTCCGAAAACCTTCACGAACTCCTGAAAAAATTTCATAAGAACTAATTTATCATACAATAAAATGTTCACGGAGAAGGCTTGTCGCCTAAGCTCTATGACATAATCCTATGTTGATTGCTCATATTTTTGCTTAAATTGTGCCATAAATCCAATTCGATTTCTCATGATCAACAACAACAACAACAACAACAACAAGCCTTAATCCCACTAGGTGAGTCGGCTACATGAATCCTTCGTCTCCATTGTGTCCTATTATATGTCAAATTCTCATTTAATTCAAGTATACTAAGATCATTTTTTATACATCTTAACCAAGTCTTTTTAGGTCTACCTCTACCTTTCTTAACATAAGGCAAATCTAATGCATCTACTCTCCTAATCAAGTCATCGGACGGCCGACGCTTTATGTGGCCAAACCATCTAAGGCGACTCTCCCTAATCTTATCTACCACTGGAGCTACTCCAACTTTTCCCAAACATACTCATTTTGCATTCTATCTCTAAGAGTAAAGCTCATCCACTGAAAGCATCCTCATCTCTCGTAACACTTAACTTAGTCTTATGCTTCTTTTATTGGCCAACATTCTCACCATAAGTCATTGCAAGTCTTACCACCATCTTATAAAATTTTCCCTTAAGTTTAAGGGAACTTTTCTATCACATGCAGCCGATGCATTCCTCCACTTCAACCATCCAACTTGAATTCTACTAATAACATCTCCATCTATTTCACCATCATTTTGAACAATAGAGCCTAAATATCTGAATCGCTCACTCTAATTAATGACTTGATCACCTAAAGTCACAACACTACACTAAAACTTCTACAACTAAAATTACACTCCATATATTCAGTTTTAGATCTACTTAAACGAAACCTTTAGACTCTAAAGTTGACCTCCATAATTCAAGTTGGACTCCTCTAGTCTTATCAACAAGAAGAATGTCATCGAAAAGCATACACCAAGGTACATCTTCTTGTAAATGCCTCGTAAGAACATCCATAACTAAAGTAAAAAAGATAAGAGCTTAATGTTGATCCTTGATGTAATCCAACCGAAATAGGAAAATATTTTGCCAATCCTCCTTGTGTTTGGACACAAGTAATGCTCTATAGTATACATATCCTTAATGACTTGAATATAACCAATATTAACTCCTTTCGCTCTAGAACTCTCCAAAGAACATCTCTTGAGACTTTATCATAAGCTTTCTAAATCGATAAATATCATATGTAGATCCTTCTTACTTTCTATGCTTCTCCATCAAACCTCTTAACAAATGTATAGCATCCATAGATCTACGGCATGAAACCAAACTGAGAAACTGTATCACATCATAACCTATGCTCAATTACTCTCTCCCATAATTTTAATGTATGGCACATTAACTTAATTCCTATAATTTGCACACTTGTGCATCACCTTTATTCTTAAATATAAGAACCAACAAACTCTTTCTCCACTCATCGATCTTTTAGTCTTTAAAATAACATTAAAAGATTTGTAAGCCAAGAAATTCCTTGATCTCCTAAGCATTTCCACACTTCTATTGGAATATTATCCGATCCCACATTTCATTTTCTTTAAAACTTCACTAACTTCGATTTACTAATAATGACGATAAAATGAAATTCTATTTTGTTTAGGGTATTAAGTTTGCTAAAATCAATCGTACTTAGATCCTTCATCAAAAAAGTTTATCAAAATATCTCATCCACCTATTTTCAATATCTTTTCTAAGAAAACACTTTATTATTTTCATCCTTAATATCCTCACTAACTACTTACTTCTATCTCTTTGGTTGGCTAACTTATACATACATCTTTCACCTTTCAGATCTAATCTATCAGTATAAATCACTAAAATAAATTTTTCAGATCATATATCGCTTTCTGAATCTCTAAGCACTTTATATCTTTCACAATTCTCCAAGTTTTACATCTAAACCAAATTTTATAACAATGTTTTTTATTTTATCTTTTCGACACTCGACTTCACCACCAACTATTCTTATTAAACTTTTCCTTTTGATTCTCCAAGCACATCTTTAACAACTGCTTAATTTCACTTGATATTTTTTTCCCACATAACGTTTTCCTTATGAACATCCCAAATTCTAATTTCAGAATTGCTCTTAAAAATATTTTATTTGTGTTCTTTAAATGTCCCCATCTAATCTGACAATAATTTAGTTTATTTTTCTCTTACAACCTTTCATCTTAAAATCTAAAACTAATAATACGTGTACTTAAAATTTCACTGGAATGACCTTACAATCTTTACAATCTAAACGATCTATTTTTCTTATCGAAAATAATCAATATGTTTTACTTAGATCCATTTTATAAGTAAATATGTTCATCTCTTTCTTAAATAAAGATAAGAACTACAAAATCATAAGCAAGAAAAATCTAATATACCCTACCTTCTTTACTACCCAAATCCATAACCACCATGAATACTTTTAAAATTTTCTACCACTCTACCAACATGTCCATTTAAATCTCCCCAATAAATACTTTTTCTTCAAGAGGATCTTTCAGATTAATTCCTCTAATTCATTCCAAAATTTTTCTTTGAGCTTATCTCCAAACCTACTTGAGGGGCATACACTTATAACATTGATAATCTTTATCAACAATAATCTTTAAAACTATAATTCTATCTCCACATCTATTAATACTTATAACATTATCCTTCAAACTTTTATCTATAATCACATTTTATTTCTCAACTTTACCGAATATAAAAGTTTAAAACCTAAACTATCAATCTCCTCGCCTTCTCACCAACCCATTTAGTTTCTTGAACACATAAAATATTTATCTTTCTATGAACCATAATATCTATTAATTCCATTAATTTACGAAAGAGTACCTATATTCCAAGATCCTAACCTAATCTGGTTTCATGGACTAACTTCGCCCGATCCGCCCATATAATGTGAACCTTGCTTATTTAACATCGCACCGCACGCTACTTTAAGACATTTTTCATCAGATCATTTTCATACACAGCCGCCTGTGGGACGCCCAAGATAACACATGATTTAAAGGATTCATGTCATGATTATTTCGACAAATTTTACGCTGGCTGTCAACTACCTAACGCAACCCTCTAATTCGATTTCTCATGATCAATGTGATAAAATTAGGCCTTTGACAATTACTTAAATTATGCCCACCCAAGTCATAAAAGATAGGTTAAAGTTTAAGGATTATGTATTCCACCATCTAAGTGCATAAGATAACATTTTCAATGAGTAAATAATATTTTTTATGTGAGTGTAATTATAGATAGAGAAATAGATCTTCAAGTCTCCAACCAAATGTTGCCATTAAGATAGGCAACTCTAGCTTGGCATCCATCTTGCGAAAAGGTGAAGGATTAACTAGTGGTCAGGCTTCCTTCTTTGCAGATTATTATTTCCATTCTTAACAGAGTCATTTGCTCCATCATATTTTTTATGGATTTTCATTAAGTCGTCTAGCATATTCTCATTTAGTGTGTTGTTATCTCCTTGAATTGTAATTTGTTTTTCTACTCATGTAACATCATGATATTGCTAGTTTAAGTTTTTACCAACCTAGGTCAATCACTTTTAGTTTAATGAGAATTGTGCTAAAATATCAAAATGATCGCTAATCCTCCTTAGATATGATTGGCATCTAATATCTTCTTAATGAATTTTAAGGGATGGTGAATCACCTACTTAAACTATAGGAGGCATTTGTGTGGGATCCGAAAATTCGCCACCGACCTCTTTCGGAAAAGAAAAGAGAGTTATTTAAGTGTCAGATAATTTCGATGAGATAGTAGATAAGACACTACCTAGAGATTTCGCTTCATTTGGTGAGAACTTTTATATCTCTGTTCTGTGTTTCTATAGCAGCTAGTTAATTACCCCTCCCAATCCGAGAGCACTTTCGATTAAGGCTAATGAATCGTTAAAGAACCAGTATATAATTGCAGTGATAATTGAACTTAAATTTATTATTTTAACTTAAAACTTTTGTGGGAATGATGACGCTCGATCAAGATCTCATGGTTCCATTATCCCGCTATCGCGATCCTGGTCCGCAATGAGGAGGTCGACCCAACTCGACCGAAGGATCTCGAACATACGTTACGCCGCCCAAGGTGTCCTTGACTGTAGGAGTTTTTGGGACAATATAAGTTAACTTATAACATAGGCTTTTTTTTGCCAACCAAATACATTCTACATTTCACTACCAAAGAGCAAAGCCATCAGGGAACATACGCCGGCCGAATTTAGTGGTCATATCGCATGAACCACCCTGGCCGTGGGCTCAGTCAGAATCATTTATTTGCCACATCAGCGAAAAAAACCACGCGACAGAGACGCCACGCCCCACGCTTAAGAATATTTGAGTGTGAAGCATGTATTTAATTTGACATCGCTCTTTGTGAAGAAAAGTTTTCTTAATTTGTCCTCAAGACAAAAACAATCATGGAAGGTGGATTTATTTTATTTATTTATTTTTTAGTTTTAATTTAAATAATTCATTTCATTTTTTTTTTATTTATATTTTGTTATTTTCTTTGAACTTTGATCATTTTATGATTGATTTTAGATTTGAATATACGATCATTTATCATCGAAATTTTAATTATAATTACCCTTCGATCCTAGTTATCAATCGATGATGTTTACTGCTCGATTTTCTACAGGATCGGTTCAATTATCTCAAGAAGTATAATCCTTCAAAACCTTGTCCACTCTAAACATGTAGACGCTCGGACTTTTCTTCGGGGTAATTTGTGTTTACGCTGATTTCATTCAGACATATACGTATTCAGCTTCTTAGATATTATTTATTTGCAATTCTTATAATATCAAATTTTAGGTTTTTAACTTGACCCTATCAAGACCAAACCGGATTATAAAGATTCTTTTTCAGATTGATTTAGTATTTACTCCAAATACATAATATGAATATCTTTTTAAAATCATGACATTAAATGCCTAAATAAACGCAGTTCAATTTGCAAGTTTAGGTTTCAATATGGCATTTTGTTAACCTGACCAAGACCAAACCGAAAATGTAGACGTTTTTTGTTTTATACCTAACTTGCGTGTCCCTATTGTTTGAACACACTTCAACATACATACAAAGATATCGTTTCTTAAAATGTTGTATACATTAAATGCCTAAATAAACGTAGTTCAATTTGCAAGTTTAGGTTTCATATGACACTTTGGGTTTTGTTAACCTGCACGGCCAAGACCAAACCGAAAAAATGTAAGATCTGTTCTTTTGTTTTATACCTAAATCGACGCGTGTCCCTATTGTTTGAACACTTCAACATACATACGATATCTTTCTTTAAAATGTTGTATGGACAATGCCTAGTAAATGTAGATTCAATTGCAAGTTTTGGTTTTAATACATTTTGAGTTTTGTTAACCCTCCAAGACAAACCGGATTATGTAGATCTCTTTTGTATTTGACGTGATTGTAATGCAAGCATGAGTTTTAATATTTTTTTAGGTTTTGTTAACGACTCCAAGACCAAACCGGATGATGTAAGATCGCTTTAGAAAATATGATATGCATATTATTGGCCAAAAGTTCTCTTTTATATCACAAATCAACAGTGTATGAAATAAATTATTTTGACTACTGATCAAATATAAAGTGATGCCTAGAATGAGTTTAGACATTTGATTTAAAACCCTTTCTTTACGCAAATCAGAAACATAAAGCTTAAATAACCATTTTGAAGGCCTATATGATCAAATACCCATACCATTCATTTCTGATAAGGGAGAGGGGAATATAAAAATATGAGTAGATGTCATATTTCATTTAAAGCAGTGGATTAATTAAAATCCACCTCCTCACATGCAGCTCATGGCAAGTGACAAATACTCATTAAATTTATTAAGATACGAAGACTTTATTTTCCTCTTCAAAGAAAGAGATAAGGATGAGCGGCATGCCACATGTCCATGTAATGCATGCAATATGACAAATGACATTACATTATGGTTCCTCAGACGAATTTATGACGAGCCACTGTCGATACCATAAGAATAGGTGGAAAAGGAGAGAAGGAAGCCTATAAATAAGGGGATTTCCTTTACAAGACTTACATTTTATACTCTCCTTTTCCCTTATACCACAAGTTTAGGTTCTTTCAATCTTGCATAAAGCAGTCACATATACATGAGTTTCTTTCTAACTTAACCATTTTTTTGATATCTTGTTGATATATGTCATGTCATATGGTAGATTTCATTTATTTTATGTATGCTTTTAAGTCTTCACTATGTCTCATGTGACAGAATCGAATGACAAGTAAAGTAGAGAGGTATTTACGTTTGAAAGATATTAATGTGATTCCATAACAATGATAATCCATTTATACAAATATTTTATAGATATTATTATATGAGATTAAAGGAGATATATATAAGAAGCATTTTAAGCCAACATTAACCCATTTCATCCTTTCTTTTCTATCTACTTTTTTTTAAAGAAAATTTCGATCTCTGGCCATATATTTACGGATGTTTCCCACCACAAGTGTACAGATGGTCCACATCAATTTATTCCACCACGCCAAGAGGTATGGCAGACAAGACAATGCCACAACGAAAAAATTTATAAGAAGATTTTCCCGCCACGCAACAACATGAACGTATTATATCACAAAAGTTTACGAAACAACGCAAATTTACTTATGAGAATAAGCAATAAATTTCACATGTATATGAAATTAAAGTATAAGCATTTATGTGACATATTTCATCTCCTTTTTTTATTTTGAAAATTTCTAGCCTCTCGTCATCCCCGATAGTACTGGACTAGTCTTCCCACCACGCCAAGAAAGGCGTATGGTAGTGTCGAGAACCGCCGACGAATTTATTTCCCACCACGCCAAGAAAGGCGCAATGGGTGACAAAGATTTCCTCATTCACGCTGGAACAACGGAGCAAGACTTATAAGAACAGATTTTCGCCACGCCGAACAACGTGCGCAGACTTATCACGGTTTCCCGCCGACAACAATATGAACCAGTACTTATAAAGATATAGCAATAAATTTGTAGTGTAACAAAATAATCAAAATTTACAACCTTCCTCCCCTGTTGGCTACGAGATGGGCGCCCACCACGCCAAGAAAGACGATAGTGTATGTCGTGAGACACCGCCAAATTTTGATAAGATAAGATTTCCTACCATGTCGGAGAACATGGTGACTTATATCATAAATTTAAAGCCTCATTGCATATAAATAAAAAGAAAGTCACCTGCATATACATTTGTTAGAGCATCACAATTCTCCGGCCCCCCCCCCACACGTACATGAGAGCCGCCCCACCATGCCAAGGCAGTAAAGTGTCGGGAGACAAGCAAATTTTGATAAGATAGATATTTCCCTACCATGTTGGAGAACATAGGTACTTATATCATAAATTTAAAGCTCTCATTTGCATATAAATAAAAGAAAGTCGTATATATTTGATTAGAGCATCAAAATTTACAACAACCTCCCCCCCACATGGCGAGAGACCTCGCCCACCATGCCAAGAAAGGACGATAAAGGTGTATGTCGTGAGACAATCAAATAAATTTTGATAAGATAAGATTTCCCTACCATGTCGGAGAACATGGTAGTACTTATATCACAATTTAAAGTTCTCTCAGATATAAATAAAAAAGAAAGTCTGATATATATTGACAGAGCATCAAAATTTACAACAAATTCTCTCTCCCCACATAGGGTTGCCATGAGATCTCCCCACCATGCCAAGAAAGTGCATGTAGGTGTATGTCGAGAGACATCGCTAAATTTTGATAAGATAAGATTTCCTACCATATTGGAGAACATGTGTACTTATATCACAATTTAAAGCTCTCTCATTTACATGTTAACATGTTTGCATATATACTTAAACAAGACAAGATTTGTCAGCATTATCAACCAAAGTAAATTCATGAAAGCAAATATGTGAATATTCATTTGAAAATATATAAAAATCTGAAATTGATCTTAAAATGAATCTCCTTTCACATTTTGACTTTCATAATAAGAACTACATGCAATGAAGTAAGGTAACCCTTCCTTTCAATTTTAGATTTCAGATATTGGTGAAAAAATATAGAATCCTCCATGTGGTCTAGGCTCTATGTCACATAACACTTCAAATCCCTCCCTTACTTTCGATTTTAGCATGGAATGAAAGAAGCATGACGATGTAACCATACAATACTTGGAAACCTTCCTTTCAATTTCAGATTTCAACTTGCATATGAAAGACGATGATATATATAATTCCCTTCATAGGAAACCAATTGAAACAAAATAAGCATGAAATTCATAGAGAACAAAGATCATATCTCATCAAACAAAGAAGCTAATTAATTTCTCCCTTAGATAAGAAAGTTTAGCCTTATACTCATCAAATAACATATTAGCTGATTTCCCTTTAGATGAAAATATTTTCAGCAAGCATCTCACCCATTAAATAACAAAATGATTGATTCCCCCTTAGAGGAAAATATTTTCAGCAAGCATCTCACCCATTAAATAACAAAATGATTGATTCCCCCTTAGAGGAAAATATTTTCAGCAAGCATTCCCTTTAGAAAAGCAAACTAATTGATTTCCCCTTAGATAATATTTTCAGCAAAGTAGCATCATAACTTGCTGAAATGAAACAATTTTCCTTCCCACTATGTGGATCAATTAGATTACAGAAAACATAAAAAAGTCTGCTTCATTGACATTTGAACAGTACTTAGATAATTCAGTATATATATATATAAAGGAGAGTTCGGGTAATGCTGAATTTGCCATTCCTATAAAAGCTTCATCAAGAAAGAAAATTTCAGATGAAATTTTTAAAGAAGTTCAGTCACAAGATGTGAAAGAAATCCCTAAAGAACATCCAGCTAAGTTGAAGGATAGTTTAGAGGAGAATGGTGTAGACAACCTGAAACAACCTGATCGTCTCACAAGCTTCTCATCAACTGATTTTGTTCATAACTCAAAGAGGAATAGAGCCCAAGATGTAAACCAGTTGGACCACAGAAAACAGAAACGAACTGTAATATGTTTACCTTTTGGAGCTATGTTATGAGAACAAGAGCAATAGAATACTTAGCTTGTCCATTAAAAGTAATAAGTTTAGAGAAACTTAGAGCGTTAGAATTCTTCTCGCAAGCGTAAATTGGATGATGATCCATCGTCCCAAGCAAGAGGAAACAAAGCAATACGAATATATATAGAGCAATTCCGAGAGGTGGACAAGTAATTGATATGGCAAATATGAAAAGCACATAAACCAACATATCACACAACAGAGGAGGAGAAAGCCTCACTGGCCCCGTGGAGAGGAAACGCAGACGAAAGGAAAGGAGGAACCGAGGCGAAGATAATGGGCTCCTCGGCTTAACCTTAGAAGGAGAAAACAGAAAACTGAAAGTTTGTAGCATAAACCCAATCACCTTAATTTCATGCTATTGCAAACCCAGAAAACAAATCCAACCATAAAACACAAATGGAAGAGGGAAACAGAAATCTGCATTTCCTTCAAGAGAAACCCACATAACAAAATATAACTTAAGATTGAAACAAACAACCTGGGGTTTCTTGGAAGAAGAGTTAGGAAGGATCGAGTCCTCTGCTCGCTAGGGTTCTGCTTCAATCGAGAGAGGAGCAAGGAACTGCCAGGGGAGCTCCCGAGAGAGGGATCGAAGGCCCAGAAGGTGAACGAGAGAGAGGAGTATGTCGCCCCTAGAGCTCGATTGGAACCGAGAGCAAGAAGAGAAATCGCCTGAGAGAGAGAGACCGAGGTGAAACGAGCTTTAAAGAGAGGAGAGAGTCGAATGAAAGTAGAGAGCGTGAAAATGGAGTCAACGCTTCCTTTCTCTTTAGTCGACGCTTACCGGTCACGCTAATAGAATAAGCCGCTGCGCATGAGGGTTAGGGGATTAATAGTGATTAGCAATGCCTATTAATCCAATTGCAAATTAATATCATTTCACATTAAATTTTGTGGATTTACTTTATGCAATAAACCCTAACAATATGGGTGTCAATTTTTTGCCGTTTAACGAACTACATCAATTTCGATCGAGGTCGTTGACGGGCTTCGACTTCGATGTGCGATAATTTCATTAAAAATTGATTTTAATTATTTGATTGATCCTTAATTGATTCAATATTTTCTATTTAATTATTTTTGATGCTTTCGACGCATTATGAAGCCGAATTTTCAAATCAAATCGAATTTAATTAATTTCGATTGTGATTAGGGCATTTAACCTCTATGTCATTTATTTAATTTTAAATGACACATAGTTGTAGGTCAACAATTTGTTCTTTTGGAATCTAACACAACCCAATGCAATATTACATGGAGCTTCCAAACTACTTGAGGATAACCTACCATGTAGATCTATTAACGTAACATGGAGAGACCCAATATGAATGGAAATGGTTTTAAACAATTGAGGATTAGCAAACATATGTAGAATGGATGTTTAACCTAACAAATAAAAAAATGAAATATATATTATAATGAAGAGATCAAAGGGATTGCAATCAATAAAATTTTACAGCCTTACTTTTTTTGGAGTCTGACAAAGGTGATAATTCTCATATCAGATCAATGAGATTAAAAATCAAGGCAATACAATTCAGTAGAAAAAGATCAATTGTCAATCAAACACCAAGTGATCGAGATCTAAAGGTAAGAAATCTTAATCGTTGGATGAAAATCCAAGGAAAAGTGGGATTAGGATGATCTTTGGACTTCAAACTAGTTTGGATAAATTTGTATTTTGAAATTCAAAATTAGGATTTCCTTTTATAGAATTGTTTGGGAAAAGATAAGGTTGTTTGCAAATAGTAGAGTTAGTCTAGGAGGGATAATGTTGTTATTAAATTATGTAGTTAATTTAGGATGACATATGGATTGGTTTAAAATATCTATTATTGTATTATACATATAAATAAACCTATTTTCTTCAATCGAACTCATTCCAATTCCTCCTAAAAATAGTCACTTCTCTCCCCTAGCCACCGCCCCAATCAGCCTCAAGAACTGACTTGCAACCTCCCAACACCCATCCAACTGCTTGATGGTTAGTGCAATTGTGTTCATCCCCTACTCAAACACCAGCCAACCTCTACCACCTATTGTCTTTGGGTATTGGGTAAAATCCTGCAGAGGGAAATAATGATTTATTTTGTTCTACAACAATTTGGTCCCAATGCAACACTCTGCTTTTCATCCAAAGAAGAAAAGATCAAAACCAAAGAGGTTACTTCTTGTCCACCATAAGAACAAGGGCAAACCAAGTAGAGGAAATCTTCTAGAACAAGAAAAACTCAATTGGGTAGCCTATATTTTTATCTACAGGTCATTAGGGTTCCTCCAGAAAATTCATGTTCTATATGTTGGGTTGAAAGCATCTGATCAATGATCTTTTTAGAAACTCTCCATAGACTTCTCTAGAATAGGTAGGTCATCCTTGATTCTCCCCTTCGTTGTCGACAAATGTTTCCCTCTGATTATTGCCATAAACAATAAATAAATTCAAAATAGCAAGCAAAACAATAACTGTATTTTAGGTTTCTTCTCTACACTGTTGTAACCGACTGGCAGTTACCTTCTAGTACAAGAAACCCAAAAGAGATAGATGGTTGCCACCCCTATTGTGCCTAGAATTGACAATGATGGAGAGAAAGTTGGATGGTATTGAGGAACAAAATTTAAACTTCATATTACGATCTGATAACTTTCTATAGAATTAATAAAAAACTAAATATCAACCCAAATTCATAATAAAAATAAAAAAATAAACAAACCCTTAAGTGTAGCTAACAAACTCCTAAACTCTAAAACTATGCACGAAAAATAGGAAAAGTTCTTAAAATAAGTAAGAGATTCAAAAGAGGTTCACTTGAAATCCTCATGCTTGATCGGCCACTGTTTTTAGGATAAGCTTTGTTATTGACTCTAATTTGTATGCCTTTCTTTTACGATTTGAAATTTGAATCTCCATTGGAACCAGCCACTTGACTAAATTGGAATTTTAACTTAAATAAAAACATCTAGAACTTCTCGTGGAATTTATAGAAAATGTAATAATCATCTAGAAGCATCTATATCAACCAAAAATACTTTAAAATATCCAAGAAAATTGGGGAAAATGTGATCCTCCTAGATTGCAAACTCTAAAAAACTGCATCTTACAAAGGTTTGGAAGCAATTAGTTTCATGTCTGTGATCAAGCGATCAAGTTATCTAGAAAATTTTTACCTCAAGAGAAAATGTAATGCAACAAACCAACAACAACGAGAAAAAGCCTTTATCCCAATGTGGGGTCGGTTACTTGAATTCTTCTTCTTCATTGTATCCTATTAAGTATCAAATTCAAATAAAATAAGGTCATTTTTTATACTTCCTAGCCAAGTTTTTTTAGGTCCACCTCTACATTTCTTAACAAAGATCAAATCTAATACACCTACTTTCCTAATTAGGTCATCAGACGGCTCCCATTTTATATGACCAAATCATCTAAGGCAACTCTCTCTAATCTTATCTACCACTAGAGCTACTCCAACCTTTTCGCATATATATTTATTTTGCATTTTTTCTCTAAGTGTAAAGCCACTCATCCACCTAAGCATCCTTATTTCTACAACACTTAAATTAATGCTTCTCTTTTATTTGCTAACATTCTGAGCCATAAAGCACTGCAGGACTCAGCAGTCAGCACCATCTTATAAAAATTTTCCTTCAGTCTAAGCAATACTTTTCTATTGCACAACTGACCTGATGCATTCCTTTACTTCAACCATCCAATTTGAAATCTATTAATAACATCCCCATCTATTTCACCATCACTTTGAACAATAGACCAAAGATAACTAAAATGTTCACTCTATTTCACACCCCAACAAACTAATGAAAAAAATTTAAAATCAAAATTTTCACATACATGTAGACACCTTTTTTTGTCCACCATAACATACAGAAGGATCCATAACTACAAAATGGATCAAAAAGTATGCTATGTGTGCATATGATTTCCAAATGCACGTTCCTTAAGGAAACAAGATATCTTCCATGCTTAAAAACGCCCACAGCAAGCCAGAGTTCATTCATATCTGTAGGAATAAGCGCCAGCTTAATATGGGAGATTGCATATCCATTTGACGCAAACACCAATATTAATTTTCCTCTGGTAAAGTCTGCAACTAACAAAGCAAGCCGAAATTTCATGAGACTAAGTAGCTCCAATACTACTAGAATAACAAAGTTATATAATAAAAATAGAAGTGATACCATTTCTAAACGAGTGGGACTTAAAATTCCCTTTAGAAAATCAGTTCATAAAAATCAGAATAGATTTATAATTTTTAAGCCATACTTTAGTGCTCTTGTATTAAAATAGTAACGGTTGTTTTCTAAAGATAGACAAGATACTTTGCAAGTGTATTGCTCCTGATAGTGAAGTCATAGAAGAGTAATTACGTTGTAGAGCTTTCTCTTAAACATTTCCTCTATAAACTAAACCAGAAGACAAGTAGAAGAAAACGTTATCAAGAGAAACCTTAAATTTCCCAAAACAAAATTCATGTATCTTGGAACATATGAATGCTGAACGGATGGCAATGTCATTATATCTACCCAAAAAGATTTCAAAAATTAGGTTCTGTTACTAACCTTTCAGAGCTTCTTTCACCCTCATCACAAAATCTTCTTTACGTTTAATACCATGAAGATTTACACGACCCATCTGCTTTTCAGGTAATAGTTAGTCCGTGTTACATGTGATTTATCATGAAAAGGAACAAGCAGCAGTATTTATTTTATATGTACACACAAAAGATAACAGCAACAAGTCTCAAAAAAACAAAAACAAAAAAAAGACAAAGCAGTAGATCACGAACAAACTCCATTTGGAATTCTCATCAAAGTCATCATGACAACAATATTTAAATTGCATTCTATCAAAATGAGGATTTAAAAGAATTGTAGGCTACTGCAATGTCAGCATCAATAGAACTACTTTGCTGTTCAGTATTCAAGCTAAAAAAATAGGAACTAAACAATCTACAAAAGAAGTACTCTAATTAATGGTCTATTTAGTTGCAAGTCTTCAGAATTCACGTGCATTTTAAATGCAGTTTAAAGATAATGCAATGTATTTAGAATACTTACGGTTGTTTGGTTGGTTGTAAAAAGTCATGAAATTACTTTTTGGCATTGTTTAAAATTGCGCAATTTAGTTGCAAGTCTTCAGAATTCACGTGCATTTTAAATGCAGTTTAAAGATAATGCAATGTATTTAGAATACTTATGGTTGTAAAAAGTCATGAAATTACTTTTTGGCATTGTTTAAAATTGCGCAATAAAGGCGCATCTCAAAGAGTTCCTCTACGCAATTCACGGGAAATCCGCATTGAGGCTTAGGCGTCAATGCAAAAAAATGAGGTGTGAGCCTTTGTGTGAGGCGTGCCTCGCCTCATGCAGGTAGAGGTGTGCGCCTCAATTTATATATTAAACCTAGGTGGCAAGGCTTTCAATAGTTTCCACCTCCCTAACTCCTAGCTCCCCAACTCCAAGCTCCTTGACTTTGGTGGGACCCATCTTGTTGCAATTGTCGTCGGCGATGTCGCTGTTGATCTCATCGCCACCTCCTCTCGCCGCTGGTGTCTCCTATCTCCAGCACTGCCACTCCTGCAAGAAGTCATAGCTCTTGTTGGAATTGGACTTATGAAAATTTTCCTTTTGGGCATATTTAATCTATTTATGAATATTTATCTGATGTCTTTCTGTATGACAATCTAATGCCTTATATTATTTCATATATCTATGCGCAATTTCTTAGATGAATATTTATAATCTACAAAAAATTTTATTTTTAAATGTGTAATTTGTTACTTCTTATTTATTTGGTTGTTCATTTATATGTTAGGATGTTAATTTATTAATTTCACTATAATTTTAACTTTACGTTGTATGAACATGAGGCTTACGCCTTGCCGCACAAACGAGAAACGCTTCAATACCCAAATGCACAATTTTAAACATTGATTTTTGGTGATTAATTGTAAATAAAATGGATTTAATTTTTTGTAAAAATATATTCTTTAATATTCATTTTAATTTTTTTAAAAAATGGATTTAGGGCATGCTTTACCCACATGAGGCCAGCACATTTGATGATGTTGGAGGGGATGGCAACAAGAAGGGGAGATCGTGGAGTGGCACAGTCTTTTGTTAATGAGGTTGAGAGGTGGTGAGTGTCTAGGGCCAACATGGGGATTTCGTGAACATGGGATTAAGGTGAGGACTTTGCAAGAATAAGGTTGTCACAAGGACATCTTGAGTGTGGAGTCAACATGAGGACTTCAAAATACAACGTCAATACATGAACTTTGCGAGGAGAGGGGTTGAGTGGAGAAGCAAGGTTGCACAGCAAGATGAATTTAAAATTCACCCAATTGAATAATTTTAAATTCAACAAAAATAACATTTTTGAGGTATTCAAACCCACTTCGAAAATACTAATGGAATTTGGATTTGTTTTAATCTCAACCAAACACAAAAATTTAAAACTTTAATGTTTCAAATACAATACATTAAAAATACTTATGACCAAATAGCCCTTAAAAAAACAAGATCCTTTGTTTAAAGATGGTTGCCACTTTCAAGATGCCATAAACATACAATGGCTTGGTTAAACTTGTTACACAGTAAATGAAATGTGGTGCCGAAATACAAATCACCTGTCATTGGTTTTATTTATACAGCATCTTACAGATTAACCTTAAGTAAAATCTTAAGCAATTTACATTGTCGAGTGTTCAGACAATCAAATCATCAGAAATAGTGTGGACATGATCACCTGGATAACTTTCCAAAGAAAATCAGATAGTCTTCTAGCTACTGTCAGATTGCTAAAATCTTATGTCACGTTTACCTAGAAGTGTACAAAAATATGTGCGAGTAGGTAAACAACTAAGCACAATAATAAAGGTCTATTCAACCACACAAGATATGGTTCATATAATGCAACAAATACAAATCTACACACAATGAAAGTTTTCACAAGACCTCAGGAAGGCATAACAAACCTTATACATCTTGATAAGGTTGTGCTTGTATCTTTGTGGGATTGTATTATACTATCTATTATGCATATTATTTTGGATTATATTGGAAAAGTTTCAAAAGAAATTGTAAGAACCGTTTGCACAATCAAATTACCCCTTCCCCCTAGCCGCCCTCTCTGTATGTAGATTCCTTGAATAAAACAAAGTAATTTATCTTAGAAAGAGTAATATAGTAAAACCAATAAACAGAAATGCACATTAACAGTTCATATAGACCAGATTATCAAAGAAGAGTGGAATTTATCCATCCTTTAAAATAGTTAATTCAAGAAAATCTATTATATAAATCATTGAAACTATGTATTTCAATTAGGTTACTTCCATTATGATCTAGAGATCATGGTTTCAAATACATGGAGAAAATCTCAATATTATAAAAGTAAGGTTGCAAACATTAAACCTTTTTCAGATCCTGATAGACGGGAGTGCCTATGTATTGGATACGTCATTCTATCAACTATCTAGAAGCTTGGGGAGTCATTGCAATTATGAAACAGTAGATGTTACTTTATATCATCAAAAAATCTTTAATGTTTATATGATTTGTACTCTTACAAAATTGTGTGCTCCATTCATTATGATTATAGTAGTCCCTTGCATGTGATTGGTGTATCTGTTGACCTTCAAATTCAATCCATAAGTCGAGTCGAGTGAACATGATAAAATCAATGGTCAACGAATGTGACATAATGCCAATTGAAGTTAAAAACCCTCGATATTATTCAAATGGCCTCCATTCGCAAAATAGATAGTACCAGTGTATTCAAAACGTTGAAAATGCCCAAAATAGACACCTGCATCGCCCATGGGTCATCACATAAAAGTGAAAGAGAAATTTTGTGCACACAATTCGATAATACAAAATTCAAGATACGTGAACAAATTTTGTGAGAAAACTATTCCAAATAAAAGAAAAGAGGAGAAAATAAATTAACTTAACCTAAATTATATAAAGTTAAATATAAATATAATATTATACATATATATATATATATATATATATATATATATATATATATATATATGCCTACCATTATTATTACTTAGGATAAAATAGAATTGAATTTTGATTAAAATAAAATCATATTTTAGTTATATGTAATGTTAAAAAAAAGGAAATAATGCAGCCTTCCCACTTATCTTGTCAAAGCTACACTTACAACTCTAGTTATCATACCGACTGCCCTTCATATTTAGTATATATATAAATGAATTTTAAAAAAATTTGTAAGGAGATTAATCTCCCCCTACTTCAGCCTGCTATCCATCCCATGCCCTGCAATGCCGCCTAACCTGTCAAGTCAAATTAAAAAAGAAGATTAAATATTATAAACAAAAGCTAAACGCTTCCACCACATTCTAGATTCATGGGCATTCACCCTCTATCTCTCGCAATCTCAGCTCCCGTCTACCCCACCTGCAACCCTCCTCTTACACGAGCCTCCCTCTTCCTCTCTTCCAAGAGTTCTCTCTCACCTCATTTCATCCATAGCCCTTTCTCTCCTACCCCTTCCTTGCTCCTCTCTACAGCACTAGTCGAACAGCCCGCACTCTAGTGCTAACCTCCCCTCATCTCCCGTTCCCTAACTCTCCCATGTTCTCTCTAATGCAAAAAACTAGCCCATGCTCCCCAATCATTTCTCCTGTACGACCAAACAAGCAATCGTCTCACAAGGCCCTCTCTTTGTGCACCGCCAACCACACAAGCAACCAGTCTCACCTCCACCACTCTCTCACACTCTCTCTACTCTCTCTCTTTAATCCTACCTCCTCTCCTTGTCAAGCAAACAACAAACACCCCCTCTCTCTCAAGTACACCTCTCACCGGTGAAATCAACCTCAAGTCTCTACAACCTTTTATTATGATCTTCTTTTCACTCTTAATAGCCTTCTCATCTGTTGCATCCACTTCACCTTTAAAGTGAAAATTAAAGCAAAAATTTTTCCCCTACAATCTCGTCCTCTTGTTACAGAAAAAAAAACTTTCTCTTTCTCTCTCAAAAGAAAGGAGTGACAGTAAATAAAAAAAAATCTAATACCTTTATATTTTGAACTCACTAAAATTATATAAACTTATCGTTGCCACCGCTAAACACACCTTGTATGCAAAGGTATAAAAAAATTGCAACTCAAAACTCTCAAAATCTCGATTGCGGGGTGTTTGGCATGACTAGTGGAACCTTTGCAAGCTTTTCTTAGCATGGCTGGGGAAACTCATAGGGAGGGTCCCGATGCGACAAGTATGCCCTATGCGTGCTTTCTTAGCATGGTGAGAAAAATTATTTATTGCAAATGTTTTTATGCAGATACCCCATATACACATTTCTTAGTGTGGTGGGTTTTGTTATTACAGCCATGGTGTCTTATGACACCGACCATATAGCTCACTTAGCACGATGGGTAAGCCCAACTCCGAATGTAACCCCCTATACGAGGATGACACTAGGAGGTTACCAAAATATTGTCATACTTAATTGTGACACAGGACCTAAGCAGTACTAATTGCATTTAAACTTAACTAAAATTGAAATTAAATTGAGTATTAAAAGAAAATTAAAGCAAAAATATGAAGCTTTTAACTTTAAAATGAAAGCAACAACAACAAGCCTTTATCCTATTATATGAGGCCAGTTACATGAATCCTTCTTCTCCATTATGTCCTATTAAATATCAAATTCTCAAATAGTACTTACAAGGGACTTAAAAGGAACTTGAAAGAATCCTCTCCCAAGCGACAAATAAAATCTCCTCATGCTTAGAACTTTCAAAACACTCAAGGAAAACTGAATAAACTTGGATGAAATGAACTGAACCAGCTCCATCTATTAATAACTGAAGAAAGAGGCCTTACGAGACCCACTAAATAATATTCAAACTATATAAAAATAAATATCACTGATTTTGAGATATAAGCAAATATAAGATGAGGTTGGGTTAATAAATCTATTATTAAATACATAACCCACCCATGTGAATAGGCAAAAAGGGCAATTATTTTGAATATTCAAAACATGACATGTGATATACTATTTGATAATTAAATATCTGCATGTATATCCAAATTCCTGAATAAATTGCGAGGATTGAATGAAATGAGCAATTATTTTCAATTAAGTTGTAATGCCTCAGAATTCATGCAAATATCTCAAGGGCTTAAGAAAATAATTAGGTATAATCATATTTGATCTATGTACACAAATCACAAGCTAACTCCATATTCAATTAAGAATCATATGTTATTGGGCCTCAAGTTGAAGGTTGAACAATAGTCAATTTTCTCCATATAAACGGACAATGGAATTTGAATAATAAGAAACTAATGGTAACTACCTAAATAGAGTGATAAGTTGTTGATATTAACAATCTCTTTGCTGATATTAACAATCTCATAAAAAACTTATGAGCTTATTCAGATGCAAGCTTTCAAGTAAAATGGAATGTGAATTGAAATATAAAAAAATGATGAAATTAAATTGGTATAGATTGCTTAATATTGAAGCATGCAAATATATTGTGTAGTTGCACCAAAATTCATCCAATCACATAATTTAAGTGCATCAAAACTTATGCAATCAAGTCCAATATACCCTCATATGCCTAGACACATGTGCTAAGTTCCTAAACTCAGTATCCAAGGATATTGCATTGGTTAAATATGAAATTAACTTAGATTATTTGGCATAGAAAGGTGTGTAAATGCACCTCATAACTGCATCAAAATTCATGCAATCACATAAGACAAATGTACCAAAAATTGTGCAATAACTAGAAATAACACCCATATGCATCTCATACTACATGCTTTTCCCGATTGGGTCTTAAGAAAATCTTTCCTAAGCCAATTTTGTCATGAAACTCTAGGATGGTTATCTTCGACTATCCCCCGATCATGGTTGTGAGATTTCAATCAAAAAAAATATTATTATCAAAATTTCAAAAGTGCTATTGTTAAATCTTCTCAAATCTTAAGCTCTTAAATGGAAAATCTTACACTTGATGCTCTACGATCAAGCTAGAGTTGATAAGGTCTATAACGTGATTTTAAATCCTAAATTTGATGCTCTTCAAGTAAATTTCAAATCACACACAGATCATAGTCCCAATCATATACGAGAAAGTAAGCAGAGTTGATAGTCTAAATCCCTGATGATAAACGTATCGAATGAACATCTCAAACAGAGGGGATATTACCATTAAGATATACTCAAAATATTTAATCATATTGATATAAATTATACACAAGAATTTGATAAGTTACTAAGCTTAAAATATTTAAATAAAATTTATTCTTTAATAACTTAAAATAATATCACCAACCACCCCACTACAATTACTTGTCGGGGTGAAGAAAACTCTAGCTCACAAAGGAGCTAATATCAAATTAAGTATATTATTATGTTTATTCTCAAATAATCTCACACCTATAAGAACGTGGCCTGCATCATTTATTAGTGTGATTTTACCACCAAATAACACCACATAGATTACGATTATAACAAAAGCCTTCTCACAAAGTGGTTTTGCACCAAATAATATCATCAAATTACAGTCATGGTTATAAGTCATATGATCCCCAATGGCATTGATCCTTGAGTTATGAATTATAATGTGCACTTGATAAGACAAAAAATTTTGTTTGTTAGGGTAGACTTAGAACTATCCCCTTAGATAAATATTAAACCAAGTATATAAGATCTCTTTGGACGAAGTAATCCATAGTTGTTGATAAGAATTCTTCAGTCGGGTTGGATCGACTACCTCCTCTGACTAAATAGAACAAAAACCTTGACGACCCAGAATGATGCAACCATGAGATCTTAATCAATCCCATCATCATTTTTCCAATCATATGCTTTAAGTCAGTAATAATGAATTTTCTTAAATTTTAAACTCCATTTGCTGCTACTATATGTAAAGTAATTAGCAATCTAATAATTAGACTTATTCAAAAAATTTCTCTCATTGTTGGGAGAGATAATTAACTATAAGTGATTGCACCAGTAAGAAACTAGAAACCATATCTAACTCCTCACAAAATGAGGGCAAAACCTCTAGGTGATGTCTTATCTACAATTCCATCTACCTTCTGAAAGTTTGATCGGCATAATATAAACTCTCCTCATCAAGAGGTCAAGCGCGAATTTTCAAAGCCCACAGTATCATTCATCATTCATAACAATGACTACATGTCTTAGTATGCTAGGGTTATCATGATCATAAGCTACACTCTTTCTCAGTTCTTATGTCCATAAACACTAGAAGATGAAATCCTTGAGTGGTAATATGAATAGTCTTCCATGTATCACATATTCAAGGTTATAATTACATTCACTTTCTAGGTTTTTTTCAAGTTAAACAAATCAAGGATGAGCAATTTATCAAAAACAAGAGAATAGTTTCCAGACTTCAATCATAAACTAAAATATATTGTATATTATTGAGCATCTTGGATTGCACTTGCATGCAAAAGTGATACATATGGCTACTACTCTCCTGAGGATTGCAACCCATAGGAAGTTTTCTAATGCTTTAGTCATTGCCAATATGTAAAGGACACAACCTAAATATTTAAAGTGTTGAACATGTACATTCCAAAGGGAACTTGTCCGATCTTTAGGCCTTGGGTCTAGTTAAGATTCTAGTTTCATGGATAATAGTGCCAAGACACTAAAGAAGAAAAAAAATTAAAAGAATGAATAAAAGGACAAAATTGCTTATATTTACAACCAATTACAAGGGCTATTGGAATATTAAAATAAATATTGGAGGTATGATATATAAATCTGTAATTCATACCATGTCATTCTTTAGATTCAATCATGAACCAAAATCTTCAATCAACTATGGATCTAGACTAGTTAAGTTGACTCCGCTCAATCCTACATGCACAAGGGATCCCCAAGTGGAGTTCAGTTCCTCTTAGGACCATCAATAGCCTAAAAAGGTGGAAGTCAAAATATCATAATATTTGTCGTAATGGTAGGCAACAACAATAATAACAATAAGCCTTTATCCCACTACATGGTGTCGGCTACATGAATCCTTTCTTCTCCATTGTGCCCTATTAAGTGTCAAATTCTCATTCATTCTAATAAAATAAGATCATATTCTATACTTCCTAACAAAGTATTTGTAGGTCTACATCTACCTTTCTTAACATAGGTTGAATCTAATACATCTACTCTCCTAATTGAGTCATCAAATGGCTGACATTTTATTTGACCAAACCATCTAAGGTGATTCACCTAATATTTTCATATATATATATATATATATATATATAATTTATTTATTTATTTGCATTTTGCATTTTGTTTCTAAGTATGAAGCCACTCCTCCAACCTTTTCGTGTATATCTAGTAGGAAAAGCAGATAAAAATCTAATAGAAAAAAAATAAAAAAATAGGTTGCACTTGAGGTGAAATTCAATAACCATGGTCCCAATCCACCCAACAAAATATAAACCTCTAACATCACCTAAAAATTATTTCAAAACCAATAGACTGCAAAGAGAAGTCACCATAATAGCTTAAGGGATAGTAGTTTTTGATAATTTTCTTGGTGATGGACTCGTTGATGATAGAATTTTTCGGGGCCATTGAGCCTTGCTAATGAGTTCGCCCTTTGCAGACGCACCATTTTAGACACAGTATGTAAGGAAGAGAACAACCTTGTCCAGTCAAGTCTAGTGTACTTGTCATTGGGCTTTCCTAGGAAATTTAAGATGTTCCCAAGTCTGCCTCATAAGTGTGCACGTTCGAATACAATATAGATATAGCTTTATGATAAGATCGCTTATGATTTGTAAATATCCCGTTTTTTTAGAAATAAAGAGAGAACGATGATTAGGAAGCCAAGGACAGTAGAAACATGTCAACAAATTAAACAAAACAAAATTCTACAGATGGGATACTCTTTAAACAACAAATGATAGAAATGTATGTGATAGTACCTGCAAACCACCAAAAATCAGATGGACGTGAGAATCTATAAATCCTGGCAATACTAACTTCCCTTCAAGATTCAACTCATGCGTCCTATGACCTATCAATCCCTGCATTTGCAAATGGTTACAACAAACATTTCTCACAGACGAAATTTGTGTCAAATTCCAGCATGATATGACTGAGCTTAATTACCAAGGAAAAAAAAGAAAATTTAAAAATTAGGAATTGTCGGAGAAAACTGCAAGCTTATTATTACCCGAACAGAAGCATCACTTCCGATTCTAAGGATCCTGCCGTTCCTCACTGCCATCGCTTCTGCAAATGTTATCGATGGGTCACTGGTGTATATAGTCGCGTTCCTTACCACCAAGTCCGCTGCAGAATCCCTAAACCAGATCAGATGCCTCCCTGCGTTTCCAAAGGTGATCCATCAATGGTTTCAGGAAGTGCGAAAGAACGCGGTAAAGTAAAGAGGTTTCAAATTAGGTTCTCGCTTACGGGAGGGACTGAGGAGCAGGAAAACAGAGATGGCCAGAATAGCCGCCGCCGCAGCGGAGATGAACGTCACTAGTCCATTGCCCATCGCCATTGACAAGCACTGGTCCTGCAGCGCAGAGAAGAGCGAGACAATGAAACGGAGACGAGTCCTCTTAAGCACAGTGACGGAGAGCTTTCACTTCACAATTTGCCGTTCCTCGGCTGTTGGTTTCTTTCCCGCTCTGCGACAAAATTTGGGGTTTTCGTAGGAGATAATATTATCTGGACTTATTATCAATCCCGTTGAACAAATGACACTGGATGCCTTAAAATAATCTTAAAAAAATCTTCTTTCGTCCTGTACTCAGCTCAAACCTATGTGAAGTGGTCTTAAGCTAAATTAAAAATTAAAAATTATAATTAATTATAAAAAAACTCTAAACAAAATAATTAATCCTCTTTAAAATCACCACTTAAAGAAAATTTTAAGAAAAATTGAAATCTCAAAATATTTTGTGTAATTTGAGAATAATTAACTACTAATTTTTATTGGAAGTCTCCTGTGGCATGTAACATTACTAGCATTTTTCTCATAAAATTTATGTTAATTTTTTAAAAGAAATATATATTGAAACAAAGCTAACATTTAAACTACAATTAAAATTAAATAAAAATTAGAAAATTTGAGAAAATAATTAAAGATACTTCTAAACCTTTCCTTAAGAAGAGGATTTTAATGAAAATCATCCACACTTTTAATTCTAACTAAAATGATTAAATGACTAAAATAACTAGTTAAATAATAATAATAATAATGATAATAATAATAATAATAATAATAATAATAATAATAATAATAGTATTATAAATAATATACATAACCATGGAATGTTTAAGAAAATCATAGATAAATATTATTAAATCCTAAATGTATGAAATATATTTTTATAAGAACTAAATAAAATAAAAATCAGATGAAATGAAATTAAAATTAGATAATAATATTTAAATTATTATAATTAAATAAATTGAATAAATAAATAATTTACAAAAGTAAATTAATTTAATTTAATTCCAAACATTTTAAGACAATTCTAAAAGACTTTTGAACCCTTAAAAAATTTAATAAAATTTAAATTCAAATAAAAATTAATCAATAAATAATAATTAAAATATAAAAATTTATGAATAAAATTACAATAAATTTAAATTTTTATGAAAAGTTACTCTAATTGTTTGAATCAAAGTGAGAAGAAATTTTTCTATGAATGTTTGGATTTAGTTTAATATTTTAAATTTTAAATTAATAAATATTTAAATTTTTTATAAAAATCATAACTATTTTAATATAATTTTAAAATTTTATAGGAATATCACTCTATATTCTCTAATCATAAAAGATATTTTCTAATTTTTGGAAATAATTATGTAAATTTCTTCATTTTTATAAGAAGATGTAATAAAGTAAAATAATAATAATTGAATATCAATATTAACATTTATATATTTTCATTTAGAATAGCAAATGTGAAAATCGAATCCTGAAATGTAAGAGAGATAGTTTCACGGTTCAATGGTTCGACCAGGGTTGAACCATATGACATAATCAATATTAAAATGATTAAATATATATATCTAATTAAATTATACAAGAATTTAAATATATGATAAATATATAATATAAATAAATAAAAATACATAATAATATTAATAGTAATTATAATTTTAAAGGTTGATATAAAGCTCATTTAGTTATAATTATTGTGTATTATAAATTTAGATAAGTGTATTAAATATATCAAAAAATTAATTTTATAAGTTTATAAAAATTAGTATAAAATATGATAAAAATATAATTTAAAAAAATTTATAGTTTGTATTAAAATTATATAATTTAAAATATATAAATTATTTCAAAAACTTTGTAAAATATATCTAACATGTAAATATTATTATAAAAATTATATTTTGTAATAAAAATATAAAATTTTAAATATAAAAATTATTTTATAAAACATTATAAAATATAGGTAACATATAAAAAATATAGTATATAAAATATTATTATAAAAATTATATTTTTAAATAACTTTTCATAGTATTAAATATAATTTGTAATAAGAATATGTTAAAAATTCAAATATTATTATTTTGTTCTTATATCTCAATGTCCTTTTACTATTCTCAAAATTAAAATATAGTTGCACTATTTATTCCTACTCTTTAGTCCCACATCATAAAGTGGAATAAGTGTTTTACTCTTTATATACAAAATAAAAAGCTCTAAAGAGTTATCTTGTAAATTACTTGAGTGGTTGAATGGTAGTTATATCATAAAATAATTTAGTTACATTCAATTAATAAAATAATATTTTAAATTTTATAAAATGATTATAAAAATAATTAAATTTAAATAATTAAAATTTTAATTATTTGATTAAATAATATAAAATAGTGATAAGGGAGAATTTATTGAACAGTTTTCCCGTTCAATGTGAATCTAGTTTTTTGAGTCGGATACCTTCCGATAATGCAGTCCAGTTTCACAACATTGGGTTGAAGGTGTTATGAAATGCATCTTCATTAATTTTTAATCTAATTCACACAATCCTTAGACCCATATGTTAGGATTATTTAATGTAATTTATTTAAGTGAATATGATGTGGTGTTATGTGGTGAAAATATAATAAGGTAGATTGAAGAGTTTTTTTTTTATTAGGACATCACCTATATCTTGGACTTTTTTATTTCATTGATTGAATATAACATTAAGAAATAATATATCATTTCAAAAAAATATATCACCTTATATGGATTCAATCACTTAATAATAGAAAATAGACCTTAGGTTTTTTATTTAAGTGATTAAAATAAAAAATTAAGAAATAATATATAATCTCAAAAATAGAAATACCATCATATAATATTTTCAATCACTTAATAAAGACTCTTAAGACTGATAGATCTATATATAGTAAAGATTCTTCCACTTAACTATATGGATAAAAGTAGGATAGAGTTAATTTTAAATTAAGTTAGGTTATTAATTTTCTATAATCTCTTAAGAAAACTCTTGATTAATGAAATCAGGTCTTATCTCTAAGACATTAAATTTTGATTTCAAGACTACTAAATATGGTGAAACAGTTCTTTTTAGATTCTAAGCAAGAAAAGTAGGAAGTGCTTTAATATTGGGAAGTCCAATAAGCAGTTTAACCTATTACATGATTTGGCTTTATAATTTTAAAAGTGAGGATTATTTTGTTATGAGTTAACATTTTAATAAAATATTATGGCTTATATTCTAGCACCACAAGATTATAAAAAATCCTAAAATGCGAGAACTTATTCTCATAGTAAAAGAAAAATAAGATGCCTCAATCTTATAACTAAAGATGATTTTGGCACAAGCTAGAAGCTCAACCTAATCTAATAGAGAAAATTGGGATGTATTAGTTTCCTCTCATCAGAGAGTATAAACATATTCTGATTCTTCTAGACTTATAGCCTGTTTAGTAGGGTTGCTAGCTAACACATTCCACATTTAAAAATCATGAGTTTACTCTTATGAAATGCATGATGATTTAGGTTGTTATTAATTAGAAAAGTATCTAAGAGCCTAGACTCACTCTTTAAATCTAAGATCATAACTATTATAATATGCTTTTAACTAATACAATAATTTACATATTTCATATATTTTAGACACTTGATTTTATTTTTAAGACTTTAGGTATCCAATTATGCCTATAATAAGATGTAATTAGAAGTGGCCAATAGTTAAATTAAAAGAGAAAGTAGACTTCCAAAGAAGAGTTGTTTTCCTCAACAGTCGGATGCCCCCTTATGTGCAATATCAGAAGGGCCAAATTTAAGAAGTGAAGAAGAAATATGCAATCATGATTCTCAATTCTAGAAATTTCTACCTATTTTTATTATTTGACCTTAGGGTTTTAATTATCAGAGATTATGAGTTAATTATCTTATATTTATATTGTTTAATTAAATTAGATAAAAAAAGTAATTTTATCCTATGTGTCTATCACAAAAATCAAGCTTTCATAACATCATCATAAAGTCCTAAAAATAAACTTATAAAAAAGCATGATATTCTAGTGCACAAATAAAGTAAACGCACCAAGCAAATCAAATTAATAAAAAGAAAGATTGGTGCTGTCTGGTTCCTCTATATACCTCGGAAACAAGATAAAAATAGGCAGCCAAGTTGTGCTCTTATACAGCCTGACCTAGAACTAGAAGTTTGATCTATAGGGGGTCTTCATTTACTTTCTTCATTAGATTGTTTCCTTCTTCAGGGACCTCCTTAGGCTTCACATGAAACCATTAGCTTATACAATTCACTCATAGTAACCCTAAACTTTAAAGATCTTAATATAATTCTAGTATAAAATTACAGTTAAATTTTAAGCAAAACTTGCCTTAAACATATAAAATAGATTCCACTAGAACAAACAAACATTCAAGCATATATTTCAAACATACAGGCTTAGCACTAATAGGTACCAAGCCCACCTGTATTAATGGGCTATTCTTGGAGACATAAGCAGACAATACATACAATAAATGATGTTAATTTAAATTTCATTATAGAAATCCCTTTTATTAAGTAAGTTTCCTGTAAAAAATAAAATTAATCTAATAAACAAAACCCTAACATCCAGACTATGAGCAAACAGTCATAGCCTCCAGTTTATAAGCAAGTAATCCTAACATCTAATCTACAAGTAATCCACCATAAAATAAGAAAATCAACACAAAATAGACAAAGGATTGTCTAAATTTATGTTTATAGTTAGTGATTTAATAGACTAATCTGTATAAGGAAGCGAGTGTGGTGAGACTATACTAGGCTATTGAAGGTTTAAATTTTAATTTAGATTAAGAGTTTCAATTTATTTTATCAATGGGGGATTTTAGTTCAATTGATTAGATAATTTTGAATAAATGTTAGGATTTAACTAGATTTAAGTTAGGATTAAACTTAAAATTTTAAAAGTAAGAAAGATAGTGAGCCATACTTAAAGTAGAGTTCACTTCATTAGAACTAGGATAAGCATTTTATTAAAGAGTAAAATACTTCTCCTATATTCTAAATTAGATAGTTTTGTAAATTATAATCGTTTAAAATGAATAATTTAATTGAGGTTTAATTAAAAATTAATTAAGTTTTATTAATTTAGATTATGTAATTAACCATCCTTAAATGAATTCAAATAGTTTAATATTTTTTATTTGAAGGTATTATGCTTATTAAATAATTCTAAACTTGATTTATTAGTTTCCATAATTCCTTCATAACTTAAAGGGTATAATATTAAATTTTTATTTTTATTTAAGATTAAACCATAACTATTAATCATAAGTTTATGTAAATTCTTGAAGAAAATCATTAAAATGTAGAATAACCTTAAGTGTGTTTCTTGAAAAAATGTCATCATGATTAGAATTAATGTTATGATTAATTTCATTACATGAAGTTTTATTAATCTCATAATTAGATCTTAATCATTTTATTAACCTCACTTTTGGAGTGATGTTGATTACTTCCTTCTTAGACTTAGGATTCATCTAGGCACTAAGACCTTCCTAGTACTAAGACACTTTTAGTAATTAGGAGAACACCAATCCGTAGCATAGAGACTCATAAAGTTTAACCCTTAGACTTAGGATAAGAAAAACACCACCTACCCTAAATTCAATAGAATCATATATTAAACCAATTGACTAAACCTAAATCAAATGATTGCAAATCAAACCTCAAACCAATATCAATTTGACCTAGGCTCGATGTGATCCATCATAGTTTAACTGGGTTAAGCAACTAAGTTAACCTAACTTAGCTGATTTGAATTCAAGAGGACCAAACCAAAATCAAATACAATTGAAACCCAATCCATCCAAGACCATTTAAATCTTAATTGAGCTTGATTGAGCCTTGACTCTAATCTAAATAGATCAAACCAATTCAACTTGGCCCTTAACCCCACTTGATCCATTTGAACTCCATAAGGCTAAAACCCAATTCAACTTGATTTAAACCTCTTGATTATTCCAAACACCTAATCAATCATGCCAATTCATCCTAACCCTTTAGGCCAAGCCAAGCCAATTGACCCAAGTTAACATATTTGACCTAAAGGGTTCAAATGAGTCAAAATCAAACCTAACTCAAATTGATTGTAGTCAAGGCTTTCAATCAACTCTAAATTCATTATTGAACACCTCCTAACACCCAATTAACATCAATTCAACCTAATCAACCCAATTAGTTCACCTAGCCCAATTTGACATAAGAGGACCAATTTGGTTCAAACTTCGATTCAACTCAAATTAGAGCAAATCAAATCATTTAATCTTTTCTACAATGATTATTGATCATCATTAATGGCCAATTACAATCAATCAAACCTAGTCAAGTCAATTTGACCACTTAATCTAAGATGACCCAATTTGATCTAAAGAGCCAAATTTGGCCAAATCTCATTCCAATCCAAATTGATTGTAATCAATGTCTTCAATCAATCATAAATTGATTATTGGACCCACCACAATCACTAATCCAAGATAATTTGATCAAACCAATCTAATTGACCTACTTAACCCAAATTGACATAAAGGATCAAACTGAACCAATGCCCATTTTAATCCAAGTCAATTCAAACCAATAGCTACAATCATTCCCAAATGATCAATCAAACATAAACCAACCCTTCATCCAACCCAATTTGATCAACTTGACCCATTTAGCCTAAATAAACCCATATGAGCCAAATCCAAATCCACTTCAAATTGAATCAAACAAATTGCACCAATACATTTTAAATGATCAATTGAACATAATCGATTGAAACCAAACTTGGAATGACTCAGTCTTAAGTCTCCATTGATTAGCCCAAGTGGACCCAACCCAAGGTAAACCTAGTTCAGCCCAAATAAAGTGAACCAAGTGTTCCAAATAGGATAAAAACTCAAAATGGGAAGGTGCAACCCCTCTCTTTATCTTGGACAGCCACCTTAGCATGCCTTGAGCTCTCCCATGTTAATTGGACTTGACCAAAAGCTGTTGGACTCAGCCATTGACCAAGGTGAGGTCCCTTTCACCTTGGTTGACCCATGGTTCAGTTTGAGGGACTTGTCCTCTCAGCGCTGGCCACCAAACCCACACATCCACTAAGGGATCTCCAACTCATCTGTCCCATGCCATTTCCAACCACTCCAGCTGGGCAATCGGCTGGCTACCATGGCCTGAATCAACCTCTTCGGTTAGTTCATATGGGGAAGAGGATATACACCTCTTCTCCAATTCAAACTCAACACATACACTCACAAGAGTATTTTGGGTAGTCTAGAACATCCATGGAGCCTCCCATGCACCCGACCACCAGTGAGATCAACTCCACTCTCAGCCTGAGCCTCCACTCCATCCAATTACATCCAAACTCCACCAAAACAAATTTAAATCTTCCCATACCTTCCCCTAACTTCGGAGAACCAAAATGAATTGAATTACAGCTAATTCGATCACTCGAGGACCGAGCTCAATCAACTATGGTAAGTTTCACAGTGGTGTTTGGTCGAGAGGACAAACACCGGATGGTAACACGTGAGTTTCTCAACAAGGCTTCGCCTCTTCAAGGCGAAGCTACCTCAGTCGACGGACCACTGATCTTCAACTCCAACAAGGTAATTTTGGCCCAACTATAGAAAATCATAGAATTTTTAATCTTTTTTAAATTGATTTAAATTTCCTGTGAATTCCACCATAATATCTCCTTAGAATTGTCCCCTGATCATTTTGGAGTCAAATTCACCTTCAAACAAGTTCAGGTGAGCTCAAATTGAGTGGCAATAACCAAATGGTGTTCGTCTCTCTCTACAGGTAAATGTCGAATCATCGGTCGTCCATTCCGTGTAACTAGAATAGATGACCATGATTAATCACGTTATAATTTCTTGATAGAGAAGAATCTAGAAAAAATAAAAGCCCCAAAATTTATCTAGCGGATAGTGATTAATTGAGTTTGAAGTTTTAACTAATTATCTTAAGCCTTAATTACTTGGCTAATTAACCTAAGAGTTTGTATGATTAATCCTTGGGATTATCTCTACTTCCCATAATTTTATTGGGTTAATTGTTCAAGTGGATTAAGAGAATCAATTTTTCAAATCATAATTACTCATTTTAAGCATTTAATAAATATTAAAAATTAAAAAATTTATAAAATTAATGATAGATATGTAACTAATCATTAAAACAATAAAGGTGATCCAAAAAAAAAATAATTGGGACGTCTAGTCTTATTTATTTTCCAAACTCATTCTTAAGGGTGCTTAATTACTTAACTAAATGACTTAATTAAATTGAGGAATGAATAATATTCATAATTAATTCAATTAATCAAAACATATGATTAATTTTTATTTAGGTGCTTAGCTAACATAAATATCCCTTAATGAAATCAAGATTCTCCATTTGTGTGGAGAATTTTGAGAGTAATTAATTAATTTGATCTCTTTTAATTTAATTAATTATTAATCATAGGCCCAATTGCATTAAAATCTTTAGGGCATTGCTAATTTTATTTTCCATCAATTCATCATGATTCATGGACCCTAGATTAAAAATTAATCAAATTAAGGAGTTTTGGAAGGAGTTTAAATGATCAAGTAATAGATTAAGATTAATCAAGTCATAAAAATCACTTAGGTTCTTTTTTTAACTAATTAATGAATAAAGATGGGTAAGAGTAATTCAAATCATTTAACATCTTATTTAAGTTTAAGTAATTTAAAATTCTAAGTTTAAGCTTAATAAATTTGATGAAGTTTAGGGTATTCATGTGGGGTGCTTTGTCCTTAAAAATTAATGAATCTAAGGGTGATATTTAATGAAGTTCTTTTTTCTTTGCTTAGCTTACTTCCTTTACATAAGTTCATGCATTCATATTTTTGGAATCATGCCAGAAATTGGATCAATTGCATACATTTGAATTAAATAGTATGGCTATTATCATTAGTAAATTTCGAAATTACTTTCTCTAAACAATAAAGAATCATGTAAAGAAATTATTTTAATTGCATGCATTTGAAATAAATAGTGTGGCTATTATTACTAGTAAATTTCTAACTATTATTTTTTAGAAGATAACCAATGCTTTGCATAAACATAAATGTAAATTGGAATGTTGATTTGGATACCCTACAATATGAATCATAAGTCAAAAGGGTATATAGTTTGGATATCCCAGGAACACAATACTTTAAGTAGTTCTAAGGGGGTCTTCAATTACCTCACTTCCCTGGTTCAACAATGACATGTACCTTGAGATTTATAAAAAATTTTGTGATGGAGATAAATTAACTTCATTAATTAATTTAAAAAAATCCTATTAAGATTCATCTTTATATTCATGCATGTGTATGTGTATGAATGAATTATCAAGTATATAGTGTGGACATCCCAGGAACATGAGACTTTAAGTAGTCCCAAAGGGGTCTTTGATTACCTCACTTTCCTGGTTCAACAACGTACACGTGCTTGCAAATATTCATTACATACATATACACATGTGTTAACATAAAGTTGAAGATATGTGAATAAGAAAAATGAGAAAATGAATGCATATCATCTTCTCTAAGAAAATGAAATTCATGCATAATGTAATTCCAATCTATACAAATTAATAACCAAATTAATACCCATTCATGCACGCATTAAGTATAATGTGCTTAGCTAGGATCTATGCATATGGTGAAAGCAATGATAACTCATCATTACATTCACCTTGGGTTCATTAATCTTAGGTTGACTTATATCATTCTAGATGAATTCTTTAATCTAAATCTAAATATAAAAGAAATCATAAAGATTAAAAGTTATAAAATTTATCACTTAGATCCAACTTAAGGGTAGGGATGAAAGGAAGTTTACCTTTTATTTCTTTTCTTTATAATTTTAAAATTTTTGATCAATACAATAAAAATTGCATATAAAATTTATCCTTAAAGAATAGCTATGTAAAGTAAAACCACCTTTAATAAGATCCAACATTAGAATAATCTATAACACTAAAGGCCAATGAAGACACATTATACCTAACCTTGCACACACATTAGAATACAAGGTCACCGATCCTAGTGTTACTTTAGGTTGGTGATTATTATGATGATGTGATGTAATATTTTAAACTAGATGTTAGGATTGATTGTGCATTATCTAGAAGTTAGGACAATATTAGACTAATGATATCTTCTATAGGAGATTGTTCTTAAGAGACTGCTATAATAATAGTAATAAAAATATAAATGTTTCTTGCTTGCAAGTGTTGTTATGTCCCTAAGCATGATCCATTAGGAAAGGTGGGCTTGGCTACTCAAGACATGATGCTAAGTCCAATGTGTGAAATATAATTGCTTGATTTGTATGTATGTTGGTCTAGCCTCTATTTTATAGGCACGGATAGATTTTCATCTTTTAAAAAAATATATATAATTTTTGCAATAGGAATATGATTAATGCTATGGGATTTAGGATAAGTAGTGGCTAGAGGGCATAGACCTAGGAGACTTAATAAAGTTTGAAATGTTCCATTCCAAGAAGAGGAGGTGGAAATTAATAATTGAAGACCACCATAGCTTTCTTTTATTTATAATTTAAACATAATCCCAACTGTATAAGGGTAGAGCTCGACTACCCTTTTTTTTTTCTTTTTTGGGGTGTATGGTGATACTCGATCACATTGATCTTTTATTCTTTTAATTGATTCATGTTTAATTATTGGGTTTATATTGACCGCGTAATAAAAATGATATGCTTTTCTAGGTTTCTTAAAGTGTGTATGTTTGATGTATGGCCTAGATACGATAAGCTCTTTAGGAAAAATTAATTTCTCAACTCCAACTTAATAATTTTTAACTAAAGTTTAACCAACTCATAACCCCATCATAAGTCTAAGATATTGAACCCGAAATAAAATATTTTGTAATCCTTTAGCTGTATGGTTGTATGTTTCAATATCATACATACATATTATTTCACTCTTATAAATATGGGGTCTCCATTCTTACACGATAAGGGACATGGTTGACCTATGAGATCAGTCCCTTGTCTTGGAGAACACCTCTTCTCTCTGATTTAGCCCATAACTTAACTTTATCTTGCATTTAGGCATAAATTCTCCCAAGCCTAAATCCAAACTGATGAGTCAAAAATAAATAAAAAAATAAAAAATAAAAAATAATAATAATAGTATTAGTAATAGTAATGGTAATAATAATAGTAATAGTAAAAGTAATAGTAATAGTAATAGTAATAATACTAATAATAATAATAATAATAGTAATAATAATAATAATAATAATAATAATAATATAAGAATAATAATAATAATAATAATAATAATAATAATAATAATAATAATAATAATACAAGATCGAACAAAGGATTGTTCATGTTCGGCTCGCTTATAAATCGAGCTTGTAATGTTTGTTCATGTTCGACTCACTTAGTTAATAATGAGAACATGCGATGAATAATGAGAGAACTATTTACATATGATCCCACATGATTTTAAATTATTGAAGTGTTAGAACCACTGTAATGAGTTAAAATTGGTGCATTATTTATAATGGAGGTGGATCAATATATCCCCCTTCCTAATGAGCTTTTGAGAACCCTATTTACATATGATCGGCCCACATGATTTTAAATTATTGGAAGTGTTAGCTGGCAACCACTCTAGGCAGTTGTAAGTCCAGGAGAGTTTAAATTGGTGCATTATTTATAATGGAGATGGATCAATATATCCCCCTTCCTTAAATAGATTTAGATCAGGCTCTTAGCTTATGCTAGAGCACCCTAGATATAAGTTCAAAGACTGTTTGTTTCTCATTTACTATGGGTGTAAGTTATCACCTCTTTGGCATTTTCACAATCTTATGTTGTTGGAATCTAAGCCTTAACATTTTAACAAAAATTTCAACTTAATAAATATAAATTTCCTATTTAAAAAATGCAAAGTCTCACTCTATGATAGATTGAAGCATCACTAGGCCTCCTAGTACCTTACGTTCTTTCTACTTATCTTCCCTCAAACTTTGTAAAGAATTATTCCCAATCGAGTCTTCCTGATTATTTTCCAACAATTTCTAATTCCTTGATATCAATCTTTGAAATCTTTGGAGACATTAGTTGATTACTTTAATTGAGAATATTCTTAGAAAATTTCTTTTTCTATGATGTAATTGACTGTGGAAGCTTGCTTCCATAGAAAACTAAAGAACTCAGCTTAAAATAAAGGCTACTTACTGCATCCATGGAAAGTAGGAGAAATATCTCTAGTATATATGTAGACTCATCTATCTTAGGAGTTCTTATTAAATGATTGAGTCTGTTATAGGGTGATGCTTATATCTTTCGACATAGTATATCATCCCTTAATGTCATACTTGATCACTTTAATAAGTACCCCATAAGATCTTCATGGTGTCCCTACGAACCCAAATAAAAATATGATGTCCTCACTTTTGGAGTGAGGATTGACCTTCCTCATCTTAGGCTTAGGAACCTTCTAGGTACTTAGATTTTCTTAGTGATAAGACACTTCTAGCAACTAATGGAATACTAAACACATGCCTAGAGACTTAGGAAGGCATACCCTAAGCTAAGGATATGCCTTAGGACAAATAGGTCTTACCTATCCTATGGCTTAAACCAACCCATGCTTGTCCACTCATCCAAAATTAGCCTCAAGCTAACACAACCAACCTCAATTAAATTTTATTTCCTATCCAAGCTCCAAGCCAAATTGAATTAAGCCCAACCTAAGTTCATTCCACCATGATCCCATGATCTAACTCAAAACCCATCCAAACAAACTATTTTCAATTTGATTTTCTCAATCACTCCAACCATTCAATGGACCATTTCAAATCCTTCCAACACTTATAATCAAACCAATCAAATCAAATGAATCCAATCAACCTGTTAACCCATTTGACCCAAAAGGTCCAAATGAGCCAAAATCCAATCAAACCTAAATCAATTACAATCAATGCCACCAATCAACCCTAAATTCATCACTGAACTCTTCTCAACACCCAATTCCACCAATTCAACTCAATCAACCCAAGTGGTTCATTTGACCCAATATGACTTAAAGGACCAATTTGATTCAACTTTAATCCAACCCAAATTAGATTGAATCAACCCATCCAATCCCTTCCATAATGATTGTTGATCATCTTGGACAACCCAATTGCAATCAATTGAATCAAACCAAACCACTTTGACCAATTAACCCAAGTTGACCCAATTTGACCTAAAGGGTCAAATAATGCCAAATATCATTCTGACTCTAATTGATTGAAAATGATGCCTCTAATCAATCATAAATTGATTATTGAACATGATCCAACCTTCAATTGAACCCAATTTGGTCAACCTAACCTAATTGACCCCTTTAGCCCAAATTGACCTAAAGGGTCCAATTGAACCAAATCCTTCTCAAATCCAAATTGATTCAAACCAACATTTACAATCATTCTCAAATGATCAATTGAACCTAAACCAACCCTCCACCTAAGTCAATTTGGCCAATTTGACCAAATTGGTCAACTTAGCCCATTTGGCCTAAATGAACCCATATGAGCTAAAATCAAATCCACTTCATATTAAACCAAATCAATTGAACCAATATATTCAAAATGATCAATTGAACATACCCAAACCCTTGGTTTGACCCAATTTGACTAATTGGTCAACCTAACCTAATTGAACCCAATTTGACCCATATAGGTGAAATTGAGCCAAACTGAACCAAACCAAGTCGAAATCCAACCATCTTAGACATGTGGACCACTGACTCAACCTAACCTAAGGATGTTGGGTTCAGCCTTTGGCCATGAGAGGGTGAGCTTTCCCATGGCATGCTATTGGTTCACTTGGAGGAGGAGGTACACCCCATGCCAGCCCATGCCACTGCCTCAGCCTCTCAAGCACCTCCATCTCAGCAGTCTCCTGCCACCTTCAACCACCTACCCCAGCCAGATGGCTACCAAAGGCTGAGCCAATCTCAACCTTGGTTCACTTGGGGAGCACACTCCATCACTGACGAGACCAACCACCGAGCGAAATTGACAACCCCGAATGTCCAACCTCACCAAAACTCCACCAAACTCAAATTAACTCTTCATACACCTTCACCACACTCTGGCGAGTCAAAATGAATCATTACCCAGCAATTCGATCACTGAAGGCACCTAAGACCAACTTCAGTGAGTTTCACGATGACGTTCGATCCATAGAGGAATCGGAAGGAGACAACCTGAAATCTACTCAACAGGACTTCGTCTCTTCAAGATGAAGCTACATCAGTCGACGGACCGCCGGTCTTTAGCTTTGGGAAGGTAAAAATCCAACAACCATAGATTTTCCCTTAAGTGTTGGTCTTTTATAAAATAAAATGTGATTTTAAGCAATTTCCACAGTAGGATCTTCTTAGATCTCCTCCACACGTTTTGGAGTCGATCTCGTCATCCTACGAGCTACGGTGAGCTCGGATCTAGCAATGGAAGGTGAAAGGTGTCCATCTTATAGCACTGAGGGATGACAGATCACTGGTCATCCATTCTGCATGATTAGAATGGAGAGTCATGATTTAATTTGCTAGATTTCTTGATTTACTCCTTTAAAAATCACAGGATTAATCTCAGTCGTCCGATCTGAGATTGGATGACGAGGATGAAATTAAATCCGCCGTTGCTGAGTCAACTGTCACGTCTGACACTTTAAATAACCTATCCCTGGCGTCATGTGAAAAGCACTGTCACGTCAACTTTGACATGACGTCGATGATTTTGGAGGTTAATTAAGCATTAAAAATAATTAAATGGGAAAATTTTAAAAATCATAACTAATTGTAGAAAATTTTTAAAAATACAAATAAACCTATTTTAAAAAAAGTTAGGCAGAGGAAAATTTAAGAAAAATAAAATCTCTAATGTTTGATTAGTGAATAGTGCTTAATTAGGGTTTGAAGTTTAGGCTAATTACCCTAATTAAGGCTTAATTACTTGACTAATTGATCCCAAATTTGGTGGATTAATTTTATGGGATGTCCCTTGCCTCCCATAATTTTCTTGGAATTTATTGACTATATAATTTAAAGAATTTAAATTCTTAATCCTAATTATCCACCTTAATTAATTTTCTATTTATTAAAATTGCTAAATAATACAAATTAAATGATTAATGGTAAATAATCACTACAAATAGTGGAAATGGTGAGGGAAAATAATTAAGACCTCTTTCCTAATTATTTTTCTAATTGTATTTCCTTAGGAGGGTTAATTAATTCCTGACTTAATTAGGTAATTAATGATAAAGTAAAAAATAAAAAAAAATTATGATTGGTTCAAATAATTCAAGTATGATTCATGGGTTTCCTTTATGTCTTTAATAACATAAAGTCCTTAAGGGAATTATGGTTAACCTATAGGTGTGAGAAAACTATAAGAGTACTTAGCTTAGATTCTTTCCTTAATCTAATTAATTATTAAGCATGAGCCTAATTACATTAGATCCCCATAAGTGCATTACAAATTTTAATTTCATAAGCATATCATTGGAGACTCATGTTTAAATGGTTAATTAAATTAAAGAAGTTTACAGAAGGATAATTAAATTGATTACTTAATGATTTGAATTTAATCAATCCATGAAGTTTACTTAATCACTTTTCCTTAATCACATTAAGTTACTAATGTGGGATGGGGTAAAAACTAAGTTTCTTTTCTTTTCTTTAGGTTTTAATAATTTAAACTCCAAAATCAAATTTTATAAAATAACTTTGATTGATCTTAAAGAAGTTTATTTGACTTGATTTTTCTTAAGAATTAATTTGATTGAATGTATCATGTGACAATGTTTAGTTATTCCTTTTCAATCATTATAAATTTTCAAGCCATTTGTATCATGCATTCATGTTTTCAAACAAAAAGAATCAAATGAATATGGCTATGTATATGTAAGTTACATGTGTTGAATTAATCTTACTATATGGTGTGGCTATTATCACTAATAAATCTCAAATTATTTTCAAAATTATAAGTCAATGACGAAAATATAAGTTAATGTTGGCTATAAATATTTAATGAGATCTACATTTACTTATAATTTAAGCATGATAAAAGAATATTTTATTTTCATAATTCATATGTATGTTTATAGTGTTTGAATATTAGCAAGTATATAGTCTAGACATCCCAGGAATATGAAGCTTTAAGTAACCCCCAAGGAGGTCTTAGAACATCTCACTCCCTTGTTTAACAATGGCACTTACTTGCTTAATTGCATTCATATATGTACATGTATTAGAATTTGGATAGAACTTTATTTTACATGAATAAATAATTACTTATAATACAATATTTACATGATTTTCATTCATATACTTGTGTTTAGCTTCATATGTATTTAAGATAGTAAGTATATAGTCTAGACATCTTGGGAACACAAGGCTTTAAGTAGCCCCAAAGAGGTCTTAGATTACCTCACTTCCCTAGTTTAACAATGACACATACTTTCTTAAATATCTAATACATGTGTATCTATATTTAGTTAATGAATGAAATCTCTCTTTTCTACCAAAATACATGCATTAACAATCATTCAAGTATTCCAAAAACACACAAAAAATACACACACACACACAATAATAATAACACACACATATATATATATATATATATATATATATATATATATATATATATATATATATATATATATATATATATATATATATGCATGTATATATATGCTAAATTTAGTATCATAAATAATAAAAATGAAAACATATGCATGTTATTAATGATGAAAAGGAATGATGGAATGTAATCCATGTGATAATGATTCAATTTCATTAATCCTAAGATGCATTTCATGTTTGAATAAGATTCTTTAAGGGTAACACAAACTTAGGTTCAATAAAAATGCTTAATAAGTCATTCACTAAGAAACCTAAAGCTATAATAATACACCTTTAGGAAATGACTTAGGATAGGGGTGAAGGAGGTCAAACCTCTTTCCTCTATTTATAATAAATAGATATTAAATAAGAATCAAATGAAACAAAGAAAATACAAATTAAAATTAATCAATCCTCTTAATAACTTGAAGTGGAACATCCCAATGTTTAACTTAAATAATTTCAAACTTTAGATAATCATAATCTTATAGCCCAACTAAGACATACCACATCAAACCTTAGCACACACATTAGAATACTAAGTCAGTCAATTCTAGCCTTAGGTTAGGAGAGTATGTGATGGTGTTATATTTTATTTTATGATGTAATATTTTAGACTGGATGTTAGATTGATAATATCCTAATAATATTTTTTTTGCAGGGGATGGTACTAAAGGGGTCACTAAAATAATAAATAAATGTAAATGTTCTTTCTTACAGGAAGCCTATGCTCCTAAGCATAATCTAATTATGACACTTGGGCTTGGTTACCCATGTGCAGGGTGCTAAGTCAAAATATATAAAATATAATTACTTAGTTTGTATGTTTGTTTAGCTAACATCTATTTTGCATGTATAGTTAGATTTTATTTTCCATACATATGTAATTTTTGCAAATAGGATTAGTGTTATAAGGCTTAGATGGGCAATGGCTAGGAGGCAAAGACTTGGGAGGCCCTGTGAAGCTGGAGCAAACTAATCTAAAAGAAAGAAGTGGAATGAAGATAAAGAATGAGGACCCCCATATCATCTATTTCATTATAATTATAATATTCTTTTTTTTATAATCTGGGTTATATAAGGGTAGGGCTCAGCTACCCCCATAGCCTATTCTTTTTTTTATTCTTTCTAAAAATATGTGTGTTTGATTGTTGTGTTTAAATTCTACAATAAAAATGACATATTTTTCATTGGTTTCTTAAAGTTTGATGATTGAATGTGTGGCTTGGATGCAATAGGATCTTTAGGATACAATTATTTTTTCTATCCCAATTAAACAACTCATGATCAAATTTTAAATATAACTCACAACCTCACTTTAAAACCTATGTTTATAATCAAGATAAATAAAATATTTTAGCAACCCCTTAGATGAATGTTGAATGTTATAACATCATGCATATCATCTTGCTTCATTCTTGAATAGGGAGGGCTTCCATTCTTGCTCAATAGGGGAATGCTTGACCTTTGAGGGCATCCCTTGTAGTTGAGAATACCTCATCCCTTTGATTTAGCCCATAACTTTATTTTATCATGCATATAGGCATAATTGTCCCAAGCCTTAGTCCAAAATGAATGTGTCAAAATTGTGTAAAATATTATAAATTTATGCATTTGTCTAAGTCATGATTTCATGCCAATCATGCCCATAACTCTAGTTTCTTTCTTAATTAAATAACAATCTAACTATCTTGCATGTACATAAGATCAACCTACATGGTTTTGAAGCACATGAAGTGTTAGATGGCATCCACTCCAGGCGGTTGCAAGTCTAGAAGAGTCGGGATGGGTTTATCTTCTCTTGTGGAGGTAAATCATTATGTCCCATTTCTTGATTAGACTTAGGTTGTGCCTTTAGCTTATGCTAAATAATCTAGGTTTAGGTTTTAAGGTAACTTATTTCTTTCAGGTTATGAGTATAAGTCCCCACCTCTTAAGTATTTTCATAATCTTTTGTTAATGGACTATAAGCCCTATCATTCTAATAAAGATTCCAACTTAAACAACAGTAAATTCTCTCTTTCAAAAATGTAAAGCCTCATTGTAGGATAGATTGGGGCACTCACTAGGCTTCTTAGTATCATGGGTGCACCATACTTATCCACCTTTAGAATCCATAAATAAGTCTTTCCACTTGAACTCTCCCACTTGACTTTCATAAATACCCAATCTTTGATAGTCTAACTTTGAAGTCTTCAGGAATATTTATTGACTACATTAATCAAGAATTTTCTTAGTAAATTCCAATTTTATAAGATGTAATTAACTATGAGAGCTTGCTTCCACATGGAACTAAAGAACCTGACATAAAATAAACACTTTTACTTCTCCATGTAAAGTAGGGGAAAGATCTTTGGTATATATGAAGACTTGCATTAGGACTCTTTATTAGGTGATTAGTTCCATTGTAGGATGATATTTTCATCTTTCGAGGTGGGACATCATACCTTAATGTCATACTCGATCACTTCAATAAGTACTCCCTAAGATCTAGTGGTGTCCTAACGACTCCAAATTAAAATACCACATATTTTTCTAATGACTCCACTAGGGAGAGTTCCTCTTTCCATTTTTAGTAGTCAATCATTACCTCTAAACATTGATAGTGGACTTATATTTTATATAAGTCCAAGACTACCATTCTTTCCATTGGACATCTTACTTATTTCTTCTTAAAGCAAGGTGGCCAACATCCTTTAGTTTTACGATCTCACTCCAGTAAGTCTTAAACCCCTATTGGACCTCCAATAGGTAAAAAAAGTAACAATTGAAATCATCTAAAAATAAATTAAACAAAATCAGGAGCCTCTTGCCACTAGCTTTGCAAAGTAAGGTTCATCCAACATTTTCAAGATTCAATTGAACTCACTTATTTTGAAGTTCAAAACATTCCTCTCCAAAATTACAAATCTCTCTAACACACATATGAACCCCATTTAATATAACCAAGTTTGTTAAATGAGGGTTCCAATTTAAAAGTCAAATTAACAACAACAATTAAAGAAAAAATTTAATCCTATGTCATTCATTTCTCAACAACAAAGAAAAAAGCCCCATTCTCATTCCCCTTAAGCAATCAAGTGTCATGTCTTCCGGAAAGCTCATCTTTTCATTCATCTTGGGTGTGTATTTGGCCATGGATCAGCCATACTCACCTCATCTCCCATCATCAAGTTTGGGTTGGGCTTTGAGCACTTCAAAGTCACATGTGATGGACCTGCCCTCAGTATTGTTAGTAGGGAGGAGGTGGCTGACAGTAATCCATTTCTTTAGTTTAATTTCCATTCAGATTCTTAGTTCCCATCTTTGAAGAGGAAAGCCTTAGAGGTTTTCTGCCATAAGTACCATCTATACCTACCATAGCTTCACTTAGGACTAGTACTGCCTCTACAACATCCTCAGTCCTTAAGGGGAAGTCTATTCTAGCTTTTGAGATTGTCTTCCCACCTTTGAGGTCAGTTCTAGCTCTTGCCTTGAACCTTTTACCAAGACTTATCACCGTAATAAGAATAGAAAAATTAAGAGTATAAGAAAGTTGAGGAGGCCTCCCATGTAGCTGAAGAGGGATCCATTCATGAAACCTCTCTCCTTTTTTGTGGCAGTAAGTTTCACCCCCTTTCAGTTGTAGAGGGAGAGGAGGATGTTAGGAAGATTGCATCATCACCCCCATGACCCGTAGAATATGAGACACTAGATAGGGAGAGGAGAAAGCCTTATGTTGGCGAGATTCATGCCTAGGAGAGTAGGGAGAGTCCACTACTTTACATGATATGAGATAAGTAATCCTTAGGAGTGTTAATGATCAGATCGATAGGGAGAAGGCCAAAGAGGCCAGGATTGCTGCCCAAGCGAGCAAGAGAGACAAGAGGAGGTTTGCTAGACCATCGGTGGCTTCAGCTTTGATTGACCATTCCGATCAGTGAGCTGATAGAGTCGATCACTACGACAAGATAATTATTACTAGTTCCAATCGTAGGAGAAGACCTTCGGAGGAGAGGCAACCAATGTCACCACCATCACACCGCTCCACTAATCAACCATCGTCAGCCATCCATGTTCCATCATTTGAAGTGCCCACTATGTATCATAAGTCAACATATGAAGAGAAATCATTCCCCATGATGATACGATTATGTCCCAAGGACCACACTTCATCAACTCCACCAGTTGAGGTGAGGCCGACCTACCCCACTCAACCTTCTATCCCAATGGTGGAGAAGGAGTGGCCCAAGAGCGTCATGGTCGCTCCACCACCTCAGCCAGAGGAGAAGGAAGGAGGGGATACCAGGTTGGCCCCCATGATTATCTAGCCGGTTAAAGATAGCACTCCCCCCATTCATAACATATAGTGCATCACTTCTTTAGAGCACGGTCCAATTGTGAGTTACCACTCAACATATGTCTTAGTAGTCTCGGGTAGAGTGGATGATAAATCATTAGAAGAGATTTCAGAGGACTATCATGCCGCGATGAGGCAAATAGTTAGAGATGATCAGTCTAATCAAGAGGAGGGTATGATATACTTTAATGCTGATGAAGATTGCCTTTTGGATGATACTATTGAAATCTATATGGTAGATACCCAAGGATCCTTGCATAGGGAGCAGCTTAGCTAGGAAGCTCATGGCATTGTAATTAAAACATGTGAGGCATCAGATTCAATTCAATGCCTTCTCCAATAAATCAAACTCAAAGATAATCAGATTGATAGGATGGAGAGGAGAGTGGAGGAGTTTATGGTAGTGGCCTTAGCATTATAAAACTAAGCACATGTCTCACAACCCACTCCTATGGAGGTCAACAGACCCGAGTTGGTGCACATCTTAGATCATCCCAAGAGCACTACTCCTATGGATGAGAATACCGGTAGCTTGCATAGGAATGTAACCAATAGTATCTCCATGCATGAAAAGACATGGCATGGTAAAAGTGAAGGAAGTGAAGCCCAAGGGAGTTCATCAATTCTAAAGGGTAGTACCCGGGAATTGATGTTCAATACCCCAAGGGTTTTGTGCCACCAACCTTCAAAGTATTGATTGCAGTGGAAACCAAGGCAACATATAACATATTTTAGAGCCAGTTCTTGTAATGTCGGTGGTGATGCCTTATTTTTTTTTTGGCATTTGTTAGTAACCTTTCTGGAGTTTCCTTTGATTGGTACGTCAAACTTCCTAACAATTCGATGAAGTCTTTTACAGAGTTAGAGTAGCTCTTCATTAAGAGATTCATAGGAGCTCAACAAAGAGTAATTATAGGGGACCTCGTTGTAGAGAAATAAAAACTCAATGAGTCCCTTATTGATTATATTCTCATATGGTGAAATCTAAGTATGAAATGTGAATCACAGTTACAAGAGCAGCATGCCATTAAAACTCTTCTCAAGAATATTCATGGCCCAGATGCCTTCATGCTTAAAGGATTTACCATAAAGATATTTGAAAAACTAATCAGCAAGGTGGCTAACTTACAAGAAGAAGCCAAATAGTTACCCATCTTAGACCAGTCGTCCAAGCACAAGCCCCATAAGGTGTTTGAGAAGAAGTCGAGACAGTAGTGGCAGAGGATAAGGGGAAACAACTAGTGATAACATGATTTGAGAGGCCTAGATTTCAGCAGCCTCCACTCAGCCTCCTCTTCCACTACCTCAGCCACCACAAAGGCCATCATATAGCCCATGTAGTAGCGATACAATATCCGCCCCAAGTTGCTACTTTCCACCACTCTTATCAATAAGCTTAATAAGCCATACTCATTCAAGAGGAAGGTAGTGAGGATAATTTTCAAGAACCTTCTTAAGAAGCCTGATTTGTAGCTACCCAAGTCTAGAAAGTAAGAGGAACTAGGTAGGAGTGATGATCCAAACTACTACCCCTACCACCGCATGCTAGACCATGGCTTAAAGGATTATTTTACCTTCAAGGATTGGCTTGAGCGTAGCTAAAATTCAGGAGCCAAAGTTATCTCAAATGAATACTTTGTAAAACAAGCTTTTGGTTTTATTAAAGTAGTCTTTGGAGATACATCCAATCCTCTTAAGACAAACTAAAGGTTAGGATATCTCTTTATTTTGTACCTCTAAGAAGATAGTATTTAAAATAAAGAAGAAACTTTCTCTATAGGTGCCTGACTTTGTTCAGACATCCAATGCTAAGGAAGGTCTTCCAGTTATGAGGAACAACTCGGGGAGGGCGGAAGCCCAGCAGCAACAACAACCATCGTATGCCCAGTATAGTTCCATAGCATCACCACCATCTAAGTCTAGCATTTTTCCTCCCACCATCATAGCTACCACTTCTAATTTCTCCACTACCACCAACAAGAGCGTTGTATCTATGGATGAGGGCACAAGCCACTCATGCTGCTTACTTTACTTAACTTACAATGTACCACCTCCAAAATTTAACAAATCAATGAAGAAGAATGATTCTTCTTACATATTATCTACTTTTGAAGATCTCAGTGATTTTATTTCTATTGATAACTCTCCAAGTCATACAATAACAATCTAAATAATTCTGATCAATTTCATTCTAATTTAGAAATAGATTATCCTTTTTTGAATATTCAGGGTTCACCACTTGAGATTAATTTGGAGTCATCTGACTTCGATGATCTTTCAAGAGAAGTTGTAGGTATACCTAATGAGCAGGTAGAACTTTCCACAAGCTCCTCCTCACAAGAAGTTATTGAAGTCAACCTCCATAGTGGTAAAGCTCTACCTCTATGGTAGCACTTCAAGATAAAGGTAAATAAGTTATTGGTTAGAAGATAGCCCCTCCATAAAATGCTCCAACCTTAGATATGCTTTTGGAGGACCAACCCAAAGTTGATTACAATGTCCTAGCACACCTTAAAAAGTTGCCATCTAAGTTAAGCATATATGACACCCTTATTTTATCCAAAGAAATGAGCGAGTCACTAGTCAAAACATTGCTTGACCCTAAAATATGCTTAGCTCACCTGGCCGCTATTGATCCAGCTGAAGAAGAGGCATGTTTTTCAAAGGAAGTCCTAGGAGTCACATTCTCAGATGAAGACTTACTGTTGGGGACAATAGAACATAATCACCGTGGATGTTGGCAAGTCAAGTTATCCAGAGTGTTGGTTGATCCGGGTGCATCAATAAACATTATGAGTCTAAGAACTCTTGCCTACTTGAGTATCAACATATCTAAACTTCAAGCAGAGAAGATGATGTTGAAAGGATTTAATGAACAAGGCGAGAGAGCCTTAGGTTCCATAGTGTTTCCTTTGGAGATAGATGATTGAAAAACAAAAGCCAAGTTTATATAATAGTTTCTAATACATCTTTCAATGCTTTTCTAGGGTGACCTTGGATACATGAGAATAACATAGTTTCATCCTCCCTATATCAGTGCATCAAGTTCATCATGGATGTGATGGAGTATTGTGTCAAATGAGATATCAAGTCATTTATAGTACATGAGATCAGGATTTATGAGAATGTGGCCTATTACCTCCTAAGAAACAAAATGTCTTCTCTCATGAACTTAGTTACAATCAAAAAGAAAAAGAAAAGGAAAAGGAAAAAAATAAAGGAAAGAAAAAGAAAAAGAAAAGAAAAAAAAAGAAAAGAAAAGGGAATGAGAGGAAGACCTTAGGGAGGATATGAGATTAGATTTCACCCATAGTTTGTTACTCCATTCAAACAAGTGGGTAGGATAATATGACCTCTATCATGATGAGGAATAAGCAGATTCAAAGGGAGCCCCAAAGGTGGAAGACCTCCATACCTACCACCGACTAGGAGATTCATCTGAATATCCAAGAGTACACTTGCTATCTACATAGACTTAGAATCTAGTACAGAGGATGAGTCCTATGCACACCGGCTAACTTTTTGCATCAATAGATCCCGTTGGAGGTGACACTAAAGCTTATAGTGATGAAGACTAGGTCTCCAAGCAAAGCATGAATGTATCTAAGTCTCTCTTATGTGAAATTGTTAGGGAACATTTGGGTGCCTTAGCTCTAACCCCACTTTCCTCACAAAAAGTTGAGAGTTTGGTAGTTAAGAAAGCTCCCAAGATATGTGCAAATACTAAACCCCACAGGATTTATCTAGAAGCAACATCCTCAAGCCAAGAAGTTGATGTTGAGCTTAAGGATGAATCATTTAAATAATTAATAGAACTTCCTTTTGATTGGTGCTCACCTTGTGTTCTTAACTTAGCAAAGAAGGGTCTAATTCTACACATATGATCTAAGCACAGGTCAGAGTACTTTGAAAGATTATGTGACAATAAATGCAAGAACTCTCAATCAAGACCCATACCAGGCTTTGGTACAGTACGTCCAATGGACAATTATGATTACTCCCTGGTCATCATTAATCATCTGGGATATGATAGGTTCTTCAAACCACATTAACTCATATGAGGTGTGTTAGAAACTTTAGATGATCTAGATGATCTCCAAGTCAAAGATGCACCCCCAAAATTTGAAGAAGAAATCAAATCAACCATCGATGAACTCAAAGAAATCAACTTGGGATGAAGACATTCTACGCCTGACATACATCAGTTCCTTGTTGAATGAATCTAAAACCAATAACTTAGGTAGGCTACTAACTGAGTTTAAGGATTGCTTTGAATGGAGTTATGATGAAATGCCCAAATTATCTTATGAAGTAAAGGTTCATAAGCTAACAATACTGCCTGACACTAACCCCATCAAGCAAGCTCCTAGATGCATGTGATCTGACATTAAAAATAAGTCATTTCTAAAGTTAAGAAATTTATTGATGTTGGTTTCATCCACGAAAAAATACCCCATCTGGTCGGCTAGTGTCATTCTAGTTAAGAAGAAGAATGACCAATTTAGTATATGCATCGATTTTATGGATCTCAACAAGACATGATCAAAATACAAATTTCCATTATCAATACAAGAATTGATGGTGTACATTGCCTCATCTCATGCCATCTTATCTTTCATGGATGGTTCATCTGGATATAACTAAATAAAGATGACACCTAAAGATGAAAGGAACACTACCTTCAGAACTCCGATCAAAATTTATTATCATAAGGTCATACCTTTTGACCTTAAAAATACTGGCGCTACATACCAGTGGGCCATGACTTAAATTTTTGATGAACTCATTCACCACCAAGTTGAATGCTACGCTGATGATCTCATGGTCAAAAGTAAAGAAAAAAAAGATAATATATTTGACTTGAGAGTAATTTTTGAGCAATTAAGATAATATAATCTCAGAATGAATCCTCTGAAGTGTGCATTCAGAGTAACTTCAAAGAAGTTCCTAGGGTCCATTGTTCGACACCTCAAAATTGAAAGCAACCTAGAGAAGATTAAAGTGATATTAAAAATGTCACCCCTTAAAAGTCTAACCCAACTCAGATCATTCTAAGGGAGGTTGGTGTATCTAAGACGCTTTATCTTCAACCTATCAAGTAGATGTCAACCATTCTTAGCACTGGTCAAGAAGGTTGAAAAAATTTAAGTGGGATGATAAATGATAGCATGCATTTGAAAGCATCTAGTAATATCTGATGACATCACCAATCCTAGCTACCCCTATCCCAGACAAACCTCTTATACTCTACACTATTGCATTAAATGACTCCTTAGCACTTTGTTAGACCAACTCAATGACAGGGCAAAGAGAATGCACTCTACTATCTCAGTCATCATCTGATACCTGCTGAGGCAAACTATCTCCCCATTAAAAAGCATTGCCTAGCTTTAATCTTTGTAGCTCAGAAGCTAAGGCATTATATGCTCTCTCACAAAGTAAACTTGATTTCCAAAGTCAACTCATTGTAATATCTCATAACATGGCTGACACTATGTAGACGGTTGGCACGATGGTCCATGATTTTATCATAGTTTAACGTCATATTCGTACCCCTCCATGCGGGTGAAGGGACAAACACTTGTGGACTTCCTTGCAGCGCATCCACATCTTGGAAATTCTTCTCTTAGTGATGATCTCCTAGATGAATAAATCATGAACTTAGGGGATACAAATATTCACCGCTGGGAGATGTATTTTGATGGTACGACTTCCTCTTAAAGAGGAGAAGAAATCCATTCTCCCAAGTAAGGCAGGGATAGGGATTGTCATCCTTATGCTAGATCGTGATATGATGAGGTTCTTATATTATCTATCTGAGCATTGCACCAACAATGAAGCCTAATATGAGGCTTTGATCACAGATCTGGAGCTATCCATCTCACTAGGAATCCATAATATCAATATATTTAGGGATTCACAATTAGTTGTCAACCAGATCACTGGGTCCTATAAGATCTTAAAGCCCAAGCTCAATCACTACCACAAGTATACTATGGAGTTACTAGTCCAAATCTTATAGGTCATAATCTATAAGATTCTCTGAGGAGAAAATGCCATAGTTGATGCCTTAGCCAAGCTTTCCAAAGAGTTGGCGTGTCCGGAGGATGGGTCAATATCAATAGAGGATCACAATAGATAAGTCCTGCCTCTTATTGATGTTGAACTCATCAATAGATACTCTCTTGAAAGGGAGGTTGCTATAAAAAAGATGAGTAGTTGGATTGGAGGCAACCATTTATTGATTATCTAAATAAAGGTAAACTACCTCAAGAGAAATCTCAAGCCCATCAAGTGAGACAAATGACACTCTCCTATGCCCTCGTGGATGGTGTCTTATACCGATGATATTTCGATTATATGTGGTTATGTTTTTAGACAAACATGAAGCTCATATGATTGTGATTGAGGTACACTCATGATTATGCGGAGCTCAACAATTCGGTCCTAAGATAAAAGCCAAAATCAAAAGACTTGGGTATTACTGGCTAATGATGATCACAGATTATATGGACTTAGTGAAGCACTGCCACCAATGCCAAGTATATTGAGTGGTCCTACACAAACCGCCGAACATTCTACATTCAACCTTGGCCTCATGGCCATTCGAGTGTTGGGGCGATGACATAGTGGGTTCGATTGATCATCCTTCATCTAAGGGCCACCGGTCCATTCTCCCAGCTACGGACTACTTTTCCAAGTGGGCAGAGGCGAATTCACTTAGGGATGTTAAAGCTCAGCATGCACTCCAATTCTTTAAAAACCATGGTGTCTATAGATTTGGAGTACCCTGCCGAATCGTATATGATAATTGTATTGCCTTCAAGATCACTAAATCAAGATCACTAAATCAATAACATTGTTTGGATACATAATATAGATTGGAGATACTCTACCATTGACTACCCACGAGTGAACGATTTAGTAGAAGCCTTCAACAAAACTCTCATCCAAATACTCAAGAAGATGCTCAATGACAACAAGCGACAGTGGCATGAATAGTAAGTTGAAACCATATGTGCTTACCGTACTACCTACAAAACTCCAACATAATATACCCCTTTCTCTTTAGTGTATGGGTTCAAAGCCATTCTAACATTAGAAGTCTAGCTCCCATCACTACAGATAGCTATAGGTAATAAAATCTCTATTGAACAGAACACCAAGCTGCAGTTAGAAGAACTCAAAGGTTTAGAAAAAAGATGCTTACAAGCAGGCCAGGACCTCGAGTTGTACGAAGAAAAAATAGTTTAAGCTCATAACAAGTTGGAGAGCTTATTTTAGTTCTAAGGAGACCAATTATGGCATGTCGAAGATGGGAGGAAAGTTTGAATTTACTTGGGAAGTCCCTTTCACCATAGAAAAGGCTTACCAGGGTGGATCTTACCAACTCATAAATCACAAAGGCAAATGCCTGATGCTCCCATTCAATGAGTTTTATCTAAAGAAATATTATGCATAACCAATGTCCAAAAATAATTTTCTATTAATAAAAACTCTATTTTGATCAATCTTTTCTCCAAGTTAAAAATATTGTCAATTACCAAATTCTCGATGTGTTTAGGGTAGGTGTAAGAGAACCCGGGCGGGATCATATCCCTTATTGGCATAACACAAATGCAAAATAAATCAAACATAAATCCAATAAACCTTAGGTTGCTTTGAGTCAAGATAAGACCTCTTGCGACCCTTACTCAGTAGCTGCTCTAAGTCGGGCTCAACCCACTACTTGGTTTGTGTGTATCCCTAGTGATTAATTTTAGCTTAAGAGAATGTGAGACCCCATGTTTTTTTCATAGCTTGACCATTACAAATTGATTGGGGCCTTGTTAGTTTGGTATGTCTTATTCCATGATCAACAAGCTACCCTGATGGTTAGCTTTTCTTAAGAAGATGTGAGTCCCTGAGATTTCTTCTTGGCCTAACCACCATGCACTGGCTAGGTCCGAGAATATATCTGAGGATTAAGGCACGACCCCTAGTGGCCCCTCTTTCTCTTGACTACTTCAAGCTTGGGTTCAATCCTTCTTTGTGACTCCCCACTTGGTAATCATCCTAGGTCGGATAGTAGTTGTCTAATCGATGACAAACTATCCCAATGATCAGTCCTGCTTATGAAGAAATGAGTCTCTGATGCTTTCTTTCTAGATTGATCATTGCAAATCGATGGGCACCTTAGGTTGGATGGTGTTTGCTTTCTGACAGTAACCCACCCAATGGAAAACACTCAGGTTGATGTGAGTCCCCATGCTTTCTCCCTGAGTTGGATGCATATACCTATAGGCTTTGTAATTTGGGATTAGGATAAGACCCCAAGTAGCACCTTCCTTATAGGCATTCTATTAGGATTACATTTTTCACGACCCCATCTAGACATGACCTAGGTTACTATTGGATTGGACAGTTCCTCTTTCATAGTAACCACCCTTGTGGTTGGAAGTTCTGTACTGCGGATGTACAAATTATCCCTTAGGCCAGTAAATCTAAGATAGGCTAAAGCCCCATGTAGCTCCTTTTTAGTGTGGCCCATCATAAACCAATAGGGTCTACGCTAAATAAATAAATAAACAAATAAAATTAAATCTCTTGTGGTTTAAAATAAGACCCAAAGACACCTCTTCCCATGGTGTTTTAATTTGGAGTTGTTGAGATACCACACAGATCTTAGGGGGTACTTATTGAAGTGATTGGGTACGACATCAAGGTATGATGTACCATCTCAAACTATTGAAACATCACTGTGGTGTTTATTTTTAAATATATTTATTGGAGGGACACCATGCAGATATGAGGTTGTACTTATTGAGGTACTCGGATATGACATCAAGGAATAGTGCACTATCTCAAAAAATGGAAATCACTATCCTATAATGGACCTAATCACCTAATAAGGACTCTCAAGGAATGATGGGTCTTCAAATATACCAGAGATTTTCTCCCTACTTTACATGAATGAATAAAGCAGGGTTTATTTAAATCGGGTTCTAAATTTCTCTATGAGGGCAAGCCCTCATAGTTAATTACATCCTAAGAAAGGTGAATTCTTTAAGAATACTCTTGATTAAAGTAAGCAATTATTATCTCCAAAGATTTCAAAGATATGACTATCAAAAAATTAGCTATGTTAGAAAATCAAATGGGATAGAACAAAAAAGGAGAGACTTATTATCAAAACCAAAGGGAGATGGGTAGGGAATACTCATGATACTAAGAAACCTAGTGAGCATTCCAATCTATCCTATGGTTGGGCTTTATATGTTTGAAATTGAAGAGAATTATATATTTGAGTTGAATTTTATTAGATTGTTAGGACTTATAATCCCACGATACAAGATTGTAGAAATACCTAAGAGGTGAAAATTTATGCTTGTAGCTTGATGGAAACAACAACATCAGATTCTAAATCTAGAAATCTTTGGCATGAATTAAAGAGCGACTTAAATCTAAACGAAGATGGGTATATGGTTTACCTCCACAAGAGAGGATAAATCACTGACTGTTGGGCTTACAACCGCCTAGAGTGACAGCCAACCAACTCCTCCTATGTTTTAAAATCATGTGGTCAAGTCATATGATTTTGCAAGATGGTTAGGTTGTTTTTATTAGAAAGAGACTAAAGTCTTTAAACCACTCCCTAAGAGACTAGAACATGAGTAGTATGAGTAATGACTTAGTCTAATGCAAATCTTATCAATTTTTATTTGATTTTTTACTCTTTATTTTGACAAAGGTTATAGGATTTTTATATGCCTACAAGCATGATGAAATATGGTTATTGGCTAAATCAAAAGAATGAGGTGTTTTCCACCACAGAGGAGACCCTCAAAGGTCAAGTCTTCCCTTATTATGCAAGGATGGAAACCCTCTCTTAGCTAAAGTGAAATAAGATGACATGCATGATATTAAGTATACAACATCCAACTAAGGAGTTGCTAAATCTTTTAATTATTTTAATTTAGTGCCTAGGCTTTATATGAGGTTATGAGTTATTTAAAAAGTTTAGTTATAAGTTGTAATTGGGGTAGAAAATTTATTTTTTCTAAGAGCCTAATCGGATCCAAGCCACACATTAAATTACCATATATGAAGAAACTAGAAAAAGACATGCCATTTCTATTGCATAATTAACAACAAAGCATCAAACAATTTATAAACCCAACATAAAAGAATAATAGGTGTTTGGCACCATCAGACAACCCTAAAAGATAAAAATAAAATGAAGCTCTACCCTTATACAACCCGGTATATAGAAGAATAATTACAAATACAAATAAATAAATGCTATGGGGATCTTTAGGTTTTATCGTCTTCTTTTCCTTCTTTGTTTGGATTTGCTTGCTTCAAAGGCATCACAGGGGCCTCTCAGGATAAAGCCTTCTAGCCACCAGTCATCCTAATCTTCCATAACACTAATCCTAACTCCTAATACAAGATTACATTAAAAAAAAAAAGTAAATCTAACTACACTTGTAAAATAAGTGTTAGCTAAATATACCATACAACCCAAGCAGTTATATTTATAATTTAGACTTAGCACTCTGCACATGGGTTACAAAGTCTACCTATCCTAACTTTGATTATGCTTAGGGGTTAAGCAACCTATAAAAGAGAGCATTTATATTTATTTTTAAGCACCCCTTAAGCACAATCTCCTATAGAAGATATAGTTAGGCTAATCATGGACTAACATCAAGTCTATGAAGCATACGCCCTAACATCTAGTCTATAATAATACATTATAAAACCAAACATACATCAAATCAGGTAGTGCCATAACATAAAGCTACTAAATGTTGACCTAATATAAGGTGTGTGTATATAAGTTTGTGTGGTACGCCTTAACTAGGCTTTGTTATAATTTTCTAAGTGAGAAAGGATTTAATTTGAAGGATGGTTTCACTTTAAGTGGCTTAATTGATTTGTAACTTTTACTTAATATTTTATTTTGTTTCATTTTGCCTACACTTAACAACTAAGTGTTATAAAGAGAAGAAAATAGAAGATCACTCTCTTTTATCTATACCTTAAGTTACATCTAAAGCAAATTAATTAATTAATTCTCTTTAATGAATGGCTTATTACATATTTTAAATTAATCCTAAGTTTAGGTTCACTTTAAATAATCTCATTCAATAAGAGAGGCATCTAAAATTAATTGGAATGAACTACTATTACATGACCCATATCCATTCATTTATTTCGATCATATATATAACATGCATATGATTAAGCCCTAAACATATCTATACATGCAATATATTTTGGCACACTTAAATGAAAGATGCATAAAATGAGTTTTATAAAAAAGTGGATTTTCATTCATTAGCTAAATACACATTTAAATGTATGAAAGTTTTAGGCAAATACGTTGCAATTATTTTGCACCAGGGGAGTAAGGTGGGAACCTCATTGGGGCAACTTAAAGCTGTGCATCCCCGGAATGTCTGGACTAATATACTCACTATTCTTAGATACATATGGATGTATAAGCAACTATAAGAATAGAAAACCATGCAAAAGTAGAATTTAATTTAATTGATTTATTTATGTGAATGAATTAAAGCTTTATCTAAGTTCTAATGTCAAAATGCATAAGAATGAAATAAAACGGGTACAGCCATTATTTTTCACAATGGAAGTGAGGTAGGAACCTTCTTAGGACTACTTAAAGTCATGCGTCTCCAGAATGTCCAGACTAATATACCCACTAACATTCTTACATATGCAAATCAACATATGAATGAATGAAAGGAACTTCACTTCATACACTAAGCTTATATTCACACACACCTCTAATGTATGTATAACTAATGTCATGACATGTATTATTATTCATTAATAAACTTTTGAAAATATATTTGAGATTTAATAGTGATAATAGCCACACATATTTTTAATTAAGCAAACACATGCAAATTTGACATAAAGAAAAATATTTCATTTAATTAATTTTTGAAAAGGATGAATGCATGAATCACAAGTGGAATACAACATTTAATACAATTGGAGAGAAATAAAAAAACATAAGCACATAATTTCATTCAATCCAATCAATTCCTAAGGATAACCATATTTAATAAGATTATTTAAAATAAACCAAAGTTCCTTAATGACATTTTAGATTTCATGTTTGATTTGATTTTAAAAAAATGTGAAAAAGAGGCTCTAATCCTAATCCCATTCCCCATATGTGAATTAATTTGATTTAATAGAAAGCAATTTGGTTGATTTTATGGATTGATTAAGTTAAGCATGGATTAAATCAATTAATTAACCCTTACTTATGTTATCTTAAGAAATTAATTAAATAATTATGAACTAATATGATATGGAAAATAAATTGAAAAGTAACTAGCAATACTCCTATGAAATGAAAGAGGCCTAATGCAATTAGCTCATAATCATTTAATAATTAATCTTAAAGAAGATACTTAATTACTCTTATGATTTTATCACACATGTGAGCTAACTATAATTTCATTAGCTCTCTTCAGGTTATTGAACACCTAAAGCTCTACCCAAATGGATTAAGGCAAAAAAATCAGATTTAAGTAAATTTTTACAAATAAATTAAACCAATTGATCCTTTAATTTACCCCTCCTAAAAAGAGAATAGCCAAAATTAATAATTATCTTGAAATGAGATGAGCTTAAGGGAAAAGTTAGGCGAAAGAGGTGCCCACCTAATCCCATAAGCCATTCACAGAACTTAAGCATGATTTAATGTGTTTTGTATTTTAGTTTAGCTAACTAAGTTTCTAATAGTTAATTAATTAATAATTAGGACTTTAGTTGAAAAGAGAGGGAAAATTAGAGAAGGGGTTAGGAGGGAGGCTCCAACCCACTTCCTTAAGTCTCCTTATTATTCAACAGTGGTTAGGGAGTCCAAATAATTAATTAATCACTATTCATATGCTTAATCACCCCTTAATGAAGTTAAGAGGGTAATTACGACTTAATCAAATAATTTTCCTAATTAAGCAACCAATAAATTCCAAAAAAATAGGGGAGGCAGAGGTCATCCCCCTAAACATCCTCAGAAAGTTTGAAATTAATTGATAATTAATTAAGGAGTAATTAAGCTAATTAATTTTTAATTAAACCCTAATTAAGTTCTATTTACTATTTAAAATCAATTGAAAACATTTTTATTAAATTATTCATTGAAATATATTTAAAACAAGCTCTTATTTATATTTTTTGGATTTTTCTACAATTAGTTATGGATTTTGGAAGTTTCAGCCTTAAAAATAGATTAATTAACCCTAATTAAAGCCTTAATTGCCATGTGGTTGCTAATGCTAACACGCTTTCCACATGGCGTGATGGGAAATGTTATTTATGTTCTCACATCCTACGGTTGAGTCAGCCGAGCGGATGTGCTTTCTCGTGGACCGTCCGATCTAATATTGGATGACCACGATTAATCCTATAGTTTAGAAAGAAAAATCATGGATTTAAGTGTGAGTTAATCACAACCGTCCATTCTGATCATGCGAAACGGATGGCCCGTGATTTAATCATGGACTTAGTCTAATGCAAATCTTATCAATTTTTATTTAATTATTTACTCTTTATTTTGACAAAGGCTATAGGATTTTAATATGCATGAATGCATGATGAAATAGGGTCATTGTCTAAATTAGAAAGAAAGAGGTGCTTTCCACCATAGAGGAGATCCTCAAAAGTCAAGTCTTCCCCTATTGTGCAAGGATGGAAACCCTCTCTTAGAAAAAGTGAAATAAGATGACATGCATAATATTAAGCATACAACATCCAGCTAAGGGGTTTGCTAAATATTTGAATTATCTTAATTTAATGCCTAAGTTTTAAATGTGGTTATGAGTTATTTAGAAAATTTAGTTATGAGTTATAGTTGGGGTAGAAAATTTATTTATTTTCCTAAGAGCCTCTTGGATCCACACCACATTAAATCACCATATATGAAGGAACTAGGAAAGACATGCCATTTCTATTACGCAGTTGTAAATAAAGCATCAAACAATTTATAACCCCAATATAAAAGAATAACAGCGGCAATTCGACCCATAAACAAAAAAGAAAAATAGGTAGCTCTACCATTATACAACACAGTATATGAAAGAATAATTACAATTACAAATAAATAAATGCTATGGGGGTCTTCATTCTTCAAATTTTCAGATTTCCTCTTATTTTTCTTCTTTGTTTGGATTTGTTTGCTTCAAAGGCATCACAGGAGCCTCTCAAGACAAAGCCTTCTAGCCACCGCTCATTCTAATCTCTCATAACACTAATCCTAATTCCTAATGCAAGATTACATTAAAAAAGAAAAAGTAAATCTAACTACATGTACAAAATAAGTGTTAGCTAAACACACAATACAACTCAAGCAGTTATATATATAATTTGGACTTAGCACTTTACACATGGGTCACCAAGTCCACCTATCCTAACTTAGATTATGGTTAGGGGTTAAGCAACCTACAAAAGAGAGTGTTTATATTTATTTTTATGCACCCCTTAAGCACAATCTCTTGCAGAAGATATAATTAGGCTAATCATGATCTATGAAGCATACACCTTAACATGCACTCTACAATAATATATCATAAAACCAAACATACATCAAACCATGCACCGCTCTAACATAAAGCTTGAAATGGTGACCTAATCTAAGGTGTGTTTTAAGGTTTGTGTGGTATGACTAAACTAGGCTTTGTTATAATTGTCTAAGTGAGAAAGGATTTCATTTGAAGGATGGATTCACTTTAAGTGGCTTTATTGATTTGTAAGTTTTACTTAATATTTTCTTTTGTTTCATTTGGCCTACACTTAAGTCACATCTAAAATAAATTAATTAATCAGTTCCCTTCAATGAATGACTTATTACATATTTTAAATTAATCTTAAGTTTAGGTTCACTTTAAATAATCTCATTCAATAAGAGAGGCATCTTTAAATTAATTGGAATGAACTACTATTACATGACACATATCCATTCATTTCTTTCCATCATATATATAACATGCATATGATTAAGCCTTAAACATATCTATACATGCAATATATTTTGGCACTTAAATGCAAGATGCATAAAATGAGTTTTATAGAAAAGTGGATTTTCATTCATTAGCTAAATACACATTCAAATGCATAAAAATTTTAAGCAAGTATGTCGCCATTATTTTGAACCACGAGAGTAAGGTAGGAACCTCCTTGGGGAAACTTGAAGTCGTGCATCCTCGGAATGTCCAGACTAATATACCAACTATTCTTAGATACATATGGATGTATAAATAATTATAAGAATAGAAAACCATGCAAAAGTAGAATTTAATTTAATTGATTTATTTTTGTGAATGAATTAAAACTCTATCCAAATTCTAATGTCATAAGAATGAAATCAAACGGGTACATCACCATTATTTTGTACCAGGGGAGTGAGGTAGGAACCTCCTTAGGGCTACTTAAAGCTGTGCGTCCCCGGAATATCCAGACTAATATACCCACTAACATTCTTACTTATGCAAATCAACATATGACTGAAAGAAAGGAACTTCACTTCATACACTAAGCTTATATTCACATGCACCTCTTATGTATGTATAGCTAATGTCATGACATGTATTATTATTCATTAATAAATTTTTGAAAATATATTTGAGATTTAATAGTGATCACATATTTTTAATTAAGCCAACACATGCAAAATTGACATAAAAGAAATAATTTTTTAATTAATTTTTGAAAAGGATGAATGCATGAATCTCAAGTGATACAACATTTACTACAATTAGAGAGAAATAAAAGAACATAAGCACATAATTTCATTCAATCTAATTAATTTCTAAAGACAATCATATTAAATAGGATTATTTAAAACAAACCAAAGTTCATTAATGCCATTTTTGATTTCATGTTTGATTTGATTTAAAAATGTGTGAGAAATAGGCTCTAATCCTAATCCCATTTCCCATAAGTGAATTAATTTGATTTAATGAAAATCAATTAGGTTGATTTTATGGATTTATTAAGTTAAGCATGGATTAAATCAATTAATTATCCCTTACCTATGTTATCTTAAGTTAATTAATTCAACAATTATGAGCTAACATGATATGCAAATAAATTGAAAAGTAAATAGAATGCTCTTATGACATGAAACAGGCCTAATGGAATTAGCTCATAATCATTTAATAATTAAGCTTAAGGAACTCGCTTAATTACTCTTATGGTTTTCTTACACATGTGAGCTAATTATAATTTCATTAGCTCTCTTTAGGTTATTGAACACCTAAAGCTCTACCCAAGATGGATTAAGGGAAAAAATTAGATTTAATTAAATTTCTTCAAATCAATTAAACCTATAAATGCCTTAATTCACCTCTCCTAAAAAGAGATTAATAAAAATTAATAATTATCTTGAAATGATATAAGCTTAAGGGAAAAGGTAGGCGAAAGAGGTCCCCACCTATTCCCATAAGCCATCCATTGAACTTAGGCATGATTTGATGTGTTTTGGATTTGAGTTTAGCTAATTAAGTTTTAATTAGTTAATTAATTAATAATTTTGACTTTAGTTGGAAAGAGAGAAAATTAGAGAAGGGATTAAGAGGGAGGTTCCAACCCACTTCTCTAAGTCTCCTTACTGTTTAACAGTGGTTAAGGAGTACAAATAATTAATTAATCATTGTTCATATGCTTAATAAACCTTTAATGAACTTAAGAGCATAATTAGAGATCAATCAATCAATTTTCATAATTAAGCAAAAAAAATTTCAAGAAAAATAGGGGAGGTAGAGGTCATCCCCCTAAACATCCTCAGAAAGTTTGAAATCAATTGGATAATTAATTAAGCAATAATTAAGCTAATTAAGTTTTTAATTAAACCTTAATTAAGCTCTATTTGTTGTTCAAAATCCATTGGAAACATTTTTATTAAATGCTTCACTGAAATACTTTAAAAATGCCCTCATTTGTATTTTTAGATTTTTCTACAATTAGTTATGAATTTTAGAAGTTTCAGCCTTAAAAATAGATTAATTAACCCTAATTAAAGTCCCTAATCCCGTTGGCACTAAGTGGCTACTAACGCGGTGTGCTTTCCACGTGGAAGGATAGGATAAGTTATTTAAGTTCTCACATCAAGTGGTTGAGTCAGTCGGTTAACATGCTTTCTCATGGACCGTTTGATTTAAGATCGGATGACCACAATTAATCTCATGGTTTAGAAGGAAAAATTAGGGATTTAAGCCATGATTTAGTCATAGTCGTCCGTTCTGATCACGCAGAATGGATGGCCCATGATCTTTCTCCTTCGCGACCGACGAAAGATGGATGCTGTCCATCTTTCTTAATCTGATTCGAGCTCACCAAAGCTTGGATTGCTTCCAATATGATCTCACACCATCAAGAAAAGGAGAGGAACACATCCAATGATCAAAATCACTTGACTTACAAATTTTCTTCAAAAAAGACCAACCACTTTTTCCTAAATCTATGGTTTTGAGGAATTACCTCGTCGGAGCTCAAGACTATGGTGGGATTGATGGAGGTAGCTTCACCTAGTTGAGGCGAAGCCCTGTTGAGAAGTTTGGGCCTTAATTTGAAGTAGATCCATCAAATGACCAAGATAGGTGCTTTGGAGCTTTGATCTTGATCAAACTCCCCCCTCTGGTGGCTTAGAAGCTTGGGAAAAGGCTTGAATGGCTTCAAAGACACACGAAGATGGTGTGTGCAAGAGGAATTGAAGTTTGGTTATGTGGAGGAAGAGAATTGCTTGAATGATGGATGCCCTGTTTCGGCTGTGCACAGGAATGGAGAATTTTGATGAAGGGAAACTTTGAAGGCTTGGGAGGCTCTCTAGGATTTAAAAAAGCTTAGGAAGCTCAGTTGTGTCAATCCCCATGACAATTGAGGGAGTACACCCTTCAATTGAGCCTGATGGAGGGACGAGATCCGTCATTGATTTTGACTGTTCACCACCGCCAACCTGGAGGGATCTCAATCGAGTCCATGTGGCACAACTAGAGTGGAGGAAACTATGGAAGGAGGTCCAAGGCAAGATATGGGAAGGTGGTGGCTGATTTCCTCCTACTTTTGTCCATAGGGTTCGGCTTTGAGTCAGGAGGAGTTGGATTCTCTTTGGTGCATGGCTGGTCCTAGGCTTGCTTTGATTGGGCTATGAGGTAGATGATACTCCAAATAGCAAAGTTTAGGGCTACCAAGGAAAGGGAAGAGTGGACATTGCCTCTTTTGGATGGAATCCAATGCAAAGGTGTTTGTCTAATGGCTAATCCCCTTGGATGAGGCCCACTTTGCTTATGGATAGACTTTGGGCTGACCTAGGGTCAATTTGGGTCAGGTTTGGTCATAAAGGTCTCATGAGTTGGTTTTAAGTGCTTTGGCTTCATTTGGTCGAATGAGTTCATATGGGTTCATGTTGGATTAGGTTGACCAATTGGTCAAATTGGGCCAAACTAAGTCTTAGGTTAGGTTCAAATGATTATTTGAAGAGTTTTAGTTAAATTGGTTTCAATCAATTTGGCTTATGTTTGATTTTGGCTCATTTGGATTCAAATAGGTCAAATGAGCTAAGTTGATTAATTTGACCAATTTGACCAAATTGGATTGAGTTAGGTCATGGTTCATGTTCAATTGGTCAATTAAAAATGATTGTAGGCTTTGGTTTGAATCAATTTGGGTTTAATTTGAATTTTGGTCAATTTGACTTTTTAGGCCAACTTGAGCTAGGTTGGGTCAAGTTGACCAATTGGTCAAATTGGGCTTGATTATGGCTTTGGTCAAGTTTAATAATTTGGAATGAACTTGAGCCATTGGTTGCAATTAATTTAGGTTTAATTTTAATTTGACCCATGTTAACTTTTTAGGTTAATTTGGATCAACTTAGGTCAAATGGTCAATTGGACTTTATTTAGTTCAATTGAGAGTTTGGTCATGTTCAATGATTGATTATGAGTTGGTTTGCATCAATGGTTTCAATGAATTTGGTATATGGTGGGTTTTGGCTAGTTTAGGTTTCATTTGAGCTAAAGGTTGACTTGGTCAAAGGATCAAGTTGACTTGGTTTGATCCAATTGAGGTGATTGATCTTGCCAGGGTGATTGTTGATCATGATATGAGGTTTGGATGTCCTTGGTTCAATCCAATTTGGGTTGGATTAGAACTTGGTTCAAAAAGGGTTCTTTACATCACTTTGGGTCAAGTGGACCTAAATGGGTCAATTAGTTTAGTTTTAGCTTAATCCAAGTTTAGTTGAACTCACATATGAGCTTAGGATTGAAATATAAATCCAACTTCAATTAATTTGGAATATAGTGATATTTGGCTCATTTTAAGTTTTCAAGTCAAAAAAGGCTAACTTGGGTTTGACTTGGGTTGACTTGAGTTTGATTTGATAATTGTAGTTTATATTTATATTTGTCTAAATGATTGAATGAGTGATTGATTCATGAGAAAATCCATTAGTTTTGGAGTGATTTAGATAGGATTTAACCAAGTCCATGAAATTAGCTAAAAATGCTTAAATTGGGTTTTGGTTTAATTTTGGATTTGATTTTAGCTATTTGGATTTATATTTTATTTATATTTGGGGCATAAATGAAGATATAAATGATTCATGAGAAAATCACTTGAGTTTAGAGTGATTTGGAAGCAAGTTTGACCAAGCTTAAGGATGTAGGTCAAAAGGGCTTAAGGAGGAATTGATTTAGTTTGATTTATTTTTGGTCATTGGAGGGTGGGATTCATTTATATTTGTGAATATAAATGAATGAGTAATTGGTTTATAAAGAAACCAATTTATTTTGGCTTAATTTGGTTTAAGATTTGAGTAAGCTTATGGAGGTAGGTCCATAGGTCTTAAGAGGGGATTTGGCTTAGTTTGATTTAGCTTGATTTCATTTTTATCATTTGGGTAAGGATTTAATTTATATTTGTGAATATAAATGAATGAATAATTGATTTATAAAGAAATTAATCAAGTTTGGGATAATTTAGGTGGAGATTTGGCTAAGCTTATGAGAGTGGGCCATAAGACTTAAGAAGGTATTTTGGTTTCAGATTTAAGCTGAGGATTGAATCATTTGGAATTGGGTTTGAGTTGGAATTTGGTAAATGATTGAGAGATTGAATTGACATTTGAGAAAATCAAATGAATTGGGATTGATTTGAATTTGGTTGAGGCTAAGCCCATAGGATGAAATCAAAGGGCTTAGGAAGAATGTTGATCTTGGATTTGATTACGGTTTCAATCATTTGATTTAGAATTTGGATTTAGATTTGGTATTTGAGTTGGATTTGAGGTTTGGTTTGATAAGGAAAGCATGGATTGGGTTTAGGCTATAGGGTAGACAAGTTTTCTTAAGGCATAACCTATTCCTATAGCTAACCCTTCTAAGTCTCTAGGCTTAGGTTATGTGTTCACATAATCATTAAGTGTCTTGAGACTAATGAGCTCTTAGTGTGTACAAGAGTCTTAGATCTATGATGATGAAGTTGAGAACTCACTCCAAAAGTGAGGTCAATAATCACCCTACAATGGACCTAATTACATAATAAGAACTTCTAAGGCAGATGAGTCTTCGTATATATCAGAGATCTTTCCTCTACTTTACTTGGAGAAGTAAAGCAGTGTTTATTTTTAGTTGGGTTCTTTAGTTCCCTATGGAAGCAAGCTTCCATAGTTAATTACATCCTAGGAAATCGGATTTCCCAAGAACACTCTCGATTAAAGTAGTAAATAAATATCTCCAAAGACTTCAAAGTTAGACTATCAAAGGATTGGGTATTTTTGAAAATCAAGTGAGAAAGTTTAATTTGGAAGACTTATTTTCATATTCCAAAGAAGATAAGTAGGGAGCACTCATGATACTAGGAAGCCTAGTGAGCACTCCAGTCTACGTTATAGTGATGCTTTATATGTTTGAAAGAGATGATTTACTTTTTGTTTAAATAAAAATATTTATTAGAATGTTAAGACTTATAGTCCATCAACACAAGATTATGAAATTGCCTAAGAGGTGAGGACTTAGACTCATAGCTGAAAAAAAATAAGTAGCCTTGGATCCTAATTCTAGAATGCTTTAGCACAAGTTAAAAGCATGACCTAAGTCTAATCAAAAAATAGGACATAGTGATTTACCTTCCCAAGAAAGGATGAACCCATCCTAACTCTTCTGGACTTACAACTACCTCGAGTTGCCAACCAACACCTCCTACGCTTCAAAATCATGTAAGCCGATCTTATGTACATGCAAGATAGCTAGGCTGTTATTTAATTAGGAAAAGAGATTAGAGTCCAAAACTCACTCCATAAGAGACTAGATCATGATTGACATGAAGAAATGACTTAATCTAAATGCAAAATTTTATAATTCTTTATATCATTTTGACATAATCTTTTAGACAAAGGGTTGAGATAATTATGCTTAAATCTATGATGAAATTAGATTATGGGATAAATTAGTAGGAGGAGGTGTTATCTACTACAAGGAATTCCCTCAAAGGTCAAGCATTTCCTTATCTTGCAAGAAAAGAGTGAAACAAAATGATATGCATGATTATTAGAACATAAATTATTCAGTTAAGGGGTTGCTAAATCTTTTAATTATCTTAATTATAACTTAGGTTTTAAAGGTGAGGTTAGGAGTTGTGTTTAAAATTTAGTTATAAGTTGTTAGTGGGGTAGAAAAATCAATTTTATCCTAAAGAGCCTACCACATCTAGGCTACACATTCACTCATCAAACTTAAGAAACCTATGAAAAATATGTCATTTCTATTGCACAAGCTACATTATAATTAAACACTCATAAATTTCATAAAAGAATAAAAGGTTGGTGCCGGGTACCGCTGTACACCCTGATAAAAAAAGAAATTGGATAGCCAAGCTCTACCCTTATACAACCCAGATTACAAAAGAGTATTATAATTATAATTAAATAAATGCTATGAGAATCTTCATTCTTCATCTTTCTTTCCTCCTTTTGTTTTGGTTTTACTCCAAGCTTCACAAGGCCTTTCAAGTCTTTGCCTTTGCCACTTCTCATCCTAAACCCCAAGCACTATTCTTAATTCCTATTATATAATTACATATTTATGGAAAATAAAATCTAACTACACATGCAAAATAGATATTATCTAAACAACTAAACAAATCAAAGAGTTACATTTTATAAATTTAGACTTAGCACCCTGCACATTGGTAACCAAGCCCACTTGTCCTAATATGGATTATGCAAAGGGGAGTAAGCAACCTGCAAGCAGAACCATTTATATTTATTTATCATTTCAGCTACCCCTTTAGCATAATCCTCTACAAAAAATATCATTAGGCTAATGATGGCTTAACATCCAGTCTACGTATATGCAATCCTAACATCCAATCTAAAATATTACATCACAAAACAAAACACAACATCACAACATACATCGTCTTACCTTAGAGTTAGAAGTGGTGACTTAGCATTCTAATGTGTGTGCTAAGGCTTAGTGTGTATGTCTTAACTAGGCTTTAGGATTATGATCATCTAAATTTGGAATATTCAAGTTACACATGAGGAGGGGAGGTTTTACTTAAAGTTATTAAAATTAAAGTGGATTTTTAATTTACATCTTCTTTTATTTCATTTGATATTTATTTAACATCCAGTTATTATCAAGAGAAGAAAGAGACTTGACCCTTTTCATCCCTACCCTAAGTTATTTTTTAAAAGCATGTTATTATGATTTTTTGGTTTCTTTTAGTGAATGATTTATTAAACATTATTATTAATCCTAAATTCAGTTAATCTTAAAGAATCTTATTCAAACATGAAAGACATATTAACATTAATGAGATTGAAACTATCTTCTTTTGGTTTCAATTCAAGTTATTAAAAGGATTAGTCAATTTTTAATTTATATCTTCTTTTATTTCATTTGATATTTACTTAGCATCTAGTTAATATTAAGAGAAGAAAGAGGCTTGACCCTCTTCATCCCTACCCTAAATTATTTTTTAAAGGTATGTTATTATGATTTATGATTTCTTTTAGTGAATAATTTATTAAATATTATTATTAATCCTAAATTTGGGTTAATCTTAAAAGAATCCTATTTTATACATGAAATATACCTTAAGATTAATGAGATTGAATTACTATCACATAGATAATATTACATCATTCCTTTTCATCATCAATAATATTTATATGATATTGAACTTAACATACCTATACGTGCAATGTACATATGTGTATTTTTAGCACACTTGACTGATTGTTAATGCATATATTTTTAGTAAAAAAGAGAGATTTCATTCCTTAGCTATGTATATATACACATGTATTAAAGATTTAAGCAAGTATGTGTCATTGTTAAATCAGGAAGTGAGGTAATCTAAGACCTCTTTGGGACTACTTAAAGTCTCGCATTTTTGAGATGTCTAGACTATATACTTGCTATCTTAAGTACATATAAATGTATACATAAACATAAGAATGAAAATCATGCAAAAGATTGTAAATGTAATGTAAAGTTCTGTCTAAATTCTAGCATATATACACATATGAATGAAATTAAGTAAGTACATGCCGTTGCTAAACCAAGGAAGTGTGGTAATCTAAGACCTCATTGGGGCTACTTAAAGCCTCGTATTCTCAAGATGTCACTATATACTTACTAATATTCAAACACATGTAAACATACACATGAATCATGAAAATTGAACAATCCCTTAACATGTTTAAGCTATAAGAAAATGTATATTACATATAATATTCATAGCTAACACCACTCTAAACCAGACTATATTCATTAGTTTATAATTTTAAAAATAAATTAAGATTATTAGTGATAATATCCATGCCATATAATATGATTAATTCAACATATGCAACTTACACACACACACACACACACACACACACACACACACACACACACACACACACACACATATATATATATATATATAACCATATTCATTTGATTCTTTTATTTGAAAACATGAATACATGATACAAATGGCATACAAATTTATAATGACTGAAAAAGAATAATTCAATATTGCCACATGATACATTCAATCACATTAATTCCTAAGGACAATAAAGTCAAATATAATTCTTTAAAATTAACCAAAATTATTTATGAAGTTTAATTTTAGATTTGAATTATTAAAACTTAAAGAGGAGAAATGATATTTGCTATTTTACCCCATCCAATGTTAGTGATTTAATGTATTTAAAGAGAAGTAATTAAGTAAATTTTATGGATTGATTGAGTTCAAATCATTAAGCAATTAATTTAATTTCCCTGTCCTAAGTCTCATTAATTTAATTAACTACTTAATCATGAGCCTCCAATGATATGCCAATGAGAAATTAAAATTTACAATGCTTCTAAAAGGACCTAATGCAATTAGGCTTATGTTTAAGAATTAATTAGATTAAGGGAGAAGCTAAACTAAGTACTTATATAGTTTTTCCACATCAATGGGTTAACCATAAGTTCTTTAAGGGTCTTTATGTTATTAAACATATAAATGGAGAACCCATGAATTCAATTTGAATTATTTGAAATAATTATCATTTTAATTTTGATTTAATTTTACCATTAAATTACTTAGTTAATCCCTAATTAAGCCATGAGTTAATTAAACCTCCTATGGAAATATACTTAGGAAAAAAACTAAGGAAGAGGCCTTGATTATTTTCCTCATCATTCCCACTATTAACAGTGATTAATCATCATTAATTATTTAAATTTTACTATTTATCATTTTTAATAATTATTAAATTGATTAAGAAGGATAATTATGATTAGGATTTTAAATTCTCCAAATTATATGGCCAATCAATCCCAGGAAAATTATGGGAGGTAGAGGACATCCCATGGGATCAGTCTATTCAATTTGAGATCAATTGGCCAAGTAATTAAGTCATAATTAAGATAATTAGCCTAAACTTCAAACTTTAATTAAACACTTTTCATTAGCCAAACATTAGGGATATTATGTTTTATTAAATTTTCCTTTGTTTACCCTTTTCAAAATATGTTTATTCATATTTTTTGGGTTTTTCTACAATTAGTTATGAATTTTTAAAGTTTTTGATATTTAATGACATTTTAATCACTTAATTAATCCCCTAAACTATCGACACTATGCGGAAGATGACAGCAGCACTTTCAATGTGGCACCATGGGATAGGCTATTTAAAAATGTCCGACGCATCAACTGACCCAGCAATAACATAACCGATTTCATCCCCGTCATCCGATCTCGGATCGGACGATAAAGATTAATCTTATGGTTCCTAATGGATTAAATCATGACCATCCATTCTAATCATGCAAAAATGATCGATGATCCTTCATTCCCCGAGCACTGGAAGACAAACACCATATGCCTTTCGCCTCTTGATCCGAGCTTGTAGGAGCTCGTAAGACATCGATATCGACTCTAAAACATGCATGAAGGAGCTTTAAGAGGACCATACGGTGGAAATCACATACAATCACAATTTTCTTTACAAAAAACCAATACTTAGGGGATTATCTATTGTTTGCCAAAATTTTATCTCGTCAGAGCTAGAGACCGATGGTTTGTCGACTAAGGTAGCTTCATGTTGAAAAGATGAAGTTCTGTTGAGAAGATCTCGAGTTGCCGCCCTGTCGATTCCTCTATGGACCAAACATCATCGCTAAGCTCATCAGAGTTAGTTTTGGAGTGCCTTCTAGTGATCAAATTTATCAGAGATTAATTCATTTCGACTCATCGGAGTGAGGGAAAGGTGTAGAAAGAGTTAATTTTAGTATGGTGAAGTTTTGGTGAGGTTGGACGGACGGGGCTCTCAATTTTGAATGGTGGTTGGTCTCACTGGCGATGGTGAGCATTAGGGATTTAGGGAAGGGTTAAAGACTGCTCAGAATGCTGCCTAGAAGCTCTATGTGAAGTATGAATAGATGGGGAGGAGTATACTCCCTCCCAAGTGAACTAAGGGCTGAGATTGACTTAGCCTTTGGTAGTCATCCGACCGGGGTAGGTGGCTGGAGGTGGCAGTGGACTGTTGAGGTGGAGGTTCTTGAGAGGCTGAGCTGGTGGCATGGGATGGCATGGGGTGTACCTCCTCCTCCAAGTGAACCAATGGTGTGTCATGGGTGAACTCACCCTCTCATGGTCGAACCCAACAGCCTTCGGTCAGGTTGGATCAATGGTCATAGTGTCCAAGAAGGGTTAAAGGTGGCTGACATGGCTTGGAGAGTGGGTGAGCCCATCCAAATGAGAATTTTGTCTCATTTGGGTGGATTGGTTCAAGGGTTTTGACCCAGACTGGGTTCACCATAGGTTGGGGGCCACTTGGTGGCAAACGACCAAAAGTTTGGTGTGTTCAAATTGATCATTTGGTTCAAATGTATTATGTATTCAATTAGTTTAGTTTAATTTGAAGTGAATTTGATTTTGGCACATATGGGTTCATTTGGGTTAATTTGGCCAATTTGGCCAATTTGACCAATTGGAATGTATTGGTGCAATTAGTTTAGTTTAATTTGAAGTGGATTTGATTTGGCTCATATGGGTTCATTTGGGTCAAATGGGCTAAGTTGATCAATTTGGTCAAATTGGCCAAATTGACCTAGGTGGAGGGTTGGTTTAGGTTCAATTGATCATTTGAGAATGATTGGAGGTGTTGGTTTGAATCAATTTGGATTTTATAAGGATTTGATTGAATTGACCCATTTAGGTTAATTTAGGCTAAGTGGGTCAATTGGGTTTGATTGATCAAATTGATTCAATTGAATGTTAAATCATGTTTAATAATCAATTTGTATTAATTAGAGGCATTATTTTTAATCAATTAGAATTAAAATTTGATTTGACTTAATTTGGCCCTTTAGGTCAAATTGGGTTAACTTAGTCAAGGGACCAAATTGACTTGGTTAGGATCAATTGGTGGTTTAGCCATGTTTAATAATCAATTTATGATTGATGGGAGCCATTGATTTTAATCAATTGAGGTTGGAATGAGATTTGGTTCATTTTGATCCATGTGAGTTAATTGGGTCAACTTGTTTCAAGTGATCAAATTGGTTTAGTTAGACCCAATTGATTGCAATTGGACTATCAAGGATGATCAACAATCGTTATAGAAGAGATTAGATGGGTTGATTTAATCCAATTTGGGTTGGATTGAAGTATGAGTCAACTTGTAGGCCACTTTGGGTCAAGTGGACTATTTGATTGAGTTTAGTTGGATTGAATTATGTGTTGAGAAGAGTTCAATGATGGATTTAAGGTTGATTGATGGCTTTAATTAAGATTGATTTGGATTTAATTGGATTTTGGCTCATTTACCTTTTGGGTCAAATGGGATAACTTGGGTTGATTGAATTCATTTGGTTCAATTTGTTGGATTGTAAATATTGGAAGGGTTTGAAATGGCGTATTGAATGGTTGGAGTGCTTTTGTGAAAACCAATTTGGGGTTATACTTTGTTTGAATGGGTTTGGGTCAAATCCAAGGATCATGATGGAATTAACTTAGGTTAGGGGCTAAGTTAATTTGGCTTGGAGCTTGGATATAAAATGAAAATTTGATTTGAGGTTGGTTGTGTTGGTTTGAGATTAATTTTGGATGAGTGGGTAAGCTTGGGTCTTGGTTTAGGCCATAGGATAGGTAAGACCTATTTTCCTAGAATATAACCTAAGTTTAGGGTATGCCTTCCTAAGTCTCAAGGCTCAGGTTTAGTGTTATCTTAATGGCTAGAAGTGTACTATGACTAGGGAAATCCAAGATTCTAGAAAGTTCCTAAGTCTCAGATGAGAAGGAAGAGTCCTCACTCCAAAAGTAAGGTCAACACTTCCCAAGTAGGCATTTTATCTTTTGGGTAGTGTCAGCAAAACTCCCTATGGAAACCACCTTAACTACTCTAAGTTGAGATAAAACCCCTAGAGGCACTTACTTAGTAGTCGCCCTAGGTCGGGTTTGACTTGTCATGCCATTAGCAAGTCACCCCTATGGTTGATCCCGCTTTGAAAGATGTGAATCCCGAGCTTTCTTCCTAGTGCAGCCATTACAACCCGATGGGCAACCCTTGATTGGATAGTATATACTTTATGGCCGATAGACTACCCTTTGGGATGGTAAATCTAAGGCGGGCCCTGGCTCACATAGCCCCTCCTTTGTGCATTCCATCGCAAAATCAACAAGGTCCACATTCATTCAATAAATTAATATAAAAACAAAATCAACATGAATCACCAAAATTAAATCAAAGTAATCAACATAATTAAGTTAAATGAATTATAAATTCAATCAAATCACCCAACTTAAATAAATAAAAGTTCATTCACCAAACTAATTAATTAAACTAAATCAACCAAACCAAATCAACTATACTCCAAATCTCAATCCCCAACAGATCCCCACTCTTTGCCCTTAGCATAAATCAATCTATAATCCAATCAAATTCATGTGCAATCCCCAACGGATCCATCTTCATGTCCTTGACACAAAACTAATTCTCAAACAAACAAAACCAAATCTACTCAACTCTCCCATACCCTAGGCATGAAATGAATTGCATCGTTATGATCCATAATTCCATTTACCTCTTGACTTAGGTATGGATAGCCATCATTAGTGCTTATGATCTTCCGAATGCTGTTGATCACCTTAGTCAATGCCAATAAGTGTGGTGTGCCTTGCTAGTTACACCACACCTATTGGGGGTCATTTTATTAACCTCACTTTTGGAGTGAGGATTGACCTTCCTCGTCTTAGGCTAAGGAACCTTCTATGCACTTGGATTTTTTTAGTGATAAGACACTTCTAGTGACTAAAGGAACACTAAACTCAGGCCTAGAGAGTTAGGAAGGCATACCCTAAGCTTAGGATATGCCTTAGACAAATAGGTCTTACCTATCCTATGGCCTAAACCAACCCATGCTTATCCGCTCATCCAAAACCAACCTTAAGCCAACATAACCAACATCAATTGAATTTTTTTTCCTATCAAAGCTCCAAGCCAAATTGATAACTAAGTTCATTCCACCATGATCCCGTGATCCAACTCAAAGCCCATTCAAACAAACTAAATCTAATTTGATTGTCTCAATAACTCCAACCATTCAATAGACCATTTCAAACACATTCAACACTTTTAATCAAACCAATCAAATCAAATGAATCTAATCTAATCAACCCAAGTTAGCCTATTTGATGTCCATTTGACCCAAAAAGTCCAAATGAGCCAAAATCCAATCAAACCCAAATCAATTGTAATCAAGGCCACTGATCAACCCTAAATCCATCATTGAACTCTTCTTAACACACAATTCTACCAATTCAACTCAATCAACCCAAGTGGTTCATTTGGCATAATATGACCTAAAGGACCAATTTGATTCAAACTTCAACCCAACTCAAATTGGATTAAATCAACCCATCCAATCCCTTCCATGTGATTATGATCATCTTGAATCTTGGGCATTGAATCGAAAACCAAATCAATTTGGCCTAAAGGGTCAAATTGGGACAAATCTCATTCCAACTCCAATTGATTGAAACTAACGCATCTAATCAATCATAAATTGATTATTGAACATGATCCAATCTTCAATTGAACCCAATTTAGTCAACCTAACCCAATTTACCCCATTAGCCCAAATTGACCTAAAGAGTTTAATTGAACAAAATCCTTCTCAAATCCAAATTGATTAAAACCAACACCTATAATCATTCTCAAATGATCAATAAACCAACCCTCCACCAAAACCAATTTGTCCAATTTGACCAAATTGGTCAACTTAGCCCATTTGGGCTAAATGAACCCATATGAGTCAAAATCAAATCCACTTCAAATTAAGCCAAATCAATTGAAACCAATTCATTCCAAATGATCAATTGAACATACCCAAACCCTTGTTTTGTCCCAATTTGAACAATTGGTCAACTTAACCCAATTGAATCTAATTTGGCTCATATGGGTCAAATAGAGCAAAACCAAACCAAACCAACTCCAAACCTAACCAACTTGGCATGACTCATCCTTGGTTCACCATGGGTTTGCCCAAGTGGACCCAACCCATGGTGAACCTAGTTTGGGTGAAAACCCTTGAACTAAGCCACCCAAATAAGACAAAATCTCCATTTGGATGGGTTTTCCCACTCCCCATGCCATGGCAACCATCTTTGGCCCTTCTTGGACATGTGGACCACTAACCCAACCTAATTGTTAGGTTTAGCCTTAGCTATGAGCAGATGAGTTCACCCATGGCATGCCATTGATTCTCTTGGAGAAGAAGGTACACCCCATGCCATGCCCTCCTCTCAAACACCTCCACCTGGGTCCCACCACCTCTACCAACTACCACGGCGGAGGCTGCCAAAAAGGTAATCTTAGCTCTAAGTTCACTTAGAGGAGAGTATACTCCCTCCTCATCCATTCAAACTTCACAGAGCATCCCAGTATTCCAAGCGGTGCCTCTCTCAATCCCCACACTCAATCAAGACCAACCACCAAGCAAAATTGAGAGCCCCAATCATCCATCCTCACCAAAAACTCCATTAAACTCAAATTAACTCTTCTCACACCTCACCACACTCTAGTGAGTCAAAAAGAATCATTCCCTGAGCAATTTGATCATCGGAAGGCACCCCAAGACCAACTTTAGTGAGTTTCACAATGACATTCGGTCCACAGAGGAATCAACGAGGAGGCAACTCAAGATCTTCTTAACAGGGTTTCATTTCTTTAAGTTGAAGCTACCTCAGTCGACGAACCGTCAGTCTTTAGCTCATGTGAGGTAAAAAATTAGTAACTGTAGATTTTCCCCTTAGGTGTTGGTCTTTTGTGGAATAAAATGTGATTTCAAGATATTTTCATTGTAGGATCTTCTCTATCTCCTCCCCACAAGTTTTGGAGTTGATCTTTCCATCCTATGAGCTCCGGTGAGCTAAGATCAAGTGGTGGAAGGAGGACGACATTTGTCTTCCCTGGGAGATGACGGAACACCAACCGTCCATTCCGCATGATTAGAATGGACGACAGTGATTTAATCTATTAGATTTCTCAATTTATTCCTTTAAAAACCTCAGGGTTAATCTCGGTCGTCTTATCAGATGGACGGTAAAATCGCATCACATCCGTGTATTTTCGACATTTTAAATGGCACAACATGGAAAGCATTGTCGCGTCAGCCTATGCATGGTGTCGATGATATATGAGGTTAATTAAGCATTAAAAAAAGGATTAAATGACCAAAATCTTAAAAAATCATAATGAATTATAGAAAATTTCAAAAAAATACAAATAAACCCATTTTGGAAAGGATAGACATAAGAGAATTGAGGAAAAACAAAATCAGTAATGTTTGATCAATGAATAATGCTTAATTAGGATTTGAAGTTTAGGCTAATTATCCTAATTAAGGCTTAATTACTTAACCAATTGATCATGAATTTGGTGGGTTAATTCTATGGGATGTCCCCTGCCTCCCATAATTTTTTTAGAATTTATTGACCATGTAATTTAAAGAATTTAAAATCTTAATCCTTATTACCCTCCTTAATTAATTTACTATTTATTAAAATTTCTAAATAGTAAAAATTAAATAATTAATGGTAATTAATCACTACAAATAATGGAAATGGCGAGGGGAAATAATTAGGACCTCTTTCCTAATTATTTTCCTAAATGTATTTCCTTAGGAGGGTTAATTAATTCATGACTTAATTGGGGATTAATTAGGAAATTATTGATAAAGTAAAAAATCAAATTAAAATGATGACTGGTTTAAATAATTCAAGTATGATTCATAGGTTCCCCTTTATGTGTTTAATAGCATAAAGTCTCTAAGGCAATTATGGTTAACCCATAGGTGTGGGAAAACTATAAAGTACTTAGCTTAGATTCTTTCCTTAATCTAATTAACTCTTAAGCATGAGCCCAATTGCATTAGATCCCCTTAAGTGCATTACAAATTTTAATTTCTCATAAGCATATCATTGGAGGCTCATGGTTAAATGGTTAATTATATTAAAGAAGTTTAGGGAAGGGTAATTAAATTGATTACTTAATGATTTGAATTTAATCAATTCATAAAATTTACTTAATCACTTTTCCTTAAACACATTAAGTAACTAATGTGGGATGAGGTAAACACCAAGTGTCTTTTCTCCTCTTTAGGTTTTAATAATTCATACACCAAAATCAAATTTTATAAAATAACTTTGGTTGATCTTAAAGAAGTTTATTTGACTTGATTGTCCTTAAGAATTAATGTGATTGAATGTATCATGTGACAATGTTTAGTTATTCCATTTCAATCATTATAAATTTATATGCCATTTGTATCATGCATTCATGTTTTCAAACAAAAGAATCAAATGAATAAGGTTATGTATATGTAAGTTGCATGTATTTAATTAATCTTATTATATGATGTGGCTATTATCACTAAAAAATCTCAAATTAGTTTTAATATTATAAATCAATGATGAAAACCTAAGTTAATGTTGGTTATAAATATTCAATAAATCTACATTTACTTATAATTTAAGCATGTTAAAATGAATTGTTCTATTTTCATAATTCAAATGTATATTTACATGTGTTTGAATATTAGAAAGTATATAGTCTAGACATCCCGGGAATACAAGGCTTTAAGTAGCCTCAACGTGGTCTTAGATAATCTCACTTCCCTAATTTAACAATGGCATACTTACTTAATTTCATTCATATGTGTACATGTATTAGAATTTGGATAGAACTTTACTTTACATGAATAAATAATTTATTATAATACAATTTTTGCATGATTTTCATTCATATACTTGTGTATAGCTTCATATGTATTTAAGATAGTAAGTATATAGTCTGGACATCTCGGGAACAAGTGGATTTAAGTAGCCCCAAGGAGATCTTAGATTACCTCACTTCCTTGGTTTAACAATGGCACACACTTTCTTAAATCTATAATACATGTATATGTATATTTAGTTAAGGAATGAAATCTCTCTTTTCTACCAAAATACATGCATTAGCAATCATTCAAGTATGCCAAATACACACACACACACACACATAGATATATATATATATATATATATATTGCATCAATGGATATGCTAAATTAAATATCATAAATAATAAAAATGGAAACATATACATGTTATTAATGATGAAAAGGAATGATGGAATGTTATCCATGTGATAATGATTTAATTTCATTAATCTTAATATACCTTTCATGTTTGAATAAGATTCTTTAAGGGTAACCCAAACTTAGGTTCAATAAAAATTCTTAATAAGTCATTCACTAAGAAACCCAAAGCTATAAAATACACCTTTAGGAAATGACTTAGGATAGGGATGAAGGAGGTAAAACATCTTTCCTTTCTTTATAATAATTAGATATTAAATAGACATCAAATGAAATAAAGAAAATACAAATTAAAATTAATCAATCCTCTTATAACTTGAAGTGGATCTTCCCTTAATGTTTAACTTAAACAATTATAAACTTTAGATAATCATAATCCTAAAGCCTAACTAAGACATACCACACCAAAACTTAGCACACACATTAGAATACTAAGTCACCAATTCTAGCCTTAGGTTAGGTTGGTGTATGTGATGGTGTTATGTTTTGTTTTGTGATATAATATTTTAGACTAGATGTTAGGATTGTTTATGCATAGACTGGATGTTATGTCGATAATAGTCTAATGATATTTTTTGTAGGAGATTATGCTAAAGGGGCCTCTAAAATAATAAATAAATATAAATGTTCTTGTTTGTAGGTTGCTTATGCCCATAAGCATAATCCAATTAGGATAGGCTTGGTTACCCATATGCAGGGTGCTAAGTCCAAATATATGAAATATGATTATTTGGTTTGAATGTTTGTTTAGCTGACATCTATTTTACAAATATAGTTAGATTTTATTTTCCATACATATGTAATTTTTTGTAAATAGGATTAAAAATATTAGTGCTATGGGATTTAGGATGAGTAGTGTCTAAGAGCAAAGACCTGGGTGGCCCTGTGAAGCTTGGAGCAAACTAATCCAAAAGAAGGTAACAAATTGAAGATAAAGAATGAAGACCACATAACATCTATTTCATTGTAATTATAATATTCTATTTTTTTGTAATCCGAGTTGTATATAAGGTAGAGCTTTCGAATTTCTTTTTTTTTTGGGTGTATGATGTGTACGACCTTTTATTCTTTACAAAATATATGTGTTTGATTATTGTGTTTAAATTCTGTAATATAAATGGCATGCTTTTCATAGGTTTCTTAAAGTTTGATGATTGAATGTGTGACCTAGATGTTGTAGGCTCTTTATGATAAATTTAATTTTTCTACCCCCATTAAAAACTCATAATTAAATTTTAAATATAACTCACAACCTCACTTTAAATCCTATGTTTTTAATCAAGATAAATAAAAGATTTAGCAACCCCTTAGCTGAATGTTGAATGTTATAACATCATGCATATCGTCTTGCTTCATTCTTGAATAGGGGAGGTCTATTCTTGCACGATAGGAGAATTCTTGACCTTTGAGGGCATTCCTTGTAGTTGAGAACACCTCCTCCTTTTGATTTTACCCATAACTCTATTTCATCATGCATATAGGCATAATTGTCCCAAGCCTTAGTCCAAAATAATTGTGTCAAAATTATGTAAAATATTTTAAATTTATGCATTAATCTAAGTCATGATTTCATGCAATCATGATCTAGTCTCTTAGGGAGCGATCAAGGACTCTAGTTTCTTTCCTAATTAAATAATAACCTAACTATCTTGCATTTACATAAGACTGACCTACATGATTTTGAAGCACATGAGGTGTTAGCTGGCGGCCGCTCAAAGGTTGTAAGTTCAGAAGAGTCGGGATGGGTTTATTCTCTCTTGTGAAGGTAAACTATTATGTCCCATTTTTTTTATTAGACTTAGGATGTACCTTTAGCTTGTGCTAAAGCAACCTAGGTTTAGGTTCTAAGGCTACTTATTTTCCTTCGGTCTATGAGTATAAGTCCTCACCTCTTAGGCATTTCCATAATCTTGTGTTGATAGACTATAAGCCATAACATTCTAATAAAGATTTCAACTTAAATAAAAGTAAATTCTCTCTTTGAAATATATAAAGCCTTATTATAGGATAGATTGGAGCATTCACTAGGCTTCCTAGTATCATGGGTGCTCCCTACTTATCGTCCTTTAGAATCCATAAATAAGTCTTTCCACTTGAACTCTCCCACATGACTTTCACAAATACTTAATCCTTTGATAGTCTAACTTTGAAGTCTTTGGGGTATTATTCGTTAATCAAGAGTTTTCTTAAAAAATCCCTATTTTCTAAGATGTAATTAACTATAGGTGCTTACTTCCATATGGAACAAAAGAACCTGGCATAAAATAAACCCTGCTTTACTTCTCTTTGTAAAGTAGGGAAAGATCTCTGATATATATGAAGACCCATCTGCCTAAGGAATTTGTATTAGATGATTAGGTCCATTGTAGGGTAATATTTTATCTTTCGAGATGGTACATCATACTTTAATGTCATACCTGATCATTTCAATAAGTACCCTCTAATCCACGTGGTGTCCCAATGACTCCAAATTAAAATAACACAAATTTCTCCAGCGACTCAGCTGGGGATAGTTCCTCTCTCTGTCTCTAGTAGTCAATCATTTTCTCCAAATATTGATAGTGTGGTTATGCCCCTCATAGGCTTAGACTATCATTCATTCTATTGGGTATCTTGTCCAATTTTTTCTTTAAGAAGTGTTGCCAACATCATTCTCCTTAGATCTAGAACCTCTTGTTCAATATCAGGTAATGAGTAGGTTATAGAACCCCTATTGGATCCCTAATAGGTGGAGTAGAATTCAAAAGATCAAGACATAAATCATGCACTCCAAATGAAATAATCAATTCTTTGAATCTATTAGCATACCCAAATTTGGAAAAATTAGATCCATCAATTACTCCAAAAGTCCATTGAACTCATTTTATAAAGAAGTTTGAAATAAAAGTCTCTCTCTTAAAGCAAAATATCTCTAAAATTAAGAACCACATTTAACATAACAAATTTCTTGGATGAGGGTTCCTAATTCAAAATCAATCAAAGACAAAAAAAAAAAAAAGTTGAGTTCACGAACCCCTTGCCCTCTTTTCAAACAGATACAAAGCCCCAATCTCTTCATCCCTAAGTAATAAAAATAATAATGTCTTCTAGGAAGCTCATTTTTTTCCTTCTCTTCTGGTGTGGATTTGGCTATAGATCAGGTTATGCTCATCATTGCCCCCATCATCAAGTTAGGCATGGGCTTTAAACACTTTAAGATCATTTATGGACTCTTAGCACTATCAGTAAGGAGGAGTTGGTTGACAAAAGGCCACTCTTATGGTTTAACTTACAATCTAACACTAAGTTCCTATCCCTAAAGAAGAAGAGGTTACTCTATTAGAAGTCCCAGGTGTGTCCACCACTATAGCAGTTAAGACAAGCATCATCTCCTTGGAAACCCTGACCTCTAAGGAGAAACAAGTTCTTGCATGGAGGTTGTCCTACATATATTCAAGGTCAGTGCTAACTCCCCATGTCCCTCTAACCAAGACCAAGTATCATAATAAGAACTACAAAATAAAGAGGTACCATGAGTGCATGGCCAGAGAAGTTGAGTTAGCTGCCCATGTGGCTGAAGGCGTTCTCCCCATGAAACCTATCCCCTCTTTGGTGGTAGTAAGTTCCACCCACTTTTAGCTGCAAAGAAAGAGGATGATGTTAGAAGGATAACAACATCACCCCCATGATCTTTTGAGCATAATACATGATAGGGAGAGCAGAAAGCCCTATGCTGGTCTTACGTCAGTGCTCATGAGAGTTAGGAGAGTACACAGCGTTTAGAGTTTGCTATGATTTATGACTCGTGACCTTTGATTGTAAATTCCTAAGAGTGTTAGGGATTGGATTCACAGAGAGAGGGCCACAGAGGCCAAGATAGCGCCTAAGCAGGCAAGAGAGATATAAAGAGGTTTGCTAGGTAGTGGGCAACCTCAACATTAGCATAGCATTACCCCAATCAATGAGCTGATAAAGCTTACACTCAAACATGATAGTTCTTACTAGTTCTAATTAGAGGAGGAGATCCTCGATGGATGAATAGTCGGTGCCACCACCATCACTCAACATTGCTTAACCCATCGTCCACCATCACCTGTTCATGTCACACCATCTAAAGTCCTCATAAAATATCTAAAGTCTGCATTTGGGAAGAAGTATCCACCTTTGGTGATACAATTACAACCCAAGGGCCACACTTCATCTACTAACACTAATGAGGTGAGACTAAGCTCTCTTATTCGGCCTCCCATGTCATTAGTGGAGAAGAAGAAGTGGTGACCCAAGATTTTTGACATATCTTCACTAGCTCAATAGGGGAAAAAGAAGAAAGGGGAAAAGAAGGAAGATGAAAAGGAAGTCCCTATGTTAGTTGAGCCAATCATGGTTAACACTTCATTAGCCTAGGATGTTCAGTATACTTTCCTGTGGGATGCCATGCTATAGAGGATCATCATTTTGGATATATCCCTGTAAATCTTAAGAACATAGATGGCCGCTCTTTTGAAGAGATCCTAGCATAATATAAAGCAATTATCAAAGAAATGGAGAAAAAAGAAAGTGATGAAGAGGGGATTAGTTTTGACATGGGGAAGATGATCTACTAGATGACCTAGCAGAAGTCCATATAGCAGAGACTAAAATTTTCTCCCATAGAGAGCAGCACCATAGCACTAAAGCAAAAGGAGTTATAGTTGAGGAAAGCGAGGAGTCAGACTCAACTCAATTCCTTTTTATGGCCAAATTGATCGGATGGAAAGGAGAGTGGAAGAGTTGATGTCAGCAGTGTTAGCTCTCTAAGGTCAGATACCAGCACCCCAATCCACCCCTATGGAGACAGATAGACCTGAGTTCATGCATATGATAAATTAGCCTAAAAGCACCACTCCATTAGGAGAAGACACTGGAAGCCTTCTTAGAAAAAGAGATTGATAGTATTACCATCCAGGAGAAGGACATCAAATAGTTGGTAAAACAACAAGTGAAAAAAACATTGGCATAATCCCAAGGGGCCTTATTAGTTCCAAAGGGTAGACTTTACCTAGAAGAATTGACACAGTCCAGTACCCCAAAGGATTTGTACCACTATCCTTTAAGATATTTGATGGTAGTGAGAACCCTAGGTAGTTTATAACACACTTTAGGGCTAATTACTGTAACATAAGTGGCAATAATGACTTACTCTCCCAGCAGTTTGTCAGTAGCATTTCTAGAGTAGCATTTGATTAGTATGTCGAACTACCTAATGGTTTGGTGAAGCCTTTTGTAGAGCTAGAACAACTATTTATCAAGAGATTCATAGGATCTTAGCAAAGGGTGACTATAGGGGATCTTGTTATAGAGAAACACAAACCTAATGATTCCTAAGTATGAAATGTTAACCACAGCTCCAAGAGCAACATGCCATTGAAATTCTCCCCAAAATATACTTGGCCTGGTCACTTTCTTGCTCAAAGATTTTATAATTAAAATATTTTAAAGTTAATCAGCAAGGTGCCTAGCCTACAAAAGGAAGCTAAATAATAACCTTTTAGACCAGTCATGTAAGCCAAAGCCTCAAAAAGTGTTTGAGAAGAAGCTAAGTGTTGTGTTAGTAGTGGATAAAGAAAAACATCCAATGAGGATACATTCTGAGAGGCTTAGAGTTCAATAACCTCCACTCCCAATTCCTCTTCCACCTTCTTGACAGCCACAATAATCTCCACAGTAGCGATATCAATATTACCCACCAAGTAGCTACTTTCTACCCACTCTTGTCAATAAACTCAACAAATCATATCCATTCAAAGAGGGAGGTAGTTAAGAAGATCTTTAAGAACCTTAAGAAACATGACTTTTTAGCTACTCGAGCTTAGAAAGGCAGAGGAAGTGGCAAAAGTGATGATCTAATTACTGTCCTTATAATCACATGCTAAGACATGTCTTAGAGGATTATTTCACCTTCAAAGATTGGCTTGAATGTAGTTACAAGTCAAGAGCCATAGTGATAACCAAAGAATTCTTAGTAGAACAATCCTCTAGTTCTATTAAGGTAATCTCTTGAAAATCATTTGATTCTCTTAAGACTAAAAAAGGTGGGACATCTCCCAATCTCTTACCTCTAAGAAAATCATTTTTAAATTCAAGAAACTTTCTTTGGAGGTACTTGACTTAGCTCAAACCTCTAACACCTTAGAAGGTCTGCCAGTTGTGAGGGATAACTCAGAGAGGGTGGGAGCCAAACAATAGTAGCAACCACCACATGCCCGAGATAGTCCACCAACACAACCACCATCTAAGTCCAACATTTCCATTTCCACTTTTACAGATACCACTAATATTATCTTTGCTACTACATTTAGAACATTATATCTTTGAATGAGGGCACCAAGCCACTCAAGTCACTTACTTTACTTGATTTCTATTTTGTACCACCAAAATTAACTAAATTAATGAAGAAGAAAGGTTCTGCTTTATCTTCTCCACTTTTGATGAACTCGATGATTTCATTCCAATTGATAGCTCTCTCCAAGTTATAACAATAATAATCTAAATAATTTTGATCACTTTCTCTCAAATTCAGAAATAGTTTTTTTTTCTTCTAAATCTTCAAGGTTCACCACTTAAGATAGAATTGGAGTTATCTAACTCTGAAGTTCTTTTAGGAGAAGTTGTAGGTATGCTCGACAAGCAAGTGGAATTCACTACGAACCCTCCACCAGAAGAAGTCATTGAAGTTAATCTTTGTAGTGGTAGAGTTCTACCTCCTAGGGTTGCATCATAAGATAAGGGTAAATAGGTCATTGGTTCTAATGAGCAGACAACCCCTCCACAAGATGCTCCACCCTCAAATATGCTTGTGGAAGACCCACCTAAGGGTGACTACAACATCTTGGCACATCTTAGAAAGTTGTTAGCGAAGCTAAGCATATATGACACCCTTGTTTTGAACAAAGAGATGAGGGAGTCATTGATCAAAGCACTAGTTGACCTTGAAATATGCTTTGCTCAATTGGTCATTATTGATTTAGTGGTGGAAGAAGCATGATTTTCAAAAGAAGCCCTAAAAGTTACCTTTTTAGATGAAGACTTAATGCTTGGGATAATAGAGCACAACTTTCCCTTTTACATCACGGTAGATGTTGGCAAGTTCAAATTATCTAGAGTGTTTGCTGATCCAGGTGCATCAGTCAATATCATGAGCTTAAGAACCCTTCCTTCTTGAGCATTGATATCTCTAAACTTCAATTTGAAAAACTAATGTTGAATAGATTCAATGAACAAGGTGAGAGGGCCTTAGGCTCCATTACACTATCTTTGGAGATAGATGATTGGAAGATTGAGGCCAAGTTTCACAAAATAGATTCATATACATATTTTAATACTCTGCTAGGATGAGCTTGGATTCATGAGAATAATATGGTTCCATCTTCACTCCACCAATGCATCAAGATCAAAAAGGATATAAAGTTTATGTCAAAATAGATTTAAAGCCATTCTTAGTACATAGGTTTGGATTAATGAAGATGCAACCTATTATCTCCCCAAAAATAAGTGTTTATTCACATGAATTGAATCAAAATGAAAAAAAAAAAAAGAGAAAGAAAGAAAAAAAAGAAAAGAAAAAAGAAAAAAAAAAAAAAGAAAAGAGAGCGAAAATAAGTCTTTGGGGGAAGAAGTAGAGTTTGAAATCACTTTCAACCCATAATTCATCACTCCTTTTGAACAAGTGGGTGAGATGTTTTGACCTCCTCCGGGATGAGGAAGAGGCAGATTCAAAGGAAATCCTAGAGGGGATAGACCTTCATACCTACCACCTACTCAAAAGTTCCTCCCATCATTAAGGAGTACACCTACCATCTACATAAACCTGAAATCTAGTTATGAGGATAAGACCCTAGAAGTCACCTCTAGAAGTGACATTAGAGCCTGATAGTGATGAGGACAAGGTCTCAGAATTAGGAATAAGTGTATCTGAATCCTTATTATATGAAATTATGGAATTGCATGTGAGCACTTTAGCTCTAAACTGACATTATCCATAAAATGTTGAGGGTTTGGTAGTTAAGGATGCTCCTAATATACATACAAATGCTTAGCGTTAAAGATTTTATTCAGCAGCAGCATCCTCACGGTCAGAAGTTGATGTAGAGCTTGAGGATGATTCATTCAATGAATTAATAAAATTTTGTTTTGATTGGTACTTGCCTTGTGTTCTAAATCTAACAAAGAAAGGTTTGATTCTGCATACATGGTCTAAACATAGGTCAAAACATTGCAAAAGCTATGAAAAACAAATGCAAGAATGCTCAATCAAGATCGAGATTAGGCTTTGGTATAGTGGGTCCAATAAATGATGATGGATACTACCTAATCATAACTAATTATTTGAAGTCTGATAGGTTCTTCTCTAACAACATTAACTCATATAAAGAGATGTATTTAGAAACTTTAGATGATCTGGATGACTTTCAAGTTAGGGATGCACTCCCATAATTAGAAGAAGAGATCAAGTTAAGCATCAATGAGCTAAAGGAAGTCAACTTGGGCACTGAAGACAATACACACCCAAAATACATTAGTTTCTTATTGAATGAATCTAAAACCAATGACTTAGTTAGGCTACTCTCAGAGTTTAAGAAATGCTCAGATTAGCTCCTGAAGTCACAGTTCATAAACTAGTAATCCAGCTTGATACTATCCCTATCAAGTAAGCTCCTAGACGCATGCGGTTAGATATTGAATAATAAGCCATTTCAGAAGTTAAGAAATTGATAGATGTTAGTTTCATCAAGAAAGAAAAATACCCTACCTAGTTGGCCATTGTCTCCCTAGTCAAAAAGAAAAATGGCCAAATCCACATATGTGTTGACTTTATGAATCTTAATAAAGCATGTCCAAAAGATGAGTTTCCATTAACTACACTAAAATTGATGGTAGACATCACCGTATCTCAAGAAGTCTTCTCATTCATGGATGGCTCATTTGATTATAACCAAATTAAGATAGCAATTGAAGATGAAAAGAACACTGTATTCAGAATGCAACAAAATTTATTGTTATAAGGTTATGCCTTTTAGCCTCAAAAATATTGATGTCACATACCAACGAGCCATGACTTGGATCTTCGATGAACTCATTCATCACTAAGTTTAATGTTACATCAATGATCTTGTGGTCAAAAGCGAAGAAAAGGAAGATCATCTATTTAACTTGAGCATAGCTTTCGAGTGGTTAAGGCAATACAACCTTAAGATGAAACCTCTGAAGTGTGAATTTGGAGTAACTTTAGGAAAGTTTCTAGGGTTCATTATACGACACTATGGAATTAAAATCAACCTCAAAAAGATCAAAGAAATATTGGAAATACCAGCCCCTAAAGTATAACCCAACTCTAATCATTCCAAGGGATGTTGGCATATCTAAGATGCTTCATATCCAACCTGTAGGGTAGATGTCAACCATTCTCAACACTAATCAAGAAGGATACAAAGTTTAAATCAGATGATAAATACCAGCATGTATTCGAGAGCATCAAGTAATACAACATGATGCCATAAGTTTTAGCCACCCCTATCCCGAGAAAACTACTCATAATATACACGAATGCATTAGACAACTCCCTTAGCACTTTGTTGGCTCAAAACAATGACCAAAGAAAAGAGAATGCACTTAACTACCATAGTCGTCATCTAATACCTACAAAAGTGAATTACCCACCCATTGAGAAGCATTGCCTAGCTCTCATCTTACTACTTAAAAGTTACGATTCTGCATGCTTTCTCACAAAGTCAACTTGATTTCAAGAATCAACCCACTATAATATCTCATGACATGATCGATGCTATCCAGGCAGTTAGCATGATGGTCCATGATTTTGTCATAGTTTGATATCACTTTCTTACCCCTTCACACAGTAAAGGAGCAAGTGCTCATAAGTTTTCTAGCAGCGCATCCTCTTCATTCTAATTCCCCTCTCTCAATGACTTTCTTGAGCAAATCATGAGTTTGGGGATACAATTAGCCATCAATGGGAATTATACTTTGATGGTGCAACTTCCTTTTAAAGAGGAAAAGAACCACAATCCATTCTCTTAGGAAAAAAAACAAGAATAGTTTTCTTAACTCTAGATTGTAGTATGATGTGATTTTCATATCATTTTGCAGAGCAATATACAAACAATGAAGTCGAGTATGAGGCCCTGATCGCCAGTCTAGAGTTGGCCATTCAAAACATCAATATCTTTGGGGATTAACAGTTAGTAATTAACCAGATTATTGGGTCCTACAAAGTTCTCAAGACAAAACTCCACCACTATCACAAATACACTATGAAGTTATTAGCACAAATCCTAGAGGTTACTGTCTATAGGATCCCTCTGAAAGAGAATGCCCTAGCCGATGTGCTAGCTAAGCTTGTTAAAGAGATGGCATTCTAGATGATGAGTCTATGTAGATAGAATTACACAACCATCGAGTTATCATTCCTCTTGTTAATGAACTCATCAATAAATACTCTTTTGAAGGGGAGGTTATCATCGCTCAGAAAGATGAAGAATTAGATTGGAGGCTACCCTTCATCGATTACCTAAATAAATGCAAACTACTTCAAGAGAAATCACATGCCCATCAATTCAAACAAAGAGAGCTCTCTTACATTCTCGTAGATGGTTTCTTGTACCGATGGTCCTTGGATCACATGTAGTTATGTTGTTTAGGCAAACACGAAGCCTGGGGAATTATGACCGAGGTGCACTCAGGACTATGCGGGGTCCATTAATTGTGTCCTAAAATAAAATCCAAAATCAAAAGACTTGGATAATATTGGCCAATAATGATTACAAATTACATGGATGTGGCCAAATGCTACCATCAGTGTTAGGTAAACGGGATAGTCATACATCAACGCTTAACATTCTACACGACCATAGCTTGATTTGAGTGTTTGGTACCAACATAGTGGGTATCGATCCTCCTTCATCTAAGGGGCATTGATTCATTCTTCAATCATATGATAAGCATAGCTTCTAAGAGTATATAAGATTATATAACTTTGAGACATAAACATAGACATAACATGGAGAATTCTACCATTTACCACCCTCGGGTGAATGGGCTGAAGAAAATACATGTTGACAATAAATGACAGTGGCACGAGCAGTTAGTTGAAGCATTGTGGGCTTATCACACCACTTACAGAACTCCATTGCAGTCCACTCCTTTATCCTTAGTTTATGGGTTGGAAGTCATTCTCCCTCTTGAAGTAAAACTTCCATCTTTAAGGTAGTAGTGATAGTAAAATCATAATTGAAGAAAACACCAAGTTACGGTTAGAAGAACTCGAAGGTCTTCAAGAGAGATGCCTCCGGGCATACTTGAACTTCAAGTTATATAAAGCATGGATGGTTCAAACCCATAATAAGTTGGTCTGCTTGAGAGCTTTTCAAGTTGGAGAACTTGTTTTAGTTCTTGAGAGACCAATTATTGCCCATCGCAAGATGGGACACAAGTTTGAGCCAACATGGGAAGACCCTTTTGTTATAAAAAAAGTCTATCAAGGTGGATCATACAAATAAATATGTCATAAAGGTGAACACCACTATGTTACCAATCAACGAGCTTTACTTGAAGAAATATTATGCATAATCATGTTGCCTCAATCAACTTTTATTAATAAAATATAACACTTCCTTTTAATCAAGCAAACTATTTATTCTATCTGAAAATTTTCTTCTTTATTTTTCCTTTAGTATGACTAAGATAGCTATGAGAGAACCCACACATCATCCTGATCCTAACTTGCACAACTTAAATATAAAAATCAGCACAAACACAAAATACAAACACAAATACAATTGCTTTGGGCTATTCCAAGTTGAGATGAGACTCTAGCAGCTCTTGCTTAGTAGTCACTCTAGGTCAGGTTCATTCACTACTTAGTTAGTGAGTCACCTTGATAGTTACTCTTATTTAGGAGGATATGAGTCATTGTGCTTTCTTCATAGCTTAACCACGATGAACACCTCATCAGTCTGGTATGTCTTATTGCATGACCAATATATCTATGATGATGGATCATTGTTAGAAGATATGAGTCCTCAAGCTTTCTTTTGGAGTTGGCCATCCTGTATTGACTAGGTCCAATGATATTTTTGAGGATTAAGGTATGACCCTTAGCAGGTCCTCTTCCTCTTAACTACTTTAAGCTTGAGACTAGTCTTCCTCTGTGACTTCCCACTTGGTAGTCTCCCTAGGTTAGATAGTAGCTGTCTAGTCGAAGATAGACAATCTTGATGATTAGTTTGCTTAGAAAGATGTGAGTTCCCGTTGCTTTCTTCCTAGATTATTCATCGTAAATTGATGGGCACTTTAGATTGGTGTGATTTCGATAATAACCCATCTAAGAAAATATGAGTCTCCATGCTTTTTTTTGAATTGGCCACCATATACCTATAGGCTCTATATGTTTTAAGGATTTGGATAAGATCCCCAGAGGCACATTTCCCTATAGGCATTCTATTTAGATTATGCCTTCATGACCCCATCTAGACATGACCAAGGCTATTATCGGATTGGATAGCTCCCTTATTTGGTTGGATAGCATCATTTTACGAATGCACAGACTATCCCTTCGAGCTAGTAAATCTAAGGCAGGTCAAAGCCCTAGTGCCTCTTTCATAGTGCGACCCATAGGAAACCAACAGGGTCCTCACTAAAAAAGTCAACAAAATAAAATCTCTTGTGAATCAAGATAAGACCCCCCCCCAGTTGTAGCTCCTCCCAAACAAGCATTTTATTTTATTGGGTAGTGTTAGCAAAACTATATGAATAGCTATGACTACTCCAAGTTGAGATAAGATGCCAAGTGGCTCTCATTTAGTAGTCACCCTAGGTCAGGCTCGACTTACTGCATGATCAGTGGGCCACCCTAGTGGTTGATTCATCTTAGAAATGATATGAGTCCCTGAGCTTTCTTCCTAGTCCAACTATCACAAACCGATGAGCAACCCTTAGGTTAGGTAGTCTCTACTGTACGACCAATGTACTATTAATTTGAATTAGTAAATCTAAGATAAGTATAGGATTTTGTAGCCCTTTCTTAGTGTGATTCATCACAAATCGACTGGCTTCATCTTTGTACATTTAAGATTAAGATTGTACCATCAAGGCCCCTTTTTTGAGTGACTACTTTAGGTTTGAATCAAGCCATTGGGGCCTCTCTCCTTATTGTTACCTCTTTAGGTAGTGCCATTTTGCGGATAAGCAAACTACCCCATTGAGTCAGTAAATCTAAGGCAGGTCTAGGCTCCTATAACCCATCTTTAATGTAGCCTATTACAATCCGACAAAGTATAAACATTCAACAAAATAATATAAAATCAAAACCAACACAAAGTATAAAAATTAAATCAAATTAATCAATATAATCAAGTTGAATTAACCTCAAATTCAATCAAATCTCATCAATTTCTAACAAATTCTCATTTATACGGCATAATCAATTCGTAATCCAACTAAATTTGTGTGCAATCCCCAGTGGATCCCTTTTTGTATCCTTAGCATGAAGCCAATTTTCAACAAATCAAACTAAATCTACTTGATTCCCCCTTCAATCCTCCAACATGAAATGAAATAAATCAATCAAATCAAACATTGATTTTCTTCCATAAAAGATTTTCTCTCATTCGAGCTTTGGTGAATTCTGATCATGGATCTCTCCAAACTCTTAACTATTTTGAGAATCCTTGGTACTTGCTTCAGCCAAATAGAGTTTCCCACTTGTCCAGCTCTGTCAACACTAATACGTACGGTGTGTCTTGTCAGCTACACCACACCTATTAGGAGTTCTTTTATTGAACTCACTTTTGGAGTGAGGTTGACTACCTCCTTCGTTGACTTAGGATTCATCTAGTCACTAAGACTTTTCTAGTACTAAGAAACTTTTAGTAATTAGGAGAACACCAATCCCCAGCACAGAAACTCATAGAGTTTAATGCTAGGGTTAGACTCTAACTTAGGATAAGCAGTACGTACCTACCTTGAACTCAATCGAATCCTATATTAAACCAATTAACCAAACCTAAATCAAATGATTGCAAATCAAACCTCAAACCAATATCAATATGACCTAGGCTCGATGTGATCAATCATGGCTCAATTGGGTTAAGTAACTAAGTTAACCTAACTTAGCCCATTTGGATTCAAGAGGGCCAAACCTAAAATCAATTTCAATTGAAACCCAATCCATCCAAGACCATTTGAATCTTAATTGAGCCTTGACTACAATCAAATTAAATCAATCCAAGTCAACTTGGCCCTTAACCTAACCTAACCCATTTGAACTCCATAGAGCTAAAACTTAATTCAACTTGATTCAAACCAAATTAACTTGATTTAAACCTCATGATTGTTCAAAAAACCTAATCATTCATTCCAACTCATCCTAACCCCTTGGGCCAAGCAAATTGGCCCAATTGACTAAGTTAACCTATTCGACTTAAAGGGTTCAAATGAGTCAAAATCAAACCTATCTCAAGTTGATTGCAATCAAGGCTTTCAATCAACTCTAAATTCATCATTTAACATCAATTCAACCTAACCAATCTAATTGGTTCACCAAGCCCAATTTGGCCTAAAAGGACCAATTTGATTCAAACTTTGATTCAACTCAAATTAGGTCAAATCAAATCAACCAATCTTCTCTAAAATGATTATTGATCATCATTGATGACCCAATTTAAATCAATTGAACCTATCCAAGTCAATTTGACTAACCCAAGTTGACCCAATCTGACCTAAAGGGTCAAATTGGGCTAAATCTCATTCTAATCCAAATTGATTGTAATCAATGCCTTTAATCAATCATAAATTAATTATTAGAGCACCTCAATCACCAATCCAAACCAATTTGATCAAACCAACCCAATTGACCCACTTAGCCCAAATTGACCTAAATGATCAAACTGAACTAAAGCCCATTTTAATCTAAGTCAATTCAAACCAACAACTACAATCATTCTCAAATGATCAGCCAAACATAAATCAACGTCATCCAACCTAATTTGAATTCGAACTATTTGACCTAATTAAACCATATGAGTCAAATCAAAATTCACTTCAAATTAAATCAAATCAATTGCAATTTCAAATGATTAATTGAACATAACTTAAGTGCCCTCTTGACTCAATGTGGTCAATTGGTCAATTTAACCAAATTTAGCCCAAATTGACCTATATCGATCATATTGAACCAAACCTAGCTAAACTTGACATCACTCAGCCTTAGGTCCTCATTGACCAGCTTAAGTGGATCAAACCCAAGGTGAACTTGGTTCAACCCAAACCAGGTGAACCAAAGTTTCAAATAGGATAAAAACCTAAAATGGGAAGGTCCAATCTCTCCCTTTGCCTTGGGCAGTGACCTTAGCATGCCTTGAGCTCCCTCATGCTAATTAGACCTGACCAAAGCTCTTGGGCTCTGCTATTGACCAAGGTGAGGTTCCTCTTACCTTGGCCGACCCTTGGTTTAGTCCAAGGGACTCGCCCCTCTCACCACTAGCCACCAAAAGCCACACAACCATTAACAGTCTCATGCCATTTATTACCATTCTTGCTGCTGAACCAACCTCTTTGGTTGGTTGACATGAGAACAAGGGTATAGACCTCCTCTCTAATTCAAACTCAACACATAGCCTCACGAGAGCATCATTAGAGCCTCTCATGCACCCAACTGCTTACGATACCAACTCCTCTCTCAACTCAAGCTTCCACTTTGTCCAACTGCATCCAAAATACACCAAAATCAAATTAAATCTTCCCACGCCTTCCCTTAGCTCCAACGAACCAAAACTAATTGAATCTCTACTTATTCGATCACCGAAGGATCGAGATCGATCAACTCCAATGAGTTTCATGGTGGTGCTTGGTTTAGAGGATGAATGGTGGGGAGGTAACGTGTGTGTTTCTCAACAGAGCTTCACATATTTAAGGCCTACTACTTCAATCGACGGGCCACCGATCATGAGCTCAAACGAGGTAATTTCTAACCAATCATAGAAACTATAAGATTTTTTATCTTTTTTTAAATAGATTTTAATTTTGTACAAATTCCATCATATGATCCCCTTAGAATTGTCCTCTGATCATTTTAGAGTTAAATTCACCGTCGAATGAACTCTGGTGAGCTTTGATCGAGTGATAAAAGGTGGACTATGTCCTTCTCTCTATGATGTTTTAATTTGGAGTCATAGGGATACCACATAGATCTTAAGGGTTAATTATTGAAATGATTGAGTGCGATGTCTAAAGAATGATGTACTATCTTAAAAAATTGAGACATCATCCTATAATGAACTCAATCACCTAATAAGAACTCTTAAGGCATATGGGTCTTCATATATATTAGATATATTTCCTCTACCTTACATGGATAAAGTAGAGCAGGGTTTATTTGAAGTCAGGTTCTTTAGTTCCTTATGGGAGCAAGCTTTCATAGTTAATTACATCCTAAGAAATGAGAATTTTTTTAAGAACACTATCGATTAAAGTAGTCAATTAATATCTCCAAAGATTTTTGAAGCTAGACTATCGAAGGATTGGTTGTTATTGGAAATCAGAAGGGAAGAGTTCAAATAAGAAGACTTATTTATGGATTTCATAGAAGATAAGTAGGGAGCATTCAAGATACTAGGAAGGCTAATGAATGCTCCAATCTACCTTATGATGATACTTTATATTTTTGAAAGAGAGAGTTATTTTTATTTGAGTGAAATTTTATTAGAAAGCTAGGACTCACATTCAACAATACAACCTAAGAGGTGATGACTTATACTCATAGCAAGAGAAAAATAAGCCATCTTAGAATTTAAATCTAGAGTGCTCAAGCATAAGCTAATAGCTCAGCCTAATTCTACTAGGGGGAATATGATATATTGATTTACTTTCATGGGAGAGTGGATCGATCCTGACCCTTCTAGACTTACAATCGTCTGGAGTGGCTTCCAGCTAACACCTCTTATGATTTAAAACCATGTAGGCTAGTCATATGTAAATATAATATAGCTAGGTTGTTGTAAATTAGAAAAGATTATAAATTTCTAAACTCACTATCTAAGAGACTATATCATGATTAGCATGAAAATATAACTTAGGCTAATGCAACATTTACAAAATTTTAAATTATTTTGACATATTAATTTAGACTAAGGCTTGGGATAATAATGCCCAAATGCATGATGAAATTGAGTTGTGTGCTAAATCAGTGAGAAGATGTATTCTCCACTACAAGGGACTCTCACAGGTCAAGCTTGTTCACATCATGCAATAGTTGAGATCCTCTATTTTCAAGAGTGAAACAACATGATATGCATGGTGTGGTAACATACAATATTCAGCTAAGGGGTTACTAAATATTTTATTTATCTTGATTATGAACCTAGGCTTTAAGATGAGGTTATGAGTTGATTCAATTTTAGTTATGAGTTATTAATGGGGTAGAAAAATTAATTTCAACCTAAAGAGCCAAATGCATCCATTCCACACATCAAACAATCACACTTTAATAAGCCTATAAAAAGCATGTCATTTCTATTGCATAATTTAAACATAACAATCAAATATTTAGATTTTGTAAAAGAATAAAAGGTCGATGCTGCCAGTTACCGGCACACACCCTGAAAAAGAAAAGAGATTGGTGAGCTCTACCTTTATATAATCTGGATTATAATTAAATTTTATAAATAAAATAAATGTTATGGGGGTCTTCAATTCTTCTTCATTTTTTCTTCTTTGGATTAACTTGCTCCAAGTTTTACAGGGCCTCCTAGGCCTTTGTCTTCTAGCTACTACTCATCCTAAACCCCATAGCACTAATCATAATCTTATTACAAAAAAAAAAGTTGTATCTTTATGAAAAATAAAGTCTAATTACACCAGCAAAATAAATATTAGCTAAATCAAACATACAAACTAACTAGTTATATATCACATATTTAGACTTAGCACCCTGCACTTTGGTAATCAAGCTCACATGTCTTAATTGGATTATGCTTAGGGACATAAGCAGTACCTGCAAGCAAGAGCATTTATATTCATTTATTATTACAGCGGCTCCCCTCAAGCACAATCACCTGCATAAAATATCATTAAGCTAATAACGACCTAACATCTAGTTTGCACACAAACAATCCTAACATCCAGTATAAAATATTATATGATATAACAAAACATGTCACCACAACATACACTGACCTAAACTAATACTAAAATTGGTGACTTAGTATTCTAATGTGTATGCTAAAAGCTTAGTGCGGTATTTCTTGGTTGAGCTTTATGATTATGATTCTAAAGTTTAAGATTGTTTAAATTACCCATTAAGTGTGGTTTCACCTTAAGTCCTTTAGTAGCTTGATTGAGTTTTTACTTATGCATTTTTTTTCTTCATGTCTTACTTAATATCTAATCATAATGAAGAGAAGAAAGAAACTTGACTCTTTCATCCCTACCCTAAGTTGATTTCTAAAGATAGATCATTATTACTTCAACTTTCTTAATTGACCATTCATAAAATTTATTTGAGCCTAAGTTTAGATTAGCTTTAAGGGATCTTATCCTATCATGAAAGACATCTTAAGACTAATGAAATTGAGTCACCATCATATGAGTAATACTTCCTTTTATTACCAATGATATCCACCTTCTTTTCTTTTTAGCTTATTTGATGTTTGATTTAACACACACACACACACATAATAGATATAGATATATATATATATATATATATATATATATATATATATATATATATATATATATATATATATATATATATATATATATATACATACATGCAATGTACTCATATTTTTGCACACTTAATGAATACTAATGCATGGATTTTAAAAAAAAAGGGATTCCATCTCATGTTTAAACATATGCAAATATGTATGAGTAATTTAAGTAAGTATGTGATGTTGTTAAATCAGGGAAGTGTGGTTATCTAAGACCTCCTTGAGGTTACTTAAAACATCGTGTTCCCTGGATGTCCAGACTATATACTTGCCAATCCAGATACAAATAAGCATATACATAAATATAGAAATAAAATCATGAAAAGGTTGTGTATAAATAACTTTTACTTATGTAAAGATTAATGGAAAGGAAGGGTTTCACTTTATATTCTAACATATGCATACACATAAATGAAATTAAGCAAGTATGTACTATTGTTAAACCAGGGAAGTGAGATTATCTAAGACCTCCTTGGGGCCACTTAAAGCCTCGTGTTCCTAGAATGTCCAGGCAATATACTTACTAATTTAAATACATGACTACATAAGTATAAATAGAGGAATAAAATCATCAATTATCATTTTTTAATTACAAATAAATGAGCATTTCATCTCCACATAATTAATTATCTATAATAAGAATAGCTTTAAGCTTCAAATTATATAATTCATAATTAACATATAGTTTCAAAATAGTTTGAGGTATACTAATGATAATAGCCATACCATATAAGAACATTTTTCCAACTTATGCAACTTGAATGCAATCATATTCTTCTAATTTTAAAACATGAATACATGAAGTACATGACATACACATTTATGATAATTGGAAAGAAGTAATTGAATATCACCACACAACATACTTGATTTTATTAGAACCTAAGGATGACCAAGTTAAATAAGCATCCCTTAAGTCTAATCAAAGTTTTTTTAAGGTTTACTTTTGATGTTCAAGTTGTTGAAACCTAAAGAAAAGAAAGCAACACTTAGAATTCACTTCATCTCATGTTGATTATTTAATATGTTAAAGGAAGGAAATTAGATATATTTTATGGATTAATTAAGTTTAATATTAATTATATCAATTTGATCACCCTTCCAAAGCTTCTTTAATTTAATTAATCACTTATACATGTGCCTTCAATGATATGCTTTGAAAACATTTTTTTTGCAATACACCTAAAGAGATCTAACACAATTAGGCTCATGCTTAACAATTAACTTAAATTAAAGAATGAAAAGGTTTAAAATAAATACTCTTATGATTTTCCCACACCAATAGGAGAGTTATAATTTCTTTAATGACTTTATGTTATTAAACACATAAAGGGATTAGTGGGTTGCACTTTAGTTATTTGAATTGATTTCATTTAAATTTAATTATCAATTTTCCTTATTTTACTTTTAATTACTAAACATGTTAATTAAACCCTTTAAGAGAATACATTTGGAAAACATTAGAAGAAGGGGGTCCTAATGGATTCACATGGCATCCCCATTTGCATTAATTAACCAACCTTAATTATTCAATTTTACTACTCAATAATTTTAATAAATATTAAATCATTTAAAGAGGGTAATTAGGATTAAAATTTTAAAATTTTCCAAACAACATAACAAATAATTCCAACAAAAATATGGGAGTCATGAGACATCCATTAGAATCAACCTGCCAAATTTAGAATTAATTAGCCAAGTAATTTAGGCTTAATTAAGATAATTAGCTTAAGATTCAAACCTTTATTAAGCACTATTCATTAGGTATTAGTTAGGAATTTTATTTTTATTAAATTCTCCTCTATCTAAGCTTTTTAAATGGGTTTATTTGGATTTTTTTAGATTTTATTATAATTACTTATGATATTTTGAAATTATAGTTATTTAATTACATTTTAAAATCTTATTAAATCTTTTTTAAACTATCGCCATGTGGATGTTGACGTGGCAGAGCTTTCCACCTAGCACCATGATATTGGTTAAAATATCCCACGGATGACTGGTCGCATGTAATTTCCGTCCGATCTCAAATCGGATGGTGAGATTAATCCCGTGATTATGAAAGATTTAAATTGAGATTTCTAGTGTGCTTAATCATGGCCGTCTGCTCTAATCACACGGAATGGATGTCTAGTGATTCGTATGTTTGCTTTATGAATCTCGTGTTCAATCCTATTAATTTTGATGATAACAAACATATGCTTGGATATTCTAATGTATGTTTTATATGTTTCAAATATATTGATTGCTAATTACATATCTAATACATCTCACAATATATTTGATAAAATTGCAAGTATGAAAGAATGAAAGATAGATCAAAATGGATACTTTGAAGCTCAAGATACAATATTTTAAGTTATATGCATTTAGAACTATCTTAGAGGTTCATATATGTTCATTGGCATGAATTAATTTGCTCATAACATAACATATTATTTATATTTATTTTAAATAATGATAATGAGATTAATTTATATAATTTTTTATCTAATTAATATTAAATTATATGTTTCATAAATAACATTTAAATTGTCAAAATAATAAATGATAAATAATTATAACTATTGAGTATAACTAGTTTATATATTTAATATAATAAAATATTTTAATTTATTTTAAAAGTTATATGATAACTAACATATGTATGATTATATATAAATTATATCATAATTTTTAAATGTCATATTTTAAAATTGACAAAAAACACATGAAATTTAGTGTTTCAGTAAAAGTCATTTTATAATCAAAGAATTTAGATCTAATTTCATCTCCAATGAATTCCTTAGATTTTTTTTCTTTTCATTTGATAGGTTACATGTTTGATTAAAATTGAATTTATTATGAATTTTCAAATATTTGTTTATTTTAATATTGAATGCATGTTATATGCTTTGAATATATTAAAAATGATATTTGATTATTTTTGACTTTCACATGTGACTAACTAATTTTTGGCTATTTAAATTTAATATTTACTTAATATAAATTATATTGTATTAAATATTATATTATTATATGATAAAATGATATTATAATAATATATTTCTTTGAAATAATTCAAAATGACATTCTTGCTTATAAATAGTCCTCATTCTTTCTTCATAAAATGGTTGCTCATTTCAAATTCAAAATCTATCTAGCAAATCTAAGAGAAAGCTTAGATTTTCCTTCTAAGTGTTTTCCAAATATTGCAATATCAAATCCTTGGTTTGGAAGCTTCAACATCTTCAACTAAGTAAGCTTTCTCAAATTACTTGAGTTTATTTTTTCTTGATATTAATCTCTTTTAGTTCATACTATTTTCACCATCTATTTATTCTTTTAAATTTTTATTTTTTGGTGGAGTAATCTTTAGACATCAAAGTTTAAGTTTTCATTTCAAAGTTTCTTCAATCATTTTTTTTGTCAAAAACTCTTCTGATAGTTTGTAGGATTTATTTCATCTTGTGAAATTTTTATCTTCTTACAATTTTTTTTTGTTTCTTAAAATATTTCTTTATTAGTCTTATTTGAAAGATAATTTATTCTTTGATCTATTTTAAAAGTATATTTTAAGCATTTAAAATTAATTTATTGTGCCAAAATACTTTCATATTTAGTAGATCTCTCTCTTTAATTAAAATTTTATCTAGTTTACTTAGATTTATCATACACTAATTTTATTTAAGTATTTAATAACCATTTGCATTAATTCAAAGCATTATTTTGGTTAAAATAAAATGAATTATTTATTGGAATTTTAGAATATATGGTAGATCTATTATATATCAAATTTCTTTATCAAAATAAAATTTATAAAAAGTTAAATTATTTTATTTGTTACTTATCATTTTATTCCAACTAATATCCTCTGCTTAAATAATATTATCTTGCTAAAATTTAGCTTATTGTTTTTATTGATTAATAATTAATAGAAAAGAAGTTTATTGGAGAGTTAATCATTCTTGCACTATTATATATATACTAGTTATAGTTTCTCTTAAACTTAAAATTATTCCTTGCTAAAATTTATTTTATTATGAAATAGACTATTGTGAATTTATTTTAAAATCATTTTTATATCAGTCTACAAATTGTAATAACATGAACATCTTAGCAAGATCACTTTAATATATTTATTTTATTATTTCTAATCCAAATTAAGTGAACATTCTATCTTGTCAAGATTGTAAGATGTAAAGTGATCATTTATAAGTTGTGAGATCACTTTTTGAATAACTTGGTATATTTGTGAAAGATATATTTTATCAAATTTTATTATTATTATTATTATTATTATTATTATTATTATTATTATTATTATTATTATTATTATTATTATATTTATATATATATTGTGTAAAAATTTTTATTAGTTATCATTATAGAAAAATTTTTGTAATGTCTCACCCCATTAAAGAAGAGTACGATTTGTAAGCTATTTTGAATTTAGTGGATTCAAAGCCAAGGGTGGTTAGGCGTGGAAGTATGTTAGTTTTGGGGTTTGACTGAACCATGTAAAAATTATGTGCCTATTATCTCTCTTTACTTTACTATATTTTATTTTTTGTTGCATTGAGAATTGCATTTTATCATTATAAAATAAAAATTAATTTTCTTCCAAAAGTTAAAATTTTTAATAACACTCCACACCCCCTTGATGCTATAACGACTCACAACGTCATCCTCAGTGGAAGATGGACACCATCCTCCTTCTGTCCCTCAATCCAAGCTCATCGGAGGTCATTTGACATGAAATCGACTATAAAATGACCAGGGAAGAGATTTAAGGAGATCTTACGATGAAAATTGTATGAAATTACATTTCATTTTGAAAAAGACTAATACCTAATAGCTAAATTTATGATTGTAAGATTTTTATCTCATCAAAGCTAGAGACCGGCGGCTCATTGACAGAGGTAGCTTCATCTTGAAGAGATGAAGCCCTATCGAGAAGATCTCAAGCTGCCTCCCTACCAGTTTGTTTGTGGACCAAGCGTCACCACAGAAGTCACCAAATTTTCTCTAGGGATGCCTTTTGGTGGTCTAATCAATCAAGAATTAATTTGTTTTCATTCAGTGGAGTGTGATGAAGGTGTGGGGAAAGTTAATTTAGTTTTGGTGGAGATTTAGTAAAGTTGGAAAAGACGAGAGCTCTTGTGTTTGGGTGGAGTTTGATCTCGTGAGGTGCACTAGGAGCTTGAGAAAGATTGAGGACTTCTTAGAATGTTCTGAGGAAAGTATGTGGTCAATTTGAATGGATGGGAGAGTATACTCTCCTCCCCAACTAAACCAAGGGCTAAAAAATTGGCTCTGGCGTGTCGATAAATCAAGGTGGATCGAGATGAATGTGTGTAAAAGGTTGAGGGAGTGTAGTGGGCTTTCATGGAGTGCATACTCCTTAGGTGGACCAATGATTTCATATGGGTGAGCTCACCCTCTCTTGGCCAAAGGCTGAACCCAATAATCTTGGGTTTGGTGGAGAACCCTTCCAAATAGAGATTTTATCCTATTTGGAGGGCTTATAATAGGTTTAACCCAACTCGGGTTCACCATGGGTTGGGCCCACTTAAGGCAGGCCCATGGTGACCCAATGATGAGTCATGCCCAAGTTTGGTTGGGTTGGGCTCAATTTGATTCATGTAGGTCAAATGTGCTCAATTAGGCTAAGTTGACCATTTTGATCAAAATAGGTCAAAGTGGGAGTTTGGTTAAGTTTAATTGGTCATTTGGAATGAGTTAGTGCAATTGGTTTGGTTCAATTTAAGTTAGATTTGATTTGGTTCATATAGTTCAATTTGCATCAAATGGGTCATGTTGACCAATTAGACCAAATTGGTCAAATTGGCATGGGTATGGGTTAGGTCCATGTTAAATTGATCATTAATGATTTATTTGAAGAGTTAGTTTAAAATGATTTGGATTGGGGAGTGATTTAGTTCAATTTGACCATTTAGATCAAATTGGGCTAAGTAGATCAATTGGGTTGGGTTGACTAAATTGGGTCTAAATGAAGGTTGGATCATGTTCAATATCCACTTAGTGATTGATTAGAAACATTGGTTTTAATCAATTTAGTTTAGGATTTGATTTGGCCTAATTTGGCCCTTTAGGTAAAATTGGGTCAACTTGGGTCAAGAGGCTAAATTGGCTTAGTTAGGTTCAATTAGTTTAAATTGATGATTGAGTCATGCTCAATATTCAATTTATGGTTGATAAGAGTCATTGATTGTAATTAATTTGGCCCAATTTGGCCCTTTAGGTCACTTTGGGACAACTTATATTAAGGGGCCAAATTGGCTTGGTTTAGTCCACTTGATTATAAAGAGTGTTCAATAGTGACTTACAATAAACAATGAAAATATTGGATAGAGGTTTGGTCTAATTGGGCCTTTAGGTCAGTTTGGGTTAAGTGGTTTGGCCAAGTTAATTTGGACCAATTAAGGCTATAGATGGTTAGAATGTATTCAATAATGAAATCAAACTTGATTGGTGGCTTTGACTGCAATTGATTTGAGCTCGATTGGATTTTGGCTCATTTGAACTTTTTAGGTCAAATGGGCTAACTTGAGTTACTTAAGTCTAATTGATTTAATTGGCTTGATTGTAAGTGTTGGAATAGTTTGAAATGATCCATTGGGTAATTAGAATGATTGAGAGAATTAAATTGAGTTTGATTTGATTGGATTGGTTTGAATGGAGTGACAGGATTGAAGTGGTTAGCTTGGGTTAAGATTCAAATTAATTTGGCATGAAGCTTGGATTAGAAACCAAATTCAATCAAGATCAATTGATTGGCTTGGGGGTTGAAGTTCCAATCATTTGGTTTAGGTTTAAATGAATTGATGAGTATGAGTGTCAGTTTAGCCTTAGGGTAGGTGAAGTATACTTGGCCTAAGGTAAGCTCTAGACTTAGGGTCATGCTCTACAAGTGTCGTAGCCCTAAGGAAACCTAAGTGTTTTGAAGAATCTTAGACCTAGGATGGGAGTGACCAATCCTCACTCCAAAAGTGAGGTCAACACTCTCTTTGTGGGTTGATGATGAATCATCGACCGTCCATTCCACGTGATTAGAATGGACGCTCATGATTAATCCTTCTTTTTAGAATCATGAGATTAATCTCCATCATTTTTGATCCATGATTGCATGGCTGAGATAAAGCACATCTATCATTGTTGAGTCAGCAGCCACGTTGAACGATTTAACTAACCAAACCCACGATGCCACATGGAAAGTGCTGTCGCGTTAGCAGCCATGTGACACAGACTATGTAAATATATTAATTAGGGTTAGAATATGATTAATTAATAAGAATTTAAAAAATTCATAACAAATTATATAAAAAAAAAAAAATGCAAATAAACTAATTTTGGAAAACTTAAATAGAGAAGAATCTAAAAAAGAATCTAGGGGAAAATAAAAGCACCAAATTTTATCCAGAGAATAATAATTAATTTGGGTTTGAAGTTTTAACTAATTACCCTAATTAAGCTTTAATTACCTGGCTAATTAACCTAAGAGTTTTCATGATTAATCTTTGGGATGACCTCTACCTCCCATAATTTCTTGGGTTAATTTTCCAAGTGGATTAAGAAGATCAATTTTTCAAATCCTAATTACTCATTTTAAGCATTTAATAATTATTAAACTTTAGAAAAATTATGAAATTAATCAGGGATACTTAATTATGAAAATAATAAAGATGATAAAAATAATAATTGGAACCTCTGGTCTTACCTATTTTCCAAACTCATTCTTAAGGGTGTTTAATTAATTAGCTAATGACTTAATTAAATTGAGGAATGGACAATATTCATAATTAATTCAATTAATTAAAACTCCAAATTAATTTTTCTTTATGTGCTTAGCTAACATAAAGATCCCTTAATAAAATTAAGATTCTCCATTAGTGTGGAGAATTTTGAGAGTAAATGATTAATTTGATCTCTCTTAATTTAACTAATTATTAATCAGAGGCCTAATTGCATTATAATCTTTAGGGCATTGCTAATTTTATTTTCCATCATTTCATCACGAATCATGGGACCTTGATTAATAATCAATCAAATTAAGGAGTTCATTAGAGAGAGTTTAAATGATCGAGCAATGGATTAAGATTAATCAAGTCATAAAAATCACTTAGGTTATTTTTAAACTTTTTAATGAACAAAGATTGGTAAGGTTAATTCAAATCATTTAACACCTTCTTTAAGTTTAAGTAATTCAAAATCCTAAGTTTAAGCTTAATGAATTTGATGAAGTTTAGGGTATTCATGTGGGGGCGCTTTGTCCTTAAGAATTAATAAATCTAAGGGTGATATTTAATGAAGTTATATTTTCTTTGCTTAGCTTACTTGCTTTACATATATTCATGCATTCATATTTTTGGAATCAAACAAAACTAGATCAATTGCATACATTTGAATTAAATAGTGTGGCTATTATCACTAGCAAATTTTAAAATTACTTTCTCTAAATAATAAAGTCATGTAAAGAAATTATATTAATTGCATACATTTGAAATAAATAGTGTGGCTATTATCACTAGTAAATTTTAAATTATTATTTTTTAGAAGATAATCAATGCTTTGCATATGCATAAATGTAAATTGGAATGCTGATTTTGATACCCTACAATATGAATTAGAAGTCGAAAGGGTATATAGTCTGGACATCCCAGGAACATGAGATTTAAGTAGTCCCAAGGGGGTCTTTGATTACCTCACTTTCTTGGTTCAATAATGGCACACACCTTGAGATTTATGATAAATTATGTGGTGAAGATAAATCAACTTCATTAATTAAGTTTAAGAGAATTTTTTAAGATTCATCTTTATATTCATGCATGTGTATGTATGAATTAGAAAGTATATAGTCTGGATATCTCAAGAGCACAAGACTTTAAGTAGTCTCAAGGAGGACTTTGATTACCTCATTTCCTTAGTTCAACAAAGGCACATGCTTGCAAATATTCATTATATACATATACACATGTGTTAACATAAAGTTGAAGATATGTGAATAAAAAAATGAGAAAATGAATACATATTATATTCTCTAAAAATGAAATTCCAATCTATACAAATTAATTAATAACCAAATTAATACCTATTCATGCATGCATTAAGTATAATGTGCTTAATTAGGATCTATGAATATGCTGAAAGCAAAGATAACACATCATTAGATTCATCTTAAGTTCATTAATCTTAGGTTGACTTATATCAATCATGATGAATTCTTTAAGCTAAATCCAAATATAAAAGAAATCATAAAGATTAAAAGTTATAAATTTATCTCTTAGATCCAACTTAAGGGTAGGGTTGGAAGGAAGTTTACCCTTTCTTTCTTCTTTTAATAATTTTAAAATCTTAAACCAATACAATAAAATTGCATATAAAATTTATCCTAAAAGAATAACTACGTAAAGTATAACCACCTTTAATAAGATCCAACATTAGAATAATTTATAACCTTAAAGGCCAATGAAGACACACTACACCTAACCTTGCACACACATTAGAATACTATGTCACCAATATTAGTGTTAGGTTAGGCTGGTGATTATTGAAATGTTCTATTTTGTATTGTAATATTTTTAAACTAGATGTTATGATTTATGTTTAATCTAGAAGTTTGAATGATGTTAGATTAATGATATCTTCTATAAGAGATTATGCTTAAGGGACCGTTATAATAATAGTAACAAAAATATAAATGCTTCTTGCTTGCAGGTGTTGTTATGTTACTGAGCATGATCCATTAGGAAAGGTGGGCTTGGCTACCCAAGACATGATGCTAAGTCCGAATGTGTGAAATATAATTGCTTGGTTTGTAATTATGTTAGTCTAACCTCTATTTTGTAAGTGCTGTTAGATTTTCATCTTTTCAAAAAATATATATGATTTTTGCAATAGGAATATGATTAATGCTATGGGATTTAGGATGAGCAATGGCTAGAAGGCATAGACCTAAGAGACCAATGAAGCTGAAATATTCCATTCCAAGAAGAGGAGGTGAAAATGAAGAATTGAAGACCCACATAGCTTTCTTTTATTTGAATTTAGATGTAATCCTGACTGTATAAGGGTAGAGCTTGGCTACACAATTTCTTTTCTATTTTGGGGTGTATGGTGATACTCAGTCGCATTAGTCTCTTATTCTTTTAATTGATTCATATTTAATTATTGTGTTTATATTGATCATGAAATAGAAATAGCATGCTTTTCTTAGGTTATCTTAAAGTGTATATGTTTGATGTATGGCCTGGATATGATAGGCTCTTGAAGAAAAATTAATTTCTCTACTCCAATATAATATATTTTAACTAAAGTTTAACCAATTCATAACCCCACCGTAAAGTCTAGGATCATAAATAAGAAATAATATATTTAGTAATCACTTTGTTGTATGGTTGTATGTTTAAGTATCATGCATGCATATTATTTCACTCTTACAAATAGGGGATCCCTATTCTTGCAATAAGGAACATGCTTGACTTGTGAAAATAGTCCCTTATAGTGGAGAACACCCATTCTCTCTTATTTAGCCCATAACTTATCTTCATCATGCATTTAGGCATAAATTCTCAAGCTTGAGTCCAAAATGATGAGTCAAAAATAAAAAAAGGAAAAAATATAAATTTTATCACATTAGTCTAAGTCATTATTTTCACACTAATTATAATCTAGTCTTTTAGATAATGAGTTTGGGGTTTTAGATTCTTTTCTAAAAAATAATAGTCCAGCTATCTTGCATTTACATATGACTAGCTCACATATTTTTACATCGTAGGAGGTGTTAATTGGCAGCCACTCCAGGCAATTATAAGCCCAGGAGAGTCAGAATTGGTGCACTATCTTTAGTGGAAGTGGATCAATATATCCCTCTCTTCCTTTAGTAGATTTATGTCGAGCTCTTAGCTTATGCTAGATCACCCTAGATATAAGTTTAGAGGCTATTTGTTTCTCTTTTGTTATGGGTGTAAGTCCTCAGCTCTTAGACATTTTCATAATCTTATGTTATTAGAATCTAAGCCCTAACATTCTAACAAAAATTTCAACTTAAATAAATATAAATTCCCCCTTTCAAAAATTTAAAGCCTCACTCTATGATCGATTGAAGCACTCATTAGGCCTCCTAATACCTTACGTGCTTCATACTTATCTTTCCTTAGAATCCATAAAGAACTCTTCCCGCTTGAGTCTTCTCAATTATTTTCTAACAATTGCCAATCCTTTGATATCAATCTTTGAAATCTTTGGAGAGATTAATTGACTACTTTAATCGAGAATGTTCTTAGAAAGTTGCTCTTTTTTTAGGATGTAATTAACTATGAAAGTTTGCTTCTATAGGGAACTAAAAAACTCGGCTTAAAATAAACCTTACTTGACTTCATCCATGTGAAGTAGAGGAAATATCTCTAGTATACATGTAGGCTCATCTACGAGTCATTATTAAGTAATTGAGTTCATTGTAGGGTGATATTTATATATTTTGAGATAGTACATCATCCCTTAATGTCATACTCGACCACTTCAATAAGTACTCCTTAAGATTTACATGATATCCCTACGAACCCAAATAAAAACACCACACATTTAATAAAGTTTAGGGTTTTCAATTTTATAAGATTCTCCTCTAAATACTGAACCCAAAGAGGATTCATTCATAATTTTTTGTTATGTATTTGATTTATCATGATTTATTGAAATTTAATTGATTTTTTATAATAAATTAATTAATTTAAGTTAATTTAAGTTTTGAATTTAAGAATTTTATGCTTTAATTAAGGTCACTAAGTTTAATTACTTTATTGGGTGAGACTCTATTAAGGGGATGTTTTAAAACAATTAATATATTTTTGTAATTTTCAAGATTTTAAAATTAAATATTTAATTAAATTATATTAAGGGATTTAAAATCAATAACTTTTAATCTAGAGATCAAAATATTCTACAAATTTTAAGGGAACTAAAAATGATATAATTAATATACCATAAAAAAGTTAAGTTAATTAAGCATTTCTTATAAAAGTAATTAAGAAAATTTGATTTTTTTTAATTAAAGTTAAATTAATCTAAAAGTATTTATCAAACTTTATGGCTTTCAAATTTATTAGATTTCTCTCTAAATGTTGAATCCAAATATTGGTCATTTATAATTTTTAACGTAGTCGTTAATTTTCTATGAATTTTCAAAGTTCAAGCCTATTTAAGCTAATTATGTAAGATTTAATTAACCCTAAGTTGATGATTTGAGATTTAAACAAATGCAAGGGGTCTAATTAATGTTTTTAGAGATCTTGATGTTAAGAAAAATGTTTTAAAATATTTTAGTGTATTTTTATAATTTTTAAAATTTAATATTAATTATTTATCAAAATTACCCCATGATATTTCAAAAATTATAACAATTAATTCAGTTCTAATTCGCTTGAAATTTTCATGATAATTAGATATTTACATTAGGATTTTTCTACCATAAAAATTTCTATCCAATTAGAATTGTATTTTAAAAATAATTAAGGAAACATATTTTTTATTAAAACTTTAATCTCAAAAGGTCAAATTTAAGAATTTTAAAATCATTAGTTCCTCTATGAATTTTGAATCTAAGAGGAGCTATTTGTATTTTTTGGCTTAATGATTGATTTTATATGAATTTTTGAATTTCAACTTAATTAGGCTAGTTAGTTAGAATTTTAATTAATCATAAATTAATGATTTGTGATTTTGTATGATTCAAAAAATCTAATTAATTTTTCTAGATTTGTTATTGATCAAGAATGTGTTTCGAACCATTTGGATGTGTTTTTATAATTTATGTATTTTAACTGATTATTTACTCAAAAATATTTATGATAGTTCAAAAAGTAACAACTCTTAATCCATTTATCAATTTCACTTGAAATTTTATGGTAAGTAGAGAATAATAATAGGTTTGTTTCCTAAAACTTTTAGATTGATTGGACTTGCATTCTAAGAGTAATTTAAAAAAATTATTTTCAATCAAATGCAAATTACTCTTAAAATACCAAACAAAATTTGGGACGTTTAGATTTATTGGATTTCTTTTTAGATGTTGAATTCGTGGAGGGGCATTCAAATTTGTGGTTGAATATTTTATTTTCTATAATTTTTTAAAGTTCTTAGTATTTTTTGCCATTTTTTAAATCCATAATTTCTAATTTTTACTTATTCCCATCATCAGTTAATGGGCCATGCGTTTACATATTTCCTCATGTGATTGGACTAAGTAATATCCATGTGGATGGTAGTAGGAATGTGTGGTTGATATTGACCGACCGATAATCTTTGTGGTTCTAAATGCAATAAAATAAATTAATCGATTGAATAAATGATAGCTATAAATTCTAATCAAAAGGAATGGATGGCAAGGAGATCGTCTCCCCCATCATCGATGAAATCCACAAGCCATCTATGGCTAAAATCTAACAACTAGGTTATTGTTTGCAAAATGATCAATAATGAAAGTGCAAGGGATTTATATGGTTGGATCCTAATGAATTCCAATTTTATTTCACAAAACACTAAGACCTAAGGGTTTAGCTATGGTTTAAGGTAGTTACCTTGTTAGAGCTATAGTCCAATAGCTATATCGATTCAAAAAGGTTCCTTGAGTTGAGATGAAGCTTAAGGATGAGTTTGCCCTCTTGCCTCCACATGGGTCACTCTAAAGACCAAGATCCATCATGGTTGGTGTATCTCTGTGAATTTAAGGTCAGAATAAAAAGGGAGGAGTTTCATTTTCGTTGCTTGTGTGTTGGGGAAGGTGTATGAAGTGATGAAAATGGTAGTGGATGCTTGGGGGTCAGGGTTTTGTATTTGGCCCATCTCCTCCACCAATGGAAGAGCATAGAGGTGGCTGACCATAAGAATTGGTATCTGAGACTTGTTGATTTTGGTAGTAAGTTGATTGGTCAAACTTCTAAGTTCAAGCATGTGGAGAAAGCATAACGAGAGTGTTTTTGCAAGTGAGTATATGGAGAAGACTTCAAAATCAAATTAGGTTTTGTTCCTTAGTGTTTTATTACCATTTTATCACCGAAATTGAGATGTTATTAGGTTTAATAGGGGTTTAGTTGATCTATGGATCGGCATGACTTCACTTGAGTTTATTTTAGGTAAAATTTGGGTTAACTTAATTTGACCCAAATTTGATTGAGTTGGGTCAATAAACCTCTATTAAATTAGCTAGATTAAAGTTAGGATCAAATCATATTTAATAGATCATTTAAAGCCTTTATGATTAATTAATTTGGGTTTAATTAAATTTGAACCCAAGTTGACTCAATTAACTCAAATGAGTCAAATTGGGTCAAATGACCCAATTGGACATTTTGGGCTTTGGCTGGGCTTCAAATATGTCAATTGAGTTATTTAAAGTGATTGGAATTGATTGGTTGCAATTAAATTGGATTACTTTTAAATTTTGGTCAAGGTGATCCAATTGGGTTAATTTAGGTTTACTTGTGTTATTGGCCAAATAAGTCAAATTGGACCCAAGAAAATATCGAGTTAAGTTCAATTAACTATTTCAGGTGAATCGGTATATTCAATTTGATTGGATTTCAACTCAATATAGTTCATTTATTTAATTTAAGTCAAATGAGCTAATTGGCTAAATTACACCTTAATTGGGCTTGAATTGGCCTTGGTTGAGTTGGTAAGATGATTTTAAGCCCTCAAAAAATTTTAATTTAATTTGATTCTAATTAAATTTAATTTAGATTTAGTGAGACCCATATGATTCTCTTTGAGTCAAATGGCCCAATTAAGCAAGTTGAACCCCAAGTAAATTTAGATTTGGGTTTGATTAAGATTGAATAACAATTAAGCTTTTAAATAATTTCAAGTTGGTTTAATTGGCTTGATTTGATTTAGTTTAAATTTTTGTTTAATAAGATAAAAATGGATCAATTTAGGTTAAGTATTCAAAATAACCTAGTTAAGAGTCAATTAGACTTTGATTTTTTTTTTTACTTCAAATGAGTATCACATTACATTTTATTTAATTTTATAAGATTTAGGACTATTTGAATTTATCTAACCTATTTGGGCTATGTTAGATCTTAGTGGGGCCCACTAGCCTAGTCTAAGTCTAATATCACAGTTTTGATTTCAATTTAGTTTTAGTTCAAGTTTGAATTTTGAAATTCATTTCATTTGATTTTAGTTTCATTTATGTTTGCTTTGATTTTGGTCTTTAGTTTGGTCCTCACTTAACCACTAAGAAAGTGTTATGGGTCTAGGTGAGTAAACTCCTACTTTATGAATGAAACTCAAAGTACTAGGAGAAAAATATGTGTTAATCATATTAAAAAAGTGGTTAATATAAATCTATAATTGCATGTAGACATTATTAGATTAAAGCTAACATTATTTTTTGTAGGTGATCACGCTTATGCTGGAATGAAAATTAACAAATTTAGTTGTAGATGTTTGCATAAATTGCTTAAAATTTTAAAGCCCTTAAAGCAAGACAAATAGAATAGGTAGATTGGCACTTGAATGTATTGCACATTCTGTGGGAATGAATTTTTGAATGAATGCTTTTTGAAATATACATGCTACCCTAACCTTTATCTTATAGGCATAAGCTTGTAATTTTTATTTTAAAATATAATTTTTACATTTAGAAATCCTTATGCCTATGAGATTATAAAGGAGAAGAAAGAATAAGAAAGGTGAAGCCTTGTAGCCATTGGAGTAAGGAGAACCAGAAAATAAAGCTTGATGACACATATTTTAATATATATTTACTTTTTGTGCGCTTGAATGATACTTATGATTTGACATATTTATTTATCTGTGATGAAGCTTAGATGAGTCAATGATATAATCTAAAAATAAAATTTTTTCTATTCAACCCAAGAAAATAAAGAAAAGACATATGAATAAAATTAAATAAAAACCCTTAGGCTATGTTACCATTATTACATTTATATTATCTCACTTCCTTCTTAACATGCTCTATCTCCATTGTATAAATAGGGGCCACTTTAACTTTAAGAGTGATATCAACCTCTCAGAAGATAGTCTTATATTAGGTTAATGTCAAAATCATTTCTAACAACATAAAATTTTGCATTGCATTCTAAACTTGGATTAATAACAAACAAATAATAAAATATAGAGCATTTAACTAGGTTCCTTAGCTCTAGTAGTTAAGTTTAGGTTTTCCTTCTAATAAACAACAATCTTGCTTATCTCACATATGTATGAGATTAAGCTTCACTATTTTAAGCATTTAGGTGGTTAATTGGTAGTTCTTTTTAGTCATATTTGTAAGAAAAATAAATTTAGGCTTATTTTTTGACTTCAAATGAAGTTGAAAACTATAAATCTTTTGCAAATTGTTAGACTTAAGTTTAAGTAACTACTTGGCAGTAGTTTTCACCTTAATTTAGGATTCAAGGTTACTTATTTTTGTTTGAATACATCATAAATCCTCACCTAATACGAATTTTCATAGCCATATGCAAATGAATTATAAGTCTCAAATTTCTAATAAAATGATCAACTTAAATAAAATAAATTTTAAAATTGAAAATTTAAAGACTAACTTAATGATAGTTGGAACACTTCTTAACCATTTAATCTCCAAAAAAGAATTTTTCCAAACTTGAATCACTCTCTTTTAAAATTATAAAATTTTAATCCTTGAATTAAAATAAGAAAAATTATAAAATCATCTACTTCTATCTTAATTGAAAGTGTTATTAAGATTCTTCACTCTAAAGATGTAATTAATTATATGGACTTGCCTCTATAAGAAATTTAAACTCCAAAATCAAAATAAATTTTAATTTAATCTAAAATTTGTTGAGAATATAGAGTAACCAATCTTTAAATCTTTTTTTTTATTATGTTTAAATTCATAATATAATATCATTCGTATATCTTAAGATAGTATATCATTTTCTATGTAGTATTTATATATAAGAAAACTCTCTTTATTTTAGTCTTTGAATTCAATGTAGCATAGTAATTATATCTTTTGTAATAATATATTAATATAAATATCATATTTGATCACTAAAGTTAAATTTTTAAATTTTATGAGATCCAACAAATTTCCCACAATATACGTTTAAGTTACTATAATATAAAGACCAAAATGTGTTAAATAATTAACTAATATATTGTAATCTTATAATGTTGTAGACATTTTTAATTGCGATGCAATTTACTATATAACAAAATGGTTACAAACACATTTGATAACCATGATTTATTATAAAGATAATTATCAAAATATTTAGTTTAATTTTTCTCAAAGTCGATGCAAAGCACAAAATTAAAATTTGATAAGTAAAACCATTGAAGACTAGAATTTTTTTCTCTCCCTCCAATCCCTCCTAAAGCAATATTAAGCAAATGTAAAGGTTCACAAAATAACAATAATTACAAAATAACAAAAACTATTAAAAACTATGAAGAAAAGAAAAAGGATAACATATGCATCTTGATGATAAAAATAGCAAACCATTTGACACATTCTAGGAATGCACTAGAAGTTTTCCTTCGCATGTTAATTATTTGTGTCTTCGTACTTCATAAAAAAATTATGTATCCTTATGACTGTATCTAATGGACCTTATCTATTAGTTCACTTGTCCTTATCTAGGTCAACCATATTCACATATAAGCATTCTCATCTTGATCATGCCATGTCTCATATGGTAAAGTCTCTTACATTTTAAATGGGAATTATCTTATTTGAGTGCTTTACTTATTTAGTAGATAATTTCTAGTTTAACCATGTTTATTTTTTAGTACAACCCTATCCACTTGAAATCCCTTGCTTGTGGCCAACTCATCCTTTCCCAAATAGGCCTTACTTTATTGCATTTTTTTATTGTTTGGATTCCTCTAAATGCTTAGAGCTTTCCTTTATGTATTTGGACCTCTTGTTCAAATATTTAGATTTGCTTGGATGATTGGTAAAGTTCCCTCTTCATCCAATCAATTAATCTTTATACTGACTAAAATGCATTCATATTAGTATTCATAAGTCAACATGTAAATTAGATAATAAATTTAACCTTAGACATAGCATTTGACCTATGATTATGATACATTAGCTATCATTATCAATGAGCATCCTCTATGATTACTCTAAAAATACAAATATAGGTTATATGCAAAGTTTAAAATTATGTAATTGGGCAATGTTCATTCGTGATATGAGACTTACACCTAGCAATGTTCATTATCAATGAGCATCCTCTATGATTACTCTAAAAATACAAATAAGCAATGTTCATTCGTGATATTAGACTTACACCTAGCAAGACATGTTAAGACAAAAGCATCAAAATTGAAACCCTAACATCAAATCATGAAGTAGGAAGGGATATATAAATATTATAAAGTAAGATAATATATTAAATTAAAGCATAATAATACTTTAAAATAAGTTCAAAGCAATTAATCTCTCTCACTCCTAACTTTCCTCCACCAAAGGGAGAACAAAACAATCAACCAACCCCTATCACTCTCATCACTCAATGAGTCTTCATTAGAATCACTAGCATAAAAATTTACTTTCTCACTCGCCTCATCCTTCATTATGTTCTCCCATTCCTTCTCTTCATCATAAACCTCAACATCTTTTTTTTTTAAATTAGCAATAAGTAATAAAAGTATTAATTAAAATTTTAAAATAATGAATATATTAAAATTTATAACTTTAATTACATAATTTTTATTAAAACATTTTATATTTATTTTTAAATGGCTTGTATTAGAAATATTAATCTTGATAAAGCTATGCATTAGTTAGTTTAAAGCCAAAATTGAATCAAACTAAGTATATTTGATTAATTTTGTTTGACTCATGAAATCACAGTTAAATTTTTTGTTTTAAAAAAAGGTTATTTAGATTTCAATCATTGGTTCAAATTAAAAACATAATCAATTCAATTGAAAAACTTAATTCAAGCTGAGTAAATATAAATTAATTTAAGTAATTTAATTATTTGGATTTCCTTTACTTATACTTTGGATTAATTTAATTAATACAACAAAGCCATCAATCAATTATATTGAACTGACTAAATACACACCACTTTATTAAGATTTAAAATATGCTTAAACTAAAATTGCATTGAATAAACCAAACTTTATTGTGATTCAATTCAATTCAAATTTACACATTATTTGACCAGTTCAATTATGTTTATATTTTAGTTTGATTTAGTTGGTTTAATAAATTTATCAATCATTCTAACTAAACCAACTAATTTTACACCTCTAAGACTTCTTCTATCCCCATCGAAAAAAATCAATATTGAGATTTGATTGCAAATGAATGATAATAACATATTAATATCATCCATGAATTATTCATCATCTAATAGCACATTATTATAAAGTAAGGAATCTTCATTATCCTTTTCACTCGCTGGAACTAGTGCTGCAACTCAGACTTCAACTTCAATTTAAAAGATTTCTTTCATAGTCAAACTCTTGCCTTTTCTTATTTTAAAGCTTTTTTCTTAAAGTTCTATCTTTTAGTACATGGTATAAACCAAAGAGTTGATTCTTAAAGCACTCAAATGATTTTTATTGCTTATATAAACTTTAATTTATATATTCTAATGTTACTCATAGTCAGATGATGAACATCTAAGTCCCAATAGTTTAATAACGACTAACCATATCCTCTAGAATACCATTATTATATGCTAATCTTTACCTTATTTGATTATTCAAGAAATTTTTAGAAATAGTGCATATAAATTATTAATTAAAATATTAATCAAAATTTAATATTTAATATCAAACAAACTGTTAGATATGATTGTTACTCTAGTTTTATTGTAAGTTCTTACACCTGATTGATTGCATAATTAAAAAAAATTACATGATGACCTAGAATGATATATGTTTTTAAATGATTTTCTTAATCCAAATAAGATTATAAGAATAGTTTTGATACTTTAACTTCTATAGTAAAATTATCCTATTCATTCTTTAATATAAACCCTTCCATCATCTGAAAGGGAAAATCCTATATTCCTTCCCATTTATATGGTAATATTATAGGCTTTATATCTCTTTTTTTTACTTAAAGTCTACCAAGCTTTTTTTCAGATGGTGTAATTTATGATATATAGCAAATAATTTTTGGCTAGGTTAAAGTCAAATACTTTTAGAGCTAAGCATATTTATAGTTTGATTTCCTTATAGAACACAACTACGAAATCCTAATTAGGTTGTATCTACTACTCCAAAAACTTTTTACTTATCCCAAAACTACTTTTAAACATTCATATCCTTGATGGTCCATTATACCATTATTTTATAAGATTTTTCTTATGGTGAGAGTGTCATCCATTTGAATATGGTGATTCATCCTCAACCTTACAAATTGACTCTCATTATGAAGTTTAGGGCCATTTTATTAAAATAATGATCTTTAAATAGTAATCAATTGAAATTTTCATGTAAGAAAAATTTTATACAAGTATGATGTCTTCAATCAAGAGTAAAGTATTCTTTAACATGTAATTAACCATTAGAATAATCCACCTTTATGAGTGTTCATATTCCTAGAATATAACAAATTTGACATCTAATTATTTACGAGGCATTACATTATTTTTTTCATGAATGTGTCCTAGACAAGTTGATCAAAGTTATTTAGACCTCTTTTGACTTATTTTATAAAAAATTTTCCATGAAGACCCACCATGTTTTTTTATTTTTCTTTTTCTCATGTTGACTCTTGCATTTTTCATCCTTATATTCAGCCTTTTCTACTTTTTCTTCTTCACTTCCATAAATATCAAGAGAAGAAAAAAAGGTGGAGCTTTAATGAAGATGATCTAATTGATAATAATATTTGAAATGAGGTTGCTTATGAGTGTGAGATACAATAAATGCAATAAGGGATTTAAATAGTCATCTCTTAAGAAGTTTCTCTTAATTGAGCTACATTTTAGTGGCATAGTCAACCATAGGTAAGGATAAGATTATAGGATCGATAGAGACTAGATTTTATTGTCACTTAATAAAGAGGGATGTCCAAAATTTTAGTTGCCTAATATTACACTTATAAATAAGTCTAAGCCTTAACAAAAATAAAGAAATGCATACATTGCCTATACATTATAAACCTTTGGAGAATTTTTTTAATGAAATTTAATTCAAGATTATCATCAATTACAAATGAACATGATTGCATTTTTGTAATTATAGATAGATTCTCTAAGATGTCTTATTTCTTCCATTGCACAATGTCTAATAATGCACCACATGTGGCAAGTCTTTTCTATGGAGATATTATGATATTATATGGTATGCCATCAACTAAAATCTTAGATAACAAAGTGAGATTTATCTCTTATTTTGGAAGATATAGTGGGAGTTAGCTACATTAAATTAAAACTTTTTTATCCTTCCACCAACCCTAATCATTAAAATGAATCAACATTTAAGGTGATCTATAGATATAATCCAAAGAGATCCATTGATATGTCTAGCATTCCCACTCATGCATTTCTTGATGCTATATACTATTAAGGAACAAAGAGCTAAAAAAATGGTAGGTATATTAATGAGCAAATTGCAATCAATTTTCTAAAGAATACAAATAAAATGATCATATATTGGTTCATATTTGAAGTAAGAGATCTACATTCTTAAAGTATAAAAACTACTTATGGCTTATGGCCTCAAGAAACATAAAACTAATGTATACCATCTTTATTTATCATCAAACATGTTTTTAGTCAACTTTTCATATTAATGTTGTTATTTCATATAAAGGCTAACCTCCAAATAAAGAAGTTAACACCTTGAAAAGTGTTATGTCTTATCAATTGCAAGTACCTTCACCATCTACTATCTTATAAGTAAACTCTCTTATTGTAGATAATGTGCTTACACACCAAGCTAATGATCACATGTTCTTGATTAAATGAAATAATAAGCCATATATAAAAAACCTAAGGATCATAAAGAAAGACTTATCATAGCTTATAATAGGATTTTAAAAATTATAGGGAATTCAATTATATAAAGTGTAGTTCAAAAAAATTTAGAGGAGTTGATGTAGATTATTAAGAAAATTATGAAGGCCTGATTATAAGGTCAATATTATGGGTTTAAGATGGAAAGTCTAGGAAATTATCTTCAAGGCAACATGAATAAAAATCTTTGATATGGAGTTTAAAAAATTATTAGGAAAAGTTAGAATTTCAAAATTCTAGTTTAATAATGTTTGAATGAAAATCATAATAAAGGTTATATAATTAATTGTACTTTACACTAATAAAATTTAAGAAAATTAAGAACCATCATTGACTTACAATGGCATATAAAGCTTTCAAATTTTAAGTCTCCTTAAAACTTGAGCTTTAAAGAAGTTGATCGCATCTCCTTATATGAATATTGTCAATTAACCTTATCCAAACTACCTCCCAACCAATTCTCAACTAACTTTCAACAAACTCTTAACAAACTTCTAATTGAGCTTTATATAACTCTTAATCACATTTTGTTTAACTTCAAAAAATTTATTTTCTTAATTTAAAAGGTAAACTAAATTTTAGAATTGAGAAAATATCAAGGTGTTATTGATCTTGACTATCTCTTACAAGTAGCCAACCATCCAAATAAGGAAATGAAATCCAAGTCTCTAAAACATTTACATGCTTTATTATATTGCTTATAGTTATAATCTTATATTGTATCAATTCTACCTTACTTTTATAAACTTTACTATGTAGAGTTAAAGTTGTTGCATTTACTATCTTGCATGAAATAATAAAGATAAATAAGGATTAATTTATAAGGCCTATCATGCATTAAATGATTTATGAACTCAATGATGGGGAATACCTTAAAAATATTTGTAAGAATACAAATATTGGAGGATACATAATAGTGATGAGATCCCGATGAGTAGTTACAATTATAGAGATGTACATGATGATGTCTAAGTTATACAAGTGATGACAAGCTTAATTTCTAATTAAGGAGTTTTATAGGGGTTCTAGTGTTGTGGTTGAGAAGTCTTTCTTAAGGATGTTTAATAAGTAACACATGTAAAGTGTTAGGGATTAGAGACCTTCTATCACATGTGATATGATAATTGATCCACTTAATTTTTTTTATATATATCATCATTTAATAATTTTCCTATCTTATTATGAGAGTTGTCAATTTTTTTATCAAACCTATTCATTTTATTAGGAACTATCATAATGATCCACAAATAAGATATGAAGACAAAGTAATTTTTGATTATCTTCCAAGAAATTATTAGCTAGTAAAAATAAATATAATTAAATAAATTATAAGCACTTACTTTAAATGAAGTGCATCCCCATTAAAAAGTTGATGTTGAGAAGTTTCAAAACCTTCAAGTCTTGCAAATCCTCTTTTACTTTAGTACTAAATTTGATGGGGTTATGATGAGAGGATCTTTACATCTAGAAGGCACTTTGTTGTTAGTGATGATTGGTGCTAATATGAAGCAACCTTTGAAAGGGCAACGGTGTTAACTAGATTAGATGTTGATGGTTATATATGAGGTTGAAAAGTGTAAAATGAAGGGATTTAATTGTAAAGGTTTGAGAATGGGAAGGGGTCGGGCATATCTTGATTGTCATGTGATTGAGAGATACGGAGTATAATAGGATTATGGGCTAGAAAAGAAAGATATGAGGTTAATTGAGGACATGAGAGAGACTACGATCTATGAGAAAATGTCTAAAATTGAGGAATCAAAAATAGAATTTGACATTGGGTGAAGAGGACGAATGAGGATGGCAACCTTGGAGAATTGTAGTATGATTTTTAATAGATGAAAACTAGGATAGGAGTTTAGGCTAATATTTAGAGGGATAATGAGAAGAACACAAAATAAGATAACATGGAAGTCACCAAAGTATAAAGGGAGGATCAAACACTTCGCTAAAAATTGCCCACAAGAAAATTTTCATTAACCATTTAATAATGCCCAATGAGAATGCATTAAACTATTTATAATACAAAGAAAATAAAATTTAAATTAAAAGAAAGAAATGAGAGGTCAACCACATACATGAGAATTATTCAAAGATCCATCTTGAAATGTAGAGAGAACTATCACAAAAGTTTTGAATTTATTAGTAAAACCTTAATAATATGAAATCATATTGAATTTGAAGTTGAATCAAACCACATGAAAATTCAAATGAAGATGATTGGATTTGAATTATAGGTTTTGAAGAAGCCGATCACCCGAAGATGAAAATGGTCAACCAACCTTAATCCAACCACCTTCGAACCAATTTCAAACTAACTTTCAATTAACTTTTTACCACCTCTCAACTATATCCAACTTTTAGACTTTAGAAAATAAAATTAAATATTAAAAAATCATCTTATGTTATTCTTAGAGATGATCATACATTCAAATAACAAGATTAAATTTAAATCTTTAATATATCCACATGTTTCAAAGATTTCATCTTGTAGATCATCTTTTTTTCAAAGTACTTCATATTAATGCCTAACAAGAGGTGGAATTTCACGTTCATCCAACATGCAAATAAGAGTACAATCTATAAGGATTAATCTATGTAAAATCCGACTGTATTTTTTAAATTAATCCAATGAAATATGTGGTTAGAAAAAAATCTTCAATATATTCAATATAGCCTGCTACCAATTACTAAAATATTAATATTATTATTAATTCCTACAGCCCCACAACAACAAAAAAAAAAAAATAAATAAATAAATAAAATCTTAGCCTTTATCTAGAATTCCATTCAAATTAATCTTCTAAAAATCACTTCTGCTTAGGCCTAATACTGAGCCTACCTAGTTGACCAAGCTAGCCCAAAGAAAATGGGAATAATTTGATAAGCCCAAACTTTTTTTGGTATGTTAAATGTGGAGTCAAATTTCACATATTTTTTTTCTTTTTTGTTAAAATTAGGCAGCCACTTAAATTGAATTATTTTACACTTAAAATTTAAAATTAGTGACTAGATTGATCAATTAAAATCATTTCTCCTCCAAATCTACTCCCTTCATCTTAGCCTCAAAAAGAGAGAAAATTCATGGGAAGAGGCATCCCAAAAAATTGTATATTCTCCTAAGCTCATTATAAGAAAGAAATATAGTGAGATCCTAATACAGCTGTAGGCATAGATAAGATGACGAACTATGTAAATCTTCTTGTATTCTTTTTTCTATGTGTGTGAGATTGTGCTATTTATTTCTCTCTTAAACACCCAACAATTGGTATTAGAGAGAGGTTTCGCTAAACAGAGAAAGAGATGGCTAATGAGGGGAAGGTTCGAATTGATAAGTTCGATGGCCAGGACTTCAATTTTTGAAAGATGAAGATAGATGACTATCTATACCAGAAGAAGTTGCATAAACCTCTTCTAGGTCGAAAGCTAAAGAAGATGAGCCAAGAAGAGTGAGAGTTATTAGATCATCAGGCACTAGGTGTGATTCGTTTGATATTGACGAGAAGTATTGCTTTCAAAATTATCAAGGAGAAAACGACGATCGATCTAATGAAAGCTTTATCCAACATATATGAGAAACCATCAACATCAAATAAGGTATTTTTAATGCTTCATTTATTTAATTTAAAATGGGAGAAGAAGCATCTGTTGTTGACCACATCAACGAGTTCAATGTGATTATGACTCAATTGACCTTCGTAGATATTGTATTCGATGATGAGATCAAGGCGCAGATCTTGTTGTCGTCCTTGCTGGGGAGTTGGTTTGTAATGGTGACTACAATAAATAGTTCATTACATAGCACCAAATTAAAGCTGAAAGATGTCCGAGATCTGATTCTAATTGAGGACATTCATAGAAGATAGTCTGGAGAATGTTCTATCTCAAGTTCTACTTGACATTGAGAGTTGAGGGGGGAACTATAGTAGACGACAGAATCAAGAAAGATCAAAGTCCAGAAACAAATCTAAAATCATAAGAATATTTTCTGTTAGAATTGTCAAAAAAAGACATTTATCAAGTCAATGCAAAACACCTAAAAAAATAATCATCAACAAGATGAGGAGTCCACAAACTCCATGATAATTGAAGATGGCTCTGAAGTATTAGTATATTGTGTTGAGAGTCCCATTGAGTTTTAGATTCTTGACTCAAGTGCGTCATTTCATTCTACCCCTTATCGTGAATTGCTATATATACAATAAAAAAATTTGGCAAAAGCTATCATGCAGATGATGAGCCATTGGAGATCATCAGAAAGGGAGAAATTTAGATCAAAACTAGAAATGGAGTAAAATGGGTCTTATAGGAGGTAAGACATGTCTCGGGCCTCAAGAGAAACTTAATATCAATAACTAGAAGGTATCTAAAAATACATTGGTCATGGCTAGAGGCAAGAAGATGGGAACATTATACATGACATCCGAAGGTAAAGACCTGTGTTAGTTGCTGATAGTGAGAGCTTAGTATTATGACATCAAAGACTTGAACACATATACGAGAAAGGAATAAAGATCATGACATCAAAAAGAAAGTTTTTAGATCTAAAGTCTGTGAATTTGGAGTTGTGTGAGAATTGTATTCTTGGCAAATAGAAAAATGTCAATTTTTTAAAAAATTCAATGACCTCTAAATCTGAGAAGCTTGAATAAGTGCACTCTAATGTCTAGGGACCAGCTCCGATTTGATCTATTGGTGGCTCATTATATTATGTCACATTCATTGATGACTCAATAAGAAAACTATGAGTTTATTTATTTATTTATTTTTTAAATGATATATTTGCTACTTAAAAAAAAATGTAAGGTAGAAGTAGAGACTCAAATAAGACCGAAAGTCAAGTGTTTGAAATCCGATAAAAATGGTGAGTATGACACCAATTAATTCAAAGCTTATTGCTTAGAACACAGAATTCACATGCGAAAAATTGTTCAAGGAATGTTAGAATAAATTAGTGTTGTCGAAAGAATGAATAGAACTTTGAACGAGCGTGCAAAAAGAATGAGATTACATTCTAGCTTGCCCAAGATATTTTGAACATATTCAACACAACAACCTACTTAATCAATAAAGGACCATCCGTTCCATTAGGCTTCAAAATCCTCGAAGAAAAGTGGAGTGGAAAAGATGTACGATTTTCGTACTTAAAATTTTTGGTTGCATTTCATATGTATACATTGATTATGAATCTAAAGATAAGTTTGATGCAAAAGAAAAGAAGTGTTATTTCATTAGATATGGCTCAAACCATTTTGATTACCACTTTTGAGATGACCAAAATAGAAAAGTCAAAAGAACCACAGATGTAATATTTTATAAACACAAACTATATAAAGATATATCAGCAATAGCTACGAAGCATGAAGAAGTCATTCTCGATGATATCAATATTGATAATACTGATAGAATCTCAAAAGGTGCTAGTATTAGTGTAATGGCTCTTATACAAGAGGCTTAAGAGCCATCTACTCCTGTGATATTTAGGAGATATACTAGACAATCTAGACTCACACAAAGGTATTCTCCATCTTTATATTATTTACTATTGACAGATAATAAAAAAACTGAGCACTATTTAGAAGCATTGCAAGTGAGAGAAAATCATGAAAGAAGAGATAAACTCTCTAGAGAAAAATAGAACTTGAATGTTAGATCTTTTACCCAAAGGCAAAAAAATATTACAAAATAAGTGAGTGTATAAAGTGAAAGAAGAGTCTGATGAGAACAAAAGATATAAGCCTAATTTGGTGGTCAAAATATTTCAACAACTAGGTGGGATCAACTGCATAAAGGTATTCTCACTAGTGATAAAGATAACTACTATCAAAATAATCTTGAGTATTATTGCAACTGAAAACTTATATCTGGAGCATTTAATTGATCATCTAATCATTAATTTTAAATTTTAAATTTTAAATATGAATTATTATGCATTTACATATCTAATACTTCAACTTTTATATTTAAAAAATAACACTCAAATCTTTAATATTACATAAAAAACAATATATCCTTAACTTTTTAAGGTGAGATGCATCTTTTCATGCATAAAGAAAATACTATTTTTATAAATATTATATATATATCAATGAAAAAAAAATCTGAACACATCAAAGAAAGTTAGGATGTTACAAGCGCGTCTCAAACAGTCTTCCCAACATCGGATCGGATGCAAAAAAAAAAAAAAAGGCCATGTACAAATCATTGACACACCTCTTCTCACTTTTAAAGTAGAATTCTCATCCATACCACACAATTTATTTCTTTATATATTTAATATCAAAAATTTAATATTTACATAAATAATATTTAAATATTTAACATCATTTAAAAATATATATATAATTTTCACCAGCTTTTTAAGAGTGAACTACATGAATAAAAAATAGTATACATAAGGACCCTGTATTATGTGTATGCAAGTCAGAATTTTTAGCATTTATTTATTACTTAGACAAGCATCGCTTAAACTCTACATTAGACCTCTCAGGGAAAGGGTTGAGATAATTTACAATCTTATGGACCGTTGAGATGATTCCTTCCTTAGTGCCTCACTCCAATCCTCTCAGCAACCTGCACAAATTTGGTGTCTCATCACCAGTGCCCTAATTAAAATTTTCAAAGTATATATATATAAAATCTAAACTTTAAAATAAAAAAAATAAAAATAACATTCAGATTTTTAATATTATATAAAAAATAGCATCATCGTCAATTTTTTAAAGTGAAATACACCTTTTCAAATATGGAAAAAAAATACTATATTTATAAATATCAAACTTTAATTATAAGATATACAAAAACAACAACAAAAAGCCTTTATCCCATTAGTGGAGTCGGCTACATGAATCCTTCTTCTCCATTATGTCCTATTATGTATCAAATTCTCATTTAATTCAAGTATACTAAGGTCATTTTTTATACATCTTAACCAAGTCTTTTCAAGTCTATCTCTACCTTTCTTAATATAAAGAAATCTAATGCATCTATTCTCCTAACCAAGTCATTGGACGTTGACGCTTTATGTCACCAAACCATCTAAGGTGACTCTCTCTAATCTTATTTGTCACCAGAGCTACTCCAATACTATATTTGCCGGTCCCAAGGGCAGATGTGAAAAGTAGAGGATTACAATAGGTAGTCGACAGTTAGCGTAAAACTTGTTGAAATAATTATGACAAGAATCCTTTAAAATATTGTGTTAATTATCAAATGTACAAATTCATAGAATTATGTGCTATGTATGTAAATCTTTCATATACATTTCTTAGCTTAGGGTTACTCTCAATTTAGTAGAACCATTAGAAGTACTTAAACTGAAAACTACCTTGAATGTTGTTGAAGATAGGCTCAAAATTGAATCAAACTGATTTTGAACTCTGCTCAAAACTCAAAATCAAATTTCCAATAACAAATAAGGCCTTAATGTCAATATTCTTGATGATCTAAGAGAAGATTCATGAGTTGGCACTGAAAAAACAGTGAATGTTTTTTCATTAATCTAATCTATAATTCTGTTTGAAAAAATGGCTTGAAACTCTTCAAGCTAAAATCTTGGGCTTGACTTTTTATCCTGTCCAATGAAATCATCTAATTAACTAATTATGTACTTCAGACAAAACCTATAATCTTAACCACCTATTCATAATTATATTTGTTTGTGCTTATAAAATATTTTGTGTGTGAGTGTATATATATGTATGTATAGAGAGAGAGAGAGAGAGAGAGAGAGAGAGGAAGATTTAAATACAAGGCATATAATTCTTATGTATTAATATATCTAACACCTAAAATTTGATATATACATATATGACACTTTTCTATGCATGAAATGATGTATTTCACTAAAAAAATTTAATGATAATAATATTTTTGATATGATATTAAAGATTCTAATATTATTTATATAAGTAAATAAGAATTATATGCATGTAATATATATAAATATATATATAAAATAAAACAAGTAAGCAACGCAAGTTCAGTACGAGATATTAGCTAAAGTACCTCTTTAAAAGAATGGACATCGCTGCCCCAAAGCCAAGCATCGCAACCAGCATCTCTAGCACCCCATATGTCGTTCCTCCTATCATCACCTACATGCACTGCATCCTCTGGTTTCACTCCCAATAACTCACATGCCCTGATAAATATTGTCGGGTTTGGCTTCTCTGCTGCTACCTATTAATGTTGGAAGAAAAATTACATAGTTGAGAGTAAATTAAGTGATTATTTGGAATAACTTTTGTTTTTCTATTATTTTATTTTATTTTATTTTATTTATATTTTGATTTAAAGTAAAATATGCTTAGTGGTGATAATTGTTTTTAAAAATATTCAAATTATCTAAAAATATTTTGAGTGTTTTTAAAAATAATATTATTTATTTTAAAACAAAAAAATAAAAACACTTAAAAAATATGCTAGAAACATACTTTAAAAAAAGTAACATGAAAATAAAAATAAAAAACACAAAATACAAAACAAAATTGATTTCAAACAGGTCCTAAATTTATAAACTATTACGTGAAAACTTCATATTTCAGAAAAAATCATGCCTGTCTTGCAAGGGACAAATCTATCCATATTTTCACAGAAGATTAACCGTGTATTCACATGACCCAAAAACAATAAAAACTAAAACAATATAATATGACAATAAATTGAGATTCTGTCACTTACTTCTGCAGAGACAGCAACTGCATCAAACCAGTGATCACAGTTGAGAGCCCTTAGGAGAGGCCGTAATCTAGTGTCAAAATTAGAGACAACGGCTACTTTCACCCCAGCTTCTCTGAGAGCTTCAAAGACCTTTTCGGCATCAGGATCGCAAAGGTGCCATGCCTAAAATTAAATAAATAATGAAATAAATATTATTTGAAAATAAAATAATAGTAAAATGTTCGCAATATTGAATGAAGGATGAAAAAAAGGCCTGCCTTTTCTGTAGTATAGTATTGATAAAGTTCTTCAAAGTATTGGTTATCTGAACAACCAGTTGAGGAAGCAACTATGAATTGCCAAAAGGGCCTCCCATCATCAACATATCTACAAACAATCATTTGTAGACCACAGAGAATAAAAATGTAACCAAGACTGAGAATTATTATTATACTTAGAAAACGGGGAATTTTTTTAGAAAAATTGGGGAGAACTAAGGCAGGTGGGCTAGGGGCTTAGCTATAAAATTTATAACTGATTGAAGAAAAAAAAATGAAGGGACTTTTACATAATAGCACCCAATTCTTATACATTTGCAAATCAATTATTATCTAAAACTTGAAATTTATAACAAAAGCCCAACCCATATTTTCCATTTTTTAAAATTCTCAATAATTTGATTGTGGTAGGCACAAATACATGAATTTGAAAGTTCAAAAAAATAAAGAAGGTATTTAATTTATAAATATATAAGAATGGGGTGATTTGTATGTAAATTCCCAAAAATGAATAGATACCTAGTTTCCCGTATAATATTTCTAAAACACATGCTTTGGTCTAATTAAACAGACATAGAATAAAATGTACTGAAAAAAGTATGATAATTAAGACATTGGGGATGCTTGGTGGCATCGGGTGCTGTTGTGTTCCTGCTTGCCTAGACCAGACCTAACTGGCACCAACCATGCGCACATGCAATGCACCAGTTAGTATCGCACACTAGCTATCGCATCAATCAAAGACTTGTAAGTGTGTTTACTACTAGTCCGTATGAGAGAGAATTAACTAGGGACTAGTACTTAAGAAAATGAAGCAGAAAGAGTTCATAAAAGGTTATCATACGTTCTGATTAATCTCCATTTTTGTAATGTTTAAGAAACCAAAGCTAAAAGTTAAACGTTTCAATTTACTGATAGCAACATCCAGAACGCCGTTGAGATCAGAGAAAAAAAGCAAACTGAAAAGATTTTAGAACCAGATTAATGCCATTTGAGATTATAGCATCATTGACGTCTGGTAAGCAGCATTTCCTAAGGCAAAACATAGTTTCATTTGCAAAATATACACATGAAGTATGCATAATAATTTAGTTTCATGCATGAAAAAAAAATGTTGTCATCATCATTAGCCCTATTTTAAATATCTTGGTAGCTTTATCATATACATTGTTGTTGTGCTGTACAAGATGCAAACTCTATTTTGCACGAACCCATGTTACCTCTTAATCTACTTTTACCTTCATAATCATTAACCATTTAATGCATTGATCTTATCTCTAGGTGAATATTATACTCCATTATCAAAAAACACAAATCACCTAACTCTAGTGCCTAGTTAGTTATCTTCAATAAATACTACTCTAATTGTCCCTAATATAATTATTTCTCACCCTATCCTTTCTAATTTTATGATGCAACCATCCCACCATACTTGTGCCATAACCAACTTGGCAAGCTAAAAATGTTTCATATTTGAATAATATTCCTATTTGATCTTGTTTCAAATTTCAGTTATCACAGTAAAATCTATTCAATATAAATAGCCTTCATAAGATAATCGTAATATGTAATTAAAGTCATCATCACTATCATCAGCCTTATCTAATTACTTGGTGTGACTTCCATGAATTTGTGCTCTCCATTGCTTCATATTAATTGATAAAAGAGAAGTTAAATATTTTGCATTGTAATTTTCGCTGGCAGATGACACAAGATCTCCCAGGAGTAATAACACACCAAGCAAGCTACGATGTGCACCGATTTAAAAAAATTATCAAAATCACATCAAAATAAAAAATAAACTAATAATTCAACAATGTAACATAGTTAAAATATAGGATATTCAAAATAAATGAGAAAAATAAGTTAAATATAATCAAATATAATTAACCACCAAGTTTTCAAAACTACAACACAAAATGTGGTTCATCTAAAATAAAGAAACAATAAAATACTAGTGTAAACTCCATAAAAGCATAAACCAAACTAATCATCTAATCATTGTCCTCATCATCGCTAACAAAATAAACTTTATTAACCTTATATCCATCACACAAGCATACATTCATTTTCTTTTCATTTAGAATTCTGAGCATTATAACTCTCATCTGGTAATGAAGCATAGTGGGATCCTTCTTATTTGCATATGGTAAAGTATTAACCTCAGACATTTATCTCAATCTACTTATCAAAATATAAAAGGTAATGTTAATATAAAAATAGAAAATAGATAAAAAAAGACTGAAGGCTAAAAAAATTAAAAAAGCAAAGTTAAGGAAAAAGAGATGAAAAAAATAGAAAGGGTTAAGCACTCAGAAAAATAATAAAAGAAAACGAACAAAGAAAAAAAGGGTATGAAGTGAAAGAGAAAAAAGAATAAGAAAAGGAGAAGAGGAAAAGAAAAAAGAAAAAAAAAACTAAAGAGTGAAAATATATATCAGTCTTTGGAGGGGTTGCAAGCATATGCCATTGGTGTCAGATGCCATCGTTGAAGAGAGCAAATAATAAGAGAGAAAGGTAAAGGAAAAGGAGAAGTAATATATATATATATATATATATATATATATATATATATATATATATATATATATATATATATATATATATAATATAAGAGATAACGATTTGGAGTGTATCCACAGAAAGATTGACCATTCTTAGTTTCCAGAGTAATCAGTATTGCTGGAGTTGCTCCCCAAGTCTCAAATTCAAGGCTGTTAGCCTTTTAGGGTTAGGGTTTCTAAATTCTAATGCCTAATTTTTTATTTCTGACATCTAATATTAGGATCTTATAAAATTAATAAGTCTTAACTAAGTAAAATGAATAAATTACAAAAAATTATCAACATTGCGTCATGTGCCTCTCTCCTTGAAGGAGCTCATCATAAATAATGCGTGCAATTTTATCACTATGAAACATGCCATACTAGAGATGCAAAGGATATGCCACACCATACCATTCACCATAACAACTATGTTTTGTGTTTTATTTTATATTTTATATTTTATTTATTTATTTCTTTTTTTTGCAGAACTTTTATCCAAATTACAATTCATCCATTCCTTTTCTTCAGAATTCTTTAGCAATAATTATCTAGCTGTCATATTGGTGCATCTTCCGTCTTTTGTTGCACATGCCTAAATCACCCGAGTGTATCTTCCATTAGCTTATCTTTCAGTTGTGGCTACTCCAATGGCTCTTCTAATATATTCACTTGTCTATCTTTTCTACTTTTATTACACATAGTTTTACTATTTTCATTTATTTTCATACACAACTTTTCTACCAATGAATGCTTTGTTTCCCAACACTCAGATTCATAAAACATTGCAGCCAATATTGTAGTTTAATAAAATTTAACATTTAAACTCCATGATATATTATTGTATAGTGTATAAGACACTCTTCCACTTAAACACAAAGCTAGGACTATAGAAGTTAAATCCTTATTTATATTCATACTTTTTATAATAAATCTAAGATACTTGAACCTATCATGCTTAGGTGTCACCTTATATTCTAACACATTAAACTTGTATATTATATATTTATTCATTGTCTACTAATTCTAAGTCATTTATCCTCTAAATATTCTAATTAACAATGCCTTGTCAGGTCTCAAGTCCCGAATGAGAAAAGTGGAGGGTTGGATTGAATAGTCGACAACCAGTATAAAACTTGTCGAAAAATCATGCTATGAATCTTTTAATATATTATGTCAATGCTAAAGCTCTCTAGACGACAGATTGTATTTTGAATATAAATAAAAAAGATGAAGAAAGTCCACACCAATGCCTGAGTGTAATGTTAAATAAGCAAAGGTTCTCATATTATAGACGATTGTGAGTAAAGAAGTTAGTCCATGAAACTAAAATTGGGATAACAACTTGAAATATATGTATTGTTGTAGGCACATTAATGGAATTAATAGTTATTAAGATTTACAAGAAAATAAATATTTTATGTATTCAAGAAACTAAAGGGAGAAGGATTGATAAGATTTTTAGAATTTAAATTTTGATATTCAGTTAGGAATCAAACTAGAAATATCATAGGTGTGATTATAGAAGAGTTTGAAGAATAATGTTGTAGAAATTAATAAAATTAGAGATAGAAATATATTTTTAAAAATTATTGTCAATGCTATAAGATTATTAATGTTATAAGTGTTTATATCCCTCAAGTAGGTTTTGGATGTATGCTTAAAAAACTAAAATAATATAAAAGAAGTAATACAAATGATATTTCTTGAAAAAAAGAGTATTTATTAGAATAGGTTTAAATAGACATGTTGGTAAAAGGATAAAAGAGTTTAAAAGTATTCATGGTGGTTATGAGTATGGATTGACCAATAAAGAAGATAGAATCATATTATATTTTGTTTTAGCTTATGATTTTGTATTTGTTAATACTTTAATTAAAAAAAGACATTAGCATATTATCACTTATAAGAGTCAACATAGTAAAATATAGATTGATTATTTTCTTATAAAAAATAGATCGTTTAAACTGTAAAGATTATAAGATCATTCCAGACGAAAATTTAAGTACTCAGCATCCACTACTAGTTTTGAAATTTAAAATGAAGGATTTAAAGATAAAAAATATATATTGAAGTATTGCCCTAGGATTAGTGGAGAAACATAAAAAATGATAATAAAAATACTTTTAAGAGTAAGCTACAAGATCTTAGGATTTGGGATGTTCATGAGTAAAATTAATATAATAAGGAAAAAAGTAGCAAGTGATATTAAGCAAATTACAAAAAATATTCTTGGACAATCAAAATGAAAAAACTTCTATTAATAAAAACAGCTAATAGTGAAGTCAAAATATATAATAAAAGATTTAAAAACTGTCTTGTTATAAGAATTTATTTAGATGTAAAAGTTTCGAGAATTAAGAAAGATATAGAGTGGGCCATGAGAAATTTAAAAGAGTATTATGTGATGCAAAGAATTTAAGATTTAGTGATTTATTTAATAGATTAGATTTTAAAGAGGGTAACATATATATGTATAAATTAGTCAAATAAAGAGATAGGAGAAATAAGATTTAATTCAAGTGAAACGCACAAAGAATGAAGATTATAAATTTCTTTTTTTATAAAGGTTGTGAGAATACGATTGACTTTTGCGATCTTAGTATCATAAATAAAAATAAAGATTTTTACTTTTATCACCGTAATAGTAAAACTGAAGTTGACGAAATTTTTAAAAAAAAATGATGTGTGAAAAAGCATTTGGACCTGATGATATTCCAACAAATGTGTAAAAATACTAGGAGATTACAAATTTTTTTGGCTTATTAATCTTTTTAATATTATTTTAAAGACTAAAAATATATCAGATCAATGGAGAAAGAATTTATTGGTACATTTTTTTAAGAATAAAGTTGATGCATAAGAGTATGCAAATTATAGAAGAATTAAGTTAATATGTCATGCATGAAAATTATGGGAGAGAGTAACTGAGCATCGATTACAATGTGATACAGAAGTTTCTCAAAATTAATTTAAATTTATGCCGAGTAGGTCTATTATGGATGCTATACATTTGTTGAGAGAGAAGTATAGAAATAATAAAAAAGATCTACATATGATATTTGTTGATTTAGATAAAGCATATGATAAAGTTTCAAGAGAAGTGATTTGGATAGTTCTAAAAAATGAAAGAAATTAATATTACTTATATTCAAGTCATTAGGATTAATATACTGGAGCTATTACTTGTATTCAAACACAAAGAGGATTGATCAAATATTTCCCTAATTCAGTTGGATTACATCAAGGATCAGCTTTAAGTCTATATCTTTTTGCTTTAGTTATGGATGCTTTTTACTAGACATTTACAAGATGTACCATGGTGTATGCTTTTTGCTAATGATATTCTTCTTGTTGATAAGACTAAAGGAGTTCAAGAAAAACTTCAATTATGGAGGTCAACCTTAGAGTTTAAAAACTGTCGTTTGAGTAAATCTAAAATCAAATATGGTATCAAAAGAGCTGGTTGTTACAATTGTTATTCGTTGTTAACTAAGCAGCCAAACAACGATTCAATTTCGATATATAAGCGGTAGAAACTGAACAATCATTTGTTCGATCATGTTATTCGATTTAATCGAAATAAAAATTATATTATATTATTATTATTATTTATTATTATTATTATTATTATTATTTTATTACTATTATTTTATTTATTACTATTATTTATTACTATTATTATTATTATTATTATTATTATATATACAAACCATTTACATATCACAAATGTAAGCATAACTTAGTGGTTAAAATTTGTTATCAAAAAATTGCGTTCAAATCCTCCTCATACGATTTTTTGATTATTGCATTTGCAATTTCAACCAGAACACACAAAAAAGCGATTTTAACGAAAGAACGAGTGAAATTTCGAGCCATTTCAAACACGAGTGAACACGAACAAGAGTTCTATTCGCTCAAGCTCGGCTCGTTTACACTCCTAATCAAATATATGAAATGTGATTTTAGTTGTAAAAGATCTAGTGGCAGAGTGGTGACAATAAGGATCAAGTTATTAAAAATAGTGATTGTTTTAGATATCTCAGGTCTATTATTAAAAATGATGGTGATATAAATGGGGATGTTATTAGTAGAGTTCAAGTTGGATAGTTAAAGTGGAGGAATGCATTAGGCCTGTTGTGTGATAGGAAAGTACCACTTAGAATCAAGAAAAAATTTTATAAGATGATGATGAGACCTGCAATGCTTTATGATGCATAATGTTGGCTAGTAAAAGAGACATAAAATTAAGTAAAAGGTTACATGAAAAGGTGGCAAAGATGAGGATGCTTAAGTTGATGAGTGGCTTTACACTTAGACACAAAATGAGAAATGAATATATATATACAAAGGTTGGAGTAGCTCTAGTGGCAAATAAGATTAGAGAGAGTCACCAAGATGATTTGATTACATAAAATGCCAGCCATCCAATGACTAGTAAAAGAGACATAAAATTAAGTAAAAGGTTACATGAAAAGGTGGCAGAGATGAGGATGCTCAAGTGGATGAGTGACCTTATACTTAGAAACAAAATGAGAAATGAATATATACATGAAAAGGTTGGAGTAGCTCTAGTGGCAAATAAGATTAGAGAGAGTCACCAAGATGATTTGATTACATAAAATGACAGTCATCCAATGACTCACTTAGGAGAAGAGATGTATTAGATTCGTCATTTATTAAGAAAAGTAGAGGTATACCTAAAAAGAATTGGTTAGGAAGTATAAAAAATGACCTTTTTTGTTAAAGATTAAATGAGAATATGATACTTAATAAGACACATTGATGAAAAAAGATTCATGTAGCCGAGCCGCATAGTGAGATAAAGGTTTATTGTTGTTGTTGTGTCTAACTATCTAATTATTTCAACAAAGATCTCATGTATTAGATTATGTAATCTACACAAGGAAAACACAAAGATACCATATTTTAAATATACTTAAAGCATTCCCATAGCATTGTTATAAAACTTGGTTTAGATGTAAAAACTCGGAGAATTGGGAAAGATATAAAGTGGTCTGTAAAGATTCTAAGAAAGAATATATGACGAAAAAATTTTTTACTAATTTATACAATGATTAGATATCGAAGATGAAAGATGTATGTATAAGTTAGCCAACCAAAGAGATAGAGAAGTAAAGACATACCAGTGAGGGGTATTAAGGATGAAAATAATAAAGTTTTCTTAGAAAAGATATTGAAAATTGGATGAGGTATTTTGATAAACTTTTCATGAAGAATGATAAGACGATTGATTTTAACAACCTTAATACCTAAACAAAATAGAATTTCATTTTATCATCGATTAGTAACTGAAGTTAGTGAAGCTTTAAAGAAAATGAAATGTGGAAAAGCAATAGACGGATAATATTCTAATAGATGTGTGAAAATGTTTAGGAGATCAAGGAATTTCTTGGCTTACAAATCTTTTAATGTTATTTTAAAGACTAAAAGATGTCGATGAGTGGAGAAAGAGTTTGTTGGTTCCTATATTTAAGAATAAAGGTGATGCACAAGAGTGCAAATTATAGGAATTAAGTTAATGTGCCATACATTAAAATTATGGAGAGAGTAATTGAGCACGTTACGATAAAATACGTAAGTTTCACAATCGGTTTGGTTTCATGCCGTAGATCTACTGGATGCTATACATTTGTTAAGAGGTTTGATGGAGAAACATAGAGAAAGTAAGAAGGATCTACATATGATATTTATTGATTTAGAGAAAGCTTATGATAAAGTCTCAAGATATATTCTTTGGAGAGTTCTAGAACAGAAAGGAGTTAATATTAGTTATATTCAAGTCATTGAAAATATGTATACTAGAGCTGTTACTTGTGTCCAAACACAAGGAGGATTGACAAAATATTTTCCTATTTCAGTTGGATTACATCAAGGATCAACATTTAGCCCTTATCTTTTAACTTTAGTTATGGATGTTCTTACGAGGCATTTACAAGAAGATGTACCTTGTGTATGTCGATGACATTCTTCTTGTTGATAAGACTGAGAGGAGTCCAACGAAACTTGAATTATGGAGGTCAACTTTGAGTCTAAAGGGCTAAGTAGATCTAAATATAGAGTGTAATTTTAGTAGTAAGTTTTAGCAGTGTTGTGACTTTGTGATCAAGTCATTAATAAGAGTGAGTGATTGAGATATTCTATTGTTCAAAATGATGGTGAAATAGATGGAGACAAGAATTCAGAGATGGTTGAAGTGGAGGAATGCATCCGATTATGTGATAGAAAAGTTTCTTAAACTTAAGAGAAAATTTTATAAGATTGCACTATTTATATGTCAGCCAATAAAAGAGAAGCATAAGACTAAGTTAAGTGTTGAGATGAGGATGGATGGATGAGCTTTTTACTCTTAGAGATATGCGAGTATGTTCTGAAAAAGGACTAGCTCAGTAGATAAGATTAGAGAGTCGCCTTAGATGGTACCACATAAAATGTCGTCCGATGACAGAGAGAGATTAGATTTGCCTTTATATTAAGAAAGGTGAGGTAGAAAAGACTTGGTTAAGATGTATAAAAAATGATCTTAGTATACTTGAATTAAATGAGAATTTGACACATAATAACAATGGACGAAGGATTCATGTTGACCCCACTAGAAGGCTTGTTGTTGTTGATGTGAACTTGTCGTGATTAGAAACTCTTTGGTCACTCCATAATTAGTTCTATTGCTTGTTCCATCATATATAATTTTATCACTTTAGCATACCCTTGATACATATATATTTTTTCTTTAAAGTGTACTACTCGATTATATACATACTCAAGATCAATGAAAATTATAAGATTTTTTTTATTAATTACCTTCACATAAAAATTACTTTGATGGTAGATCTTCCTAGCATGATTAAGGATCTGTTTGGGGCAGCTTCAATTTTTAGTAAAGGTGATTGTAAAGCTGATTTGAGAAAATAATTTTTTTGAAAACAATTATAGATATTAAAAATATTTTTAATTTAAAAAAATAGACTAGCTTTCTAACAACTACTACACTTTAGCAAATCTAGTTCTTAAAAGTAGCTTCTTACCACAAAAAATTATGAAAAAATAGCAAAAGAAAAAAAAAAGTTAAATGGATGCGAGGCAGCAGTCTAAAATGTAAAATAGTTAAAAATTTACCCCCAATAAACCATAAATCTCTAATCTTGACATAAATTTTCAAGTCTACATTCCATTAAACTCCTCCACAACTTCATTATATAACTTACAAATTTGATTCTCCTAACAATCACACTTATGAACATATACCTTTGTACTTTAGTGCATCAAAATAATTAGCCAATCACTTAGTATTCTCTTAACCTTAAAAATTCTATCAAGTTTTCTAAACCAACTACTTCAATATCACTCAAAACTCTCTTAATCTCTATAATTATCTCATATAGAAATCAAAACTTCAACTTAATACATCTTCCTCAAATTCAACTTCATTTTTTGGATTATGAATAATTTACTTTAATTTTGTATTGATTATGCTCTTCGAAAAAAGATCTTCAATAAAACTATTTTTAATAATTTCTTGAAGTAATATTTTAATATTTTTTTTAGCATTCATCTTTAATTAAGATCTTATTAACATCACTTGGATATATTTATCTTGATCAAAAATTTTAGGTTTCTTATCTCCTACCTTAGCAATTATATATATCCCCATAAATTATGAAATGTTTTAGCTTTCACTTTGCTCAACCCTCTTTATAACATTTCTAACTTTCTAATTCACCTCTCAATAGTTATTACTTAACAACACTTCTTAAAAGCAAACTTCTTTCCCCTCATAATTTGTTATACCTCATCACTATATTACCAATCTCCTTAATTATGATTAAATTTCATTCTCATATAATTCATACAATATTCTTTTTAGTGTAACTACTCATCTCATGGCAATTTTGTCACTTATAAAATTCCAATTTCTCATTCTTAACAATCAATCTATCTTAAAGGATTCATAACTTATCATCTTTTAGCTCCACTAACTTATTTTGCAAAGGATAGATCATTTAATCACTTTCTTCAGACACCTAAAGTAAAACTATTATATATTGATTGTAGCAGAGTTCCTATCAAAACAATCCTAAATATATTCATCTTCCCCATACAAGTAACATTAGGGAAAATCCTTAACTAAGGTCATCAAAATTTCATTTTTATTAACAATGCAATGCAATTATACCTAGGTCAAGATTCTACATTGGTCTGAGAAAATTAGGAAGGGGAATCTAAGAGTTTAGTATCTCATACAGTAGCTCCTCTAGACCCACCTCATTAGTTGCAAACTTTCAACACCCTCACCTTTACCTTTCTCCACCTAATTCTTATCTTTTGTTGCAGCATCATGTTAATTATGCCAAATAAGGGGCTCAAAACTACAACCTAAAATGTCTTCTCTTACCACATGGAGGGATTCTACTAGAGATCACCAACATCACAATGAGTGTTGGCCCATCCCCCGAGAATCTCCCTAGAGTGGAGAAAAAACCCACATAAGATTGTGCATCGCATCAGACTCATTCTACATAGTCTCCTTACAAAAATTTTGAATGAGGATTGCTTGCCAACATCACCTGTCATCGAGATATAGCAAAGTCAGTTGCCTTTTTGGTCTTCTCTCTTCTCATTTTTAGGCTCATCACCTTTTTGGTCTTCTCTCTTCTCTATCTTGTCAAAAAGAGGTCTCACATACACAGTCCAATCTATCTCTAACATTGGGTTCTATAGATCCTTTCAGAATCAGCATCGCCACATCTTCAATTCATTGATAAGCCGCATAGCTCAAAGACCCCTATGTTGGCGAGGTCAAGTGTAGTTGGTGTCTTCCACGGCTTCAAAAAAATAACAAAATAGTATCTATCCATCCACCATTTGATCGAGATTGAAAGCCTGGTGATCCTTATAGGTTTCCCTGCCCTCATTAAGAAAAAACAAATCCCTTTCGAACAGTGAACTCAAAAGAAGAATTTTTGTGTGGACCACAGGACCTTAGTCTGTCGAGCATCCACTTAACACCCCTTAAGACTAAGAAGGCATCTAGAGTTAGTTGAAGGGGCACAAAGTAGAAAGTGACTAGCGTCTTTGTAAGATCTCTCCCATGATAAGTCAATTCCTACTCATAATAATGCTCAATGATTTATATTGAACAAGAGTGAAACTTTGTCAAGATGAAGAATCTCCTCTTCAACATATCCATGATATCCAAAGTAGCTAGGCTTAGTGGTGTAAGTGAGTCAAGCCGACTAGCGAGCTGACTCGAGCTTAGCTCGTTAACGAGCTCGCGAGCCAACCTTATCGAGCCACGAGCGAGCTCAAGCTCATAAACAAGCTTGAAAAAATTCCGAGCTCGAGTACAAGCCTAGTTTGACTTGGCTCGATAGCTTATCAACTCGTTTACATAATGACAAACTGTCATTATCGTATATCACATTATCGATTTAATGATTTATTGAGCTTTTGAAACGAACTCGAGCATTCAAGTCAAGCTCGAGCTTGACTTTCTTGAAATCGAGTCGAGCTCGACTGACAATTGAGTTCGAGCTCGAGCTTAACAGGGTTTAAACAAGCTTAGCTCGATTAAGTCAAAACTCGACTCGTTTACACCCCTAGCTTGGCTCGATGAGAACAACACCCCAACAAAGTTACTCGAGAAGTGCGGCATAACCTATATAGTCAGTTCTTCCTAGGAAGACATTACACATTTTTGATTTGCGAGAAAGTAAAACGATAAGAAAAGAATACACATGCAATAATAGCTCAAAAGAGATCTCAAAAAGCAAGGTCGCATAAAGAAAAAAAAAACTCATACATGCAAATAGCTTAAAAGGAGTTGAATGGCCAATTCCTTTTTGGAAGAAATCCTTAAATGTAATGTTCAAGGGAGTCATGTTGCTACCACTGTATCACATCCGCATTAATTATACATATCTTATGATTTGCAATGCAAATCATAACCTTATCACCAATTTCAAGTTATGGTAATGACATATATGTTATATTAAATTAAGTAATAATGATACCCCATGAAATTCCATTTTACATGCAAATAATAATGATTATGTTGAAGGTATTTCTTTATTATAAATAATTATTTTATTATATCTCTTTAAAATTAAATTGAGAGAAAATAAAATCATTTATTTATTATCTCTCTCCCAAGACCACACATTATTTCTTATTAAAAGCCCTCTTAAAAATCCTCTTGAGAAAAATTCCTAAGACATTCCTGAATGTCATAAGTATTACAAATGTATATTAGATGAACTCATCATCTCTAAAAAGGGTGTCCTCCTCTCCAAGGTCCCCTTTATTTATATGAGATACAAGATGGGTGACCTTTGGGGAGGCGTATGTTAATATTATGATTGAATCATTACCTCTTGAGTGGATTGGGTCGCGTCTAACTCCTTCGCAATACTATCTCAACTCATCAATAATAAAATAACATTAGCCATCTTAAGGTTGAGACCAATTTCAAGCAAATCTATAATTGCTTCAAGGCAGAGATATCTGAGACAAGTGATGATGGAAATTTTAAACTCAACAACCTCCACCTTAGGCCTCACCTAGAGGTCTAGCTTGTCTAGAGATCAAAAGTTCCCTTGGACCACCCTCTCTAGCTTCAACTCGTCTATGCAATACCTCTAGCTGTATAGTTTCCTCATATGATCAATAATGTTAGTGAAAAGAGGGGCAACATCCTTTCTATAGCAGTTATCTATCCTTCACCACCTCCATCATCTTATACTCCTAGAACTATTTGTGTTGAAAGGACATGATCTTCTTCTCTACCTCAATCAATTTCTCCTAAGAAGCATGCTAAGTAAGGCTTGCTACAATGGGAACTCACACATTTAATGCAACATGATCTTACAGTTCACCCAAGCTTTAAAAAATTCAAGAATTTGAAGCTTGACTGCTTATAGTGCCACTACATCCTATTGCTTTGCCTCTATCTTCCTCATGTTTTCATCACCAAAAACCCAAGCAACAATGTTACAAATAAGACCGTTTGCAACCACAACTTTACATGCAAAACCCTCATTCACCCCTCTTCTTCAACCTCGCCTCCAACATCATCATTTGCACTCTTGCCTTCTGTCTGTAAAAAGATTCAAGTTATTGTAGCTCAATTATTTCTTCCTTTTCCCTACTCTTGGTACCTAAGCACAGACTAGTAGTATTTGCTATTGTTAACTTGACAAAAGGCATGATTTCCTCTTGATGCAGGACCTCCCTGCCTCCATTTCCAATTCCTATCACAAGCTCCTCTTCCTCAATCTTAGGTGCTCCAAAATTTAAATCTATATTCACAGGCCCTAGTGAGATGCAATGAAAAGAGTATCTACTAACTTCACCATTGTTGTAGCAATCGTAATAACCATTATCCTAAAAATCGGATTGAATCAACTGATTCAACCAGTTCCACCGTGAACCGACCATAGGACTGGTTCAATTAACCTTAAAACCCCCTTTGCATCGAATCGGTGAGAACCGGCTTGAACCATCGATTCGACCGATCAACTGACGAATCGGTCCCGAATATATAAAATGGGCTGGTCCAAATTAAGTCCATATAATCACTTTTAATTTTTTAATGAAATGGTTTAAAATAATAATTAAATGTAATATTTTAATGATTTTTTTAAAAATAAATGTAATAAATTTTAAAAGCTTTATTATTATTAATATAAATTTAACCAAATTAATTTATATAATACCTACCAAACCACTATACTAAGCCACCACTTAGATAGGTTCAAAGTTTTTTCTTAGAAAGCTCTTTTCTTCTATATAAAAGTGTAACACTAACTTTCCTTTGTGATGTGAGACAAAAGATTTTAGGAGTATGTTGAAACTTGACTTGGGCTATAGAAATAAGAAATTGGACTATAGAGTAGAGATTTTAAAATATTAAATGAGCATTGAAATGTAAAAATATAAGAACATTTTTATTTTCAACTTTATACTCTTATTATAAATTTTTTATACAACAACAACAAGCCTTTATCCCACTAAATAGGGTCAGCTACATGAATCATTCGTCTCCATTGTGTCCTATTATATGTCAAATTCTCATTTAATTGAAGTATACTAAAGTCATTTTTTATACATCTTAATCATATCTTTTTAGGACTACCTCTACCTTTCTTAACATAAAACAAATCTAATGCATCTACTCTCCTAACCAGGTCATTGGACAGCCGATGCTTTATGTGGCCAAACCATCTTAGGAGACTCTCTAATCTTATTTGCCACTGGGGCTCCTCCAACTTTTTTCCGAACATACTCATTTTGCATTTTATCTCTAAGAGTAAAGTCACTCATCCACCTGAGCATCCTCATCTCTACAACATGTAACTTAATCTCATGCTTTTCTTTTATTGGTGAACATTCTACACCATAAGTCATTGTGGGTCTTACCACCATCTTATAAAATTTTTCCTTAAGTTTAAGCGGTACTTTTCTATCACACAACAGGCCAGATGCATTCCTCCACTTCAACCATCCAACTTGAATTCTACTAATAACATCTCCATCTATTTCATCATCATTTTGAACAATAGAGCCTAAATATCTGAATTGCTCACTCTTTTTAATGACTTGTTCACCTAATGTCACAACACTACTATTATAATTTCTACAACTAAAATTACACTCCATATATTCAGTTTTAGATCTACTTAAATGAAAACCTTTAGACTTTAAGGTTGACCTCCAAAAAGATGTACCTTGTGTATGCTTTTTGCTGATGACATTCTTCTTGTTTATAATATAAATAAATTATTTTAAGAATATAAATTTTATAATAATACAATATAAATATTATACATATTTATATGTTATAAAATTAAAAAAATGGCATTATAAACTTTATATTCTTATTATAAATTATATTTATATTTATAAATCTATATAAAACTTGTTCTGAATTTTAAATATATTTAATATAAATATATTTAGATATATAATAGACATATGATTATATCTTAATAAACTTTAATTTGATTTTTTAAATTTATAATTATTAAAATATTGCTTATATATTATTTATTTTATTTTATATTTAACATATATTTATACTATTACATCATTTAAATTATTTTTAATGATTTAAATATTTATTATATCATCCGGTTCTACATCGGTCTAACCCTGGTTTAACCATTGAACCTTGAGCCTCTCCTTATTCCAATTCTTTATCCGATTTGATTTTCACAATCTTGGCAATAACAATGTCGGTTATTGCTTGAAGCTTCCAAACCTTTCGATGGCAAACGAGATCTTGCTTATAGCACTTCATGATTGTTTACAAGAAAAGTTTGTTCTTTGAAGTTAGAAGTTTAGGGTCTTATAGATGAACATCATAATTTAAATCTTTATGTTCCACACTTGCAACACCATAGAATACAACAAGAACAACAACAAGCCTTTATCCCACTTTGTGGGTTACATGAATCCTTATTCTCCATTGTGCCCTATTAAATGTCCAATTCTTCTTAACTAAGTCTTTTTAGGTCAACCTCTATCTTTCATAGCATAGGTCAAATCTAATGCATCTATTCTACTGACTGAGTTATTGAATGGTCGACGATTTATGTGATCAAACCATCTAAGGTGACTCTTTAATCTTATCTGCCAATGGAGCTACTCCAAACTTTTCACGTATATATTTATTTTGTATTTTGTCTGCAAGTGTAAAGCCACTCATCCACCTGAACATCCTCATCTCTATAACACTTAATTTTTATGCTTCTCTTTTACTGGGCAACATTCTACACCAAAAAGCTCGAGCAATGGCTCTATCTATTACTTTATTTTTCTTCTTATCTAATGTTATAACATAAAGTTTTACTTGTTCTCTCAGACATAACTTCTCCCAATTGCATTTATTTCTTCTCTTCTAATCCTCTCTTAATGCTTCAGGTAAAGCTCCCCGCAAATAACTCAAATGTATTTTGATTATTAATATAATGAATATTTTCTCTTGCTGCCTCTATAAGTGTGATGTAAGTTTGCTAGTTAAATAACTATAAATTCTTATTTCTACTTTTGCTATTTCCTTTCTTTACTTCCTCATTAAATAGCTTCAACGTGATACTTTTTCTCTTGTTCTATTAAATCCCTAAATTTTTCTCCCACGCAATTTCTCAAGAACAATAGGATTCCAGCATTTACACGTAGCATGCAATATTTATTTCAAATACCAAGAAGTCAATATGCAGGACTTGAAAACTTGACCTACTTGAGTTAATATCAAGATTGACAATGATGTCAAGGTAGTATGTACTAGCATGCATTCATTTGCAACGACCAACAAACAAAGATAAATTATGCTTGTAATCAAGACTTCAAGTACATGATTAAATTAAGTTGATGTTCATATTGGAAGAAAAAATATCCTATTTCTAAAAATCAGAAGCAAAGAAGAAATAACCAAAAAAGTCCATTTAAATTATTCCTTCTAGCTAAATCATGAATACTTCATCTATACACTAGTTTTTATAAAATAAATAAGAACATAAAAAAAAATTAGTTAAGTGAAAAAGCTATCAAAATATAAGAGGTTAGGGGAACCCCAGACAAAAGAAAATACAGACAATGGAAACTGATTCGTAGCCATCATTCAGCATTATCAATAGGCAGAACAAAAGCCTATTAATTATTAAAATTAAATGATAAAACAAGTAGTCTTATGGCAATTTTACGTAGTATTTGCTCAGCAATATAATCAAAAGGCATACAAGCATTTGAAGCATTAGAAAATATCAATATCCTTTTCATAAAAGTGAACAACAAGAACTCAATGTTCAACGGAGTCGACTGTACAAGTTGTTTAATCATTAAATGAAAACAGTTGCCTTCATCCAAAAGCAGCTTGTTTATCTTAAAATTGTTGCCCATATTAAAATACTATTCGTACAACAAAGATTGCAAACAGTAAAATTGGAAAAAGTCTATAATCTATATGATGCTAACAAAAAGTTGACCTTAAAGATTTAACATTTAAAAATCATTACTCTGAAAAGACTAATTAATTAGATTGATAAAAGGCTTAAAAATTATAAACATATTATCAAGCACTTGAATTTTATCTTTGCCTATGTCAGTGGGTAAAAAGCAAAATAAATAAACTAAAGCCAATAGTCTTCAACAATATAATGCTCATCAAGGATAAAATAAAGCCAAATTAATGCTTAACAGATTTGACAGTTTGGGCTATAACACAACCATAAAGCGTTGAAGAAACAGATAAACATGACAGTACATGCATGTATCTGCAACGCACTTTGGCTCAAAGCATTTCCCACACAATTCAGCAGTAGATAAATTGAATGATCATGAGGGCCCTCTGAGCGCTAGCGGTCCACAGTCCATACTCCAAGGTAAAAAAGGGATTTTTATCCTCTCCAATTAGCACATGACTAATGCTTTAACAAACCAGAAATTCAACTATAAGTCAAAATATACTGTGAACTGAAATATGTGATGTTTTTTTATCTTTATGCGTTAAAATGGTGGAGTAGAATTTTTTGGTAGTAAAGCATACTCGTAACACAAATAGAAAGGATCCAAATCCAGTCAAAACTTAGAAAAAAATAAAATAAAATAAACACAAAACAGAAATTCACTATGCAAGAAAGTATTCATGAGGATTGATAGGAATTACGAATGAACATACCTCAGCCTAGACCTTCCCCATGGCTGCTCATAAGCCCAGCGATATCTTTTCAGTATCTCATCCTCCGAGTACTGTACACCGTATTTCTCTCCAAACTGTCGGTATATCTGAACCACAAAGCAATAAAATAATTTTCTTCATAGCAGCGTGCGTATAAAAAAGGAAAATGTCGAGATCTTTACCTGTCACGTTTTAAAATTTTTAATAATCACAGTAATGAAAAAAAGGAAAGCAATAAATAAACCAAACGTTTCTTAGATGTAAATACAGGGGAACAATAATAATACTAATCAAATGAGGAAATTTACTTGTGCCATCGGCTGGGAGGGGATAAGAAGAGTTCCGACGGCGTCCACGAGGAGCGCCTTGTGAGTGATATCCCCGTAGAGAGATCTCCTATACTCTAAATACTCTTTCGCTCCGAATATATCCCATCCGCCTCTGACGGCGCTGCGAAGCGGCATTCCTCTAAGTTCGCCGGCCACCTCCTCCGCAGTCGCCCCAGCAGAATAACAGCGCAGATGGAGATCCGATTTAAACCCAAAGCAACAAGATAATCCATGAGGAAAAGACGTTGAGGAAGAAGAGTAAAGGGCCGCAGGTTGCCAGTTTATCTTCGTGATCTTGAATGCCGCCGAGATCGATGTCCTAAGAAACCTAGCCATCGTCCTTTAGATCACTGAATCCGCCGCAGACCACTTCAGCTACAGAATCCGTTCTCGACGCCGTTTCCTCAGGAGGTGGTAGTATCTCCTTCGCTTGTCTAGTTTTGCGCATCACAGAGCTTCGGTTCTTCTTTAATGGAGCAGGCTACGGTGATTCCGGCCAACTTGGCCAGGGGACGAAAAGTTTGCCACGAATCTTTCGTGGAATCACTGAAATGCCACTGCTCGATCAAAAATGAAAATCGCCGGCACTGCACGAAATTTTAAACGAAAAAGAAAAAAATAATAACATTAATATTGTAGCTTAAATTTAACTCGAAGAATATTCATGTAATTTAGTAATTAAATAAACTCGAAAATTTTTTTATAAATTTGAAATTTAAATGATCAAAAGTAAATAAAACCTATTTTTTATTTATATTTATAAACATTTATTTTTTATTTAATAAGTAATAATGATTCATATAGTTCAATTAATTTTTTTAATCATAATATGTGTAAATTTAATATCTTTTGAAGTGAATTTGAGTCATCTAAGCCTAGTAGGAGAAATCGTTAGTTTCAAAATGCATAATTAAGATTCTTGAGGACTCAATTGATGTATTTATGTTTTGGGGATTTATATATATAATACATTGAACTTTCTTACTTAATAAAGTCTCCAATTTACATTTCTATTTCTAATGCCCTAAAGTTTTTAAGAGATCCAAAATACCACTCTCCATCTCTGATGTAACCCTCTTTGTCTGATAATATTTAGGCGGCACATAGCTGAGAGTTCAAATCAATGTGTTAACACTCTAATGTGTGTTGAGAGCAATGAAGAACCTCGACATTCCAAATCCGAACCCCTTTCCTTCATCTCCCCCATCAAGCAGCATGTTGATTAACTCCATATCCTTGCGTATAATGCGTGGGATGTAGTTGTGGTGAAGTAGAGCCCATTCGCTACATCGTAAGCTATATTGCTATTTTTCTTCCAGCTTGATGTTGAAAATAAAAAATATATTCTACTTATAATATTCATGTAATATAATTTCCTTTGACTAAGCACTGTAAAATGAATTTAAAATCTCCTCTTTATTATTATCACTATGCTTATCACTAAATTGAATAACTTTCTCATAATCACTAATAATATTTTGTAGGTTTATTACTAGCTCAACATGATCACTTAAAAGTCTAAAACATGTCATCTTCTCTCCTTGATGAGCAAGATCAATAATGTTCTAAACTTTAACACTTGCTCTAGGCTTGATTTTAATTACTCATGCCTAGCCTATTTTCCTTTTATTCTTCTAAGATATCTAAGGTAATATACTTCACTAGCTTAATGTGCAAGGATGAAGGATTCAAATTTAGCATATTTTTTGCTTGATTTCACTTTGATAATGCCATACAACTCATATATTCTTGTTCCAAAATTAGGAATAGGATCACATCAATTATAATTGAATAGAAAGACATTTCTCTCATTTAAACTAGGATACTACAATTGCATAATATCTAATAAAATTTCAAAATAATATGTCTCACATCTAAATGGGTGTTACCTTTTACGCAAACACCAGAGTTATATGTATTTCTTTTTTTTATCATTAAGAACTAGTGTAAAATTTATAGCTATTCATATAAAAAATCGTCCACGTATTCACAACTCGCATGGGTTCCTAAGCATGGTCATAAAGGTTCTAGTTTTTCACTACATTATTTTGATTATAAACTTATTAAGTAGAACTATATAATAAAATGTAGCTAATGAATTTCATAAAAAAACTATATCATAATTAGGATAGCTTATATGCAATTTTAATTATATTGCGAATTCATCTTCAATCATCTTATCAATAGTAGTATCATCGTCTAATTATAAGAACTTTATGAATAATCCAAACTCAATATAGAAATTTGCATGATCAGATAATTATTATATCCGATCCGCAACAAAAAATTAGATATTATTACATAAACTATTCTTAAGAAAATATTGAACTTCATCACAATTGAGAAGAGCATTGATTGTTGTTACCTTGAGTTATTTATCATTTAAATATCTTGAAGCGCATCTACCAAATGCTTTTTTGGATTATTAGAAAATAAAATTCACATTTTGTAAAGCTCCAAAATAGCCAAAATCATCCTTTGTGCATGTGTCACAAAGTAGTAAGAGCAAAAGTCAATAATCTCTTGAGCCAAATAAGCTTTACATATTAAGCCTTTAGGGCATACTTTAATTTTTACAATTCTCTTAAGTTTATTCAAAAATCTACAATAGATTCAGAAATCAAGTGTGACTAAAAAGATGGTAAATTAATATTATTGAGCATTAGATATAGATACCTCTTAAAGGGATATATTCAATTATATGTGGCTCATACTGAACATGTAAAGCCAAGCACCACTAACTTGGTTGGAACTCCCCTGTGATAATAAGTTTGATTCATGTGGCTTGTACATGAACTTCAAACTTTTTACTCTGAAAGAAAAACTAGAAGTCATAATGCCATATACATGAAGTACTCTACTCCATTCAAAAAATTATTAGTTAATTCTTTTATATCTAGATTCATTTGTGATTTTTCATTGTAGATATCCACAAATGCTATACAAGAGCAAAAAATATTTCATAATCATTAAACTTAAATTTTCTCTCCATCTATATGATGTTATTCTTCATCATTAATTACACATTGCCTAAACATAACCCAATGTTAAAACTATAAACCCTTTCTAAGAAATACAAGAATTATTTCACATTTAAGCCATCAAGATATAAAACAATCAAAGAGTTACATGGATTATTAATTTTAATAAAAAATATGTGAGAAAGAAATTCCTATGTTGTATAAATTATAAAATTAATTTATTAAATAATCAAGCGATAATATGACATAATGCTTAGTGTCCAATTTTTGCTTGTGAACCTTTAATATAACTTAATGAACTTACAAGTAGCTCACATGTATGAATTCTTTAATAAAATATAATTAATTATTTTTTTATTAAAATGATCACTTTAATATAAACACTTTTTATCAATTTTTCATAAAAGATGAAAGACTATACAATAAGCTAAATAATCATAGATCTAACTCTATATAATAAAAATAGTGTGAGATACATGAATTCCAAATAAAATTTTAACATGATTTTATCTATAAATTAAAAATATTTTTTGAAACTTGAAATTCACATTGCAAGAAATCAAATAGTTGAAACCACAAATAAACACATCTCTAAGTTATTGGAAGAGTTTAATTTTTGATTGTATAGAGAAATTGAAGAAATTGAGTCATTTCATGGTGATTTTGTGAGCTAAGGCAAGGTTTTCTAATGCTGACAAGAGAGGAAGTCAAAGGGAAGAAGTGGAAATGGGAGAAAGGGTTGGGTGAAGATATTAATAGGTTTTTGATGAAATTTCTAATGGAAAATATATTGGTAATTTTTTTGATAAAATTATGGTGTTTTTATTTCGAGTCGTGGGGACACCATAGATCTTAGATGGATACTTATTGTAATGATCGTGTATGTCATTTAAAAAATGTTATATTATCTCAAAATATAGAAACACCACCCACAATATACTCAATCATCTAATAAGGACTCATAAGGTAGATGGGTCTACATATGCCAGAGATATTTTCCATATTTTACATGGATGAAGTAAAGTAAGGTTTATTTTATATCTAGTTTTTTTGTTCCTTATGGAGGCAAGCACTCATAGTTAATTATATTCTAGGAAATTAAGATTTTCTAGGAATACTCTCAATTAAAATAGACAATTAATGTTTCCAAAGATTTTAAAATTTGATAGAAATAAATTTATAATTATCGAGAACCAAATGGAAAGACTCAAAATAGGAATAGTTCTTTACGGATTCTAAAGGAGAATAAGTATGAAACTCTCATGATACTAAAAATTCTAGTGAGTGTTTTATTCTATCATATAATGAGGCTTTATATTTTTAAAGATGAAAATTATATTTATTTGAGTTGACATTTCATTAGAATGTTTGGACTTAGATTCTAACAAAATAAGATTATGGAAAGGGCTAAGAAGTGAGGACTTATGTTCATAGCAAGAGAGAAATAAGCAACCTACGAACCTATATCTAAAGTGTTCTAGCATAAGCTAATAACTCGATCTAATTCTATTCAAGAAAAGTGGGATATGTTAGATCACTTTCACTAGAGAGAGTGAACTGATACTGACTCTTCTAAACTTACAACAACTTGGAGAGGCTGCTAGCTAACACCTCATATGATTTAAAATCATGTGGGCTAGTCTTATGTAAATGTAGGATGACTTGGCTATTATTTATTAGAAAAGAATCTAAAGTCCTAAACCCACTCCCTAAGAAACTAGAATGTGATTGGTATGCACATTATGCCTTAGACTAATGCAATAAAATTTACAGATTTATTTTATTTTGAATTATTATTTTAAACTCAGGCTTGGGAGAGTTTATACCTACATGCATGATAAAAATAAGTTGTGGGCTAAATCAGTAAGAAGGGGTGTTCTCCATTGCATGTGATTGCTCTCATAGGTCAAGTCTTGTCTCTTATTATGCATGAGTGGAGATACCATATTTTGTGGTGTTTTAATTTAGAGACGTAGGGAAACCATCTCAATCTTAAGGGGAACTTATTAAAGTGATCGAGTGTGACAATGAAATATGATGTATTATCTCAAAAGATAGAAATATCACCCTATGATGGACTCAATCACCTAATAAGGATTCCTATGGTAAATGAGTCTTCGTATATACTAAAGATGTTTCTCTCATTTTGCATGGATAAAGTAAAGTAGGGTTTATTTTAAGCCGAGTTCTTTAGTTCCCTATGAAGCAAGCTCTAATAATTAATTACATCCTAGGAAATGAAAGTTTCTAAGAACACTCTCGATTAAAGTAGTCAATAATATCTCAAGATTTCAAAGCTAAACTATTAAGAAGACTTATTTATAGATTCTATAGGAAGACAAGTAGGGAGCATCAAGATACTAGGAAGCATAGTGGGGGCTTTGATCTACCCTATAATTAGGTTTTATATTTTTGAAAAAGAGAAAAATATTTATTTAAGCTGAAATTTTATTAGAACACTAAGACTTAGATTCCAACAATTCAATATTATGGAAATTCCTAAGAGGTGAGGACTTATACTCGTAGCCCGAAGGAAATAAGTAGCCTGAAAACTTAAATCTAAAATGCTTTATCACCAGCTAAAAGCATGACCTAAATCTAATCGAGAAAATGAGATATAATGGTTTACTCCCACAAGAGAGAATAGACACATCCAACTCTTCTAGACTTACAACTTCCTGGAGTGGCCACCAGTTAACACCTCCTATGCTTCAAAACCATGTAGGCGGTCTTATGTAGAAGCAATATAGTTAGGCTATTATTTAATTAAAAATGAGGCTAAATTTCTAAACTCACTCCCTAAGAGACTAGATAATGTTTGACATGCAAACATGACTTAAACTAATGTTAAAAATTTACAAGTTTTAAAATCATTTGACACATTTATTTTTAGACCAAGACTTGGGATAATTATGCTTAAATGCATAATGAAATTGAGTTGTGGGCTAAATCAGTAAGAAGATGTGTTCTACTACAAGGGACTACTCTCACAGGTCAAGCCTATTCCCAATCTGCAAGAGTGGAGACCATCTATTTTTAGAGTGAAATAATATGATATGCATGATGTGATAACATACAATCATTCAGCTGAGAGGTTGCTAAATCTTTTATTTTCTTCATTAAAAGCCTAGACTTTAAAATGAGATTATGATTTGTATTAAAATTTAGTTATAAGTTATTTAGTGAGGGTAAAAAATTTAATTTTTACCCTAAAGAGCTTACCGCATCTAGGACACACATCAAATCATCAAACTTTAAGAAATTTGGGAAAAGCTTGCCATTTCGACTGCACAAACTAAACATAATAATCAAATATTTGAATTTCATAAAAGAATAAAAGGTCGATGTGGCCGGGTACCATCGTACACCCCATAAAAGATAAAAAAAGTTGGGTTCTACTCTTAGACAACGGATTACAATTGAATGTTACAATTAAAATAAATGTTATTGGGGTGTTGACCTTACTTTTGGAGTGATGACTCATCATTTACATCTTTGGCTTATAAACCTTCTAGGCACTTGGATTTCTTAGTCATAGGATACTTCTAGTGATTAAGGGAACACTAAACCCAAGCCTAGAGACTTAGAAAGTATACCTTAAGCTTAGGTTATGCCCTAGGACAAATAGGTTCTATCTATCTTATGATCTAAACCAAAGCCCATGCTTGTCGACTTATCCAAAACCAACCTCAATTGAATTTTGTTTCATATCCAAGCTCCAAACCAAATTAATTTAACCATTAACCTAAACCAAGTTCACAATTATCCTATGGATCCAACCCAAGCCCATTCAAGTAGACCAAATCCAATTGATTTTCACAAAAAAATATTCCAGCCATTCAATACCCTATTTCAAACCCTTCCAAGACTTACAATCAAACCAATTGATCCAAGTTAGCCCATTTGACCCAAAAGGTCCAAATGAGTAAAAATTTAATCAAACCCAAATTCAATTATAATCAAAGCCATCAATCAACTCTAAATCCATCATTTAAACTCTTATCAACACTAATTCATTCCAATTCAACTCTATCAACCCATTAGGTCCACTTGACCCAAAGTGGCCTAAATGACCAAATTGATTCAAACTTCAATCCAACCCATCCAATCTCCTCTATGATGATTGTTGATCATCCTTGATTGTCAATTATAATCAATTTGGTCAAACCAAGCTAATTTGATCATTTGATCAAGTTGATCCAATTAACCCATATAGAACAAAATGAATCAAACCTCATTCCAACCTTAATTGATTGAAACTAATAGCACATCAATCATAAATTGATCATTGAACATGACTCAACCACCAATTAAATCAAACCAAATCAACTTGGGCTCTTGACTCATGTCTACCCAATTTGACCTAAATGGTCCAATGGAACCAAACTCTTCCCTAATCCAAATTAATTTGAATTAACACCTATAATCATTCTCAAATGATCAATTGAACCTAAACTAACCCTTCATCCAAGTTTGATCAAATTTGTCAACTTAGCCCATTTGACCTATATGAACCCATATGAACCAAATCTAAGTCCACTTCAAATTAAACCAAATCAATGACACCAATATTCCAAATGACTAATTGAACTTACCTAAGCCACCAATTTGATCCAATTTGACCAATTGATCAACCTAATCTAATTGAACCCCATTTAACCTAAATGGGTCAAATTGAGTCAAACTCATTCAAACTAAGTCCAAACCCAACCAAACTTGGCATGACTCATCTTTGGGTCACCATTGGTCAGTCCAAGTGGACCTAACCAATGGTGAACCTATTTTAGGCCAAAACCCATGAACCAACCCACCCAAATGAGATAAAATCCCCATTTGAATGGTCTCACCTACTCTCTAAGCCATGGCAGCCACCATTAGCTTATTTTGGACACTAGGACTAGTGACTCAACCTGACCCAAGGCTGTTGAGTCCAGCCTTAGGTCATGAGAGGGTAAGCTTAACCTTAGCCCACCATTGGTTCACTTAGGGGACGAGGTACACCCCATGCCAGCCCCCGTCCCTACCTCAGCCTATCACACACCTCCACCTCAACAGTTCACTACCATCTCCGGCCACTACCCTAGCCAGACAACTACAAAAGGCTGAGCCAATCTTAGCCCTTGATTCACTTGGTGAGGAGAGTATACTCCTCCCCATCCATTCAAACTTCACATAGAGCATCCTTGGGTGATTTCAAGCAGTCCCAGAGCTACTCTCGATCCCCTAGTGCACCCCATCGTCGGTGAGACCAACTCCCATTTGAAACTAAGAGCCCCATCCATCCAACCTCACATAAACTCCACCAAACACAAATTAACTCTCCCCATACCTTCCCCAAGCTCCGATAAGTCAAAATGAATCAATTTCCTATCAATTCAATCACCGAAAGGCACTTCAAGACTAACTCCGGTGAGCTTAGCGGCAGCAGTTGGTCCATAGAGACGCCGGCCGGGAGGCAGCTCGAGATTTTCTCAATAGGGTTAATCTCTTCAAGATGAAGCTACCTCAGTCGATGGACCATTAGTCTCTAGCTTCAACGAGGTAAAACTCTGGCAAACCATAAAAATTTTATTAGGTGTTGGTCTTTGGTGAAGTAAAGTGTGATTGCATGCATTTTCCATTATAAGATCTCCTTGATCTCCTCTTAATATGTTTTGGAGTTGTTGACCTCACTTTGGAGTGAGGATTCACCCTTCCTATCCTAGACTTAGGGATTTCTTAGACACTAGAATCACCTTAGTCATAGGACACTTCTAGTGATTAGGTAAACTCTAAACCCAAGCTCAGAGACTTAGGAAGGTGTACCATAGGTTTAGGCTATACTTTAGGACCAAGGAAACCTACCTATCTTATGGCCAAAAACCAAAACCTATGTCATATCCAATTATGCACAACCAACATCAAATCAATGCAATCAAGCCCAATTGGATTTCATTTCATATCCAAGCTCCAAGCCAAAATGATTTGAACCCAAACCCATCTTAATCCCATAATCCAATCCTATGGACTCAACCCAAAGCCCCTTCAATTAAACCAAACTCAATTGATTTTCATCAAAAGTATTCTAACTATTCAATTTATCATTTCAAACTCTTCCAAAACCTATAATAAAGTCAAACCAATTCAATTAACCCAACCTAACCCATTTGACTCATAGGGTTTACATGAGCTAAAATTCAATTAAATCCAAATCAACTGCAATCAAAGCCATCAATCAATTCTAAATCAATTATCAAACTCAATTCAACCCAATTCAACTTAATCTAACTCAAATTGACCCATTTGGTTCACTTGACCAAAAGTGACATAAATGACTCATTTGATCCAAACTCCAATCCAACTCAAATTAGATTGAACTAACCAATTTAAGTCATTCTACAATGATTGTTGATCACCCTTGATTGTTCAATTGTAATTAATTGGGTAAAACTAAGCTAATTTGATCACTTGACCCAAATTGACCCATTTTAGCCTATATGAATCAAATTGTACCAAACTTCATTCTAAACCCAATTGATTAAAACTAATACCTTCAATCAATCATAAATTGAGTATTGAATATGATTCAATCATCAATCAAGCCAAATCAAGTCCAATTGGACCTTTGACCCAAGTTGAACCTATTTGACCTAAAAGGATAAATTCGGCCAAACCTCAATCCAATCCAAATTGATTGAAACCAATGGCTCAAATCCATCATGAATTGATTATTGAACATGATCAACCCTTTGATTAAACCCAATTTGATCAAACTAACCCAATTGACCCATTTAGCCCAAATTGACCTAAAGCGTCAAATTGATCTAAATCATTCCTAAACCTAAATTGAATCCAACCAACACCCACAATCATTCTCAAATCATCAATTAAATCTAAACCAACCCCTAACTCAAGTCAATTTGGCCAGTTTGATCAAATTGGTCAACATAGCCCATTTAACCTATATGAGTCAAATTCAAATTCACTTAAACCAAATCAATTGAACCAAAATATCCCAAATCATCATTTGAACATATTTAAATCATTGGTTTGATCCAATTTGACCAATTTGACCTATATGGGTCAAATTGAGTCAAACTCATTCAAACTAAGTCCAAAATCAACCAAACTTGGCATGACCCATCCTGAGGTCACCATCGGTCAGCTCAAATGAACCCTACCCATGCTTAACCCAAATTAGGCCAAAAGCAATTTGATAAACCCTTAAAATGGGACAAAATCCTCATTTGGATGGTCAAACCCACTTTCCAATCCTTGGCAGTCACCCTAAGCTCAAATTGGACATTAGGACCACTAGCTCACCTAACTCAAAGCTCATTGGGTCAGCCATGAGCCAAGTGGAGGTGAGCTAACCCAAGGCATCCCATTGGAATACTTGGAGGAGGTGGTACACTCCACATCGGCCCTTGCTAGACCACTACCAACCTCCAACCACTCAAGGCGCACCACCTCAGCCCACCACTAACATCTTCAGCCACTTACTCTAGCCGGACGACGGCCAAAAGCTAAGGCAATCCCAGTCGTTCCATCCCACGGGGAGGAGGGTATACTCCTACCCATCTCATTTCAAACACACGAAAGCTTCAGTGAGTTGATACAAGTTTCCCAAGAGCCTTCCAGACCTCCCTTGAGCTTCCCATCACCGGTGAAATCAAACCCGAGCAAAATAGATCCCCTTCTCCATCCAAATCCATCTAAACTCCAACAAATCTAAATTAACTTCACCCACACCTTCCTCAAGCTCCGACGATCCAAAATAAATTGACCACCCAACAACCCAGACCATTCCAGTGCCAACCATGTTATCTGGTCACAGCTTGTCAAGGTCTATTTCTTCAAGATGAAGCTACCTTAGTAGTTGGACTGCTAGTCTTGAGCATGATGAGTTAAATTCTGGCAAATCATAGAAAATCCATTAGAGTTGGTGTTTTGTGAAAGGTTTTATGATTTCATTTGATTTCCTCCATATGATCTTCTTAGATCTCTTCCCCGAAGGTTTTAGAGTCTATCTCGACTCCTCATGAGCTCTGATGAGCTCAGATCGATTGGAGGAGAGTAGATGATGTCCGCCTTTCATCGCTCTAGGGATGAAGGATCATTCACCGTCCGTTTCGTATGATTGGAACAGACATTCATGATTAATTTGATAGAAAATCTTAATTTAATCCATTAAGAACTGTAGGATTAATCCTCACCATTCGATCTGAGATTAGATGGCGGGGATGAAAGCACGTCCCATCACCGACTCGCCTGACGATCAGAAGTCGCATCGAACGATTTAAGTGGCCAATCCACGGCGCCACGTGGAAAGTGCCACCACATCAGTTCTCACGCGGCGCCGATGGGATTAGGAATTAATTAGGCTTAAAAATGTATTTAATTGCTCAGAACTTCAAAAATTTATAACTGATTGTAAAAAAATTCTAAAATTATGAGTAAACCCATTTTGGAAAGGGTAAATAGAGACAATTTTAATAAAAATAATTTTTCTATAGTTTGAACATTGATTAGAGCTTAATTATGGTTTGAATTTTTTCTTAATTAGCTTAATTAAGCTCTAATTACTTTGCTAATGAGTCTCAAATTAAATGTGTTGATTTTATAGGATGTTCTCTACCTCCCATAATTCTCTTGAGATTTGTTGGTTAGGTAATTAGGAAAATTTGAAATTCAAACCAAATGACCCTCATTAAGTGATTTAATAATTATTAAAAATTTCAAACAATACAAATTAAGTAATTAATGATTATTAATCACTAATTAATAGTGAAATGATGAGGGGGAGCGATTAGGATCTCTTTTCTAAGTTCTTTTCCAAACTCATTTCATTAATGAGGGTAATTAATTCATAATTTAATCAAGGAATTTATTAAGAAATTAATAGTAAAATTAAATCAAATTAAAATGATCTTTGCTCGAGATAATTTAATTTGAATTTGTGAGTTACTATTTTTGTGTTTAGTTGCATAAAATTCTTAAAGAAATTATGATGAACCCATGGGTGTGAAAAAATCATATAAGTACTTAATTCAATTCTTTAATTTAATTAATACTTACTTATGAACTTCATTGCATTAGGTCTCTAAGTGCATTGCAATTTTAATTTATCATTGAAAGGTCATAATTAAATGATTAATTAAATTAAAGAAACATAAGAAAGGGTAATTAAATGAATTACCTAAGGATTCAAACCTAATTAACTCATAAATCCACTTAATTATTTCTCCTTAATCATATTAAATCATCAACATGGGATGGGATAAAAATAGAAAATATTATTTCTCCTCTTTGAGTTTAATGAAACAAATCCAAAATCAAAATTCATAAGATACTTTGGTTTTCCTTAAATAATTTTATTCGACTTGATTGTCCTTAGAAATTAATATAGTTGAATGAATTATGTGTAAATGTTTAATTATTCCTTTTCAAACATTATAAATTTGTATTCCATTTTCATCATGTATTCATATTTTCAAATCAAATAATGAAATGAATATACTTATGTATGTAAAGCTTGCATGTGTTGGATTAATTCTATTATATGTGTGGCTATTATTACTAATAAATTTTAAAGCTATTTTTAAAATTATAAAATGAAGAGTAAAATTAACATTAGCTATGCATATTGTGTAGGATTTACATGTTCTTATAGCTTAAACATGTTAAAGTATTATTTTATCTTTATGATTCATGTATGGGTTTACATACGTATGAATGATAATAAGTATATAGTGTAGACATCCCGGGAATACGAGACTTTAAGTAGCCCCACGGAGGTCTTAGATTACCACACTTTTCTGGTTAACAAAGGCACATACTTATTTAATTTCATTCCCAGGTGTACTTGTATTAGAATTTGGATAGAACTTTACTTTACATGTGTAAATGATCCATTAAAACATAAGCTTTTGCATGATTTTCATTCTCATTATTCAGTGTAAATTCATATGTATTTAAGTTAACAAGTATATAATCTGGACATCTTAGGAATACGAGGCTTTAAGTAGCCCCAAGGAAGTCTTAGATTACCTCACTTCTCTGGTTTAACAATAACATGTACTTGATATAATTTCTTGGGATGTATGTATGATTAGCTAACAACTATTTTGTAGGTGTAGTTAGATTTTACTTTTCTATAAAAAAATGTAATTTTTGTAATAAGAATTAAGATTGGTGTTATAGGGTTTAAGATGAGCTAGTGGCTAGATGGCAAAGTCCTGGGAGGCCCTGTGAAGCCTTGAAGCAAAATTATGTCAAAGGAAGAGAAAGAAAAGCAAGGAATGAGGACCCCCATAACATCTAATTTAATTCTAAATTGTAATATTCTTTTGTAATCTCGGTTGCATAAGGGTAGAGTCGCTACCCAAATTTTCTATTTTTCGGGGGTGTACGATGATACCCCACTGCATCGACCTTTTGTTTTTTTATAGAATCTATGCATGTTTGATTGATATGTTTAGATTATGTAATAAAAATTGCATCTTCTTCATAATTTTTTAAAGATTGATGTTTGAATGTGCGGCCTGGATGCGTTAGGCTCTTAAAATAAAATTAATTTTTCTACCCCAATTAATAACTCATAAGTAAATTTTAAAATAACTCATAACCTCATTTTAAAGCCTATGTTATAGTCAAGGTAAGAAAAAGATTTAATAACCCGTTAGCTGAATGCTGAATGTCTAACATCATGCATATCATCTTATTTCACTCTTGAATAGAGAGGGTCTCCATTCTTGCACTTTAGGGAACACTTGATCTATGAGAGCACCCTCTCATGGTGAAGAACACATCCTCTCTCTAATTTGGCCAATAATTCAATTGCATCATGCATTTAGGCATAATTGTCCCAAGCCTTTGTCTAAATGAATGTGTCAAAATGATATAAAAATTTGTAAATGTTTCATTTAGGTTAAGTTATGATTTCATACCAATCATGTTCTAGTCTCTTAGGGAGTGAGATTAGGACTCTAGTCTTCTTTCCAAATTAAATAACAAGCTTAGCTATCTTACAATTTTATAAGACCAACCTACATGGTTTTGAAACATAGGAGGTGTTAGCTAGCACCACTCCATTGTAAGTCCAGAAGAGTCGGATAGGTTTATTCTCTTTTGTGGAGGTAGACTATTATGTCCTTCTTCCACTTAGATTTAGGTCGTGTTTCTAGCTTGTGCTAGAGCTCCCTAGATTTAGGATCCGAGGTTACTTGTTTCCTTCGGGATATGAGTATAAATGCTCACCTCTTAGGCATTTTCACAATCTTGTGTTGATGGATTGTAAGCCCTATCATTCAAATAAAATTTCAACTCAAATTAAACAAATTAAAATAAATTTGAAATTTCAAACATATAAAGCCTCACCATAGGGTAGATTAGAGTGCTTACTAGGCTTCCTAGTATCATGAGTGCTCCTTACTTATCTTCCTTTGGAACCCAAAATAAGCTTCCAAATTGAATCTTCCTATTTGAATTTCCAAAATACATAATCCTTTGATAATCTAATCTTGACATCTTTGGAGATATGATTGACTACTTTAATCGAGTATTATTAAGAAATCTAATTTTTTAGGATGTAATTAACTATGGAAGCTTGCTTCTATGAGGAATTAAAGAACCCGACATAAAATAAACTCTACTTTACTTTTCCATATAAAGTGGGAAAATATCTGTGGTATATACGAAGACCCATATGCCTTAGGGGTCCTTTTTAAGTGATTACGTCCATTGTAGGGTGATGGTTCTATCTTTCAAGTTAATACATCATAACTTAATGTCGCACCTAATCACTTCAATATGTATACCTTAAGATTTGCGTGGTGTTCACCTGACATCCGAAATAAAATACCACAAATTTTTTTGGTGACTCCGCTGGAGATTTGTTCCTCTCTCCATCTTTAGTAATCAATCATTATTTCCTAGCATCGATAGTGAACTTATATTTTGTATAAGCCCAAGGCTATGTTTTTTCTGTTGGACACCTTGCTTATTTCAATTTTAAGCAAGGGTGGCCAACATCCTTTAGGTTTTAAGACCTTACTCCAAATAGGTCTTAAAACCCCTATTGGACCTCCAATAGGTAAAAGAAAATTAACTAAACAAATCATCCAAAATATAAACCAAATAAAGTCAAGAATCTCTCACCACTAGCTTGGTGAGGTAAGGTTCATCCGACATTCTCCCAAAATTCCAATGAAGTCCAAAGCAAAAGCAAAAACAATATTTTCCAAAATTTCAAACTTCTCTAACAAATAAAACAAACCCCATTTAACATAATCAAATTTGTTAAATGTGGGTTCCTATTCAAAAATCAAAATCAATCAAATAGCAGCAATCAAAAGCAAATAGTCTCTTGTCCAAAATTTTCAAAATCTCTCTAACATACCAACGAACCCCATTTAGCATAATCAAATTTGTTAAATGAGGGTTCTAATTCAAAATCTAAAGTCAAGTCAAGTCAACAAAAATTAAAGAAAAAGTCTAACTCCATGTCTCTTTCAATAGGGCAGTAAAGATATTAGCCCCGCCTCTTTTCTTTCCTTTCTTCAGTCATCATCATGTCTTCTAGCAAGCTGATCTTCTCCTTCTCCTCTATTGTGGATTTGGCCATATTCACAATTGCCCCATCATCAATCGCATCATTAAAGCAATTAAACACCCACTAAATTGAAAGAATAAAGGAGGTCAAATTTGATTTACACTGATTCTAAGTTCCCTCATCAAGAGGAAGAAGAGGTTCCCCTACTTTTGCCGTTGAGTCTCCGCTTCAATTTTGCACGTTGCCCCTCGGGGGAAGACTATCTTAGCTTCTGAGATAGTCTCCCCACATCTAAGGTTAGTTATAGTTCTCGCCCCATTCCATTGACTAAAACCCAACACCGTAATAACAATAGAAAAATTAAAAGATATTATGAGCATGTGGCGAAGGAGGTAGAGGAAGACTCCCATGTGGCTGAGGAGGGTTCCCCTCATGAGATCTCTCCTCTTCTTGGTGGTAGTAGGTTTCACCCCCTCTCAGCTTTAGTGGGAGAGGAGGACTATAAGAAGATTGCTACATTACCCCCACCATCTGCAGAGTATGAAACACCAACTAGGGAGAGGAGGAGGCCTTGTGTTGGTCTATGGTCCGTGCTTAGGAGAGTTGGGAGAGCCCATGTATGCTCAAAGTTTGACACTTTGCATGATCTGAGGAGATTGATCCCTAAGAGCGTTAAGGATTAGATTCATAGAGAAAGGGCCACTAAGGCCAAAGTTGCTACCTAAGCAGGAAAGAAGGACCGGAGGAGGTTCGATAGGCAGTCGACAACCTCTGTTTTGATTGATCATTCTAATTGGCAGGTTGATAGGACTGATCATTCAGATAGGATTTCACTCACTAGTTCGGGCCATAGGAGGGGATCTTCGGTAAAGAGGCAATCGGTGTCACCCCCATTACATCGCTCCACTCGTTGATCACCTTCACCAGTTCAGGTTCCACCGTTTGAAGTCCCTACCAAGTTCCACAAGCCCACATCTAGAGAGAGCGTCCCTCTCAGTGATCCAGTTATAGCTCAAGGACCCCATTTTATCTACTACACCCATTAAGGTGAAGCCGAGCTCACCTGCTTGACTTTCCATCCCAATGGTGGTGAAGAAGGAGTGGTGGCCCAAGAGTGTCGTGGTCGCTCCACCACTGCAGTTGGAGGAGGAGAAGGGAAGGCATACCGAGGTGACTACCATGGTTATTCAGTCAGCTAGAGAGAGCAATCCGTCTATTCAAAGAATTCAGTGCATAGCTTCTAAAGAGCTCAGTCCAATGGTCAGTCACCATTCATCCTATGTTCTAGTAGCACTAGTTTGGGTGGACGACCGATCTTTGGATGACATTTTAGAGGACTATCGTGCCACGGTGAGGCAGATAGTCGGGGATGATCAGTCTGACTAAGAGGAGGGAATGATTGATTTCAACGCCAATGAGGATGACATGTTGGATGACTTAGCATAAGTCCACATGGTAGATTTTCAAGGATCCTTGCATAGGGAACAACCCAGCCAAGAAAGCGTTGTATTTGAGGAAGGTAAGGCATCTAACTCAATGCCTCCTCCAACAAATCAAGCTGAAAGATGATCAGATTGATTGAATGGAGAGATGGGTAGAGGAGTTGATGGCAGTGGTCCTAACTTTGCAAAGCTAAGCCCGAGTTTAACAACGTTCCCTCATGGAGGCCGATTGGCCTGAGCTAGTACATACCCTAGATTGTCCCAAGTGCACTCATATGCATGAGAACACCGACAATTTGCATAGGAAGGTCACTGATAGCACCTCCATGCATGAAAAATATATAAAATAAATGGTGGACCAGCAAGTGAAGAAAGCATTGGCGCAAGCCCAAGGGAGCTCATCTGTTCCAAAGGGTAGACCTTACCCAGAGGATATTGATGTAGTTCAATATCCCAAGGATTATGTTCCATAATCCTTCAAGGTCTTTGATGATAGTGGGAACCTAAGGCAACATTTAGCACATTTTTAAGCCAGTTGTTGCAATGCCAGTGGCAGTGATGCATTACTCTTCTGGTAGTTTGTCAATAACCTGGGTAGCTTTTGATGGTACGCCAATTGCCCAATAGTTCAATGAAGTCCTTCATAGAGTATGAGCATCTTTTCATCAAGTGATTTGCAAGAGCTCAGCACAGGTAATTGTAGGTGACCTCATTGTATAAAAGCAAAATCCTAACGAGTACCTTATGATAACAATCTTAGATGGTGCAACCTAAGCATGAAATGCGAATCATAGCTGTAAGAGCAGCATGTCATTAAGATTCTATTCAAGAATATCCATGGCTGATCACCTTCATGCTCAAAGATTTTATCATTAAGACATTTGAGAAGTTAATCAGCAAGGTGGCAAACTTACAAGATGAAGCCAAATAGTTACCCTTCTCAAACTAGTCATCCAGACCCAACCCTTAGAAGGTTTTTGAGAAGAAGCTAGGGATTGTAGTTGCAGTTAACAAGGGGAAGCAGAGTGAGCACAGTTTGAGAGACTTAGAGTCCAACAGCCTCCACTACCAAATCATCTTACAGTATCTCAGCCGCCATAATGGCCACCACCATAGTAGCCAACTCAATAGTGGTACCAGTATCCACTATTTGGTAGCTACTTTCCACCTACTTTTACTGACAAACTCAATAAATCATACTCATTTAAGAGAGGTAGTTAGGAAGATATTTAAGAACCTTCTTAAGAAGCCTGAGTTTCAGCTACTTGAGCCTAAAAAGTCAGAGGAAGTGGGCAAAAGTGATGATCCTAACTACTGCCTCTACCACCGCTACTAGGCCATGTCTTAGAGGATTATTTTACTTTCAAGGATTGGCTTGAGTGTAGCTACAAGTCAGGAGCTATAACTATCCTAAAGAGTACTTAGTGGAACAACCTTCTAGTTCTGTCAAAGTAATCTTTGGGGATACATTCGATCCTCTTAAGATAAAAGAAGGTTGGGATATTTCTCTATCCCGTACCTCTCAAAAAATAATTTCTAAAATAAAAAAAAACTTTCGCTGCAGGTGTCTGACTCAGCTCAAACCTCAAACATCAATGAAGGTATGCCAGTTGTGAGGGACAACTCAGGGACGGTGGAAGGCCGACAGCAACATCATTCACTTACATAGGATAGATCCATATCACAACCACCGTCCAAGTCCAACACTACTCCTTCCACCATTATAACTACCACATCTACCAGCTCCTCCACCTCCATCAGAAGCATTGTATTGGTGGTTCCCAAACCCCTTATACCGCTTACTTTACTTGATTTCTACCATGTACCACCACAAAAATTAAAGAAAATAATGAAGAAGACTGATTCCACTTACATTCTTATGGTGTCTTATTTTAGATGATAACACAAGTAAATCTTAGAGGGTACTTATTGAAGTGATCGGGTACAACATTAAGGAATGATGTACTATCTCGTTAGATAGAAATATCACTTTATAATAGGCCTAATCACCTAATAAGGACTTTTAAAGCAGATGGGTCTTTGTATATATCAGAGATCTTTTTTCTACTTTACATGAAAAAGTAAAACAAGGTTTATTTTATGCAGGGTTATTTAGTTCCCTATGGGAGCAAGTTTCTATAGTTACATTATAAGAAATAGAAATTTCTTAAGAATACTCTTGATTAAAGTAGTCAATCAACATCTCCAAAGCTTTCAAAGCTAGACTATCAATGGATTGGTTATTTTTGGAAATCAAGTTGGAAGGTTCAATTTGGAAAGACTTATTTTGGATTCCAAAGGAAGATAAGTAGAGAGCATTCATGATACTAGGAAACATACTGAGCACTCCAATATACCATATTATGAGATTTTATATATTTGAAAGGGAAAGTTTATTTTAATTTGAGTTGGAATTTTTTTTTAGAATGCTAGGGCATACAGTCCACCAACACAATATTGTGGAAATGCCTAAGAAGTGAGGACTTATACTTGTAGCCAGAAGGAAACAAACAACCTCAAATTTAAAATCTAGGAAGCTTTACACAAGCTAAGAGCATGACCTAAATCTAAGCAGAAAGGGGGATATAATGGTTTACCTCCATAAGAGAGGATAAACCGATCCGACTCATCTGGACTTACAACCACATAGAGTGGATACGAGCTAACACCTCCTATGCTTTAAAACCATGTAGGCTGATCTTATGAAATTACAAGATAGCTAGGCATGGTATTTAATTGGAAAGATACTAAAGTCCTAAACTCACTCCCTAAGAGACTAGATCATGACTAGCATGAGTATATGACTTAGTTTAAATGCAAAATTTAACAAATTCTTATATCATTTTGACACAATATTTTGGACAAGGCTTAGGATATTTTTATGCCTAAATGCATGATAAAATTGAGTTATTGGCCAAACCAAAGAGAGGGAGATATCCACCATGAGGGGGTGCTCTCACACACAAGTCAAGCTTTCCCTAAAGTATAAGAATGGAGACTCACTTATTCAAGAGGAAAAAAAGATGATATGCATGATGTTAGACATTCAACATTCAACTACGGGGTTGTTAAATCTTTTAATTATTTTGATTATATCCTAAGCTCTAGAATGAAGTTGTGAGTTGCTTTAAATTTTTAGTTATGAGTTGTTAATTGGGTAGAAAAATTAATTTTCTCCTAAGAGACTACCACTTCTGCAACACATTCAAACATCAAGTTTAAGAAACTATGAAGAAGATGCAATTTCTATTACACAATCTAAACATAACAGTCAAATATATGTAGATTCCTGTTGACCTCACTTTTGTAGTGAGTTCTCAACTTTATCATCATAGATCTAGGACTCTTATAGACAGTACGAGCTCCTTAGTCTTAAGACACTTCTAGTGATTAGGTGAACACCTAAGCATAGAGACATAAAAGAGTTAGCCAGAGGACTTGGTTGTGCCCTAGGGACTTAGGAAGACTAGCCTACCCTATAACCTAAACCTAATCCATGCTTTCCTTCTCAAACAAAATCTCAAATTCATACCAAACCCAAACCAAATTTTCAAAACTCATAATCAATCTTATGATCAAATTCAAACTCAAGATTTCTCCATGAAACCTCAAGTTTGAATACAAAACCTTTTCTAAGCCCTTTGATTTCATCTTATGGACTTAGCCTTAGCCAAATTCAAATCAATCCCATTTTAATTGAATTTCTTAAAGATAAATTCAATCACTCAATTCAAATCAAATCCAAATCCAAACTCAATTCCAAATAATTGAAACCCAAATCAATCCTAAGTCAAGATTTCCCCCATTAGCCTTATGACCCACTCTCACAAGCTTAATCAAATCTTAACCCAAATCAAACCAAAATATATTGGTTTCTTTATAAACCAATTATTTATTCATTTATATTCGTAAATATAAATGAAACCCACCACCTAATGACCAAAAATAATTCAAACTAAATCAATTCCCTACTTAAGCTCTTTTGACCTACATCCTTAAGCTTAGTCAAATTTGCTTCCAAATCACTCCAAACTCAAGTGATTTTCTCATGAATCATTTATATATTCATTTATATTCCCTAATATAAATAAAATATAAATTCAAATAGCCAAAACCAAATCCAAAATTAAAACAAAACTCAATTCAAGCCTTTTAGCCAATTTGTTAGACTTAGCAAAATCCTATCTAAATCAAGCCAAAATTAATGGATTTTTTCTTGAATCAATCATCACTTCAATCACTTATCCAAATATAAACATAAACTATAATTATCAAACCAAACTCAAGTCAACCCATGTCAAGCCCTAGTTAGCCTTTTTGATTTGAAAACTTCAAATGACCAAAATCCATTAGATCAAATTGATTGTAATTAGATTTATATTTCATTCCAAGTCTCATATATAAGTTCAACCAAACTTGAATCAAGCCAAACCAAACCAATTGACCCATTTAGGTCCACTTAACCCAAAGTGGAGTAAGGACCTTTTTGAGCCAAGTTTTAATTCAACCCAAATTGGATTGAACCAAGCCCATCCAAACCTCATATCATGATCAACAATAACCCTAGGATGATCAACCACCTTGAATTGGGTGAAAGAAAGTCAACTTGATCCTTTGACCAAGTCAACCTTTAGTCCAAATGACTAAACAAGCCAAAATCTGCCATGCATCAAATTGATTGAAACCATTGATTCAAACTAACTCATGATCAATGATTGAATATGACTTGACCCCCAATTGAGATAAACCAAACCCAATTGACCATTTGACCCAAGTTGACCCAATTTAGCCTAAAAAGCCAAAATGGGTCAAATCATAATTTAACTCAAATTGAATGCAATCAATAGCTCAAGTTCATTCCAAATCATTTATTGAATTTGACCAAAGCCATAGTTGAGTCCAATTTAACCAATTGGCCAACTTGACCCAATCTAGCCCAAAGTGACCTAAAAGGTCAAATTGACCAAAATCCAAATTAAACTCAAATTGATCCAAATCAAAACCTACAATCATTTTCAATTAACCAATTGAACATGGACCAACACCCCACCCAACCCAATTGGGTCAAATTAGTAAACTTAGCCCATTTGATTTATATGAATATAAGTGAGCCAAAATCAAACCTAAGCCAAATTGATTAAAATCATATTAAAACTCTTCAAATCATTATTTGAATCTAACCCAAGTCTTGGTTTAACCTAATTTGATCAATTGGTCAAACCAACCCAACATGAACCCATATGAACCCATTTGACAAAATGAAACCAAAACCCATAAAATCAACCCATGGGACCTTGGTGGCTGACCAAACCCGACCCAAATTGACCCTAGGTTAGCCCAAAAGCAAAGTGGACTCCACCCAAGGGGATTAGCCATTGAAAACCTCTTTGCATTGGATTCCTTCCCCATTTGGAAAAGTCCACTCTCCCATCACTTGGAGCCATTCAATTGCCAAATGAGGATTTACCTAACCCACCTGGTGACCTAACCCAAGCTAGGTCGGCCATGCACCAATGGGAGGTGAGTTGACTCACCTCCAATACAAATTGAGCACCTTAATGACAAAGGAAAGGAAATCCTCCCCCCCACCCCCAACAAACTTTGAGCCACCTCCCAAGCCTTCCCCATTCCTAGCAGCCACATGGGCCCATGGAGACAAGTCCCACAGCCTCACGTGGATGGCAATGAGAAAATGGGATTGAATCCCATCCATCCACCTCAGCAATTGAGGGGGTATACCCCCTCAATTCCAATAGGAATTGCATCATTCACCTTCGTTTGAGCTAGAGAGAGTGAAGGAGAGCCTCCCACACCCATTCCCTAAGCTCCCCCATTTTTCCCTTTCTCTGTTTTACATCAAACCAAAATAGGGGAGGCCAATTCCAAATCTCATTTTCTCAATCCTCCACTAAACTTCAATCAACTTTGCACACACCTTCCTTGGACTTAGGAGTGAGAATGAATCATTTCCAAAGCTCTAAAGCCACTGGAAGCTTAGGTTTGATCAAGACTGAAGCTCTCAAGTGCATTGATTAGTCATGCAAGAAATCTACTCTAAATTAAGGCCCAAGCTTCTCAATAGGGCTTCGCCTCAATTTGGCAAAGCTACCTCTGTCAATCCTACCATCGGTCTTGAGCTCCGGTGAGGTAATTCCTCAAAATCATAGATACAAGAAAAGTGGTTGGTCTTTTAGAAGAAAATTTTCATTGCATACTATCTTAGCCATTGGATGTGTTCCTCTCCTTCCTTTAATGTTGTGAGATCATTTTAGAATCAATCCAAGCTCTGGTGAGCTCAAATCGAACGGAGAAAGATGGACATCATCTGTCTTTCACCACTTGCGAAGGAGAAAGATCACGAGTCGTCCATTCCGCATGATCGGAATGGGTGACCATGATTAAATCATGTTAGATCCCCTGATTATTCCCTTTAAATTGCAGGATTAATCATGGCCTTCTGATCTTAGATTGGACGGTCCACGAGAAAGCGCATCCATCGCCATCTGACTCAGCCACAAAATGTGATAACTTAAATAACTAATCTTGTTTATACCATGTGGAAAGTCGTGCGACACATGGATTGGGATGGGGTATTAATTAAGGTTAATTAATCTATTTTTAATATTAAAACTTCCAAAATTCATAACTAATTATAAAAAATTCAAAAAATACAATCAATGGCTCATTTTAATGGTATTTTAGTGAAGACTTTAATAAAAATATTTACAATTGATTTTGAATAGTAAATATAGCTTAATTAGGGTTTAATTAAAAACTTAATTAGCTTAATTACTCTCTAATCTCTCAAGTGTTTGCCCCCAAAATTTTTGAGAATGTTTGAGAGGATGACTTTTGCCTCCTCTGATTTTCTAGAGATTTATTACTTTTTAAATTAGGAGGATTGATTGATTAAGCCCTAATTACCCTCTTAACATCATTAAGGGATGATTAAGCATATGGACAGTGATTAATTAATTGTTTGGACTCTAACCACTATTAGACAATAAGGAAACTTATGGAAGTGGATTGGAACCTCCCTCCTAATCCCTTCTCTAATCTTCCTCTCTTTTCAACTAAAGCCTTAAATATTAATTAATTAACTAATTAATTACTTAATTATTAGCTAAACTAAAATCCAAAACACATAAAATCATGCTTAAGTTTAGTAGGTGGCTTATGGAATTAGATTGGGACCTCCTTCCCAACCTTTTCCCTTAAGCCCATCTCATTTCAAAGATAATTATTAACTTTGGCAATTAATTAAAAGAGAGATGAATTGATGGATTAATGGTTTAATTAATGAAACTCAAACCTATTTAAATCTGATTTCCTTATCTTAATCTTGGGTATAGCTTTAGGTGTTCAACAACCTAAAGTAGCTTAATGAAATTATGATTAGCTCACATGTGTGAGAAAATCATGAAAGTAATTAAAATGGTTCCTTAAGCTTAATTATCAAATGATCATGAGCTAATTGCATTAGGCCCCTTTCATTTCATAGGAGCATTGCTATTTATTTTCCAATGTAGTTGCATATCATATTAGCTCATGATTATTTAATCAATTATCTTAAGGTAACATAAGTAAGAGTTAATTAATTGACTTAATCCATGCTTAACTTAATCAATTCATAAAAGTCATCTAATTGCTTCTTATTAAATCAAATTAATTCATACATTTGGAGAATGGGACTAGGATTAGCAAACTTTCTCACATCTCTTAAATCAAGTCATAAAATAAAAAAATGACATTAAGAAGCTTTGGTTTATTTTAATTAAACTTATTTGATATGATTGTCCATAGGAATTAGTCAGATTGAATGAAATTACATGTTTGTGTTTCTTTATTTCTTTCCAATTATATTAAAGATGTTGTATGCTACTTGTAGTCATGCATTCATTTCTTTGAAAAATTAGTTAAAATAAATGGTTTCCTTTTTGTCAAATTTGCATGTGTTGATTTAATTAAAAATATGTGTGGCTATCATCATTATTAAATATCAAATATATTTTTAAAAACTTATTAATAAATAATAATACATGTTGTGACATTAGTTATACATACATATGAGGTGCATGTGAATATAAGCTTAGTGTATGAAGTGAAATTTCTTTCTTTCATTCACATGTTGATTTGCATAAGTATGAATATTAGTGGGTATATTAGTCTGGACACTCCGAGGATGCAAGGCTTTAAGTAGCCCCATGGAGGTCTTTCCCTGACTCCCCTGGTGCTAACAATGGTGATGTATTCATTTGATTTCATTCTTATGCATTTTGAAATTCGAATTTGGATAGAGCTTTAATTCATTCACACAAATAAATCAATTAAATTAAATCCAATTTTTGCATGATTTTCTATTCTTATAGTTGTTCATACATCCATATGTATTTAAGAATAGCGGGTATAACTAGTCTGGACACCTGGGGATGCACGGCTTTATAGCCCCAAGGAGGTTCTTACCTCATTTTCCTGGTCAAATAATGGAGAAGTTCTTAGAACTTTCATACATTTGAATGTGTATTTTGCTAATGAATGAGAGTCCTCTTTTTCTATAAAAATCATTTATGCATCATGCATTTAAGTGTGAAAAAAACATATTGCATGTATAGGTATGCTTAGGACTTAATCATGTGCATGTTGTATATGATGGAAAGAAATGAACGAATATGTATCGTGTGATAGTAATTATCTCCAATTAATCTTAAGATGTCTTTCTTATTGAATGAGATTATTTAAAGTGAACCTAAACTATGATTATTTTAAAAATATATAATAAGTCATTCACTAAAGAAAATTCATTCAATTAATTTTCTTTAGATGTGGCTTAAGGTAGGGATAAAAGAGAGTGATCCCCTCTTTTCTTCTCTTTTTAACACTTATTTGTTAAGTGTAAACCAAATGGAACAAAAGAAAACATTAAGTAAAATCCTAAATTAACTAAATCATTTAAAGCAAAATCATCCTTTATAATTAAATCCCTTCATATTTAGAAAATTACAAGCCTAGCTATGACATATCACATAAGCCTTAATACACACACCTTAGATTAAGTCACCACTTTGAGCCTTATGTTAGGACAATGCATGACTTGATGTATGTTTAGTTTTATGATGTATTGTTGTAGACTGAATGTTAAGGTGTATGTTTGGTAGACTGGATGTTAGGTCGTGATTAGCCTAATCATATTTTCTTCAGGAGATTATGCTTAAGGGGTGCTTAAAATAAATATGAATGCTCTTTCTTGTAGGTTTGCTTAACCCCTCAACATAATTCAAGTTAGGACAGGTTGACTTGGTTACCCATGTACAGGGTGCTAACTCCAAATTATTCATATAACTGCTTGGGTTGTATGGTGTGTTTAGCTAACATTTATTTTGCAGTGTAGCTAGATTTACTTTTCCTACTCTTAATATAATTTTGCATTAGGAATTAAGATTAGTGTTATAGGGGATTATGATGAGCGGAGGCTAGAAGGTTTCATCTTGGGAGGCCCTGTGATGCCTTTAAAACAAGTAAATCAAATGAAGAAATGTAGGGGATATGAAAATAAGAAGACCCCCCATAACATTTATCTATTTTTAATTATAATTATTCTTTCATATACCGAGTTGTATAAGGGTAGAGTTGGGCTACCCATGTCTCTTTTCGAGTTGTACGGTGTTACCCGACCACACCGGCCTATTATTCTTTCACATTGGGTTTATAAATTTATTAATATTTTATTTATAATTGGGTAATAGAAATGGCATGTCTTTTTTTAGTTTCTTCATATATGGTGATTTAATTTGTGGCCTGGATTTGATTAGGCTATTAGGGAAAAATAAACTTTCTACCCCAATTACAACTCATAACTATATTTTCTAAATAACTCATAACTTCAGTTAAAGCTTAGGTATTGAATCAAGATAATTAAAATATTTAGCAAATCCTTAGCTAAATGTTGTATGTCTAATATCATACATGCATCTTCTACCACTTTTATAAAGTTAGGGCCTCCATTCTTGCATGCATGGGAACCGCTTAACCTATGTGAGGAACTCCTACTGACAGAGCTTCACACTCTTCTCTCTTGGTTTGGCCCATAACTCATTTCATCATGCGTTTATACATATAAAAATCCTATGGCCTTTTTCAAAATGAAGAGTCCAAAATCAAATAAAAATTGAAAAGATCTGCATTATACTAAGTCATTATTCATACCACTCATGCTCTAGTCTCTTAGGGAGAGCATTTAAGGACTTCAATTTTTTTCTAAATTATAACAACTTAACAATCTTGCAAAACATATGACTTGACCACTTGATTTTAAAATGTAGAAGGAGTTAGCTAGATGCCACTCCAGGCAGTTAGAAGTCCAGCAGTCGGGTGGTTTACCCTCTCTTGTGGAGGTAAATCATATACCCATCTTATCTTAGATTTAGGGCGTGCTTTGACCCTCGCTAGAGCTCACTAGATTTAGGTTTTGAGGTTGTTATTTCCCTCAAGCTTAAATCCTCACATCTTACATTTTCATAATCTTGTATTAAGGGATTATAAGTCTAATCTTTTAATAAAAGTTAACTCAAACAAATAATTCTTCTTAATTTCACACATATAAAGCCCAACCATAGAATAGGTTGAAATGCTCTCTAGGTTTCCTAGTATCATGAGCATTCCATACTCATCTCCTTTGGCTTCAATAACTTCAATAATAAGTCTCTTCTTTTGATCTATCCTAATTGATTTTTTAAACATAACCAATTTATTGATAGTCCTTTCTTTGAAATCTTTGGAGACAACAACTGCTTTCTTCAATCGAGAGTATTCCTAAGGAACTCACCTTCCTTAGGATGTAATTAACTATGTGGGCATGCCCCCATAGGGAACTTTAAACCAGTTTAATATAAACCCTACTTTATTCATCCATGTAAAGTAGGAGAAAAATCTCTGGTATACTCGAAGACCCATCATGCCTTAGGAGTCCTTATTAGGTGATTAGGTCCATTATAGAATAGGTGATTTCTATCTTTCAAGATAGTGCACTATTCCTTAATATCATACCCGATCACCTCATAATAAGTACACCCTCAGATCAGTGTGGTGTCCTCCCATACACATGAATTCAAAAATAAATACTACAATTCCATAAAAGAATATCGGTGTGGTCGAGTACCACCGTACACCCTAAAAAAGAAAATTTTGGGTAGTCGAGCTCTACCCTTATACAACCCAGATTACAAAAGAATATTATAATTAAAATTTAATAGATGATATGGGTGTCTTCATTCTTCTCTCTTCTCTTCTCTCTTTCTTCTTCTTTTGATTTGATTTGCTTTAAGGGTTCATATGGCATCCCAAGATTTTCCTTTTAGCCACTGCTCATCCTAAACCCCATAGCACCAATCCTAATTCCTATTATAAAATTATATATTTATAGAAAAGTAAAATCTAACTATACATGAAAATAGATGTTAGCTAAACATACATTAAAACCCAATCTATTATATTATAAATTTTGGACTTAGCACCCTACACATGGGTAACCAAACTACATGTCCTAACATGGATTATGCTTAGGGGCATAAGCAACCTACGAGTAGAAGCATTTATATTTATTTTAGCAGGCCCATTCACATAATCCCTTGTATAAAACAACATTAGGCTAACAATGACCAAACATCCAATCTACGAACCACAATCCTAACATCTAGTCTAAAACATTACATCATTACATTCACCATCCTAACCTAAAGTTAATAGGGGCAACTTAATATTCATGTGTGTGCTTAGGTTTAATGTGGTATGTCATAGCTAAGCTTTAGAATTTCAATTGGCTAAGGTTTGAAATTGTTTAAGTTAAGCATGAGGGGTTGTTTCATTTCAAATCATTTAAGAGGTTAGGGGATTTTAATTTGTATTTTTGCCTTGTTCCATTTGATATTTACTTAGAAATGAAGTATTGTAAAGAGAAGAAAGAGGCTTAGCCTCTTTAATCCCTACCTTAAATTATTTTCTAAAGTGTATTTTTATGACTTGGTTTCTTTTAGTGAATGATTTAGTAAGTATTTTATTAATCTTAAGTTTGGGTTAACTTTAAGATTCCTATCCAACATGAAAGGCATCTTAAGATTAATGAGGTTGAATTGCCATCACATAGAATATGTTGCACCATCCCTTTTCATCATCAATAACATGCATATGATTTAAGACTTAATATACATATACATGCAATGTAATTTTGGCATACTTAAATGATTATGAATGCACATATTTTGATAGAAAAGAGGACTTTCATTCCTTAACTATATGCACATACACATGTATTAAAGTTTTAAGCAAGTACATGATGTTGTTTAAACCAAGGAAGTGAGATAATCTAAGACCTCCTTAGGGCTACTTAAAGTCTTGTATTTCTGGGATGTCTAGACTATATAATTGTTATCTTAAATACATATGAATGTACACATAATTATGGAAATGAAAATCATGCAAAAGATTATATTTTTGTGAGTTATTTATACATATAAAATAAAGTTCTATCCAAATACTAATACATGTACACATATGAATGAAATTAAATAAGTATGTGCCTTAGTTAACCTGAGAAGTAAGATAATCTAAGACCTCCAGTGGCTACTTAAAGCCTTGTATTCTTGGGATGTTCTATACTTATTATCATTCAAACCTATGTAAACCCATACATGAATTATAAAGATAAAACAATACCTAACATGTTTAAGCTATAAGTATATTTGAATCCTAAATAATATTCATAGCTAATGTTAATTTAACTTTTCATTTATAATTTGGAAAATAGCTTTGAAATTTATTAGTGATAATAACCACACATATAATAAGATTAATCCAATAGATGTAAGCTTTACATAAATATATTTATTTGATTATTTAATTTGAAAACATGAATACATGATGCAAGTGGCATACAAATTTATAAAATTTGAAAATGAATAATTAAATATTTTTCCATAATTCATTCAACTACATTAATTCCTAAGGATAATCAAGGATAATCAAGTTGAATAAAACTATTTAAAGAAAACCAAAGCTTATTATAAAGTTTAATTTTGGCTTTGATTCGTTAAACTTAAAGAAGAGAAGAAATAAATTTATTATTTTCACCCATCCCATGTTGATGATTCAATATGTTTAAGGAGAAATAATTAAGTGGATTTTATGAATAAATTAAGTTGTAATCATTAAGCAATTAATTTACTTACCCTTTCCTACGCTTCTCTAATTTAATAAGTCATTTTATTATGAGCTTCCCATGATATGCAAAAAGAAAAATTAAGATTGCAATGCACTTAGAGACCTAATACAATGAAGCTCATAATTAAACATTAATTAAATTAAATAATCTAATTAAGTACTTATATGATTTTCCCACACCCATGGGTTAATTATAATTTCTTCAAGAGTCTTTATGCTATTAAACATCATAAAGAGGAACCTATAAATTCAAATTATATTATCTGATCTAATTACTATTTTAATTTGATTTGATTTCATCATTAATTACTTGATTAACCCTTAATTAAAATATGAGTTAATTACCTTCCTTAATGTGATAATTTGGGAAAATAAGTAGGAAAGAGGTCCTAATCATTTTTCCTCATCCTTCACTATTAATCAATGATTAATAATCATTAATTATTTAATTTTTACTATTTGGTATTTTAATAATTATTAAATTTCTTAATGAGGATAATTAAGGTTTGAATTTCAAATTTCCTCAATTACCTAGCCAATAATTCCCAAGAAAATTATAAGAGATAAAGGACATCCCATTAAATCAATATTTAAATTTGAGATTAATTGGCTAAGTAATTATGGCTTAATTAAGCTAATTAAGGAAAATTTTAAATCTAATTAAGCACAATTCACTAATCAAACCATAGGGAAATCATTTTTGTTAAAATCTCCTCTATGTACCCTTCTAAAATGGGTTTACTTTTATTTTTAGGATTTTTCTAAAATTAGTTATTAATTTCTAAAATTTTAAGTGATTAATTGCATATTTAACCTTGATTAATCTCTAATCCTATTAGCGCCACACGGGAGCTGACGTGGCAGGGCTTTCTAGGTGGCACCGCAAGATTGGCCACTTAAATCATCCGAAGCGGCATGTTGAGTTAGCAATGGACGCGCTTTTGTCCTCAGCCATCCGATCCCAGATTGAATGGTAGGGATTAATCTCGTGATTCCTAAGGAATAAAATTAGATTTTTAATCAGATTACTCATGACCGTCGTTCAATCATTGGGAATGGATGATGGATGATCCTTCATCCCCCCGAGCAATGGAAGATAGATCATCCGCCCTCCTCTACTCGATCCGAGCTCACCAAAGCTTGTTAGGCATTAAGTTCAACTCTAAAATAATCAAGAGATAGATCTAAGGAGATCCTACAGTGGAAATCACAAGAAATGACAAAATTCTTTACAAAATACCAACTCTATAGGATTTTCTATGGTTTACCAGAGTTTACCTCACCAAAGCTCAAGAAATGACTGAGGTAGCTTTGTCTGAAGATGAAACCCTATTAAGAAGCTCGTGACTTGCCTTCCCATCAGTGGCTCTGTGGACCAAGTGCCGCCGGAATAGCCACCAGAGTTGGTTTAGGGGCGGTCTCCGGTGCTTAAATCAATCGAGAGTCGATTCATTTTGGATCGTCAGAGCTTGGGGAAGGTGTGAGTGAAGTTAATTTAGATTTGGTGGAGTTTAAGTGGAGCTGGATGGAGTGGAGGCTTTATTTAGCTCAGGTTTGATCTCACTGGCAGATGGGAAACTCAATGAAACTCAGGAAGGCTCTAGAGAAGCCCGTCTTGACTCATTGAAGCTCTAGATGCCTGTGTGGTTGGAATGAGATGGGGGAGGAGTATAGTCTCCTCCCATGGGATCAGATGATGGGGATTACCTCAATTTTTGGTAGTCATCTGGTTGACACAGGGAGGATGTCAAGGAATGGTCAAGGTGGAGGCCCTTGAGTGGTTGAGGGTCTGAGATAGGTTGAGGTGGAATGTATCTCCTCTTCAAAGTGAGCCAATGGAATGGCTTGGGTTAGCTCACCTTCTTTGACCCATGGCTGACCAAACCAACTTTAGTCAAGTTAGCCAGTTTGTTAGAGGTCTAAATCATGCTTTGGGTGACTGCCAAGGGAAAAAGGGTAGGTAAGACTATTCAAATAGGGATTTATCTCATTTGGAGGGGTTTACCTAATATTTTAGCTTAATTTGGATTAAGGTGGGTTGGATTTGATTTAGGCTAACCCATGGTGACCCAAGGATGGGTCATGCCAAGTTTGGTTGGGTTTGGTGTTGATTTTGTTGGGTTTGGCTCAAGTTGACCCATGTAGGTCAAATTAGGTTTAATTATGCTAGGTTGACCCATGGGTCAAATTGGGTCAAACCAAGGGTTGGGTCAAGTTTAAATGATTATTTGGGATGTTTAGGTTCAGTTGATTTGATTTGATTTGGAGTGGATTTGAATTTGGCTCATATGTGTCCATATGGGTCAAATGGTCTATGTTGACTAATTGGTCAATTTGACCAAATTAGCTTAGGTTAGAGGTTGGTTTAAATTCAATTGATGATTTGGAGATGATTGTAGGTGTTGGCTTCAATTAATTTTGATATGGGAATGATTTAGATCAATTTGACCTTTTAGGTCAATTGGGGCTAAATGGGTCAATTGGATTGACTAGGTCAAATAGGGTTCAATCAAGAGTTTGATCATGTTCAGTAATTAATTCATGATTGTTTGGAAGCATTGGTTTCAACCAATATTATTTAGGATTTGATTTGGCCCAATTTGATCCTTTAGGTCAAATTGGGTCAACTTGGGTCAAGAGCCCAAGTTGGCTTACTTGGCTCGATTGATGGTTGAGTCATGTTCAAGGATTAATTTATGGATGGTAAGAATCATTGGTTTCATTCAATTGGGTTTGGATTGAAGTTTGGTTCAATTTGGTCCATATGGGTGAATTGGGTCACCTTAGGTCAAGTGATCAAATTAGCTTGAATTGACCCAATTGATTGCAATTGGACAATCAAGGGTGATCAACAATCATTGTAGAAGAGATTGGATAGGTTGGTTCAATCTAGTTTGGGTTGGATTGGAGTTTGGATCAAATGGGTCCTTTAGATCACTTTGGGTCAAGTGAACCAATCGGGTCAATTTGAGTTGGATTAGGTTAATTGGGTTGAACTGAATTTGTTAATTAAATTAGAATTGATTGATGGTTTTGATTGCAATTAATTTGGATTTAATTATATTTTGGCTCATATGGACCCTTTAGGTAAAATGGGCTAAGTTAAGTTGATTGAATTGATTGGGTTGGTTTGATTTGATTGTAGGTCTTGGAAGGGTTTGAAATAGACATTTGAATGGTTGGAGTGCTTTTATGGAGTTCAATTGGGTTTGGTTTAAATGAATAGGCTTTGGGTTGGATCCATAGGATTGGATTATGTATTAAGATGAGTTTGGGTTCAAATCATTTTAGCTTGAAGCTTGGATATGAAATAAATCAATTGGGTTGATTGCACAAGTTTGAAGTTGGATTTGCATGAGTGGATATGCATAGGTCATGGGTTAGGCTATAGGATGGGTAGGTTCCCTATTTTCTAAGGCGCCTAAGCCTATGACATATCTTCCTAAGTCTCTAGGCTTAGGTTTAGTGTTTACCTTATCACTAGAAGTGTCCTATGGCTAGAGAAATCTTTCTTAGAAGACTTCTAAGTCTAAGGGAGGATGAGTCAATCCTCACTCCAAAAGCGAGGTCAATAAATCTCTCTATGTTTGGTGATCTTAGTGATTTTATTCTTATTGAAAGCTCTCCAAGTCAAAATAATAACAACTCAAATACTTTTGATCAATCTCATTATGATTTAGAAATGGATTTCCTTTTATGAATAATAGGGTTCACCACTTGAGATTGATTTGGAGTCATCACGATGATCCTTTAGGAGAAGTTGTAGGTATACCCAATGAGTAGGCAAAACTTTTCACAAGCTCCTCATTTCAAGAAGTCACTGAAGTTAATCTCTACAGTGGCAAAGTTGTACCTCATAGGGTAGCACCTCAAGATAAGGGAAATAGGTCATTGGTCTAGTGAGCAGATTGCCCCTCCACAGGATGCTCCACCCATGGATATGCTTGTGGAGGATCAGCCCAAAATTGATTACAATATCCTCACATCTTAGAAAGTTGTCAGCTAAGTTAAGCATATATGATGCCATTGTCTTATTCAAAGAGATGAGGGAGTCATTAATCCATGCTTTGCTTGATCCATAAATATACTTAGCTTAGTTGATAGCTGTGGGAGAAGAGATGTGTTTCTTAGAAGAAGTCCTATGAGTTACATTCACTGATGAAGATCTACTTCTAAGGATGATCGAGCACAACCGTCCCCTATATATTATAGTGGATGTTAGCAAATTCAGGCTATCCAAAGTTCTAATTGATCCAGGTGCATCGGTTAACATTATGAGTCTATGAACCCTTGCCTACTTGAGGATCGACATCTCTAAACTCCAAGTGGAGAGGATAATGTTGAAAGGATTCAATGAACAAGGCGAGAGGGCCTTAGGCTCCATAGTGTTATCTTTGGAGATATACATTATTGGAAGATAGAAGCCAAGTTTTCACATAATAGACTCATATACATCTTTCAATGCTTTACTTGGGAGACCATGGATATATGAGAATAATATGGTTTCCATCTCTCTACATCAATGCATCAAGTTTCTAAGAGGTGGAATTGAGTATTGTGTCAAAGGAGATCTCAAACTATTTGCAGTTCATGAAGTCATGATATATGAGATGCAACCTACTATCTTCATAAGAAATAAATGTATTCTCTTGTGATCTTAGTCAAAATGAAAAAGAAAAAAAGAAAAGAAAGAAAAAGAAATAGAAAAAGAAAGTGAAAAAGAAAAGAAAAGGGAATGAGAAGAAGACCTTAGGGAGGAAGTAGAGTCCGAGATTAGATTCCATTCACAGTTCATTTCTCCATTCGAATAAGTGGGGAGGATGACTCGACCTCCACCAGGATTGAAGAGGCAAGTCCAGAGGGAGTCCCAAGGGTGGAAGGCTTCCATACTTACCACCCACCAAAAGATTCATTCTAGCATCTAGGAGTACACCTACTATTTACATAGACTTAGAATCTAGTTTGGAGGATGAGTGTTATGTAGTTAGCACACCGACCGACTATTCTCAATAGAAGATCTCATTGGAGGTGACACTCGAGCCAGACAATAATGAAGACTGGGTCCCTAAGCAAAGCATGAATGTATCCAAGTCTTCCTTATGTGAAAATATCAAGCATCATATGTGAACCTTAGCTCTGACACCACTTTTCTCACAAAAAGTTGAGAGTTTGGTAGTTAAGGAAGCCCTTAAAGCATGTGCAACCACCATGATCTAGAGGTTTTATCTATGAGCCACATCTTCATGTCAAGAAGTTGATGTAGAACTTGAGAATGATTCATATAAAGAATTAATACAATTGCCTTTTGATTGAAACTCACCTTGTATTCATAATTTAGCAAAGAAAGGTTTAATTCCATATACATGGTCGAAGCAGAGGTAAGAATACTTTGAAAGGCTATGGAACAAAAAAAATGCAAGAACTCTCAATCAAGACCCTTACAAGGCATTGGGACAGTGGGCCTAGTCGATGATGATGACTTCTACTTAGTCATCATCAATCATTTAGAATTTGATAGGTTTTTTTTCAAATCACATTAACTCATATGAGGAGGTGTGCATAGAAATTTTAGATGATCTAGATGATTTCTAAGTCAAAGGTGCACCTCCAAAATTCGAAGAAGAAATCAAATCAACCACCGACGAACTCAAAGAAATCAACTTAGGGACTGAAGACAAACTAAGCCTGCATAAATTAGTTTCTTGTTGAATGAAACTGAAACCACTGACTTAGATAAGCTACTCACTGAGTTTAAGGATTTCTTTGCATGGAGTTATGAAGAAATGTCCGAATTAGCTCCTGACGAAGCAGTCTATAAGCTATCGATACAGCCTGATGCTAACCCTGTCAAGCAAGCTCCTAGATGTATACATTTAGACATTGAACAACATATCATTTTTGAAGTCAAGAAACTGATCAATGCTGGTTTCAACTGGGAGAAAAAATAACCCACCTGGTTGGCTTGCTTCATCTCAGTTAAGAAGAAGAATGGTCAAATTTGCATATGTGTCAATTTTAGGGATCTTAATAAGGCATGTCCAAAAGACAAATGCCTACTACCAATATCAAAACTGATGGTGGACATTGCCTCATCTCATATGGTCTTCTCTTTCATGGATGGTTCATCTGGATATAAAATTAAAGATGGCACATAAAGATGAAATGGACACTATTTTTAGAACCTTGATAGAATATATTACTATAATGTCCTGCATTTATGTCTTAAAAATGCTGGTGCCAGATATCAGCGGGCCATGAATCAAATCTTGATGATCTCACATCACCAAGTTGAATGCTACATTGATCAAAAGTAGAGAAAAGGAAGTCTACCTCTTTGACTTGAGAGTTATTTTTTAGTGGTTAATGCAATACAACCTCAAAATGAACCCTTTGAAGTGTGCATTTGGAGTATCTTCAAGGATGTTCCTTGGGTTTATTGTCCGACGGAATTGAAATCAACTTAGAGAAAATTAAAGTGATATTAGAAATGCCACCCCCTAAAAATTTAACCCAACTCAGATCATTCCAAGGGAGGTTGGCGTATCTAAGATGCTTTATATCCAACCTATCAAGTAGATGCCAACCACTTTTAGCACTAGTCAAGAAGGATGCTAAGTTCAAGTGCGATGACAAGTGCCAACATGCCTTTGAGATCATCAAGTAATACCTCACGATGCTACCAGTTTTAGCTGCCCCTATCCTAGGCAGACATCTGATATTGTTGCATTAGATGACTCCCTTGGTGCTTTGTTGGCCCAAGCCAATGATAAAGGGAAAGAGAACACACTCTACTATCTCAGTCATCATCTGATACCTATTGAAGCAAATTATCCACCCATTAAGAAGCATTGCCTAGCTTTAATCTTTGCAGCCTAAAAGCTACGTTACCCTATGCTCTCTCATAAAGTGAACTTGATTTCTAGAATCAATCCACTACAATATCTCATGACACAATCGACGTTATTCAGATAATTGACATGATAGTCCATGATATTATTATAGTTTGACATCACATTCGTACCCCTTTGTGCGGTTAAAGAGCAAGCACTCATAGATTTCTTAGCAGCACACCCACTTCCGTAGATTTTCTACTTAGTGATGATCTCCTTGATGAACAAATCATGAACTTAGGGGATATAAACATTCACCACTGGGAGATATATTTTGATGGTGTAGCTTCTTCTCAAAGAGGAGAAGAATCATAATTTATTCTCTAGATAAGGCAGGAGTAGGAATAGTCCTCTTAATACCAAACCATGATATAATGAGATTCTCATATCATTTATCTGAACCTTGCACTAACAACTAAGTCAAATATGAGGCTTTGATCACCGGTCTGCAGTTAGCCATTTTGCTATGCATCCAGAACATCAACTTCTTTGGGAATTCTCAACTAATTGTCAACTAGATCATTGGGTCCTACAAGGTCTTGAAGCAAAAGCTCCATCACCATCATAAGTATACCATGGAGTTGCTAGCTCAAATTCTAGAGGTCACAATCTACAAAATCCCTAGAGGAGAAAATGTCATAGTTGATGTCTTAGCCAAGCTTACCAAAGAATTGGTATGTACAGAAGATGAGTCCATATTGAGGTCTATAATAGACAAGTCCTATGTCTTATTGATGTTGAACTCATTGACAAATACTCTCTTGAAGGGGAAGCTATCATTGCCAAAAAGGATGAAGAACTAGATTGGAGGCAACCATTTATTGACTACCTAACAAAGGCAAACTACCTTCAGAGAAATCTTAAGCACATCAAGTGAAGCAAAGGGCACTCTCCTTCACCCTCGTGGATCGTGTCTTATACCGACAATCATTCGATCATATGTGATTACATTATTTAGGTAAGCATGAAGCTCATCAGATCGTGACCGAGGTAAATTTAGGATTGTGTAAAGCTCATCAATCGGTCCCAAGATGAAAGCCAAAATCAAGAGACATAGATATTATTGGCCAACGATGATCACACATTATATGGATGTAGCAAGGCATTATCACCACAGCCAAGTACATGGAGTCTTCATACATCAGCCACCCAAAATTCTTCATCCAACCTTGGCCTCATAACCATTCAAGTGTTGGGGCACTAATATAATAGGTTCAATTGATCTTTCTCCATCTAGGGTCACAAGTTCATTCTTGCAGCTATGACTACTTTTCCAAGTGGTGGCAATTCCGCTTTGCGAGGTTAAAGCTCAGCATGTGCTCTAGTTCTTCAAAAACCATATCATTTATAGATTTAGGATACCCCATATAATCATATCTGATAATGGTACCACTTTTAAGAATGCCAAAGTCTACAGCTTCGCCCGGATACATAACATAGATTGAAGATACTTTACCACCTACTACCCATGGGCGAACGATTTAGCAGAAGCCTTCAACAAAACTCTCATCCAAATACTCAAGAAGACACGACAAAAATAAGTGATAGTGGCATGAGAGTTAGTTAAAGCTTTGTGGGCCTACCATACTACTTATAGAACTAACTCAATCTACACCATTCTCCTTAGTGTATGGGTCCAAAGCTATTCTACCATTACAAGTCCAACTCTCATCACTAAGGATAGTTGTGGGTAGCAAAATCACAATCGAATAGAATGCTAAGTTGTAATTAGAAGAACTCAAAGGTTTAAAAGAGAGACACTTACAAGCATGCCAGAACCTTGAGTTATATAAAGCAAAGATGGTTCCAACTCATAACAAGTTGGCCCGTCTTAGAGCTTTTCAAGTAGGAGAGCTTATTTTAGTTCTAAGGAGACTAATGTTACCATCATAAGATGGGAGATAAGTTTGAACCCACTTGGGAAGGCCCTTTCCCCATATAAAAGGACTACCAAGGTGGATCTTACCAACTCATCAACTACAAAGGAGAACGCCCAATGCTTCTTATCAATGGGCTTTATCTAAAGAAATACTATTCATAAATAATTTTAAAAACAAATTTTTATCAATAAAATTTCATTTTAAATTAAACATCTCTTCAAGTTGAAAGCTTTCCATTTACTGAATTTTCATGGTGTGTTTAGGGCAGGTATAAAAGAACCCAAGATGCATCCTATCCTTCATTAGCACAACACAAACATGAAATTACACACAAACACAAATAAATAAAACACAAAACCATTTTCTTTGGGCTATCTTGAGTTGAGATAAGTTCCCTAACAGCCCTCACTTAGTAGCTGCTCCAGGTCGAATTTGATTCACTACTTTTCGAGTGTCTCTCTAGTGGTCTTTCTGTTTAGAAGGTTGTGAGACCTCGTGATTTTTCCTAACATGACCACTACAAACCAATGAGCACCTTGTTAGTGTGGTATGTCTTATTTCATGATCAATAAGCTACCTTGATGTTGGCTCTACATAAGAAGGTGTGAGTCCTGAGCTTTCTTCTTGAACTAGCCATCATGCATTGACTAGGTTGAGTTTATATTTGAGGATTAGGGTAAGACCCCTAGTGGCTCCTCTTCCTCCTGACTACTCTAAGCTTGGGTTCAGTCCTTCTTTATGACTCCCCACTTGATAGTCACCCTAGGTCGAATAGTAGCTATCTAGCCAATGACAGACTATCCTGGTGATCAGTTTAGCTTAGGAAGATGTGAGTCCCCAATGCTTTCTTACTAGATTGATCATCATAAATTGATGGGTACCTTAGGTTGGTTGGTGTTCACTTTACTGATGGCAACCCACTCGATGGATAATACCTCTCAGGCAGATGTGAGTTCCCGTGCTTTCTCCTAGAGTTGGCCACCGTATACCTACAAGCTTTATCTTTCAGGGATTAGGATAAGATCCCAGAGGCACCTTCCCCGTGGGCATTATATTTGGATTAAGTCTTCATGACCCCATCTAGACATGACCTAGGCTACTACTGGATAGGATAGTTCCCTTTTCCAAATAGCCACCCCTATAGTTGGAAGTTCTGTATTGCATATGTATAGACTATCCCTTGGTCCAGTAAATTTGAGATAAGCCAAAGCCCCCACGGCTCCATCTTAGTGTGGTCCCTCATAAGCCAATAGGGTCCACTAAATAAATAATAAATAAATATAATGAAATCTCATATGGATTAGGATAAGACCCATAGAGGAAACTTTTCTTAAGTAGGCATCCTATCTTTTGAGGCAGTGTCAGCAAAACTCCATATAGGAATCGCCTTAACTACTCTTGAGTTGAGATAAGACCCTAGCGACACTCACTTAGTAGTCACCATCAGTCGAGCTTGACTTGTTATGCCATCAATAGGTCACCACAATGGCTGTCTCTACTTTGGAAGATGTGAGTCCCCGAGCTTTGTTCCTAGCACAGCAGTTGCAAACCGATGGGCAACCCCTAAGTTGGGTAGTCTCTATGCTTTATTTGTTAGACTATCCCTTTGGACTGGTAAATCTAAGGTAGGTCCAGGCTTATATAGCCCATTCGTAGTGTGGCCCATCGCAAACCGACAAGGTATGACTTAAATCAATTAAACAAAAACAAAAAAAAAATCAAATTCAAACTTACATCCCCCGTGGAGTCAAATCCAAATCAAAATGAATCACCAAATTCAAATATACATCCCCAGTGGACTTCCTATATACTATGGGTATAATTCAAATAAAATTAACTCAAACAAAACTTAATTAAATATCAATCCCTAGTAGATTTTTCCCTTTTTATGCCCTTGGCATAAATCAATCTTTATCCAATCAAACTCATGTGAAAATCCCCAGCAGATCTCCCTTCGTGTCCTTAGCATGAAACCAATTCTTAACAAACTAAACCAATTTCACTCATCTCTTTCATGCCTTCGGCATGATAGGGAATTACATTACATTCGGATTCATGGTTCCATCTACCCCTTCATTTGGGTATGAATGGCCATCCTTAGTGCTTGTAATCTTTCTTGATGTTGTTGATCGCCTTGGTCAACACCAATATGTGCGGTGTGCCTTGTGAGTTATACCACACCTATTGGGGGTCCTTTTATTGACTTCACTTTTGAAGTGAGGATTCATCCTTCCTATCCTAGACTTAGAGATTTCCTAAATACTAGAATCTCCTTAGTCATAGGACACTTCTAGTGATTAGGTGAACACTAAACTCAAGCCTAGGGACTTAGGAAGGTGTACCATAGGTTTAGGCTATAACTTAGGACCAAGGAAACCTACTTATCCAATAGCCTAAAACAAAACCTATGTCTATCAGCTTATGCAAAACCAACCTTAAATCAATATAATCAAACCCAATTGAATTTTATTTCATATTCAAGCTCCAAGACAAAATGCTTTGAACTCAAACCCATCTTAATCCCATAATCCAATCCTATGGACTCAACACAAAGCCCCTTAAATTAAACCAAACCCAATTGATCTTAAAAAAAACATTCCAACCATTCAATGCATCATTTCAAACTCTTTCAAAACTTACAATCAAGTCAAACCAATCAAACCAATTCAATTAACCCAACCTAGCCCATTTGATCTAAAAGGTCTACATGAGCCAAAATCTAATTAAATCCAAATCAATTGCAATCGAATCCATCAATCAATTCCAAATCAATTATCAAACTTGATTCAACCCAATTCAACCTAATCCAACTCAAATTGACCCATCCGGTTCACTTGACACAAAGGGACCTAAAGGACTCATTTGATCCAAACCCCAATCCAACCTAAATTGAATTGAACCAACCCATTCAATACCTTGTATAATGATTGTTGATCACCCTTGATTGTCCAATTGCAATCAATTGGGTCAAACCAAGTTAATTTGATCACTTGACCCAAGTTGACCCATTTTAGCCTATATGAACCAAATTGAATCAAAGTTCATTATAAACCAATTGATTGATACCAATGCCTTTAAGCAATTATAAATTGAGTATTAAATATGATTCAACCATCAATAATGCCAAACCAAGTCCAATTGGACATTTGACCCAAGTTTATCCAATTTGACCTAAAAGGCCAAATTGGGCCAAACCAATCCAATCCAAATTGATTGAAACCAATGGTTCAACTCCATCATGAATTGATTATTGAACATGATCAAATCTTTGATTGAACCCGATTTGATCAAACCAACTTAATTTACCAATTTATCCCTAAATCATTTCTAAACCTAAATTTAATTTAACCAACACCTACAATCATTCTAAAATTATTAATTGAATCTAAACCAACCCCTAACTCATGCCAATTTGGTCAATTTGATCATTTGACTCATATGAACCCATATGAGTCAAATTCAAATCACTTCAAATTTAATCAAATCAATTGAGCCAAAATATCCCAAATCATCATTTGAACATTTGAACCCTTGGTTTGACCCAATTTGACCAACTAGTTAACTTGATCAAATTTGACCTACATGGATTAAATTGAGCCAAACACATTCAAACTAAGATTCAAACCCAACCAAACTTGGCATGACCCATCTTTGGGTCACCATATGTCAGCCCAAATGAACCTAACCCATGTTTGACCCAAATTAAGTCAAAACCCATTGGTAAACCCCTCCAAATGGGATAAAGTCCCCATTTGGATGGTCAAACCCACTCTCCAACCCTTGACAATCATCTTAAGGTCAAATTAGACATGAGGACCACTAGCTCACCTGACCCAAAGCTGATTAGGTTAGCCATGGGCCAATGGAGGTGAGCTAACCCAAGCCACCCCATTGGAACACTTGGAGGAGGTGGTACACTCCACCTCAGCCCACCACTAACATCTCTACCCACCTACCTTGGATGGATGGCTGCCAAAAGATGAGGCAATTCTAGCCATTCGATCCCTCAAGGAGGAGGGTATGCTCTTCCCAATCTCATTTCAAACACACATAGCTTCAATGAGTCAAGATGAGTTTCCCCAGGTCCTTCTCGACCTCCTTGAGCTTCCTATCATTGGTGACACCAAAATTGAGTGAAATAGAGCTCTTTCTCCATCCAACTCCATCTAAACCCACCAAATATAAATTAACTTCACCCACACCTTCCTCAAGCTCTGGCAATCCAAAATGAATCAAGTCCAGATCAATTCGAGCACCGGAGACAACTCCTAGACCAACTTTGGTGACTATTCCGGTGGTTCTTGGTCCATAGAGCCACCAGCGAAGAGGCAAGTCATGAGCTGCTCAACAGGGCTTCGTCTCTTCAAGATAAAGCTACTTCAGTCATTGGACCACCAGCCTTGAGTTTTGATGAGGTAAATTCTAGAGAATTATAGAAAATCCATTAGGAGTCGATGTTTTGTGATAGATTTTGTGATTTTATGCAATTTTCACCTTATGATCTCTTAGTTTTCTTGCCTAAAGGTTTTGGAGTCAATCCCGATGCCTCATAAGCTCTGAGTGATCAAGGAGGACGTCCACCTTCTATCGCTCAGGGGACGAAGGATCATCCACCGTCAGTTTTGCATGATTGGAATAGACGGTCGTGATTAATCCGATAGAAAATCTTGATTTAATACAGTAAGAACCATATGATTATGGCAGGGATGAAAGCATGTCCACCGCCACTGACTCAACATGCCACATTGGACAGTTTAAGGCCAATCCCGCGACACCATGTGAAAAGTGACTCCACATCAGCTCCCGCATGGCGGCAATGGGATTAGGGATTAATTAGGCTTTAAAATATGTTTAATTGCTCAAAAATTTAAAAATTCATCTTTAATTATAGAGAAATCCTAAAAATATGAGTAAACCCATTTTGGAAAGGGTAAATAGAGGAGATTTTAATAAATATAATTTTCCTATGGTTTGAATAATAGCTTTAATTAGATTTTATTTTTTCCTTAGTTAGCTTAATTAAGCCCTAATTTTTTTGGCTAAATGAGTCTCAAATTAAATGTGTTGATCTAATGGGATGATCTCTGTCTCTCATAATTTTGAAATTTATTGGTTAGGTAATTAGGAAATTTGAAATTCAAACCTTAATTATCCTCATTAAGTAATTTAATAATTATTAAAAAATCCAAATAGTAAAAATTAAATAATTATTGATGAGGGGGGAGTGATTAGGACATCTCTCCTAATTACTTTTACAAACTCATTTCATTAAGGAGGGTAATTAATTCATAATTTAATTAAGGAATTAATTATGCAATTAATAAAAAATTAAATCAAATTAAAATTATCTTTGCTCTAGATAATTTAATTTGAATTTGTGGGTTCCTCTTTATGTGTTTAATAGCATAAAGATCCTTAAAGAAATTATAATAAATCCATGGGTGTGGGAAAAATCATATAAATATTTAATTAGATTCTCTAATTTAATTAATACTTAATTATGAGCTTCATTGCATTAGCTCTCTAAGTGCATTTCAATTTTAATTTATCATTTGCATATCATTGAGAGCTCATAATTAAATGTTTAATTAAATTAAAGAAGCATAGGAAAGAGTAATTAATTGAATTATCAAAGGATTCAAACATAATTAACTCATAAAGTCCAATTAACTATTTCTCCTTAAACATATTAAATCATCAACATGGGATGGGATAAAAAAAGCAAACATAATTTATCCTCTTTGATTTTAATGAAGCAAATCCAAAAATAAAATTCATAAGAAGCTTTGGTTTTCCTTAAATGATTTTATTCAACTTGATTATCCTTATAAATTAATGTAGTTGAATGAATTATGTGGAAATGTTTAATTATTCCTTTTCAAACATTATAAATTTATATGTCATTTGCATCATGTATTCATGTTTTCAAAATAAATAAATCAAATGAATATACTTATGTATGTAAATCATGCATGTGTTAGATTAATCGTATTATATGTGTGGCTATTATCACTAATAAATTTCAAAGCTATTTTCAAAATTATAAAATGAAGAGAGTTAAATTAACATTAGTTATGCATATTATGTAGGATTTACATGTGCTTATAGCTTAAACATGTTAAAGTATTATTTTATATTTATGATTCATGTATGGGTTTACTTAGGTTTGAATGATAATAAGTATATAGTTTGGACATCTTAGGAATACAAGGCTCTAAGTAGCGGAGGTCTTAGATTATCTCATTTTTCTGGTTAACAAAGGCACGTACTTATTTAATTTCATTCATATGTGTACTTGTATTATAATTTGAATAGAACTTTCTTTACATGTGTAAATGATCCACTAAAACATAAGCTTTTGCATGATTTTTATTCTTATAGTTGTGTGTACATTCATATGTATTTAAGATAGTAAGTATATAGACTAAACATTCCAGGAATACGAGGCTTTATGTAGCCCCAAGGAGGTCTTAGATTATCTCACTTCTCTAGTTTAAATAGTGGCACGTACTTGCTTAAAACTTTAATACATGTGTTTGTGAGGAATACAAATATCTCCTTTCTACCAAAAACTCATGCATTCATAATCATCTAAGTGTGCCAAAAATACATTGTATGTACATGTATTCTAAGTTTAAAATCATATACACGTTATTAATGATGAAAAGGAATGGTGCAACATTATCTATGTGATGGAAATTCAACCTCATTAATCTTAAGATGTCTTTCATGTTGGATAGCATTCTTTAAGATTAATTCAAACATAAGATTAATATCAAACATTTAATAAATCATTCACTAAAACAAACTAAAGTTGTAATAATACACTCTTTAGATAGTAACTTAAGGTGGGGATGAAAGAGGTTAAGCATCTTTATTCTCTTTACAATACTTAGTTGCTAAGTAAATATCAAATGAAATAAAGCAAATATATAAATTGAAATTCACCAATTCTAAGTAACTTGAAATGAAACAATCCCTCATGCTTAATGTGAACAATTTCAAACCTTAGGCAATCATAATTTTAAAGTTTAGCTAAGACATACCACACTAAATCTAAGAACACACATTAGAATGCTAAGTCACCACTTCTAGATTTAATTTAGGATGATGTTTATAACGATGTTGTGTTTGTTTTGTGATGTAATATTTTAGATTGGATGTTAGAACTATTGTTCGTAGACTGGATGTTTGGCCGTTGTTAGCCTAATATTATTTTATACAGGAGATTATATTAATGGAGCCACTAAAATAAATATAAATGCTTATACTTGTAGGTTGTTTATGCCCTTAAACATAATCAACGATTAGGATAGGTCAGCTTGGTTACCCATATGTAGGGTATAGACCAAATTACATAATAAAATTGCTTGGGATGTATATATGATTAGCTAACATCTATTTTGCAAGTATAGTTAGATTTTACTTTTCCATAAAAATGTAATTTTTGTAATAGAAATTAGGATTGGTGCTATGGGGTTTAGGATAAGCAGTGGTTAGAAGGCAAAGTCCTGGGAGGCCGTGTGAAGCCTTGAAGTAAAATCATGTTAAAGGAAGAAGAAAGAAAAGCAAGGAATGAATAACCCCATAGCATTTAATTTAACTCTAAATTGTAATATTATTTTATAATCTGGATTGTATAAGGGTAGAGCTAAGAAACCCAAAATTTCTATTTTTTTGGGGTGTATGATAGTACCAAGCCACATCAGCCTTTTGTTCTTTTAATCTATGCATGTTTCATTGTTATGTTTAGATTATGTAATAGAAATTGTATCTTCTTCATAGTTTTTTAAAGATTGATGTTTGAATGTATGGTCTGGATGCAGTAGCCTCTTAGGATAAATTAATTTTTGTCTAAATTTTAAAATAACTCATAACCTCACTTTAAAGCCTAGGTTATAATCAAGTTAATTAAAAGATTTAGCAACCCTTTAGCTGAATGTTGAATGTCTAACATCATTCATATCATCTTATTCACTCTTGAATATGGAGGGTCACCATTCTCACTTTAGGAAACATTTGACCTATGAGAGCACCCCCTCATTATGGAGAACACCTCCTCTCTTAATTTGGCCAATAATTCAATTTCATCATGTACTTAGGCATAATTGTCCCAAGCCATTGTCCAAATGAATGTGTCAAAATGATAAAAAAATTTATAAATTTTGCATTTAGCTTAAGTCATGATTTCATACCAATTATATTCTAGTCTCTTAGGGAGTGAGTTTAGGAATCTAGTCTCCTTTCTAAATTAAATAATAAGCTTAGCTATCTTATAATTTTATATGACCAGCCCGCATGGTTTTGAAGTGTAGGAGGTGTTAGCAGGCAGCCACTCTAGGCGGTTGTTAGTCCAGAAGAGTCAGATAAGTTTATTCTCTCTTATGGAGTTAGACCAATATGTCCCTCTTATGCTTAGATTTAGGTCATGTTTCTAGCTTGTGCTAAATCTCCTTAGATTTAGGATCCGAGGTTAAAATGGACAATCCCATGATGCCACATGGAAACTACCACCATGTCAGATCTCGCATGGCACCAATGGGATTAGAAATTAATTAGGCTTTAAAATATGTTTAATTGCTCATAATTTCAAAAATTCATAACTAATTGTAAAAAATTCTAAAATTATGAGTAAACCCATTTTGAAAAGGGTAAACAAAGAAAATTTTAATAAAAATAATTTTTCTATAGTTTGAACACTAATTAGAGCTTAATTATGTTTTGAATTTTTCCTTAATTATCTTAATTAAGCCCTAATTACTTTGTTAATGAGTCTTAAATTAAATGTGCTGATCTAATGGGATGTTCTCTGCCTCTCATAATTTTCTAGAGATTTATTTGTTAGATAATTAGGAAAATTTGAAATTCAAATCTTAATCACTCTCATTAAGTAATTTAATAATTATTAAAAATTCCAAACAATATAAATTAAGTAATTAATGATTATTAATCACTAATTAATCAGTGAAATGATGGGGCAATGATTAGGATCTCTATTCTAATTACTTTTTCAAACTCATTTCATTGAGGGTAATTAATTCATAATTTAATTAAGAAATTAATTAAGCAATTAATAATGATATTAAATCAAATTTAAAATGATATTTGCTTGAGATAATTTAATTTAAATTTGTGGGTTCCTCTTTTTGTATTTAATAATATAAAGATCCTTAAAGAAATTATGATTAACCCATGGGTGTGGAAAAATCATATAAGTACTTAATTAGATTCTTTAATTTAATTAATACTTACTTATTAAGTTCATTGCATTAGGTCTCTAAGTGCATTGTAATTTTAATTTACCATTTGCATATTAATGGAAGCTCATAATTAAATGATTAATTTAATTAAAGAAGCATATGAAAGGGTAATTAAATGAATTGCCTAAGGATTCAAACCTAGTTAACTCATAAAATCCACTTAATTATTTCTCCTTAAACATATTAAATCATCAACATGGGATGGAATAAAAGTAGGAAATATTATTTCTCCTCTTTGAGTTTAATAAAGCAAATCCAAAATCAAAATTCATAAGAAGCTTTGGTTTTCCTAAAATAATTTTATTCAACTTAATTATCCTTAGAAATTAATATAGTTGAATGAATTATGTGTAAAAGTTTAATTATTCCTTTTCAAACATTATAAATTTGTATGCCATTTGCATCATGTATTCATGTTTTCAAATCAAACAATCAAATGAATATACTTATGTATGTAAAGTTTGCATGTGTTGGATTAATTCTACTATATGTGTGGCTATCCTCACTAATAAATTTTAAAGCTATTTTCAAAATTATAAAATGAAGAGTTAAATTAACATTAACTATGCATATTATGTAGGATTTACATGTGCTTATAGCTTAAACATGTTAAATTATTATTTTATCTTTATGATTAATGTATGGTTTTACATATGTTTGAATGATAATAAGTATATAGTCTGGACATCCCGGGAATAAGAGGCTTTAAGTATCGCCACGGAGGTCTTAGATTATTTCACTTTCCTGATTAACAAAGGCACATACTTATTTAATTTCATTCCTATGTGTACTTGTATTAGAATTTGGATAGAAATTTACTTTACATGTGTAAATGATCCATTAAAACATAAGCTTTTGCATGATTTTCATTCTCATAGTTCTATGTATATTCATATGTATTTAAGTTAACAAGTACATAGTCTGGACATCCTAGGAATACGAGGCTTTAAGTATCCCCAAGGAGGTCTTAGATTACATCACTTCCCTGAATTAATAATAGCACATACTTACTTAATATAATTGCTTGGGATGTATGTATGATTAGTTAACATCTGTTTTGTAGGTGTAGTTAGATTTTACTTTTCTATAAAAAATGTAATTTTTGTAATAAGAATTAGGATTGGTGCTATGGGGTTTAGGATGAGCAGTGGCTAGATGGAAAAGTCTTAGGATGCCCTTTGAAGCCTTGAAGTAAAAACATGTCTAAGGAAGAGAAAGAAAAATAAGAATGAAGACCCACATAGCGTCTAACTTAATTCTAAATTGTAATATTCATTTGTAATCTGGATTGCATAAGGGTAGAGATCGGCTACCCAAATTTTCACTTTTTCGGGGGTGTACGGTGGTACCTTGCTACATCAACCTTTTATTCTTTTATGGAATCTATACATGTTTGATTGTTATGGTTAGATTGTGTAATAAAAATTACATCTTCTTCATAATTTCTTAAAGATTGATGTTTGAATGTGTGGCCTAGATGTGTTAGGCTCTTAAAAAAAATTAATTTCTCTGCCCCAATTAATAACTCATAAGTAAATTTTAAAATAACTAATAACCTCATTTTAAAGCCTAGGTTATAATCAAGATAAATAAAAGATTTAACAACCCGTTAGCTGAATGTTGAATGTCTAACATCATGCATATTATCTTATTTCACTCTTGAATAGAGACGGTCTCCATTCTTGCACTTTAAGAAAGCTTGATCAGTGAGATCACCCCCTCATGGTGAAGAACATATCCTCTCTCTGATTTGGCCAACAATTCAATTGCATCATGCATTTAGGCATAATTGTCCCAAGCCTTTGTCCAAGTGAATGTGTCGAAAAGATATAAAAATTTGTAAATTTTTCATTTAGCTTAAGTCATGATTTCATTCCAATCATGTTCTAGTCTCTTAGGGAGTGAGTTTAGAACTCTAGTCTCCTTTCCAAATTAAATAATAAGCTATCTTATAATTTCATAAGACCAACATACATGATTTTGAAGTGTAGGAGGTGTTAGTTGGCAGCCACTCTAGACGGTTGTAAGTCTTCTTCTCTTTTGTGGAGGTAGACCACTATGTCCTTCTTCCATTTAGATTTAGGTCATGCTTCTTAGCTTGTGATAAAGCTCTCTAGATTTAGGATATGAGGTTGGTTGTTTCCTTCGGGCTACGTGTATAAATCCTCACCTTTAGGCATTTTTGTAATCTTGTGTTGATGAATTGTAAGCCTTAGCATTATCATAAAATTTCAACTCAAATTTAACAAACTAAAATAAATTCTCTATTTCAAACATATAAAATATCACCATAAGGATAGATTGGAGTGCTTACTAGGCTTCCTAGTATCATGAGTGCTCCATACTTATCTTCCTTTAGAACCCAAAAATAAGTCTTCCAAATTGAACCTCCCATTTTAATTTTTAAAAATACTTAATCCTTTGATAATATAACCTTGACATATTTGGAGATATGGTTGACTACTTTAATCAAGAATATTCTTAAAAATCTACTTAGGATGTAATTAACTATGGAAGCTTGCTTCCAAAGGGAATTAAAGAACTCGACATAAAAAAATCTCGCTTTACTTTTATGTAAAGTAAGTGAAAGATATCTAATATATACGAAGACCCATCTGCCTTAGGAGTCCTTATTAGGTGGTTTGGTCTATTGTAGGGTGATGTTTTTATCTTTGAGATAATACATCATACCTTAATGTCATACTCGACCACTTCAATAAGTACCCCATAAGATCTATTTATTGTCCACCTGAGAACTAAAATAAAACACCACAGGAGTCGATCCTGACATCCCATGAGCTCTGGTGAGCTCAGATCAAGAGGCAGAAGGTGGATCGTGTCTGATTTCGGTGCTCAAGTTTGTTGATGGATCATCGACCATTTTGTGTGATTAAAATGGACAATCATGATTTGATCCGCTAAAATTTTGATTTAATAATAGGAATCAAGATTAATCTCCATCGTCCAATCCAAGATCAAACGGCGGAGATGAAATCACATCTGCCGCTTACTCAGCTGTCATGGCGGACATTTTAAGTAGCCTATCTGGTGGCACCATGTGGAAAGTGTCACCATGTCGTCCCACACATGACTAGTTAAGAGATTAATTAAGTGATCAAAATGTGGTTAATTTATTAGAACTTTAAAAATTCATAACTAATTATAAAAAATCCAAAAAATATATATAAACATATTTTGGAAAGGGTAAATAGATGGAAATTTAAAAAAATAATAAAATCACCAAAGTTTGATTAATGAGTAGTGATTAATTAGGGTTTGAAGTCTAGGATAATTATCCTAATTAAGGTCTAATTACTTGGTCAATTGATCTCAATTTTGGTGGGTTAATCCCATGGGATGTCTTTTGCCTCCTATAATTTTCTTGGGATTTATTGGCTATGTAATTGATAGAATTTGAAATTCCAATCCTAATTACTCCTCTTAATAAATTTAATAATAATAAAACTTATTAAAATAGCAAAAAATAAATAATTAACAATGGTTAATCACTGATTAACAGTTGAGTGATAAGAGAAACTCATTAGGACCTCTTTCCTAATTGTTCTTCTAAATGCATTCCATCATAAGGGTTAATTAATATGCATGGTTTAATTAAGAAATAATTAAGTAAATTAATGGAGAAATTAATTGAAATTAAAATGATAATTATTTTAGATAATTCAAATTGAATTCATGGGTTCCTCTTTATGTGTTTAATAATATAAAAAACCTTAAGGAACATATGACCAACCCATGGGTGCGGGAAAACCATGTAAGTACTTAATTAGATTCTTCTTTAATCTAATTAACCCTTAAGCATGAGCCCCATTGCATTAGTTCTTATTAAGTGCATTGCAAATTTTAATTACTCATTGGCATATCATTAGAGGCTCATGGTCAAATGATTAACTAAGTTAAAGGGACTTAGGAAAAGGGAAATTGAATTAATGATTTGAACTGAATTAATTCATAAAATTCACTTACTTACTTTTCCTTAAACACATTAAGTCACTAATGTGGGATGGGGCAAAATGGTAAATACTATTTCTCCTCTTTAAGCTTAATAATTCAAATCCAAAATCTAACTTCATAATAACTTTGTTTGATCTTAAATGGTTTTATTTAACTTAATTATCCTTAGGAATTAATGTGATTGAATGTATCTTTTGGCAATGTTTAGTTATTCATTTTCAATCATTATAAATTTGTATGTCATGTGGTATCATGCATTCATGTTTTCAAATAAAAGAATCATTTGAATTTAATCATGTGTAAGTTGCATGTGTTGGATTAATCCAATTATATATGTTGCTATTAATAACTAATAAATTTCAAAATTATTTTCAATATTATAAGTTAATGAGGATCTAAATTATTGTTATCTATGAATGTTACATGTGATTTACATTTGCTTATAGCTTAAATATGTTAAAGTATTGTTTTATTTTCATGATTCATGTGTATGTCTAAATGTGTTTGAATTTAGTAAGTATATAGTCTGGACATTCCGGGAATATGAAGATTTAAGTAGCCCTAAGGAGGTCTTAGATTACCTCACTTTCCTGGTTTAACAACAACATGCATTTACTTAATTTCATTTATATGTTTACTTACATTAGACTTTGGATAAAGCTTTACTTTACATGAATAAATAAATTTTCTAATATACAATCTCTTGCATGATTTTTATTCCTATGCTTATGTATATGTGTATGTGTATTTAAGATAGCAAGTATATAGTCTAAACATCCTGGGAATACAAGGCTTTAAGTAACCCCAAAGAAGTCTTAGATTACATCACTTTCCTAGTTTAATAATGACACATACTTACTTAAATATTTAATACATGTGTATGTATACTTAGCTAAGGAATGATATTCCTCTTTTCTACCAAAAATATATGCATTAACAATCATTTCAGTGTGCCAAAAGTACATTGCATGTATAGGTATGTTAAGTTCAAAATCATATGCATGATATTGATGATGAAAAGGAATGATGTAATATTATCTATGTGATAGTAATTCAATTTTATTAATCTTAATATTCCTCTCATGTTTGAATAGGATTCTTTAAGATTAAACCAAATTGAGGATTAATAAAAGTTTAATAAATCATTCACTAAAAGAAACCAAAAATCATAATAACATTCCTTTAGAAAATAATTTAGGATAGGGATGAATGGGGTTAAACTCCTTTCTTCTCTTTACAATAATTATATGCTAAGTAAATATCAAGTGAAACAAAAAAATACAAATTAAAATGCATCAATCCTTTTAATAACTTGAAATGAAACCACCCCTAATGTTTAACTTAAATAATTTTAAACCTTAGACAATTATAATTCTAGAGCTTAGCTAAGACATACCTGACTAAGTCTAAGCACACACATTAGAATATTAAGTCACCACTTCTAGCTCTAAGTACATTATATATTGTGATGTTTTTTTTTGTGATGTAATATTTTAAGCTAGATGTTAGAATTACTTATGCGTAGACTGGATGTTAAGCTATTAATAGCCTAATGATATTTTATGCGAGGGTTATGTTAAAAGGGTTGCTAAAATAAAAATAAGCATAAATAATTTTACTTGTAGGTTGCTTATGCCCCTTGCATAATCCATATTAGAATAGGTTTGGTTACCCATGTGTAGGGTGCTAAGTCCAAATTTATTGAATATAATTGCTTAAGTTTGTTTGGTTGTTTAGCTAACATCTATTTTGTAGGTATAGTAAGATTTTATTTTTTCCAAATATGTAATATTGCAATCAAGATTAAGATTAGTGCTATAGAGTTTTAGGATGAGTAGTGGCTAGAAGGCAAAGTCTTGGGAGGCCCCGTGAAGCCTTGGAGCAAAACCAAATCAAGAAGAAAAGAAAAATGATAAACTATGAAGACCCTCATAACACTCATTCAATTGTAATGGTAATATTCTTTTATAATCCGGTTGTATAAGGGTAGAGCTCGGCTACCTAATTTTTTTTTTCAGAGTGTAGGATACTTGACCACACATGCCTTTTATTCTTCTATCAAATCCATGAAATATTTGATTGCCATGTTTAGTTTGTGTAATAGAAATTATATGCTTTTCATAGGTTTCTTAAGCTTGATGGTTGAATATGTGGCCTGGATGCGGTAGGTTCTTTAGTATAAAATTAATTTTTCTACCCCTACTAATCACACATAACTAAATTCTAAAATCTCACAACCTCACTTTAAGGCTTAAGCTATAATGAAGATAATTAAAAGATTTAGTAACCCCTTAGTTGAATGGTGTATGTTCTAATAATCATGCATGGCATCTTACTTCACTCTTGAATAGGGATGGTCTCAACTCTTACATAAGGGAAATACTTGACCTCTAAGAGCATCCCTTGTAATAGAGAACACCTCCTCCAGATTTAGCCAATAACTGTATTTCATCATGCATTTAAGCATACTTGTCCTAAGCCTTTGCCCAAATTAATGTGTTAAAAATAATATAAAAATTTATAAATTTTCATTTAATCTAAGTCATGTCTTCATGCCAGTCATGATCTAGTCTCTTAGGGAGTGAGTTTAGGACTCTAGTCTCCTTCCTAATTAAATAACAGCTTAGCTAACATGCACTTACATAAGATCGGCTTACATGGATTTAAAGCATAGGAGGTGTTAGTTGGCGGCCACTTCAAGTGATTGTAAGTCCAGAAGAGTTGGGATGGGTTTACCCTCTCTTATGGAGGTAAACCATTATGTCTCATTTTTCTATTAGACTTAGGTCATGCTTTTAGCTTGTGCTAAAGTATCCTAGATTTAGTATCCAAGGTTATTTATTTTCTTCAGGCTACGAGTACAAGTCCTCACCTCTGGCATTTCCATAATCTTGTGTTGATGGACTATAAGCCCTAGCCTTCTAATAAAATTTTGACTCAAATAAAAATAAATTATATCTTTCAAATATATAAAGCCTCACTATATGTTAGACTAGAGTACTTACCAGGCTTCCTAGTATCATGAGTTTTCTCTACTTATCTTCTCTTATAGTCCAAAATAAGTATTTCCAAATTGAACCTTCCCTCTTGATTTTCAAGAATATCCAATTCTTTGATAGCATAACCTTGAAGTCATTGGAGATATTATATACTACTTTAATCGAGAGAATTCTTAGAAATTTCCCATCTCTTAGGATATAATTAACTGTGGAAGCTTGCTTCCACAGAGAACTAAAGAATCCGACATAAAATAAACCCTGCTTTACTTTTCCATGTAAAGTAAGGGAATGATCTCTAGTATATGTGAAGACCCATATGCTTTAGAAGTCCTTACTAGGTGATCAGGTCCATTATAGAGCAATATTTCCATCTTTTAAGATGGTACGTCATACATCAACATCATACCATATCACTTCAATAAGTGCCCCTAAGATCTATGTGGTGTCCACAACATCTCCAAATTAAAACACCATAGGGGGTCTTCGATCTTTTATTCCTCTTTTCTTGGATTACTTCGCTATAGGCTTCACAGGGCCTCCCAAGTCTTTTCCATCTAGTGACTACTCATCCTAAACCCTATAACACTATTCCTAATCCTATTACATAACTTATATTTTTATGAAAAATAAAATCTAACTGCACCTACAAAATAGACTTTAGCTAAAAAAACAAACATGCCAAATAATTATATTTCATATATTTGGACTAAGCACCCTGCACTTGGGTAGCCAAGTCCACCTGTCCTAATTGGATTATGCTTAGAGGCATAAGCAGCACCTGCGAACAAGAAAATTTATGTTTATTTATTATTGTAGTGGCCTCTTTAACACAATCTCTTGCATAAGACATCATTATGCTACTAACAACATAACATCTAATCTATGCAAAATAACCCTAACATCCAGTCTAAAATATTACATCATAAATAGAATACATCACTATAACATATACCGATCTAACTTAATACTAAAATTGGTGACTTAGCATTCTAACGTGTGTACTAAGGCTTTAGTGTGGTATGTCTTAGTTATGCTTTGGAAGCATGATTGTCTAAAGTTTTGGAATTATTTAAATTAATTGTTAGGGATAGTTTCACTTCAAGTCTTTTAGTTGATTGATTGATTTTAATTTGCATGTTTTCATTTTATTTAATACCTACTTAGCATTTAACTATAATAAAGAGAAGAAAAAGGCTTGTCCCTTCATCCCTATCCTAAGTTATATTTTGAAGATAAATTCTTATAGCTTTGGTCCTCTTAGTCAACAACTTATGAATTTTCTTTAATTGAGCTTGAGTTTAGATTAGTTTTAAAGAATCTTATTCAAACATAAAAGACATCTTGGTATTAATGAAATTAAGTCACAATCACATGAGTAATATTCTACTACTTCCTTACATTACCAATAACATTCATATTATTTTATCTTTAGCCTTCTTAATATTTGATTTAACATATATACATGCAATATACCCATATTTTGCACACTTTGATGAATGTTAATGCATAAATTTGATAGAAAATAATGATTTCATATCATAGCTAAGCATATGTAAATATTTATTGGAAATTTAAGCAAGTAGTGCCATTGTTAAACTGGGAAAATGAAATTATCTAAGATCTCCTTTGGGCTACTAAAAGCCTCGTGTTCCCGGGATGTGTAGACTATATACTTGATAATTCAAATACATGTAAACATATACATAAAATATAAAGATAAAATAATCCATTACCATCTTTAAATTACAATTAAATGGAAACTTCATTAAATATTTACAATAATCATTGATTTAAACTTCACACAATTTGATTCATTATTAACTTATAATTTCATAAATAATTTGAGATTTATTATTGATAATAGCCACACCATATAATAACATTTATCCAACTCATGCAACTTAAATACAATCCTATTCTTTTAAAATTTCTTTTTAAAACATGAACACATGAAACAAATGCATGCACATTTATAATAATTGACAAGAAGTAATTAAATGTTACCACATAACATACTCAATTTCATTGAATCCTAAGGACAATAAAACCAAATAAACATTCATTAACACTAACAAAAGCTTTCATAAGAATTAATTTTATTGTTTAAGTTGTTAAAACCTAAAGAGGAGAAATGATACTTAGGATTCATCCAATCCCATGTTGGTTATTTGACATATTTAAAGAAAGAAGTTAAATATGTTTTATGAGTTCATTAGGTTCAAGCTATTAATCACATCAATTTAATTATCCTTTCTCAAGCTTCTTTAATTTAAGTAACCACTTGATCATGAGCCTTCAATGATATGCTTTGGGAAAATAAAATCATTAATGCACCTAAAGGAGTCTAATGCAATTAGGCTCATGCTTAAAAGCTAATTAAATTAAATGAGCAAAATATTTAAGTTAAATACTCTTATGATTTCCCAACACCAATGGGATAATCATAATTTCTTTAATGACTTTATGCTATTAAACACATAAAGGGATTAATGGGTTATACTTGAGTTATCTAAATCAATTTCAATTTTTATTTTACTATTGATTTCTTTTAATTATTTCTTAATTATTAAACACTTTAATTAAACCCTCTTAGGGAAGTACACTTGGGAAAATAATTAAGAAAATTATTTCCCTCATCATACCCATTGTTTACATTGATTAATTAACACCAAATACTTAATTTTTACTATTCATAATTTTAACAATTATTTGATTAATTAAAGAGGGTAATTAAGGTTAAAATTCTAAAATATTTAAACCACATGAAAAATAATTTTAAGAAAATTATGAGAGGAAGAGGACATCCCATAGAATCATCCTACCAAATTTGGAATTAATTAGCCAAGTAATTTGGCATTAATTAAGATAATTAGTTTGAGTTTTAAACTTTAATTAAGCATCGCTCATTAGGTATTAAATGAAGAGTTTATTTTGTTAAATTCTCATATGTCTAAGATTTCCAAATTGGGTTTATTTGTATTTTTTTAAATTTTTCTACAATTAATTATGACATTTTGAAGTTCTAGCTATTTAATTACATTTTTAAATCTTAATTAATTCTCTTAAACTGTCATCGCTACGTGAATGCTGACGTGACAACACTTTCCATGTACCTCGGTATTGGTTACTTAAATAGTCTGAAGTGGTGGCATACGTGATTTCATTTTGGTCATTTGATCTTGGATTAGATGGTCGAGATTAATCTCATGATTTGAATGGATTAAATCAAGATTTTAACGCGATTAATCACAGCTAGCCGTTCTAATCGTGCAAAATGGATGACTGGTGATCCGTTGTCCCGTGATCACTGGAAGGCAGACACTGTCCACCTTCTACCTCTCGATTTGAGCTCATCGGAGCTCATTCGACAGTCAAATTGACTCTAAAATGATTAGAGAATAAATCTAATGAGATCCTACGATAGATATTGTATGAAAATATGATTCACTAAAAAAAAAACCAACACTTGGAGGCCAAAACTATAATTGTCAGATTTTTATCTTGCTGGAGCTATAGATCGGTGGTCTCCAATAGAGGTAGCTTCATCTTGAAAAGATGAAGGATGAAGCTCTGTTGTGAAGATCTTGAGCTGCATCCCCACAAATCAATCTATGGACCAACGTCCAAAGCTCATCAGAGTTGGTCCATAGATGTCTTTGGATGGTTGAATCGCGCAGAAATAATTCATTTTGAATTGTCAGAGTAGGTGAAGTTGTGGGAAGAGTTAATTTGAGTTTGGTGTAAGTTTGAGGAGTTTGGACAAATGGAGCTTTCCAGTCCGATCCGAAGTTGGTCTCGTCGGCAATAGGGTGCATGAGAAGCTTGAGAGAGGGTATGGGACTGTGTAGAATGCTCTAGGGAAGCTCTCTAAAGAATTTGAATGGATGGGGAGGAGTATGCTCCTCCCTAACTAAACAAGGGCTGGTATTAGTTTAGCCATTAACGCATTCAACCAAAGTAGGTGGCTGAAGGTGGCAGGGGACTGCTGAGGTGGATGAGTATGAGAGGCTGATGGGAGTGTAGTCAACTGCCATGAGGTATACACTCCTCCTTAGGTGGACCAATGGTTGCCCATGGGTGAACTCACCTCTCTTGGCCAAAGGTTGAACTTAGCCTTAGATTAGGTTGGGTCAGTGGTACTTTTATCCAAGAAAGATAAAAGGTGGCTACTAAGGGGTGGTGAGTTGGAGAACCCTTCAAAATAGGATTCTATCTCATTTGGAGGGCTTGATTCAATGGATTTGACCCAAATCAAGTTCACCATGCATTGGGTCCACTTGGGCAAGACTATGGTGACACAAACATGTGCCATGCCAAGTTTGATTGGGTTTGGGCTTGGTTTGGTTGGGTTATGATCAATTTGACCCATGTAGGTCAAATGGGTCATCTTGGGCTAAGTTGACCATTTTGACCAAATTGGGTTAAAGAGAGGGTTTAGGTAATTTTATGATCATTTGAAATGAGTTAGTGCTTAGTTTGATGCAGCTTGGATTAGATTTGGATTTGGTTCATATGATTCAATTTGGGTCAAATGAGTTATGTTTATGTTCAATTGATCATTGGTGATTGATTACAAGAGTTGATTTGAATTGATTTGGATTAGAGAATGATTTAGTTCAATATGATCTTTTAGAACAAATTGGGATAAGTAGGTCAAGTGAATTGGGTTGACCCAATTGGGTCTAATTAAAGGTTGGATCATGTTCAATATTCAATTGGTGATTAGTTGGAATTGGTTTCAATCAATTTTGTCTAGTATTTGATTTGGTTCAATTTGACACTTTGGGTCAAATTAGGTCAGCTTGGGTCAAAGGGCCAAATTGACTTAGTTAGGTTTGATTAATTGTAGTGGAGTGTTCAATAGTGACCTACAATCATCAATGAAGGGATTATATGGCTTATTTTGATCCAATGGGTGTTTGATTAGAGTTTGGCTTAATTAGCCCTTTTAGGTCACTTTGGGCCAAGTGGCTTGGTCAAGTCAACTTGGACCAATTAGAGTTATGGATGATTGGGATGTGTTTAATGATGAATTTGAGGTTGATTGGTAGCTTTGATTGCAATAGATTTGAGCTTGATTGGGTTTTGACTCATTTGAACCTTTAGGTCAAATGGGCTAACTTAGGTTGATCAAATTCACTTAGTTCAATGAGCTTGATTGCAAATGTTGGAGTGGTTTGAAATGATCTATTGAATAATTGGAGTGATTGAGAAAATCTAATTAGGTTTAATTTGCTTGAATGGGTTTGAATGGAGTTATAAGATTGTGGTGGATAACTTGGGTTAAGGTTTGAGTTGATTTGCTTGGAACTTGGATTGGAAAACCAAATTCAATCAAAATTAATTGAATAGGTTGGGTTGTTTTAGCTCCAATCACATGAGCACAAGTTTGGATGAGTGGATGGGCATGAGTCTTTGTTTAGGCCTTGGGTTAAGTGAAACCTACTTGTCCTAAGGTAAACTGTAGGCTTAGGGTTATGCCCTATAAGTCTCTAAACCTAATTTTAGTTTTATCTTAATCACATTAGAAGTGTCATAACACTAGGAAGCCTCAACCCTCACTCCAAAAGTGAGGTCAACAAAAGGACCTCCAATAGGTGAGGTGTAATTGACAAGGCACACTGCACGTATTAGCATTGATCGATGTGATCAAAAACACCCCAAAAGGTTATGAACATCAATGAAGACTATTCGTACCTAAATGGAGGGGTATAAGGAACTTAGATCTTAATGTAATTTGGTTCATTTTGTTTCATGCCAGGGGCATAGAAGCAGGATTGTCTAAATTTGGTTTGATTTATTTGTGGTTTGGTTTCATGTCAAGGACACAAAGAATGATCCTGTCGGGGATCGAGTCATACCAAAGGAAGGAATGAAGATTTCTAAGAATGATTGTTTAAAGTTTGTCTTTATTTTAAGTACACAAAGAATAATTTGTTTGGGATTGAATCATGCCAAGGGCATGAATGAGGACTTGTTATGGATGGATGAGATTTGGATTACAGTTGGTTTAATTTAATGATTTAGTTTGGTTAATTGGTTTAGTTGATGAATGTTTTGTTTGACTTTGGTAATTTGTGTCAATTGTGATTTATATTTGATTGTCAAATAGATATGGACCGTGTTGGTTTGCGATGAGCCACACTAAGAAGGGGTTACAAGAGCTTAGATGTGCCTTAAATTTACTAGCCTAAAAGAGTAGTCTACTCATATGAAGGATGATACCACTCAATCTAAAGGAGAAACCACTAAGAAAGGGGCCATAACGGCTTGATCCAAACCTAAGGTAGTCACTTTGGAAAGGAGCCTTGAGGTCATGATCTTAGCCTTGAATATATGAAAATAGACCAAGTCGGTTTGCAATGAGTCATATTAAGGAAAGGGTTATAAAAGCCTGGACTTTCATTAGACTCACTGACTCAAAGAAATAGTCTTCTTGCCATACAGTAGAGACTCTCCAACTTATGGGTCACCAATTAGTTTGCAATGGTTTAATTAGGAAGAAAGCTCAGGAACTCAAATCTTTCAAAGCGGAATAAACCATCGAGGTGACCCGCTGATCATATAACAAGTCGAGCCTGACCTAGGGCAACTACTAAGTGAGGCCTCTAGGGGTTTTATCTCAACTTGAATAGCTAAGACGATTCTTATAAGGAGTTTTGCTGAAACTAACCAAAAGTATAGGATGGCCATTTGGTAAGAGGTGTCACACGAGTTCTTATCCTAATCCACAAGAGATTTTATTTTATTTATTTATTTATTTAGCATGGATCCTGTTGGTTTGCAATGGACCACACTAAGAAAAGCCAGATATGCTTTGGCTTATCTTAGATTTCCTAGCCCAAGAGATAGTCAGTACATCCATTGTATGGAGCTTTCAACCAAAGAGGTAGCTACTAGAAAAGGGGAATTGTCTAATCGATAGTAATCTTGGTCATGTCTAAATGGGGTCATGAGGACATGATCCAAATAGAAAACCCACAGGGTAGGTGCCTCTGGGGGCTTATCCTAATCTCTGAAATATATATAAAGCCTGTAGGTATACGATGGTCAACTCGGGGAGAAAGTGTGGGGACTTGACAAATCTAGGAAGAAAGTATCGGGGACTCACATCTTCCTAAGCGGAACTAACCGTTGGGACAGTCTGTCATCAATTAGACAGCTACTATCTATCCTAGGGAGACTACCAAGTGAGGAGTCACAAAGAGGAATGAACTTGAGCTTGAAGAAGTTAAGAGGAAAAAGATCCACTAGGACTTACCCTAATCCTTTGATATATTTTTGGACCTGATTAGTGCATGATGGCTAGCTTAAGGGACTCACATCTTCTTAAGCAAAGCCAACCATCGAAGTAGCTTATTGGTCATGCAATAAGGAGTACCGAACAAGGCATTCATCAATTTGTTGTGGGCAAGTTAGGAAGAAAGCATAGGGACTCACATCCTCCAAAGAAAATTTGACCACTAGGGAGATCCATTAGTCAAGTAGTGAATCAAACCGACCTAGAACAGCTACTAATTGAGGGCCACTAGGGATCTTATCTCAACTTAAAGTAGGCCAAAGTAATTGGATTTGTATTTGATTTATTTGTGTTTATATTGTGCGAGTAAGGATTAGGATGATGCTCAATTTTGCTTACACCTATCCTAAACACATTGGGGGCTCGATAATTAAAAACATTGTAATTTGAAGAATAACTTGATTAAAATAAAATTTTTATTGCTAGACAGGTTATTTGGGACATTATTTATGCATAATATTTTCTAGATAAAGCCCAATTATTGAAAGCATTAGGTGTTGCCTTTATGTTTCATTAGTTGATAGGAGCGCCTTGGTAGGCCTTTTATATGGCGAAAGGGCCTTCCCAAGTAGGTTCAACTTGCCTCCCATCTTACGATGGGCCACAATTGGTCTTCTTACAACTAAAATAAGCTCTCCAACTTGAAAATCTCTAAGGAGGACTAACTTATTATGAGTTTGAACCATTCTAGCTTTATACAACTCGAGGTTGATATGCTTGCAAACATCTCTCCTCCAGACCTTCGAGTTCCTCCAATCACAGTTTAGCGTTCTGCTCAGTTGTGAATTTACTAATCATAATTATTCTTAATGATGGGAGTTTAACTTCTAAGGGGAGAATGGTTTCAGACCCATACACTAAGTAGAATGGGGTAGATTATATTGGAGTTTTATAGGTAGTGTGGTAAGCCCACAAACCTTCAACTAACTCATGCCACTAACATTTATTATCATCGAGCATCTTTTTAAGTATTTGGATGAGAGTTTTATTGAAAGCTTTTGCTAAACCATTCACCTATGGATAGTAGATGGTAGAGTACCTTCAATCTATGTTGTGTCTCCATGCAAAATTATTGATCTTGGTGCTTTTGAAAGCTGTACCATTATATGATATGATTTGGCGGGGTACTCCAAATCTATACATGATATGATTCCTGAAAAATTAGAGCACATGCTAAACTTTGACTTCCTTGAGTGGAATCACCTCTGCCCACTTGGAGAAATAATCCATTCCTACTAAAATGAACCGGTGACCCATGACCGATGGAGGATCAATCGGACCCACTATGTTGGTAATATAATACTCGAAGGGCCATGAGGGTAAAGTCAGATGTAGAATGTTGGGTGGTTGGTAAGAACCACTCTAGGCACTTAGCATTGGTGGTAGCTTCACTACGTCCATGCAATTTGTGATCATCATAGTAATAACCAAGTCTCTTAATTTTAGCTTTCATCTTAGAACCAAATTGATGAGCTCCATATAGTTTTGAGTGCACCTCGAACATGATCTTATGGGCTTCGCGTTTGTCTAAATAGCATAACCACATATGATCGAAGGACTCTCAGTATAAAACACCATCGATGAGGGCGTAAGAGAGTGCCCTTTGCTTGTCTTGATGGGCCTGAGATTTCTCTTAAGGTAGTTTATCTTTATTTTGATAATCAATTAAGGGTTTCTTCTAATCTACCTCTTCATCATTTTTGACAACAATAACCTCTCCTTTAAGAGTGTATTTTTTGATGAGTTCAACATCAATAAGAGGTAGAACTCATCTATTATGAACCTTTATTGATATGGACTCATCTTCCGTATAGGCCAACTCTTTGGCGAGTCAGCTATGACATTTTCTCCTCGAGGGATCTTGTAGAATATGACTTCTGGAACTTGGGTTAGTAACTCAATGGTGTACTTGAGGTAGTGATGTAGTTTGGACTTTAGAATCTTGTAGGACCCAATGATCTGGTTGACAACTAGCTATGAATCCCCAAAGATATTGATAGTTGGATGCTTAATGAGATGGATAACTCTAGACCAATAATTAGACACTCGTAATTGACTTCATTATTGGTGCAAGGTTCAGAGAAATGATATGAGAATCTCATCATATCACGGTTTGGTATTATGAGGACTATCCCTACCCCTACCTTACCTGGAAGAGTAGATTGGGATTCTTCTCCTCTTTGAGAGGAAGCCACACCATCAAAGTACATCTCATAACTATGAATGTTTTGCCTCCCCTAGATTTGTGGCTTGTTCATCGGGTAGATCATCACTAAGCGGGGAATTTATGTGAAGTGGATGTGCTTTTAGAAAGTCTTCAAGTACTTGCCCTTTCACTGCACGGAGGGGTGCATATATGATGTAAAATTGCAATAAGATCATGGACCATCATGCCAATCATCTAGATAGGGTCATGTCATGAGATATTATAGTGGATTAACTTTAGTAATCAAGTTTACATTATGAGAAAGTATATAATGTCATAGTTTTTAGGCTGTGAAGATCAATGCTAGGCAATGCTTTGCAATGGGTAGATAGTTCACTTCAACAGGCATCAAATGATGGATGAGATAGTAGAGTGCATTCTCTTTCCCTTGTCTTTGGCTTGGGCCAACAAAGCACCAAAGAGAGTCATTTAATGCAGCAGTGTAGAGTTTGAGGGGTTTGCCTGGTATAGGGGTGGCTAGGATTATTGGTGTCATAAGATATTGTTTGATACTTTCAAATGAATGTTGGCATTTGTCATCCCACTTGAACTTGGCATCTTTCTTGATTAGTGCTGAGAATGGTTGACATCTTCCGATATGTTGGATATAAAGCATTTTAGATATGCCAACCTTCATTAGAATGATCTCGTTGGGTTAGATTTTTAGGGAGTGGCATCTACAATATCATTTTGATCTTCTCTAGATCGATCTTAATCCTAAGGTGACAAATAACAAACTCTAGAAACTTCCCTTGAAGTTACCCCAAATGCGCTCTTTAGAGGGTTCATTTTAAGGCTATATTATCTCAACTGCTCAAAAACTACTCTTAAGTCAAAGAGGTGGTCTTCCTTTTCTTTTCTTTTGACCACGAGATCATCGATTTAACATTCAACTTGGTGGTGAATGAGTTCATCGAAAATCTGAGTCATGTCCTGCTGGTATATGGCACCAGCATTCTTGAGGCCGAAAGGCATAATCTTATAACAATAAATTCTAATCAAGGTTCTGAAGGTAGTGTTCTTTTCGTCCTTAAGAGCCATCTTAATTTGGTTATACTTAGGTGAACCATCCATGAAGGCGAAAACTGTGATGAAGTGATTTCTGCCATCAGTTATTGTATTGATAGTGAAAATTCATCTTTTGGACATGCTTGTTAAGATCCTTAAAATCGGCTCATATGCAAATTTGGTCATTTTTCTTCTTAACTAGGATGACACTGGCTAACAAAGTGGGATATTTTATTCTCGGATGAAAGCAACATCGATCAATTTCTTGAGTTTGAAAATGACTTGTTGTTCAATGTCCAATCGCTTGCGACTAAGAGCTTGCTTGATGGGGTTAGCGTTAGACTATATCACTAGCTTATGAACTACTATTTTAGGAGCTAATCCTATCATTTCTTCATAACTCCATGTGAAGAAATCCTTAAACTCAATGAGTAGCCTAACTAAGTCATTTGTTTCAGATTCATTCAATAAGGAACTGATGTATGTTGGGCATGGATCATCTTCAGTGCCCAAGTTGATTTCCTTGAGCTCATCGATGGTTGATTTAATATTTTCTTTGAATTATGGGGGTTCATCTTTGACTTAGAGATCATCTGAATTATTTGAAGTTTCTAAACACACCTCGTCATATGAGTTAATGTGATTTGGGAAGAACCTATTAGATTCCAAATGATTGGTGATGACCAAGCAATAATCATTATCGTCCATTGGGCCTATTAGGTTGAAGCCTAGTATGAGTCTTGATTAAGAGTTCTTGCATTTGTTGTCCCATAATTTTTTGAAGTATTATGGCTTGCACTTAGACCATGTATGTCAAATTAAACCTTTATTTGCTAAATTATGGACACAAAGTGAGTACCAATCAAATGATAATTCTATTAATTCTTTGAATGATTCAACCTCAAGCTCTACAACACCTTGTCGGCTTTAGGATGCTACTCTGGATAAAACCTTTGAGGTTTAGCATTTGCATATGTTTTGGAGGTTCTTTGACTACCAAACCCTCAACCTATGGGAGGAAAGTAGGGTTAGAGCTATAGTGCATACATGTTGTCTGACAATTTCACATAAAGAGGGTCCAGATACATTCATATTTTGCTTTAGGACCCAGTCTTCATCACTGTCAGGCACTAGTGTCACCTCCAATGGAGTCTGCTGACGTAGAGAGGTAGCTGTTAGGACTCATCCTGAACTAGATTCTAAGTCTATGTAGATGGTAAGTGTACTCTTAGATGCTGGAACCAACCTTTTGTAGGTGATAAGTATGGAGGTCTACCACCCCTAGGACTCCCACTAGACTTACCTCTTCCTCATCCTAGTGGAGGTCGGGTCATCCTCCCCACTTATTCAAATGGAGTGATGAACTGTGGGTGGAATCTAATCTCGGGTTATATTTCCTTTCTAATGTTTTCTTCGCTCCATTTTCTTTTCTTTTTAATTCCTTTTTTATTTTTCTTTTCTTTCTTTTTCTTTCTTCTCTTTTTCTTTTTTATTTTGATTAAGTTCATGAGAGAAGATATTTTATTTCTTAGGGAGGTAATAAGCAGCATCCTTATAAATCCTGACCCTATGTATTGCAAATGGTTTGTGATCTCCTTTGACATAATATTCAATCCCATCCCTGATGAACTTGATGCACTAATGTAAGGAGGATGGTACCATGTTGTTCTCATGAATCAAGGGTCACCCTAGCAAAACATTAAAGAATGTATGAGAATCTATTATGTGAAACTTGGCCTTAGTCTTTTAATCTATCTCCAAAGGTAATATTATGAAGCCTAAGGACCTCTCGCCTTATTCATTGAATTCTTTCAACATCATCTTCTTAAATTAAAGTTTAGAGATGTCGATCCTCAAGTGGGAAAGTGTTCATAGACTCATAATATTCACTGATGTGCCCAGATCAACCAGCACTCTGAATAGCCTGAACTTGCCAACATCCATTGTTATGTTGAGGGGGCGGTTGTGCTCTATTATCCTAGTAGTAGGTCATCATCTAAAAATGTGACTCATGTGACTTCTTTTAAAAACATGCCTCTTTTATAGTTAGATTAGTAGTGGCTAATTGAGCTAAGCATATTTTAAAGTCAAGCAATGCTTTGATTAGTAACTCCCCTATTTCTTTAGATAAAGTGAGGGCATTTGTGGTGAATTTTTTTTATTCTTATCTTCATCTAAAAATGAATTAAATGAAGACAAAAATAAAACTCTCCTTTTTGGACACCACGTAGATCCGCATATATTCTTATTAGGGTGATCAAGTACAACATTGAGGTATGATGTACTGTCTCGAGAGACAGAAGTCATCATCCTACAATGGGCCCAATCACCTTAATAAAGACTCCTAAGGATGATGGGTCTTTGGATGTACCAAAGATTCTTCCCATACTTTACATGGAAATATAAAGCAGGGTTTATTTTAAACTGAGTTCGTTAAGTTCTCTATGGAGGCAAGCCCCATAGTTAATTACATCTTAAGTAATGAGATTCTTTAAGAATACTCATAATTAAGGTAAATGATTGTTGTCTCCAAAGATTTCAAAGATAGGACTATCAATCAATTGGTTTATTTTAATAAGATCAAGTGGGATTGATCAAGAGAAGAAAGTTATTATCAAAACCAAAGGAGATAAGTAGGGGATGCTCACGATGCTAGGAGACCTAGCGAGCATCTCAAACTATCCTATGATTGGGCTTTATATTTTTGAATTTGAAGAGAATTATTTATTTGAGTTGAATTTTTATTAGAAATCTAGGACTTACATTATCATGATACAAGATCATGAAAATGCCTAAGAGGTGAGGATTTATGCTTGTAGCCCGCAAAGGAAAGTAACAACCTCTGAACCTAAATCTAAGGAGCTTTGGCGAGGGCTAAGGCATGACCTAAATCTAAGACAAAAATGGGTATATGGTTTACCTCCACAAGAGAGGATAAACCACTCGATCGTTGGACTTACAATTGCCTAGGGGTGGCCGCTAACTAACTCCTTCTATGATTTTAAATACATGAGGCAAGTCATATGCTTTTGCAAGATAGCTATGCTATTATTTATTTAGAAAGAGACTATGTCCTTAAACACACTCCCTAAGAGACTAGATCATGTAGGGCATGACTAATGACTTAAATCTAATGCAAAGTTTTGTTATATTTTATTTTAGTTTGGACAATTAATTTGACACAGGATTTGGGATTCATATGCCTAATGCATGAGAAATTGGTTATGGGCCAAAATCATCAAGAAGGAGGTGTGTTTCCACCATGGCTCTCAAAGGTCAGGCCAAGTTCCCTAGTAAAGGGGGAATCCTTTCATAAGCAAGAGTGAAGCAAGATGATTTTTATGCATGATGTGAAACATACAACATCCAGCTGAGGGGTTGCTAAATCTTTTATCTTGATTTATAACCTAGGATTTAGGTGAGGTTATGAGTTATTAATTTTTAATTTTGAGTTGATTAATTGGATAAAAAATTGATTTTTCTTTAAGAGCCTAATTGCATCCATGCCATCATCAAAGCAAGGAACAAACTAGGAAAAATATGCTATCTTAATGCACATGCTAAACAAACATCAAACAAGTTTATAAAACTAGCGTAAAAGAATAAAAGGCCTTTGTGGTCGGGCTCCATCACACAAACCCAAAAAAAAAAGAGTAGTTGAGCTTTACCCTTATACAACCCGGATTACAAATGAATTAATTACAATAAAAAAGTAATTCATGTTATGGGGTTCTTCATTCTTCATTCTTCATTTCTTCTTTCTTCATGTTTTGCTTTGCTTGTTTCTTTTCTTCCTATTGGCTTGGTTGGAATCTGGTTGCTCCAAAGGATTCACATGGTGCATAAGACATAATCTTATGACCAATGTTCATCCTAATCCCCCATAATATTCATTCCAAATCCTAATTGCAAAAATTACATGAAAATAGGAAAAGTAAATCTAACTAAAATATGCAAAATAGAGATTAGCTAAACAAACTACATAATCCCAACCATGTGTATGAATAAATTGCACTTAGCACCCCACACATGGGTAATCAAGTCCACATGCCCTATTTTGGGATTATGCTTAGGGGTATAAGCAATCTGCACAGTAAAAGTATTTATATTTTTATTACATCGCCCCTTAAGTACAATCCCCTGCAAAAGATAATAATTAGGCTAAGATCATCCTATCATCCAGTCTACGCACATACACCTTAACATCCATACTAAAATATCACATCATAAAATAAAATCAAGCATCAAACCATGCACTGCCCTAACATAGAGCCAGAAATGGTGACTTAGCCTAATGTGTGTGCCATTTAAATCTTGTGTGGCATGTCTTAGCAAGGCTTTAAGGTTAAGATTTTCTAAGCGTGAAAGGGCTCAACTTAGAGGGTGGTTTCATTTAAGTGATTTAGTTGATTTGTTAATTTTATTTAATAATTTTTTTTAGTTTGAATGAACCTACACTTAATTACTAAGTGTTATAAAGAGAGGAAAAGGGAAGAGAACTTCTCTTTCCTCCCTACCTTAAGTAATTTCTAAGGTAGATTCATTAGTAATTTTTCTTAATTAATATTTTATTATGTGTTTTAGTTAATCCTAAGTTTAGATTTACTCTAAATAAACCTATTCAATAAGAAATATTTTTTGGGATTAATTAAAGTGAATTACTATCACAAACACATAATTATTTATTTCCAACATGTATATCATTGACATGAAATGATCCTAAGCTTAGCTATACATGCAAATGTAAATATTTAGCACACCTTAGAAATAATTTTATTGGATTCCCCTCTGAATTAGCTTTAAAATGAGCCATCATTTATATATTTTTTTATTTTTTTATATTTAATTATGAATTTAAGAAATTTTAGTGATTAAGGGATAATTAAATAGCCCTACATATATAACTAATCTTATCTGCACATGGACCTCGACGCTGTGTTCTATGGCGTGGCATTGGTTATTTAAGTTGTCAAATCCTATGTCACGGCGGTGCTATTTTCCCCGATCAAAGATGACGGATTAAACCCATGGTTTCAAAGGATAAATTTACTGGATCTAACTTTTTTTGATCAGGACCGTCCATCCAAAACACACGGGATGGATGGTCCATGATTCATCCCTGCCCTTGCCTGTGGGAGACGGAGATCGTCTATCCTCCATGGCTTGATCCGAGTTCCCTTGAGCTCAAATTGGGCTAGGATTTAACCCACACCATCTAGAAGCAAGGAGAAGAAGATGTAATGGTGGAATTCTATTGGGATTACACTTCCCTTCACAAAGGACCAAAGAATTTTGAACTTAAGCTCGATTTTGAGGCATACATCACTAGAAGCTATCACTGGTGCTCCCAACCATTGAGGTAGCTTCATCTAGTGGAGACAAAGCCCTATTAAAGATTTGAGAGTTCAATTTGTAATGGATCTTCCAATTGACCAAAGCTTGCTTCAATGGCTTGCGACTTTAGTCCAACTCCCCCTTCCTATGGCTTGGTTGCTTGGAAAACACATTGGGTGAGCTCGACTTATCTCACTGATGGTGCTTGCAAAGGGAATTAAACTTTGGTTGGGTATTGAGTAAGTTGGAACTCTCCCTCACCTCCCTTATTTTTGGCTTAGGCAAAACTGAGAATGGGAATTTCAAACGAGCTTAAGAATCCTTAGGGAAGCTTGTTGATGCTTGCCTTTGATCCTTTGAGCTCAATCGAATGCAAGGTCAGTCAATTGGAATGGAATGAGGGGGAGTATATCTCCCCCTACTTGAATCGGACAGTTGAGAGCCTCCTTGCCATTTTGATCAAATTGATATCATAGAATGGGTTGTTTAGGTTGTTATGAGCTCCATGTGGTTTATTTTTGGTAGGGAAGTGGGAGTGTGGAGGTGCACATGGGTTAAAATGAGTGTGGGAGGTGATCCATGTGGAGAAATATGAGTGGAGGTTAGTTTGGCTTGGGTTTTTGACCCAAACCCATTGGGTCAAGTGCACCACCCCCCTTGGTGTCCAAATGGTCCACTGAGAGGATGCTAGGAGGTCTTGAGTTGGAATATGATCAAATTCCAAGTGAATTTAATCATAGGTTATCCTTTGACCTAGGGGTAAAATGTCATTTGGCTTCAATTTTGATTTAGACAGATTTGACATGATTGAAAAATGAGTTGTGCCAATATTCAATGAATTTGGTGTTGATTTGATATCATTTGGCTTATGTTGACCCATTTAGTTCAACTTGGGTCAAGTTGACCAATTGGTCAAATTGGGTTAAACCATGGGTTAGGTCAAGTTGAAATGATCATTTGAAATATTTTGGTATCATTGGTTTGGTTCAATTTGAATTTATATTTGGTTCATTTGAGCTTAGGTCAAATGGGTCAAGTTGACCAATTTGACATTTGACCTAGAGGGTCATGGTTAGTCGTCTTGGTGGATCATTGGAAATATTTTGCAAGTTTTAGTTTCAATAAATTTTAGTTTGGTTTTATTTTGGATTGATTTGACCTTTTAGGTCAAGTTGGATTCGGATAAATTATATGATTAGCCAATTGAGGTCAAGTTTAACAAGTGATTTAGAATGAATTTGACTTAATGGTTGCAATCAATTTGGCTTAGATTAAGATTTGACACATTTTAACTTTTTAGGTCAACTTGGGTCAAGTGGATAATTGGGCTAGGTTTGGCTCAAATGATGACTTGGTCAAGTCCAATCATTGATCATGAATTGGTTTTGATCAATGATTTCAATCAATTTGGCCTATGATGGATTTTGGCTAGTTTGGTTTCATTTGGGTTAAGTGTTGACTTGGTCAAAGGTTTGGTTTGACTTGGTTTAATCCAATTTGAGTGATTGATCATCCTACGATGATTATTGCTCACAATGTGAGGCTTAGATGGGCTTAGTTCAATCCAATTTGGGTAGGATTAGAATTTAGCTCAAAAATGTACTTTAGGTCACTTTGGGTCAAGTGAGCCTAAGTGGGTCAATTGACTTGATCAAGGCTTGATTCAAGCTTGGTTGAACTAACATATCGACTTATGATTGAAATATAAATCCATTTACAAGTGATTTGGAGTCAAAAGGTTTTTGATTCATTTGACAATTTCAAGTTCAAAGGATGAACATGACCTTGATTTGGGTTTGAGTTTTGAATTTAGTTTTGGTTTAATGATTAAAGTTTATGTTTGAATTTTGTTTGTGATTGAAGGATTGATTGTTTGAAGAGAAAATCTGAAGGTTTGGATTGATTTGAAGATGATTTGGCTAAGTTCAAGAATTTAACTTGAAAGAGTATAGCTTGGTTTTAGGTTAGATTTCGGTTTGAGTTTTGAATTTGGTTTTGGCTATTTGAATTTATATTTTACTTATATTTGTGAATAAAAATGAGAATATAAATGGGTTATAAGAGAATCTTTTGAATTTGAAGTAATTTAAATTTGATTTGAGCTAAGTCTATAAGATGAAATCAAAGTGACTGGAAAGATTTTTTATTTTTTATTTATTTGAAATTGATCATGGATGTCAATCATTTGTAATTGATTTATGATTTGAGAAAATCCATTGGAATTGATTTAAGGTTTGAGAAAATCAATAAAGTTGGAATTGATTTGAGATTTGATTTAGAATTGGTTTGAGTTTGAAGTTGATTTAAATTTACAGTTGATTTGGATTTGAGGTTGATTTGAATTTGAAGTTTGATTTGAATTTGAAGTTTGGATTTGGTTTAAGCTATAGGTAGAAAGTTTTCCTAACAACCGTAAAGCATAACCTCTTCTTATGGCTAGCTCTTCTAAGTCTCTAGGATTCGGTTAAGTGTTCACCTAATCACTAGAAGTGTCTTAAGACTAAGGAACTCTTAATGTCTAGAGGAGTCCTATGTCTAAGATGGAGAAGTTGAAAGCTCACTTCAAAAGTGAGGTCAACATTGTCATATATGTGTAGCTTAAATATCAACTTTATAAGAGGTGTTAGGACGCTATAATCAACTTTTGACTATTCCTCCACAAGCATATCCAAAGGCGGAGCATCTTGTGGAGGGCTATCTGTTCACTAGAAACAATGACCTGTTTACCCTTATCTTGAGGTGCTACCCTAGAAGGTAGAACTTTTCCACTATGAATGTTAACTTCAATGACTTATTATGATAAGGAGCTTATAGAAAGTTCTACTTGCTCATCGAGTATACCTATAACTTCTCTTAAAGGATCATTAGAGTCGGACGACTCCAAATCTATTTCAAATGGTGAACCCTAGATATTTAGAAAAGGGAAATCTATTTTTGAATCAGAATGAAATTGATAATTATTTAAATTATTATTATTGTAACTTACAAAGCTATTAGTAGGAATGAAATCAGAGATCTTTAAAAGTAGATATGATGTAAGTGGAATTATTCTTCTTCATTGATTTCTTCAATTTTGGAGGTATTTGATAAAAGTCAAGCAAAGTAAGTAGTGTGAATGGCTTGGTGCTCTCATTCACAGATATAATACTCTTGCTAGTGCGATGGAGCTAGTAGATATGGTAGCTGCAATGGTGGAAGAGCGAATGCTGGACTTGGATAGTGGTGGTGCTATGGAACTATCGCGGGCATGTGGTTGCTGATGTTCTGGACTTCCACCCTCCTAGAGTTGTCCCTCACAACTGGCAGACCTTCCTTAGTGTTAGATGTCTGAGCTAAATCAGGAACCTACAAAGAAAGTTTTTTTATTTTAGAGATGATCTTTTTAGAGGTAAGGGATAAAGAGATATCCCAACTTTCTTTTATCTTAAAAAGATTGGATGTCTCCCCAAAGACTACTTTAATGAAACTAGAAGGTTGTTCCACTAGGTATTCTCAAGGGATCACTATGGTTCCTAACTTGTAGCTACACTCAAGTCAATCCTTGAATGTAAAGCAATCCTCTAAGACATGGCCTAACATACAGTGGTAGGGGTAGTAGTTAGGATCATCACTCTTACCAACTTCCTCCAGCTTTCTAGGCTCAAGTAGCTGAAAGTCAGGCTTCTTAAGGAGGTTCTTAAAGATTTTTCTGACCACCTCCCTCTTGAATTAATATGGCTTGTTGAGTTTATCAATAAAATTAGGTGGATAATAGGTACCTAGTGGATATTGGTATCGCTGTTGTGCAGGCTACTGAGGTGGTCTTTGTAGTGGCCAATGTAGTAGAAGAGAAGGTGGAGGTGGAGGCTGCTAAACTCTAAGCCTCTCAAATTATGCTCTCACTGGCTGCTTCCCCTTGTCCACTACTACTACCACCCCTATCTTTTTTTTGGCTTAGACTTGGATGACTGGTCTGAGAAGGGTAATTGTTTGGCTTCCTCTTGTAGGTTAGCTGCCTTGCTGATTAACTTTTCAAATGTCTTGATAGTAAAGCCCTTGAGCATGAAAGTAACCAGATTATGAATATTCTTGAGAAGAATTTTAGTAGCATGTTGCTGCTGGAGTTATGGTTCCCATTTCATACTCAAGTTTTTCTACCAAAGAATATAATCAATAATGGACTCATTAGATTTTATTCTTCTACAACGAGGTCCCCTACAATCACTCTCTATTGATCTCTATGAATCTTTTAATAAATAGTTGCTCTAACTTTTCAAAGGACTTCACAAAACTATTGGGCAATTCAGCGTACCAATTAAAGATGACTCCAAAAGGCTACTGACAAATTGCATGAAGAGTAGGACATTACTACCACCAGTGTTACAACAACTTACCCTGAAGTGTGCTATATGCTTCCTATTCCCGCCGCCATTGAATACTTTGAAGGATGGTAAAACAAAACCTTGGGATATTGAACTACATAGAACTCCTACGAGTAGGGTCTACCCTTTGGAACCAATGAGCTCCTTTGGGCCTATGCCAACACTTCCTTCGCATGTTATTCTACCATCTGCTTGATTTCATTCTCATGCATGGAGGTGCTATCGGTTGTCTTCTTATTCAAGCTACCGGTATCCTCATCCATCAGAGTAGTACTCTTAGGATGGTCTAAAATATGTACCAACTTAAGTCTATCAAGCTCTATAGGAGTGGGTTGAGACATATGTTTGATTCTACAATGCCAATTCTACCACCATCAACTCTTCTAATCTCCTCTCAATTCTATCAATCTGATCATTGTTGAGTTCAATTTGATGTAGAAGGTGTTGAGTTGAGTCTAATACCTCACCTTACTTAACTACAATGCCCTAAGATTCCTGGCTAGGTTCCTCTCTATGCAAGAACCCTTGGGTATCAACCATGTGAACTTCAATGGTATCATCTAAAAGATCATCCTCGTTGGTATTGAAATCTATCATATCCTCCTCTTGGTCAGAATGGTAATCTCCAACTATCTGCCTTAAGTGGCTTCTTGTTGGCCACCTCCTCCCTACTCATTGTACTGAGGGAAAGACCATCACAAGTAACTTTGAAGTGCTCAAACCCAAGGCCAAACTTAATGATTGGGGAAGAGTTGGTATGGCCTGATCCATGGCCAAATCCACACTCAAAGCGAACTAGAAAATGAGCTTTCCATAAGACATGGTAACTGAGTGCTTGAAAGAAAGAAGATTGAGGTCTTCTTTTTCTACTGGAGAAGAAAGACATAGGATTAGACTTCATTTTAGAAATTGTTCTTTTGACTTAATTTGAATTAAAACCCTTATTTAACAAATTTGGTTATTGTTGACCTCACTTTTGGAATGAGCTCTCAACCTCCTCTTCATAGACTTAAGGATCTTCTAGACACTAAGATTCCCTTAGCCATAAGACACATCTAGTGATTAGGTGAACACTTAACCTAAACCTAGAGATTTAGAAAGGTTAATCATAGGATTAGGCCATGCCTTAGGGACTTAGGAAAATCACCTACCCTATAGCCTAAACCCAATCCATTTACACCTTCTTAAATTCAATTTAAATCCAAATTTTAAACCAAACCACAAATTTATTTCAAACTCAAATCCAAATACAAATCCAAATCCAAATCCAAATTCTAAATCAAATGTTTGAAGCCTTTAATCAAAATCCTCCTTAAGCTTTATGATTGAATTCTAGGATTTAGCCAAAATTTCATTTAATTCAAGCCAAACTTGATTGATTTCTTCATGAATCAATCATATCTTCAATCATCCTCACATATATAATTGAAATATACACTCAAATTATCAAAACTAAATCAAATCAAATCAAATCCCCTTCTAAGCCCTTTGGACCTACCTTCATAGACTTAGCCAAATTTGTCTTCAACCCCCTTCAAACTCAATTAATTTTCTTATAATTCAATTGTACCTTCAATTATCTTCCATAATATAAATTAAATCCATAATCAAATAGCCAAAACTAAATCCAAATCAAATCAAAACCCAAATTTGAATCCTTTGAGCCAATTCCTTAGACTCAACCAAATGACATCCAAATCAAGCCAAAACTAATGGATTTTCTTTGAATCAATCATTCCTTCAATTACCTATCCAAATATAAATGAAATCTACAATCAACAAGTCAAACTAAAATTGACCTAAGTCAAACCCAACTTAGCCCATTTGACTTGAAATATTCAAATGAACTAAAACTCATTTGAACCCAAATCAATTGCAATTGGATTTATATATCAATCCCAAATCCATATATAAACTCAATTAAATCAAACTCAACCCAAAATCAAGCCAACTAAATTCAATTGGTTCACTTGACCCAAAGTGGCCAATTTAACCTACATGAACCAAAATCCAATACAATCCAAATCAAAGTGAATTAAACCAATCCAAACTTCATGACATGATTGTTGATCACCATAGGATGATCAATTGATATAAATTAGGTCAAATCAAGTCAACCTAGTCCATTTGCCAAGTCAACCCATTAGCCCATATGAACCTAAACTAGCCAAAATGCAACCTAAGCTATATCCATTGAAACCAATGATTCAAATCAACCCAAATTTAATATTTAAACATGACTTGACCTTCAATTGAGCCAAACTTAGCCCCAATTGGCCCTCTTGACCCAAGTTGACCCAAATTGACCTAAATGACCAAAGTGGGTCAAATGAAAATTCAATCCAAATTGATTGCAACCAATGGCTCAAGATCATTCCAAATTGATTGTTGAAATTGACTAAGGTCACAATTGAACCCAATTGACCCACTTAGCCTAAATTGATAAAAAGAGTCAAATTAGCCTAAACCTAAATTAAATCTAAATTAAATCAAACCAAAGCATACAATCTTCTCCTATCGAATAATTAAATGTGATCTAACACCCAAGCCAAGCCAATTTGGCGAATTTTATCAAATTGATCAACTTTACCCATTTGACGTAAATGAATTCAAATGAACCCAAATCAAATCTAAACCAAATTAAACTAAACCAATGACACCAACACACTCCAAATAGTCATATGTACTTGAACTAACCTTTGGTTTGACCCAATTTGACCAATTGGTCAACCTAACTGATTTTGACCTAATTTGACCTAAATGGGTCAAATTAAGCCAAACCAAACCTAATGAACTCCAAATGGCATGAAATTTGGCCCAACTCACTTTTGACTCATTTCAAATCTGCCCAAATCAAATACAATACTAAATGACCATTATACCCTTGAGCTAAGGGTATCACATGAGACAAAACACATATGTAAATAGTCATTTGTCTTCATTGGCCACTTGACACTCATCCATTAGTCCACCTAGGCTCCAAGGACACTGACCAACCTAACCCAAGAGGTGGTTGGGTCAGCCATGAATCATGGGGAGGTGAATTCACCTCACCTCCCCCATTGGAGCATTTGAAACCCATAGGACACCCACTAATTCCTATTGACCAACAAAATTAAGCCATCAAAGATGATTTCCTACCATTCCCAATCACCCCAAGCCATAAGACATTCACTATAAGCTAAAAGATCACCATTAGAGAGGATTTTCGGCCAAAATCAAGCACAAAGGGTTGGAAGCAAGATTAGAACTCATTCTGCTATCACACACCCTCTAGGAGCACCCCCAAACAACTAGAAACCCATTCCCTACTTCCTTTGGGCTAGAAGAACACCAAACTGAGTGAATTTTGGCAAGGAGGTGGGGGCCATTGGTGGGTACAAATTCCAAGAGGAGGTAAGGATCTAGGTTTATCCCAAGGCTTCTTCACACATCTAAGAGTGTGCTTGGATCAACAAAGATGCCAGAAACCATCTCCAGTGAGGTAATTTTCAATTCCTTTAGGCATAGGTTCTTTTGTTTGTGATGATTCTTTTGCAATTTTAACAATTTTCCTTACAAAATTCTTGCATTCTTTATTTTATACAATCCCAATGAGAAAATAAGAGTTTTTCGGTGAGAATCGACATGAAATCATGCCCGTTTGGATGAAACTTGATTCAATTTCATGAAAATCCAGTAAACCCCTCTCGATTTACTATTGACTGTCGCTTTCGTCATTTGGAAAGCGGCGTCGATCCGCTTTAGGAAAATAAGCGGGTGATTTCCATTGTGTGTTTTCCAACCGTCAAATCACGGATCTGATCTGGACCATCCGATCGATGATCGAACGGTCCGATCAGAACCATGTATCCATGCAGTTTTGCCTGGTTTCCCACTCAAAGGCCACATCAATGCCGTGTGGTGCTGCGTGGCACCGCGTTGCCATGTCAGCACCCCGCGGTGCTGATTGAGTTAAGTATGAAATTAGGGTATTTTCTGCTTTTAAAAATTATTTAAATAACCTAGAACTTTAAAAATTCATAGAAAATAAAATACTTAAGAAACAATTACAAATAAGGGCTGATTGGATTTATCTTTTTGAGAGAAATCCAAAATCCTTAAATTTTACTAAGTATTCTGAGCTTAATTTAGATTTTAGTAAAAATCAAATTTCATTTTTTAAACCCAAAATACATATCAAATTAATTTGAAAATTTAAGGGATCAAGATTAAAGTTAAAATACACTTACCATAAAATTTTAAGTCAAAATGACTTTGGGATTAGAAGATATCAAATTTTGAAGTTCAAAGTGCCTATTTTAGTAAAATAAAATTAATACAACAACAACAACAACAACAACAACAACAACAAGCCTTAATCCCACTAGGTGGGGTCGACTACATGAATCCTTCATCTCCATTGTGTCCTATTATGTGTCAAATTCTCATTTAATTCAAGTATACTAAGATCATTTTTTTACATCTTAAGTCTTTTTAGGTCTACCTCTACCTTTCTTAACATAAGGAAAATCTAATGCATCTACTCTCTAATTCATTCAGGTGGTGCTTTATGTGATCTAAGGACTCTCCCTAATCTTATCTACCACTGGAGCTCAACTTTTTCCACATACTCATTTTGCATTCTATCTCTAAGGGTAAAGCCACTCATCCACAGGATCCTCATCTCTGTAACACTTAAGTTAGTCTTATGTTTCTCTTTATTGGCCAACATTTTCATAAGTCATTGTCTTACCACCATCTTATAAAATTTTCCTTAAGTTTAAGTGGAACTTTTCTATCACATAATACGAGATGCATTCCTCCACTTCAACCATCCAACTTGAATTCTACTAATAACATCTCCATCTATTTCACCATCATTTTGAACAATAGAGCCTAAATTCAGATATTTCACTCTTATTAATGACTTGATCACCTAAAGTTACAACACTACCACTAAAACTTCTACAACTAAAATTACACTCCATATATTCAGTTTAGATCTACTTAAAACCTTTAGACTCTAAAGTTGACCTCCATAATTCAAGTTTACATTTGGACTCCCTCTCTAGTCTTATCAATAAGAAGAATGTCATCGAAAAGCATACACCAAGGTACATCTTCTTGTAAATGCCTCATAAGAACATCCATAACTAAAATAAAAAAAGATAAGGGCTTAATGTTGATCCTTGATGTAATCCAACTAAAATAGGAAAATATTTTGTCAATCCTCCTTGTGTTTGGACACAAGTACTCAATCATATCCATAACTTGAATATAACCAATATTAACTTCTTTTTTTATAACTCTCAAGAACATCTCTTGAGACTTTATCATAAGCTTTCTAAATCAATAAATACCATATGTATCCTTCTTATTTTCTCTATGCTTCTCCATCAAACCTCTTAACAAATGTATAGCATCCATAGTAGATCTACATGAAACCAAGATTGTGAGAAACTTCTATATCACATCATACTTATGCTCAATTACTCTCTCCCATAATTTTAATGTAACTTAATTCCTCTATAATTTGCACACTCTTGTGCATCACCTTTATTCTTAAATATAGAAACCAACAAACTCTTTCTCTCTCATCGACATCTTTTTAGTCTTTAAAATAACATTAAAAGATTTATAAGCGAAATTCCTTGATCTCCTAAACATTTCCACACTTCTATTGGAATATTATCCGGTCCTACTGCTTTTCCACATTTCATTTTCTTTAAAGCTTCACTAACTTCAGATTTACTAATACGATAATAAAAATGAAATTCTCTATTTTTGTTTAGGGTATTAAGGTTGCTAAAATCAATCGTACTTTCAGATCCTTCATTGAAAAGTTTATTAAAATACCTCATCCCTATTTTCAATATCTTTTTCTAAGAAAAGTATTTTATTATTTTCATCCTTAATACCCCTCACTTGAACTATGTCTTTACTTCTCCTATCTCTTTGGTTGGCTAACGTATACATACATCAATTAATAAATTTATGAAAATTATAAAAATTTATCAAAATGGTTTTAAAATATTTCAATTAATATCAGAGAGCTAAGACAAAATGGGATCCATTTTCTAACCTCTGTCTTAATCCTTTCCTAAAGTTAATTTTAATTAAAGCAAGCTTAATTAAAATAGGCATTGATTAAGTAATTAATTAATTGATTAAATGACTTAACTAATCAAATTAAAATTCAAATCACCTCTGAACTTAATTAATTGAATCTTGGGTAGTTCCTTTGGTATTCAATAACTTAAGGGAGATTAAGGAAACTGTGGTTAATCTACAAGTGTAGGAGAACCATAAGAGTACTTAATTACATTTTTTAACTTAATCAACTATTAATCATGAGCCACTTGCATTAGGCCCTTTATTTCTTAGGATCATTGCATATTTTATTTCAATGTGCTTGCATATCATCTTGGCTCATGATTACTTGGTTAATTACTTTAAGGTAATATATGAAAGGGTTAATTAATGTGCTTAACATCCTACTACAACTTAATTAACTCATAAAATGAACTTAATTACATTCTTATTAAATCAAATTAAATCATAAACATAAAAATGGGTTAAGATTAGTAAACCTCTCCTCGCATCTTTAAATAAAAGTCATAACATAAAGTTAAAAGTGACATAAGAAACTTTGGTTTTCTTGAAATGATTTTATTTAGTATGATTGTCCTTAGGAATTAGTTTGATTGCATAAAATATATGTTTTATGTCTTATTATTCCTTTCTAATCATATTAAATGATGTGTGTCATGTGGTTTCATGCATTCATGTTTTCAAAATGTTTAAATTTAAATGAATTTTCTTTATATTAAGCTTGCATATGTTGATTAACCTATGAATATGTGTGGCTATTATCACTATTAAATCAAAATTATTTTTAAAAGTTTATAAGCCCACTATATTATTTGGAGTGATAATAGTTATAAATATCTATAAGCTTGCATGTGTATATGGTTTAGAACATGTGATATGGAGTTCTCTTTCTTTAATCTATATGAATTTACATAAAGTTTGAATGTTAACAAGTGTATAGCCCATTTGAAATGGACACAACATTTGTTTGAATTCATTCCTATGTATTTCTATGTTAGAATTTAGATAGAACTTTAGCTCACATCTATAAATAATTCAATTGAAAGAAATACAACTTTTATATGATTTTCCATTCTTGAAGTCACTTATACATTCATGTGTATTCAAGAATAGTGGGTATATCTAGTTTGGACATTTTGGGTATGCGAGACTTTAAGTAGCCCCAATGAGGTCTTTACCTCACTCCCCTAGTTTACAATGGCGAAGTATCTGTTTAAAACTTTTATACACTTGTATGTGCATTTAGCTAATGAATGAAAATCTCCTTTTCAATACTAGTTTACATATATAAATAATTCAATTGAAAGAAATACAACTTTTGCATGATTTTCCATTCTTATAGTCATTTGTATATTCATGTGTATCCAAGAATAGTGGATATATCTAGTCTAGACATTACAAGGATGAGGCTTCAAGTAGGCCCAAGGAGGTCTTTACCTTACTCCCCTGGTTAACAATGGCAAAATATCTGCTTAAAAATTTTATACACTTGTAAGTGCATTTAGCTAATGAATGAAAATATCCATTTCAACTTTTGCTCACAAGTATAAACAATTCAATTGAAAGAAATAAAACTTTCACATGATTTTCCATTCTTGTACATTCATTTGTATATTCATCTATATTCAAAAATAGTGGGTATATCTAATCTGGACATTCTGGGGATGGGAGGCTTTAAGTAGCCCCAAGGAGATCCTTACCTCACTCCCATGATTAATAATGGCAAAGTACTTGTTTAAAATTTTATACACTTGAATGTTCATTGAGCTAATTAATGAAAATCCCATTTTCTACAAAATACACATATGCATCTTTCATTTAAAGTGTGCTAAAAGAAATATATTGCTTGTATAGTTATACTTTAAATTTGATCATATTCATGTGACATGTGATGGAAGGAATAATATGATGTATGTCATGTGTTAGTAGTTCACTCAAATTAATCTTAAGAAGCCTTTCATGTTTAATGCAATCATTTAAGGTGAACCTAAACTTAGGATTAATTTAAAATCTATAATAAGTCATTTACTAAAGAGAACTAAATCAAATTAACATGCTTTAGAAAGTGGCTTAGGGTAGGGATGAAAGAGGGCAACCTCTTTTCCTCTCTTTACAATATTTAGTTGCTAGTGCAAGTCACATGAAATAAAAGAAAACACAAATCAAAACTTGCAAATCAATTAAAACACTTGAATGAGCCTTTAAATTGAATCTTTCTACACTTAGAAAATCTAACTCTAATGCCTAGGTAAGCCATGCTTCCTTAACATATACAAATTAAGTCACCACTTTTAACTTTATGTTAGGATGGTGCATGGTGTATGTTTTATTTTGTAATATATTATTTTACAGTTGTGTAAGCTTCATGTTTGGATGTTAGGCCGCTATTAGCCTAATCATATTTTTTACAGTGGATTATGCTTAAGGTGCTGCTTAAAAATAATTATAAATATTCTTTTTGCAGGTTTCTTAATCCCCTAAGCATAATCCAAGATAGGATAGGCGGGCTTGGTTACCTATGTATAGGGTACTAAGTCTTATGATATAATTGCTTAGGATTATATGTATATGTTGACCTCACTTTTGGAGTGAGCTCTTAACCTCCTCTTCTTAGACTTAGGACTCTTAGAACTCACTTAGTCATAACTTCACAGTGATTAGTGAACATTAACCTAAGCCTAGAGACTTAGAAGTGTTAATCATAAGATTAGGTTATGCCTTAAGGTTTAAGGAAATTACCTATCCCATAGCCTAAACTCAATCTAGATACACATTCTCAAATCAAACCCAGACTCAATTCTCAAACAAAATGTCATATTCAAATTCAAATTCTAAATCAAATTTCCAAATTTGACTCCAAATGATTGAAAACCAAAATCAAATTCAAATCTTAAAACCCCTTCCTAAGCCATATGAACCACATTCATAAGCTTAGCCAAAACTCCCCTTAAATCAAATCAAACTCAATTGATCTTATTATAAATCAATTATTCATTCATTTATATTCACAAATATAAATTAAATTTAAATTAAAATGATGAAAACTATATCGAAAATCAAATCCAAACTCAATCTAAACCCTTTAAGACAATTCTTTGGACTTAGCCAAATTCTATCCAGATCAATTCAAAACCAATGAATTTTCTCTTAAATCAATCATTCATTTAATTATCTACCTAAATATAAATGAAACCTACAATCATTAAATTAAATTAAAACTAACCCAAGTCAAACCCAACCTAGCCCATTTGACTTGAAAATTTCAAATGCGCCAAAATCCCTCAGACTCCAAATTATTTACCATTGAATTTATATTCCAATCTAGGGCTCATATATAATTTCAACTAAACTCGAATCAAACCAAAACCAAACCAATTGACCCACTTAGGTTCACTTGACCCAAAGTGACCTAAAGGACCCATTTGAGCAACTCTAATCCAACCCAAATTGGATTGAACCAAGCTCACCAAAATCTTTCATGTTGATCACCCTAGGATGATCAAATTGCAATCAATTAGCCAAACCAATTTGATTAGCCATTTGATCCAAATTGGCCTAAAGTACCAAATCGTCAAATCATGATCTAACCCAAATTGATTGCAACCAATGGCTCAAGTTCATTCCAAATTGATTATTGAACTTGACCAAAGCCATAATTAAGCACAATTTGATCAACCGAGTCCAATTGGTCAACTTGACCCAATCTAGCCTAAATTGGCCTAAAGGGTCAATTTGGCCTAAATCCAAATTAAATCCAAATTAATTCAAACCAAAGACCATATTCATCTTCAATTAGCCAATTAAACATGAATCAACCCATAACCAAGTTAATTTGGCCAATTTTGGTCAAATGGGTCAATGATATGACCCATATGACCCAAATTGGGCTAAATCCTGAAACCAAGCCAAAACCCATTGGGGGCTGATCAAACCCAACCCAAACCCATTTGGGATCAGCTCAAGACCACCCAACCCATTTAGATCTCTCATGGATCCATCCCCACATAGGATTTGACCCAACCACATTTAATTCCCCTCATGCATGCATACTCCTCTTTTATTGAATAAATCTGATCATATGATAGTAAGAGAAGACTTTGGAGCAAAAATTCAAAGTCCTCAATCAATCTATCATCCATCCCAACCAACCCAAGTAAGATGGCAATCAATTTGAAGCCAAAAAATTCAAAAAAAGATTGTATTTTCGGTCATTATAAAAGGAGGGAGAGATGAGGCTTTAGATCTCTTCCTCCCACCACCATTCAGCCCCTAAAAGCTCTCCAAAGTAAAAAAAAGTAACCCATCCCCCACTTCTTTGAGTTATTTTTGAGCTCAAAAATACAAATAATTGCTCTTCCAGCAAGGCGACGGTAGACATCAAAGAAGGCGACATTAAGGAGAAGATAAATCACTCAAAGCTTCCCTCACCTAAGAGTTTGTTCAGATCTTCATCGCCACCAGAAATTATCCTCGGTGAGGTAAATTTTTCCAAACCTTAGCCGGCCTTAGGATTTCACACATTTTGTATTAAGTTTCTCACGATTTTAGGAATTTCCCCTAGATATTCCAGCATTTTTACTTTAAATTATCCCAATTAGGAAATAAAATTTTTTTGGTGTAAATCGATGCAAAAATGGGTCCATTTGGATAAGTTTTGGCCTAGAAACTCTCATTTTTTCCAAAAAAACATCGTTCACCAACTAGAGCTCGTCGATCCCATTTGGATCGGGTCGGATCGATGCATCAAGATCGAGCCCGGATCGCGATGCGGTATGGACCATCCGATCGTGTGGTTCATGTGATGATCACGCATGGATCGGGTTGGGCCGAATCGCATGGATCATGCGATCCGCCTTGATCGATGCTGCTGATCGTGCGAACGCGCGATCGTCGCATACGATCGCGATAGCCTTTGGAACACACGATCTGATCTGGACCGTCCGATTTACCATTAGAACCCCGCCGTTGTTTTTCTTCCCCAAAGGGCGTCGCGTATTTCCTTTATAAAAAAAATTAATTTAAATCACTTTGAAACCTAGAAAATAAAATACAAAAAACAAGGCTCGTTAGATTCATCTTTCCGAGAGGAATTCAACAAACCAAAAATTCCCAAATTTCACTAAGTATTGTAAGCTTAATTTAAGTTTTAGTGAAAATCATATTTCATTAATTAAACCAAAAATATAAGTCAGATTAAGTTGAAATTTTTAAGGATTGAAATTAAATTAAAACACACATACCATAAAAATTTCAAATGAAAAGGACTTCTGAATTGGGAGAAATTAAATTTTGAAGTTCTAATTTTCCATTTTAATAAAATAAATCAAATAAAAATTTAGAAATTTACAAAATCTTCAAAATGGCTAAAATCACTTGAATTGACTCTAAGAAAATAATGTGATCTTTGAATCTTAATGAACCCAAAACAGAGAGTTTAATCAATTAAGGAGTTAATTAAAATATAAAAAATAATTTAAATATTCAAGATCGAAATGAAATAACACTTAAGCAATCATTAATCAAATCTCAAATCGAGAAATTTCATTCTTAGAGAAAATTAAATATGATTAAACCTATTTATGTTAATAAAACTCAATTAAATGATTAAATCTTAAATCAAACTCAAAACCCAACAAATTTAGGAAACTTTAATCATTTGATACTAATCGAATTAAACCAAATAAAATTAAAGTAAATTTAAGTAACATATGATTAAATTACATCCATTTGGAATAAGATAATAAATTAACCATTAAATATTTCAACCTAAAAACTAAATCGAACATGTTAATAAAATCAAACAAACATAATAAATGAATCAAATCAAGTGAAATCCTAATCATGAATAATCAAACTTAATTAATCAAACATCTTAAAATAATTTAATAAATTCCATCATCTTAATTAATCAAATTAATTTAAATAAGTTACATTAAAGCTAACTCTAAAAGCTTAAATCAAACCCTAATTAAATTTAAAATCACATAAATACTAATTAAGTTAATCAAATTAATCATATTAATCTAAACTTAATCAAACATAATTAAGATGCAATTAAATACTAATCAAAACCTAAATTAAACCTAAATCATTAATCATTAATCTAATTAAATAAACCTAATTAATCTAATAATTTTGTCCTTAATCAAACTTAATTAATCAAACATCTAATTAATGCAAACTTAATAAATTAATCCATCATCTAAATAAACCAAATTAACTTTATAAATTAGAATAAAATTAATTCAAATCAAGCACTTAATTAATCTACTAATTAATTTAATCACACATATTAAATAAACTAATTAAGTCAATTAAATTAATCATATTAAAATTAAGCTTAATAAAACATAAAATGCAATTAAATGCTAATCAAACCCTAATTTAAACTTAAATCATTAACTCATTAATTACATCATTAACCCAAACAAATATGAAATTAAATTAAAAATTAAACAAATCTTTATTTAATTTAATAATTAATCATACCACTTAAATAAACTAATTAAGTTAATCAAATTAATCATATTAAACTTAAGTTTAATCAATAAAAATGCAATTGAATACTAATAAAAACCTAAATTAAACCTAAATTATTAAGTCATTAATTACATCATTAGTATAAACAAATATGAAGTCAAATTAAAAATTAAATAAACCTTTATAATTAACATAAATACACTTCTTAATTAAACTAATCATAATCACATTGAACCTAAGCAAACTCATGACCAATAAAGCAAATTAAAATAAATTAAAGACTCTCATTTAATATATGATCACATCAAATCTCATTCAACTTACTTTAATAAGATAAACTAATTAACTATCCAATGTATGAAATCAAAATGCAAAACAAACTTTAATAAACATGACAAATGGATAAGATTAAAAGATAAAATCCTAATTACAAGGAATCAAACTCAATTAAAAATCAAAATAAAATCTCAATTACTCTAATATGATCAAACTACAAATGAATGAACCATAACTACAATCAAATAAGCATGAAATTAAGTCACATAACCATAATCAAAGAAAAGAATTATATATTAAATTAAAAGGATATTGAATTATCAAGATTTAATTAAACCAAACATCTAATCTATCAAAAACACATGAATTTAAACAAACTTAAACTTCATTAGATATTGATATTATCAAGATGTAATAAAACCAAAACATCTAATCCAAAATCAATCAATCAAATACTTAAATAAACTCAAATCCTAAATCAAATCAAATCAATTACATAAATGGGATACTTAAGGATCTTAGTTATACTCTTTAGGGTTGGGATGTTGAATAGGGTAATTCACAAATAGAATTCATTCTTCTCATTCAAACTTAAACATCATCTTAACCAAATAAAAGTGAAATAAAATCAAAATCATAATTAAATCATTTTTTAAATTCCCCAAAATTAAACTTCAAACTAAAAACTTCTAGAAGTCTTAAGCACACACATTAGAATACTTGTCATGTATTTGCTAAGTTATTTTGTATGTATGAGATTTGTATTTTTTGATGTAATTTTATTGGATGTTTATGGGGGATTAGGATAGCATAAATTGTACATATGTGATGCTTTGGAGCAATCATAAAAAAAAGAAAAAAAAAATGCTTTATTATAATCCACATTAGAGGTAAGGTACCCATTTTTTTTTTTGGGGTATGCGTCCAAATTTTATTCTTTTTATGATGTATAACATTTATTTGATGTTGTGTAGATTACATTCATTTTTCATGTTTTTATAATTATGCTTGAATGTGTGGGGATGGAGCTCTTGGGATAAGATTAATTTTTTTTTGCAATTAACAATCAAATCAAAAAAGAGGGAATTAAATGAAGATAAAAGAAAGACCCATTATTTATTGAGTGATAATATCATGCATATCTATTTCACTCTTATTAAGAGGGACTTTCATCTTTTAGGAGAATCAAAATTTGAGAGCCTTTGGTGGAAGAATATCCTTTTCTCTTGATTGGCTATAATCAAATTCTCATGCATTTAGGCATACAAAATCCCAACCTCATAAAATAAAAAAAGTCAAAGATCAATAATTTGATAAAATTTGCATTAGATTAAGTCATATTCATACCACTCATGCTCTAGTCTCTTAAGAGTGGGTTTAGGACTTAGTCTCCTTTCTAAATGAATAACAGCCTATCTTGCATAAGACTTGCCTACATAGATTTAAAGCATGATTCCCACTCATGATAATAAGTCATTGATTGGTTTTATTCTCTCTTGTGAAGGTAAACTATATACCCATTTTGCACTTATTTAGTTCATGCTTTGTAGTACCTAGCCAGTTTAGAATGAGGTGGTTATTTCCTTTTGGGCTATAAGTATAAATCCTCTTAGGCATTTCCACAATGTTGTGGAATTATAAGCCCTAGCAGTCTAATAAAATGTCAACTCAAATAATTAACTCTCTTCAAATTTCAAAAAATAAATATAAAGCCCAATGATAGGGTAGATTGGAATGTTCACTATGCTTCCTAATATCATGAGCATTTCCTACTTCCCCCCTTTGGATTCCAAAAATAAGTCTTCTCCTTGATCTATCCCATTTGGGTTTCTAAAATAGCCAATCCTTTGACAGTGTTAACCTTCAAATCTTTGGAGACCTTAATTATCTACTTTACTCTAGAGTATTCTTAAGGAATTCCCATTCCTTAGGATGTAATTAACTATGGGCTTGCCTCCATAGGGAACTGCCGCTTAAAATAAACCTTACTTTACTTTTCATGTAAAGTGGGGAAAGATCTGGTATATTGAAGGCATCATGCCTGGAGTCCTTATTAGGTGATTAGGTCTATTATAGGGTGGTGATTTCTATCTTTCAAGATAGTACACCATTATTTAATATCATACCCGATCACTTCAATAAGTATCACCTAAGATCTGCATGGTGTCCCACATCTCAAAAATAAGCACCACAGTATGTTTAGCTGACACTTATTTTGCAGGTGTAGTTAGATTTACTTTTCTTATTTTTAATGTAACTTTTCATTAAGAATTAGGATTAGTGCTATAGAGGATTATGATGAGCAGTGGCTAGAAAGCTTTGTTTTGGGATGCCCTGTGATGCCTTGAAGTGGAGTAAATCAAATCAAATGGAGAAGGAAGAGACATGAAGAAATGAAGTAGAAATGAAGATATGAAGACCCCATAGCATTCCTTCATTATAATTGTAATTATTCTTTTATTTTTTGGGTTGTATAAGGGAAGAGCTCGGCTACCTATCCTTTCTTTTTTGGGTTGTACGATGACACCCGACCGCATTGGCCTCTTATTCTTTTGTGCTAGTTATAAAATTATTTGATGTTATGTTTAGCTTGTGTATTATAAATGGCATGCATTTTCTTAGTTTCTTACATGATTAATATTTGAATATGTGGCTAGATGTGGTTAGGCTCTTAGGATAAAAATAAATTTTCTATGCAACTATAACTTATAACTAAAGTTTTAAATAATTTGTAACCTCACCATAAAGCCTAGGCATTAAATAAGATAACTAAAAGATTTAACAATCCTTAGCTGAATGATTGAGTGCTTCATAACATGCATATCATATTATTTCATTCTTAAAAATAGGGGATTTTCATCCTTGCATGATAGGGGAATGCTTGACCTGTGAGGGCATCCCTTATGGTAGAAAATACCCTTTCTCACTGATTTAGCCAACAATCTTATTTCATCATGCATTTAGGTATAAGAAATTCTAAATCCTTTGTTAAAATGAGGTGTCAAAATTGAAATGAAATTTGAAAAGAGTTTGCATTAGATTAAGTAATTGCTCATACCACTCATGCTCTAGTCTTTTAGAGAGTGTGTTTAAGGGCTTTAGTCTTTTTTAAATTAATAACAACTCAACTATCTTGCAATTTCATATGACCGGACCACATGGATTTAAAGTGTGTGGAGTTAGTTGGAGGCCACTCCAGGCGATTGTAAGCCCAGCAGTCGGGTGGTTTATCCTCTCTTATAGAGGTTAACCTTATGTCCATCTTTGCTTATATTTAAGTCATGCTTTAGCTCTTCCTAAAGCTCCCTAGATTTAGAATCTGAGGTAGTTGATTTCCTCAGACCACTAGCATAAATTCTCACCTCTTAAACATTCCCACAATCTTATATTGTTGGATTATAAGTCTTAGTTTTCTAATAAAATATCAACTTTAACTAAATTAATCTTCTCAACTTTAAATATATAAAACCAAACTGTAGGATATATTAGAATGCTCACTATGCTTTTTAGTATCATGAGCATTTCTTACTCATTCTATTTGGCTTCAATAATAAGTCTTCTCCTTAAACAATCCCATTTGATTTTTCAAACATAACCAATTTATTGCTAGTCTAGTCTTGAAATATTTGGAGACTTTAATTTCTACTTTAATCGATAATAATCTTAAATGATTTCATCTCTTAGGATGTAATTAACTATGGAGGCTTGCCTCTATAGGGAACTTAACAAACCCAGCTTAATATAAACCCTACTTTACTTTTTCATGTAAAGTAGAGAAAAAATCTCTAGTACATTCGAAGATCCATCATGCCTTAGGAGTCCTTATTAGGTGATTAGGTCCATTGAAGGGTGATGCCTCTATCTTTTGAGATAGTACATCATACTTCAATGTTGTACCCGATCACTTCAATAAGTACTCCTTAAGATTTGCATGGTATTTCACATCTAAAATAAACACCACAGTTATGTTAGATGGAGTTTATGGATATGTATTGAAGAGATTTTAAGGAGGAATATTTTGTTTTATTTGAACTTCACTAAAAGTGAGCTCAAATGAATTTTGAAGATGTTGGATGAACCTTTCTTTGCCATGCTCATGGTAAGAGGTTCTTGAAAATTCTAGATTAAGTTTATTTTGGGCAACTTCTTTGATTACTTCTTCTTGCCTATTAGAGATCCAATAGTCATTTCAGAACCTACTAGAGTGAGGTCCTAAAACTTAAGGATGTTGGTCACACTTGTCTAAGGGTGAAATAGATGAGGTGCCCAAAGGAAGGAATGATAGTCTTGGACTTACATAAAGACATAACTCCACTATCAATGTTTAGAGATAATGATTGACTACTAAAGATGGAGAGGAACAATCCTTAGTGAAGTCACCGAAAAAATCAATGGTGTTTTAATCTTGAGTCGTAGGGACTCTACGCAGATCTTAGGGGAATTTATTGAAGAGATCAAGTGACATTGAGGTATGATATACTATCTCGAAAGATAGAAACATCACCCTATGATGGACTTAATCACCTAATAAGGACTCCTAAGACATATGGGTCTTCGTCTATACCAGTGATCTTTCCCCACTTTACATGGATAAAGTAAAATAAGGTTTATTTTAAGCCGAGTTCTTTAGTTTCCTATGAAGGCAAGTTCCCATGGTTAATTACACCCTAGGAAGTGAAAGTTTCTAAGAACACTATTGATTAAAGTTGTTAATAAATGTCTCTAAAGATTTCAAGGCTAGACTATCAAAGAATTGGTTATTCTTGGAAATCTAATGGGAGAATCACAAATGGGAAGACTTATTTATATATTCCATAGGAAGACAACTAGGGAGCACCCAAGATACTAGGATGCCTAATGGGTGCTCCGATCTACCCTATAATGAGGCTTTATATTTTTGAAAGAGAGAATATTATTTATTTGACTTAAAATTTTATTAAAAAGCTAGGACTTAGATTCCAACAACACAAGATTATAAAAATGCCTAAGAGATGAGGACTTATACTTGTAGCTCAAAGGAAATAAGTAGTCTCAGAACCTAAATCTAAAATGCTTTAGCACCAGCTAGAAGCACATCCTAAATCTAATCGAAAAATGTGATATAATGGTTTACCTCCACAAGAAAATAAACTCATTCAAACTCTACTAGACTTACAACTTTCTAGAGTGGCCACCAACTAACACCTCCTATGCTTTAAAATCATGTAGGCTAGTGTTATATAGATGTAAGATAGTTAGGTTGTTATTTAATTAAGAAGGAGTCTAAAATCCTAAACTCACTTTTAAGAGATTAGATAATGTTTGGTATACAAATATAACTTAGACTAATGTTAAAAATTTATAAATTTTAAAATCATTTGAAACATTTTTTTTGGACCAAGCTTGGGATAATTATGCCTAAATGCATGATGAAATTGAGTTGTATGGGATAAATCGGTAAGAAGATATGTTCTCCACTACAAGGGACTATTCTCACAGGTCAAGCGTGTCCCCTATCGTGCAAGAGTATAGATCATCTATTTTCAAGAGTGAAATAATATGATATGCATGGTGTGATAACATATAATCATTCAACTTAGGGGTTGCTAAATTTTTTATTATCTTTATTAGAAGCCTAGGCATTAAAATGAAATTATGAGTTGCATTAAAATTTAGTTATGAGTTAGTTGAGGGTAGAAAATTTAATTTTTACTCTAAAGAGCTTACCGCATCTAGGCCACACATCAAATCATTAAACTTTAAGAAACCTGAGAAAAATATATCATTTATATTGCACACACTAAACACAACATTCAAATATTTGAATTTCATAAAAGAATAAAAGGCTGATGTGGTCGAGTACTACCGTACACCTCAAAAAAGAGAAAAAGTTAGGTAGCCGAGCTCTACCCTTATACAACTTGGATTACAATTGAATGTTGCAATTAAAATAAATGCTATGGGGGTCTTCAAATCTTTATTCTTATTTTCTTCTTTGGATTAGTTAACTCTAGGCTTCACAGGGCCTCCCAGGTCTTTGCCTTCTAACCACTACTCATCCTAAACCCCATAGCACAAATCATAATCCTATTATAAAAATTATATTTTTATGAAAAATAAAATCTAATTACACTTGTAAAAGTAGACATTAAGTAAACAAGCATACATGTTAAAAATTATATTTCATATATTTAGACTTAACACCCTGCACTTGGATAGCCAAGTCCACCTGTCCTAATTGGATTATGCTTAGTGGCATAAGCAAAACCTATGAGAAAGAACATTTATGTTTATTTATTATTGTAGTGGCCCCTTTAACACAATCTCTTGCATAAGACATCATTAGGCTACTAACAACCTAACATCTAATGCATAAATAATTCTAACATCCAGTCTAAAATATTACATCATAAAATAGAACACATCACCATAACATACACCAGCCTAACTTAATACTAGAATCGGTGACTTAGCTTTCTAACATGTGTACTAAGGCTTTAGTGTGGTATGTCTTAATTAAGCTTTGGAAGTATGTTTGTCTAAGGTTTTGGAATTGTTTAAATTAATAGTTAAGGATGGTTTCACTTCAAGTCTTTTAGTAGATTGATTGATTTTAATTTCCATGTTTTCATTTTATTTAATACCTACTTAGCATTGAACTATTATAAAGAAAAGAAAAAGGCTTGGCCCCGTCATCCCTATCCTAAGTTATTTTCTAAAGAGAAGTTCTTATATCTTTGGTCCTCTTTGTGAACAACTTATAAATTTTATTTTATTGAGCCTAAGTTTAAATTAGTTTTAAGGAATCTTATTCAAACATGAAAGATGAAACCTTTATGAATTTTAATTAGACCTATATTTGAATTTTACTTAATGAACCTTATTTAAACATAAAAGTTGTCTTCAGATCAATGATGTAAAATCATAAGCAAATGGACAATGTTTTGTCATCTTAGCCCCATTATCAATATAAATCACTATTATATTTTTACTTCACTTTTTTTTTAATTTACATCTTTGAATTGAGGTTCAATTATTTTCTTCAAGTTTCACTTTAAAGATTTTAGTTTTATATGGTTTGTGTTGATTAGATCATTACAATATTGTTTAAATTTAATGATTTCATCTTTTATCTCAGTTTGGGTTTGAATTGGTTAATATGAGTTACTAATTAACTTGGGATTTGATTAAGGTTTAAATAAGCTCTTATTTTGGATTCCAATTAAGAGTTTGATTCATTAAATTTTATCATTTAGTTTATATGTTGATTATTTTAGTTTGATTTTTAATTTGATTTAATTTAATTAGTCATTTATTTTAGTTAAATTGGTTTTTTTTAATTTATTTTAGTTAAATTAGTTTATTTAATTTTTTTGAGTTTTATGATGATTAACCAATTTTAAATGCTGTTTGCATTTTAATGATTTCATATTTTCATTTAGGTTGATTTGAAATTAGTTAATAAGTTTTAATTTAATTAACTTATGATTTGATTAAAGTTTAAATTAATCTTTAATTTAAAATTCACATGAGAGTTTGATCGTTTAGTTTATTAAATTTAGTTATTGGATTTATATATTGATTTTAGTTTGAGGATTGTTGGGTTTAATTTGATCTTTTGATTTAGTTTAATTAATTTGACTTTTTTAAGTTTTATGTTAATTTGTTGATTTGCTTAGGTTAAGTGAATTAAATGTTTACTTTGATTTCAATTAAATTTGATTATTTGTATTTAGAGTTTAAATTAATTTAATTCATTTATTAGAATTGCTTAATATTTTTGATTGGTAGTTCATGTGCAATTTGACTATTAGACTTATATATTTAATTAGTTCATCTTATTCAAATAGATTGAATTAGATCTAATTTTCTTATATATTGAATTAATTAAAGCAAATTATAATTTTATTTGATTTGAATTGGTTGATGTTCAATGATCAATTAAGATGAGTATGATTTATGATTATTTTAAGTTAAGTTTTAATGACTGGAGACATTTAATTCTTAATCAAAGAATAATTATGAGTTGATTATAATCTTTTTATCAAGTTAATAAGGTTTGATTCAATTTAAGTTAATTAGTTATTGAAGCTTTTAATTTGATTTTTGTGTTTAGATTAATGATGTAGCTAATAATTTGATGATTTTGGTTCACTTGATTAAATTTAATTAGGAACTTAATTGAGTTTCATATAGTTAATTTAATTAAGTTTAGGTTTAATATGATTAACTTGACTAAAGGATTTAATTTAATTAATTATAAATTAATTTATTATTTAATTAGCCATGATTTTTTTTATTAAAACTTAAAAATGAGTTTAATTAAGTGTTTGATTCAAGTAAGTTTAATTTAAGGATTAGTTTTGATATGACTTATTTAATTTAATTTAATTCAATTAAATGATTCATTAATTATTTTGAAATTTTATTATCAAATTAATTAGGGGCTGGTATTACATAGAAGTTGATGAGTTAATTATGTTTAATTTAATTAATTCAATTACTTTCAATTATTATTGGATTAGTAATTAATTGAGCTTTTACTTTATCAAATATTTGGTTTGATTAAGAATTTAATGATCAATTGATTCAACTCTGATTATGTGATTATATAGTTTTAGTATTATTAGCATAAAAATCTTTATCTTAGCCAAATAGTTGATTGTATTATAGGTTAGTTGATTATTGATTAAATTAATTATGATTACTTTGATTTAATTGTTCATTTGATCAAGGTTAAGTTAATGATTAATTGAAATTTAACACAATTGAATGATTAACTAAATAGATGATTAAATTTTGATTTGATAATCAAATAAATTTACCTTAACTAAAGACTAGCTAAGTGATTCATTTGATCAAAGCATAATTATTGGTTAAATCAAATACAACTGATTATGCATGGATTGTGATTGATTAAGCTAATTATGATTTGATTTAGTCATTTTAGTTAATTTGTTAAATTTAGTTAAAATTTAATTAAATTTGGTTTGATGTAATTAGTTCAACTGATATTATGATTAGTGATTGGTGGTTTAAATAGGTTTGGTAAAGTTTAATTTGAAGCTCACTAATACATAATTGGATTCTTAATTAAATTTTATGTTTAACAATATTGAAGTTTAATTTAGTTTAAATTTAGGTTGTGTTTGTTTAATTAAATTTAAGTTTGATTTAATTAGGGTTTAAATCTTGATTTATTCATAATTTTTAACTTTACATTTTATTTATTATAGATTTTGAAATTCAATACAATAAATTCAATTATTCTTGATTTTAATGATTTATTAAATTCTAAGTATATGATTTAGGGCTTATCAAGTTCTAATGGATTATAATTTTTTAAGGTTCTTTGATGTTAATTAAAGTAGTTTAAATTATTTTGAGGAGTTTTATAATTTTTCTAAATTTTAAATTAATCATTTCATAAAATTAGGTATTTAAACCTTGAAATTCAATAACTTTTAATTAATTTATCATTTTAACTTGAAATTTTTATGATAGGTGTGTGTTGACCTCAATTTTAACTCCTAAAAGTTTCAGGCCAAATTTATTAATATATTTTTTTAATTAAAGAAATTTAATTTTTATTTAAACTCCAATTAAGCCCAAAATACTTAATAAAAGTTATGGATTTTATATTCACTATATTTCTCTTGAAAAAAAGGAATCCAATGAGTCCTTATTTGTAATTTTTTGTCAAGTATTTTAATTTTTGTGATTTTTTTAAAGTTTGAGCTATTTTAAGTAATTTTAAATAAAAAAAAGTTAGATTTTTCTTTTGACCCAGTCAACACCACGTGGCACTAATGCCTTTTTTACATTCATGGATTAGTCTGCATTGGATCCACATGGATCCCATGTGAAAATGGCGGTGATGCTAGATTGATTAAAGCTTTTCAATTATAGATCGGATGACCCAGATTCAATGATATTCCTCAAGGATTTAAATTGTGTGGTTTGACTAAATCTTGATTGTCCATTCCAATATGAAGGAACAGACGACATAAAATATTTCCCTCTCCTCTTAGAGAACAGAGCTATTAGCTCTTGGGCTTAATTATTGGTGATCTAGGGAGGTGGATGATTTCAATTGCAAATCAACCAAGAATCACTCCACAACATATCCATATAGATCTCAAAGAAAAATAAATTTCCTTCACAATGTACCAAACCACATAAGATGGGTGGCGGTTTAGGGAGATACCTCGTTGGAGTGACATCTGGTTTTGGCTCATAAGCCTTTCTCACATCGGGGTGAACCTCCAGTGAAGTGGAACCAAATTGCTTCCTCGCCAATCATCATGGACACCAATGGTCCACCCCATACCTTTGGCCTTGGTCATTTTCTGGTTTGTCAATGACAAGAGACTCGGGTAAGGTCTCATTTGAGTTTGCTTCCATCCATGGAATGTATAGGAAGAGTCAATTGGGCTTGAGAAGCTCATTTTGCTATTTTTCTAAGCTTAGCTGAGAGCTCCCATCTTCTTTGTCACTGGCAATGGATGATCTTCGGCTTGTCGGGCACGAGGCACCCAGGGAAGGTTGTTTCACTCTCTTTCTACCTCTGGAACATGCTTAAGGGCTTGGAATAAAGAGTGGAGCTCTCATCTCTTCTCTTTATCCTTGGTTGAGAATTAATTCCACAGGGGAGTTTATGGGTGGTTGTCCAAGCTAATTGGAACCTTGCTCCCACAAATCTAACTTGTTGGCTATCCACTCTCATCCACTAGGTGGGTGGATAGATGAGGCATGGATAGGGTAATAGGGTGGTTTGACTTCACATGCATGGGTGTTTGACATTTCATTCTCCTTTCACATGTCATCCACACCATCCTTTAATTCACTTCACCATATAATGATTTGCTGCCATCTACTTAAATTGAGCCTAAGATAGATTAGAGGTTAAGTTATGTTCAATTGATTTAGTTTTAAATTTCTTTGAGTATGATTCATGTCACTTCAACTTAAAATATTTTTAGATTGATTTAGGTTAGTTTGCATTGAATTTATTTGATTAATTAACATTTAGATTTAGGTTTCAATTTCTTTATTGAGTGTTTTATCTATTATTTGATCTATTTTTAGTTTAAGTTTGATGTGGCTTTAATAATGTTCAAGTCCATTTGACCCAAAGGAGTTAAATTGGATCTCTTAGTCTATTTGGATATTTTGGATTTACATATAAGTTTAATTATGTTTACTTTGGCCATTTAAGATAATATTGATTAGTTAACTTCATTAGGTTAATCTAGGTAAAATTTTGGTTTGAACCCAAATTAACATATTTTAGATTAAGTTAGGTTTGACTAAGTCGAATGACCAATTTGATATAAGTAAAATATGTTTAGGTTTCAATCATGTTTTATTAAGTCTTTGATATGATTTTGAACAACTAATTTTAATTGGTTTGAAGTTGGGTTTTGATTTTGACCCAATTCGACCAAAATTAGGCTTAATGGATTCACTTAGGTCAAATGACTGAATTGGTCCAATTCAACTCAATGATGGATTAAATTATGTTCATTTATTATTTATAAGTAATTTTAGATGTTTCATTTGAATTAATTTCAATTTAATTTGAATTTAGGTTCAATAGGATTTATTATAGTCTATTTTGATCAAACAACCTAATCAACCCATTTGAGACCTTATTGAATTTAGATTTGTTTATATTTATATTTAAATATGTTCTTTTGGTGATCTTAAATATTTGGAATGACTCAATTTGATCAAATTTCGGTTGATTGACCTTTGACTTGGTGGGTTCCACATGGGTCAACTCTTAATGACATTGAACCTCATCTAGATTTATTTTTGAGTCATTTTATGTTTGTGCATTGATTCTATTCTTTAAGTTTGATTTAATTTCAATTTAATATGATTATTATTTGATTTTTTTATATTTAAGTGATTTTGAGCTTAAATGAGCTAATTGGGTTAATCAATCCGATTACCTCAATCTAAGGTCATTTAAATTCTTATTTTAGTTTGATGAATTTTATTAAATTTAAATTTGATTTGGGTTCACCTAAGTTAATTGGGTTAGGTCGGGTCTTAATAGGATTCACTAAGATAATTTGGGCTTTCACTTTAAGGTATTTAAGTTTGATTTGATTTTAAATTTAGTTTTGATTTAGGTTCAGTATTTGATTTGATTTGCTTTTTTATTTTGGTTTGTTCATCTAGCCACTAAGTGTAATGTCCTAAGTGTCCAATTAGGGAGATCCTAATGTAAGATTAGGGGTCCTAATTAATATGATTATGTATGATGTTAACCTCATCCAAAAATGAGGTCAATAATTTTTTTCATAATTTTTTTATCTTTATATAATTATTAATTGCACAAAATCACTAATTTTGGTTTGAAAATTTGGATTTTCTAAATTACTTAGAAAATTAACTTGATAAAATTATAAGAAGTAGAGGTCATCCCAAAATATCAACACTAAATTCCAAGTTAATTCTCCAAGTAATTAAGGTTTAATTATATTAATTAATTGAAATTTTAAATTATAACTAGTCACTATTCACTTAATAACAATTAGGGCTTTTATTTTTCCTAGATTCTTCTCTGTCTAAACTTTCCAAAATGGTTTTATTTATCTTGTTATATTTTTCTATAATTAGTTATAATTTTTTAAAGTTTTGGCTAATTAAAACTTATTTTAAGCTCAAATTAACTAATTTACACAATAAGCATCATATCAGTGCTTTCCATGTGGTTAATGATTCATTATTTAAAATATCCTGCATGACTGTTGACTTAGTGACGGCGGATGCACTCGACTCGGTCGTTCAATCATGGATCAAACAATTGAGATTAATCATGTTGATTGAAAAGAATTAAATTTAAGTTTTTCAACACAATTAATCACGATCGTCATTCTAATCATGAAGAATGGACAATGAAAGATCCGATGAAAGATGAACAATCTCAGTGTTAGTTTTTTGTTGCTCGATCTAAGCTCATCGGGGCTCTTTTAATGATGAAATCAAATGCAAAATGATCAATGGATGAATCTAAAAGGGATTCTATGGCATGATCGACACCAAATGCACATTTTCTTCACAAAGCACCAAGAATCTTATAGTTTTTTATAGTTCACTAAAGCTATAGATCAGTGGCCTAATGATTGAGGTAGCTTCTTCTTGAAGAGGTGAGCCCTATTGAGAAGATCATGAGTTGCCTCCCCGCCGATCATCCTTTAGACCAAATGTCATTGTGAAGCTCATTGTAGTTGGTATATGAGTGGTTTTTGATGCTTAAATCAAGGGTTTCTTGATTCATTTTGGTTTTCCAGAGTGAGGGGAAGGTGTGAGAAAAGTTCATTTGGATTTGGTGTCAATTTTATGAGGCTGGGTTTGAGAGGGTCGAGTTGAGGAAAGGCTTGGTCTCCTTGATGATGGGATGCTCGAGGGTCTCTGGGAACTTAAAGGACTATTTCTAGGCTTGTGAGGAAGGTATGTGCTTAGTTTGAATTAAGGAGGGGGTGTATACCCTCTTCCTTAAGTGAACCAACCAAAGGGGTTAGTTCATGTCATGGCAGCTGTCCAGCTAGTGGGGGTGACCAAAAATAATATGAGACTAGTAAGATGGAGGTCCCCTAGTGGTTGGGATGGTTTGGTGTCCAATGATGATGAGGATAAGTCCCTTGGGTTTGAACCAAGGGTCGAGATGAGAGGGGAGCTCACCTTGGTCAATGATTGAGCTCAACATCTTTGGGTCAGGTCCAGTTAGCATAGGGGGAGCTCAAGGCATGCTAAGGTGGCTACCCAATGCAAAGGAGGGTTAGACATTCCTATTTTGGATTTTTGTCATCTTGAAATCCTTGGTTCACTTGGTTTAGGCTGAACTAGGTTCACCTTGGGTTGGGTTCATTTGGGCAGGTCAAGGGGGACTTAAGGTTGAGTCATGTCTATTTTAGTTGGGTTTGGTTCAATTTGACATATATAGGTCAATTTGAGTTCAAATGAATTATGTTTATCAATGGACCAAATTGGGTCAAGAGGGCTATTAGATCATGTTCAAATGATCATTTGAAAGTATTGGTGCAATCAATTTGATTCAATTTAAAGTGAATTTAGAATTGACTCATATATGTTCATATGGGTCAAATCGGTTAAATTGATCAATTTGATCAAACTAGCCAAATTAGGTTGGTTGAGGTTTGAATTATATTTGATTGATCATTTGACATTGATTGGAGGCTTTGATTTGGATTGATCTGGTTTAGAATTCATTTTAATTCAATTTAACCCTTTAAGCCAAATTAGGCTAAATAGATCAATTGGATTGGGTTGACCAAATTGGCTTAAATTGGTCGTTGGAGAGTGTTCAATAGTCAATTTGTGATTAAATGGATGGATTGGTTTAATTCAACTTTATTTGGAATGATTTTATGTTCAATTAGGCCCTTTTGGGTCAAATTAGACCAACTTGGGTCAAATGATCAAATTGGCTCATTTGGGTTTAATTGATTGTAATTAAGTGATTGATCATGGTCAACAATCATTTTGAAAGTGATTGAAAGAGTTGATTTAGTGTAATTTGAGTTGAATTAGGATTTGACTCAATTTGATCTTTTAGACCAAATTGGGTCAAGTGAGTTAATTGGCTTCAATTGGGATAAATTAATGTTGGAACATGTTCAATAGTGTATTTGGAGTTGATTGTTGGCTTTGGTTACAATCAAATTGGGTTTCAACTCATTTGGACCTTTTAGGCCAAATGGGTTAAGTTGAGTTAATTAAACCAATTGGTATGATTGGATGAGTTGGAATGTATTGGGATGTTCAATTGAATGTTTGAAATTATCATGAGGCTTGGATTGATACAATTTGGCTTAAATCAAGTTTAATTGAATTTTGGCCCTATATGTTTCAAATGGGTCAACTCATTAAGGGCTAATTTAGTACAATTTAATTCATTTGGATTGCAATCAATGTTTAATCAAATTCAATTGAGGTTCAAATGAGTTTAGGTATAATTGGATTGAATTACTTTTGGATTTAGCCTTTTTGAGCCCAAATGAGTTAGATTGGGTCAACTTAGCTATTAAGCCAAATTGAACTTTATTGGGTCAAATTAGGTTTAAAATCAATTGGTTTTGGTTAAGATTTGATTTACAATCAATTGGCTTGGGTTTGAGGAATTGATTTGGTTCAAGAGTTTGATTGAATTTAGGTAAATGGACCCTACTTGACCTAAGTTAGAGTCTATCCTTAGGGTTGAATCTTATGAGTCTTCTAGGTTTAAGGTTAGTGTTTTCTTAGCCACTATAAGTGTCTTAGTTCTAAGAATATCTTAGCACCTAGATGGATCCTAGGTCAAAGGAGAAGATGGTCAACCTCACTCTAAAAGTGAGATAAACAAAACTTTTTATTAGAAACAACTAGTTTAAGAACAGATTATTTTTCTTTACAATTTTTATCAAAAAACTTTTCAACAAAAAATCTTATCAATAATTTGGTCGGTTATTTCACATAGATTAATTCGCCAGAATTTATGTTGGTAATGGAATGCTTTCCTGTAATGTAGTATTTTTGATCTTTGTCAGAAGCTTTTTGGTGTTAAAAATATAAATTATAAACTTTAAGTTTTATACATGTAAACAAGGAAGCTTTAAATGATATGTATGTAATTACCCTTTATATTTTGTGCAAAGCCTTCATTAGGCTATATTCAATAATTTATGTTTTTTCTAAAAATATAATACTTCTCATAAAGCTATTTTCATTTTCCAGCTATAAATAAGAAGTTAGAGGGCAAGTTTGAGGAATAAAGATTCTTTTTCGAAGTTCTTTTGCAACAAAAAATCACAAAGTCTCACATCATGGCTCTCTCTCTCTCTCTCTCTCTCTCTCTTATATATATATATATATATATATATATATATATATATATATATATATATATATATATATATATATATCTTTTCATAGTAGACTTTACAAGTAGGATTTGGGCATCGCTCATGAAAATTGGATTCAATAACTTATTTAATTATTTTTATTTATTAACATAAAATTTATTTATTTACATTGATACATTATTTTCTACCTCTCTTACTTATTTTATGTATATCATTTAGCACTTGTGTCATTTTTAATCTCTACACATTGATCACTCGAGACCTCAAGAACTATATCTACATGAGTGCATTAGCTTATAATGAAAATCTTAGCTTTAAATACATCTTCTACTTCTTAGTCCACTTGCAATCAATGTGCATGTTAGCATGGTCTATGAGCTCCTTATTTTAGCCTTTGTCACATCTTCTCCAACATCTCTATATAAGAAGCAAAGCGCACTTGCATAAAATTGGAAATGAGCATACCCTCTCTTTCTCATCTTATAGCTAAGACATTATCTTTTTCTTTAATTCATATTCTCAAACATTTCTTGGACCTAACACAATTTATTACCATCGTATTTTTTAGTCCTACTATTTGGTCACCGCTCTCCTCTTTACATCTTAAATCCATACTTTTTATCCTCACCTTTTTCTTTTTATATATTATTATCTTACTTAATTGGTACTTATTTAATTAATTCCAAATTGTTGGATATTAATTTTAAATTTATTAAACTTATAATTTTATTTATTAATAAAATAATCACATAGAAATCCATTTAATCTTATTCATTTATAAGTTTACTTTCTAACTTATTAAAGTAATCATTTAATTACTTTAGGTGAGCAAGTTTGATCATAGATAATTCTAAGTATGCTAAGTATGTGCACATATATGAAAGCTCAACTTAATATCAATTTGTAGTATGACTAAACTAAGTTCAAGTTATGACATGCTTGACTAAAACGTGTACAATTTGTACTATGCCTCAACCCTATTTACATTCTACTAATTATTTAAGTATTTAAATAACAAATATTTAACTTGTTATATTTACTTATATAACTCCTAATTTTCAACTCACATAAAAAATATTTCTAATATTATTTTATCTAAAGTAAAATTTACCTTTATGAACCCACATTTTATTGTGATTTAAATAAATGTTATAACTAGTGTACAAGGCTTGAAGGGAAATCTTATAGTTACCATTTGCTACACCTAAAACAAGTGATACTTTGAGAAAATTAAAAAAATATACAAAAATAAATAATTTTTAATAAAAAAAATCAAATGACATTAATGGATGAAATAAATTGAATTGGAATTTGAATCATAGTAAATATTCTTTTTCTTCAATCATAGTAAAGATTCTTTACGCTATGTTTAAATAGTTTTATAATTTTTATTTGCAATAAAATTTTAGATGATTTATTTTTATTTTAAAAATAATAATAATAACACATTTTATAATTAAATATTTAAAATATAATGAATTTATATATGTATGTATATAGCATAATTAAATTTGAATTTTGAATTAAAGTAAAATATGAGTAATTAATAATCCTTATTAATTAATTCAAGTTATAATTATAAGTAATAATTAAGAAATACTTTGATTTGATTAATAACTCAAGTTATTGATATTTATTTAATTATTCAGAATATTTAAGAAAATTAACTATGCCAATCTTAAATATTAATTGATTAATTGTCTTTTATCTATATTAATCTTAATTGAAAATTTTGTGGCATTAAAGGAGTTTGTCCTTAATATCATAAAAAGTTTCACACACACTAATAATATTATTTGAGGGCATCTTATTTGATTCTTGAGATTTTTTATATGGCGCATTATGAAAGAAGAAAAATTAAGAGATTCAACCTAATTAAAATAATTATACTAGTGCAAGTAACTAAATAAATTTGGATACAATATAATAGATGCATTAGAGAAGATACCTTCTTGGTGAAATTAGGAAGAGCCTTGGGGTATAAGAGTTATCATCAAGAGATTATTTACAATTTGCTTAGATATTCTTCTTATAATAGAGGAGACCAATGACCAATTGACATCAACCTAGCTATCGATGGTGAACATCCTTGCTAACAATGGTTGGCATTGATATCATTCATGATGACTTCTATTAATGTTAAGGTTGACATTATCTATTTACTTTATTAGTAATAATGAGCATCAATATTATTGTCATTAACATACATTGACTTTGTTGGCTATAACTATTATCAACCTTGCTAGTGGCAGTGGGTATTGACATTGGTTTCAACAATGAAGTAGTCTTGAGGTAAGCTCTCCTTGAAGATTTGGAGTGGACATGAAGTAGCTTATTCATGAAGATTTTTATTGTAATAAGAATGCTAAGCATTTTATTTTATATAATTATGTGAATCTTCATGATTTTTACTTTTCATGTACATATATGATCTTCAATATTTCTCTAACTTTTAACACATTTTATGATATCTATCAATAACCATGTAATAATTCTAAGTTGTAAGGCTCCTCTTTTTAAGGAGATCTAATGAGATGTGTCAAGTTTTTAAAATCCATATACCAAAGCATCAATCTTTCTTTGAAAAATGATCAATTCTTCTCATTGGATTGATTAGCTTTTAGATGAGGAGATTTTTTTGCCATATTTTAAGGCTCTTTTTTTTTTCTTTCTAAGAGGAGTTAATCATCCTCTAAATTTGGTATAAAACATAAGAGAGATTGATATTGATGAAGTGACATGTTTTCAAAGTGGTGCAGAGGTAATGGTGAAGAAAAGTTCATCTAATAAATTTTACAGGTTATTGAAACCTAATCTTTTATATGCTTCTTCCAAAAATTTTAATATAAAATTTTATCATTTCTACTTTTTATAAGAATTTTATTTTTAAATTTCTTAATGTTAAAATTATAATATTTTTAAGTTTTATGAATTTATTTAATCAAACTAGTGATTGATAATAAAACTAGCTACCATTTTAAATTTTATTACACCAAAATATTATCATTTGGTATAGTAGAAAATTCAAGAATAGTGATTTTATTGAATTTTCTTATTTATTGATTACAAACTTTTAAAATTATGTACTACTAATTAAAAGTGGGTACAACTTTTTATACTTGTGTATATTAATGTGTAGAACCTTTAAAATACATCTAGAAGTTTTTACAAAGTTCTTTTGAAAAGAAATCTATAGTGATTGATGGTCTATAGTTCTTGCATCACTTTATTGCCATAGAGCACTCATTAATGGGTCAAATTAGATTGAACTAAAGATTCAACTAGTTTGGTTATAAACCAAGAATATGATTAGTTTAGTTAGCATTAAAAATCATTTTCACATCAAACTAGTGAAAATTGGTTTGAATAATTAGTTTATCTAACGAATCAAGGAATCAATCCTGTTTGTATAATACTAGCCAATCCAAACCTACCCAAATACCCAAATATATATATATATATATATATATATATATATATATATATATATATATATATATATATATATATATATATATATATATATATATATATATATATATATATATATATATATGCTTATTGAATTAATATGTTTATTAAATTTCAGCTTATTTCTTTCAAATTTTTGTTTGTATATGATTTTATTTAGTACTTTCTTCTATAATTTTACCAATTATTGGGTTTTTGAAATCATCAATTAGTAATAACCTCTGATACCCTAATCTAATACAAAAAAATTTATTTAATTTATATGTATAAGAATAATCAAAAAGTTGTTTTATTTTTATTTTTGATTAATATAAATAGCATATTTTAATGTTAATATATTAAGTGGGAAAGATGTTTTTATAAAATTATTATAATATTTTAATTAAAAGTGAAGATTATAAGATTTTAATTTACAATAATTTCTAAGATAATAATTTTGAAGAGTTTGAAATTATGATTAGCATAAAATATTTTTTTAAGATTTATAAAGTGTGAGATATTTTATATAAACAAATATATATATATATATATATATATATATATATATATATATATATATATATATATATATATATATATATATATATTGATATATGATATATGAATCTAGTTGATATTTGTAATTAAGTTATTTGAAGTAATGAGAATATTAACAAATTGTTAACATCTATAAAATGGTGATTAATATTTGGCTATCTTGAGAAATATTTAAAATTTTCATGTCTTATTAGTAATCAATATGTCATAGTTAAAATTTTGAGTTGATAATATAAAAAAATATTGCACTTAGTTGAAACATTATGACCTTGATCGCTTATGTATTTTGATGAATAAAAATCAAGTATTGCTTTTGGGGATTATGCCTTCTAAGATGCTTGATGCATTGAAAATGCATATATTCTAAAGCTTAGGTTATTTGAGATTTTCAATTAAGTAAAAAAACTTCTATTACTCAAGGCTTATGCCTTTTGTGGTTTTTAAATAAGTAGAGAATTTATTCATTTTAATGCTTCTAAGGTTTATTCTTTTTAAAATTTTTAAATAAATAAAAATTTTACACCTTCAAAAGCTTATACCTTATGACTTTTTTAAAATAAAAAGCAATATGAATCTTATTATATTACTATCTTCTAAGATTCTCAGAAGAAAAAATTATTTTATTTTAGCCTAATATTTATTAAGATTTGTTAGATAAGAAAAAAATTTGCACCTTCTATGCTTTAAACCTTCTGAAGATTTTTTAGATTAGAATGAAATTGGAGCTTTTGTTAGATAAGTAGAGACTTTCTCAACTACTTTTACTCTCATTGTGTTTTTATAGTGAGAACTCTATTTAGTATTAGCTTTTTATTAATGTTTCTTTATAGGTGTGCCATCTAGAAGTTTAGATTGGACACCCTTTCTTTCACTTTCCCATACAAAGTTTTTAGATAAAAAAAGATAATAAATAATTTTTTTATGATGAATTTATTGATTTTAGTATGAGGTTCAAGATAATTTAAAACAAAGACTTATATATAAAATGTAAATTTTTTACTTAACATCCAAAATATAGAAACTATATCTTTGTATATTTTTTTAAAAAAATTCAATAAAATGATGAGCTAATGAGATAAAAATTAGTTGTTAGTTATTGGAATAATACTTATAAATCTTAGAAAAATAAGATTATTTCACATACATGGCATCAAATTATTACAATTTAAAATATATGTAGTAGTAGAGTGAAAGTTTTATACCTTAGTTTTGCACAAAGATCCTTATACATACATAATAAATAAATTTTTTTAATATTTTTATGTTAAAAATCACAAAAGGAAAAAAACATTATGAGACTTGGCTATGATGAAATGATCAACTATATAAATAAAAAATTATGAAGGTATGATCAGCTCCTGAAATAGGGAAGATATGATTACAAAATTGAGAACATTAGTTTGATCTTTTATGATTATAGTAAATTTTATTCGAGAAGTAATAGAGGGTGACCATAGTGATCAAACAATGAAAGTTTGGTAATAATAGTCAGGTGATAATAGTTAGTAATAATGATCATATCTAACAATTGGGGGTGTAAATGAGTCGAGACGAGCTCGAGTTTGACAAACTCAAGCTCTACTCGACTCCTTAACCTTTGGCTCGAGCTTGTGCTATATCGGTAAGGAGAGTTGGGGGGTGGGGTGGGGAGGGAGAGAGTAAACTTACTTTCCTCAGTTGAGCATGGGAGGAGAAGGCCACAAACTCAAGAATCATAATTTAGAAAAATAGAAGGGAATTGAAAACAAAAGTATGAGTCAATCGGGTAGCATTTTGAGCCACTTGATGGGTTTCTGTTGAGTCAGATTACATCTCGAACTTGAGCTCGATTGTTTAATGAACCACAAATTGAGCTCGAATTCGAGCTTGTGGCTCAATGAGCCAAGCTCGAATTCAAGCTCATGACTCCATGAGTTGAGCTCAAGGGAGCTCAGCTCACTTACACTTCTACATACAACAAAGGCTATGCATTGATAATCAGGCTATGGTGGTTGTTGTTGATAGTTATTAGCACTGATTGTTGGATAATTTTAAAGTTTTCCATATCTCTAAGTTCTTCCCAGATTCAACTCAAGGTTCCCTTCATATGAGAAATAAGAGTTTATGTATAAATTTTGATAGTGATATTTTAAAAACATTAGCCGAAATATAAAAATATTTCATTGGATAACCCATATTATTGTTTTTTTAATCATAGGATATTATTTTAGTTTTAACACCATAATTGCTGCAAAATCGAGTGATCTTATGCTTCTTAAATTCCTCTATCGAGAAGCTCATTTTCAATACTAAAAATATAAGATTTAAATATTGTTTAATCATTCATTTAATATCATAAAATTTTAAGTATTGTTCAAGTGCTTATTTTGAATTCATTTGGATTCACATTAAATACTTTAATGCCATTAGGCTCCTCTTATCAAAATATTAAATTCAATTATAAATTTATTAAAATTAGTATTATTGCGTGCTAGAAAATCAGTTGCGGTAGAGAAAAGTTTACGCCTTAGCTTTGTTGTGGAGTTCAAACACAATAATTTGAAGAATAAGAAAACTCCATAATTTTAATGAGAAAAATCTCAAAAGAGGAAAACCACAGACCTAGCCAGAAAATCTTCCACTATGTATTTGTTTCAAGTACAAAATTTCAAGATTACGAATTGTATAAGTAGAAGTTGACAATGGAAATCTCGAATCGAATAACAAAATATATAGTCACGCGTGTAACGTGATAGTGATGATGGTGATCAACGGGGTCACCGACTAAATGAAGGGTCGTGGATGACCGGCGAAGATCGGGTGACCGACGATGGTAGTCGGCAGCGGTGACCTGCGTTGGTGGTCGGCTATGATGACCGGCGACGATGGCCGGCGATAGTGGCATGGGTGATAATCGGCTGACGAGATGATGATGAGGATCGGTAGTGGCGGCGACGGCGCGGGGTGACGGTGGCAACAACCGGTCGGCGACCATCGAGTGGTGGCACGATTGTGCTTGGAGGATTTTCAAGCTTTAGAGCTCTCTCTCCTCTCTTTTGATTGGCCTCCTCTCATGTGAAGAATGAGGGGTTATTTATAGAATGGATGAGTGACATTTTTATAAATACATGCAAAATCCATACCACTCCACTCCATCGGACAGCTCAAAATGATTCCTCTGATCATTTAATGTATTTTAAGTATTTGAATGCTGAAATGAAGTCATAATTATAAGATCTTGGGCTCGTTAGATCCGGCTCATCGAGACGCTCGATTTGACTATAAACACTCCATGTTTAAGAGCTATTTAAGGATTTAATTGATATCCCAAAGTTTCCAATAATATTTTAAGTGCTTGATTTCGACCAGTTTCAACTTAGGATCAACTTGTTTTTGATATCAAGATTCATACTTCGACTATTGGTATTTTAAGTGTCATATAAGTTGCCTCCCTACTTTTGGATGACATTATCTCAATCATCCAAAAATATATATGCTAAATACTTGACAATAGTAAATTCTTCAATGAAATTTGCAGGTCCATTAACCATATATTTTGAAAGAACAGATCTTCATGGGAGCACAAGATTATGATCACGCGGTGCGGATGATGTGCGGCGGGTAGCGGGTGCAAGATTTTGGGGTTATGGATCCATCCAGCACTTACGTCGGCGTGCTGCACACCATGGCTCGCTGCATGCATGGCGGGTCAGGCTTCGCGGTCACGGTTGGTGTGTGGCGGTCCGAACCCGGTACGCGGTACACGCGACGGGCCACATGCGGGTCGCTGACAAACTCCGCTGGCGATTTTCGATGGCGATGATTTTGACCTTTTGCCCTATGGGGTCTATAAAATACCCCAGGGTCGGAGATGACACATACCTCATATGCTCTGGTGTTCCTCTTCTTCTTAGGAGAAGGTCGTTTGGAGGCGATCAAGGCTTGCGGTACATATGTCGTGGCTCCAATTTTCCCTCGAAAGAGCCGTCAACTGGCCTCATCGGATGGACCAGGTTTGGAGGCAATCAAGGCCCATGGTACATATGTCGTGGTTCCGATTTTCCCTTGAAAGAGGCGTCAACTAGTATCGTCGGACCGACCGGGTTTGGAGGCGATCAAGGCCCGTGGTACATACGTCGTGGCTCCAATTTTCTCTCGAAAGAGGCATCAATGGTCCTCTTCGGACCGACCAGGTTCGACGGTCGGCAATGATGACCGACGACGGTGGTTAATAATGACAACGGTCAATGGTGTGAACCGGCAGAGATGGCCGACGATGGTCAGCGGCGGTGACCAGCGATGATGATGACCGACGAATAATAAAAGGCGGCCGATGGCGATGGCAGTGGTTGCGTAACGGGGCGGCCTGCATGGTAATGGGATGATAATCGACGGCAACCGGTAGTCAGCGGTGGTGATGACCGGTGGCGGGCCGACAGTGGCGACGGGCGGTGGTGGCGAGGCGGGTGGATAAACTTAACCGGATGTGTCGCAGCATGAATACGTAGCACGGGATGACCGAGGTTGGCCGATATGGGCGCCAACGACGGTGGTCAGCAATAACGGGCAATAAGTCGACGGCGGGTGACTAGTCCGTGAGCGCGGACCAACGTGATGACCGTAATGACGGTGGTCGTAGTTCCTACTTCTTCTAGAAATTGGATTTCTTGAAACTTCAATGGATGGTTCAACAATGAAAGATGCGCGATGGTAAGCGTTAATTAAGAACCGTCATTCGAGCAACTCAGAAAGTCTGATAGATAATTTCAAAGTATCATTCTTCATGATGTTACTTAATGCCGTTAACTTGCATGTGAATCCGGTGAGGATTTTTTGACTATCGAGGTTGTTTGTCAAAGTGTTACTTGATGGCGTTAACGCGAAGAGGTCGAATTGAATCCGTGGATTTTGATATCAAGGTTGTTTGTCGGAGTGTTACCGATGGCGTTAACTATGGAAGAGGTCGTGGGATGTCCACTAAGGACCTTTTGACCTATCTAGGTATAGCAAAGTGTTTGACTTCTTACGTATGGAAGAGGTCGATCAAGTCCACTTGGGATTAATCATGCCGATTGAATACACGTGAGTTGTATTTCTCAAGTGGGAGGATTAAATGAAGAAGAAATAAGCTTGTAAGAAAAATCATAAACTCATTACTTTGATAATGTGGTGATACAATATTGTCATAAGATAACTTAACAAAATGGGATATATATTTTTAGAGAGTTAACAAAGACAAGAGGTGGAGAGGAAAGACAAATAGAGTAAATTAAAGGTTGCAATATTTATGCACCAAGGATTACATATAACACTTTTGAGACCCTCATGTTCCAAATTTTAGGAAAGATTTTTCCTCACGGATCTTTGGTCATAGCTTGCGGTTGGTCATCGATAGCGAAGTGGGAGCAAGTCTTTTACGCAAAGCCCTCGAGGTACTTCTTTATCTTGAAGATTAAAATTCTTGATGTTAAAGGATCAAGGCGTGGTTGAGCTTTAAGGTAACATGATTGTCTATTAATTTTGTTTTCTAACCAATGGGAGTTTAATATTTCATCTTAAGATGATGAGTGGCTGCAAAGATTGATTGGAGGGTCTTCCAAAGATAGCATTGTATGAATTTGAACTTGACCACTATGAATTGAGAGTGAGACTTGTTGAGAAAATTCTCCAGAATAACGGAAAGGTGATTGTCCCCTCCACTTGCAGGCGATTATCAAACCATATAATGGTCTGCTGGGTTGAAGTTTTTCCTTAACGCCCATGCTAAGAAAGGTGGAGTAAAATAAAATATCAGAACTCCCATTATCAATCAAAATTCTTAACAACATAATAGGGTCACCAATCCCTTGATGACAAGAGGATCTTGATGTGGAACTTGGACTCCTTCCAAGTCCGAGTCATTAAAAGTGATGAGATGATTAATACAAGATTTTTTAACTCCGACTCTTCAAAGGTGGCGATGAAGACTTGATTAGATAGTAGTGGCCCACTTGCAATCATTTCAATTTCTCCAACTATTTGGCGGTTATTGTGTTGTTTCTGTGATGATTGTCCTGGTTGCCCCCCAGTTGGAGCTATGTTTGTTTGAGTTGATTGGTTTTGCACAAATTGACATAGATATCCCTGTTGAATGAGCCTCTCAATATCTTCTTTAAGTTGTTTTTACATGCCTAGTATGTCCATGACTTTGATGGAATATTGCTCACGATTTTTTGAATTTGGTTTCAATGGATGTGGCCACTTGATGGTCTCTTCATCTCGAATGGTCAACAAGATGTTAACATGAGATGTGTTCAGTGGCGTGTATTCCAGTTGTGGTTTGCGTCGTTGATGTGTGGCTCGTGGTGGGAGATCACGCCTTGTTGCTTCTTCGATGATTGTTGATGTGTTTCTAGAGCACTCTTATGTTTTCTGGATTGTTCAAATTATTTTTGCATTAATAGCCTCATCGGTAAAATTTGTGCTTCCACGGTGAACCAAGTCGGTATATGAGCGACCGTATCTTATTAGATGAGTAGAAAGGCCCAAGATGGAGCCTCCAAGAAAACTCCTCTCGAATTTGAGTCCCCGGTATTTTGGAAAGGAAGAATCTCACGAAGTATTCTTTAAGTGATTCACCCTCATTTTGATGAATGCGAAGAGATGGGAGGAATCTTTAATGATCCTCCGGTTTACAATGAAGCTCTACAAAAATCTTGAGTTCATCAAAGGTATGGATTCCCTTGGAAGGGAGTAAAAGTCGAGCTTGCCCGGGTGCGAAAGACCGACAAAGCGAGGAGCTCGTTGGATATGCATGATGGTCTGTAATGAGATGTGTTCATAGGTGGTTGCCCCATCATAAGAGTCAATGCTGAAGCTTGAAGAATGGGATGTTGAAGAATAGCTTCACCTAAAGGTGAAGGTTCCTCGTAGCCACGGTGAGGGGGAAGATGATTTATATCTTTAAGGTGAAATTCATCTTACATTAAGCATTATAATTCTACACGTATAACGTGACGGGTGGAGTCAATGGGATGAGAATGTGCCAAGCTACCAGTAATAATTGGTGGATTATTGGTGGTTGCGTGATGGATGAGTAGAAGCCCAGTCTCAGGAGATCGACATGCAGGCGGAGGAACTTGGTGTCAAGGGAGATTAGTATTTTGACCTCCCACTATCGATCTTGGGGAGATGTGTTTTGTATGGTACTATCGTGTTCCTCGTAAAAGTCATCATCTCATTTTGAGACTCTTCCATTCCGATCTTCTAAAGAGATTCTTCGCCTTCGACAAGGTCCTTTAGGAGGAAGTGAGGCGAGCTTATCCTTGGTTCAAGTATTGAATATTAAATCACTATTAATTGATGTTTGGTGAGTTTCTTCCTGCTTAACATTACTATATGTGAGAAAGTTTTACTTTTTATGAAGTTCAACACAGATGTTTGAAGAATTAATAAAAACCCACGTGGAAAAATCAAAAGAGGAAAAAATCACGGGCTAGGTAAAATCTTCCACTATGTATCTGTTTCAGAGTACAAAAGTTTCCCGATAACGGGATTACAGAATTGTATACGAGAAGGGTTTACAATGGGAATATCAGAATCAAACAACTATATATAAATTGTTATGATTGCGGTGGTAGTAGATGATGGTGAAGCGGAGGTCGGCCAGCGATGAAGGTTGCGTGGTGATGGCCGGCGATGGCGGCGATGGTTGTGGCGGTGGCAAACGATAGTAGTTGGTGGTGATGGCGTCGGTGGTCGATGATAGCGGCGATGATGGCGGCGTGATGTCGGCGGTGAAGGCAACGATGGGATCGGATGGCGGGTGGCGGTGGCGATGGTTGGCAATACGGTAATTGACGGCGTAGTGCGTACATGTGGAGGTTTTAAACTTTAAAGCTCTCTCTCTTTTGTTTGGCCTCCTGTGAAGAATGATGTATTTATAGATTGGAGGTAATTTAAATACATGCAAAACCCGTACTCCATCTGACTCAAAATGATTCCGATTTGATGTATTTTAAGTATTTGAATGCTCAAATGAAGTCGAATTATGAGATCTTGGGCTCTCGTCGACGCTCGATTGATTTATTGCTCCATTTATTTAAGAGCTATTTAGATTTAATTGATATCTCAAAGTTTAATGATATTTTAAGTGTTTGATCTCGATTTAACTTAGGATCAACAACTTTTGGCAAGATTCTTTGATTAGTGGTATTTTAAGTATCATATCAAGTATTTAGATATTTTAGAATTTAATTCAAAATGATTTTATTATTATTATTATTATTATTATTATTATTATTATTATTATTATTATTATTATTATGCATCATTAAATGTTAATATTTAAATAAATTTAGTATCAAATGACATTGAATAAAATAATAATTATCAAAATAATTTTAAAAAAAAAATTAATATTCTCACCATGATTTCGTCCCATAAAGTGACTCTGGGAATCCCAAGTTGACAGCAACTCACTTGTGGCCAGAGACGGCCGCCAATAACATGAAATTCTGATACCGGAATATTATTATTTTTTAATTTCTACGGATATAGAAATAATAACTCCATGTTTAAGAATACAAAGCATATTCTTATCCGGATTTTAATAAAAAACCATGAAATAATTGAAGGCGCAGAAAGTCAGAAGCTGAAACGATGAAGAATGGATAAAGTAATCTCTTCGAATATAATTATATGATAGATTTGAATATTAAAGATTTGAAAAATTCATGCCAAAATATTGGGATTAAAGTTTTTTATATTATAGTTATGTTTTAAATGTTATTTTAAAATCAAAATTTTAATAGAATGAGAGAAAGCTTTGTACTCTCTCACTAATCTTTGCTTTGTATGTTTATCAGAGAAGCGCAAGTCTTTTTCACCATGTATTAAAGTTTTTAGCATGCTTTGTATTTATCTCAATTTTGGATTTTATGTCTTATAATTACTTTAATGTAAAACATATACTCATTATATACATTTCTTAGAAATATATGCAAAAGTTCATTTTAGGTTTGAATGTGATTCAAATAAGATTTGAACATGATTTATCTGTTACATATTTAATAGAGTGCATTCTAACAATCTTAATAACATATAATACAAGATTGATGTAGTAGAGCACGTATAATCACAATAGTTGTAACATAATAAATTATAATATAGATGCAATAAAATATAATACATCAACTATAACATAATAGTTATCATAATATCTTTGACACAACAAATTATATGATATATATGCAACTAGGGGTGTAATGAGCTAAGTAGCTTGCTAATCGGCTCGAGCTAGACTCATTTATGAGCTCGTGAGTTTAGCTTGTCGAGCCATGAGCTCGAGCTTGAGCATAGTACTTGACTCATTAAGTAATCGAACTTGAGCTCAAGGTTCGGCGGACTTAACTTGAGTACTCATTTAGTCGTTCAAATAGGTTAACTGTGCATCTGACCCTCGTAATAACAATATAGGTTGACCCACAATCCACAAAAAATATTGTGCATACGAAGTTTCAAGAAACCCTAGATTGCATAGGCTCCTCCATCTACAGCTCTCTGTCCCCTGCTCTATACATCTCCGATGTTTCATCTCCAATGCTCCATATCCATTGTCACTCATCCACCTTCATTGTTTTACTTCTCGACTCTCTAAACGGAGGTAAACTCTCTCTCTCTCTCTCTCTCTCATGCATGCGACAAACATATCTCATGAATCGAGCTCACAAGTCGAGCTCAAGTTCATCGTTTTTCAAATGTGTTGAGTTTAAGATGGAACTCTAGTCGAATGCTAGTTGTTCAAGTCAAGCTCAAGTTTGATGTGACTCAAACTCAACTTGATTTGTTTACACTTTTAGTTGCAACTATAATATAATAGAATTCAATCTATCAACTATATCACAATAGAAAGAACTCTAACATTTATATTGTATCATAGAGCAATCATCATAGCTATGATGCAACATATCCAAATATAAACCATCTATCAAAGACTAGGTGTTTATAACATACATTTATACAAATGGATTAAAACAATAATATTTTAAGAATAGTTTAATTATATTTGAATATACTTATGGATTTGCATTATTATAAATTAAATTCATACATAAATGATTTTTATAAATTTGTATACAATCAAGTATATCTTTATAAAAATCTTTATAATTAGCTAGATTATGTGTTAAACTACATATACTCCACATTGTCCATTAAAATACAATAAAATTCACTTATCAAACTATACATAACAATAATTTGAATAAACTTTTTAATCAAAATTTAAATGGCTTACTTGATTGCAAATCTTAAAACCCCATCTATTCTTCTTTCTTCTAAAACCTCAAGTGATATTCTTTGGGAGAGGTAGATATCACTTTTATAATACATATCATAGTTATATTTATCACTTTAGACAAGGCTATCACTTTCAAGTTTTTTCTATAAATAGATTCAGAAGAGAACAATTCATCCCTATTATCAAATAACCCTAATACCTCAATCAACATTAGAGCACTTAAAAACAAACTCATTGCTTGCTACAAGGTTTGCTTTGAGATACAAGAGGGATTTGAATCAAATAATGTCATGACTTTTACAAACAGTGAGATCTCTCACATCTCATCAAATATATTTTATTATAATTAATTAAAAAATATATGAATTCTACATTAACCTATAACTAAAAAATTCTTTATTTTCTCTTATATTAATTCACATATTGACTTGTTCATGCAACTTATAGGAGTTCTTCCTTTTTTACTTCATCATATATGGAGAAATAATTTATAGTATTTATGAAATAATTTATTATACATAATGATGCATAAATTCATAAGCTTTTTAGTAGAAATATGTTTATTTTCTTATTGGGTAATATAAAAAAGTAAAAATAAAATAAATATTTAAGTTAGTGTAATACAAAGACTCGATAAATTTATAGAACTTTACCTATGATAAAGTAAATAAATGTTATCATATTATATTATCATATTATAAGAGTATTCAACTATTGGAAGGAACGACAATATGCTTTCATTGCCAACTATTATCTATATAACTTTAGAGTTATCAACAAATTCTGACATCTAAGGTTTGAAAGAAGATAAGTGTTCATTATCAATCAAACTGAGAGAATTAATGACACATGAATATATGACAATATGATTCATTTCTAATAAATATATAAAATTTTCATTCAAATATTTCTCACTCTAATGTTTTTTTTTCTTTCAAATACTAATATCTTTACATCACTCATACATATAATAACTCCAATTAGACTAAAATCTTTTGGGTTCTCAAACTTTGTATTTGTCACCATTCATAATCAAACCAAGTGAATGACTAAGTCACTAGTAAGCACCTCTTGTTTCTCTTCAATCCACTCTTACTCTGCCTTATGCAAAAGTGTTGAATAAAATTGGTTAGAGTATCAATTTTTTTCTTAATCTTATTTGATTATTTTCTAACCTAATCTAGTCTCTTCTCAATTTCTTCGTAATAATAAAACGTTGCTTTATATCTATAACTTATAGAGTATTATGCTTTTATGACCTTATTATTTTCTTAAATGAGGGTGTTATCTTTCTATTTGATAACTCTAATTGGGATAAACTTAGTAGGATTGTGTACAATAAACTAATAATAGTTCTTTATTAATTCTATGCACTAATGTTGGATGAACATTTACTCATAAGAATAAGTTGGGAGTAAATAATTCACTATATAAATAAAAATGCTTCTCTTAAATTATAAATTCATCCAAATTCATTTTTTTTGTTTATTAACATTAACTAGAATTTTTTGCCTGGAACCTTATTTCTCTTCTAGCTTAGTGTATTTGAAATTCTTTCTACAATGAACTATGTGCATACATTCTATTAGGTTCAAGTATTATTTATCAATATATTGGTCTCAAGTTCATTATATCCCTCTTCATCCTTCATAGAGTTCTCTCCCATGGCATCCCATCTTCAAGTAATTCAAATATCTTATCAAAAATAGTAATGTATTTGCTATAGTTGAATAGAACACTACATATAAATAAATATAATCAATGCATTCAAACATCATCCCTCTCAGTGCACACTAAGAATGCTTTAAGTTTGCATTCTTAAGATTTTTAGTCACTACTTAGATAATTGTTTTATAACATACTCCTACTCATCTTATATAATTCATTCTTAGGTAGGTATTCTTCAAACCTAAGACCAATGATTAATGTGAACTTAACAATACTAAATATCATGTCTTTTGCTTGAAATATTAAACATAGATCCCTTACTCTTATACTCACTAACTATCCTCAGTAATAGTTGGTGAATTAAGGCCCCAAAGAACTACAAATCAAAACACTTGAAGAATTGACTAAAAGGGAAAGATTGAGCATTGATAATAAGGTTGTACTTTCAAAGTATTTAATGTTTATCTTCATCGCTCCCCAACTCTATTTATGACTAGAACTATACAATATATGATTAAAGCAAATATCTACAAGTATTGTAAAATAACTTAAATGAGTTAATTTTTAAAAAGATAGTAAATGTAAGACAATATATTTAGAATCATGTTTAAAATATCACCAAACCTTACTTAAACTTTGATCAAATCTTAATTTTTAAAATGATATTAAATGTAAAATAATATTTTTATAATCATGTTTAAAATCTCTTCAAACATTATTTAAACTTTGATAAAATCTTATTTCACCCATGAATGAATCTTATTCAACAATGTTTGAATCTTATCTGATCCTTGATTTAACATTATTTCAAACATATTAAAATCATCTTAAATCATGTTTAAATTATGTTAAGAGTCTTGATTGAACCTTATTCAAACTTTATTCAAACATCGATTAAACATGTTCAAATCCAATTCCAAGTATATCTAAACCCTATTAATTCATGGTTGAACTTTATTTGAATCTTGTTTGAACATTCCTTGCTTGAACTTGTTCAAACTTTATTTTAGCCATATTTAAACAATGTTAAGCTATGTTTGGACTTTTCTCAAACCTCCATATTCAACAAATCTTCAAACCATATTTCAATTGTGTTTAAATCTTTTTAAATTTTGTTTGAATCGTATTTTAATTTTATTTGACTTTATTTAAACTATCTTTAAATCTTATTCAAACATGCTTTGAATATTATTTAAACCTTGTTGATAAGCATGCATATTATTTGAATTAGATTTGATCATCTATAATTTGACCAAGGTTTGACAATAGTTCAACACGTTTGTAGCTAGTAATGTTTATCACATATTGAGTTTAGAGTTAATAGTGCAAAATATTTTTTTTTCTAACTTAATGACTAAGTATATAACACCATCAGCCTTAAGTAGTTAGCCGAAGATGGAGAAATAGACTTTTCCTAAGAACTTGTACAAACCAATCACATGTGAGTGCCAATTGATGAGAAATGATGTAGTAGCTTCTTGTTTGAAAATTTACATGAAGACTTGTAAGTGGATTTTAATTTCTATTTCTATCAAGTGAGGGCATTTTCTTCCTAACTAAACTTTTATATTTTTCTAAGAAAATAAGTAGCAAGTATATCCAATTTCAGGTATATTGAGCCATTTAATATCAATTTTCATCCACTTATATATAATATAATTAGTTATTACTAATGGCACAAATAAATTAATTTTATTACATGATTTGTATCAGATAGTATACTACATATCTTAATTCACCCCCTTCTTAATTATATCATTCAATTGATATTAGAGCATATACTTAATTTAAAGGTTTAAAAATAGGTCTTCGTGGGATACTTTGGAAATCATTTTTAGAATATTTGTCTTTCAATATAGTTTTTCTATTTAATTTTAATAGGTAAGATAACGATAAAAATTCAATATCAAAACTCTTATCATATAAATGCCTTCTTAAATTTTTTTATGGTAGCATGTGATACTAAGATAATGTGTTCTAAATATGTGACTAAAGATAAATCTAAGTTTATAATGATTAAAGTTAGGGATAATGAAAATGTAATGCTACATGACAATACTATAAAATAATAATCAAAATAAAAAATATTAATAAGAGTAACTATTTTAATATTAAAAGGGTCATTTTAGTAGAGGGCATCCTTACATTATTAGCCATTTATATGATAAGAGTTTTGATATTGAATTTTTATCTTTATCTTACCTATTAAAATTAAATAGAAAACTATTGAAAGACAAATATTCTAAAAATGTATACATACTTGATACTGATAATAGTAGTGAAAATATTTAATTAAAGAACTTAAAAACCACACTTAAATAAACCTAGATTTATAGTATTTTTGAGACAAACTTTTGATTATAAACATTGGAAAAATAGCTTTTGAAAAAGTTACTGTGAAAATATATTTTTTTTTGAAAAATTTATGACACCATACTCTAACAATTCTAATTCAAAATAGCTTTTTCACCAAATTTTTTTTGAAAAATAAACCAAAATGTTGGTAGACAAATACTTTGCTTTTTGACTAAAAAAAAAGCATAAAAAGTCAAATTATTAGAAGTATTCTTAAATGATTATTTATTTTATGCAATTCTAAACCATTATAAATTCAATACATGGACTTACTTTAACTAATTGGTATTGTCAAAGTGGCAAGTCATATAGCTTCATTATTATAAATGGTAACTTTAGATTTTATAGGTATAAACTTTAGCACATAAAATTGAATTTTTTAATGAATTCAAAAGAATGTATTCTCTAATTCAAACAAATCATAATAATCATGATGATCTATTTAAAAATTTAAAAAATTAAACCTTTCAAGAACTAGAAATAAAAGTTTTTTAAAACTAGAAAAAAAAATTCTTACTCTTAAGACACCAACAAATAAAATAGTTAAGAAAAAGAACATGAATTTAATTAAGACACTATAATCTATATTGCATGGATCTAAATTACTTAACTATAGGCCACGAACAAAACTTATTATGTATTAAATAAAGTAAATTCATGATCAACATAAAATAAAATGCAATAGGAAATACTTAAGAGTAGATGATAAATTTATCACACCTTCATGGATTTGAGTAAGAATGCTTGCATTAAAAAAAATTAAAATCAACTTAAAGATTCTAAGCATAGTTTGATAAAGCAAATATTTATATAATATTCAAACATATGAAAATAATATTCAATATAATAATTCAATATATAAGTCTTAAGCATATAATATTTGATGAATCCTTTATTAAAAAAAACCACTAACATGCATATTTATAATCACCCAAAAAAAAAGGACATTTACATACATAGCACACCATTCTCATGCATTTACATGTCTATCATCTCCATTTTAATATTTATGCATCTTTTCTATGTTTAAAAAATTGCATTTCTCTTTAAAAAAGATTTATAAAGATGCTATTTTTGATATAATATAAAAAAATTATATGTTAGATATATATATATATATATATATATATATATATATATATATATATATATATCAAAATTTAGATAGGTAAATATATAAAAATTGTACGTTTTATATGTAAATGCCCCCAAAAGAAAAATTATAATGACCCTAACTCCCAAACGATCTCAAAGCCATAAGTTCGGATAAAGGTGGGCCGTGGGCCCAACTAACCTCCAATGCCTTAGTTATCTTATCCTGTCCTTCTCTGCCCTTTTCGTTGTTCTTATACGATAGCGCGGACCACCAGAAGCTGGACGTGTGGCTTTGGTTGGAGGAATAAGTCATTCATTTTTGTTTTCTTGGTTGGAATTGAGCGAAGCATCTGCATCTTTAATAGCATCTTTAATAATAATAATAATATAAAAAAAAGCTGATGTGTGTTTAATATATTTATTTTAGAGAAATTTATAGCACACAATTCTTATGAATTGCCATATATAACCCCTAGAATTTTATATTTACAGATATAATACTTTTTCTTTATATGAAAATGGGTATTTCACTTAAAAAATTAGATGATATTGTTATTTTTGATATAAAATTAAAAATTTTAATTATATTTATGTAAATATGAAAGTTTAAATACTAAATATATAAATAAATAAAAAGGAGAATTTATGTGTTAGGTATGTAAATTCTTCTAATTTTTATAAAAATTGTAGTCTTTTTCATATCACTTTCACAAATGAGCCACTTAATACTTTTTTAATATATAAGTATGCACTTATTCAGTTCTTATGTTTAAGGAGTGATATTTTTTATCGCGAAGATGCATTAACCCAAAGTTCTTTGAATAATATAATAATAACTCAATGTTTTTGAATGGGCATTATAAGGAGGATGAAATTATAATATGACCAATCATAAATTTTGATAATGAAATATATGCCTCAAAAATTTATGTTTGTGCACATATTTGTTTAGATTGATAGATAAAAAAAGTAAAATAATCTCTGAATGATATGTGCATCCTTATAAATTGTGATGCATCACATTGAGTTAATAGACATAAAAATTATCTAAATTAAACGTTTGAATACATTGAGTTGGTTTTTTATTTATTTATGGAAATTGAGGAAATTAATGATAATGTAAAAGGTCTTATGGATTATACTATATGCATGGTCCCAAGAATATAAGAAAAATTAAATGTCTAGACTGACAAAATTAAGGTGAAGTAGCTCGAAAAGCATCTTTCTTATGTGCATAATTTGAGGGCATAGGGGGTGATAATAATGTTATTATTATTGACAATGATGGGGGCATGATTATGTTGACCTATAAGTAATTTACATATGTTTAATTAATCAAATTAAATTTAAATCAGCATAAATGAAATTAAATATCATCTGTTAAAAATTGATAGTTGAATTTTAGTAAAATTAAATTTGAGATTACATAATTGATATGTGATTAATTTATTGTAAAAATCTTCCTAAAAAGAAATCGGCACACTAAACTTGTCAAGTTAGTCGTTTCTCAAAGTTCATAGCTATTATCATTTAAGTGTGGAAAGTATAATGTAATAAGGAAGAAATATGCAAAGAAGTGTGTAGAAATTATATATATATATATATATATATATATATATATATATATATATATATATATATATATATATATATATATATATATATATATATATATATATATATATATATATATATATATATATATATATATATGTGTGTGTGTGTGTGTGTGTTGTTTCTTTACAAATATAACCATCTGATGCAAATAAATTATTAAATATCATATGCCAAAATGCTACCAAAATTTTATCAAATATTTGGGACTTAAACTATAAAAAGAAAAAAAAATAGATTTAACATTAAATTAAATATTAAATATAAAATATAAACTCTTAAAAAAATTAATTTATAATTAAATTTGAAGGAGCTCAGTAAATATTAATATCATATAAGAGTAAATTAAGTAAAAAAATGAGTTCATTCACTTAATTTATCACCAAAAATGAAGGTTGAGTCTATTGCTTCATAGATTAAAATAAATGAGGATATTCAAGTCAAATGCAAATGAAACTTGAGGAGGATAATACCAAACTCATAAGAAACTTATAATAAATTTGAAGTTTAATCTTGAAGTAAAAAAATGGAACATTATGTGGAGTTAAGGATAAATCCATATTGGATTTGATATCTTTTATGTGAGCAAGCTTCTCTTTGAATATCCAAAGTGTTAAATTTATGAACAAGTAATCAATATGAATAATATCAATTGAGCACTTGAATAATCATGTTTGATGTCAAATGATGTAAGGATCTCAATTGAATACCAAATGATAAATGATTGGCGGTAAATCTAAATGTCCAATTTCAAATTGAGAATAAAAATATGCAAGAAATTTGGTAGCTTTCTTACAAGCACAAATTCAATTAGGCAACTCATGACCAACCATGAATGTAGCCTTTGAAAGAACCATTTGGATGTTGCATTTAAAATCAAATTTGAAACACATGAGACTTATAATGTATCTAAGTGCTTATCTTCAAAATTAATGGGATCCAAATGAAATTCATAAGAGGACTTACAATGTAGGTAACTAGCTCATCAATGAGCATATACAAAGTCTTTCAATAATCACTTAAGTTATATTGCATGATATGTTGGGTGAATCAAAAGCAACTCATGTAATTTGAGTTAGGTTTGCGATAAGCTAAAAAGTGCATTAATATGAATGAGCCAATTATCACCGAAAGACAAGATTTCAATAATTATGAATGAAACATAAATAATGAGCATATTTTTATATTATTAAATAGAACCAAAATGGTAATTTGCCACCAAATCTATAATTTTTTGTACAAGCAGACAGAAGATGACACTAAATTAAATTCTGCATGAATGAAATTTCCTTCAATCCAAAAAATTGAAAATTCTCATTATAATTATGATTTTCAAAATTAATGATTTCATTGATTAGATAAAATTATCTAAGTTAAAAATACATGTATGTGCTCGGACATAGAAATTTAAAGTGTAAATTTTAATGTTTGAAAAGGTTGCGTAGGCTAAGTTGAGATTAAATAAATATGAAATTAATCTCATAATTTAGAAATAAAATTACCTAAATTACTAAATATCTACATGGGTCTTGACACTTATATCAAGCACCTAAGCTTAGTGTCTGAGGATGCTGAGTGGGTTTAAAAAAAAGAATGATAAAATCAATTCAATCATTTATGACTATATACATGCAAACTGATGAATGTCTCCATATGCTAATTCAAGATAATGAAAATATATAAGTATTTAGTTCCATAGAATATGATCATAGTAGGCCTAATTCTCTATGTTTGAAATAGAGTTGATAAGGTATACTAAATGATCAACTTCTAAATGAACTTAAATTACATTAGATCATAAGACCCAATCCTCTATATTTGCAATAAAGTTGACAAGGTCCATTATGATATCAATTTTCTAAATAATTTAAATTACACATAAGTTATAGACCTGATCCTGTACTAGCAAATAAGTAGTTGACAAGGTCTGATGATGGCTGTATTGAATAGAGATTTCAATCGGAGGGGATTACTATTATTTAGATTTTTAAATTATTGTATCTCAAATTCAAATTTATAAATACAAGTTTTAGACACGATCCTCTACTAACAAAATAGATGGTCTACACTCGATGATGATCAAAAAAATCTCAATTGGAGGGGATATTATCATCAAAAGATACTTGAGCTCTACACTAATTCATTATAAAACTAAATTTCAACTAAGTAAATATGTGAACTAAAAAAATTTATTATTTAAATGCTTAATGCAAATAATTCATCCACCCATCCATTTCATTGGGGATGTGATTAAGAAAACTCTACAAAGAAGTTAATGTCAAGTCAAATAAATCACTATATTCAAACTCAAATAATCTCATGCGAGTAAGGACATGGTCCGTGCCCTCTATCCGCATGGTTTGGCCAGTAGGCTCCATATATGATATGGTTACGACCAGGGTCCTCTGATCGAGTGGTTGCCACCAAATGACACCATTATATTATGTCACGACTATAGCCCATATGTTTCTCAATGACACCCTTTGAGTTATGAATCATAGGGTATATTTGATAGGCACAAATAACTTTTGTCAGCTAAGGTGGACTTAAATTTATCTCGTTAGACAAACACCACATAAAGTCTACAAGGATTACTTGAACAAGGTAACTCATGGTCACGATAGGATCCTTCGAGGTTGACTACCTCCTCACTAGGTAGGACCATGATACTTCGATGACAAAACCCAGGATCACCATCATTCCACCAATCATATGCTTTAAGTTAAAATGATGAATTTCATAAATTAATAATTTTATACTCGACATGTTGCTACCATATACTACACATTTATTGATCTAACGACTAGCCTTAATCGAAAGTTCTCTATCAATATTGAGCGGGGTAATTAACTATAGGTGCTTGCACCTATAGGAAACCTGGAACCAGATTTAAAATCCTCACAAAATGAGGACAAAATATCTAGGTAGTGTCTTTTATACTATTCCATCTGCCTTCTAAAAATTTCACGACCTTAAATCGTACTCTCTTCATCGAGAGGTCGGTGGTGAATTTTTGGAGCCCACAGATTTCTAGCCACTCCACTGGGGACTGGTTTCTGTTTCCATCATTTGCTAGTTAAATTTGGAGTATAGTAGTGGCGGAGTATAAGTAATCAAAATTGAAATTTAGTTATAAAATAAAATTCTAATGAACATAATTGTTTTATTTTCTTGAAATTTTCTTTTGAATATGGTATTTTATTCTATTGTATCTCTGCATTTTGAAAGTATAGAGTAGAATATTTATTAATTTTTTATCTTTCACTTATGCAAATGGATCTTCAGAATACTCCCATTCTTGTGAAGTTGAGTCGTGGGTCTAACATCCATTTGGCTAACTATCATCAACACTGGAGACACTGGAGCTACTATTCAATTTGGTAGTGTGGACTTTTGAGCAATTGCAGCCAAAGATAATGTTACATCAATCCTGGATATATCTGCATGTCGTACACATCAGCCCGTGCAACAAAGAAAATTTACTAAAATAGTTACTGCCGAAGCTCCCCAAAAGAGAGCTTCTATATTTCAAAGATTGGGATATTCTGACACTCTGAATATAAAGAGAGTTGTTGTGCAGAAGGTCTCAATCATGCCTGTAAACACCACTCTGCTAAATGAACCTTTCGTACCAGGAAAGAATGATCATGAAGTTTCCTCGTCTGGAGGAAAATTAACAAGAAGGTAGAGAAGAAGGATGAATAGCAAACTACGAGCTCAAGAACTGTTGTCAGAACAACATACTATGACATTAGCCTCAGAACCAAAAGTGAGTATTCTCACCCATAATAAATTAGAGAACCTGAAGTGGGTAAAGAGGAATAGCTCTACTGGTGAGCTGAAGCAATCTTTTGGGACCAATAGTTGCATCAAGCTCCAGTTTCCCAAAAGAAAAATCCTAAAACCTTATCTGCTAGAATGCAAGTGCTGAAGGTTGCCAAGGAAACAGGCCTAATGGAAAGAAGAGTCCAAAGGCTTGTGATAATCGAAGCTGATAATGTTTCATCTTATAGACTACCACCTGTTGTGAGAGCCCATGATCGATTCAAGCAAATCCCATATGGTGAGCATCGAAGCGTGACACCCCGACTATATATCTAGAATCTGCTTTCGAAAGGTCCCGACGGAAGGGCAATCAAACTTGGAGACCAAGGCCTCGAAGAGAAACTATTAAAAATAAAGGAAAAGGGGTGACATCTAGTTCACACTCCTAGAAATCTGCCAATGATAAGAACCAAAAAAATGGGTTCAAAAAAAGAAATCTTCTGATGATGAATTATAGGATGGTCGACATCCAGGTGAACATTCGAGGGAATCCTATCATCAGTCAACTGAATCTCCACACTAGAAAGTTGACTTTAATCGTAGCCCTCTTGTTGAAGAGAGGTTTGTCTCAAATATAGAGCCAAAAATTCATTGAAGGAGACATTCTGAAGTCAGATTACAAGAAGATGAAGAATATGATGATGATACTATAGAAGTGGAAGTAGTGTATGTGGTACAACACATCAGAGAACCATCAAGTGCACGATAGCACCAACATAGACGGCGTGAAGATGCACCTCCTATTCATATTGAAGAACCAGCTCTTAAGCAACGAAGGGGGAGCTTCAAGCACGTCCTCAGGTGATGAAGAGGAAGAAGAACTAAAAAGAGAAGAAGATAACTCTTTCTTTGCCGACACTACCACGTTAACCCAAATATAGAAATGAATGCAACGATGGATGAAGGCAAAGGATAAGGAGATCATCCAATTAAATGCAAAGATGAATGAAATGATGGCACAAATGAATGTGATGCTATAGATGATGCAGAAAAATGCAGCAGCAGTGTCATCATCTATTCCACCTATCAACCATCTGACAGCTAATGCTACACCTGCTGATCCACTAGCTGACTCAGTGCTTCAAGCTTCCAGAGCATAATGCACCTGAGGGGAGAAATAAAGTCAATCAACTAGCTCCTCAACCCATCCCTCAAGATGGATCTAACATATCTGAGCCCATGATAGCAGCTCAATTGGAAACAATTATAAGTGAAAAGATCAAAGCTGACATTGCCGCTGATCAGGCCAAAAATTTGGTAAGAAAAGTTCGTCCATACCCGGTAGAGTACAATCAAGTGCCATACCCTAAGGGTTATTCGGTGCCTAAATTCAATACATTCAATGGCACTGAAAACTTGAGACAACACCTGACGCAATTCAAAGCAACATGTGGCAATACATGAGGCAATGATGCACTACTATTTCAGCTAGTTCATTAATAGTTTAACCTCAATTATTTTTGAATGGTACACTGAATTTCCTAATGACTAGATCAAGACTTTTGCTGAATTAGAGACGATGTTCATCAAGAGATTTTCCAGTGCAACTGAGAGGGTTACAATTGCTGACCTCGCCTTAGAATAAAGAAGAAAAGTCGAGTCAGTGACTAAATATATTTCACGTTGGTGAAATATGAGCATGAAATGTGAACAACAGCTAGAAGAGGAACATGCAATCCTATTAGTGATGGTAACAATGACGATAAGATGACACCATATCTATGCATGACCTCTGTCTCAACATTTCAAGAGTTATTGGTCCGAGTGGAAAAAGTTTGAAAAGTTGAATTACTTAAAACTTAAGGTTCACTCAGAAAAGATAAATAAAAATAAATTCTCAGACACAAGGAGAAATGACTCTCACAAAACCTCCTATAGCGGAAAGAGAACAACTTTGATAAAGGAAAATAGCCTTATAAAGGGGAAAGAAATCAGTTAACTCTCAATCAAAGCAATTAATGAGAGATGATGAGCGAGTGCACTCATCTTTAAAAGACAAAATGAGTAAGGAATACTCTTTCAAGAAGAAGAGTGTGGCTAAGTTATTCCACCAAGCACTTAAAGAAGGATTAAAATTACCATAATCTAAAAGACCCAAAGAGTTATGCCAAACTAATAATCCAAAATATATCCATATCATCAAGTAATTAGCCACCCAATTGAAGATTACTATATTTTTATGGATTGGATGGGGAGAAAATATAGAAAGGGTGAATTCACACTATCTAATAGTGTTCTTGTTCATCTTAAAAGAGAATTTATCAGAGTGGTTATGTCCACTTCAATTCCATTGATGAAAGAGAAGGAAAAAGGAAAAGCAATGACAAGATACAATAGTCTCTAAGATTGTGAAAATGAAATATAACTAGTATTAAGTGGAAATCACCACTTGAACCTATATTGGACTTAAAAGAAATGCTTAAATCATTTTAGCTTCTGGCATTTTGATAAGGATACTTTATCACACCATGATGAGAAGTCTGCTAAATGTAGGCCTCATAAGTCAAAGAAGTCGGCTAAGAAAAAGAAGATTAAGAAGAGAACTATAATTCAAAAGATCATCAATAATCTAGAGGATTATCATCAACTGATGAGACAGACTACCAAACTTGCTGATTACATGTTTAGACTTCAGATCACTAGGTCAAATGAAGAAGAAAATAATGATAAAGACTTGCTTCCTAGAGAGATATGTAGAGCTATTTCGATGGTGTCGAGCAGTCCCCAATATGATCCATGCCTGGATAATTGGAATCAAACAACTTTGAAAAATGCAAAATACAAGAATGAATTCAAGAATTTTTTCTTGCCAAGCAAGAGAATTCCTAAGCCTATGACATCAAAGTCGTGCTTGTTGGTACGATAGACAGAAGATAGTTCAGAAGAAGACTTATGTTTTCCTAATGAAGATGAGTCTAAGCCTTCAAAGACATCCCAAATGAGACGCCTGAATCTTGGTAGTGACTCTGGTAGTTACTCTGAAGCATCCACACAGTCCTCTAGGGTAGATGGTGACTTTGAAGGAGCTACCTCATCTGAAGAGCTTGAGCTGAATAAAGCAGTCCAAGTATAGCTAAGGAGTGGCAAGATACTACCATGCCCATAAAGAAAGGGCCATCAAATAAGCATAAAAATAGAAATGAAAAAAAATATTGAAGTTAATGAAGATATCATCCCAAAAGACCCTAAGAAGAAAGCAAATTCAAGTGGAGGAATTGATTATAATATCCTAACACATTTGAGAAAGATCCCTATACAATTGAGTGTGTACGAGGCTCTCTTGATGTTGAAGGACATTCGAGAAATGCTAATTCAAGCTCTTAAAGGTCTAGAGAGATATGAAGCTTATTGAATGAATGAATGAAGTTTTGTTTCAAGATCTGATGATCGCTTTCTTTGAAAAAGATCTTATGCTCAGGACAACGAAACACAATTGCCCATTATATGTAACCGCAGAAAGTGATGGAATTATAATCAATCAAATTTTGATTGACCCAAGTTCATCAATAAATCATATGAGTTTGGGAGCACTTAGGTGGTTGTCCCTAGAAATTCAGCATCTTGGACGATATAGATTGATGGTCCATGGCTTCAATGAAATGGTGTAGAGGACTCTTGGATCATTCATTCTACTGCTTAGGTTTGGAGAACTCTATACCCAAGCTAAATTTCATGTGATAGATGCCAACACCTCATTCAAAGCTCTATTAGGCCATCCTTGGCTCCATGAATATGGTATGGTTTCATCTACTCTACATCAATGTATGAAGTACATAAGAAAAGCAGAACACAAGATTCTTCTATTTGAATTTCAAAATTTATGAGGATGCAAAGTATTTTCTTTTGAAAGAAAGTAAGCCTCAATAATCTATAGCTCCAACATCAAAAAATATGAAGCAACCCAAAGAAGAGAAGGAGAAATAATGAAGAAAGAATGTTGTATTAAATCTCTTTAGATATGACACATCACCAAAGCTGAAAAGGCATGTTCCTCATTTGGGCAGTGATACAAAAGGAGAAGAAGATATTCCAATTGAACTCAAGGAAAAATGTGAGCCTTCAACAAAAGCAAATGAGATAAACAACGTTGATCGATTATGATTTCGAGTCCATCTATGCTAGTGAAGTTCAATGTGTCTCTTCTAGAATGGCTGCTAACCTATTAGTATCAAACAATTCATTTGTAGTTATACCAGTTCCTCCTCGATATTTCAAAGAAGTCACATCATGCGATGTTCACAACATCGAGGAACTAAAAATTTTTATGTACCTACACTACCTGGGAGCAACAAATTGGGGACTTCATTCTATAGATCTGAGGAATGTCAACACTATGATTCTGAATGTCTTATTCAGTACTCAGAGTTTGAAGAGATGGTACCCACCATAATGCCGAGATACTATCCTCCAAAAATTTGAAGGATGATGCACAAACTTTGAATCGATGTTGGAACTAATAGATGGAGAGCTCTCTTCTTTGATAACTTATGGAGTTCAAAGAATCCACAGGCCTCTCGAAGAAGTCATAATTATACCACTAAGGGTCTCAGATACATCCAACAAAAGCATCATCAAAGGAACACTTACTATACAGAATCAAAACTGATATTGAAATCAAAAATGAAAATGAAGATGACTTTTATGAAGTCCTTCTCACAATCGAAGGGGAAGTAGAAACCAAACTGGCACCTAAAGAATTTAAAGATGATAGGCAGACATCTACCATGGATGAGTTGAAAGAAATTAATTTGGGGACTAAAGAAGAACTCCGTCCAACCTTTGTTTGTGTCCTTCTATCTGATAATAAGGTTGAAGAAATAAAAATATTACTTTGTGAATTCAGGGACTGCTTTGCTTAGATATATTCTGATATGCTTGGCTTATCCCCTGATGTGGCAATTCACAAGCTAGCTATCAATTTTGATTCAATACCAGTCAAACAAGCTCCTAGAAGAATGAGATTGGATGTTGAGGAACAAGTGGTCATGGAAACAAAAAAAGCTAATTGAAGCAGGTTTCATTTGTGAGGATAAGTATGTAGATTGGATAGTCAACATTATTCCCGTAAAGAAGAAGAATGGTCAGATTTGAGTCTACATCGACTTTTGGGATTTAAACAAGGCATGCCTAAAAGATGATTTTCTGCTCGTGTCATAATTTCTAGTGGATAACACCTCCAACTATGACATATTCTTCTTTATAGATGGATCATCGGGGGTATAATCAGATCAAGATGGCTCTTAAAGATGAGAAACACACATCATTCAGAATACCAATTGGTATTTATTATTACATTCATGCCATTTGGATTGAAGAATGCCAGAGCTACATATTAAAGGGCCATGACATGCATCTTTGATGAGTTGATTCATGAGAGAGTACAATGCTATGTTGATGACCTTGTTGTTAAAAGCATTGATCGAAAAGATCACCTGGAGGATTTAAGGATTGTCTTTGAAAGGATCAGGAAGTACGATCTCAAGATGAATCCTCTTAAGTGTGCTTTTAGGGTTTCCTTGGGAAAATTTCTTGTATATGTTATAAGACATAGAGGAATTAAGATTGACCCCAACAAAATCAAGGAGTTCTTGGAGATGCCTCCATCGAAGAACCTTCACCAGCTTCGTTCTTTACAAGGACAATTTGTATTCATTAGATGTTTTATATCAAACCTGTCAGAGAGATGTCAACCCTTTGCGAAGCTAAAGAAAAAGAATACTCCACTCAAATGGGATGAGGAATGCCAAGAAGCATTTGAGAGAATTAAAAAGTATCTACTCAATCTGCCAATTCTAGTAGCCCCTATCTGAGGGAAACCTTGTATCTTATACACAACAGCCTTAGAGGAGTCCCTCGGGGCTTTACTTGCACAACACAATAAAGAAAACAAAGAAAGCACATTATACTACATTAGTCGAAGATTAATAAAAGCTGAAGTACGCTACTCTCCTATAGAGAAACATTTTCTAGCACTGATATTCGCAGTCCTGAAGCTTCGCCACTACATGCTTTCTCATAAAATCACACTAATCTCAAAGGTTGATCTACTAAAGTTCTTGATGATGAGACCAACATTGACAGGTCATTTAGCTCAATGGATACTCACTTATTACAATTCAATATTACATATGTATCCTAGAAAGCAGTAAAGGGATAGATCTTGGCAAACTTCCTTGCTATGCATCCTATCCCAGCTGATTCACCGCTTAATGATGACTTACTCAATGGGCATATTCTATTTATTAATGAAAGAGAAAAGATGCAAATCTAGGAGATGTATTTTGATGGAGCATCATCGATCAAGCGACAACCTCGAACTACCCAAGGCATGGCTAGTATTGGCCTAATTCATAACACACGAGAAGGCATCATAAGACATTCATATGGCTTGAATGAACCTTGAACCAATAATGAAGCCAAGTATGAGGCTTTGATAGCTGGTCTTGAAGAATCTATTTCCATAGGAATCCAAAATTTGTAAATTTGTGGACTCTCAGCTGATCATCAATCAAGTTTTGGGAATCTTTAAGATCACCAAGCTTGAGTTAGCCTATTATCATATGCGAGTTCTCAAGCTAATGACACAAATTTTGAATGTTACATTGACTTGAGTCTCTCAATCCAAAAATAGTAAAGCAGACTGCTTAGTTAAACTAGCCAAAGAGATGACAAGCATGAACAACAAGCACGTGTTGATAGAAGTTTTCACTTGTCAAGTTCTATAGCCAGTGAATCCATATTCCTTGTTGGAAGAGGAATCATCAAGTGTAAACCAATATGATGCAATTTTGATTGATCCTCACACTCTGTCAAAAATATTTAAAACTAAACAACCAAAGCATGCTAAAAAAGAATGCAAATTCGAAGAACCTTTCAAAGTACAACAAGAAGTCTTCATAGTAGTAGAAGAACTAGATGATTGGAGACAACCCTTCATCAACTATTTTAAAGAAGGCAAATTGGCAAGCAACAAATTGTTAGCCTCACAAATGGAGAAGAGAATACTATGATATGTTTATGTCGATGATACTTTATATCGAAAGTCTTTTGAACAAATGTGGCTATGATGTTTAGGATAGGAGGAAGCTTGTAAAGTGATATCTGAAATTCATGAAGGACTTTGTGGTGCACACAATCAAGTCCTAAGATGGAAATCAAAATTAAGAGGATGGGTTATTATTGTCCATCAATGGTGAAAGATTGTATCGACCATACAAAAAGTGTTATGAATGTCAAGTCCATGGCAATATCATTCATTAACCTCCGAATCCACTGCATCCAATGGTCATATTTTGGCCATTTGAGTGTTGGGGAACATATATAATCAGACCTATTGATCCACCATCGTTAGTAGGTCATCACTTTATCCTAGCAGCAACCGATTATTTTTCCAAGTGGACAGAAGCAGCTCCATTTAAAGAAGTTACTACTGATCGAGTCATCGACTTCTTCACTCATAATATTGTTTATAGATTTGGTATACCATGATGAGTCATCTTAGACAATGGCCCAGCATTCAAGAGTGCAAAGATCTATAAATTCGATGATCGATACAAAATTGATTGATGATATTCATCAATTTATAATCGAATATCCAATGGTTTGGTAGAAGCTTTAAATAAAACACTTATCAAGCTACTAAAAAAGATCCTCATGAGGAACAAAATAGAGTGACATATCAAAATGTTTAAGACGCTATGGGCATATCAAACTACTTACAAGACATCAACTAAAGCCACTTCTTGTGCTTTAACTTTTGGAGTCGAAGCACTTTTTCCACTAGAAGTCAAACCACCATCACTTCGAGTAGCTATTGAGTATAATCTCACTAAAGAAGAGAATGTCCATTTATGGATGGAAGAGCTTACATGCTGATGAAATCAGACTTCAAGCCCAACAATGCTTAGAAATCTATCAAGCAAGAATGCCTAAAGCCTTTGATGGAACAGTGCATCCTTAAACTTTTCAAAGAGGAGAGTTAGTCTTAGTGCTAAGAAGATTGATAATCCCTCACAAAAGAATCAGTGGTAAATTTAAAGCTAATTGGGAAGACCCTTACATCAAAGAGGTAAGAAGAGGAGCCTACTAACTTATTGATTGAGTGGTGACGATGCCACCCATCAATGGTCATTATCTCAAGATATGTTTGATGCATGTATATGATTAGATAATTATATTCATATATATTATATATATATATATATATATATATATATATATATATATATATATATAACACTAAAAATTCTCTTGCATTACGAGAATGCATTTTTGAGTTGTGAAATTCTCCCTACAAGACGGGGGGCATTTTTATATATTTATTTAGGTTGATGTCGTGCTTCTCTATCGATATCCCAAGATGAAAGTATATATATATATATATATATATATATATATATATATATATATATATATATATATATATATATATATATATATATATATCATCGACAATAAGTCTCATTCAATCTTAGCTCAAAATCCCCCTGTCAGACAAGGGACATTTTTAATTTTTTATATTAGAAAAGTACTTATGTCTATTTTGGGTTGACATCACAACTTGTGCTAAGATCCCCAAATAATATTTAAAGTTATATTTGTTAAAATTGTAGATGACAATGTGAATAATAGGCAAGATTACATCCACTCAGGACATGCAGAAGACAACTTCAAAGGCTAGAGGTTCACCTCCTGAACTCATCAGAATTTGAAAGATCAAGAGAAAAAGTTTCCAAGTTTCGACTCACTAAGCCCAAATGTGGCCGAGTCGCCAACAAACCGTAAAAGAAAGGCCACAAGGAAAGAGCCCTTATCTTGTTTATTTAATGACTATGATTGTCTATTCTCCAAAGCTGATTCAACTCAATGAATTTAGGCGATCCAGATCAGAAAAATCTTTCCAATTAATCGATGAATAAAGAGAGAATCTGGGGAGAAGTCTGAGTAACCACAATGCACATACCTACATAACTTCTTCAATAAGTCTAACAAAGTAGCAAGCATAGGGTTGAAGAAGCTACCTTGAAGTTTGTAAAATGTTCATAGCTAAATTAAGAGAATTTTGTTGTCAACTAGCCTATTAAAACACTTAGTGTCAGACTGATGACTTCTTGCCATAGACCTAACACTCGTCTTGAAGTCTAGGTCACCGGCTCGCATCCTTCAATAAGTCTACCAATAAGCAAATGACTAAAAGTATGTACATTCTCCTGACAAGTCAATTCAGATAAATCAAGTTAATCCTTCAATAAGTCCACCAAAGTAATAAGCAAAAGTCTGAAGGTATGCATATTCTCCTGAGAAGTCTAGTTAGACAAATCATGCTGATCCTTCATCAAGTCTGTCAAGCTAGAAGCTAGGACAGAAGGAACCTAAATCACAAAATAAATAAAATTTATTCCTTCATCAAGCCGACTCAACATGAAGCCAAGGCTAAAAGAAGATCAAATTTGCAAACCACTAAAATGAGACCTTTGAAAAGTCCATCGAAGTAAATAGTAGAGGACAGAAGATACTCTCACTTTCCTGACAAGTCAACTTAGACAAATCAGGTCAATCCTTCATGAAGTCCATTAACCACAAAATTAGTATAGAAGGAAACCAAAATTCAAAAAAAAAAAGTGTACAAAATTCTTCCTTCACCAAACCTACTAAGCACGAAGCTAAGGCTAAAAGAGGATTAAATATACAAACCACTAAGGCAGACCTTCGATGAGCCCATCAAAGCATTAAGCATATGACCGAAAGTATCTCTCTTCATGCTTGATAAGTCAATAAAAACAAATCACGTCAAATCTTATATGGTCAACTAGTTTGTAACAAACATGGTCTGCTTCATACATGCACAACATTAGTTGGAGGCATTTGTTGACCTATAAGTAATTTTCATATGCTTAATTAATCAAATTAAATTTAAATTAGCATAAATGAAATTAAATATCATCTGCTAAAAATTGGTAATTGAATTTTGGTAATATTAAACCAGAGATTACATAATTGATATGTGATTAATTCATCATAAAAATCTTCCTGAACTATTTTAATTTGAATCAATATTTTGAATATCCCACTCAACTTAATTTGGAAGGATAATTAAGTGGTAATTAAGGCTATAAAATTCCATGATTTCAGCCCTAATATCCTTCTAATTGAACAACAATTTTGTGTGTGTGTGTGTGTGTGTGTTATGGGATTCATTTGATTCAAGCAACCACAAGGGGATCCTTTTCTATGTCTCATTTGCTCTTTCTCCCACTTTTGACTCCCTCTCTGGTCTGCTCCCTCCCTCCTGCTCTCTTTCTCTTTAGATTCGTTCGACTGAAGGTAACTCCCTCCTGTGATCCTCTCATTTTCCCAATAGCTGAAACCTTTCCATCGTCCATTCTTTCTCCTGCTCTCAAATCCCTCTTTCATTCGCTCTCTCTCTCTCTCTCTCTCTCTCTCTCTCTCATCTCTCTCTTGACACTCTCTCCCGTCAAGGCACTCTCTCTCTCATTCTCTTCTCTCGAGCAAGAATCCAAGCCAAAGCTAGTGTCTTCCATACCTGGCCCCTTCTGCCTTACCTTTCTATCCTTGATGGCTACAAAATAAGTTACAAAAGTAACCTTCGCTTGTTCTCTCAGCTATTTTATATGCTCTTTAGCTTGTCTAAATCCCGTGGACTTGCTCTTTATGGTAAAGCCGAACAGCAGTCGTGATTTTATATAGGCTCTTATTCCTACTTTAATCCACAAAATCAAAATCCACAACTCTCCACTCATCTCTAGTTCGCACATGACCAGCAAGCCCGATTCATCCTCAGCATCTATTCACAGCTTTCTTACCTTGCCTGCTCAAATCCGAATCTCTTCCTCTCCTGATCATTCCCTTTGCCACAGCCGAGAAGGAACTCCATCATCAGACAGGTTCCTCTCGGTCTCTGGCATTTTCCCATTTATTTCCATCTCTCTGGCCTCCCCTTTTCATAAGAAAGGGTAGCCGAGAGGAAACTCTACCATCAGGTAGGTTACTCTCGGCTTCCTCTCATATTTTTCTCATTTGGATTTTTCTTTTTGTTCTGCCCTTTGTCGCAGCCAAGAGGGAACTCCGTCATCAGACGGGTTCCTCTCGGTCACCGGCATTCTCCCATTTTTCCTCACAAGCAAGTTATGATTTACCTCACTTCCTTCAATCTGTGTTTAGACATAAGTCTGAATTCTTTCTCTCACTATCCTCTCTTTTTCTCTTCTAAAACATAAAATAAAAAAATCGGCACACTAAACTTGTCAAGTCAGTCATTTCTCAAAGTTCATAGTTATTATCCTTTAAGTGTGGAAAGTATAATGTAATAATGAATAAATATGCAAAGAAGTGTGTGGAAATCATATATATATATATATATTGTGTGTGTGTGTGTGTTTGATTTTATGCAAGTTTGAAAATCTCGTCACGCTCATCAGGGCATGACAGGCAGACCAAAATTATTAGATGTAGCCTCCCTATGTGAAATGCTGTCGAAATTTCATCAAATTTTTGAGACTTAAACTTTAAAAAGAAAAAAAATAGATTTAACATTAAGTTAAATATAAAATATAAACTCGTAAAAAAATAAATTTATAATTCAATTTTAAGGAGCTTAATAAATATTAATATCATATAAGAATGAATTAAGTTAAAAAATAAGTTCATTCACTTAATTCATCACCAAAAATGAAGGTTGAGTCTATTGCTTCATAGATTAAAATAAACAAGGATATTCAAGTCAAATGCAAGTGAAATTTGAGAAGGATAATACCAAACTAATAAGAGACTTACAATAAATTTGAAGTCTAGTTTTTAAATAAAAAAAATGGAACATTATGTGGAGGTAAGGATAAATCCATATTGGATTTGATGTGTTTTAAGTGAGAAAGCTTCTCTTTGAATATTCAAAGTGTTAAATTTATGAATAAGTAATCAATATGAATAATACCAATTGAACACTTGAATAATCATATTTGATATCAAATGAAGTAAGGATCTCAATTGAATACCAAATGAAAATGATTGGTGGTAAATCTAAATGTCCAATTCCAAATTGAGAATAAAAGTGTGCAAGAAATTTGGTAGCTTTTCTTACAAGCACAAATTCAATTAGGCAACTCATGGCCAACCATGAATGTAGCCTTTAAAAGAACCATTTGGATATTACATTTAAAATCAAATTTGAAACACATGAGACTTATTGTATCTAAGTGCTTATCTTCAAAATTAATGGGATCCTAATGAAATTCCTAAGATGACTTACAAGGTAGCTAACTAGCTCATCAATGACCACCATACGAAGTCTTTCAATAATCACTTAAGTTATATTGCATGATATGTTGGGTGAATCAAAAGCAACACATGTAATTTGAGTTAGGTTTGCGATGAGCTAAAAAGCATTAATATGAATGAGCCAATTATCACTGAAAGACAAGATTTCAATAATTATGAATGAAGCATAAATAATGAGCATATTTTTATATGACTAAATAGAACCAAAATGGTAATTTGCCGTTGAATCTACAATTTTTTATACAAGCAGATAGAATGCGACACTAAATTAAATTATGCATGAGTGGAGCTTCATTCAATCCAAAAATTAGAAAATTCTCATTCTAATTATGATTTTCAAAATCAATGATTTTATTAATTAGATGAAATTTTCTAAGTTAAAAATACCTGCATGCGCTCAAACATAGGGATTTAAATTATAAAATTTAATGTCAAAAAAGGCTGCGCAGAGTAAGTTGAGATTAAATAAATATAAAATTAATCTTATAATTTAGAAATAAAATTACCTAAATTTCTAAATACATGCATGGGCCCCGACACTAATATCAAGCACTTAAGCTTGACATTTGAGGTTGCTACACGGGTTTAAAAAAAGATAGAATGATGAAATCAATTCAATCTTTATGACTATATGTATTCAAATTGATGAATGTTTCCATATGCTAATTCAAGGCAATGAAGATATAAGTATTCAGCTCCATAGAATATTGATCATAGTAGGCCTAATCCTCTTTGTTTGAAATAGAGTTGATAAGGTCTACAAATTGATCAACTTCTAAATGAAAATAAATTAGATTAGATCATAAGACCCAATCCTCTATATACAAGAAAATTATGAAATCTATAATATTCTAAAAGTTTAAATTAATCATAAGTCAAACCATCTAAGTAAAAGTAAAGTTACAAATCTACCAAATATAATGAGTTGTAAAATTCTTCCAAATAAATAGTGTTGATATTCTCGAAGAATAATCTTAAAAGAAATCTAAACTAATTCATCATAAAACTATATTTCAACTAAGTAAATATCTAAACTGAATAAAATTTATTATTTAAATGCTTAAAGAAAATAATTCATCCACCCATCCACCATCATTTGTTGAGGATTACAGATTAAAGAAAACTTTAGCTCATAAAAGAGCTAATATCAAGTCAAATAAATCACTATATTCAAACTCAAATATAAGGGTCGTTTCTCTGTGTGGTTTGACCAGTATGCTCTACATATGATGTGGTATGACCAGAGTTCTCTGATCGGATGGTTGCCACCAAATGAAACCATTATATTATGGTCACAACTATAGCCCGTATGTTCTCCAATGGCTTAGCCCTTTGAGTTATGAATCATAGGATATATTTGATAGGGGCAAAGCCCTTTTATCGGCTAAGGTAGACTTAAACTTATCTCCTTAGACAAATACTATCTCAAGTCTACAAGGATTACTTGGACGAGGAAACTCATGGTTGCTGACAGGGATCCTTCGATCAGGTTGGGTCGACTACCTCCTCTGATTAAGTAAACTAGGGACCATGATAGCCCGGGATGATGGAATCATGGGATCTTGATCGGGCACGTCATCATTCCACCGATCATATGCTTTAAGTTAAAATGATGAATTTTATAAATTAATAATTTTATACTCCACATACTGCTACTATACGCTACACATTTTATGATATAATGACTAGCCTTAATCAAAAGTTCTCTCTTAGTATTTGAGGGGTAATTAACTATAGGTGCTTGCACCTATAGGTAACTTGGAATCAGATCTAAAGTCCTCAAAAAATGAGGATGAAATCTCTGGGTAGTGTCTTATCTACTATCCATCTGCCTTGAAAATTTCACCAACATTAAATCATGCTCTCTTTATCGAGAGGTCAATGGTGAATTCTTGGTGCCTACATCTAATCACATGTTGGGCTTGTCTCGACATGAGCAAAATATTATCTTTAATCACATCAAGTTTTCACTAATTATATGCGATGTGTGATAGAAGGTTTGAGTATTTTGAAATATGTTTTCTTCATTAATCCATTAATTCTCAAGTTGTTCATATTACAAAACTTGTCTTGGAAAGAGAAGTCAATTATTGTAGAAATGGAGAAACATATTCAACAACCTATCCTAGCTTCATTCAAGAGTTGATGAACAATTCTTAAAATTATTCCAACTGATGTGATCATCAACTTTTATCCACCACTATTTAATGACTCTTAAGATTGTTACTAATAATGTGTTAAATTCAAATTAACGATGGGAGGCATCACTAGTAATTACCATTGCTAGAAAATCATTATTTAAATTTTAGCTTAGCTCAAGTTTGGGCGGGCCAATTGGTTTGTGTTAGTGGCACCATTTTTTTTATTAAGGTTTAATCATAGAAGGATGCAAAATTTATTATTCTTTATAAATATCAATAAAAAAATATTCTAAATAAGATTATAATTTCTTTCACAACAAACTATAAATATACCTTGGGTTGGAGGAATAGGTAATCAAGTTATAAGTTAATCTCAAAAATTTCAAAGCTCAACATTTAATTCCACAATATATAAAAATGGATGCCTTCAATGGATTTTATGTGAATAACTAAACCACTATTTTCCATGATTTTGAAAATCGACCAAACTAGCCGATTCGAATGTGAATCAGTCTTCTGTCCAATTCGGTTCAAGCCCAAAACTACCTATGTACAGAACTGACCTTCAACCGACGAATTAGGCCGATTTTAAAAAAACTAGCCATTTTTAAAATTAATCAAATTTTAGTTTTTTTAATTGGATGGATAAAAGTAGGAGTTTTAGTATAAATAAATAAAATAATTAAAATGATATGTCCTAAAATTTTAATGTAGAAGTATATTTAAAATATTTAAGAATAAAGAGTTCTAAATTTGAATATTATATTTTGAATTAATACAAATACCATTATTATATAAATATTGCATTATTTAAATTATATTAAAAAATATTTTTATATTTATTATGTCATCCTATTCAACCCCCAATTGAACCATTGATCCTTGAACCTCTCCTTCCTCCGGTTCGATGTCTGATCCGATTTTCACAAGATTGCTATTATCTATTGGTACCCATATGCAACCCTACTAGATTGTCTGATCATCATTAATAGTAGTTAGCACTACTACAATTGATCTAGCCACCATTACTACATCTAGAATTTCATTACCTCCACTCTAAGGTCATTATAACTCTTATCCTCTCTATTGGAAGCTATCGATACACTTGATCTTGCCACCATTATCAACCTTAATAATATAGACTACTACTTATCATCATAGCCATCAACATCCCTTGAACTTCTTTAATATCTTATTCTATAATGGTGTGATAATAACCTATTAGATTAATCGAAGGGGTGTGAGAGGGGTGATCTTTTTTTTTCTTTAATTCTAAATTTGTGAATGTTGTTCACCTAAATAAGGTACAATGAATTACTCTTACTTGAATTTTTTTATGTAAAAAAAGTTAGCGTCTCTTCTCAATTCTCTTTAACTTGTTGCATGCAGAGAATAATAAGAATAAAGAAAATTAAGATCAAACTTCGCTATTCCATATCAATTTCATGCATGTAATAGATCCATTCCATACATGGGAAATCTTTCCACTGTCACCAATTAGTACACATTGAATATTGTTTGGGTTATGGGTTTATAACACCTTTTATATTACTTTAAAATTATAAATATTCCTTTAAACTCAAATAAAAATTAATGCAGCTCCTTATTTTGTGCTTAAATTAAATATGATTGACAACTTAAAAATGGAATTAGTCCTCTTAATTCATTAGCTACTCTCACTTATATTTATCCCAATTTAATAATCATGATAAACTTTTGTTCATAAACATATAAACATACCACCCATCCATTGACTAAAACATCATAGTTCAATGTTTTAAAGCTAAGAAGTTATAATATCTTAAGAATTTTCCATAATTAGTGATCGTGTGAGTTGCATTAATCTATCATGAATGAAATATTTATTAAATAAATCAATAATAAAGCATAAATTTTAATTTAAGAATGATATTATTATTCCTCATAAATCTATTATATATTTTTCTTCTTTAATTATGACAAAATATTAAAAACATCATCAATATTTTATATTAAAAAGATTACAAATAAAGTGCATTATTCTCTCATCCTTTTATAATATATTTATAAATTTTTAAAATCATACCACTATCGAGGTGATAAAATTTATAACCAATTTCACTGTCATAGACTCATGACAAATTGGCATTAAGAATGTCTAGATATCTCCTCCAACTCATGCCAATTATGCTTCACATGTAAACTTTTAGATAATCCAATTTTACATTAGATGAGAAGAAATGTTACAAATAAAATATAATAGAGTTTTCATCTACCATTCTTATCTAAGATAAGAATATGACAAATAGAGGCACATTCACTTATATCATTATAGATCTAATGCAACACATGGAGGATTCATAATAAAAAAAATCATTTTCTTTCAAGAATCTTATCAAATAATATCATCATAAATTTATATTATCAAATCTTTACATTATCACATTCAAGCATATATCTAGAGTTTCCATATAAATATGACTTTATACTTATACTTGTATTGTTATTAAGTTAAGGTGATTATCTTTAAGCTACTAATGGAGGATTCATAATAACAAAAAATCAAATTTTTTTCTTAAAGAATTATTGACCTCACTTTTGGAGTGAGTTCTCAACTTTCTCATCATAGATCTAGGACTCTTATAAACACTAAGAGTTCCTTAGTCTTAAGACACTTCTAGTGATTAGGTGAACACGTAACCTAAGCCTAGAGACTTAGAAGGGTTAGCCATAGGAATATGTTATGTCTTAGGGACCTAGGAAAACTTGCCTACTCTATAGCCTAAATCCAATCCATGCTTCCCTTCTCAAACCAAACCTCAAATTCATACCAAACAATATTTCCAAGACTTATAATCAATCCCATGACCAAATTCAAGCTCAAGATTTCTCCATAAAACCCCATGATTAAATTCAAAACCTTTCCTAAGCCTTTGATTTCTTCATATGGACTTAGCCTTAACCAAATTCAAATCAATCCCGATTCAATTGATTTTCTCAAGAGATCAATTCAATCCTTTAATAATTTACCAAATCCAAATCCAAATCCCAAACCAAACAAATCAATCTCAAATCAAATCCAAGATAAAAAAATCCCTCCTTAAGCCCTATGGACCTACCTCCATAGGCTTAATCAAATCTCAAACCAAATTATCCCAAACTTGATTGATTTCTTTATAAATAAATTATTCCTTCATTTATACTTACAAATATAAATAAAATCCAAACTCAAATAGCCAAAGCCAAATCAAACTAAATCAAACCAAGCCAAATTCTTTTCTTAAGCCCTATGGACCTACCTCCATAGGCTTAATCAAATCTTAAACCAAATCAACTCAAAATCAATTGGTTTCTTCATAGATCAATTATTCATTTATTTAGATTCACAAACATAAATGAAACCGCCCTCCAATGACTAAAAATAAATCAAACTAAATCAATTTCCTCCTTAAGCCCTTTTGACCTACATCCATAAGCTTAGTCAAATTTGGTTCCATATCACTCCAAACTCAAGTGATTTTCTCATAGATCATTTATATTTTCATTTATATTCCCAAATATAAATGCAATATAAATCCGAATAGCTAAAACCAAACCCAAATCAAATTAAATTTCCAATTTTAACCTTTTAAGCCATTTTCTTGAACTTGGCTAAATGATACCCAAATCATTTAAAACCCATTGATTTCTTCATGGATCAATCTTTCCTTTAATCACTTATCCAAATATACATATAAACTATAATTATCAAACCAAAATCAAGTCAACCCAAGTTAATCTTTTTGACTTGAAAACTTCAAATGAGTCAAAATTCATTAGACTCCAAATTGATTGTAGTTGGATTTATTTTTCAATCCTAGGCTCATATGTGAGTTCAACTAAACTTGAATCAAGCTAAATCCAAACCAATTGACCCATTTAGGTCCACTTGACCCAAAGTGACCTAAAAGACCTTTTTGTGCCAAGTTCTAATCCAACCCAAATTGGATTAAACCAAGCCAATCCAAACCTCATATCATGATCAAAAATCATCCTAGGGTGACCAACTACCTTGAATTAGGTCAAACCAAGTCAACTTGGTCCTTTGACCAAGTCAACCTTTAGCCTAAATGAAATCTAAACTAGCCAAAACTCATAATATACCAAATTGATTGAAACCATTGATCCAAACCAATACATAATCAATGATTGAACATGATCAAACCCTCAATTGAGCCAAACCAAGTCCAATTGACCCTTTGACCTAAGTTGACCCAAATTGGCCTAAAAAATCAAAATGGGTCAAATCATGATTTAACCCAAATTGATTGCAGCCAATGACTCAAGTTCATTCCAAATCACTTATTGAACTTGACCAAAGCCATAATTGAGCCCAATTTGACCAATTGGTCAACTTGACCCAACCTAGCCCAAATTGGCCTAAAGGGTCAAAATAGCCAAAAATCTAAATTAAACCCAAATCAAATCAAACCAAAGCCTACAATAATTTTTAATTAACAATTGAACTTGAACCAACACTAGCTCAACCCAATTTGGTCAAATTGGTCAAATCAGTCAACTTAGCCGATTTGACCTATTTGAATCCAAATGAGCCAAAATCAAGCCCAAGCCAAATTGATTGAAATCACTTGAACTAAAACTCTCTAAATCATCATTTGAACCTAACTGAGGCCTTGGTTTGATCCAATTTGACCAATTGGTCAACCCAACCCAACATGAACCCATTTGACCATATGAAGCTAAAGATCCCAAAACCAACCCATGGAACCTTTGTGGCTGACCAAACCCAACCCAAATTGACCCTAGGTCAGCCCAAAATCTGTCCAAAAGCAAAGTGGACCCCACCCAAGGGGATTAACCATTGGACAAACTTTCTTACATAGGATTTTTTTCCCATTTGGCAAAATATACTCTCCCATCACTTGGGCGGCCATCCAAGTGCCAAATAGGGTGTGCCTAGCCTTCCTAGCCCAACCTAATCAAGCTTAAGATCATCCATAGACCAAAGGAGACCCAACTCTACCTCCTCACTCAAAATTGAACCTCATGGACAAAGGGAAGAGGAAATCAATGACTACATGCCCATATATTTCCTTGGACCTCCTGCCATAACTTCCTCCACTCCAATCGTGCCACATGGAGTCAATTGAGACCACTCCGGTAGGCTGATGATGGTGAACCAGCCAAAAATTAGGGACGGATCCCATCCATCCAACAAGATCAATTGATGGGTATATGCTTCCAATTCTCACATGGATTATCAGCATTTGAATTCCCTAAGCTTCCTAAGTGTTTTTGAAATCCCAGAGAGCCTCCCCAAGCCTTCTCGAGTTTCCCTTCGCCGATATTCTCCATTCTCATGCGCAACTGAAATAGGGCATCCCTCTTTTGATTCAAACCCATCCATTTCCCAACCAAACTTCAATTAAACATGCACACACCATCTTCGTGTGTAATTGAAGCCATTTCCCGAGCTCCAAATCTACTCTAAGCACAAGTTTGATGAAGACCGAATGCTCAAAGGGAGGACCTTGGTCTCTAGAGAAATCCACCTCAAATCAAGCTTCGTCAGCTCAACAGGGCTTCATTTTTTACTAAGAATCTTTCTCAATCATTGAAACCATTGATCACAAGCTCGGTGAGGTATGACATTAAAATCGATCCATGTATGAAAATCATTTGGTCTTTTGTGAAGGAAAGTTACATGTCATGAGATTTCCACTATTGGATTTCCTTATTTTGCCTCCTCGAAGGTGTGGGATTGATTTGATCTCCATTTAAGCTTTGGTGAGCTCAGATCGAACAGAGAAAGACAGACGACATCCGTCTCTCATCGCTCGAGAGGAGATAGATCATGGGTCATCCGTTCCACATGATTGGAATAGATAGTCCTGCTCTAATCATGCTTAGATCCCCTTTATTTTCTCCTTAACCACGGGATTTAATTGTGACCGTCTAATCTTAGATCGGATGGTCCACGGAAAATGTGTCCACCATCGGTTGACTTAGCATGCGGATGTGACAACTCCCATCATGCCAAGTGGAAAAGCACGTGTCGGTAGCATAGTCACATGGGATTATGGCTTAGTAAGTTTAGTTTTTAAGGCTAAAACTTCCAATAATTCATAACTAATTATAGAAAAATTCAAAAAAATGCAAATGATGGCTCATTTTGAAAGGTATTTCAGAGGGGAATCCAATAAAATTATTATTAATTAACTTTGAATAGTAATTTATGCTTAATTATAATTTAATTAAAAAACTAATTAGCCTAATTACTCTTTAAATAATCATTTGATTAATTTCAAACTTTCCAGAGATGTTTGCGGGGATGACCTCTACCTCCCCCATTTTTCTTGAAATTTATTTGTTGATTAGTTAGGGTAATTAATTGGATAAGCCTTAATTACTCTCTTAGCTTAATTAATGATAATTAATCAAATGAAGAGTGAATTGATCATTTACTTAAGTTCATTAACCACTATTAATAGTGAGACTTACAGAAATGGATTGGGACCCCTCTTCCAATCTTTTCCTTAAGTCTTCTTCATTCCCTCTTTAAAATTAATTAATTAAAACTCATTGATTAATTAATTAATTAAATGAATCAAAACCCAAATCATATTTAAACTTTAATTAACTAATTAAAAAGATTTAGGGATTGAGACTTAGGCTTCATTCTTTGTCTCTTTCCCTAAGTCTATTTCATATTGTTAATTAAGGATAATTAAGATTTAATTAGATAATTAATGAACTTAATTAACTTAATTAAACTATTTTTTCTAATTAACTCTTGGGTAGCTCTTTGGGTGTTCAATAACCTAAAGAGAGAGCTAATGAAATTATGGTTAGCTCACATGTGTGAGAAAATCATAAAAGGTGGTTAAGTTATCACGTAAATAATAAATTATCCATTTAATTAATCATTATAATTATTTTAATATTTACTTTGTTAATTTTAAAATGAAGGGTAACTACTTTAAAAATTCTAGCATCTTATTGGCCATGAGAAAGTTGTATTAGGATCTTGTTGAGAGAAGAAATTATTACGTACAGAATTTAAGTATAACTGTAGTATCTCATTACACGAGATACTTACTTAAATTACCCCTCTCTTAGCTTAATTAATGATAATTAATCAAATGAACAGTGAATTGATCATTTACTTAAGTTCATTAGCCTCTGTTAATAGTGAGACTTATAGAAATGGATTGGGACCCCTCTGCCAATCTTTTCCTTAAGTCTTCTTCATTCCCTCTTTAAAATTAATTAATTGAAACTCATTAATTAATTAATTAATTTAATTAATCAAAACCCAAATCATATTTGAACTTTAATTAACTAATTAAAAAGATTTAGGGATTGAAACTTAGGCTTCATTCTTTGTCTCTTTCCTTAAGTCTATTTCATATTGTTGATTAAGGATAATTAAGATTTAATTAGATAATTAATGAACTTAATTAACTTAATTAAACCTATTTTTTCTAATTAACTCTTTGGTAGCTCTTTGGGTGTTCAATAACCTAAAGAGAGAGATAATGAAATTATGGTTAGCTCACATGTGTGAGAAAATCATGAAAGTAAGTGAGTTTCTTAAGCTTAATTATTAAATAATTATGAGCTAATTGCATTAGGTCCCCTTTCATTTTATAGGAGCATTACTATTTACTTTTCAATTTATTTACACATCATATTAGCTCATAATTGTTTAATTAATTACCTTAAGGTGACATAGGTAAGGGGTAATTAATTGATTTAATACATGCTTAACTTAATCAATCCATAAAAATCACCTAATTGCTTCTCATTAAACCAAATTAACTCACACATATGGAGAATGAGATTAGGATTAGTAAACCACATCTCTCAAATCAAATCAAACATAAAATCAAAATGGCTTTCATAAACTTTGGTTTATTTTAAATAAGCTTGTTTAATGTGATTGTCCTTAGAATTAGTAGGATTGAATGAAATTACATGCTTGTGTTTCTTTATTTCTTTCTAATCATGTTAAAATATTGTATGCCACTTGTAGTCATGCATTCATTTCTATCAAAAATTAATTAAATGAAATGGTTTCCCTTATGTTAAACTTGCATGTATTGGCTTAATTAAAATATGTGTATTATATTATCACTATTAAATTTCAAATATATTTTCAAAAGCTTATTAATGAATAATAATATATATTATGACTTTAGTTATACGTACATAGGAGGTGCATGTGAATATAAGCTTAGTGTATGAAGTAAAGTTCCTTTCTTTCATTCATATGTTGATTTACATAAGTAAGAATGTTAGTGGGTATATTAGTCTGGACATTCAGGGGATGTATGGCTTTAAGTAGCCCCATGGAGGTTCCTACCTCACTCCCCTGGTGCAAAATAATGATGACGTACCTGTTTGATTTCAATCTTATGCATTTTGACATTAGAATTTAGATAGAGCTTTAATTCTTTCCCAAGAATAAATCAATTAAATCAAACTCTACTTTTGCATGGTTTTCTATTCTTGTAGTTGATTATATATCCATATGTATTTAAAATAGTAAGTATATCAGTCTAGACATTCTAGGGATGCATGGATTTAAGTAGCCCAAGGAGGTTCCTAGCTCACTCCCCTGGTGCAAAATAATGGCGATGTACTTGCTTAAAACTTTCATATATTTGAATGTGTATTTAGCTAATGAATGAAAACCCCCTTTTTCTATTAAGAATACATGCATTCATATTTTATTCAAGTTATTGGATTGATTAGTCATATGATTTAGAGTTCTTTTCTTATGCTTTTGTGCAGGAATTTAGATAGAGCTTTCAATTGATATGAAAAAGTAATTCAACCAAATGAAACATCAATTATAAGTACATTATCTTACATTCATCATTTAACTATGCTAAGATATAAATTGCAATGTATAGTTATATTTAAGACTTAATCATATGAATGCTATACATGATGGAAAGAAATGAACAAACATGTGTTATGTGATAGTAATTAATTTCAATTAATCTTATGATGCCTTTCTTATTGAATGAGATTATTTAAAGTGAACCTAAACTTAGGATTAATTTAAAATATGTAATAATCCATTAATTAAAGGAAATTCATTCAATTAATTTGCTTTAGATGTGACTTAAGGTAGGGATGAAAGAGAGTGATCCTCTCTTTTCTTCTCTTTATAACACTTAGTCATTAAGTGTAAACCAAGTGACACAAAAGAAACATCAAGTAAAATTTATGAATTAATCAAACCACTTAAAGTAAGACCACCCTTTATAATTAAATGCCCTTCACACTTAGAGAATGACAACTCTAAAGCCTAGTTAGAATATACCACACAAGCCTTAATACACACACCTTAGATTAAGTCACCATTTCTAGCCTTATGTTAGGGTAGTGCATGGTTTGATGTATATTTATTTTGTGGTGATTATTATAGACTGAATGTTAGAGTGTGTGCTTCGCAGACTGGATGTTAGGCCATGATTAGCCTAATTATATCTTATGCAATAGATTGTGCTTAAGGGGTGCTTAAAATAAATATAAATGCTCTCTTTTATAGGTTGCTTAGCCCCTAAGCATAATCTGAATTAGGACATGTGGACTTGGTTACCCATGTGCAGGGTACTAAGTCCAAATTATACATATAACTACTTGGGTTGTATGGTGTGTTTAGCTAACACTTATCTTGCAGGTATAGTTAGATTTACTTTTTTTTATTTTTGATGTAATTTTGTATTAGGAATTAGGATTAGTGTTATGGAGGATTATGATAAGCGGAGATAGAAGGCTTTGTCCTAGGAGGCCCTCGTGATGGCTTTGAAGTAAGAAAATCCAAAGGAGGAATGAAGGAAACATGAAGAAAGAAGATATCAAGACCCCCCATAACATTTATTCATTTGTAATTGTAATAATTCTTTCATACACGGGTTGTATAAGGGTAGAGCTCGGCTACCCATTTCTATTTTGGTTGTATGGTGGTACCCAACCGCACCAACCAATTATTCTTTTACATTGGGTTTATAAATTATTTGATGCTTTGTTTATAATTGTGTAATAAAAATGGCACGTATTTTCCTACTTTCTTCGTGTATGATGTGATGACTAGATGGGTATGCTCTTAGGGAAAAATAAACTTTATACTCATAACTAATTTTTTAAATAACTCATAACCTCATTTAAAGCCTAAATATTAAATCAAGATAATTAAAAGATTTAGTAACCCCTTAGCTGGATGTTGTATGCTTAAGATCATGCATGATATCTTATTTCACTTTTACTAGAAGAGGGTTTCCATCCTTCCACGATAGGGGAAGACTTGACCTTTGAGGTCTCCCTGTGGTGAAAAATACCTCTTTCTCTCTGATTTAGCCAATAATCTCATTTCATCATGCATTTAGACATGTAAAAATCTTATGGCCTTTGTAAAATGAATAGTTCAAACTTAAATAAAAATTGATAAAATTTACATTAGACTAAGTCATTATTCATATCACTCATGCTCTAGTCTCTTAAGGAGTGGGTTTAAGGACTTTAGTTTCTTTCTAAATAATAACATACTAACCATCTTAAAAAATATATGACTTGACCACATGGTTTTAAAATATAGGAGGAGTTAGCTGGTTACCACTCTAGGCGATTATAAGTCCAACAGTCGAGTGGTTTACCCTCTCTTGTGGAGGTGAACGATATATCCATTTTCACCTTAGATTTAAGATGTGCTTTGGCCCACGCTAAATCTCCATAGATTTAGCATCTAAGGTAGTTATTTTCCCTTGGGATACAAGCATAAATCCTCACTCTTAGGCATTTCCATAATCTTGTATTGTGCGAATATAAGTCCTAGCTTTCTAATAAATTTCAACTCAAACATATAATTCTCTTCAATTTCAAATGTATAAAGCCCAACCATAGGATATTTTTGAATGCTCATTAGGTTTCCTAATATCATGAGCATCCCCTACTCATCTCCTTTTGGCTTCAATAAAATAAGTCTCTTTTTTATCTATCCCACTTGATTTTCTAAACATAGCAAATTTAATGATAGTCCTATCTTTGAAATCTTTGGAGACAATAATTGATTACTTTAATCAAGAGTATTCCTAAAGAACTCACCTTCCTTAGGATGTAATTAACTATGGGGGCTTGCCTCATAGGGAACTTTAGAACCTGATTTAAATAAATTCTACTTTATTCTTTCATGTAAAGTAGGAGAAAAATCAATGGTATATTTGAAGACTCATCATGCATTAGGAGTTCTTATTAGGTGATTAGGTCCATTATAGGATAGTGATTTCTATCTTTTGAGATAGTGCACTATTCCTTCATGTCATACCCGATTACTTCAATAAGTACACCCTCAGATCTACGTGTTGTCCCCCATATATACAAATCAAAAACAAACACCACAAGAATCCTACCAAATAATATCATCATAAATTTATATTATCAAATCTTTACTAAATCGCAACCAAGGATATCTTTAGAGTTTCCATATAAATATGAATTTATATTATATTTGTGTTTTTATTTATTTAGGGGGTTTATCTTTGATATTGGATCAACTTATCCAAATTTAATGAACTAGACAAGTAATAAAAATATCTCCACTTTAAAGTGAAGGCTTTCTTTTTAAACACAATTAAGGTGAGGTCTAATGCCTTGTTTAAGAAGAATTCCCCTACAGTACAAAGCTTAACATCATTCATATTAAAATCTTTATGAGACTTCTCAATTCTTATTTTCCATCATCTATTTCAATGAATTTGAGCTTCTAATCATTGCACCTTTTGATGGGTTCAACAATCCTTTATATTGATCATATTAATCTCAGAGACTATGGTAGTGTCATAGTATTTTAAAATTAAAAATATTAATTTAGTTATTTTAATATTATAGATTTAGTTTTGTGAAAGGTTGCGTAATAACATTACATTTATATTCTAAACAAATAAAACTCAAAATACTATCAAATAAACTAGTCAGGTATACCAGTCTATCATAATATATTGGTCTTCTTTCCACCATACCATTCTATAGTTTCACCTTCTTAATATCTAGTATGAGTTGTGAGTTAAGATACTAAGTTAGCCATTTATCTTATATTTTAGTCAATTACACCACTTCAAATTTGTTTCTTAAAGAAATTTCTTGAATAAGCCAAATTGGCCTAACTTGTATTAATCATGACATTCCATCCATCAAACTTCTATCAATACCTCTCCTTTCCTCCCTAAAATTTATATTCATATTTTAAGATATTAAACTATAAATTTATATCCATTTTGACCCACTAGCCCTACCAAAATGTATCCCATCATGATTACTAGTTTATCATGAAAATATTATTTTGAAAAGATAAAAAAAAGCTCTTGTGTTCTTCAATCCCATTAGAAGGAAATTGTGTAAATGATCATTAACCTTTTTTTTCTTTTCATGAGTAAGATGTAAGTGAACCAAGCAGGCTCATGAGCCTATTTGAGCTTAGCTCATTTATAAGCTTGTGAGCCAGGCTTATCAATCCTCAAGCTTAAGCTTGGCCTCAAACTTCAGCTTGTATGTTATTTAAAAAGGCAGTCAAAACACAAAATCATGTGCATTATATATATATAATTTAACTACTTCATCACATCCCAAGTTTGCTAGCTAGTCTCGATGGCGATCGTTGCTTCAAAGCTCCTTTGTCAACAATAATTTTTCATGAGTCAATGAATCAAGCTCTCGAGATTTAGAAAAAAAATACACAAGTTGAGCTCGAATCTATTTTATGGGCTTAACTCAAGCTTAAGTTTGATCTGCTAATGAGTTGAGCTTGAGCTCATTGTGACACTAGCTTGACTTGACTCGTTTACATCCCTAGGTATAATAATCCTTAAGGCATTTTAAGGCATGTGTCTTAAAATTAAAATAAATTGTCATTCATGGCAACAAGGGAGGATCAACAAAGCAATAACATTTTTTTTTTTTTTGAGTTGAAGACAAAACTAGAAGATCATTGGCTTTATATAACATCATAAGTATACACAAAAATGATATTATGAGGCATGGTGGATTTCTCTCTCTCTCTCTCTCTCTCTCTCTCTCTCTCTCTCTCTCTCCCTCTCTGCACACACACACACATACTTTCATAATGAAGAATTATAAGATGGTGTTATAATAAAGCTTCACTAAGACTTATCAAATAAACTAGTAACAAGGCATTAACATCTTTTATCACACTAAAATATGGTTTATTATTACGTTTGGGGTAGCTTTCTACTTGCAGTATAGTCTAAACCACAATGCAAATGACATTTAGGAAACTAAATTTTAGCTATGTTTTAAAGAAATTGTGGGAAAGAATCGTTATCAACCTGACTTGGTAGAGTATGATTGTTGCAAGAAAGTGGTGATTTAGCTTTTTTAAAATAAATAAAACTATAGTATATACTTTAACTTTTTAAGCAGTGGCTTCTTTTGCATTTGATTTATCATTACCTTTTCCACTGTAGCTATCCCAAATTCACCCTATGACTCTTAAACTAATATTTATATAGCATATGTTTTGGCCATAAAGACCTTTGTAAAAAGTAGTTACTGTAGAGGAAGAAATATATGCAAAAGATAAACTAATATTCACATAAGAACTTATCAATGAAAAAAAAAATGAAAACAATTATCAAGATATCCAAACCAAAATTTTAATTAATATAGACTTCAAAACTTTACATCATGATAAGTGCAATATATAGATAGACAACTCAAAGTATATATAAAAGATTTAAAACCCATTCTTATTATTTTTTAATTAGGCTATCCTTCTACCAAAAATCCCCCTTATCAATACGAATATCATGATGTCAACCTCATACAAAAATTTACTAATGGCAATTGACCTCACTTTTGGAGTGGGCTCTCAACTTACTCATCATAAATCTAGGACTCTTGTAGACACTAAGAGCTCCTTAGTCTTAAGACACTTCTAGTGATTAGGTGAACACTTAACCTAAGCCTAGAGACTTGGAAGGGTTAGCCATAGGAAGAGGTTATGCCTTAAGATTTAGGAAGACTTGCCTACCCTATAGACTTAAACCCAATCCTTGCTTCCTTCTTCCAAACTAAACCTTATATTCAAATCCAAGATCACAAATCCAATCCCAAATCAAATGATTGAAGCCCATAATTAAATTCAAATTCTAAATCCCTTCTTGAGCCCTTTGATTTTATCCTATGGACTTAGCCTTAACCAAATTCAAATCAACCCCAATTAATTTGATTTTCACAAAGATCAAATTCAATCTCAAATCAAATCCCAACCCAAATTCCAAAATCAAATCCAATTCCAAATGATTGAAACCCATGATTAAATTCAAATTCCAAATCCCTTCCTAAGCCTTATGAACCACCTTCATATGCTTAGCCAAAAACTCCTTCAAACCAAATCAAACTTGGTTGATTTCTTTATAAATCAATCACTCCTTCATTTATATTCAAAAATATAAATAAAATTCAAATTTAAACTATTTAAATCAAATAAAACTAAATCAAACCAAATCAAGACATTTCTTAAGCCATATGGACCTACCTCCATAAGCTTAACCAAATCTCAATCCAAATCAACCCAAACTCAATTAATTTCTTTATAAATCAATCATTACTTTATTTATATTTACAAATATAAATGGAGCCCACCCTCCAATGACCAAAAATAAATCAAACCAAATCAATTCTCTACTTAAGCCCTTTCGACCTACATCCCTCAACTTGGTCAAATTTGCTTCCAAATCACTTGAAACCCAGATGATTTTCTCATGAATCATTTATATCTTCATTTATATTCATAAATATAAATGTAATATAAATCCAAATAATCAAAACTAAACCCAAATTAAACCAAATTCCCAATTTTATCCTTTTTAGCCAAATTCTTAAACTTGGCTAAATGATACCCAAATCAATTCAATACCCATGGATTTCCTCATGATTCAATCATTCTTTCAATAATTGTTCCAAATATAAACACAAACTATAATTATCAAATCAAATCCATACTAACCAAAGTCAAACCCAAGTTATTCCTTTTTGACTTGAAATTATCATATGAACCATAATCCATATGGCTTCAAACTAATTGCAAATGGATTTATATCTTCATCCTAGGCTCATATGTGAGTTCAATTAAACTTGAATCAAGCCATGATCAAGCCAATAGACCCATTTAGGTCCACTTAACCCAAAGTAACCTAAAATTCCTTTTTGTGCCAAGTTTTAATCTAACCCAAATTGGATTGAATTAAGCCCATCTAAACCTCATATCATGATCAACAATCATCCTAAGATGATCAACTATCTTGAATTGGGTCAAACCAAGTCAACCTTTAGCCCAAATAAAATCTAAACTAGCCAAAACACACCATATACCAAATTTATTGAAACCATTGACTCAAACCCACTCATGATCAATGATTGAACATGACCAAATCATCAATTGAGCCAAACCAAGTCTGATTGACCATTTGACCTAATTTGACCCAAATTAGTCTAAAATGCCAAAATGGGTCAAAACATGATTTGATCCAAATTAATTGCAACCAATGGATCAAGTTTATTCAAAATAACTTATTAAACTTGACCAAAGCCATGATTGAGCCCAATTTGACCAATTGGTCAACTTGACCCAACCTAGCCCAAATTGACCTAAAGGGTCAAATTGGCCAAATTTCAAATTAAATCCAAATTAAACCAAACCAAAGCCTACAATTACTTTCAATCAACCAATTGAATTTGGTCAACACCTAACCCAATCCAATTTGGTCAAATTTATCAAATTGGTCAACTTGACCCATTTAACCCTTTTGAATCCAAATGAGTCAAATTTAAACCTAAGCCAAATTAATCAAAACCAATTGAATCAAAACATCCCAAATCATCATATGAACCTAACCCAAACCTTGGTTTGACCCAATTTGACCAATTGGTCAACCCAACTTAACCCAATTGAGCCTCTTTTGGCAGTATGAAGCCAAATCACCCAAAGCCACCTTATGGAACCTTGGTGGCTGACCTAACCCGACCAAAACTGACCCTAGGTCAGTGCCAAGCTAGCTCAAATCCAAGTGGGACTAATCCAAGGTAATTGACCAATGTGCAAAGCTCTTTGCATAGGATTTTTCCATAAGTGGCAAAGTCCACTTTGCCTTTCCCATGGCAGCCCTCCACTCACCAAATGAGGCATTCCTAATCCTTCCTAGCCCAACCTAAGCCACCCTAGCACTTACCATGGACCAAGAGTAACTTCCCAAGCAGCCACCTGAATCATCCCAAGGACTTTCCGACCATTAGAGACCATAGTTCGACCAAGACTGATCACAAAATAGGAGGAGTTTGATCGACTGAGCAATCTACTTCAAATCAAGCTCGAATCTTCTCAACAAGGCTTCATCTATACTAGATGAAGCTACCTCCATCGATCCCACCACTGGACATTAGCTCTGATGAGGTAATTTTGCAAAATTGAGCTCCCAAGAAAAAATAAGTTGGTCCTTTGAAGTAAATGTGAATGTTATTAGATCTTAGCCATTAGATGTGTGTGCCTCCCCTCCCCAAAGGTGTGCGAACAATTTGAAGGCAATCCAAGCTCAGGTGAGCTTGGATTGAATGGGGAAAGATGGATGACATCAGTCTTTTGCCACTCGCTAACGAGACGGATCACGGACCGTCTGTTCCACACGATCAGAATGAACGATCATGATCTAATCCCACATTAGATCCTTTGATTTCTTCTTTAAATGATGGATTGAATCATGGCCATCCCATCTTGGATCAGACGGTCCTTGGGGAAAGTGCGTCCCTCACCATCCGAGTCAGCATGAAGATATGACAACTTAAATAGCCACTCCCATCGCACCATGTGGAAAGCATGTTGTGTCAGCTGCCACGTAGCTTGATGGGATTAAGGCTTTAATTGGGCTTAATTAATCTATTTTTAAGGCTACAATTTCTAAAAATCATAATAATTGTAGAAAATTTAATAAATATAAATGAGGACTCATTTTGAAGGTATTTTAGAGTAGAATCTAGGAAAATTTTATTAATTAATTTTGAGCAATAATTTTGGCTTAATTAAGGTTTAATTAATAATTTAATTATCTTAATTACTCCTTAATTAATCACCAATTAATCTCAATCATTTAGTGGATGTTTAGGGGGATGACCTTTACCTCCTCTATTTTTCTAGGATTTTTTTGGTTGCTTAATTACAAAATTTAATTGATTAAGCCTTAATCACTCTCTTAATTTAAATAATGATAATTAGTGAATGAATAGTGACTTAATTAATTATTTAAGCCTAATTACCTCTAGTGATCAATAAGGGTGCTTAGGGAGTGTGATTGGAATATTTTTCCTAATTCATTTCCTAAGTTTTTTTTACATTTTGAATCAAATTAATTAATGATTAATGACATAATTAATTGCTTAATTAATTAATTAAGCTTCAAGATAAAATCATAGCTTAAAGTGATCAAATACAAGACTTAAGGGCTAAGATTAAGGCCTATTTTTATCTCTTTCCTTAAATTAATTTTATTTCATTAATTAAACAAACTTAATGCTTAACCAAATGGATTAATGAGCTTAATTAAATAAATCTAAAATCCAATTCAGATCTAATTGCCTTTAATTAATTTTGGGTAGCCCTTTAGATGTTTGTTGACCTCACTTTTGAAGTGAGCTCTTTACCTCCTCTTCTTTGACTTAGGACTCTTCTAGACACTAAGAACTCCTTAGTCATAAGAGACTTCTAGTGATTAGGTGAACACCTAATATAAGCCTAGAGACTTAGAAGTGTTAATCATAAGATTAGGCTATGCCTTAAGGTTTAAGAAAATTACCTATCCCATAGCCTAAACCCAATCTAAACACACTTTCTCAAATCAAACCCAGACTGAATTCTCAAATCAAATCTCAAATTCAAATTCAAATTCCAAATCTAATTTGACTCCAAATGATTGAAATCCCTCAAATTCAAATCCAAACCTCTTAAGCCATATGAACCACATTCATAAGCTGCCAAAACTCCCTTAAATAAAATCAAACTCAATTGATCTTTTATAAATCATTATTCCTTCATTTATATTCACAATATAAATGAAATAAATTCAAATGACCAAAACTATATCAAATCAAACTCAATCAAATCTTTAAAATTCTTTGGACTTAGCCAAATTCTATCTAGATCAAGTCAAAACTAATGAAATTTTCTCTTGAATCAATCATTTATATAATTATCTACCCAAATATAAATGAAACTTGCAATCATCAAATCAAATCAAAACTAACCCAAGTCGAACCCAACCTAGCCCTTTTGACTTGAAAATTTCAAATGAGCCAAAATCCCTTAGACTCCAAATTAATTGCCATTTAATTTATATTCCAATCTAGGGCTCATATATAAGTTCAACTAAACTCGAATCAAACCAAAACCAAACCAATTGACCTACTTAGGTTCACTTGACCCAAAGTGACCTAAAGGACCCATTTGAGCCAACTTCTAATCCAACCCAAATTGGATTAAACCAAGCTCACCAAAATCATCTACCATGATTGTTGATCACCCTAGGATGATCAATTGCAATCAATTAGGCCAAACCAAGCCCAATTGACCATTTGATCCAAATTGACCCGAATTGGCTTAAAGGACCAAATCAGGTCAAATCATGATTTAACCCAAATTGATTGAAATCAAAGGCTCAAGTTCATTCCAAATTGATTATTGAACTTGACCAAAACCATAATTAAATCCAATTTGATCAATCGAGCCCAATTGGTCAACTTGACCCAACCTAGCCTAAATTGGCCTAAAGGGTCAATTTGGCCTAAATCCAAATTAAATCCAAATTAATTCAATCCAAAGACCACATCCATCTTCAATTAGCCAATTGAACATGAATCAACCCATAACCCAAGCAAATTTGGCTAATTACGGTCAAATGGGTCAATTTAACCCAATTGACCTATATGACCCAAATTGGGCCAAATCCCTTGAAACCAAGCCAAGACCCATTGGGGGCTGCTCAAACCTGACTCAAACCTATTTGGGATCAACCAAAAACCAACCCAACCCATTTAAATCCCTCATGGATCTTACCCCACATAGGATTCCATCCAACCTCATTTAATTCCCCCCATCACATACACTTATCTCCTCCCCAACATTTGTATTGAATAAAGGTGATCATATGGCAGCAAGATAGGACTTTGAAACAAAAATCTAAAGTCTTAAATCAATCTATCATCCATCCCAACCACCCCAAGCAAGATGAAAATCAATTTGGAGCCAAAAAATTCAAAAAATATTGAATTTTTGGCCATTATAAAAGGAGGGAGAGATGAGGCTTTCGATTTCTTCCTCCCACCACCATTCAACCCCCAAAAGCTCCCCAAACCAAAAGGCACCCATCCTCCACTTCTTTGAGCCATTTTTGAGCTTAAAATACAAGAAATTTCTCTTCTAGTGAGGCAACGGTAAACATCAGAGAAGACGACGTTCCGAAGGGAGGCAAGGGCTAAAGATCACTCCAAAGCTTTCTCAAATACCTAGGAGTTCGCTCGGATCTTCACCGCTGCCAGAAATCATCCCCGACAAGGTAATTTTACTTAGCCCTTAGTAGGCGCATTTTCACAATTTTCCAAGATTTTTACTTTAAATCATCCAAATTAGGAAATAGAACTTTTCGGTGTGAATCGATGCAAAAATAGTTCTATTTGGATAAATTTTGGCTTAGAAACCCTCTTTTTTTTTCATTCTTTGGTGGCTCACAAACCATCCAATCCAGTTCCGCGGGATCGGATGGCTCATGTCGTCGATCAAGCCTTGAATCACTTGATGCGATCCATCCGTCGTGCGATTCGCGGCTTCCGGATCATCGCGTGGATCGCATGAAACCGCCGATCGCGTGATCCGGACCATTCAATCGTGAATCGACGGCTCGATCACACATCACGATCGCGATCCCGACCTCTGTTGCATGATTCAATCGTGATGGACGGTCAAGCGTGCATCATTTTCTCTTCCGAGGTATTGTGGCGTATTTCCTATTTTTTAAAATAATAATTTAAATCACCTGAAACTTCAAAAATTCATAGAAAAATAAAATAATTAATCAAAAATTACAAACAATGGCTCGTTGGATTCATCTTTCCAAGAGAAATCCAACAAACCCAAAATCCCCAAAGTTCACTAAGTATTTGAGCTTAATTTGAGTTTTAGTAAAAATAATATTTCATTTATTAAACTAAAAATATAAGTCAGATTAAGTTGACACTTTCAAAAATTGAAACTAAAGTTAAAACACACCTACCATAAACATTTTAAGTGAAAAGGACTTCTGGATTGGGAGAAATTAAATTTTGAAGTTCAGATTGTCCATTTTAATAAAATAAATCAAATAAAAATTCAGAAATTTACAAAAATCTTTAAAATGACTTAAATCACTTCAATTGATATCTAAGACTCTTAAGAAAATAATGTGATATTCTGAATCTTAATGAACCCCAAACAAACACTTAAGATTAGAGTTTAATCAATTAAGGAGTTAATTAAAATATAACCTAAAAATAATTTAAATATTAAAATAAAATCAAAAATAAAATAACACTTTTGCAATCGTTAATCAATCTCAAATAAGAGAAATATCATTCATAGAGAAAATTAAATTAAATATGATTAAACCTATTTAAGTTAATAAAACTCAATTAAATGATTAAATCTTAAATCAAACTCAAAGCCCAATAAATTTAGGAAACTTTAATCATTTGATACTAATCGAATTAAACCAAATAAAATTAAAGTAAACTTAATTAATATATGATTAAATCGCATCCATTTGGAATAAGATAATTAATTAACCATTAAATTTTTCAGCCTAATAACTAAATTGAACATGTTAATGAAATAAAACAAACATAATAAATGAATCAAATCAAGTAAAACCCTAATCATGAATAATCAAATTGAATTAGTCAAATATTTAATTAATGCAAACTTAATAAATTAATTCATCACCTTAATTAATCAAATTAATTTAATGAGTTACATTAAAGCTAACTATAAAATTAAGCTTAAATCAAACCCCTAATTAAATTTAATAATCACATCCCTCAAATAAACTAATTAAGTTAATCAAATTAATCATATTAAACCTAAACTTAATCAAACATAATTAAGATGCAATTAAACACTAATCAAAACCTAAATTAAACCAAAATCATTAAGTCATTAATCTCTAATTTAATAAACCCCTAATTAATCTAATAATTTTAATTGACCCTTAATCAAACTTAATTAATCAAACATCTAATTAATGCAAACTTAATAAGTTAATCCATCATCTTAATAAACTAAATTAATTTAATAGATCACATTAAATTTAATCCAAATCAAAAACCTTACTAATTAATTTAATCACACCTATTAAATAAACTAATTAAGTCAGCTAAATTAATCATATTAAACTTAAGCTTAACTAAACATAAGATGCAATTAAATGCTAATCAAATCCTAATTTAAACTTAAATCATTAATTCATTAATTACATCATTAACCCAAACAAATATGAAATCAAATTAAAAATTAAACAAATCTTTATTTAATTTAATAATTAATCATACCTCTTAAATAAACTAATTAAGTTAATTAAAGTAATCACATCAAACCTAAGCTTAATCAAACATAAATGCAATTAAATACTAATCAAAATCTAAATTAAACCTAAATTATTAAGTCATTAATTATATCATTAGTCTAAACAAATATGAAGTCAAATTGAAAATTAAATAAGCCTTTATAATTAATATAAATACACTTCTTAAGTAAACTAATCACATAATCACATTTGGCAAACCCATGGCCATATAATAAAGCTAATCAAATCAAATTAAATCAAATTAAATTAAATTAAGAAAAACTGTCATCAATTTAATATGTAATTAAATCAAATCTCATTCAACCTACTTAAATAAGATAAACTAATCAACTATCTAATGTATGAAATCAAAATACAAACCAAACTTTGATAAACATGACAAATGGATGTGATCAAAAATAAAATCCTAATTACAAAGAATAAAACCCAATTAAAATCAAAATAATCTCAATTATTCTAATCCGATCAAACTACAAATAAATGAACCACAATCGAATTAAATAAACCTAAAGTTAAATCACATAACCATAATTAAAGAAAAGAGTTAAGTATTAATTTAAAAGGATATTGAATTGTCAAGATTTAATTAAATCAAAACATCTAATCTAAAATTAATCAACCAAAAACACATGAACTTAAACAAACTTAAACTTCATTAGATATTAAGGATATTGAATTATCAAGATTTAATTAAATCAAAACATCTAATCTAAAAATTAATCAACCAAAAATACATGAATTTAAACAAACTTAAACTTCACTAGATATTAAGGATATTGAATTATCAAGATGCGATTAAACTAAAACATCTAAATCTAAATCAATCAATCAAATACTTAAACAAACTCAAATTCTAAATTCTAATCAAATAAAATAAATCAAATTGAATGAATTACACAAATTCAAATGGGTTAACTAAAATACTTAAGGACCTTAGTTAGATTCTTTAAGTGTTAGGATGTAGAATATGGTGAGTTATATCAACAAATGGAATTCATTATATTCTTCATTCTTGAAAACCTAAACATCATTTAACCAAATAAAAGTGAAATAAAAATGAAAAGTAAATCATTAAATCATTTAAATTGAAATCACCCAAAGGTAAAATTTAAATTCAAACTCCAAATTGAAACTTAAACTAAAGAAGCCTAGTAAAATCTTGCTACACAAGCCTTAAGCACACACATTAGAATACTAAGTCGCCACTTCTAGTGCTAGTTGTATGTATGATGTTGTGTTTTATTTTGTGATGTAATATTTTAGACTGGATGTTAGGATGTATATTTTGTAGACTGGATGTTAGGCTGTTATTAGCCAAATCATATTTTCTATAGGGGGTTGTGCTTAAGGGGCCATTGTAATAAAAATATAAAGGCCTTTGTTGTACAGGTTGCTTAGCCCCTAAGCGTAACCCATGTTAGGACAGGTGGGCTTAGTTACCCATGTGTGGGGCACTAAGTTCAAATTTTTTATATAACTATTTAGGTTGTATGGTGTGTTTAGCTAACATTTATTTTGTAGGTGTAGCTAGACTTACTTTTCTTATTTTTAATGTAATTTTGTATTAGGAATTAGGATTAGAGTTATGGGGGATTAGGATGAGGAGTGGCCATAAGGCTTAGTCCGTGGGGTGTCCTGTGATGCCTTTGGAGCAAATCAAATTAAAAGAAACAGAAGGAAGAAATGAAGAAAAGAAGACCCCCACAACATATATATTATTTTTGTAATCCGGGTTGTATAAGGGTAGAGCTTGGCTACCCTTTTTTTCTCTTTTTGCAGGGTTCGGTGGAACCCGATCGCGTTGGCCTTTTATTCTTTCATGGTAGTCTATAAAATTGTTTGATGTTGTTTTTAGATTGCGCATTAGAACAACATCCTTTTCATAGTTTCTTTATGATTGATTTTGAATGTGTGGCCTGGATGCATCAGGCTTTTAGGATAAAAATTAATTTTTCTACCCCAATTAACAACTCATAACTAAAATTTTAAAATAACTCATAACCTCACATAAAATCCTAGGAATTAAATCAAGATAATAAAATTTTTAGCAACCCTTTAGCTGGATAAATGAATGTATAATATCATGCATGTCCTATTATTTCACTCTTGTTAAGAGGGGACTTCCATCTTTGCTAGATAATCAAGGCTTAACCTGTGAGAGCCTTTGGCAGAAGAACATCTCTTTCTCTTTTGATTTGACACATAATCAAATTCTCATGCATTTAGGCATACAAAATCCCATAACCTATGTCAAAATAAAAGTCCAAAGAATCAAATAAATTTGATAAAATTTGCATTAGATTAAGTCATGGATTCATACCACTCATGCTCTAGTCTCTTAGGGAGTGGGTTTAAGGATCTAGTCTCCTTTCTAAATGAATAACAACTTATCCATCTTGCAAAGCATAAGACTTGCCTACTTGGATTTAAAGCGTTGGAGGAGTTAGCTAGTTGCCACTCCAGGCGATAATAAGTTCAGCAGTCGGGTGGTTCATTCTCTGTTATGGAGGTAAACCATATACCCATTTTCGCCTTAGATTTAGGTCATGCCTTTGTTTTGTACCAAGGCTCATTAGTTTAGGAATCTAAAGTAACTATTTCCTTTGGGCAACAAGAATAAATCCTCACCTCTTAGGCATTTCCATAATCTTATGTTGTGGAATTATAAGCCCTAGCGATCTAATAAAATGTTAACTCAAATAATTAACTCTCTTCAATTTCAAAAATATAAAGCCCAATTATAGGATAGATTGGAATGTTCACTAGGCTTCCTAGTATCATGACATTTCTACTTTCTCTCTTTGGATTCCAAAAATAAGTCTTCTCCTTGATCTATCTCATTTGATTTCATAAAATAGCCAATTCTTTCATAGTCTTAAACCTTGAAATCTTTGGAGACTCTAATAGTCTACTTTAATTGAGAGTATTCTTAAGGAATTATCATTCCTTAGAATGTAATTAACTATGGGGGTTTGCCTCCATAAGGAACTTAATGAACTTGGCTTAAAATAAACCCTACTTTACTTTTCCATGTAAAGTAGGGGAAAGATCTCTGGTATATTTGAATACCCATCATGCCTTAGGAGTCCTTATTAGGTGATTAGGTCCATTATAAGGTGGTGATTTCTATCTTTCGAGATAGTACATCATTCCTTAATGTCATACCTGATCACTTCAATAAGTACCCCCTAAGATCTGCGTGGTATCCCACACCTCAAAAATAAACACCACAATGTTTAATAGTCTAAAGAAATTTAATGAAATTATGATTAGCTTATATGTGTAAGAAAACCATAAAAGTAATTAATATAATCCCTTAAGCCTAATTAACTATTAATCATGAGCCAATTGCATTAGGCCCCTTTAATTTCTTAGGAGCATTACTAAATTACATTTCATGTGGTTGCATATCATATTGATTCTTTATTAATTAGTTAATTAACTTAAGGTGACATAGGTAAGGGTTCATTAATTGACTTAATTCATACCCTAACCTAATTAAACCATAAAATCAATCTAATTATTGTTCATTAAATTAAATTAACTAACACATGGGGGATGGGATTAGGATTAGCAAACCTCTTTCACATTTCTTAAATAAAACCAAACATGAAAATGAAATGACATTAAAGAACTTTAGTTTATTTTAAATAATCTTATTTAGTTTGATTGTCCTTGGGAGGTAACTAATTTGAATGAAATCACATGCTTGTGTTTCTTTATTTCTTTCCAATCATGCTAAAACATTGTATGCCACTTGTATCCATGCATTCATGTCTTTCAAATTAATCAAAAAAATGATTTATTTTATATTAATTTGCATGTGTTAGCTTAATTAAAAATATGTGTGGCTAGTATCACTATTAATCTCAAATATATATTTTAAAAGCTTATTAATGAATATATATATATATATATATATATATATATATATATATATATATATATATATATATGTATGTATGTATATATATTGTAACTTTAGTTATATATACATAGGAAATGCAAGTGAATATAAATTTAGTGTATGAAATAAAGTCTCTTCCTTATATTCATGTGTTGATTTGTATAAGTAAGAATGTTAGCAGGTATATTAGTCTGGACATCATAGAGACGCACGACTTTAAGTAGCCCTAAGGAGGTTCCTACCTTGTTCCCTTGGTGTGAAATAATGGCAACGTACCTGCTTGATCTCATTCTTATGCATTTGGGCATTAGAATTTAGATAGAGCTTTAATTGATTTACACAAAATAAATCAATCAAATCAAAATATAATTTTTGCATGGCTTTCTATTCTTGTAGTTGTTTATACATCCATATGTATCTAAGGATAATGGGTATATTAGTCTGGATATTCTAGGGATGCATGACTTTAAGTAGCCCTAAGAAGGTTCCTACCACGTTCCCATGGTGTAAAATAATGATGATGTACTTGCTTAAAATTTTTATACATGTCAATGTGTACTTAGCTAATGAATGAAAACCCTTTTTTATTAAAAAGGCATGCATTCATATTTTTTTTAATTGGTTGAGTTGATTAGTCATGTGATTTAACGTTCTTTCCTTATTCTTTCACATAAGAATTTAGATAGAGCTTTAAATTAGTTTGACAAAATCATTCAACCAAATAGAACACTAATTCCAAATACATTTACTCACATTCATCATTTAAGTGTGCTAAGATATAAATTATGTGTATAGTTATGCTTAGGATTTAATCATATGCATGATATACATGATGCAAAGAAATGAATAAACATGTGTTAAATGATAGTAATTAATTCCAACTAATCTTAAGATGCATTTCTTATTGAATAAGTTTATTTAAAGTGAACCTAAATGTAGGACTAATTAAAATGTATAATAAGTCATTCACTAAAGGGAATTTATTAATTAACTTACTTTAGATGTGACTTAAGGTAGGGATAAAAGAGGGTGCTCCTCTCTTTTCTTCTCTTTATAACACTTAGTTGCTAAGTGTAGGTCAAGTGAAACAAAAGAAAATATTAAGTAAAATTTGAAAATTAATTAAACCATTTCAAGTGAAACCACCCTTTATAATTAAATGTCCTTTATACTTAGAAAATCTTAACTCTAAAGCCTAGTTAGGACATACCACACAAGCCTTAACACACACATTAGATTAAAGTAACCACTTATAGCTTTATGTTAGGGTGGTGCATGGTTTGATGTATATTTTATTTTGAGATGTAATATCGTAGACTGAGTGTTAGGGTGTATATTTTGTAGATTGGATGTTAGGCCGTGATTAGCCTAATTATATTTTTTTGTAGGAGATTATACTTAAAGGGTGCTTAAAATAAATATAAATGCTCTCTTTTGCAGGTTGCTTAACCCTTAAGCATACTACATTAGGACAGGTGGACTTGGTTACCCATGTGGGGTGTTAAGTCCAAATTATTCATATAACTACTGAGTTATATGGTGTGTTTAGCTAACACTTATTTTGCAGATGTAGATTTACTTTCCCATTCATTTAATGTAGTTGTGCATTAGGAAATTGGTTAAGTGTTATGGGGGTTAAGGATGAACATTGGCCAGGGGATTTGATCCTGGGGTGCCATGTGATGCCTAGAAGCCTACAAAATTAAATGGAAGATATCAAATGAAGAAATGGAGGGAGCGTGAAGACTTGATGATCCCCTATAACACTTATCATTTTGCAATTTGTAATTATTCTTTCATATACCGGGTGGTGTAAGGGTAGAGCTCGGCTAACCACATTTTTTTTTGGGTTGTACAATGATACCTGACCGCATCGGCCTGTTATTCTTTCATGTTGAGTTTATAAATTGTTTGATAATTTATTTACATTGTGCAATATAAATGGCATGTTTTTCTAGTTTCTTCATATATGATTATTTAATGTGTGGCTTGGATCCGTTTAGGCTCTAAGGAAAAAATAAATTTTCTACCCCAACTATAACTCATAATTAAATTTTTTAAAACAACTCATAACCTCACATAAAGCCTAGGCATTAAATCAAGATAATAAAATATTTTACAACCCCTTAATTTGATGTTGTATGCTTAATATCATGCATGTATTTTTATTTCACTCTTGCTAAGAGAGGGTTTCCATCTTTGGGAGATAGAAAAAATACTTGACTTTTGAGACCCTATGATTAGGGGTGTGCATTTGGTCGGATTGGACGGATTGATTTTTTAATTTGTTAATCCGTTCAGTTTAAAATTCATAATCTGAAAATCCAATCCGTATAAGATTTAATATAATTTGAACCAATCCAATCCAAAAAAAAGTTTAGATTTTCAGTTCAGTTTTTAAAAAATTGAAAATAATTAAAATAAAGAAAATGTTATTTAATTAAAATGATATATTTCAGAATTCATTTATGATTTATATTTTTTGAAATAGACATACTCATATTTTTTTGAATTATGATTTGAAAGACTTTGTCACTTTGTATTTAATAAAAAAAATATTAAATTTATTACTTAAAGGGCACTAATTAACTCACACAACACCAGAATATAATAAAATATATTTCTTAAACTGTTTCTTCAAATATCTTTTCTTTCACACCATTTTAATAGCATAACACATTTTCATTAAACCAATAAAATTTATATGCTAAAAAAAGAAAATTTTCAATTACAATATTAGTATATTACAAACATTCATAAACATTCCACATTTAAAAGAATTATAATTATATATAAACATTCATGAACATTCATAAACATAAAACATTCATAAACATTTTCAATTTCTCTAATTCTCTTCCACATTTACAAAAGGAAGCATGATCAAGATTGTCCGCATTCGATGAAAGAGTTTCATTTTAACCTTTGCATATTTCTTTTTCAGCTAAAATGATAATCTACAAAACACAGATATAAGTGGTTATTGAACTTTGATAAGCAATAATATTAAAAGATTTAAAGATCTAATCATCTGACTAAAAGAGGTGGAAAGCAACAAATATAACAAATACATAAATATAAGAACTTTTAAGAAAAAAATCTGACCTGAAGTTTACCTATGAGGTTGTGCACAATGCTCATAATTTCTGATTAAAGGCTTGAAATATTAAACTATTTATGATTGCAGCTAATTCTACAAATATTCTTTATGATAATTGGAACAAGGGTGACATATTTTATTATGATTAGAAATAGGAGATTAAACAAAAGAAAGATTAAAAAATAAAAATAAAATTCAAAAGAAAATAAAGGCTCAGGCTCAGTCAAAAAATTACTAAGAGCAATAGAATATGTGAGCATCCAAACTCCAGATTGGAGGGTTACAATTACATACAATGCTACCAGCAGTAGTAAATGAAATATAACATCAAAGCCATCATTGCCAAAATCGCCGCCAAACATTCCCAAACTATACCGTGCATTCACTGAAAGTCTAAAATAGGCTAATAGCACATCCTGAAGCAATTAATATTCAGAAATATTACCTCACTCAAAATAAAATAAGCAATACCAACATAACAGAAACTACATAACCTGCCTCTGGAATAGTAAACAACTCTCCAAGTCACTAAATGAGAGTTACGAGACAAAACCTGCCTCTAGATTAGTAAACATTAAACAACTCCTAACAAATTACAAAAATTACAAAATAATTAGTACTCCATTCACATTCGATTTCAGATAATAAAATGGAATTGCATGTCAATGGATAGATAAGTGATAAGTAGAGCAATCCATGCTCATTCATTTCAATGACATCAAAGCCATCATCTTTTATAAACACTAAATAGGGCATTTATTAAAGGGAAAGCCAACACCCAACAAGAGAGGAAACAGAAAAAATCCATGGGAGACCAAGAGGGCATCCGAAATAACCATCAAAGGGCTCAAAGCCACCACAAAGAAGAAAAACACCACATCCAACCACCACCAAGATGGCAAGAAGCAAAACAGAACGACAAAATAACTAAGACTATAAGAGGGATTCAATACCAATAGCTAATGTAGAAGCATCAAACATCCAAGGCAAGATAACATCCAATCCCAAGTCACCAGGGAGAGAGAACACAAAAAAGAAAATAACCAAACAAATTGAAAAAACTAAAACTAAGCTTAAGAGGCCATTAAGTTTAGATCAGTAACAAGTGCTTGTACTATTTTTGGTAAAGAGGAAATATAAAAATCAAAGCTAACCATTAACAACAACAACAACAATACTAATGTATAATTATCAAGCAATAATTAAAAAGTAATCCAGGAAAAGGAAAAACCAAAATGTATCATTTCAGAATAGCATGTACTGATATATATGATATGAGTATATATGTTACTCTATAATCTATATGAGTGTATGACTATAGTTTGTATCTGTATGACTGTATCATTTTAATTCTTTACCAAAAGGTTGGATCATCTATAACCTTTGATAGATCTGAAAGAAAAAGAATTAATGCATAATATAGTATGGTAGTGATGTATGGCTAAAAAAAAGTGTTGTAAGTAATTGGAAAAGTCTAAAGGATATAATAATACCTTCATCAAATTTATCAATATCACGAATGTTCTCCTCAACATTGACTGTGCTCATTTGTCCACTTTGCTCTCATCCAATCTTGGGCACAAATAAGAGCTTGCACTATTTTTGGAGATAAAAGCTTCTAAAAGCATCTAGAACACGACCACCGTACTAAAGTAGACTCGAAGCTATTGATATAGGAACAACCAAAATATCTCATTTGAGATAAGATGGGAAACCTTGGAGCATTAACTTCCACAATGTTAAAATGTTAAAGTCATCTTGCATAATTTGAGTCTCTTCGTATTTATCTAAGTATGTTTTACTCTCAAGATCATCTCTCCCATAATTATGCCTCTTGAACTTCTCAACCATCATGTACTTTCTCCTCCCATCTCTTAGATCATGATGGTTTCATAATATTTTGTCTTATCTCGTGGCAATTTCATCTCTATTCAACTAACTTCATCTTATAATCATAGAACATATATAGTAGGTGTTGCTCATGCCAAATAAGCCCCTCCAAGCCGGGATACATATCCACTACAAGAAATTCAATATATCTAAGTTTGAACCTAGGATCAAGGACAACTATAAGATAAATATTCATATTCATTTTATCAACACATCCCCAATACTTATCAAACTTTAATTTCATTTTCTTTGCCATGGTATTAACTTCAATATCATTATGTGATTCCCAACTTTGAACCACACATTGGACCTCCGCAATCTCATGAAAGAATGTATTTGAAGTAACATATAAGGAACCGAAAATGTGTAGAGTTAGCTCATAAAATCTTTCTAAGAATGTTACAAGCCTTCTTGCATTCTCCCAATCACCATCACATGGAACTCCACCTCCACCATGATTTGCATCCACTTCCTTCTCCAACTCTATTCTAAATTGAGGATCAACCTCTTCATATCTCTCAAAAGTTTTTTTGGCTGAGTAATTTAACATCGATATGTAGAATTCCCTTGTAGGTACATCCAAACACAACAAGCTTTTGCTTTGTATTTTTTTTCAATTTTAATGCATTCTTTGAATTTTTAAGTCTTGATGGTGACTAATGTACCTCACTGCTCTTACACGATTACGATCTACCAACCTCCTTAATTCCATCTTGAACAATAAGATTTATAATATGTACATCTCATATGTAAGAACTTACAATCAAGAACACTTCCCTCCGTTTAGAAAATTTCTTCAAATGATTGATAATACCATTATTGAAGCATTATCAAATTGTAAATATTAATATCCCAATCAATCAAACATCTCTCTACCTCCCCCAAAATCTCCCCTGACTATATATGGGACAAAAATTAATGACTCTCTTATTTAACTTCCAATCTTCATCAATATATAGTGCGGTTAGAATTAATTCTCAATTGATGTCCATGTGTCTTGTCAAGCAAACCCTAGTAGTTGAATCTGTAATATTTTTTCAAAGCATTCTTCTCATCTAAGTAAAATTCAAAGCGCCACGAGTGAGTGTCCAACGGAAGGTATTTTAAACATTGGGCAACATTGAGTCATAAAATATTTGAACCCATATTCCTTCAACATGTTTGAATGGTAATTCATCCATAATAACCATGGCTGCTAAAGCTTTTCTAACAACTTCTTGATCAAACTTCCAAGCTTTGAGACCTAGTATTTTGTTCACCTTTGTCACTAGGTTGCAATACTAGTAGAGTTTGATTTTTTTCCATGTTATGAGGATTCTCCGACATACTAAAGATGTGTCCGTAAAGTTGTAGTACCATTAAGCTTTGTATCACTATCATAAGTCTTCCCATAATAGTTATGTTTACTCATCTTTTCTCTAACGGAACTATTAAATTTAGTAAAATGATCCGGACATCGATCTTGGTCGGATTATCTTTCTTGTTCTCTTTTCAAAAGATGACTTGCTACTTGAAGCATTTGCAATACAATGGATATTATCTTGATTGATAGGTGTTTGATTTTGAGAAGAACCAATCATGCTAGAACTCTCTCCACAATGAGACATCTAATAAAAGTGTAAAGAGATCAAGTAAGAATAAGCCAAATGGGAGTACAAAAACTAGAAATTATATATGATACACCCAATCTTGATTATACCAACATTAAACCTATCATGAAAAAAAAAAAACCACTTTGTAACTTTGGATCGTCCCGTAGCAATATAAACACCATATAAATATTCTTTGCACTCCATATTATTTCTACTAATTATCCAGGCTAGCCTTCAAACATAAATGCAATCCAAATAAATTCTCCAATGAAATATTAAGTCTTAGGACAAATGTGAAATGTGAGTTGCAAGAACTAAACATTTAAATGAATCTTCCGATTATCATAATTAATAAGTTTCAATAGATATTTGGATCACATTATGTTGTGCACCAAATGAGCAAAAGAATTTCATTCAAATACAATAATCATAGTTTCAAGAGGTTGCATGATGAAAATATGATCTAACTTCAATGTGGAAGAGAATTTGGATTAAGTTTGACAGCTCACCTCATACACAATGAGAAATGAGAATGTCACTCGATATATTGTTAATAAATGCAAATAAAATTTATACAATCTACCTTCAACTAGAGAAAGAACACTTAGGTTGTGTAGAATGAAGAACTAAACCACAAGGATGGGAGCTTGCTTACAAGCATAGATGAATCATCATAAACGAATGAAGAACTAAACATCTAACTTCCATGTTATTTTACTTCAAAGTTTCAAAATGGAAGAATGAAGGAAATCCAAGATGAATCCTTGCATGCATTTCAAAGCAACCAACCAACCACCCCTTTTAACTTGACTATTTCGAAATATGTGTGAATTGTGATCACTCGAATGAAATGGATTCATATTTTATTGCATGCATTTTGAAATTGTTTTATACCCCATTCTGCCATTCATGTACTTCAAAACTTATGCCATTTTCCAATAAATAAATAATCTAAAAAGATCAAAATATTTCATGCGTTATGAGGCAACATCAATGCTTCAAGCTTCAACTCTAATGCTTTGACATTCACAAAGCGTTTAAAACTAAAAGAGATATACATTTGCATAAATTTTGAAACAAGAAATCTCTTTGCTATCCTCATTAGCCCTAAACAACATAAAAAATAACAAAAACACTAAGACAGTTCATAAAAAATTAAATTTATAACAAAAGTCATAGAACAAATCAAACAAACATAACAAAATAATCCATTACTCCATTCAGAGATTGATAAAAGAAATACACGTAACTCGCCCTCAAAATCAGAATAGTAAATAATTCCAACTCCATGTCTCCAAAAACTTCCAAAACCACAAAACACTAAATAATAAAAGTATCCATGAGAATCGAGACAAAACCATTCTTTGAATTTGAGATGAAGGGAGAAGCGGCCCTGCGGTGTGGATGATGAAGGAGAAGGGAGAAGCCTAGAAGAGAGCAAAAATAGATGAACAGAAAATATCCTGGTTGATAGCCTACAATGAATAGTCAACAACAAGTCGAGAGAATTAGAGAAGTAGGGATAAGACCATAAGACTGATAAGAGAACCAACGCTCGACTGCGATCATGGGGAATGCTGGAATGGGGATTGCCATTTGTTGATTGCCTTTGCCCTTTGGAGTTTGGAGTTTGGCCTTTTCCCTTTTGCCTCCCTAAGACCCTAATCAATTTTTTGCATAGGGCACACGAAACGCGACCTATGGCTAAGGCCTTAGACATCCGACTATCCGAGTTTCACTAATTTCAAATTTTTGATTTTTTGATATTATAAATTTTTAAATCCAATCCATAATCCAAAAACCTAATTTAGCTAAAATTAAATCCAAAATCCAAAATAAAATTAAAAAATTGATCCAATTTAAAATTTTTGGTTCGATTTTAAACGGATTTTCGGTTTAAATCGAATTATGCACAGCCCTACCTATGATAGAAAACATCTCTTTCTCTTTTAATTTGGCCCATAATTAACTTCACCATGCATTTAGGCATATAAAATCCTATAGCCTTTATTAAATTAAAGGGACAAAAATCAAATAAAATTTGATAAGATTTACATTAGATTATGTAATTATTCAAACCACTCATGCTCTAGTCTCTTAGGGAGTGAGTTTAAGGACTCTAATTTCTTTGTAAATAATAACATCCTAACCATCTTGCAAAACATATGACTTGACCACATGGTTTTAAAATGTAGGAGGAGTTAGCTGGCTACCACTCCAGACTATTATAAGTCCAGTAGTCAGGCGGTTTATTCTCTCTTGTAGAAGTAAACAATATACCCATTTTTATCTTAGATATAGGTCATGCTTTGTTCCTCGCTAAAGCTCCCTAGATTTAGATCTGAGGTTGCTATTTCCTTTGGGGCTACAAGTATAAATCCTCGACTCTTAGGCATTTTCACAATCTTGTATTTTGGAATCATAAGTCCTTGATTTTTGATAAAATTTCAACTCAAATATATAATTCTCCTCAACTTCAAACATATAAATCCCAACTATAGGATAGTTTGGGATGCTCACTAGGCTTCCTAGCATCATGATCATCCTCTACTCATCTCCTTTTGTCTTCGATAATAAGTCTCTCCTTTTGATTTATCCCATTTGATCTTCCAAATACAACCAATTTATTGATAGTCGTTTCTTTGAATTCTTCAGAGATAATTATTGCTTACTTAATCGAGAGTATTCCTAAGGAACTCACCTTCCTTAGGATGTAATTAACTATGGGAGCCTTCCCCCATAAGGAATTAGAACCTAGTTTAAATAAATCTTACTTTATTCATCCAAGCAAAGTAGGGGAAAAATCTCTGGTACATTCGAAGGCCCATCATGCCTTAAGAGTCCTTATTAGGTGATTAGGTCCATCATAGTGTAGTGATTTCATCTTTTGAGATGGTGCACTATTCCTTGATGTCATACCCGATCACCTCAATAAGTATATCTCAGATCTGTGTGGTGTCCCTCCCCATATACACATACACACACAATACAAAAAATAAACACCATGAATTTTTCTAGCAACTCTGCTGGGGATGGTTCCTCTCTCCATCTTTAGTAGACAATTTATGTCTCCAAGCATCAATATTAGACTCATATTTCATATGAGTCCAAGACTATCTTTCCTTCTATTGGCACTTAGCTTATTTTATTCTTAAGCAAAGCTAGCCAACATCCTCTAAGTTTTAGGACCTCACTCCTTGTAGGTCCTGGAACCCTGATTGGGTTTCCCAATAGTAAAAATAAAATTAACCCATGAAAGGAGATGACAAAAATTTAAAACCTCCTTACCACTAGCTTGGTGAGGCAAGGTTCATCTTAATAATTAAGAAAATAAACTCTTTTACAAAGTGCTACTTTCCAAAAGCACCATTTTCAAAACTCACATAACCAAACCCCATCTAATGATCCCTATGATTGTTACATGGAGGTTCTTTTCAAAATTAAGATCAAAATCATCTTTTCAAAGCACATTTTTAAAAATGACTATATTCATTCAACATACTCAAAATTATTGAATGAGGAGTCTATTTTCAAATAAGCATAAAATTGAAACTTTACTTAACATATTTCACATATGTTTGAGTTGGGGTTTCCATCATTTCAAAAACACATTTTTGAAAATGATCATATTCATTCAACATATTCAAAATTGTTGAATGGGCAGTCAATTTTTAAATAAAATCATAGCATAAAATAAAAACTTCACTTAACATATTTTATATATGCTAGAATTGAAGTTTCTCGCTTTTGAAGAGCAAGAAATCTCACATGAAAGCAAGACAGATCATTGAATTCTATCTAACATACCTAAAATTGTTAAATAAATTTACCTTCTTTCAAAAATGACATACATTTGGCTTTCCCTTAACATACCCAATTTGTTAAGTGAGAGTCTCATTTTCAAGACATGAATTTGACTTCCACTTAGCATGCCAAATTTGTTAAATGAGGGTCTCATTTTCAAAACATGCATTTGGCTTTCACTTAACTATCCAATTTGTTAAGTGAGAGTCTCATTTTCAAAACATAAATTTGACCTCCACTTAACATATCAAATTTGTTTGTGAGGGTCTCATTTTCAAAACATACATTTGGCTTTCACTTAGCATGCCCAATTTGTTAAGTGAAGGTCATATTTTCAAAACATGCATTTGGCTTTCACTTAACATAACCAATTTGTTAAGTGAGAGTCTCATTTTCAAAACATGAATTTGACCTCCACTTAACATACCAAATTTGTTAAGTGATGGTCTCATTTTCAAAACATACATTTGGCTTTCACTTAATATACCCAATTTGTTAAGTGAAGGTCACATTTTCAAAACATGCATTTGGCTTTCACTTAACATACCCATTTTGTTAAGTGAGAGTCTCATTTTCAAAACATGAATTTGATTCCCACTTAGCATACCAAATTTTTTAGGTGAGAATCTCATTTTCAAATCATGTTACATTTGGTTTCCACCTAACATACCAAATTTGTTAAGTGAGAGTCACATAATCATGCCATATTTGATTCCCACTTAACATACCAAATTTGTTAAGTGAGAATCCCATTTTCCAATCATGTTACATTTGGTTCCACTTAACATACCAAATTTGTTAAGTGAGAATCACATAATCATGCCATATTTGATTCCCACTTAACATACCAAATTTGTTAAGTAAGATTCTCATTTTCAAATCATGTCACATTTGGTTCCATTTAACAAACCAAATTTGTTAAGTGAGAATCATATTTTCAAATCATATTATATTTGGTTCCACTTAACATACCAAATTTGTTAAGTGATAATCATATTTTCAAATCATATCATATTTGGTTCTTACTTAACATACCAAAATTGTTAAGTAGAGAACCTTATTTTCAAATCAAATAAATACATAATCACTCACCACAAAGAAAGATTATTCACAAGATTTCCAAAATATACAATCACAACCTTTCCTTAGCATACCATAATTTGCTAAGTAAAGTCTTTCAAAATAAAAAATTTTCAAACAAGATAACAACACAAACATCTTCAAAGATCTCTCCAAATATCTGAACCCTGCCCAACCTACTTAAATTGGTTGAGTATAGGTTTTAAATCAAAATCAAATGGAAAAGACTCTCCTCACATATCAAAATCTCTCCAATGAACCCCACTTAACATATTTGAATTGTTGAGTGTGGGTTCAGAACTCCAAATCTCTATTACTCTCTTGGGACAAGTATTAAAGTAGAGATCTGACTCAAGTTTCATTTTAAACACATGTAGAGATATAGTGCAGACTAGTCAATGTAGTTTGTTTTTGTAGTCAATATATATGGCCTCCGAGAAGTTTGTCTTTTCCTTCCATTTGGGTTGGATTTGGCCTTGGATTAGGCTAGCTTCTCTACTGACTCCACCCACTTAGTTTTCTTTGGTTGAGGATTTGAGGGAGCACACATTACTTATGAGGGGGAAACCCTCACCATTGTCAGTCGGGATGAGGTGGTTGTGTAGTAGCCAGTCATTCGCATTGGCCTAGCTTCTGATTCTAAGTATCCTTCCTTGAAGAGGAAGGCAGTCGAGGTTCCACCAGTTAGTTCAATTCCCAAACAATCAGTTGCTCCTACAGTTGCTCAGGTGCGTACTAGCACCTCCTCGTTGGTCCCCTCTAAGGGGAAGGCTATCTTGACTTCAGAGATAGTCTCCTCTACCTACGAGGTAGGATCTAGTTCTCGCACTGCCCTACTCAGTCACACACAGTGCCATAATAGAAGACGCAAGCTCAAGTAGTATCATGAGCATGCAACACGAGAGATAGACATAGCATCTCATGTTGCTGAGGAGGGATCTCCCTGTGAGACCTCTCCACTTATTAATGGTAGTAGGTTTCACCCCCTATCGATATCAGATGGAGAGAAAGACTACGGGAGGATAGCTGCATCGCCTCTACAGCTCATACACAATGAGGTTTCTGCTAGGGACAAGAGGAAGTCCTTTGTGCCTATGGGCGATATGTGGTTGGCGAGCCCACAGCAAAAGTCGACACACTATTTGATTTGAGGATGATCATCCCCAGGAGTGTTACCAGGCAGACCCACAGGGATAGAGTATCAGAGGCCATAGTAGCAATGCAGTCAGGGAGTAGAAGTGACAGAGGTTTGCCAGGAAATTGGAGGCCTCTGCTCTAGTTGATTTCCCCGATCAGCCACCAAGGTTGATTGGACCTAACAACATAGTATTGACGTGTATCACCAGTCAGCAGGGGGAAAAACTCGATAAGGGTGGGGCTAGTATCGTCTCCACCACACCGATCCACTCTTGCCCACCATTGCTAGTTTAGTTCCCACCATCCACCATTCCCACAAAATTTATGAAGTTAGCTTCTTGGGAGAAGAAAGCCCCTTTGGTGATCCGGATACAGCCAAAGGATCCCACTCCATCTACTCCACCGACTGAAGTGAGGGTAAGTTCCCCTACTCGACCTCCTACTTCAGTCTTGGTGAACAAGGATTGGTAACCATGCAATGTCATGGTCACACCACCACCACCACCATCATCAAAGCTAGTGATAGTGACAGTAGTAGAGGGGGAGGGTGACTATTTTGTAGTTCCCATGGCAGTGGATCTCCCTAGAGACAACACTCCACCAATAGTGAACAACCATGAGCAAGTATCTTCTAGAAAGCATAGTCCTCCCAGAGATAGCACTCCAATGGCAGGCACTGTTAGATGTATTTTTGTCAGTGAGCACAGCCCCACTACCGGTCGTCAGTGAGTCTTTATTTCAGTGCATCCTGGCAAAGTATGAGATCATTTCTTGGATGAGATTGTAGCAACTTACTTTGCCGAGAAGAGGGAACTCTTAGGCAGTGATCACACAGATACAAAGGATGAGAGGGCAACATTTGATCTTGATGAGGATGACCTTCTTGAGGATTCGGCCGAAGTCCACATGGTCGATACTAGGAGCTCCCTCCATAGAGACCAGCAGAGCCAGGAAGGTATTATAGTTAAACAAGGATGATGCCGTTCATTCAACTCAACACCTCCTCCACCAATTTGATAGAGAGATGATCATATTGACAAGATGGGGAAGAAAATTGAGGAGTTTATGGTAGTGGCTTCAGCATTATAGAATTCAGTACCGATTTCATAGCCTTCTCCTATAGTAGCAGACAAAGCAGAGTTGGCACATACCTCAGATCATCCTAGGTGCATTCTTGTAGAGGAAGATAGTAGTAGCTTGGATAGGAAGGTGGTGGATAGCACCTCCATGCAGGTGAAGGATATCAAGCGGTTGGTGGAGCAATAGGTGAAGGATGCATTGGCATAAGCCTGAGGTGGCTCATTTGTTCCAAAGGGTAGACCATACCCAGAGGAATTTGATGATGTCCGGTATCCTAAGGGTTTTGTACCTCCTTCCTTCAAGATTTTTGATGACAGTGGGAACACGCCCTCACATTGCACATTTTGGGGGTGGTTGCTGCAATGCCGGAGGTAGTGATGCCCTTCTTTTTAGATTGTTTGTTAGCTATTTAGCGGATGTTGCATTTGACTGGTATGTCAAATTTCACAATGTCGGTAAAGATATTTGCTGAGTTGGAGCACCTCTTCATCAAGAGGTTTGCTCGAGCTGATCAAAGGTTTATTGTAGCGATCTTGTAGTAGCGACACAAGTCCCCAACGAGTCCCTTGTTGATTATATTCTCAAGTGGAAAAACCTGAGTATGAAGAATCTCTATGGTGTGTTGTTTAGACAGCTAGGGTTCAGTTAGATAAGCCTCGAGCTCAACAGCCTCCTTTGCCACCTCCTCTTCCACCACCTCAGCCATCATACCAGCCACCTCAATTGTCACAGTGGTCGCCGCCACCTTCTCATCAGCATCATAAGAAGAAATATTCCTAACAGCCCCCATGTATCTATTATTTATCTACTCCTGCCAAAAAATTAAATAAATCTTATTCATTCAAGAGGGAGGTAGTCAGAAAAATTTTTAAGAATCTATTAAAGAAGCCTGATTTTCAATTACTAGAGCCTAAGAGGTTGGAGGAAGTGGGCAAGAGTCATGATCCAAACTATGGCCCCTACCACTGCATGTTAGGCCATGTCTTAGAAGAATGCATTACCTTTAAGGACTAGCTTGAGCATAGCTACAAGTAGGGTGCCATTGTCATCCCCAAGGAATACCAATTAGAACAACCTTCTAGTTTTGTTAGAGTAATCCTTAAGGATACATGTGATCCTCTTAAGACAAAAGGAAGGTTGGGATATCGCCCTATCCCAAACCTCCAAGAAAATTATTTCTAAGATAAGGAAATTACCCTTGTAGGTTCAAGCAGCTCAAACCTCCAACTCTAAGAAAAGTTTGCAAGTTGCTAAGGATAACTTGAAGGTGGTAGGAGCTTAGTAGCAGCAGAGACAACCTCCACTTATCCGGGATAGTATAGTAGTGCAACCACCGACCGGTTCCAGCACTCCTTCCATAGTTGCAGCTACAGTTCCTCCAGCCATCTCTTCATCTAGTGACCGTATTGCATCGGCAGAGGGGGGGTGCCAAATCCATCACTCTGCTTACTTTACTTGATTTTTATTTTGTACCTCCATCCAAATCTAAGAAATCAATGAAGCGAGCTGATTTCACTTACATTTGTGTCACTTCTGATGATATGCCTGATTTTATTCCTATAGATAGCACTCCAAGTCTAATTAGTAATAAATCTAGTTTTGATCACTCTTTTTCTTCTGATTTGGAATTGGATTATCCATTCCTGAATCATTTGGGTTCAGCCATTAAGATTGATTTGGAGTCATCCGACTCAATGATCCTATAGGAGAACCTGATGGGCAGGTAGAACTTTCCACTAAACAATCTCATGAAGTCATTGAAGTCAACCTTCACAGTGGCAAAGTTCTATCTCCTAGGGTAAGCAAGTCATTGGTTATAGCGATCAAGTTTCCCCTCCATAGGATGCTCCACCTACGGATATGCTTGTGGAGGACCAACCCGAAACATTATCCTCATGAGAGTTGCTGCTAAGCATATATGATGCCCTTGTCTTATCCAAAGAGATGAGGGAGTTATTGATCAAAGCTCTTCTTGATCCAAAATATACTTAGCTCAGCTGACCACTATTAGAGAAGAGACATGTTATTCAAAAGAAGCTTGTGGAGTTACATTCACCGATGAACACCTTCTTTTGGGGACAAAGGACAACATCCACCAGTGGATATGGCGGTAGACTCTCGGGTATTAGTTGATCCAGGTGCATCAGTGAACATTATGAGTCTAAAGACCCTTGCCTACATAAACACTGACATCTTTGAACTCTGAGGAGATCAGATGATGTTGAGAGGATTCAATGAGTAAGGTGAGAGGGATTTAAGCTCCATAGTGTTTCCATTAGAGATAGATGACTGGAAGATAGAAGCCAAATTATACAAAATTGATTCAGCTACATCTTTTATTGCTTTTATCGGTAGGCCTTGGATACATATAAACAACATGGTTCCATCCTCTTTACATCTGTGCATCAAATTTTGAAGAGGTGGAATTGAGTATTGTCTCATAGGAGACTTAAAGCCATTTTCAATTATGGAGGTTGAGATATATGTGGATGCAGCCTACTACCTTCCTCAAATCAAAAAGTCTATTTCGTTAACTTGGTCAATGTTCAAAAATAAAAGAAAAAGAAGAAGAAGAAAATGAAAAATGAAAAAGAAAATGAAAAATGAAAAAGAAAATGAAAATGCAAGTGAGTGAGAATCAGACATTGAGGAAGAAGTAGAGCCAGATGTTGGATTTTGCCCATAGTTTGTTCCTCCATATGAACACATGGGTAGGATGACTCGACCCCCACCAGGTAAATGAAGAGGTAGATCTAGAGGTAGTTCTAGAGGTGGAAGACCTCCTTGCTAGTGGCTAGCCAGTAGGAGCTATGTTCCAACTCACAGGAGTACCCCGCTATCTGCATAGACTTAGAGTCCAGTTTGGAGAATGAGTGTCATGTGGTTAGCATGCTAATCAACCCCTCTCGGTGGTCCCTTTGGAGGTGACATTCAAACAAGATAGTGATGAAGACCAAGCCTCTAAGCAAAGCATGAATGTATCTAAATCAGTATTATGTAGAATAGTCAAGCAGTAGTTGGGAACTTTAGCTCTAACCCCACGTTCTTCCTAGAAAGTTGAGGGTTTGGTAATTAAGGAAGCCCCCAAGTCATCCACAGATGTCAAGTCAAAGAGGTTTTTGTTGGGAGAATCATCCTCAAGTCAAGAAGCTGATGTAGAACTTGAGGATGATTCATATAAAATTTAATATAATTTCCTTTTGATTGGTATTCACCTTGTAATCTTAATTTAGTAAAGAAGGGATTAATCCCACATACTTGGTCTAAACACAGGTTGGATTACTATGAAAGGTTATGGGACAACCAAAGTAGATATTCTCAACTAAGACCAGGACAAGGATTCAGCATAGTGGGTCCAGTCGACAATGATAACCATTGCTTAGTCATCACCAATCATTTAGATTCTGATAGGTTCTTCTCAAATCATGCCAACTCATGTAAGAGGTATGTGTAGAAACTTCAGATTATCTAAATGATCTAAAGTCAAAGATACACTGCCATACTTTGAAGAATAAATCAAATCAACTATCAACGAACTCAAAGAAATCCACTTAGGAACAAAAAAAGAACCACGCCCAACATACATCAATTCTTTGTTGAATGAAGAAAAAACTAATAATTAAGTTAAGCTATTGACTTAGTTTAAGGACTGCTTTGCATGGAGTTATGAAGAAATTCTCAGTTTATCTTCTGACGTAGCAGTCCATAAACTAGCAATAGATCCTAATGATAACTCTATCAAGCAAGCTCCTAGACACATGCAATTAGATATTGAGCAGCAAGTCATTTCTAAAATCAAGAAACTAATCAATGCTGGCTTTATAAGGGAAGAAATATATCCCATCGAGTTGGCCAATGTCATTCCGATTAAGAAAAAGAATGGAAAAATTCACATATGCATCAATTTTAGGGATCTAAATAAGGCATGTCCTTAGGATGAATTTCCACTTCGTATACCATAGCTGATGTAGGACATTGCCTCATCTCATGCGTGTTCTCTTTCATGGATGGGTCATATGGCTACAACCAAATTAAAATGGCCCTCGAGGATGAGAAAAATACTACTTTTCAAACCCCGATTGGAATCTATTGTTATAAGGTTATGCCTTTCGGCCTTAAAAATGTCAGCGCTACATACCAGCGAGCCATGACTCGGATCTTCAACAAACTCATTCATCATCAGTTGAATGTTACATTGATGATATTGTAGTCAAAAGTAAAGAGAAGGAAGACCATCTCTTCAACTTGAGAGTAATTTTTGAACGGTTAAGATAATTTAACCTTAAAATGAATCCCCTAAAGTGTGCATTTGAGTAGCTTCAGAGAAATTCCTTGGGTTTGTTGTCAGGCACCATGAAATAGAAATTACTTAAAGAAGATCAAGACTATCTTAGAAATACCACCCCCTAAAAGTAACTCAACTCAGATCATTTTAAGGGCAGTTGGTGTATCTAAGATGTTTCATTCCCATCCTAATAGGAAGTTGTCAACCATTCTCAGCACTTGTCAAAAAAGGATGCTAAGTTTAAGTGGGATGATAAGTATCAGCATGCTTTCAAAGATATTAAGCACTACCTGATGACACCGCCAGCTCTAGCAACCCCTATTCCAGGAAAGACATTGATATTATAAACGCATTAGATGACTCCCTTGGCATTTTGTTGGCTCAAACCAATGATGAAGGGAAAGAGAATACACTCTACTATCTCAGTCATCATCTTATCCCTGCTAAGGTAAATTACCGACCCATTGAAAAGCACTACTTAGCTGTGGTGAAATTTTTATTTTCATTCTTCATCTATTTTTTTGAGAAAAAAATGAATGAAGAACAAAAATAATAACTTTCTTATGTTGGACACCATATAGATCCGCAGATATTCTTATTAAGATGATCAGGTATGACATTGAGGAATAATGTACTATCTCAAGAGATAGAAGTCACCATCCTATGATGAACTTAATCACCTTAAGGACTCCTAAGGACTATGAGTCTTCGGATGTATCAGAGATTCTTTCTCTACTTTATATGGAAAAGTAAAGCAGGGTTTATTTTAAACTAGCCTATGGAGGAAAGCCCCATAGTTAATTACATCCGAAGGAATGAGATCCCTTAGGAATACTCTTAATTAAGGTAAATGATCATTGTCTCCAAAGATTTTAAAGATAAGACTATTAATCAATTGGTTTATTTTTGGAAGATCAAGTGGGATTGATCAAGAGGAGGGAGTTATTATCAAAATCAAAGGAAGATAAGCAGGGGATGTTTATGATACTAAGAAACCTAGTAAGCATCCCAAACTATCCTATGATTAAGCTTTATATTTTTTTTTTTTTGAATTTGAAGAGAATTATTTATTTGAGTTAAATTTTTCTTAGAAATCTAGGACTCACAATTCCACAATACAAGATTATAAAAATGCTTAAGAGGTGAGGATTTATGCTTGTAGCCTGTAAAGGGAAATACCAACCTCTAAACCTAAATCTAGGGAGTTTGGTGAGGGCTAAAACATGAGCTAAATCTAAGGAGAAAATAAGTATTTGGTTTACCTCCACAAGAGAGGATAAACCACCCGACTGTTCGACTTATAACTATCTGGTGGTGGCCCCCAACTAACTTCTCCTACGATTTTAAATACATATAGGCAAGTCTTATGATTTTGCAAGATATCTAGGCTATTATTTATTTAGAAATAGACTAAGTCCTTAAACACTCCCTAAGAGACTAGATCATGTAGGGCATGATTAATGAATTAAATCTAATGCAAATTTTGATATATTTTATTTTCATTTTTGGGCAATTAATTTGACACAAGTTATGAGATTCATATGCCTAATGCATGAGAAATTAGATTATGGGTCAAAATCAGCAAGAAGGAGGTGTGTTTCCATCATGGCTCTCAAAGGTCAAGCCAAGTTCTTTGGCAAAGGTGGAAGCCCTCCATAAGCAAGTGAGAAGTAAGATGATTTTTATCCATGATGTGAAACATACAACATCCAACTTAGGGGTTGCTAAATCTTTTATCTTGATTTATAACCTAGGCTTTAAGTGAGGTTATGAGTTATTTTAATTTTACTTTTGAGTTCTTTAATGGATAGAAAATTTATTTTTCTCAGGATCCTAATGGCATCCAGACCATTCATTAATAGATGAATAAACTAGGAAAACATGCTATCTTAATGCACAAACTAAACAAACATTAAATAATTTATAAAACTAGTGCAAAAGAATAAAAGGCCTTTTGGTCGAGCTCCACCGCACAAACTCGAAAAGAAATTGGGTAGCTGAGCTCTACCCTTATACAACCTAGATTACAAATGAATTAATTACAATCAAGAAGGAATTCATGTTATGGGGGTCTTCTTTCTTCATTTCTTCATTTCATCTTTTTCTCTTTCCTTTCTTCTTTCTTCTTTCTTCTTTCATCTTTCTTCTTTTGGTTGGTTAGATTATGGTTGCTCCAAGGCTTCATATGGTGCATAAGACATATTCTTATGACCGATGTTCATCCTAATTCTCATAATAATCATTCCAAACCCTAATTACAAAGTTACATGAAAATGAAAAAAGTAAAGCTAACTAAAACCTACAAAATAGAGATTAACTAAACAATCTACACAATCTCAAGCATGTATATGAATAAATTAGACTTAGCACCCCACACATGGGTATGCAAGTCCACCTGGCCTACTTTTGGATTATGCTTAGGGGTATAAGCAACCTGCATAGAAAAAATCATTTATATTTTTATTGCAGAGCCCCTTAAGCACAATCCCCTGCAAAAGATAATGATTAAACTAAGATCATCTTATCATTCAGTCTACTCACATACACTCTTACATCTAGACTAAAACATTACATCACAAAATAAAATTAGGAATCAAACCATGCACCGCCCTAACATAGGACTAGAAATGGTGACTTAGCCTAAAGTGTATGTGTCATTTAAAGCTTGTGTGGTTTCTAAGTATGAAGGGTTCAACTTAGAGGGTGATTTCATTTAAGTGATTTAGTTGATTTGTTAATTTTATTTGATGATTTGATTTGATTTGAATGAACCTACACTTAATTACTAAGTGTTGTAAAGTGAGAAAAAGTGAAGAAAACTTCTCTTTCCTCCATACCTTAAGTAATTTCTAAGGTAGATTCATTAGTGATTTTTCTTTGGTGAATGCTTTATTATGTGTTTTAATTTCTTCTAAGTTTAGATTTACTCTAAATAAACCTATTCAAATAAGAAAGGAATTTTAGGATTAATTAAAATCAATTACTATCACATAACACACAACCCTTTATTTCTTTCCAATAGATGTAACATGCATATGGATGAATCCTAAGCATATCCATACATGCAAATGAAAATATTTAGCACACCTTAATGATGAATGCTAAGAGATGTTGCTTAAGAAAATTTGGATGCTTCATGATGCATGATTTCATTTTTGTAGAAAAGAGAGGGATTCTTTTATCCATTAATCAAATGCACATTTACATGTATGAAAATATAAGTGAGTACGGTGTCATTATTTTCTACACCAAGGATATAAGGTAAAAGACTTTCTTAGGGATACTTAAAGCATCGCAAGCCCGGAATGTCTAGACTAATATACCATTTTTCTTAAATACATGTGCATGTACAAAAAGAAATTAATGGAAAAAGAATCATGCAAAAGGTTTATGTTTGTGTGTTTGATTTGTTGGTTGTTTAATTTATATGTGCAGTATGAAGATCCTTTCTAATTCATGACATGGGAGTGCATAGGAATAGATTTAAGTATTCCTATGTTCAAGTATTCCTTCAATGATTGATCCAAATATAAACATAAATCACCATTATCAAACTAAATCCAAGTCAACCCAAATCAAGCCCAAGTTGACCCTTTTGACTTCAAATTATCATATGAAGCAAAACCCATTTGGCTTCAAACCAATTGCAATTGGATTTATATCTCAATCCTAAGTCCCTATGTGAATTCAATCAAACTTGAATCAAGCTTTGATCAAGCCAATTGACCCATTTAGGCCGACTTGACCCAAAATGACCTAAACGATCATTTTTGAGCCAAGTCCTAATACAACCCAAATTGAATTGAACTAAGCCCATATAAATCTCAATCATGATCAACAATCATCATAGGGTGATCAACCACCTTGAATTGGGTCAAACCAAGTCAAACCTAGCCTTTGATCATATTAACATTTAGCCCAAATGAAACCCAAACTAGCCAAAACCCGCCATATGCCAAATTGACTGAAACCATTGACCCAACCCCATTCATAATCAATGATTGAACATGACCAAGTCATTAATTGAGCTAAACCAAGCCTAATTGACCACTTGACCTAAGTTGACCTAAATTGGCCCAAAAGCCAAAATGGGTCAAATCATGATTTAACTTGAAATTGATTGTAAAGTTCATTCCAAATCACTTATTGAACTTGACCAAAGCCATGATTGAGCCCAAGTTGAACAATTGGTCAACTTGACTTAAGCCAAATTGACCTAAAAGGTCAAATTGACCAAATTTTAAACTAATTCTAAATTAAATCAAACCAAAGTCTACAATCATTTTCAATCAACCAATTAAACTTGACTCAACACCTAACCCAATCCAATTTGGTCAATTGGGTCAAATTGGTCAACTTGACCCATTTGACACATTTGAAGCCAAATGAGTCAAAACCAAATATAAGCCAAACCATATCAAATTAGTCACACCAAAAACATTCCAAATCATGACTTATACCTAACCCAAGCCTTAGTTTGACCCAATTTGGCCAATTGGTCAACCCAACCCAATATGACCCAATTGAACCCTTTTGCCCAAATTGAGCTAAACCACTTCAAGCCATCCTCATGGAACCCTATTGGCTGACCAAGCACAGCCCAAACCTACCTTAGGACACTCCAAACAAGCCTTAGGCCACTCCCAAGCTAGCCCAAAAGTGAAGCAAGCTCACTTTAAGTTGACAACCCAATGGGCAAAGCCTCCACCTTGAATTCCTACTCTAAGTAACAAAATCCATTTTGCACTCCCCATGGCAGCCTTCTTTTTACCAAATGAGGTATTCCTAAAGTTCACTAGCCCACTCTAAGCACCCTAGAACTTGCCTTGGACTAAAGAGAACTCACCAACCTGAGCTCACTCTCCCCATCCATGGCCAAACCCAATAAGTGCATGGAGAACCAAATCCCCTCCAACCTGCCTATATCAAGCTTTGAGATCCCTTACATGGCTTCGACCACTCATGGTGTGCCACCATGAATTGATGGTGACCCCTTGATGACTTGACGACAACAAATTAATGGAATTCATGGGAATGATCCTATCCATCCACCAGGCTCAATTGAGGGATATACTCCCTCATTTCAATTGGTTTTGACATCAATTCGATCCAATTCAGCTCAAGAGAAGTTTTTGAAACTCCCCAAAGATTCCAAAACTCCTCCCGAGCTCCCTCTTCCTCATCCTTCCCCTCTGTGTATAGAACCAAAACAAGACACCTCTATTTTGATTCTAACTCCCTCCCTGTGTAAACAAACTTCAATTGCTTGTGCATCCACCATCCTTGTACTCAATCGAAGTAGATCAAATCACCTCCAGAGCTTCTCGAGCACTAGACATTGGAGTTTGATTGAAGTTGAGGCAAGTGCGTGTGTGGATTAGTCAACCAAGCTTCCCACACCAAATTGAGCTCAGATTCCTTCAATAGGGCTTCGCCTCAACTAGGCGAAGCTACCTCCGGTGTTGCACTGTGGACATTAGCTCTGGTGAGGTAATTTCTCAAAATTGTAGCTTTAAGCCTCTATGTGTTGGTCTTTTGCAAAAGGAATCTCCATGTCGAGGGATCCTAGTCATTGGATGTGATTGTATGCTCTCTTAGATGGTGTAGGATCCGTTTGTTCCAAATCCAAGCTCGTGTGAGCTCGGATCGAATGGAGAAAGATGAATGGTGCTCATCTCTCACCGCTTGCAAATGGGATAGATCATGAACTATCCATCTTGTGCCATCGAGATGAACAGCTCTGATCAAATCCCGCGATAGATCCGTTAATTTTCCCCTTAACCCGTGGATTAAATGCATGCCATATGATCTTGATTAGGCACGAGAAAGTGCATTTCATTGAGTTAGTACGATGTGACAACTTAAATAACCAATCCCATCGTGCCACGTAGAAAGCGCATCACATCAGCGGCCACATGGCCTGATGGGATTAAGGGTTAAATTAGAGTTATTTTATTATTTTTTATTCTTGAAACTTCCTAAAATCAAACCTAATTGTAGAAAAATCCAAAAAAAATTTAAACTTTGGCTCATTTTGAAGATATTTCAGAGGAGAATCTAGGAAAATTATAATTAATTAATTTTGAATAGTGACTTTAGCTTAATTAGGGTTTTATCAAAATTTAATTAGCTTAGTTACACCTTAATTAAGCACTCAATTAATCTCAAATTTTTTGTGGATATTTAGGGATATAACCTCTATCTCACCTATTTTTTTGGGATTTTATTGATTGCTTAATTAGGAAATCATTTGAGTAAGCCCTAATCACTCTCTTAATCCAATTAGTTGTAATTAAGGGATGAACATTAGCTTGATTAATCATCGAACATAATTATCCATGTTAAATAGTAAGATCACTTAGGGAATGTGATTGGGGACATTTTCCTAATTTATTTTTAAATATTCTTTACTTTTGAAAATTAAATTAATTAATGAGTTAATGGAATGATTAGTTGATTAATTAAGTGATTAGATCTTCAAAATGAGGGAATCAAAATGTAATGGAATGATTGAATGATTTAGGGATCAGGATTGGGGCCTTGCCCTTGATCCTCTCCCCTAAGTTAATTTCATCATTCAAATTAAAGCATAACTAGAATATTTAATCAATTCATTAAAAGCCTAATAAAACTAAAATTAAAATTAAATCATCCTAACCTAAGCAATCTTTAATTTATCTTATGTAGCTCCTTGGGTGTTCAATAATCTAAGGTAAGAGATAATGAAATTATGATTAGTTCATATATTTGAGAAAATTATAAGAGTAATTAAGTGAGATCCCTTAAGCCTAATTAATAATTAATCATAAGCCAATTGCATTAGGCCTCTTTCATTTCTTAGGAGCATTACAAATTTACTTTTCATGTTGGCTTATTATTAAATAGTTAATTAACTTGAGGTGATACACGTAAAGGATAATTAATTTATTTAATTCATACCTTAACCTAATAAAAATATAAAATCAACTTAATTTATCGTAATTAAACCAAACTAATTCACACACAGGGAAATGGGTTAGGATTAGCAAATATTTCTCATATTTTTTTAAAATCAAATCAAATTCAAAGATAAAATCTCCTTAAAGAATTTTGATTCATTTTAAATAACCTTATTTAATATGGTTGTCCTTAGAAATTAATCAGGGTGAATGAAATCATGTGTTTACATTCTTTTAATTTTTTTCTAATCATACTAAATATTGTTTTCCATATGAAACCATGCATTCATTTCATTTGAAAATTAATTAAATACAATATTTTCTTTTATGTCAAATTGCATGTGTTGGCTAACAAATAAGAATATGAGTGACTATTATCACTATTCAATCAAAAACTATTTTCGAGACCTATAAATCAATTATTACAAATGAAGTAATGCTTATTACAAATACTTATAAGCTTGCATGTGATGACACTATAAGATGTGTGCTATGAAGGTCTGTTTCCTTCTCCTAACATCAACTCACATAGGATTTGTAAGTATATAGTTCATTTAAAAAGAACACAACACTTGCCTAAATCTGTTCCTATGCATCTCTATGTTAAGACTTAGGAAGGGTTTTCATATTACACATGTAAATCATACAACCAAATCAAACATAATTTCCTACATGATTCTTTATCCATTTGGTTCTTTTTATACATTCATATGTATTTGAGAAAAGTGGTATATTAGTATGGACATTTTGGGACTGCGAGGCTTTAAGTACCCCCACCCCTGGTGTAGAAAATAATAGGATCGTACTCACTTAAAACTCTTATGCATATGCATGTGTGATGTGGCCAATAAATAAAGAATCAAAACTCAAATAAATGAAACATAACTTTTGCATGGATTTTCTTATCCTTATAGTTATTCATACATTTATATGTATCTAAGAAAGGTGGTATATTAGTCTAGACATCCCGGGGCTACCAGGCTTTAAGTAGCCCTAAATAGGTATTGTACCTTAGGCCTTGTAGAAAATAATGGCGTCGTACTCACTTATAACTTTTATATATGTAAATATGTATTTAGCTAATGGATGAAAAATTCCTCTTTTCTATATAACAAAAACATGCAAAAAAGATTCAAGTAATAAATGGAATATTTAAATTTTCAAAATACATTTCTTTGCATTCATCATCAAAGTATGCTAAGATTTGCATTGCATGTATAGGTATGCTTAAGATTATTCATATCCATGATAAACATGATGAAAAGAAATGGATGAGTGTATGTTATGTGATAGTAATCCATCATAATTAATCTTATGATGCCTTTCTTATTGAATAGGGCTATTTAGAATGAATCTAAACTTAGGGTTAATTAAAACACATAATAAACCATTCACTAAAGAAAACTCATTAATCAATTTACCTTAGAAATTACTTAAGGTAGGGATAAAAGAGAGACTCTCCATCTCTTTCTTCTCTTTATAACACTTAGTTGTAAGTGTATGCTATATGAAACAAAAGAAAACATTAAGTAAAAAATTCCCAAATCAACTAAACCACTTAAAGAAAAATCAACCCTTCATAAATTAAATCCCTCATACTTAGCAAATCATAACCCTAAAGCCTTGTTAGGACATACCACACAAGCTCTAACACATGCACATTAGGCTAAGTCACCATTTCTAGCTTTATGTTAGGGTGGTGCATTTTTTGATGAATGTTCATTTTTGTGATGTATTATTTTAGGCTGGATGTTAGGGTGTATGTCATTAGCTGAATGTTAAGGCTTTAGCATGTGTCTTATCGGGGGTTGTGCTTAAAGGGCTCTTGTAAAATATTTTTTGTTGCTGGTTGCTTAGCTCTAAGCATAGCCCAAGTTAGGACATGTGGACTTAGTTACTCATGTGTGGGGTGCTAAGTCCAAATTATTCCTATAACTACTTGGGTTGTATGGTATGTTTAGCTAACATTTGTTTTGTAGGTGTAGCTAGATTTACTTTTCTTCTTTTTAATATAACTTTTGCATTAGGATTAGGATAAGTATTATGGAGATTAAGGATAAGCATTGGTTATAAGACCAAGTCTTATACAACATGTGATGCCTTTGGAACAAACAACATCCCACTCAAGCCAAAAGAAAGAAAGAAGTGGAGCAAATCAAAATTGAAGAAATGAAAGATGAAGGGAGAAGAATAGAGGATGAAGAATGAAGACCCCCATAACACTAATCATCTCATAATTATAATTATTTTTTCATTATACCAGGATGTATAAAGGTAGAGCTTGGCTACCCACATTTTTTTTGGGTTGTATGATAGTACTCGATCGCACCGACCTTTTATTCTTTTGTGATTGCTTTATAAAATTATTTGATATTTTGTTTAGCTTGTGAATTAGAAATAGCATGCATTTTTATAGTTTTTTTATGATTGGTGATTGTTGTCTGGCCTGGATGCGATTAGGCTCCTAGGATAAAAATAAATTTTCTATCCCATTAACAACTCATAACTAAAATTTTAAAATAATTCATAGCCTCACATAAAAGCCTATGAATTAAATCAAGATAATAAAATTTTTAGCCACCCCTCATTTGAATGAATGAATGTATAATATCATGCATATCATATTCTTCCACGCTTTCTTAGAGAGGGTTTCCATCTATGACAGAGAATAAAGGTTTAACTTGTAAGAGCCTTTGATGAAAAGACACCTCTTTCTCTCTTGATTTATCCCACAATCAATTTCTCATGCATTTAGGCATACAAAATCATATAGCCTATGTCAAAATAAGAGTCCAAAATTTAAATAAAACTTGACAAAATTTACATTATATTTAAGTCATTACTTATGCCCTTCATGATCTAGTCTCTTAGGGAGTGAGTTTAAGGACTTAATTTCTTTTCTAAATAAATATTAGCCTAACCATCTTGCAAAGCATATGATTGCCTACATGGATTTAAAGCATATGAGGAGTTAGCTGGTTGCCACTCCAGGAGGTAATATGCCCAACAGTTTGGTAATTTCTCCTCTCTTGTGGAGGTAAACCATATACCCATTTTTGCCCTAGATTTAGGTCGTGCTTTGGTCCTCTCCAAAGCCCCTAGATTTAGGATCTGTGGTCATTGTTTCCCTTATGTGGGCTAAGCATAAATCTTCACCTCTTAGGCATCTCCATAATCTTATATGGTAAAAGTATAAATCCTTGATTTCTAATAAAAATTCAACTCAAACAAATAAACCTTCTCAAATTTAAATATATAAAGCCCAGTCATATGATAGATTTGAGTGCTCACTAGGCTTTCTAGCATCATGAGCACTCCCTACTCATCTCCCTTGATTTCAATAAGAACTATTCCCCTTCTGATCTCCCCCACTTAATTTTCAAAAATACAACTAATCTTTTGATAGTCATATCTTTGAATTCTTTGGAGATACCTACTTTGATTGAGAGTATTCTTAAGGGATTCATTTCCCTTAGGATGTAATTAATTATGGAGGCTTGCCTCTATAGGGAACTTAACAAACCCATTTAAATAAATCCTACTTTACTTTTCCATATAAAGTAGGGGAAAAATCTCTGGTATATCTGAAGATCCATCATGCCTTATGAGTCCTCATTAGGTGATTAGGTCCATTATAGGGTAGTGACTTCTATCTCTTGAGATAGTACACTATTCCTTAATGTCATACCTGATCACCATAATGAGTACATCTACAGATCTACGTGGTGTCCCCTCACACAAACACATACAACACAAAAATAAATACCACATGGATACACCACTCTTGGCAGATGTAAGACTACTATGCTTTCTCCTTGAGTTGGCCATCGTATATCTATAGGCTTTCTTTAACAAGGTTCTGGATAAATCCCATAGCGACACATCCCCTATGGAACTCTATTTAGATCACGTCCTTACTGACCTCATTTAGACACTAACTCGGTTACTTTGGTTGAGTCCCCCTTTCCAGTAGCATGGTTGGAGAATTTATCTTATGAATATGCGATTCTCCTTTTGTTGATGTTTGAGATGGACTAGAGATATGAGTCAGGTGTGGTCCCCTTTCCAATAGGGTCCACACATATAATAAACACACACACACACACACACACACACACACACACACACACACACACACATATATATATATATATATATATATATATATATATATATATATATATATATATATATATATATATATATATATATATCTTCTTCACTTGTGGATTAGAAGAAAAACCCTCAGCGGTACCTTTTCCCAAGCAAGCATCTTATCTTAAAGGCAGTGTTAGCAAAACTCCCTATAGGAATCGCCTAACTACATTTGGGTTGAGATATGTCTCTTGGTCAGCACTCTCTCAGTATTCATCCTTAGGTAAGGTTTGACTTATTGTTCCACAGAGTCACCCGAGTCATCCCTTACTGAGATATAAGTCTATCATTCTCTCACGACCATTGCAAGACTTGGTGTGTTGATTTACGCATCAACTAATCACCCCAGTGGTTCTTTGTTTAGGAAGTTGTAAGTCTACAAGCTTTCTTCTTAGCTTTACCATTACACACCGGAAGACATCCCTCAGGTTGGTTAGCTCTACCTCACGGCTGGTAGACAATCCCTTTGGATTTATAAATCTAACATAGGACTAGGCTGATATTAGCCCCTTCTTATTGGATCCATCACACACTAACAGGATCCCTCTTAAAATTTAAATGAAATTGATTCTGACTATTCTTAAGTCGATATGAGTCCACAGTCGCATTCGCTCAATAGTCACCTTAGGTCGAGATTGATTTGTTGTGCTATCAACTGATCACCATATTAGTTCTTTGTTTAAGAAGTTGTAAGTTTACAAGATTTCTTTCTAACTTAACTATTGCACACCGAAAGGCACCCCCCTAGGTTGGTTAGCTCTACCTGATGGCCGGTAGACTATCCCTTTAAATTTGTAAATCTAAGATAGGACTAAGCTGATATTAGCCCATTCTTAGTGGATCCATCTTAAAATATAAATGAAATTAATTTTGGCTACTCTTGAGTCAATGTGAGTACACAGTAGCATTGGCTCAATAGTCACCTTAGGTTGGGTTTGATTTGTTGTGATATCAACCGATCACCCCAGTGGTCCCTTGTTTAGGAAGATGAAAGTCTACAAGCTTTCTTCCTAACTTGACCATTGTACATCAAAAGGTAACCCTTAGGTTGTATCACTCTATCTAATGGTCAATAGACTATCCCTTTATAAATCTAAGATAGGTCGAGGCTGATATTATCCCTTATAAGTAGATCCATCGCACATCGACAAGGTCCATTTTATCAAAGCCATCATCCTCCCTCCAGTGGAGTCTGATTCAATCCATATATTGAACACGACTTATCCTCAGTGGATTTGAGCCCATATCTCTAGTAGATGTGCCCTCAAAATGTGAATCATGTCCTCTCCATAATGGAGTCCTCATAAAATCAAATCAAATTAAATCCATATCCCCAGTGGATGATCTGAACCTGCATTCTTAGTGGAAGGTTCATGCACTCAACCCCAATAGACCTTTGCTCCCCAAATCATATCAAAATCAAACTCTTATACTTTATGGATAATCCGAACCTGCTTTCCTAGTGGAAGGTTCACATATTTGATCCCTCAATGGATCCTTCCTTCCTCTCTTTTGCCCTTGGCATAAGTTGAGTTGCATTGCACTAAGATTTTGATACCATCTAAATCTCAGTTTAGGAGTAGATCATCTTTGTTAGTGGTTGCAATCCTTTGGATGTTTTTGATTATCTCAGTCAACACCAATACGTGCGGTGCACCTAGCCAGTTACACTACTCTTATTGGCCGCCCTTTGTTGACCTCACTTTTGGAGTGAGCTCTCAACTTCCTCATCATAGATCTAGGACTCTTATAGACACTAAAAGCTCCTTAATCTTAAGACACTTCTAATGATTAGGTGAACACTTTACCTAATCCTAGAGACTTAGAAGGGTTAGCCATAGGAAGAGGTTATGCCTTAGGAATTTAGGAAGAATTGCCTACCTTATAGTCTTAAACCCAATCTTTGCTTCCTTCTTCCGAACTAAATCTCAAATTCAAATCCAAGATCATAAATTCAATCCCAAATCAAATGATTGAAACCCATAATTAAATTCAAATTCCAAATCGCTTCCTAAGCCCTTTGATGTTAACTTATGGACTTAGCCTTAACCAAATACAAATCAACCCCAATTCAATTAATTTTTTCAAATATCAAATTCAATCTCAAATCAAATCTCAACCCAAATTTCAATTCAAATATAATTCCAATGATTGAAACCCAATATTAAATTCAAATTCCAAATCCCTTCCTAAGTCATATGAACCATCTTCATATGCTTAGCCAAAAACTCCTTCAAACCAAATCAAATTTGGTTGATTTCTTTATAAATCAATCACTCCTTCATTTATATTCACAAATATAAATGAAATCCAAATTCAAACCATTTAAATCAAATCAAACTAAATCAAATCAAATTAAGACCTTTCTTAAGCCATATGGACCTATCTCTATAAGCTTAGCCAATTCTCAATCCAAATCAACCCAAACTCAATTGATTTCTTCATAAATCAATCATTCCTTCATTTATATTCACAAATATAAATGGAGCCCACCCTCCAATGACCATAAATAAATCAAACCAAATCAATTCCCTACTTAAGCCCTTTTGACCTACATCCCTCAACTTGGTCAAATTTGCTTCAAAATCACTCCAAACCCAAGTGATTTTCTCATGAATCATTTATATTCATAAATATAAATAAAATTTTAATCCAAATAACCAAAACCAAACCCAAATCAAACTAAATTCTAAATTTTAGCCTTTTCAGCCAAATTCTTCAATTTGGCTAAATGATACCCAAATCAATTCAAAACTCATGTATTTTTCATGATTCAATCATTCCTTCAATCATTATTTCAAATATAAACACAAACTATAATTATCAAACTAAATCCAAGCTAACCCAAGTTAGCCCATTTTGACAAAATTATCATATGAGCCAAATTCCATATGGCTTCAAACCAATTGCAAATGAATTTATATCTTCATCTTAGGCTCATATGTGAGTTCAATTAAACTTGAATCAAGCCATGATCAAGCCAATTGACCCATTTAGGTCCACTTGACCCAAAGTAGCCTAAAAGACCTTTTTGAGCCAAGTTCTAATCCAACCCAAATTGGATTGAACTAAGCCTATCTAAACCTCATATCATGATCAATAATTATCCTAAGGTGGTCAACTACCTTGAATTAGGTCAAACCAAGTCAACTTGGTCCTTTGACCAAGTCAACCTTTAGCCCAAATGAAACCTAAACTAACCAAAACACACCATATACCAAATTAATTGAAACCATTGGATTAAACTCACTCATAACCAATGATTGAACATGACCAAACCATCAATTGAGCTAAACCAAGTCTGATTGGCCATTTGACCTAAGTTGACCCAAATTGGTCTAAAAAGCTAAACTGGGTCAAAACATGATTTGATCCAAATTTATTGCAACCAATGGCTCAAGTTCATTCTAAATTATTTATTGAACTTGACGAAAGCCATGATTGAGCCCAATTTGACCAATTGGTCAACTTGACCCAACGTAGCCCAAATTGACCTAAAGGGTCAAATTGACCAAAATTAAAATTAAATCCAAATTAAACCAAACTAAAGCTATAATTACTTTCAATCAACCAATTGAACTTGACTCAACACCTAACCCTACCTAATTTGCTTAAATTGATCAAATTGGTCAACTTGACCCATTTGACTCTTTTGAATCCAAATGAGTCAAATTCAAACCTAAGCCAAATTAATCAAAACCAATTGAACCAAAACATCCCAAATCATCATATGAGCCCAACCAAAGCCTTGGTTTGACCCAATTTGTCTAATTGATCAATCCAACCCAACCTAACCCAAATGAGCCTATTTTGACCATATGAAGCCAAATCGCCTAAAGCCACCTTATGGAACTTTGGTGGTTGACTACCAGACCCAAACTGACCCTAGGCCAGCCCCAAGCCAACCCAAATCCAAGTGGGACCAAATCTAAGGGTATTGACCAATGTGCAAAGCTCTTTGCATAGGATTCTTGCCATAAGTGGCAAAGTCCACTTTGCCTTTCCCATGGCAGCCCTCCACTTGCCAAATGAGGCATTCCTAAGCCTTCGTAGCCCATCCTAAGCCACCCTAGAACTTGCCATGGACCAAGAGAAACTTCCCAAGCAGCCACCTCCATGGCTGAACCCCATGAGTGCAAGGGGGGAAACTCAATCTCCCAAAATCAGGCCTTGAGACTCCTGCCACAACTTCCTCCAACCAGGACATGCCAAGTGGAGCTAAGGGAGATAGCTCCAGCAGACCGATGATGGCAAACTGACCGAAATTAAGGAATGGATCTCATCCGTCCATCCAGCCCGATTGAGGGGTTTACCCCCTCAATTTAGTGGGATTCTTCACCATTCGCTTCATGTGAGTCCCTAAGGAGTTTTTGAAATTCTAAAGAGCCTCCCCGAAGCCTCCCAGCTCCCTCGATCAGCATTTCTCCTTCCCATGAAAAGCTGAAATAGAACACCTCAATCCTGATTCCCATTCTTTCTCCACTCAACCAAATCCAAATTCTTCTTCCACACACCATCCTCTTGTGTCGTCGAAGCTAATTGAATCATCCCCAAGCCTTCCCGACCATCGAAGACCAGAGTTCAACCAAGACTGATTGCCAAATAGGAGGAGTTTGGTCAACCAAGAAATCTACTTCAAATCAAGCCCGAATCTTCTCAACAGAGCTTCATCTCTAATAGACGAAGCTACCTCCATCGATCCCATGGGACATTAGCTCTAGTGAGGTAATTTTACAAAATCAAGCTCCCTAGAAAAAATAGGTTGGTCCTTTGTGAAGCAAATGTGAATGTCATTAGATCTTAGCAGTTGGATGTATGCCTCCCCTCCTTGAAGGTGTGGGATCAATTTGGAGGCAATCTGAGCTTGAGTGAGCTCGAATTGAATGGGAAAGATGGACGACATACGTCTTTCATTGCTCACGAATGAGACAGATCACGGACCATCCATTCCGCATGATTGGAACGTACGATCATGATCTAATCCCACATTAGATCCTTTGATTTCTCCTCCATACTCTGAATTGAATTATGGTCGTTTGATCTTAGATCGAACGGTCCATGAGGAAAGCACGTCCGCTACCATCTGAGTTAGCTTGGCGATGTGACAACTTAAATAGCCACTCCCGTCATGCCACATGGAGAGCGTGCCGCGTCAGCTGTCACGTGGCCTAATGAGATTAAGGCTTTAATTAGGCTTACTTAATCTATTTTAATGCTAAAACTTTTAAAAATCATAACTAATTATAAAAAATCTAAAAAATACAAATGAGTGCTCATTTTGAAGGTATTTCAGAGTAAAATTTAGAAAATTTATTATTACTTAAATTTGAGTAGTAATTTTAGCTTAATTAAGGTTTAATTTAAAATATAATTAGCTTAATCTCAAAATTTTAGTGGATGTTTAGGGGGATGACCTCTACTTGTCCTATTTTTTGGGATTTTATTAGTTGCTTAATTAGGGAAATTAATTGATTAATAATTAATCACTCTCTTAATTTAATAAGTGATAATTAGTGAATGAACAGTAACTTAATTAATTATTTAAGCCTAATTAGCTATGTTGATCAATAAGGGAACTTAGAGAATGTGATTGGGATATTTTCCTAATTCATTTCATATGTTTTCTTTACTTTTTGAATCAAATTAATTAATAATTAATAAGGTAATTAATTGCTTCATTAATTAATTAATATTTAAGATAAAATCAGGGTTTAAAGTGATCAAATATAGGACTTAGGGATTGAGATTAAGGCCTCTTTCTTGACCTCTTTCCTAAAGTTAATTTCATTTCATTAATTGAACATACTTAATGTTTAACCAAATGGATTAATGAGCTTAATTAAATCAATCTAAAATCCAATTCACATCTAATTGCCATTAATTAATTTTGGGTAGCCCTTTAGATGTTTAATAGTCTAAAAGAATTTAATGAAATTATGGTTAACTTACATGTGTAAGAAAACTATAAAGGTAATTAATAATCCCTTAACTATTAATCATGAGCCAATTGCATTTTTCATTTCTTAGGAGCATTGCTAATTTTTTTTCATGTGGTTGCATATCATATTGGCTCATTATTAATTAGTTAATTAACTTAAGGTGACATATTGACTTTATTCATACCCTGACCTAATTAAATCATAAAATTAACCTAATTATTCTTCATTAAACCAAATTAACTCACATATGGGGATGGGATTAGGATTAGCAAACCTCTTTCACATTTTTTAAATCAAATCAAACATGAAAATGAAATGACATTAAAGAACTTCGGTTTGTTTTAAATAATCTTATTTAGTTTGATTGTCCTTGGGAGTTAATTGATTTGAATGAAATCACATGCTTGTGTTTCTTTATTTCTTTAAAATCATGCTAAAATATTGTATGTCACTTGTATCCATGCATTCATATCTTTCAAATTAATCAAATGAAAATGATTTCCTTTATGATAATTTGTATGTGTTGGCTTAATTAGTAATATGTGTGGCTAGTATCAATATTAAATCTCAAAATATATTTTTAAAAGTTTATTAATGAATGAATATACATATATATTGTAACTTTAGTTATATATACATAGGAAATTCAAGTGAATATAAATTTAGTGTATGAAATAAAGTCTCTTCCTTACATTCATGTGTTGATTTGTATAAGTAAGAATGTTAACGGATATATTAGATCCAGGGGATGCACTTTAAAGCCCTAAGGAGGTTCCTACCTCGTTCCCTTAGTGTGAAACAATAGCAACGTACCTACTTGATTTCATTCTTATGCATTTGGATATTAGAATTTAGATAAAGCTTTAATTCATTTACACAAAATAAATTAATCAAATCAAAATACAATTTTTTCATGGCTTTCTATTCTTGTAGTTGTTTATACATCCATATGTATCTAAGAATAGCGAGTATATTAGTCTGGACATTCCAGGGATGCACGGCTTTAAGAAGCCCCAAAGAGGTTCCTACCTCGTTCCATTGGTGCAGAACAATGGCGACGTACTTGCTTAAAACTTTTATACATGTGAATGTGTACTTAGCTAATGAATGAAAACCCTTTTTTTATTAAAAAGACATGCATTCATACTTTGTTTAATTGGTTGAGTTGATTAGTCATGTGATTTAAGGTTCTTTCCTTGTGCTTTCGCATAAGAATTTAGATAAAGCTTTAATTTAGTATGACAAAATCATTCAATCAAATGGAACACTGATTACAAATATATTTACTCACATTCATCATTTAAGTGTGCAAAGATATAAATTGTGTGTATATCTATGCTTAGAATTTAATCATATGCATGATATACATGATGGAAAAAAATGAACAAACATATGTTATATGATAGTAATTCATTCCAACTAATCTTAAGATACATTTCTTATTGAATGAGTTTATTTAAAGTGAACCTAAACTTAGGACTAATTAAAACATATAATAAGTCATTCACTAAAGGAATTGATTAATTAACTTGCTTTAGATGTGACTTAAGGTTGGAATAAAAGAGAGTGATCCTCTCTTTTCTTCTCTTTATAACACTTAGTTGTTGAGTCTAGGTCAAGTGAAATAAAAGTAAATATTAAATAAATTTTGCAAATTAATTAAACCATTTAAAGTGAAACCACCATTTATAATTAAATGTCCTTCATACTTAGAAAACCTTAACTCTAAAGCCTAGCAGGGACATACCACACAAGCCTTAACCCACATATTAGATTGAAGTCACCACTTCTAGCTTTATGTTAGGGTATTGCATAGTTTGATGTATATTTTATTTTGTGATGTAATATCATAGACTGAATATTAGGGTGTATGTTTCATAGACTGGATGTTAGGCCATGATTAACCCCTAAGCATAATCTATATTAGGACAAGTGGACTTGGTTACCCATGTATAGGGTGCTAAGTCCAAATTATTTATATAACTACTTGGGTTGTATGGTGTGTTTAGATAACACTTATTTTATAGGTGTAGTTAGATTTACTTTTTCATTCTTTTAATGTAATTATGCATTAGGAATTTGGTTAAGTGTTATGTGGGTTAAGAATGAACATTGGCCAGAGGGTTTGATCCTAGGGTGCCATGTGATGCTTAAAAGCCTACCAAATTAAATGGAAGAAATCAAATGAAGAAATGGAGGGAGCGTGAAGAGTTGAAGATCACCCATAACACTTATCATTTTGTAATTTATAATTATTTTTTCATATACCGGGTTGTGTAATGGTAGAGCTTGGCTACCCATATTTCTTTTTCGGGTTATACGGCGGTACTCGACCGCACTAGCCTGTTATTCTTTTATGTTGAGTTTATAAATTGTTTGATGATTTGTTTACATTGTGTAATAGAAATGTCATTTTTTTTCTAGTTTCTTCATATATGATGATTTAATGTGTGGCTGGATCCGTTTAGGCTCTTAGAAAAAAATAAATTTTCTATCTAACTACAACTCACAATTAAATTTTCTAAAATAACTCATAACCTCACATAAAGCGTATGCATTAAATCAAGATAATAAAATATTTAGCAATCTCTTAGCTAGATGTTGTATGCTTAATATCATGCATGTCATTTTGTTTCACTTTTACTAAGAGAGGGTTCCCATCTTTCCCAGATAGAAAAAAGGCTTGACTTTTGAGATCCTATGATGGAAAACACCTCTTTCTATTTTGATTTGGCCCATAATTAACTTTACCATTCATTTAGACATATAAAATCCTATAGCTTTTGTCAAATTGAAGAGTCAGAAATCAAATAAATTTTGATAAGATTTACATTAGACTAAGTCATTATTCATACCACTCATGCTCTAGTCTCTTAGGGAGTGAGTTTAAGGACTCTAGTTTCTTTCTAAATAATAACATCATAACCATCTTGAAAAATATATGACTTGACCACATGATTTTAAAACGTAGGAGGAGTTAGCTGGCTGCCACTACATATAGTTATAAGTCCAGCAGTCATGTGATTTACTCTCTCTTATGGAGGTAAACAATATACCCATTTTGAACTTAGATATAGGTCGTGCTTTGGCCCTCATTAAAGCTCCCTAGATTTAGGATCTAAATTTGTTATTTCCTTTTAGGCTACAAACATAAATCTTCTCCTCTTAGGCATTTTCACAATCTTATATTGTGGAATTATAAGTCCTAGATTTCTAGATTAAATTTCAACTCAAATATATGATTGCCTCAACTTCAAACATATAAAGCCCAACTATATGATAATTTGAGATGCTCACTAAGCTTCCTAGTATCATGAACATCTCTACCCATCTGCTTTTGGCTTCGATAATAAGTCTCTCATTTTGATTTATCTTATTTGATCTTCCAAATATAACCAATTTATTGATAGTCTTATTTTTGAATTCTTTGGAGACAATAATTGTCTACTTTAATTGAGTGTATTTCTAAGAAACTCACCTTCCATATGGAACTTTAGAACCCGGTTTAAATAAACCCTACTTTATTCATCTATGTAAAGTAAGAGAAAAATCTCTGGTATATTCGAAGACCCATCATGCCTTAGGAGTCCTTATTAGGTGATTAAGTCCATCATAGGGTAGTGATTTTCATCTTTTGAGATGGTGAACTATTTCTTGATGTCATACCCGATCACCTCAATAAGTATATCCTCAAATATGCATGGTGTCCCTCCCCATATACACATATACACACAACACCAAAAATAAACACCATAATGGCTGAAATTAAAAATTACTCAAGTAAAACAAAATACTCCATATTATAATATTTAAGATTATTGTGCTTATTCATCAATAAAATTAAATTACTTATGAATTCTTCTCATACAAATAATTTCATAAAGGATATAAATTTGATGTAATTAAATTGAATTTAAATTTGTGTGATTTGAAATACTTTGAAATTTTTTTCCTAAATGGAGGCCAAATTAAGATCCTTTGAAATATTATAGATTTGCATGTTTTTTAGAATATTTTGAAAGTTTCTCTTACTTGGTCTATTATGCATGGATGTGCAAATACTATATGTTATGTGCATGAGGAAGAAGTGGTATAAAGGCTTGAATGAGTGGTTATAAAGTCACATGAAGAAAAGGGAAAGGAACGCTTGGGGAGAGGGGAAAGAAAATGTAAAAGAAATTATTTAATTTATATGTAAAAATACTCTTTAGTAATTCATTCACTATCTTTCATATTCCTCCTCCTCCTCCTCCTTAATAGGTTATACTTATAGAATAAAACACATAGGTCCTTAATTCCTAATTAATCTACTATTAACTACTAAACTAATTATAAATAGATTCACACTATTTCCTATAAAAGAAATATATTATATTTTCTCCTTTTTAAGAAATTTATTTATTTATTTATTACTCAATCATCCCTTCTAAAAAATGTGGTAGGGTTCTGCCAAATCACAAGCCTAGCTAAATAAAAATTGATTTTATTAATTAATTTTATTAAATGAAAATTGAACTAATTTTAGGAGTGATAATTTTGATTAGAATAATAACATTAAAAAACAAAAAATCCTTTTTCAAAAACACCAACATTGACTCCAAACAATTATGAGGCCCATAAATCATAATATAAGAGCAATTAAAAATAAGCTAAATAAAAACAATTATGAGGCCCATAAATCATAATTTAAGAGCAATTAAAATAAGCTAAATACAAACAATTATGAGGCCCATAAATCATAATATGAGGGCAATTAAAACTAAGCTAAATAAGAACAATTTCTGCCTCGTAAGCCCAAGCTTAAATTGAAGGCCCATCTAAATTCCTTCACAAACAAATCAAGGAATAAAAACATAATGTATTTTGAAAAAGCAATAAAATTTGGCAGTTCAAAAATGTTACAACTACAAAAATAAATAAGCAATATGAAAATTAAGAAATAAATTTCACAATTAAGCAAATAAAAATAAAAATAATAAGATTGAAGTAGCCTAGGAGGGAGGCATGCCGATAATAGTATCTTTGGAGTAAATCCAGCCTTCGGTGCATTAATCTGCAGTTCTCTCTTCAATTCGTGAGATACAACCTGCTCATTTATCTCGATTGTGCATGCATCACCACTGATTGTCAAAACTTTAAACTAATTGTGTTTCTTTTATTCCAAAAAAATTGAAATGAATAGAATGACAAGATGGGACGTAAATAGAGAAGAAAGAGAGCATTTGAATTTTTTTTCTTATTTTTCTCCACATGCATTCAAGCTAATATTCTCATGTATTTATAGGTGAAAGATAAAAACAAAATATTAAAATTTCATTTATTATTTATAGCCATTAATGACTGTTATTCAAGATATAAATTTATTAATTTATTTGTATATATATATATATATATATATATATATATATATATATATATATATATATATATATATATATATATACTTTTACTATAATTATAATCACATTAAGAATTAAGAATAACATTATAGTTTTATAAAGTTATAACGTTATAAAATTTTAACATTATATTATTATTTTTAATTTACCGTAACAAAAACTATTTATTCCAACATGATTTGTATTGAAAGAAATGTTTTTTTTTTTTGTCAAATTCAAATAAATCAAATGTATACTAAGAATTATTATATATAGTCATAATTATATTATAAAACTTTTCTCTTATTTAATTATATTATCTTCCGAAAATAAAAGTTCAATTAGAAGTGCGATTAGTGCTAATAGAATAAGTATCAACTCATGTACATCCATATTTATATATATACAAAGAAAATTACATATAAAATCTCTTCTTTTTTCTTGTGCCTTGAGCCGTTGTGTTTCAATAATATTTTTTATTTTTTTTTTTTTTGCTAAAACAAATGATTTGATTAATTTTTGTTTAACTCTTCTTAAGATGCATTTTCATATCAAGAAAAGCCCAGCAAAAATATTAATTAAATTCTTCTCTCTTCCCTCATTCATAGAGTCCCACCAATGTGACAAAATAATAATGTAATAATGACAAATCAACATGAATCTATTTTTTAAAAAATTCATTTCTTGAAATTCTTTCTTTGAAGTATGTTGCAAGAATGTCTATCTTACCTTGTGGATAAAATGTTGGTTATATCAGCCCATACTATGTAAATAATGTTCATTAGTGATTTGGTGATAATAAACTTCATTTTATAATTGAGTATATGATTACAATAACATATTTCAAGAATGATTAGCACATAAATATAATTATAAAATATTATCTAGGTATTTTAAATAGTAAAATTTAATTAAAATTATCATATATTCAATTAAGTAAAATAACTTGTAACAACATTTGATGGCCTCCACAAAAGTTAATGAGCCTTCATCAACTTAATAACTTGTTGCCAACTTTTATGACAACTCTATTATGACACTAACTTTTGTTTATGAATATATTTATTAGCCATCCTTTGCTAACTATAATAAGCCTTCAACAATTTCCCACTTGGTTTTTAAAAAATATCTAATCCTTTGATAATCCAACTTTGAAGTCTTTTGGAGATACTTATTGACTATTTTAATCGAGAGTGTTCTTAGATAATTTCAATTTTCTGAGATATAGTTAATTATGAAAGCATGCTTTTATAGAGAACTAAAGAACCTGATATAAAATAAACAATAGTTTTACTTCTCCACGTAGACTCATCTACTTTTGGAGTCCTTATTAGGTGATTATGTTCATTATAGGGTGATGTTTCTATCTTTTGGGATAGTATATCATACCTTAATGTCACAACCGATTACTTCAATAGGTACCCCATAAAATCTGTGTGGTGTTCATATGACTCCAAATTAAAACAACACAAAATATGAGTGTGTTCAGATAGCAAACAATTATTGAATGGGCTTATATCCTTTTGGAATGCCAAAATTATGTAGATGTTCACATGGTGAATATATAGGAGTTCATCACATGGCGAACATATAGAAAATTGAACTTACTTCCTTTTGGAATGCTAGATTATGTAGATGTTCATATGGTAAACATATAGGAGTTGTTTGTATGGTGAATAGATAGAAGATTGGACTTACATTCTTTTAGAATACCATATTACGTAGATGTTCACATGCTGAATAAAATTACAAATTTAGTTTAAATGTATGAAGGATCAATACTTCGGTGCTATAAAGGTAGCACCTCAATGATATCATTAATGGCGCATTAGCACTGCTGAGATGGCATTTTGATATGATGTATATGTATAACATTGTAGAGTATAACACATTAGTGCCACATGGGTAGTGCCGTAATATTTTAATTATTGGGTTTGACCTATTAAATGGTGCCTCGATGTTGGAGGTATAACGCCTAGGCACTATGTTAAGAGAATGAAACCTGAGAGCTTAATACCTCGGAGTTGATTTCTAGCACCTCGGCATTATGGAGCATATCCCTTGGGGCCTTAGTGCTGTGGGGTGATCTCCGACAATTTCATTTCCCAGAGCTTGGAGCTAGATTCTAACCCTTTGGCACTAGATTCTGGCACCTTGGTGCTGATGTTATGGCGCCTCGACACTATGGGGCAGATACCCGAAGATTTTATTTCTAAGAACTTGGCACCTCCATGCTAGTGCCATGATGCCTCGACATTGTGGGGGTAGATCCCTAAGATTTCATTTCAGAAAGCTTGGCACCTCGAAACTAGATTCTAGTGCCTCGACGCTATAGGGCAGATCTCTTTATTGAATCAAATTCTTGAATATTTCTATGATTTTTATAAAAATTTGCCAGGAGTGGACAACACACACCCCTTTTTATAGTAATGTTTTTATAACTATTCTCTCTCAACAGTTGATAAAGCGCCTCGACACCAAGATCATAGCATTGAGATGCTATTGTTAGAATTTTTTTTAATTTTTTTTTTTATTTTTATTATTTTTTATATGTGAACACTAAATAATGTTTAATTCCCTTCATTTAAATTATATAATTATGATCATTATTGTATTTGATTAAATTAAACTTTAATATATATATATATATATATATATATATATATATATATATATATATATATATATATATATATATATATCTTTATTATGTTCAGACACATTGATATCCAATGACATCATAACATTTTTAATTCCATTATTCAAGGAAAATGTTCAAAGACCTCCATTGACTATCTTTTGTAGGTTCATTATAGTTAAATCCTTTAGGCATGGTCATTTGCTACCTTTTTTTTTATTTGTTAGTTATCACTTGATTATGCTACAAAAGACTCTGGGAATCCATAATAAGAGAGCAACACTCTTCTTGGGGGTGATTACTACTTAGATGCTTTCAACAGCTATTTTATCACTCTTACTAACTTAATTATATTGCTATTATCATCTTTACTATGCTATTACCCTCACTTCTATGGCTAATGTAGTTATCACATGTAGGGCTAATGTTGTTATGACCTTCAAACTTGTCATAATTCCTCATTTGAGCCACAAAAACTATTTCAAATTAGTCTATCATAGCCACCACCTTCATATTTGCCATTGGCAATGCCTTCACATGCATCACATATTTAGCCTTTAAGTTTATCTTTATCACCATTCTCAAAATTTTCATCATTATTGCTCTTAGATTTGCCATCATCATATTACCATGATCCGATACTCAAACTACTTCTTCCATCATAATTATCTATTTATTTTATTTTTTATTTTTATTTTTTTTTGAATTTTTATGAATCCATTCATATCTCACCAAACTTTAATAAGCTATGGGCGGCTTACATTGATGTCCAATTGATTGACTCTATTCTTTCTTATAATCTTTAACTCACTCCAAGAATATAATGGCCTTCCTTTAATAAATGAAAAGGATGTATGGGACCCTCCAATGGATTTTCAAATCTTATATCTAATGGAATCTGCCATTTAAAGCTACGAATGCGCTAATATCGCTGTTGCGTCTAACTTGGACCATGGCGTAAGGGCTGAATTGTATAACACCTTCAGAGCAGCTCATCTTCGGCCATGGGGCAGTGAGTGGTAGAGGCCCCTGATCTGTTCCTGAAAAGCTTTAAGTAAAAAGGTATGAGAAATGGTTGATCTCATACATAAATAAAACCTATTTTTGTATTGAGGTAATACTTTACAGCGTGTAAGAGTGCTTCTCTGTTTGTGCAGTTTTTCTACTTATTAATCTCAGTTAAACACTCACTTTTGTTTTGGGGCTTGGGCAATGATAGCTTGTTCTTGTCTTCTTGATTAAATGATTGGTTTGCTCTACTCAGAACCTGAACCTGTTGGTCTTTGGTTATATTGGCCAAGGCCAAAAGTGACGGATGGGTAGCAGGGCTCTCAGGCAGACAGGGAAATGAGGAAGATGGTTTGGGTTTTATTTTATTTTATTTTTTTTAATTTTTATAATGGATTCAGATGAAATTTTTTGCCAATTAACCCACCAAGAATTCATTATTTCTTAATTTGGTGGTAATATAATCTATTAAGATTAAAGCAAAATTATTATATATAAATTACTATTATATTTGACTAAGAGTCTATTTGAGACAGCTGCAATTGTATGAAAAAATATTAGTGAATGTGTTATAAAAGAAGTTATTGCTTGAAGAAGCTGTAGTGTGTAAACAACTTTTTTTTTTATTTTGCCAAAGAAAAAGCCGATCACCACTACAAAGAATAGCCGAAAAACATAACTTTCCCATCATAGATTCTTCAAATCGTAATTAAAATACAGTCAGAACATAACGCCCTAAACATAACTATAGTGCGATACAGTCAACACTGCACCACTACCGCTACGCCAAATGAGGCCTAAGACTAATGATGTCGTAAATATAAATAAGATATTTTATTCTATATTATAATTATTAAATATTTGTATAAAATAATAAATATTAAAATTAAAATACTAATGTCAATACCCCCAAAGCCTCTCCTACCATGAAACCAATCCCATAGCTCAATGCCTATTCAATATATCCTAATAAGGTATGTAGCACATGGATTATTAAACTAACATTCTAATATAAAAGTTAAAAATTTTAAGTGTATTTAACTTTTAAATATATATAAATTTCTACTTAAATATGCATTCAAATAATTTTTTTAACTTATTTTAGCATTATTTATGAGAAATTAATCATATACTCACACATACAACACATAAATTTTGAATTTAAATTTTTGAATTAAAATCTAAACTCTCAACTACTAAATTAAAATGAGTTAATTATTTATTAATGTGCTGAATTTTTCATCCATCTATCGATGATAATCCCATCACATTTTCAATTTTTTTTATTCACTTTTTATAAGATCAAAGTGTAACTTTTTATATAACCTTATTAAATAGAGGTGTCTAAGGGCAAATTTCTCACCAGATATATTTTTTAAAACATTGAGGCTGATAATAAAAATCTCAAATAAACTTCTCTCTAGAAACTCTCTTCCTCTTCTCTCTTTATTTTCTAATTTAGGAGATTTAAGTCTTACTAGTAGTCTTAATATCACAATAGGCATTTAAATCTAACAGCTTTATTTTAATTTTATTATATATTTAAGTCTCACCTCAATATAATTTAATTATTTATTAACTATTTTAATTGAAAGAATACATTAAAACTAATATGAATGTGCACTTAAATGAGAGACGATTGAATAAATGGCCACAAGGGAAATGTATACATCGAGGTTCATAAAATTAATTTTTTTAAAATAAAAAATTATTAACATCAAGAGATATTTATAAATCAATCATTAAAATATATATATTTACAATTTAATCATCTTCATCATTTTTTGAATTATAAGACTCATATATTTATCCATATTTATGCATGTCACGAATCAAATCATTAAAAATTTTATAAAAAATGAAAAATATGGGTTGACTTTTATTATGAATTTCAATATTTACATGTCAATTTGAAAATTTGATATTGAAAGTGATTAATTTGTAAATATGTAAAAATAGTGATAATATAGGTAAAAGCCCCTAACATCAAATATCATATATTTTCATGTGACTTGAAGTGCATGTATTAAAATTATTAAAGAGAATATTATTTTATGTTTAGCATTATAATTTGATTAATTACAATAGGTAAATCATCACTATAACATGAAACATTGAACACAAAAGGATAACACAAGTCATTGTGTTTGTAGTGTAAAGTAAGATCTAATCTGGTGATAAAATTAGAGCACACTCCATTATATACACATTCATTTCAAAAAATTACATGATTTGTAAGCACAGCAAAATGGAATTAAGTGCATGTTTATAAGAAACACAAAACAAAAACTCCGGTATATATATATATATATATGAAAATTTAGGTATAAAAAATAGAGTTTATGAACCTTTCTGTATATCACAAAATTGCCAGCTGCTGCTGCTTCTGGTTGATAATCTTGGCTTTCTTCTCTCAGGTGAAAGTCCTTCATCCATGGCTTTCCTTTTGTTGCCACTTATATTAGTGCTATTTGCGCTGCTGTTCATGTTAGCAATAGTGCTGTCGCCATTAACAGTGCTGCGACTCTCGCAGAAGCCATTGATGTTATTGTTCTCCAGCTGATGCTCCTTCGATTTCCCTTTCAGTATATGAGGCATTAGCTTCTTCATGTCAGATAGCTTTACTGGCTTAAGTAAGAATTCTTCTGCCCCTTCTTCCAAGCATCTGTGATCGTTACAAATTATTTAAAATAGTCTCTGAATGAATAATAATGAAGAAACAAGCTACAAATTAAGAACACAAATTTATCAGAAGAATGGCTGAGGACAACAATTTACAATGTCTATATATATATTTACCAAACTATCACCATCTTTTCTCATTTTTTAAATTGTTACCCAACGTGAGTTTTTTATTTTGTAAATTTAGAACTATTTGATTATAACATGCAAATACATTGGTATGTATGTAATTCTCTCTCTATATATATACACCTCAAGGGCAGCTGTCAATCCCTTCGTTCTCACCATAATTTCCCAAAAATATTTCATAATTAAGATAATATTACATATGTCACACCCCAATATTTTTTCACCTCAAATAATCCAATACAATTTGAGCCACAAAAATAAATAAATAAATAATATATATATATATATATATTGATGTGATTTCACACAAGTTGAAGTGAAGCATGAGAATCAAATAAAAAAATATATCTTCAATAAAGATCATAATGTGACTAGTTTATTTTTTTGAAGATTGTTGAGCGATTTTCCAACCAAATAAAATCTGGCATGGAACAAGCGAAATATTTAAAGATGTTTGACAGAAAAGGAAAGGACACTGACAGAAAGGACAAGACTTTTCCTTTATTCCTATTCGCAGATTCCACAGATCAGAGCTGGGAACTTTTAATTTCTTTTGGGAGAGGAAGAGAACCTCTCTACGCTGAAGAAGATTTTGTTAGGCAGGAAAAGGAGATCCTCTTTAATAATGCAAAAGAAATAAGCGGAGGTTCAGCGGCAAGAAATTGAAGGCTGCTCGCTTTTTACTAAGAAAGGAAAACTTGTGAATAAAAGTCCTCAAGATATTAATTGGTTCCCTTATGGAAGTGTCATTCCATCATTAATGATTATATGGGATATGGGGGCTAAGCACCGCACAATTTCTATCAAAAAATATCATAATTTTATCATCAAATAATTGACATATAACAAATAGATTATCTCATGTTACAGTCTATTCAAATCAAACCTATAGTTTTTAAGAAGGGGTTTACCTACATAACACACAATCTTATGTATTTACATATTTAACATCTAAATTTTAATTTTTTACATATATAATATTTCAATCTTCAATATCACATCAAAAATATTATTATCACTCACTTTTTAAAAGTGAAATGCACCTTTTAAAACATAAGAAAATATTAGATAAGTAAATATCTAACTTTAGATATTAGATATGTAAATGCATAAGAATTATGTGGTATGTATGTAAATCTTTCTTTTGAGAGAAATAATAAGTCATAAATCATAATTTACGTAGTTCTAATTCAAGAAAAAACTCTCCTTTAACTATTAGGCCATGCATGGATCCTTTATAATCAAAATATTTTCTAAATTTTACAAAAAAATTTTCCGAAATTGCTGACAAATTGACTAGTTCAGTATTTGTGATAAGTAACCAATCTAAATGCAAACAACAAATAAATTAACCAAAATTACAGTATTATTTTAAAATTAAGAATTTATGATTTAAGACAAGTGTATGATGTTTTTTTTTTTTAATTTGAGAAAAGTTTCACCATAATTCTAGTGTTTACTCATTCAATTAAGGATCTATTCGGTTCAATACTATTTGAATAGCAGTTGTAAGTTTATTTATATAACTACTCAATGACAATGGTATCCATAAAATTAAATAGTTTTGTTATACAAAAATATTATTTATAAAATTATTTAAAAAAAAATCACCAAAATAAAGCGTTGATTCAATCTTATAACATAGTTATAAATGTTCACAGCAGCTAATCGGTTAACATTAATTTTTCACACTTTAAACCAAAGAACCACTTATTATTATTATTATTATTATTATTATTATCATTCTTTTGAACAACTAACTCAGAACTAAAATGATGACAAGGAGCATCTAAATTTCTGGATCATTTAATAAAATTAATTAATTGTTAACAGAAAAATAAGACTCAAATAAGCTGCTACTCACCTGTTGATCCTGGAAGGCACATTTTCAGATGACATAATCACAACAGGAATGTCCTTCAAAGCCGATGACTCCTGAACAAATCATTAACCATAAAATCTCACAATTCTCCAATAAATCAAGCTAATAAACGAATTGAAAAGTCCGGAGGGACTATTAAATGATAAAAATTTGAAAAAAAAAAAAAGTTTACCTTGATTTTTCTCAATAGATCATACCCAGTCATTCCTGGCATGCAGTAGTCGGTAATTACCAAATTCACATCAGTCTCCTGCAATTCAAAAGAATGGAAAACCCTAAAAACACGAATCTACCAATATCCCTCATATATTTGATTAAAAGAGAGTATAATGCTCACATTCCGATAAGAAGGAGCCGATGGTGGACTCTTCAAGCCCTCGTGGAAGCCTAGGAATTCCAGCGCCTTGCTTCCTGACTCTACTGCAGTCACTAAAAAGGGGGAAATACAACAGCCAAAATAGATTAAAATCAACATCCAAGCGTCAAATTAATTATAAAAACAAAACAAAACAAATCAAACCCTAATCTCTCATTGATAATTTTCTTATCGATTCGAGCTAGATTACCTTGGAAGGACGAAGTCCTAAGCAATCTCTCAATGAGTTTTCTATCAATAATGCTGTCATCCACTGCTAAGACATGGAGTCGCGTCTCCGTAGCTACGGCCATAATATCCCCCTCAAACCAAATAGCTGTTGAAATGGATTTGGATTCAAATCGAGAAGAAACTGGAGAAGGGGGAAAGATGTGGGGGATTATTGGCTTTTCCTCTTCGTTTACCGTCTACTAGTTCCTTTCCCTCTTTATAATGGAATCCTCACAGCAGAAACAAAAGCAAACGCAAACCCCACCAAAATCCCAGCACATGGAAATCAAGATCCGATCTGATATCAACCAAATCTTCAGCTCTTCCCCAACAATTTGGTCGGATTTGAATAACAGAGCAATCGAGTGAGCTGTCCAGTTTTCCCTATCTCAGCTGCTCGGTGGTCGAAGGTTTTATCAGCTGGCCGATGTTGGTATGCTGACCCGCGGGCTCAGCAATAGCGGGGTTTTATTTTATTTAAAAAAATTTATATTCATACCACATAATTGTTATACATTTATATATATATATATATATATATATATATATATATATATATATATATATATATTATATTTATAAATATATTATTTTTTATGCTTAAATAATTTTATTTTTTAAATAATATTAAATATATATATATATATATATATATCAAAATTTAGCTAGATATATAAATATGCTAATTTAAATTTTAATATATTTTTATTAAATTAAATTAAATGAGCATTAATTTAACACTAAATTAAAATAAATAGATAATAAAGTAAATGTTATAAATTATTCTATTTATCTATTAATTATTTATTAAATTTAAAAATATATAATTTAAAGACATATTTTTAATTATTTATTATAAGTCATTAATAAGAAAAATATAATTCAAAAATATTTTATTTATATAACTCATTTAAAATTAAATTTAAAATATTTATTTATTAATTTGTTTAATAAATAAATTAAATATTTATTTTAATAGATTATTTATGAATAATTAATGTTTTTATTTTCTATTGATAGCCATTTAATATGGGATAGAGTTCTAAAGCACGGGTGGGAGGAAATGAATGATATGGGATCTCCGCAGGAACACCGTACGAGAAAGCTTCTGTTTGTCGCATTTGCCTATTGGCCCCTCAAAATTGATGAAATTGCATTAATGCTGTTGACTAAGGCAGACTCCAAATGATCTGACTGAGCTTTCAGATCTCGTTCGATTTTGAGAGGACGAACAAATCCTGCAGAAATTTTTTTACATGACTACTGGGTTTAGTTATTTATTATGTAATAATTGATTTTAGTAGGTGTGAATATGGTATTTGTCGTTTAAGGGTGGAGATCTACAGTATGAAAATTATTTGGAGTATATAATTTTTTAAAATTATTATATTTATTTAACTTTGCACAAAATTGGCAATATAACATTTATAAATATTTTATTATAAAAGATGATAAGGACAAGTATTTGCGTGAAATTAGAAATGAAGATTTACATGCCTATCACATATATTTTATATATTTATTATTTAAAGTTTAATATTTATATATAATACTCTCTTGTGTATAAAAATATATTATACTTTAAAATAAATAATAATAATAATAATAATAATAATAATATTTTTAATGTGATATTAAAATTTAAATATTAAATATTTTTATATAAAGAATTATAAGATATGTATCGAAATCCCACAATTAAAAAAGTATATTTAAGAGAATAAGAAATTTATTAAAGTTCATCATGTAATTGAATGCATTTAAAATTTAATATGAATTTTAGCACCATAATTATTTTTGAAATCTCTTTTTTATACGGTTTCAGTTTTATGAAAATAAAATTGTGAGAAAAGTATTCATAAAAGACCGAATATTCTACGGCGATAGAAATAAGCAAGGGTCGTATGCAATAATATTCAATCACAAGTAAATTAAAAAAAAAAAGACGAATATTTAGATTTTATATATAAAAATTGCTTAAAAATCATGTAATTTAGAAAAATCTTTTAACCCAGCAATTTATGAAAGTATGAAAAAGAAGGCTGACTGCAAATATAACAAATTATTGTTCAGTTGAAAATATATTGTGTTTTTGAATTTCTTTTAAGATATGCAAAATCAAAATTTATTTTTTTATATGCTTTGAAAAAAAATGCAAACTTGAATTTCAGTTTTTATAAATCCTGTGGAAAACTAACTTGAACACTTCATAGAAGATGGAATCTAAGGCTGTGATTAGAGAAGCTTTCTACTTGTGATGTGATCTGAGTTGTATCGTAAGTAGTGATTGATTAACTTAATTTTAAAAGAGTTGTGATGAAAAATTTGTATTTTTTAACCTGACTTAGTAGAATATAGTAGCTGCCAGAAAACTATTATCTGAGTTGAGGTTGCTCGAGTCACCTTATTCGTCTTTACGATGGGTCTCACTTCCTTTACATATCATAATTTTCTAGATACCAGCTCGTTCTACATCAGTTCTACAATTGCTTCTTCAGAATGTTTATATTGAAACCTTTTTTAAACTAAAAAAAAAATGATTTTAGAAAATCTGATAACTATTAAAAATATCATACAAAATATTTAGATCAATTTCGAGAAGCATTGGGAAGAAGAAAGAGCCGTTTGGAAGCTGTTGGGATCGATTTTGAAGTTAGCAGGTCCGATTCAAGTCTTATCGGGTCTGAAGAATGGATATCGGGTTGCAGTTCATAAAAGGTAGGTCTACAATTGAGTTTAAGGGTTACTATTGAGAACTGGACACAACCGCTTATCTTTGTTAAGGTATTATGGAAGAAAAGGTTAAGTAAAAGAAATTGGGGGATTTACATACATACTATATAACTCCACGAGTTGAGTCTGTCGGTGGCGGACGTAGTTTTGATCTCCGTCGTCCGTTCAGATCAAACGACACAGATTAAACCTGTGGCATAAAGGGAGAAAATAGGGGAGATCTAACGTGATTTGATTAGAGCCGTTCATTCTGATTACGCATTACGGATGGCTTGTGATCCTTCTTCCCATGAGCGTTGAATGATAACGTCCGTCCACCATGGATTGTTTGATCCGAGCTCACCCGAGCTCGGATGAACTTTAAAATCAACCCACACCATCAGGGAAGGAATTCAAACACATCCAACGGTCAAGATCAACTCACATGCAAATTTCCTTCAAAAAGCTCCAACCAAATTTTTTTATTTCTATAGTTTTGAGAAATTACCTCACCGGAGTTCAAGACCGACGATGAGATCGAAAGTAGCTTCATCTAGTAGAGACGAGGCCCTGTTGAGACGCATGTAAACCAATTTTTTTTCTCGGTGGATCAAGTTCCATCTTTTTGGTACACGGTGGCGATCAAAGTCTGTATTCCAGTGGCTTAAGAGCTTGGGAAATTACTTGGGTGCCTTCGATGATATGTGTGGAAGGTGTGTATAAGAGGAATTGAAGTTTGGTGGCAAAATTAGAGAGCTTGGATAGGGATTGGAGTGCCATATTTCAGTTTCGTACTGGAAGGAGCAATGCCGAGAGAGGGAAGCTCGAGATTACTTTAGGAATTGCAAGAGGCTCGAAATTGTGCTAAGAAGCTCTCATAAAATTATTGATGCGCTTCCCGTTCGAATTGAAGGGGTATACCCCTCGGTTTGTTATGGTGGATGGACGAGATGACTTCCCATTTTTCATCCGGCCAGCCACCGTCAGAGCACTGGAGGGGTCTCAATCAAGTCCATGTGGCTTTTATGGATTAGGAGAAGCCATGACAAGAGGCTCCAAGCTGAATTTGGGCAGATTGGGTTTCCTTGATCTTTTAAGTGTTCAGCTTGTATTAGAGGTGAGTTGGTTCACCTCCCTTTGGTCCATGGCAAGTCCTACTCCCTCTAGGGTGGGCTCGGAGGCTTAGGGATCCCTCATTTGGAAGTTTGATGGATGCCAAGGTGAAAGGAAGAGTGGACTTTGCCATTTTTGGCAAAATCCTACATGGGGGAGAGGATCCATGGAGGATTTGCATTGGACTTTGCTCCACATTGGGTTTGGCTAATTTGAGGTTGACCCATAATGGGTTTGGGTCGTGTTTGGTCATCCCCCAATGGGTCATGGGTTAGTTTCATGGGTTTTGGCTTCATTTGATCAATTGGGTTCACATTGGGTTATATTGGGTTGGGTTGACCAATTGGTCAAACTGGGTCAAACCAAGGCTTGGGTTAGATTCCAATGATGATTTGAAGAGTTTTAGTTCAAGTGGTTTCAATCGATTTAGCCTAGTTTGATTTTGGCTCACTTAGATTCATATAGGTCAAATGGGCTAAGTTGACCAATTTGACCAATTTGGCCAAATTAGGCTGGGTTAGGTGTTGGTTCAAGTTCAATTGGTTAATTAAAAAAATGATTGTAGGTTTTGGTTTGAATCAATTTGGATTTAATTTGAATTTTGGCCAATTTAACCCTTTAGGTAAATTTAGGCTAGGTTGGGTTAAGTTGATCAATTGGTCAAATTGGGCTCAATTATGGCTTTGGTCAAGTTCAATAATCAATTTGGAATAAACTTGAAACATTGGTTGTAATCAATTTGGGTTAGATTATGATTTGACCTATTTGGCCTCTAGGCCAATTTAGGTCAACTTGGGTCAAATGACCAATTAGACTTAGTTTGGCTCAATTGAGGGTCAAATCATGTCCAATCATTGATCATGGGTTGGTGTGAATCAACAGTTTCAATCAATTTGGTGTATGGTAGATTTTGGATAATTTAAGTTTCATTTGGGCTAAAGTTTGACTTGGTTTGACCCAATTCAAGGTAGTTAATCATCATAGGGTGATTGTTGATCATGATATGGGGCTTGGATGTGCTTAGTTCAATCCAATTTTAGTTGGATTAGAACTTGGCTCAAAAGTCCTTTAGGCCACTTTGGGTCATGTGGACCTAAATGGGTCAATTGGTTTAGTTTTGGCTTGATTCAAGTTTAGTTACACTTATATATGAGCTTAGGATTGAAATATAAATTCAATTTCAATCAATTTGGAGTCCAATGGATTTTGGCTCATTTGAAGTTTTCAAGTCAAAAGGCTAACTTGGGCTTGACTTGGGTTGACTTGAGTTTGGTTTGATAATTGTAGATTTTATTTATATTTGGATAAGTGATTGTAGGAGTGATTGATTTAAGAGAAAATTCATTGATTTTGGATTGATTTAGATAAGATTTGGCCAAGTCCAAGGAAATGGCTTAAAAGGCTTGAATTGGGTTTTGGTTTGATTTTGGATTTGGTTTTGGCTATTTGGATTTATATTTCATTTATATTTGAGAATATAAATGAATATATTAATGATTCATGAGAAAATCACTTGAGTTTGGGGTGATTTTGAAGCTAGTTTGACCAAACTTAAGGATGTAGGTCAAAAAGGGATAAGAAGAAATCAATTTAGTTTGATTTATTTTTGGTCATTGGAAGGTAGGTTTTATTTATATTTATAAATATAAATGAAGGAGTAATTGATTTATAAGGAAACTGATTTGTTTTGGGTTGATTTGGTTTAAGATTTGATTAATCTTATGGAGATTGGTCCATTTGACTTAAGAAGGGATTTAGCTTGGTTTGATTTAGTTTGATTTGGTTTTGGTCATTTGAGTATGGATTTCATTTATATTTGTGAATATAAATGAAGAAATAATTGATTTATAAACAAAATAACTTAGGTGGAGATTTTGGCTAAGTTTATAAGAATGGGTTATATGGCTTAGGAAAGAATTTTGGAACTTGGATTTGATTTTGAGATTGAATCATTTTGAATTAGGTTTGGAATTGGATTTCATAAATGAATGAGATATTGAATTGATTTTTGAGAAAATCAATTAAAGTGGGATTGATTTGAATTTGGTTAAGGCTAAGTCCATAAGATAAAATCAAGGCTTAGAAAGGGTTTTGAATTCAATCGTAAGGTTTTATGAAATATTTTGAGATTGAATTTGATCATGAGGTTGATTATGAGTCTTGGAAATTTGGTATGAATTTGAGGTTTGGCTTAAGAAGAAAAGCTTGGATTGGGTTTAGGCTATAGGGTAAGCTAGTATTCTTAAGTCCCTAAGGCATAACCTATTCCTATGGCTAACCCTTCTAAGTCTTTAAGCTTGGTTAAGTGTTCACCTAATCACTAGAAGTGTCTTATGACTAAGGAACTCTTAGTGTCTATAAGAGTCCTAGATCTATGATGAGAAAGTTGAGAACTCACTCCAAAAGTGAGGTCAATAAAAGATCTCGAATAGGTGTGGTGTAACTGACAATACACACCGCACATATTGACGTTAAACGAGATGATCAACAACATCCAAAGGAAAAATGATCTATCCCTATACCCAAAGAGTAGACAGAATCACAGTCTTAGTGCAATGCAGCTTAACTTATGCCAAAGACATAAGAGAGGGAGGAAGAATTTGCTAAGGGATTGAGTATGTGAACCTTCTACTAGGGAAGTAGGTTCAAGATATCCATTGAGGATAAGGGTTTGAGTTTGATTGCAAATATGATTTGGGGTGAGAAGGTTTGCTGATGATTAGGATTTATAACCCACCGGGGATGGGTGAATGAAGCTTCCACTAGGGAAGCAGGGATTATCCACTAGGGATAAGAATTTAATTTGGTTCGATTTGTGATTTTGGTCTAGGCTCCACTAGGAGGACTAAATCGATTTGCGCCTCGCTGGGGAGAAATTTGATTTGATTGGTGGATTTGATTTGATGGATTTCTTTGGTTTGCTTGAAAAGTATCCGCTAGGAATAAGAGTGGATTTAATACACTGACCATGTCAGTGTGTGATGGATCTACTAAGAAGAGGCTATATCAGCCTTGGCCTATCTTAGATTTATAAATTCAAAGAGAAAGTCTACCAGCCATCAGGTTGGACTATCAAACCTAAGGATGAATACTGAGAGAGTGTTGCTTGAGACTTATCTCAACTCAGGAGTAGCTAGAAATATCATTTTAATTTAAATGTACCATGTTAGTGTGAAATGGATTCACTAAGAAGGAGCTATATCAGCCTTATCCTATCTTAGATATATAAATTCAAAGGGATAGTAGGCCTGGGGGCTAACCAATGAACAGGAGCGGCACTCTCTCTCTCGGTAGTCGAGTCTATAGGAGCTTTTCGACATTGCCTAAAGATAGGATTCCTGGTTGAGAAAAGGTACCACTAGGGGTGTCCTCTTTATCCACAATAAAAAATATATATATTTTTTGTTTATATGTTTGCGTGGACCCTGTCGGTGTGCGAGGGGCCACATTGAGAAGGGGCTTAAATTAGCCTAGTCCTATCTCAGACTTACTGGACCAAGGGGGAATCTGTATATCTGTAAGATTGATTCTCTAATCACAGGGGTGGTTACTAGGAAATGAAGACTGTCTAATCTAAGAGTAACCAGGATAGTGTTTAAATGGGGTTGCTAAGGACGTGATCCAAATAGAGTGCCCAGGTGTGGTCTTTAGGGCTTTATCCCGGACCACAGAAAAGAAAATCAGGTATGCGGTGGCCAACTCCAGGAGAAAGCTTGTAGACTTACATCTGCCATGAGTGGTGTATCCACTAGGTGGATCGCTGTCAGCATAGCGAGAATCAACCAACTTAAGGTGCACATCAGTTTGCGATGATAAATCTAAAAAGAAGGCTTATAAACTTACATCTTCACAAACGAAAATGATCATTGGGATAGTCTGTCATCGGCAGGACAGATGCTATCCAACCTAGGGTGACTACTAAGCGGGAAGTCTCGTATGAGAACTAGACCTAGACTTGAAGTAGTTAGGAGAAATGAGCCACTATGGGACTTATCCTAAGTTTTAAATATACTCGACTCAGTTATGTATGGATAGTTCAAGAAGAAAGCGTGTTACATCCATTTAAACAAAGTCAACATGAGGTACCTTACCAGCCTCGCAGTAAGGCTTACTAAATTAATAAGGCACTCATCAATTTGCAATGGTCAAATTAAGAAGAAGGCTAATGGACTTACATCCTCTAAACAAGAAACCACTGGGGTGACAAACTAACGTCGACCCAGAGCAGCTAATGTGAGTGACACAGGCTTTATCCCACATCAAAATAGCCTGAGACAAGAGATATGTGTTTGCTTTATGTAGTTGTGTGTAGTTTGTGTTGGTGTTGTGTTAATAAAGGATAGAATGCCGCTTGGGTTCCTCACACCTACCCTAAACACATCGCGATGGATTCACAAGCAAAGATGTTTCTCAACATAGAAGAGATGGAATTTTTGATGAAATTTTTTTTATTGATAATTATTTTGAAACAAGATTTATGGATAGTATTTCTTTAGCTAGAGCCCATTGATTGGAAGCATTGGGCTCTCCCTTACAATTTATAAGCTGATAAGATCATCCTTGGTAGGCCTTCTCAAGTGGGTTCAAACTTGCCTCCCATCTTTCGACGGGCAACCATTGGTCTCCTTAGAACTAAAACAAGCTCTCCTACTCGAAAAGCTTTGGGCGGTGTTGAACTCATTTTAGGATGAGCTTTCAACCCCTCCATCTTAGACATAGGACTTCTCTTGGACACTAAGAGTTTTCCTTAGTCTTAAGACACTTCTAGTGATTAGGTGAACACTTAACCTAACCCTAGAGACTTAGAAGAGTTAGCCATAAGAATAGGTTATGCCTTAGGGGTGTTAGGAAAATTTGCCTACCCTATAGCTTGATCCAAATCCTCACTTCCTTCAAGTCAAATTTCAAAATTCAAATCAAACTCCAAATTCAAATCAACCTTAAACTCAAATCAATTCAAACTTGATGGATTTTGTCAAATCATGAATCAATTCCAAAAGACTGAAACCCATGATTGAATTCCAAATTCCCAAGAATCTTTCCTAAGTCACTTTGATTCTATCTTATGGACTTAGCCTAAATCAAATCTAAATCAATTCAAATTCAAGAAATTTTCTCATAACCCATTTATATTCTCATTTATTTTCATAAATAAAATGAAAGATAAATTCAAATATCCAAAAATCAATTCAAAAATCAAATCCAAATTCAACCAAAATTCAACCTAAGCCTTTCAAGTCAAACTCTTGAACTTAGCCAAATGAAATTCAAATCAAGCCAAACCCTTGATTTTTCATCATGATTCAATCAATCATTCAATCATGAATCTAAATATAAACACAAACTTTAATCATCAAATCAAAACTAAATTCAAAAATCAAACCCAAGTCAAACTTATGTTCACCCTTTGAGATTGAAATTGTCAATGAATCAAAACCCATTTGACTCCAAATCACTTGCAAATGGATTTATATTTCAATCATAAGTCCACATGTGAGTTCAATTAAACTTGATTCAAGCCTTGATCAAGCCAATTGACCCACTTAGGCTCACTTGACCAAAAGTGACCTAAAGTACCCCTTATGAGCCAAATTCTAATCCTACCCAAATTGGATTGAACTAAGCCCACCTAAGCCTCACATTGTGAACAACAATCATCATGAGATGATCAATCACTCAAATTGGGTCAAGCCAAGTAAACTTAACCAAGTCAACACTTAGCCAAAATGAAACCTAAACTATCCAAAACCTATAATGGGACAAATTGATTGAAACCATTGATCAAAACCAATTCATGATTAATGTTTGAACTTAACCAAGTCATCATTTGAGCCTAACCTAGCCCAATTGACCACTTAACCCAAGTTGACCCAACTTATCCTAAAAAGTTAAAATATGTCAAAACTTGATTTAAGCCAAATTGATTGAAACCAATGAGTCAAGTTCATTCTAAATCACTTATTGAACTTGACCAAAGCCTCAATTGGCCAACTAGACCCAACCTAGCTCAATTGACTATGAACCCAACTTAACCTAAAAGATCAAATTGAACCAAAATCAAATTAAACCAAAAGTTATTGGAATCAAAGATACCAATACATTTCAAATGACCAATGAAACCTAAACCAACCCATGACCTAACCCAAATAGGTCAAATGAGTCAAATTGGTCAACTTGACCCATTTGACCTAAATGAAATCAAATGAACCAAATCCAAATATAAATCAAATTGAACCAAACCAATGATGACAACACATTTCAAATGGTCATATGAACTTGAGCCAACCCTTGGTTTGACCCAATTTGACCAATTGGTCAACTTGACCCCATTTTGATCTAAATGGGTCAATATGAGCCAAATCATATCAAATCAATTCCAAATTCATTGAAACTTGGCCCAACCCATTTTTCAATCATACCAAACATATTCAAACTAAAATCAAAGCCAAATGATCATTTTACCCCTAGGTCAAAGGGTAATTCTTGGCCAAATTCACTTGGAATTTGGTCAAATCCTCCTCATGGCCACTTGGCACCCTCTTAGTGGACCAAATGGACACTAGTGAGCATGGTGCACATGGCCCAATGGGTTTGGGTCAGCCAAACCCAACCCAAACCCAAAACTGACCTCTCACTTGAAAATGAGCACATGGGGATCACTCTTCCACTCTCTTAAGCACATGGGAGCTTTACCGCTCCGCTCCTTTGACCAAAATGAACCATGTGCAAGTTCAAATAGCCAAAATAACCTATTGAATCATGCAATTGATCCAAAATCACAAAGCAATGCTCGACCGTCCGATCCTTTAATGGGAGATATACTCCCCCTAATTTTACTTGAATCAATGGATTCACACTCGATTGACTGAGAGAGACCTAGAGCTAGCACTCCAAGCTTCCTCAGGCATTTCCCCAAGCATTTCCTATTCTCCATTTTTCGTATTCCTTCAAACCAAAAATAGGGGAGGCTAAGGGAAATTCCAACTTAGCTAATACCCAATTCTAATCCAATTCCTTCTTCAAACATCCTCGAGGGATCAACTCATCCAAGCTTCTTCCAAGCTTCAAAGGCAAGGTTGGTGGAAGAGCTAGACCAAGGTAAGCATTTGAAGAGGAGCTTGGTCATGTGAAGATCCACTCAACCTCTCTCAAACTCAATGGCTTCGCTCTACTGTACAAAAGCTACCTGGAAGTCAAGATAAATTTCTCCCAAGGTGTGCCTTCAAACCCAGCCTAATAGGGAAGTGTTTGGTCCTTTGAAAGAGAATTTTCATCCCAAGTAAAATTGGCCATTAGATCTACTTGGCTTACCCTAGATGGTGTGGGTAAAGTTTGAGCTCAATCGAAGCTCGATCATGCCCTAAGAGTGGACGGATGCTCTCTCCCATGAAGCTCGGACGGATCATGGACCATCCATCCACACATTTTGGATGGATGGTCATGATGCCAATGATCCATGGATTTCTTTAAGAATCGGGCTTAATCTCACCGCTCGATCTTTGATCGACGGTCGAGGAGAAAGCACGTAGCACCGCCGCTAACACGCATTGGATGTGACTACTTAAATAGCGAATCCCATCGAGCCACATGAAAAGTGCGCACCGTGTCAGCGGTCCACGTGGCGCCGACGAGATTAACTATTTAATTAGGCTATTTAATTAGGTTTTAATCATGAAATCTTTAAATATTCATAACTAAATGTAAAAAATTCAGAAAAATATAAAATAAAATGCATTGTGAAGATAATTCAGAGGTGAATAATCTAAAATTAAGTTTGATGGATTTTGAATAATTTTATGCAATTAAGATTTTATTGGGATTGCAATTATGTTAATTACTCCCTAATTTTCCACTGATTAGTCCAAACTTCCTACGATTGATTAATGGGATGACCTCTGCCTCCCATGATTTTCTAGAAATTTATTAATGGTTTAATTAGGGGAATTGCTTGATCCACTCCTAATCATTCCCTTAATCAATTAAATGACTAATTAACCTATTAAATAATGATAAATTAATTAATTAAGTTGGCTAATTACCTCAAAATAATGAATGGACTTAGGGAATGAGATTAGGAATTCATTCCCAAATCTTTTCCCATAAGTTTATTTCATTTGGATAAAAATCTAATTAAAGTGTAAATTAATTAAAGAATTTAATCACTTAATTAAATGGCCTAATTAATCAAACTTTTCAAAATCAAAATATTTTAGAACTTAATCATTTTCTTCTTGGGTAGATGCTTAGGTGTTCAATAACCTAAGTAGCTTAAGGAAATCATATCCAACCCATATGTGTGGGAAGAGTTATGAAAGTACTTAAATTAAACTCTTTAGCTTAATTAATCATTAATTATGAGCCAAATGCATTAGGCCCCCTTTCTTTCTTAGGTGGATTGTTGATTTAAATTCCTTGTGGTTTTATGTCATACTTTGGCTCATAATTATTTGGTTAAATATGTTAAAGTGGTGTATGTAAGGGGTAATTAATGAACTTAATGTACACCTTAACCTAAATAAAATATAAAATCAATCTAATGATTCTAAAATTAAACTAAAACACCATACACATGTGGGAAATGTGTTAGGACCAACAAACTTCTTCACTTTTTCTAAATTCAAATCAAATTCAAACAAAATTAAAAATCTCTTTAAAATAAATTTGATTCAGTTTAAATGATCCTATTTCATGATATGGTCTTTAGGAATTAATTAGAGTGAATGAATTTATATGCTTTCATCACTTTATTTTTTTCCTAACATGCTAAATGTGTATATCATATGAAAATCATGCATCATGCTTTTTAAAAATTAAATTAAAAATGAAATATTTCCTTTATATCAAATTGCATGTTTTGGCTAAAGTAAGAATATGAATGGATATTATGACTATTAAATCCAAAATTATTTTCAAAACTTATAAATCAAATATAATACTGAAAGGTATGCTACTTATAATTATTTATAAGCTTGCATGTGAGTGTAAATATAAAGATGTGCATTGTGTGACTTTCCTTCTCTTCTCTTTTAGCATAGTTTTGAATATGATTTTGCAATGTGTATAGTTCATTTGAAAAGAACACAACACTTATTTAAATCCATTCCTATTCATTCCTATGTTATCACTTAAGAAGGATATTCAAACTTGCATATGTAAATTGCATAAACAAAACAAACAAACAAATATAAACTTTTTGCATGATTCTCTTTCCATGCATTTCTTTTTGTACATGCACATTTATTTAAGAAAAGTGGTATATTAGTCTGGAAAACCCCAAGGTTGCGAGGCTTTAAGTAGTTCTAATTAGGTCTTGTACCTTACACCCCTGATGCTAACAATGGCTCCATACTCATTTATGTTTTTTATACTTGCGAATGTGCATATAAAAAATGGATAAAAGAATCCCTCTTTTCTACTTAACAAAATCATGCATATATGAAACATTCCAAATTTTCTTAAACAAACTCTCTTAGCATTCATCATTAAGGTGTGCTAAACATTTCCATTTGTATGTATAGATATGCTTAGGATTCATCCATATGCATGTTATACATGTTGGGAAAGAAATGAAGTGTTGTTTGTTTTATGATAATATTTCACTTTACTTAATTTTAAAATGCCCTTTCTTTTTGAATAAGTTTTTTTAGGAAATATCTAAACTTAGGATTAATTAAAACACATAATAAAACATTCACTAAATAATAATCCAATATGAATCTACCTTAGAAATTACTTAAGGTAGGAAGGAAAGAGAAGTTCTCTCCTCTTTTCCTCTTTTTACAACTTAATAATTAATTGTAGGTTCATTCAAACTCAATTAAATCACAAAATAAAATCAACCAAATCAACTAAATCACTTAAATGAAATCACCCTCTAAGTTGAATATTTTCATACTTAGAAAACTTCAACCTTAAAGCCTAGCTAAGTATACCACACAAATCTTAAATATCACACACATTAGGCTAAGTCACCACTTCTAACTTTAGGTTAGCGGTGCATAATTTGATGTTTATTTTTTTTATTTTGTGATGTATTATTTTAGTCTGGATGTTAGAGTGTATGTGCATAGACTGAATGGTAAGACGATCTTAGTCTAATCATTATCTTCTATAGGGGATTGTTCTTAAGAGATGCTATAATAAAAATATAATTGTTTTTGCTGTGTAGGTGCTTATACCCCTATGCATAATCCAAAATAAGCCAGGTGGACTTAGTTACTCATGTCTGGGGTGCTAAGTCCAATTTATATATATATATATATATAATTTTAGTTAGATTTCCTTTTCTTATTTTAATGTAATTGTGTAATTAGAATTTTGGAATGATTGTTATGGGGGATTAGGAAAAAACATTTGTTATAAGACTATGTCTTATGTACCATGTGAAGCCTTTGGAGCAATCACATTCCAATCAACTGAAAGACGAAATGAAGAATGAAGACCCCATACCATTGAATTCTTTCTTGGTTGTAATTTATTCATTTGTAATCTAGGTTGTATAAGGGTAGAGCTCGACTACCCAATTTGTTTTTGGGTTTGTGCAGTGGAGCTCGACCATAAATGACCTCTTATTCATTTGCGCTAGCTTTATAAATTGATTAATATTTGCTTTCCTAGTTTATTCCTTGCTTTGATGTATGACTGGATGATGATTAGGCTCTTAGGAAAATAAATTTTCTATCCAACTAATCACTTCAAACTAAAAATAAATAACTCATAATCTCATCTAAAGCCTAAGTTATGAATCAAGATAAAAGAATTAGTAACCCTTTAGATGAATGTTGTATTACTTTTCTCACATCATGCATAAAAAGCATATTATCTCACTCTTAATTGGAGGGTTTCCACCTTTGCCAGAGAACTTGGCTTGACCTTTGAGAGCCATGGTGGAAACACACCTCCTTATTTTATTAATTTTGGCCCATACTCTAATTTCTCATGCAATAGGCATATGAATCCCAAAAGCTTGTGTCAAATTGATTGTCCAAAATAAAAATAAAATGCAACAAAATTTGCATTAGATTTAAGTCATTAAATCATGCCCTACATGATCTAGTCTCTTAGGCAGTGTGTTTAAGGACTTAGTCTCTTTCTAATAAACAACAACTTAGCTATCTTGCAAAAGCATATGGCTTTCCTACATGTATTTAAAATCATAGGAGTTAGTTGGCGGCCACCCGTAAGTGGTTCTAAGTCCAACAGTTGGGTGGTTTATCCTCTCTCGTTGAGGTAAACCAAATACCCATTTTTATCTTAGATTTAGGTCATGCTTTTGGCCCTCTCCAAAGCTCCTTAGATTTAGGTTCTGAGGTTGCTTCTCCCCTTCACGGGCTACAAGCATAAATCCACACCTCTTAGGCATTTCTATGACCTTGTATCATGAAATTGTAAGCCCTAACTTTCTAATAAAAATTCAACTCAAATAAATAAATAAATTTAATTTCAAAAATATAAATCCCAATCATAAGATAGTCTAGGATGCTTACTAGGCTTCCTAGTATCTTAAGCATCCCCTTCTTATATTCATTTGGTTTTGATAAGAACTCCCTCCTCTTGATTGATCCCACTTGACTTTTCTAAAAATGAACCAATTGATTGATAGTCCTACCTTTCAAAATCTTTGGAGATAATGATCATTTACCTTAATTGAGAGTATTCTTAAGGAATCTTTCCTTTGGATGTAATTAACTATGGGGGCTTTCCCTTGTAGGATACTTAACAAACTCGGTTTAAAATAAACCCTACTTTATTTTTCCATATAAAATAGGGTAAGAATCTCTGGTATATTTTGAAGACCCATAGTCCTTAGGAGTCCTTATTTAGGTGATTAGGTCCATTGTAAGGTGGTGACTTCTATCGTTCGAGATAGTACACCTTTCCTCAATGTCATACCCGGTCACCCTAATAAGAACATATGCGGATCTACGTGGTGTCCTGACAAGGTGTTGTATTTCTATTTTCATTTATCCTCTTTTCAAAAAAGGGATGGATGAAGGAAAGAATATACATATTAAAATTTCCACCACAGTTGGACCAACTTGTTATGAGCTTGAATCATTTTGGCTTTGTACAACTCGAGATTTTGGCATGCCCGGAGGCATCTCTCCTCCAAACCTTCGAACTCTTCTAATTGCATTTTGGTGTTCTGCTCCATTGTTATCTTACTACCCATAACTATCCTTAGTGATGGGAGTTGGACTTCTAATGGTAGAACTGCTTCAAACCCATACATTAAGAAGAACGAGATAGATTGAGTTGGAGTTATGGTGCGGTAAGCTCACAAGGCTTCAACTAACTACTCATGTCACTATCATTTATTGTCATCGAGTGTCTTCTTTAACATCCGGATGAGAGTTTTGTTGAAGGCTTTTGCTAGGCCGTTTGCCCTCGGGTAGTAGATAGTATATTATCTCTAATCTATGTTGTGTCTCCAGGCAAAGCTATTTGTTTTAGTGTTCTTGAATGCAGTACCATTATCAAATATAATTCATCGAGGCACCCTGAACCTATATATGATATAATTCCTAAAAAATTGGAGCACATGCTGAGCTATGACCTCTCTGAGTGGAATTGCCTCTACCATTTGGAAAAGTATGGACTAGTATAAACGATGACCTAAGAAGAAAGACACCCACTATGTCTACTCAACACTTGAATGGCCATGAGGCCAAGGTTGGGTGTAGAATGTTGGGTGGCTAGTTTAAGACCACACCGTGAACCTGACATTAGTGGCATCTCCTAGCTACGTCCATGCAATCTGTGATCATTGAAGGCCAATAGTATCCTAGTCTCTTGATCTTGGCTTTCATCTTCAGATCGGATTGATGCACTCCGTATAAACCTGAATGTACCTTGGTCAAGATCATATGTGTTTGTCCAAACAAGGTAGTCACATATGATCGAAGGACTGTCGGTATAAGGTGCCATCTGTGAGAGTGTAAGAAAGGGATCTGCTTTATCTAATGTGCTAGTAACTTCTCTTGAGGTAGGTTGCCTATATTTTATTAATCCATTAATGGTTTTCTCTAATTTGACTCGTATCCTTAAATGGCAATCTTCCTTCAAGAGAGTCTCGATGATTCAAAGATAAGGGATAAAACTTGTCTATTTTAGACCCTTATTGGTATGAACTCATCTTTTGGACATGACAACTCTTTGGGAAGCTTGTCTAAAACATCCGCTACTATATTTTCTCCTCAAGGAATCTTATAAATGATAACCTTTGAGATTTGGGCCGACAACTCCATAGTGTACTTGTGGTAGTGATGGAGCTTAGGCTTTAGAACCTTGTATGACCCAGTGATTTGGTTGATGATTAATTGAGAGTCCCTGAAGATGTTGATATCCTGGATGCATAGTGTAATGGATAACTCTAGACCAATAATTAGAGCCTCTTATTTGGCTTTGTTGTTAGTGCATTGATTGGACAGATGATATGAGAATCTTATCACATCGTGGTCTGAGGTTAGGAAAACTATTCCTACCCCTGCCTTCCCTGGAAGAGTAGATTGTGGTTCTTCTCCCTTTTGAAAGCAAGCCGCACCATCAAAGTACATCTCCCAACGATGAATGTTAGTGTTTCCTAAGTTCATGATTTGTTCATCAGGGAGGTCATCACTAAGTGGGAGTCAGCAGAAAGTGAGTGTGCTGCCAAAAAATCTACTAGTTCTTGTCCTTTCACTATATGGAGGGGTACAAAAGTGATGTCAAACTGTGACAAAATCATGGACTATCATGTCAACCATCTAGATAGTGTTGGCTGCATCATGAGATATTGCAGTGGATTGATCTTAGAGATCAAGTTCGCCTTATGAGAAATTATGTATTGTCATAGATTTTGGAATGCAAAGATTAAAGCTAGGCTGTGCTTTTCAATAGGTGGATAATTTACCTCAGCAAGAATTAGATGATGGTCGAGATAGTAGAGCGCATTTTATTTTCCTTCGTCATTAGTTTGGGCCAACAAAGTGCCAAAAGAGTCTTCTAATGTAGTAGTGTAGAGGATGAGTGTTGACCTCATTTTAGGATGAGTTCTCAACCCCTCCATCTTAGTCATAGGATTCCTCTTAGATTTTAAGAGATCCTTAGTCTAAAGACACATCTAGTGATTAAGTGGACACTCAACCTAGCTCTAGAGACTTAGAAGAGTTAGCCATAGGAATAGGTCATGTCTTATGGGGTGTTAGAAAAATTTTCCTACCCTATAGCTTGAACCAAATTCCTCACTTCCTTCCTTCAAGTCAAACTCCAAATCAAATCAACATCAAACCTAAATAAATTCCAACTTAATTAATTTTCTCCAAACCCAAATCAATGTCAAATGATTGAAACCCATGATTGAAACTTATGATTGAAGCCCATGATTGAAATTCCAAGTTCAAAATCTTTTTTAAGTCCTTTGATTCCCTCCTAAGGATTTAGCCTAAATCAAATTTAAATCAATTCAAATTCATAAAATTTTCTCACAACCCATTTATATTTTTCATTTATATTCACATATATAAATGAAATATAAATTCAAATCAATCAAACTAAATCCAAAATTCAAATCCAAATAAAAAAATCTTTCCTAAGTCACTTTGATTCCCTCTTAAGGACTTAGCCCACATCAAGTTCAAATCACTTCAAATTCATGAACTTTTCATAACCCATTATATTTTCAATTATATGCATATATATGAATGAAATATAAATTCAAACAACCAAAATCAACTCCAAAAATCAAACTCAAATTCAATTAAAATCCAACCTAAACCTTTCAAGTCAAAATCTTGAAATTAACCAAATCAAATTTAAATCAAGCCAAACTCTTGATTTTTTATCACGATTCAATCAATCCTTCAATCATGAATCCAAATATAAACATAAACTTCAATCATCAAACCAAAACTCAATTCAAAAATAAACCCAAGTCAAACTCATGTTCACCCTTTTAAACTTGAAATTGTCAAATGAATCAAAATCCATTTGACTTCAAACCACTTGCAAATGGATTTATATTTCAATCATAAGTCCATATTCAATCAAACTCAAATCAAGCTTTGATACATTTGACCTACTTATCCACCCAAAGTGACCTAAAGTATTATGAGCCAAATTCTAATCCTAACCAAATTGGATTGAACTAAGCCCACCTAAACTTCTCATCAAGATCAACAATCATCATAAGATGATCAATCACTCAAATTGGGTCAAACCAAGTCTAACCTAAGGGTTGACCAAGTCAACACTTAGCCAAAATGAAACCCAACACAGGAAAAATTCTCCATAGGCCAAATTAATTGAAACCATTGATCAAAACTCATTCATGATCAATGTTTGAACTTGACCAAGTCAACATTTGAGCCTAACCTAGCCCAATTGGCCACTTGACCCAAGTTGACCCAACTTTAACTAAAAAGTCAAAATGTATCAAAATTTAATCTAAGCCAAATTGATTGAAACCAATGGGTCAAGTTTATTTTAAAATGATTGTTGAACATGACCAAAGCAACAATTGGCCAACTAGGCCTAACCTAGCTCAATTGACCATGAACCCAACTTGACCTAAGGGTCATATTGAGCCAAACTCAAATATAAACCAAATTGATTGGAAACGAAGATATCAATCCATTTCATATGACCAATGAAACCTAAGCCAACCATGACCTAACCTAAATAGGTCAAATGGGTCAAATTGGTCAACTTGACCCATTTGACCTAAATGAACTCAATTTAACCAAAATCAAATATAAACCAAATTGAATCAAACCAAAGCCACCAAAATATTTCAAATGGTCATATGAACTTAACCCAACCCTTGGTTTGACCCAATTGGACTAACTGGCCAACTTGACCAAAGTTGACTCATTTTGACCTAAATGGGTCAACATGAACCAAACCACATCAAACCAATTTAACTTTTCAATGAAAGTTAGCCTAACCTATATTTAAAATATACCAAACATATTCAAATTGAAACCCAGGCCAAATGATCATTTTACCCTTAGGCCATAGGGTAAAGTTTAGCCAAATTCACATGAAACTTGGTCAAATCCTGTTCATGACCACTTGACACCTTCCTAGTAGACCAAGTGGACACTAGTGAGTGTGGTGCACCTAACCCAATGGGTTTGGGTTAGCCCAACCTAGCCTAAGGTTAAAAATTAACACTTGCTTGAACATGGCCACATGGGAATCATTCCTTCACTTGATTTAAGCACATGGGAGCTCCACTACTCCACTCCTTAGGCCAAATCAATGCAGGACACCTCAACCCTAATAGACCCATTCAAGGAGCTCAATTGGATCAAAATGGCAAGAGAAGGCTCCTAATTGCTCTGTGGGGATATATATACATTCAATTTGAATCTCATTCATATATGAAGCATGAAGCTAGAGGAGCCATTGCCAAGTGATCCCAAGCTTCCTAGAGTGAAATTGAATTTCCATTTTCTCAATTTTCATAGACTAAAAATAGTGGAGCTCCACTTGAAATCCAACTTACTCCAGACACAATACCAAGCCAATTCCTTCTTTGAACACCCTCAGAGGATGTTGACCTCATTTTTAGAATGAGCTCTCAACCCCTCCTTCTTAGACATAGGACTTCTCTTAGACTTTAAGAGTTCCTTAATCTTAAGACACATCTAGTGATTAGGTGGACACTCAACCTAGCCCTAGAAGACTTAGAAGAGTTAGCCATAGAATGGTCATGCCTTAGGGTGCTAGGAAAATTTTCTACCCTTAGCTCAAACCATTCTCTTTCCTTCTTCAAGTCAAACTTAAATCAATCTAATTGATTTTCTCCAAACTCAAATCCCCTGATTGAAATCCATGATTGAAATCATGGTTGAAACCCATGATCAAAATCCATTAAAATTCTTAAAGTCCTTAACCTTCCCTTAAGGACTTAACCAAAATTATGATCTAAACCAAATCAAATCTTTGAGATTTTCTCAAAACTCAATTATATTCTCATTTATATTCACATATATAAATGAAATATAAATATAAATCAATCAAATCAAGTTCTCAAATTAAATTTCCAATTTAAAAATTTCCTAAGTCCCTTAATGTTCCATTAAAGGACTTATCAAAACCTTGATCAAATCAATTCAAACTCATGAGATTTTCTCAAAAATCATTTATATTCTCATTTATATTCACATATATAAATGAAATATAAATATAAATTAATCAAATCAAATCATCAAATTAATTCCAAATCTAAAATATTTCTTATGTCATTAATTCTCCATTAATGGACTTAGCCTAAATCTTGTTCAAACCATCTCAAAGTCATGGGATTTTCTCATAATTCTTTTATATTATCATTTATATTCACATGTATAAATGAATCTAAATATAAATCAATCAAACAAAATTCAAAAATTCAAACTCTAAGCTCTAAAATTTTCCCAAGTCCCTTAAATCTTTCTTAATGGACTTAGCCCAAATCATGATTAAACCACTTCAAATCCTTGAAATTTTCTCATGATCAATTTATATTCTCATTTATATTCACATATATAAATAAAATATAAATTAAAACAATCAAAACCTATTCCAAAAATCAAACTCAAATTAACTCAAAATCCAATCTAAGCCTTTCAAGTCAAAATCATGAACTTAGCCAAATCAATTTCAAATCAAGCCAAAACCTTGATTTTCTCTCATGATTTAACCAAACCTGCAATCATGAGTCCAAATATAAATCCTAACCTCAATCAAACAATCAAAACCCAAGTCAAAAATCAAAGCCAAAACCCTTTCATATTCTTCCTTTGAATATGAAATTGTCAAATTGATCAAAATCCATTTGACTTCAAACCACTTGTAAATGGATTTATATATTTCAATCACAAGTCCATATACAAGGTAAATCAAGTTCAAATCAAGTTTTGAACAAGCCATTTGACCTACTTAGGCTCACTTGACCCAAATTGACCTAAAGTACCCTTATGAGCCAAATTTTAATCCTAACCAAATTGGATTGAACCAAACTCATATATCCATCTCATCATGATCAACAATCATCATGGGATGATCAATCAATCAAATTGGGTCAAACCAAGTCAAACCTAAGGGTTGACCAAGTCAATACTTAACCCAAAATGAAATATAACATAGCCAAATTCCACCATAGGCCAAATTGATTGAAACCATTGATCTAAGTTCACTCATGATCTATGTTTGAACTTAACCAAGCCAACATTTGAGCCTAACCTAGCCCAATTGGCCATTTGACCCATTTTGACCTAAAGGGTCAAAATGTGTCAAAATTTGATCTAAGCCAAATTAATTGAAACCAATGGGTCAAGTTTATTCCAGATCACTTGTGGAACTTGACCAAAGCCTCAATCTAACCTAGCCCAATTGACCTTAGACCCAACATGACCTAAAGGGGTCATGTTGAGCCAAATTTGAACTTAACCAAAATTGATTGGAAACAAAGATACTAATCCATTCCATATGACTAACCAAACCCAAACCTACCCTTGACCTACCTCAAATAGGTCAAATGGGTCAAATAGGTCAACTTGACCCATTTGACCTAAATAAAGTCATGTGAGCCAAATCTAAAACTATACCAAATTGAACTAAACTGAAGCCACTAAAACATTTTAAATGGTCATATGAACTTGACCCAACCTTGGTTTGACCCAATTTGACCAATTGGTCAATTTGACTCAAGTTGACCCATGTTGACCTAAATGACTCAACATGAGACAAATCTAATTTCTCCACATATCCAACATATCCAAATTAAAAATTAACAAAATGACCATTCTACCCCTAGGCCATAGAACAAATTTTGGACTAATCTATTGGTAATTTTGTCATACCCTCTTCATATCCACATGAGGCTTTCCTAAAAGCTCAAAGGGATCTAATGAGGAGTGATGCACCCAACCAATGGGTTTGGGTCAGCCCAATTGGTCCCCAGACTCAACCCACCCATGGGTCAAAATGCACCAAACTCTCCACTCAAACCACCAACAAAATCCCAATATGATCAATTGGATCAAAATGGCAAGTGGATGGATGACGATCCTTTTAAGGAATATATCCCTAATTCATTTCAATTCTAACTTCCCCTCGGTCAATTGAAGCTAAGGAACTTGCATGCCTTAGAGAGTATTCATATGCTTCTTAGAGAGGATTTGAAAACTCCATTTCTTGATTTTCAGAGCTTGACAATAGGGGAGGTCTATTGAAGAGCTAACTTCTTCACTCAATTTTTATCCAATTGCATACTTCATCAAGGAGCTAAGTGAATGCACCCAAGCTTCCTTTGGAGTTCCCATATCAAGGAAGAGTTGAATTGGATCAAGGCCAAGCTAGCTAAGGAGGTGGTCCATATACCAATCCACTCAATCTCAAGTGCTCAAAACTTAGGCTTAGTCTAGACAAAGCTTCTCCAAGGGAATCGCAGGTGATCACCTCCAGAGGTATGGAATTTGACCATTAAACTCTATGTGGCGTGGAGCTTTCTGAAAGAAATTTTAGTCCCAGGGATTTTTGACCGTTGGATGTGCTGCTCTTTAGCTTTAAATGGTGTGGGTTGAGTTTGGTTTGAATCTAAGCTCAATCAAGCTTGGATCTTCCCCTTGATCAATAGAGACTGTCCATGATCAAGGGGAAGAACTTTGGAGATCTTAGCCATCCATCCACGCATTTTGGATGGATGGCCGAGATAATTCCCCACATTTAGCTATCCGTTATCCATTTTAAAATCTCAGGGAGATCTCTGACCGTCCGATCTTCGATCGAACGACAAAGATCAAACCGCATCCGCCACCAGCCACCATTTTGGATTTGATGTTAAGTGAATCCCTCAGTGTGACGCGTGTAAAGCATGCTGACCATACGCGTCGTGCCATGAGCTAGAAGATTAGTTAGGGGATTAATAAAAATGCTAATTAATTCAGAGATCTTCTAAAATTCATAACTCCCTCTAGAAAATTTAGAAAAATATGGCATAAAATCCTATGGAAAGATAATTCAACCTAAAATATTTAAAATTAATTTCAATGGGTTTTAAGTTATGATTTTCTTTAATTTTTGGTTTTATTGGAAACTTCATTTTGCTAAATACTTTTTAATTAAGCCTCTAATTAATCCCAAATGTCTTGGGTATGTTTTAGGGGATGACTTCTGCCTCCCCTAATTTTCTTGGGATTTATTCAAAGCTTGATTAGAAGAATTGCATATGGATTTTTTAATTACCCTCCTTATGTAATTATGAATAATTAAGGTGTAATTAGTAATTTTAATCTATGATTAAGGTTGATTAAGGTCTGATACAGTAAGTAGGAGGTTTGTGAAATAATTTTGGGGCATTTCCCCTAAGCTATTCCTTAAACCCCTTTTTTCTCTCCTTAATCCTCTCTTAATTAAGGGTTAATTCATTAATTATCCCCTTAGTTAATTTCTAAAAAATCTAAAAAGTTCCAAAACCTAATTAATCTACTTTGGGTAGATGATTGGCTATTGAATAGCCTAAGTTCAATTAAAGAAATCAAAACCCAATTCATAAGTATGAAATGGTGTTTTGAAATTACTTAAGCTAAACCCTTTAGCTTAATTGACCTTTAATTGTGAGCCAAATTGCATTAGACCTCTTTCTTATTAGGTGCATTAAAAATTCAAATTCCTTGTGAGTTTTATGTCATCTCATTGACTCATAATTATTTGGCTAATTATTCTAAGGTGGTGTATGTAAGGGTTAATTAAGTTACTTAGTTCATACCTTAACCTAATTAATGCATAAAAATGGATCTAATTATATAAAAATTAAACAAAAATATCAAACACATGTAGGAATGGGTTAGGAATAGCAAACTATCTCACCTTTTCAAAATTAAGTCAAACTACAAACTTAACAAAAATCACTTTGAATTCACTTTGATTTATTTTAAACTTTCTTATTCTATAAGAATGTCTTTAGGATTTAAGTGAAGTGAACTTGTTTACATGCTTTCATTGCTTTAAATCTTTCCCCAACATGTTAAAGTTGTATGTCAAGTGATTTCATGCATTCATAATTTTAAAATTCAAATTTTAAAATAAAATTATTTACTTTATGTCAAATTTGCATGTGTTGGTAAAGTAAAAAATATGTATGGCTATTATTACTATTAAATCCAAATTATTTTTAAAACACATAAATCAAAGTGCGCTATTTATACTTTAAATAAGCTTGCATGTGAAATATTATGAAGGTATGTTTAGCTTAGGTTTCCTTTCTTTCTTATGTTGGTATAGTTTTAAATAGGAATTTGGTGAGGTGTATGGTTCATTTGAAAAGAACCTAATGCTCACCTAATTTCATATCCTATTCATCTATATGCTACCACTTAAGAAGGGCTACCTATACTTGCATACATAAATTGCATAAACAAAAATGAATCCATTAATATAACTTTTACAATATCCTTTTCTATTTCATTTCTTTTATACATATGTTTGTATTCAAGGAAAGTGATATATTAGTCTGGACAATCCCAAGGTTGTGAGGATTTAAGTAGCCCTAAGTAGGTCTTGTACCTTACATCTCTAGTTAACAATGACATTGTACTCACTTATGCCTTTCTTACTTTCATGTGTATGTGAAATTTTGGATAAGGAAACCCCATTCTACTTAAGAAAAATCATGCATCTCAACTTCTAAATTTCTTAAATAGATTACTTAGCATGCATCATAAAGTGTGTTAAATATTCTCATTTGTATGTATAAATATGTTTAGGGTCCATCCATATGCATGTTATATATGTTGGGAAAGAAATGAAGTAATGTGTGTTATGTGAATTTTGGTTCATTTTATTTAATCTTAAAATGTCTTTCTTTTTGAATAGGTTTGTTTAGAGTTCATCTAAACTTAGGATTAATTAAATTATTTAATCAAAATATTCACCTAAAAAAACTAAAATGTGATCCTACTTTAGAAATTACTTAGGTTAAGGAAGGAAAGAGAAGTTCCCTTCTCTTTCCCTCTCATCATAACTTAGTAATTAATTGTATGATCCACTTAAACCAAATCAAAACATGAAATAAAATCAACCCAAAATAATTAAACAACTTAAATGAAATCCTCCTCTAAGTTGAACATGTTCCTCACACTTAGAAAATTTGAACCTAAAGCCAGCATACCACACAAACCTTCAAAGCACACACATTAGCCTAAGTCACCACTTCTAGCTTTAAGTTAGGTCGGTGCATGGTTTGATGTTTATTTTATTTTTTGATACATATTTTAGACTAGATGTTAGGTGTTTTCTCATAGAATGAATGGTAGGACGCTCTTAGTCTAACTGTTCTTTTCTGTAGGGGATTGTGCTTAAGCGGTGCTATCATAAATAAAGAAATATAAATGCTTTTGCTTGCATATGCTTTATACCCCTAACCATAATCCAATAGGCTAGGTGGACTTATTCACCCATGTGTAGGGTGATAAGTCTAATATAAATGCTTAATATTTGTGTGGTTTATTTTAGCTAACCTTTATTTTACAAGTGTTAGTTAGATTTCCACTTTTCCTTTTCATATAAATTTATGCAATTAGGATTTTGGAATGATTGTTATGGGGATTAGGATGAGCATTGGTCATAAGATTCTATCTTATGCACCATGTGAAGCCTTAGAGCATCTACCTTCCAACCATCCAAAAGAAGGAACCAAAGAAGAAATAAGAAAAGAAGAAGGAAGAAGAAAGGAAGAAAGAAGAAATAAAGCTTGAAGACCCCCATAATAATGAATTCCTTTGCTTAATTATAATTTAATTCATTTATAATCTGGGCTGTATAAGGGTAGAGCTCGGCTACCCATATTTTAATATTTTTGAGTTTGTGCAATGGTGCCCGACCACAACAGCCTATTATTCTTTTTGCGATTAACTTTATAAATTGGTTGATGATTTGTTTAGCTTTTGCATTAAGTGTCATGATTTTCCTAGTTTTTTTCCTTGCTTTATGTATAGCCTGGATGTGGATTAGGCTCTTTAGAGAAAAATAAATCTGTTACCCAACTTAACAACTCAAAATAAAAAATTAAATAATTCATAACCTCACCTAAAGCTTAGGTTTAAAAATCAAGATAAAAGAATTAGCAACCCCTTAGCGGATGAGCATTCCTTTTATAATATCATGCATAAATGCATCTTATTTCACTCTTGATTGGAGGGCTTCTACTTTTATGAGAGAAACTTGGCTTGACTTTTGAGAGCCATAGTGAAAACTCACCTCCTCCCTTCTTATTTTGGCCAATAATCTTCTTTCTCATGCATTAGTCATATGAATCCTATTAGCCTGAGTCAAAATAATTATCCAAAATGAAAATAAAATGAAATTTAAATTGCATTAGATTTAGGTCATTTGAAGCATGTCCCTTTACATGATCTAGTCTCTTTAGGGAGTGAGTTTAAGGACTTAGTCTCTTTCTAAATAAATAACAACCTAGCTATCTTGCATAAGCATAAAGACTTGCCTACATGTATTTAAAATTCTAGGAGGAGTTTAGTTGGTGGCCACCCCCAGACGGTTGTAAGTCCAAGCTAGGGTGGTTTGTCCTCTCTTATGGAGGTAAACCAATTACCCATTTTCACCTTAGATTTAGGTTGTGCTTTCGGCCCTCACCAAAGCTCCCTAGATTTAGGTTTTGAGTTGCTTCTCCCCTTTGTGGGCCATAAGCATAATTACTCACCTCTTAGGAATTTTCTTAATATTGTGTTAAGGAATCTTAAGTCTTAAATTTCTAATGAGAAATGCAACTCAAATAAACTAAATATAAAGCCCAACTATAGGATAGTTTGAGATGCTCGTTAGGTTTCTAGCATATGCGTCTCTACCTATCTTCCATTTTGGCTTAGATAATAACTCCTCTTTTGATCAATCCCATTTGATCTTTCAAAAATAAACCAATCGATTGATAGTCCTTTCCTATTGAAATCTCCAAAGACAATAATCATTTATCTTAATCGAGAGTTTTCCTAAGGGATCCCATCCCTTAGAATATAATTAGCTATGGGGGCTTGCCCCTATAGGGAACTTAACAAACCCAGTTTAAAATAAACTCCGCTTTACTTTTCCATGTAAAGTAGGGGAAGAATCTCTCATACATATGCAGACCCATCGTCCTTATGAGTCTTTATTGAGGTGATTAGGTCCATTAAAGGGTAGTGACTTCTATCTTTTGAAATAGTATAATATTCCTTAATGACGTACTTGATTACCTGAATAAGTACATCTGTGGAATTGCGTGGCATCTTAAAAAGATGAATTTCTATAGGTTTTGCCTCTTTCATTTCTCCCAACAGATTTGAAAGGTGACTTCTTTATAAAAATTTATCTCCATAGATTTTTCTGATGTCTCCGCTGGGGATGGTTCCTTTCTCCATCTTTGGTAATTGATCATTGTCTTTGGGTATCGATAGTGGGTTTGTATGTTGGTATGAATCCAAGACTATCATTCTTTCTGTTGGCACTTAGCTTATTTCATTCTTAAGTTAAGTTAACTAATATCTTTAAGTTTTAGGATCGCATTCCTTGTTGGTCTTAAAACCCCCATTGGGTTCTCCAATGGGTTATAAATGAAAAGATCTAAATAAAAAGAAACATCTTAAGGACTTCCTCCTTATCATTTTCATGATAAGGAAAGGTTCATTCTAAAATAATAAAGATAAAATAAATCTTCCATAAAGAACTTTCCAAAAGCACCTTTTCAAAAATGCACTTAATAAAATATTTTTAACAAAATTTTATCACCCTCATCTAACAATTCACATGATTGTTACACGTAGGAACCTTCAAAAATAAAACTAACAATATTTTCCAAAAGCACAAGTGAACATCTTCTTTCAATTCACATTGATGAAGATTTTATTTTCAAAATAAGATGAACAATCATCTTTTTAAAAAAAAAACCAAAATCATAAAATCCTTAAAAACCACACATGAATGTTTCTATTCAATACACTCACACTTATTGAATGAAAAGTTCATTTCCAAACAAAATTAAACTTTTCAAAAGCAGAAATGAATATCTTCATTTAATATACTCAAATTTATTAAATGAAGATTTCATTCCCAACTAAAGAAATAAGTATCATTTAGTAAATCCCAATTGAACATATCTCACATATGTTTTAAGTTGGAATTCCTCTCTTTCAAAAAGCAATAATCACACATAAAATAAAATTTTCACATTTCGAAAATAAGATTGATTTCCATTCTACATACCCAAATGTGTTGAATGGAAGTCCTCTCTATCAAAAATTAAAACTTAAACAATCATACTTTAAAAATTCTAAAACACATTAGGAACTTCACTTAACATATCCAAATTTGTTAAGTGGAGTCTCCAAATCCAAAATCAAAATTTTTCAAACAAATTTTTGGAACTTCATTTAACATACCCAAATTTCTGAAGTGAAGTTTCCAAGTTCCAAAATCAAAATTTTCAAGTACATTTTTGGAACTTCATTTAACATACTCAAATTTGTTATGTGAAGTCTCCAAATTCAAATTCCAAAATTTTTCTAAAACAAACTTTGGAACATCATTTAGCATACTCAAATTTCCTAAGTGAAGTTTCCAAACCCAAAATCAAAATTGTCAAACATCTTTGGAACTTCTTTCTTAGCATACCAAATTTGCTAAGGAGAAGTTTCCATTTTTCAAAACTAAAACAAATCAAAAAATTTGAACACACCATTTGGAATTTCATTTAGCATATTCAAATTTGCTAAGTGAAATTTCCATTTCACAAAATTAAGTGAGACTTCATCTTTAGCATACCAAATTTGCTAAAGTAAAGTCTCCACTTTCAATCACATCAAAACAAATTGAAATACCTTAGGATTCCCTTAGCATACCAAATTTGCTAAGGATCCTACCTTTTCAAAAATCAAAGCATCAAAAAAAAAATGAAACACTTAGGATTTCCTCAGCATACCAAATTTGCTAAGGATCCTACCTTTTCAAAAATCAAAACATCAAACCAAAATGAAACACTTAGGATTTCCTTAGCATACTTAAATTTTCTAAGGACCCTATTTTCAAAAAATTAAACAAGACACACTTGAATTCTTCACTTAGCATGCCTAAATTTATTAAGTAAATGAAATTCCAAAATAATCAAACAAAAACAAAATCAATTTGAACCTTACTTTAACATACTCAAATTTGTTAAAGGAAAGGGTCCGCAAAATCAAAAATTCAAATTCAAACAAACCATGAACCTATGGAAGCATCCTACCAAAAATTTTGAATCCATATTTCAACATACCTATATTTGTTGAAGTTAGATTCATATTCAAATTCCTCTTTCAATCAATTTTCTCAAATTAATTTGAACCCCACCCCACTTAACACTTTCAAGTTGTTGCATGTGGGTTCAAACTTTCAAAATTCAAAATTCAAAAGCTATAGATATAGAAATATGATACAAGTTCATTTCTGTCTGATTCTTATAATAGTAGGTTGATTGATTGTCTATTAGTTGTTGAAATGGCGGTTCTCGAAGTTTGTGTTTATCTTCCCCCATGGTATGGAACCAGTTTTAGATCAGGCCGACTTCCCTTGTCTGGACCATTCCCACTTGATTCAGTTTGGTCAGGGATTTGATGGAGCTAGGATTATTTGTGAGTCCTCACCACCGAGAAAGGGCGCGAAGCTAGTCATCGATTGACTTACCCTGATTGATGTCTCCTCATTGAAGAGAAAGCCATGGAATTACTGGACTTGTTATTTAAATGCCAAAGCTCTAGTTGCAGTTCATCCAGAGTTGCTCAAATTGCCCCAATAAGGGCTAGTACCATGCTATCTTTACCCTCTAAGGGTAAGGCTCACCTAGTCTCAGGGCTTGCCTCCCTTACATTTGAGTATGAGTCTAGGTTGCACTCCTCCCATCCTACCCGTACACAATGTAGGAACAAGAACTGCATGATCAAGTGGTACCACACTCGGATAGCTAGGGAGCTAGAGGCAGCAGCCCGTTTAGCCATGTATGAGTTTCCTGTTGTTTCTTCACCACTCATTACAAAAAACTAGTTCCATCCTCTCCCAAGATCAGATAGAGAGGATGTCAGGAGGATCTATTCATCACCTCCTCCAGTGGTGTATCTCCAACCCATTTTGCCATGGATGAGTAGGAGGTTATGCAGCCTCGATCCATCTTACGCCAAGTAGTGGCATGGATGCTCAGTCGGGACGTTTGATCTTGATCTTATATAATGTGGGAAAGTAGATTCACTAGGAGAGGACCCGTGAGGCCCATACAACACATGTTGATGTGGTGAAAAATTTCTAAAAGGGAGTCACCTTTCAAATTTGTGGGAGAAAAGAAAGAGGAGCCCTTACAAAAATTCATCTTGGTAAAATGCCATGTAGATCCATGGATGTACTTATTCAGATGATCGGATACATCATCAAGGTATAGTGTACTATCTCGAAAGATAGAAGTCATTACCTTTTAATGGAACCAATTACCTCAATAAACACTCCTAAGGATGATGAGTGCATACATGCAGATTCTTCCCTACTTTACATGAAAAAGTCAAGCGGTTTATTTTAAATTGGGTTCGTTAAGTTCCCCTGAGCAAGCCTCCATAGTTATTTACATCCTAAGGGACAGGATCCCTTAGAAAAACTCTTGATTAAGGAAATTGATCATTGTCTTTGAAGATTTCAATAAGGAAGGACTATCAATCGATTGGTTTATGTTTGAAGATCAAATGGGATTGATCAAAAGAGGGAGTTATTATCGAAGGCAAAATGGGAAATAAGTAGGAGATGCCCATGATGTTAGCAAACCTAGCGAGCATCTTAAACTATCCTAAAATTGGGCTTTATATTTTAGAAATTGATTTAGTTTGTTTGAGTTATATTTTTGAATATAATTTTAGGACTTAAGATTCCTTAACACAAGATTAAGGAAATGCCTAAGAAGTGAGGAATTATGATTATGACCCATAAAGAGGAAAAGCAACCTTAGAACCTAAATCTAGGAAACTTCGGTGAGAGCCGAAAGCACAACCTAAATCTAAGGCAAAATGGGTAATTAGTTTGTCTCCACAAGATAGGACAAACCACTTGACAGCTTGGACTTACAACCATCTTGGGATGGCTACCAACTAACTCCTCCTATGATTTTAAATACATGTAGGCAAGTATTTATGCTTATGTAAGATAGCTAGGCTATTTTTATTTAGAAAGAGACTAAGTCCTTAAACTCACTCTCTAAAGAGACTAGATCATGTAATGGACATGCTTCAAATGACCTAAATCTAATACAATTCAAATTTTATTTTATTTTCATTTTTGGACAATCATTTTGACTCAGGCTAATAGGATATTTATGACTAATCCATGAGAAATCAGATTATTGGCCAAAATTAACGAGAAGGTAGGATGTAAGTTTCCACCACGTCTCTCACAGGTCAAGCCAGGTTCTCTAGAAAATGTGAAAGCTATCTCCAATCAAAAGGGAAATAAGATGTATTTGTGCATGATATTATAAAGAAAAGCTCATCCAGTTAAGGGGTTGTTAATTCTTTTATCTTGATTTTAATCCTAAGCTTTAAGTGAGATTATGAGTTATTTAATTTTATTTTGAGTTGTTAAGTTAGGTAAAAGATTTATTTTTCTAAAGAGCCTAATCAACATCTAGGCCATACATAAAGCAAGGAAGAAACTAAGAAAACATGTCACTTAATGCAAAGCTAAACAAATCATCAATCAATTAATAAAGCTAATCGCAAAAAGAATAATAGTCGTTTGTGGTCGGGCACCACCGCACAAATCTAAAAATATCAAATGTGGGTAGCCAAGCTCTACCCTTATACAACTCGGATTACAAATAAATATTACAATTAAGCAAAGGAATTCATTGTTATGGGGGTCTTTAAGCTTTATTCTTCTTTCTTTCTTCTTTTCTTTTCTTCTTTCTTCTTTTGGTTCCTTCATTTGGATGGTTGGTAGGTGGATGCTCCAAGGCTTCACATGGTGCATAAGATGGAATCTTATGACCAATGTTCATCCTAATCCCCATAACAAATCTTTCCAAAATCTTACTTATACAAATATTTACATGAAAAAGAAAAGGGAAATCTAACTAACACTTACAAAACAAAAGTTAGTTAAATCACACCACACAAACCCCAAGCATGTATATCGGACTTATCACCCCACACATGGGTGACTAAGTCCACCTGGCATATGGATTATGCAAAGGGGTAAAAGCACACAAAGAAAGTTATATTTTTTATGATATATAAGCATTATCCCTCCCGAGAAAAGAATTGTTAGACTAAGTATGTATTACCATTCATTCTACGGACATACACCCTAACATCCAGTCTAAAACATAGATCACAAAATAAAAATATAACATCAAACCATGCACCTAACTAACTAAGGCTATGACTTGGTGTGTATGCTTTGAAGGCTTGTGTGGTATGCTTAGCTTAGGACTTTAGGTTGAAATTTTCTAAGTGTGAAGATCATGTTCAACTTAGAGGAGGGTGTCATTTAAGTTGTTTAAGTGTTTTGGATTATTTTTATTTCATTTTTTAATTTGGTTTAAGTGAAACCTATAATTAATTACTAAGTTATGAAGGAAGGGAAAGAGGAGGGAACTTCTCTTTCTTTCCCTAACCTTAAGTAATTTCTAAGGTAAGTTCACATTTTACTTTCATTTAAGTGAATGTTTTAATTATATCTTTTAATTAATCCTAAGTTTAGATGAACTCTAAACAAACCTATTCAAAAAGAAAGGCATTTTAAGATTAATTAAAATGAATCAAAATGCACATAAGGCACATTACTTCAATTCTTTCCCAACATATATAACATGCATATGGATGGACCCTAAGCATATATATACCCAAAATGAGTAGTTAACACACTTTATGAAGCATGCTAAGTAATCCATTTAAGAAAATTTAGAAGTTAAACATGTAATATTTTCTTAAGTAGAAAAGGTTTTCCTTATCCAAAATTTCACATACATGCATGAAAGTAAGAAAGGCATAAGTGAGTACAGTGCCATTGTTAACCAAAGGTGTAAGGTACAAGACCTACTTAGGGCTACTTAAAGTCTCACAACCTTGGGGTTTTCCAGACTAATATACCACTTTTCTTAAATACAAACATGCATATGAAAGAAATGAAGTAAAAAAGGAAGATGCAAAAGTTATTTAATGGATTTATTTTGTTTATGCAATTTATTCATGCAAGTGTAAGCAATACTTCTTAGATGATAGCATAAGAATGAATAGGATATAGAATTAAGTAAGTGTTGAGTTCTTTTCAAATGAACCCTACATCTTACCAACTCATATTCAAAACTATGGTAACATAAGAAAGAAAGAAAGGCTACCCTAAACATGACTTTATAATCTATCACATGCAAGCTTATAATTAAGATATGAATGACACACTTTCATATTTGATATTCCATTTATAAGTTTTAAAAATATTTTAGATTTAGCAGTGATAATAGCCACTCATATTTTACTTTAGCCAACACATACACATTTGACATAAAGTAAACAATTTCCATTTTTAAAATTTGAAACATGAAATTATGAATGCATGCATCACATGACATACAACTTAACATGTTGGGAAAGATTCCAAGCAATGAAAGCATGTAAATAAACTCACTTTACTTAAATTATAAATACCTTCTTAATGAATAAGAAAATTTAGAATAAATCAAAGTGAATTTCAAAATGATTTTTATTTAGTTTGAAGTTTGATTTAATTTTGAAAAGGTGAAATGAGGTTACTGTTCCTAACCCATTCCCACATGTGTTTTGTATTTTGTTTACTTTTTAGATAATTAAATCCATTTTAAGCATTGATTTGATTAAGGTATGAATTAAGTGAGTTAATTAACCCTTACCTATACCACCTTAGGAAAAATAACTAAGTAATAATGAGCCAATGAGATGACATAAAACCCACAAGGTATTTAAATTTTTAATGCACCTAATAATGAAAAGGCCTAATGTAATTTTACACACAATTAAAGTTAATTAAGCTAAAGAGTTTTAGCTTAAGTACTTTTAAAACACCCCTTCATACTTATGAAAGGGATTTTAATTTCTTTAATTTAACTTAGGCTATTAAACACCTAAGTATCTACCCAAGGTAGATTAATTAAGTTATAGAACTTTTTAGAATTTTTGAAAATTGATTAGAGGGTAATTAATGAGTTAACCATTAATTAAGAGGGGATTAAGAAGAGAAAAGGGGGTTTATGGAATAGCTTAGGGGAAATGCCCCAAAATTATTCCATGAAACTCCTACTCATTGGATCTGACCTTAATCAAACTTAATCATAGGGAAAATCCACTAATTACACCTTAATTACCCTTAATTACATGAAAGGGATAATTAGGGAATGAAATGGAAATTTTCCTAATTAAGCCCTCAACAAATCTCAAGAAAATTAGGGGAGAAAGAGGTCATCCCTTAAAATGAACCCTAGAAATTTGAGATTAATTGATGACTTAATTAAAGAATAATTAACTAATTAAGATTCCCAAAGTAACCCAAATTCAGATAAAATGGAATTTAAAATCCATTGAAAATATTTTTAAAATATTCTAGATGTAATTATCTTTCCATAAAATTTTTCCTTTTATTTGTTTGATTTTTCTATACAGAGTTATGAATTTTAGAAGTTTTTTGAATTAATTAGGAATTAATACCCTTAACTAATCCACCTAATACCGACTCATGTGGCGCATGGCGGTGATTGTACTTTACCGCGCATCGCGTGAGGGGACAACTTAAGTTGTCACCTCACAAAGGCGGCGGTGGCACACACGCTAATATCCTTGGCTGTCTGATCAAAGATCGGATGGCTAAGGATTCACTCGCAGCTTAAAATAGATAAAGGATTTCTAAAACGTGCTAAATAATCTCAGTCATCCATCTAAAATGCGCAGATAGATGAACTAAGATGAACCAAGTTCTTTTCTGAGGATTAATGGAGACCGTCCAAGATCCAAGAGGAGATTCGAGCCCGATCTAGCATGGAATCACAAAAGATTCAACCCACACTATCTAGGCATAATTAACAACTTATCCAATGGTTGATTTCTCATGCAATGAAAATTTCTTGCATAAAGGACCAACACTTATCAAGCTAAGTGGCTGAAAAATTACATACCTCTGGGAGGTGATCCGTGCTCAAACTGATGAGGTAGCCGTCAGTGGAGACGAAGCCCTATGGAAAGTTTCAAGCCTTGGGGTTGAGTGGATCTTCCTATGGACCAACACCACTTAATTTCCTTGTGGCTTTGATCCAATTGAGGCTCTTCTTGCTATGGGAACTCAAATGGATGCTTGGGTGCACTCGAATTGGTCCTTAGATGAAGAGTGTAGAAAGAATTGAAGTAACTTTGAGTGTTGAGAAAGTTGAAGATTCAAATGAGCTCCTCTATTTTTCAATGGTGAAAACTGAGAAGAAGCAATTTCCAATCCTCCTTAGAAGGCTTAGGGATTCTCTCTGATGATTGTTAACTCTCTCTGGTGCTCAACTGAGTGTGAGTGAAGTGAAATTTCATTTAATTAGGGGGAGTATATCTCCCCCTATGGCAATCAGAGTCGAGCATAAGCTTGCCGTTTTGATCCAATTGACCATATGGAGTGAGTTGTTTAGGCTATTAGATCATTGCACATGGTCATTTTGATCCATTTAGTGGAATGCCAACCTCCCATGTACATCAAATCATGCTTAGGAGGGAGTTTGAAAATTGAATTTTGCCATAGGTGGTCGGGTTTGGTCTTTGGGTCAAATGGGCTGACCCAAACCCATTGGGTTGGGTGCACCACTCCTCACTAAGTTCCCTTGAGCTTTTAGGAAAGCCTTAAGTGATTGTGAAGAGGGTATGACCAAAATACCCATGGGCTAGGCCAAAATTTGTTCTATGGCCAAGGGATAAAATGTTCATTTTGATGTTTTTTTCACTTTGCATATGTTTGGTATGTTGAGAAAATAGGTTTGGCCAAGTTTCATTGGATTTGGAATCCATTTGATAGGGTTTGGATCATGTTGACACATTTAGGTCAAAATGGGTCAACTTGGGTCAAATTGACCAATTGGTCAAATTGGTTCAAACCAAGGGTTGGGTCAAGTTCATATGACCATTTGAAATATTTTGGTGACTTTGTTCAATTCAATTTGGTATATATATATTTTTTCTCATATAACTCATTTAAGTCAAATGGGTTAAGTTGACCCATTTCACCTATTTGAGGTAGGTCAAGGGTAGGTTTAGGTTAGGTTAGTCATATGGAGTGGATTTGTATCTTTATTTCCAATCAATTTGGGTTAGGTTCAATTTTGGCTCAACATGACCCCTTTAGGTCATGTTGGGTCTAGTTGGCCAATTGAGGCTTTCGTCAAGTTCCATAAGTGATTTGGAATGAACTTGACACATTGGTTCCAATTAATTTGGTTTAGATCAAGTTTTGACATATTTTGACCCTTTAGGTCAAAATGGGTTAACTTGGGTCAAGTGGGCCTAATTGGGCTAGGTTAGGCTTAAAATGTTGGCTTGGTCAAGTTCAAACATAAGTCATGAGTGAACTTAGATCAAAGGTTTCAATCAATTTGGCCTATGGTGGAATTTTGCTACGTAAGGCTTCATTTTAGGTTAAGTGTTGACTTGGTCAACCCTTAGGTAGGGGTGTAAACGAGCCGAGCTTGAGCGAGCTTGGTACTTGTTTGTGTTCGGCTCGTTAAGAAATTTTTTGTTTATTATCTGTTTGTTAAGGGCTCGTTAGCAGGATTAGTGTTATTTCATTGTTGTTCGTGTTAGTTAATAGCTCGTGTTCGGCTCGTTAAGAATTTTTTATTTATTTATTAATATTTTAAAAATATTAAATTTAATAAAAAAATTTAATACAAAAATACAACTTTATAGTTACTTGTTTATAAATTGTGGAGTATGAGGACTAAAAATAAAAATATTCTTTTCAAAAATAAATTTAATTACAAATAAAATTACATAAATCAAAACTATAATTGAATATTAAAATATGATCTAATAACATATTTTATTATTTACAAAGATTACATTACTACTAAATTGATTTACTACATTAGAATATGATTGAGTATACAAAAAATTTAGAAATTACAAATAAATAAACAAATGAGTACATTGATATTTGATACAATCCAATCAAACACTTATAGAGAAGAAATTATAACTTTAACATCTTTCAAACTCGAAGTACACTTGAATAATCTTGGCTTGATTATTCACTCTCCAGAAGTCATCAACTTTGCCACATAAGATCTGCTCTTTGCCACTTTATACTTGAATACTTCTTGTTGCATAATATAAACAAAACTAAATTAAAATTATGTTATATAATTATTGAATGGGCTCAGTTTGAAATTTTATATCAGATAATCAATGATGCCATCATAGCTTGATGGGTCATGACTCATGGCTGCTTAAATTCTTAAAAAACACATAAATCCAAAATACATTGAAACAACAAATAAAATGAAAGTTGCAGTAAAAAAATAATTGAAACAAGCCCTACTGAACAAGATATATAAGAAGCCATTTTATCAACCTAAGTTACATCTCATATTAAAAAAGATATCTGGAGAGAACACTAAGAACAGAAGTAGTCATATCTCGAAATAGCTGCAAGTAAATATTATCCACAAAAGCATTATGCAGTTTAGACGAATGGGCTCAGTTTGACATTTTCTATCAGCAGATCAATGAGGCCGTCATAGCTTACTGGCTGCTTAAATTCTTAAAAACCCTAAAATCAAGTTTAGTACTATTACAATAAAGACCAAGTGTAGTATGATGGCCAAAGGTTACTAAGAACATAAGCAGCCATTTTTATCAAGCTAAGTTGCTTCTCATTATTCTCATATTACAAATGGTTTAACATTATAGCCCTTTAGAATCTAGAAATGATAAATGTCAGCTATTTTGGATAAAATAATGTGTATTATTCATCAAGTAAAGACCAAAATATAATAAAATATCCCAAAAAAAAAGGCTATCAAAGATTAGGTTGCATGTAATAAAAAAACATAGTGTAATCTAGAAACCATAACTTATATGTTGTTCCTCCATTCTCTTCATTTATTCAAGAAGTTTCACATGCAAATTTTCTCCATCCATGATCTCTTGCTATAATGAATGGTCATTTATTAGACTGACATTTTAAAAATGCAAAAAGTCGAGACAATAATAAATTAATAATTAGAAGAACAAAAAATAAAAAAAATAAAATTGATTCTTACCAAAGGATTCTTAATGTTGCTTTGTTCACCTCTAATCCAACTAGTAGTACAAACAAGTGCATTAATAGTTTTTGCATATAAAGAGCTTCTGTAATCATCCAAAACTCTACCACCAGCATAAAAAGCAGATTCAGATGCAACAGTTATTATGAGAATTGTTAAGACATCCCTAGCAACTCTGGACAAGTTTGGACACTTAAGAGTATTCATCATCCACCAATCAAGAACATCAAACTGTTTTGTATTGCATTGATATAACCCCTCTTCCAAATATATTTGCAAATCTGTTTTCGAAGGCTGAACTAGAACTAAAGAGTTATCATTTTTAAAGGGCTGTGATGTTAAATCTTTTTTAATATGAGATGCAACTTAGCCTGATAAAATGGTTGCTTAGTCACACAATCTTTCATGGGGTTTTTTAATAATTTGATAGCAGCCATCAAGTTAAGCTATGACAGCCTCATTGATTAGTTGATATTTTGTGATGTTAAACCTTTATTTCAGAGCAAAAGGAAAACCTGCTTTGGTCTTTACCTTATCAAATAAGTTGGTTTATCATTTCTGGGTGTTTGAAGAATTTAAGCGGTCATGAAATATGAAGGCATTGATTAGCGATAAAATATTTCAAACTAAGCCCATTTTATAATTAAAGCATCAATATTAAGGTGTGAGCTTGTTTCTTTATAAGAAGTAACTATCTTTATTGTTATTTTGAGATCAATCTACTTGCTACTTTCTCCTATTTTCTTAGCCATAAGCCTTGAGGGAAAACCCCACATAGAATACATATTATGTACACACCATGCCATCAAATTTTAGTCACTTTATAAATTGGCAAGTTAATGCTTCATTAGAAGGAAATCAAATTCTTCATGATACAGGCAGCTTAAAAAATACTGGTCCTTATTATGAGAAATGACTACTTGCTATTCTCTCTAGATTCTTCAGATTATTGGATTTGGCTACATGCAGGTTATTGCTTTCATTTAATTTGCTATTTCATTATATTTTGGTCCTTAGTTTATGAGAAATGACTACTTTTATACTTGTAGCTATTTTGAGGTATGACTACTTGCTGTTCTCTCTAGATTCTTCATTCATGAGAACCAATTGATACTTTTATATATTATATTATTAAGACTTAAGAGTTGTCATTTTAAAATGATGTTAAATCTTTTTTAATATGAGATGCAACTTAGCTTGATAAAATGGTTGCTTATATATCTTATTTAGTTAGGTGTGTTTCAATCATTTTTTGATTACAGCTTTCATTTTATTTGCTGTTTCATTTTAAAATACTACATGAGAAATTGAAATATGCACAATCAAAGTGAGAAAATACACTTGATTTCACGCATTCCAACCGAAACTTAACACCTCATCTAAGAAATTTCAATAGTATATTAGCATTTTGAGTCATCTAGAACCCAATCAAAAAAAGAAACAAGAAAGAAACCAAAAAATAAGATAGAAACCACAAAATAATATAGTAGCAATTAGGAAAGCGGTTTCAATGGCCTCGGTTCGCTAATTCTTTGGATTAGAGTGTTGCAACAACAATATCTCTCATAGTAGTAGAGGCATAGAGCCGTAGAAGATGCCCGAAGGAGAATAGGATAGTCATAGAAATAGGCCTTAATTTTGACTTGGTTTGATTTGAATTTGATTGATTTATCATGATGAGTTTGGTTCAATCCAATTTGGTTAGGATCAAAGTTGACTCATCGGTACTTTAGGTCACTTTGAGTCAAGTGAGCCTAAGTGGGTCAAATAAGCTTGGTCAAAGCTTGATTTGAAGTTGATGATCTTGTATAAACTCATGATTGAAATATAAATCCATTTACAAGTGGTTTGAGGTCAAATGGGTTTAGATCCATTTGACAATTTCATATTCAAAGGAAGAATATGAAGGGGTCTTGGGTTTAATTTTTGATTTGGGCTTTGATTATTTGATTGAAGTTTGGGTTTATATAAAAGCTCATGATTATAGGATTGATTGAACCATGAGAGAAAATCAAGAGTTTGGCTTGATTTGAAAGTGATTTGGCTAAGTTCAAGATTTTTGCTTGAAAGGCTTAGATTTGATTTTGAATTGATTTGAGTTTGATTTTTTGGAATAGATTTTGATTGTTTGAATTTTTATATTTCATTTATATATGTGAATATAAATGAATATATAGATTGATCATGAGAAAATTTCAAGGATTTGAATGAGTTTAATCATGATTTGGGATAAATCCATTAAAGGGAATTTAACAGTTTTAAGGAATTTTTAATTTGAAATTTAGTTTTTGGATTGGATTTGTTTGATGTATATTTATATTTTATTTATATATGAGAACATAAATGATAATATAAATTTATTTTGAGAAAATCCCATGATTTTGAATAGGTTTGATCAAATTTTAGGCTAAATCCATTAATGGAAAATTAAGGGATTTAAGGGAATTTCAAGGATTTTAAATTTGGAATTTTTTTACCTTTGAATGGATTGATTTATATATTTTATATTTATGAAAATATAAATGATAATATAAATAATTTTTGAGAAAATCCCAAGGGTTTGAAGTGATTTGATCAAGGTTTAGTGTTAATTTTGGCTAAGTCCTTTAATGGAAAATTAAAGGGACTTAAGAAAATTTTATGAATTAATTTTGAATTTTGAATTTGATTTGATGGGTTTGAATTTATATTTCATTTAAAAATGTGAATATAAATGAGAATATAAATGGATCATGAGAAAATCTCAAAGTTTTGAATAGGTTTAGATCATGATTTTGGCTAAGTCCTTAAGAAAGTGTTAAGGATTTTGAAAATTTGAACTTAGGAATTTTTGATGGATTTTGATCATGGGTTTCAATCATGGATTTCAATCATGGAATTGAATTGTTAGAGAAAATAAAATAGAATTGATTTGGAGTTTGACTTGAAAGAAGGAAAGTGAGGAATGGTTTATGCTAAAGGGTAGGAAATTTTCCTAACACCCCTAAGGCATGACCTATTCCTATGGCTAACTCTTATAAGTTTTTTAGGGCTAGGGGAGTGTCCACCTAATCACTAGATGTGTCTTAAGACTAAGGAACTCTTAAAGTCTAAGATAAATCCTATGTCTAAGATGGAAGTGTTGAGAGCTCATTCTAAAAATGAGGTCAACAAAGGGCGCCCAATAGGTGTGGTGTGATTAACAGGAACACCGCACGTATTAGTGTTGACCAAAATGATCAACAACACTGAGAGATTACAAGCACTAACAAAAACTATCTATCCCTAACCCAAGGAAAAGAAAGAATCCAGAGCTTAGTGCAATGTGGCTCTACTTATGTCCAAGACATAAGAGAGAGGGAAGAAATCCACTAAGGGATATAGTGCGAACCTTCCAATAGGGAAGCAGGTTCAAGTCAACCATAAGGGGATGAAGGGTTTGATTTGATTTGAATCTCACTAAGGAGAGATCTCCACTGGGGGAGATGGTTGAATTTGTTTCAAATTTTGTTAGGTTTGAATTTTAAATTTTTAGGATGAGCCCTGTTGATTTCCAATGGGTTGTATTATGTAGGAGGCATGGAGACTAAGACCTAACTCAGATTTACCAATCCAAAGGGGTAGTCTACTAAGCACATAGTAGGACTAGCCAACCAAAGGGATGCCTTTTAGTATGCAATAGTTATACTAGGAAGAAAGCATAGTAGACTTACATCCTCCAAAGTAAAGACCAGTTGCTGGGGTAATCTATTGGCAAGACAAGAGATTGAACCCAACCTAGGGCTGACTATTGAGTGAATGCCACTGGAAGACTTAGATCAACTCAAAGATAGTCAAGATTAATTTTATTTTTAGGTTTGTTTGTTTTGATTATGATGGATCTCATAGGTTTATGATGAACTACACTCAATAGAGGCCATGGAAGCCTAGACCTAACACAGATTTATCAATTCAAAGGGATAGTCTACTAAGCATATAGCAGAATTAGCCAACCAAGGAGAAATGCCTTTTGATATACAATGGTCAAGTATTAAGAAGAAAGCATGGGGCCTAACATCTTCTAGAGACAAGAAACTACTAGGGTGATTATTTTCTTTGGGCAACAAATAAAACCTGACCTAGGGCTGACTATTGAGTGAATGTCTCTGGGGGACTTAGATCAACACAAAGATAGTCAAAGATTAATTTCATTTTTTAGATTTATTTGATGGATTCGATGATGGATCACAGAAGGAGCTTAGAAGCCTAGACCTATCTCAAATTTATCGAACCAAAGGGAGTAGCCCAGATGGGAGAACTATCCAACCAAAGGAGTGCCTTCGGTTTGCAATGATCAATTAAGGGAAGAAAGCTTAGACTCACATCTTCCAAAAAGATCACTGGGGTGATCGGTTGCTTTGGGCAACAACTCGAACCTGACCTAGGGCTACCCATCGGTTTGCGACAATTGTGCTAGAAAGAATGAGTCATAGTCTTACATCTTCCAAAGCAGAATGACTGTCTGCCAGGCTAACCTGCTTATGGAAAAATAGATTAAACTCAACCTAAGGGTAACTATGGAGTGAGTACCAACCTGGGGATTTATCTCAACTTAGTAGCAAATTCCTATAGGGAGTTCTGCTAACACTACCCTAAAGATAAGATGCCTGCTTTGGTGAAGGGGCCCTTTGGGATCTTAAATCCTAATCCACAAGCGAATTAACTTTGTTTTTTTATTTTAGTTTGATTATTTATTAGTTTTATTATGGACCATGTTAGTTTGTGAGGGATCAAATTGAGAAGGAGCTTATATCAGCCTAGACCTATCTCATATTTGAATCAAGGGAGAATCTACGCATCCGCTGAACAGATGTTCCAACCATAAGGGTGGCTACTAGGAAAGGGGAACAGTCCAATCTAAAAGTAACCTGGGTAGTGTCTAAATGGAGTTGCAAAGGACCTGATCCAAATAGAGTGCCCACAAGGGATGGGGCCGCTAAAGGCTTAATCCAATACCCTGGAGAAAATGACATGGCTAGTCATAAATTCAATAGGTATTCAGTGTCCAACTTAAGGAGAAAGCACGGTGACTCATATCTGCCAAAAGTGATGTACTCACTGGGTGAGTCGCTGTCAGCATAACAAACATCAGCCAACCTAAGGTGCCCATCAATTTGCAAAAATCAGCCTAGGAAGAAAGCTCGACGGACTCACATCCTCCTATAGTAGAGCTGACTGCTGGGATAGTCTTTGGCTCAACAGGTGTTATCCGACCTAGGGCAACTACTAAGTGAATGCCACTGGGAGACTTATATCAACTCAAAAATAGTCAAAAGGAAAGGAGACTCTGGGGGAGGTATCCTAAGCCTCAAATATACTCGACTTAGTTAGAACATTATGGCAAGTTCTAGATGAAAGCATGGGGACTCACATATTCTTAAGCAAAGTCAACATGAGGTATTAGCTGAAACCATACTAACAAGGCACTCTTTGGTTGATGTGAAACCTCACCTAGAGCAAGTAATGAGTGAGCCAGGGGCTTGCTCCCACATCAAAATTGCTTGACACAAAAGATTTTAGTTTATTGTTGTGCATGTACTAAAAGGAATAGGATGCCTCTGGGGGACTCTTACACCTACCTTAAAACATGCTGGGGAATTATGAAATGATGCCACAGATAGCAACAAGAATTCTCACTAAGAAAGGATGTTGCTTGGTTTTCACACCTATGCTAGTTGAAATAGGATGCCTCTTGGATTCTCTTAAACATATTCTAAAAGCATTGGGAGATTATGTTTGTGTTGTGAAAGAGGGATAGGATGCCACTGGGGGACTCTTACACCTACTCGAAACATGTCACGGCGGATTTGCAAAATAAACAAACAATACTTCGAAAGAAGAGAAGATTTGATGAATGGAATCAGATTTTGTTCTTTTTATTAATGATTATTTTTCAAACAAATTTTATTTTATGGGTAATATTTCATTAGATAGATCTCATTAATTGGAAGCATCGGGTGTTCCCCTTTGCAATCAATAAACTGATAAGATCTTCCTTGATAGGCCTTCTCTATGAGCCTTCCCAAGTGGGTTCAAACATACCTCCCATCTTTTGACAGGCAATAATTAGTCTCCTTAGGATTAACACAAGTTCTCTTACTCAGAAAGACCTAGGGAGGACCAGCTTGTTGTGAGCTTGAATCATTTTGGCCTTGTAGGTAACTTTTTTCTAAACCTTAGTGAAGGGAGTTGAACTTCTAAGGAAAGAATTGCTTTGGACCCATACACTAAAGAAAATAGGGTAGACAGAGTTGAAGTTCAGTATGTGGTGCAGTAGGCCCACAAGGCTTCAACCAACCACTCATTCTACTGTCATTTGTTGTCATCAAGAGTCTACTTTAGTATCTGGATGAGAGTTTTGTTCAATACTTCTGCTAAACCATTAGCTCTGGGGTAGTAGATGGTGGAGTATCTCCAATATATACCGTGTCATCTGGCAAAGTGTTGATCTACATGCTTTTGAATGCAGTATCATTATCAAATATAATTCATCGAGGCACCTCGAACATATATACGATATGGTTCTAAAAAAATTGAAGCACATGGTGAGCTGTGATCTCTCTGAGTGGGATGGCTTTTGCCTACTTGAAAAAGTAGTCGGTAGTAGTTAAGATGAACCGATGCCCCTTGGAAGAATGAGGATTAATCAGACCTACAATGTCGGTACCCCAACACTCAAATGGCCATGAAGCCAAAGTAGGGTGTAGAATGTTGGGTGGCTAGTGCAGGACCACACTGTGCACCTGACACTGATGGCATCTCTTAGCTACGTCCATACAATTTATTATCATAGAAGGCCAGTAGTATCTAAGTCTTTTGATCTTTGACTTCATCTTCAGACCAGATTAATGAGCTCCACATAGACCTGAGTGTACATTGGTTATAATGCCATGGGCTTCATGTTTATCCAAACAATGTAACCACATTTGGTCAAAAGACTGACGGTACAAGGTGCCATCAATAAGAGCATAAGAGAGAGCTCGCTGTTTCATCTGACGGGCTTAAAATTTCTCTTAAGGTAGTTTTGGTGTTCAAGTAAACTGTGAACTGCTGCCTCCAATCAAACTCCTTATCTATTTTGGCAATGAAAACTTCCCCTTCAAGAGAAAGTCTCTCGATGAGTTCTGAATCGATAAGGGATATGACCTGTCTATTTTGGTTATTGAAATGGACTCATCTCCAGACATGCCAACTATTTGGAAAGTTTAGCCAAGGCATCTGCTATTGCGTTCTCTACTTGGGGAACCTTGTAGATGATAACTTCAGGAATCTGTGCCAACAGCTTCATGGAATACTCATAGTAATGATGAAGTTTGGGCTTGAGGACCTAGTAGGACCCGATAATCTGGTTGATCACCAACTGAGAATCCCCAAAGATGTTGATACTCTTGACACTAACAGTGATGGCTAACTCCAAATTGGTAATCACAGCCTCATACTCAGCTTCATTATTGGTGCAAGGATTGAAAATATCATATGAGAATCTCATCACATCGTGGTTTGGCATTAGAAGAACTATTCCTACCCATGCCTTTCCTGGGAGAATTGATCGTGGTGCTTGACTTTTAAGAAAAGAAGCAACACCATCAAAATACATCTCCTATAAGTGGTTGCTAGCTTCCCCTAAGTTCATGATTTGTTCATCAGGGAGATCATCACTAAGTGAAGAATCAACAAGAAGTGGTGTGCTGCTAAGAAATCTGCTAGTGCCTGTCCTTTTACCACACGGAGGGATACAAAAGTGATATCAAACTACGAGAGTATTATGGGCCAACGAGCCAAACATCTGGAAAGCATTGTCCATTTCAAGGTACTACAGTGGATTGGTTTGAGAGATCAAGTTCACCTTATAAGAAAGCATGTAGTGTTGTAGCTTCAAAGATGCAAAGATCAAAGCAGGACAATGTTTCTTAATAGGTGGATAGTTTGCTTTAGTAGGGATCAAATGATGGCCAAGATAGTAGAGAGCACTTTTCATCCCCTCATCAGTGGCTTGGGCCTATAGAGCACCGAGAGAGTTGTCCAATGCAGCAGTATAAAGGATTAAGGCTTCGGGATAGGCTAGAACTGGTACCAAGTATTTCTTTGATGTCTTTGAATGCATGCTGGCACTTGTCATCCCACTTGAACTTGGCATCCTTTTTGACAAGTGCGGAGAGGTTTGCATCTCTCTGATAAGTTTGAGATAAAGCATCTTAGATATGCCAACTGTCCTTGAAAGGATTTGAGTTGAGTTAAACTCTTAGGAGGTGGCATTTATAAGATTGCTTTGAACTTTTCAGGATCTATTTCTATTTCACGGTGTCAAAAAATAAACTCAAGGAATTTCCCTGAAGTGAGTCCAAATGCACACTTCAGAGGATTCATCTTGAGGTTATATTATCTTAACTATTCAAAAACTACTCTCAAGTCAAAGAGATGGTCTTCCTTTTCTAACCTCTTGACTACTAGATCATCAACATAGCACTCAATCTAATGATGGATGAGTTGTTGAAGATCCGAGTCATGGCATTGGTATGTAGCACCAAAGATTTTAGGGCCTAAAGGCATGACCCTAAAGTAAGATTCTGATCTAAAAGTGTTTCTTTCAGACATCTTGATTTGGTTATAGCCAGATGACCCATCCATGAAATAGAAGACTGCATGAGATGAGGTAATGTTCACCATTAATTCTGATATAAGAAGAGGAAACTCATCCTTAGGATATGCCTTTTTTAAGTCCCTAAAATGGATGCAAATGCAAATTTGGTCATTCTTCTTCTTAACTAGGATGACACTAGCTAACCAGGTAGGATATTTTTCTTCCCTGATGAAACCAACATCAACCAATTTCTTGACTTCATAAATAACCTATTGTTCAATTTCTAATCACATATGTTTAGGAGCTTGCTTAATAGGGGTAACATTAGGATCTATTGCTAGCTTATGGACTGCAACGTCAGGAGATAATCTGGGCATTTCTTCATAACTCCTTGCAACATAGTCTTTAAACTCAGTCAATAACCTAACTAAATCATTCATTTCTTCTTAATTCAAAGAACAAACATGTATGTTTGGTGATTGTCTTGATTAGCTTATTGAATGAATCTCCTTCTTCGTCCCTCTTTGACTTGGAGATCATCATATGAAGTTTCTAAACACACATTCTCGTAAGAGTTGGGGATGAGAAGAATCTAATTAACCCCAATATTCTTCATCATTGAAGAGCTCTACTTGTACTTGACCAAGTGCAGGAAGAAACCTTTTGTATAAGATTTTGAACACAAGGAGAGTAAAGTTAAAAGGTAATTCCATTAATTCTTTAAAGTACCTCAAGTCCGCATCTAGCTCGAACTTGAGGATGATGAATCTAAAAAGAACCTCGCTTCATATCATTGACTTAGGGACTTCTTAACTACAAACCTTCAACTTTTGAGATGTAAGTGAGGTAAGAGCTAAGGTTCCCAACTACCCGATAGTTTCATAAACTAGATTCAAAACTTTGCTTGCTTGGAGGCTGGTTTTCATCTCGGCTAGATCAAAAGTCACCTCCAATGCAACCCAAGAGGGTTGGTGGTATACTAATCTATTGGACTCATCATCCGATTCTAAGTCTATGTGAATAAGTACTCTATGAACGAACATGACCTCTATTAGAAGGCCAACTAGGGGTCCCTAGCTGAACCTCTATTTCTACCTCGCCTCTACCGATGGAGGTTGAGCCATACCTCACATATGATGGAATTAATTGTGGCAGGAATGTGATATGTGGATCCACTTCTTCTTCAATTCCCCTTTCTTGCTCACTTGGACTTTTTTCTTTTCATTTTCTTTTATCTTTTCTTTTGCTTCATTTTATTTTTCTTTTGCATTTGCATTTGAATTCAAAGTTCACAAGAAAGGGTGTTTTGAGGAAGATAATAGGTCACATCTCATATATCTCAATCTCTCTAACTGAAAATAGCTTTTCATCCTCATTGATATGGTACTCAATTCCATCTTTTAGGAACTTGATGCACTGATAAAAAGAGGATGGAACGATCTTGTTCTGATGTATCCAAGGCCTACCAAGCAAAGCAATAAATGAAGTATTCAAATCAATGATGTAGAACTTGGCTTCAGTCTTCCAGTCACCGATCTCCAATGGTAACATATAGAACCTAAAGCCCGCTCACCTTGATCATTGAATCCTCTCAACATCATCCTATCTCCTCAGAGAGTAGAGATGTCAATCTTTAAATAAGTAAGAGTCTTTAGCCTCATAATGTTTACCGATGCACCTGAATTAATGAGAACCTTGGAGAGTTTGAACGTGTCCATGTTGACTGTAATGTATGGGGGACAATTATGCTCCAAGTGCTCTAGTAGAAGGTCTTCATTTGTGAAGGTGATCTCTTGGGTTTCTTTTGCATAGTGTGCTTTCTCACCTATAGCGGTCAGCTGACCTAAGCATATTTTAGGATCAAGGAGAGCATTGATTAGTGACTTCCTCATCTCTTTGGATAAGATAAGGACATTATATATGCTTAGCTTAGATGACAACTTTCTTAAATGAGAAAGGACATTGTAGTCCACCTTCGTCTGGTCTTCCACAAGCATGTCCAAGGGTGGAGCATCCTGTGGAAGGGCTTCTGATCTTCAATACCAATAACTTATTTCTCTCTATCTAGAGGTGCTGCCCTAACAAGTAGAGCCTTGCCACTACGGAGGTTGACTTCGATAATCTCCTATGGGACTCTGAATCGGATGATTCCAAGTCTATCTCAAGAGGTGAATTCATAGTATTCAGAGTTGGAAAGTCCAACTCTAAATTAAAAATAGGAATATCATAATTATTATAGTCAATTATACTTGAAGAGTTATCAATAGGAATAGAAGAAGATAACTCATCAGAAGAGATATAGATGTAATTCAAATCAATTTTATTCTTCAATTTCTTGAAAATTTTTGAAGGTACAAAGTAGAAGTCAAGTAGAGTGAGTGGAGTAAGGGATTTGATGCCCTTATCTGTTGATACAAGAGTTCTACTAGTAGAAGAAATAGAAGAGCTAGCAAAAATGGAAGAAGTTACAGTGTGAAAGCTGCAACTGAAGGCTGGAGGTTGGACACAGTTGGTGGCTGTGCTAAGGGGCTATCCCGGGCTGACACATGTTGCTGCAGTTGAGCTCCCACTTTCCTAAAGTTGGAACTAAAAACTTGTAAATCTTCCTTGGTGTTGGAGGTTTGAGCTAACTCAGGCACCTGTAAGGAAAGCTTCTTGTTCTTCTGAATTATTTTCTTAGAGGTTTTAGATAAAGAAATGTCCCAACCTTCTTCGGTTTTGGTAGGATCACTTGTATCCCCAAGAATTATCCTAATGGAACTGGAAGGTTATTCCATAAGGTAGTCCTTTAGGATAACAACAACACCAGTCTTGAAACTGTGTTCAAGCCAATTCTTAAATGTGAAGCAATCTTCTAAAACGTGGCCTAGCATATGGTGGTAAGGGCAAAAGTTTGGATCATGACTTTGCCTACGGTCTCCTAGACTGGGCTAAAAAAATTAGCTTCTTTAAGAGATTCTTAAAGATTTTGATTACCTCCCTCTTAAAAGAATAAGATTTGTTTAACTTATCTAATAGAGTAGGTGGACTGTAGCTACCTGGCGGCGGATATGCATGCCACTGCTGGAGGTGGTATGGCTGAGGCGGTGGTTGTGCTGGTCATGGAGGCTATGGTGGAGGCCGATATGGCTCTCTTGGTGGTGGCAAAGAAGGTGGAGGATGCTGAGGTCATGGTTGCTCGGATTAATCTCTACATCGCTTCCCTTGTCAAATCGCTCTAAGTTTTTTCATAAACCTTTTGGGATTTTTCTTTGGCAACTATCTGGAAAAGGCAAGCTTTGGCCTCCTTGTAGACTACCTGCCTTGTTGATTAGCTTCTCAAATGTCTTTATGGTGAACCCCTTAAGCATGAAGGCGACCGGGCCATGGATATTCTTCAAGAGAATCTCAATGGCATCCTATTCAGACAGTTGTGGTTCACATTTTATACTCAAATTGCATCATCGAAGATTATAATCAACAAGTGACTCACCAGAGTGTCATTGGGCTACAACGAGATCACCTACAGTAACCCTTTATTAAGCTCCAGCAAATCTCTTGAGGAAGAGTTTCTCTAAGTCAGCAAATATCTTTACTGAACCGTTGGACAGTTCAGTATACCAATCAAAGGCGATACCCACTAGGCTACTAATAAAGAGTCTAAAGAGTAAAATGTCGCTACCACCTGCATTGCAACAACTGTACCAAGTCTAAAGACTAAAGCTATTCCTTAACCCCTTTTTTCTCTCCTTATTCTTCTCTTAATTAAGAGTTAATTCATTAATTATCCCCTTAGTTAATTTCTAAAAATCTAAAAAGTTCCAGAACCTAATTAATCTACTTTGGGTAGATGCTTTAGTGTTGAATAGCCTAAGTTCAATTAAGGAAATCAGAACCCAATTCATAAGTATGAAAGGGTGTTTTGAAATTACTTAAGATAAACCCCTTAGCTTAATTAACCCTATTGTGAGCCAAATTGCATTAGACCTCTTTCTTATTAGGTGCATTACAAATTTAAATTCCTTGTGAGTTTTATGTCATCTCATTAGCTCATAATTATTTGGTTAATTATTCTAAGGTGGTGTAGGTAAGAGTTAATTAAGCTACTTAATTCATACCATAACCTAATTAATACATAAAATGGATCTAATTATTTAAAAATTAAACAACAATATCAAACACATGTGGGAATGGGTTAGGAACAGCAAACTCATCTCACATTTTCAAAATTAAGTCAAACTCCAAACTTAACAAAAATCACTTTGAATTCACTTTGATTTATTTTAAACTTTCTTATTCTATCATAATGTCTTTAGGATTTAAGTGAAGTGAACTTGTTTACATGCTTTCATTGCTTTAAATCTTTCTCCAACATGTTAAAGTTGTATGTCATGTGATTTTATGCATTCAAAATTTTAAAATTAAAATTTTAAAATGAAATTATTTACTTTATGTCAGATTTGCATGCGTTGGCTAAAGTAGAAATATGAATGGGTATTATCACTATTAAATCAAATTATTTTTGAACACATAAATCAAATACCCAATCTAAAAGTGTGCTATTTATACTTTAATTATAAGCTTGCATGTGAAATATTATGAAGGTATGTTTAGCATAGGTTTTCTTTCTTTCTTATGTTGGTATAGTTTTGAATAGGAATTTGGTGAGGTGTATGGTTCATTTGAAGAGAACCTAACGCTCACCTAATTTTATATCCTATTCATCCCTATGCTACCACTTAAGAAGGGCTACCTATAATTGCATACATAAATTGCATAAAAAAATGAATCCAATAATATAACATTTACATTCTCCTTTTCTATTTCATTTCTTTTATAAATATGTTTGTATTTAAGGAAAGTGGTTTATTAGTCTGGACAACCCCGAGGTTGTGAGGCTTTAAGTAGCCCTAAATAGGTCTTGTACCTTACACCTCTGGCTAACAATGACACTGTACTCACTTATGCCTTTCTTTCTTTCATATGTGTATGTGAAAATTTGGATAAGGAAATCCCTTTCTAATTAAGAAAAATCATGCATCTCAACTTCTAAATTTTCCTAAATAGATTACTTAGCATGCATCATAAAGTGTGTTAAATATTCTCATTTGTATGTATAAATATGTTTAGGGTCCATCCATATGCATGTTATATATTGGGAAAGAAATGAAGTAATGTGTGTTATGTGAATTTTGGTTCATTTTATTTAATCTTAAAATGCCTTTCTTTTCGAATAGGTTTTTTTAGAGTTCATCTAAACTTAGGATTAATTAAAAGATTTAATCAAAACATTCACCTAAATAAAACTAAAATGTGATCCTACTTTATAAATTACTTAGGTTGGGGAAGGAAAGGGAAGTTCTATTCTCTTTCCCTTTTCATAACTTAGTAATTAATTGTAGGATCCACTTAAACCAAATCAAAACATGAAATAAAATTAACCCAAAATAATTAAACAACTTAATTGAAACCCTCCTCTAAGTTGATCATGTTCCTCACACTTAGAAAATTTGAACTTAAAGCCATAGCTAAGCATACCACACAAACCTTCAAAGCACACAAATTATCCTAAGTCACCACTTCTAGCTAAATAGTTTAATGTTTGATATATTTTGATATATTTTTATACTAGATGTGGGGATGTATGCTTGTAGAATGAATGGTAGGAGGCTCTTAGTCTAACTATTCTTTTTTGTAAGGGATTGTGCTTAAACGGCGCTATCATAAATAAAAAAATATAAATGCTTTTGCTTGCATGTGCTTTATACCCCTAAGCATAATCCAATAGGCCAAGGGGACTTAGTCACGCATGTGTGGGGTGATAAGTCCAATATACATGCTTGAAATTTATGTGATTTGTTTTAGCTAACCTTTATTTTGTAGGTATTAGCTAGATTTCAACTTTTCCTTTTATTGTAAATTTATGAAATTAGAATTTTGGAATGATTATTATGGGGATTAGGATGAGCATTGCTCATAAGATTCTATCTTATGCACCATGTATCCTTGGAGCATCTACCTTCCAACCATCCAAAAGAAGGAACCAAAGAAGAAAGAAGAAAAGAAAACAATTTATGTTGTTGTAATGGGTAGAGCTCGACATATTTTAATATTTTTAGGTTTGTGTGGTGGGGCCCAACCATAATGGCCTCTTATTCTTTTTGTGATTAGCTTTATAAATTGGTTTATGATTTGTTTAGCTTTTGCATTAAGTGGCATAATTTTTCTAGTTTCTTCCTTGCTTTATGTATTGCATGGATGTGGATTAGGCTCTTTAGGAAAAAAAATTTTTTACCCAACTTAACAACTCAAAATAAAAAATTAAATAATTCATAACCTCACCTAAAGCTTAGGTTTAAAAATCAAGATAGAAGAATTATCAACTCCTTAGCTCGATGACCATTTATTTTATAATATCATGCACAAATACATCTTATTTCATTCTTTATTGGAGGGCTTCCAATTTTGCCAGAGAAACTTGGCTTGACCTTTGAGATCCATGGAGGAAACTCACATCCTCCCCTCTCGCTGATTTTGGCCAATAATCTTCTTTCTCATGCATTAGTCAAATGAATCCTATTAGCCTTAGTCAAAATAATTATCCATAATGAAAATAAAATGAAATTTTTCTCCTTTAGCTTAATTAATCCTTAATCATGAGCCAAATGCATTAGGCCCATTTTCTTCTTAAGTGCATTGCTGATTTGAATTCCTTGTGGTTTTATGTCATACCATTAGCTCATAATTATTTGGTTAAATATGCTAAGGTGGTATAGGTAAGGAGCAATCAATACACTTAATTCATACTTTAACCTAATCAAAATATAAAAATCATCTAATCATCTAAAGATTAAACTAAAATTACATACACATGGGAAATGGGTTAAGACCACCAAACATTCTTTCACATTTCATAAATCAAACATAAAACAAATTAAAAAAAATCAGATAAAACAAACTTTGATTCACCTTAAACTTTCTTATTTCATAGGATTGTCTTTAAGAATTAGTTAGGGTGAATGATTTTATATTGCTTTCATCACTTTATTTCTTTCCTAGCATGCTAAATGTGTATGTCATATGAAATTCATGAATTCATATTTTTCTCTTAAAAATCAAATCAAAATAAAATATTTTCTTTATGTCAAATTGCATATTTTGGCTAAAGTAAAAAATGCGAATAGCTATTATCACTATTAAATCAAAACTATTTTCAAACTCTATAAATCAAACACCTAAAACTGAAAGTGTGCTACTTATAATTATTTATGAGCTTGCATGTGGATATAAATATGAAGATGTGCATATTGTGGCTTTCGTTCTCTTTTTTTTATCATAGTTTTGAATAGGATTTGGTAAAGTGTATAATTCATTTGAAAAGAACACAACACTTGCCTAACCCCATTCATATTCATTCCTATGCTATTATCTAAGAAGGACATCCACACTTGTACAAAAAAATTGCATAAACAAAATAAACAAATAATTAAAAACTTTTTGCAACTTTCTTTTTCCATTCATTTCTTGTATACATGTATTTGCATTTAAGAAAAGTGGTATATTAGTCTGGACAATGGGTTGCGAGGCTTTAAGTAGCCCTAAGTAGGTCATGTATCTTACACCCCTGGTACTAACAATGGCACTGTACTCACTTATGCCTTTCATATATACATATGTGCATGTGAATAATGGGTAAAAGAAACCCCTCTTTTATACTTAATGAAAATCATGCACCATAAAGCATTCCAATTTTCTTAAGTAACATTTCTTAGCATTCATCATAAGGTGTGCTAAACATTTCCATTTATATTTATAGATATGCTTGGGATTCATTCATATGCATGTTATACATGTTGGGAAAGAAATGAAGTGATGTGTGTTTTGTGATATTAATTCACTTTACTTAATCTTAAAATGCCTTTCTTTTTGAATAAGTTTGTTTAGGAAAAATCTAAACTTAGAATTAATTAAAACACATAATAAAAATATTCACTAAATAAAATCAAATATGAATCCACTTTAGAAATTACTTAAGGTAGGGAAAGAAATAGAAGTTCTCTTCTCTTTTCCCTCCCTTTATAACTTAGTAATTAATTGTAGGATTCACTTAAACCAAAATAAATCACCAAATAAAAACATCCAAATCAACTAAACACTTAAATGTAATCACCCATCTAAGTTGAACATCTTCACACTTAGAAAATCTATGCATTAAAGCCATTGCTAAGCATGACACAAACCTTTTAAAGTACACACATTAGGTTAAGTCACCACTTCTAGCTTTAGGTTAGGGTGGTGCATGGCTTGATGTTTTCTTTTATTTGTGATGTATTGTTTATAGTATGGATGTTAGGGTGTATGTGCATAGAATGAGTGGTAGAATGATTTAGTATAATCATTATCTTCTATAGGGGATTGTGCTTAAGGGAGTCATAATAAAAATATAAATTCTTTTGTTGTGCATGAGCTTATACCCCTAAGCATAATTCGATAGGCAAGGTGGACTTGGTTACCCATGTGTGGGGTGCTAAGTCCAATATACATGCTTGAGAATTGCATGATTTGTTTAAATCTATTTTGGTGTGTAGTTAGATTTACTTTTCCTTTTCATGTACTTTTGCAATTAGGATTTTGGAATGAATGTTATGGGGGATTAGGATGAACATTGGTCATAAGATCTCATCTTATGTACCATGTGAAGCCTTTGGAGCAATCACCTTCCAACCATCCAAAAGAAGGAACCAAAAGAAGAAAGAAGAAAAGAAGAAATGAAGACCCCCATAACATGAATTTTCTTACTTTGTAAATTAATTCATTTGTAATCTGGGTTGTATAAGGGTAGAGCTCGGCTACCCAACTTGTGTTCGGGCATGCGATGGTGCCCGACCACAAATGGCCTTTTATTCTTTTGCGTTAGCTCTATAAAATGTTTGATGTTTTGTTTAGCTTGTGCATTAAGATAACATATTTTTTTAGTTTCTTCCTTACTTTAATGTGTGGCCTAGATGATGATTAGGCTCTTAGATAAAAATAAATCTTCTACCAAATTAAAAATAAATAACTCATAAACTCACATAAAGCTAAGGCTAAAAATCAAGACAAAATAATTAGCAACCCCTTAGCTGGATGAGTATTTCTTTTCAAACATCATGCATAAAAGTATATTATTTCACTCTTGATTAAAGGGCTTCCACCTTTGCCAAAGAACTTGGCTTGACCTTTGAGAGTCATGGTGAAAACACACCTCCCCCTTCTCACTGATTTTGCCCCATAATCTAATTTCTCATGCATTAGGCATATGAATCCTATAAACCTTAGTCAAATGATTGTCAAAAAATAAAAATACCATGTAATATGTTTTTCATTAGATTTAAGTCATTTGAAGCTTGCCCTTACATTATCTAGTCTCTTAGGGAGTGTGTTTAAGGACTTAGTCTCTTTCTAAATAATTAACAACCTTGCTATCTTGCATAAAGATATGACTTGCCGACATGAAGTTAAAATTATAGGAGGAGTTAGTTAGCGGCCAACCCCAGGTAGTTGTAAGTCCAATAGTTGGGTGGTTTATCCTTTCTTATGGAGGTAAACCAAATACTCATTTTTGTCTTATATTTAGGTCATGCTTTTGGCCCTCGCCAAAGCTCTCTAGATTTAGGTTCTGAGGTTGCTTCTCTCTTTTATAGGCCATAAGTATAAATCCTCACCTCTTAGGCATTTCCATAGCCTTGTACTATGGAATTGTGACCCCTAACATTCTAATAAAAATACAATCCAAATAAATTAATTCAAATTTCCAAATATAAAGCCCAACCATAGGGTAGTTTGGGATGTTTACTAGGCTTCCTAGTATCTTAAGTATCCCCTACTTATTTTCATTTGGCTTCGATAAGAACTCCTTAAAAAAATAAACTAATCGATTGAGAGTCCTACCTACTAAAATCTTTAGAGATAACGATCATTTACCTTAATTGAGAGTATTCTCAAGGAATCTCATTCCTTTAGATGTAATTAGCTATGGGGGCTTATCTCTATAGGGAACTTAATGAACCCAATTTAAAATAAAACCCTATTTTACTTTTCCATGTGAAGTAGGGGAAGAATCTCTGGTACATATGCAGACCCATTGTCCTTAGGAGTCCTTATTGAGGTGATTAGGTCCATTATAGGGTGGTGACTCCTATCTTTTGAGATAATACACCTCTTCTCAATGTCATACCCAATCACCCTAATAAGAACATCTACAGATCTACGTGGTGTCAAAATGCAAAGGAGTATAGTTCTATCTTCATTTTATTCTGCATAGATTGAAGATGGAAGTATATATCCTTAAAAAGTTTAATAATTTTTCACCATAATGAGCGGCTTGCCCAAAATAGGGGTTATTAGAATTGGTGGCATCATTAGGTAGTGTTTGATGTCTTCAAATGCATGTTGACACTTATCATCCCACTTAAACTTATCATCCTTTTTGATAAGTGCTAAAAATTATTTCCATTTTCCGATATGTTGGAAATGAAGCATCTTATATATGCCAACAGCCCTTGAAATGATCTGAGTTAGACTTTTAGGGGGCGACCTTTCTAATATTGCCTTGATCTTCTCCAGATCGATTTCAATTCCATGGTGTGGGATAATAAACCCAAGGAATTTCTCTGAAGCTACTCCAAATGCGCACTTCAAGGGATTCATTTTAATGTTAAATTGTCTTAACCGTTCAAAAAATACTCTCAAGATAAAGATATGGTCTTCCATTTCTTTACTTTTGACTATGAGATCATCGACATAATATTCGACTTGATGATGAATGAGTTCATCGAAGTTCTGAGTCATGGCTTGCTAATATAGCACCGACATTTTTAAGGCCGAAAGGCATGACCTTATAGCAGAAAATTCAATCGGGGTTCAAAACGTAGTGTTTCTTTTATCTTCAAGGGCCATCTTTATTTGGTTATAACCAGATAAGACATCCATATAAGAGAAGACCGTATGAGATGAGGCAACGTCCACCATTAGTTCTAGGATTGGTAATGAAAATTCATCTTTTGGATTTGCCTTATTTAGATCCTTAAAATCGAGGCATATGCGAATTTGTCCATTCTTTTTCTTAATTGGAACAACACAGGCCAACCAGGTAGGATACTTTTTCTTTTCGATAAAACCAACATCGATCAGTTTCTTGACTTCAAAAATGACCTACTATTCAATGTCTAATCGCATGAGTCTAGGAGCTTGCTTAAAAGGATTAACACTAGGCTCTATTACTAGTTTGTGGGCTGCTATATCAGGAGATAAACCTGGCATCTCTTTGTAACTCCATGCGAAGTAGTCCTTAAACTCAGTAAATAACCTAACTAAGTCATCAGTTTCAGTTTCATTTAACAAAGAACTAATGTATGTCGGACGTGGATTATCTTCAGTTCCTAAGTTGATTTCCTTGAGCTCATCGATGGTTGATATGGTCTCCTCTTTGAACTCTGGCGGTGTATCTTTGACTTCAAATTCATCTGAATCATCTAAAGTTTCTAAACATAACTCCTCATATGAGTTAACATGATTTGAAAAGAACCTATTAGATTCTAAATGATTGGTGATGACTATTGACTGGACCCACTGTACCGAATCTTAGCCCTGGTCTTGATTAAGGATGTCTACTTTGGTTGTCCATAGCCTTTCAAAGTAGTCCAACCTATATTTAGACCAAGCATGTGGGATTAATCCCTTCTTTGCTATACTAAGAATACAAGATGAATACCAATCAAAAAGTAATTTTAGTAAATCTTTATATGAATCATCCTTAAGTTCTACATCAGTTTCCTGACTTGAGCATGTTACTCTAAAAGAATCTCTGAGTCTTCCCATTTATAGATAACTTAAGGGCTTCCTTAACTACCAAACTCTCAACTTTTTATGAGGAAAGTGGAGTTAGAGCTAAGGTTCCCAACTGATGCTTGACCATTTCATATGACTATGCTTCGTTCAGTTACGTATTGCTATAGGATTCATGTATCTGCTCAAATCACCTGAAAGGATCATTACTAGAAAAGGCGGCTAGTGTGCTAACCACATAAGACTCATCCTCTAAACTAGATTCTAAGTCTATGTAGATAGTAGGTATACTCTTGGTGGCTGGGATATACCTTTTATTGGGTGGCCAATAGCGAGGCTTTCCACCTTGAGGGCTGCCTCTAAACTATCCTTTTCCTCTGCCTGGTGGAGGTTGGGTCATCCTACCCATATGTTTGAATGGAGTAACAAACTATGGGTGAAATCTAATGTCAAGCTCTATATCTTCCCTTGAGTCCATGTCTCACTCTCTTTTACTTTATTTCTCTTTCCCTTTTTTCTTTTCTTTTTCTATTTCTTTTTCTTTTTTGTTCTTTTTGTCCCTCATGGGGATTTTGAATAGATTTGCGAGAATGGACTTGTTGGTTTTGGAGAAGGAAATTGGTTGCATCCTCATATATCTCGACCTCATGGACTGTGAATGGTTTGAGATCTCCTTTGATGCAGTACTCAATCCCACCTCTCATGAACTTTATACACTAATGTAGAGATGATGGAATTGTGTTGTTTTCATATATCCATGATCTCCCAAGCAAAGCATTGAAATATGTATCCGAGTCTATGATATGATACTTGGCATCAATCTTCTAATCATCTATCTCTAGTGGCAACACTATGGAGCCTAAGGCCCTCTCTCCTTATTCATTAAATCCTCTCAACATCATCCTCTCTTTTTGGAGTTTGGAGATATCGATCCTCAAGTAGGAATGGGTTCTTAGACTCATAATATTGACTAATGCACCTTGGTCAACCATAACTCTTGATAACATGTATCTTCCAATATCCATTATGATGTAAAGCAGGCAGTTATGCTTGGGCATCCCTAAAAGTAAGTCTTCATCACTGAATGTAACTCCTAAAATGTCCTTTGAGCTATGTACCTTCTCTTCAGTAGCAGTCAGCTGAGCTAAGCATATTTCTCGATCAGAAGAACTTTGACTAGAGATTCCCTCATCTCTTTAGATAAGACAAGGGCATCATATATGCTTAACTTAGCTGACAATATTCTAAGATGTGCTAGGACATTATAATCAACTATGACTTGGTCATCCACAAGCATAACCATGGGTGGAGCATCCTGTGGAGGGGTTATCTACTCACTAGAACTAATGACTTATTTACCATTATCTTGAGGTGCCACCTTAGGAGGTAGAACTTTGCTACTGCATAGGTTGACTTCAGTGACTTCTTGAAATGATGAACTTGTGAAAAGTTCTACCTTCTCATCAGGTATACCTACAACTTCTCTTATGGGATCCTCGAAGTCAGTTGACTCCAGGTCAATCTCAAGAGGTGAACTCGATTTATTTAGAAAAGAAAAGTCTGATTTTGAATCAAAAGAGAGGGGATCAGAATGACTAGAGCTATCATTATTATTTTCTAGACTTGGAGAGTTTTCAATAGGAATAAAATCTAGAGTATCATAAGTGGACAAAATGTAAGTGAAATCTTTCATCATTGATTTCTTTTTGGGTGGAGGCATATGATAGAAGAGGAGCTAGTCGAGGAAGATTTAGTAGCTACAACTATGGATGGAGTACTGGACTCAGACGGTGGTTGCACTACTGAACTATCCCGGGCAAGTAAGGTGGATTGGTGCTACTGCTACTGGGTTGTCACCTTCTTCAAATTGTCTTTAGCAACTTGCAAACCTTCCTTGATGTTGGAGGTTTGAGCTACCACAAGCACCTATAAAGAGAGTTTCTTAATTTTAGAAATAACTTTTTTAGAGGTCCAGGATAAGGCAATATCTTAAAATTCTTTTATTTTAATAGGGTTTAAAGTATCCCAAAGAATTACTCTAATAGAACTAGATGGTTGTTCTAATTGGTACTCCTTGAGGATAACTACAGTGCTTGACTTGTAGCTATGCTCAAGTCAGTCCTTAAAAGTAATGCAATCCTCTAAGACATGACAAATCATGCAGTGGTAGGGGTAATAGTTAGGATCATTACTCTTACCCACTTCCTCCGGCCTCTTAAAATCTGCTAACTAAAAATCAGGTTTTTTTAAGAGATTCCTAAAGATTTTCCTAACTACCTCCCTCTTAAATGAATATGGCTTATTCAATCTATCAACAAGAGTAGGTGGGTAATACCTATATGGCGGTGGATAGGAGTACTGCTACTGGGTATACTGCTAAGGTGGTGGGAATGGTAGTTGTGGTGGCTGATATGATGAACGAGGTGGTGGTAGAGGAGGTGGCAAAGGAGAATGCTGAGTTTGAGGTCTCTCATACTGGACTCTGGCTGGCTGCTTCCCTCTATCCACTAACATAACTATCCCTGGCTTCTTCTCGGACACCTTCTGTGGCTTGGGCCGAGATGATTGGTCGGGAAAGGGCAACTATTTAGCTTCCTCTTGTAGGCTAGCCACCTTGTTGATTAGTTTCTCAAATATTCAGATGGTAAAGCCCTTAAGCATGAAGGTGACTGGGCCATGAATATTCTTGAGAAGAATCTTAATGGCATATTATTCGATAGTTGTAGCTCGCATTTCATGCTTAGGTTGCAACACGAGAATATAATCAATAAAAGACTCATTGGGAACTTCCTTCTCTACAACAAGGTCGCCTATAGTCACTCTTTGATGGGCTCCAACAAACCTCTTGATGTAAAGATGCTCCAACTTAGCAAAGTCCATACCAAACCATTGGACAGTTTGACATACCAATCAAATGCAACCCCTACTATGCTACTGACAAAGAGTTTGAACAAGAGTGTGTCACTGCCATCGGCATTACAATAGCCGGATCTAAAATGTGCAATATGTTGATGCAGGTTCCCATTTCCATCAATGATCTTGAAGGAAGGTGGCACAAAACCCTTGGGGTATTGAACTATATTGAATTCTTCCGGTATGGTCTACCCTTTAGAATGGATGAGCTCCCCCTGGCTTGTGTGATCGCTTCCTTCACTTATTGCTCTACCATATGCTTGATATCCTTTTCATGCATGGAGGTTCCATTTCTAACCTTCCTATGCAAGCTACCATCACCATCCTCTGTGAGAGTGCACCTTGGACGGTCTAAAGTATGCACCAACTCTGGTATGTCGGCTACCATGGGAGAAGGCTGTGAAACTAAGGTTAAAGTCTATGATGCTAAAACCATTACCCTCAACTTCTCTACTTTTTTCTCCATCTTGTCACTATGATCATCCCTCTACCTGAGCTGGTAGAGGAGGTGCTGAGCTGAGTGAGAAGTGTCACCTTCCTTGAGCATAGAACCTTCCTGGTTAAGTTGATCCCGTTGTAAGGACCTCGTGTATTGACCATATGGACTTCAACTGTATCGTCCAACATGTCATCCTCATCAAGATCAAAGTGGACCCTACCCTCCTCCTAATCTGAATGGTTACTCCCAAGAATTCACCTTTTCTCAGCAAAGTAGTCCGCTAATATGTCATCTATGACCGATCTACCATGTCCGATTGGATTGGTATGAACACCCACTAACTGCTAGCTGTAGGACTATTCTCCTTTGTCTCTATGCAATGGATGTTACCTACTATTAGGACTTCCCCACTGGGAGGATCAACTATCATGGGGGCTATGTCTATGTCCACTCCTCTCTTTCCCTCTGTCTACGATGGTGGTGATGGGATGATGATGCTCTTCAGTCGCCACTCCTTCCTGACCACAGTTGAGGTAGAGGGTCGAGTAGGGAAGCTTGATCTCACCTCAACAGGTGGAGTGGATGGAGCGGGATCCTTGGGCCATAGCCGAATCACCAGTAGGGATGGGCTTTCCTCGAATGGGGGCTTTTGAAACTTGGTGGGAGTAGTGAATGCTGTAAGCTGAATGGGCGATGGTGGATGGCTAGGGGAGTGGTGTGATGGCATCATCGACTGCCTCTCAACAAGAGATCTCCTCCTACATCAGACTGCATCAGTAAGAATAATATTATTTGAATAATCAGCCCTGATCGGGCGACGATAAGTGAAATCCATCAATGTGGAGGCTGTCGACTGCCTAGCATACCTCTATCGCTCTATCTTGCCCTCCTATGTAGATACTTGAGCCTCCATGTCTCTCTCTCTCTCTCTCTCTCTCTCTCAATGGATCTGGCCCCTAACGCTCCTAGGGATCATGAATCTCAAATTGAATAAAGTACCAGACTAGTGTCTGTAAGCTCTACCAACCTAATGTAGAACAATGCTAAGTCCGGAATAGGGCCTCCTATGCTCCCTAGCTGGTGTCTCAAAGTATGCAAGTGGTGGAGGCAATGCGGTGATCCGCCTATATTCTCCCTCTCCATCTTAGGCGAGAGGAGGTGAAACCTACTACCACTCAAAAGTGGAGAGGTATCATGGGAGAACCCTCCTTAGCTATATGGGAAGCAGCATCGAGCTCCCTGGCTGCTCGCTCGTGATCCTGCTTGACCTTCTTATTTTTGTTGTGGCATTGGGTGCGAGTGAGCAAAGCAGAGCGACTGGAACCTACCTCGAAGGTAGGGGAAACTATCTCATAAGCCAAGATAACCTTCCACTTTGAGGTGACCAAAGAGGAGGTAGCAGCTCTCACTGGAGCTATGGCAGGGGCAACTGACTGAACCCATGCTGAAGTAGATGTTACTGACACTTACACTGAATGGGGTGTGGGAGCCACTGCAACCTTCTTCTTCAATGAGGGGAACTCAGAGTCAGACGGCATGTCAAAGCAGATAAGTGGCATCTATCCCGCCACCTCCTCCCTGCTAACAGTTATGAGGGTTGTCCCCTCACAAGTAATCCGAACCGCCTGAAAGCCATGGCCATTGTAGATTAGATGTGTGGTGTTAGTCGTGGTGAGATTGGCCTAATCCAAGCCCAGATCTACACCAGAGGGGAAAGAGAAAATAAACTTACTAGGGGATGAGGCTCTATTGAGTTGAATACAAGCCAATTTCCTTTGGTTTGCTCGGTGGATCAAGTTCCATCTTAGGAAATGACTTGGGTGGCTTCGATAACATGAGTGGAAGGTGTGTGTAAGAGGAATTGAAGTTTGGTTGTAAAATGAGAGAGCTTGAATAAGGATTGGAGTACCCTATTTCAATGGGAAGGAGCAATGCTGAGAGAGGGAAGCTTAGGATTGCTCTAGGAATTACAAGGAGGCTCGAAATTGTGTTATAAGCTCTTCCAAAAATTATTGATGTGTTTCCCATTTGAATTGAGGGGTATACCCCTCAGTTTATTGAGGTGGATGGACGGGATGGCTTCCTCTTTTTCGGCTATTCAGTCACCATCAGAGTGCTGGAGGGTCTCAATCGAGCCCATGTGACTCGTATGGAATGGGAGAAGCCATGGCAGGAGGCTCAAGCTGAATATGAGCTGATTGGGTTTCCTTGGTCCCTTCGGGTGTTCGGCTTGAACGATAGGTGAGTTGGCTCAGCTCACTTTGGTCCATGGCAAGTCTTACTCCCTCTAGGGTGGGCTAGGAGGCTTAGGAATCCCTCATTTGGAAGTTTGATGGCCGCCAAGGTGAAAGGAAGAGTGGACTATGCCATTTTTTGCAAAATCTCACATGAGGGAGAGGATCCATGGAGGATTTGCATTGGACTTAGCTCCAAATGAGTTTAGGTCTTGTTTGGTCAGCCTCCAATGGGTCATGGGTTTCGGCTTCATTTGGTCAAAGGGTTTACATTGGGTTATGTTGGGTTGGGTTGACCAATTGGTTAAATTGGGTCAAACCAAGGCTTGGGTTAGGTTTAAATAATGATTTGAAGAGTTTTAGTTCAAGTGGTTTCAATCAATTTGGCCTAAGTTTTATTTTGGCTCACTTGGATTCAGATATATTGAATGGGATAAGTTGCCCAATTTGACCAAATTGGCCAAATTAGGTTGGGTTAGGTGTTGGTTCATGTTCAATTATTCAATTGAAAAATGATTGTAGGTTTTGGTTTGAATCAATTTGGATTTAATTTGAATTTTGGCCAATTTAACCCTTTAGGTCAATTTGGGCTAGGTTGGGTCAAGTTGACCAATTGGTCAATTTGAGCTCAATTTTAGCTTTGGTCAAGTTTAATAATTAATTTAGAATAAACTTGAACCATTGGTTGCTATAAATTTGGGTTATATTATGATTTGACCTATTTTGTCCTTTTAGGCCAATTTGAGTCAACTTGAGTTGAATGGCCAATTGGATATGGTTTGGCTTAATTGAGGGTTATGTCATGTTCAATCATTGATCATGGGTTGGTGTGAATCAATATTTTCAATCAATTTGATGTATGGTGGGTTTTGGCTAGTTTAGGTTTCATTTGGGCTAAAGGTTGACTTAGTCAAAGAACCAAGTTGACTTGGTTTGACCCAATTCAAGGTAGTTGATCATCTTGGGTGATTGTTGATCATGATATGAGGCTTGGATGGGCTTGGTTCAATCCAATTTGGGTTGGATTAGAACTTGGCTCAAAAGGTATTTTAGGCCACTTTGGGTCAAGTGGACATAAATGGATCAATTAGATTTGGTTTTGGCTTGATTCAAGTTTAGTTGAACTTATATATGAACCTAGGATTGAAATATAAATTCAACTGCAATCAATTTCGAATGCAATAGATTTTGGCTCTTTTGAAGTTTTCAAGTCAAAGGGCTAACTTGGGCTTGACTTGAGTTTAGTTTGGTAATTGTAGGTTTTATTTATATTTGGATAGGTGATTGAAGGAATGATTCATTCAAGAGAAAATCTATTAGTCTTAGCTTGAATTGGATAGGATTTGGCAAAGTCAAAGGAAATGGCTTAAAAGGCTTGAATTGGGTTATGGTTTAAATTTTAGAGTTTTTTTTTGGCTATTTAGATTTATATTTCATTTATATTTGGGAATATAAATGAAGATATAAATGATTCATGAGAAAATCACTTGAGTTTGGGGTGATTTGGAAGCAAGTTTGACCAAACTTAAGGATGTAGGTCAAAAAGGGCTAAGGAAGACATCAATTTAGTTTGATTTATTTTTGGTCATTGGAAGGTGGGTTTCATTTATATTTATGAATATAAATGAAAGATTAATTAATTTATAAAGAAATCAATTAAATTTGGGTTGATTTGGGTTAATATTTTATTAAGCTTATGGAGGTAGGTCCATATGGCTTAAGAAGGGATTTAGCTTGGTTTGATTTAGTTTGATTTGGTTTTGGTAATTTAAGTATGGATTTTATTTATATTTGTGAATATAAATGATAGAATAATTGATTTATAAAGAAATCAATCAATTTTGGGATAACTTAGGTAGAGATTTGGCTAAGTTTATGAGAATGGGTTATATGGCTTAGGAAGGAATTTTGGAACTTAGATTTGATTTTGGGATTGAATCATTTGGAATTGGTTTGGATTTGATAAATGATTGAGATTTTGAATTGATATTTGAGAAAATCAATTAAAGTGGGATTGATTTGAATTTGGTTAAGGCTAAGTCCATAAGATAAAATAAAAGGGCTTAAAAAGGATTTTGAATTCAATTATAAGGTTTTATGGAAAATTTTGAGATTAAATTTGATCATGAGATTGATTATGAGTCTTAGAAATTTTGTTTGGATTTGGTATGAATTTAAGGCTTGGTTTGAGAAGGAAAGCATGGATTTGCTTTAGGCTATAAGGTAGGCCAGTCTTCTTAAGTCTTTAAGGCACAACATATTCTTATGGCTAACCCTTCTAAGTCTCTAGGCTTAGGTTAAGTTTTCACCTGATCACTAGAAGTGTCTTAAGGCTATGGAGTTCTTAGTGTCTATAAGACTACTATATCTAGGATGAGAAAGTTGAGAACTCACTCCAAAAGTGAGGTCAACATGTCAAGTACTGTCGCACACTTTAAAAAATAAAAGAAGTTGGGTAGCTGAGCTTTACCCTTATACAACCCAGATTATAAAAGAATATAACAATTATAATAAAATAAATGCTATGGGTGGCGGGGGGATCTTCATTCTTCATCTTTCTTTCCTCCTTTTGATTTGGTTTCACTATAAACTTCATAGGGCCTCCCAGGCTTTTGCCTTCTAGCCACTGCTCATCCTAAACCCCATAACATTAATCATATTTCCTATTACAAAGTTACATATTTATATAAAATAAAATATAACTATACCTACAAAATAGATGTTAACCAAACAAATATTTAAACAAGTAGTTTATATTCCATAAATTTGGACTTAGCACCTTGCACATTGGTAACCAAGCCCACCTATCCTAATATAGATTATGCAAATGGGCATAAGCAACTTGCAAACAAAAATATTTATATTTATTTATTATTCCCCTTTAGAATAATCCTTTATAGAAAACATCATTAGGCTATGAACGGCCTAGCATCTAGTCTATGCATAAACAATCCTAACATCCACTCTAAAATATTACATCACAAAACAAAATACAATATCACAACATACATCATCCTAACTTAGAGCTAGAAGTGGTGACTTAGTATTCTAATGTGTGTGCTAAGGTTTTGTGTGGTATGTATTAACTAGGCTTTAGTTATATGATTGTCTAAAGTTTTTAAATATTTAAGTTACACATGAGGGGAGGTTTCACTTCAAGTTATTAAAAGGATAAGTATATTTTAATTTATATTTTTTGTTGTTTCACTTGATATTTACTTAACATCTAATTATTGTAAAGAGGGGAAATAGGTTTGACCCTCTTTATCCCTTTCATAAGTTATTTTCTAAAGGGGCATGTTGTTATGATTTTGACTTATTTTAGTGAATAATTTATTAGACATTTTATTAATTCTAAATTGTGGGCTAATCTTAAAGAATCTTATTCAACATGAAAGGCATCTTAAATTTATGAGAGTGAATTACTATCATATGAATAATATTACATCATTCCTTTTCATCATTAATATTATGCATATGATATTGAGTTTAACATACCTACACATGCAATATTCATATGTGTATTTTTGGCACACTTGAATGATTGTAAATACATTTTTTTGGTAAAAAAGAGAGATTTTATTCTTTAGCAAAGTATACATATACATGTATTAGAGATTTAAGCAAGTATGTGTCGTTGTTAAACCAGGAAAATGAGATAATCTAAGACCTCCTTGGGGCTAGTTAAAGCCTCATATTCCTGCGATTTCCATACTATATACTTTCTATCTTAAATACATAGAAATGTATACACTAACATAGGGATGAAAATCATGCAAAAGATTGTATATTAACAAATTATTTACTCATGTAAAGTAAAGCTCTATCCAAATTCTAGTACATATTCACATATGAATGAAATTAAATAAGTACATGCCATTGTTAAACCAATGAAGTGAGGTAATCTATGACCTCTGTGGGCCTATTTAAAGCCTCATATTCCCTGAATGTCCATACTATATAATTACTAATATTCAAACACATGTAAACATACACATGAATCATGAAAATAGAACAATCCTTTAACATGTTTAAACTATATGTGAATGCAAATCACATAAAATATTCATAACCAATCAACTTAAATTTTCATCATTAGTTTATAATTTTTGAAAGTAAGTTGAGATTTATTAGTGATAATATCCATGCCATATAATTGAATTAAGTTAACACATGCAACTTATATATACATAACTATATTCATTTGATTCTTTTATTTGAAAACATTAATACATTATACAAATGGCATTCGAATTTATGATGATTGAAAAAGGAATGACTAAACATTTCCACATAATACATTCAATCACATTAATCCCTAAGGAAAATCAAGTCAATAAATATTCTTTATGATTAACCAAAATTATTATGAAGTTTAGTTTTTGTGTTTGAATTATTAAAACCTAAAGAGAAGAAAGACATTTATTGTTTTGTCCCATCCCATGTTAGTGAATTATTATGTTTAGAAGAATAATTAAGTAAATTTTATGGATTGATTAAGTTTAAATCATTAAGCAATCAATTTAATTACCCTTCCCCAAGCCTCTTTAATTTAATTAACTACTTAATCATGAGCCTCCAATGATATGCTAATGTAAAATTAAAATTTGCAATGCACTTATTGGGACCTTATGCAAATTAGGATCATGCTTAAGAGCTAATTAGATTAAGAGGAAAACTATGTGAAGTACTTTTATGGTTTTCCCACACCCATGGGTTAACCATAGCTTCTTTAAAGATATTTATGTTATTAAACACATAAAGAGAACCCATGAATTGAATTTAAATTATCTGAAGAAAATTTGATTTGATTTCTCCATTAATTTACCTAATTAAGCTTTAATTAACATATGCATTAGTTAACCCTCTTATGGAAATGTACTTAGGAAAATAACTAAGAAAGATGTCATAATTATTTTTCTTCATCATTTCCACTGATTATAGTGATTAAACATTATTAATCATCTAATTTTCACTATCTAGCATTTTTAATAATTATTAAGTTGGATAATTAGGATTAAAATTTCAAATTCTTTAAATTACACGGCCAATAAATTTTAGAAAAATTATGGGAGGTAGAAGACATCCCATGGAACTAATCCACCCAATTTGGGATCAATTGGCTAAATAATTAAGCTTTAATTTGGGTAATTAGCCTTAACTTCAATTCTTAATTAAGCACTATTAATTAACAAAACATTAGGGATTTTATTTTTATTAAATTTTCTTATGTTTTCCCTTTCCAAAATGGGTCTATTTGTATTTTGTGGATTTTTTATAATTAGTTATGAATTTTTAAAATTTTGGCTATTTAATGACATTTTTAACACTTAGTTAACCTCCTAAACCGTCGGCGCCATGCGGAAGCTGACGTGGCAGTGCTTTCCACATGGTGCCATGGGATAGGTTATTTAAAACGTTCGACGCAGCAGCTGACTTAGCGGCAGTGGACGCAGTTTCATCTCTATCGTACAATCTAGGATCAAATAGTGGAGATTAATCTCATGGTTTCTAATATATTAAAATGAATAATCTAGCAGATTAAATTACATCCATCCATTCTAATCACGTGAAACAAACTACTAATAATTCGTCATCCACTGAGTGCTAGAAGAAGGACACCGTCCACCTTTCTCCACTTAATCTAAGCTCGTCAAAGCTCATAGGATGACAAGATTGACTCCAAAATGTGTGCAGAGAAGATCTAAGAATATCTTATGGCAAAAATTGCATAAAATCACATTTCGCTTCACAAAAGAGCAACACCTAGAGAAAATCTATGATTTCTCAGATTTTTATCTTCCTGGAGCTAGAGACCAGTAGTCCATCGACTGAGGTAGCTTCATCTTGAAGAGATGAAGCTCTATTGAGAAGATCTTGAGCTGCCTCCCCATCAATTCCTCTGTGGACCAAGCACCACCGCAAAGCTCACCGGAGTTGGTCTTGGAGTTCTTTTGGTGATCAAATCGATCAGGAATCAATTCATTTTGACTCACCGGTGTGAGGGGAAGGTGTGGGAAGACTTATTTAAGTTTGGTGGAGTTTTGGTGAGGTTGGATGAACGGAACTCTCAGTTTCGATCAGTGGTTGGTCTCGTCGATGATGAAGAGCACTAGGGATTTAGGGAAAGGTCTAGGACTACTCAGAATACTCTAAGGAAGCTCCTTGTGAAGTTCAAATGGATGGGATGGAGTATACTCTCCCAAGTAAAGCGAGCTGAGCTTTAGCTGTCCCAGGTAAGTGGTCGGAGGTGGCAGTGGACTACTAAGGTGAAGGTGTTTAAGAGGTTGACATATTGACATGGGCTAGCATGGGGTGGGCCTCCTCCTCCAAGTAAACCAATGGAGAGTCAAGGGTGAGTTCACCATCTCATGGCCAAAGGCTGAACCCAACAGCCTTGTGTTAGCTTGGGTCAGTGGTCCGCATGTCCAAGAATCAACAAAGGTGGCTGCCAAGGCTTAGGGAATGGGAGAACTTCTCCAAATGGGGATTTTGTCCCATTTGGGTGGCTTGGTTCAATGGTTTTGACCCAAACCCGGTTCACCATGGGTTGGGTCCACTTGGGTTTACCCATGATGACCCAAGGATGAGTCATACCAAGTTTGGTTTGTTTGATCTTGATTTAATATGGTTTGGCTCAATTTGACCCATACTGGTCAAATGTGGTTCAATTGGGCTAGGTTGACCAATTGATTAAATTGGGTCAAACCAAGGGTTTGGGTATGTTTAAATGATCATTCATAATGTATTGGTGCAATTGATTTGGTTTAATTTAAAGTGGATTTGATTTTGGCTCATATGGCTTCATTTAGGTCAAATAGGCTAAGTTCAACAATATGGTAAAATTGGCCAAATTGTTTTGAGTGGAGGGTTGGTTTAGGTTTAATTTATTATTTGATAATGATTGTAGGTGTTAGTTTGAATCAATTTGGATTTGGGGAAGGATTTGGTTCAATTGCACCCTTTAGGTCAATTTGGGCTAAAGGGGTCAATTGGGTTAAGTTGACCTAATTGGGTTCAATTGAATGTTGAATCATGTTCAAAAATTAATTTATGATTGATTAGAGGCATTAGTTTCAATCAATTGGGTGGCCCTTTAGGTCAAATTGGGTCAAATTGAGTTAAGAGACCAAATTTGCTTAGTTTGGTTCAATTCGTGGTTGAGTTATGTTTAATACTCAATTTATGATTGATGAGAGTCGATTGCAAACAAATGGAGTTGGAATGAGATTTAGTTCATTTTGGTCCATATGGGTTAATTGGGTCAACTTAGATCAAGTGATCAAATTGGTTTGGTTTGATCCAATTGATTACAATTTGGTAATCAAGGATGATCAACAATCATTATAGAGGAGATTGAATGGGTTGATTCAATCCATTTTGAGTTGAATTAAAGTTTGAGTCAATTTGATCATTTAGGCCAGTTTGGTCTAGTGGACCAATTGGGTTGATTGGGTTGAATTGGATTGAATTAGATGTTGTGAAGAATTCAATAATGAATTTAAGGTTGATTGGTGGATTTGATTGCAATTGATTTGGGTTTGATTTTTTCTCATTTGGACCTTTTGGGTCAAATGGGCTAACATGAGTTGATTGGATTCTTTTGGTACAATTGGTTTGATTACAAGTATTGGGAGAGTTTCAAAAGATCTATTTAATGGTTGGAGTACTTTTGTGAAAATAAATTAGTATGGTTTACTTGAATGGGTTTTGGGTTGGATTCATAGGATCATGGTGAAATTAACTTAGGTTAGGGCTTAAGACAATTTGGCTTGGAGCTTAGATCGGAAACAAAATCCAATTGAGGTTGGTTGTATATGAGTGGACAAGCATGGGTTTTGGTTTAGGTTATAGGATAAGTAAGTCCTATTTATCCTAAGGTAGCTTTAGGGTATGCTTTCCTAAGTCTCTAGGCTTGGGTTTAGTATTTCCTTAATCACTAGAAGTGTCCTATGACTAGAGAAATCCATGTGCTTAGAAGATTCCTAAGTCTAAGATGAGGAAGGTGAATCCTCACTCTAAAAGTGAGGTCAACATTACCTTTTTAAGCATAGGAAAGTATTAGATGAGTAACTATCTAATTTTAAATATTTGATATTTAAATGCACAAGAATTGAGTTGTATGTATGCAAAATCTCCCAAAGAAGTTTTATTTCCCCTTTTTTTTCACTTAGACCATAAGTAGAACCATACACATATAATACTAAAAATAGGATTACAAGAAATTAAGTTACTAGCACAAATTGTGATTGATCAGAACCTGGACAACAAAGCATATTTGTTGTTGAAATTTATTTTTTTAAATATTTAATAATTATTTTGAGTATTTCTAAAAATAATATAATTTACTTTCAAAATAAAAATAAAAAATATTTAAAAAAATAATTAAATAAATATATTTTAAAAAAATATAAAATTAATAATAAAAATATATAAAAAAAATTAATTCCAAATAACCCCTAAATTAATATTCTTAATACCCGCCTTCAAGATAGAAAGTATATATTCTTGATGGGCAACTTAGATAATGATGAAGTTGATGCACTGTGAGATAAAGGCTTGATGAACATATTTGCCAACTCTAAAGAAGATTGTATTGGCATAAGTTTAATAAAGCTACCAAAAACTTACTATTGAACAAAATGATAATCGATTTGAATGTGTTTGATCCTTTCATGAAAAATAGGATTGGTAACATATGGATGACTACTTGTTTATCACAAAATATGAGCATAAGAGCCTGCAAAATAACATGAACAAAAATGTAGTTATTGATTAAGTAAAATAAATTCACAAATAGTTATAGCTGAGCCATGATACTCAGCTTCTGTTGATGATCTTGACATTGTAGTTTGCTTCTTCGACTTCCAAGAGATTAATGAATCTTCTAGAAAAAAACAATAGTCAATAATAGATTTCCTTGTATCCAAATAAAAATAAAATGCCTTTAATTGTAAAGAATAAGATCTAGAGAAAAATGTACCTTGCTCAGGAGTGGATTCACTATAAGAAAACTGATCATTTTTGATAGATTCTTCCATAAAAAATCACCCATTTTTAGTCAGAAATACAAGTTTACTATAGACTTATTCCCGTCGGCAAAACTTCGGTTGGAAATACATTGAAATGAACTAAAAATTTTGATGGCCCATATTTGCCGAAAAAAAACCTTTGTCGGGATTTTACCTGACAACTTTTATAAAGCTTAGCGACGAAAAATCTGTCAAAAACTTGTACACAATTAAAAATAATGAAATGAGCTTCACATATTTTTCTAATTTACTCCTATAAAAAACTATATAATAGCTACATAATTACAACTAACTCTAATATGATCACTACAACTCCACTAGAAGTTCATACTAACAAAAAGAAAATAGTTATAATCAAAATTTTCATTATAGAAGTTATAGAAAATTAACATTACAACAAATTATTTAATAACAGAAGCTAAACATAATAAATGACACGATACAAACATAATATTAAAAATCCAAAAAAAAAAGAACAAACATAAAACTAGTCATCATCAGTTTCATCATCGTCATCGTCCTCCTCCTCCACTAGTGGCTCTTTCCCCTTATTTATGTCTTTGCATCTTCTCCATTTTTGCTTCCTAGCCACTCAGTTTACATCTGGGCAATCATATAAGCCTCAATATCCTTAGTCATTGTATCAACACACCTTCTATCCATCTCGTTGATCGAATCAGTGCTTGTTCTAGAGAACGAATTGTGTGCATCATAAGTCAATCCCTACAAACTTATGTTGTATATTCTTCCTTCTCTTCTAACCTTTAATAACTTTCTTCAGATGTCAAACTCTTACTACTTAGATTGTCTACTTGAACTACTTACACCAGTAAAGCTTTGACTATACACCTTATTTAGCCTCATGTAATCATTCTACAAAAAATTATGACATTATTTAAACAAAATATATTTTCAACATAATTATAATCCAAAAATAATAATTTTATTTATGTAAGTTGTTTAAGATTGGACATCGATCCACCATTTGTCCACCTAGTGTTGATGTGTTTTAATATATAACTCTACTATTGTGGGCTCCTTTCTAAGAACTTGTTTTTGTATACATACCAATAAAATTAATAAAAGGTGCTTATACCTTCAATTACTAGAAGTAATCAATAACTTATCAATCTTCTCTTATACTCAATGTGAAGAACTGAGCCTCAAGTATATAGAGAGTTGTCCATGTCCCTATAAGTAGATGCTCATATTCTCTTTTACGAACATAATCTAGAGATACCTATGCTCTACAAAGGTCATCCCAAATATCCTTTCCAATTTAAAGATGTCTGTCAAAACTTGCATATTTTTGTGAACATATCACATAAATGAGCAATTTCTCTTGACTAAATTTTTTTTCTAATGTTCTGGTTATGCTCTAGTAGCCCCCAAATTTTTTTCTATTACATAAAGCACATTAATGATAATCAGTAGATATTTATCATAATATATTGCATTGGATATCTGTAAAGAACTAAGATATTATCTTAAATTCTTTGAACCACATGTTGTGCACTTCAATTGGTGCCTTCTTTTATAGTACATAAAAAGCATCAAATTTACTCTTTATTATATCTCTTATTTTATGCATTACTTGTCTTGATGGAATGAACTTGAAAAAGAAAAGTTAAGATTTGTACCACAAAATTTTAAATACTAAAGTTATAAAATAAAGTTACGTGTCGCTCTCTAGCTCAATAAATGTGCATGGCATAAGTGGCTTAACTTTACCGTGCTCACTAGGTGTTGATGGATCGATCTAGTGAGATGGTGGTTGGTGATAACTGAGCTCCCTATGGTTTGTGTAGACTTAAATCAGGCAAAATGACATAGTTTCAACAAGCTTTGAAGAGTGATAGACATGTGTACATGTAAGTCCAATAGTTCGATGTAGCAAGATTGAAATAGAGATTGTGGTGGTGATAATAGTCGCAGCCTGAACACTAGGCTAGGAAATAGTTTTTTTTTTTCCTTCTAAAGATTCTCATGATCAACCTATGAGTGACATTGTCACCACCACTTGATTCCATCCACAATAAAGAAAAAATTATACACAATTAGATTACCAAGAAATTGTAAAGAGTGGTATTAAACTAAAAGATAATAGTGCATGAATAATAGAGTCTTAAAAAGTAAAAAACACAATGTATACAAGAAACATAAATAAGATAGTGCATAAATACAATATAAAAAAGTAAGTACATCCTAGGTATTAAGCAAAGAAGATATACTATAAAGTTTTACTACTTCTAAGAAGAAAATAAAAAAATTTCTTGCCTTAATGTGCATCTTATATTGTTTCCCTCGATGAATCATTAAAGGCTAATTTTATGGTGTTATGATCCTCATCATCCTCACTGTGGTCATTACCAAAACTGAATATCTTCCTCAAAATCACCATTAGCATCTTCTATGCTTATTATTGGCTCAAAACCATTACCTAAAAATTCTAAAATCCATCATTTCCTTTTTCTAAATGAGTAAGATCAATAATGTTTTGAATTTTAAGGCTTGATTTTAATAACTACTACCCAATCTAATTTTTTTTATTCATCAAGGATATTTAAGGTAATTCTTCTGAGTGGCTTGATGCGTAATGATAAAATGATCAAATTTAGTATATCTTTGGCTCAACATCACTTGAGTGATACAATGTAACTTATGTGTCATAGTTCCTTTATTAAGAATATGATTAAACTAATCATAACTGAATAAATAATAGTTCTTGAATTGGATCCATGATACTATAATTGCATAATCTCTTGTAAAACATTATAATAATCTATCTCATCAATTGAATGTGTATTACCTTTGATGCATACACCTGAGTTATGTGTTTTTCTTCATTTTGACCAAGAACTAATATGAAATCTATAGCCACTCATATCATAAATTAGCTATGTATTCATAACTCACATAAGTTTCCAAGCTAGGTCATGAAGGTCTTGGTTATTCACTCAATTTCTCTAATCATGAATCTATTAAGTAGAGCTACATAAAAAAGTGCAACAATTAATTAAAAAAATTAGCAGGTAATTAAGATTGCTTATATGTAATCTAAATCATGTATGGAATTCATCTTCAACCTTCTTATTAATAACTATCAAGTATTAGAAGTTCATGAATAACCTGAACTCAAAATTAAAATTAACATGATCAGATAAACATCATACCTAAGCTACAACCAAAAAATAAATATTATTACATTGACAGTCTTATATTAGAAAATGTTGAACTTCATCATAGTTGATAAGAATGTTGATTGTCATTATCCTGAGCTATTTGTTATTCAAATATTTTAAATTATTTATACCAAATAGTTTTTCAGAATGTTAGAAAATGAAGCACATTTTGTAAAGCTCCAAAACCTTCAGATGTCCTTCTATGCATGTAGCTTAAAATAGCATGAGCAAATATTTGTAGTCTCTTAATACAAATCAGCTTCACATATTGAGCCTTTAAAAAATGCTTTATTCTTGATAGTTCTCTTGAATTTATTCAAGAATATATAATAGTTTAAAAAATAAGGGTACATCCAATGACACTAAAACCTCAAACTCTAGCTTCATGTGTAAATATCTTGATAGCTCCTCTATTTTGTAAGAAAAAACATCGGGGCATATCCTATCAAACTTACATTTTATGAGTAAAAATATTAGTTTCAAGTTTCTTTAGAGCATCCTTATTTAATGGAGTTGTACACAATTCCTTAAAGAATAAACTAAGCTCGATCAAAGGATTTAGTATTTGATCAAATAAAGTACTAACCAATAATAAACAATACTAAATAATGTGGTAATTATGGATCTTTATTCCAAATATTTTTTTCACTCCTCAAATTAATGCATCGACTCAAATTAGATCTATATTTGTATGGTAAATTGAATGGCTATGCTCACTCACAAACTGTTCTCTCTGATCTAACGTGAGATAGTACTTAGCTTTAAGTTTCAAAAGTTTACCATGTGCACTCTTTTTTTAGCTTTAACTCCCTTCTCCTATAAAATTCTTTTAAGTCTAATCTAGATTTAACATTTTCTTTACTTTTTCTCTTAAGATCCATCACTTTGCTGAATATATTATCAAATAATTTTTTTTAAATGCATCACATCAAAATTATGCTTAATCAGATTAAACTTCTTATAAGGTACATCTCAAAAAATACTTTTTTTTAATCTAATTGTGATCTACATCATAACTTGAAAGATGGTTGTTAGATATCATTAGATAATCAATTATAGGTAGAATTGAACTAACAATTTATTATAAGCCATCCCCACTTAATTTTGGTGAAGGCTTAGACTTTTCAACTCAACTTTTTATGAATGCAACATTGTTTTTCTAAATGAGTGCTCGATAGGTAGGAACATATGATGACAATTAAATAAAAGAAATTTCATCCAATTTTAAGAGTAAACATCTTTGATAAATTCATTCAGTATGAATAGAACAACTTCCTAGTAGTGTTCTACTCTAATAATATTCCATACAAAAGAAAGTCATTGATATTCCATATAAGCACTACATTCATCTAAAAGTGTTGCTTTGCAGCTATATCATATATCAGTAAACTATTGTCCCATAAGATTTTTAAGTTATCAAAAAATGACTATAAGAAGACATCAAATTTTGCTTTAGGGTTATGTAGCCTAGGTATAATTAAAATGAGGAACATAAAAGGTGTGGTCATGTACATCTCTAAAGGTAGATTGTATTGTGTAACTATCACAGACCAACATGAATAATGTAACGTAGACTGACCATATGGTGTGAAACTATAAGCACATAGATCAAGTTTGACGTTGCATGGTTCAACTATAAAATTAAGATAAGTATAATTTAAATGCTTCCACCCTTCTCCATCTGAAGGATGGCTAAAAAAATTTGATTTGCTTGATCTCTCACGGTGTCATCACATATGCTTATTTGAACGCATAAATATGTATAATCTCTAACGACGTGGAGAAAGCAGCAAATAGAATAATCGCTTGTAGGGAATATCCTTCTATTTGCATTATTTTTAATCTATGGCTTGAATCTAGATGCTTCATAAAATTTGCATTCAATATCCATTGTGTTATACTTGTAATACAACATACAATCGTTAACACAATACTCCATCTTTTCTGAGATCAAACTTAACTTTGATACTAGTTTTTTTGTTATATATAGGTTCTCTAGAATTAAGATTTCCTATGAGTTGGTTCTATGTAGTTATGTGGCATATTTTATTCAATTCCAATGCTTAGCATTTTATAGCCACAAATAGTTCTTAGTAGTTCGTGCAACCTTCACGAAGTGGTTGTTGTGCTACATTTATTAGAGTGTAGAACTTTTGAGCTGCTTTATTATATAATTTCTCTTCGCTTACTACCACAAATTCAAGTTTTGTAGCATCAAAGACTATTTTTTTATAATTTCATCTAGAACCATGTTTAGCTGAAGACTATGCATAATTATTAAAGTGTTAACATCAGCATCAATATGTGGCTCATACTGATTATGTGAAGTCTATAACCAATAATTTGATTGGAAACTCTTATGATACAAGTCTAATATGACTTCATCTAATGTTAAGAAGATTTGACTCTCATGCCTAGAATATATACATCAAAATTTTCTTTTTGAAAGATAAATAAAAATTTGAGATTATATGTGCATAAAGTGCTCAACACTATTAATAAATTTGTCAATTAATCACTTGCTACTTAGATGCAACCCATTGTACATCCATGATCATTTATTGTGAATATTCATATGCTATATAAATTAAGAAGTGTGAGGACTAGATTCATATTCTATATAAATTATAGAATTAATATTAAGTATATAACTAAATACTAATATGGCATAAGTGCCTAAGTGTCCAATTATATATCTTGTAAACATTTAATGTAACGTATTAAGATTACAACTAGCTACTATATAAAGATCAAATCTTTTAACGATAAGGCTGTAATTAATTATTCAAAGCTCTTAAATTACTTGGGATTCTTAATTAGTCTACACCAATCAATCTAACTTAAGGTTGGTCGACGAGATCGAGGGACAATTGGACGGGAAGGCTCAGGCAAAGAGAGTGAATGACATGCATCATGAGAAGAAGACGGTTGGTCGGCAAGTGTAAGTTACATGATTTTAATACTAAATAAGGGAGATATAATTGTAATATTGCGATGATCGGTGTAGTCGTAATTTCAAAAAGTTATAATTTTGATATTTTTCACATCTTCTAAGAAATAATATCTAATTTATATATATCAAAAATTGGGAAACATATTATAAGTGATTAAGCACCATAAATATATTGCAAAATGCATATCCCAAAAATACTAAACTAAAATTTCAATAAAAATGTAAACCATACTATAAATGATCGTAGATCTAACACCGAATATGCAAGTTAGTGTAAGATATAAGAGTTTTAAATAAATTTGAATAATATCTAAGCTACAAATTGAAAAAAAAATAAAAATTTTTAAATCAACATTTCATAAGAATAAACAGATGAAATCACAAATAAATAAATATACAAAAAAGAAAAACTAGTTTACCTTTGACTCTATGAAACAATTGGACAAAAAACATGCATTTTGAAAGAAATTTGGCATGCCCTAGCCCTCTTTCTATTGTCATCCATGAGGAAGCTGAGAGAAAGAAAATGGAGAGATGGGGGGCTTGATTTCGTTGGCCCTTCTTTATTAATAGTTTCCGTGGATTTTCCACCAAAAATTTTTTCCTGAACTTTTCTGCCATATTGTTAAGTTGTTGATGACTTTTTTTTTTGCAGAAACTTTGGTGAAAAATTTTTGTGATGAAAAATTCATAAAAAAATTCTATCATTTATTTTCCAATGATTAATCCTTCAAAAATTCTGATGGTGATAGTTGTTATTTCTACACTGATTTTAGGTGGCATAGAAGATGTGGAGCAGCTTCCATATGAGTTGTTCTCAATTGTGCAATATATTGACTAACTTACGTACAACATATGTACTATCGAGACAAGGCAATGTGAGGTATAACAATCTGCCAACAAGACATCTATATTATTAATCTCAATGTTTATTACATAAGTTGAGTCAGGCTCATAAATCAAATTCGATAACTCGATCTGATAAGCAAATCATTTAAAATGTGTTGGGCATCAATTAGTTGAAATGACCTTGATCAACAAAGCGGATTCTCCATCCGTTGAATGTCGAGTTGATCGAATATACTCGTATTATACTCGATCGACGGTCGAGCGATGAAGAAGAGGAAATCCGTCGATACTGCATATGCTCAATCGAAGATCTTTCAAACTTGCTTGAAATTGTGATCGTTAGCGTCAAAATGTTGAAAACCTATCAAATGAGACGTAATTAATTAGGATGACCTCGAATATTAGTGAAACCGATATCAAATTGGCTGTGATGAACACTATTATGTGGGTTTGATTACGGCAAGATTCACAAAAATTTTGATATGATATTGTGAAAATGAGACAACCAATTTAATTAAATACAGTTCAATTTAATTTTAATAAAATTATAATATGATTAAATCAGAATTTTTATATGAATAGGGATTATTAATCAGATTATACACTTTCCCTAAATACTCTATAACGACGTTCGAAATTGCACTCCAATTTTAAATATCTCACCTAAACTCTAGAGGAAATAAACTAATAGACAATTAGGGCGCCTTAATCCCACTCATAATGAAATTTCTCATTTTTGAATATGAAAAAAAGAAAAGAAAGGAGCGCTGGTTGCCCTCTCTCGGGCACTTTTCATGGCCTCGACTCCCATTCCCAGCAGCAACTTTCCTGATTCGCCTTCCTTTCCTTCTCTCTTGGCAATCTTCGTCGACATTTCTCTTTCCCAAAATTCAGTCGATAGAACACCTTGGACGCCGATGGCAAGACCAAGAAGGGTGCTGGTGGTCGCAGAGGCGGTAGTCTAAAAAAGAAGCCTATTTCCCGGTCTGTCAAAGCAGGTCTCTAATTTCCCGTCGGTCGTATAGGTCGCTTCCTCAAAAAAAGGTTGTTACTTTCAGCGTGTTGGTACTAGCGCTCTGGTTTTCCTCATCGTAGTTCTCGAATACCTCGCTGCTGAGGTTTTGGAGTTGGCTGGAAATGCGCCAAGGGACAATATGAGGAACCGTATTATACCAAGGCACGTTCTTCTTACAGTGAGGAATGATGAAGAGCTTGGAAAGCTTCTTGCTGGCGTGATGATCGCCCATGAAGGGGTGTTGCCTAATATCAATCCTATGTTGCTTCCGAAGAAATCTATGATAGCGAAGGAGCCAAAGTCCCCAACTAAGAAGACGAATGCTTCAAAGAAGGATTAGGATGGAAATTTGTTGTTTTTGTGGGATCTGTATATAATTCTATGGTGATACGTTGCCCTTACTTCTTATTGTTGATTCAATGGGCAACTTCTCTCCAATGGCCAAACAGGCACAAAACTTGATGGCATATGCCTCATGTTAGGTTCGTGCAGTCATGGTTTTCTGATATGAGTCTGGTCCGATGAGGCTTGAGTTTGGTTCAGTGAGTTGACTCACTCTAAGTGGTATGAACCCGGCTGAGTTAATTGATAATCGGGAGAGATTATCGGGTGCTTTCTGAACCGTTGGATTTGCGCCTTTGTTCTTGGCCGTTGGATCTAGCACTTGGATTGAGTTTCTTTTGAACTGAGCCTTGAATTGTCGGATTGATTGCGCCTCTTTTCTGCCCTTGGATTTGTGTTTCGATCGAGCGGTTCTTGATTCCCTGTCGTCCGTAGTGGATTACATGCGTAGCTTTCTGCGCGGCTTGATCCTTTGCCTTGTTCTGTGCTCCTTGGAATGAATCTGACCCTTTGATTGGGGCTTATGTTGCCGAGTGGGATGAAACTTCTGGGGAAGCTTTCCTTAATATGTTCTTTTGTTTTCTTTCCTTGACCATTCAGTGTCGCTCAGAGAGAGGAGAGGCGGAGAAGGGGAGAAACCTAGGGTTTGATCGGGCAGGCGGTTCTCGGCGAGAAAAACCGGAGGAAAGGTTGAGCAGGAGAAGGAAGAAAAAAAGACTGAAGAAGATAAGTTTCTTTTTAAAAATCTTGGTTACCCTCTGTTGGGATTTCTTCCTTCTATTTATAGTTTTCTTTTCTTTCTTAGATATATGCCTTTTATACCTTTGTAACTACTTTACATTCTGGTAGGATTCTTATCGTCATTCGGAGATTGAGGTAAGTGTCATTATTTTCACTACTCTTCTTATTTTCTTGCTATCGAACATCTTCTGGTTCTTTTGGTTATTTTACATTTATGGAATTTACTTTCGGTGACTCGGATATGGCTTCTATTGGTTTTGTTTAACCCCTTCTGGCCTTGCTTCTGTTGGTCTTTGATTCTGAACTGTTTTATATGTCTTGTATTTAATAAAGTCTGTTATTTTGGGCATTTTTTGTTGCTGTTGTAAAATTCTTCATCCTACTACTTTTTGTTGTTGTAAAAACTTATGTATGTCTTGGATATTTATAGTTTTTAACTAGCTTCTGGTCTGAGCATGTAAATTTACTCTGTTGATGTTATATTTTGGATATATTGGTGAAATCCTTTAGCCAACTTGGCCTTCTTCTATCTCTTTTATTTACATTTGTTAATTTGTGGATATGTATTCATATCATTACCCTTCCTCCACATTGACCTTGTCCTCAAGTCAAAAATCAAAAAAAGTTTTTATTTCTTCCTCTCGATACCCGAAACCTCTCAGTAGCTATTCTTCCCAAAGGTATTAAGGCTTCTTTAATTGGTTGATCTCCTTAGTATTGTTCGGATCTAAAACTTGCATAGTCCGACTAACATCCGCCATCTCGAATTCGAGTTGATAATTTTCGGATGTATTGTAATCTTGTCTGATTGCTTAAGTCTGGATACATGAAACACATTATGTATTTTTGTTGTTTCATGCAACTCAATTTTATATGCTACACTATTTTCTAGAATTTTGAAAGCCATAGATCTTCTTTGTAGTTTTGTATATTGATTCCTGACAAGTTTGTCTATAGTCGTAATTTAACTAATACCAAATCATTTACTTGAATTGAAGCTCTATTCTATGTTTATCACCATTTGTTCATTCTGCTTTGAGCTTCGTAAATTTATTTTAATTAAAGATTCGTCATTGTAAAACTGTTTCCACCACTATGTTGGTAGTTGTCTTCTCATTATAATGTATTACTAAAGGAGGAGGTCTGCCACATACTATGTGAAAAGGAGTTATCTTTGTGGAAGTATTGATTGATGTATTATAGGAGAATTCTGCCCAAAGAAGGAACTGTAACCACATCCTTGGTGTCTCTAATACAAAACTCTTTAGATATTGCTCTAGGATTCTGTTGGTTACCTCTGTTTATCCATCTGTCTGAGGATGGTATGCACTGTTATGTTTTAATGTGGTTTCACTTAACCTCAATACCTTAAATTGCTCATAAAGATTGGGTCTCTGTCTGAGATTATTTCTTGTGGTATGCCATGTAGTTTTACAATATCTGTAATGAAAATCTGAGCTATATAAGATGCAGTAAAACTGTTTGATAGGGTTGAGAAGTGAGCATATTTTGATAGTCTATCAACCACTACTAATATAATTATTTTATTATTAGACTTGGGTAGTCCTGTAATAAAATCCATTGATACTTCCTCCCAAATAGCTTGTGATATAGGAAGGGGTTGTAGTAACCCTGCTAGTTTCTAAGTATCATATTTGACTTGTTGACAAATAGGGCAGGTTAATACAAAGTGTTTAATATCTTGTTTCATATGCTTCCAATAGAATTGTTGAGTAATTCTGGCCAAAGTTTTCTGAATTCTCCCATGGCCTCCTACTGGTGTTGAATGTAATTCCCTTATAATAATGTTTCTGATTGCTGAATCTTGGGCTATGACAATCCTATCTTTATACTGTATCAAACCATTAACAAGTCTGTATTTAGGAAATAATTCTGGATTGTCTGATATTTTCCTATAAAGTTCTTGTAGTTCAGAGCTAGCCTGTGTTTCCTCTGTGATTTGTTGTATTATATTGTTGAATTATTGAGTATAAACTGATAGGCTGAATGACATAAATGATTCTGATTTGTCAATAGTAGAACTATCTGCTGTACAAAATAATTTTCTAGACAATGCATCAGCTGCTTTATTTGTAATCCATGATTTATATTCAATAGTGTAATCATATCCCAGGAGTTTGATTAAAAATCTTTACTATTCAGGAGTCTGAATTATTTGTTGCATTAACTCTCTTATGCTTTTTTGATCTGTCCTGATGGTAAACTTATTACTTAGCAAATATTGTCTCCATCTTGCTATCGTTTATAGATACAATTCTCTTGCATAAGTTGATGCTTTTTGTAATGATGGTGAGAGCTTCTTACCAAAATAAGCTATAGGATGGCTATTTTGTATTAGAATAGCTCTAATTGATGTCCTAGATGCATCTGTTTCTATGATAAAAGGCTGAGTAAAATTTGGATAGGCTAATACTGGTAGTGATATCATTGCTTGTTTTAATTGTAGAAAAGCTATTTTTGCTTCTTCTGTCCATTGAAACTGCTGCTTGGCTAACATAGAAGTTAGTGGAGAGGTAATGGCTGCATAATTTTTGACAAATTTTCTATAATAGCCAGTTAAACCCAAAAACCTCTTAAGTGTTTGACTGAATTGGGTAAAAGCCATGCTTGTACTGCTTGAATCTTTTTTGGATCCACTTCTATCCCTTGTGCAGATAAAATGTGTCCTAAATACTCAATTCTGTCTTGTATAAATGAGCATTTAGATGGCTTGATAAACAGTGAATGCTGCTTGAGTTGTTCCAATACTTCTTGGAGGTGAGTTTGGTGTAACTCTAAGGTCTTGCTATATATAAGTATATCATCAAAAAATACTAAGACAAATTTTCTTAAGAAAGGTTTAAGCACTGCATTCATTAAGGCTTGGAATGTTGATGGTACATTTGTGAGTCCAAATGGCATTGCCATAAACTCATAGTGTCCCTCATGAGTTCTAAAAGCTATTTTGTAGATGTCTTCTTTAGCCATTTTGATTTGATGATATCCTGACCTAAAGTCAAACTTTCAAAAAATTGTAGCTCCATATAATTCATCCATGAGTTCATCTGGAGTGGGAATAGAAATCTCAAGTATTGTTATCTTATTTATTCGTAATCTCCAAGTTCCATCCTTCTTTTTGATTAAAAGTGCTGGAGAAGAGAAAGGGCTGATGCTTTCTCTGATTATGCCATTATCCAACATTTCTTTAATTAATTTTTCAATTTCTGTTTTCTGAAAATGTGGATATCTATAATTTTTTACTCTTACTGGTTGAGTTCCGTGTGATGAATCGATGGTCTATATCCCTTCTGTAAGTTTGGACTTTGAAGTAGTTCTTGATATTGGGATAATACTTGTTGTATCCCAGTAAGTTATTGAACTCTTTTATAGAGGAATCTATCCCCTCTATCATTTCTCTAATCTAGAAATATGAGATTATTTCTTTCTTTTGATGCAATTTGGTGAACTGATGTAATGAAATGTTGTTCACTGTAGAGGCTGTATCCCCTTATAACTGTACTAATCTATCATTCAAGTAAAATTTCATAGCCAGCTTTTTGTAATCAATTGTACATTCACCCAATTGTTCTAGCCATTGAACACCCAAAACCACATCTGCTCTTTGCATGGGTAACAGATAGCAATCAGTGGTAAAGTATTTCCTTGTAGTTGGATAAGAATATTAGAACATATTCCTGAACATTTTAGAGTTTCCCCATTGCCTACTAATACTTGAAAAACTGATGCAGGTGTTACTTTGTAGTCAATAAATTTTGCTAGTTTTGATTGGATGAAATTATAGGTTGTCCACCGTCAATCAACTTGTACTTTTTTATTTCCAATCACCTTGTAATCTTAAAGTTCTAGGATTATCGAATAAATGCATTGAGGCGATTTGGAAATTCTTCTTGTAATATTTGTATCGGTTCACTTCTCGCATGTATGTATTGCTCTTGATCCTCATTGATCACCATTAAGGCAAATAATTTAGATTTATAGATATGACCTCTGTGATACTTTTCATCATAGTTAAAACATAATCCTTTCTTTCTTCTGTCTTCCAACTGTGTTGGTGTAAATTTTTGGATTGGAATGTTTTGTTTGTTGGCCATATATTATCACGATTAGGTGTTGAAGGTGTAAAGAAAGGTGGTTGGTATATAATTGTGGTCTTTTAGCTTGATTGGCTATGTAATTTCTTGTCATGGTAACTTCATTAGCTAGCCTATCTTCCATTAGCTTAGCTAATTGAAAAGCTTATTGTAGGGAGTTTGGCTGTAAGGCTCTTACTTCCCTTTTGATATCAAGTCTTAGCCCAGATTCAAAATAACTTTGTGGTAATTCAGGTGGAATACCTGAAATCGTATTAGCTAGCTCTTCAAATTCATTGTAGAAATTAATCAGAGATTTCTATTGTAATAGCCAATTCTCCTCTCAAATCTGTATATTGATGGACCAAATCTTTGAATGACCTGTTCTTTGAAGTGTGTCCATGAATGCAACTGTTTATTTAAGTGCATCCACTGATACCAGCTTAGTGCTGGTCCATCCATGTAAAATGATGCAATTAAGAATTTCTGGTCCTCTGATAAGCTATAATAATGAAAAATTGGTGCTTTGAAACCAACCTGGGATTTTCTCCATTGAACCTTGGCATATCAACTTTCACAGGTCTATTGTTGTGTTGTGGTTGTTGTCTATTTGGAAAAGAATTTTCTGTATGAGAAGGAGTACATACCTGTGACTGTTGTTGTTCTTGATGATTATTTTCCAATTTTTCTTCTATAGAAGATAATCTTCTTGAGACTTCATTTAATAGCATAGTGATTGAAGGCATCTGTTCATCTGCTTTATTGATTCTTCCTAGACACTCATCTATTGTTTTAGCTGTGTGTCTTGTTCCTTCTGCCATATTTTCTGAGTGATGTAGTCAACAAGAGCACCAATGATATGAGTCTGGTCTGGTGAGGCTTGAGTTTGGTTTAGTGAGTTGACTCACTCAGTGGTCCAACTGAAGTTAATTGATAATCGGGAGATTATCGGACCGCTTGGATTTCGCCTTGTTCTTGGCCGTTGGATCTAGCACTTGGATTGAGTTTCTTTTGAATTGAGCCTTGAATCGTCGGATTGATTGCGCCTCTTTTCTGCTCTTGGATTTGTGTTTCGATCGAGCGGTTCTTGATTCCCTGCCGTCCATAGTGGATTACACGCATTGCTTTCTTCGCGGCTTGATCCTTTGCCTTGTTCTGTGCTCCTTGGAATGAATCTGAGCCTTTGATTGGGGCTTATGCAGTTGCTTCTGTGCCATGAGATGAAGCTTCTAGGGGAAGCTTTCCTTAATCTATTATTTTATTTTGTTTCCTTCGACCATTCGAGCCGTCGAGGCTCCAGAGAGGGAAGGAGAGCTGAGAGCGGAGAAGGGGAAGAAACCCTAGGGTTTCATCGAGACAGGTTCTGAGAAAACCAGGAGGAAAGGTTGAGCAGGAGAAGGAGAAGAAAAAAGACTGAAGAAGATAAGTTTCTTTTAAAAGCTTGATTACCCTCTGTTGGGATTTCTTCCTTCTATTTATAGTTTTCTTTTCTTTCTTAGATCTATGCCTTCTATACCTTTGTAACTACTTTCTGTTATAGACTGTTAGGATTCTTGCTTCATATTCTGAGATTGGGTAAGTGTATATTATTTTTTGTAACTACTCTTCTTATTTTCTTGCTATCGAGCATCTATTCTTGGTTCTTTGGCTTATTTGTATGGAATTTACTTTCCGGCTCGATATGGCTTTGGTTTAGTTTAAGCCCTTCTGGCCTTGCTTCTGTTGGTCTTTGGTTTTAAACTGTTTTATATATCTTGTATTTAATAAAGTCTATTATTTTGGGCATTTTTTATTGTTGTTGTAAAATTCTTCATCCTACTGCTCTCTGTTGTTGTAAAAACTTATGTATGTCTTGGATATTTGTAGTTTTTAACTAGCTTCTGGTCTGAGCATGTAAATTTACTCTATTGATGTTATATTTTAGGTATATTGGTGAAATCCTTTAGCCAACTTGGCCTTCTTCTATCTCTTTTGTTTCTGTTATTAATTTGTGGATATGTATTCATATCATTTTCCTACAACTCATCAAGTGATATTATATTCAGCAATGTTTTAGTGAAAAAAGTTTAACAATGTGGAGTTACAGTACTTTCAGGAGGCATTTCTTGCTGGTTCTAGCCCTACATATGATCTTATGGACCTCGCATTATGAACCCTAGTAGAAATCAATATGGTTTGGAAGAAGATGTCGGTTCACCAATTGAGATGGCTAAATCTTACATGCAATCCTTGTCTCCATGGAGATCTCCATCCTTCATCACCATTGGTTTTAAGATGACACCTTCATGCGAGAATAGCACTTGCAATTCTGGAAGCCAATTGTTGACTACATCAGAGGTTAAGAAAGGGGATTATCTTTCCATTAAATCTTTTAAACCTGAAGAAAATTATAGAAGGCAATCTAAGTTATTTTCTACACTTTCAAAACCTGAAGCTTCTACGATACCATCTGCAGCTGCAGAAACTTTCAATGAAGTTCAAGATAAATGTCTTAACTTGCAAGATGAAAATACTGCTGGTGCTGACCAATTGATTGACACAAATAATTGCATTTTTGTAGGAGTCATTTTGCACCCTAAAGAGCTATTTAAAGAATCACTGGAGGAACCTAAGGTTGCAGCGTTAAATAATATCAAGCAATTGTATTATGACATGGTCACCAATGACATTGGTATGTCTGCGTCAGATTTAACCAAGGTTAATTGTGTGAAGAATGTGAAAATGCCTTTGCCAACCGAGGAATAGATTTCAGCTCCTCAGGATTCTCTTCTTTTTGCTTCGATAACTGACACAAATAATGGAGATTTTTCATGTAGCTTTCTATTTTGAGAATATCACCCTTGCAAAGCCAAGGTGATCAAAGATCCTACTAAGCTCAATATGGCATAGTAGTTTTGAAGATCCCGCTATGCTCAAAAAAGTGTAGTGGGTCATCTCACTTGATAATCATCATCATTCCTCATTGCAAAGGGCATAACATAAAGAGGCTTAAATATGTAAAAATTATATATGTTCGCTATATGCAGGTGAGCGAAGACCCCACTAATGCTCAATAGGGCTTAGTGGGCATGAAGACTCGATTGTGGTGTCTCAATTCACCATCCGCTATGCTCAATAGAGCATATCGGGTAAGCCAAAACTGTTCCAATGGAGCCCCTTATGCGGGGATGATGCCGGAATACTGTCAGAATGTGGGGATGATGCTGAAATTTTCACTCGATTTTGGACTTAGAAAAAAAAAGGGGGAAGAATCAAGATTTATTTAAAAAAATCAATCACATCAAAAATAAATAATCTAAAACAAAATATGGATGTGAAAATTGCATATATATTTGCTTTTATGCAGGTTATTGAAGGCCTCATTATACTCATCAGAGCGTAATAGGATTGAAATTTGGTTGAGATGCTTTAAAACACAAATTGTCACGCTCATCAAGGTGTGATGGGTAGGCCAAAATAGTTTTGATGTAGCCCTCTACGCGAGGATGATGCTGAAATACTGCTAAAATGCTATCAAAATTTTCTCCAAAATTCAAATTTGCAAATAAAATTAAAGCTAAACAAATAGCGCTCCCTAAGCTTGTTAAAATAAAACTGATATCAAATTAAATTTTGAATTATAAGTGAGAATGAATTTGAAATAAATTTGAAGATTATATTTTAAATAAAAAAAGTGGATTGAACTTAAACAGATTTATGAACTTGAAGTGAACTGAATATTTTGGCAACAAATATAAATTTAACACTTCAATATCTCATTTCAATCGATTAAGAAGATGATCTCATTGAATATCAAATGAGAGCACAGAAGATCTTCTTGGAATTAGAATATAGTTCACTCTAAATGAATTGAAGAAAATCAAAGAATTTATAAGAGATTTTTAAAGAGATTGAATGATTGCTAATAAGCATAATCAATGAATTCTTGGAAAATATTTGAAGCATATTATTCATCTTATTAAATACTTGAATTTGATCAAGGAAAAATTGAATAGAGTTTGTGATGAGTTTGAAATCATCAATAGACATAGATAAGAGTTTATTAAACATTCAAAGACTAATCAACTTTGAATAAAAGAAAGTAATTAAAATTCTAAGGGATCTAATAAGATATTAAAACAATTTAAAATGCCTTCATCGCCGTCGAATCTGTAATTCTTCGCACAACCAGACAGAATGTGATACTAAATTAAATGTTACACTAATTATGGGGCTTCTTTCAATCCAAAAATAAAATTAATTTTATTTTAATTATGATTTTAAAAATTAATTATTTCATTAATTAGATGAAATTGTCTAAGTCATTAACACCTGCATGTGCTCGGATATAGAGATTTAAAATGCAAATTTAATGTATGAAAAGGTTGCACAGGCTAAGTTGAGATTAAATAAATATAAAATTAATCTCATAATTTAGAAATAAAATTATCTAAATTATTAAACACCCGCATGGTCCACTTATTATTTCAAGCACTTAAACTTGTGTTGATGTTTAGCGTTAAGAAAGAAGAACGATGAAATTAATTTGATTCATTATGGCTATATGTATGCAAGGTAATGCATGTCTTCAATGCTAATTCAAGTCAATGAAAGATATACATATTTAGCTCCATAGAATGTGATCACAGTGGACCTAATCCCCTATACTTGAAATAGAGTTGACAAGGTCTACTAAATTATCAACTTTTAAATGAATTTAAATAACATTAGATCATAAGACCTAATTCTCTATATTTATAATGGAGTTGAAAAGGTCTATTTTGATAACAGTTTTCTAAAATTTTTAATTACACATAAGTTGTAGATACGATCCTCTACTAACAAAATATTAAAGTCAGCTCTGCACGATAAATGGCGAGTTGAAGATATCAACTCAGGATAATTATTATCAAAATATTTATGATATTATATTAAATATTCTCAAGTTAAAAATACCCAAAATATAAATCTAGATATGATCCTCTATTATTAAATTAATAGAGTCGACAGGATCTAAAATAATAAATTAAATGATTAAGCAAACTTATATACCCCAATGTTGTTGATTGAAAATCTCAACCGGAGGGGATATTATCATCAAAAGATACTTGAGCTCTAAGCTAATTCAACATAAAACTAAATTTCAACTAAATAAATATATAAATTAAATGAAATTTATTATTTAAATGCTTAAAGTAATAATTCATCCACCCATCCATCATCATTTGATGGGGATGACTAAGAAAATTCTAGCTCATAAAGGAGCTAATGTCAATTCGAATAAATCACTATGTTCAAACTCAAATAATCTCATGCTAATAAGGACGTGACCCGTGTCCTTTGTTCGTGTGGTTTGTCCAGTAGGCTCCACATATGATGCGTCAACCAGAGTCCTTTAATTGGGTAGTTGCCACCAAATGATGTCATTATATTACGGTCATGACTGTAGCCCGTATGTTCCCCAATGGCTCAGTCCTTTGAGTTATGAATCATAAGGTATATTTGATAGCCACAAAGCCCTTTGGTCAGCTAAGGTAGACTTAAGAGTATCTCCTTAGACAAACACAACCCCAAGTCTACAAGGATTACTTGGATGATGTAACCCATGATTTTGAGGATCTTGGAGTTAGTCGATACCTACTCTTACTATGTAGGGGACTGTGGTGTTTATTTTGGTTTTGGTTTAGTTTAGTACAGATTTGAGATGTACTTATTGAGGTGATCAAATTACATTGAACAATAGTGTACTATCTCAAAAGATAAAAGTTATTGCCCTATAATGGATCTAATCACCTAATAAGGACTCTTAAGGCATGATGGGTCTTTGAATATACTAGAGATTTTTCCCCTACTATACATGGATGAATAAAGTAGGGTTTAATTAAATCGGGTTATAAAGTTCCCAATGGGGCAAGCCCCTATAGTTAATTACATCTTAAGAAAAGTGAATCTATTAAGAATACTCTCAATTAAAGTAGACTATTGTTATCTCCAAATAATTCAGAGATAGGACTATCAATAAATTAGTTGTGTTTTAGAAAATCAAGTGGGATGGATCAGAAGGAGAGAGTGATTATTGAAACAAAAGGAGATGGGTAGGGAGTGCTCATGATACTAGGAAGCCTAGTGAGCAATCTAATATATCTTATAGTTGGGTTTTATATTTTTGAAATTGAAGAGATTTTATATGTTTAAATTGATATTTCATTAAAAAGCTAGGACTTATACTCTAACAACACGAGATTTTTAGGATGCCTAAGAGGTGATGTTTTATGCCTGTAGCCCAAAGAGAAATAGTAACCTCAGATCCTAAATCTGGGAGCTTTGACGAAGGCTAAAGCACACTTAAATCTAAGGAAAAAGTAAGTATATGGTTTACCTCCACAAGAGAGAGTAAACCACCACTTATTATATCACTGAGTGACGTAGCTAACTCCTTCTATGATTAAAATCCATGTAGGCAAGTCATGCTTTTGTAAGAAAGGCTATTATTATTTAGAAAAGAAACTAAGTCCTTCCCACTCCCTAATGAGAGAGCTGAGGGGTATGAATAATGACTTAATCTAATGCAAATTTTTATAAGATTTTATTTAATTTAGGACTCTTTATTTTGACATAGGATGTAGGATTTTTTATTCCTAAATGTATGAAAAGTTGATTATGGGCTAAATCAAATGGGAAAGAGGTGTTCCTCCATCGTAGGCTCTCAAAGGTTAAGCCCTTACACAAAAGATGGAAGCCCTCTCTTATGAGTATATATTAAACATACAACTTCCATCTAAGAGGTTGCTAAATATTTTATTATCTTGATTTAATGCCTAGGATTTATATGAGGCTATGAGTTATTTTAGAGGTTTAGTTATGAGTTGTTAGTTTGGGTAGCAAAATTTATTTATCAACAATCACCAATCATAAATAAACTATGAAAATATATGATTTTTCTAATGTGCAAGCTAAACAAAACATCAAATAATTTTATAAAGCTATCACAAAAGAATTAGAGGTTGGATCAGTCGGGTACCACCATACAACTCGAAAAGAAATATGAGTAACCGAGCTCTACCCTTATACAACCCGAATTGTAAGAGAATAATTACAATTATAAATGATGAATGTTATGGGGGTCATCATTCATCACCTTTCATTTCTTCATCTGATTTGCTCCATTTCTTTCTTCCTTTTAGCTTGATTTCGATGTGCTTGCTCCGAAGACATCACATGGTACATAAGACTTGGTCTTATAACCAATGCTCATCCTAATCCCCCCATAACACTTATCATAATCCTAATATAAAATTACATTAAAAGAAGAAAAGTAAATCTAGCTGCACCTACAAAATAAATGCTAGCTAAATACACCATACAACCTAAGCAGTTATATGAATAATTTAGACTTAACACCCCGCACATGAGTAACCAAGCCCACCTATCCTAACTTGGATTATGCTTAGAGGCTAAGCAACCTGCATAGCAAAAGCATTTATATTTTTATTACAACAGCCCCTTAAGCACAACCCCATGCAAAAAGCATGATTAAGCTAATATCAGCCTAAAATCCAAACTACGCACATACACCCTAACATCCAGTCTACAACAATACATCATAAAATAAGCATACATCAAATCATACACCACCCTAACATAAAGCTAGAAGTGGTGACTTTGTCTAACATGTGATCATTAAAGCTTGTGTAATATGTCCTAACTATGCTTTAGAGTTATAATTTTACTAAGTGTGAAAGATTTAATTTATAAAGGGTTGATTTTCTCTATGTGATTTAATTTATTTGAAGATTTTAGTTAGTTTTTTTCTATTATTTCATATGGCTTACACTTAACAACTAAGTGTTATAAAGAGAAGAAAGTGAGGGGACCTCTCTTTCATCCCCACCTTAAGTCATTTTTAAAGTAAGTTAATCAATTCCCTTTAATGAATGGCTTATTACATGTTTCAATTAACCCTAAGTTTAGGTTCACTTTAAATGACCTTATTCAATAAGAAAGGCATCTTAAGATTAACTAGAATGAATTACTATCACATAACACATATTTATTCATTTCTTTCCATCATGTATATCATGCATATGATCAAATCCTAAGCATACTTATACATACAATATATGTCTTAGCACACTTAAATAATGAATGAAAAGAAGTGTATTTGGAATTTGGATATTTCATCTGATTGAATTATGAAAACAAAATAGAAAAATGGATTTTCATCCATTAGCTAAGTACACATTCACATGTATAAAGGTTTTAAGTGAGTCACATTGTTCTACACAGGGGTACAAGACCTAGTTAGGGCTACTTAAAATCTCACAGCCCCGAGATGTCCAGACTAATATACCACTTTTATTATATACATATAGATGTATAAGCAACTATAAGAATAGAAAAACCCATGCAAAAGTTACATTTGATTTATTTGATTCATGCTTCTTATTCATTGGTTATATCATATATACATATATATAAGAGTCTTATGTGAGTACGGCGTCATTATTCTACACCAGAGGAATCAGGTATAAGACCTACTTGGGGCTACTTAAAGCCTTGCAACCCCAGGATGTCCAGATTAATATACCACTTTTCTTATATACATATGAATGTACAAAAAGAACCACAAGAATGAGGAGTCAAGCGAGAATTCATATTTGATTTGATTATATGATTTACATATGTGATATGAAATTCTTTCTAAGTCTTAGCATGGAGATACATAGGAATAGATCTAGACAAATAATGTGTTCTTTTCAAATGAACTATATATGGATAAATCCCATGTAAATCCATGTAAGGTAAGGAAAGAGAACTTCATATTACATATCTTATATTATCAACACATACAAACTTATAGATATTTATAATTATCATCACTCTGTATATTATAATTGATTTATGGACTTTTGAAGATAACTTTTGATTTAATAGTAATAATAGCCACACCTATTTTTAATTTAAATCAATACATGCAATTTGACATAAAAGAAACCATTTCATTTAATTAATTTTAGAAGAAATAATTAGAATAGGATTTTAGTTTTAGATCGTCGAATTAATCTGACTATCGTCATTGCTCGCAGCTCACCGTTTTGATCCGTCATGATTCGAAGCGAAGCCACGGTTCGCTCGAAGTCGGCTCGAAATAAATTGAGCCACAATTGCTCAAAATTGCCTGCTTGTTTCGAGATCTCGATTCGAGCCCGTGATTCGAGTCGACTTTCGAAATAGTCACGATCTTCGAGCTAATTTCTCAGCCCTACTTACATCACTTTTAGTTAATTAACTAATTAATAATGAGCCAATATGATATGCAATCATATGAAAAGTAAATTAGCAATGCTCCTAAGAAATGAAAGGGGCCTAATGCAATTAGCTCATGATTAATAGTTAATTAGACTTAAGGGATCTCACTTAACTACCTTTATGGTTTTCTCACATATGAGCTAACCATAATTTCATTATCTCTCACTTTGGGTTATTGAACACCCAAAGAGCTACCCAAGATTAATTAAAGGTTGCTTAGGTATGAAGTGAATTTTAGATTAAGTTAATCAATCTTATTAATTAATTGATTGAATTATTTGATTATATTTTGATTATAATGATGAAATTAACTTAGAGAAAGGGATCATGGACAAGGCCTCAATCCTTAACCCCTAAGTCATTTCAAACACTCAATTAGGCTCTCGCTTTTATCTTAGAGATTAATTAATTAATTAAGTAATTAATTACCTCATTAATCATTAACTAATCAAATTTCAAAAAGTGAAGAAAGTTGAGAAATGAACTAGGAAAGTATCCCAACCACATTCCCTAAGCTCCATTCGCTCAACGAGGTAAGGCTTAAATAATTAATTAAACTTATCACTAATCAAATTAAAAAAGTGATTAAGGTTTAAAATCTTAGAAAAATGGGGGAGGCAGAGGTCATCCCTCCAAACATATACAGAAAGTTGGAGATCAATTAGGTGATTAATTAAGGAATAATTAAGCTAATTAGATTTACAATTAAACTTTAATTAAGCCAAAATCACTTTTTAAAATTAATTAATAATAATTTTTTTAGATTCTACTCTGAAATATCTTTAAAATGAGCCTAAGTTTGTATTTTTTTTATTTTTTTTGGATTTTTCTAGGATTAGTTAAGATTTTTAGAAGTTTCAGGCTAAAATGGATTAATTAATCCTAATTAAAGCCTTAATCTAGTCAGGCCACATGGCACATGATGCGGTGCGCTTTCTACATGGCACGATAGGAGTGGCTATTTAAGTTGTCACATCCGAAGGATGACTCGGATGGCAGCAGATGTGCTAACTCTGTGGGTCATCTGATCTAAGATCGGATGATCACGATTCGATCCGCAATTTTGAAGGATTAATCAGAGGATCTAAAGTGATTTAATCACTATCGTCCATTCTGATCACGTGGAATGGACAACCCGTGATCTTTCTCCTTTGTGAGCGATGAAAGATGGATGGCATCCATCTTTCCCCATTCGATCCGAGCTCACCCGAGCTTCGATGGGGATCAAATCGATCCGACACCTTGAGAAGAAGGAGAGAAACACATCTAACGATCAAAAACACATGACATTCAAATTCTCTTCACAAAATACCAATCTATTTTTCTTCACAAAAACACATGACATAGGACTCCTCTAGACACTAAAAGTTTCTTAGTTTTAAGACACTTCTAGTGATTAGGTGAATACATAACCTAACCCTAGAGACTTAGAAGAGTTAGCCATAGGAATAAGTTATGCCTTGGGTATTAGGAAGACTTGCACCCTATAGCTTAAACCCAATCCTTGCTTTTCTTTCAAACCAATCCAAATCAAATCTTAAATCAATGATTCCTCAAGCTTTTGATTCATTTGAATTTTGAATCTCAAATCTAAACTCAAAAGATTATAAATTTATTTATATTCTCATTTATATTCACAAATATAAATGAAATATAAATTCAAATCTAAATTCCCAAATCCAACTTAAATCAACTTATACTCTTTCAAGTCAAATTGAACTTAGCCAAATTCATCAATCCAAACCCTTGGATTCTCTCTTCAAACAATCATTCCTTCAATCACATGCCTAAATATAAATATAAGCTAAATACCAAAATCAAAAAGTCAAAGTTCACCTTGAAATTGTCAAATGAATCAAAACTCATTTGACTCCAAATCACCTATAATTAGATTTATATTTCAATCATAAGTCCATATGTGAGTTCAACAAAATTTGAATCAAACCTTAATCAAGCTAATTGACCCACTTAGGCTCACTTGACCTAAAGTGACCTAAAGTACCTTTTTTAGCCAAATTCTAATCCAACCCAAATTGGATTAAACTAAGCTCATCTAAGCCTCACATTGTGAGCAACAATCATCCTACGATAATCAATCACTCAAATTGGGTCAACCAATTCAAACCTAGCCTTTGACTAAGTCAACACTTAGCCCAAATGAAACCTAAACTAGCCAAAATCCACCATATGCCAAATTGATTGAAACCATTGATCTAAATCAATTCATGATTAATGATTGAACTTGACCAAGCCATCAATTGAGCCAAACCAAGCCACTTTTGAATCATTTCAAATCTGCCCAAATCAAAATCAAGGCTAAATGACCACTTTACCCCTAGGTCAAAGGGTATCCTATGACCAAATTCACTTAGAATTTGGTCCTATTCTTTCTCAAGGCTACTTGGCATCCTCTTAGTGGTCCACATAGACACCAAGGAGGGTGGTGAACATGACCCAATCACCTTGGATTAGCCATGACCTAACCTAAGGCCAAACTGACCCCTCCAATTGGAATTGAGCACTTGGAATCACTAATGCACTCACCTAGAACATAGGCACTCACTCTCCTTCCATCCACTACCTAAAACAAATAACATGTAGTTTCTAATAGCCCAAACCGATCACTCAATCTCCTCCATTTATCAAAAATGGCATTTCTAGTCTTCACTGACCGATCAAATGAAGGGGAGATATACTCCCCCTCATTCCCACTCAAACAATAAGCACTGAATTCGATTGAGCTAGAGGAATCGAAAGCAAGCTTCACCAAGCCTTGGCAAGTATTCCCAAGCTCCCCATTTTCTCCTTCTGGTTTTGCTCAAGCCAAAATAAGGGAGATCCAAATCACCCAACTCATCCTTCCACCAAACCCAAAATAAACTTGCAAGCATCATCAAGGCACCTCATCCAGCTCAATCAAGTTGTTCCTCAAGTCACCAAGCCATGGGAAGGAGGACTTCGATCAAAGCCAATTTCCATTGAAGGGGAGCTTGGTCAACCGAGTCATCCACTTCAAATCAAGGCATGATACCTTCAACAGGACTTCATCTCTATTAGATGAAGCTACCCCCTCATTGGAAGCATCGATGATAGCCTCTGGCGAGGTATTGCTCAAAATTGATCCTAAGATAAAAAATTTCTTAATCCTTTATGAAGGAAATTGTAATCCCATTAGATCTTGGTCATTGGATTCATTTCTTGTGCTTCCCCAAAGGTGTGGGGTGAGTTTAAACTTCATCCGAGCTTAGGTGAGCTCGGATCGAGCAATGATCGACGGATGGCATCCGTCTCTCGCTGCTCGGGAGGAGATAGATCACACATAGTCTGTTTCGCATGATTGAAATAGATGGTTGTGATTGAATCTCATTATATCTCCCTCTGATTTAAGTCTAAACTACCGGATTAAACATTCCATCGATCTACGGATGGCCGTGGAGAAAGTCACGCATCACCACGGATGTGACAACTTAAATAACCTATCCCATCATGCCATGTGGAAAGTGCACCAAGTTAGTTGCCACATGGCTTGATGGGATTAGGGGATTAATTAGCTTTAATTAATTCATTTTTAATGTTGAAACTTTCTAAAATCATAACTAATTATAGAAAAGTCCCAAAAATACAAACTCAAGTTCATTTTAAAGATATTTTAAAGGAGAATAACATAAAATTAAATTCAATTGATTTCAAACAGTGACTTTCATTCAATGTGGGTTTTATTGGAAATGTAATTAGGCTAATTACTCCTTAATAACTTCAGCAATTAATTTCAAACTTCCTAAGATTAATTAGTGGGATGACCTCTGCCTCCCATGATTTTCTTGGAATTTATTGTTGGATTAATTAAGGGAATTGCTCATTTCATCCTTAATCCCTCTCTTAACTAAATAAATGATTAATTAACTTATTAAATAGTGATAAATTCATTAATTAAGCTTGTTAATAATCTTGAAACAGTGAATGGACTGAGGGAATGAGATTAGGATTTCTTTTCCAATCTTTTTCCCTAAGTTTATTTCATTTGGATAAAGACTTGATTAATTTGCAAATTGATTAATGATTTAATCACTTCATTAAATGGCTTAATTAACTAAACTCAAAACCAAACTATTCCAGAACTTGACCACTTAAATTCTTGGGTAGATTCTTAGGTGTTCAATAACTTAAGAGAACTTCAAAGGAAATCATAATCAAACTACATATGTAGGATGGTTATGAAAGTACTTAATTAAAACCTTTAGTTTAATTAATCAATAATTATGAACCAATTGCATTAGACCCCTTTATTTCTTAGATGCATTGCTGATTTAAATTCCATGTGGTTGTATATCATAAGTTGTATCATAAATATTTATTTAATTATGTTAAAGTGGTGTAGGTAAGGGGTAATTAATGGATTTAATTCACACCTTAACCTAAATAAAACATAAAATCAACCTAATTGTTCTAAAAATTAAAGTAAACCAATTCACACATGGGGAAATGGGTTAGGACTAGCAAACTCTTTTCACATTTCCTAAGTCAAATAAAATTCAAAAATAAGAATCTCCTTAAAGAATTTTGATTCACTCTAAATGATCTTATTTTATAGGATTGTCTTTAGGAATTAATTAGGGTGAATGAAGTCATATGCTTACATCACTTTATTTATTTCCAAGCATGCTAAATGTTATTTTCCATTGAAATCATGCATTCATATCTTTTGAAAAATCAATTAAATAAAATGTTTTCTTCTATGTCAAATTGCATGTTTTGGCTAAAATTAAAAATATGAGTGGTTATTATCACTATTAAACCAAAAAATTATTTTCAAAACCTATAAATCAAATATTATCAATGAAGTGATGCTACTTATAAGTACTTATAAGCTTGCATGTGATTATAGCATAAGATGTGTTTTTATGTTATTTTCTTCTATTCTCTTAACATGGACTTGTATAGAATTTGCAAAGTATATAGTTCATTTGAAAACAACACAACACTTACTTAAATCTATTCCTATGCACTACTATGTTATGACTTAAGAAGGATTCTCACATTACACATATAAATTACACAGCCAAATCAAATACAAAAATCTTTTGCATGATTCTTTATCTATTTATTTCTTTTTGTACATTTACATGTATTTAAGAAAAGTGGTATATTAGTCTGGACATCCAGGTGAGGCTTTAAGTAGCCCTAAGTAGGTCGTACCTTACCGGTGTAGAAAAAATAATGACGTCATACTCACTTATGTCTTTTATACATGTGAATATGCATTATGTTAAAGGATGGAAAATCCTTCTTTTTCTACATAATAAAAGCATGCATCAATGGAACATCCAAATTTTTAAATCATATCTCTTAGCATTCATCATCAAAGTGTGCTAAAATTTGCATTGCATGTATAGATATGCTTAGGTTCATTCATATGCATGGTATACATGGTGGAATGAAATAAATGGTTGTGTCATGTGGTAGTAATCCACCTTAATTAATCTTAAGATATCTTTCTTATTGAATAGGGCTATTTAGAGAAAATCTAAACTTAGGATTAATTAAAACACATAATAAAATATTCACTAAAGAAAAATCATTAATGAAGCTATATAAATTACTTAAGGAGGGATGAAAGAGAGTTCTCTTTTCTTTTCTTTACAACATTTAGTAACTAAGTGTAGGTTCATTCAAACCAAATCAAATCATCAAATAAAATTGATAAATCACCTAAATCACTTAAAATAAAACCACCCATTAAATTAAATCCTTCACACTTAAAAAACCTCAACCTTAAAGCCTAACTAAGACATGCCACACAAGCCTTAAATGGCACATACACATTAGGCTAAGTCATCATTTCTAGCTCTATGTTAGGGCAGTGCATGGTTTGATGCATGATTTTATTTTGTAATATAATATTTTTAGACTTGATGTTAGGTGCATGTATAGTCTAGATTAATATTAAATTCTAATTATCCGTCATGGGGTTATGCTTAAGGGCATTGTAACAAAATATAAATACTTTTGATGTGCGGTTGCTTATACCTAAGCATAACCCAAATTAGACAGTGGACTTGGTTGACTTGTGTGTAAGTCTAAATTATTCATATAACTTCTTGCATTGTGTGGTATGTTTTGCTAATCTTTGTTTTACAGGTTTAGTTAGATTTAATTTCCCATTTTATTGCAATTGTGTAATTATGATTTGGAATGAATGTTATGGGAGATTAGAATGGACATTGGTTATAAGACCATATCTTATGTACCATGTGAAGCCTTGGAGCAAACTACATCCCAAGTCAAATAAAAAAATGAAGAAAGAAAGAAATGAAGAAATGAAGAATGAAGATCCCCATAACATGGATTCCTTTTTTATTGTAATTATTCATTTGTAATCCAGGTTGTATAAGGGTAGAGCTCGACTACCCATTTTTCTTTTCGGGTTTGTGTGGTGGAGCCCGACCACATCGGCCTCTTTTTTTTTACGCTAGATTTATAAAATTATTTGAAGTTTGTTTAGCTTTTGCATTAGAAATGATATTATTTTTCTAGTTTCTTAATTGATTGATGGTTATTAAATGGCCTGGATATGATTAGACTCTTAGACAAAAATAAATTTTTTATCTAATTAATCAACTCAAATTAAAATTAAATAACTCATAACCTTTCCTAAAGCTTAAGAAATAAATCAAGATAATAAAAGATTTAGCAACCCCTTAGTTGGATGTTATATGTCTCACATCATGCATAAAACATATTGCTTCACTCTTGTTAATGGAGGGCTTCCACCTTTGCTAGAGAAAATGGCTTGACCTTTGAGAGTCATGATGGAAACACACCTCCTTCTTTCTAATTTTGGCCCATAATCAATCTTCTCATGCATTAGGCATATGAAATCTTATAGCCTATGTCAAATAAAAATTTCCAAAAATTAAAAAAAAAACTTGACAAAATTTGCATTAGATTAATTCATTTATTCATGCCCTTCATGATCCAGTCTCATAGGGAGTGTGTTTAAGAACTTAGTCTCCTTTCTAAACAAATAATAGCTTAACCATCTTGCAAAGCATAAAACTTACCTACATGTATTTAAAATTGTAGGAGTTAGTTTGCAGCCACCCCAAGGCGATTGAAAGCCCAATAGTTGAGTGGTTTAATCTCTCTTGTGGAGATAAACCATATACCCATTTTCACTTTAGATTTAATTCGTGCCTTGGCCCTCACCAAGCTCCCTAGATTTAGGTTATGAGATTGTTGTTTCCCTTTGTAGGCTATAAGTATAAATCCTTGCCTCTTAGAAATTTCCATGATCTTGTGTTATGGAATTGTAAGCTAAATTTCTAATAAAAATTCAACTCAAATAATTAACTCTCTTATTTCAAAATATAAAGCCCAACCATGGATAGATTCTCACTAGTATCATGAGCATCCCCTACTCATCTCCCTTTGGCTTCAATAATAACTCACTCATCTTGATCAATCCCACTTAATTTTTTAAAAATAACCAATTTATTAATAGTCCTATCTTTGAAATCTATGAAGATAATGACTCTTTGGAGATAACGACCATTTATCTCAATCATGAGTATTCTTAAGAAATCTCATTCCTTAAGATGTAATTAACTATTGTGGCTTACCTCCATAGGGAACTTAACGAACCCAATTTAAAATAAATCCTATTTTACTTTTTCATGTAAAGTAGGGGAAAGATCTCTGGTACATTCGAAGACCCATTGTCCTTAGGAGTCCTTATTAGGTGATCAGGTTCATTGTAGGATGGTGACTTCCATCCCTCGAGATAGTGCATCATTCCCCAATGTCGCACCCGATCACCTTAATGAGTACATCTGCAGACCTACGTGGTGTCCCATACATAATTTATTTTTCAAAATTCCCAAAGTTTAAGAAATAAACACCACATTCCTCAAAAGAGAACTTTTGTATTCAAAGATATTCTCAAGTGCCAATGAAAAAGAATCATCATTGGGCCGAAAGTTTCAATCATGCTTGTGAGTGCAACTACTCTGCTAGTTGAACCATTAGCCTTGGGAAGGCACAACGTGGAAGCTTCTTCATCTGGAATCAAGCTAACCCTGAGGTAGCAGAGAAAGAAGAAATGTTGAGTTGCAAGCTCATTAGTTCTCACATGGACCATCTATTATACAACCAGCCTTACAACCGGAAGTGAGTATTCCTACCCATAATAAATTTGAAATTTTGAAATTGGTGAAAAGGAATAGCTCTACTGGTGATGTTAAGCAATCTTTTGGCCTCAACAGCAGTCAACTCAAACCTTAAAGAAGAAATAACATAAAATTTTATTTGCTCAAGTTCATAAAGTCCTGAAGGTTGTCAAGAAAAAAGATCTTATGAAGAAGAGGTATCAAACACCAATTATCAAAGAAGCCAAAAATCCTCCACTACAAAAGCTACCATTAGTGGTAGTAAGAACTCAAGATCATTCTACACAAGTTATGCATAGTGAACATCAGTGCATGACACCTGGACCGCATGTCTAGGAATTCATCGCCAAAAGGTTCCAGCAAAAAGGAAAACAAATATTGAGGTTGAAGCCTCGAGAAGAAGTAGCAATGCAAAAGCTTCTTCATCTGAAAGTAAGCTAACTCGGAGATAGTAAAAAAAGAGAAATGTTGAACTACGTGCTCAATAGCTATTATTCAAGTAGAAAATTGTACAACCAGTTGTGGAAATAGAAGGGAGTGTTCCAACCCATAATATGTTTGATAGCCTAAGATGGGTAAAGCGGAACATCTCTACTAGTTAAATCAAATAAATTTTCTAAAATTGACAACATTTTGTTCTAGCTTCTCCAGTGAGGAAACTCAAAATTATATGTGTAAGAGTGCATCAGGTCCTCAAAGTTTCTAAGGAGAAAGGACTAATAAAAAGAAAATATGATGGTAGAGTTGCTTCTTTAAGGAGACCTTCTCCTATAACCCTGACAAGATGTTAGCTGATTCAAGTCCCACACGGTGAGCATCGAGGCATGACACTTGGACCATGGATCCAAGAATCCAATGAAAGGTCGATAAAATAAATTTGGAGGCAAAGCCTCAAAGTGAAATGTCTTACAAAGAAACTACGTGACATATGGATTGTACTCCTAGAGATCTGTCACAAATGAAACTCATCAATAATGTGTACCTAAGAAAAGGGTCATATGTGATGAGATCTCTGATAGTCGACACCTTGGAAAGTCATCCAAGGGATCCCATCACCAACCGGCTCTATAACTTCGAGAGGAGGTCAACTTCAATCGTAGTCCTCTGATTGAAGAAATACATATTCCACACTCCAAGCTAGAAGTCTATTGGAGGTGTTGATCAAAGATCCGAGTCCAAGAGGAAGAATTTGATTTAAAAGAATACTCCTTTCAAATAGGACAATAAATGTCGAGAGACTTTTGACAGTATCAAGAAGTATCTACTGAATCTGCCCATTCACACAGCACCAATCCTAGGAAGACCTCTCCTCTTATACACAATAGTATTAAAAGAATCTCTACATGCTCATTGGTGCAACACAATGACCAGGAAAGGAGAGCTATATTACATAAGGCTAATAGAGTGAGTGTGCAATACTCCCAATCAAGAAGCATTATTTGGCTTTAATTTTATTATCCAAAAGCTTCAACATGATATCTCATAAAATTACTCTCATATGGATCGATCCACCAAATTCATGATGATAAGAATGTTGATAGTTAAGACGATGGATTTTTCTTCTGCTAAAATTTGACATCGCATATGTTCCCTAGAAAGTGGTGAAGGGACAAATTATAGTAGATTTTCTTACCGCACCACCTACAAGACTCTAACAAAATTTACTCCTTATGCACTAGTATTAAGGGTTGAAGTAGTTTTACCACTTGAAGTTGAACTACCTTCGCTCCGAGTAGCCATCCAATATGATCTTGCCAAGATGAGAATGTATGTCTATGGATGGGAATATCTTGATGCGCTTGACGAAGTTAAGCTCAAAGCTCAGCAAAATTTAGAAGTCTACCGAGCGAGGATGTCCAAAGCATTCGATCATATAGTGTGTCCTCAAACTTTTCAAGAAGGAGAATTAGTCTGTGAGAATACTAATTATTCCTCACCGTTATTATGTCTAAGTTTTTCTTGAAACTTCTCTCATAACACAAGAATGTATTTCTAAAGTAAAGCAAACATCCCCCTGTTAGACACGGGCATTTTTTTTAATTTTATAGTAAAATATTAGGCTTTCCATTATAAGACAAGGGGCCTCCTTTTGTATTTGGGTTGACATCACGCTTAAGGCCGAGATCCTTATTTACATGTTCAAATTATGTATTCAAATTCACAAGTTTCAAAGTCTCGACCAAAAGAGAAATTTTCAAGTCGAAATATCAATAAACCAAGTTGAAACACATCTTCCATCCAAACATCAAATCTAAGGCTTGAGTATGCATGGTGACTCAACATGCCCAAATACAAACTAAGTTGACAGTTTGCTTACCCAAGATCCACAAAGGTCGAGTAAGATATCCCCATCTCATTAGCATGATAAAATCCTCCAATAATTACTCAAGTCCAAGACTGGTGGTGCATAAGGTCACTCCCCAAATATAGAAGTCACCAATGATTTTCTTACTCAATATGCCACAAAGGCGTAAGGAATCCTCCTACAACATTAGTTCAAAGATGAGAGCAACCAAATCTCTAAATCCTTCTAACTTGGTGAGTTTAAGTGGCCCAAACTAGAAGATCATCCTTAGTGGTCGCAAGGTCATTTTTCAAAATCCAACAAAAAGATACTCACTCGAGAAGGCACTAAGCCGAGTTTGGTATTAATATCAAATGAGAAATGTTAACTTCTTCAAGAAGTCTAGTAAAGTAGAAAACAAAGACTGAATGAAACTCTTCTTTAGTAATTCCAACCAAACAAAAAGCAAAGGATCGAAGAAATCATCCCAAAGTTCGTGCAAAGCTAAAGGCTGAACTAAGGGAGTCATGTCATCAATATATCTATTACGCACAAAGCATAAGACTGATGACTCTTCATCATTGACCCAACACAAGCTCTGAGGGATAGGTTATCGATAGACATCCATCTATAAGCCCATGAAAGTAGAAAGCTAGTTGTATCACCACAAGTCTTTAAAATAATTCATGAAATTCCTTTGCCAATTGCACAAGGCATAAAGCCAAGATAGAAGGAAATATGTACTATAAAATTTTGAGATTGAATCTTCAACAAATTCATCAAAGCACAAAGTATAGGACTGAAGATGTTCTCATCTTGCCAACAAGTCATCAACTCCATCAAGTCCACTAAGACATGAAGCCATGACAGAAGAAAAATATAAATTTCAAATTTCAAGGTTGAATCTTCAACAAATCTGGCACAAAGAATAGGACCGAAGACATTTTTATCTTAGTAATAAGTCATCAACTCCATTAAGTCCACCTAAGGCACAAAGCCAGGATATGAGAAAAATATAAATTTTAAACTCTCAAGAGGAAGTCTTCAATAAGTCTGAAAACACAAAGCATAGGACTAAAGATATTCCAAATTCTCTCAATAGTTACCACAAAGTCCGTTAAATAGGTATTTTATATATTTATCTAAGATTATCATGCTTCAAGCTGAGATCCTCAGATAAATATACATGTTGATCAGAATGAGCTATGTTTATTTATATTAAAGAAATTCAAACTCTGTGATATATTTTTGAGTTAATCTACAATTCTCCTATTAGACAGGAGCCCTTTCTTATGATCAAGATTGTTCAATCCCCTTTAGTGAAACAGGGAGCCTTGTTGTATATATATTCAGGTTGACATCGAGCTTTATGTCAAAATTCTTGAATATAATCGTAATTGTTATTATTAAAGTTGTAGGCTCTTACAAGGAACAAAAAGAATCTATTCCTATGCGTAAAAAGATAGCCCTAAATATTTAAAGTTTATCACCCATATTTGTCAAACTCTAAAGAGCAAGTTAAAGAACTCCAAATTTCAAAATCTTCAATCAATTAAGTTGGAAAAATATTAACCTCTACATCCTAAAGTCTAGGACACTGATGGATTCTAAAGGTCAAACTCAATAAGACATTAAATGGCTGAGTTGCTGACGCTCTCCTCACTCAACAATCCATAAGAAAAGGTCACAGTGAAAGAGAACCCGTTCATAAGTCTGATGACCAAACCACCAAGAAACTACAGCATAAATCAAAGATTTGAGTAGGTTCGGTCACTCAACAAGCCCATAGCCTAAGTCACTGACACTCTCCTCACTCAACAAGCCAGAAGAAAAGGCTGCATTGAAAGAGCCCATGATCGTTAGTCCAATGATGATAGATGTTTAATCTCAAACTAAATTCAACTTAGTGATTACAAGCAGCAAGAATCCAAGAAATCTTTCTACTTGATTGATAGACCAAGATAATCTGAGAAAATAACTCTCAATTTAGAGTAGTCTCAAATCAATCTCATATTTCATGCAATATGATATCCAAATCTATATTCAAATGATCTGATCAAGCACAAAGCACAGATCAAATCCAATCTCCTCATCAAGTCCACCAAAGTAGAAGAGATTGAGAAACAATTCCATAGTTCATATGAAGCTAATGGTTGAACTAAAGGAATTATGTGGACATTATTATATATTGCTAACCGATAACTCAATGGTATATACCTAATATGAGTTGGAAGGATGGGTCATCTGTATCCACCCTTCAACAAGTTCGTCAAAGCAGCAAGCATGGGACTGAAGATATATATACACTTCCTGACAAGTCAATATGAACAAATCACATCAATCATTCATCAGGTCCATCAAGCTTACAGCTAGGACAGAAGGAATTTCAAATATCAAAGTAAATGAACTAATTTCTCCATCGAACCTGATCAAGTATGAAGCTAGGGTCGGAAGAAATTTAAATTTACAACAACACAAGAGAAAGAGATCTTCAAAGAATCCATTGAAGCAAAGAGTAGATGGTGGAAGAAGCTCTTATCCTTCCTGACAAGTCAATATGGAAAAATCATATCAATCATTCATCAAGTCCATCAAGCTTATAGCTTGGACAAAAGGAATTTCAACTCTCAAAGTAAATGAACCAATTCCTCCATCGAACCTGATCAAGCACGAAGCTTGGGTTAGAGGAAGTTTAAATTTACAACAACATAAGAGAAAGAGATCTTTAAAGAACCCATTGAAGTAAAGAGTAGATGGTGAAAGAATCTCTTATCCTTCCTGACAAGTCAATATGGACAAATCAAGTCAATTCTTCATCAAGTCCATCAAGCTTAAAGCTAGGACAGAAGAAATTTTAAATCTCAAAGCAAACAAACCAACTTTTCCATCCAACCTGATCAAGCATGAAGCTAAAGTCGAAGAAAATTTAAATCTACAAAGACACAATATCAAAAGACCTTTTGCGAACCCATCAAAGTAGAGAGCATATGGTGGAAAAAGATCTTCAGCGAGCTCATTAAAGTTGAAGTAATTCATTATCGACACGAAGGGTCAACTGATTTTCAACAAACATGACACACTCCATACACAAATCATTTTTGTTAGGGGGCATTTCTTGACCTCAATGTCTACTACATAAGTTGAATCGAGCTGACAAGCTGAATTCGATGGACTTCAGATATAATAGCGCTTAAATCAGAGCTGAAATGTAATGGACATCACTGAAATTGGTTGAAATAACCTTTAATCAATGAACAGATTTCTCCATCACATTCAGAACATCAAAGTTGATCAGAATATACATATTGCACAATTTGACAAACGAATGATCAAGAAGAAAATCCGTGACACGCCTATGTGCATATCAGAGTCGGGAGGCTGTGACGATGTCCGAATGACTTATATTCACAAAATTGATCGATCGTTAGCGTTGAAATATTGAAACCTATCAAATGAGACTTTCTGTGCTTAATTCGAACAAATTTGTGCAAATATGAGAATCAAAGCAGGTCTTGATTCTAAAGAAATTGACGATTACACGCGATGTGAATCAAAGCCTTCTGAAGTGACACTATCGTCTGAATCAAAATGTCAAATTTATCAAGAAATGACACATATTATGTGGGTTTAATTTCAGCAAGATTCACAGAAATTTTGATGTGATATTATGAAAATTAGACATCCAATTTAATTAAATGCAGTTCAATTTAATTGTAATAATTAAATCATAATATGACTAAATCAGAATTTTCATATGAATTGGGATTATTAATCAAATTATACACTTTTCCTAAATACTCTATAATGACGTTCAAAATTGACTTCAATTTTAAATATCCTACCAAACTCCTATGGAAATATACTAATTAGGCAATTAGGGCATCTTAATCCCGCTAATAATGAAATTTCTCAGTTTTGAAATAAAAAAATAAAAAAGAAAGGAGCACTTGTTGCCATCTCTCAGGCTCTTTTCACGGCCTCGACTCCCATTCCTAGCGGCAACTTTCCTGGTTCATCCTCTCTTCCTTCTCTCTTGGCAATCTTCATCGACATTTCCCTTTCCCAAAATGCAGTCGATAGAACACCACGGATGCCGGTGGCAAGACCAAGAAGGGTGCTGGTGGGCACAAAGGTGGCAATCCGAAAAATAAGCTTGTTTCCTTGTCAGTCAAAGCAGTTCTCTAGTTTCCCGTCGACCGTATAGGTCGCTTCCTCAAAAAAGGTCGTTACTCCCAGCATGTTGGTATTGGCGCTCCCATTTTCCTCACCGCAGTTCTTGAATACCTCGCTGCTGAGGATTTGGAGTTGGCAGGAAAATTGGCAAGGGACAATAAGAGGAACTGTATTATACCAAGGCACATTCTTCTTGCAGTGAGGAATGATGAAGAGCTTAGAAAGCTTCTTGCTGGCGCGACGATTGCCCATGGAGGGGCGTTTCCTAATATCAATCATGTGTTGCTTCTGAAGAAATCTATAACAACGAAGAAGTCGAAGTCCCCAACTAAGAAGATGAAAGCTTCAAAAAAGGATTAGGATGGAAATTTGTTTTTTTATAGGATTTGTATATAATTCAATGGTGATACATTGTCCTCACTTCTTATTATTGATTCAATGGGAAACTTCTCTCCATTGGTCAAACAGGTAGAAAACCTGATGGCATATGCCTCGTGTTAGGTTCGTGCACCTGTGGTTTTCCGAACAACTCATCAAGTGATATTATATTCAGTAATGTTTCAGTGAAAAAAGTTTAACAATATGGAGGTACAGTACTTTGGGAGGCATTTCCTGCTGGTTGTAGCCCTGCATATGATCGAAGTTATGGACCTCACATTTTGAACCCTCGTATGAATCAATATGGTTTGGAAAAAGATGTCGGTTCACCAATTGAGATGGCTAAATCTTACATGCAATCTTTGCCTCCATGGAGATCTCCATCCTTCAGCACCATTGGTTTTAAGATGACACCTTCATGCGGGAATAGTACTTGCAATTCTGGAATCCATTTGTTGACTACATCAGAGGTTAAGAAAAGGATTATCTTGACATTGAATCTTTTAAATCTAAAGAAAATTATAGAAGGCAATCTAAGTTATTTTCCATGTTTTCAATACCTGAAGCTTCTACGATACCAACTACAGCTGTAGAAACCTTCAATGAAGTTCAAGATAAATGTCTTAACTTGCAAGATGGAAATGCTGGTGGGGCTAACCAATTGATGGAGATAGATAATTGCATTTCTGTGGGAGTCATTTTGCAGCCTAAAGAGGTATTTAAAGAATCACTGGAGGAAGCCCAAAGAGGTATTTAAAGAATCACTGGAGGAACCTAAGGTTGCGGCATCAAATAATATCAAGCAGTTGTATTATGTAATGCTCACCAATGATGCTGATATGTCTGTGTCATATTTAAGCAAGGTTAATTTTGTGAAGAATGTGAAAATTCCTTTGCCAACTGAGAACAGATTTCAGCCTCAGGATTCTCTTCTTTGTTTCGATAGCTGACACAAATAATGGAGATTTGTTTCCTGTAACTGAGACTTTATAGCTATAGAATATCATAGATGGTGATCAAAGATCCTACTAAGCTCAATGGGGCATAGTAGGTTTGAAGACCCCGCTATGCTTAATAGAGTGTAGCGGGTCAAGTCACTTGATAATCATCATTATTCCTCATTACAAAGGACATAACATAAAGAGGCTTAAATATGTGAAAATTCTATATGTTTGCTACATGCAAGTGATCGAAGACCCCACTAATGCTTAATAGGGCTTAGTGGGCATGAAGACTCGGATGTGGTGTCAGCACCGTGCTCAATGAGATCAAGCCAAATGAGATATAGCATGTGAGAATGATGCTACACAACCAAAGTGTTGCTAAAATTTTGACTAAATTTTGGACTTAGAAAAAAAAGTAGAAGAATCAATATTTATTTAAAAAAATCAATCACATTAAAGAAAACAATCTAAAATGAAATATGGATGTGAAAATTGCATATATATGTACTTTTAGAAGGTTCGTTATACATTAACAAATAAGAAAATTGATCGAGATTCTTCAAAACACAACCGTGTGCTCATGATGATGGGTAGGCCAAAATAGTTTTGATAAGCCTCACGCAGATATAGAATGGCCAAAGTTTTATCCAAAATTCATACTTACAAATAAAATTCAAGCTAAATATGTTAAATTTCTAAAATAGAATTTATATCAAACTGAATTTTGAATTATAAGTGAGAATGAATTTGAAATGAATTTGAAGATTATATTTCAAATAAAAAATAGATTGAACTAAAACAAATTTATAAACTTGAAGTGAATAGAATATTTTGGCAATAAATATAAATTTAGCACTTCAATATCTCATTTCAATCGATTTAGAAGATTATCTGATTGAATATCCAATGAGAGCATAGAAGATCTTCTTGGAATTGGAATATAGTTCACTCTAAATGAATTAGAGAAAATCAAGGAATTCATAAGAGATTTTTAACGAGATTGAATAATTACTAATAAGCATAGTCAATGAATTCTTGAAAAATATTTGAAGCATATTATTCGTCTTATTAAATACTTGAATTGGATATAGGAGAAATTGAATAGAGTTGGTGATAAGTTTGAAATCATCAATAGATATAAATAAGAGTCTATTGAACATTCAAAGACTAATCAACTTTAAATAAAAAAAGTAATTAAAATTCCAAGGGATCTAATAAGATATTAGAACAATTTAAAACGTCTTCATCGTCACTAGATCTGCAATTCTTCATACAAGCAGACATAAGGTGATACTAAATTAAATGCTACACTTATGGATTCTTTCAATCCAAAAATACAAGAAGTTTTATTCTGATTATGATTTTCAAAGTCAATAATTTTATTAATTAGATGAAATTGCCTAAGTCATAAATACCTGCATGTGCTCGGACATAGAGATTTAAAATGCAAAATTTAATGTCTAAAAAGACTGTGCAGGCTAAGTTGAGATTAAATAAATATGAAATTAATCTCATAATTTAGAAATAAAATTACCTAAATTATTGAACACACGCATGGGCCCCGACACTTATACTAAGAGCTTAAACTTAGTGTCTGAGGATGTTCTGCGAGTTAAGAAAGAATAACGATGAAATTAATTCAATTTTCTTTATGACTATATGTATGCAATCTAATGAATGTTTTCAATGCTAATTCATGTCAATGAAAGATATGAATGTTTAGCTCCATAGAATGTGATCACAATAGACCTAATCCCCTATGCTTGAAATATAGTTGATAAGGTCTACTAAATAATCAACTTCTAAATGAATTTAAATTACATTAGACTATAAGACCCAACCCTCTATATTTACAATGGAGCTGACAAAGTCTATTATGATATCAATTTTTTAAAATTTTTAATTACATATAAGTTGTTGACCTGATCCTCTGAAATAGTAGAAATGACTGACCCCAATGATAGCTAAATTGATTGAAGATATCAACTGGAGGGGTAACTATTATCAAAATATTTATGATATTATATTTAATATTTTTAAATTCAAAGTACTCAAAATATAAATCTAGATATGATCCTCTATTATTAAAGTAATAGAGTCAACAGGATCTGAAATAATAAACTAATTGATTAAGCAGACTTGTATACCCCGATGATGGCCTCGTTGATTGAAAATCTCAACCGGAGGAGATATTATCATCAAAAGATATTTGAGCTCTAAATTAATTCATCATAAAACTAAATTTCAACTAAGTAAATATCTGAAGTAAATGAAATTTATTATTTAAATGCTTAAAGCAAATAATTCATCCATTCATCCATCCATCATCATTTGTTAAGGATGATAGATTAAGAAAACTCTAGCTCACAAAGGAGCTAATGTCAAGTCAAATAATCACTATGTTCAAACTCAAATAATCTCAAGCTAGTAAGGATGTGGCCTGTGTCCTCTGTCAATGTGGTTTGGCTAATAGGCTCCACATATGATGCTGTTACGACCAGAGTCCTCTGATCGGGTGGTTGCCACCAAATGACACTATTATATTACGATCACGACTGTAGCTCGTATGATCCTCATTTTTGGAATGAGCTCTCAACCCTGCCATCTTAAACATAGGATTTCTCTTAGACTTTAAGAATTCCTTAGTCTTAAGACACATCTAGTGATTAGGTGGACACATAACCTACCCTAGATACTTAGAAGAGTAAGCCTTAGGAATAGGTCATGCCTTAGGGGTGTTAGGAAAATTTGCCTACCCTATGCTTGAACCACATTCCTCACTTCCTTCCTTCAAGTCAAACTCCAAATCAAATCAATAATCAATTCAGCCTAATTGATTTTCCCTAAACTCAAATTAATTCCAAATAATTGAAATCCATGATCAACTTCAAATGATTGAAGCTCACGATTGAAATTCCAAATTCAAAATCTTTCCTAAGCCTTTTGATTCTATCTTATGGACTTAGCCCAAATCAAATTCAAATCAATTCAAATTCAAGAAATTTTCTCATAACCCATTTATATTCTCATTTATATTCACAAATATAAATGAATTATAAATTCAAATATCCAAGAATCAATTCAAAAAAATCAAATCCAAATTCAATCAAAAATCCAACCTAAGCCTCCAAGATAAAATGTTAAACTTAGCAAAATCAAACTCAAATCAAGCCGAATCCTTGATTTTTTTTCATGATTCAATCAATCCTACGATCATGAATCCAAATATAAACATAAAATTCAATCATCAAACCAAAACAAAATTCAAAAATCAAACCCAAGTCAAACTCATGTTCATCCTTTAACTTGAAATTGTCAAAATGAATAAAATCCATTTGACTTCAAATCTCTTGCAAATGGATTTATATTCAATCATAAATTCATATGAGTTCCAAACTTGAATCAAGCCTTGATCAACTAAACCCAATTGGCTCACTTGACCCAAAGTGGCCAATTTGACCTACATGAACCAAAATTCAATTCAATCTAAATCAAAGTGAATTAATCCAATCTAAACTTCATGTCATGGTTGTTGATCATCATAGGTTAATCAATTGTCATGAATTGGGTCAAACCAAGTCAACCTATCACGTTGACCAAGTCAACCATTTAACTCATATGAACCCAAACTAGCCAAATTGCAACGTAAACCAAATTGATTGCAACCAATGGCTCAAGTTCACTCAAAATTGATTATTAAACTTGACCAAAGCCTCAATTGAACTCAATTTGACCAAACTAGACCCAACCAATCAATTATGAGCCCAACTTGACCTAAAGGTCAAATCAACACAAAATCAAATATAAACCAAATTTATTGGAAACAAAGATACCAATCCATTTCAAATGATCAACCAAACCCAAACTAAGCCATAATTCAAGCTAATTTGGTCAATTAAGTCAAATTGGTCAACTTAGCCCAAATTGACCTAAAGGACCAAATTGGCCAAAACTCAAATTAAATCTAAATTAAACTAAATTAATTAAAACCAATTGAACCAATATGCTCCAAATAGTCATTTGAACTTGACCCATCTCTTGGTTTGACCCAATTTGACTAATTGTCAACCTAACCCATTTTGACCTGATTTGACCCAAATGGGTCAAATTAACCCAAATTAAACCAAATGAACTTCAAATGACATGAAATTTGATCCAACTTACTTTTGAGTCATTTCAAATCTTCCCAAATCAAATACAAAGCCAAATGCCCACTTTATCCTTGGGTCAAGGGCATCCCATGAGAAAAGACACTTTCCCAAGTGGTCATTTCTCTTGGCCACGACTCACTCATCCATTGGTCCACATAGGCACCAAGGACACTGATTTTGACCCAAGGAGTTGGGGCAGCCATGACTCATGGGGAGGTGAAATCACCTCACCTCTCCCATTGGAACACTTAGCATGAAGGACACTCACCTCCCTTTAGCTAGGACACCCACTTTTCCTTCATGGCAGGCACTTTCCATGCCTTAGCGAACCATAGGAACCCACTTAGGATGATTCTCTTCCATTCCCAACCACCCCAAGCCAAATGACATGGGTTTGGAGCCAAAATTTTTAAAAAAAGTTGGGAAAAGGTTCATTTCACTTCACTTTCATTCTAAGGCTTTTAGTGGGAAACCCTCATTCCTCTCATTCTCCTACTTCTAGAGCTCACAAAAGCCATTAGCAATCATCCACTTCACTTGGAGATAAATACTCCAAAACTAAGGGGATTTTGATGAGGAAAGTACAATCACCAGAGGAAACTTCATTTCGACGCGAAGGGGAGGATCTAAGCTCAGTCTAAGGCTTCTTCCCTCACTCATGCACTCAGTCACCACCGCCAAAATCATCCCTGAGGTAACCTCAAAACCATAGCTTAGGATCTTTCATTTTGTGATGATTTTGCATGATTTTAGGAATCTACTCTAGAATAATTTTTACTTTAAATCATCCAATTAGAAAATAAAATTTTTCGGTGCAATCGCAAAAATGAGTCCATTTGGATAAATTTTCAGAAAATCTATTTTTCCTTTAAAAAATCTATTCACCGGGCGAGGCATGCGTCCCCATCGGTTCGCGGATGACTTGGATCACGTGCGGATCGCGCGATCCAGCCTTGATCACTGATGTAATCTGACCGTCGATCGTCAGCGATCGGAAGGCTTAAATCGCACGCCGATCACGCGATCCTGGCCTCTCGCGAGCGATCGACCGTCATCAACGGACGGCCGAGCGTCGCGTCGCTCCGCGCTTTGACCAGTCATCCCCGCTTCGCGATTCGCTTCGACCGCGGTGTGGCATACGATCACGCCATGTGGCGCCGCATTGCCACGTCGGCCAAATTTTTTGATTTAAAAATTAATTTAAATTACCTAAAACTTCAAAAATTCATAGAAAATAAAATACTTAATTAAAAATTGAAAATATGGGCTCGTTGGATTCGTCTATCCGAGGAGAATCTATAAAATTTAAAATTCCCAAATTTCACTAAGTATTTTGAGTTGAAATTAAGTTTTAGTAAAAATTAAATTTCTTTGATTAAACCAAAAATTCATGTCAGATTAAGTTAAAATTTTCAAAGATTAAAATTGATATTAAAATACACTTAGCCTAAAATCGTCAAGTTAAAATGACCTCTGGATTAAAAGATGTTGAATTTTGAGTGACAAATGGTTTATTTTAATAAAATAAATTAGCAGAATTCTTAAAAATCACTTAAATCAATTAAAACTTCAAAAATACATAACTAATTGTAGAAAATTCAAAAAACACAAACTTAGGTTTCTTTTAAAGATATTTTATAGGCGAATCCAATAAAATTATTTCTAATTGAGTTTGAACACTAGATTTTCCTTAATTAAGGTTTATTTAAAAACTTAATAACTCTAATTACTCTCTAATGACTTCATTAATTAATTTCAAATTTCTCTAGCATGTTTAGTGGGATAACTTCTATCTCTCCTAATTTTCGTGGAATTTATTGATGAGTTAATCAGGGAAATTAATTAATGAACCCCTAATCACTCTCTTAATATAATTAAGGTTAATTAAGCATGTTAATAGTGGTTTAACTCCTTAATTAAGTTAATTAACTTTGTTTAAGTGATTAGGAGGTTTATGAAATAATTTTGAGATATTTTTCTTAAGCTATTCCCTAAACCCCCTTTCTTCCTTAATCTAAACTTAATTAAGGGCTAATCCACTAATGACCTACTTAATTAACTTGATAAAATTTTCAAAACTTTTCAAAACTTAACTAATTCTTCTTGGGTAGATTTTTAGGTGTTCAATAACCTAAGCAACTTAAGGAAATCATACATAACCCACATGTGTGGGAAAGGTTATGAAAGTACTTAAATTAAACTATTTAGCTTAATTAATCATTAATTGTGAGCCAATTGCATTAGGTACCTTTCTTTCCTAGGATGCATTGCTGATTTAAATTTCTTGTGATTTTATGTCATACATTGGCTCATAATTATTTGATTAAATATGTTAAAGTGGTATAGATAAGGGGTAATTAATGAACTTAATCTACATCTTAACCTAACCAAGGCATAAAATTAATCTAATCACCTAAAAATTAAACTAAAATAATACGCACTTGTGGAAATGGGTAAGGACCAAGAAACCTTCTCACACTTTCCTAATTCAAATCAAACTCAAAGCAAAATGAAAGTCTCTTTAAACAATTTTTGATTCTCTTTAAATGAACTTACTTCATAAGATTATCTTTAAGAATTAATTAGAGTAAATGAAATTATATGCTTACATCACTTTATTTCTTTCCTAGCATGCTAAATGTGTATGTCATATCAAAATCATGCATTCATGCTTTTCTAAAATCAAATTCAAAATAAAATATTTTCTTTATGTCAAATTGCATGCTTTGGCTAAAGTAAAAATATGATTATTATCACTATTAAATTCAAAACTATTTTCAAAATCTATAAATCAAATACCTAAAATTGAAAGTGTGTTACTTATAGTTTATTTATAAGCTTGCATGGGAATATAAAAATATGTCTTATGTTTGCTTCCTTTCTTTCCTCTTAATATGGATTTGAATAAGATTTTAAAGTGTATAGTTCTTTTAAAGAACATAACACTTGCTTAAATCTATTCTTATCCTCTTCCATATTATGAATTAAGAAAGATCCTTACACTTACACATATAAATTGCATAACCAAGTTCAAACATAAGTACAAACTTTTGCATCTTTCTTTTCCATTCATTTGTTTTTTTCTACATATGCTTGTATTTAAGGAAAGTGGTATATTAGACAACCCATGAGGCTATCCCTAAGTAGGTCTTATACCTTACACCCCTAGTTAATAATGACATCATACTCACTTATGTCTTTTATACTTGTAAATGTGCATATGAAAGATGGATAAAAGAATCACTCTCTCCTACTTAACAAAATCATGCATACATGAAACATTCCAAGTTTCCTTAAGCAACCTCTCTTTGCATTCATCATTAAGTTGTGTTAAATACTTGCATCGCATGTATATATATGCTTAGGATTCATTCATGTGCATGATACACATGTGGGGAAGAAATAAAATGTTATGTGTTTTGTTATAGTAATTCACTTTACTTAATCTTAAAATGCTTTTCTTTTTGAATATGTTTGTTTAGAGAAAATCTAAACTTAGGATTAATTAAAACACATAATAAAACATTCACTAAATAAAACTAAATATGAATCTACTTTAGAAATTACTTAAGATAGGAAAGAGAAGTTCTCTTCTCTTTTCCCTCTATTTACAACACTTAGTAATTAATAGTAGGTCCATTCAAACCAAATCAAATCATCAAATAAAATTAACCCAAATTAACTAAACAACTTAAATGAGACCACCCTTCCAAGTTGAATCTTTTCACTTTAAAAAAAAAATCCTAACCTTAAAGCCTAGCTAAGCATACCACATAAACCTTACATGGCACACATATTAGGCTAAGTCACCACTTTTAGTCCTATGTTAGGGCGGTGCATGGTTTGATGTTTATTTTATATTGTAATGTGATGTTTTAGTCTGGATGTTAGGGTGAATGTGCGTAGAATGAATGGTAGGATGATTTAGTCTAATTATTGTCTTATGCAAAGGATTGTGCTTAAGGGGCATTGTAATAAAAATATAACTATTTTGTATACTGTTGCATGTGTGGGGTGCTAAGTCCAATTTGTTGATATACATGCTTGGGAATATGTGTTTGTTTTAAGCTTAGTTTTAGTTAGATTTACTTTTTTCCCTTTTCATGTGCCTTTGCAATTAGAATTTTGGAATGATTGTTATGAGGATTAGGATGTGCATTGGTTATAAGGCCATGCCTAGCAACCACCTTCCAACCATCCAAAAGAAGGAGAAAGAAGAAAAGAAGAATGAAGAAATGAAGCTTGAAGACCCCATAACATGAATTTTTTGCTTAATTATAATTAATTCATTTATAATTCGGGTTGTATAAGGGTAGAGCTCAATTTATTTTGATTTTGTGCGGTGCCCACCATACATGGACTTCTTTCTTTGTGTTAGCTTTATAAAATTTTTTATGTTTTGTTTGGCTTATGCATTAGAAATGGCATATTTTCCTAGTTTCTTCCTTGCTTTGATGTATGGCCTGGATAAGGATTAGACTCTTAGGGAAAAATAAATCTTCTACCAAATTAATCAACTCAAAATTAAAAATAAATCATAACCTCATTTAAAGCCTAAGCTAAAATCAAGATAAAAGAATTAGCAACCCCTTATGGATGAGTATTTCTTTTACAACATCATGCACAAAGATATTATTTCACTCTTGATTTGGAGGGCTTCCACCCATGCTGAGAACTTGGCTTGACCTTTGAGAGCCATGGTGGAAACACACCTCCCATCTTCTGATTTTGGCCCATAATATAATTTCATGCATTTGGCATATAAATCCTATGTGTCAAATGATTGTCCAAAATGAAAATAATGTAATATGATTTTCATTAGATTTTGGTCATTTGAAGCATACCCTTACATGATCTAGTCTCTTTAGAGAGTGAGTTTAAGGACTTAGTCTCTTTCTAAATAAATAACAGCCTAGTTATCTTGCATAATCATAAGACTTGCCTACATATATTTAAAATCGTAGGAGGAGTTAGTTGGCAGCCACCCCCAGGTAGTTATAAGTTCAAGAAGTTGGGTGGTTTGTCCTCTCTTGTGGAGGCAAACTGAATACTCACTTTTCACCTTAGATTTAGGTCATGCTTTTGGCCTTAGCCAAAGCTCCCTAAATTTAGGTTCTGAGGCTGCTTCTCCCTTCTATGGGTCATAAGCATAAATTCTCACCTCTTAGGCATTTTCATAACCTTGTATTGTGCAATTATAAGCCTTAAAATTCTAATAAAAATTCAACTCAAATAAGTAATTCTATTTCAAAAAATGTAAAGCTCAACCATAGGATAGTTTGGGATGTTTACTAGGCTTTCTAGTATCCTAAACATCTCCTACTTATCTCCATTTGGCTTCAGTAAGTACTCCTTCCTCTCGATCGATCCCACTTGATTTGCCAAAAAAATAAACTAATCGATTGATAATCCTACCTATTGAAATCTTTGGAGACAACAATCATTTACCTTAATCGAGAGTATTCTTAAGAAATCCCCTTCCTTAAAATGTAATTAACTATAGAGGCTAGCCCCTGTAGGGAACTTAACGAACCCGGTTTAAAATAAACCCTGCATTACTTTTCCATGTAAAGTAGGGGAAGAATCTTTGGTACATGTGAAGACCTAGAGTTCTTAGGAGTCCTTATTGAGGTGATTAGGTCCATTGTATGGTGATGACTTCTATTATTTGAAATAGTACACCTTCCCTCAATGTCATTCTTGGTCACCCTAATAAGAACATCTACGGATCTACTTGATGTCCTGACCAAAAGGCATATATTTCTGTTTTCATTTATTCTCTTCAAAAGGATAGATGAAGGTGAGAATATTTCACCACACTCAACCCTTTGAGTTATGAATCATAGGGTATATTTGATAGGCACAAAGCCCTTTTATCAGCTAAGGTAGACTTAAAATTGTCTCCTTAGACAAACACCATCCCAAGTCTACAAGGATTACTTGAATGTAATGGAACCCCGATAGGGATCCTTTAGTGTTGGGTTGACTACCTCTCACAATTAGCATAATTAGCTAGGGATGATGGAACCATGAGATCTAGATTGGGCACTTCATCATTCCACCAACCATATGCTTTAAGTTAAATAATGATAAATTTCATAAATTCTAAACCTAAATTTCAAACTCCTAATCAAAGTTCTCTCTCAGCATTGAGAGGGGTAATTAACTATTGGTGCTTGCACCTATAGAAAACCTGGAACCAAATCTAAAGTCCTCATAAAATGAGGATGAAATCTCTGGGTAGTGTCTTATCTACTATTCCATCTGCCTTCTAAAAATTTGACCGATATTTAAATCAAACTCTCTTCATCAAGAGGTCGGTAGAGAATTTTCGGAGCCCACATATATTTTGATGAATTATCCAAGAGTTCACCATCAAATGCATTTAGAAGACAGTTTTGAACCATAGGAGTATTGGTTGGTTTACCTGCAACAGTATCAAATCATGAAAGAATCCACTATGCAGATTGAAGTGATGATTAGGCCGAGGGCACAAACTTGGATGAGCGCAAGGGGGGAAGATGATGGTCGATCGAGTGTGGCTACATAACTATTGACAATCAAAAATTTTGTGGATCCATGATTGCAGTAACCCAAGGCAAGTAGTGAAGGATGATTGGGTTTAAAATAATAAAAAGAAGCTTGCCTAAAGAAGAGACTAGTGGAGGGGAAGGATAAGAAGGCTAAAAAGCATTAAAAAAGGCTTAGAAAACTCCAATAGGAAAAAAAAATTTGGATAGAAAACTGCCTTCTAATTTTAGAAGAGAGTTCCTCTGCTAGCGACACGAAGAAGAACATGAAGATCAGGTTCTTCCTGACATCGAGATTTCTAGCAAGATGATGAGAATTAGGATCATATCCATGGTGCTGTGATACCATATTAAGAAAAGAAAAGACCATGTTAATCATGAATCAAATGTGTGTGAGTTTGTGATTAATTTCTCCTTTTTTTTTAATTTACATGCATGGTAAGTAGAGTGATACATATAGATAATACTAAAAACAAGAATGCAAGATATGAACCACTTGTCACAAGTTGTAATTAACTAAGAATTGAGAGATGTAAACACTAAGTTAATATTCTTCATATAAGGGAATAGTGAGTACTATGGGGAAGCTATCAGGTTGTTATTCAAGATGGAATAATGACTTAGTATCTTTTATTATATAAAGAAAAATAGCAATATCATAATCATAAAGTCATTGTATGATCTTGACTTGGAGTAATATCCTAGATCTAATGAATTATAGAAAATTAAAAATAAGTTTAAATTAAAATAAAATTAATAAAAATAAAAAAATAATTATATTTTAAATACTAAAGTGATTTTTGCCAATTTTTAGGAAAGTTAATTTGAATTTTAGCATATGAGATTATTTAAAAAAGCTAGACTAATTAAAATATTTTCTTAAATACTTTTCCAAAAAATATTTAAAGTGTGATCAATAGTAGTTTATCCAATTTTAAAATGTGTTTAAAGTTTTTAAGGTTTTAATAATGATTAAAACTCGATTTGTTTATGGAGTAGAAAATTCTCATTATATCATATAAATCATGTATATGATTATTAGGATCTGGTTAATCTATACATATTTCATGAAATCAATCTTAATTGTTTTAAATGTATTTCAAGATCATAATAAAGTAAATACATGTGTGTAAAAAAAATTTAGAAGAATGGCCATTGGGTTGGATTTTAAATAGAGATCGTAGATTACATTTAATTCAACAATAAGTATGCCATGAAAGAGGAATTGGAAAAGGATGTAATTTCAAGTTCCTCTTTAGTCATAATATAGAGAAGAGGGAGATCAAGGTGGGAAGTCCTAATCTTATAGGAGAAAGATGTATTAGATATATTTATATCTTTTTATGTTGTTTATAGAATAGTTTCTTGAAGAGTCTTTTATATGGTCCTCATATAAATCATTGGCATATATTATACATAATATCATACATGCAAGATCTAATGATCATAAATTTTTCACATAAATATGGGTTGGTTAATTACATAAATTGATGTATTCTATTAACACTTATATTATCGAGCATTCAATGATTTTGTTCTTGATCTTCATCTAATTAGTGCTAGATATTTTAAGTTGTTCAAAGTAATAAGATGGGGTATATGAGGTCAATTGATCATTACCAAGAGGAGCTTGTGTAAATCTATTTAGAAACATATCACTTGAAGGGCCATTCAGAATTAGGTCAAATCACCCATAGGTTGCATTTGGAGGTATCCTTGGGTATGTGATTTGAGTTATCCTTTAATGTTCATTCATATTTCTTTTGACTAATAAAGGAGTAGCTCAGCACTCTTTGTACTTCAAGCCTAACAATTTTTTGGTCTATCATATCAATTTATTCAAATTGTATGTCTAACATCGAATCAATTTTCACCTATTAATACATGTGGATGAGACTCGAAAGAGCTTTATTTTACTACATATATAGTGTACTTGATCATCTCTTTGGATAGGTTTAAATAAATTATGGTATTCTCATAATTTTTTACCATTATACATTTGATTCCTTAATGAGCAAAAAGAATGAAACAATGGTGTTTTAAGTTACTACAAGTTTATCATCCTTTTTAACAATTGGAAACACTACTTACAAAATATTCATTGAATGTTTCAATATCTTTATAAATATAACATGATAATTACATTACTAGTGTTTCATATGAATAACATTTAGTAGTCAAGTGAATGGTGCTCTTTTATTTAGAACTCTTCTTGTTATTTTGACTCAGTCTCCTGCTCCTTAGTTAAAATTATATCATGTCATTAGCTACCTCAAAAAAGCCCTTATTTTTTAAAGATATTATAAATTTTGGTTTGATTTTATTCATATTGAGATATCTATAGTATGAGGTATTATTCAACTTTCAACACATTAAACATAAAAAATAGATTTTGATTTTATTTTTGATTGTCTTAAAATCTTGAGTTTTTTATAGTTATTTAAAAGCATGACGCTAATATTGTAATGCCTGTAGGATTCTCTTAACTATTTATCATATCTTAAATAACTTATTCATTTTTTTAATAAAAATATAAATATAAATTCTAAATATTAAATTAATAAAAAATTATTATTAAATATTGGACCATTATATTAATTTTAAATAATTTAGAATATGAATCTTCCAATCATACCTCTTCCATATATTCCAAGAAAACTATTAAGACATTTTGCATTATTCTCACACAATTAAGAACTCAATAAAATATTTTACATATTTACCCACCATGAAAGAAGAGGGAAAGTCCCTACTACATGTAAGTGTGCATTCGGTCATTGACTCGGTTTTTTAATTTGCTAATTTGTTGGTTTGAAATTATCAGAAAATCGATTTTAAGATTTAATATAATACGAACCAATCCAATCCAAAAAAAAATTTGAATTTTCGGTTTGATTTTTAAAAAATCAAAAATAATAAAAATAAAAAGTATGTTATTTAATTAAAAAGACAGATTTCATAGTTTTTCTTGTTTCCACGGTTCCACACTTCCACTACAAGCAGATTTCAATTCTTTATGATTTATATTTTTTGAAATAAATATACTCATATTTTTTGAAACAGGTTTATATTTGAATTATTTGAAAAATAAATATTAAATATATTACTTAAAGCACTAATTAACATAACACATGTAATGTGATGAAATACATTTCTTCAAACATCTTTTTCTTTCACATTTTTAATATATAACACATTTGCCATTAATCAATAAAATTTATATTTGACAAAAGAAAATTTTCAATTCTTACAAACATTCATAAACATTCCACATTTAAAAGGATTATAATTACATGTCATAATAAATTCATAAATATTATAAACATTCATAAACATTTTCAATTTCTAATTTCTTCCATTTAAAAAGCATGATCAAGATTGTCGCTTGGGAAAGAGTTCCATTATAACCTTAAAAGTGTCATATTTTAACCTTGCATATTTCTTTATCATTTGAAATGATAATCTACAAAACATTTATATTAAACTTGATAGCAATAATAATAAAAGGTAAAAGAGGTTAGCAACAAACATAACAAATACTAAATATAAGAACTTTTTTAAGAAAAAATCTAACAAGTTTATGTGAGGTATGCTCATATTTCTATATAATGGCTTGAAATACTAAGCTGTTTATGCTTACTAACTCTACAAATGTTCTTTGTGGTAATTGGATCTGGCATCTTTTATTATGATTAGAAATAGGAGATTAAACAAGACAAAAATGAAAGTAAAATTCAAAAGAAAGAAAGGCTCATCAAAAAAATTACTAAGAGCAGAATATGTGAGCATCCAAACTCAGTTGAGGTTACAATCACATATAATCTAAGTAGTAAATGAAATATAACATCAAAGTCATCATTGTCAAAAGCACCGAAATATCCCAATTTTATGCATTCAGAAAAATCAAAATAGCACATAATTAATTTAGAAATGTTACCCTCATAAAATAGGCAATACCAAAGCGAAACTACATAACTTTCAGAAAGTAAACAACTCCAAGTCTCCAAAGCTAAAACACTAAATAGCAAAAGAATCCATCTAAATTAGACAAAACCACGCCTCATAGTAAATAACTCCACCAACATAAAATAATCCATTACTCCATTATTTCAAGATAAGCAATACCACACACAAACTTTAGCTACCTCTATTAAATTGAACAACTCAAGTCTCCAAAGCATGAATAGTAACAACACAACCCAATAGCAACATCAGGCATAACAAGCATACACATAATATAGAACATCAATAGTAGCTAAAAGGAAACCTCCACCCAAATAAATATTTTTTCAAACACAACAACTTTGCTTTGTATTTTCAATTTCAATGCATTCTTTGAATTTTAAGTCTTGATGGTATTTTAATGTACTTCTTTCTTACATTGTCTGATTTACCAACCTCCTTAATTCCATCTTGAACAATAAGATTTATAATATGTGCACATCTCATATGTAAGAACTTACAATCAAGAATACTTTCTCGTTTAGAAAATTTCTTCTACAAATGATTGATAATACCATTATTGGGTAGCATTATCATTTGTGATTATAAATCTGCATTAATACCCCAATCAATCAAACATCTCTCTACCTCACCTAACAATCTTATGGTATATATGGGACAAAAATTAATGACTCTCTTATTTAACTTTCAATCTTCATCAATATAATTTAGTTAGACACATGTAATTAATTCTGGAATTAATGTCCATGTGTCGGTTTCAACAAACCCTTGTAGTTGAATCTCGTAATATTTTTTTTCAAAGCATTCTTCTCATCTAAGTAAAAGTGTAGTTAAGTGAGTGTCCAGGAGGTATTTTTTTATTTAGGCAACATTGAGTCATAAAATATTTGAACCCATATCCTTACATGTTTGAATGGTAATTCATCCATAATTACCATGGTAGCTTTTCTACACTTCTTGATCAAACCTCAAGCTTTGAGACCTGATTTTATTCACCTTTTACTTTACAAATTTTGAGTTTGATTTTTTCTATGTTATGAGGATTCTTCTCACATACAAAAGGATGTGTCCGTAAAGTTGTAGTACCATTAAGCTTTGTATCACTATGATAAGTCTTCAATAGTTACATTTACTCATCTTTTCTCCATTTAAATTTAGTAAAATGATCCCTTTCGATCTTGGTGGTTGTCTTTCTTGTTCTCTTTTCAAAAGATGACTTGCTACTTAAAGCACTTGCAACACAATGGATATTATCTTAGTTAATAGATGTTTGATTTTGGGAAGATCCAATCATGTTAGAACTCTCTCCATAATGAGACATGTAATCAAAGTGTAAAGAGATCAAGAAAGAATAATCAAATGAGAGTAGAAAAACTAAAAAAATATGATACAATCTTGATTATACCAACGTTAAACCTCTTATAAAAAACAAAACAACTGTGGTAACTTTCATTTACTTCAACAAAAAAAGCATAACAGAAATAAAATAAACTAACACGCTTCACTTCAAATATCTAATGTAAACATTTTCAAAAAAATAATATCAATGATTCACTTGATGTTAATTAGAGGTTTTTTTATCACTACACAATTGCTAATTCTAAGTACTTCAATAATAAATATTTTTAAAAACTTAAAAAAAAATCTTTTCTCCTTAATGTACCCAAATCAACTAAAATGATAATTAATAATATGATTTTCATAAAACACCATTAAATATTCTTTGCACTCCATATTATTTCTAATTATCTAGTACAAAAAAATCATTCAACATTATAGATCTTTCGACAAGAAATAAAATTATTTCTCGATGTTAATATGACTTTCTAAGGTTTTATTTTATCGAATCATAACTTATATGTTATGCATAAATTTATAATTAGCATAATCCTAATACCTCCTTTAATTTAAAACATCTAAGCATATTTTTCTTATTCTTTAAGATTTCACTAAAAAAAATTATTAAAATACTATTTATCTCCTACAACTTTAGAAATTCAAAATATCTATATATAAAGAATACTAAATATGAATATGAATACAATGCAAAAAATGGCATCTTATGAAAAATAAAGTTCATACAAAGATAATCCACTCATTTCAAATGAAAGATAAGCCATGAAGGGTTACTTTCTTAAGAGCTCCGAAACATGACAAAGAATATTTGTATATACATCAAGCATCATTCTATCCTCATTAGCCAAACAATATAAAAACAATTAACAAATTTTATAACAAAATAATCCATTACTCCATTCAGTTAGATAAGCAATATACGAACTAAATTATAATAGTAAACAACTCCAACTCAAGTCTCATAAAATACTAACATTAAAGAATGAGAATCGAGATAAAACCTTTTCTTGAATTGTGAAAGTAGATTAATCAGAGAATTAATCAGACCCGAGACAGAAGAAAAACTTAGAAGAAGGGAGAAGTTTTATTCTTAGATAAAGGCGAAAGGAGAAAGAAGAGACAGATGAACAAAATCTACAACTAAATTTTAATTAAGTCAAGAGAAAGAAATAGAAGTTTGATATTCTTCTTTATTCCTTCTGCTTTTTTTGGGTTTTACCAGATTTGTGATATCCATTTCTATTTTGCAGAGGCAGGCGGATGCGTAGACCATGAGTACGAATGGGTTAATAACTTTTGATTTTCAATTTTTTTGAACTATAAATTTTTATATCCGATTCATAATCCAAAAATAGAGTTTACCTAAAATTAAATCCGAAATCCAAAATAAAATTAAAAAACTAATCTAATTTTAAATTTTTGATTCGATTTTAATTAAATTTTTAATTTAAATCCAATTATGCATGACCCTACTCGCATGCATGAAAAATTCCTAAATCATGCGAAATAAATAGAGCTCAGCCACTTGAGATAATTGTGGCGTGCTGGCCCGTCGGGGCAATTAAAGAATGGGTGGCGGTGGCCCGTCATATCCACCGCGGAGATTCGCTGACGTCATATTTAGTCTCATATTTTTTTTCTCCGCTCTATGAAAGTCAGTCGTGATATATGGGGACATTCACATGCGATCTAGCGACCCGTAGGTCGTCCCGCGCAGAAATTTTATGCAACCAATGGTGTATTTTATTTTTTATTTTAATTTAAGAGTAGAGATCAAATTTAATATAATAGATATTTAATATTAACATCTTAACAATTATTATTTTTTAAAATAAGTTATGACTATAATCAATAATAAAATTAGGAGAGAGGATTGGGAGTGACCATTAGGGGAGGAACTAGTCTCAATTTTAAAGAGAGGCAAGTTTATAAGTTAAGATAAGAGTAAGGAGCAAAAATAATTTTTCGGGAGGATAAATAGCTAATTTGATATCTCATATAAGAGAAATTATCAGTTTTTAATTTCCCCCTCTCAATCATGCCAGGGTTCACCCCTCGTGACCAACCTTGTCCTTTTAAATTTAAAAAAAAATTGCTTAATTAGGTGAACTCATAAAATAAATATGAAGAATTTTGAATTAATAATAAAAGTGTCAATTGAGTATGAGATGCCATAGTCAAATCAAATTCAATTTTTTTTTTCTTTTGTATCTTTGGATAAGTAATTACTTTGCTAAAGTTCCTATCTATATAACAGTAACCATCTCTAGACTCGCCATTAGGCATCACTCAATCTTAATATAGGTCTTACCATAAATAGAAGAAGTTCGAATTCTAAAGCTTGAGTTTTTATCTTTTGCATGCTTAAGATTCTAGTGTGATGATTGATTCTTAATGGTTTGAGAGAAAACTAAAAAATATTTGAGTAGCTAATAAATAATTTATTGAATAGATGAATAAATACAATTTCAAATTCAAGGGTATCAAATTAATAAGTATGCAAGATTATTATTTTACTTAATTCATTAGAAGTTATTCTTTCTTCCATGATTTTAATTTAAGTGTAACTTTGACTTTTTTATGCATATTATCCATCTCTTTCGGTGGCTTATCTTTGTCATAGGGGATAGCTCTCTAGCTATCAAATTTGACCTTAAACCAAAATAACTTTGATCTCATGCTTAAGTTAGTCAATTACTTATAACTAGTTTGTTTTGATTTAAAAATCAATTTTTTAAAAAAATTTAATTTTACTCATCAATATTTTGAGTTTAAATTCATAATTTATTGACTTCAAACTATATATATATATATATATATATATATATATATATATATATATATATATATATATATATATTATATATATATATATATATATATATATATTATTATTGTGTGTGTGTGTGTGTGTGTGTGTTATTATTAGATTAACAGACTTGAAACTTTCAATAATGTCTAATTTTTTGAATTTCTGATATATCAAGCTTGTTGGGTGAATTTTTCAATTGTGTTATCACATTTCTTAAATTATTCCCCTATGTTTGACCAATTCCATAACTTAGTTTGCCTAATATAATGCTAGGTTCTTTAACAAGCTTCTTGAGTAATTTGTCAAGTTCTATGAATGTGTTCCATAAGTATATGTATAAAACTAAATTATCTATTGAGTTTTCCAAAATTATTTTAGTATTAAATTTTTATAAAAATATTTTTTCATAAAAATTAGATTTGATACTATATAGTAAATAAGTTTCTTAGAACTCATTTTCATCAAGGAAGTACGACTGAATTATAAAGTTTATAAAGCATGTCCTTCTCATTCAAATTAAGACTTATTATAAGTATTTTATTTATGGAATACTTCATGTTATAGGAATTGGCTTGTTTATTAAGTTATTTTCCTTTCAACTTCATTATTTTATCATCCAAAGTGATAAGTATGAACTTTTCTTTATTTTATAAGCTCCTCATTGTGGTTATGAAGATTTTAACATTCCCTTGTTCTAGTAATCATCCATATGTGATTCTAATCATTATGGGAAGTAAAATATTTTGATGGGTTGCAAATTTTATGGTTATCAATATTATGGATGAGATTGATAGAAGCATTCTTTTCTTAATCATATTTATAAAATCTATATTTATATACACAATAGAGTATAAGTTAAAATGTTACTTTTATCTTTAGAAGATGATATGCTAGGGATGTCACTATTAATTCATCATTCTTGATGTTTATTTGGATATTGATTGTTATAGTGAAAATAGCATTAATCAAGTTAAATTTTTTTATGATATTATTCAATTAGAGTTGATGATATTTGAGAATATTTAGAGACTTTTGAATGCTTTATACTTTTTTCTTTAGACTATAATTTCAGCACTAATATAATATTATATATTTATATGAATTTTGGAGATTTTAATAATTTATTCATTATCTTTAGTTATTGAGATTTGAGTGTATATTTGAATGGTCCCTCCTTAAGACTTTGATAAGTATAATGCCAAGTGTAGTTTTATCCTTGCATTAATCATTCCATGTTGAAATCAAATAACAAATTGTTGGAGAGATTAGCTAATTTCTTATCTAATATTTTAGAGGGCTTTATAGCTCTTCAAAGGTCTATAGACTAACAAAATATGAAATAAAAAGTTAACTAAACTTCATAATGCTTGGGATGCTTCAAAGTGAAATCTTTAAACCATCTTCTTGATACTTCTTTCAATATTATGATGTATAGTTAATAAATAATATTATCATTTATAGTAAGCTAAGTAATTATCATTTCAAATAAGACCAATATGATCTGCTTGGTCTAACTTCTCTTCGTAAGATTTCAAAATAGGCATCATGAATTATAGTGGAGCTTGAGCTTGTTGGCTTAATGAGCCTCATGTTCAATCCGATCAATTTTAATGATAACAAACAAATGCTTGGATGTTCTAATGAATATTTTTATATGTTTCAGATATATTAGTTGTTAATTACATATCAAATACATCTCATAATATATTTGAGAAAATTGTAAGAATAGAAAAATTAAAGAGATCAAAATGGATAATGTGAAGCCCAAGATATAATATTTTAGGTTATATGCATTTATAACTATCTTAGAAATTCATATGAGTTCATTGGCATGAATTAATTTGGTCACAACTTAACATATTATTTTAATGAGGTTAGTTTATATAAATCTCTATCTAATTAACATTCAATTATATGTTTCATATATAGCATTTGAATTGTCAAAATAATAAATGATAATATCTATTAAGTGTAATTATTTTATTTACTTAACATAATTAAATATTTTAATTTAATTTAAAGGTTATATAATAACTAACATATGTATGATTATATATAAATTATATAATAATATTTGAATGTCATATTTCAAAATTAACAAAAATATGTGAAATTTTGTATTTTAGTCAAAGTCATTTTATAATCAAGAATTTATATGATTTCATCTCCAATGATTTAGATTTTTTTCCTTTAATTTGATAAGTTACATGACCCACGTTTGATTAAAATTGAATTTATTATGACTTTTCAAATATTATTTAATAATGAATGCATGCTTTGCATACTTTGAATATATTAAGAGTCATATTTGATTATTTTGACTTGCCCATATGAATAGCGAATTTGGCTACTTGAATTTAATATTTATTTAATATAAATTATATATTTATTGAATATTAAATTATTAGTTGATAACATGATGTTAGAATAATATATTTGTTTTTTGAAATAATTCAAAAAGACCTTCTTGCCTATAAATAACCCTCATTCTATTCATGAAAGCATTCCTCATTTAAATTCAAAATCTCTCCAGCAAATCTAAGAGAAAATTTCTTAGATTTTCTTTTCAAGTGTTCTCCAAATATTGCAAGATCAAATCCTTAGTTTGGAAGCTTCAACATCTTCAACTAAGCAAGCTTTCTCAAATTACTTGAGTTTATTTTCTTGATCTTAATCCTTTTTTTACTTATTCATCTTATTTTTACCATCCATTTATTCTTTCTAATTTATACTTTTTGGTGGATTAGTCTTTGGACATTGTTTTTCAAATCAAAGTTTCTCAATCAATTTTTTGTGAAAAACTCTTGTGATAGTTTGTAGGATCTATTTCAACTTGTTAAAATTTTTAACTTCCTACAAATTTCTTTTGGTTTCTTGAAATATTTCTTCATTAGTCTTATTTGAAAGATCATTTATTCTTAGATCTATTTTAGAAGTATATTTTAGCATTTCAAATTAATTTATTGTGCTGAAATTATTTTCATATTTGCAAGAACTCTCGTTTTAATTAAAAGCTCACTAATTTACTTAAATCTATCATATATTGATTTTATTTAAGTATTTTGTGATCATTAGCATTAATTGAAAGAATCTTTTTTGTTAAAATAAAATAAATTATTCCTTGCTAAAATTTATTTTATTGCAAAAGAATATTATGAATTTATTTTGAAATCATTTTATAGTAGTCTAATTATAATAACAAAAATATCTTAGTAAGATCACTTTCAGACATTTATTTTATTATTTCTTATCAATATTATTTGAGCATTTTATCTTGCCAAATTATTAAGTTGTAAAGTGATCATTTATAAGTTGTGAGGTCATTTTTTTATTGGGGTTGTACTCACCCCTTTGTAGGAGAGTACATATTATTGTATGGGTTATACTTGCCTCATTATAGGAGAGTACTACTTATAAGTTATGTTGCACGTAATGGATTCCTACCTAGGGTTGGCTAGGCGTGGACGTAGGCTGATTTTGGGGTTTGGCCGAACCACGTAAAAATTGTGTGCCTATTGTCTCTCTTTACTTTACTGTATTTTTGTTTTTACTGCATTAAGAATTGTATCTTGTCATTATAAATTAAAAATAAATTTTCTATTAAAACTTTAAATTTAAGATTTAACTTTTAAAACTTTTAATATCAAACTTTTATTGGCTTAACATCCAAGAGTAGATCTTTTCACTATGGCACAAGGTTTCCCAAAGGATTCACTACCAGAGAGACAATCCACTCATAGACCTCCACTTTTAAATAGTGTACCATTTGATTATTGGAAAAATAGAATTATTATATTTTTAAGAGGTCAAGATGCACGCATGTGGTATATGTTGACACATCAATATCTTACACCCACAGTAGAAGTAAATGACATTAAAGTAGAAAAATATTTTGAGGAATGGTCTAAAGCTGAAAGAGAACTTGTTGAATTAAATGCTAGAGCTTGTAATACTTTACATTGTGTTTTATGAACTGGTGATTACATGAAAATTTCTATGTTAAGTATGAAAAAAATATGGGATAAACTCATTATAACTTATGAAGGAACTAGTAAAGTTAAAGATGCTCATATAAATAGACTTGTTCATGAATATGAGTTATTTCATATGTCTCCTTGAATCTATTTACGATATGTATAGATTCATGAAAATAATTAAAAATTGCATTCTCTTGGAAAAATATATAGGAATCAAGACTTAGTCTATAAGATTCTTAGATGTCTTCCAAAGAATGGGAAGCTAAGTAATAGCTATTAGTGAAGCTAAGGATTTATCTACTTATCCACTTGATCGCTTTTGGGTTCTTTGATAGCACATGAATAGGTTATTGCTCAAAGGGATAAGATGGATAACTCAAAAAGGGAGAAGGAGAAAGGAAAAGCCATTGCATTACAAGTTGATGATAGTGATGAGCATAACACCTCAAGCTGGATGGTGATAGTGAGGTGGTCATGCTATCCAAAGGCTTGGGAACTTGCTAAGAAGAAGAATCAAAGGTATAAAAATCTAAAACTATAAATTTCAAACTAAAAAATTTTATGTGAAGGGATCATTTGCTACCATTGTAAAAGCTTGGACACATAAGAGGTGATTGTCCAACTTGTTGAATCAAAGAAGAAGAGATTGATGTAGAAAGAAGAAAAAAAATGAAGGAGAAAAGTACCATAAGAAGAAGAAGAAGGCTTTATGGGTCAATCCAGATTCAAATGAATCAAGTACTTGCTCATCTGATGAAGAGGTCAATATATGTCTTATGGAAAATGGAGAATCTGATTTAGATTCTCAAGTGGTATGCATTGATATATCTTATGATGAATTAGATGATGCTTTTAATGATTTAGTTATTGAATATAAAAAAATTAAAAAGATAATACAAAACCTTAGAAAAAGAATGTAAAAATTTAGATATGCATTTTTGTGATTTAAAAAATAAATGTGATAATTTAAAAAGAAAAAATTCTTTATTAAATTGTTCCTTACTTGTATGTAAACTTGAAGAGAGAATATCTTGTTAAAAGCAAGATTAGAATTATTTTTGAAATCACAAGTTCATTATAATGCTTCATCAAGTAAAACATTTAATAAAAATTATTTGTATCATACACATATCACTCATATACCTTATAATTATTGTGTTAAGCCATATGCAAACACTAATGTTTGGTGCAACTATTATGATAGAAAAGGGCATATTTCATTTGATTGTTATGCACATAAATTACAAAATACTAAGCAATCATCTTATGTATGGGTACCAAAAGGTACAAGCACTACACAAATCACACATGCTAGATATCTTGCTTCAAATTTAGAATGTGGACCCAAACATGTTTGGGTTCCAAAGTTAACATGTGAGTTTCTTTTGTAGAATGCCTTCAAGCAAAATCAAAGAAGCCATGTGGTACTTGGACAATGGATGTTCAAGACATATGAGATAAAGATAAATTCATAACTTTAGAATCAAGTGATGGAGGATTTGTTACATATGGAGATAATGTAAAGGGAAAAATCATTGGCATTGGTTCTATTTGCAAGAATTCTATCCCTTTAGATAAAGTTTTTCTAGTAGAAGGATTAAAACATAATTTAATTTCTATTAGTCAATTATGTGATAAAGGTTTGAATGTATTATTCCATGCATCATATTGCATTATAAAAAATAATGAAAATGTTTTGTTAGTAGGACAAAGATATAACAATATTTATGTCATTGATTTAGATAGCTTTCATTATGTGAATTTGAATTTACTTTGTTTAAAAAGCACTCATGATGATATATGGTTATGGCATAGAAGACTATGTCATATTACACACACTCAATAAAATTGCTAAACTTGATTTAGTAGTTGGATTTCCTAAATTAAATTTTCATTCAAACTATATTTGTGATGCATGTATTCATGGTAAGCATTCTAGAAGCTCATTTAAAAGTAAAAAATATTATTTATATTTCTAGACCTCTAGAATTATTGCACATAGATTTATTTGGTCCAATTAGCACTATTAGCATTGGTGAAAAAAATTATGATTTTGTGATTGCTGATGATTTCTCTAGATATACTTGGATTTTGTTTGTAACTTACAAGGATGATATTTTTGGTGTGTTTATAAAGCTTTCTAAATATATTCAAAGAGAACAAGGCCTTCTGATTAATAGGATTCAAACTAATCATGGTGGCGAATTTGAAATTAAATTATTTGAGGATTATTAAGATGAACATGGGATTAAACATAATTTTTTTGCACCTAAAACTCCCCAACAAAATAGAGTAGTAGAGAGATAAAATAGAATATTAATTGAATTAAGTATATCTATGCTTGATGAGTATAAATTGCCAAAATATTTTTGGGCAAAAGTAGTAAATATTACATATATGATGAATAGGATCTATTTTAGACCAATTTTGAAGAAGACACCCTATGAATTATTTTTTGGAAAGAAGCCTAAGATTGAACACTTTCATGTATTTGGATGTAAATGCTTTATTTTGAATAATGGAAAAGAGCATTTAGGTAAGTTTGAAATCGATGATGGTATTTTTAGGATACTCTCTTTATAGTATATAGAGTTTTCAATAAGAGAAAAATGATTGTAGAAGAATCAATACATGTTATTTTTGATGAAAATTTAATTGATCCTATTAGAAATGAAGTGATTGATGAAGAGATTGATAATTTTAAGAAAATATCTTTAGAAGATAATGTGGATGATTCATTGCCTAAAGAATGGAAATATAATAAAATCATCCAAAGGAACTAATTATAGGAGATCCTTCAAAAGGAGTTATGACTAGAAGACATAGTAGAGAGGTTATAGATCATTCAACATTTTTATCCGAGGTTAAACCTAAAATTTAGAAGAAGCATTAAAAGATAATTTTTTATATTATTGCTATGGAAGAGGAGTTGAATCAATTTGTAAGAAATAATGTTTGGGAATTAGTCCCAAGACCCCCAAGATCAAAATGTCATTGGAACAAAATGGGTCTTTAGGAATAAGCTAGATGATTCAGGTTATATTATTAGAAATAAAGTTAAGTTAGTTGCACAAGGGTACACACAAGTTGAAGGTATAGATTTTGAAGAATCTTTTGCACCGTAGGAAGAAGCTATTAGGTTACTCTTTTTCTCATGATTATTTTAGGATTTTAAACTTTTTCAAATGGATGTCAAGAGTGCATTTTTTTAATGGATTTATTGACCAAAATGTATTTGTAGAGCAACCACCTGATTTGAGCCTTGATTGTCCAAATCATGTATAAATTAAAGAAAGCCTTATATGGTTTAAAAGCTCCTCTGCTTGGTATGATAGGTTAAGTAACTTTTGATAAATCATGGATTTATAAAGGGGTAGATACCACCTTATTCCTTAAGAGCATTGATGATGATTTGATTATGGTACAAGTGTATGTAGATGATATATTATTTGGAAGTACAAATGAATCTTTGTGCCATGAGTTCTCATCTTTGATGTCTAAAGAGTTTGAAATGAGTATGATGGGAGAACTTAATTTTTCTTAGGTCTTCAAGTAAAGCAACAAGAAAATGGCATTCATCTATCAAACTAGTACACAAATGAATTGAGAGGTTTGACATGAAAAGATTTAAATCTAGTAAAACTCTTATGAGCCCATCTACAAAATTGGATTTAGATGAATTAGGAAAATGTGTTGATTAGAAACTTTATAGGAGTATGATAGGTTCACTTTTATACCTTGCTGCTAATAGGCTTGATATTATGTTTGTTGTTTTTTTGTGTGCTCGTTTTCAAGCCAACACAAAAGAATCTCATTTAATAGTAGTCAAGCATATCTTTCGATATTTGATAGGCACTACTAGGTTAGGTTTATGGTATACTAAAAATTCTTTATCATGTGATTTGATTGTTTATTCGATGATTTTGCGGATGCAAAGTAGATAGAAAAAAATCACATCGCGCATGTCAATTTTAGGATCATCACTTGTGTCTTGGTCATCCAGAAACAAAATTCTAGTTTATCCATTTGAGAGTACATAGCAGTTGTGTTGCTCAAGTCCTTTGGTTAAAGCAAGATTTTGATATTAAGCAAGATCACATTCTAGTTGATTAATGACAATACAATTATTATTGACCAAAATCCTATCCGACTCACAACCAAGCATATAGAAATTAGACATCATTTTATTAGGGATCATGTTTTGAAAGGTGATGTTAATATTAATTTCATTAGTATCGATTTACAAATTGATATATTTACAAAACCATTACCAAAAGAACATTTTTGTACTTTAAGACGCATGCTTAGAATGTTAGATCCTAATATTTAAAATTATATGTAGTTTGTTCTCACTTTTTAATGTTGTCAAAAGGGGGAGAAGAGTAAAATGTTGGTTAGTATTAAGCCTATTTCATGCATACATTTAGGAGGAGCAACATTATTCATCTCTTGTGTATAAATTTTTTTAGAAGAGAATTTAAAAATAAAAAATAAAAAAAACTATGATGAAAGGTCAATTTGCACCTTCATCAAAATTAATACCTAACATTAGTTTGTCATCATCAAAAAGGGGGAGATTATTGGCTTAATGAGTCTCATGTTCAATCTGATCAATTTTGATGATAGCAAATAAATGCTTGGATGTTCTAATGAATGTTTGTATGTGTTTCAGATATATTAATTGCTAATTACATATCCAATACATCTCATAATATGTTTGAAATTGAAGAATAGAATAATGAAAGATAGATCAAAATGGATAATGTGAAGCTCAAGATACAATATTTTAGGTTATATGCATTTATAACTATCTTAGAAATTCATATGAGTTCATTAGCATGAATCAATTTATATTATTATTTTAATGAGGTTAATTTATATAAATCTATCTAATTAACATTCAATTATATATTTCATACATAGCATTTGAATTGTCAAAACTATTATGTAATTATTTTTTTATTTACTTAAATATAATTAAATATTTTAATTTATTTTGAATGTTATATGATAACTAACATATGTATGATTATATATAAATTATATCATAATATTTGAATGTTATATTTCAAAATTAACAAAAATATGTAAACTTTTGTATTTTAGCCAAAGTCATTTTATAATCAAGGAATTTATATTTGATTTCATCTCCAACAGATTTCTTGGATTTTTTTTCTTTAATTTGATAGGTTACATGACCCACGTTTGATTAAAATTGAATTTATTATGACTTTTCAAACATTAGTCGGTTTTAATAATCAATGCATACATGTTTGGCTACTTGAATTTAATATTTATTTAATATAAATTATATTTTTATTATATATTAAATTATTAGATGATAGCATCATGTTAGAATAATATATTTTTTTGAAATAATTCAAAATGACCTTCTTGTCTATAAATAGCCCTCATTCTCTACATGAAAGTATTCCTCATTCAAATTCAAAATCCCTCCGAAATCTAAGAGAAAATTTCTTAGATTTTCCTTCCAAGTATTCTCCAAATATTGCAAGATCAAATCCTTGGTTTGGAAGCTTCAACATCTTCAACTAAGCAAGCTTTCTCAAATTACTTGAGTTTATTTTCTTGATCTTAATCCTTTTTTAGTTGTCCAAGTTATTTTCACCATCTATTTATTCTTTCCAATTTATATTTGTGGTGGATTAGTCTTTGAACATTGTTTTTTCAAAGTTTCTTTTCTTTTTGTGAAAAACTCTTGAGAGAGTTTGTAGGATCTATTTCAACTTGTTGAAATTTTTAACTTCCTACAAATTTCTTTTGGTTTCTTGAAATATTTCTTCATTAGTCTTATTTAAAAAATCATTTATTCTCAGATCTATTTTAGAAGTATATTTTAGCATTTCAAATTAATTTATTGTGCTGAAATTATTTTTATATTTGCTAGATCTCTCTTTTTAATTAAAACTTACTAGTTTTTAAATCTATCATATATTGATTTTATTTAAGTATTTTGTGATCATTATTAATTGAAAGAGTCTTTTTTGGTTAAAATAAAATAAATTATTCTTTGCTGAAATTTATTTTATTATGCAAAAAATATTGTGAATATATTTTGAAATCATTTTTATATTAGTCTACAAATTGTAATAACATAAACATCTTAGTAAGATCACTTTAAGACATTTATTTTATTAGTTCTTATCAATATTAAGTGAGCATTTTATCTTGCCAAAATTTTAAGTTGTAAAGTGATCATTTATAAGTTGTGAGATCATTTTTTTTTTAATTGGATAGCTTGGTATATTTGTGAGAGATTTATTTTATCAAAATTTATTATTTTGTATTTTTCTTTTCGGGCTGTAAAATTTATATTGGGGTTGTACTCACCCCTTTGTAGGACAGTACATATTATTGTAGGAGTTATAATCTCCCCATTATAGGAAAGTATTATTTGTAAGTTATTTTGTATTTAGTGGATTCTAGCAAGGGTGTGGGCGTGAGCCAATTTTGGGGTTTGGCCGAACCACGTAAAAATCATGTGTCTATTGTCTCTCTTTACTTTACTATATTTTTGTTTTTGCTGCATTAAAAATTGTCTTGTCATTATAATATTAAAAATTAATTTTCTATTAAAACTTAAAATTTAAGATTTAAATTTTAAAATTTTTAATATCACTCAATTCACCCCACCCCCCACTCTTGGGTGCTATAGTGACTCGCAGAGCTTTCTGTAGTTTAAACAAAAAATTATTTGTTAGATTAGTAAAGAGTTTGGTGATTGGTGGGAAAAAAATTTTGGTTCAATGATTTTTCAATGAGATTAAGAGCCTTCGATAAAATTTGATAAACAAAAATCAAATTGTTGATGATATGGTGAGTCCTTAAAGTTGTGTTTATAGAGAGAATGAACATTTTTTATTTTTTTTGTTGAAATTGGTAGAAGAACCCTTGAATTATTTTTTTTTTCCAAAATGGTTTACATTCAATTTACTCTATTGGAAGTTATAGTTAAAGATAAGAGAAAAGAAGGGGAGAAAATGAGAACCTAGAGTGAAAAAAACTCTGATTTTCGTTGAGATTACCATAATGTATAAGATTGATGCGAATAATTCTATGTGCTAGGCTTATCATCTGACCTCTTTTCATATGTTTAGGTCGAGGCATAATGCTATAGAAAATACTATATTTGATTACTGCAAATAAAATTATGTGATAAATCATAAAAACTGCTTGCAAGAAATAATCAAGTTCAACTAAAGTTGTTGCAAACTTCACTTTGATGTGGTGCCTTTTTATGAAGTTTTTAGCAATTTCATTTTAGGTTAGTGAGTAGCTTTGATTCTTGGGCAAATTTGTTTAATGACTTGAGCAAGTAGCCTTGGTGACTTAGTAATCTTGGTACAAATTAAGGCTTATATTGTTGAATAGCTTTAACAATTTAAACTCCATCTTGTGGCGAATTGATCCCCTTTAACTATTTCATGATCGAATAGCATGAGAACTCGAAGAAAATTATATGCATGAAAATCATTTCATCACTTAGCATAATGTTTATCATCAAGAAAGCTAATTAACCTACCTATGATATTATTTTTTAGGCTCATTTTAAAGCTCAATTTCCCTATTTCTATGAATTATTACTTTTACCTACATGTAAATAAAATATAATCATAGGAAATGCTTATGCATTGTAAAAAAATTAAATAAATTCTCCTAAGCTATTCAATAGTATAATTCAGACCATTATAATAAAGCTCTGATGTTTGAAAATAATAATAATAAATAGAAGGTGGCCATTTCTTTCCCTTAATTCTCTCAAACTATCTTTCAAAAAAAATTAATATATTCATCTATTCATCCACATCTGATATTATAATAATGAATAGAATAATGGGAAAGGACCAATTCAAATTATAAAACCCACCGACTAAATCTTCCAAATCACATAAAAAAATAATGCCAAGCATGGAACCTTCACATTGCTACACCTCGCAGATCCATTAACAACGTTCACTAAGCTCATTAATTAATTAATTAAGCTGAGATTAATTAGGGATTATCTACTAATATTAATGTTTATTTTACTAATTCATCACTGTTAAACCTTTAGTTCAATATTTCATCCCTTCCTTTCGAAGTAGCAATATTATTGTATTGGCCGTTATGCGTTTTTTTTTTTAAACATTTTTATTTTTTTCATGTATTTATATGTATAATTTTGTCTCAAAACAAAAATAATTAGATTCTTATTATTTTAAAATAATAGAAATACAATATATATATATATATATATATATATATATATATATATATATATATATATATATATATATATATATATGTTGCGTCTTTGGAAAACCTTCTTAGAGTAAATTTATGTAGCTTGTTGATTAGTCACTTTTAGTAATTAAAGCAATGATCTCATTTTTAGCATGGAAAACCTCAAAAAGAAAAACCATGCTAATTGATAAAAGATTCCATATGTATCCTTTTGAGTACAAAATCTTCCGATAATTCTGATTCTATTTGAGAAAGGGACAACGGTACAACACGATCTTATAATAGTTCTTGATGTTGGAGATCTTTGGAGTGGAAATCTTATTAGCGATGGCTGTTGGTCTTGATCTGGGGATCTTCTTTAGAGCTTTCTCTTCCTCCTCACTTCACTTTTCCTCTTCTTCCTCGATCGGACTCTTCCTCTTCTTCCTTGCCTTCTTCCTTGCTTTAGCTTCCTTCTTCTTCACTTTTGGACTCTTCTTCTTCTTCGGGTTCTTGTTCTTCTTCCTTGCTTGACTTCCTTCTTCTTCACTTGCTTCACTTCATAGCAGCTTAAATGTGAGGAGTGAGCTATTTATAGATGGGAGGAGGGTATTCTAGTAAACTCATGTAAGGCGTGTCGGACGGCTCAGATGACTCCTTGATCATTTGATGTATTTTGAGCATTTGGATGCCCAAATGAAGTCAATTATGAGATCTTAGGCTCATTAGATCCGGCGTCGAGGCCTTCGATTTGACTATAAACACTCTACATTTGAGAGCTTTTGGGATTTAATTGATGTCCAAGATTCTAATGATATTTTAAGTGCTTGATCTCGATTTGTTTTGACTCAAAATCATATCGCTTTCAACATCAAGATTTGTGCTTTGGTGTGGTATTTTGAGCCATATCGTTTATTATTTTGGATGACATTAGCTTAATCATCCAAAATATATATGTCAAATGTTCCAATAACGAATTGGAAGTTTTAAGCGTTTCACAGGGACATGGCGAGGCGCCAAGCGTCCAATGTATGAGGATAGCCCAGCATACATGGTATGGCCTTGAAACCATGGAATGAACGCGTCAGCTGCCGTCGGTGGTAGTAGATGGCAGTGATGGGGCGGTCTTAGTGAGTTACGCTGTGAACGATTATGATCGTCCGGCAGTTAGTCTGAGCCATTCAGCTGCTGATTCAGACCATTCCAGCGTGGTTGGTCGTGAGCCATTCAGCGTAATTGAATATTAGCATTTGCAACATGAATTGTGATTCGGGGCGAATGGCGGGCGAGAAGCTAGGCCTTTTGCGTAGCGTCAGCAGCAACGTCTGTACTTACTAGTCTACTGCCATGTATGTCTCTAGCGCCCCATGAACCCTTATAGCGCCAACGCATAACCGACATATGGCTGGCCAGAAAAATGGTTTTAGGCCGTTTGAAGTTTTTGAGGGGTTTTACCCTTTTGCCCCTGGGGACTCATCTGGGAGTGGGGAGACACCTTTCCCTCTCCCTTTCTTCTTGAGTGAGGGTCCTTTGGAGCAATCGATCGAAGCGTTGAGAAGGAGTATTTGAGGCGATCAGGCCTGTCGTGGTTCGGTTTACCGACCTCGTCGGACCCGTGGTTAGAGCGATCAAGGCGCGGTATCGTCGTTATTCGGTTCGACCGTCGACCGTCCGGTTAGGCGTCAAGGCCCGGTATCGTCGTGGTTCGTTCCGACGCGTCGGCCGTCGGTGAAGGCGTCAAGGCCCGGATATCGTCGTGGTTCCGGTTTCCGACCCGTCGGACCGTCCGGTGAGGAGGATCAAAGCGCGGTATCGTCGTGGATTCCGGTTTCGGCCCGCGTCGGACCGTCCGGGTTAGGAGGATCAAAGCTACCTTGTAAACTTCTTTTGATGGGCACGTCGGTCCACATTTCACAGGTGTTTTCGTTTCCCGCATATTGTTCAAATTGTTGCGATGAGCATTAATAGCTTCATCGGCGGAGATTTGTGCTTAACGATGAACTAAGTCGGCATATGGCGGACCGTGTCCCTCATTAATGGCGAATAGAAGGACGGGAGTCCTCAAGGAAAACTCCTCTTAATAGTTGTCTACACCCAGGTATTTGGCGAGCTTCTAAAGAGAACCTGCGGAAGTATTCTTTGAGTGATTCACCCTCGTTACGTGAATCTGGGAAAGATGGGAGGAATCTTTAATGATTCTCCGATTTGCAATGTTCCACAAGAACTTTGGCGAGTTAGTTAAAGGTATGGATGGATCCCCTTGGGAGAGAGAATAGAACCAAGTCAGCTTGCCCTTTGAGGTAACGGGAAAGACAAAGCGGTGTGTCGAGCTTCGTTGGATATGCATGATAGTCCAATGGTCGATGTGTTAGGTGTGGTTGCCCCATCATAGGAATCAATGCTCGGAAGCTTGAAACCTACGGTGGATGTCGAAGAATGGCTTGGTAAAGGTGAGGACTCCTCATAACATGGTGTGGGTGAAGATGATTTCTATCTTGAAGGTGAAATTCATCTTGTATTAAGCGTCGTACTTACGCGAATGTCATGATGTCGGGATTAATGAGATGAGCATGTGTGAAGCTATCAACAATCGGTGGATTAGTAACGGTTGGGCGATGGATGAGTGGAACTAGCGTGTCGAGGAGATCAATTACGGTCTCTCGGAGGAACTCCGTGTCGGGAGGATTAGCGTTTTGACCTCCTCAGGGCAATGACCGATCTTGGGGAGATATGTTTGTATTAGTAGCGGTACATTTGTAGTCCTTGCAAAAGGATCATCTTATTTTGAGACTCCTCCATTCTGGACACGATCTTCCAAAGAGATTCCGTTCCTCAAACATCCTTGGATTTAGGGATGGGTTTTGAGAATGCGGAGTTGGAGCGGGAGGTTCCATTATGGCAGTGTTATTTATTGGCCATAAGATGTTCCGAGTGAGGTTGAAGGGTTTTACTTCCACAGGCCAAAGCTTTTCTTTGGAAAACCGATTCGAGTAAATTTATGCACTTGTTGATTAGTCAGTACACAGGTAATTAAAGAAACGAACATGAGAACTCAGAATTTTAACGTGGAAAACCTCGAAAAGGGGAAAAACCGGGGCTTGATAAAAGATTCCACTATGTATCCTTTTGAGGTACAAAATCTTCGATAAGGATTACATTTGAAAGGGACAACTATGCGATCGGTTTATAATAGTTCTTGATGTTGGAGATCTTTGGTAGTAACCGGTGGAAATGCCGGGTATAATTAACGATGGCGACGACCGGCAGTGGTGCGATCTTGCTCGGGGATCTTCAAGCTTTAGAGCTTTCTTCTCCTCCTTCACTTTTCCTCTTCTTCCTCGATCGGACTCTTCCTCTTCTTCCTTGCCTTCAGCTTTCTTCCTTTTTTCTTGGACTCTTCTTCTTCTTCCTTGCTTTCGGGTTCTTGTTCTTCTTCCTTGCTTGACTTCCTTCTTGCTTCCCTTCACTTAGCTTAGCTTAGGCCCCCCCTGAGGGAATTTATAGATGGGAGGAGGTATTGTAAACTCATGTAAGGCATACCACTCCTCGTCGGACTCAGAATGACTCCTTGATCATTTGATGTATTTTGAGCATTTGGATGCCCAAATGAAGTCGAATTATGAGATCTTAGGCTCATTAGATCCGACTCGTCGAGGCCTTCGATTTGAATATAAACACTCTACATTTGAGAGCTTTTTTGGGATTTAATTGATGTCGAAGATTAATGATATTTTAAGTCTTGATCTGATTTGTTTGACTCAAAATCGTATAAACTTTCGACATCAAGATTTGTGCTTTTTGGTGGTATTTTGAGAGCCATATCAATATATATATATATATACTGAATTTATACTAAGATAGTGCACGTAAGGTTTTGAAAATTGAATTGGATCTCGAATCAGAAATGAGAAAATTAAGATTAAAAATTCCACTGAAGTTGAAAGTTGAATTAAATGATATAATAAATATTAAAATTATTTTAATATAATTTAAATAATATAAAATTGTTAATAATAATATTCTCCATTGATTAAATATACAATATTTTAATTTAAGATATTTTACATTTGAATATTTTGAATAATAATAAAAACCATTTATCCATGAATATAGGATCAACTACATGAATCTTTTTTCTCCATTTTATCCTATTAAGTATCAAATTCTCATTTAATTCTGATTTATGTGTCCAAACCATCCTATTTATATAATGCTTGTTTGTATTTATTTATTTAAATAAGTGAATAAATTTGAATAAAATTTTAAAGGCTCATCATACATTGAACAACTTAAACTTTGACTTATTTATTTATGTTTTAGAATATGATCGTTTGTTGTTTAACAAATCATTTGATTAAAATATTTAATTAATGATGACTTTTTTTTATTCGAGGGTTTAATTCTATGTAATTATATCATTTTTTTATAATTTATATATATTGTTAGATATTAAATGAATAAATAAGTAGATATAAACCTTTTCTTATTAATATTCAAATATTACTAAATAATTTAAATAATACCTAATGAATTATGTCATTTTTATTGAACTTCATAAATCTAATTCTCCTATTAATTAGGGTAAATGTTTAAATTTTAAACACTAAAAATATAATTAATTAGACTTTATTAAACCTCAAATTTGATTTAAATTATAATTAAATAACAATAATAAACAAGCTTAGATAAAATTTTAAAATTCAGATTATGTTCAAATTTGTCTCTAACTCAATAAAAAAAATAATCGAACAAATACATATAATATTGCTCTCGTCTCGACTCATTTATATTTTTAAATATATCGCAATCTAAGCTTTAACTTTAATTATTTGTACTTATCAAGCTTAATTATGTGGTTGATACCATAATTAGCATGGCTTACATAATACATCAAGTTTCTATCTTTTAATTAAGTTGATCAAATGACTTGGTCTATTATAAAATTGCACAACACTTGAAATGTCAAGTTGGAGAGCTGGCAAATCTAAGAATAGGGATTATATATATATATATATATATATATATATATATATATATATATATATATATATATATATATATATATATATATATATATATATATATATATATATAATATTTTTTCTCGTCTCTTAGTCTATCTTCCTCATCTATACACGCCAAATCTATTAAAATTTATAAAAAATAAAAATAATATGTAGAAGATAAATACTTAAATTTCTTGAATATTATTTTTATTTAGTTGTTTACTTTAAATATTAACGTTTTTCTTGATACAACGCGTATGAAATTTTTTATATGATTTTTTTTTCTCCTAAATAACACCTCACATAAAGTATAGGGTTGTTAACGAGCCGATCCAAGGCTAACTCAAAATTAGCTCAAAATATTTTCAATCAATTCGAGATCATCTCACATGACTGAATTATTTGATTTCAGTGCTTGTTTTCTAATCGATTTCCGCTTTTGATTTTGAGAATTGAATTGAACATTTTAAAATTTTTTTGTTCTAATTTGAATGGAGTTGACTCATTTTGATTGAGCCATTTGAATTTAATAAAAATGATTATTAAAAAATTTTAAAAAAATTGAATTAAGTCCATGAAATAAAAAAATATGATTCTTAAAGAAAAAATATTTATACTTATAAATATATTATATTTATTTTAAAAGATTATAAGTTATAACTCCATTCACTTAATTTTAAGAATAATTTTATTGTTATAAACTTAGAAGTATTATATATAAATTTAAATATTTTTAATAATAGATAAATTCGATCCGATCTGGAGCTGGTTCGATCCAATCTGTGTCTGACTCGAGATCAGCTTGAAAAGAAGTTTGATCCAAATTTTTGGCTCGTAGCCCGACTCAATATAATCGATTTGTTCGGGATTCTATCCAAATTTCGATTTGATTTTTGAGCTAAACTAACAGCTTTACATAAGTAAATTACAAAAACTAATAATAAATTAATAATTATCATTACCATGTTAATAAAACTATCAACAAATTAATTAAAATAATATTAATGAAAATTATGAGAATGTTAATAATTATTAACATAAAATCATTAAAATATTTTAATGAAGGATATTACATCAGCTCTATCAACCGTTAAAATATTATTTTCACTCATAAATTAGATATAGTATTTTCCATAATTACATATGAGAAGTGATAGTAGAATAATGGCGAAAAAAATAAATAAAAGACGGCCTCTAAAAGGGTGTAAGAAGTTATATATCTGTTTGTTTTTTGGTTTTTGCATTATTGCCAGAATATATATAAGAAGCACCGAAGGAACTTGAAGACAACGCGAACACCAAACGCGATGGTGGCTTTAGTAAAATTTTCTTGAGATATACTATTAAATTTAAGGAGATTTATATACATAACATAATTTTTATACATTCACATATAGCACCTAAAATTATATATATATATATATATATATATATATATATATATATATATATATATATATATATATATATATATATATATATATATATCTTAGAAAATCAGGAGTGAAAGTTCTTAAATTTGTTGTGAAATCCAAGACACTAGCGGTATTTAAAGAGAACAAGAAAACTCAGAATTTTACGTGAAAAAACCCTCAAAAGAGGAAAAATCACTGGCAGAAAAAAAAAATCTTTCACTATGTATCTATTTCAGAGTACAAAATCTTCAGATAACGAGATTACGGATTATATGAGAAGGAACAACAAATACGTAAATAATGTGAGGTTGCTGGTAGCGATGATGATTGGAACATCAACCGACGATACGAAGATGGTCGGAATGACGAATTGACGATCAGGATCGGCCGGGGCGGCAGCGGTAATCCGAGTGTCGAGGGATTTGCTTGGAGAATCTCAAGCTTTAGAGCTCTCCTCTCTCTTCGCTCCCCTCATATGAGTAATGAGGCTATTTATAGATGGAGGAGCGACGCCTCAGAATACATGCAAAAATTCAAACCACCACTTAATCGGACCAATGATTCCTTTGATCATTTGATGTATTTTGTGTATTTGACTGCTCAAATGAAGTCAGAATTATGAGATCTTAGGCTCGTTAGATCCGGCTTGTCGAGACACTCGATTTGACTATAAACACTCCATATTTGAGAGTTATTTAGGGATTTAACCGATCCCATTTTCCAAGGATATTTTAAGCTTGATCTCACCGCCAACTTCGATCGCCTTGCTTTACATCAAGATTCGGCTTCACTAGAGGAATTTTCGTGGTCATATCGTTTCCCTATTTTTGGATGATATTATCTCAATCATCCAAAAATATATATGCCGAATACTTGAAAATAGCAAATTTTTCAATGAAATTTGCGAGTCTTTTAATCATACATTTTGAGAAAACAGATCTTCATGGGACCACAAGATTATGACTACGGAAGCAAATGCAGGGCCGTTGATGTGTGTAAGTGCGATTAGTTACGGACCTATCCGGTGAATTGATCTGGCTCTTGGTTCAGGGCGCGCAATAAGCGCGAGGCTGTATCGGCGCTGCCAAGGACAATACGGGCGGTATTGGGTTCAATAGGGCTCCCATGGCCAGACGCGGGTCATGGCGGCATCCAGTGTCACGAACCGAAAGGCTGGGCGGCGGATGAACGCCTGAGCGGCGAGCGCCACGCTGGTCGGCACGCCAGCCATGTTGAGCGTTGATGTGTGTGCTGTCCAGCTAAACCGCGGTTTTGAGCTGGGCGATTTTGGTGGTTTTGGACCATTTTGATTTTTTATTTTCCCCTAGGTCTATAAAACCCATCAAGGGAAGAATGCACCCTCTCTTCTTCTTGAGAAGGTCATTTGAGGATCAAGGCTCGTAGTTCATACGCAGGCCCGCTTTTCCCTCAAAGATGTAGAACGCTCCGACCAGGTTCAAAGCGATCAAGAACCCGTAGTTCATCAGGCTCTAGTTTTTCCTCGAAAGAGGTGTCATCAACTGCCGGACCAACGGGTTCAGGCGATCAAGACCCGTAAGTTCCGCAAGACTCCAATTTTCCTCAAAAGAGGTATCATTGGACCGACCGGTTCGGAGGCGATCAAGACCGTATTTACAAGAAGGCACCCGCCTCGAAAGAGGTGTCAACTAACCTCGACCTACCGGTTTGAGGCGATCAAGGAGACGATAACCGGAGATCTGGCGACGGCGATGCACGATGGTGCCATAAGGGTCGTCGCAGCGGGTCGCAAGCTGATGACGGCGGTCAACGGTGGATGACCGCGACGATGGTGGTGACCGCAAGATTGCCGGTGATGATCGGGCGCGATGACCGGGCGACGGTACCGGTGGCGCGACCGAGGGTTGCGTATGGGGGTGGTCGGCAGCACCGGCGACGGATGACCGCGTAGTAGTCGGCGGGATGACCGCACGCGGGTGGTGACCAAATAAAATTACCGGTGATGGTCACGGCTGACCTGACGGTGATCGGCGAAGTGGTTGGCGGCCGACGGGGTGGTCGGTACGGCAATGCGATGGTCTCGGTGGCCGGCAATGGGCGATGACCGGATTATGGTGGTGACCGCAAGATTGTCCGATGGCGGCAGCGGACCTGAGCGGCGTGGTGACCGGCGATGATGAAAATTTTTGACCTATTCGAGGTTGTTTGTCAGAGTGTGACATGATGACATTAACCCGATGACGTTAACCTGTGTGGAAGAGGTTGCATTGAATCCACTGAGAATTTTTGATCTATCCGAGGTTGTTTGTCAAAGTGTTTGCTTAATGATATTAACCCGATGACGCTAACCTATGTGTAAGAGGTTGAATTAACCCGAGGATTTTAACCTATCCGAGTTGTTTGTCGAGTGTACCGATGAAGTTAACCGCGATGGAAGAGGTGAATCAATCGAGATTTTGACCTATTCGATTGTCGGGTGTTACCCGGACGACATTAACTCGTATGGAAGAGTCCACCAAGGATTTTGACCTTCGTAGGTTGTTTGTTAGGTTTTATCCGATGACGTTAACTGTATGGAAGAGGTCGAATTGAACTGGCTAGATTTTGACCTATCCGGTTGTTTGTCGGTATTACCCGATTAACCTATATGAAAGGTCGTGGAAGTCCAGGACCTTTTAACTATCTGGTTGTTCGAGTCTTTGCTCGATGACGTTAACCGCATGGAGGTTTTTGACCTATCCCAGGTTATTTGTCGAGTCTTTACCGGCGACGCAACTTGTGGAAGAGGTTGAATTGAATCCGCCAAGAATTTTGACCTATCCGAGGTTGTTTGTCGCGGTGTTACCCGGCGACGTTAACCTGTATGGATGAGGTCAAATTGAATCCGTTGAGGATTTTTGGCCTATCCGAGATTGTTTGTCAGGGTTTTACCTGATGACGTTAACCTGTATGGAAGAGGTTGTGGGAAGTCCACTAACGACCTTTTGACCTATCTTAGGTTGTTTGTCAGAGTCTTTGCTTGATAACGTTAACCTGTATGGAAGAGGTCGAATCAAAACATCCGTTTGTGGTTGTAGCCAAAGTTGCTTCTTAACCTTGGTCTTATTTTTCCATGAGTATGATTGAAAAATCATAATTTGCAAAGTTATATCTCTTCTCAATGTTGAAATATCCTCCAACTTTGACTTGTTTCTTGGGATGGTAATCGATTAGATGCTTAACATGGGTGATCTTCTGAGATTAAGAGTTTCCCCTGACAAAATCTGAAGGAACTAAGTTTGATGAATCTTCATTCTTCGCTTGCGCTCCTTAAAAGCTTGAAATGCTCCACCTCGATGGTGGTTTTGATCTTGTTGAAAAACTTGGTCGCCATACAAGATAAAATAATGAAATCGCTTCACGACGGCCAAACTATGCTAGAAAACCAATTGAGATAGAGTGAAAGTTTACGCTTTAGCCTTGTTGTAAAATCTAACACACACAGGTATTTAAAGAGTGAACAAGAAAACTGCAATTTTACGGGAAAATCTCAAAAGAGGGAAAACTACAAAAAATCTTTCACTATGTATCTGTTTCAGAGTACAAAATCTTCACGATAATGGGATTACAGGATTGCATATGAGAAGGGAACAACAACTATGTAATCACGTTCAGGTGGTAACAGTTGCTAGTGGTAGCGAATGATGGAATGGACATCGACCGATGAAGGTCGTTATGATGAGACCTGCGATATTGATGACGAGAGGATCGCTGGCGGCGGGCGGCGGCCGGTGGTTGATGACCGCCGAGTGGTGGCGGTGGATTGTGCTTGGAGAAACTTCAAGCTTTAGAGCTCTCTCTCTTGGCCTCCCCTCATATGAGTAATGAGGCTATTTATAGATGAGGAGTGACGCCTCAGAATACATGCCAACCACCACTCATCGGACGTTTAGAATGATTCCTTTGATCATTTGATATATTTTGTATATTTGAATGCTCAAATGAAGTCAGAATTATGATATCTTGGGCTCCTTAGATCCGGCTCATCGAGACGCTCGATTTGACTATAAACACTCCATATTTGAGAGTTATTTCGGGATTTAACTGACATCCCAGAGTTTCCAAGGATATTTTAAGTGCTTGATCTTGACCAGTTTCAACTGATCACTTGCTGCATCAAGATTCGCGTTTCACTGAGTAATTTTCGGTCATATATATATATATATATATATATATATATATCACTTTTTTATGCATGAAAAGATACATTCCACTTTAATAATTAATGATTATGATATTAAAAAAAATAATTTACATACATACCACACAATTCTTATATATTTACATATATAACACCTAAAGTTATATATTTACTTATCTAACATTTTCCTATATCAAAAAGGTATATTTCACTTTTAAAAAGTAAGTCATGATGATATTTTTGATGTGATAATGAAGATTGTGGTGTTATATATATATGAAAAAATGAAAGTTTAGGTATTAGATATGTAAATACATAAGAATTGTGCAGTATGTATGTAAATCTCTCTATTAAAAAATTAAGTGTTATTTATTAAATATTATAATTTATATATTAAATATGTAAATATAGAAATTTGTGTGATATGTATGCTCATCCTCCTTAAATTTATTGTGTTAAAATGATTATGATGATAGAGATTTTATCATTTAGATGTTAATTTATATGAATAGTTTATATATGCATAAATAAATAAATAAAAATTGGTGTGTAGACATAATATACAATTTTTATGTAAAAAAAAACCCTAAAATCCTTGATGCTTTACTTAGATGAAAACAATTCCCTTAATATAAGTCAACGACCAGAATGAATTGCTCCTTACATAATTAAAGGATGAGAGATTGCAATGTAAAATTTTAGATCATATATGACTAACTATTGCAGTGTTTGTTAACAACAATCTTTATAACCGATAATGAATTGGTGACCCATTACTCTTAATTGATGATGGCCTTAAAAGTAACTTCTTAAAGGTTTTAATGCCATGAGTAAATCAAAATTAATAGATAAGAAATTTAACAGTTAAATTGTCAAAATAATTATATAAACTATAGATTATGATTTTATCATTGTCTAAAAATATTGATGATAATTGGTGGCTATGTTAAAGATTTGCTCATCTAAATTAGAGATAAAAAAAAATCTTTTGTTTGTTGACCATTAAATTTTTTTTAAGAAATACATTGAAATATACCATAAATTATTTTTCTAAAAGTCTTAGCTCAAGCAACCAACAAATTTACTTAAGCAATGACCTTGTGAACTCCAAGTCTATCTGATCAAACATTGATCAACTTCAAATTTATGTTATAACACACTAATTTATCCTAACTGACCTAGTCAAACATTAGTCAATCCAAAGTTCTATTCACAAATGTCCCAATCATCCTAATAATGACTTAAGTTTACAAAAGTGCATGAAACATAAGAAATGAAGATACCTCAACTTTAAAGAGTTGTGGCTAAAAAAAACTGCAAATAACATAGTAACACAATAATACTAATTTAAAAATAACTTGATAACTATTATATCCTAATTAAAGTATGGGCATTCTTTCATTCTCATAAAAAAAGATAGAATAAATTTTTTACTAAGCTAAATGTGAAATTATATAGGGTAGTATTAATTATATTTTGATAAGTATTGAATTCCATGACAATTGATAAAACTTACATCATTAAGAACTTTAAAAGTAATAAAAACACATAAATTGTTAGAATTTAATAAAATACACATAACTATATGGGTTTTCACCTATAAATTTATCATCTTCTATCAAATCAAAATTTAATCATGGGTGAAAATCTAAGCTTGCATTTTTTTTTTCTATTTCCTCTTTCTTTATAGACAAACCTCTATCTCCTTGCTTTACCCTTTTAAGGCAATTCCACTCTCCTATAGCCTTGATTTTGAGGGTCATACATAAGAGAAGTTTTAAATATAACTCATATCAATCTTTAACTTCGAAAAATTTATTAAAGAGTTTATAAGGGCAAATGACATGTTGATCAAAGATAAAGATAATATGCATGTGAAAATTCTCTCTTTTTTCATTTATTTGTAGAGAGACTTACCTACATGCCATAATTATCATATATTTACATATCTAACCATAAACATTAATATTTTAGAATTAACATTTAATTCTAAGAAATCACATAAAAAATATACCCATCATTAACTATTTTAAAGTCAAATACACCTTTTCTTACATAAATATTGATATGATTAGACATACAAATCTCCATTATTTTATAATAAAAATAAAGAATAAATATGATAAAAAAAATATTTATAATAAGTTGATATCATAACCATAAGCTCCATATTTTATATCCCTCTACACATAACATTTGTTTGTAATTAGTATATAAGTTATTAGTATTAATGATGCAATATCAACTCCTTTAAAATAAAATAAAATGTTTTTCTTTAAATAGTTAAAATCTAAATAATTTTTTTTAAGGGGCCATAGTCATTTATTTTGACTTAACTAATGTATTTTTAAGACTAAAAATGAACCAATGCATTCTTGAATTTTCATTTCAAAATAAAATATAAACCAAGCTAACACAATAATAAATCTATTGATTCCTTACCATTGATATATGATAACAATAAAGACAAAAATGTTGTAGAATTAGTAAATAATACTTCATTTTTTTCTGCATTGTAAGCTTCTCAAATACCATTTTAGATGATTTATGAATGGAAACAAAATAAACACAAATTTAATCCATCACCAACATCGGTTAAATAATTGTGAAATCTCTTCATCATCCTATGCAATGAGAGAGAATTTAAATATATTTTAATTTTAAAAGATGAATAGTAATGATATTTTTAATGTGATATTAAAAATTAAAATATTATATATATATAAGAATTATATCATATGTATATAAATCCCACAGATATATATAAAGAACCCTACTTTTTCAGCCTACAAGAAACTTCAAGAAAACTCGGGATTACTTTTCAAACGTGTAGCAATGAAACCTCTTAGTTATGTTTCAAACCGCATTAGTATGTTCCAGCTTTTTTTTTTTTAAAGATTATTCACTAAAACTTATGAACATAAAGCCTAACATTGCCGTCAGCAGAGGTTCAAATTGTGCTTTAAATATTCTTAGATTAAGCTACAGACAACTGCAAAGATCTTCAAAATCTTTATCAATTCAAGCACACATCTTCAAATACCCAAACAGATACAAAACTAGAGACTAATAAAGCTCAGAGTGATAGAAACGACCACATTACAAGACCAAGATATATGCATTACTGTAACCATCATTTGTTCTCTCTTAACACAGCAATATCACGTCCCAATATTCCTCAACCCAACAGCCGTGCCTTTATACAACATTCACTTGCGACGTTTAGGTACGCACCTTTTTTTTTGGCAATGTATCCACCCAACACCCCACTCATCTTTTTAATCCCACGAAAACTATACATATTCATCATCATCCATGGGGCCCCACTTACTTTCCTCACCTTAAGAGAGGATTCAAACTTCGATCAGGGAGGTTCCTGCCACGCCGCTTCACCAATCGCGGTAGATGGACACACCTTTGATGATATAAGTACATCATTTCCTACCTGCTCAAAATATACATTATTATAAAATTCCTTCATTTACATCTAAAACACAGACACTACGTGAATATAAAATACATTTATCATTAAACATATAAAATATAAATACACATTAGACATGACATTATAAATTTGCATCATAATAATTATAATTAATATATCTAATTTAAATAAAATAAATAAAATTAAAAATAAAATATAAGTATAATATGACCTTTCAAAAAAAAATCTATATTAAAATAAGATTGTTATGAGATAGAAAGCTACTAATCTTCAACACTAATACTGACAATGAAAACACTAGTGATGATTGACAACGCTTTACAATTACATGAAAATTCTAACCACCACTCGCAAAAGAGAGGTGTCAAAACTCGAACAAGAGAGTCAAACAATGATCACATCTAAGAGACATAAATTATAAGTTAAAACATATACCTTATATTTAAATAATTTTAATTTAACAACATACATGTCAAAAAAATTTAAAATTATTATTTTAACGACTTGACAAAGAAACATCAGATACATATTGAAGGCATGTCGAATAAGTGCCAATATCCAACAGACATTGCATGCCACTATATCTAGAAATATCAATGCATCATTAATTTACATGAAAAGAGATCATCCTTGTATCCAGGGATCCGAAACTATTCTCGAGGAGCAATAAAATTAAAAATAAAATACACTTTTATATAAAATATGAACAAATTATTTATTATTTTATGTTAGTATTTTATTAATCATAGTTGAAAATAACCAAACATACTACAAAGTCAATCTACATTTAACTTTCATCGAATCTTATTATGGGCATACTAAGATAGAAATTAAAAAAATTTATAAAATAAATACACAAAAATATTATAATATATCAAATATATATATAATTTCTTAAAGAGTTCAAAGAGTCAATTGTAGATGATGGTTCGGGCGATAATTGAAGTTGATTTGGTGGAGCTGAACTTGGGACCAGAGAACTAAAAGAATATGACGCAGTTGGCTAACGACAAGACTCAAACGAAATGAAATCGAAACCCAAGACATTATTTTGTAGGATTTAAGTCCGATTTAACTTAAATCTAGCCAAATCGTGTTTTTAGTATAAGTTAAGGTTTTGTTTGGTACAATATTTTTCTAATTTTTTCATTTTATAAAACATAAATAATTTTTTAGAGGTTAATTTGGTAAACCAATTTTTTAGAAAGCACGATCTGAAAAACTTAATTTAAATATCATTTCAAAATATTATTTTATAATTCTATTTTGATTGCAGTATGTGTTTTATTCTTACAAAATAGCATAATTAACCCTCATAATCTCACTGTTATTTCTTCAACTTCGATCTCCTCCAACACTTTATTTTCTTTCTTTATCTCTGCAACTACTCATTTCTTTTTTTTAACGATAAATTTTGGACAAAAATATTATGAAATATTTATTTAATTTATCTTATAATTATGAATAAATTATTTATTTATTTTTTGAAAATGATGAATGTAATATATTTTTGAAAACACATGTGGCATAATAGATATAAGATATTAAATAATATTTTATTAAATTATTATAAATTAAGTTCACCAAAATTTTAATTTCATAATATGAAATATGTAAAATATTTCACAAATATTTTAGTCTTTAATCTAGAATATTAATAGTAATTGTCTAAAGAAATAAAATAATCTCAATTTTAATATTATATGTATTAATTCCTTCTTTTTTTCCAAACAGCACTTATTTGTAAGCTGGCAGACAAGTATATTATATGTATTAATTTCTTTAATCTGAATTAATGGGCAGTGGGGGCACGTGCCCCCAGTGCCCCCACACTGCATCCGCCCATACTTGTATCAATATGTAATAATATCTTCATAAGTTCCCCAATAAAATTTTATATAAAAAAAATGTTCCAATCCACTCTACTTGATATGTGATACATAAAAAACCATAAGACAATCGAGACAAAACAGTCTATCTTACTGATTCTAAATTCCTTCAGCATTAAGACCACATCATACAGCCAGACCTCGGTACAAAACATGACCACATGTCGAGTCCCACCATTGTGCAATCAAAATGAGATAGCTGCTCGTGCTACAAAACATTGTGCAGTAGTATAGCACAAGAAAGAGAACCGGAGCAGACAGACAGCAGACAGACAGACTTAAATAATTAAGTATACATATATCAACAGACAGCCTAATGTAAGAATTATTCGAGAAATTAACAACAAAAAAGGCCTAATATTGAATACGGCCAACAAACCGTAGTTATTGCTTTAGATGGCATGATATACAGCTGCTTCTAGCAAAAGGAGAAGTGAAAAGCGTGCAGAGTATAATGTAGCCTTAGCAGTAACTGCACTTCGACAATTACGCTTCAGCAAATCTAAAAAGAAAACGCAAAGCATTAGTAGAATTTTAGAGGAATGTGGCTTTAGCTCAGCTTATATATTTTTTTGTTTCTCAAGGAATGGTTTGATCTGCCTTACCCGAGCTCGGAAAGCTTCAAGTGGGCTTCGGCGTAGTCGGCAAAGAAGGCATCCTCATCCTGCCAGCAAAAGAGAGAGTGAGAGAGAGAGGAAAAGAGAATCAGTTGCCAACTTGAAGCCCAAATCAATCTCCAGAAGACCGTTGGATGGTGCCGAAATGATACATGTATGCAATAACACAGCATATTTCTTAATAAAAAATGGATCATAAAAAACAATTAGAAGAGTAGAGAGAAAAAATACTGCAGCGTATTTCTCCACTAAAGGGCGAAAGACTGGGTCGCTCAGAAGGGCCTTGTCTGATGGGAGTTGGATGAGTTCTTCCTTCTCTCCAGTAAGAAGCTCGCTGTTTCATAGGTAAATTTGGCTCAAAGAAGCCAGAGTTGTGTCTAAAGATTAAATAAGAGAGTTGGAATGAACTTACGTGAAGTAGGTGTTGTCGAAGATAAGCGGATTAGAAGTCCAAGCTCCTTCAAAACCTGAGCGCTCCTTATGGCATCTTCCCTGTTGAATTTAAGTAAAAACTACTTATATACGTAGGACTGTGGGTCCCATCGGTTGGGAGCTTCTCTCCCAACACGGCGATGGGCATTCGAGGCAAGGTGAATGGGTTTAGTTTTCCATTAAAGCTCAATATCAACAACAACAACAATAACAACAACAAGCCTTAATCCCACTAAGTGGGGTCGGCCCATTAAGGCTCAATATCAAAAAAAAAAAAAAAAACCCTACTTATATAAGAGTAAAAAAGGGGCCAAAGAAGTCATTAACGTGTGCCCACCAGAAGCAGAAGGCTGGTCACTAACCTTAAAAAAATTAAATAAATAAAAAGGATTTGAGAAATGTAAGGATTTTCACTCACCAGCGTGTGCCCACCAGAAAGAGCAACTATGTCCTGATCACTCAAACCCATGTGACCAAAAACATCCCTCAGGTGATCGGAACCTGAAATAATAGAATTGTTGGTCAACTTATTTCAGGCAGTAGGACATCGTGCATGTGGTATGTAAAGAGCTCGCGCTTGCAGAGTATAGACTAGGAGAATATGAGAATGATATAATATTCTTTGTATTGCATTTGATACCGTAGATGATTACAGTAGGCTCCTTTTATAATGAACATACATACACTGATAATCAAATCATCCAAATCATCAAATTGGCAATAAGAACGACTCAAACAGTAAGGAATACAAAATACTGACAAAATAATACAGAAAATCATTACAAGAACCTTCGGGATGATTCAGAGAAAGAAGCGAAGGTTCTGAGATAACAAAATAAAAGCCATTACTGAGCCTAGTGCACATGTTGAGCAACCAGAATTCTCCACCAAGAGGTAAAGCAAAGAAAACAAGCAATTCTGAGCGATGGGATGAAGACTTTACATAAAATGCCAAGATAACAAACTTTTATTAAATACTGACATATAAACAGTCAGAACCAAAATAAGCAAGAGCAGAGCTTAAACTAAATCAAAAACTATTTCCATGACCTTAGGAAAGTAAAGAAGTATAACCATTTAAGCTGTAAGAACAAGAAGAAAGACTTAAATTCAATCGAGAAGAGTAAATAACGGATGGCTCATGCCGTAGAGAACAAAAAATTGATAACAAACATGCATAAAAAAAAAAGGAGATCTAGATTATATGAAGAAAAAAGAAAACTATAAATAGAGGTAAGACGAAACAGAGGAGATCAAAATATTCGAAGAAACCCTTCTCTCGGTCTTCTATCACGCTCCATCATCCACCATCTTCGGTTTTCCCTCACGAAAGCGGTCCTCCGTGAAACCCTCAGTTTCTCCCCCTCCAGAAACCATCCTTTCTCTCGGCGGGCTGGTGAAAAGAGAGTAAAAGAAAATAGGTTAAAGGCGAAGCTTATCCCGAAGACTAATCGGTGCCAAGGAGGCAGTATAAAGGCAAACTATGATGAGATTTCATTCCAGGATACAAAGATCAAGGCGGTGATCCAACCCACAAGCACCGTGATTCCACTCAAGAAAGATTAAGATCCAACGCCCAATTCAAAAGCGAAGCACAATCAGTAGCATCCAACGTTGAAAGCAGACAATTCCATTGAGATTACTCACTCGGTAGGTTCATCCCACTCACGAGTCAACTCAAGAACAGATCGACCCAGAGCAGATTCAGCGTACTGGACCAAAATCGTGGAAATTTGAGCCACTTAATTAGAAGTGCATTGTATTACAGTTAATGCGTTAATCAAGCTAATTCCAATTACAAAGTAATCATCATATTATTGGTGCTCTCGTTGATCACTCAACACAAATGGCAAAGCAGATCACATCAAAATCCTAGAGGAATGTGTGAGGCTAAACAAAAACAGATGAGCAAATGTCATCTCCATGATATTAAATGAAGTGTTAAGAGACTATCTTCTAGAAGAAAAGTTGGAGAAAACTCTCGAAAGCGACAAATCTATCCCAAGTATGTTCATCATCATCATCTGGGTTATCCTCCAAAGCAGATCATATACTAAACATATTAAACATGTAGGTAGATAGATATGCCAAGATTTAATGGACAACCCTAAAAGGTTGAAAGTAGTAGACTTTCAATATTATAGTGTAACTGAAGAACAGAAATTCATAGTTGCCTTATAGGTTTATATGGATGGGTGCTAAGCAGTATCAATATGCATTTAAACAATCAGTTCATCATGAACCCAATTTAAAGAACAAGTTATTCGAGATTTGGTCCATCTCTACTAGATTTGAGAGGTAACTAAATTACAAAAACAACAACAGTTCGAACGATGATTTTGAAGACTCTAACCAAATTTCAAATATTCCACGAATTCCTTCAAAGTTGTTTTGAATCGGAGCTTAGAAATGATATTAAGAGGAAGTGAGAGCATTATTACAAAATCATGCGAGAGCATTTCAATTGGAATGGAGGATACTAATGATGACATTCAGGCCAAAACTACAAGATCAATCAAGTTCCAAAGTGAGAACATCAAATACAACCATCGCACTCCACCAAATGCCAATCAACACATTCAAAGTAAAAGCGACCTTTTAGCAATTCGAGTGACCTACCCAAATGGAAGAAAGAAGAAAGAAAGGATTGTGTTTAATTGTGAGAGAAAAATATCAGAGGACGTATATGTCAAAGCCTGTTCTTCATGATTGATGAAGAAAGGTATCAACTGACAGATACTCAACTAGAAATTGATGGATACAAGAAAAAGCATTAAACAGCTTATTAAATTCATCAAGGGGCAGGGCGTAGATGTTGTATAATTATAAACATTCTAAATAATTCAAACCACTAACTTAAAAATTATAATTCGGATATAGTCAATCTATACAATACCATAGGGCAGCGAAGAAATGCAGTATAAGTAAGTTTGCACAAGTGACCAATCTCAAATAAAAGACGAAACAATCTGATAATCTACATTACTGAGGGTAATATGAGAAGTTCGGGAGAAAGGATTGCTATAAAGTGATGATCTTAAGGTATGAATTCAGGAATCAAAAAAAAGGGGCAAGTCATAATGGTGACCTTGAGGGTAAGGTCAATGTGAGGAGGGGAGTAATGATATGAATCCAAATCATCCAATGACCAAATTAACAATAATAAGACTCAACGGTAATACAAAATACGACAAAATAATACATAAAATCATTACACGTACTTCGGGATGATTACTGAGGGAAAAAGCGTAAGGAAGTTCTGGGAGATAACAAAATAAAAGCCATTACAGAACCCTTAAGTGTACAATAATGAATGAGATAAATTCTAAACCAAACCTGAGTAAGACAGAAAGAACAAGGGCAATTGAGCGATGGGATGAAGACTTTTACAACAAATAAAATGCAAGGGTATGACTTTATTAAATACAAGACATATAACGGTCAAGACCAAAGATAAAAGCCGAGCTTAAACTAAATCACTATTTCCAGGGAAAGTAAGAACCATATGATTTAAAAACAGAAACAAAGACTTAAATTCAAGAAATCAAGAAGAAGAGTAAATAAGATGGCTCAATACCGAAAAGACAGCAAAATTGATAACAAATGAGTTAGCATAGAAAAAGCCGGAGATCTAGATTATATGAAGAAAAGAAAACTATAAATGAGGTAAGACGCAAAGGGGAGATCAAAATATTACGAAAAGAAACCCTTCTCTCAGTGTCTATCCTTCTGCTCCATCATCCCTGCCATCTTCACCGGTTTTCCCTCACCGGAAAGCCAGTCCTCCGACGAGAAACCCCTCAGGTTTCTCCGCCCTCCATGAAACCATCCTTTCTCTCGGGCGGCGGCTCGAAGAGTAAAAAGAAAATAGGTTAAAGAGGTTAAAGACGAAGCTTATCCGAAGACTAATCGGCAAGAGAGCAGTAAAGGCAAACTACGGTGAGATTTCATTCAGGGATACAAAGATCAAAGCATCCGACCCAAGAAATGTGGATTCCACTCAAGAAAGATTAAAATCCAACGGCCCAATTCAAAAGCGAAAGCACAATCGAGTCAAGCATCCAGAGTGAAAAGCGCAATCCAACGGTTGAAAGCAGACAATTCCATCGAGATTACTCACTCGGCCGTTCATCCCCACCGAGTCAACTCGGCAACCGATCAAGACCCAACATAGCGCAATTCAAGCATGCAGACCAAAATCGTGGAAATTTGAGCCACTTAATTACAAGTGCATTGTATTCTGGTTAATTGCAGTTAATCAAGCTAATTCCAGCAATTACAAAGTAATCAGAATCGTATTATTAACCCTCAACACACAAGTTGAGGGTTCTAACATGATGATACAACTCAATGTGTAGTTTGATGAAATGAACTGTGAGTAGAGATTTGGTGATAATATTATCTAGTTGATGTGATGTGGTGAAAGGTGAGAGCATGAGATTCATGTGATTTACTAGTATTTCGATGTGTTTTGTGAAATCATAAAAAAAAAGTTGTTGGCGTGCTAGAGCTAAATGATATCACAATAGAGATCGGTGACAAGGCTGATAAAGAAAGTCATGAAAGGGTTAGCCAAATGAGAATGGTGGTTACCATAGCTAGTGCACTGTATTCTATTTCAGTTGAAGATCGATCTATGATTGATTGCTTCTTAATGCACCAAAAAATAGGACTGTATCTTGAGAAAGGTAGAGTAACATGTAGTGGATTTCCCGTCTAATGAATCTTGGGTCCAATTGAAGTACGAATATGCCATAGTTAAAGGTTCAATAAATGCATGCACATTATTTCTATGCTTAAAATTACTATATTATAGAATTGCAATTAACCACAGAGCTATTTTAATCCACTCCATTAATTGATATTCATTTAAGAAAAGCTCATTTAAGTTAGATGAGTGAAAGGAGAATTTGTATACAGCAAAAGAGAAAAAACTGAAACATGTATTAAGTCAAATATGTATTAAATTGTATCTTATTTTAGTTGCTTTGTTTTCAAATGTATATATGAGAGAAATAACTTTCATTATGACTTGGACATCACAAAGGTATATGACTTAGTTTCTCTCTGATTTTAGATGTAACTATTAGACTGTTTATAATGTTAATATAAAAAAAATTTGAACAACTGATTAATTGTCTGTTTCTATCTTGGCATTACAAGCTCTTGGTTTATGCCGTAATATATAATATACAAAATTGACATCCTCAAAATCTAGTGGAGAGTTGACAGTAACAATAGTGTCAACTTCTATTTTGATGTCAAAGAGATATTGGGTCATAATTTGTGGAAGCATTGTAAAGTTTGTTCTTGGGTTATATAATGCAAAATTGATTTGAGGATTGTATATGATGGTCTATGGTTGTCCAAATGTACACAAGAACAAAAGCTGAGGATATAAAAGAGGGAAGCTAAAACAATGGGCTACAATGTGGCTACCAAGTTTTGATCAATAAGTGTCTAGTAGTATTGGGGGTTAGGAATAGTGATTCTATTCTCAATCACAGTTTGACAAGTCAAGCACAATGTGGAGCTTTCAAAGCCATTCATGCTAAAAAATTTTGAAGATTTGTTAGCACGTTGTCAACCATGAGTTGAGTGTTATTAATGGGCTTGATATTGAATGCTAAAAATTTAAGCTACAAAAGTACGAGAAGTTGCTCCGGGTAGGATGTAGATAAGACTTGGTGGTGAAGGACATTGAGGGGTCCGTGTGGCTTAGAGGTGTGATGATGTTCCAATACTATAAAGAGCTCATGCTTACAGAGTATAGAGAAGATAAAATAGAGATGAAATAATAATCTATGCATTGTCTTTTAGAGTTATTGTCAAGTGCTCAGTCTACAAGCCCTCATCATCTAACATTTCTCCCTTCTAAACTCCCATCTACACTTAAATCTTCACAGCTAATTCAAATCTAAAGTCCATCTCCAAGTAATAATGCCTCTTCAAGATAAGATCTTCATGCCAAACTTAGCTCTTCCTATCATACATGTATTAGCCACATCTCATCACATGTGCTAATCCACATAGAATTGCCACATTCAAGATCAACATATTCCATGTTCATGCTTCCAATTTTAAACTTCACATGTTCCAACTTCTACTTTATGAACCACTACGCCAATGAAAGCCATTTCAAATATATTCTGCTAACTCTAACATTGCTTTCCAAGAAACAACGCTTTTTCCTCACCTGCAACCCCACTGGCCCTTCCAAAATGTTGATAAGGTGCTCAATAAAATGTCCATTCCATGGAACTGGTGGACCAACCGAGATACTAGACCACCTCAACCATGTCAAACAAAAGTTTGATAAGTTTTGGAAAATTCTACATAAAATCAATCAGAGATTGACTAGGCTCAAAGTCAAACTTGAGCAAAAACCGATTCAAAATTTTAAAATGGTTTAAGATAACCCCACAACTTAGCCACATTATAAAAATTTACTCCACTACACGTGGGATTTTAATTCCGACATACAAGAGTGTTGTAATGCCATCACACTACTAACAAAATACAAGCACCAATTCACCTTGCTGTAAAACAACTTTCAAAATCTAATGCCTATCAAAAAGATTCAAAACTTACATTTTTTTTCTCCATCTTTCAAAATTCATATCTTAATTAATTTAGGTGTAGGTTTTGAATCTTAAATTTTAAAACCTGTTGAGGTGTGGGTTGCAAATTGCAATTGTTATGGACTTTTAAAATAATTTAACTGGATTTTAATAGAAATTTTTAGGTTATACGCTTGTGAGAATTTTTTTAAAAAAATCAATAAAATAAAAAAAAGATTCAATTTTTTATATTAAATCACTACTCACTTGATCCTGCTCATCACAGAAATAACTATGCAGAGTCGCAGCACATATGACTTTTTGTTCACAGAATCGCCGCCAGTAGCGATTCTGTTGTTTGCCATAGCTCTTTACATGCTTCATTCACCACCCTTCCAATCAATAATCAATGATGAACTCAACCATTTTGTTGTTATTCACAGCTCTTTACCAACTCCATTTGCTGCTCTTCTAATTGACAATCAACGACGGACTAATGATAAGCTTTCATTGCTCTTTAATATCCAAATAAAAGCAATTTTTGATACTTGTGATTAGAAGAATGAATATTTATATAACTTTTTTTGTTAGTATACTTTATTTGAAGATTTTTAAATTCATTACTCATTATTTTTTTTGATATTTTGCTAGTCCTTTGAGAGTAATGGTGAAAGTTACTAAAGTATTATTATTATTATTATTATGAAACATGTAATAAATTATTGTTTAATATTTTCTTGTCATGAGTGTACTAATTATAATAATCTTGATGCACCAAAGAAGTGATAATGTTGCATAAGGAGAAAGAGGAATGGAATGACTCATGAGAATTGTAGTTTATCCAGTCTTCTTTTTTCTTTTCTTTTTGGCAAATTGAACAATGGAATCATACCACTCATCTATAAATTAAATGCCATAATTAATATGGCGTAGTCCCCAATCAAGCTAAATGTATCCATGACACTAATAATCAACTATCTAAATTATAAGAATAGGCACAACCTATCTAAATAAACACAATTACTAAAGAGAGGATTGTCAACCACATGGATAATAAATTGCTTACTAAGATTGCAAACCACAAAAATGACAACTAATTAAAACCCTACCCATGCTAACAAAAAGACTGTTTATAATATAAACACGAACCATAGAATCTTCTTCAAGACTTATATAATTAATGATTATTATTAAATTTAGATGGCTTATTATAAGAAATACCTTTGGTAGCATCAGGTAGACGACCTTCCTCAGGAGGTTCAGATTTATCCTAAACAACAAAATCACATTATTAATAGAAAATTATATTTAACATTGAGAAAAGAATAAATTAACAATCAATGGTCTACATGCATCAAACTTTTAGATTCAATCCCTCGGTAGTCTTGTTGCTTTCAGATTAGCAAAAGAAATTCTCATTTTTTTCTCAAGAAATATAATACAAATAATTATTTCTACAGATATGAAATGTAATATCCAAGTAATACCCAATTAGTTTATTCCTAATTAATTTTGTTTTACTAATTAAATTCTTGTATTCGTAGCTTACTGGCAAGCATCGTGACGGATTAAACCATTCGACACATGTATGGTTGGATCTCTCATTCCTATTTCATTTCATTCTCTCAATCCTTCACGCTGATTTCCTTCTTTCTGAGTTCTTCTCCTCCTTTCCTTCCCGGCGTCGGCGTCGCTTCGGCGAGCTGCCGCTCCGTGGCCCTTGACCGTCAGGCGGCAAGGATTCCGCGTCGGCTTTGCCTTCCTCCATGGCCGTCAGAGGTCTGTGCTCGACCGGAGCATGACCGTCGTGAGGTAAGATGCAGGGAGTTCTGAATCCTCGGATTGGAATTAGGGTCCGATAAGAGGAAGTCAGGGAGTTATGCTAATTTTCTTTCCATATTCCTTTTTTTTTCTGTCCGTTGAAATCGTGATTGGGAAGTTCAATCGGTTTTAGTTCTGGTGAGTTAGAATTATTGTGTATTAAAATGGGAGTTTAGGATTGACATTTTGCTAATTTTAGTTTGTTAATTTAATCGGAGAATATTGGCGTTAGTAGATTACTTTGAATTCTCAGTACTTATGAGGAGATATCAATTTGGTAAGATTGAATTGCGGGTTAAGTTAATTATGAGTTTATGTATTAGAAGTATTTAGAAGAGTTATTTCATTATAGGTTGTGTTCGAGGAGGAATCGAGGAAGCGGCGGCATGTATAAACGAGGTGAGACATTCTTAATTTAAATTTGGTTTCATTCTTATCTGTTTACACTTTTATAAATTGTAATGAATACGTATAGATATTTACGTCGTATTATATACAATCTGAAATATTTATTACTTGGCTGTATAGATTCGCGATTTATAATGATTATAAGGCGGTTAGTTAGCATATGATTTTTGGACGTATAGAAATGTTTGACGTATGTTAAATGCATTAATGTGATAAGCGAAAATGTCGAGAAATTGTGATAGGAAATATTCTGAGAATCTGCAGATGTGAAAGTTAAGCAAATATGAGCGTGATTAGGGGATCTTAGTATCCACTCGACATTTGATGTTGGAGCCGTTAAATTTGTCCATTGGTGTCGGATTAGGTAAATAGTATAGTTCCTACGCACTTTTACTTTAAGTAGGGTGGCGACCTTTGTTATGAAGTCAGCACATCAGATTATAAATGACATTTAGAAAAATGATTTGATATAGAGCGAAATGATTTTAATGAAAATCACTCAGCGTTGTCTGATGAGCTCTGGCGTATATTATTGATTATATTATTACATTCTGAGCCATATATTGTTGATTCATTATTACATTCTTGCGGCGGTTTCGGTTTGTAAATTTACATGTATACGCGATTATTCTCTTGTCTTTGAGAACTACTTTAGCGTTCTTGTCTGAAAACTTTGTTGATCTTCTATTGATAATTTGGAAAAGGCGAGGGGTAGAAATTTGTATTTTGTTGAATTATGCAGTTTTGGTGTATAGTTTGGAAAGATTAAAGGTTTTGAGTGCGTCACAAATTAAATGTCTTTAGTTCTTTCTGTATTTATTCTGGCTTAAAGATTTCATGCTTAGGTAATTGTGATATGAATTAATTATTATATGAATTGTAAATATTTGTGATGATTTGATTAGATACATTTACTTCGTTCATGATGCTTGGGTTGGAGCGTGTTGGTGAAATCGTATGTCAATTAAATCTGATGATACACTTAGTTGATCTTAGAATAAGGGTAGGGGGTCATCTGGGGTGTGACATGAAACTAGCAAATTTTCAATCAAAAATAAAATTTTAGAAAATAAGAAAGTGGTTTGATAGACAACATTAAGAGTGTTGCAAATGCAAGACATAATTAAAATATAACAAAATACCCATACAAACATTAATAGATTATTTTTAATCATATCCATGCTGTGAAGCATTTAATGTTTATCATGAAATGAAACATTAATTAGTTAGCCTACAGGATTTCCTTAACGAGCATCAAATAAATTCATTAAAACTTAGTTGAGTAGCACAACCAATCATATAAACAAAATGTTCAGACTTCATACACCCCAAAACAATAGAAATCAATCAACCATGTAATTATAGTTACATATCCCAACCATTCACAAGAATCAAAACCCATAAGAGACGGAGAAACTAAGTTCACTTATAGGTGCCTTGCTTAAAGAATGTCTATGATACTTGCAATGTCAAAAATTTTACTTTTGTATAGGTGCACAATTTTAGTCCCGTAACATATGGATTATAGAAGGAATAAAAGGGACTAATCACAAGATATCAAACAAATATGCCAGTCAAAAATAAAAAACTTTAAACACTTCTCTATTTGTTTGTATTTTTGTGAAATTTAAAATTTGAATTTCTATAATCAAATAGGGAGTTATAAATTAGTTTGGATCTCCCTCTTTAAGCATGGCTGGCCACTCTTTTGAAATTAAGTGAGACATTGCACTCCTTGATGAAGAAGTGCTTCCAACCAAATCCCTTCACAATGCCGCAGACCAACCACTCTCTCTCTCTCTCTCTCTAGCATTTTTTTTAAATGTCCTCTCTTATATAAGGAACACATAAATATGCCTAGAATGAATAGAACTTTGACTCTGTAAACAATATTTGAAGATTGATTTCTCTTTGGAATTATGTTTGGTAAATGAAAATTCTTGGTTTGAAAGTTTGGTGGCTGAGAACCAAAACCACTTCTTTAGCGATAAGTGAATTGTTTCCCTAGTTTCTTTTTGTATCAAACATCTAAGTATCACGTTTTCCTCCTTTTTCATCTTGTTTTCAATCACAAAGCACTCTCCCACTTCTTCACTCCACGCAAAGAAAATACACAAAATTAGAGGTTCTCAGTTTGTTGCTTTCATTCCAAGATCCAAAACCTAGGGACTCTCAGATTTCAAAGTAAAAAAACACTCTCAAATTGGTCATTTAATTCTTTGTTCTATTTGGAGTGGTAATTCATTTTTTGTTATGTGTACTTTTCAGAATACATAATTAGCTTTAGGTATGGCTATAGATGCATCCACACTCTTTGTTGTTGTTGGCCTATATATATTTCATAATTCAAAATTAAGTACACAAGTTAAAATCGATGATTATCGAGCACAACATTGCTTAAATTTGCATAAAAATCCTTCAATCGTGATCGAAATCGATCAAAAACACTATCAAATCAGAAAATTAATCGCATCATCATTCCCCAAACACATGCTTTAAATTTAAATGATAAATTTCATAAATTTCAAACTCCACTCATTGCTACTATACACTAAATAATTAATGATCTATCAATTAACCTTAATTGAAAGTTATCTCTTAGTATTGAGAGGAATAATTAATTTTAGGTGCATGTGCTTATAGAAAACCTAGAATAATATCTAAAATCCTCGCAAACTGAGGGAGAAATCTCTAGGTAATGTCTTATTTATAAATTCATTTGCCTTCTGAAAATATGATCGACATTTAATCTACTCTCTTCATCGAAAAATCAGTGATGAATTTTCAGAGCTCACAAATTTCTGACGACTTCGCTGGAGATAGATTTCTCTTTCCATCTTTGGCTAGTCAAACCTAAACTATAGAAGTTGCGGAGTATAAAAAAAATAAATGAAAATGGAGATGAAAAAGTAAAATCAATTACAAATTAAAATTGTTAATAAATTTAAATGTTTTCTAAGTAGGGTCTTGAACCATTTAAGATTTTACTTAGAGCCTGCTATTCTATTATGTTGTCCATTTTGTTGTCTCTTTATTTTGAAAATGTGGGGGTAGTAATATTGATTGTTAATTACTAATCCTCATCTTTCATCCTTCAAAATGGACCTCTAGAACACTACCTTCATTCTCACTCTAGGAAGTGGTACCAACATCCGGTTGACAAATGCAATCATCAACATTGGAAACGCCGAAACTACCATCCAATTCGATAGCATCAACTTTCCGACTATTGTTAACCAAGGTTGCACTGACAGGCCCCAGTCTTCTGAAGCCCGTGTGTATCATGCACCCCAAACTTTGAAAAAAATCTGTCGAGGCTACCACTGTCATTACTATTAAAGTGCCTCAAAAGAAATCATCTGTCCTTGAGAGGCTTGGCTGCCCAGAGACCCTGATCATGAAAATGACTATTACGAGGAGAACTATATCTTCGATCCCCCAAACTAATACAAGCCTGCTTTGAACCATTAGAAGGCATGATCACGGAGGCTTGTAAGCTAACTCGAAGGCGAAGAAGAAACTTTGAAATAAAACAACCTTGCCGCCTAGTTGTACAACCATGTGGGAAAGTGAGTGTTTTAATCAACAAGTTTGATAACTTAAGATGAGTAAAGCGGAACAGCTCTACTGGTCAAATCAAACAATCTTTCTGCGACCAACAGCGTCAAACTTCAGCTCCCCCAATAAAAAAAATCTGAAACTATATCTTCAAGAGTGCATTGGGTTCTAAAAGTTGTAAAAAAAAAGACTAATGAAAAGAAAATATCATGATCTAATTATCAGGGAAGTTAGAGAAGCTTCTCAAAGATCACCTCCCACAATCCTGGTAAGACAACAACCAACCAAGTCCCGCGCGGTAAACATCAGGACGTGGCACTTGGACCGCATGTTCAAAAATCCGTCGTCGAAAGTTCGCAGCAAAAAGGCAAGCAGATCTGGAAGCCTAAGCCTCAAAGAGAAATTGTCTCTGAAAAAAGTAGTGGCCTGACATCTGGTGTGCACTCCCAGAAATCCGCCACAATTCAAGCTCATCAACATTGGGTACTAAAGAAGAAGGCCCCGAATGATAAGTCTCCGATGGTCGACACTTTGAAGAATCCTCTAAGAGATCCCGTTACAAATCAACTCCATCCCTTCGAGAGGAGGTTAGCTTCGATCGCAACCCTCCAATTAAAAAAATACATATTCCACATTTGGAGCCAGAAGTCCATTGGACATGTTGATCAGAGATCCGTGTCCAAGAAAAAGAAAAAAAAGAAAATATAATGACAGTCGAGGTGGTGTAGATGATACAACATGTCGGCGAACCATCCGGCCTCTGACAATATCAACCTAGGCATTGTGGGGTGCACCTTCCGCTCAGCCTGAAGAACAACAAAATATCCAAATAAATAATGCATATTCTAGTTCTTCAGGAGAGGAACAAGAAGAAGAAGAAGAAGAAGAAGAAGAAGAAGAAGAAAGAGAAAGAGAAACAAAATCCAATATTCACTGATACAACTACCTTGGCGGAGGCGCAGAGGAAAATTCAACGCCATGTGAGGGTTAAGGATAAAAAAAATTGCACAATTAATGAATAAAATGACGACGCAGATGACTGCAATGATGTAGTTGATGCAGAGAAATATTACGACTGATCCTGCACCTGTCCCTCAAAATAACCATCAAGCATCTAGTAGCACTCATGATAATCCTCCAATCAATCCAATTCCCTAAGCTTCAGGAGTATAGAATGAACCCGAAGGAAGAAATGAAGTGAATGAGTTAACTCGTCAACCTACTTCTAAAAATATTCTAAGCACATCTAATCTGGTAATGACTCGATATTATCTTGAGAGAGAAAATTAAAGCTGTTATAGCTGTAGAGCAGATAGAAAAATTAGTGAGCTAGAGTCATCCGTATCCTGCATAGTACGACCAAGTTCCATATCCAAAAGGTTATTCAGTGTCAAAGTTCAACACCTTTGATGGCAATAACTAAACTAGCAGCTCAATTCAAAGCATCCACACAACAGGGATAATGATGCATTGTTATTCCGCCAGTTCGTCAAAATCTTGATTGGAGGATTTTGATAAATATGGTTTTAAGCTCCAAATGAGTCGGTCAAAATCTTTACAGAGCTTAAAACCATATTTATCAAAAGGTTTGCTAGTGGAGTCAAGAAAATATCTATTGTTGATCTCGCCCTTGAGAAAAAAAAGAAGAACGAGTCAGTAACCAAATATCATGCACTGACGAAACATGAGCATAAAATGTGAGCAACAATTAAAAGAGGAGCAAACAATTCAATTACTTATGGGCAATATTGATAACAAGATAATGTCTTATCTTCGTATGGCTTCAATCACTACGTTTCATGAGCTACTTGATAGAATAGCCAAATTTGAAAAGTTGAACTTATCAAATTCTAACAATCACCTATACAAACGTAAAAGAAGTAAAGCTCCAAACTCAAAAAAGGCGAGACACATTTCACTTCTTTCAATAATAGTAAAGGAAAATGAGTAGTCTATAATGTTGATAAAGGGAAACAACCCACTTATCAAAATAAACAAAGTAATCATCCAATCCTACCCCACAGTCAAAGCTCGTACTTGAAGGCAATGATGTGCCCCGAGGCCACTTTAATGAAGACAAGCGATCAAAGCAAGTGAAGAAAACAAGTGACTCAACAGCTCCAACCCTCAAGAAAAAGCTGAACAAATAATATTCCTTCAAAAGAAAAAATGTAGTTAAACTCTTCAAACATGCACTCAAAGTAGGCCTCTAGCTACCATAGTGCAAAAGACCTGAAAAAACTGAACAGACTGATAATCGAAACTCTTGTCCGTATCACTGAGTGCTTAGTCATCCTATTGAAGAATATACTGATTCTATAGTGCCGATTCACATAAAGTCGACGATAAGCCAACCAAAATGAGAGATGGACTAAGAGTGGGAGAGGCCGCACCAAGAAGAAAATGCAGATGGCAAACTCACCAAAGAGAATCAAACGCACGAATGCCTGCTTGCATGGCCCAATCAAGACAAGGTTACATGTGGTTGTCGTGGTCAAAGCAGCTGGGTGACCTGACATTCTTGTGAGCGTTAGTGTAGACCAAGTGGAAGAAAAGAATTGGGAGGAGACACTCCTCTTCTAAATGCACGTGAGAGGAGTGATGGCTCAAGCTCATGAATAAGGCATGCCAAAATGAGAGTTTAGGAAAAAAAAATTTATTAAAAAAATTAAAATTTTCTAAATTCTGTTTTTAATCTAAAATTTAGATTTTAATTCATATATTCTTATGTATTGATGATTATATTCAAAAGGAAAATTTTACTTATTTGATTAGGATTATTATAAAATTAGGAAGGAATTTAATTTTTTTTCTTACCTCTAAGTAATATTTTGATACCTTATTTTCTAAATTAGTGAATATTATTAAATTAATTTTAAATCTATAGTTTTATATTGAGAGAATTTGATTTGATTATGGATGTTGCAAGAAAGAATAAATCAACGAGAAATTTTACTTATGGTTGATAATCAGTAAGATCTTTAGTGCAATTTTGTCTCCAATTTAATGAAACATATCTATATAAGATTGTAATTGCAAAAATTTACAAAACCCTAAGTGTATTTTAATACACGATCCTTTAAGTAGCTATAATTCATTATAAAATTAATAAGTGCACCAAATTTTAAAAAAAGAAAAGATTTAATAAAATTATTTCATAAGGGATTGTTTGTTTTTAATACATTGAGATGTAAAGTAAACTAAATGTAAGAGTTTCAACTTTTTTTTTCGTTTGATATGATATAAAGTAAAATTTCAAAGTGATATAATGCATTTAAAATTCACTAAAAAAATTAAATTTTAGTGTATTTGAACTTCGTCCAAATCTAAGCGAATTAATCTACTGGGCGGTTTAAAGTGTAATTTTGGTATGTAATACCCAAAAAACAGAAAAAATAAATAAAATGAAAAATTCAACCATACTGATTAGTGATTAGAAAGTCAAAAGGAGGAAAGCTCAATTTGGTTTAAACGAAACCAAACGCGAGCAACAAGAGAGAAAGGGAGAAGAAGGAAACTGCGTGAACCTTAGGCATCGGCGAGGGAGAAGAAGAAGATTTTGCTGTGGGTCAACGTCGTCGCGGGAGGAGAAGAGGGAGAAGGCGGCCTCTGTCGTCAGCCGAGTGAGGCTCCACACGGCATCGAAGCTAGAGCTCTCGCGTAGATGGCCAGAGAGAGGAGGGGCTTGTGTAATGCGTCGACGAGACCTTAGAACGCGGTCTGGCAAAATCGAGGATAGAAAGATAAAGTAAATAAATAATTTATATAATTATATGTTAAATTAAAATCTGATTTTAATATTATTATCTCTGATTTTAATATTATTTCAAGTTTTAACTTAGGGTTTATCAATTTAGATAATTTTATTTAGGAATATATGTAATAAATTAAATTGAGTTTAAGATATCATTTTAAGATCATTTCAAATCATTTAAGAAAAAAATGATAAATATTTAATGAAAATAAAATTTATCATAGTTAATTAATTTAGAATCATTTTAAAGGGTATGATAAACATTACATGAAATATATTAAGTCACTTTAATACTTAATATTTTATATTAAGAAAAATAATAGGATTAATAGGATTTAGATGTATTATATGGCAAATTAAATATATCATTATATTAAATGAATTAAAGGTTATAGATTTATCTTTTAAAATCATCTTTATTGGATATTTATAGAGAGCTTAATAAACTCACATTTAAGAATAAATATCCCTTGCCAAGAATTGATGATCTTTTTTATCAGTAGAAGCTTGATTTTTGAGATTGATTTAAGATCAGTTATCATCGCTTAGGATCGAAGAAGAAGTTATCAAAGGCTGCATTGATCTGAGATATGGGCATTATGAGTTTGTGGATCTTTTTTAACAAATCTCAGTATTTATGGATCATGAATAGAATCTTTAAACTTTTTTGATTCATTGTGATTGTATTCATAAATGATATTAATTTATTCGAAGATGAAGCATGAAAATCATCTTCATATTATTTTCTATTTCGAAGGAAATGAATTGTATCAAAATTTTCAAAGTGTGAATTTTGGTTAAATAACATTATATTCTTTGGGGCACATGATTAGTAGTGAAGGAGTTTAAGATGGTCGAGTAAAGTCAGCGATAAGAATAAACCACCAGTCGCAGAAATTAAGTTTCTTAGGTTGGCCGGGGATATTAGATTCGTTGAAGGGTTTTTAGATTGTCATGCATTATCGAAAACTTCGAGAAAATAATCAGTTTGAATGGTCGGTGTGAAGAGGCTTTTCAAAATTGAAAAATTATTTAATGACTTGCAGGTATTAATTATTATCGAGAGCGAAGGATTTCAAATTATAGTGATGCATCATTAAGAGGCTTGGGATGTATCTTATGCGAAAATGGAAGAGTGATTATCTTTGAAGCGATTGAAAAATTATGAAAAGAATTATCCAAACGTGATCTAGCAATGATAGTATTTGCATTAAAAATTTAGAGGCATTATTTATATGTAAGGTGTGAAGTTTTATGATTATCAAACTTGAAATACATCTTTACTGAAAAAAACTAAATTTAAGGAAGAGATGGTTGGAACTCATTAAAGATTATGATTTGGATATTGAATCGTCAGGAAGGCAAATGTAATTCTTGATCTTTAAATAAAAAATATCTAGTAGTCTTTATTGGTTGATCTAATAGGAAGAGTTGATTAAAGATTTAAAAATTTGAAAATTTAATTATTAAATCTACGATGATCATCTTTGTTGTTACGAATATTTATCAAATTTGAAAAGGCGAATACGGGATGTTTTATCTCAAGATGATAACATTCGAAAATTTTAGATTTGGTAGGCGGTATCAGAAGATTTTGAAATCGATGAAGAGAGAGATTCTTGAAGTATCGTAGCGATTTGCATTCAGATGTTGGAGATTTGAGGAAAGGCATCTTACATGAAACATCATTAATTATCTGATTCATTATAGTAGCAAATATATCAAGATCTTAAAAAAATATTTTGGTGGTAGGGAATGAAAAGAAGTGTAATTTTTCTATAATGTCGATCATGTCGGATGGTTAAGGTTGAACATCGAAGCCAGTGAATTTTCTGACGCTTACGAGTGGATGATATTTATGGATTTTATGGTTGCTTACTAGATCAGGAGAGGATCACGATCTTATTTGGGTTATTATTGATAGGTTGACTAAATCTGCAACTTTATACTATCAAACAATCGATCTTTGTTGAAAAAAAAGAAAGTATATTAATGAAATTGTGAAATTACATAGTGTGTCAAAATCTATAATGTCCGATCGAGATGGCTGATTTATATTTAGGCTGGAAAAATTCGAAGCTTTTATGCGAAAACTTACTTTCGATCTTACATTCCATCCTCATGATGGTAGGTCGAAAAAATAATTCAAACGAAGATTTCTTGTTGTACTTGATTTTGGAAAAATTGAAAAATTCATTCTTTGATTGAGTTTCTACAATAATAACTTTTCAAAGAGTATTGGTATAAACTACATGAAGCATGGAAGGAAATCTGAAAAGCTTTGTTGGGTGGAGGTGAAAGAAGAATCGTTAGTGCAGATGTAGTAAATGGCTGAAAGATCAGATTGATCCGTGATAGATTAAAATTTAAGATGAGAAATATATGATAGCGAGTGGTAGAGTTTGAAGTAGAATTTGTATTTTTTAAAAGTCGACATGAATGGTATAAAACGATTTGGCAAAGTTGAAAGTTAAGCTTTTATATTGGGTATATGAAATCTTGAAAAGAATTGAAAAAAAGTGGCTTATGGGAGCTTTATCTTCTCATGCAAGTGCTGATGTGTTTCATATTTCTTGAAAAATATATGATGAGCCAATAAAATTATTGCGGATCCTATTGATATTGGATCTCACATTGTGGAGCGAAAGAATTATAGATTATGTTTTAATAGAAATTCAGGTTCATATCTTGTGGAAACATGGATCAGATCAAGAAGCATTGTTGTAGAAGGAATCAAAATCGAGCTTTATCGATTGTTTAATTAAAGGTATGTTTATTTTTATTATTGTCATTTAATTTTAAAAAATTTTTTTTTAAAAGGGAGATTGTAATAAAATAAAAAATAAATAAAATGAAAAATCGTGATTGGCACGTAGTTGGAAAATCAAAAGGAAAGCTCGATTTGATTATATCGAAAACGAAACGTAGAGAAGAGAAAGGGAGAATAAGGAAATTTGCGTGTGAACCTTATGCGTCGCAGAGGGAGAAGAAGATTTGTGCTCTATCGTCGGCGTCGTCGACGAGGGAGAGGGAGAAGCGGTCTCGCGTCGTTCTAGCAGTGAAGGCGTCTCCACGCCAACATGGGCTCTCGTCGTAGATGAAGAGAGAGAGGAGCATCGCGTGACGTTAGAAAGCGCAGGTCCTAGGCAAAACCAAGGATAAAAGGTAAGTAAATAAATAATTTATATAATTATATGTTTAATTAAAATCGATTTTAATGTTCTTATCTCGATTTTAATATTATTTCAAGTTTTAACTTAGGGTTTATCGATTTCAAGAAATAATTTTATTTAGGAATATAAATTAAATTAAGATTAAGATATCATTTTAAGATCATTTCAAAATCATTTTAAGAAAAATGATAAATATTTAATAAAAATAAAATTTATCTATCGCACGTTAATTAATTAAAAATCATTTTGAGAGGTATGATAAACATTAAATGAAATATATTAAATTCACTTTAATAATTTATATTAAGAAAAATAATATGATTAATAGGATTTAGATGTATATATGGATATCATTATATTAAATGAATTAAAGGTCGATTTAACGATTTAAAAATATGATAAAAATATGATAAATATGAGCGTCGAATAATAATAAAACTATATGTAAGTATCGTATGAATAAAATAAAATAAATTATTTTTTATTGATTGATCGATATTTTATTATAAATTTTAATTAAGGATTAAAGAAGGAGATTGAGAAGCTATGAGTTAAAGTGGGTATTATTCTTACATTTATGGTAAAATGTCTTGTGATGAAATCGTGTTTATATATGATTATGACTTTTTCACATCGCAGTTTTGATTATTTTTAGTTTCTTCATAAATTATGATGCAGTTTTCGCTTTCTTCGTATTTGATAATAATATGAATCTTTAGATCATATCTTAAACGTCATTTTATAAAATTAAGCGATTCTTTGTTAGTTATGAATTAATATCGTAATTTGTATAATTGTATCTTATGAATGTGTATGTTGAAAGTGGAGTTCTTACTATGATCTGGGGACGTGCTTGTGCCGTGCGAAAAAGTGATAGAAATTGTGACAAATGGTAATATTCTTATCTTTGGATGAATATTGATAAAAATTTTCTTTGGTAAAGGTTTTGACGGTGACTCGTCGATGATAAATATAAAAGTAAAGTTCACACAAAATATTTATTTATGCATACGTATGTTTGATTGTTTGAGCGATTTCTTTTATACGTATTATAATAAAAACGGCATTATATCTTAGTTATCTTATTTATTCTTATAGTGTAATAACATAATTCTGATTTTATTGATTGTTATTGTTTAATTTTTTTAGTCCATCTGCCCAAATGGTGATAGAAGGAGGGTTATGTTTATCATTGTAGAAACTTGGGAGATAGTTAATTAATGTGATGTTGAATTATGTTTAAATTATATTTCATATGAATTTTGTTAGTCTATATATGTGTGGACAAATTGTTAAATGATTTGTGAATTGTAATGGCTTTTATATGATTGAAAATTTTGTTTAAGATTTAAAATGTTAGGTAATATTTTCTTATCCATTCGGCCAGATACCTTCGCCTCGTAGATCTGTGTCTGGCTCGATCAACTTCATTTCATAATACTTTCATTTATTTATTTTACCCAACAGAAAAAACAAATACATGTATTTACACAATTTTCAACCAAACAACTTAAAATAATCAAAATACATTGCATTCATTTTACACTGCATTTCTTTTTCTGGCAACCAGATAACCCCTAAGTGAAAGAGATAAAGCCTTTATTAGTTTATTGATGTATGAAAACTTAAGGTTAAAGATTTTTTTTTTATGAAAATACTATTGGACCATGTAAATATTTATATTAAATAAATTTAGAAAATAAAGAGAACATTGTATTTGACTTTACAAGCATATATGAAAAATTAGAAATTAAAAGAAGAAAAGAATGAGAATTTAAATAGTTATATATTACTACATGTAAGATGAAATAAATGTTAATTGAAAATAATTATAAAAATTCTTAAATCACGTTATTTTAGAAATAGTAAGCATTGATTAAAATAAAAAAAGTGTGTTATATGTTAGATAAACTAAATTTTAATCAAAGTAAATATGATAGTCAATATTAAGTTAATTAAATAAACTTAATTGATTATAAGTAATAAATTTCAATAAATGTAAAAATTCAATTAATAATTTTAGACACTACTAAATAATAAAATAAGATAAAAATTACATATTACTACATGTAAGATGAAATAAATGTTAATTGAAAATAATTATAAAAATTCTTAAATCACGTTATTTTAGAAATAGTAAGCATTGATTAAAATAAAAAAATGTGTATTTATATTGATAAACTAAATTTTAATCAAAGTAAATATGATAGTCAATATTAAGTTAATTAAATAAACTTAATTGATTATAAGTAATAAATTTCAATAAATGTAAAAATTCAATTAATAATTTTAGACACTACTAAATAATAAAATAAGATAAAAAAAATATAAAAGTATATTATATAAAAGACATGTTTCAATAAAATAAATATTAATATACTTTCAAATAATAATCAAATTAATGATCTTATTATAAGTACTTTATTTAAATAAGCAAATTTCAAAGAGAAGAAAACTCAAGAAACTTCACATTAAAGTAGATAAATATATTTTTTATTATATTTATTGATCTCTTTCTTTTTTTTTAAAATCAAATGCACTTAATTATAATTAAATTGAAATAATATTTCATGTCTTTTATAATCACTTATGCTCTATTTATAAAATCTTCAAGTTAAATAAATAAAAACTAATGGTATCAATGCATATAATCTCATATATCTTCATAAAAATTGATTATAGTGATTTGATGTCTTTATATTTTTAAAATTAATATAATTTTCAAACAAATGTATAAAGAAGTTAATAAAAATATTGGAGATAAAAAACTGAAAGAGATACACATATATTTATAATTACATGTGTGTATTCTGAGGATAGAGTTCACCCCCTTATAATACTGATTAGGAGCGCAACGTACTTATGAATATAAATATAAAGAAAAATAAAAATGATTGTTTATTCATTAAATGAGCTTTTAAAAAAAAAATTTCTTTTATACCATGACTCATGTGTAAATATTAAAGAATAAAATTTACTTGCAATCTAAATAAATTTTTTTACTTTACTTCTCAAATACAATTGCTACATGAACTATTAATGCATATTATTTTTGTTTTTTAATTACTATAATTTAAAAACAGATGTATCCACTATGTTGTTAACTTATATATTGGTTATTCTAACGATCCTACAATACATTAAATTGATAGTAAAAGAGACTATCTAAAGTCAATGGACAACTTCTGGAAATAAGTATTTGATAAGTCTTATTTTTTTTTTAATTTCAAATCTAAATATATGTAGTAATAGATATAAAATGAATTTACAATTGATTTTTTATGAATTTAGAAGGCATATATATTTTGTATTATTTATCAAATATTTAACTAAAATATTTTTTCGTCCGTCATTAAGTAATCCAAGCATCCGGACAAGATCCAAACACAAGATACATACATCAAATTGTTATAATCCGGCTCGAATGTTTGAAATATCAAGATGAGAATAAACGATCGAACAAAAAAGATCTTAACTAAATATTTAACAAATAACACAAAAATCTTCTAAATTCATAAATAGCCAACTACAAATCTATAACATGTATAAAATTACATATATTCAAGTTTGAATTTGCATAAAATATAAAACTTATTAATTATTTATCTATAGAAGTTCCTTGGTGACTGTAAACAAAATCTCTTTTACCATTCATTTAACTTATTGAAAAAGCATCAAAAAAATTTGAAACTAATATATAATTAACAACTCAGTGAGTAGATATATTTCTAAATTTTAGTAATAAAAAAATAGAACTAACATGCATGAAAAGTTCATGTAGCAAATTATGCATGAAAAATAAAGTAAAAAAATTTACTTAAATTATAAGATAAATTTTATTCTTTAATATTTACACCCAACACAGGAGTTGTCATCTAAAACATTTTTTTCTAAATTCTAAAAAAATATTTTTAAAAACCAATCTAATGGATTGGCAACAATTTACATTTCCATTTACATGAACCACTACATTACGTTCCCAATCAATAACATAAAAGAGGTAAACTCCATCATCAAAACATGCACATACAATTATAAACATGTGTATCTCATTTATTTCCTCTACCCCGAACATTTTTTCATTAATTTCTTCATATGCTTGTATGAAAATTATATGAGCTTTAAAAGCACAAAGACATTATATCATTGCATAAAATTTTAAGAGAGATATATAAGATTATATGTATAAATGGTATCGATTTCTATTTATTTAACATGAAGATTTTGTAAATGAAGTATAAATGATTATAAAAGATAGAAGAAGCTTTCTCAACTTAATTATAATTAAGTGCATTTGATTTTAAAAAAAAATAGTCAATATAATAAAAAAAATATAGTTATCCACTTTAATGTGAAGCCTCGTGAATTTCCTTTAAATTTTGATTCTTTAATTGAAGTACTTATAATAAGATCATTAATTTGATCAACATTTAAAAAATATATTTATATTTATTGAGATATGTCTTTCACACAATATACTTTTATATTTTCCATCTTATTTTGTTATTTAGTACAATTTAATATTCTTAATTAAATTCTCACACAATAAAATTTATTACTTATACTCAACTAAATTATTTTAATTAATTTTAACATTGACTAATATCACATTTACTTTGATTACAATTTAGTTTATCTAACATACACGATACTCCTTATTTATCCTAACCAATATCTGCTCTTTCTAACTTAATTCAATTTAAGAATTTTTTCATAATTATTTTTATTTAATATTTATTTCATTCTAAATGTAATATTATATCAATATTTACATTCCTATGTTTGCTTAATCCATATGAAACTAAATATGATGTTCTCCATATTTTCTAAATTCACTTAATATAATATATATAATCCAATAGCAATTAATTTTAAATTTTCTACCTATCAATAAACAACAAAAGTTGTCATTTTTCTTTGACTAAAATTCTTTTTATTTAGTCCATGTAAAGAATTTTCTATTAAAATTGACCTATAATTATTGTAAATTTTGTGAATAAATTAATATATAGATGTGTTTTATCAAATTGGAGACATGAACAGCATTATAAAAGCCTTACCTAAGTCAAATTCTTCACTGATTTACTCTTTCTTGTAAAACTCTTGATAAAACCAAAATTCTCTCAATATTAAATTTGAATTTTAATTTAATATAATAATATTCACTAATTTAGTAAAGTAAAATATCAAAATATTATCTACAGACAAGAAAATTTAAATGCCTTTCTAATTTTGAACTATCCTAATCAAATCAAAAATTTTAAATTATCCTTTAGAATAAATCTAGAGTTTTAAAATTTACATAAAATCAAAATATAAAACTTTATTTTCAAGTTATGACAAAATTATAAAAAAACTTAAATCACCAAATATACCTCTTCCTTTCCTCCTTTTCTCTTCTTTCTCTTCTTCCTGGTTGATTTTTCTCTCTCTCTCTCTCTCTCTCTCTCTCTCTCTCTCTCTCACACACACACACACACACACACACACACTCATTTTTTTATTTTTTATTTTTATTTTATTTTATTTTTTGCTATCATAGCCCCTCTCCTTTTCTCATTATTAGCGTAGGTTCACCCTTATTTATTTTCATTTTTTGGGACCGATTATTACAAAAAGATTGTGGAAGGCATGGGATGATAGCTTTTAAACCTACTTCTACACCTTTAAGGTTTTAACACAACATTTTAAGTTAAGCAAGTATCAATCACCAATTGATGATGTTGAAAGATCATATAAAACAAAATTCTCAATTAAAATGATGTTGAAAGATCATCTAAAAAATCTCCACCAAAATGCTGTAGGCAGTGCCATCTATTTCATAATTTATCGAAGGCTAGACTTGGCTTATTCAATGTAATAAACAGATTCATGGCCAATCCCTAAGACATTATTATGACACTGCAATATAGGTTCTAATGTACTTAAATGCAAACATGAACTTGGGATTTAGATATGACATCAAATTTTGTAAATTCAATGATCACAAAGTATGTAGATTTAAGTTTTACAAGGATGTGTTTATGCTCGAAGATCTCTTGTAGGTTTGTATGTGCATGCTAAAGGTGTTTGGAAACGCATAGTTGGAAGTCTAATGTGCTAACAATTGTAGCCTTGTCTACAACTAATGTTGTATACATTGCTCATCTATAGTCATAAAACAAGTTGTATGGTTGAAAAGGTTGAATTTTTTTGAAATATTTTTAGCTAATGTTCATTTTGTGCATGGGTATTGGGATAATCCAAATGTAGTATTTCTCTTCAAGAATCATATGTATCAAGAAACAACAAAGCATATTAATGTGAAGTTTGTTTTCATTAAGGATACAATTACAAATGGAATTATGAAAATTGTAAATATTCTAATAAATGACAATGCATTATCTATGTTGCCAAAAACTTTGACTTCCTCAAAATTTCAATATTGCTTGGAGTTGATGAGGATATTGAGGAAATTTTTTTTTTTTTATGTTAGCATTTTAAATCTTGATGATTAAAAAAACTAAGAAAACTAAGGTATATATTATTGTAATGGTCATTTAATTATTATTTAGTTTTGTTTTATTGATAAAAGTTGTTATTAATTTTTTATTTTGGGGGTTTTTAGTCAACATAAATATCTTGAGATGTGACTATAAAAAGACCTTCACCCTTCATATAAGACACTTTAACAATGTGAATCTTTTCTCCTCCTCAATTCTCTCTTTTGTGAGTCCTAAATCACCATTGTCCATGAAGGGATATTTGTATGTGCTAAACAAACCTTTCACATTTTTCCACAACTTATATCAAAGTTACCATCCATCTACCTTTATTCTTGACCCAATCCTTCAAGCCTTCAAGTAAAATCAATCTTATCTACATATCTTATTGGTTGATCTTCTAATTTACATTATAAACATACAAAACCACTTTACTCACCTTTCTACCATCTTGTCTTCAATAACTCCTAGTTCAAACATCCCTCTAATATAATCATTTATCAATCTATTTTTACTAGATTCTCTAAACATCTATAAATTGGATTTCTTGTTGCATAAAATTTTGGATTTCAATCATAACTATTATTTCAATAATAACTAATATTTTGAAAGATTACTTTCTTCCAACCTATCACATATATTATATAAATGCACATATGAACTCCTATTACAACCTCACATATAATCATTGAAATTGATTATTAAGAATGTGGCTAGTTATTTTAATGTTATAAGAATGTATTCCAAAACATTTCAGCAATGTGGCCTAACATAACATAATTAGATCATATACATCGTCTCAAAATATCTTAAAACACATCAGAAAGGTTGATTCTTCATTTATTCAGAGTAATTTAAATGCTCTAAGAAGCACAACGAATTAATAAATCACTAGGTAAAGTGATAACTATGCAACATAAGAATAAGATCCGCATATACCAGGGCAAGTAATAAAATTAGAATCAAGATCCAAGCACATACCAATGAGAGATAGGATGTAAAATTAGCACCACCTGACTATATGATACTAAAATGAGCAGATCAAAAATTTTATCAAAATGAATAGATGAAACAATTAGAAGAATGCTAGTTAGTCTACCAGATCCGAAAGACCATTCTCTCTCATTAGGTGGCCGTTATGATATTCTATATAAAAATAAAAAAATGTTTTACACAACCAAAACATTCAACACCAAGCCAACATATAATAAACAAGAAAAACACATGTACATAATGCATTGGTATGTGATATTTTCTAATTTCTTTTGTACGCTCGTGATTTTTTATTTTTTATTTTTTGGGTGGGTAAAGCATTACTCACCTAAAAATCTACTTACACGATTTATCAAAGACAATCTTAGAAGGATGTTAGATAAGCTAGTCAAGAATTTTAGTTTATGAAAAGATCAAAGGTTCATTTTCACTCGTTAGGTAGCGTAGTCTGACTGTTATGAAAGAAAACGAATCAAATGAGGGTAGGCTTTTAAAACATTAAATAAATTAGGACCATAATACGATTTATAGAAAAATTCGTATAGATATTTAATTTAGAGTTCAAAATTTTCACATCCAACCTAACCGCTCATTAATTAATGGCTCCTATCATTACGCGATCCGTCAGCGCTGGACACGGAAAAAAAACAACTAAAAATCGAATGAATTTAGAAGTAAATACTAAAAAAAGATTAAAAAATAAATAAAACATCAATAGAAAGATCTAGAGACACACCTCCCTTCCTGGATGGAAGGGAATCTCAGGTCCACCAACAGCAACAACTCCAGCAAGCTGCCAAAAGAATAAGCAGATTATTCGTCAAAACGAAAACAAAAGCTGTAAGAAACTCCTGTACGCTCACTCAATCAAGAAACAAAGCCACATGATGACCATACCTGGTAGAAGTCGGCGTATGAAAGGATCGGAAACTGCTCCTTGATCGGCTGCAGCAACCTGACGGCGATGTCAAGGCCGTTGTTCGCCCCATGTGCCAGTTCATTTGGGTACCTTATCGTCCCAAAAGGCCCTCCGTCTTTGTCTTGACATCGTACGTCCCAGCGGAATGCCAACTGTTGATACCCGACAATTAACAAAAAATTAATATAAAATCGCCAAAACAAAATGGAAAAAAAAGCCGGAAGGATGGCGTTCTGAGTCGCACGCCAGTCGCAGTATGAGCGGAGCGCAGTTCTTCTCGGCGATGAAACCCCGGAGCTTCCTCCGACACTTTTCCACCGCTTTCAGGTACTCCTCGCTCACAGTCGGGTACGACTTCCCCATTGCACGGCGACAGAGGGACGGAAACCAGCGATCGTGACGAAGAAACAGAGCAGAGTCTGCCACACGCTCCAACCATCACCGGCGGCTACTTTTATACCCACGCTTGCATCAGCGAAGCTTCTGGTAGCTTCGCCACGGCCGTTGGATTGTTTGATGAAGTTTCAACGGTGATGATCGTGTTCGGACAAAAAAGGTTGGAAGACTCTAATTACGAAAATATCCGATCTTATTTCGCTGAAAAGCTTTGCGAACGGGGGCATTTTGAACTTTCTAAGGTGCAAATGGGACCACGTCTTCGTGGGCACGTGTGAACGCAGCTCCATTGCCCAAGATTCCCCGCGGTCAGGAGAAAATATTACGTCCAGGTCCGCGTAAGCTTACGGACTCCAATCAACGGGCAGCGTGTCGATTTTCTATTTAGCGATTAACGGTACTGAGACGGCTTTCTGGCACCGGCGCGTCGATATTAACGGCGTACATACAGCGGCTCCACATTTCCCGGCCTGTTCGAATCAGCGGGAGGAATTTTAAAAATATATGATTTAGGGTTGGGGTTAGTTTTTTTCAAGCGGCATGAGAGGAGATCTGGAAAATTGATCTCTTTACAAAGAACTGAAGATGGAGCGTTGAAATAACCATTTTAGGCGAGGATGTATTAAATACAAATTCATGTGCATTTTCTCGGTTTATTAGTGATATTCTTATCGAAGAGAATATCATTACTTCATTAAAGCAATTTGGATGTTTTTTGTCGAATATTTAATTTTGAGTGTTATTTTCATCAGTACTCTTTGGAGAATCTGGACCTTTGATCTTTTATTTTTTCCATTTTTATGATTATGTTTAGAACATATAATGGAATCATTTGATGGCGTTGGGTGATTTTGGGTATTATGCATCTGTCTGTGTACCTCTTTGGAGATGTTCCTTTGATCTTTTTTATTTACACTCCTTATGATTATGTAGGGCATTACAAAGCATTTGATGGCGGTTGTGTGGTTTTGGGTGGTTTAGTGCATCTGTGTACCTCTTTGGAGGTCTGAGACCCCTTTTGATATTTTTTCCGCTTTTTTACGATTATCTTATTAGAACATAATGGAATCATTTGATGGCGGTTTGGGTGATTTTGGGTATTATCATTATTCTCTTCTTTGGAGTACAGACCTTTGATCTTTTTTTCCATTTATTTCCGCCTTATGATTATGTCATTCTGAAGCATTTGATGGCGGTTTGTGGTTTTAGGTGGTTTAGTGCATCCTGCCTCTTACCTCGGAGTGAGCACCTTTGATTTTTTTTTTTATTTATTTAAACTCATGATTATGTTCATTGCAAAGGAAGCGTTTGATGGCGGTTGTGATTTACGGGTGGTTTAGTGCATCCTGTATGTACCCTCTTTGGAGAGTCTGGACCCCCATCTTTTTTCCAGTTTTTTTACTTATGATTATATACACTATAATGGAATCATTTGATGGCGTTTGGGTGATTTTGGGTGGGTATTTATGCATCACACTGTACCTCTTTGGAGGATCTGACTTTGATCTTTTTTCCATTTTTTTGCCAACTCCTTATGATTATGTTTAGAACACTATAATGGAATCATTTGATGGCGGTTTGGTGGTTACGGGTGGTATATCCATGCACCTCTTTGGAGGAGAATTTTGATCTTTTTTTTATTTATTTACGGCCAACTCCTTATGATTATGTCTAGGGCATTGCAAAGGCATTTGATGGCGGTTTGTGTGGTTTTAGGTGGTTTAGTGCATCACGTACCCGCAGTATTTTGGAGTCACCTTTTGATCTTTTTTCCATTTTTGGCCAACTACTTATGATTATGTCTAGAACATATAATGGAATCATTTGATATTTGGGTGATTTTGGGTGGTATTATCATCTACGTGTACCTCTTTGGAATGGACCGATCTTTTTTATTTATTTCCATGATTATATATGGCATTTAAGGAAGCATTTGATGGCGGTTTATTGTGGTTTTGGGTGGTTTAGTGCATCTGTACCTCTTTGGAGTCTGGACCCCATCTTTTTCCATTTATTTCATTAAACTCCTTATGATTATTATAGAAGCATTTGATGATTTGGTGTGGTTTGGGTGGTTTTAGTGCATCTGTACTCTTTGGAGTGAGACCTTTTGATCTTTTTTTCCATTTATTTGCCAACTCCTTGATTATATCTCATTGCAAAGGAAGCATTTGATGGCGTTTGTGGTTTTACGGGTGGTTTAGTGCATCACCTGTGTACCTCTTTGGAGGCGACCTTTGATCTTTTTTTTTTTTACACTTATGATTATGTAGAACACTATAATGGAATCATTTGATGGCGGTTGGGTGATTTTGGTGGGTATTATGCATATGTGTACCTCTTTGGAGAGTACCGCAGATCTTTTCCATTTATTTCGCCAACTCCTTATGATTATGTTTAGGGCATTGCTGAAGCATTTGATGGCGGTTGTGGTTTTGGGTGGTTTAGTGCATCAGCCTGTACCTCTTTGAGAGGCACGATCTTTTTTTCCATTTATTTCTGCTCCTTATGATTATGTCTAGGGCATTGCAAGGAAGCATTTGATGGCGGTTTGTGTGGTTTACGGGTGGTTTAGTGCATCACTGTGTACCTCTTTGGAGAGACCCTTTTGATCTTTTTTTTTTTTCGCCAACTCCTTATGATTATGTCTAGGGCATTGCAAAGGAAGCATTTGATGATTTGTGGTTTTTAGGTGGTTTAGTGCATCTGTATACCTCTTTAGAATGGTGCATTTTGATCTTTTTTTTTTTTGCTCCTTATGATTATGTCAGATTAAGGAAGCATTTGATGGCGTTTGGGTGATTTGGTGGGTATTTTCCATCCATATTTTCTATTTTTTTGTATCTTACGCGTAAATGCGATTGATGACCATATTTGGAGAAACTCCTTAGCATTCGAATGAAACGGAGCATATCTATCTTGTGGTATACATCAAATTGCTTCGATTGAAAAGGACCATACTGGTTATTGGCCAAACTCAAAGAAATTGAAATCAAAAGATTTCCTATGTGCAAAAAAATTTGGGAAGAATGCGATAAAAAATAAAATTCGAAAGTTAACTGAAGCGGTTTGTATGATTAGATTCTATTTGGAGGGCGATTTTAAAACATAATGTCATAATCATTCTTTTGGCCTACATCTTCTTCGAATCATAGATCGTTAATGATGAGAAGGCGTCCGTGTTGAAGACAATGATGAGAGGAGTATTAGCCGTGCATTATCTAGCGAGGAAGTTGGCGTAGAGAATGTCGGGTTCACAAAAGATGCCTTCAATTTTATTGAAGAGAAAAGATCGAGGATTGAATGGTGATAATGCATTAATCTGTTTAAGGAAAGCAGCGTGATGGGATGTTTGCATGGGATGTACAAGTTGATGAGTCGATTGCTTAGTAAGTTTCTTTTTAGCAATGGCATGTCAGGATAGAATATGATTGTTTTGGGGATGTGATAATATTTATACTCGATAAATATAATCTTGTTTGTGCCCTCTTGTTGGAGTAAATCATCCGCAAAATGTATTATTTGGAGTAGCCTTTTTGTCGAGAGACAATTGAGTCATTCATGGCTATTCCAAACATTTCTTAGGTTGATGAAGACATCTATGACAATATTCAGATCAAGATCGGTATGGCGAGCTATCGAAGCTTTTCTCATCATAGGTTGTGCAATGGCATATTTCAAAGAAAGCTCCTTCCAAAGTTCATTGCTTCAATAGTAATAAGATAGTACAAGGGCTTTTTTATAAATGCATGAGTAAGTGTGACTGAGGAAGAGTTTCTGAGGCTTGTTGCTAGAAGGCAATTTGCATGATCATGGTTGGTTGTCTGAGCTTTATAAGATTAGATCCAAGTGGTCCACTGCATTCAGCAAGGACTCATTCGCATGGGCATCTTGTGCAAGCGTAGTGAGTCCACGAACAATGTATCTAAAATAACCCAGTTGCTGTTTCTTGGGGTTGGAAAAGCTTATGGAGACATGGCGAATGAAAATGACGAAGACTTCAAGTGTAAGATCATCGATTGTTCTTGTCAGACCAAGATTCTAAAACATATGCTTTATACAAGAAAGGTTTACGTTATGTTTGAAGAGGAATTTTGCATGGTGTTGGAGGCTATCGATGTAAGCGGATGACACCATGGAGTATTTGGTAAGAAACTTAGAGAATAAAATGCATCCAAAACATGGAGTGTGCATTTCGATAGGACTACCCAGAAGTAACTTGTACATGCAAAAAATTTGAAATGATGGGAATTCTTTGTGTATTAGAGTTCTTAGGGAGGATGTTGTATTCCGCATAAGTATCTTCTCATGCGGTGGTATTAGAGCAAAGAGGGATATTTATATTGATAGTGCATACAAATTAAGAGATGTGCAACGCGGATGGAAATCGTCGGCATTATTTTTTGAACCACATAGTCGATATGCATATCAAATAGCATCGGGAAATAAGAGGTCTATATGCTTGGATCCTCAGCAAAACTATATGATGATGACAACATAATAAGTGGGAATTCTCCTCCATCTTACAAAGCAATTAAGAATAAGAAGTTAACCACGACGAGATAAGGAAAAGGCATCTTAAATGATCCGTCAAGCAAAAGGGTGTTTCCAATTGAGGCTTAAAGGATATTGGGAGAGATCCAAGAAAGCCAAGAGTAATTTTCCATTTATATTAGTTTTAGTATTTTAAATATTCATTAATCATACTTTTTTTTTGTTGTAGAAACCAAACTAAAGTCGATAGCGTTCTTTGAAACGTGTTTCTCGAAGTTGCAACACCTTTATCACTATGCCCGGTGTTTTGAGGTAAGCATATAATATCACACATCGATCTTTGTAAAAAGTACCAAGCTGATACAATGTTCTACATGCGGGAATTTAACTCGAGCTCCAATGAAGATCGGTATTAAGCTCATGATGGATATTATTTGGAAAACATTTTGATACATGACATTATCCAGTTTTCATTGTATTTTAGGAGATTTTGACACTGGTCTTTCTGTACCTCTTTAAGCAATAGTGATTGAGTTAATTCCCTGTTGAGGAAATTGTAATCATTAGACAGTACCAATAAATATGTACAATAAATAATAGATAGTTTATTGCCTTTTTATAGTTTATTGTGCCTGATACTAGAAATAATGTTCATTACATGCTTGTTTGGGTGGATTAGCTTGTATTTTGCATCTGTACCTCTTTGGAGATCGATTATTTTTGATTTTTCCAAATTTATGTTGCCAATTCCATGATTATGTTTAGAACATTGCAAAGGAAGCATTTGATGGCGGTTTGGGTGGTATCGGGTGGTTTAGTGCATCGTACGTGTACCTCTTTGGAGAATGCAGATTATTTTTTATTTTTTCCAATTTATTTTGCCAATTCCTTATGATTATGTTTAGAACATTGCAAAGGAAGCATTTGATGGCGTTTGGTGGATTTGGGTGGTTTAGTGCATCACCACTGTACCTCTTTGGAGGATTATTTTTTTTTGATTTTTTCAAATTTATTTTGCCAATTCCTTATGATTATGTTTAGAACATTGCAGGAAGCATTTGATGGCGATTTGGTGGATTTACGGGTGGTTTAGTGCATTCTGTACCTCTTTGGAGGTGCAGATTGTTTCTGATTTTTTCCATTTTAATTTGCCAAATCCTTATGATTATGTTTAGCCATCCAGGAGGAATCATTTCATTGCAATTTTGGTTAAGGATGGGTCTTTTCCATCTGTACCACATGTACCTCTTTGGAGATAGATGGTTTTCTGATTTTTTCATTTTAATTTGCCAAATCCTTATGATTATGTTTTGAGGAATCATTTGATGGCGACGGTGGATTACGGGTGGTTTAGTGCATTCGTACCTGTACCTCTTTGGAGGTGCAGTTGTTTTTTGATTTTCCAAATTTATTTTGCCAATTCCTTATGATTATGTTTAGAACATTGCAAAGGAAGCATTTGATGGCGATTTTGGATTTCGGGTGGTTTAGTGCATCGTACCCTGTGTACCTCTTTGGAGAACGATTATTTTTGCTTTTTCCAAATTTATTTTGCCAATTTCATATGATTATGTTTAGAACATTGCAAGGAGGAATCATTTGATGGCGGTTTGGGTGATTTAGGATGGGTATTTTGCATCATCTCTGTGTACCTCTTTGGAATCCCTTTTGATATTTTTTTATTTTTTGCCAACTCGATTATGTTTAGAACACATAATGGAATCATTTGATGGCGTTGGGTGGTTTGGGTATTTATGCGGTACCTCTTTGGAGAATGCAGACCTTTTGATCTTTTTTTATTTATTTGCCAACTCCTTATGATTATGTTTAGGGCATTGCAAAGGAAGCATTTGATGGCGGTTTGGTGGTTTTCGGGTGGTTTAGTGCATCGTACCTGTACCTCTTTGGAGAGTCTGAGACCATTATTTGATTTTTTCCATTTTATTTTGTCAAATCCTTATGATTATGTTTAGAACATTGCAAAGGAAGCATTTGATGGCGGTTGGTGGATTTGGGTGGTTTAGTGCATCTCTGTCTACCTCTTTGGAGACAGATTATTTTTTTGATTTTTTTTAATTTATTTTGCCAATTCCTTATGATTATGTTTAGAACATTGCAAAGGAAGCATTTGATGGCGATTTTGGATTTAAGGTGGTTTAGTGCATGTGTACCTCTTTGGAGGTCGAGATTGTTTTGATTTTTTTTATTTTAATTTGCCAAATCCTTATGATTATGTTTAGCCATCCCAGAGGAATCATTTGATTTCAATTTGGGTGGTTGGGATTTTTTTCCATGTACCACGTACCTCTTTGGAGAATGAGATGGTTTTGATTTTTTTCCATTTTAATTTGCCAAATCCTTATGATTATGTTTAGGAGGGAATCATTTGATGGCGACTTGGTGGATTTAGGTGGTTTAGTGCATAGTACATGTACCTCTTTGGAGAACATGTTTTTTGCAATTTTTTCCATTTATTTTGCCTTATGATTATGTTTAGAACATTGCAGGAAGCATTTGATGGCGTTTGGTGGATTTGGTGGTTTAATTTCAGACCTTGTACCTCTTTGGAGGTACGATTATTTTTTTGCAATTTTTTCCATTTTAATTTGCCAAATCCTTATGATTATGTTTAGGCCATCCCAGGAATCATTTCATTGCAATTTGGGTGGTTAAGGATGGGTCTTTTTATCAGTGTACCTCTTTGGAGTACAGATGGTTTTCTGCTTTTTTTTTTTTAATTTGCCAAATCCATGATTATGTTTAGGCGGAGGAATCATTTGATGGCATTGGGTGGTTGATGGGTCTTTTCCATGCCAGTACCTCTTTGGAGAATGCATGGTTTTCGATTTTTTTTTTTAATTTGCCAAATCCTTATGATTATGTTTGCCATGAGAATCATTTTGATGGCGGCTTGGGTGGTTAATGGGTCTTTTCCATAAATCTGTACCTCTTTAGAACATGGTTTTAGCTTTTTTCCATTTTAATTTGCAAATCCTTATGATTATGTTTAGGCCATGAGGAATCATTTGATGGCACTGGGTGGTTAAGGATGGGTCTTTTCCATCACTGTACCTCTTTGGAGTACAGATAGTTTTATTTTTTTCCATTTTAATTTGCCAAATCCTTATGATTATGTTTAGGTCCCGGAAGGAATTTGATGGCGATTGGGTGGTTAAGGATGGGTCTTTTCCATCTAAATGTACCTCTTTGGAGGTACAAATGGTCGATTTCCATTTTAATTTGTCAAATCTTATGATTATGTTTATCCCAGGAATCATTTCATTACAATTTGGGTGAAAGGATGGGTCTTTTCCACATTAATTCACGGCTCATAAATATGTTCAAAGTGAGAAAAAATAAATGTTAAGCATCAATCTACTAATAAATAGAAACTAATCAACATTTAGCTCAATGAAATATAAAAAATATATGTACGCAAAAAAAAAACACTACTTAATTAAATCATCAGATATACTACATTGCATATCCAATATATATTTAGTCATTAATCATCAAAACAGAGCCATTTATAGGGTGAAAAAACGCATTCACTCGAAGAAAATTGAATATTAAATACAATACATGATATTCAAGGAAAATATACAATCAACAAATTTTATGGAGAAATCACCCTTTATTGCATTCTTATCAAAATCCATATGAAATAAAATAATATTGTTCTCACTTTGGATTTTAAGTCCTAAACAAAATGTAAACTCAAATACAAATAAATTCATCTTCTTTGGCCAATCGGTGGTCTGATCACTGAGGTTTTATTTTCGCCTCCATGTATTTCTGAATAAACATTGACACTATTTTCTTGAGCGGTATCCCACTCACTTTACGATTGGCCATTTACTGATCGCTCGCAAAGCAGATCTTCCACAAGTAATTTGATCTAAATAGCGGACAAAATCAATAAGTTGGACCGGGGAAAAAAAAATAGTTATCGAGAACCAAATTTGAGCAGTTCTTCAATTTTGGAAGAATGCTCTTATGGTTTGGGATGAGTCATAAAATGCCGATCTGTCTTAATATCAACCGTGTCGTCTTGATTTCTATAAGCAATATGATTAACTCACCGACACGTCCGTGATATCTTTGGATGAACATTTTGCTCTCCATCTTATGCAGAACTGGCATAACTCTGCGAGAAAGAAGAGAACGATTACATTCTGACTTTCATATAACAAGCGAATATGTCTACAACATTCTGTGTGGGAACATACGATGCAAGCATGATATGTACAAATATGGGACATCTGACCAGGCGAGTTCTTTTCGGCAAAGCGAAGGCATCGATGTGTGCATCGAGAGATATTGATCGTCGACAGTCATCGATCCCTGCACAATGATATATTCGCCTTGAATCACGCTAAGTAATAAGTATTTTAAAGTGATCTTAACTAACGAATAGGTTATTTTATGTATGAAGGACTGAATAAGTGACTTACTTGTCCCGAGCAGGAACCGCCGTGTCAATAAGATCGAGCATCGGCAAAGAAAAAACTCGGATGAGAACTCAAACATGAAGTGCCTCGATGCACATAGCGAAATTATTCATGGCGACATGTGATGAAAACATCCACTATGAATAAACAACCATTCTGCGAGATGATGCGTACCTCCGTGATGCTCCTCCACAACGGCAATGGCGGTCGTGGGTCGACCTATTGGCTCATCTTTGCGAACCTATAACAAACTTTAGTCGTCGATAACTATGAGTGAAGGATCGATCTGCGAGATGATTCATACCTCCACCAACAATGTTTGCTGCGGGTTATTACCTCTTTCTCAAAACAACCTATAAGAAAATTCTTGAAAAAATTTCAATTATCTCAAATCGAGAAAGTAACTTAATCATGGGCTCTGCGGCAGGTGGAGGACCACATTTATTCTTGCTCGAGACTTCTGTAAGTGTGTGTGAAAGAGTAATAATTTTCCTCTTTCTTATCTCTCGAGCTTTAACTCCAGCTCGATCTTTGCCAATTCTGGGTTTGAGCATCGTCATTAGTGGTGGCCTCAGAACTTCTCCTCGATCAGTCCACGTGGGCTTCCCCTGTTGAAGCATTAAACTCCGCAGTGGAAGCTCCTGTGGTGGCCTCCAAGAACTTCCTCTGTTGTACCCTCTCGGGTACGTGGTGGCCTCCACATTTGGGTTGGTAGGAAGCTTGGCTATCCAGATCCCGATAGCAGGCCCATCCAACCTCTAGTTCTTGCATGGAGAACGATCTTGTCTCCTCTCCTTCAAACACGACATCTCCACATGTCTGTGGGGTAATGCGAGGAGCTTGAAAACTTGGGCAGAATTCTGAGGAAATTGATTGTTTTGCGATAGTGAGCTTAAGCAGACAAGCGTTCGGGTGGTAAGAGGATAAAAATTTTGAACACAAATAACATAAATAAATACATTCTTATATGAACTAAGTGATATTATTATGTCACATGTCGCCTCCCAAACCGGTGAAAGCATTTTTTGGGAACTCTATTTTTGCCCATCGCGTGGCTGCGAGTTCGGATAATGGGATTATGATGCTTATGTGCTTTCGGTAGCCATCTACAATGAATATATTAAGCAATAAACTTCAAGACATTTTATTTCCGCGAATGGAGATATAAAACATACCATCGGAAAAACAAAGCCACTGTAACTACGGTGCAATCTTTGATGCAATAACATCAAATTGGGACACTAGAAAGTCCCAAATAAATCGAGTTGTACTCAAACAAATCTATATCATCTGCGTAAGCAATCAATTCCCACCTTGTAATTGTGGTATACAAAAAATAGATTTGAGAAAAGCATTATATACAAGCTGCCTGGCTGTCAGCAACAAGCCATCAATTCTCAGTGACTCTTGTAGTCAGATGAATTTGAACAACGACAATGAGATTCGCCATACAACCTTCTCCTCTGTTTGGCATCCTATCATCAATGCAACTTCGTCGGGGTGAAAGGAATGTCTTGCCACCAGTGGAAAGCTTGCTTTTTTATGTCCAGCGATGTCGTAATGGCAATGCCGAGTCTTGCTTGATCTTGCGTGAGTCAATGAATTGATGGAGATGAAGCTTCTTCAAAATGTTAGTGGCTTCATCTGAAGCGTCTTTGTAATATTATCGAACACATTTCTCACGGTGGTAGCACCTCGATGTTATCCTTTTCCCGGACATGGTTAACTTGAAAAACAAGTAATTAGGTTAAAAAAGTGCGTACCCTCAGAAGTACAGTGCAGATGCTAAACCACCGGATACCACCCAAGCGCCATCAAATGCTTCATTTGCAATATTCGAACATATTCATATAAAATTGTCAAAAAAATGTGAAAAAGCGCAAAAAACAATCGTACCCTCAAAGAGGTACCAGTCATATCTACCCAAACCGCCCATCAAATGCTTCTTTTGCAATGTTAAACATAATCGTATGGAATTGGCAACATAAATTTGGAAAAAAGCGCAAAAACAATCTGTACCCTCAAAGAGGTACCACAGTCTGATGCACTAAACCCAACCACCAAAGCTGCCATAATGCTGCGATGTTAAACATAATCATATGGAATTGGCAACATAAATTTGGCGCAAAACTATATGTACCCTCAAAGAGGTACAGTCTGAATGTAACCCACCCAAAACCACCCAAAGCATCAAATGCTTCCTTTGATGCCCAGACATAATCATAAGGTTGACAAAATAAAATGGAAAAAAAGATAATGGTGCGTACCCTCAAAGTGAGTCTGGGAATGCTCATCAAACCGCCATCAAATGCTTCCTTTCTTTGATACCTGACATAATCATAAGGAGTTGGCGAAATAAATGGAAAAAAAAAAGATCAAAGTGCACGTACCCTCAAAGAGGTAGCTGGTCATAATACCACAAATCACCCACCATCAAATGATTCCATTATAGTGTTAAACATAATCATAAGGAGTTTAGAAAAAAGCGGAAAAAAATATCAAAATGTACCCTCAAGAGGTACAGTCTGGTTTTTTACGCTCCTTGTTTTGAATGTTTACGTATCATACCCTCGAGTGCATGAATCTGCACCCAGATGCCCATCAAATGCTTCATTTGTAATGTTAAACATAATCATAAGGATTTGGCAAAATAAAATGGGAAAGCCAAAAGAGGTGCTACCCAAAGAGGTACATGAATCATCCAATCACCACAATGATCTTCCTTTGCAATGTTCTAAACATAATCAAGGAATTGGCAAATAAATGGAAAAAAGATCAAAAGTGTACCCTCAAAGAGGTACACTGTACATGCATAATACTACCCAAAATCAGCGCCATCAAATGATTCCATTATAGTGTTCTGACATAATCATAAGTAGTTGGCAAAAAGCGGAAAAAAAAAGATCAAAAGTCACCCTCAAAGAGGTACAGTCTGGATACTAAACCACCGAAACCACACAGCGCCATCAAATGCTTCAAATGCTTCCTAGATATAATCATAAGGTTGGCAAAATAAAATGGAAAAAAAATCAAAATGTGCGTACCCTCAAAAGTACATGAGGACATGTAATACCCAAAATCACCCAAAGCGTCAAATGATTCCATTATAGTGTTCTAAACATAATCATAAGGAGTTGGCAAAAAAAGCGAAAAAAAAAATATCAAAAGTGCACCCTCAAAGATGCAAAATACCAAAATCCTAAATCAGCGCCATCAAATGATTCCTTTGCAATGTTCTAAACATAATCATATGAAATTGGCAAAATAAATTTGGAAAAATAATCTGTACCCTCAAAGTACACAGTCTGAATCACTTCCCAGATCCCAGCAAATCAAATGCTTCATTTGTAATGTTCTATAATCATAAGGATTTGGCAAAATAAAATGGGAAAAAAATTGTCAAAAGAGGTACACTTCAAAGTGTACAGTCTATCTGAAATGCATCTAAACCCAAGCCATCAAATGCTTCCTTTGCAATGTTAAACATAATCGGAATTGGCCAAATAAATGGAAAAAAGATCAAAGGGTGCACGTACCCTCAAAGAGGTGTCTGGATGCATAATACCACCCAAAATCACCGCCATCAAATGATTCCATTATAGTGTTCTAGACATAATCGTAAGTAGTTGGCAAAAAAATGGAAAAAAGATCAAAGTCTGCCCTCAAAGAGGTACATGTCTGGATGCACTAAACCACCAAACCACACACTCAAATGCTTTCTTTTGCAATGCCCTGACATAATCATAAGGAGTTGGCGAAATAAATGGAAAAAAGATCAAAAGTGCTACCCTCCAAAGAGGTCTGAGATGCATAATACCCAAAATCACCCGCCATCAAATGTTCCATTTGTTTAACATAAACATCAGAGTTGGAAAAGCGGAAAAAAAATATCAAAGAGTGCTACCCTCAAAAGTAGGAGTGGAATCTAAATCATCACCCCTCATCAAATGATTCCTTTGCAATGTTCTAAACATAATCATATGAAATTGGCAAAATAAATTTGGAAAAAAGCGCAAAAAACCATGTACCCTCAAAGAATACAGTCTGAGATGCACTCAGAATCTGCCTGCCAAATGATTCGATTTTAAACATGTCGTATGAAATTGGCAACATAAATTTGGAAAAAGCGCAAAAAAATAATCTTACCCTCCAAAGAGGTACAGTCTGAATGCACTAAACCCGAATCCGCTCATCAAATGCTTCCTTTCAATGTTAAACATAATTATATGGAATTGGAAACATAAATTTGGAAAAAGCGCAAAAAACTATACCCTCAAAGAGGTGCGGTGTCTGATGCACTAACCCAGAAAACCCAAAGCGCCATCAAATGCTTCCTTTGCGATGCCCAGACATAATCATGATTTGGCAAAATAAAATGGAAAAAAAGCGTAAAAAATGGTGGTACTCCAAAGAAAATGAGTCTGATCATACCCAAAATCGCGCCATCAAATGATTCTATTATAGTGTTAAACATAATCATAAGGAGTTGGCGAAAATTGGAAAAAAAAAAATCAAAGAGGTGCATCTCCAAAGTGCAAAATGAATCACCCAAAATGCGGCTATGCTTCCTGATATAATGACACATAAAGGAGTGGCAAAAAAAATGAAAAAAAGGTCAAAATTGGTACACCTCCGATGAGGTCAGAGTCTGATCTGAAATAACATATAAAACAACCAATCTTTCAGGATAGTGAGAAACGTAAACCTAAATTCATTCAAGTTGGAATGCGTAATGAAATACTCGTAGTCACCTACAATACCTCAATTTATGATTTGCTATACCAATGAGTGGCGTCCGGGGCGTCTGCGCCGTCGGCACGGAAGCTAGGCGAGAAAAAATCCTTCTAGGGGCGAGGAATGTCGAGCGTCGGTAATGTTTCGTTCTTCGTCTCGCTTTGGAACACTTACGGTCGGTCGGGCGGGAAATGTCAATACAGGCATGCGCCGTTATCGCGCCGTCGGCCGTCGGCGGGTAGAAGGTAAGCCGTCAGTTATCTCGGCTTTCATTGCTTCATCGGGCAAAATCCGGACACGTTGTGTCGCCGCATTGAAGCCGTGCGGACTCACGTAATATTTTCTCCGCGCGGTGGCTTGCAATTCACGTACCACGTGGAGGAATCGATTAAGCTTGGTGTTCAGAGTAGATTTTGAATCGGATATCTAAAGTGTGTCAAGAGTATCAATTATCAAACTAAAATAAGGCCGGCAAACCAATAAACGAGCATTTAAGTTGGTTTTTTTCATAAATTCAAACTAAATTAAATATGAACTGAATTTTAAAATTTTATTTAAATTTATTTATTAAGTTTATAATTGAGTTCGAGATAAATTCAAATTTTAATAAACTTAAAAAAATTATATATTTGATTTTAAAATTTAAATATGTAACTTAATTATTAGACATAATTTAATTTATATAGTTTAATAAATACTAACATTACTAATGAGATATTATTTAAATTATTCAGTGAAATGTAAATATTAATATGAGAAGCTTTAAATTGACATTTTTATCATGTATATATATCTAATAATATACATAATTTTAAATATATAAGAAAATAATAATTAATACAATAGTAAAATAAATA